>CM060379.1:28139189-30639189 GCA_030545235.1 Helianthus tuberosus | reverse complement strand
TCCATTACCAAGAATTGATGATCTGTTTGATCAGTTGCAAGGAACACGATTTTTCTTAAAAATCGATTTAAGGTCAGGATATCATCAATTAAAGGTACAGGAAGAGGACATTCTAAAGACCGCCTTCTGAACAAGGTATGGTCATTATGAATTTACTGTCATGCCATTTGGTTTAATCAATGCCCCAGCTGCATTTATGGACATGATGAACCGAATATGTAAGCCATATTTGGATAAATTCATAATTGTCTTTATAGATGATATTCTCATTTACTCTATGAGTAAAGAGGAACATGCAAAGCATTTTCACGCACTTTTAAGTTTATTAAGAAAAGAAAAGCTTTATGCTAAGTTTTCAAAGTGCGAATTTTGGTTAGAACAGGTACAATTTCTTGGACATCTAGTTAATCATGATGGAATTCATGTGGATCCAACCAAGATCGAGGCGATAACCAAATGGAAAACCCCTGAATCACCAACTGAGGTAAGAAGTTTCTTAGGACTAGCCGGTTATTATAGAAGATTTATTCAAGATTTTTCTAGAATAGCCATTCCCTTAACTAAGCTAACTTGTAAATCTGTTAAGTTTAAATGGGAACCAAAACAAGAAGAAGCCTTTAGAATCCTTAAGCAAAGATTAACCCATGCACCCATACTAGCGTTACCAGAGGGAACTGAAGATTATGTAATCTATTGTGATGCTTCTAAATTAGGTTATGGATGCGTGTTAATGCAACGTCACAAGGTTATAGCCTATGCATCCAGACAACTTAAGAATCATGAAGAAAATTATTCAACTCATGATTTAGAATTAGGAGCTATAATTTTCGCCCTTAAGATTTGGAGACATTACTTGTACGGTAGTAAGTTTACTGTTTTCACTGATCATAAAAGTTTAAGGTATGTCTTCGAGCAAAAGGAATTGAATATGAGACAAAGACGCTGGATGGAATTGCTTAGTGATTATGATTGTGATATTCAGTATCATGCAGAAAAAGCAAATGTAGTTGCTGATGCTTTAAGCCGAAAATATCACGAACAACCAAAAAGAGTACGTTCTCTTAAATTAAATCTACAAGTAGATTTAAATGAGCAGATTAGAAAAGCACAAGAATCAGTAATCAAGGATGATACTGAAAAACTAAAAGGAATGATCAAAGAATTAGAAGAAGGAACAGATGGAATTTGGAGATTCGATAAGAAAAGAATATGGATACCTAAATTAGGAAACCTACGTCATTGTATATTAGAAGTAGCCCATAAGTCTAAATATACGATGCATCCAAGAAGCGATAAAATGTACCAGGATTTAAGAAAGAATTTCCGGTGGATAGGAATGAAAAAGGACATAGCAGCATATGTTGCCAAGTGTTTAACCTGTTCACAAGTCAAAGCTGAACATCAGAAACCTTCAGGTTTATTGCAACAGTTAGAAATGCCTGTTTGGAAATGGGAATTGATAACAATGGATTTTGTTACTAAATTACCCAAAACAAGAAAAGGTAATGATACAATCTGGGTGATTGTAGACAGACTAACCAAGTCAGCTCATTTCCTATCAATGAAAGAAACTTTTAGTATGGAACAATTAGTTAAATTGTATGTAAATGAAATAGTTTCTTTACATGGAATTCCTCTATCAATTGTTTCTGACAGAGATAGTCGTTTTACCTCTCATTTTTGGACAAGTTTCCAAAAAGCAATGGGAACCAAGTTGAATCTAAGCACAGCTTATCATCCTCAAACGGATGGACAAAGCGAAAGGACAATTCAAACAATGGAGTACATGCTTAGAGGTTGTGTAATTGATTTCGAAGGTAATTGGGATGATCACTTAACATTGATAGAATTTTCTTATAATAACAGTTATCACACAAGTATCAATGCTGCACCATTCGAAGTACTTTATGGACGAAAGTGCCGAACGCCAGTCTGTTGGGCAGAAATTGGAGAAAAGCAACTATCTGGACCTGAAATAGTACAAGAAACAACAGACAAAATCATTCAAGTCAAGGAACGACTGAAAGCAGCACGTGATAGACAAAAGAGTTAT
This sequence comes from Helianthus tuberosus, assembly GCA_030545235.1. Taxonomy (NCBI): domain Eukaryota; kingdom Viridiplantae; phylum Streptophyta; class Magnoliopsida; order Asterales; family Asteraceae; genus Helianthus; species Helianthus tuberosus. The sequence continues at coordinate 30,637,136 of CM060379.1, read as the reverse complement.
GCTGATAACAGACGAAGGCCCTTGGAATTTCAAGTAGGAGATAAAGTGTTATTAAAAGTCTCTCCCTAGAAAGGAGTGGTAAGATTCATCAAAAGGGGAAAGCTAAGCCCCAGGTATGTTGGACCTTTTGAGATTATTAGAAGAATAGGAAGTGTAGCCTATCAGCTACAACTGCCAGAGGAAATGGTAGGAATACATGATGTATTTCATGTATCTAATCTCAAAAAGTGTTTAGCTGATGAATCACTAGTAGTGCCTCTTAAGGATATAGAGGTAAATGAACAGTTAAAATTTGTGCAAAGGCCTCTACAGATTGAGGACAGGAAAGTCAAGAATCTCAAGCACAAGAGATTAGTTCTAGTCAAAGTGAAGTGGGACTCCAAAAGAGGACCAGAATACACATGGGAGCTTAAATCAGAAATGCAAAGGAAATACCCACACCTGTTCTAGTAGACCTCGAGGACGAGTTCTAAAACAAGGTGGGGAGGATATAACAACCCTCCTGAATATTTTTCTAACACCCTAATATATTTTAAAACACCCCTATATATCTTAAAATATACCCCGTATGTAAAAACCGAGCCCAAAATACATTATGCCATTTAAAATAAATAAAAAAACAAGAAAAATAGGGTTCAGGCGGGCCGCGTAAACCTTCTCTTGACCTTACGCGGGCCGCGACAACTTAAAGGTCAGGCGAACCCTTGTGATGACACATGTCATAACGCGTGTTGAACCTAGTCATGACCCGGATCAGCTACAGCCTAAACCCCCTATGACGCGGGCCGCATAAGCCTTCACTTACTTTTACGCGGGCCGCGAGAAACCCATTTTTCAGCCCTATAAGTAGCAGGCATCGGATCTTCAGCAAACTCGTTCAATTCTTTTCTTTCTAAGCGAATTCTGAAGTAGTAGGCATAATATATGGGTATTATATCCCCCTAATTAGTGAGGTTCTGCTCCGTTGTAAGTATTATAACCCCAGTTTCGTATTAGATACGCTGCCCGATTGATCTAGGGTTCCGTAACAACTGTCTTGGTTCTGCCTGACATAGTTGTTGGAATACCGTCTAGGGGAGGGTATCGTTAATATAATTAAAGGGTTATTATACTAACATATGTACATTTGTGTAAATTATAGATTAACACCAGGAAACCCTAGAAGAAGTCTAAAACAGCAATGTGAGTTTATCCGTTTTTTGTAAACCTTTTTGTAAACTATTTTACAAAACATTAAATGCTTTACAATATGATTAAGCAGTGATTGAGTCTTTGTAGTTCTTCAATTACTGCCGGTATGTTGGGGTTTTGTATACAAAATGTGGAACACGTTACCATTGGACGACGAGTTAGCCAATGTGTAATATGACCCACCAGTCAGGATTGACAGTACTGAATGAGTAATTGTGTAGAAATAAACAATATGATCGCTCTCAATACTGTGTTAATTGGTAAAATGTTTCTTGATTAAACTGGGATTCACTCTCCAGTATTTCCCACTGACAAATGTTTTTAAAACGCGTTTCAGGTAACACAATGTGACAGCCAATTAGTAAAAAGCCAGCTGGAGAGCACTGACGGCTTGGAAAAATGTGGCTATAAAAGTTACCAAAAAGACGATGTTTTAAATTCAATAAAATAGGGTTTATCCCTATAAACTTGTTGTAATAAAGAAACTTGGGTTTTACCCATGTGATTATTAATATAAAATATGGTGGTTTTATTCTGATAAACATTTCCTAACTACGGTCCTGATGTAATTTCCGCTGCCAAATTAATAATTAATAACTGATACCACCACAAACGAATGTTCGCGGCCGCCCGTTCCCGGGACAGATAAGGGGGCGGGGATTGCGACAACAAGCATTTAGTGTAATACTTTTTATTTTTAATCTTTTCGCACTTTTTATTTGGTTATGTATTAATGACTTTAATAACTAGTTTCTTATGTTGAAGGTGAAACTTCCTTATCATTTGTCCGTGGTGTCTTGGCGTTATTTTACTGTCTATATAAAATAAAAGATTTACACCATTCAGTGTATAGATCCTATAAGGACCTACGTCAAGTTTAGTAGGACCTCCTTCAATACCCACTGGTATTGGATGGCGGGGGTTCGAATTTCTTGATCCCCTCATATGTAAATTACTATTAAAACATTAACCCGGCTACTTAGGATTGTATCCCTGCTGACTCAAACTACTTAGCCGAGGATAACGTCACCTTCAAAAGAGGGGCCTACCACATTTCGTATTAATAACTTAATTAATTATCTTTCAATAATCCAACCCTTTAGGATTTGTATCCTTGCTTACTCAAACTACTGGGTTGAGGGTAACGTCACCTTCAAAAGAGGGGCCTACTACTATAACTAAGATAATCTCTTAAAAAGTGCAAAAGTGCGGAAATAATCAAAGGTTACACTAAAGGCGAGTCGGATCCAAGTGATTCATCTTGTCTATCTGTTTTATTTTTATTTTTATTTTCAGCATTTTTATTTAGTTTTATTTTCTTGTTTAAAAAACCTTTTTCTAAATTTTGATTTGATTAGACGTTGAGGATAAACCGGTACTAAAAGCTCTTGTCTCCTTAGACGACCTCGGTATCTTACCAACGCTATACTACGCTCACGATGGGTGCACTTGCCCATATGTGTGTTTAGTGTTAGTAAAATATCGTGTTTTATAAATTTAAAACTTGACTAAAGTGTGAAAAAGAGCTTAAAATATACATTAAAAACTATACGACACTCGCACGCATCAAGTTTTTGGCGCCGTTGCCGGGGATACAAGGATTTTAAGATAGTTAGGAATCAACGGCCTAATCGTTTTCTTATTTTTCGATTTTTTTAGGATTTTTCGTAAATTTTAAGCTTCTGCAGAGCTCAGCACGGGCCGTGCCTGGTCGGACACGGGCCGTGCCTGGTCGGACACGGGCCGTGCCCAGCATTGTTACTGGCAGTTTTTATTTTCCGAGTTACAGAGAGTTGAGCACGGGGCCGTGTCGGTGCAGCACGGGGCCGTGTTGAGCTCCCCAGTAACAGGGATCTGGAAAACAATTACTGTATCTCCGACCACGGGCCGTGTTCATCTGAGCACGGGGCCGTGGTGAAACTTCTGAACAACGTTCTTTTTGTTTTTATTGCAGGACTTGGAACCCAAGCGCCACATCTGAACTTTCTATGCAGTGTATGAGATGCAGTGTATGAGCTCCAGTTCTAGTAGAGACATAAAAGAACCTCTAGACAAACCCGAACGCTTTCTAATAAAAAGACTTAAAGCTAAAAACCAAGAGAAAGTTTCGGGGGACCCACTTCCAATGGCGGATCAACGTACCCTCATGGATTACCTACGACCCATCGTAGGTAATCTCGGTGCCGCTATCAATGCACCGAATGTCGAGGCCAACAACTTCGAACTTCGGCCGCATTTGATATAAATGCTCCAAAACTCCGCAACCTTCCATGGGCTTGCGGACGAAGATCCCCATTTACATATCACTAACTTCTTGGAAATATGTGATACTTTTCGGATCAATGGAGCATCAAATGACGCCATCCGCCTTCGAATGTTTCCATTTTCACTAAAAGACTGAGCTAAGGCTTGGCTTAATACCCTCCCAGTTGGCTCAGTAAACACCTGGGATGAACTAGCCCAAAAGTTTTTATATAAGTATTTCCCTCCTGCTAAAACGGCTAAATTAATGACTGAAATCAACACATATTCACAAGAAGACGAGGAATCCTTGTATGAAACTTGGGAAAGGTTCAAGGAGCTACTAAGAAAGTGTCCTCATCTTGGTCTTGCGGTATGGCAACAAGTATCCACTTTCTATAATGGGTTGTTGCCACACACAAGACAACCACTTGACTCTAGCTCCGGGGGACTTTTAGGTAATCGTCGCCCAAATGAAATTTATAATCAAATTGAGGAAATTGCTCAAACCAATTTTCAGTGGCACACTCCCCGAGGCACAAAATCTATTTCCCCGGGCGCCCATAAGGTTGATGAGAGCACCTCCTTGCAAGCCCAAATCAGGGCCCTTTCTTCAAAAATCAAAAAGTTAGAAATGGCAAAAACGGCCTCGGTTATGGCTTGCGAAGGGTGTGGTGGGCCACATGAAAATTGGAGTTGTATGAAAGAAATGGATAATCAAACAAAATCGGTAAACTACATTGATAACAGACCTAGACCGTCGGGTCCTCCAACGGGTACCTACAACCAAGGATGGCGTAACACCCTAACCTTGGTTGGAAAGAACCCGGCAATAGTAGTAACCAACAAAATCTAAACCAACGAACAAACTTTCAACAACCAAGAAACGAGTCACAAAATTTCTCTCAACAACAACAAGGGGGACGAGAGAGGCTTGAAGATACCGTATCTCGCCTCATCTCCGACACCGAAAAGAAAAACTCTGATCAATTTCAACAACTAGAATTGAACTTTAGAAATCAACAAGCTAGTATTCAAAACATTGAAAAACAAATAAATCAACTAGCTCAAAATTTCTCTAAGAGACCACAAGGCGCGTTACCAAGCAATACTGAAACCAACCCAAAGGCACACGTGCATCTCATCACATTGAGAAACCGTACCGTGGGTCCCGAGGAGGCTCCGTTACCTCCAACTGAAAAGAGCCGATCTAGCCAAACCACAACTCCACCGACACCCCAACAAGAGACGGCTCCTCCACCAAATCAAGAGCCCACCAAGAATCCTCCGGTACCATACCCCGGTGGGTTAATTCACCAAAAGACCGATGAGCAATTCACAAAATTCGTAAATTTACTAAAACAATTGCATGTTAATATCCATTTGTTGAAGTCCTAACCCAAATGCCTAAATATTCAAAATTTATGAGGGACTTCCTCACTCACAAAAGGAAAATTGAATCATTGCAATTAGTTAATTTAAGCGAAGAATGCTCCGCCTTGCTACTCAACAAACTCCCGCAAAAGAAGATCGATCCCGGGAGCTTCACCATCCCTTATTCAATTGGGGAATCACCCATTCGTAACGCATTAGCCGACCTCGGGGCTAGTATTAACCTCATGCCCGCATCAATGTTCGACCGACTCGGCCTAGGGAAAAAAAGTCCTATGAAAATGAGCATACAACTCGCCGATAGGGCAGTTAAATACCCACAAGGTGTCGCTGAAAATCTACTAGTTAAAGTCGGAGACTTTGTCTTCCCAGCCGACTTTGTCATACTAGATATGGAGGAAGATACCGAAGTACCGCTCATCTTAAGGAGACCATTCCTAGCTATGGCCCACGCAGTGGTAGACATGAATGGTGGGACACTAACATTGAGGGTTGGGGACAAGGAAATGAAGTTCGGAGTTGGTAAGAGAGTAGAAGACGATGACCCGGTCAATTACATGAAAGTTATAGAATCAAGTTTGGATGATGCTCTCCGATGGTGCAACATGGGATGCAAAACATCCCACTTGGGTAACATATGACTGGCTTTGGGTCTAGCCAAGGACCCTTATAAACGTGGCGCACCACGGAGGCATTCCGCGGAACTATCCTTAGTTTAGTTTAGATTAATTTTATGCTTTCTAGTTTAGTTTTAATTTTCAGGAATAAAACACAATCGGGATGGTGAAGGATACTAAGGGAAAACTTGAACCAACACCCCATGCACAAAAACAGAGCCTCCCGACAATTTTTCTTCATTACAGCAAGTTCAACACGGGCCGTGCCCAGCCAACACGGCCCTGTGCAGAAAAATCTGCAGAAAAACGCCCAGTTCAGGTAACTGGACACGGGGCGTGTTCGCTGAACACGCCCCTGTGCCCAGCCTTCTGTTATTTTCTGATGCTTTTTGTTACTGGCAACCTGAACACGGGGCAGTGCCCGGATACCACGGGCCCGTGTCCAGATGCCCAGTAACATAAAATTTTGTTTTTAACACACTGATGTGTGCAAAATGCAACATATAAATTTCATCAATTGTGGCATAAAACTAACCATTTTTTAGTACTAATGTTGGAAAAAGTGTGCTTTTGTCTTCCTTTTGTATTTTCAGGATTAAATGAGCTCAAATTAACAAAAGAAGCAAAAAGACAGCAAAATCTAACATAAATACAAGAAAAGGAACAAACGTGACATGCCCGACCCCACGACAGCATCTTCCAAAGCAAAACAAGAAGACAGAAGACTGAACACGCCCCGTGCTCAGCCAGCACGGGGGCGTGCCCAAGTGTCAGCAGAAAAGACAAAGTGGTAGAAGCTTCTATTGCCCAACACGGGGCCGTGCTCAGCGGACACGGGGCCGTGGTCAACTATAAGATTCGCATAATCCAGGCAAATCTTCATAGTACAAAGATTCTTCTGCACACGGGGTCGTGCTCAGCGGACACGGGGGCGTGGTCAACTAATAAGACAAGCTACATTAAATGAAGAAAGAGAAGGATGTGGACATGGGGCCGTGCCCATTGGACACGGGGCCGTGCCCGAGCTTCTGTTCAGCCTATAAATAGGAGTGCTTGGCTCAAGCTCAAACCATCCCTTGGCACACCACCTCTCTCACACTTCACCCACCACCCACCACCACCATAACACCATCATCCACCACCATCATCCATTGTCCATCATAGAGTGTGTGAGTCGTCTCGGGATCCAAGATTGATCGTAAGAGTTCTTGACAATCAAGGCCATGTTTGCCTAAGTCTCTTACATCACTTGGTGAAGACAAGTGTCTAGTGTAATACTTTTTATTTCTAATCTTTTCGCACTTTTTACTTGGTTTTGTATTAATGACTTTAATAACTAGTTTCTTATGTTGAAGGTGATTCTTCCTTATCGTTTGACCGTGGTGTCTTGACATTATTTTACTGTCTATATAAAATAAAAGATTTTCACCATTCATATCTCCACGGTCTATATGGAGGTATGTTGGCTACCTGGTCGGGGGTTAAGAGAACGGTTTGGTAAGAGTCTTGCCATTGTTCAGCGTTTAGAGGTCCTGCAATGGACCTGGGTCAAATTTAGTAGGACCTCCTTCAATACTTAACGGTATTGGATGGCGGGGGTCCAAACTCTTTGATCCCCTCATAAGTTAACTACTATTAATACTATAACCTGGCTATTTAGGACTGTATCCCTGCTGACTCAGACTACTTAGTCGAGGGTAACGTCACCTCCAAAAGAGAGGCCTACCATAATTTGCATTAATAACTTAATTAATTATCTTTCAATAATCCGACCCTTTAGGATTGTATCCTTGCTGACTCAAACTACTGGGTTGAGGGTAACGTCACCTTCAAAAGAAGGGCCTACTACAATAACTAAGATAATCTCTTAAATAAGTGCAAAAGTGCGGAAATAATCAAAGGTTACACTATACACGAGTCGGAACCAAGTGATTCATCTTGTCTATCTATTTTTCTTTTATTTTTATTTTTCAGCATTTTAGTTAGTTTTTAATTTTCTTAGTTTAAAAACATTTTTCTAACTTTTGATTTGATTAGACGTTGAGGATAAACTGGTACTAAAAGCTCTTGTGTCCTTGGACGACCTCGGTATCTTACCAACACTATACTACGCTCACGATGGGTGCACTTGCCCATATGTGTGTTTAGTGTTAGTAAATATCGTGTTTTATAAATTTAAAACTTGGCTAAAAAGTGTTAAAGGGCTTAAAATATACACCTAATATATATAACACTTCACACGCATCAAGTTTTTGGCGCCGTTGCCGGGGACACAAGGATTTTAAGAAAGCTTAAAATCGACGGCCTAATCAGTTTTTCAAAAACCTTTTTAAAACGCGCGCACATTTTTCTGCATTTTAGTTTAGTTTTGCATTTACAGTAAGCTGTACACGGGGCCGTGCTCACTGAACACGGGGCCGTGCTGCACATTTTTCATAAAAACACCCAGTAACAGTAGCTTGAACACGGGCCGTGCTCACTGAACACGCCCCGTGCTTAACTAGATCAGTAAATTTAATTAAAACGCCCAGATACAGATTCTGTACACGGGGCCGTGTCCACTGAACACGGGGCCGTGTCCAGCCTCTGTTTCCGTTTTTATTTTTGTTTTCTGATCTCGAGACTTGGTTGTGGTCTGCTGAGTGATTCTTATGGATCAATACTCAGAAGGTTACAACTACACCTATGAGGAGGATGATTATAGGAGTAATTATTGCACTAATTGTAGTAACCCGCACTCGGTTCAATATAGTCACTCATATCAACCATCCAATTCATACACCTACTATGAGGAACCCAGGTACGAGCCATCAACTTCATACACATCCTATGAAGACCAAAGGTATGAACCTCCTCCCTCATACTCATATTTTGATGAACCAAGGTATGAGCCCTCTTACTCGTACTTTGAGGAACCAAGATACGAGCCACCACCTTCATATGCTTATTATGAGGAACCATGGCGTGAACAACCCACCTCATATGAGTATTATGAAGAACAAAATTATGACCCTTATCCATCATATGCTTACAATGAAGAACAATGGTGTGAACCATCTACTTCATATGGGTATTATGAGGAACAAAGGATCGAACAACCGGATTCAAGCTTTGAAAATCCCGATTCTTTTTCTATAACCGAAGTGACCGATAGGATATTAGAACACCTTAGAGTTATCGATCGCTATATAAAAGAATCTCGCACAAGGGAAGAGGAGTCCCGCGCAAGAGAAGAATTAAATAAAGAAAAGATAACTGAAAGTGTAAAAATGGAAGAACAAATAAGTGAAAAACCGACACATGAGTTAAACAACGAAAAAGGTGAGTCCGACAACGTTAAAATTCAAGAAGAGTCTAATTTTGAAGAAATTAATCTCTTGTCACCTTCTTTCGAAAATCATTGTTTAGTACCCACTCATGCTAAGTTTTTAAAAGAATTAAACACTAACACTAAAATTGACGAAACGGTAAGTGTTAAGTTAACTAATGATCAAACCTCGCTAATAAAAGAAGACCCATTTGAAATTAACATTACACCGGTTCCATGTTTCTTTCAAAATTCGTTTATTAGTAATGTCACAATTGATAAAGATCTTTGTGTTAACATAATGCCTAACTACATTTTCAAAAAATTAAGTATTAGTGATTTTTCTCCACTTCAAATACCCATTTTTCTATCCAATCGAAAAGTAATAAAATCAATCGGTATAGTTGAGGATGTATTGGTTCAAACAAATCAAATGGTAATCCCGACCGACTTTGTCATCCTCGATGACGCTCCTCTAGTGTTGGGACGACCATTTGTAAAAACTCACGAAGCTTTGAAAAACCGGAAGTTCAACAATCTACCTCTTCAATTAGGGGCATTTGAAAGAAGTGTCGATCTTGAGCGGTCAATGAAATATCCATTCGGCAATAATGACCCCCTAATTGAAGACGAAGATGAACCACCCGATACAAGTGAAAAGATTGACCACTTTGTTGAAGAAGAGGTCGCCATAGAACAAACTTTTAAAGTTCTTGATGAGCAACCAAATAAGGAGTCTCCTAAAGATCCACTACTTGAGCTCAAAGAACTTCCAAAAGGTTTGGAATATGCTTTTCTAGACAAAGATGGTAATTTACCTGTAATTATTTCGTCTAAATTAGATAGCTTAGAAAAAGAAAAATTAATTAGTCTTTTGAAAAAACACAAAAACGCGATCGCTTGGAAACTTGTAGACATTAAAGGAATAAGTCCTTCCATATGTACGCACAAAATTTTAATGAATGATGACTACAAATCGGTAATACAACCACAACGTCGAGTAAATCCAAATGTTCAAGAAGTGGTTAAAAACGAAGTCATCAAATTACTTGACGCCGGACTTATCTATCCTATCTCCGATAGTCCTTGGGTGAGTCCCGTCCAAGTAGTTCCAAAGAAAGGAGGTATGACGGTAATAACTAATGAAAAAAATGAATTAATACCAACGAGAACCGTCACAGGATGGAGAGTATGTATAGATTATAGACGATTAAATGAAGCAACGAGAAAAGATCACTTTCCTTTACCCTTCATTGATCAAATGTTAGAAAGATTATCCGGTCATAAATTTTACTGTTTCTTGGATGGTTTTTCAGGTTACTTTCAAATCCCGATAGCACCCGAAGACCAAGAAAAGACAACTTTGACATGTCCCTATGGAACTTTTGCTTATCGGCGCATGCCGTTTGGTCTATGTAATGCCCCCGCAACATTCCAACGTTGCATGGTAGCCATTTTCCACGACATGATAGAAAAGACAATGGAAGTCTTTATGGATGACTTTTCTATCTTTGGGGATTCATATGACCAATGCCTCGATAACCTTGAACGAATGCTATCCCGATGTGAGGAAACTAACCTCGCCCTTAATTGGGAAAAATGCCATTTCATGGTAACGGAGGGAATAGTACTCGGTCACAAAATATCAAGCGAAGGAATGGAGGTGGATCGAGCCAAAATAGATACCATTTCTAGATTACCACCTCCATCCTCCGTAAGAGCTATCAGAAGTTTCCTAGGGCATACCGGATTTTATAGGCGGTTTATCAAAGACTTTTCTAAAATCTCAAGGCCTCTAACAAAATTACTTGAAAAAGATGTCCCTTTCATCTTTGACAAGGATTGCAATCAAGCATTTCTAACCCTAAAGGAAATGTTAGTCAATGCACCTATCATGATAGCGCCTGATTGGAAATTTCCTTTCGAAATCATGTGTGATGCTAGTGACTTTGCAGTTGGAGCTGTCTTGGGACAAAGAAAAGAAAAGCATTTCCACCCAATTTATTATGCTAGTAAAACACTAAATGATGCACAAGAAAATTACACAACAACTGAAAAAGAATTACTAGCTGTGGTATTTGCTTTTGATAAATTTCGTTCTTATCTTGTTCTTTCTAAAACTATAGTCTATACAGATCATGCAGCCATTCGATATCTCTTCAAAAAGCAGGACGCAAAACCACGTTTGATTCGGTGGATTCTACTCCTCCAAGAATTTGATATTGAAATCAAAGACAAAAGAGGAGCAGAAAACACCGCAGTAGATCATCTTTCACGCTTAGAAGACCCAGCTTTGGAGGCAACTAGGGACGAGCAAATCAACGAAAAATTTCCAACGGAGTCCCTAGAAATGGTGGAGTACAAAGAAGAACCATGGTACGCCGACTATGCTAACTACCTAGCTAGCGGTATAGTAGTAAAAGGTTGGCCACATCATCAAAGAAAAAAATTCTTTGCCAATGTAAAACACTATTTTTGGGAAGATCCATATCTTTTCAAAATGTGTGCCGACTAACTCATTCGACGATGCGTACATGGTAGCGAAGCACGAAGAATTCTACGCCATTGTCATGAAGGTCCATACGGAGGGCATCATGGTGCCGCTAGTACCGCACGAAAGGTATTTGATTCAGGATTTTATTGGCCAACCATTTACAAAGACGCCCAAAGTCTTGTCAAAACATGTGATGCTTGCCAAAGAACAGGTAATATTTCTTCCAAAAACGAAATGCCACAAAATGGCATTCTTGTTTGTGAAATTTTTTATGTATGGGGACTCGACTTTATGGGACCTTTCCCACCATCGAAAGGAAACAAATATATACTTGTGGCAGTAGACTACTTGTCTAAATCGACCGAGGCCGAGGCACTTCCAACGAATGATGGAAGAGTCGTGGTAAGATTTCTGAAGAAATTATTCTCTCGTTTTGGCACACCTAAAGCATTAATAAGTGATAGGGGTACCCATTTTTGCAACCATCAACTTGAAATTTTTTTAACAAGATACGGGGTCTATCACCGGGTCTCGACAACATATCACACTCAAACAAACGGACAAGCCGAAGTGACTAATAGAGGTTTAAAACGAATACTTGAAAAAACCGTAGGGTTAAATAAAAAGGAATGGGCAGATAAATTAGATAATGCTTTATGGGCTTTTCGAACTGCTTATAAAACAACAATAGGTACAACCCCATATAAGCTAGTCTATGGAAAAAGTTGTCACTTGCCAGTAGAAATTGCACACAAAGCCTACTGGGCAATTAAAAATGTAAACTTAGATTTAGAGTTTGCTGGTAAAAATCGATTTTGTCAATTAAATGAATTAGACGAGCTTAGGAATTATACATACTCAAACTCCGAAATTTATAAGGAAAGAATGAAAAATTTGCATGATAAACATATTAAACCTAATGAATTTCGAGTAGGAGATCTAGTTCTTTTGTTTAATTCACGACTTCGATTGTTTCCTGGTAAATTAAAGTCTAGGTGGTCAGGACCTTTTTCCATCACCCATATTTTCCCACACGGTGCAGTAGAAATTAAATCTCGGAATGGACCTCCATTCAAAGTCAATGGCCAACGGCTAAAACTCTATCAAGGATTCATTGAGGATGAAGAGGAGGAGATCTCGCTTCAAACGGTTGAATAATGAAACCATCGTCATACCTGGTAAGTTACGAACGATTGGGACGATATCTAAAGCGGTAAGTTTTCTGACCAAAGTTTATGGGAAACAAGGGCACTCACACGAGCACAAAAAAAAAAAAATAAAAAAAAATTCAAAAATTTGCTCGGCACGGGGCCGTGTCCGCTGAACACGGGGCCGTGTCCGCGCTGCAGTCGGGATATATCCCCTTTTTCATAGCAGTTACTTCATTCCACACGCCCCGTTTCCCCGAAAACACTTTGGTTCTTGGCGATTTTCCGCAGATTTTCAACGTCTCCTATCATTTTAACAACATCAAGATGGCTAGGAAGTTCACAAGGTTTAACGCCAATGAGCTCGATGCTAGGGCTAGATACGAAATACTTCAAACAAGGCCGGAGGAATACCCGAGGCAAGCATGCACGGAACTGTTAACTATGGTGAATCAACTCGACCGCTTCAACAACCTTGTCACAGGACCACTAAGAGTCGCTTTAACAACTCGACTCCGTTCCGTTCACGAATGCACTTTGGAATTCTATAGCACCTTCACATTCAACTCAAGGTGCGAACCATTCGACAATGAAGGGGTGCAATTCCGATGTGGTGGAACTAGGTATTCGATCTCTATGGCGCAATTTGGGTCGATTTTCGGGTTGTATGCGGAAGAAGATGCTGGAAACGAGGAAAATACCGGAGGGATGCGGGAGATTGACGATAATGAACGCCAAGCCATATAGGCTCAGATTGGTGAAGGGTACTACAATCCGAGCAGCACTAAGAGTACCAAACTGAGGGACCCGCTATACCACTACATCCATAGGCTCCTCGGTTATTCTCTTAGCCAAAGACACGATAGTGGTGGCGTTGTTGGGTTAAAAGATTTACTAGTCCTTCACTGCATCCATACCCGCAGACACCTCGATGTTCCGTATCTCTTGCTCCGAAACATGCATCTGAACCGCCTTGCTTCTGCACCAACCCCTATCTTCTTTGGAGGATGGGTGTACCGTCTTTTCAAACACTTCACCAACATTCCTAGGTCCTTTGAGAGGAGCCCATGGTCGGGTAGGGTAGATATACACATCTGCCGCTCAATGAACCTAATCTATGAGGCTGAAGACGGGACGGTAAGCTTCCAAAGGATGCAAGGGCATGCATGGAACCCGCAAGAAGCACTTGTCCTCCACGCTCTACAACATCATCAGTACCAATACCAGCCCCATGGTGATCCGGGCCAATCCTCCTCAGGAGGCGGTTTTCCTAACTTTCAAAGTTTACATGATTTGTTGCAGGAAAACCTCATGTGCACCAGGAACACCTACAATATGGAAAGCAACACGTACCACCGGGTTGGGGCGATCGAGAGAAACATATCCGATATCCAAGATGATATTGGAAATATCCGGGAGTACATGGCTGGCCATGGTGGGGATGATGATGATGAAGACGAGGACATTGATTAGGCGGGAGGAGCGGAGGAAGAAGCGGTTGGTTGATGATTCCCCAGGTTAACCTTTTCTAATCTTGAACAATTTAAGGCCTGCGTGCCAAGTATTGAACAATTTGCTTTCCCTAACTTCTTTTATTTTCTGCATTTTTTTTCCTTTTAACTTTGTTGACATGGATGTTGAACTTGGTAAAATTAGGATGTTTGCTATGATGTGGTATGGTGTTTATTGATTAAGCAGGTACATACGAGGCTTAGAGTACTAAGCATTAGTACTACTAAAGCCGGGACAGGAAAACCAAAGAAAGAAACCTGTTTTTCAACCTTGCAGATTGTCCACACGGGGCCGTGTCTAGCCGACACACCCCTGTGCCCACTCCCCAAAACCTGCTGTTTGTTTTATTTCTGCAAACTTTGACAGACACGGGGTCGTGCCCAGTCGACACGCCCCCGTGTCCACCTTCTGTAAGTTTTCGTTACTGGCACCTGAACACGAGGTCGTGCCCACCAGGCACGGGGCCGTGTCCAGTGCCCAGTAACACAAAATTTTTGCTTTTTACACCTTTTTACACATTCAATCAACCTAAAAATTTTTTGGGACACATTGAGGACAATGTGTAATTTAAGTGTGGGGGGGATGCTAAAACCTTGAATCTTGCAAGTCCTAAATACAAGCCTTACACAAAACTCTATTGGAACCGCTAATCACTCCAAATTTTTTTCAAAAATTTTCATTTTTTTAACTTGTCTAGGTTTAACTTGGGAATTTCAAAGTTCTAAAAAGGTTATATTTTTACAAATTTACAACCGATAGCGTCGTGATAAAAAGAACCAACATAAGAAAATTATGAAAAGGCATGACTAGCTTAGTTAAAATTTGATTATATATGCTTGATCACATAAAAACCCATTCCCACAAAAGTGAGTTTTGAGCCTTTATTGAGCATACAATTACATATCATTAAACTAAATGCTCATTTTTCATTTCTTGTGTGAATAGCCGCTTGGTTCTTACGACTCTAGAACTTGCCATGACGATACATTCCCGGTCCTTGCCAACTTAAACCTGAGTAAGTAAATGATGGAGGCATTAGGACTAACCCTTTTTATTTCTACACCATTATTTTTCTTTTTTTTACCACCTACCCAAAATCCCCCTAGTTAGCCCCTTTGAGCCTAAACCTTTTCATTTCATAACCCAAACAAACACCCTTTTACCCACCAAAACCTTTTTCATTTTTAACCCTTTGTTTTAGTAACTAGCTCGGTTTTTTCGTATGACTTTTCAAAAAAAAAAATGTGTTGATGATGAAGCAAAAGAAAATAAACAAACAATTTCATCAAAAATAACTTTGTTTGAATAATAGCTTCATCAAAATAAAAGTTACAAAAATAAAAAGTCTTACAAAAACCGACGCTTGTTACGCTTTTTCGCCCTTTTTCTACTAACCACTAACCCAACTACCTACCTTTAACCCAAGTCTAACCCTTCACCCAAAAAAGTCCTCTTAATATTTACAAAGGTATATAGTTAAAAATGAGGAGGATTGATTGCTTGGCAAGCCTATGGTAGGAGTAAGTTCCATGCCGCTCTCGAGTGATTCACTAAAGTACATCTTCGGCCGAGTGTTGAGTGATCCCCCGTGAGGTATGTGAACTTGTATATAGAGAAAATTTTAAAGAGGCATGTTATGCCCTAATAAGTAATTTATCTTATGAAAAGTTTTAAATAAATAATGACGAATAGGATTGTAAATAAATAAAAATAAACTTAATAAAGAATCTTGGAAATCCCGACACTCTATGACAAGCCCAAAAACGTTCTCTTCTACCCATTCCATTTGGGTGTGTAAAGCCACATTATAAAGAGTTTTGCTTGAGGACAAGCAAAGATTCAAGTGTGGGGGTATTTGATGTGTGCAAAATGCAACATATAAATTTCATCAACTGTGGCATAAAACTAACCCTTTTTTAGTACTAATGTTGGAAAAAGTGTGCTTTTGTCTTCCTTTTGTATTTTCAGGATTAAATGAGCTCAAATTAGCAAAAGAAGCAAAAAGACAGCAAAATCTAACATAAATACAAGAAAAGGAACAAACGTGACATGCCCGACCCCACGACAGCATCTTCCCAAACAAAACAAGAAGACAGAAGACTGAACACGCCCCGTGCTCAGCCAGCACGGGGGCGTGCCGAAGTGTCAGCAGAAAAGACAAAGTGGTAGAAGCTTCTATTGCCCACCACGGGGCCGTGCTCAGCGGACACGGGGCCGTGCTCAACTATAAGATTCGCACAATCTAGGAAAATCTTCATAGTACAAAGATTCTTCTGCACACGGGGTCGTGCTCAGCGGACACGGGGGCGTGGTCAACTAATAAGACAAGCTGCATTAAATGAAGAAAGAGAAGGATGTGGACACGGGGCCGTGCCCACTGGACACGGGGCCGTGCCCGAGCTTCTGTTCAGCCTATAAATAGGAGTGCTTGGCTCAAGCTCAAACCATCCCTTGGCACACCACCTCTCTCACACTTCACCCACCACCCACCACCACCATAACACCATCATCCACCACCATCATCCATTGTCCATCATAGAGTGTGTGAGTCGTCTCGGGATCCAAGATTGATCGTATGAGTTCTTGACAATCAAGGCCATGTTTGCCTAAGTCTCTTACATCACTTGGTGAAGACAAGTGTCTAGTGTAATACTTTTTATTTCTAATCTTTTCGCACTTTTTACTTGGTTTTGTATTAATGACTTTAATAACTAGTTTCTTATGTTGAAGGTGATTCTTCCTTATCGTTTGACCGTGGTGTCTTGACATTATTTTACTGTCTATATAAAATAAAAGATTTTCACCATTCATATCTCCACGGTCTATATGGAGGTATGTTGGCTACCTGGTCGGGGGTTAAGAGAACGGTTTGGTAAGAGTCTTGCCATTGTTCAGCATTTAGATGTCCTGCAATGGACCTGGGTCAAATTTAGTAGGACCTCCTTCAATACTTAACGGTATTGGATGGCGGGGTTCCAAACTCTTTGATCCCCTTATAAGTTAACTACTATTAATACTATAACCCGGCTATTTAGGACCGTATCCCTGCTGACTCAGACTACTTAGTCGAGGTTAACGTCACCTCCAAAAGAGGGGCCTACCATAATTTGCATTAATAACTTAATTAATTATCTTTCAACAATCCGACCCTTTAGGATTGTATCCTTGCTGACTCAAATTACTGGGTTGAGGGTAACGTCACC
The DNA here is from genome assembly GCA_030545235.1 of Helianthus tuberosus. Lineage (NCBI taxonomy): Eukaryota > Viridiplantae > Streptophyta > Magnoliopsida > Asterales > Asteraceae > Helianthus > Helianthus tuberosus. The sequence continues at coordinate 30,620,031 of CM060379.1, read as the reverse complement.
TTCAAAAGAGGGGCCTAGTACAATAACTAAGATAATCTCTTAAATAAGTGCAAAAGTGCGGAAATAATCAAAGGTTACACTATACACGAGTCGGAACCAAGTGATTCATCTTGTCTATCTATTTTTCTTTTATTTTTATTTTTCAGCATTTTAGTTAGTTTTTAATTTTCTTAGTTTAAAAACATTTTTCTAACTTTTGATTTGATTAGACGTTGAGGATAAACCGATACTAAAAGCTCTTGTGTCCTTGGGCGACCTCGGTATCTTACCAACACTATACTACGCTCACGATGGGTGCACTTGCCCATATGTGTGTTTAGTGTTAGTAAATATCGTGTTTTATAAATTTAAAACTTGGCTAAAAAGTGTTAAAGGGCTTAAAATATACACCTAATATATTTAACACTTCTCACGCATCACACACCTTTTACACATTCAATCAACCTTAAAACTTATTTTTGGGACACATTGAGGACAATGTGTAATTTAAGTGTGGGGGGGGGGGGGGGGGGATGCTAAAACCTTGAATTTTGCAAGTCCTAATTACAAGCCTTACACAAAACTTGTTGGATCTGAGTTTCTTTTTGATTGTATTTTCGTTTGAAATTAAGATGGAAATGAAAGAGTTGTGCAGCGGAATTAAGATGAAAACAAACTTTGCATACAATCAAACGAGAGTAATACTTTAATCAAACATCTTTACACAATGAATCGAAAGATTGAATTTGTTTCAACAACGATTACAATGATTGATGAATGAATGCAAACTCCCCCTCAGCCAGAGCTCAGTAGTTTGTTCGTGCAAAGAAGACGATATTGCAAGAGCTAATAGAACAGTACAAAGTACTGAACTATTTATAGGCACTTACAAACCACTGAGCATCTTAGCTGACGTCACCATGAAAGTGACATCTAACCTCCTAACAAACTCTAACCTCTGATCTATACAAACACTGATGAACTAAACTACTGCTATTACATTACATTACATTACATAAAAGACACTTTAAACAGCTGCTGCATCCTTCCACTGCTGTGAACCCAGCAGTGCTTGTCCGGATCAGCAGTACTTGACTCAAGGCAGTAGATTGAATCAGCAGAGCTTTGGTCTTCCATCAGTCTTTGACATTGGTCAGTAGATGCAAAGCAGCAGTTGTAGGTCAGCACTTAGTAAGATCAGCAGATAGGAGGTCAGCAGATATGAAACCACTTTCAAGGGGAGAGATTTGTATGAACCAACTGTAATCGTCTGCTTATTCTGGATCCACTGCTCTGATCCAGTTTTGGCTTTAATTATCTGTTCCTCTGATAGGGTTCAATCCCAACAATTTCCCCCTGGAACAGATAATGCCAAAACTCTTCATTATTTGTGGAAATCTTTATTGCCTCATCAACAGTTCCCTTATCTGACCTTTAAATTGTAATTCAAAGTCTAGGGCATCTGTATCTTCATCATCCCTGCTAAGTGGAAGATCAAGGAGATCCTGCAAATCTTCAAGACTCAGGCCAAGAGCTTGTTCCCTTGATATTTTCTCCACTTCTCCACCAGACCTGAGCAAAGTCAATACGCAGGTCTGTTTGTCAGTTTCCCACTTTTGTATTTTTGAGCCTGGTGGGTTTCTTGGGAGATGTTTATTTGCAGAAGTATTTGGTGAGGCTGGCCTATTCATAACTTGCTGAGCAGTGTTTGCAGGTAGATCCAAACCAAGAGTTTCTCTGATCATTTTCTTTATACCTTCTTTTCCAAGGTCTTCACCTTCCATTAACTCTTTGATGGTTTCAGCAATCAGCTGTTTTTGTGGCCTTCTTTTAAAGACTGCTGCACCAGCTGGAGCTGTGGATCTCCTGATTTGCAGCTTTGATGGTCTTTTTGGAACCGCTGCTGCAGGATAGTCAGGCTTTTGAGGAACTGTGGGATCTTTCTTTCTCAGTTGTTCCAACTTTTTGTAGGTAGCCCTGACCACATCTTCTTTCCATCTAGCAACTTGTCTTTTGTTTCCATAATCAGCTGCTACCAATTCCTCTTTCATTCTCTTCAGCTCTTCCTGTTTGTCAGGTACATTCTTTCTAAACTTTGCCCAGTTAGGAGGAGTGTGAGTGACTTTCCTTTTTATCATGTCTTGAATTCTTGCTGCTTCATTTTCAAGTTCAGGAATAGTCCACTCTTTGTACATGTATCTCTCTCCTTTGTACTTCTTGTGAGCCATGATGCTTTCAATGTAGTCTTTCTTCAGAGTTTCAGCTGCTCTTTCAGAAATTTGTTGACTGACATTTTTTGCAAATTGCTCTAGGGATCTGACTTGTGTGAGCAAATATTGACTTCTCTGTGCAATTTCTTTATCAGATTTCCCCTGTGCGTTTTTCTTTGAGATATCCTCTGCTTGCTTGGCCTTGATTTCCAAATATTCATCAACATTTTTAGGCCAGGGATATCCTTTTATTGATGGCAAACTCCTTTTGGCAGGGTCATCCTCAATGTAAAAGGATTTTATTTCCTCTCTAACAGCTGCTAATTCAAGAGGAAATTGAACACCTGCAAGAGGTAAGGGCTTGTACATTGGAACTGAAGAGAGAGGAACAGGTTTTGGAATTGTGACAAGTGCTATAGATTTTGAAGATGTTTGTGGTGGTGAAATGTCATCATCTTTGAGAATTAGTCTTCTCCTTTTTGTAGGAGGGACTGATGATATTTTGGATGGAACAATGGAGGTAGATGTAGTGGCAGTGGATTGTGATTGACTAACAGCTGTTGAAACAACTGGTGTTTCAACCACTGTTGTCATTACAACATATGTTATAACATCTGCTGTCTTCTGCTGTATGTCAGCAGGTGTTGTTTTTGGTGGTGATGATGGTAAAGCAGTGGATGTTGTGTGTGTTGAAGTGGTGTGTGTTGATGGAACAACTGTTTGGCAAGCAGTAGTTTTTGTAACTCCTGTTGCATCAGCTGTTTTGTATGGTGGTTTTTGAGCAGACTTTGAATGTCTGGTTGGAATGGATTTGGGTTGCCTTAATTTTCTAGTAGGCTTCTTCTTTTCCTCAACAGGATTTTCATGATCCTTTGACCCAGAAGTACCCTGATCTGGATGATCCATTCTGTCCACCCTGGCTTTCCTTTTGGCCTCTCTATCCCTTTTTACACTTGCAACTACTTCTGCCAGTGCATTTGTGGTCACATCAATTTTCTTGCTTCCATCTGGTAAAGGGATCTTTTTGGTCATGTTTGAATTTTCTAGTTCAAGGTAGATACCATCCTCTATACCCTTCTTTTTCCACTCCTTAATTTTCTCCCCCTTTTTGGCATTATCTTCTGGGATTTGATAAAGGTAGCGTACTTTTGGAGGGGCAGTGCCAGTGGTGTGCAAGATCTGAGTTTTGAGAGCCTTTAGATCAGCCTGAGTGTTCTTGAACCTTGACTCCATTGCATTCCTCAGCTTTTGGACATGTTTTTCATGTTGCTGATCTGCTAATTGTGCTTGTTGATGGAGAAAAGATTGAAATAGATTCCAGAGCTCATTTGTAGCAGGTGCCCTTTGTGGAGCAGGTGCTTGAGGTGGAACAGCAGTTGATTGTACCTTTTGTACTTGTAACACCTGTTGTAGCATATCTTTGAGTTCTGCAACAGAGTTATCAAGCTTTGCAATACGATCCGTCAATTTCTGGTACTTTAAACCATCACCCAAGTTAATGGGATCATCTGATTTCCCACTAGCAGTGGTTTTATCAGTGGTGGATGTAGGGAGTGTACTCCAAACATTAACCACTGATGCCCCTTTTTCTTGGTACTGGGGTCTTCTTCCTTCAACACTTGACAACCTTTTGATGTTGCCAGTAGGATAAATAAATCCACTGGTGGTTGGCAGAGGTGCTATGTAAGGAATTGCCTCCAAGGAAGTCTGATTAATGTAACCACTGTCCAACTGTAAACCTGTAGGTTCAACAGTTGTAGTGGCTGCTTCACTTGGATTACCACCATGAGTTATTTGTAACTCATGGGGTGTAACCTCCTCAGGTTGTGTTAGTGGGTTAGCAAAGACTGATACATCAGACCCAGTCAGTTGTTGGGGTATATTCTCAGTAACAGGTGATTGAGAAGGACTGGTTAATGCCTGGTTCAAATCAATTGCATCCAACAGTGGTTTTATTGGTGAGGGAATTTTGGATGTGATGGGTGGTGTAGAAGATGGATTTGCCCCGGGTATTGAGCTGTGGATGATAGAAACGAGTGTTTCCAGAGCATCATGATGTGGAGACCCTATTTGTACAACCTGTTCTTTTTGTGAAGAAGCAGGAGGAGTTTCGGTTATGGGTTGAGATATTTGTACCAACTGCTGTGAGGAAGAAGCAGCAGTGGTTTCTTGTGACTTTTGTGTTGTCACAGGCATTTGCTCTGGTATCTCATCCTCCAGAGTTGCCTTTTTGATTGGTTTGGGGGGTTTTTGAGTTTTTCTTTTTGTTGGCTTTTTGGAGTTTTTAGGTGTGGGTTTCAAAACAGTTGTGCTGCTGCTTTGATCACCTTGAGCAGTGGGCTCAGCAGCAGATACATGAGGAGCAGTTGTAACTGCTAAAATCTGCTCAGGCACCTCTGCTTGTGTTTTACAAGGTGCTAGCATTCTTGAAAAAGTTTCATTTGTTAAACTGTTTATTTGAGTAAAATCACCTTGGTTTATTATTGCTAAATCATCCTTACTGAATTTCTTTTCAAAATAGTAACTTAAAAATCTTAGAAACAGTAAGAATGATTTTGTTTCAACATTATTAACCAAATCTTTAAAAATTTCCCGAGAATAGTTAAAATTTTCTCCTTGAAGAATTGCATATCCCAGATTTTGAATCTTTAAAGGGATTTCATTGAAAGAAGTGGTTTTGTTTGAAACACATAGTAGGAGGGTATGAAATAAAAATCTGGTTGCCGACGGAAAATAACCTTTTTCTAAGGTAATTTTCTTCATCATTGTGGCTTCATATCCTCTCTCAATGAAGTCAGTTTGTAACTCGTTTTTAGTGAAAGAAATTTTACCTTCCTGATCACCGAGTTGAAAGACCTCTGAAATGGATTGTGGCGTGATTTGGACAGTTTTACCCTTTATAGAAGAGTTTATAGTGGTTGCAGTGTCTCCTTGTTTTTCAAGGGTTGCATTCTTCCAGAACTCCCTTTGGGTTGCCAAATAGATTGGTGCATCGGCGGTGAACAAAGTTTTGTACTTTGATTTTGCCATGGTGTCAATGATGGAATCGAAAACATTTGTGGTTCCTGGTTTTGTGAGAAGACCCAGGAGATTGTGAGATGGTTTATGTGGAATTTCAGTGGAGATTGCCTTTTGAGAGGCTGTTTTCGATGATGATTTGGATGAGGGTTTTGAAGATGACTTCGATTTTGTCATTTTGAAGATGAATGATCGAAGAAATTTGTGAGAGATGAGAAGAAAAACTGCTTTGAGAAGAGAATTTTTAAGAATTCAATTCGACAGTAAAACCCTGTTTTGGTAGTGAATGGGGATTTTATAAGGAAGAAAGTGAATGCTGACGTGGCAGCCGTTACAAAAGGTCTGACCAATATGTACTGCCCACGTGACAACCCCTGGTGAAAGTGAAGGACAGTACTTTTATGAAAGTAACTAATGAAGGCAGTGGTTGTGGATCAGTGGATGATTTTCACTATCAGTGGATAGTATATCAGTGGATAAGACTCTGCTTTTGAACAACAGAGTTTATCAGATGGAATGAGAGAACAGAGGTTGCCTTTCAGCAGTGGACAGTCTTTTGAAGTAGAGCAGACTTTTGAACAATCAGTGGTTATGGCAGACTTTTAAGGATTTTAATGAAAATTTCATTTTTAGCTATTTTTAAGGATGGAATTTTGATTTTCTGAAAACATTTTGGTGCTTTTATTCATAGAAAAACAAGATGTTGCTTGTTATTCCATGTTCAGCATCCCAATCCTAGAGACCAAGCTTTCAAAAGTGGCTGTATCAAGTGCTTTTGTGAGCACATCTGCCAGCTGGTCTTTAGTTGGGACATGATGCAGAGAAATCAAACCTTTTTCATAGCAATCCCTCACAAAGTGATGTCTGATGTCGATGTGTTTGGTGGTTGAATGGGAAACTGGATTTTTGATGATATTTTCTGCTGCCTGGCTATCCAACATTAGTGGTGTCTTTAAGGCAGTGATACCAAAATCCAGTAACTGATTTTGAAGCCACAGGAGTTGGGCTATACAGCTTGCAGCAGCAATTTATTCAGCTTCAGCAGTGGATGTTGAAACAGCTGCTTGCTTTTTGCTTTGCCATGAAACTAAGCAATCACCTAGAAACTGGCACCCTCCTGATGTGGACTTCCTTGTGGTGTGACATCCAGTAAAGTCACTGTCTGAGAAACCTGAAAGCTTGATATTCCCATTAGCTGGATACCAGATACCAAGTGTGGGAGCACCTTTTATGTATCTGAAGATCCTTTTTACAGCAATGAGATTTGATTTTCTGGGAGCTGATTGACTTCTTGCACAGACACATGTTGCAAACATGATGTCTGGTCTAGATGCAGTTAGGTACAATAAAGACCCAATCATGCTTCGATAAAGTGTTTGGTCAATCAGTTCATCCTTTTCATCAGACATGACCAGCTTATTTGTTGCCATGGGTGTGCTGCATGGTTTACAATCATTCATGTCAAATTTGGTTAAAAGTTCTTTAGCATATTTGCTTTGATGAATGAAAGTTCCATTTTGCAATTGCTGTACTTGGAGACCAAGAAAGCATTGCAGCTCACCCATTGCACTCATTTCAAACTCAGCTGTCATGAGTTCTCTAAACTCTTCACACATTTTGTTACATGTGCTTCCAAAAATAATGTCATCCACATAAATTTGGACAATCATTAAATCCTTCCCTCTCCATTTAAGAAACAGTGTTTTATCAATGGTACCTCTTTTGAAACCATTTGAGAGTAGGAAGTTGGAAAGAGTTTCATACCAGGCTCTTGGTGCTTGTTTCAAGCCATACAAGGCTTTGTTTAGCCTGTAGACATGATCTGGATAAAATGGATCCTCAAAACCTGGAGGTTGACAAACATACACCTCTTCTTGAATTGTACCATAGAGGAAAGCACTTTTGATATCCATTTGAAACACCTTCATATTGTGGTTGACAGCAAAGGCCAAGAACAGTCTAATGGCTTCCAATCTTGCAACAGGGGCAAATGTTTCATCATAATCAATCCCTTCTTCCTGTCTGTAACCTTGAACCACAAGCCTGGCTTTATTCTTGACAACAATACCCCTTTCATCAGTTTTGTTCTTGAAGACCCACTTTGTGCCAATGGGACTAACCTCTTCTGGCAGTGGTACAAGCTCCCATACTTGTTGTCTTTTAAACTGTTGGAGCTCCTCTTGCATGGCTTCTACCCAGCTGTTGTCTTTCAGTGCCTCTTGGTACTTGACTGGCTGATGGAGTGATAGAAAACCAGCAAAAAGACAAATGTTTTGGGTTTGGCTTCTTGTGAGCACCCCTTCATTTATGTTGCCAATGATTTGATCAGGTGGATGAGATCTCAAGAAGATTAAATCTCCTTGGTATGGTATGATGGCATTGGTTGGTGAAGGCTGCAAATGTGTATCATCTGAGCTAACCACTGCTGGGGACTTTGATGATCCAGCAGTGGCTTCAAAAGGTGGTGGAATAGGAGGTAATGAAGTGGACAACTGCTGACTTTTATCCACTGTTTGAGGACTTTTGTCAGCAGTGTTTGAGGATGTGGAAGCAGTGGTAGATGGGCTACTTTGGTCAACAACTGTTGAGGTAGCAGTGGTTGAGCTTTGACAGTTGTTTTGAACAACTGATGCTTTTCCCTTTGTGGCAGACCTTTGAGGGATGATGATTTCATACCCATAGTCTGGTGTTGTATCCTCTGATGGACCTGCACTGTTAGTCTTGACAGCAGTATTTTCAAAAGTGAATTTTTCAAGATCAAACAGATCTGCAGGGTTTGCTGGGATTTTCATTGATGAAAGTTCATTGAACTTTACATTCAAAGTCTCCTCCACTGCCTTGGTCCGTGTATTGAACACTTTGTAGGCCTTGGCAGTGGTTGAGTATCCCAGATGATAACCACAATCAATTTTGGCTGCAAATTTTGAAATGGAATCTTTTAAATTCAAAATAAAGCATGGGCAGCCAAACACTTTGAAGTATGAGATCAGTGGTTTAATTTTATACAGAATTTCATAGGCAGTCTTTTTGTGCCTGGGGTTTATTAAAACTCTGTTCTGAACATAGCAAGCAGTGTTTACTGCCTCTGCCCAGAAAGTTAATGGCAAACCTAAATCTGCAAGCATGGTTCTGGCTGCCTCAATCAAAGTTCTGTTCTTCCTTTCTACTACCCCATTTTGCTCTGGTGTTCTAGGGATGCTGTACTGCCTTACAATCCCTTTTTTCACACAGAAGGCATCCAACTCCCTATTTTTGAATTCTGTGCCATTGTCACTCCTGAAGCTTTTCACTGGAAGGTCAAATTGCTTTTCAACCTGTATTACAAAGTCTTGCAAAATGCCTGCAGTTTCATCTTTTGAGTGCAAAAAGAAAGTCCATGTGAACCTAGAAAAGTCATCAACAATAACCAAACAATATCTTTTCTTTTTGAGGCTCATGACTTGAACTGGGCCAAACAGATCCATGTGTAGCATTTGCAAACACTGGTTTGTTTTGGACTCTTCAATGGACTTGTAAGAACTTTTATGCTGTTTTCCTTTTAAACAGGAAATGCAATGTTCAAGACATGAAAACAATTTTTGTGGTAGGCCTCTCACCAAACCATTTTTTGAAATTTCTGTGATTGTCTTAAGATTTGTGTGCCCCAGCCTTCTGTGCCAAAGTTATGTCTCTTTGTTAGAGGCAGCTGAGAACAGACATGCATCAGCTCTGGGACACTCTTTTGACATGTCAACAACATAAACATTGCCACTTCTTTGAGCAACAAGTTTAGTGTGACCAGTTTTGATTATTGCTTCAATCTTTTTGACCATTTCTGGTCCAACAATCCTACAACAATCTTTTGTGAAGAATGACCCAAATCCCTTGTCACTCATTTGGGACACACTCAGAAGGTTGAATTTTAGATTGTCTATTAGATTGACATTTTCAAATTTTACTTTTCCAGACTCCACTGTACCAGACCCCAGAACTTTCCCTTTACTATTATTTCCAAAGGATATATCACCCCCTCCATGAATTTTAAAGTCTTTGAGGAGGGCTTTACATCCTGTAATGTGCCTGGAGCCTCCACTATCTACATACCAAAGACTATCAAAGCATGCAGAAGCTCCCTGCACATGAAGTAAAAGGATTAGTTCATTAAGGTCTCCAAAGCCAACAAGGCTTTGGATGGGGTCTCAATGGTGTCTGGGATGGATGCAGAATGATGGACAGTGGTTAGGTCAGGGGTTTGGACTGTTTTAGGACAGTGCTTCTCTAACCACTGTTGTGGGTCCTGGCCAATCACCTGCTGGTAACCAAAAGGATGCTTGTTCACTTTGGGTTTAGAGGGCCTTTTGTAGGCCTCATAAACGTGTGGAATCCTTTGGAAAGACTGTTTTTCCTTGCCTTTTCTGAACTGATTGGCAGGGGGTGCATCAGTAACCTGAACATCTCTTTTGGCAGATGTTTGGTTCAGCTGTTTTGTGACAGCTGTTTGAACTGGCACAAACAGTGGTTGTTTCTTGGTGAATTTGACAGATGTTGATGATGATGGTGGACTCAAGGATGTTTTAGCCATGTACTCATTCTTTTTCACATCAAAGTTTTTGAGATACACACATGCTTGAGTTTTGTGGTTTGTCTTACCACAAACAATGCAGCTTTCTGCTGGGACAATGACATTTGTTCTGTTTAGATCATAAGCTTTTAAGTGGAAACAATCTTTTGTTAGATGATTCCTTTTCTCACAGAATTCACAAAACAAGTTATCAATTTTTTCTTTCTTCTTTCTCTTTTCAAACTCCTTTGCAGCAGAGGTTTTAACCACTGCTGGGATGTCCTTGAGAGGTATGACTTTAGCTTTTGGAGCTTTAACACCATCAGTTGATGTAAAGTCCATTGGCTTGAAATTTTCAAGAATATCACACTCGTCAGACCAGGTGGGTTTAAACTGATATTTTTCAAGTTCTTCAAAAGTTGAGGAACTCCTTGTTCTGCCAAGTGTGATTTTGTTATCAAGTTTGTCAGTGATTTTCACTTCTTGGCCATTCTTGTTTGTGGGGATGAACTCAGTGGTTACATCAGTGTTTTGAACAGATTTTTCACAAGCAATGTGTTCATCATCATATTTTCTATACCCAACCCCAAATTTCACATTACTTTCAATCTGTTTAGCAAGCATCACCTCATATCCTCTGCAGGATTCCACCCATCTTTCACAAGTAATCTGAGTGGATTCCAACTCCTTTTTGCAAACTTGGTATTTTTCTACCATAGTTTGAAGTTGGGTTTTGGTTATGCTTTCCTCTTCTTTTAGACAGCTGATCTCTTTTTCTTTTTCGGTCAATTTGTTTTTAAGTTCTTTTAAAGACTTTTCAAATTTAACCTCATCAGTCAAGATTTTATCCCGAAGGTTTTCATTCACCTCTTTAATGTTAGCAAAAGCAATTATGCAATTGTCAGAACACAGTTTTTCAAGAACTTGAGGAGATACCTTGGCAGCTGCCATCATTGCACAATCACATTGATGATCTTCTTCATCATCAGCTTTCACCTTCTTTTCACCAGCCTTTTCTTCTTTTTCTTCTTCTTTGTCCTCTTTGGACCATGGATCTGTCATTGGTTCAATCAGGGTACCTGAACTTTCTCCCAACAGTAGTTCACCAGCTACAGCAGTAACCACTGCTTCAGTCACCTCTTCCACTGTTTCAAAGCTCTGCTGTTCCTCCTCAGTTTCAACCCCCTCCTGTATTGACTCTAATGCCATCAAACAAAATTCATCATGAGAAGAATCATTAGAAGCATAGAGTGCAAAATTTTCATCACTAAGGTCTTCAGGCATACTGCTCCAGTCAACAAACCCTTGAGTGAAAAAACTTTGTTGATCTGGTTGTACTGCTGCTGGAGCAGTGGTTTGAGGTGCAACTGGTTGCACTTGTACCTGTGGAGCAGGGGTTTGAACATATTGGATTTGTGGAACAGTAGTTTGAACAGAATGTACTGGCACAGGGGCAGCAGCATAGTGAGCAGTGTTCACTTGAGCTGCTGGGGCATACTGGGCATAGTGCACAGTGCTTTGGTTTTGAGGTCTAGGATTTGAGCTAGGATGAGTAATTATGGGACCAGTAGTTTGACTCCTACATTCCCTAGCAAAATGTCCCAACCTATTACACTTGTAGCACTTGATTTTCCATTTATCCAACCCAACCCTTAGATTTCCATGTAAACCTGGGAATTTTCGCCCTGTTCTTTTGTAAAATTTGCTAGTTCTAACACTTAGCAAAGCCAGTTGGTGCAGGATGTCCATTTCTTCTAAATCAGTGGGATCAAAATGTTGCAAATCATTTAGTTCAAAGCTTAGATTATCTGACATCTGGTTTTCGTTAGCAGTGAATGCATAACTAGCAGAGTGAGGATCAGGGTTGTTAAAATTTGCACCAGCAGTTATGTCAATGAAGTGATCATAACCCTGATCCTTACCACTGCTCCCAGATTCTTCTTGACCCAGAAGAGCAGTGTTACCGAAAGTGTAATCATCAGTAACTTTTCCTGACTCTTGTAACCTCCTTTTCTTGTTCAACTCCCTTTCGTAGGTCAGGAGTCGACCATGGAGTTGGGTCAAGGTCAGATCCTTGAACTCAGGTGAATTTCGGGTGACAAAAGCTATGGTGTCCCATTTTTATGGCAGTGACCTGAGGAACCTGCTATTTTGAGTTGAGTTTGTAAAAGTGGTATTAACAAGCCTCAGTTCACTGATGAGACAACTGAAACGCTCAAATTGTTGCGTTAGTGATTCACCTTTAACATAGCAAAATGTTTCATACTGTTGGTTCAGGATTTCCCTATTGTTTTCTATGACTTCTTCAGTTCCCCCAAACTGTTCCTTAAGTGCGTCCCATAACTCTTTGGCACTGTTACAGTGTAACAGTCCAGCATATATTTCATTGGGCAGCGCTGATGCTATGATGCTAAAAGCTTTAGCATCTAGTTCGATCTTTTGAAAGTCGGTTTCGGTATAATTTTCAACTGGTTTTGGAACGAACTTTTTAGCATCTTCAGCGCTTGGCACTGAAGGAACATGGGGACCATAAATGACAGACCTCCAACAACCTGTGCTTTGTTGAGCAAGGATGTGATCCATCCTCCTCTGCCAGATGTTGTACTCATTTCTTTTTAGCATAGGTGGTTTAAAAAGTGAGCCGATGTTGTTTTTATCATCCTGAGATTGTGACGTCATTCTTGTTGTTTTACAGACACTGATAAATCAACTTTAATGGTGATTAATCCTTGCTCTGTTTTTCAACGGACGAACAAACGATCAGTATCAACTATTATGAGCCGAACTGTTTACGTCAAAATGATTGTTAGATCAAATTTGACTGTCCAGGCTCTGATACCAATTGTTGGATCTGAGTTTCTTTTTTATTGTATTTTCGTTTGAAATTAAGATGGAAATGAAAGAGTTGTGCAGTGGAATTAAGATGAAAACAAACTTTGCATACAATCAAACGAGAGTAATACTTTAATCAAACATCTTTACACAATGAATCGAAAGATTGAATTTGTTTCAACAACGATTACAATGATTGATGAATGAATGCAAACTCCCCCTCAGCCAGAGCTCAGTAGTTTGTTCGTGCAAAGAAGACGATATTGCAAGAGCTAATAGAACAGTACAAAGTACTGAACTATTTATAGGCACTTACAAACCACTGAGCATCTTAGCTGACGTCACCATGAAAGTGACATCTAACCTCCTAACAAACTCTAACCTCTGATCTATACAAACACTGATGAACTAAACTACTGCTGTTACATTACATTACATAAAAGACACTTTAAACAGCTGCTGCATCCTTCCACTGCTGTGAACCCAGCAGTGCTTGTCCGGATCAGCAGTACTTGACTCAAGGCAGTAGATTGAATCAGCAGAGCTTTGGTCTTCCATCAGTCTTTGACATTGGTCAGTAGATGCAAAGCAGCAGTTGTAGGTCAGCACTTAGTAAGATCAGCAGATAGGAGGTCAGCAGATATGAAACCACTTTCAAGGGGAGAGATTTGTATGAACCAACTGTAATCGTCTGCTTATTCTGGATCCACTGCTCTGATCCAGTTTTGGCTTTAATTATCTGTTCCTCTGATAGGGTTCAATCCCAACAAAACTCTATTGGAACCGCTAAACACCCCAATTTTTTTCAAAAACTTTTCATTTTTTTACTTGTCTTGGTTTAATTTGGGAATAACAAGTTCTAAAAAGGTTATATTTTTACAAATTTACAACCGATAGCGTCGTGATAAAAAGAACCATCGTAAGAAAATTATGAAACGGCATGACAAATCTAGTTAAATTTTTTTGTATATACTTGATCACATAAAAACTCATTCCCACAAAAAGTGAGTTTTGAGCCTTTATTGAGCATACAAATACACATCTTTAAACTAAATGCTCATTTTCGTTTCTTGTGTGAATAGCCGCTTGGTTTCTTACGACTCTAGAACTTGCCATGACGATACATTCCTGGTCCTTACCAACTTAAACCCAAGTAAGTAAATGATGGAGGCATTAGGACTAACCCTTTTTCTTTCAACACCATTATTTTCTTTTTTTTACCACCTACCCAAAATCCCCTAGTTACCCCCTTTGAGCCTAAACCTTTTCATTTCTAAACCCAAAACAAACACCCTTTACCCACCAAAACCCTTTTTCATTTTAAACCTCTTTATTTTAGTACAAAGCTCGGTTTTCATGTGACATTCCTTATTAAAAAAATAAAAATAAAATAAAATATTTATGATGAAGTTTAGCAATAAACAAACAAGTTCATCAAAAGAAACTTTGTTCGATAAATGCTTCATTAAAATAAAAAGTCACAAAAACAAAATGTTTTACGAAAACCGACCCTTTATTCGCCTTTTCGCCCTTTTCTACTAACCACTAACCCAAAACCACCTACCTTTAAACCAAGCCTAACCCTTCCCCAAAGTCCTCTTGATATTTACAAAGGTGTATAGTTAAAAAGGAGGAGGATTGATTGCTTGGCAAGCATATGGTAGAAGTAAGTTCCATGTCGGTCTCGAGTGTTTCACAAAAATACATCTTCGCCCACGGTGTTGAGTGATCCCCCGTGAGGTATGTGAACTTGTGTATAAATGGAATTTTAAAGAGGCATGCTATGCCCAAATAAGTAATTTCACTTATGTAATGTTCTAAATAAATCATAAAGAATAGGATTGTAAATAACATAAAAATAAAGCCTAAAAAAATCTTGGATTCCCGACACTCAAGACAAGCCCAAAACCTTCTCTTCTACCCATTCCATTTGGGAGTGTAAGCCACATTATAAAGAGTTTTTCTTGAGGACAATCAAAGATTCAAGTGTGGGGGTATTTGATGTGTGTAAAATGCAATATATAAATTACATCAAATGTGACATAAAACTAACCCTTTTTAGTACTAATGTTGGAAAAAGTGTGCTTTTGTCTTCTTTTTGTATTTTCAGGGTTAAATGAGATTAAATGAACAAAAGAAGCAAAATGCAGCTAAATCTAACAATAATACAAGAAAAGGAATAAACGTGGCATGCCCGACCCCTCGACATCATCTTCCTAAGCAAAAACAAGACATCAGAAGGCTGAACACGCCCCGTGCTCATTGAACACGGGGGCGTGCCCCAGTATCTGCAGAAAAGGCAAAGTTGTAAAAGCTTCTATTTCCCAACACGGGGGCGTGCCCAGCGGACACGAGGCCGTGGTCAACGCTAAGATTCGCAGAATCCAAGTAAATCTTTATAGTACAAATACGCTTCTGCACAAGGGGTCGTGCCCAGCGGACACGGGGGCGTGGTCAACTAATGCAGACAAACTACAATTAATGAAGAAATAGAAGATGGGTGGACACGGGGCCGTGCCTAATGGACACGGGGCCGTGTCCGGGCTTCTGTGCAGACTATAAATAGAGGTTCTTGGTTCACTTCAAAGGCATCCCTTGGCAAACCACCTCTCTCACACTTCACCCACCCACCACCACCATCACAACCCACATCCACCACCATCATCCATCATCCATCATAGAGTGTGTGTAGTAGTCTCGGGATCCAAGATTGATAGTAAGAGTTCTTGATAATGAAAGGCCATGTTTACCTAAGTCTCTTACATTACTTGGTGAAGACAAGCATTTAGTGTAATACTTTTTATTTTTAATCTTGTCGCACTTTTTATTTGGTTATGTATTAATGACTTTAATAACTAGTTTCTTATGTTGAAGGTGAAACTTCCTTATCATTTGTCCGTGGTGTCTTGGCGTTATTTTACTGTCTATATAAAATAAAAGATTTACACCATTCATATCTCCACGGTCTATATGGAGATATGTTGGCTACCTGGTCGGGGGTTAGGGAATGGTTTGGTAAGCGTCTTGCCTTGTTCAGTGTATAGATCCTGCAAGGACATGGGTCAAGTTTAGTAGGACCTCCTTCAATACCCACTGGTATTGGATGGCGGGGGTTCGAATTTCTTAATCCCCTCATATGTAAACTACTATTAAAACATTAACCCGACTATTTAGGATTGTATCCCTGCTGACTCAAACTACTTAGCCGAGGGTAACGTCACCTTCAAAACAAGGGCCTACCACATTTCGAATTAATAACTTAACTAATTATCTTTCAATAATCCAACCCTTTAGGATTGTATCCTTGCTGACTCAAACTACTGGGTTGAGAGTAACGTCACCTTCAAAAGAGGGGCCTACTACTATAACTAAGATAATCTCTTAAAAAGTGCAAAAGTGTGGAAATAATCAAAGGTTAGACTAAAGGCGAGTCGGATCCAAGTGATTCATCTTGTCTATCTGTTTTATTTTTATTTTTATTTTCAGCATTTTTATTTAGTTTTATTTTCTTGTTTAAAAAACCTTTTTCTAAATTTTTGATTTGATTAGAGTTGAGGATAAACTGGTACTAAAAGCTCTTGTGTCCTTGGACAACCTCGGTATCTTACCAACGCTATACTACGCTCACGATGGGTGCACTTGCCCATATGTGTGTTTAGTGTTAGTAAAATATTGTGTTTTATAAATTTAAAACTTGACTAAAGTGTTAAAAAGGGCTTAAAATATACATTAAAAACTATACGACACTTACACGCATCAGTTCTCCACTAGAACCCATTCCTCTTCCTCAGTCAAGTCCCTCGAATCCAAAATCTCTTCTAGAGCTTCCACTTCCTCTTTAGCATGACTAACCACCTCCCCTTCTTTTTTGATCATCTTATCTCTCCATTCTCTGATCCTACTTCGGATTACCCCGAGTTTTTTTAGCCAAGTGAACGTCCCGTGGGCACCCCGTGTCAGAGAAGTTGACACAAGCGTCCACAACCACCTCCTTGAAACCATCTTTTCTCAACCAAGAATTAAAAATACGAAACGGCCGTGCCCCAAAGTGTACAGCTTTAGTGGACAAAATTATAGGACTGTGATCCGACCAGAACCTTGGCAAGGCCAATAGACTAGCTTCCGGCCACGCGTTAAAGAACTCAGAGTTAACAAGGAACATGTCAAGCTTACTCTACTTTTTTTTATTTTCTGAGCGCCATGTGAAAGCTCTACCCCTCATATTATATTCCATGAGACCGGAATCAAAGACGAACGAGTTGAAATTATTGGCACATATAGGCTTAAAACAGCAGTTCCTTCGTTCTTCCAAAAGAAGCCAGTGACTCCCATAACTCTTTCTTTCTTTCACAAACCTCAAAGTCTGCAACTTAGTTTCTCTTTCTTCTTAGTTTTTTCTTTTTTGTTTTCACATTCAAATCTCTTTCTTCTTCATATCACAAACACAACAACATGCAACTTAGTTTCTCTTTCACGATCAATATCTCAAATATAAATTAAAGAAAGAGCTTTCTTAAATTGCAAAGGTCCAAAGGTACCCACCCAACCAGACAAATTGCGACGGTCGTTGTAAGCAATGCTGTCGCCCGGAGCCGGCGTAGATCAAACAAAATCCGGTCATTGAACTTCACCCTTCTTTTCTTCTTTGATTTCGTCGATATCAAGGGGTGCGACTGCAAAATTTCAAGGGGGGTGCTCGGGATTTTTACTTGTCCATAACACTAAACATTTTTTTCAAGGGGGGCGCCCGCCCACCCACGTATACAAGTAGGTCCGCCCCTGCTTCTAATGGATATTCTATATCCACAAACTTTGTTAAGCAACATGAAGTACACAAATTTTGATGTGCAAGTTTCGATTTGGAAATTTTTGAGTTGCTCTTTCACGGATATGGATTCGCAGACGTCAATTCTCTCACTCGACATAATATCGACTTTGTTAAAGGTCGTCATGGCTGGCTCTTTTGTGATCATCCTGCAATAATAAATCTTAGGGTCTGTTTGCTATGGGGTAATGAAATGGATAAGAGAATGGAATGGACGAGGTAATGGAATGGACAACGGATTGAAATAGATCATTCCATTCCATTGTGATGTTTGGTTACCCATATGTGAATAGAATAAATCATTACTTTGTACAATTTGATAAAAAAACGAAGTAACGAAACACAATTGTATTAAAAACGACAAAAATATAATTGCTTCAATAATAATAATAATAATAATAATAATAATAATAATAATAATAATAATAATAATAATAATAATAATGGTAAAAAAAATTAAGAATAAATTTTTGATATATATTAGTATTAGTATGAATATTAATAAATATATTTATAAGTATAAGTATAAATATAAATATAAATATAAATATAAAGATAAATATAAATATAATAATAATAATATATTTCTTTCCATTCCTTGAAGAAATGGAAAAAAAAACACCCACATACCAAGGAATGGAAATTGTTATATTTGGAAGGAGTTACATTCCTTTGGAATGCTTCATTTCATTACCACATGATAACTAAATATGTTTCTTTTTCATTCCATCAAAATGATCCATTCCATTCAACCTTCTATTCTTTCATACCAAACGCTACCTTAGTTAGAAAAACTATTGGTTCAAGTTACACTCAACCTAACCTGTTAGCTTATTTAAAAATCAATATTATAATTTCTGATAGTAGACTATTTTGTTCCTGAAATTATAAGTAAAAGGATCAAGAATCGCCAAATGTTGTTCTGGATCAATAACTTGCAACACTTTTAGGGGGTGTGTGTGGATACTCATTTTGAAAGTGATTATGTGATATTCAGTAATCAGAATTAAATAATCCAATGTGCTAAATCGTCATACATGAAACAACATTTAGATTGATTATACCTCATCAATGTAAAACAATATTGAAAGCATGAAGGCACCCACCTAGCATAAGCATCACACTCTGAAACATCATTCTCTTCTTCCCCCTCATCAATTATCCTCAGACCAGCAACCCTTGTTCTTCTTTAACCCACTTGGTAACGAGCCTCCTCGGACCCAAGCTTTATAATGCAAAATTTATTTCATACAATTATACATTTCAAACGGCCAGACCTAAAACAGGAGATTAAAATATATGAGTGTGATAAAGAGATTGATTGACTAAAAGAAAGATGAGTGATTAAAGTTTATAGAACAAAAACCATGACATCATTTGAAATTAATTAATCATGTAATCATGAGAAGAAATTGGCCACCCGCCGCAACATCTTGTTAATTAAGGTGGTAGCATTAGCAAATTTGTTAACAAATTAGAAAAAAAAAATTAAAAACCAAGGATACTTGCCATATATCAATCGGTTTCAATACCAAAGATGTCCACCAATCCCATGGTCTAAGAGGGCTAAGTGTATAGTGCATAACACAGAACTTTTTCAGCCACCATCCACTGCTATGATGCTAAATTCGTCACATATTTAAAATGGAACACTTCCTACATCTGCATTATATAAAGTCCAACATCTGCATTATATAGGGCAGAAAGTTTCTCCATTTCTGCAACTGATTTGTAGTTCAGACGCTAAATCTTATCATGTGAAGGAAAATTATCAACATTCGAAAGAAGAAGAAGATTGTAGAATTGGAAGTTTGACTTATGTCGCTTAAGACTTAACTCATTTTAAGGTAAGACAATTAATTTATTTAGTTATGTATAAATTTGTTATTAAGTTATTTGTCAATTAAATTTGAGAAATCAAATCTAATTGTAATTTGGATGAGAATCTACTACAATTGCCCTTGGTTGTTTCTTAAAGTTCTCAAGTCAAAGTAACTTTTTTTGTCAACATTTCTATTTATTTAGGTATATTAGACTTAAATATCCTAACTTTTATCAAAATGACCAATAATACTTTCAACTTTTGATTTGTACCACATCACTCTCAACTTTGAACTTATTTTCTTACAACACTCCCAAACTAACCCAACAGTAACCCAGTTTGCTGACATCAGCTGCCACATCATTAAAAAGCCACGTCAACTACCACATCATCAAAAAATGCCACATCACCACACAAATGCCACATCAACAAAAGCTAACTGGGTTAGTGTTCCGTTAGTTTGGAAGTGTCACAGGAAAATAAGTTGAAAGTTGGGAGTGATGTGGTACAAATTGAAAGTTGAGAGTGCTATCGGCCAATTGGTGAAAGTTTGGGCTATTTAAATCTAATATCCCTTATATATATATATAAATCATCAGGTTCATAACATATATCATCAAGTCTTCTTACAAACCAACAAGTATCATTCACACATAGACATCAACATAGCAAAATCTCTAGTTCATCCTACTTTTTCATATTAAACCATAAACCATCAAAAACCCCAAGTTCTTGAACATGGGTTCTTTCATTAAAACTCCAAATTGAGATGATTAATTCATATTATTACCACTAAATTAAGTGTCCCTAAACCCAAATTCAACCATCTCATTCTTTCAATTCATCTAATTAAGGGAAATTTCTCAAAAGCCACCAAGTGCTTCACTCAAAAGATTCAAGAGATGATTTGGGTACTTACTTATTTCTTAGGAGATGATGAATACTTCCAAACTCATGGATCATCCATGCAAACATTCAAATCCATTCTCATCCCTTCTTCCTTGATTCACACAAGAACACACACACACACTATGTGTGTGTGTCGACGCATACATCTGCCCCAAATTGGGTTTCCCTTTTCTTTTTATGTTTTAATTAAAACACTTTCCCAGTTATCCTCTTTTAGCCCTTGTAGTTTTGTTTGTTATTTGGTAGTCACAAAATTTCATTCCTATTATTTAACTTGTATCTATAACTAAGTTAACTAACTTAGTTACCCATGTCACATTGTGTAAAACAAAACATGCTCAAAATTTAATATTCAGGTTTTAGGGCATTACATTATAATAAGTGAATAATACATTATATATGTGTATATATAAATAGACACACTTACCCATTCGATGAATAGTAACTCTTATCATTTTTTTGCCACGTGTTATCTACTTTAAAAGATATTACTTTGACATATCTAACAAACGTTGGTTTGTCCCACATCTTTCGTAGGAGAGCTTGCATGTTCGACTCCCTCCCTTACCCTTTTTGCTAAAACTATTACTTTGCCATATCTAAAAATAATTAAATTTATTTGTGGTTTTGCAAAACCAACCAAGATGGGTGAGTTTTAGAAATTAAGGTCATGTTTGGCTTAGCTTTTCAAAACAACTTATGAGTTTTTGGAAAAGTTAATAAGTCACAATGGAGTGACTTATTGACTTTTTCTCTCACATAATAATTTCATGCCAAACCCCTTTTAACTTTTCAAAAAGTCAATAAGCTAATAAGTTGCTAAAATAAGCAATCCCAAACACCCCCTTAGTGGCATCGCCTCTGTTAAAATATATATCCTCTTGCATCAATTCAATATTTATTCATCATATTTTCCAATGGGTTTGTTTTTTTTCTTTTATGCGAGTTTAGTTTGGGCCCTTTGTTTTTTGGGCTGCTGAAAGATTAGTGGGCTGCTGTAATAATACGTGATGCTCAAGTTTGAGTTTAGGGTTCTATTTTTATAAAAAGAGTTCAACAACCTCTAGCCTCTCATCCGAATTAATCATCTTTCTACATACGCATCCTCTTCTCTCTCTAGAACATTGTTGTCGCTACTATGTTTTTGCAGTTGGTTCTTGTGTTCAAGATTAAGAGTGATCGTTGTTGTGTTGATTATCAGTCGATTTCATTCATCCCTGTTCCTGTACATCGGTTGAATCTGTTCAGCTCTATTCGTGTTCATCAGCGTCTCAGTCACATGAGTACAGGACATCGATTGTTGCAGATCATCTCGTTGGTGATATGCGGTTGTCTGAGACCTAGAGTTTAACGGTTCTTCTTGCCATTTTTTGTTATTTGCTCTTGTTCAAGACCTCTATGCTTTCTTAAGGAATTTTATTTGAGATTGTTAATTTTTAGATATCGTGTTCTTGACATGGTATCAGAGCCATAAGTGGCTCTATGGTGATTCGTTTTTCCGCTGCTGTTCCGTGGAGGTATCAATCGCAGATTTGGGTGGTTTGTTTCAAGGGAATCCAAGGAGTCTTGGTGGTATTTTGATTCTGCCGATTCCGGATTGTCTTCGTGGTATCTTCAGCATTCATGAAGCTGCGTTTGGGGATTTTTTTCTTCAAATCGTGTGATCGGGCAAACCAATATTACTTTTGGGCATTCTTAGCTTATAATCAGGCTTGTAACCCTAAGTGAAGGTTACGAGTCTGGTTACTGGAGTTATATGCATCCACTGTGAGATTGTTCTGTCTCTCTTTGTTTTTTTATTTTTATTATTGCATCACTGTGTATGTGAGTCTAGGTATATTGACCCGGGTTTAGTAAAGACCAGTTTGATTATTGGGACACAGAGAGGGTTCACTCTGTTGCATTCATTGTGTCTTTTGTTTTATTCAGATTATTTGGTTTGTTTTGTGCTACTCTTGACTGTTTGTTATGCCTGGTGAAGATTCTGTGATTACCACTGATAATATGACATCTACTAGTGCTACTTTAGAATTATCAAGATTGATGCTGGTGATCCATTGTTTCTTCATCCTAGTGATTCTGCAAATTTGACAATTGTTAGTGTTAAACTTAAAGGGTCAGAGAATTATAGAATTTGGTCAAATGCTATGTATCTTGCACTGCGGGTTAAAAATAAAATAGGGTTTGTAGTAGGGGTGTGCACGGTTCGGTTCGGTTATTAGCATTATATGTAACCGTAACCGAAGGAATCGGTTAATCGGTTCGGTTAATCCAGTTAATTTGTCAGTTTTCGGTTCGGTTCGGTTAATTTTCGGTTAATAACCAATTCAAACAAGGGCTGATATTTTTGCTTAGAAATACATGTAATGGAGGTATAAATATATGAAATAGATGTTTAAATACATGAAATGGTTGTATAAATAAATGAAATGAAGGTATAAATGCATGAATAGATGTTTAAATACATAAAATGGAGGTATAAATAAATGAAATGAATGTATAAATAAATGAAATGATGGCATAAATAAATGAAATAGAGGTATTATTACATGAAATGAAAGTATAAAACATGAAATAGAGGTATAAAAGCTAGAAATATATAAAAAAATAAATGATTCGGTTCGGTTCGGTTCGGTTAATTTCGGTTAACCGATGGTAAAAAAATATCCGTTAACCGACTTTCGGTTAATTCAGTTTCGGTTAATTTCGGTTCGATTTTGTCAGTTTTCAGTTCGATTTCGGTTAACGGTTCGGTTATTGCACACCCCTAGTTTGTAGATGGTACTTGTCTTAGGTCTACATCTGATGAAGTTTTAGGTAGACAATGGGATAGGTGCAACTCTATTGTGCTTACTTGGATTCTTAACTCTGTGTCTGAAGAGTTATATCTTGGTCTGGTTTATTCTAAAATTGCCTCTGATGTGTGGAAAGATTTAAAGGAAACTTATGATAAGATAGATGGGTTTGTTGTGTTTAATCTATATCAAAAAATTAACTCCTTTAGACAAATTGGTATGCCTATTTCTGAGTATTATCATAAGTTGAATTGTATGTGGAAACAATTAGACCAATTACTTGCTTTACCTGCATGTTCTTGTGATGCATCTAAACAGTTTAATGATTTTAATCATCTTATTAAGCTCATGCAATTTTTAATGGGTCTTGATAGTTTGTACCAGTCTGTGAGAACTAACTTGTTAACCAGAGAAACTCTTCCTTCTGTGAAGGATGCTTTTTCAATCATCTCTAGAGAAGAGTCACACCTTCATTCCAAAATATTTCTGATAAAACTTTAAACAATGTTGTTGGTTTTGCTACTAAAACTAATCAACTTAATGAATCAAAGAAAAAGATTGTTAGAATTCCTAATCCTAATCTCAAATGTTCTCATTGTAATAAGACTGGTCATACTATTGAAAAGTGTTTTGAACTTGTTGGCTATCCTTCTTGGATGAAGTTAAAACCTGGTGGGAACAAGGGTAACAGGGTTAGTAATAATGTTACTGCTGATACTACTGATACTTCTTCTGCTGTGAGTTCTCTAACCTATGATCAGATAGCCCAATTGCTTAGTCTCTTGAATGATAAATCTAAGGGTGGTCCTCAGAGTAGTGGTTTTGCTGGTATGTGTGCTAATTCTGTTTGTCTAAATAGTTTTGTGGACTTGTCATCCTAACCTACTTGTGATTTTAAACCTGTTTACTGTTTTTCAAACTTTCTTGATAATGGGAGAAAGGTAGGGTGGATAGTTGATTCTGGTGCTAATCAACACATGATAATGACTGATGAGTGTCTGATTAATCAAAAGGATGTAACTGAATTTAATATTAAGGTTAAACATCCTAATGGCACTAGTGCCTTGGTAACTAAAATTGGTGATATTAAAGTAAGTGACAAGGTTATTCCCTATGGTGTGTTTGTCGTGCCTGATTATTGTGTAAATTTGATCTCTGTTCATAAACTTGCTAGAGATTGTAAATTGATTATCTCTTTTGATGAATATAAATGTTATATTCAGGATTCTCAAACAAAGAAAGTCCAGGTGAAGGGTAGTCAGTTTGATGGTCTATCCTTCGGTGGTAGTTCTTCTGTTTCTAATAAGGTTTGTAATTCTAGTTGTGATATTAATCTTTTGCATGCTAGGTTAGGTCACCCTTCTAAACTTGTATTACATGTTCTTAAAAATGATTTAAGTATTAAAATTGCTATTAAGTTAGATCCTTGTGAAACATGTCATAGAGCTAAGCAGCATAGAGAACCCTTTCCCTTAAGTGATCATAAAACTAAGGGATTAGGAGATCTTATTCATCTCGATGTTTGGGGTCCTTATAGAGTTCAAAGTAGGGATGGTTTTAGATTTTTTCTTACCGTCATTGATGATTACACTAGAGCTGTGTGGGTATATCTCATGAAGTCAAATGATGAAGTGTTTTACAATATTAAAGGTTTTTATAATCTGCTTAAAACTCAGTTTAGTAAATCACTTAAAATTTTTAGAAGTGACAATGGTACTGAATTTATAAATAAACAAATGAGTGGTTTTTGTTATGAAAATGGGATTATACATCAGACTTCATGTGTTTATACTCCACAACAAAATGGAGTAGTTGAAAGAAAACATAGGCATTTGTTAAATGTTGCTAGGGCTTTACTCTTTCAAAGTGGTTTTCCACTTAAGTTTTGGTCTGAATGTATTTTAACTGCTGTTTATTTAATTAACAGGATGCCTTCATCTGTTTTGAGTAGGAAGTCTCCATATGAACTTGTGTTTGGTTTTGCTCCTGTTTTGGGTCAACTTAGGGTTGTAGGGTGTCTTTGTTTCAGCACTATGTTAAACAACTCTGATAAGTTTACCACACATGCTGAAAAATGTGTTTTAGTTGGGTATTCAAATGAAAAAAAGGGGTACAAACTTTGGAGTTTAGATCAAAGAATGATGTTTTTTTCTAGGGATGTTAGGTTTTACGAAACTGTGTTTCCTTTTAAAGAGAAGAAAGCATCTTGTGATCATGATACTCCGTCTGAAGTTAACACCCTTAATTTTTTTTATTTATCTGATTTAAACTTTACTCTAAGCCCTCAAGTTGACCCAACTCCCGATGATGAGAATACACAAAGTAGTACTTCAACAGGTCATGGGTCTGAGCAGTCTGGAACTGATTCAGAAATTGCTTTAGGTATGGCTGGCAATCAGCAACCTAACAATGTAGAATCAGATTCGGACAAGGATGAGCATGACAATGAACATAAAGACATTAATAATTCTGAGGGAGATATGGGGGAACAAACTAGCACAGTTTTAAGGAGATCTTCTAGAAACATTAAATTCCTTCTAAACTTGATGATTATGTCGTTGATGGGAAAGTTAAATATGGCCTGGAAAAAGTATTAAACTATGCTAATTTTTCTCCTGAAAGTTTTTATTTTGCTTCTATGTTAAATAAAAGTTGTGAACCTAAGAATTATTTTGAAGCTAAGAATGATATTAATTGGGTTGATGCTATGAATTTGGAACTTGAAGCTTTACATAGGAATAAAACTTGGGAGACTGTAGACTTACCACCTAATAGGAAAGAAATTGGGTGTAAGTGGGTTTATAAAATTAAATATTAATCAACTGGTGAAATAGAAAGGTATAAGGCTAGGCTTGTTGCTAAGGGGTTTAGTCAAAAGAAAGGCATTGGTTTCTTTGAAACATTTTCTCCTGTGGTTAAAATGGTTACAGTTAGATGCGTGTTATCTATGGCTGTTCACTTTAACTGGGAAATATATCAACTTGATATTAATAATGCTTTTCTATATGGTGATCTTAATGAAGAAGTTTATATGTGCTTGCCTGATGGTTATAATTCTTCTTATGGGTCTAAAGTTTGCAAATTAAAAAAAATCTTTGTATGGATTGAAACAAGCTCCTAGGATGTGGAATGAGAAACTTGTGTCAGTCCTTGTTGATCTTGGTTTTGAACAAAGTAAGTGTGATCATTCCATGTTTGTTATGACAAAAGATTCTACTTTTATTGTTCTTCTTGTCTGTGTGGATGATATTATTATAATCGGTAGTTGTTCAAAAAGGGTTGATGAAATTAAACTTTTACTCAAGTCTAAATTTTTAATAAAAGATTTGGGAAAGTTGCATTATTTTTTTGGGTATTGAGGTTGTAAGGAATTCTACTAGTTTGTATTTAAAGCGAAGGAAATATTGTTTAGATTTACTTGCTGAATTTGGTATGACTGGTTGTAAACCGATCAGTTGTCCTATTGAGGCAAATCATGTTTTGTCTCATCTTTGTGAAAAAGATAATCAACCTTTAATCAATGTAACTATTTATCAAAAACTTGTTGGCAAGTTGATTTATCTTTCTCACACTCGGCCAGATATTGCATATGTTGTGCATTATCTTAGTCAGTTTATGCATTCGCCTACTCAAGCTCATTTCAAAATTGCATTAAGGCTTTTAAGGTATTTAAAAGGTGCTCATGGAAAGGGGCTTTTATTTAAAAAAGGAGACAATTAGAACATGAAAGTTTTTTCTGATTCAGACTGGGCCAAGTGTTTAGGGTCTCGAAAATCTGTTACTGGTTTTTGTGTTTTTTTAGGTAATAGTCTTGTGTTATTGATGCGTGTGAAGTGTCGTTAGTTTTTAATGTATATATTAAGCCCTTTTTAACACTTTTTTAGTCAAGTTTTAAATTTATAAAACACGATATTTACTAACACTAAACACACATATGGGCAAGTGCACCCATCGTGAGCGTAGTATAGTGTTGGTAAGATACCGAGGTCGTCCAAGGACACAAGAGCTTTTAGTACCGGTTTATCCTCAACGTCTAATCAAATCAAAAAGTTTTTAGAAAAAGGTTTTAAGCTAAGAAAAATAAAAACTAACTAAAATGCTGAAAATAAAAATAAAAATAAAAACAGATAGACAAGATGAATCACTTGGTTCCGACTCGTGTATAGTGTAACCTTTAATTATTTCCGCACTTTTGCACTTATTTAAGAGATTATCTTAGTTATTGTAGTAGGCCCCTCTTTTGGAGGTGACGTTACCCTCAACCCAGTAGTTTGAGTCAGCAATGATACAATCCTAAAGGGTCGGATTATTGAAAGATAATTAATTAAGTTATTAATGCAAATTATGGTAGGCCCCTCTTTTGGAGGTGACGTTACCCTCGGCTAAGTAGTCTGAGTCAGCAGGGATACAGTCCTAAATAGCCGGGTTATAGTATTAATAGTAGTTAACTTATGAGGGGATCAAAGAGTTTGGACCCCCGCCATCCAATACCGTTAAGTATTGAAGGAGGTCCTACTAAATTTGACCCAGGTCCATTGCAGGACCTCTAAACGCTGAACAATGGCAAGACTCTTACCAAACCGTTCCCTTAACCCCCGTCCAGGTAGTCAACATACCTCCATATAGACCGTGGAGATATGAATGGTGAAAATCTTTTATTTTATATAGACAGTAAAATAATGTCAAGACACCACGGACAAACGATAAGGAAGAATCACCTTCAACATAAGAAACTAGTTATTAAAGTCATTAATACAAAACCAAGTAAAAAGTGCGAAAAGATTGAAAATAAAAAGTATTACACTAGACACTTGTCTTCACCAAGTGATGTAAGAGACTTAGGCAAACATGGCCTTGATTGTCAAGAACTCTTACGATCAATCTTGGATCCCGAGACGACTCACACACTCTATGATGGACAATGGATGAGAGTAGTGGATGATGGTGTTATGGTGGTGGTGGGTGGTGGGTGAAGTGTGAGAGAGGTGGTGTGCCAAGGGATGGTTTGAGCTTGAGCCAAGTACTCCTATTTATAGGCTGAACAGAAGCTCGGGCACGGCCCCGTGTCCAGTGGGCACAGCCCCGTGTCCACATCCTCTCTTTCTTCATTTAATGCAGCTTGTCTTTATTAGTTGACCACGCCCCCGTGTCCGCTGAGCATGACCCCGTGTGCAGAAGAATCTTTGTACTATGAAGATTTGCCTGGATTGTGCGAATCTTATAGTTGACCACGACCCCGTGTCCGCTGAGAACGGCCCCGTGGTGGGCAATAGAAGCTTCTACCACTTTGTCTTTTCTGCTGACACTTGGGCACGCCCCCGTGCTGGCTGAGCACGGGGCGTGTTCAGTCTTCTGTCTCCTTGTTTTGTTTGGGAAGATGCTGTCGTGGGGTCGGGCATGTCACGTTTGTTCCTTTTCTTGTATTTATGTTGGATTTTGCTGTCTTTTTGCTTCTTTTGTTAATTTGAGCTCATTTAATCCTGAAAATACAAAAGGAAGACAAAAGCACACTTTTTCCAACATTAGTACTAAAAAAGGGTTAGTTTTATGCCACAATTGATGTAATTTATATGTTGCATTTTGCACACATCAGTTATGAAAAAGTAAAAAGCAGTTAACCGTTTCAAGGTCTTCTGCTGAGGCAGAATACCGGTCAATGTGCGCTGCAACATGTGAAGTTATTTGGATTTCAAACTTGTTAAAGGAATTGAAGGTTGATGTTGCTCTTCCAGTTCAACTTTTTTGTGATAACACGGCTGCTATTTCTATAGTAGCCAATCATGTGTTTCACGAACGTACAAAACATTTTGAAGTAGACCTTTTCTTCTTACGAGAGAAGATTTCTAAGGGTATTATTCAAACTGTGGGTATTAAGTCCGGGGATCAAGCTGCAGATATATTTACAAAAGGGTTGCCTATTGGTCTTCATGAAAAGGTTTGTCATCGTCTTCATATGTTTGACTGTTTTTCAATATTGAATTGAGGGGGGTGTTAAAATATATTTATCCTCTTGCATCAATTCAATATTTATTCATCATATTTTCTAATGGGTTTGTTTTTTTTCTTTTATGCGAGTTTGGTTTAGGCCCTTTGTTTTTTGGGCTGCTAAAAGATTAGTGGGTTGTTGTAATAATACGTGATGCTCAAGTTTGAGTTTAGGGTTCTATTTTTATAAAAGGAGTTCAACAGCCTCTAGCCTCTTATCCGAATTAATCATCTTTCTACATACGCATCCTGTTCTCTCTCTAGAACATTGCTGTCGCTGCTGTGTTTTTGCAGTTGGTTCTTGTGTTTGAGATTAAGAGTGATCATTGCTGTGTTGATTATCGGTCGATTTCGTTCATCCCTGTTATTGTACATCGGCTGAATCTGTTCAGCGTTGTTCGTGTTCATCTCAGTCACAGGAGTACATGACATCGATTGTTGCAGATCATCTCGTTAGTGATCTGCGGTTATCTGAGACCTAGAGTTTAACGGTGCTTCTTGCCGTTTTTTTTTATTATTCGCTCTTGTTCAAGACCTCTATGCTTTCTTAAAGAATTTTATAAGAGATTGTTAATTTTTAGATATCGTGTTCTTGACAGTCTCAGCTCCCCTTCATTCTCTTATTTTCCATTTAAAATAACAATAAATATACAGGGTTCAAATACATAGTCTCCTAAAACTAAGGAGTCGTAGGAAGGATGTCAAAAGGACTCCGATTGATTTCATTCTAGCGGCATTGGAACCGTCTCGTCAAACTTTATGATCTTAGATTTTAGGTTTTCGCTTTTGGTTTTTTAACTTGTAGATTTTAGAACTTTTGTTTCATATCATTGTTTCTTTTTATTTGATATTGTGGTTTTTTTCGTTATTGTGTTTTCTTTGCGATTCATGCAGTGGCGGAACTAGAAGAAAAATTTAGGGGTATCCTAATTTTTTTACCTAGATCCGACCTTGAAAATTTGAGGGGCCCGGTGCGGCTAGTAAAAATGGACGGTCTTAAAATTTTCTTTTACCTAGGGTCATTCCTAAGAATTCGAGAGTCCTTAGAGGCTTGTACTTGTGTGTGTGTGTATATATATATATAATATTACGAGGTTACAAACCCGTGTATATACGAGTTGAATAAAAAAAAAGTTAAACAGGTAGTATCACACGCATGAAAACGTTATCAAATATTTTTTTTATGAAACTTTATTATTTAAAAGTTTTATAAATAATATTTATTTTGCAAGAAAATATTTTCAACAACAAAAAGTATCGAAAACTCAACATCCTTCAATATTTGTTAAAGTATGTTGTCTTATATTACTTTTCAAAAATAGAAATCCTGGTCTTTAAAATTAATCCTTTCCAAAATCTTTATCTTTAATTTCATATAACTAAAGTTTAAAAACTTTGTTATTTCTATATCCGTAGAATCGTAGAGATAAAACATACATATTTTAAACATGTTTATAAAATATTTCTTTTTATTTAAACAAAAAAGATAACCTATTAAATCATATAAATAAAATGAATTATTTTGATGTTTTTTTCTTGTAGTATTTTCACTCTGTATCTTTTATATAAAAAGATCTATTTTAATTTTTCTTCTATTTTAACTTTTTACCTTTTTGTTGTTTAAAAAAAAACAACCAAGAGTAAATTGATCAATAATAAAGTAAAATAAATAAGTGTTTAGAATGCCTTTCAAGTTAGAAAGAAAAAAAAGGTAATTTTAGAATAAAATAAATACCCTAATTCAAATAAACTAAATGGTATATTAATTGAAAAGAGACAATGTGTCAGGGGGCTCTGATAAAGTTTGACTAACTACTTCGTTATCCCATATTTCTATTTCTATATTAATAGAATATAATATTATTCATCATCTTCATTCTTTAACAACGTCCGACGCTGTAACTTCCGGCGACCGGAAATTTTTGTTTCCCTTGACCATATATAATTTCAGTTCATCTTTTCTTTAGCTACACTCAGGGGTATCCTAATTTTTGCTCAGGGGTATCCTCGATGTATAAAATGGAGATTAAACATAAATTTGCACTTCGTCAAGTAAGTTGAGGGGTATCCCGTGCACTCCCTCGCCACCCTATAGATCCGCCCCTGGATTCATGCATTGTTTTTATTTTCATCATTGTATCTTTTTTGTAATTCATATACTGTTTTTTTTCTTCAGTATTGTATTATATTTTGTTTGACATTATATCATATATTTGCGATCAATTGTGTCTTTATATGTTTCAACTGGAAAAAATTAAATCACTCAAATAATGCGGTCTCGTAAATTTCATGTAAAAAAACACAAACTGAAAACATAATATTGATAAAAGTTCCTACTCCCACCATCTTTTGCGCGTGTCCAAGATTGCCAAATGCCGACATGCAACTTGTCCAGCAATTTCGTAATTAAGACAAAGCACAAGTTGAGTTCACTCGTCTACCAAGAAAACTTCTTCGAAGACTTCATGAAAGCACAATAAAATATAGTGTCAATCATTCAAATATTAATGTATTTGAAAAGTCTTGGTCTTTTTTTTTCTATATAACTAGACGTTAATCATGAACAATGACACATTCAACTTACTTACAAAACTGTGTTTTATTTTTAGAAAGAGAGCAATGGAGGTCGAGAGAGATTCAATGAAACTAACCCTGACTAATGAGCATATCAAAGCAGCTTGCATTCTTTCCATGAATGCTCATAACCACGGTCAAGATTATGTTACCAACACCAAGAAACATGGTGGAGCTATTAAAATGTGATTAAATCCTCCTATGCACATGGCTTCTAGAAGGTTTGAGGATCATGCACGTGGTTTTTGAAGTTTACTTATTCTGTTTTCAGTTTTGAATATGTCTAAGTTGTTAGGGAGTCCGAGTCTTTTGTTTCTAGCCGTTTATGCATTCTAGCCGTTGTATGCTGGCCTATATAATGGCAGCTCTATGTTCTTGTTTTTCATTCACTGCAACAATAATAAAAAGCCTGAGTTGATCCTCATTGTTTGAAGTTTCGTGAGAATATTATAAGTTCTAATACCAACAGTGGTATCAGAGCTTGAGTGTAATCCTTCCCTGTTTAAACCCTTTCTGCAAATCAGATCTGTTATGGCTGAACAAACAAGTACGTTACCCACTGCTCCTACTCCAATCCCTGTCTTCAAGGGAGAAGGGTATGAACACTGGAGTATCCGTATGAAAACAATTCTGAAGTCAAGAGATCTATGGGATATGGTTGAACAAGGTGTGAATGAAGCTGAGACAGATGCAGGCAAACTCAAGAATGCAAAGAAGAGAGATGCTCATGCTATGGCGATAATTCAACAAGGTGTGCATGATCAACTGTTTTCTAGAATTGCTGCTGCTGAATCATCAAAAGAAAGTTGGGAAATCTTGAAAATGGAGTATCAAGGAGATACACAAGTAAAAGCAATAAAACTTCAGGGTCTAAGAAGAGATTTCGAAAATCTTACCATGAAAGAAGGAGAAACTGTTGGAGAATATTTCTCCAGGGTTATGGGAATTGTGAGTCAAAAAAGAGCATATGGTGAAGTTGTAACGGATCAGGCTATTGTTGAGAAAATATTGCGTAGTCTTACCCCTAGGTTTGACTATATTGTGCCGTCCATTGAGGTCTCTTTTGATCTCACCAAACTTACACCAGTAAAACTTATGGGATCTCTACAATCCCAGGAAGAGAGGCTCAACAGTAGATCCACAGAAAAATCAGGAAAAGTTGAAGATCATGCTTTACAGGTGATCCAAGAAAGCAATCGGCCAACAAACACACGTGGTAGAGGTCGTGGAGGCTTCAGGGGCCGTGGAAGGGGCAGATCACTTGATAGAAGCAAAGTGCCTCAATGCTATACGTGCAAGAAGTATGGCCACTTATCAAAAGACTGCTGGTATAATGATGAAGCACAAGTGAATGTTGCAGCAGAAAGTGATGAACAAGGAGACAAAAATGAAGAACAATATTTGTTTATGGCTTACACAACTCATTGTGAAACTCCATTTGCCCTCATGACAAAAACGACTCCTGTCAATGAGATAAACAACCTGTGGTTCATTGACTCAGGTTGTTCAAATCATATGACAGGGTCAAGAACCAGTTTTACTGAGTTAGATGAGTCATTCAAGCTTGAAGTGCAGTTGGGAAACAAAAAGATTCTTGCAATTGAAGGTAAAGGGGTAGTTCGGATTAATACTGGTTCTGGCAGGTTCAAGCTTTTGAGTGATGTCTACTATGCACCAACTCTAGGGTATAATCTCTTGAGTGTCGGGCAACTCATGCGAAAGGGATATTCACTTCTGTTTGAAGATGGCATGTGCAATATTAGAAGTCGTGGTGTCAATCTTATGCAGATCCCTGTGTCAAACAACAATATGTTTGTCCTTGATGCTACAAAATCAGGTAACTGCACTCCTAGTGATACTTCAGTTATTCAGTTATGGCACAAGAGATATGCACATGTTAACTTTAGAGATTTGAAGAATTTATATGATAAACAAATGGTTATTGGCATGCCAAAAATAAAAGGGGTAGAGATATGTGAAGGGTGTATCCTGGGTAAACAGATTAGGCTTCCATTTAAAGCTCATTCATGGAGGGCTACAAAAAGGCTGGAACTTGTGCATGCAGATCTTTGCGGACCCATGCAGGTACAAAGTCTAGGGGGTAGTTTGTATTATCTACTGCTTATAGATGATGTATCTAGAATGTGTTGGGTTTATTTCATTACGAAGAAGTCCGATGCTTTTGAAAGGTTTAAAGTGTTCAAGGCCTTAGTTGAAAAACAAAGTGAATGTGATATTAAGGTATTGAGAACAGATAGAGGAGGAGAGTTCTGTTCAAAGGAGTTCAATTCATTTTGTGAAATGCATGGGATTCGAAGAGAATTAACGGAACCTCACACTCCTCAACACAATGGTGTTGTGGAAAGAAAAAATAGAACAATCATGGGGATGACAAGAAGTATGTTGAAGGAGAGGAATTTACCAAACTATCTGTGGGCTGAAGCTGTTGCTACTGCTGTCTATGTCATCAACCGATCCCCTACATCTGCAGTCCAAGACAAAACGCCTTATCAAGTGTGGTTTGATGAAAAGCCTGATGTCTCAACTCTGAAAGTGTTCGGGAGTATTGCATATGGTCATGTGTTTGCTCATGGTAGGAGAAAACTAGATGACAGGTCTAACAAAATGATCTTCCTCGGTTATTCTTCAAATGGCAATGGGTATAGATTGTTTAATCCCATCACAAAGAAGTTTGAAACTCGAAGAAGTGGAGACACAACTGTTATTGAGGATGCAGCTTGGGATTGGCAAGAAGTGCACAAGTCAGAAAAACAAGTTTATGAACGGATGTATGCTGATCCATTTCCTGTAGAAGAAGAAGTTCAGAATGTGGCTGATAACACAGAGAATCCAGCAAGTCCTTCATTTAATCAGGAAGAGCCCACATCTCCAGGTGTATCTAATCAAGCTGAGCTCAGTGCTGGGTCAAGTTCAGGTTCATCTGCTCCTCTACGGGTTAGATCGATGACTGACTTGTATGCTAACACGGAGGAGATGATACCAACTGAATACTCAAGTTGTCAATTTGCTCTAAACATATCGGATCCCACATGTTTTAATGAGGCAGTTCAAAAGAAGGAATGGGTTCTTGCAATGGAAGAAGAGTTGTCTGCTATTAATCGAAATGGAACATGGAAGCTGGTCTCCTTGCCTACTGGGAAGAATTTAGTTGGCTTGAAGTGGTTATTCAAAACAAAGGTTGGTCCGGATGGTCAGATAATCAAGCACAAAGCCAGACTTGTGGCTAAAGGTTACTCTCAGAAATATGGCATAGACTTTGAAGAAACCTTTGCTCCAGTAGCAAGGTTTGAAACTATAAGAATGGTGCTTGCTGTTGCTGCTCATAGAGGTTGGATGGTGCATCAACTTGACGTAAAGTCAGCATTTCTCAATGGGGAACTAGCTGAAGAAATCTATGTAGAGCAGCCAGAGGGGTTTCAAGTTAAAGGAAAGGAAGATAAAGTTTACAGGTTGCATAAGGCTCTATATGGCCTAAAACAGGCTCCTAGAGCCTGGTATGGTAAGATTGACAGCTATTTTGCAAGAACCGGATACACACGAAGTCTCAATGAGCCAACTCTGTATGTTAAGCATGACTCAGGTAACTTCATCTATGTATGCTTATATGTGGATGATATTATCTGTACAAGTTCAAGTGATGTTCTGATTGCTGAGTTTAAAGAAGGAATGAAGAAAGTTTTTGAGATGACTGATCTGGGGTTGTTGAAATATTTTTTGGGATTAGAGGTCAAGCAATGTGATCAAGGTATCTTTGTTTCTCAAGAAAAATATGCCAGAAATCTGTTGATAAAATTTGGCATGAGTGATTGCAAGCTGGAAGACATTCCAATGTGTCCTAACGAGAAGTACAAGATTGAAGATGGTGAAGATAGAGTCAATGAAACCAAGTACAGAAGTCTTGTGGGTGGTCTGATCTACTTAACTCATACACGTCCGGAACTTGCTTATGCAGTTGGTGTGTTATCAAGGTTCATGCAGTCACCATCAAAAGTTCATGCAGGTGCAGCTAGAAGGGTTCTTAGATACATAGCAGCAACTGTTGCTTATGGAATATGGTACAAGAGAACAGACAAGATTGAGCTAGTGGGATTTGCAGATAGTGATTGGGGTGCATGTCTTGATGACAGGAAGAGTCTCAGTGCTTACGTGTTTACCTTAGGAAATGGTGCAGTGTCCTGGTGTTCAAAAAAGCAAAATACGGTGGCTTTATCTAGTACTGAGGCTGAATATATATCAGCTACTGGTGCTACTTGTCAAGGCATATGGATTAGAAGGATGTTGGAAGAACTGGGTATCAAACAAGAGCATGCAACTTCAATCTATTGTGACAATCAATCAGCTATAAATTTGTCAAAAAATCCAGTCATGCATAGTAGATCAAAGCATATTGATCTAAGGTATCATTTCATTAGAGATATGGTGAATCAAGAGAAAGTAGCTCTCAAGTTTTGCAGCACAGAAGAACAAGTGGCAGACTGCTTCACTAAAGCATTGGCAAGAGAGAAATTTGTGATGTTTCGCTATCAACTGGGAGTGCAGGAGTATCAATCAAGGGGGGGGGGGGTATTAAAATGTGATTAAATCCTCCTATGCACATGGCTTCTAGAAGGTTTGAGGATCATGCACGTGGTTTTTGAAGTTTACTTATTCTGTTTTCAGTTTTGAATATGTCTAAGTTGTTAGGGAGTCCGAGTCTTTTGTTTCTAGCCGTTTATGCATTCTAGCCGTTGTATGCTGGCCTATATAATGGCAGCTCTATGTTCTTGTTTTTCATTCACTGCAACAATAATAAAAAGCCTGAGTTGATCCTCATTGTTTGAAGTTTCGTGAGAATATTATAAGTTCTAATACCAACAGGAGCTTCATCGTCGTCAACAACAAAAGACGTTTTAATCATTGCATTTAAAGGATCAATGGAGGTCAATGGTTTCTACCAAGATGATCATTTTGGAGAAACTAATGTTGATTGTAATCTCTTTCCGTCTCTCCAACGGATAGCAGAGGGTCAACTTGCCAAAGTCAACGGGTCATTTCTTCAAAAATTTAAGGATCTTTTGAACAACTCCGGGTTCAAAACAAAGGTAGTGTTTGCTTTCAATTTGTTAGATTTTCTTTTTATTTTATATAGAGTAAAGTTCCCGTACAAATAACTTTAGCGTATTAAATGTACGAATAGCATGAAAAAGGCAAAAAAAACGTGGTGGTATTTTCGTAATTATTTGCTCGTAGGGTAATTATCAAAATTACTCTACAAATGATCCTGTAGAGTAATTTTGATATTGTAGAGTAATTTTATAAAATGTTCTTGTAGACTAATTTTGTAAAATGTTCTTTTAGAGTAATTTTGATCAAAAAACTATACTTCACCAAAAGAACCCCTAAAAAAAGCTAAAAAAAATCTGACCCCCCCCCCCAACCCATCTAAACTAAATGCTGAAAACTAAACCATAAAGCTAAACCCCATAACTAAATGCTAAAAACTTTTTTACAAAATTACTCTACAAGATCAAAATTACTCTACAAGATCATTTGTAGAGTAATTTTGAATTGTATGTTTGATAAACTTGTAGAGTAATTTTAATACACTTGTAGATTAATTTTGATAATTACTCAAGATCAAAATTACTCTACAAGAACATTTTACAAAATTACTCTACAAGATCAAAATTACTCTACATGATGGTTTGTAAAGTAATTTTGATAATTACTAATAACTACGGAAATTTCACTGCGTTTTTTTTCAGTAAAACCTTCAGTTCGTACGTTTTGTACGTTAAAGTTATTGTATTTGATCTTTTGTGAGTTTATATAATTAGAATTTTGACTAACCTAAAAGTCAACTGTGGATTTTTAGTTGGAGAAAGCTGTAAAAAAGAATAAGAAGATCTTGTTCACCGGACATTCATCCGGCGGTGCAATAGCAAGTCTAGCCACATTGTGGATGCTAGATGAATACACAAGAAAACAAAACATCCGGTTTCCTATTGGTTGTGTAACTTTTGGGTCTCCGCTAATAGGTGATGGAACCCTAACCCATGCGGTCAGGCGAGAGAAATGGGCGGGTCATTTTACCCATTTTGTCATAGAGCATGACATTGTTCCTCGTATGATGTTAGCTCCAAAAACATCCGTTAATGAACACCTACCCAATGTCCTCAAATTATTCCAAGAAAAAGTCAACCCCATCACCACTCAAAAACCTAACAAAATTCCCAAAATTTTCAACAAAAGCACTCCTGTAAAAACCATTGATCATGATCAGTTGGTTAACGGTAAGCAAGCTGAAGAATTTTTTGAACATGTGTTGATTAATGCCTCAACTGTTGCAAGCCATGATGCGTTTGATCTTATGGAACCTACAAATTCTCTGAAAGACAAATTATCAGCTGATTTTGTAAAAGCAAGCCCTTACAGACCTTTCGGTTTTTACGTTTTCTGTACTCAAGGCGAAGATCTGGCCCCGTCGACGCCCAGACAGCAGCTGGTTGTAGAGAATCCAAATGCTGTTCTCCAGTTATTGTTTTACTTCTTGCAGTTACCCAATGAAGATTAAGACTTGGCTCAATTTGCTCTTCAAAGTTTAACTGAAAATTTTGGTTATGAAAAAGAACTGAACAAGAACGGGTTGCAGCTGGAAAAAATAGTTGATATCAAACACCTATTGACTTCTAATGGTACTACTGATGATTTGGTTCCTACAAGTAACAAAGCCTTGCTTGATCTCGTGAGTACTTATTTCTAAGAACTTAATCACACACACACACACACACATATATATTAAGGGCCTTAAGATACTTTTTAGAAAATTTATTATGTTATCATGCAAAAAACAAGTTTTTTTTTTTGGTATAATATATAAGCCAGGGACTCTCATAGAGTTTCATAAATTATAATTAAGGGAAAAAATAGATGTGAGGGATATGTGTTTAATGTTTTATACCTTAAATATGCAATCATGGAACTTATATGATAAATTACTAAGAGTTGCACACCTATGGATAATTTTTTTTATGGTTAATCCAACCCGACCCATTTCAACCTTTATAAAAATATTCATTTTGGCCCCAACCAACTTAAGATCCGTTACTCAACTAACGGGACCATCTCTAATCGTCTTCTAATTGCTTTTATTTCCATGTTCTTGAACTAACCTATATATCCATGTTGATGTTTATATAGACTGCAAGTGCAAAATGGTGTCTATTAGCAGTGGAAGAGGCCGAAAAGAGGAAGGAAAAAAACATGAATGAGATTAAAAATCCATGAGAGAATACATTTCAAACGAAAGGGAACCTACAACAAAGATCATTGAAGATATGTTAGACGAGATTGTCGTGTACGGAAAAAAACATAGTGGTGGAAACATTGATCACTATGAAGCTTTTAAGCTCCAAAAAGATCATGACGACTTTAAAGCTAATGTGAACCGTTTAGAACAGGCTAAAATATGGGATGTAATTGTTGAAATGGTGAGGCGTAAGGATTTACCTGATGACTTTGAAGTGTGGGGTGAGTTGGTAGATTTAGGGACTCGATTTAGAAGAGTTTATGAGCCCCTGGATATTGCAAACTATTATCGACACTCCAAAGGCGAGGATACGGGATCCAGGTATATGGAAGGAAGACCAAAGAGGTATAAGTTTACACAGAGATGGTATGAACATGCAAATGTGACGGCGTTTGAGTTGGTTTCCGAGAGTAATTTTGTTGCAGAGGTTGAGGAACTTATGAAACCGAAGAAGAAGTCTGAAGAGGTTAATGAGGGTTTCAAGAACATAATAACTAAAGTTGAGAAGTGGAAATCTGATGAGAAAATAGCATATGAAGATGTATTTTGGGGAGAATCTGTTTTGTCCAAGTTGCAGGAAAAACTAGCATAAGCCAACAAGATTTGATGGCATCGTCATCAAAGCTAATCGGTTTTGTGGGCATTCTTGTTTCAAACTGTGTGTTTTATTTGTAATAGGTTTAAATGATTGTGTATGATTTGGTTAAACATTGAATTTTCTCTAGTTAGCCCTCTTGGTTCTATAATAGTTGCTTAAGAGTTTTATAAATGAATTTGCTGGATGTATCTTTTTCAGTTTCATAAAATCTGTGAGTTTAAAGAAGGCTCTAACTATTTGCACACCTTGGCAGGCTATCTACACACTTAGGGTTCACATACGCTGCGTAGAGGTCTCTACGCAGCGTATAGGGTTACCTCTATACGCTGCGTATAGGTCTCTACGCAGCGTATGTATGGGGTAGGTACACGACCAGACAGTCAAACCTAGTACCATGTCAAATCAGTCTGACATACGCTGCGTATGGATTTATACGCTGCGTAGAGTTCTCTACGCAGCGTATGTCAGTCTGATTTGACACTGATACGATGTTGTCACAGCAATGAGGTTGGTAAACGTACATTTCTTCCAGCCTCTTTTGTAGGTGGACCACGATATATGTATAAGCATTACCAAGACGCCTTAGCTATTTGTCGTGTTCACGGCAATCCACAGTATTTTGTAACGTTCACATGCAATGTTAAGTGGCCTGAGATTCAAAGATATCTGTCACAGTTTCCAAACCTAAAAGCTCAAGATCGACCGGATATCTTTGCTAGGGTATTAGCAATAAAGGTTAAGTCGTTGATTAAATTTCTTAGAAATTCTCAAACGTTTGGTCAAGTTGTCGCTGGTACGTCGTTAGTGATATGTGTTTCTTCATCCACTAGATTGCCATCTCTATCTTTCGTTCTTTAAGTTTACTCTATATTATTATTACAGATCATTATACCATTGAGTTTCAGAAGAGAGGTTTACCTCATTGTCATTTGTTGGTTTGGGTTGCCCCTTCTCACAAGATAAGGGACGCTACACAGATAGATGACTTCATATCCGCAGAGATTCCTGATCCTTCAACGCAACCTCACTTGCATCAAGTCGTTACGGATCTTATGATGCATGGTCCGTGTGGGGTTGTCAAACCGGATTCGACTTGTATGATATCAGGATCATGTTCAAAGGAATTTCCTAAGGCAAACCAAGAACAAACTTCATTTGACGATAAGGGATATGCACATTACAAAAGACGCTCGAATGGATTTAGTGTTAACAAGGGTGGGGTTCAGTTGGATAATCGTTACGTAGTGCCCTATAATCCTGTGTTATGCAGTCGGTTTATGGCACACATAAATGTTGAGTATTGTGGATGGAGTATGCTCATAAAGTATCTATTTAAGTACATATCCAAAGGTGTAGACCGTATACATTACAAGATCAAATCATCACCTGCTGGTACCGATGCTGTACAAAACACTGAATATAGCCGTCTGAATGGGATTCAAAACTTTTTGGATGGTAGATTTATTTGTCCACATGAGGCTTCCTGGTGTATATTTAACTTTGACATACATGATAGAAATCCGGTTGTTCAAGTACTAGCAGTGCATCTCGAAAACATGCAGAACGTAAGTTTCCGGGACAAAGATGTTCTTGACAACGTAGCAAATAACGAATTCATAAAGCGTACTACGTTGACTGAATGGTTGTCTAACAATGTGTGGGACGTTAGCGGTCGCCATCTGCGTTATATTGATTATCTGAATGAGTATAGATGGGATTTGGCATCTAAGCGTTGGATAAGGAGAACAACAACCAAGGTTCCCTCAATTGGAAGATTGATATACATACATCCGGCATGCGGTGAAGCTTTCTACCTACGCATGTTGTTAGCCCATCAAAAGGGTTGCCAGTCATTCAATTGCATCAAGACTGTAAACGAACATGTTTGTGCTACTTATCGAAACGCATGTGAACGACTTGGGTTAATAGGTGATGATAGAGAATGGTCATGTGCGTTTGAAGAAGCATCACTTTGGGCTACTTCGTCAGAACTCTGGTCTTTATTTATACAAATTCTCCTGTACTGTGACATTTCAGATCCGTTACAGCTTTGGAATGCTCATTGGCCTAGGATGGTTGATGATGGAGAAAGAAGTTTTGGCATAGTTAATGATGATGATCGTAGGCAATTTGTTTTGTATGAACTGGAACTGGAACTTTTACTGCAATCTGGGTCTACTGGATCATCGCTGCAGGAATTTGGCTTGCCAATGCCAACTCCTGGCATGCTCGAAAGATTGAACAACAGAATGTTGATGGAAGAGAAAAACTATGACCGACATGCTCTTTCATGTGAACACCAATGTTCTTTAAATAAGCTAAATACAGAACAGAGAATGATATATGATTTTGTTATTTCCGGTATTTCAACGAAAACCCAAACATTAACATTTGTTTATGGTCATGGTGGTACCGGAAAAACGTTCCTATGGAATACGATCCTTTCTGGTTTACGTTCTTTAGGAAAGGTTGTGTTAGCAGTCGCGGCTTCTGGTATAGCGTCGCTACTTCTCCCATCCGGAAGGATCGCCCACTCAAGATTTAAGATACCTTTAGACCTTACAGATGAGTCTGTTTGTCACATCAAGAAAGGTACTCATTTGGGTATCTTGATGAAGGAAACAGTTCTTATAGTTTGGGACGAGGCGCCAATGAGTGATCGTAGATGTTATGAGGCGTTGGACAGAGCACTTAAGGACCTAGAAGACGATGATACAAAGCCTTTCGGTGGCAAATCAGTTCTGCTGGGAGGTGACTTTAGGCAAACACTACCCATCGTGCCTAAGTCCACAAAAGCAACACTACTAGCATTAACATTACCAAGATCTCATTTGTGGCGACACTTCAAGGTCTTTAAACTTACTGAAAACATGCGGCTTCAAAGACCACATCTAACAGCTGAAAGACAACAACAGATTTCTACCTTTTCTTCGTGGTTAGTTGGAGTAGGGGACGACAAGATTGGAGTTCCAGATCTTAAAGATCCAATAAACACAAAAATTTTACAAATCCCAAATGAATACCTCATACTACATACAGATAATGCATTAACAGAACTCATCAAATACATATATGACGACAAAACCCTTACTGAACCCACAGTAGCAAGTTTATCAGCAAAGGCAATTGTTTGTCCAAAGAATGATACAGTGGACGACATTAACTTGAAGGTAATCAACATGGTTGCCGACACTTCCATGATGTATCATAGCATTGACTCGCTGATTCTGACTGCAGGAACAAATGAGGACATTGAATCTCTTTACCCTACAGAATACCTAAACCTTTTAAACTTTAGCGGCCTACCACCCCATCTTTTGGAGCTTAAGATCAATGCACCTATTATCTTGCTGAGAAACCTTAATCCGATTGAAGGCCTCTGTAATGGAACAAGGATGATAGTAACACAACTATTGTCGAGAATAATCGAAGCCCAAATAATGACTGGAAAGTTTATCGGTAAACGTGTTTTTGTTGGTGCATATGTCTGTTGACTTCGTCTTATATCGAGTCTTGGTTTCGTTGCAGATCTGAACAAGAATGATGTCATCATTCTCAATGATGACATCACAAACTTACATCATGGAAACAAGATACACGAAATAGAGCACACGAAACAGACTTTAACTTGACACGAAATAAGAGGTTATATTGTTTTTTTATATAATTCCGCTTGAAATGGTCCTAAGTAATTCCGTTTGAGTTTGTCATGTCATGTTCAAGCGGAATTAGTGGGCTATATATATGTGAATTAGGTGAACTGTCACGAAGTGCTGCTGAAATTCCACCGTGTAATCAAGTTTATATTGAATGAGAAGCTTGTGTTAAAGTGAAATAATCTGTTTCTACTCAATTCTTACTGATTCTAAGCTGTTTGTTTGATTCCACCTCTCAAACAGTTGTGTATTGCCTCTGATTGACTCATTTGGTCGGTAAAACGATCCTACAATTGGTATCAGAGCCAGTTATGAGCCAATACACTTGAATCAGTGACTTTTTCTACACTTTCTTGGACTTCTGAATATTTGAACGGACAAAATGGACTGAGTTTCTGATAATGTGTGTGAAATACTGTTTTAACAAACCCTTGAGAGAATCAGAACAAAATTCGGCCTAAATTTGCTAAAAATGGACTAAAAACCTGATTCCGCTTGAACGAATAATCTGATTCTGCTTGAAAATAGGTGATTCCGTTTGAAAATAACACCTGATTCCATTTGAAATAGGTGATTCCGTTTGAAAATCAACCTGATTCCGTTTGAAATCCGTTTGAAAGTAATTCCGCTTGAAATTGATATTTCGCGTGAAAGCAATTATTTCGTGTGAAACAGTGAAGTTTGAAAATTGTGGTCATTTCGTATAGTTTGGATAACCTGAATCATTTTGATTGAATCAAATTCAGGTCACATGGATTGTGTCAGGCCCATGTGATTTCATCATATTAATTGGCACAATCACATTTAATATCAAAACAAGTTGTCGGTTTAGTGGGTTTCTTGGCCCAATCACAGTTGTTATCAAAACAGGTTGTAAGTCAATTACTCATGATGATATCGGTTTGCATGTGTTAATTGAATGATTAAATTTGCATGTGATTATCGGCCAAATACAGTTGTTGATATCTAGACTGCATGTGCCGCCCATATGTTGACAAGGTGTGAGGTCCAATAATATCACATTGAACAAAGTTGTGTCAATCATTAATTGAATTTGTAATATAAATCTTGTCTGACAATATTATGGAAATGATAAAATTGCATGTGATTCATAGTTTCATGTGATCATTGTCAGGTTCTCATGTGAATATATTAGACTTGTCGGCCATTGTGTTCAAATATTGATACAGTGCATGTGAACAGATTGTATGTGAGAATAGTTTGGAATTAATTCGGTTTGCATGGTTTGAAGTATTGGGTAGTTCAGTTGAAGTTTGGTTTGTTAGAGTTTCGGTCCAATCACATTTGGTTGTTAATAGTCAAGTGAAGTCCACTTAATTCTCGGCCCAAATCATTTTCAGGCCCATTCATTCAGTGATTTCACCAAAACAACATTGAACGAGTCCGCAAATCTATGAAACGAGTCTTAGATCGGTTCAACCGTCACACACGTTCACGTATTCAGTGTGTTTAAACTGATCACTTGTTTTTGTGTTCCGTGTGTTTGTCAAGCATCGGATACTCGCCCGAGCGAATCCCCACTCGATCCGTTGTCACCTGATTTTTTTTTCACTCAATCGGATATTCATCTGATTCAGTTGTTTTGATAAAAAAAAAACATGGATATGTTTGATAGTTTTACAGCTCTTAGGGGAGAATCAACTAAAGAGTTGATCGAAAGGTATTGCAAATTATATTTAGAGATGAAGCGTTGGAACATTAGCAAAAGAGATGACGAATGGGTTGACAAGTTGGCAAATGCTTTACCGCGTGATGTGTGGGGAACATATTTGTTAGCTTGGAAGAAGAGCTATGAATATATTGGTTTCAATTTGAGCTCGTTCATCCAGAAGATTGAAAC
This sequence comes from Helianthus tuberosus, assembly GCA_030545235.1. Classification (NCBI taxonomy): domain Eukaryota; kingdom Viridiplantae; phylum Streptophyta; class Magnoliopsida; order Asterales; family Asteraceae; genus Helianthus; species Helianthus tuberosus. The sequence goes on along the minus strand of CM060379.1, from coordinate 30,575,118 downwards.
TCAAGAAATTGAACTCCAAAAGATTTGAAAAATGAAGTCTGATTCAGGAAAGGAGTTTGATTCTGAGTCTGGAGAGATTGATAAAACTAGAAGTAAAATTGACAAACAAGAAAAGGTTTCAGAAAAAGCTCAAATTTTTGATCAATCATCAGAGGAAGAAAGCGAGGATGATAGTGAAAAAATTCGAAAACTTGAATCTTATAAAAAGGAACTTACACCTGAAAGTTATAATTTTTATTTTGCAGGTAAGATGGAAGAGATCAAAGAAAGACAAGCTGCAAGAGAGAAGAAAGCTGAAGCTGAAATGATATTCGAGAAGTGCTTAAACTGTGATAAATCTAAAGCAGACAATGTCAAACTCTTAAAAGATGTAGAGAGTTTGACATTGGAAAACAAAAACTTAAAAGAAAATGAAAAAGCTTTTCAAAATAAAATAACATTTTTAGAAAATGAAAAGTTAAAAATTGAAAAAGATTTTGAAAACAAAATAAAAATTTCAGAAAATGAAAATCTTTGGATAAAATTGGAAAACAAAAATTTAAAAGAGAATGAAACAAAATTTCAAAATCAAATAAAAGTTTTAGAAACTGAAAAATCTGTTCTTGAAAAGAATAAAATTGAAAATGAAAAAGCAATAAATTCTCATTGTGAAAAAATCTCTCAACTTGAAAGTGAAGTTGAGAATGCTAGAAATAAAATTGCTGAGTTAGAAAAGAAATTGAAAGGTTTTGTGACCTCATCAGCTATACTAGATCAATTATGTCCAAAACCGATCAATGAAATTCCAATAAGTGACAATGTCATAAATTATGACAAAGTCATAATTGAAGATTGTGATGATAAAGCTGATGATGAAAAAGAGAAAAAGAAAATATTTTTGGAATTAAAAGAAAAATTTAAAGAAACTGTTTTACATTCGACTGAAATAGGTGAATGCTCAAAGAAAAAACCTGTTAAGAATAATGTAGAACAAAAACAAAATGTTAAAAATTCGAAAAATTTTCAAAACAACAATAAAAGGTCATCAGTTTAGTCATCCAATCGTTATAAAAAACCACAAAAATTTGAAAAGCAAAACTCACAAAAAGTTGATAATAAGTGGTGCAGGTTTGACCACAGTGCTCAAGCGTCAAATCAAGCTTATAGGAGAAGTCATGAGTACTACAAATCAAATCAGTGTTATGATTTGAGTGTTTGGTTTGATAATGGAGAACGGAAGGACACATTGCTGTTAACTGCCAGAGTCAGAGTTTTGAGACGAGGAGATGTTTTGAATGTCAAATCAGAGGACATATTGCCAGAGATTGTCCAATGAGATCAAAGGGACGATCGAGGGCTGAATCTCAAAGAACGGTGAAGAAAACCGTTAAAATTGAAGAGAAGCCCAAAGAAGAGAAAGTGAAATTATCACAAGGGCAGAAAGACAAATTGAGAAAGAAAAGAAAGAAAGCAAGGGAGTACCTTGAAAATATTTTGTCCTCGGATACAACCAGAAAATCAGATAACAGTTCTGATAAATCGTTTTGCTCTCCAAAGAATGATCAGTCAAGTAAAATGAATTCATCAGATACAAATCTGAGGACAGACGAGAGAGTAAATAAAGAAAAAGTGGTTAATCAAACGATTAACAAATCAAAGAAAGTGAGATTTTCACTTCCTGGCGATGAATTTGTTTCTTCGGAAACAAAGGAGCCACGTGTTGGCGATGAATCTGACTCGTCAAAGTCAGAAGAGCCACCAGTTGAGCAAAAAGGAGAAAATTCGGTTCCGCCAATGGATGATGTCAACTTTCCACCATTGCGGACTGAAAATTTTAAATAAAAAGTTGGGAAAGTAGAAATTTCGGATCAATTCTATTCTGAAAAGAAAGAATTTGATGTCGAAAAGGCGTTCAATGGAAAAGTGAAAAATATTTTTGGAAAAATGGTCGAGGGTAAGGTAAAAGGGGTTAAAGAATTTTATGAATCAAAAAGATATATTCAAACCCCAAATGAAAATAACTCAGATACGCCCAAGGCTGGTCAGGCTTGGGTGCCTGCATTTTTTGCTTAAAATCCTGACTTGCCGGAACTCCCAGGTTGGTAATTGGGGAGTAGGAATCGGCATCTTTCTTGAAAAATATCACAGATGTGAAGGGTGGTTGTTATGTGATATTTCGACTTACAAGTTTAATCAAGGACATTAAGTTGTACTTGATTTAACTATCTTACTAGTGGTATGATTATTGGAAATTGTTTTTGTGATAAACCTACAAGTGGTTGAAAACAGTGTGATGAATTAAACCCCATGTTTGTGAAACGACAAACAAAACTAATTTTCCAGAAAAACCATTTTGATTAAAACAAACTTAAGTGTTTTGAAATCATAATGGGAAAATGGTTTGTTGTCAGGGGGAGTTCTGATTGTTTAAGCCAAGTGGATGGCGAATTGAGGCAATTCTCATCAGTTTGTCATTTTACTTTGTACAGTTTATTATTTTCAAATTTTCCCAGAAAATCAAAATTGAAACATATTGTGATTTTAGGGGGAGAAAATTTTTAAAAAATTAGAAAATTTGAAAATGTCAAAAACATTGAAAAATTCAAAAATGAGTTTTATTGAGACAAGAGGAAATGATAGTACATCAGTGGACTATCAGTGCACGCTAGAGAAATGTAAAGTTTTATAAAGTTTTAAACAGTCTCACTAGGGATGTGTCGATAGACTCAGCTAAGACTAGTAGTTTTGAGAAAATGATACAAACATAAAGCAAAAAGCGTAAGTCTGGTGGGAAACACGGTCGAATGCATAGTACTTAGTTTTGTCCTTTTTGACTGTGTGCCTGCTCCGTAATCGCTGATTGTCTTAGGACATAAAACCGGTTAAGTTTGTGAGCTTTCACAATTTTGCTGAAAAGTCACTGTGATTCTGTGTTTTCTTTTTGCAAAGACTTAAACTTGTTTTATTTCTTTATTTTGTTTAAGCATTGGACATCCTCTGCGCATACGTGAGTATCGACCTGGATGTTATTGCCTAAACGTTCTGCTTTATTTTCTTTGGTGTTTCGTTTAAGCTTTGGATCACCTCTGCGTATACGGGAGTATCGACCTGGTGGTTAAAGCCTAAACAACTTCAACTTGTTTTTTATTTCTTATTTTTGTTTAAACATTGGACTTTCTCTGCGTATACGGAAGTATCGACCTGATTGTTAATGTTTAAACATTATGCATTGTTTTTTACACAAATCACAGTTGATGAAAGTTTAAAGGCATTACGTGAGTCAGTGTATTGCATGATGAGGGGATATGCTAAGATCGTGGGGCACATAAGACTTTAGTGCTATCTAATGTACCTTAATCGTATCAGTAAGCATTACGAACATCTTAGAGGAGTTTAAGTGGATCACAATATCGATGATCTAGGGTGAATTGTTTAAAAGCTTTAAGTGGTAATTTTAGATCAACGGTGCAGCTGATTTATCTCGATAAACTGATATGATCCTCTAACACAAACGCACAAAAATATGTTTGTATATAGTTTATTTCCTAAAATCCAAAAAGATTTTAGTGTGTTTTAGCATAAAATTTTGAAAAATCCAAAAAGATTTTCGATAACTGATGTTGGAGAGCTGATATTCAAAATTCTAAGTGTTAAACAGGATGAACAGAAGTTTGGAAAAGTTTGTTGGAAATGAGAAATGTTTTTGAAATGACTAAATGACTCATTAATTTGAAACCAATTTAATCATTTTAAATACAAGTGGTAAGCATAAAGTTAAATCTTAATGTTGGTTAGAGTTTGTGCAGATCCCCGTGTCAAAATCTGTGCAGAGTTAAAGCCAGATTTCCGATACAAAACCTGTGAAAGTGCTATATCAGATTACGATCCCGGAACAACTTAAGGGGGAGTCTGTTAGCAAAGGGGAGATTGAAGAGTGAAAGACTCAGACTCAGATTCTGAAGAATAGCTGATGATGGTGATTGAAGAGAAGAGAGAGTTTAAAGGATGCTTCAGCGTCAAATATTTTGGAAAGCGTGAAGACTGATTAAGACTGAAGTTTTGACGTACTAAAGTCTCGTACTGAAGACTCCGTCAACATCCAAGGGGGAGACCGTTGGTGCATATGTCTGTTGACTTTGTCTTATATCGAGTCTTGGTTTCGTTGCAGATCTGAACAAGAATGATGTCATCATAAAGATGACATCACAAACTTACATCATGGAAACAAGATACACGAAATAGAGCACACGAAACATACTTTAACTTGACACGAAATAAGAGGTTATATTGGTTTTTATATAATTCCGCTTGAAATGGTCCTAAGTAATTCCGTTTGAGTTTGTCATGTCATGTTCAAGCGGAATTAGTGGGCTATATATATGTGATGTGGTATTCTCATTTCATATGGAATTAGGCGAACTGTCACGAAGTGCTGTTGAAATTCCACCGTGTAATCAAGTTTATATTGAATGAGAAGCTTGTGTTAAAGTGAAATAATCTGTTTCTACTCAATTCTTACTGATTCTAAGCTGTTTGTTTGATTCCGCCTCTCAAACAGTTGTGTATTGCCTCTGATTGACTCATTTGGTCGGTAAAACGATCCTACAGTTTTCATACCCAAGATTTCTTTGATACACAAGGACAAAGAACTTCCATTTGGGTTCAAGAGGAAACAGTTTCCAATAAGGCATTGTTGTGCGATGACTATAAACAAAAGCCAAGGCCAGTCATTAGACAAGATTGGTATATACTTACCACAACCAGTATTCACCCATGGACAACTATATGTTGCCTTATCCAGAGCTACTGCGCCAGAATCTTTGAGAATTCTTATAGTACCAGACGAAGACCATAACCACAACAAAACCCTTCACCCATGGACAACTATATGTTGCCTTATCCAGAGCTACTGCACCAGAATCTTTGAGAATTCTTATAGTACCAGACGAAGACCATAACCACAACAAAACCCGAAACATCGTATTCTCAGATTTTTTAACAGAAATTAACCACATGTGCTGGCATACTTAATCTCATATATTATAGAAATTAACCGCATGCCTTTAAAAAAAGAAAAAAAGATAAACACATGTCCTAGCATACTGAAATACGAAAATTTATTTACAAGACATACGTAACAAAAGAGCTATATTTTTACCTTATAATTTACCTACTTGCATTGTCAATCGCAATTACGTAACAACAACTTGTCTTATAAAGGTATGCTCTAACATCAATAACTCCTCTACATTTTATATGTAAAAACTTAGTGCTAGGCTTCCGACAAGAACTGTTTTCATGCCTCCTATTAGTTATACCTATGATGCATACATCTAACCCTTTCATCTGGTATTTATTAGGTAACGAGGGAAGATGTCTATCAGAGATGTCAAGGACATAAGACCATATGTTGACAATTGTCGCGACAAACAGTTAGTGTAACAAACCCATCTCACAAATGATTAACGATTAAGAAATACTATTACTAATACATCTTCTATCATACAGTAGAAGCCAAGTATGTTAAATTAATGGATGAACTGGTGTCCCCATACATCCTAAGATTGTTCCAGCTATAAAAGCTGCGCACGCTTTGGGGTAACTAATTTAACTTTCATATTGTTGTTTGTTTTACTAATGTTCGTTGGATCTTATGTACGAATTGTTCCAGATGCGATATGAGGATTCTTAGTGATGCAAATACGTTCTACATAGAAATGGTGTTAAGTCATCTTGGAATACGAGAATGTTTCTCGGAGATTAACACAAATCCGGGATTCGTAGACGATAAAGGAAAGTTAAGGATTCTGCCTTACCATGATTTTCTTAGATCACAACATCATTACAGCAGTCTCTGTCCTCCTTACATGTGCAAGGTAAACTTTATTCGTTTTTATTATTTATTATTTTTAAATATATAATGTATAATTATATATGTATCATATGAAAATCTATTTGTCACCAATCTGAATTTTTTTTTATTAAATTAATTGTAACAATATTTGAAAACCTTTTAAATTTGTAGGTTTTCTCTTATGATATTTTAACATTTGAAAAACTTTAAAATTGTAGGTTTTCTCTTATGACATTTTCACCTAAGAGTAACTTATCATTAAAGGTGTAAAAATCACTCACAACAGAATTATCATACTAGCCACACAAGTTTCCAACTACTACGGTATGTTTCCCAAAACACAAAATTGCTGATATAAAAACATATTTACAATACCAGTTGACGCTAGATGTCAAAAATATTGTTTATAGGTTCTATTCAACTCCAGGCATCCTATTCGACAATTGTTGGTATCAACCCAGAAATGGCACAAATCCCACCTGTGGAACCCAAGGACAAAGACGATCTGATAATCACTGTTCATGAGTTAACCACGCCTGACGTTGCAGAGAAACAGGTACTCAGGCAATACATTGATTAATCGAATATAAGTTATGCATTGTCATGTTCATTAGTAAAAGATGCAGCCCAGTAATACTTCTTCTGAAACAATTGGAACAATTTACTAACAACAGTGAACGTGTGCACATATATCTGCGCAACTATTAGCCCTTCATCTGACGTAGAGCGGGAACGATAAATCAGTTGGTAACCAGTTTTTTAGAAGAAGCTACAACTCAAGAAACATAACACGAAGTTAGGAAACTACCACATGACGTGTTAGTCACTTAACTTGTCGATACACTTAGCTACATCAATACACATTTTGTAAAAGTTATGTATGCTGTAAAACATACTAACCTTCTTCATGTAAATATTTACTAGCAAATCATTTAGACATATCCGCAACGCGGCGTACCCTTTAGTCTAATTCTAAGCGTTAGAGAAAAGAACCTTGTTATAAACCCCGATTGTTAAATAATGATTCCACATGATACCAGGCTCGTATTTTTTTGGCGTGCGTGGTATATATGTTATTATTTTATTTTATTTTTATATTTAAAATTTGATATATAATAATCACCACTCATTCACAACCAACTTTTTTTAAAGGCGTACGATTAGGATGACGCTAACCGGATTAGTAGTTAGTATTAAAATCCCTCATACCTGGATTTGAACCGATGACCTCCAAGTAGGGCTGTAAACGAACCGAACGAACACGAACAAGGCTATGTTCGTGTTCGTTCGTTAAGAAAATTTGGATGTTCGTGAACTGTTCGCGAACACATGACGAACAGAAGTTAGTGTTCGTGTTCGTTCGTTAAGGAATTTTGGTTGTTCGCGAACAGTTTGTGAACACTAACCATGAACGCAAACGAACACAAATGAACACATATGAACTTTAATTTTGAAAACTAAAAAAGCCACCATTAATCTTAAACATTGTACACAACGAAAGTAGTTAAATATAATCATTTAAAGATTGAAGGGATGGATAATATTGGGTTCAATCGATTGGAGATAAGCTGAATGAAGGAGCGTGATATCAAAAGAGGGAGAGGGTCAGAGAGAGGGAAATAATACATATGGAGAAAGTAAAAAATTAGTAAAACATTAAAAACTTTTAGAAAAATAAACATAAAAACCGAACACGAACAGACATAAACGAACGAACATATTACCGAACGTTCACGAACGCAGTCGAATGAACGAGACATTTGTTCGTGTTCGTTCGTTAAGCTTATCGAACAAAATTTTTTGTTCGTGTTCGTTCGTTAAGCTTATCGAACGAACATAAACGAACTTCCGCCGAACGGTTCACGAACTGTTCACTGAACGTTCGGTTCGTTTACAGCCCTACCTCCAAGAGAAGAAAAACTTTCCACCTTACCCTTGACCACTAGGCCAAGAGATCATTAATAAATTCACAACCAATTGATTGTTTATTTAAGTTAAATACCCCTGAGAAAAATGCCCGAATAGTCCCTGTGGTTTCGCCTTTTTTCACCTATAGTCCCTATCTTTCTAAAACTACTTGAATAGTCCCTGTGGTTTTCCGTTTTGTTCTCGGATAGTCCCTGGGTCTAACTTCAGTTACTTTTCTCTGTTAAGTGGGTGTTGAAATGACCAAACTACCCTTTACTTAAAAGGCCAAACCATAGGGACTATCCGGGCACCTTCTCTTTATAAAACCCATCCACCCTTCATCTTCAACATTAAGAAACCCTAATACCCACACCCTGCTTCTCTTTAAATCCACTACCAAACACCCCCTGCCTCTTGTTTTCCCTACCGACGAGCACAAGGGAGTCCGACTGGACTCCGGTGACGGGTCTAAATAGTTAATCGGCCGGCAATACACCCCAAACACCTCCCCTCGTCGACAAAATGGACCACCACCGTCCGGTGGTGGTGAGCGATGGCTGCGGAACCAGAGAGACCGAGGAGAGGGAGAGAGATGGCGGTGGTCCGTTCAGTTGTGATTCTCGAGTCCTTTGTCATCAGATCAGTTCCAGACGCAAACACGGTCGAGCCACCATGTTTTCTGGCTCCGATTCGGGACTCGCATCGCCGCCGATTCAGGTTAGAATTTGGTTTGGGTCACGTTTCAGAGATCTTGCCTATGTAGTTTCCTTTCTACCTTATTACTGGCGAGCTATGCAGGTTTGGCGAAAATCTATTCTTGCTGAAAACACCTCCAGCTCAGTTGATTGATTACTTTATATTAACGATGTGCTGATATTCTGTTTTCATATTTTAAATTATTGTTGTATAGTGTGCTCGGAGGTGGCTTGATGAAGGTGACACACGCCATTTGATTAACTTAGGGAAATATGCATCATCAATGTTAGCAGCGGGAGCAAACTTGGGATATGAACAAGAAAAGAGTGTGGGATGGCTATGTGTGGTGGTGATAATGTCAAGTATCGCAACTGTGTACCAATTGTATTGGGACTTTGTGAAGGATTGGGGTTTGCTACATGTCACACCCCGATTTCCAGGTGTCACCGGTGGGCCCGGTAGGGGAGTATCGTGACGTGGTTGGCAACATAATAGTCAAACAACACAATAATTAAATGCACAGCGGAAGCAAAGTATAGATTCATTTCAACCAAACAATATTGTAATATTAAGTATCACAAGTAGTCGAATATAAATCCACAGGTAGATCAAAATAAAAGGAAACAATGTTCAACAGTCTATGACATCCAAGCTTGCGAGACTTATTGTGGATGCTTGGAGATTAGCCAGCCTATTACGCGTAGTACCTGCACTTAACCTTTTTGAGAAAATACGTCAGTTTACACTGGTAAATACAATCAACCGACTCATTTTGAAAAGAGTTTAAGAAAATGCATTTAAGGCACAAGGCACAAATAATATTTTATAACTTGGGATAATTATTTGAATATAATACTTGTAAAGGATTTACATGTTTCTTATGCGTTCAGTAGCCCGGATCGAGCCGGGTTAAAGATCAATAGACACACCACATTATGTATATGAGACACTGACATGTGTACGCCTACACCTGTGTGCTAAGGTCGTGGCCATTTCGTAAAATGATGCCAGGGATATCCGGGACATGGTCATTAACCCCCCAAAGGCTTTAAGCAAACAAAACAATTTAAACGAGGCATTTCAATACTTTAACCATTAACAATTAAAGATTCAATACCCGACCAAGCGGTATTTTATATACCGTACCCCAAGCCCGTATAGGGAAAATAAGTTAAAGGAAAAATTACACTTTTCGTCCTTTATGTTTATAGCTAGTTGCAATGGATGACCTTTACCTTTAATAATTACAGCCACAGTCCTTTATTTGGAAAACTCGTTACACTTTTCGTCATTTAACACTAACCAAGTTAAAATATCCAGTTAAGTTTATTCACTTAAGGGCAGTTTAGTCTTTTTACTTAATTATTTATAGTATAAATAAAAAATAACATTTAAAATCTTATAAAAACAAATACAATTATCTCTCTTCTCTCTCACACACACACACACCTTTCTCTCTCTAAACAACCAGTAGCCACCACCACTAAACCCACCACCACCCACCAACAACCACCACCGCTAGGTCTGAAGCTTATCCCTGTTTTCAGCCGCCGCCGCCGCCATCACCTCCTGCCACCAGTCTACCACCTCCAGCAACCAACGCACCATCATCTCCGAAAGCACCACCACTCACCACCTCCTGCTCTCTCTAAACTCAAAACATCATCTCCGAAAGCACCACCACTCACCACCTCCTACCCGACCCAGAACTCATTTCTTGATCCATTTTCGAACCACAACCATACGATCCGTCTTTCAAACCCGACACCTCATCCATTTCCCATTCAACTTATTCTGCAAATCCCATAAACACTTCTCAAACACCATCTTCACAACAACACAATCAATCCCAAATAATCAAACACGATTCTAAAATTACCAAATCAATCGTACTACTAGTGGACACAATCTTCGACCTTCACTTTCGTAGCTGACGTCAGCGTTGTTCCGGCGAAGAAGCAGAGACAGATCTGGACATTCCGGCGAAGAAGCAGAGTTAGGTCTAAAGTCAACGACAAGGTTGCTGACGTCAGCGTTGTTCTTCAGATCCGATCTACCGTCGTCTGTGGCGGAGATATTGATCGGAGGTGTAGCTCCGATGATGGTGGTGGTGATGTCACAGGCGGTGCCGGCGGTGTTTGTAGATCCAGAAAATCTAGGGCTCCGATGATGGTGGTGGTGGATGTAATCTTCGGCGGTGGTGTTATGATTTAGAGAGAGAGAAAGAGAGAGTGTGGTGGTCATGTAGCTCTGATGATGGTGGTTGTGATGTTACAGGCGGTGGCGGTGGTGGACTAAGGCGGTGGTTGAGTGATTGTTTTATCAGAGAGAAAGAGATTATGGCTGAGTGTGGATTAAAGAAGCTGATGATTGATTTTGGGGGCTTTTCTGTGATGGAATTCGGTGGTGGTGGACACTGCAGCGATGATGTAACGGTGGTGGCAGGTGGTGGTGAGTTTGGTTGGGGAAGAAGGGTTGAGAGTGAGAGAGATGAGATCTCAGATCTCTGATATTGATATTTATATATATTTGTTTATTGTTTTTTATTTAACTATTTTTAAATAAAAACATGAAATGACCATAATACCCTCATATGACTAGATTTAACTCAAAATTTTAACCTGGTTAGCACTAAAGGACGAATGGTGTAATGAGTTTTCCAAATAAAGGACTGTGGCTGTAATTATTAAAGGTAAAGGTCATCCATTGCAACTAGCTATAAACATAAAGGACGAAAAGTGTAATTTTTCCTAAGTTAAAAGTATTTACCTGAGCAAGTATAAATCAAAATCAGTGAGTGCAAGTATCTTTTACCGGGTCTCCTAATCTGGAACAAAGGTTTATAATAACCTATTAGAATCCTATCGGGTCTTTAGTTAAGCTTAAGCTTAGACCGGTTAGTTTTAAAGATACGATTCGAACGCACGATTAAGCGAAGACCGGATAAAATGTGATTTAGACCCGACAAGTGTGAAGACTTGCTTATTATGGGTATATTATACACATTCTGGATTTTGAGATAAAACCGACAAGGTTTGACCCGTTTCGACTAATTTATGTAAACTAGTTACATAAACCGAACCGAACGCGCATTAAGCGTAACGGGTATCCGTAAGAGTCCTAAACAGGTTTCCTAAGTTAACATGCCTTAAATATGTTGTGATATCAGTAGGATACCTTCCGTTATGCCCAAAACGAGTTTAAACTCATATTAAGCCCCGCAGGGGTATTTTGGTCATTTTAAAGATTATAAAAGGGATTACTTTATCTTCTGTGATACGGGTCTGATTTAATCAGCAAAATTATTTATTTTAACAGGTTATAACATTTGGCAATAAGTCTTATGTGACAAAATGTTTTTAAACCCAAACTACGCGTATAAAGCCGTTTTAAGCGACGTACGGGTTAAAATAGGATTCTGAGTTTTCTGATCAGTTAATCAGGTCCAAAACACTACATTTATTATTTAAAATCAGTAGCAATTGGATTGGCGTTAAAAGGATTTGTAAAACTCATTTTATGGCCGAAAAGGGCATATTCGGTATTTACCGAATTAAGGCACTAATCCTAGCTTATGATCAGTTTAAAAATAATTAAAAATCTTCAAAAATCCCAAAATATTATATTACATCAGTGAGTAAAAGGTTTGGTGTCAAAAATTTGGTTTAGATAGGCTTTACGCTAATGACGCCGTTATATTACTAAGAAGCGTTCTAATTACGTCATTAAGCATAACTCCTAATCTAGACCTCCAAATGATGTGAAATTTTAGGTACAAGTTTAATAATCAGTAACTAAGATTATGGCACTTTCTTGTTTCCAAAATTCTCGTTTTATGATCGTAAGGGCATTATGGTCCATATTTAAGCATTTAACGGAAACGTCGGACACTTAAGGATTTAAGTGGTATAAACGCAGAGGGTTATACACACATGTAACTAGGTCCTAATGGAACTTTAAGGCATGTCTAAACCTATCTAAACCGGGTCAGAACTGAAGTCAAAGCAAAAGTCAAACTTTTGCGTCTTTCGGTTCTGAATCGGTTCAAAACAGAAAGTTGTCGAATCAAACAAGCGTAGACAAGTTTTTATACTTATCATCAGGTTATATGAGTGATAAAATAGGTTACACGCCTTTTAGGTTGTTAAATATGCGTTTAATGATTCTGTTGACTTTTTCGGACAACGTTTGACTCGACAAACGACCTAGTTAGGTTTGGAATCAGTGAGTGCCCTTTTAGGGGTTTAATACCTATATAATTACCAACTTATAACAACTTTCATTTCGGCAAAACACTGGACAGATTGTGTTTTATCGTTAAGTTAAACCGTAGTTACGACGGTTTGACTCTTAAGCTAAAAACTAAACAAAACTTAATTAAGAAGGGTCAAGGGTACTTACACGTGTCTAATGGATGATTAAGAAGGTCTTTATGCTCCAGAACTTGATCAGTTGTTGATGTTGTAAGGAATGATCAAAGTTGTAAAATAAGGAGGCTTTATATAGTTTTTACGGTTGCTCAAGATGGTGCCATTGTCACACCCCAACCGATGGCGGAATCACCGGGGCGCGGCACTAGGCGAATCAGATTGCTCAAGAGAATCCACAACAACTATATTGCAATAATATTTAATACATTCGTTATCCCATACTAACAAATAATACAATCACATAAGTTATCACAGATTTCTTGTCCTCTTGAACAAATCAAATCCGACAACCTAGATTTTAGTTGAGTTTCTAGACTTCCTAGCTTGATTTGATATAGTCTGCGATCTAACCTGCAACATACGTTAAAATATTTGTCAATACAAAAGTATTGGCGAGTATACAGGTTTGATAAGTAGCATAATAGATTAAAAGTGCTGCGAATCTCCACATGCATAAACGTAATACACGACATATATGCTCACAAAACTGATACTACCAACTAAGTCCTCGATGCTCGAATGTACGATGGCATAACTAGACCCCGTCGGGCGCAATAGTACTATACTAGTCGTGGTGGGACGTCGCGAGTATATGCCCTAGCACATATGCAACTAGCATCACGTATATCTAGGCATAGCAGTTATTCGCAAGTGATAATTCGATTGATTGAATATTTCGATTGATAAGTTCGATTTGTTAGAAACGTATGTTACACCCAAAATTCGATTAAAAAGGGGTCAAGTATACTCACAGTGCGTATTTAGCGAGATTACAACTTGGTTGAGTCGGTTGCGAGTATGTCTGTAATGGTCCTTGAAGAATAGAGTAAACGATATACGGTTAAGCGAGATTACCCTTGAAAAGTTACTCATTTGGTTGGACTGTTCTCATCCGTGCGGATGGACAGGTTATCCGTCCGGATGACAAGTCATCCGTCCGGATGGCATGTTATCCGTGCGGATAACAGTGATCTGTGCGGTTGAGTGTGCGTACGGATTGACTTTGCTGTGCGTGCGGATGAGTGTTCGTGCGGGTGACAAGTCATGCGTGCGGATGGGCGTGCGTGTGGGTGACATGTCATGCGTGCGGATGGGCAGGTCATCCGTGCGGACTGACCTGTCATCCGTGCAGACTGAGGTCGGCCGTGCGGACTGAGGTCGGCCGTGCGGACTGACTTGTCATCCGTGCGGGCTGACTTGTCATCCGTGCGGGCTGACTTGTCTGTTTCGCACTCTGAACACTGCTTCTGGGTGTTTATCGGGAGGAAATCGTTCGTTTTTACTAAGTTAGTGTAATTTCGCACTAACACTTGAAGTTCCGTCAGTTCCGACTCGTTCTAACAGCCGGGAATCACCCCGTTCCATCAGATCTGGCCGTTCGTGATGGTTCTTCATGGTTAACTCGAAATCGCACAGATTTAGGTGAGATTTGTCATTAAAACATGTGGAAATCACCCGGATCTGAGTCGTTTACAGTGAAATGAGACCCCAACTTGAAGTTCATAAGAACTCTTGGTGACATCACCTCAAAACGCCTCAAATCCGCAGATTTCACGGTTAGAATTTGAGTTTTGAAAGATAGAATGATGTAGAATCGAGTGTAGATTGTAGAAGTACAAGTTTTAGGTTGAAATCTTACCGGAATCGCGAGGAAATCGAGAGAAAAGGGTCTTGGTGCGCGTTTGGTTGAATAGGAGCTATCACATCACTGTTCAAGTGATGTGACATGGTATTTATAGGCAACAAAGGAGAGGGGAAGTGTTCTGGCCCGGATAGCCCATCCGTGCGGATGGCCCATGCGTGCGGATGGCCCATGCGTGTGGATGGCCCATGCGTGCGGATGGCCATCCGTGCGCATGCCCATCCGTCCGGATGGTCCATCCGTCCGGATAGCTATCCTGACGCATTGGACTTCTCCGTTTTTTATCGTTTTGACGGATTTCGAGGTACGTACTTTCCATAATTAATTTATATTATCATTATATTGTTATTACTATATATATATATATCACTAGGGGTCGTATTTACGTATCCATAATCCAAAGTTTCGATAATTAACAACCGGGTTCCGATTCGAGTATGCGAGTATAAGCGACGTTTCACGGCCATCAATGAGGGTAGCATAGGTCCTTTCTTGATGTCATCGTGAACGTTGTTTCGTGTAGTGCCACAAAGACTGACGGGGTACCGTTTACTCGTATTGTCATCATCGTCATGACGACTGGAGCTACAGCACTCACCCGAGGGTCCCTGTTAGCGTGAATTGTTTACGTTCGACACCTCACAGCCACTGAGGAGGGTAGAATAGGTCCTCACTCAATGCCTCCGTGAGTGTTAGTGTGATAATAGTGTAGTATAGCAATACTGTAGCTTGAAAATATGCGATTATCCTTCGAATAGCGATATATACGATATAGTTACATTATGATCCGAATCTCCGGTGCTAGGCGTAACGAGTATAACGAGTAGTAACAACGCACAAAAGTGCGGGTTGTTACAGCCATGCATGCCTAGGGTGATTCCCTGATGAAAACAAGTGTCCCCTAATGCTAAATACCATCTTAGGCAACCCATGGTATCAAGGAAATGAGTTTTAAGTCGGTTACAACAACAACAGGCAGCTGCCTGTTTGTTTTGTCGCTGGTAGCTGTCACGCGGCCCGCGTAAGACATGGTTAAGTCTTACGCGGCCCGCCTGGGACCCCGGCTCAGGTTACACCATTTTCATTTATTGCATGTTTAGTCCCTGGTCCTCCTAAACGTCGCTTTCACATTCATTCTTGCATTATGAACCTTTAAAATTGATATTTAGGGGCTTTAAGACTTATACCCACTTTGTGAAGCCCTTGGTCACTTTGTGTTTACCTGAAAAGTCCTAAATTTCCATGTTGACGCTTTTAACCCCTCGCACACGAATTTTATCATAACTTTCTCATACGGTAACGAAACTTAGTGAAATTTTTATGGTGCATTCTAGTGAGCATAATTAATCGTTACAAAGCTTCGGGTTTGTCAAAAGGTCACTCAGAGGTATATCTTAACATGTTGACACATTTAACCCCTGTAGTTTGTAATCTCTCACTTTCTTTCACAATTCGCTTCGTATGATCCATGATCCATTCGTTTAAGGTTATAAACATCATGTAGGGTTATTGTAAAGTATATTTATTCATTGTTGACACTTTGAACCCTTATATTTACATAGTTTCATTGTTTGTCAACTTTAGTCCTTCAAGAACTTTCTTTCACACGTTCAAACCTATGACACGTGTCAACACATTATAGGACGTAAATTTTCGAGGTGTTACATCCTCACCCCCTTAAAAGAAATCTCGACCTCGAGATTTACTGAAAAAGATATGGGTACTTTTCTTTCATTGTGGACTCAACCTCCCACGTATACTCGGGACCCCTACGGGCATCCCATTTAACCTTTACAATCGGTACATGCTTCCTTCGAAGCTTCTTAACCTGTCGATCCTCGATCGACAATGGTTTTTCCACAAATTTTAAGCTCTCATCTATATGCACATCTGTATGTGGTATGACCAGTGATTCATCTGCGAAACACTTTTTCAGATTGCAGATGTGGAACACATTGTGAATTCCACTGAGCTCTTCTGGTAAGTTTAACTTATAGGCAACTGACCCGACACGTTCGATAATCTCGAAAGGTCCTATGTATCTCGGGCTTAGCTTGCCTTTCTTACCAAACCGCATGACTCCTTTCCAGGGTGATACCTTAAGCAAGACTTTATCACCTACTTCGAAGTGAAAAGATTTACGCTTGGGGTCAGCGTAGCTCTTTTGCCTATCACGGGCAGCTTTGAGACGGTCACGAATTTGGACAATCTTGTCCGTCGTTTCAAAGACTATTTCTGGTCCTGACAATTGGACATCTCCAACTTCCGCCCAACAAACGGGCATTCTACACTTTCTACCGTATAAGGCCTCGAAAGGCGCAGCCTTAATACAGGTGTGGTAGCTATTGTTGTAGGAGAACTCAATTAGTGGTAGGTGGTTATCCCAACTACCACCCAAATCAAGCACACATGCACGAAGCATGTCTTCCAACGTTTGAATAGTACGCTCACTCTGACCGTCTGTCTGAGGATGGTAAGCCATACTAAAATTCAAACGCGTGCCCAAAGATTGTTGGAAGCTTTTCCAAAAATGCGACGTGTATCTAGTATCTCGGTCAGAGATAATAGACACAGGTATGCCATGTAAGGCTACAATCTTATCAACGTATAACTGGGCTAACATGTCGGAGCTATAAGTCTCCTTGATGGGTAAGAAATGAGCTGACTTAGTCAGTCTATCAACGATCACCCATATAGTATCATTGCCTTTCCTTGTCTTTGGCAGCTTGGTGATGAAATCCATCGTCACCATCTCCCACTTCCATGTAGGAAGTTCAGGCTGTTGTAGCAAACCTGACGGTTTCTGATGCTCGGCTTTGACTTGCGCACAAGTCAAACATTTAACTACATAGGTGGCTACAGACTTCTTCAAGCCTATCCACCAATAATTTGCCCTTAGATCCTGGTACATCTTATCAGCTCCAGGATGAACGGAGTATTTGGAACTATGGGCTTCCTGGAGGATAACATCTCGAAGTCCTCCATAAATTGGAACCCATATTCGTCCATTCAATCTTAGAATTCCGTCTTTGCTAAGTGTTAACTGCTCCTCAGTTACCCCTAGCTTTTCGTTAGGATAGTTAGCTTCCAACACAGCTTCCTTCTGTGCAGCTAACAACCTTTCAATCAAATTGTTCTTTATTTCCATGCGCTTGGCATTGATTCGAATGGGTTTCACCCTTTCCTTTCGACTCAAGGCATCGGCGACTACATTCGCCTTGCCAGGATGGTATCTTATTTCATAATCGTAATCATTCAGAGTTTCCATCCAACGGCGTTGCCTCATGTTCAAGTCCTTCTGATTGAACAGATGTTGAAGGCTCTTGTGATCAGAATAGATCACACATTTGATTCCATATAAGTAGTGCCTCCAAAGTTTTAGTGCGAATACAACGGCACCCAACTCCAAGTCATGGGTGGTGTAATTCTTTTCGTGCACCTTTAACTGGCGTGAAGCATAGGCAATGACTTTGCCTTTTTGCATAAGCACACATCCCATCCCGGTGTGTGATGCATCACAATAAACTACAAACTCCTCTATTCCATCAGGCAATGTCAGTACTGGAGCATTGCTCAACTTTTGTTTCAGAATATCGAAGGATTCCTGCTGCTTAGGACCCCAGTCAAACTTAATCTTCTTACGCGTTAGCGAAGTCAGGGGTGCAGCAATCCTTGAGAAGTTTTCAATGAATCGCCTATAGTATCCTGCCAAACCTAGGAAGCTACGTATTTCTGTAGGCGTCTTTGGCTCGTGCCAATTCATGACAGCTTCAACTTTAGCGGGATCTACTTGGATACCACGCTCACTAACAACATGTCCAAGAAATTGGACTTCTCGAAGCCAGAATTCACACTTCGAGAACTTGGCATAGAGCTTTTCTTTATGAAGTAGTTCCAAAATGCAGTGAAGATGTTTCTCATGGTCAGCTTGGTTCTTCGAGTAGATGAGGATATCATCGATGAAAACGATGACGAATTTATCTAAGTACGGCTTGCAAACGCGATTCATGAGATCCATGAACCCGGCCGGTGCATTAGTGAGCCCAAAAGGCATCACTAGGAACTCGTAATGACCATAACGAGTCCTAAATGCAGTCTTGTGTATGTCTTCATCTCTAACCTTTAGTTGGTGATAGCCTGACCTTAAGTCAATCTTAGAGAAGAAACTTGCCCCTTGAAGTTGATCGAACAGATCGTCGATTCTGGGCAAAGGATACCTATTCTTGACAGTGACCTTATTAAGCTCACGGTAGTCGATGCACAGACGCATCGATCCATCCTTCTTCTTGAAAAATAAAACTGGTGCTCCCCAAGGAGACGAACTAGGTTTGACGAAACCTTTGGCTAGCAAATCATCTAGCTGCGTTCTCAATTCTTTCATCTCTGTTGGTGCCAACCTATAAGGCGCCCTTGCTACTGGTGCCGATCCAGGAATGATGTCAATTCTGAACTCTACTTGCCTATCTGGTGGCAAACCAGGTAGTTCTTCAGGAAAAACTTCGGGGTATTCAGAAATGACGGGGATATCCCCAATCTTGGGCTTCGGCTCATCAATAATCACTTGTGCCTTGTAGATAACACAACCCTTCTTCAAACACTTAGAGTCCTTAAGAATAGACATTTTCTCAGGCAGCCCATACTGGGTATCTCCTTGGATAGTAAGTGATTCACCAGATGGAGTCTTGATCATCACTTGCTTCTTATTGCAAATAATCTGGGCCTGGTTATGAGATAACCAGTCCTTACCCAAAACTATGTCGAAACCAGCTAGTTTCAAAGGAAGTAGGGACAAAGGAAAAGAGTGGTTCTTAATGGATATGAAACATCCATCTAATAAGGTTGAGGCGGTTTCTAAAGTGCCATCTGCTAGTTCCACCTCATACATCACACTTAAAGTCTTAACAGGTAATTTCAACAATTCACAAAACTTATCATCTACGAACGACTTATCTGCGCCTGAATCAAATAACACTCTTGCATAAACATCATTTACGAGAAAGGTACCTGTTATCACATTGTCGTCCTTGACGGCTTCCTTAGCATCCATCCTGAAGACCGTAGCATTGGTCTTCTTAGCCTCTTCAGGCTTCTTGGCGTATTTTGGGCAATTGGTCTTGATGTGCCCCTTTTCATTGCAACCGTAGCAGGTCGCATCCTTCATCTTCTTGCAATCCAAGGTCTTGTGTTCCTTGGACTTGCACAACCCACAAGCAAAAGCTTTCGATTGTGAATTCGAATTCGATTCATACCTGCACTTCCCAAAGTGCTGTCTCTTGCAGATTTTACATCTGGGTTTTTCACCCGACTGCTGACCATCCTTCCTAAATCCTGACCCCTTCCTGTGGTCATTGTTTCCCTTCTGCTTCTTGTCTGAACGTCGTGAGTTGTCATCCTCACGCTTCCTCTTTTCGGTATCAGCGTTCCTCTGCGATTTCTGCCTGACCGCATCCAAGGTAAGAGATAATGATATGTCCGCTGCGGACCGAAAAGTAGCTGGTCTGGAGGCCTTCACACTTGCCTTGATCTCCGGGGCCAAACCCCCAATGAATCGAGCTATACGTTTGGGTTCCGGAGTTACCAAATATGGAACCAACCTTGACAAAGTGTTGAAACTGGTAAGGTAGGCCTGACAGTCTAGGTTTCTCATGACCAGTGATAAGAAGTCAGCTTCAATCTTCTCAACCTCATGTTGAGGGCAGTAGTTTTCCTTGATCAGCGACATGAACTGTTCCCAGGTCATATTGTATAACGGGACTTTCCCTGTAGCTTGGATCAGAGATCTCCACCAAGCTAATGCTTCTCCCTTAAAAGACTGTGACACGAACTTCACAATATCCCTATCATTGCAACCACTGATATCCACAACCGTATCCATCTCGTCCAACCAAGTCATGCAATCTACTGCTCCTTTTTCCCCAGTGAAATCCCTGGGTTTGCACGATACAAAGTACTTATAGGAGCAACCCTTATTACGGGGTTCTTGATTCTGCACGACTCTTTGGGATGGAGCACTCCTCTGGTTTGATGAGTGGTGAGAATTACTGTTGTGGGCAGTGTGGGTCCTGGAGGGTGTTCTAGAGTATGGTGCAGATTGGGTCCTTGTATGGTTACCACTTGATTCATGGAGCTGTCTATCCATAGCTCGATTAACGGCATTATCTATCATTGCCTGTAATTCTGCACCCGCTACATTTACTCGGGCATTATCATGCTCTCTCCTTGGGTGACTATTGATCTCGTTTGAGTCGGCCATGTAGCTTAAACTGTTACATATTGACAATAATTTATTGGTGAGTTTATTATAGAATTGTCTTTTATAGCAATTTTATTAACCGTGGTAAACATAGACCATATATGGTTAATTTATTACTCACATTTATTTCGGATTTCTAATATAATTTATCCTAATTATAAAACAATAACAGTTTTATTAGCACATAAGGCCTAGTCACAGGGACAATTTAAATCATAAGCTATGATTTCAGAGAATCAAGGCTTTCAAAGTTTGAACATAGTTCATTACCTTTATCAGACAGGGTCACAGACTATTACTGTCTTTTGTCTCATATGAAAATGAGAAGGGCCCGTAGGCATTCTATTACCAATGGATGGTAAAAAGAACTGATCATATTTATAAATGATTTAACCCATGATTCAGAGATCATTTCATTGGGTTAGGAATCTTTGAAAAGATCCTTGTATAATAATGTCACGTGTGATTTTTAACGAATCACTTCTGTCAGGAGTGTTAACATGTTTTCAGATGTTAACTGGGATTTGAATCTTTTTAACGGGTTTTACCATCTGGGCCAGGTCTTAAAATGACATGCGGGCTAGGTTATACCTTTAAGATCCTTAATTAATAATTACAATAGGCAGATAGATTTTTAAAAGGAATGATTCCAATTTATTTATTTCATATATAATTTAATTATGCATAACATAGCAAAGATGAAATTTATAAACTTACATTCCATTAAAACTTAAAAGTAGTACACTTTGCCCTAAACGGGAGTTTTCACAGAAACACTTGCCCTCGCAGGAGCTATACTGGCAATACAGGTCCTCGCAGGGACTGTTTGCAAAATAAATGTCCACGCAGGGACTACATACATACATAATGAAATGTCCACACAGGGACTTGATTTAAACAAGGAAATGCAATAATACATATTGGGATTTAACGATCCCGTTTCTTCTTTCCCTTCAGTAAACTCGCCAAGCCACTCATGAATCCCTGATTCTTCTTACGTTCTCTCTGGAAGTCTCGCTCAACTCTTTCCAGTCTTTGACGGAGATCCTCCTGCTCTGGTGGGGAAAACCGTGGTGGCTGGTGCTGCAGTGGTGGCTGAACAGGTGCTTGATACCCACGAGCTGGGTGTCCTATTCCCCAAGGGGTTCCATATGGTCCCTCAGGATTTTGGGCAAGGTAGTTTGATGCCATAAAGTAAGGATCCTCAGCATAGTTATAGTTATGGTATGCTGGCGGTCCGTATGGGTTGTAAGCTGCCGGAGCAGTATAAGCAGGGATAGGGTTGCCAAAACCTGGTGATGGCGGTGCAATAGGCGCCGAATTCACCTCTGAAACTGGAACTGAAGGTTCACCCATTTGTGGGCCTTCATATAGTGGTGGGTAGTGGCTGCCACTAGAGTGTTGAGGAGAGCTGAAATGAAAATCCACTCCTCTTGCTGACATCCGAGCGCCAGTCCTCCTACGTCTTGGTGGTGCTGGAGGCGCTAGATTAACTGGCGGCGGTGGAGGCGGTGGCGTGACTACCACGAAACGTGGATCCCCAGAGGGATCTTGCTGTTGCTGTTGCGGCTGCTGATGAGGCGATGAATGGTAAGATGGTGTAAAGTACCACTCACACTGGTCGAACCGTGCCTGATGACTATCCGGACCTTGGTATGGTGTTCCGTGAAAAGACGAACCATCAGAGATCTCAAAAGGATGGTTCGGGGTTCCGGTTGCAGCTTCGACGGGATCTGTGTCCTCGTCCATATCCATCGCTTGATCACCGAAAAAGTGATCCTCCGGTCCCAATGGGTTAAAGCCCCCTTGTTCTGGTAGGTAGTCCGCCGGGTTAAACTGGCCCCGAAAGACAGGAGTAGGGTCTCCGAAGGAATTGTGCGATAAGGATCGCTGTAGGGGAATGTATGAAGGTTGCGGGTTGTTGGGCTCATTCTCGGACTGAGGCCCATAGGAGTGATGATATGGAGGCGTTGAGCTATGCGACGTAGATTGCCTGGAAGGTTCCTCATAAGTCCTAGAAGGTTCTCGCGGATCTGCACTCCTTGTAGAAGAAGGAGTTCGCCGGCGCGAAGGCCCGGCCTCGTGGTCGTTAGGGGCGCTCATCGGCTCCTTTCCTCGTCCTCCTCGCCTGAATCTTGGCGGCATTGCTAAACCTGTTAATATAAACAAGGTAATAACAAGGAAAAATAAAGGACATAATTTAAATTAAAATAACAACATTTTGGATTATTCCTATGTTCTTTGTCTAGACTCGAAGATTTAGGAATGTGCAATTGTGTAACTGAGATTAAACACTAAAGGCTAGTGTTTAATTCACTCAGCGTTGGCTCCGATACCAACTTGTCACACCCCGATTTCCACGTGTCACCGGTGGGCCCGGTAGGGGAGTATCGTGACGTGGTTGGCAACATAATAATCAAACAACACAATAATTAAATGCACAGCGGAAGCAAAGTATAGATTCATTTCAACCAAACAATATTGTAATATTAAGTATCACAAGTAGTCGAATATAAATCCACATGTAGATCAAAATAAAAGGAAACAATGTTCAACAGTCTATGACATCCAAGCTTGCGAGACTTATTGTGGATGCTAGGAGATTAGCCAGCCTATTACGCGTAGTACCTGCACTTAACCTTTTTGAGAAAATACGTCAGTTTACACTGGTAAATACAATCAACCGACTCATTTTGAAAAGAGTTTAAGAAAATGCATTTAAGGCACAAGGCACAAATAATATTTTATAACTTGGGATAATTATTTGAATATAATACTTGTAAAGGATTTACATGTTTCTTATGCGTTCAGTAGCCCGGATCGAGCCGGGTTAAAGATCAATAGACACACCACATTATGTATATGAGACACTGACATGTGTACGCCTACACCTGTGTGCTAAGGTCGTGGCCATTTCGTAAAATGATGCCAGGGATATCCGGGACATGGTCATTAACCCCCAAAGGCTTTAAGCAAACAAAACAATTTAAACGAGGCATTTCAATACTTTAACCATTAACAATTAAAGATTCAATACCCGACCAAGCGGTATTTTATATACCGTACCCCAAGCCCGTATAGGGAAAATAAGTTAAAAGTATTTACCTGAGCAAGTATAAATCAAAATCAGCGAGTGCAAGTATCTTTTACCGGGTCTCCTAATCTGGAACGAAGGTTTATAATAACCTATTAGAATCCTAACGGGTCTTTAGTTAAGCTTAAGCTTAGACCGGTTAGTTTTAAAGATACGGTTCGAACGCACGATTAAGCGAAGACCGGATAAAATGTGATTTAGACCCGACAAGTTTGAAGACTTGCTTATTATGGGTATATTATACACATTCTGGATTTTGAGATAAAACCGACAAGGTTTGACCCGTTTCGACTAATTTATGTAAACTAGTTCCATAAACCGAATCGAACACGCATTAAGCGTAACGGGTATCCGTAAGAGTCCTAAACAGGTTTCCTAAGTTAACATGCCTTAAATATGTTGTGATATCAGTATGATACCTTCCGTTATGCCTAAAACGAGTTTAAACTCATATTATAAAAGGGATTACTTTATCTTCTGTGATACGGGTCTGATTTAATCAGCAAAATTATTTATTTTAACAGGTTATAACATTTGGCAATAATTCTTATGTGACAAAATGTTTTTAAACCCAAACTACGCGTATAATGCGCGTATAAAGCCGTTTTAAGCGACGTACGGGTTAAAATAGGATTCTGAGTTTTCTGATCAGTTAATCAGGTCCAAAACACTACATTTATTATTTAAAATCAGTAGCAATTGGATTGGCGTTAAAAGGATTTGTAAAACTCATTTTATGGCCGAAAAGGGCATATTCGGTATTTACCGAATTAAGGCACTAATCCTAGCTTATGATCAGTTTAAAAATAATTAAAAATCTTCAAAAATCCCAAAATATTATATTACATCAGTGAGTAAAAGGTTTGGTGTCAAAAATTTGGTTTAGATAGGCTTTACGCTAATGACGCCGTTATATTACTAAGAAGCGTTCTAATTACGTCATTAAGCATAACTCCTAATCTAGACCTCCAACTGATGTGAAATTTTAGGTACAAGTTTAATAATCAGTAACTAAGATTATGGCACTTTCATGTTTCCAAAATTCTCGTTTTATGATCATAAGGGCATTATGGTCCATATTTAAGCATTTAACGGAAACGTCGGACACTTAAGGATTTAAGTGGTATAAACGCAGAGGGTTATACACACATGTAACTAGGTCCTAATGGAACTTTAAGGCATGTCTAAACCTATCTAAACCGGGTCAGAACTGAAGTCAAAGCAAAAGTCAAACTTTTGCGTCTTTCGGTTTCGAATCGGTTCAAAACAGAAAGTTGTCGAATCAAACAAGCGTAGACAAGTTTTTATACTTATCATCAGGTTATATGAGTGATAAAATAGGTTACACGCCTTTTAGGTTGTTAAATATGCGTTTAATGATTCTGTTGACTTTTTCGGACAACGTTTGACTCGACAAACGACCTAGTTAGGTTTGGAATCAGTGAGTGCCCTTTTAGGGGTTTAATACCTATATAATTACCAACTTATAACAACTTTCATTTCGGCAAAACACTGGACCGATTGTGTTTTATCGTTAAGTCAAACCGTAGTTACGACGGTTTGACTCTTAAGCTAAAAGCTAAACAAAACTTAATTAAGAAGGGTCAAGGGTACTTACACGTGTCTAATGGATGATTAAGAAGGTCTTTATGCTCCAGAACTTGATCAGTTGTTGATGTTGGAAGGAATGATCAAAGTTGTAAAATAAGGAGGCTTTATATAGTTTTTACGGTTGCTCAAGATGGTGCCATGCATGCCTAGGGTGATTCCCTGATGAAAACAAGTGTCCCCTAATGCTAAATACCATCTTAGGCAGCCCATGGTATCAAGGAAATGAGTTTTAAGTCGGTTACAACATCAACAGGCAGCTGCCTGTTTGTTTTGTCGCTGGTAGCTGTCACGCGGCCCGGGTAAGACATGGTTAAGTCTTACGCGGCCTACCTGGGACCCCGGCTCAGGTTACACCATTTTCATTTATTGCATGTTTAGTCCCTGGTCCTCCTAAACGTCGCTTTCACATTCATTCTTGCATTATGAACCTTTAAAATTGACATTTAGGGGCTTTAAGACTTATACCCACTTTGTGAAGCCCTTGGTCACTTTGTGTTTACCCGAAAAGTCCTAAATTTCCATGTTGACGCTTTTAACCCCTCGCACACGAATTTTATCATAACTTTCTCATACGGTAACGAAACTTAGTGAAATTTTTATGGTGCATTCTAGTGAGCATAATTAATCGTTACAAAGCTTCGGGTTTGTCAAAAGGTCACTCAGAGGTATATCTTAACATGTTGACACATTTAACCCCTGTAGTTTGTAATCTCTCACTTTCTTTCACAATTCGCTTCGTATGATCCATGATCCATTCGTTTAAGGTTATAAACATCATGTAGGGTTATTGTAAAGTATATTTATTCATTGTTGACACTTTGAACCCTTATATTTACATAGTTTCATTGTTTGTCAACTTTAGTCCTTCAAGAACATTCTTTCACACGTTCAAACCTATGACACGTGTCAACACATTATAGGACGTAAATTTTCGAGGTGTTACACTACAGATGAACTCTAAGAACCCATGGTTAAGAAATGAATTGATTATGCGCCAGAAGTTCATTTACTTCTTATCCATGGTATATATACTTATGTTTGATATACTGCACACAACACATGATCATTAATATGATTAATAGTAACTTGTAAAGGAATAAAAATGAAATATATAGAACTTTCATTGGCGAACATATTTTTTTCAGGGGTTGAATCTTGTTCTGAGACTAGCTTGGATACAAATTGTCCTACATTACAATTTTGGAGGTGTCGATTAAGAAGAAGAGAGGGGTAAGGGGGTCGTGGTGTCTGTCGAATGATCAGTCGCCGGAGAGCCGGCCGGAATCCCTGCTCGTCGGTCAGTCTTTGGGGGTGATGGTGGTAGGTGGAGGAGAGTGATGGTGGGTGGAGGTTGAAGATGAAGTGTGATGGTAGGGTTTTATAAAAAAAATGAAGAAGGTGCCCGGATAGTCCCTATGGTTTGGCCTTTTAAGGAAAGGGTAGTTTGGTCATTTCAACACCCACTTAACAGAGAAAAGTAACTGAAGTTAGACCCAGGGACTATCCGAGAACAAAACGGAAAACCACAGGGACTATTCAAGTAGTTTTAGAAAGATAGGGACTATAGGTGAAAAAAGGTAAAACCACAGGGACTATCCGGGCATTTTTCTCAATACCCCTTAAAGTAAGCTTTTATGAAGTTTCCATAACCACTCACTCCACGCGACGACTAAAGTCAACTTGAACCTTTGTCTAGATTGGATATTGCTCGGCAATCTTGGACACCAATTTTCATTTTTAAAGCGCGTTTACTGATCGTGATACTATATTACTATCGACCTTTTGTTGATATTATGATTTCAATTTGGGTTTTTACTTGGAAATTTAAGAAACCTCATTATTGAAATGTTTTATCTTATATTTATGGGAGGTGCTAAATACACTCCTCTTTCTTTCATTTTTACTGAGTATACCCTCTCCTTGAAGTTTTTAAATAAATACAATCAAACCCTTTATTTTGTATTTTTTTTAAGTTGTATAATTTTTATAGGGATAGAATTTCATAACTTCAAAACTATTTATTTTAGAAAGAGGATGCGAAAAGTAAAAAGAATGTGCATTTAGCCTACCCCATAATTATTGTTGTCTAATATCTAGTTAAGAGTGTGTTAAGTAGGGTATTTAATGGTAATGTGGGGTAGCACACTTGGTAGAGGCATGCGTTTCTTAAAGTGGAGGTCACATGTTCATTATATAGGATTAGGTTCATTTGTGAACAACTTCTTAAAAGTGAACTGAGTAAACTAATCTTGGTCATTGATCATTTTTTAGATTAAAAGGATAAAATTGACATTAGCCAAATATTTTTAATTAAAATACATTAATTTTCTCATTTCTTAACTCTCTCTCTCTCTCTCTCTCTCTCTCTCTCACGTTGCTCCATTATTTTAATTATAAGAGACTAAAGGTCTGATGTTTTTTTTAAATAAATTCTTATGTTCTTTTTAAAATTAAATATTATATTTAATAAACATCAACCTCATTCACAAGCACCTTATTATAAACTTTGTATATTTAATCAATTTAAGTAACCTTTTCTAAAGTCTACATGTATATGTCTTGATTAGTTTTTAATGATGAATTTCTTTCATCTTGTCTTGTGAGACTTGAACCCGTCTAGTTTGGTTTCTAAATGATTATTCTAGGTTTTATGGGTTTCCACTTTCCATTACATGATAAGTCGGATTTAATATATAGTTCTCCACTTTTTGCAACTTTAGAAATTGTATGTAAAACAAATTTAAAATGAATATTCAAAGTTTTCATTGTTACAAAAGAAAGAATATAATAAAAATGGTTTTAATCAATGCATCATGTTGAGACTGATTTATATTTTGTGTTGAAATTGTGCTGCAAGAGGTGAAGTGTGTTCGTTGCATGTTCTCTCGACTTATTACTTATTAGTTTGTAACTTTGTATATGTTTTCATTAAAGGTGTATCCTCACCATTTACATAATGTAAGACATTGGCATTCGGGTGTTGTATTTCATGTTTTTAGGGGTTTTTTAAAAATAAAAATAAAATAAAAAAAATTGATGTTTCACTTTAAACCCAAAACTACTTGATTTTATAGTTTTAACCCAAAGGTTTTTAGTTTTCCAATTTAACCTCACAACCTTTTTACTTTCAACTTTGATCCCCCATGTTTTTCATATTTTGCAAAATTTTCCGTTTTACGTTTAGATATATATTTTGCGACTTAACACGGCACAATGTGTGTGTGATTCAACGATTTTACGTTTTGTTATACGCTTCGTTCTAAATTTTGCGAGTTAACATGGGGCAACGTACGTGTGTGGTTCAGTTTGTTTACGTCGTCTATTTTTTTCCCGTTTATTAAGTTCGTTACAACGCACGAGTCCTAAATCGAGTTAGTTATTATTTTCTATGTTTTATATGTCGGTCTAATTTTTCCACGTTAAGACGCCGCAACTTCAATGTTAGTGGCCGTTGGCTATAGTGTGGCATTGGTGCTATTTGTCACGGTTTTACGCCCCCGCCGCAACGCAGGGAGCTTAATACGATAGGTTATTTATATGGATACAAGTCATGTAACATAGTAATTTTGATACCATTAATTGTATTGAGCTTATTTGGTGAATTACTTATTTTTATAAGATAGTAATATAGACTTAACCGACAAAAATATCTTTAACACATTGTAAATATGAATTTGATCAACAACATGTGAATTTCGTTGGCCGTGGCGCAACGCGCAGAAGACAATCTTCTAGTTAATATTTGTATTACAAGTTTACTACTCCGGTCTTTCCAATTAAAATAAACTAGGATTGCAACTCGCCGCAATGCGGCGGTAATTCTTTAGTTATAATTAAGTCGATCTACGACCCGCACGTTATGTTAAACCTGTCAAACGGGAAAAAATAGACGATGTAAAAACGTTTACCCACACACGCACGTTGCGTCGTCTTAACTCGCAAAATTTAGAACGAAACGTAAAAACATTAAACCAAAGACGCACGTTGCGATGCGTTAAATCACAAAATTTAGAACCAAGCAAAAACGAAAAATTTGCGGAAAATGAAAACTATAAATGAACAAAGTTGAAAGTAAAAAAAGTTGTGAACATAGATTGCAAAAGATAAAAAGTTTTAGGGTAAAAGTAAAAAAAAAACAAATAGTTTTGGGTTAAAAGTAATTTATGAAATACTTTTGGGTGAAATGTAAAAAAATATCAATTTTTTTTGGAAAACCCCCAAAGCCAAGGTTACAACAACCATATGCATAACCATTTTTTCTTTGAAAAACCCCCAAAGCACACCCCGCGTTGCGGCGGGGCGTAAAACGGTGTCAAATAGTACTAATGCCACACAACCGTCATCGACCACCAACACTGAGTCGACCTAGGATCTGCGTGTTGCAAAGAACTTGTCAAACATGAAAAAATAGAGGTAAAAACGTTGAACCACACATGCATGTTGGGCCGTGTTAACTTGCAAAATTTGAAACAAAACATAAAAAAGATGAACCACAGTCGTACGTTGAGTCGTATTAACTCGAAAAATTTAGACCTATACGTAAAACGAAAATTTGCGAAAGATGAAAAGTTAAGTGACAAGAGTAGTGAAGTTAAATTACAAATAATGAATAGTTTTGGGTTAAAGTTAAAAAAACAAATTATGTAGGGTTAAAATTCGAAAAGGTAAAAACCTTTGGTTTAAAACTAAAAAATCAAGTTTTATTTTTGAAAAAACCCCAAAGCACAACTTACAAGTTGTATTGCATATATTTATTGCTTATTTATAGGAATAAAATAAAATTGATATGCCTTTAAAGACATCTAAATATATCTAGCAGATAATATAGTTATTATTTTATTTATTATTTTTTGAACACGGCAAATTTCTAATTTCTCTACAAGTAGTGTTTTTTCTCTCTAAAAAGATTAAAAAAACAAAGGACATCCGTCGTAAAGAAGTTAAAATATAAAGGACATCTATTGTAAATAAATTAAAATATAAATGACATCCGTTGTAATTTCCTTAGATAAAGGACACTGCCTAAAATTTTACAAAAACCTAACATGACACCTAAGACCACAGGGTATTGTGAGGTTAGTCCCCAAAGAGACCACCCGCCACATAGGCGCCACCTCACCAAGGGTGGAGGACCATCCCCTTGGGGACTACACAAGGGTGTGGAAGACTACCAAACCCCATAATAAAAATCAATATCTATTATATATAATAAACAAGAAAATTTTGGGACACTTGGCACAATATTAGAGCTTCCTAGATGTGGTTTTGGCGGGAAACATATTTTTTACACGGGATCCGAAATGGGAAACCCATACCCGCTTTTGAGACCCGGGTATATAAACAATCTAATTAACCCAATTTTATCAAACCTTCACTCACAACCCTAATTCTAGAACCTGCCGCTGTAGTTCCTCCTGCCTTTAACCTCACGCTGTAACGGTGGAACATTATCATCTTAAATCTGTTAATTAAAGGGTTTATTTTCCTTTACTATGTTTTGATTTTGTGTTATAAATTGTTTAGCAGGCCATATGGAAGATCCGGTCGTCTTTTTATTGATTTCAATCGGTATGTTTTTCAACAAGACTTTTCATTCCATTAATCAGAGCTCTGTTTGTTGCGATTTTTACTATATGTAGAAGATGAAGCTCACGCCACTTCCTGTTTCTTTTGTTTCTTTGTAAGTTCCTATTTCTTTGATTTGTGGGATTTGTGTATGTGTTCTTTATGTTGATGTTGATGTAAATCTGTCTTTAGTCTTTGTAATTGCTATTTTTTTCTTGATTGTAACCATATTTTGTGGATTTTGATACCTTGTGCATCTGTTTTGTAGAAATCATCTTCGTGTTGAAGGTATGCTTTCGTTGTTTTGATTATATTCAATGAATGGTATGTTTGTTGTTTTATATCTCTTGATATTAACATTATTTCGGATCCTATTTTTATAATGCTATTTCGATTTGTATATTGGGAAAAGTGGGTTTTGTTTTATGCCAATCGAATGATGCATTCACTAATGAAACCCTAGCGGCCTCCCTGTAGATCCATATGTTGAAAAGTTTCACAATCACAAAACCCTAGCCCTCATCATCTTCCCTGTTCTAATTCAACACATTGATTAGGTTAGCAATCCTTCTAACGTTTCTTATTCCTTTTTTCAATCCATTTAAGGTTTCCAATTTCTTTTGAAGATTTAATTTCGTTAGGGTTTTCTTCTGAACCCAAAAAAAGTGAGGCTTTTTTATTCATACAGAATATAGATTGAGAAAAAGGCTTTCTCATCCATTTATTTTGAGCTTTCTACCAGATAAACTCAATCGATTGCGTTAACTTTCTACAGAATTCATAAAATCTAGAAAGAGGCTTTTGTGATCATTTGAGGTTTATGTTTCGCGTACGTGGTTGTGTCTCCATCTCTGGACACTCTTGATTTCCAACCTGGTGTTACAAAGGGCTTTTGTAAAGTGTAGAGGTATTGTTGTGTATGTGAATTAAATCAAAGCTGGTAAGCCTATACTATTCAATTTCTTTGTTTTTTTTCTATTAATTAGAATACGTTGAACCCATCTATAAAGTGTAATAAAAAAAGATATCTAACTGGTGTTGTTGGTGAGTTTTGTGCCAAATGGAACTCAAATGTTCTTTTAATAATTTTAAAGCGAGTTTGATGATTCAATCAAACCAATCGAAGTTGAAATGTTATCATTTTTTATTAGTCGTTGCTTATTGCACCAGTTTAGTTTTTATTCTTTTTTTAAACTTCCAAGTTTTTTTTTTTTCATCCTGAAACATAGCAGATTATGAAATGATTGATTCCTTATGTATGAATGAATACACGAATGGGTGGTACATGTTTGAGGAGTGAGATGATGGTGGTCGAGAGCATGGTTTAAAAAAACGTCCGAGGCGTACGTACTGAGGCGCGCCTCAGTTCGAAACGGAAGGAAAACGCATATGAGGCTGCGCCTCAGGTTCAGATATTAAACGGACGCCTCAGTTGAGTGAGGCGGAAAAAAACGGCCGAGGCGGTACGAATATGGCGAGGCGTACGTTTTTTTTTTAGGCGGTATAAATGATGGATTAGGGTTTATTTTAGGCGCCAAAAGCATATTGGCGGCAAAAAAGTATTAGCGCCATTATTTTTTTTATTTCTTTAAATAGCCTTAGGGTTTTTTATTTTAGACATCCAAAAAACACAAGCGTTCTTGCATCTGGCCGATTCTTCACTGTTCTTCACTGCAATTATTTCTTCAATCGTGATCACTGATTCTTCACTGCAATTTTTTCTTTCAATCTTATTCAATCTTCAATACAAGTAAGTTCTCTTCACTGCTTTCTTATTCAATCGTGATTCACTGCTGTTAATTTACTTCATGTTATTTTTATTCAATCGTGATTCACTTGCTGTTAATTTACTTCCTGTTAGTGTGTCCTGTTAATAATATTGCTGTTAATACTTAATACTTGCTGTTAATTGACTTGCTGAGTTGCTGTTAGTGTATATTCAAAGTAAATCAAATATATTGCAATACACTGCAGGTCACAATCTTATAATATTGCTGCTGTTAATATGTTGTGTGCTTCACTTGTGAATGGATGATTATACACTGCAGGTCACAATCTTATAAGCTATATGCTTAATCCTATTGGTATCGACATTTGAGTTTGAAATCCCCTGTTAATTGTGTATTTGCATGCTCTGTTTTGGTTTGAAATATGTTATGTACTTCACTAGTAAATGACTGATTATACATGTTTTTATTATAAGTTTATAAGTGCATGTCACAATCTGAAATCCCCTGTTTATGTGTATTTGCATGCTCTGTTTTGCTCAAATATATTGGCTGTAGCTTGTTAATTATATTGCTGCTGTTAAATACATTAATACGTGCTGAGCTGTTGTTAGTCTGTTAATACTTGCTTGCTGAGTTGCTGTATAAATACATTAATACTTGTTGTCTTGCTGTTAACAGTTAATATATAAATATAATACTTGCTGTTAACAGTTAATATAAATATAATAATTGCTGTATAAACTATATAAACTGTTGAATTTGTTTAGATTTTAGGGATGTCTAGTAAAAATGCAAGGAAGGATCCCGCTTGGAAGTATTGTGTAGAAATTGACGTACCGCCATCGGGTGTAAAAAAGGGTTACAAATACATGAAATGTAACTTTTGTAGTAAGGATTTTAAAGGAGGAGTGAAAAGAATGAAGGATCATCTTGCCGGTACACACAAAGATGCCGCCCCTTGTCTTACGGTGCCCGCTGAAGTGAAAGACGAAATTAAGCAATACTTGAAGGCTTTTCAGGATTCTAAGTTTGCTGCCCAACGCAACTTTGAGGAAAACGTCGAAAGTGGGGCATATTACACCGGTAGTAGCGCTAGTGTTAGCAATCGTGGCGTTAGAGGACCAATGGATCGGCATGTGCATGTGGTGAGTGAAGGAGGATCACAACCGACCGAAACAATGCCACCGGTGAGTGCTAAAGAGCACCGGAATCAAGTTTGTTTGGATATCGGGAGATTCTTTTACGAGAATGGAATCCCGTTTCACGCAGCAACTAGTCCTTCATTTACTAGTATGCTACGTTCGGTTGGTAACTTTGGACGAGGATTGAAGCCTCCTACGATGCACGAGTTAAGGACTTGGATCCTTAAAGAGGAAGTTAAAACAACCACCGAAATGGTGAATGACATCAAAGCAACTTGGAAGACAACCGGGGTTTCATTGTTATCAGACGGTTGGTCAGACATGCGAAACCGAAGTCTAATCAATTTTTTGGTCAACAATCAATATGGAACGGTTTTTTTTTAAAACGGTTGATGCATCGAATTGCGTTAAAGATGCTGAAAAGATTTTTGAATTGCTTGATGGTGTTATTGAAGAGATTGGGGAAGATATAGTCGTTCAAGTGGTGACCGACAACGCAAGTAACTACAAAAAGGTCGGAGAGATGTTAATGAAGAAGAGGAAGAAATTGTATTGGACCCCATGTGCCGCCCATTGCATCGATTTGATGCTTGAAAAAATTGGGGAATTGCCACAACACAAAAATGCTTTGCTTAAAGCAAAAAAAGTTAGCAATTTCATTTATAATCATAATTGGGTGTTGAGTTTGGCAAGAAAGATTCTTGGGAAAGATCTTCTTCGACCGGCCGCCACAAGATTCGCCACGGCTTTTTTGACGATTCAAAGTCTTTATGATTCTAAAGATGCTTTGCAACAAATGTTCGTTTCTAATGATTGGAAGAATTGTGCTTGGGCTAAGAAAGACGATGGAAAAAATGTAAAGAAAATAATTATGGATGAGAGAACTTTTTGGCCTAGTGTGGTCTATACCCTTCAAACCACAAGCCCACTAGTTGAAGTGTTGAGGATCGTTGATGGTGAGCAAACACCCGCAATGGGATTTCTCTATGGAGCGATGGACGCGTGCAAGGAAAAAATTGCAAAGAACTTGAATAATGTCCAAGCGTCTTACAAAGAGATATGGGACATCATCGATGAAAAATAGGACTTTCAAATGCACCGCGCTTTGCATGCGGCTGCCTACTATCTAAATCCTAAATTTCGATGGAGTCCCGATGTTTCACAGCATCCAGAGATTAAGAGAGGGTTGTATGATGTCATGGAACGACTCGTGAAGGACAACGAAGTATACATGAAGATTGAAGAACAACTAATTCTTTACAGGGAAAAGAAAGGATTATTTGGTTATAGGGGTTCGTTGGCAACTTATCAAACACGTCCACCAGGTAAAATATTTGCTAGTTATGTTATTATAGACTTATAGTTTGTATAAATTAAATAATTAACTAACTAATTTCTTAACATATATAGTTTTATGGTGGGGCGAATATGGAGATGATACCCCGGAACTCAAGGCGTTTGCAATGAAGATTTTGGGTCTTACGTGTTCGGCTTCAGCTTGTGAACGTAATTGGAGTACGTTCAATCAAGTACATACAAAGAGACGAAACTGGTTGACCACCGAGAGGATGGACGATTTGGTGTTCATCATGTACAATAGAAAGTTGAAGCAAAAATTTGTAAAAAGATCCAATTTAAAAGAAGATGAAAATCCTTTACTTGTTGAAAACGTCATGTCTGATGATGAGTGGATAGCCGACCCAAGAGATGATGATGATGAAGATGCAATTGAAGATGATGCGGCAAATGTGGAGGAAAGTGACGAGGTCATTAGAACAACAAGAGGTAGTGGGGCAACTAAAACACGTAGAGGTGGTGGGATAATTGAGCGAGGCGGTGGAAGTTCCTCATCTAAGAAAAGGAAAGCCACCCTTCATTTGATTGACGAGGATGAAGATGATGAGGATTGGGTTGAGGAAGATTGTGAGGATGATGAAGATGATGTTTGTTATGCTATTTGAGTTGATTAGAAACTATTTGTGTTTTTTTATGTTAAGTATTTGATGAAATTTGAATCTTTTTTTATGTTTTTGAACTGCTGAATCTAATGAAATTTGATGAGAAAAGTCTTTTTTTGATGTTAAGTATTTATTATTTTATGATATATATAATTTTAATATTTATTTATTAATACCGCCTCAGTCTTACGCCTCGTTCCGCCTCAATACTTACGCCTCGTGAGGCGAAGGGAAAACGCCTCGATACTCGTTTTCGTTTTTTTAAACCTTGGTCGAGAGTACTGGTTGTTACTCAAAAGCTTTAGTAACTGTCAATATTGTTCTTGCTTTCATTGATTGGGATATTTTTTGACCTCGCATTATATCAGGTTCTATTCTTAATCGACCAACTGATTTTTTTTTTTTCAGTTTAAAAATTGAATTAAATCAGGTTCTATCTAACTCCATTAAAGAGTTATTATTCAGTTACATTATCCTAATAATTTAGAAAATGAAACTTGTAATCATGTGTAGTTCCTATCAACTGTATATGAAATTTCCAATCAGTTATTCAAATAGTTTATGTGAATAAAAGGCTACATGTTTCACATATATAGTATAATATAAATGAATAAAAGCACTTTATCTATTTATAAAATTAAAATCTCAACTATTATTATGTATTTCATAATTTTGTTAAAGAACTCAAACATTATTGGTTTAGTTTTGGATTAATTTTAAAAAATGTACTTATTTTATCTTGATAAATATGAGGTGATATAATAATCTTTTATGCTAATCCATGTGGCACTTTATTTCAAGTTATTTTTTTGACAAATGTAGATACCCATGTGATTGATCGAAAAGACGGAGGTCGATAGAATAAGGTATTTTATTATAATTTCGTGATTGATCGAAAAGACGGAGGTTGATAGAATAAAGTGTTTTATTATAATTTTGTATTGAAAATTAAAATACCGCTCTGTCCCACTTGCCATATGCTGCCAGCTCAGGTTCATCGGCTGCCATGTCATGAACCAATTCTACACCTGGAAACTTCGAGAACTCAATTGACCGCCCTATGAAACTTGCGGAAATCATTGTTGCGGCTACACATGCTCTTTAGAAAAAAATGTTTGATCCTGGTTTATGGGCATCATTTTCATCTTTAGATGAATTCGAGGTACGTAATTCTT
This sequence comes from Helianthus tuberosus, assembly GCA_030545235.1. Taxonomy (NCBI): domain Eukaryota; kingdom Viridiplantae; phylum Streptophyta; class Magnoliopsida; order Asterales; family Asteraceae; genus Helianthus; species Helianthus tuberosus. The sequence goes on along the minus strand of CM060379.1, from coordinate 30,538,081 downwards.
AACATCAATAATCAAACGTCAACACATATAATATATATCTCATTTCATCATTTATGTATCCTCAAGCAAAAATATATACTACCACAATTCATGGTGGAAAAGGCACTAGGTTGTTCTCGATGGAGAAATTGCCGTTGTTTGTTTTAGACATGGAAATTTTATGATTTAGTTGCAAAAATTTTATATGTGTCACAATTTATTGACAACTTTTCAGAACTCAATAGGGAGCTAAATCTTTCGGTAATAGTTTATCTAATATATACCTGGAAAAAAGGGTTGGTCGAGTTGGCAGGGTAATGAGTCAGGACGGTTAGCTTAAAAAAACCTCATACCGGTTTGGGTCAGAACGCGCTTCAACAAAAAAAAAAGTGTGGGTCGAAAAGGATAGGATAACCTATCAAAACAACTAGATTTTGTTTTGGGATACTCTGCAATTTTGTATCACAGTTAGATTGTCTGTTTTTAAAAATCATATAATTTTATTGAGTTCGTGTATTACAATTGCAGTCGGCCAATCCCCACCGGCCACTACTCCTGGCTGACGCGCCAACGCTGCCGATCTACCTGTTGTCCTTCGGCAGTCCAGCTACTACGGTTGCCACAAGCTAGACGCTCACTAGCCACTACATCAGGCTAATTTTTTCCTTCTTGCAACTTAAGTTTTTTTTAGTTCAAAATAACTGCAGGAAGACAATATACTAACGATATTTTGATTAACTGCAGGAATTTGCTAAGGGTAAGTGAAAGTCAACTGGCATCCTTTGGTCAAATGGTGGAAAGTCAGCACGAGTCAAGGTGTGAATAGGTAATTCTAGGAGTAAAAGTCTCTACATCAAGTTGGATCTATTTGTAAGCACACGGCGTTCAACATGCAGTGGACTCGGGTATGAAATGGTGTAGTTGGGCGGTTCCTAAAGTAAACATATTTGTGTGGAGAGGTGTCCAAAGCAGTATACTGACACGAGTGTAGTTGAGTAAAAGAGGTATTCAAACCTGAGATAACATGTGGTCGTCTTGTGGATATTTGCCGAAAACTACGGACCATCTTTTGGTACAATGTACGATGGAAAAGTCCCTTTAGTGGATAATAGGGGTGTGGCTGAAAATACAACAATTGCACTCATTTACAATAGTAAATCAGCTGCTTAAAAGTGTAGACGAGCTGAAGATATCGAAGAAGAAAAAGAAAGTGACTAGATGTATTGTGATGGCCACGCCTTGGAAAATATGGACTTGTAGAAACGAAAAAAGTATTCAGGGGAGTTAACACTACAACTAATAAGATGTTAGAAGAGATAAAGGAGATTACATTTATGTGGATTAAAAACAGAGCAAAGTAGGGGAGAGTCGCTTATGAGAATTGGTGCAAAAATGGATTAGTAGAAATAGAGGGATAGTACACCGTTGTTTGTTCCTTCTGTAAATTGTAAGTGTACAGCCTTTGGCATGTGTGATATATGCAGTTTCCCTTTATGTTAAAAAAAGGTTGGATCTATATTATTGCAAATGTAAAATAATCAAAGTCAACAAAGGTCCAAGTTTGCTTTCTTGCTGTTAAACTTTAAATGTGAATGTCCTTGTAGCTATTGTTTTCTATTTAACTTATTGAGGTTTTAACAAAAAACCTACAAGAAAAACTACAAATACGTATCAAGAGTGGCAATTGGTGAAATGGCATGAATACGATAGAAGGAATCACATAGTAGCATAGTATCGACACCGAAGTTTAATTTATATATTTAAACACTTATAACGTTTCTTTTTATCTTATTTAATGACATAATTTGATTAATGTAAATTAATTTTTCCTACCCGGGAAGTTCCCGGGTGATAACCTAGTAATATAATATATAATAAAGGGGGAGAGAGAGAAGTCAGAGGGGGCCCACTTGAACAGCCATATTTGGCTCGTCTCCAACGTCGTGGAGGAGACGCTTGAGACGCGACGGAGCTAAGGGGGCCGGTGTGGGACGACCCGGGACGTGGGCGACGGACCGGGGACGAGCCTCATACCCGGTGGTCTAAGCTCAAATTGAAATCACATTCAACGATATATATATATATATATATATTTTCAACTAGATCCGCCCTGGCAAAGGTTGGTTTTTTTCAATTAATCAAGTACATCAACTTCTCAAGACAATCTGATTTTAAAACTTGATTAAATAAATTTCGATCAACTTTATTTAATGTAGATGGTATATATTCTTATTCACTAGGGAATCAAATTGTAATATTCTAACGCGTTATTTCGTTTTGGAGTTTAGTCGATGAAGCTTCCACAAAATCAATGGTCAGGAAATTGCAAGGTCAGGAAATTGCAAGGTGAATTTCTAACGCGTTATTTCGTTTTGGAGTTTAGTCGATAAAACTTGATTAAATAAATTTCGATCAACTTTATCCATGAAGCTTCCACAAAATCAATGGTCAGGAAATTGCAAAGGTGAATTTCTGAGTCCAAATTGTGAATGCTAAGTATGTCATATTATAATATCGTTTAGAAATTATATAAACAAAGGAGATCTGAAATATAATGATTTTAATGTTAGGGAATGGGACGCTACTAAGTGTATTGTGTTATGTGTAACTGATTTAGTTATTCCACCTTACTGCAATTGGTTCAACTATTCTAAGTTATTGCATACACAAGTGGAGGATATAGCTTGAGACAAGGGTAGCTCGTGCTACCCCTTGACGCTCCGTCGTTAGTTTAAATTTTAGAAAAAATTAACGTTTTTTCGATTTCGCTGCCCCTATTGAAAAGAAAATTTGAAACGTTATCCCTCGATGTTTTTTTAGATCCGCCACTGACATACACTAAACAAATTTTAAATGTTAACATGATGGGTTGGCTCAAGTGTTTCAACAATTATAATAATTTCCTTAGGGTTACAGTGGGACAAACTTGATGTTAAGTTTGCATTGTAAATACATGATTTCAAATGTGCCGTGTTACTTGACAACAAGCCATGGGAAATGGCCATTTGTGATGTTTTAGGGATTTGATCTTTAACACAGGGTCAGCCCAACTTATTAGAAATCCAAGCCATAGCTTTGGATCCCAAACTTTTTTTGAGTCCCTTTTTAGAAAATAGAGTTAATTGCTCGGATGACAAACCATAGGGACCATACCTGCTATTTTCAAAAGGTGGGGACTAAACGTGAAAAAACGTGAAACCACAGGGACCATCCGGGCAATTAACTCTAGAAAATATATATATAATATAACTAGGTTATCACCCGGGAGGATCTTTTCGGGTTCGAGAAAGTTATTTAAATTAATTATTAATGATTATAATATAAAATGATCATGATACAAATAAAAATGAATAAATGCTCAAAAACGTCTTCTAAATGACTTATAGCTCTATCTAAAATAAAGAATAAAACTGCAACTCTCCAAGTAGCAAGGAACCTTCCATCCCCAAATTTAACATGATTAATGAAAATCAACACTTTATGTAATACACAACAAATGAGGCAAAGAGGGTTAATGTAAGTCAACACTTCTTTTTCATGGCCAGTGTTTCCATTATCAATCTAAAACTTGTTAAATAAAATACAACCACAATCAATAAACCTATTTGATGTCTAAACAGTGAACAAACTCTTATCTCCATCGCAAGCAACTTCATTTCCTGCTAATTCACTAGCAGTGGCGAAGCTTGAGATTTCCGACCGGGGGGGTCGAAAACGTATATACCAATAATTTCTATAAAACCGGGGGTCAAAAACGTGTATACCCAAAACTTTCTATATGAAAACTACATACTGTCCACTAACGAATGAAAAGTTCGGGGGGTCGGCCACCCCCTCCCGCCCCCACAAAGCTACGCCCTTGTTCACTAGCATATGTTAAACTCGATCAAGAATATTTCTTCCTACGCCTTTTCCATCCACTATCCACTGGATTTTTATAAAAAAGCGACTTGTTTGATTCAATGTAGTGAAATTAAACGATTAGTAAAGAGTTTGAACCAATAAACATGATTTACACAAACAAAGTACATACACTGTAATGAAAGAAGTGTCCATCAACGTTTGACACGTTGACTTTGAAGTAATTGGTCAAGGAACCCAAAGTTCAGTGTGTTTGGGAAATCGAATAAAGACCTTTATAACGAAACATAATCACTTTCAGAACACAACGCAAAACCCAGTTCTAGGTTGTCGGTTTCAGAAACATGCACGCGTATTTATTTCATGTGCACTTTTAGATCCAAACGGTTAATTGTGGGCATCATATATCTTTACTAGTGGGAAACCCGCGCGTTGCGGCGGAGTCATTTAGCTCCCACTCCTCTTGAATATAAAATATCGGATTAGCTACAATTTCTAAAAGTTACACCCATACACATTGAAGATGCTTAAGAACATAAAACTTGAACAAGAACTCTCTAAAGCTAGGTTACGATCACTTACTAAGTAGTAATGATAAATCTTATGGTTAGAAGCTCCAGATATCAATCCTCAATATATTACATGATAATGAATCTAGGTTAAATTTTAAAAATTCATATATTGTTATTTTTTTAAATTCATGGGCTAAACTATATTCTGGTAAATTATACTTGTTTAGAGGTAATTTCTTTGATGATGAAGAATAATCTAGAAATTAAAGCTGTTGATATGGCCTATATGTAACAATCCTCAAATAACCCGACACCCTCATAATATTTCCGACACCCTAGTATATTTTAAAATGTCCTAATATGTCTTTAAATACACCCCGTATGTGAAAACCGAGCCCAAAATACAGTATAGCATTAAAAATAAAATAAAACTCTGATTTTTTAAGTTCAGGCGGGCCGCGTAAAGGATCTTTAACCCTTACGCGGGCCGCGTCAACTTATTGAGCAGGCGGGCTCCGGTGTCGCCACGTGTGTGTGTGCGTGTTGGACCTACCCCATGACCCGGACACCCTATGCCCTACCCGGGCCGCGTAAGCCCCGCTTATATGTTACGCGGGTCGCGTGAGAGTCAAGATCAGCACCTATAAATAGAACGCATCGGCTTTCAACACAAATCGTTCATTTCTTTTCTGTATCTCGACTTTCTGAAGACATAGGCATAATATTCAAGTATTATACCCCCTAATTAGCGAGGTTCTACTCCGTTGTAAGTATTATAACCCTAGTTTCGTAATAAATAAGCTGCCCGATTGATTTAGGGTTCCGTAACAACTGTCGTGGTTCTGCCCGACGTAGTTGTTGGAATACCGTCTCGGGGAGGGTATCATTAATATTTTCAAAGGGTTATGATACTAACCTATGTACATTTGTGAAAATTATAGATTATTCCCATGAAACCCTTACGCAAAGTCTAAGATAACAATGTGAGTTTATCCAATTTTTGTTAACCTTTTTGTAATATTTTACAAAACATTAAATGTTTTACAATGTGATTAAGCGGTGATTGAGTCTTTGTAGTTCTTCAATTACTGCCGGTATGTTGGGGTTTTGTATACAAAATTTACTACACTGTGAGTAGTAAGTCGGGATGACAACACGTTACCATTGGACAACGAGTTAGCCAATGTGTAATATGACCCACCAGTCAGGATTGACAGTACTGAATGAGTAATTGTGTAGAAATAAACAATGTGATCGCTCTCAATACTGTTTTAATTGATAAAATGTTTCTTGATTAAACTGAGATTCACTCACCAGTATTTCCCACTGACAAATATTTTTAAAATGCGTTTCAGGTAACACAATGTGACAGCCAATTAGTAAAAAGCCAGCTGGAGAGCACTAAAGGCTTGGGAAAAATGTGGCTATAAAAGTTACCTAAAAAGACGATGTTTTAATTTCAATAAAATAGGGTATATCCCTATAAACGTATTGTAATAAGAAACTTGGGTTTTACCCATGTAATTATTAATATCAAATATGGTGGTTTTACTCTGATAAACATTTCCTAACTACGGTCCTGATGTAATTTCCAATGCCAAATTAACCAAACTGATACCACCAAAATTCTGAGTTCGCGTCCGCCCGTTCCCGGGACAGATAAGGGATCGGGGGTTGCGACACTATACATTTGGGTTGGAGGATATGTGCAACTCTCGGAACGTATTGACGACATATTTGCACAATAAAATTAAAGATATTCAGAACGATTCGTCTTTTCAAAAGGTAACCAATACCCCCCCTCTCTCTCTCTCTCAATTAGAACACTTTCTTTTTTAGTAAACTTAAAATCTCAAATTAGTTGCCCCTTTTTTATCACTTGAAAGGATTCAAGCAGAATCCCATATATGATTATTGAACTTTTTGTCAAAAAAAAAAAAAAAAAAAAAAAAAAAGTGCGTCAAATATGATTACAAAATATGATTAAGGTAAGTTTGGTAACATAGTTTGGTCGTATTTCTACGTAAAGGACTATAGTAATTTCCTTTTTTACTTATAAAAAAACTAAGTTTCAACTATTTTTGGTAAAAAAAAAAGCGATCAAACTTTCGAAAGTTCCATGTAGGGGAATCTGACTACATTGGTCAATATGATGTCGTATTTAACTGGCGTGCAACCTGTTGACTTTTTCCCATCGTGGTGCTGACATTAGTTTGATGTGGGATTTGATTACCGGTTAACTTGCATGGTTTTGCGTGTCGGGCCGGGTCGTTTTTTGGAGTGAGAAAATCTATATTCCTTTAAGTAGAAATATGACCAAACAATGTTACCTTTCTATGCAAACTAGTTTTAAACCCTGCGCGCGTTGCGGCGCGTTAGCCTGAATCATTCTTGGTTTGATAGCATGTACATACGTTTGTGCTTCGATCCCCTGTTTTAATCAGTCTTATTTACAATTGAAAAATACTTAAGTACATTGAAATGATAATAGTTATCATTATTATAATTGTTACACGTAAAAATAAGTACACACGATGCCTAACTAACTTTGCTAACAATCAGACATCTAATATGTTTGTTGCAAGAAGCTAGCTAGAAGAAAAGCGTATAGAATTTACCAGCTTTCTTGGCAAGATCCATACTTACACAGCACCAGGTTGCTGTAATTGTTAGTAAACAACATTGCAAAGAGTACAAGTTCTCACAGCATTCGCAGCGGCCTCACATCCTGAAGCAATCTTAGTCCAAATTCTACTAAGATGACCCGGCACACTTATCAAAACTTTTGGTCCCCTTGAAAACTAATTCACTTCCTCTTATATTGGCCCAAACAAAACAACTTATAATAACCCAACAACCAAATCACAAAGTTTTGGCACAAAACGTTTTTTTAAAATTCTTCGACCCAATACCCTTAGCCGAACCACTTGATTGTATCGGCCCAATTTAATCTCAACTCAAAAGTAACTTGTTATTCGGTCCACTTTCAAGTTTAACCTGCTATGATTTCTTTTCAACAAACAACTTCGTACGAAAATGAATGAACTTTGATGATTCAGGGAATGGACAATGCTAATGGCTAAATTCTGCGGGTAAACTGATTGTCAGCGGACGAACTTGTTTTTCAGCTAATGGAGAAAATCTGTGAATATACTATGTATCAGCAGATCAGTTCTCTGAATGGACAGATTGTTCAACTCAGTAGATAATAACAGATGAACTACCAGCTTTCTTTTGAAGATTATATGCTTGACCCTTTCGAGATATCAGATTGAGATTGTGAATAAGTTTCGTCGCTTAATACTTCAATACAAATACAACTCCTTTTCAATCGAAAACCTGCAACAGACAAGTATGAACCGTGATTATCTTCTTTACCCGTCAACAACACAACCAATCAGATTCTGGAAATCCGATTAAACCACCAAAAGTCAATCGAAACAATCCGAATCGATCAGATTCAGTCCGAAACTCATCAAAATCACACCGAATCACCACTAAACTCGTATACTCAGATCGAAATATCCAAACTATACACCAGACTTAGTCGGAAAAAAAACAACTGAATTGGTCCTAATAAGTTTCAAACAACAATCTTTTTTTTTCCAACTTTGAGTTTTTCTAGAGTTTTGTAAACATTTTCCTTAACTATTGGACTATGGAATTCGATATTGCAAAGTACCAAAGCATGATTCTTAAACCAAATAGTGAAGAAAATGGACATAAAACTCACATATTTGCAGGAAAATTTACCTTTTCCAACTCTCTTACATGTCATCACCAACATGAAATTTTGTACCTGACAACAAAGTTTGATGATAACGATGTGAAAAAGTGTTACAATTTTCCTTAAGTAAATAGCTATTCTTTGTTAAAGGTAATATTATAGTATTGAAAGGAAACTTACCGTTAGAAACCTATGAGTGGTACCAATTTCAAAGCTGTTTTGGTTTCTTGCGGGTTCCGGTTTCTGTTCTCAAACTGGTTTCGTTGTGCGCGTCTACTCAAAATTGTGGGGCGATTGGAAACAAACCCCCCCCCCCCCCCCCCCCCCACACCCCCAAGAACGACTAATGGGTTTTCCTACTAATTTTCCTAGCCGACTTCTTTTTCTCTCAGGGGCTGCATATTCATCAGCCCAAAGACCAATGGATAACGTTACCAGAACCGACACTTTTTTTATAGTATTTCTTTATAAGATTTCATCAAATTCTATTTCGAATTGTTCTATTAAAATCAATTAGAATAAAAAGCGACCTTTTCAACCCACAAAATTGCAGTGATTCCTTTTGTACTCGGATCACGCACCGGAATTATAAAATCATATACTTTCAGTTTGACCCGTCAGTTTGTGCGTGATTCCTTTTATAAAGCCCATGCACTCTGCAGATTAAGATTTGTCACTTTTTAAACACATAAACATAATTATCCAAATTAGCATAATGCGGTACGCATTTTAGGGTTAGCATATCCGATGCAGGTGTATTAATAGATACCTATTTTTAGCCGGTAATCACAACCAACCAGCTAAACACCAATATTCAAACCTTAAAAGACGGCTTAGTAAAACAACGATAATCACAACCAACCAGCGCTAGTCGTCACAAAGCGAAAAAGGCTCAGAATGACACTTCATCATCGCCGGTGCCAACAAAACACGGCTCAGTGCCGCTACGGCTGCAACCAGAGTTGCCACACCAAGTAGCAAGCCACCATCATCGCCGGATAACGCTTCAAATCCCAAATAAATCGAAAAACATACAGTTTGTACTTTTCACCACGAACATAAATAGCTTGTGTTTTCACTACTACTGTTATCAACACAACCACCAACATCACAGCCGAAACAATAGCGAGAAACAACATGGCCAACACCACTAACACAATCGTTTAATCAATCTCAGAAAGCAAAAAAAAAAAAAACAGAATTACCAACACGACTTAGATCCGGAAAAGATCATCATCGTCGTTGAACCCGCTCAGTAGCGCTACGGTTTCAACCGGAGTTGCCATACCAGGTAGCAAGCCACCATCATCGTCAGGTAAGTGAAAAGCTGAAACCTCACAAGAACCCCGACCGCCATCTCCTAAAACGTCGGCTAAACGACATGAATACGCCAGTGGTGACACTCCGGTCACCTCCCCTATGTCTTCTTTAAGAGGGGTAACATATAAAGCTAGATGATGCGTCTCAAGGAGGGTTGACCGCTCAAATAGGTCAATCGGAACAAACCACAAGCAACATGATTAGATCATATGAATGTTTAGCAGCATCAATAAGCAGCATGTCTGCAACTAATCTTACTCTACGCGATGCCACAATTTCAAGTATATCACCAACTGATGCCACTACAATTTCAGCTTTTGTACGTCAAAGAACAACAATTATCATGACAACTTCCATCTCCTCCGACCCATCCCCAATTGTTAATATAACCTAGAAAAAGCTATATCAGTAACATATCAAGATGTCGCACATATGAGGCAGTTTCAAATCTCTGTAATGTTTTATGTATACTACATCAAAATCACAAACAATATATAATTATTCAAAACACTTGTACAGGAACTTTCAAAAATTCGATTAAAGTTTACCCTCAACATAAATTAGTAGAAAATTAAAAAACACACACACCATGGATGTTAATTTCTAAACTGGGTAATGGCCTTCACTCATGAAACCATGATAGCTCATAGCTAAAAGTTTACAATTATACAACAAATTTTTTTCTCCTTTATCACAGCAAGTTCAAAATTCGTAATTGTAGCAAAAGTAATTTAACACAACCAAACCTTGTCAAATATCTTCGATCGACTAAAAAGCATGTATATTAAATTAATCATAAATGGATTCCAACACCTATACATAACAAATTGAAAATAAACCCTAACTAATATGTTTCAAAAGAAAACAAAAAAAAACCCTTCTCAAATATCTTCAATCGGGAAAAACATGTAAATTAAACATTAAAGTAATAAAAAAAGGATTCCAATCATATAATATATAATCAGTACTTACCTTGAATCAGAAATTAAAGCCCTAGAAACCTTGAACCACAGATCAAATGAATCTGAAGCCCTGATTAGAGTGGTGGTGAGACTCCGGTCACCGGCCCTCTCCTCCCCCTTTCCTCTCTTCAGTCTCTTCTCTTCTGAGACTTTCAAAGAGGTGTTGGCAAGGGGGATGACCGCCGGTTGCAACGGCATCTTCTTCGGCAAAACACCGCCTTCACAGGCGGCATCTGAAGCTCCGCCTCAACCCACCGCCAGCAAACTGCCATGAAATCGGTTCTCTTTCTCTCTCTGCATTCCTTCTGAGTCACCGCATCTCCTGCTCTATGTAACAAAGGGGGCGGTAGCATTACATCGCCCTTCAGATGACGCAACACGTGTCTCATTTGGTGGTGATAAGCCCATCACCGTCAAATGGGCCCAATCATATATCAACAGGTAAAATGTACTATTCATTTCGTTGGCTTATTAACATATAAATATAATAATAATAATAATAATAATAATAATATATATGAATATGAATATATGAATATGAATATGAATTTGGCAGTGCAATAATAGTATAACTCTTTTTAGTAAAATGATTTAAGGAGTCTTAATGTATTAAAGTTACATTTTGGGCAGCCTTTGACCCATTTGATAATTGTTTTTAAAATATTACCTTTTTGGACAATTAGAATTTATGTATAGCCCGGATCAACCTATTTATAAGCAAATGGGTCTAACATGCCATCCTTAAATTGAGTAATTGATCTATTCAACTATTTTCACCCTATTTTGTCATTTATTAAAGGGTAACCAACTCAAAACATTACATACGAAGTATACGATTGGTCAGACGTACAAGGGACCAAATATTGACATTTGGGATTTTTTAATTTGCAGTTGGAGGCAATGAAGCAGCAATTTATTGATATGAAATCGGTAAAACAATGTTTGGAATCTCACTATATTGATCCTTCGACTCTTTCTTCCTGACTTCAAAATCAATGAAAAATACAAAATCTCGAGAAAGAAGTAAACGAATCGAAATTAATCCAAAAAAAGGAAGTCTTTAGAAAACTCAATTAATCAGGAAGCAACACGTGCTTGTTTTGGTCATGAAAACATGCCACACGTGCTTGGTTTACAGGTAGCCAAAATACACAATGAGAAGTTAGCATTGGAGAAATGAATTGCTAATATGTGTTTGGTCAGCAAGATATTTGTTTACACATTACATGTCCTCTTTCTTCACCATACAGTTATACTAAAACTTATGATGCTTGCTATAGGCCTTTGATCAGCAGCAAAGGACCTCGTTGATGCAGCATATAAAGCCCTTTCATACAGACAAGAGATTATTTAAGAAAATATACGCCTAACATATGCATTGCAGGTACTTTATCTTTGTTGATTTTTCTCAACTTATAAACATAATTCACATGAAGATTCGATTATATGGTGTTTTCAGGATGCACAAGAAGAACGAACAACATATATACAATCTTTAATGCCTCTTCTTGCTGAATATAAGGTTTTACCAATTCGTCTGCAGCCCTTTTCTCTCCTAATTGTGGTTAATGTCGTCAATATTCTTCTTCCTAATATCTAATTGATGGAGCCTTTTCTGTTGATAGGTACTTTTTAAACATTTACAAGAGAAGCTCATAGGTATTGAGGTATGTTATTTTTGTGTGGTTAACGGTTAGGCTACAGGTGGCAATTTCAACCAATATAGTTTTGAAAACGATTAAATAAGGTTGTGTTTTATTACTTTATCTCCAATGGCTCAAATGGGTAAATTCATTAAGTTTAGCTTAAAAGGAACCGCCAAATGGGTCAAGCGGGTTTAAAGTCTCCGAAAGTGCTTTTATTAAATTTTTAGTGCACCCTCTTTATTCAAAAGGTTGGATTATTGCTTTGGACATATACCTTTTGCAATCATATATATCACTCTGGTTGTTAATATGCATGTGAATGATTGGATTGTTGTGGATCTGGCAGACAGAGCTAAAAGAGTCTCAATATCAACTACCAGCCTGGCGTTCTGATGTGAATCCCTCAAGTTATGCACCATCACCTTTGCATTCATTTGGGGTAGCGTAACAACATCAAACTGTCCTTTTTCTACCATAACATTTACCAACACCTCGTAAAATGCTAGAAATTCCCATCATACAGAACAAAAACGGGCTTGAATTGGTGCCGCAACAAGCATACTTTAATGGACAAGTACCAATGTCATCAGACCATCTGACTGCTAGAGGCTGGGATGTAGCAGGACATTCAAGTGGTGTTGCTGACAATTTGGAGCCTGATTCAGGGAGGTATTCACCTCTCATGAACAGGTGAGCCGTGAGCCATCAAATCTTGACCGTTCATCACCATCTGGTTCTGTTTGGTATATAATTTTTAAAATTACGTTTTACAGAAATGATCATTCAGTTGGGACAAATGCACAAGTTGCTAGTCACCAGGGTAATTCGTATCCTACAAGTTGCTAGTCACCAGGCGAACGGGGTCATGGATCTGCAACGACGCCTGATAGCACCGATTTTTTGCACAATTCTGATGAAATTAATACTTTGAAGAATTCTGAAGAAATCGATGCGTCTGAGAATCCTGTAGAAATCGATACTTCGACGACGCTTGAGGAATTTGATGTATTGAAGAGAAACTTCTGTGGTTTTCATGTTACAATCCTTTTGTGAAAGCATGAGTCCTAGGCAACTGAGGTGGCATATAGCAACACATTTTTCTGAAATGATTAATCTTCGCGAGGAAATTGCAAAAGCGTTGAAGCTAGCAAAAGATCCTGAATATCTCGTTCTAAGCAGCATTGGCAGGTTTTTTGTCAGCCGCTGTAGAACATTCTGCTATAACGATCAAAAGTTATCAAGAATGGCTGCAGTTTTAATTTTGGAGTGTTTCGTGATGATCGGCAGTGACGGCATCGAGATTGCAAAAAGTGACCAGCAATACACAGCACAAGATGCTGTTGATTGGAGAAACCGGATGATCAACAAAGGTGGTTTTGGAAAAATGGATGAGGTTGATGCCAGGGGTTTGCTTTTGCTTATCAGTGGATTTGGGATTCAAGATCATGTTTTTGAGATTCGGGATATTATGGATTTGATTCGGGCTAGGCTGCTGATCCATAGGAACAACTTCATGAAATTTATCAATAAATCCCGACAAGTCACCCATGCCCCAAAGTTGTTGCTCACACAAAGCATCACTAACTAATAACTGAGATAGTAAATTAACATAGTAAATTAACAATTTGGGCAAAAACTAAAAAATAGGTAATAATAACAGTTTACACTGCAATCACAGAAGAAGAATGCAGAAACAATTACCTTCCCCAACATATTCTATAACGAATTTAGCTTTTTTATAGATTCAACAGCCTCTACACCCCATCCACAGTGTTTGGTCTACAAATAGGCAAAAAGTGAAGAAACATATCACATTGTTAGTATAAAATAGCCGTTTTGAACAGATTAATAGCTTTAACTAACAATATGACCGAAAAATTTTTGATCTTTTTGTCTTTTCTGAAAGGCTTGTTTGTACAAGAACATCTTAAGGAGAATATAAAGGTTTAACACAGATTAGGGTTTGGTTAACAGATCACCAAATTAGGATAATTGAATGGTAATAATACTTACCGTAGTAAAGATAGAGATGTTAGTCGGCACTGTCTTCGGTGGATGGAAGAACAGAAGCAACGAAAACCAAGTGCCTGCATTTTTTTCTCTCGGCCCAATTACCATTACAGGAAACAAACATCAAAATACACATTTTTTTATATGACAAACCAATCTTTGAAGATTAGGAAACCGTTTGATTGAATCATTTGAAACCCTAACTTCGAAACCTGACATCAGAAGTGATGATTATGTTCATTAAAATCGATTATCAACTATCGTCAAATCACTTGTGAATTAGAAAGCGATTTAGGCAAGAATTACAAACCTAGCGATACTAACAACCGATCTATGAAATTGTCTGAGCTTTAATCCAGAGTCAACCATAAGCTAAACAATATCAAATTAAATATCATCAATGGTAACCGACCTTCAAGCCTAAATCAAAGTAATTCGAAATTCAACATCATAGACAACAATTAAAAGCCCTAATTACAAATCGCCATCAATAAACCTAAACTAAAGTCACACAATGGTCAATTAATTCAAAACTGTTGAATAGGAAGAGTAATCGAAATCCAAAGTAGAGTGAGATGAAAACTTTACACAACATTTAGCAAACAATACCATGAAATCTGTTGTAAATTAGAAGTGAAATCGTTTGTTTGGAATCAACAAATCGAATGATTTAAAACTTATGTAGGTCCCTTCTCGTAGGATGACGAACCTAAACCTTGTTATACTAACCCACTAGCAAGTGCGGAATCCAAGATAGTGAGCAAACCGGGATGAAACAAGCACAAACACAAACACACAAAGATTCACCGATTAACACCACTTGTATTAATGCGAATGAAAGGTTTCGGTTACAAGCACAATGTTTACAAATCAGTTTTGCAAACCCTCTAGTGTGTGTGTGTTCCTGGACAGAATGCTCTCAAGTGAGTGTGTGTGTATCTGTCTTCCAAGTCTCTCAAGTCATGCCTTGAACACACAATACATGGGTATATATATACCCAGCATTGGTTGTCTGTCCGAAGGATTCGATAGATGGTCGAAGGATCATCTATCGATGTCAAAGCCATCGAAGGATTCACAAGCACCTCGAAGGATGGTGTATCCTTCGAGGTCTATTAGTTTCCATCGAAGCATATCTTTCGTGGGCATCGAAGGATTTACACTATCCTTCGATGCCTTATCCTTCGACATAGACAACCATATTTCTAACAGATTGGCCAAGTCAAACCAGGAGGACGGTTGACTTGGTCAACTTACAGGACTGACAAGGACATCGTTTACATCGTGACCGAATACAGACAAAGTACAGACACAAGTGCACCAACAAACTCCCCCTTGGCTGTAGCTTTGTCTCGATCTTCGATGTTTGCAGATTTGTCTCGATCTTGATCATCTTTGATGTTCATGTCTTCAAGACTCTGATGTCCTTTCAAGTCTTCAATGTCGAGTCGAACCGAGCCGAGTCGCGTCCACACAAAGTGCATCAACAAACTCCCCCTTGGACGCTACTCGTGATGGTTCGTCTTCTGTGACTTTCATGTCGGAGGATCTTCAAAGTCTTCACGCGTCGTAAGCAGAAAGTGTATCAACAAACTCCCCGTTTCATGTAGAAAGTGTGTTGACAAACTCCCCCTTAGATTTAACTCTCCATTGAGTCATGCTCGTGAATCTTTTGACTTGACAATTCTTCAGATCCTTGTGGTGTTGATGAAGGGCCAGCGGCAACTCGATCATTTTATCCTTTGAGTGCCTCCACTTCGTGTCTTCATTCCAATCTTTTCATCGAACATGTTCTCCTCGCCTTTAGCATCTGCACATGCAAGAAAGCTAAACGCATAATGAGAACAACCGCTTGGAATATAGTTAACATTTAAACAGACGACACATATGAGATCAAATCTCAATCAAACACCAACCGACAACATTTTGAAAGTTTAGAAAAATATTCATTTTAATCCTTTAACTTTCAAAACTCGTTATCCCTTCTACAGTTTATGAAGATGCAATTGTTTTTCAGCTTACGATCAGGATTTTGGGTAGGATAGACTCGAGTTCCAACATCAGTCAATCAAAAATAAACTAGAAGAAAAATCTTTTTGGATTTTATAAAGTTTATATTAAAACACACCTAAAATCTTTTTGTAATTTTTCATTTTTCAAACGTAAAGACGGAAAACAATAAATATATACAAAGATGCATAAACTGAAAACAGTAAATAAATATTTACAGACATTCTTTTTGCGAGTTTCGAGGGTAAGAGAATCATATCAGTGTACGGTCACGCCAAAACGCTCTTGTTGTTCTTTTAGTTAACATTAAGATAAGCATCCTATGACGATTATCGGTATTGTTGTCCACATAAACTCAACTTATCATTTGTAATCATGGCGAGGGGATACGTTAAGGTATGATTTATACTTACCGACCGGTGTTCATCCACATCACGACACATTCCCGTATCAAGGTATGCACGAGGGTTCATCTTACCGGTGAGTATACCGATTATCATCTGTTTGACCGTATATGATGTGAGATTCTCACTTATTTTGATTTGAAAACAAGCCCTATGTGATAGAATCACTTATTGATGAGGAACTTGATTTTCGATGCATGAGGGCACAGGAGCAAGTCCGTGAACAGGTCAGTACTTTCGTACAGCAGAGAGACGAACTTGACTCCCGGAAAAATGTGATATATTATCACTTATTTGTTTGGACATGTGATTGTTGATCACTTATTGAGGTCGAATGCAGTATGTACACGTATGTATGGTATCATGGAAGATCTAGACTTGCGTCCCCGTTATTTTTCGGTAAAAGATACAACCATGATACCCAGATGATAAGCAGCATAAAGACCGAATATCTCAGAACCTCGGCAATCTCTCAAACGAAATTTCGGTACCAAGACCATATGCCAATGAATGGTTCCCACCCAGTCTTCAGTCGATTTAAGATTTATATCACCCTGCACACTTTAAAATGATTGTGAGCCTACCGATACATCTTATATAGAGCTGCTTATCGCTTTTTCATTTAAGGTTTAAAGAGATTTCGACAGACCACTGATTTTCTATCATTTTCTCTTTTTCTCGCCAGGAAACTCATTTTTGATTTTCTAATGTTTTTGTGCTTTTAAAATTTTTCGATGTTTTTGGATTTTCAAATTTGGATTTACTCCCCCTAAAATCAATAAACTAAGATAAAATTTAAAAACACAAAGGTATTTACAAAAATGACTTTCCGATGTTGGTGAACTCAGATTTACCTCAATGCCGTTTACCAAAATTAATATTTAATCTGAAAAGATTTATCGAATTTTGGAAAAATCAGTTGGCATGTCGGTTTGCGGTGTGGACCAAGACAGCATTGTCTGGCCAAGGAGTGCTGAACGAGATAATAATTCACAAAGCAGCTTAAATATCGACAAGTATAGGAGAGATTAGAAATTTAAAAACCGTATCCTGCAACTGCATCGTGCATTGCCAGGAATTTGAGTGCTCTCCCAAACTGGATATCCACCCGGTGTGGATTTCAAAGTCGATTTTGTAGCTACTGAAATCTCTTGACAGCAACAAGATCAGAAACCTTTGGTCCGGCTGGTCGTCCACATTGCACCAGCGAAGGTCTTTGTCTTTCTCTTTAGAAGTAGTGTGCGGTTGTTCAACCCATGCCAAGGCATCCGCACACCCTGTTGGTTTGTTCAACAAACACATTTTCCTCAATCACACCACGAAGAAATGTACACTGCACGTTCATCTTGTCGATTGTGAACTTCAGACGTGCTGCAGGTGCGTACATTTTGATTTGAATCTACCCTGGGGAACCCGATCACAGCTTGATTGTAAAAGGCTTTGCATTTTTGTCGAAGCTTTTCAAACTCTTTCAACATACAATCTGTTTTCCCTTATCTTTTTCTTTTCTTCTCTCCATCACAGGCAACAATTTCTTCTGTCGCCTATTTTGTGCATGGACACTCCACTATCAACAATCTTACGACTATCGATAGTTCCTCCTGGAATATCCTACACACTCATTCAAAGATTAGACGGAGAGGGGGACCCAGGCCTTTGTGGACTTGGGTCGTCCTTGATCATCAAGGAAGGTGATCTCAATCTCCTGATGATTAGGAAAAAGAACCTGCGGAGCTCCCCCTGACTGAATTACCTGTTTTGGTTTCCAAACTGTTTGTTCTTTACCAGTATTTGAATTTGTTCTTGCATTTACTGGTTTTACCGTTTTAGGTTTTGTTTGAACAGGTTTTTCTTCTTTGACCTCTGATTTTAAGGCCTTTTCAATTACCTTTTGATTCTTTTGTTTTAACTTCTTTTCCCTTTCTTTCAAGACACGTGGGTCTTGTTTCGGGGAAACGGATCGTTTTTGGTAATTGGTTTCTTGGGGAGCACTTGTTTTTGCCTTCAACTTTTGCAGGTATGGGCAGTATCTTACAATATGCCCAATTGTGCCACATTCAAAACACATTCTCCGCTCTACAAAACTCGGAGAAACATGTTGATGACCAGACGAAGAACCAGACCATGAACTTTGTGATCTCGACGTGCTTGGACCTAAATCACATCCGATGGTGTGGTGGGTGTAATTATTCTGATCATTTCGTTTTAAAATTCTAACTTGTTTTACAAAATCAACGTTAGATTTTTCTTGAAATGTTTCAATTTTATCTGAACCCGTGGATCCAACAAAGTTCATTTTCGGTTCTCGTTTCTTAACAGGAGCTCTTTTGTTTTGCACCTTTTGTTGTTGAACCTTTGGTTGTTCAGTCTTAGCCTGCTGAACTTTAGGTGCTTGAACCTTCTTGTTCTGAGCCTTCTTTCCCTGTACTTTACCTTTTCCTGAGTTGACTTGTTGTTTTCGCTCAATTGGTAGTTTTTGGTTTCCGCATTGTTTTCTAACTTGTTCACACGGAATTGGATCACATTGAGTGACGGTGACTTTGCCACTTTTGTTTCCCAAAAACTTATCGATACATCCTTCAAAAATTTGCTCAATTAAATCTTGATTTACATTTTTAATTGGAAAATCTTTGTTAGAGTAGATTTTGTCATCTCCTTTGAGCGTGTACAACAAGTTATTCCCTTCACAGCTAGATAAAAGGGACTCCATAGCTTTTGACGTTTCAGTCTCACTCGGTTTCACTGGAGGATCACACAAGATGTGATTCTCGATTGGAATATCTGTTGTAACCGAGTTAGGCTGTTGGTTCACAATTTCTTCAGATTCATCGTCCGAAGAATCAGTATCCAAAACAATGGGAGGACTCTGTTCCTTAACACACGATGAATCTGTCACATTCTCAGATTCTGATTGATCCGAGGATGATGTACCAGTTGTGAACCCGAGGCCTGCTGCAAAGTCATCTAGACCGAGTGGCACAGTAGGTTCAAAACGGGGCATATCCTCGTCATCAGGCAATTTAGAGTAATTGTGATTCATAGGGGGAGGACATGATTTGAATCCATTACACTTCCTATCCCCCTTTTTCTTTTGAACATCAATAATGTGATCCAAAACATAGCGGGAATTGGAATAGCTTTCCAATTTCTGCTTAATCGTCTCACATTCACATCGAGCTGTTGCCAACTCTACCATTTGCTTTTCAATTGTGTCAATTAAATCATTGTTAACATGTTGTTTTCTTAAAACAGCTTTTTGTAATTCAGAAACATCATGTTTTAATGACGCAATTGTAGCTTTAAATTCTTTTTCATTTCTGGTTAAAAACAAGTTAGCTTCAGTTGCTTTGGAAAGATCTACAATAAATTCTTGATTGTGTTTGTGTGTGACTTCAAATTTACTTTCCTGTTCAGCATATTTAACCTTTAAGCTATCACAATTTTCACAGCTAACTACAGTGGGTTTATCGACACTTACCTGACCTGATGAACTGTCGACATTAGCCGTAAAGGCTGAATGGAAAGAAAAAGATCCATCTTCAGAGAAGAACTTAGCAAGCTTCTCGGAAGTTCCAGCAGATTTCTGGCATAGAATAGATCTCCTCTTGCATAATACTTCAGCTTCAGCCAAAAGTTCATCAACCTTCAAATCTAGAACATCACTTGATAAATCACCAGCATCAAGTGATTCTCCATCTGTGCTCCCACTATAACCCGAACTATCTTCATCTTCTGAAGATTCACCAGCAGACGCGGGTTCTACAACCTTCTCAGTCACCTTAGCATAACATGCTGTTCCACCTTGATTTCCACCTCCACATTGTACAGACCAGTCACACCCATCATCGGCTTTATTTGAGTTGGACGTGGATGTACTTGTTTGATTTATGAAAGGATTTTGGTTGCCTTGTTGAGGTTGGGATTGAGGTGGTTTCCAAAAATAGGCAGTTGGATCAAATTTGGGTTGAGGTGTGGCAAGTGCTCGCAAGAATGCATTTTTGTCGAACTCTGGCTCAGGTTGTGTAGCTGATGATTGTGAAGTCGAAGTCAATTGAGTCCACCATTCACCGTTTGTTCCCATTTTATAAAAATTAATATATTAAGTGAAAATTGATTTTTAAAAAAAAATTAATTTTCACAAACTATGTTAAAATCTCGAATGAGAAACAAACAGCCGAAATAGTAATCAGAAGCCCACTATAAAAGCCCACTATCTTGTACGATTAAACAAGTTGTTGTACGATTTGAAGACTTGTGCAATTCCAATATCTTGTGCGACCAGACTTAGACCCAATGCGGAGCCCAATTCTTGTGCGATACTTATCGGAATATGAAGCCCAATTCTTGAAGCCCAATTCTTGTACGATTGATAACAGTTGTGCGATTGAAAAAGGATGTCTTGTACGATTCAATATTGTGCGATTTAAAATGTTGACTTTCTATGCTCTAAAAAGTTGATGATTGCTTTTTGGTTTCGGCTAAGATAAATATCAATTAAACAACCAAAAGATAATGTCTTACAATATTTTAATCAAGTTGTAATTTTCAAAACACAAACAACTTTGACAAATATTTGACCAAAAACAAAAAGTTGAAAACAACAAGAACACTATGAAGATGACTTCACTAAAAACCACTAGAAATTTGGCGAAATTGGTCACTTGGGCGGTGCACAACAACAACAAAAAAAAAACTGATTTGGTTAGTGGGGCGGTGCCTTGGGCAGTGAACACAAACAACAAACAACAAAAAATATTGAGACAAAGCTGAGGGGTTGATTTGGTTAGTGGGGCGGTGCCTTGGGCAGTGAACACAAGAACAGATAACCCTTCGAAACAAGACGGAGCTGATCTGATCTTTCAAAGTTGTTTATGAATGCAGGTGATCCTTCGAGGTTTGTGGAGATTGATCTTTCGAGATTTGTGAGGGGTTGATCTTTCGAAATTATTTGAGAAAATTGATCTATCGAAGTGAAGATCTGACCTTTCGAAAGCTCATATGATCTTTCGAAGTTTTGTTTGATCTTTCGAAAATGTCAGGATGACCCCTCGAGATCCTGTTTGATCTATCGAAGTTTGTTGAGATGAACTGATCTTTCGAATATTGTTGAAGCTGATCTTTCGATTCTCCTCAGCTTGATCTTTCAAAGTATTTGATCTTTCAAAGTATTTGGGATGACCCTTCGAGAAATAAAATGATCTTTCGAAGATGTTTAGTTGACTTTTCGGGCACATGTCAGATCTGGATCTGACAAACATCAGTTGCTATCATATCAGAACTGATCTTTCGAATTACTGTTTTGATGTTTCGAGATGGTTGATTTGGTAATGGTGACCCTTCGATTAAACAGATGACCTTTCGAACAGATAACTGATCCTTCGAAGTATGAAGATATCCTTCGAAGTATGAAGATATCAAGAACTTCAAGAACACAGCTACTGTGTTAGTTTTCCAGATTTGACGAAAACTAACCCAAGACTTGAACAAAACCCGGTTTTAAACAAGGTAAAGAGCCTTAGCTCTGATACCACTTGTAGGTCCCTTCTCGTAGGATGACGAACCTAAACCTTGTTATACTAACCCACTAGCAAGTGCGGAATCCAAGATAGTGAGCAAACCGGGATGAAACAAGCACAAACACAAACACACAAAGATTCACCGATTAACACCACTTGTATTAATGCGAATGAAAGGTTTCGGTTACAAGCACAATGTTTACAAATCAGTTTTGCAAACCCTCTAGTGTGTGTGTGTTCCTGGACAGAATGCTCTCAAGTGAGTGTGTGTGTATCTGTCTTCCAAGTCTCTCAAGTCATGCCTTGAACACACAATACATGGGTATATATATACCCAGCATTGGTTGTCTGTCCGAAGGATTCGATAGATGGTCGAAGGATCATCTATCGATGTCAAAGCCATCGAAGGATTCACAAGCACCTCGAAGGATGGTGTATCCTTCGAGGTCTATTAGTTTCCATCGAAGCATATCTTTCGTGGGCATCGAAGGATTTACACTATCCTTCGATGCCTTATCCTTCGACATAGACAACCATATTTCTAACAGATTGGCCAAGTCAAACCAGGAGGACGGTTGACTTGGTCAACTTACAGGACTGACAAGGACATCGTTTACATCGTGACCGAATACAGACAAAGTACAGACACAAGTGCACCAACAAACTCCCCCTTGGCTGTAGCTTTGTCTCGATCTTCGATGTTTGCAGATTTGTCTCGATCTTGATCATCTTTGATGTTCATGTCTTCAAGACTCTGATGTCCTTTCAAGTCTTCAATGTCGAGTCGAACCGAGCCGAGTCGCGTCCACACAAAGTGCATCAACAACTTACAGTCGTGGATTCGGTTCTCCCGATTACATCTTCTTTGATTTTGTGCAATGTCTAAACCCTGTTCATACCCATTAACAGCGTCCCATAAATCAAAGAAGAAGCCCAGAACAAGGCCGATGAGTTGGGGCAGGGGTGAAAACTGAAAACCTTACCCAATTCCATGATGGGTTCGGTGTTAAATAAGGTTTGAATGGCCAGTAACAATTCATGGAGGAAATACGAAAGAACTGAATTCGTTTGTGGCTGTAGAGATTCAATCATAAAACTAGATTGAAATTCAGGTGAAAGAAACTGACGATAATATTCGGGGATGTAAGGAGAGGAGGATAAAATGGGAAGAAAAATGTAAAAATATAGGTTTTATTTAATACTTTTAATCTGCCATCTTAAAAAATAGGTGTTAAATTACTTTTGTGTCCATTGGAAATGTATTATATAGTATTATAGATTATAGATTATAGATATAGATTATAGATTTATCGAGTAAACTTCCGTTTTGCTCCCTGTGGTTTGGTCACTTTGACGGTTTTGCCCCAAACCTTTAAAAATAGCCATTTTCCTCCAATAGTTTGCTATGGTTTTTCCATTTTGCTCCCTGCGGGGAGCAAAATGGAAATACAGACAGTTTGGATGGAGTTAGAGGCGGGGAGCAAAATGGAAAAACCATAGCAAACTATTGGAGGAAAATGACTATTTTTAAAGGTTTGGAGCAAAACCGTTAAAGTGACAAAACCACAGGGAGCAAAACGGAAGTTTACTCTTATTTATTTAAACTTCAGCAACATGTTCAAATCAATGTTACCTCTGATGGATATTCTATATCCACAAACTTTTTTAAGCAACATGAAGTATACAAATTTTGATGTGCAAGTTTCGGTTTGAATTTTTGAGTTGCTCTTTCACGGATATGGATACGCAGACGTCAATTCTCTCACTTGACATAATATCGCCTTTGGTAAAGGTCGTCATGGCTAGCTTCTTTTGTGATTATCCTGCAATAATAAATCTTAGTTAGAAATACTATTGGTTCAAGTTACACTCAACCTAACCTGTTAGCTTATTTAAAAATCAATATTAAAATTTCTGATAGTAGACTATTTTGTTACTGAAATTATAAGTAAAAGGATCAATAATCGCCAAATGTTGTTCTGGATCTATAACTTGCAACACTTTTAGGGGATGTGTGAGAGGGCTAACACATAGAACTTTTTCAGCCACCATCCACTGCTTGACTGCTATGATGCTAAATTCGTCACATATTTAAAATGGAACACTTATTATATAAAGTCCAACATCTACATTATATAGGGAAGAAAGTTTCTCCATTTCTGCAACTGATTTATAATTCAGACGCTAAATCTTATCATGTGAAGGAAAATTATCAACATTATGAAAAAGAAGATTGTAGAATCAGAAGTTTGACTTATGTCGCTTAAGACTTGACTATTTTAAGGCAAGACAATTAAGTTATTTAATTATGTATAAATTTGTTATTAAGTTATTTGTCAATTAAATTTGAGAAATCAAAAGCAGGACGTGGCATCATCTCAGGACCGTCCGACGCTTCCGTGACCTGCACTTCTGACACACCTGTAAAAGGCTACGCGTTGTCGGTCAAGCCACTCAGTTACCCTCCTTCGCTCTTCGGCTATAAATACCCTCCTTCGATCTTCGGCTAACAGGAACCCAGACGATATAAGTTTTATAAGAAAGGTAGTTGAAAATGCATTGTTTCCGAGGGCAGTGTACATGAATGACAATGAACAACCTATCAATAAAAGAATATGCAGTAATATCAAACAGTTTTAATTATCAAACATTTGAGGCCCAACATGTCTGGGCCAAGGTGCAGCCCACCGATCAAGCAGATTAATAGTTGTTAACATAAAAGGAAAGGTCATCAACTTATCATCTCAAAGTTCGAGAGTGTTCTAACTTCTACCACATTCTCAGCATATAAATTCTTGTTTCTGATCTGTTTGATCATTCTTATGGTTTGAATTTTGTACTGAATCACTTCTGGTTCTTATTGACACCTATGTTTATTACATATCCAACTAATTTTAGTCGGTTGTTTTTGTAATACTTTGTTTAATGATTAGACCTCAGGCTCCTCCAAACAAATGATGGAACAAGTTGCTTTCTCAGGTAAATATGACCTAGGTTAGACACGATGATCGATAATAAATCCGGTAAATATGACCTAGGTTAGCAAAATACGAGCTGTAATCAACATAAATGGAACTTCGAACCGAAATATACCTTGATATCTCACTCAAATATTAATCTCTGATCTCCTCTGCGAGTAGATCTGCAATCAAAAACCTATAACAGAATACAAACCATAAATTAAACCATAAATTCAGACCATAAATTAATCACAAACACCACAACTATTATCAAATTCAGACCAACACAAACACAAACACCACAGCAATTATCAAATTCAGACGGAATTTAATTCATTACAGTCTCGAAACCCTAAATCAAACACGCGCACACACTCAACCGCACCTGAAGATTTGCGAGCAGACGCTACAGGAACCAGCAACGACTTCCGTTCAGCCGTTCAGCAAATATACCTTCAGCGATTTCACGGAGAGTCACCGGTGCTGTGGATTAAGCAGATCTCTTTTGCCGGCGAGTCAACGGCGACTTCCGTTCGGCGAATTTGCTGAGGAGTTGGACGGAGGAGGCTTTGCTGGTGATGTGTTGGACGGTGGTTGTAGGTGGCGGTGGAGTAACACTAATGGTGGCGGTGCGATCGGAGTAGGTGGTAGCGGAGTAGGTGGCTTTAGGTTTAGATCTGAAAACTTTCAAGGTTTAGATAAGAGAGTCCAGACTAAAACTTTAGAATGAAGGGAGTGGGGCGTCCTCAAAAGAAAGAGGGCGTCTTGCGACACGTGGCGTTTGGGGACGGCTTGGGGCGTCCTCAAAAAAGGAGGCATGGTGTTTGGGGCGACTTGGGGCGTCCTCCAAGGGGGAATCCTTGAAACTTTGTGCCAAAAAGTCGTTGTGTGAGAGGGAGGAGGCGACGAGAAGAGGACGGGCTCATGGGGGACGCCCCCCAGAACGCCTCTGGGGGCGGTGTTCATGGCGGCCTTGGGCGTCTTGGAGGGGGAGACGCCCCACTCCCTTCAGTCTTAAAGTTATGCTCTGTGATGAAATGGAATTTAACAAAACGAGACTTATGTGGGGTCCAGACTACGGTTTATACCAAGGTAACTAGTTTAATACCCGTCCGGTGGACGGGTTACGTTTTATTAATAACCAGAATGAACCTATAAACACAAAGAAGGCTATACAAAACTAAACAACATGAGAAACAAAGATAACATATATGGTGTTACTCACAAGCATAATGGTGGAATGGGTTCTGCTCTTTTGTGATGATGTAAATATTTCAATTATAACAGCTGGGCATGTTTTATTAAATCTACATGATTGTGGAATGGGTTTGTTTTTAGTAACATCACAAATATAAATAATTATATGTATTACTAATATAAAAAGCATAGGTTAGTTTATATTCATATAATTATGTAAATTGATGACGGGTTTGTGTGTACAAAATTTTGGGTGATTTGGCTTGAGCATCGAGATCGGTATAAATGTGTTTAGACAAATCCTAAGGAGAAGTTTTGTTAATTTGTTCCCCTTTTTTCATATCGCCTTTGTATGACAGAATTTCACCCGGTCTCTGACCACTAAGCACCCATTTTACAACATTATAACATATGATATAAGCCTCTGCGATCACAAAAGTAAACATATATTAGATTACATTAATTAAGATTGCAAAGTACTATGCATGGTTAGACTATGGGGTATGGGGCGGGGGTTGAGTACAAACTCCCAAGTCACCACCCCGGGTGGGCTTGGGTTTCGGCGTGGCCCCTTGGGCGGGGGTTTCAGCCCGGGCGTTGGGCATGCCTAGTGGTCTTCCGTGGCCGGCTATCATTGGCTGGGTTGGCTAGGTCATAGCGGCTAGGTTTAAAATTTAAAAAATAACCGTTTGGCCAAGCCAAACGGTTCACCCAAGTTCTATAAAACCCCCCCACCGCCTGTCCACATCGCTACCCCCAGCCTTCACTCCACCTACCCGAACCCGCTACCCACACTTGATAAATGGCCTCTTGGACGCGATGAAGGGCCGCCAACCCGGTGAGACCCGTTACTGGCCGGAAGCTTTCGCTAGCTACCGGCACGTGGGGAACGACCGGCACAATCTAAACGCGTGCCAACACAAGTGGCGCTAACTACGGTCGAAGCTCGACCGTTTTAAAGCCTACTACGACAGCGTCCCGGGCGGTGATATAAGTCACGAAGATCGGGTGGCGGTGGCCAACATCGAGTTCCGGGGCAAGGAGCGGAAGCCGTTTGACAAGCTCGCCCTATTCGAAATCTACCTAACGCTTTAGGCTTTTTTTTTTAATTTTGTAATCCTTTTTTTCTTTTGTAGGATTTTGGAATCTTTAGGAAATTTTAATAATAATTTTAGGATTTTTTTTTTTTTTTTAAATTGTGTGTATTTTTTAATTTTAGGCTTTTTTTTTTTAATTTTTATAACACTGGCCAACCCACGCGGGCTAGCCACGCCCCGCCATACCAACCCAACACGTCACTCACCAGCGGGGGGGCTGGAAGTCCACGTGTCAACCCATGCCCCAAACCCCCGCCCCACCATACCCCACGATCTTAACATCACTAAAATTGTAAATGACCTCCTAAGATCAAGCACACACCTTACAGCACTATAACCTATGATATAAGCTTCTCTAATCACAAAAGTAAAGATATTTCAGATTATCTTACGTAAAAAAGCAAAGTATTATGCATGGATAAAATCATTGCAATAGGAAATTGACATGAGAATATACAACCATAAGTACATGCAGTGGCAAAGCATGAGATTTCCGAACGGGGGTCGAAAACGTATTTACCAAAAAATTTCTATACAACCGAGGGTCGAAAACGTATATACCCAAAAATTTCTATACGAAAACTACATATTCTCCACTATTGAGCGAAATATTCGGGGGTCGGCCGCTCCCTCCCGCCCTCACAAAGTTGCGCCCTTGAGTACAGGTCAAAACGCATTTTGTTTCATTACATAATTTTTTAAATTTTCAATTTCATTGTTCCACGTATTAGTAGAAAATTCCTTTCATTTGGAGATCACATGGACATTTTTTTATAGCTGATCACATTTGCAGCTGCGTTTTATACTATTTTTTAATCATATTTGTAGCTGTGTTTTTCATTTTTTGCTCACATTTACAGCTGCGTTTTCTACCCCTTTTCTACACATTTATAGCTGTGATTCTTAGGTGTGAGATGATCACATTACACTGGCAGACTGCTGTGATTCATCTCATAGTTAATCTTGTACCCTTCTTATCAGTTCATTACAACTTATGGTGTAGATTACCACTTCCCATTTTTTGTTCATACATAGGCTTCAAAGTAATGTATCATAGATGAATTCTCATCACTTATAATTGATACAAAACAATTTAAGAAGACTAAAACCAAAAATACTTCATGTACAACAGAGACAAACATGAGAATAACTTACCTCTATTGGTGATGTCCTCAATTTTTTGCTACTCAGAGGCAACCGACTGACCACCACCTAAGCCAACAAAGATACAATGTGAGAAAACCAACTAATACATAAAATAGAGACTTTCTCCCTCTGTTCCAATATGATATTTTGACCGTTTTAAATCACATTCACGTAGAAGCATCCGAATCGTATGGAATTCTTTTACACCCATTGACCAATTTTACAAAGATGCTAGACTTGAGTTTTCAAACGAACAGTATATAATATCAACAAACAAAGAAGACTCTAGCATCTTTAGTTCATCATTAACAACTATTCTTAGAGCCTGGAATACTCTTGTTTCTGTCTTTATCCAACGTCGCCTCCCTCCTATAACACACCATATCATTATTACAATAATAATCTCGAATTGTTAAAAAATGAAATACACTTATGGATGATTTTCTTTCAGACCGTTTAACCCATTTACAATTTAGCTTTTTTCCAGTTTAAACCATTTGACACGTTTGAGAAGAGATATAAAACAAATCGACCCCTTACCTATAAAAGGTTTGATTATGCCATCAGCCACCTATAAGTTGTATCATCAAATAAAGTCGGCGATTTAACAGGCATGTGTAAAAACCAAGAACGTCAAAAGCTTTACCGCACCTTTTCCACCTATAATTTATGCCACCTTTTCTGTTTCCAACTTTTGTCCCTAAATTCTAAAGGTAATTAATAATAACATCAACACATAAAATGACTAAAACAAAAATAAGGTTATACATTATCTGTTGCAACAGAAAGTTTATCCTCTGCTTCCTTTCCCTTGTCAAAAAACTTAGTATTTTGATCATCAATCCAATTTCTTATTTTTTTATTAAATTTTTCAAGTATTAAATTACAATAAAAATAACCTAATATAAAAGCTTTTAACTTCTTAAAAGTATGTATAATAATCTTACTCAGTTCCAAGAACTTCATCACAGGAAAACTAAGAGTCTTTAGTCTCTTTGATAAGTCCAAATCTTTATATCCACCAACTGGCATGTCTATCAAGTCCACATCCTTCGATTTTTATTTAGATATGCACCTTTTAAGAGCTATCAACCATTAATCAATTCCATGAGTCATATTTGATGTACAGAAAAGTGAAGTTAAAAAAAGGCATACCTATGACTTAAAATTGGTTTAGATTGCCAATGATATTAAAATAACCAATGAAGAAAGCGCTCTCCTAACAACCCTCGCCAATAACCAAGCATGTCCCGTACGTCTCTCTTTTAGTCTTGCGATGAACATCTCTACATCTGGGGTTTCCCTTCAATTGAGCCCTATAGAAACATTGCAGTTCTAATTGATAAAATTTAGGCACGCGGGTTGACTCAGTTGGACAATCAAACGAATCCAAATCAAACAAATTAACATCGATGACTACCGATAATCGAACAAAAAATTAGGGAAAATCAAAGGTACATACCAATCAGCTTCAGATTTGAAGAGAGCGTATGTGTTGGTAGGGTTTATAGTGGTTGAGGAGCGATAGAGACCTGGAATCATGGGGCAGTGGAATGGGGAAGAAACTATCCACCAAATCCAAATAGGTTTGAAGGAGGGAGATAGTGGAGGTGGGGGTTTATAAGGCGGGAGGGTGAGGGAGGCGCCACCACCGCCAGCTCAGCTCCTATAGCGCCGCCGTCGCCATCGACCCACACCCACCAATTTAAGTTGGGGCGCCATGGAGGTGTCCGCCCGGGAGGAAGGAGATGTTCAGGTGGGGCCCATTTGTTTTGCACCAATCAATTTTTTTTTTTAATTTTGATTAATAAGGGGCTTCATCCCACACCGTGTAAATTAAAGGGGGCGTTATGGCTGACGTGGATCCTACGTGGCGCTTACGTGTCTTGATAAAGCCCCTAGGGGCTCCATCCCATACCCTCCAGCCTAATGGGTGACCGCAGTTGGTTGAAAGATGTGAGCAGAGACGTGGGTGTAAAACCGCTAAGGCTGAAATTACGGGGAGAGTGGGGATGAGGAAGAAACTACCTTGAATTGCGAGAATAGTTTTCTCATAAGGCTAGAGGGTGTGGGATAACCCCCCTTGGGGCTTTATAAGGACATCTCAGCGCCACGTAGGCGCCAAGTCAGTCAGGGGGCTTTATAACCCCCCCCCCCCCCCCTTTAACATGGAGGGTGTGGTATAACCCCCTAGGGGCGCTATAGAGAAAAAAATTTTGATTGATGCAAACAAGTGGGCCCCACCTGATACCCCCCCTCCTCCCTCGTTACCATGTTCGCGAGTGATGTATAGCGCCCCATGTTAATTGGCTGGGTGTGGGTGTATAGCGCTGGGGGCGCTATAGCCTCTGACGTGGCGAGGGTGGCGCCCCCCACACCCTCCGGCCTAATAATAACCAGACGTGGGCAGAAAAATGGGAAGATGCTGGAAACTGTAAAGAACTGTCCAGAACTTTCATGAAAGCAGTTATTTTTGGGAGCTTAAGTGGCTGAGATTTAATTTCAGCCAAATCCAATGGTGGATATTGATTCAAGAGTTGGTTAGACTTAATAGGTTTAATATATATATAATTCACAAGGTAATTCACATGCGGGGTCAGACTAAAAGTTATGTTGTTTTTTTTATACAAAACGGGTATTAGGTGGCTGCAGATATGAAATGTGCAAATATCTCTAAAAAGAAAAAATGTGTTGCTGCACTTCAAAATAATTGTAACACATTTTGTAACGAAATTATGACAGAATTATATGTTATTAGCGTTTGTCACTATTGTGTAGCAAATTTGTTTTAACAAATTGGGGTTTTTTTGTGGTTACAAATGCGTCACAATTTTGTCAAAATTTGTGATGCATTTTTTTCTGTAGCAAAATCCCGTAGTAAATTGGCTACTTTTCTAGTAGTGGGATGCAACGCATAGCCGTTTCAACCCGACTTTTCAAATTTATTAAATACTACACTATTAAATTCACATGCCGAACCGTTTTTCCTCCCGTCATCCACACGGTGCAAATTCGAGTGGTACAATTCATCCTCCATATCTATAGTTTTGTTTCAGTTTCCTGCAGATCGTCGAACATTGAGTTGTTGGAAATGGTTTCAGCGATCACAAAGTTTTGGAAGAAAACGAACTTTTTGATGATTTCTTGGGCGGGGAGATCCAAGAAGTTTCCTTATCGACAGACCCTTTAATATCTCCATATCCCATTCTTCCGCTTCAAGCACCATTTGTTAATCGCAACCAACAATTCATCAGTCACGTTCGACATCAAAGGTACTGTTTACACTTTGTTCAATCGATTCAACAATGTGCCTTTTCCATAATTGTCACTTTTCCTTCGTTATCCCTTTCAGAATGGAACCAGGCGGCAGTCTTAGTGGTTGTGCTACAGGGTATCACAACGATGGTGGCGAGTGACGTGATGGAAATTTTCAACAAAGAAGCGAAATATTTGGAGCATAATTTGATTGCGGTCGGTTACGAAAGTGATGAAGAAGACGACAGGAAGATGAGGATCCATTACTGTCCAAATTATTGTTATTTATTTATGTTATTTTCTTTATGTTACTTTAGGAATTTACGAAGTCATTTAAGTCCAAAATTACATTTTATGTCCAAACTTGCCATGCAAGTGTATGCATGTTATGCATGTAGTGGGTTAGAACTCGGTGGGCAAGTTAGAAAGTAAGCTGTTTTCGTAAATTCGTAGTATCTATTATCAGGTTGTAACAGGGGCGGATCTAGAGGGAAAGACCGGGTTCCCAGGAACCCAGTCTTTTCGGAAAAAAACGTTTTTTTGTAGTGTAAATCTTGTATGATTTGGAAAAAAACGTTTTTTTTGTAGTGTAAACCTTGTATGATTTGGAAAAAGGAACCCAGTGATTTCTCCGGCTGGATCCGCCACTGGGTTGTAATGTTTGTTTTCATGCAATGAAAAATATTTTATTCTTCTCTTTGGCTTCTTATCTTTTTGTCGCATCATAATACCATAACAGTTACAAAAGTAATAATCATCAATGTTCATTTTATCTATATTTTTAAAATGAACCTCTGAGGCATAAGCATACATTGACGGCACAACTTTAATCATCATCGGTCACCGGTTGCAACAGTTGTTTTGAACGTGTTTGCTATGAGCGGCGAATCAGGCCGTGGTTCAACCGTTTACGGCTATAAATGTCGGCTTCCTTTGATTAAGACTTTTGTAACTATAAGGGGTGAGGGGGTGGTGATCACTCATCACTCATTCATTACTCACAACATCCAATCAAGTTCCGCCATGTCATCAACTATTATTCCATCACTTACAACATTTTTTAGTGGAAATGCCCATCACTCACAACACCCAACAATAAACCCTCACACTCCCTCACAATCTTCATTTTTCACGCCGTGATAATTTCCACGCGTAATGAAATGCACGAGTGATATAAATCAGTGGCGGTGGTGTTTTGTTGTTTTTCACGAGTGATGAAAGCCCATCACGGCTCCACCCCGCCTGCCCTAAATGTGAAGAAGAAGAAGAAAACAAGAATAATAAACCTGTGAATTTGATGGAGATAGAGAGTTTATGGCCATGGTTTTTGTTGTAGTACTTTGTGAACCATGGTTTTTGTTGTAGTGTGTGAACCATCAAGGGAAGAGTGAGAGTGATTTTGTTCTCCTCCGCGGAAAAAAAGATAGAAGCTGTAACTATTTAATTTATTTATTTAGTACCGTTATATTCTTTCGCACGAATATCATTGTTTTAAAATTTCAAACATCGTGTGAGACGATTTGGTACGTTATGTAGTTTGGTTTATTATGTTACTGGTACAATAACAACATTCATACCATTAGTTTAATTTGACGATCTTTAAATGTCTAACTTTTTCAAAATTCTACTGTGCATGTTACGACTTTGGTTTTTTGGATTTTCTCTTTTGTTCTATGACGAGTGCCAGTAACGTATCGATGCCATAATTAATCGAACCGATACTAGCTAATTTATAATTATTTACTGGTTTATTTATTAAATAAGAATACATTATTGTTAAATTCTATTTTTAAGAATCTTCGGTATATAACAATAACAATAAGCATTCAATCAATTTTTACAAAAGTATCATACTCTTTAAGGTCCGGCATATTAACTAAATATTGATAGTTAGCATACTTAAGACTTTCATAACGAACATCCCGCTGCAACGCGCGGGGTAACGTTAACTCGTTAATAAAATAAACCAACACCCATTTCTTTAATCACATAATTTGTGAGGGTTAAGTCAATACTTATCAAATGTTTTGTTGGTGTTTTATTTTTTGGCCCGTTTGTCTCTCTCTCTCTCTATCTCTCATATGTATATATAGAAGTCTACCCTTAGAAAAAGAAAAGTAATTATAAAAAATAATGTATTTTCCTAAATCCCCTTTCCTCTTAAACATCAAAATTGTGACTTTATTATAACAATAATTAATTATTTTTGTAGTAGCTAATTGTTTATAATACCCAATTTTATTAGTTTATATATATATATATATATATATATATATATATATATATATATATATATATATATATATATATATATATATGGTAAGGTTCATGCGAGAACCACCCTTATTGCGAGAACCGCGAGAACCAATGTAAACACAAAATAAAATCTAAAAAAAAATCAAAAAAGCACTCAAATTTTTTTTTTAATATTTTTCTTGAAAAAATCGCTATATTTCGTTACCATAAAAAAAAACTTTTTTTTTCGAGTAACAGTTATCCATGCACATGTGCATATGTATCATTACTTCGACAAATTCGGTAATACGTTATCAGGAATAGACAATTGCACTTTAATTTACAATACCATTCGTAATACACTACTTTTTACATTACCAATATTCAAAATGCACATGTGCATCATTAGGTATAACCATGATATAACGTGTTTTGGTACAAAAAGTTTGTGATTTTACATGTAGAAGTAGGCCCATATACATGTTTTTTGGTTAGTTATATCCAGTGGTTGATGGTTTGGTTATAGTTGTCAATTTATGATTTAATATGTTGATTGGATGGTATAAGTAGTGTATCAAAACACCTTATTTCATGTTGATACATATAGATGCACATGTGCATTTCTAATATTGTTAACGTAAAAATTAGTGTATTACACGTGGTAGTGTAAATGAAAATGCAATTGTATAATATTTGTAATAAATTACGGAATTTGTCAAAGAAATGATACAAATGCACATGTGCATTGATAACTGTGACTCGAAAAAAAAAATTGAAATTTTTTTTAATGTAAACAAAATATAGCGATTTTTACAAAAAAAAATTGGTAAAAAAAAATTTGGGTGTTTTTTAGATTTTTTTAGGTATTACTGTTTGTGTTCACACTGGTTCTTGCGGTTCTCGCAATAAAGGGTGGTTCCTAACGGATCCTTGTCCTATATATATATATATATATATATATATGAGAAGGGTCCGTTAGGAACCACCCTTTATTGCGAGAACCGCGAGAACCAATGTAAACACAACAAAAAATACCTAATAAAATCTAAAAAACACACAAAAAAAATTTAATATTTTTTTAACAAAAATCGCAACTTTTGTTTTATTAAATTTTTTTTTTTAATTTTGGAGACTAAAAGTAGCGATTTTTGTTAAAAACATATAAAAAAATTTGTGTTTTTTTAGAATTTTTTAAAGATTTTTTAGGTTTTTTGAGGGTTTAGCTTTATGGTTTAGTTTTTAGCATTTAGCTTGGGGGGGGGGGGGGGGGGGAGGTGATCGGGTTTTTGGGGGTGGGGGGTTAGGTTTGTTTAGGTTTTTTGGGGGTTTAGTTTTTAGCATTTAGCTTGTGGGGTGAGGGGTTTAGGTTTTTTTTTTTTGGGGGGGGGGGGGGGGTTAGGTTTTTCTTATGTTTTTGGTGGCGTAGTGTGTTTATTTTTGTTGTGTCCACATTGGTTCTCGCGGTTCTCCCAATAAAGGTGAACGTTCTCGCATGAACCCTACCCTATGGAGAAGATCATGAGAAAACTAAAAAACTAACTAAAAAAGCCTAAAAAACATACCAATTTTTTTATTAAAAACCGCTATTTTTTATATATTAGGGAAATTTGGGTTAAGTTTGTTATAATTCCAAGTTATTATAAAGCTCATACCTTTTTTATTTATTACACCAAAGTAATATGGAGGGTATTCATTGGTAAAGCGTAAACTTGTGTTAAATGCTATTTGATAAGAAATGAGTTTCGGGCAGGAGGTTGTGTTCAAATGTCAAAGGTATTGGAGTTAAAGTGTTGCTTCCTGAACTCAAAGATTCAAGTCCCATCAAAAGCGAATTTAGTGTAATTTACATTGTTAAAAAATGAGCTTCATTTATGAAAATACAGTAGTAGAGAATGTGGAGTTTCAAGAGGGTTGCATGTACATTTAAGGGATGTAAGATCAAGTGAGGCTGAAGCTTGATATTCATTTGGGTTGGTTTGACGCGTATAAATATATGTGTTACGAAAAGATACTTATGTGTAATGTGCACAAAGCTCAAAGGACGTGGACAATGTCCTTGGTAAAAAAAATATAAGTAAAGACATATGTTTCGAGACATGGTTTCCTAGAATACAACATTAGTAGGATAAAGAGGGTTTAAGTTGATTGGTTTGACATGGTATGCTTCCTTCATGTTAGGGTGAAGTAGCAACTTATTGGCTACCCAACTAAGTCACACAAGTTATTCTATTAGAAATAACAAGTCATGGCTAAGCTTTAAGTTTAGTGTGATAAAACACAATGTTGAACAAGGTTGAATTGGTCAGATTCAATCAAAGTGATAGATAGTGGCACAGTGGCGGAACTAGCCCATTAAATTAGGGGTATCTTAAAAAAAATTACCATGCAATCATACAATACTAAAAAAAACAACAATAAATAAATAAAGTAAAACAAATACCTAATAGATTTGTCCTTTTTTTTCATAGCTTGAAATCGTTCCATAACATCGCCGTCTTTTACTTTATGAAAAAAAAATCCTTTTCGACCGCACAAATCATGGCTTTGTTCAAAAATTCAGAGCTCGTTCGATTGCGTAAATCCGTCTTAACAAGCTTCAATTTCGAAAAAACATATTTCAACGATCTCGCCTTTGAGTTGTTCGAATTTTGATCAGTCTCACCTTTGAGTTCGAAATTTGTCAGTTCCGCCCGTGAGTCTCGCCTTTGAGTTGTTCGATTTTTTTATTGGTCGACGAGTTCTGTTGTTCGCTGATGACTATGGAGGTACGACGTTTGGTTTCCAGTTGTAATTAAAAACTGCCGCGCCCCATATTCAAAGGGTTAATTGTATTCTTTTGGGCTAAAATATAAGTTGGGACTTGGGCTTATATATCAATTGGGTTATCATTTGGTTTTGGCTTATGAAAAATAATATCAATTATCCTCTTTTTTTCCAGGGGTATCCTCGTAGTTGTTTAGGGGTATCATTTGTATAAAACTGACAAAATACACTACCAATACCGAGTTTTTTTGCCTACAAAATACACTATTTTTAAGGGGGCGCCCGCCCACCCACCCTACATGTGGCTCCGCCACTGGTTATAGAACACTAATGCAACCAAGTGGCTTGTGATTTGTGAATGTCACCCACAAACATTAGAGGTTCCTTCATAACATGCAACTTGAAACCATTGAGTTCAGTAAAAGTGGTAGAGGTGAACATGGCTCAATTCGGTATTGACATAGAGTAAATGTTCAAATTATTGCATAGGGTAATTAAGAATTAAACTAGATGTGTGAATCAAGACAATTAAGGTTTTTTTTCACGTTTTACACTAAATGAAAAAAATTAAAAAAGGCTAAAAAACTATGGAAAGTCTTCTATGACAAAATCAAAAGCCTAATTGATGGAATTAGTTGCGATTAACTCGTCCAATATGTTACAGTTACACTATATATTGTCAACATTGGAAAGTTAGTTGCACTATTGGTACTGACTGATCCTGTTCATGTTGGCCCATATGTTACTTGGGATCCAGATTTGTTAATAGACTCTTTCAAGCGGTTAACATCTGAGAGCTTCACAGGTTTTAGTAAATACTCCTCAGCTCCTTCTTCTAAACACCTATTTAAGTATACAAACTTAGTTTATATAGTACATTAGACACGTTGTACTATTCATACCGATTGATAAGCGTTAGATTGTTTTCAGACGACATTATCACGACGGGTATATCTCTAGAGGTTGACGAATTCTGTTAATTAACGAAATGAGATAGTTAATTTTCATTTTGATCAAACAATGCAGACGAGAGAATCAAATGAAAACGTCGATAGATAGTTTCACAAACCTTGATTTTCTTAAGCAGTTCAAATCCGGTCATTCCTGGCATGGAGTAATCCGAGATAATCAGATTCACCTTCAAATCCTAGCATTCAAAGCGAATCAAAATTATTGTAGAATTCAAACATTGAAAGGTTTCATCAAAATTGGAGAAAACTGAAATTTACATCGAATCGAGATGAGGTATTCTCTTCATCTAAACCTAAATATTGTAAAGCTTTGCTTCCACTATCCACAACAGTAACTGCAAAATTTCTTAAAAACAATTGTTAATACTTATTATAACGAAAATGAAATTGAAAACGTCGAAACCTTTGAAGGAAGAGATCTCGAGAAGCTTCTGGATGAGTATTCGATCAATGTTGTTGTCATCGACGACGAGAACATGCAACTTCGGCGGATCGCAGCTGAGGTTGCTGGTGTCCATATGCAAATTTAATTTGAATAATGAATATAAAAAGAGGTAGATTTGTAGAATCTAGTGTGGGAAGTGACAGTATATAAGTGCATGGGACAAATCTACTTTAAAGAAACAAAAAGCATATATCTTGGCAAATCTATAAATCATCATCTCACTTGTCTATTTTTGTCATGTCTATTGTATTTATCCACTTTTGGAAATAAAAAGACATAATAAACATGGGAGAAACATATGAAAATTTTTATATTTCTTGCATTATTTTAATTTTTAATTATTCTAAACTTCATTGACGATTAGAGCACACGTAAAAGGGCTCAAACGTCTATGAAATTTTGTTTTATATATTTAAACACTAGCATGAGACCCATGCTTTACGGCAGGTGGAAACCTAGTTGGTTTTGGTGCACTCGATATAGCAAACAAAAGATTGAACCCGAAAATATAGTCGTAATATGCCTTAAACGTGTTTAGTTCAAGGTTTTTTTCTAGTTATTTGTTCGCATTTGAACCCTCACTATCCATAGAAGCCAAAAGTTCAAAGTGCTTGGTTGATTATAAATATAGATCATAGATTTAATAACACTACATTATTATTTGTCATTTATTACGCTACATTATTTAATGTTAAAATGTAAATAGATAAAAGAATAAATAACAAATTATTTACCTATCAACACTTATATCAAAGGCAGCAATATTGTTCTTAAGTGTCACAAAATTAAATTCAGATTATTTTATTGTAAAAAATATACTATATAATAGTATAGATAATAATGTGAGACGAGGTAGTGATAAAGACCAAAGTTTAGTAACGATTATATATATTGTAGAATATCTTTTTGTTTAATTTTTTTTTCTGGAGGAATATTTATATATCAGGCCATGGTGATATGCTATTATAGAATGATATACTATACAGAACATTTATTTTTAGAAAAATGAAATTACAACCGAGTAACTATTCTATTCTTGACTTAAAGACGTCTTTTTTTTTCTGTACAGAACATTTCTTTTTGGAAAAATGAAATTACAACCTCTAACTTAACGAGTAACTATTCTTTACTAGACATCTTATTTTCTGCTCCAACCACGACCATAAGCACCGTATAAATTCTAAGAAAACAAAAATTATATCTGTTTATTCTAATTATTGGTAATTGGTTCTTTTTTCTTGTATGCCTCTTACCACTATTATATTCTAAAAAAAGATATATGAATTCACATTAATTTCGTAAATCACATGCATATCTACGAATGTATAAATCTTAGCTCGCAAGTTCCAAAGTTTGCGTATTCACTTTATTATCATGGTTTCTATTGTTTTTCGAAGTAATAAGACCTAGCACAAGAAGTACATTGTATATGAATGATACGTGCATACATTATCGTACTCCACGTTTGCATGCACTTTACAATGCACGTTCCCATGTTCATGAAGTTTTTTATTTCTAGTTTATTGAATTGTTTATTTTAGTAATTGAATTAGTGGGTAGTTTTATGTTTCTTACTTCAGTATTTACGTATGCCTTTATAAGGCCTAGACTTTAGAAAATGAAAGGAGAATATTATTGAATGAAACTTTAATTTTATGTCTCTCTTCTTTTCTTATGTTCTTGGGAGTTTGTAGGTTTTCTCCGTAAACCTATCAATGAACGTTTTTATTAATCGTGAAAATCAAGTGCATACGTGAAATTGTTTTCATGGTTTGAGTTACACATTTTTTTAAATTTAAATGGTTTAAAAACAATTGTGATAACTTAGATAATTAACATCATTAAAATAGGTTCTTAAATTTTTTTGGTGATTTTATGTCTAAACAAAATTTTATACGACATAAACACCGACATACAAATATATACGTTACATTATATACTTAAGATTTTCTCTTAAACATAGCTTTTATTAATATAATCTAACAACTAAATATGAGACCATGCGGTGTGGGGATCGTCCCTCACCGGCGCCGCGCGTCCCCCTCCGTCGCACACCGCCCCCTCCCTCTATCGCATCGCATGCGTCCAAAAACAGACGATTGGGACGAGCCATGTGATTGGCTGATGGTGGGCCCCTCAAGTTGTTCTCTCTCTCTCCTTTATTATATATTAGTTTTTTATTAATTTTGGGTAGTCCCCTTTGGATGGTCCTTCATTGAATGTGACGTGGCGCCTACGTGACGGATAGTCTCAAAGGGACTACCCAAACCACACCCATGGTCTGATTGTCTTTTCTACAACAACGAAATCTCGTATGTCGGTTGGATTCGCACAAAAGGAAAACATCAAGCATATTCCAGAGGAAATATATAGGAGCTTTGGTTTTGTGACTTTTGTCAACCTTGAAACCATAAAAGCTAACTTCAAATGATCAATGAAAAGCAAATGATCTATTGAGTATAATTAAAAATTCTAAATTATTTGATCTTTATATAAAGCATCAATGACGGTTGTTGCTCAAAATTATATAATGCACCAGTGGCGGTTGTGGCTCAAATAATCAAATCCGATGGATAGGCGGTTGTTGCTCAAAATTATATAGAGCACCAGTGGCGGCTGTGGCTCAAATAATCAAATCCGATGGGTAAAATGTGAGAAGATAGTGGCTTCAAGAAAGATGAAAGACGAGGAGTCTTGGTATGGGGAGCTGAAGTTGGCTTTTACTGAAATGGTAGTGGCCATTGAAATCGGAACCGGAGCAATCAGTGGCGGATTTTGAACTTTAAATCGGGGGCGATATTTGGGTTTCATCTTTTGAATATTATACCAAATACTAGTATCATAGTAAACCGAATTAATACCGATCAAAATCCCACTACAACGAACACGATAATAGCTTTTTACATAAGAAAAAGCCGTTAATTTTAACTTCATGGTCCCTTCTTTATACATATATATATATATACATTTTCATCCAAAGAATTCATGGTCCCTTCTATTCGATAAAAGGAAAAAAAATGATGGTTGATGCATGCACATCATCATGTTTGTTTGAATTAGGACAACTCATCTTTTAGTGGTCCATAATACCTGAGATATTGACAAGTCACAACAAAAAAATATAAAATTCATATATAGACACATTCACATCTTTTCTAACACAATTATTCTCTTTTTTCAGTTTTTGAATAAATATCATCACAATTACAACAAATGAGGGAAGATTGAGATGGTTTGGGCATGTGAAGAGGAGGGAAGATTGAGATGGTTTGGGCATGTGAAGAGGAGGCAGACGATAGAACCAGTTAGAGTGGTTGAAACCCTCGAGGTGGAGGGGAGGAGGAGTAGAGGCAGACCCAAAATTACTTGGGATGAGCGGATTAGGCAGGATTTGCAAAAATTGCACCTCTCTGAGAACATGGTCCATGATAGGAGCTCGTGGAGACGTAGGATTAAGGTTAAGGATTTCTAGGAAAGGGTACAATTGTGTTTTTAGGGGTAGTGGAGTGTATGGTCGTACATAAGTAACTATGTGTATAGGATGTTTTGTACAGTTGTGTTTCTAGGTGTAGTGTATGGTCGTAAATATGTAACTATGTGTATAGACTGTTTGTGTTGTCATATTTGTTCTGTTCTACCATGCACTATTTTGCAACTCATACTACATTGGTAGCTTCATACACATATACACACACACACCCCATGCTCTATTTATTTCTTTCCTGGGTGTTTTGGAGCCGAGGGTCTCTCTGGAAGCAGCCTCTCTATCCCTAGGGGTAGAGGTAAGGTGTGCCTACATCCCACCCTCCCCAGACCCTACAAATAGCTTTGCTCTTTGTGGGATTTTACTGGGTATGATTGATTGATTGATTGACAATTACAACAAATGAAGAATGCCAACTAAAGCACATATGGTTGTATATTTGATTAAATAAAAAACTTCAGTCATATTTATAAAATATTTATCATTGATAGTTTTAAATTAGATGGGACAATCTTGACCCAAAGCCTTTCAAGTGCGTCAATTTGGGTTGTTTTTAAAATTATATGGATTGGTTTGGGTAAGATATTTTAACTAAATGGGTCACTTGAAATTCCATCTTGTTATTTTCGGGTCAAAGCGGGTCGACAACATTAAAGAAATGGGTCGATGTGGGTTACGGCACGAAACGGATTTTGGATCGGAACGGGTTCAATTCAAATTGAGTTTCGGGCCGAGACGGGTTTCGGCATGACGCAGGTTTTGGATCGAAACGGGGTCGGTTCGGGTCAGGTTTCGGGCCGACACGGGTTTCTGCACGGGACGGGTTTCGGATCGCAACGGGTTTTGGGTCGACACGACTTTCCGCACGAGACGAGTTTCGGATCGGGACGAGTTTCGTACCGTTTCGACGCGAACCGTTTCGACCCGTACCGTTTCGACCAGTACCGTTTCGACCTTGCCGTTTCGACCCGTACCGTTTCGACCAGTACCGTTTCGAATCAAACCGTTTCGACCAATACCGTTTCGAATCGAACCGAACCGAACCGTTTCGACGCGAACCGTTTCGACGCGAACTGTTTCGACGCGAACCGTTTGGACCCGTACCGTTTCGACCAGTACAATCAGACGATTTAGTGAAATATGTATGCTTTCAAGGTTTAGTGAAATATGTATGCTGTAAAGGTTTGAAAACAATTTTGTTTTTATGTACGTGGCTGACGTATGAACCATCAGTCGATTTCGAAAACATTATAAAACTCATTTTTAAGGGTTTTATGATTCTTGCGAAATTCATTTAGTGAAGGATGGAACAGAGACGAACATGTTTATTTCAAAAAAACACATAAAAGATCTTATTTGAAGTAAGTTAGCATATAACAGAGAGGAAGGGAAACAAACAGTGGATCTTAATCCAAATAAAAAAAGAATATTAGATTTTAATAATCCAAACACA
This sequence comes from Helianthus tuberosus, assembly GCA_030545235.1. Classification (NCBI taxonomy): domain Eukaryota; kingdom Viridiplantae; phylum Streptophyta; class Magnoliopsida; order Asterales; family Asteraceae; genus Helianthus; species Helianthus tuberosus. The sequence goes on along the minus strand of CM060379.1, from coordinate 30,495,128 downwards.
TTATTCGAAGGTTACCAACCCGGACCCGTTTTAACCCGACAAAACTGCCCCTTAATGTACAATCACTTTAAAAAAAAAACATTTTTTAACCAACCCGACCCGAAACCCGTTCTGACCCGAACCCGTTCCAACCCGAACCCGTTTTGACCCAAACCAAAACAACCCTTTTTTTAATTGAGCCGTTTTGACCTGAACCCGTTTTGACCCATGACCCAACCCGACCCGTTTGCCAGGTCTATTTTAAATACAAAGTAGAAAAAGTGACAACGTTAAATACCTCTGATTGAGAGATGATGTTCCTACTTACGAAATTCATACTATTTGGGCCCAAGGCTTCTCATACTTGCAAGAGTCCATATAGTATCTTAAGGGGTGGGGGTGGGGGTGGTCATCACTCATCACTCATCACTAACTCATCACTCACAACACCCAATCAAGTTCCGCCATGTCATCAACCATTTTTCCATCACTCACAACGTTTTTTAGTGGCAATGGTCATCACTCACAACACCCAACAATAAACCCCCACACCCCCTCACATGTTCCATCACTCAAACCTTTTCACGCGTGAAGTTTTTCACGGAACAAAATTGTCCACGCGTTGAACTTTATGGTGGCGGTGGTCTTGTACATTCTCCACGCGTGGAACATAGTCTATCACGGAACAAAATTGTCCCACCCCCAGTCCCCTTAGGGCCAGTGACGAGGGTGTGTGGGGAGGACAACCGCACAGAGCCCGTGATTTTGAGGGACACGTGTTTTTTCCAAAAAAAAATCCGATATATATGTTAATTTGTTTTTAATAGTATACTCGTACCAACTCTAAATATGCTCATTTACAAAACATTTTTTTGTGGTTTAAAGTTAATCCATTGACATTAGGTTTAGTAAGCACAATACCCAATTGATTTTAAAAATTGATAATAATAAAACAATTTAGAAATCTTGGGCGGCAATTTCCGGATATTGAAACGACGCAGGCACAGAACAACCCATCGACGCAGGCATCGAACAGAAGCAGTGAAGCACGAACATAACACCATCGCAATTGCTCTGTGATTTCGAGGGGCCCTGAACATCGAGTAAGAACAAGAACAGAACATCGAAGGGAAGAGAATTAGTGTTGTTATTTTGTTAGTTTCTGAAATTCTGAGTATTGATTATTAATTTATAATTTTATATCACTCAGTTATAAATTGTGAAAAGCTGTTTTTTGCAATTAAATTAATCTTCCTATCTATACTTTCTATAAAAGGAGAAATCCAAATAACATAAGAAAAGCTGATGTGTCAGTTAGAGAGCATGTCCAACAAGGCTTTTTTTATGTCATTATTACATCATAAAGCCTAATATTAAAAGACTTTAAAATTCAAAGTTGGCCCACATCCACTTTTTCAAAGGTCTGCCCATTTGTATAATGTCTTATACTCAAAGGTCTGCCCTCATCGTTTATATTAAAGTACTGATGTTAACTGAAAATTCAAAAAACCTCTTCTCACGTTCAAAATTCAAAATTCTGGCTCCACATTCAAAATTCAAAATTCAAACCATATATATTCTAATCCTATAAATAAGATATAATTATCTGGCTCCACATTCAAATCTCTCTCGCTCATATCTACATATGAATTTGGCTCCACATTCAAATTTCAATTTATCTCTCTCCTTTATATTTGCGATCATATCTCTCTTACTCAAATGCATAGCTCTCATGATTGAGCCGGTTAATCTTCATATACAGTTCCTTGTTCCAATATCATTGTTCCAACATCGTTGTTTCATGGAAGCTCTGTTTCACATACTCACATTTGACCTTGGCTTTACGGGTTATTTTAGGTTTGTGGATTCTTTTAAACTGTTGATTATGTTGATAATATTTATTTTAAGGTGTTGATATATTTCAGCTTTTTTTTTTTCCGAGCGAGCAGTGGGGAGTTCTTCTGCACTGTTTTTGAAGTCTGAAGTGCAGAAAGTGGAGTACTTCTTTATGATAAATGAAGAAGTTAATGGTAATTATGAGAATCTATTTTTTTTCTAATTTTATTTTTGTTCTTTCGGTTTATTGATATTTAACTTTTTACTACGATTATTATATCCTTCTTTTACATGACACTTGAAGAAATATACAAGCTAAATAACATATATGAATTTCGCTCCACATTCAAGAGTTAAAAATGACATCATACCCTTCTGTAGGTTCTTATGATTTAAAGTATTGGTTTATCAAGCAAGTTGAGGATCAAGTATATGAGGATAGGGCTACTGTTCAAGAGCTGAAGATCTGAAGAGGTGTTTTGGTGATGTCTTTTTGCACTTCGGAATTCAAAAACAGTGCAGAAACTTTTCATCACGTTTTACTTCCATTATATCCTTCTTTTACATCAGAGTTGAAGAAATATACAAGTTAAAAATGTCATCATATCCTTCTGTAGGTTCTTAAGATTTAAAGTATTGCTTTATCAAGGAAGTTGAGGATCAAGTATATGAGGATAGGGCTACTGTTCAAGAGCTGAAGATTATTAAATTTCTATGTTAAGTTCTTAATGTAATTGTTGATCTATCGTCATATGTGATATGTAAATTTTAATTCTATTAGTCTTTGTAGAGCATTTTATTTTTACTGATTTGAGCATCAACAGTTGTTAGTGTTGATACCTGCTATTGTAAATGTTGAGTTGCTATTGTTGCCAGCATCTGTTTGGCAAAAGATTTATCCACTATTTAAAGGTATTGTCTGTTCTCGTAATTCCTGTTTTTTGTAACGACTATTGAGTTGCTACTGTTGTCAACATCTGTTATTCCCATCAGCGGTTTCTAAAGGATTGTCAACCATCAACCCAATAGGAGTTCTGAACATTCTTAAAAAATAGGTATTTTGAAAAAAATTGACAAAAAATCTTTAAAAGTCTGTTGAAAACAGCTGTTTTTAAAACATCTGTTTGGCAAAAGATTCATCCACTGTTTAAAGGTATTGTCTCTTCTCATAATTCCTGTTTTTTGTAGCGACTGTTGAGTTGCTACTGGTGCGAACATCTTTTATTTTCAACAGCAGTTTCCAAAGAATTGTCAATGATTAGCACAATAGAAGTTCTGAACATCTGTTATTGCTCAACGTGTTTAAATGAAGACGTTTTTTTTACCGCTGTTGATTTACCACTGCTTAACAGTTCTGAACATCTGTTATTGCTCAACTGTTATTGCTCAAGTTGCTACTGGTGCGAACATCTGTTATTCCCAACAGCAGTTTCCAAAGAATTGTCAATGATTAACACAATAGTAGTTCTGAACATCTGTTATTGCTCAACGTCTTTAAATGACGAGTTTTTTACTGCTGTTGATTTACCACTGCTCAACAGTTCTGAACATCTGTTATTGCTCAACTGTTGATTTACCATTGTTTACAACATTTGTGTCCGATGAAGTGATAGTAGCCTTTGTTTGCCATGTAGATTATTGTTGGTCTTTAAATGAAGAGATTTTTTTTTTATATTTTTTACTGGCAGAGGTTTAAAATTTGTCCTTTCAGTTTCTTGATATTTAATTTTATAGTTTTCCCATGAAAATTTATTTTTAAATGTTTTGCATTAAATGGCTGCTGATATTTAATATCAATTTATTCGTTTATATTAAAAGTCTGTTGAAAGGACTGCTAACTTACTATTGTTGTATAAGATCTGTTGTTGCCCAACAGTGGTTTCCAAATATTGTTGAAGGGTATTGTCTGTTCTCATAGGTTTTGTTTAATCTGAGGACTGCTGAGTTACTAATGTTGCCTAACATCTGTTGTTGACCAACAGTGGTTTTCGCAACAACTGTCATCCATTATCAGAGCAGAGGTTGTGACGTGGATAGATGTTAGCCATCAGATCTTTCTAACTTCTGACACGTCAGCATTCACCTTTTCACTTTATAAACCGCTGTTTCATCCCCAAACTGAGGTTTTACTTTCGTCTGGAGTTTAAAATTCAGCAGAGTGGTTTCCACCTTCTTCTTCAACACTTCTTCGTCAACCTCTCGCAACTTTCAATTCTGATCATGACTTTGGTGATGAAAAAATCGCATAACTACGTTGCCATTTTTGAGAAAACCTAGAACAATACTCTCTATCATTCGATGATTGATGTTCTTACATCATCAAAATATAAGGTCATTCTTACCGCCGACGCACCCATTTTCCAAGAGACACTTCGCGATTTTTGGGCTAATGCGAATATTGAAGAACAAAACAATGTGGCCGTAAGTATAACTTCAAAACTCGGAGGTGAATCGGTTGCTATTACCCCCAGTACCATATCAACAACATTTGAGGTATACGACTTGGTAGGTAAGACCTCTTTGCCGAAAAATGAGATTCAAACATACTTGATGGGGAGGGGATATAATGGAGAGTTGAATCAGGCAACTATGTTTAAAGGTAATTTTCCACCGCCAATGAAATTCCTGTTCCATACTCTCTTAATTTGTCTCTCAAATAAAACTACTTCTTTTAATGAAATACCTTTGAAAATTCAGTCATTGGGGTATGCAATTTTGACAAATACTGATTTTAACTACTCCCAAGCACTGTTTGCTGATTTGGTTGCAAATTTAAATAACATTAAAAAGGGCAAAATTGCTGCTATTAAAAAGGGCAAAACTGCTGCTATTAAAAAGGGGAAAGTTGCTGCTATTGTAAAGGGGAAAACGGCTGGTTTTCTTATGTTTCCTAGACTATTAAGCTACTACCTGCAAAAACATGTTTCTCAAAAAGCTTTTGAAAAAGCTGAAGCACTTAAAATGAATAGTCTAACTTTTACTCGCCTTATGGCTAAAGAGTCAGATGTTTTCAAAACTGAAGCAAAGGGGAATGAGGAAATTTTAGATGAGTCTACAACTGCTCCTCAAACGTCTGTTGCTGAGCCCACTACTCTTGGTGATCACAGCACTACAACCACTGCTGTGAAACCCCCACCAACAAAACTAAAAAAGACAAAAACAAAATCCAAAAAGCCCACCGAAACCAGCAAAACGGGTCCTCTGGAAGATGAGATCCCAGAGGTTAACCCCGTGACAACAGAGATGTCACTACAAACCACTGTTGCTACTTCCTCACAACATGTGGAAAGATCTCAACCCATAAACCAAACTCCTCATGATTCCTCACAAAAGGAACATGTTGTATTCCCAGGGACACCACAATATGATGTCATACCCTCATATGAGAGTATACTTAAAAGCCCTTCTCCTGCGGCAATGTCTCTTTCGACAGCAATCCCTTCATCTTCCATTCCACCAAAGTTTGTAACACTGCTTTAAGCTATTGACATTCAGAGTGATAGCAATCCCTCTCACAAACACTTTACTAAGAGTTTAACTTCAACAATAGCTATGTCTGAACCTTTTCAATTACCTAACCCAGAAATAGTTGAGGAGGCTACACCTCTTGAATTTCAGCAAATTCTTGATGGTATTTCAAGTGGAGCAGCTACTACAAATGTCAAATCCACTGATTTACATTTGGACAGTAGTTTCATCAGTCAGACTCCCTTGAAGGCAACCACTGTTGTGTCTATCAAGGTATCTACTGGTGAGTTCAAGTTAACCATGGGTGAGATCACTAAGGTAACCACTGATGCAGAGGGAAGTCCCCAGAACCAAGAATAAAGGGCATCTGCTAATGAAAATTTGGAGATACCTCATCTTTCAAAAGCAGATACAACCACCTCTGGTGGGAATTCAGATGATCCTATTAAGTTAGGTGATGGATTAAAATACCAGGATTTGACGGACATGATATCTAACTTGGAAACAACTATTGCTGATATGAAAGATCAATTGAAGCAATTGGTGGATGCTTTCAAAAGTCGACCTTCTCATCAGCAGTTATGCCAAGAGCTTTGGAATTCGGTACAACCCATTCTTGCAGCTCAAAGGGAACTGGCTGAGATTCAACTTAATTCCCACATGAAGCTAATTAGAGTTATGGTTGAAGCAAGATACAAAGACACACAGGCTGACATCAAGGGCATAAAAGAATGCATTGCAAAGTTAATTGGTACTACCCCTACACCTGTGTTTGAAAAAGACGATGAAGATGATGCTGAAAAGAGGGAAAAGGATTCCATGAAAAACTTTGGTAAACCAACACCAAGGAATCAGCCAAAACAAAATCCAAAGCCTGCCAAGCAAACTTCTGCAAAATCTCCTGGAAAAACTGATACTGGTAAAAAAAAGGGAATTGATGATTCCGTTAACAAACAGACAGATAAGGAGATTGAACGAAAACAGAAGAGGAAGCATACAAAAGAGGAAGATGAAGTGCTCAACATTGGAACTTCAAATAGTAGAAAATCACAGAAAGATAACGAATCACCACCAGAAAAACCAACCACTGCTGCGAAACTCAAAACCACTGCTGAACCTAAGAAGTCAGATTCTGATACACCTAAAACAAAACTCTCACCAGAAAAACCACCTGTCAAAAAGCAGAATACAAAATCCTCATCACCACTGCCAACCTCGACTGAAACAATTGTTGATGCAACAAATGTTTCAGCATATGTTAAGACAACAGCGGTTGAGACACCAGTTGTTAGTCAATCCACTGATTCTACCCAATTTCAATTTCCATCACAATCAACCTTTACAGTCATGGCACCTTTTTCTGGCACCTTTTTCTTCCCTAACTCCTCCTTTTCCAAAATCTGTTTACACAAGAAAGAGAAAATTCATGGTGCATGAAGATAAGAAGGAAAAAAAAGATATACCCGCACCAATTCCGTTATCAGCTACTCCGTTCATTCAAACTTCACCTAAACCATTCGTCCCACCTCCATCAACAAAGATCAACCCATTGGTAGTAACTTTCCCTCTGGAACAACTTGCAGTTCAAGATGAAATGACTCAATTTTACACAGAGGATGATCCATCGAAAAGAACCTTCCCATCTCTTCGGGGATTTGAAACTCCAAAGAATATTTATGAATATCTGAAGCTAAAGGGCAAGCAAGCAGAAGATAAGGCAAATGAAGAGTGTAAAGGGCTAGGAGACATTAATTTATCAGCTCGCATGCAACATTGGCTTGGTGAAGTCAAGAAGTTGGAAGATTTTGCTAGAGACCTGAGTAAGAATATGTCAAATCTGTCACCAAATGCTGAGCTAGAAAAGACATTAAGAAATGATTTCGTGAACACTATCATGGAAAGCAAGCCCTACGAAGCCTACAGATCTGATTTCAAAGACTGGCCCCTTGAGGCTCTTAATAAGGAAGTTAATAGAATTGAAAAGATGAATAAAGATCCTCAAATGCCCAAATCTGCTCCCAACTGGAAACAATACAAAAAGGTTGAAGTGGATGAAGTGTTGAAGTATAAGAGAATGAAGGCAGAACTTGTAGCAGCTAAGGTTGGGACTGCTAGACAAATTGGAAAATGGACCAAGCACTATATTAATCAAGCTTACAGTAGGTTAGAAGAGCGAAGAAAGACAGATCCATCCCTTCCTAAAAATCCAGTATACAAAGATGAAACGATTGTTATATGTCAGCAGACCGTTACATCTAAAAAGTTGTTCTCATCAGCAGATGTATCCATTGCTGCCTTGAACCAAAGAAAAAGACAACAACTGATGGATGAGGAAGATGAAAATAGGTATGCTGAGTACAGAAAAGAGTCTATCAGAAATCAGTTACGATATGGATTGGATGATGCTTTGTTGAAATTACAAGCTCAAGTTGCTCAAACACTTCAGAAGTTGGCAAGCAGGCCTCAATCGCCAAACTCCTCTGAAATAAAACTTCTCCCAAGAAACTCATCAGACCCAAAAATACTAAAGTGGAAGTCTGACAAACAGACCCATGAATTGACTTTGATCTAGTCTGATGGTAGTGTTGAAAATATATCAAGGGAGAATGCACTTAGTCTGAATCCAGTTGACCTCCAAGATCTTTTTAACCTTCAGCTTGATAGGGATGAAGATGATACTGATTCCTTGGATTTTGAGCTCCAATTCAAAGGGAAAATCCGGGAAATGTTGATGAGAGAATAATGATCTGCTGATTTCTAAAATCTGCTGATTCCTTGATTTAGTTTTGCTGAAAGTTGTTGAGGCAGGTGATTGTGTTTTTGTAGTTAACGTTTGTTGAACTTTAAGTTGTATTCAAATTCTATGAAGTACGTATATCTATAAACAGTTTATATTGTCTTTTTGGGTAAACAGTTAAATTGTATGTAATTGATATATTAACCGATAATCTATGTTTATAGTTGTCTTTTAGCTATAATAGATAACACGTTTTGGTACAATATCTATGCACGTATCTATATGTCATATTAATATGTGTTATGCATGCTTGTGTAAGAAACGACTCGTGTTTGCAGCTCTCATTTTTAATGAGAGTACTAAATTCTTTGGTAGTAACATTATTCTCTTAACATCTGTTTACTAACCTTTGTAATTTCTGTTGACTGGCCTTTTTAACATAGGTTGACTAACATGCATATCTGTTTACTATCTATCCATCTGGTAAGCTCTGTTGGAGATAATGGATAACATTTTTTAGTGTAACACCTCGAAAATTCGGGTTAAATAATAAAACGACACGTGTCATGTAAGACAAAACGCGTTGTAAACTCGGATTTAACAAAGATGTTTTGGCAGGATTTAAAAGTGGCGTCATGTTAAATTTTTACCTCTGAACGACCCCGTTTATAAATCCCAAGACCTAAGTTTTATATATTAAACATCTATTATGTCAAAAATCCAGAAATGGGTTGACAATAATGAATTGGAAATGCATGATAGGATCTCACGAAGAAAAGAATGGTAAACCTTCATTTTCGGTACTTGTTTTTGGATTCAAAACAAACAAACTCAAATGGTAGGGTATCCAACAGTTAAAGACCAATATTGGAGGCCCCAAATTGATAAAACAATGTCCCAAACTCGGAAAAGAGGTTGCCCTTTCGAAACACCAACAAACAAGCAGTTTTGGTCCCTGATGTCAAGCTTACGGACCGTAAGCTTGGGGACCTTACGGTCCGTAAGGTAGCACCCAGCATCAGAAAACCTTCTGCAGCCGGTTTTTCGCGTTTCTGACCGATCTAGCTGGTTCTTCTCACTATTGGACGACCCCTAAAATGTTCCTAGACCCTAGGACACATGTGGGAATGTTGTGGTGTATCCTAGACTTTGTTGTCAACATTTTATGGTGCCTTAGTTCACTATATAAAGCTCATTAGTTGCAACAAACATTCCCACACCTTCTCCTGCATTGTGGGATCATTTCTGGAGCTATCAAGCAGCCTCAAGTGATCATATTTCGTGCATTGGACTCTTGTAAGTCTGCTAGTCCTTCTTTGTTTGAGTTTAGCTTAGTTAATTAGCTGAAAGTCAAACCGACGTAATTACGGGTTGACTTCGAGATTAGTCAATAATGGCTCAGTCATATCTCGAATTAAAAGTAGTTATAAGTTGGTATTTATGAGGGTAATAAAACCCCAAAAGGGTTTCCCCTGATCACCACTCTAACTAGTTCAAATGTCGTGTCAAACATGTACTTAAAAAGTCAACAGGATTCTTAAATTGCATTTTATGCATGATTAGCTATCTAGAACATATACAACCTGTTTGATTATTGTTATAACTTAGTAATAAGTGTAAGAACATGTCTAAACATGTTCAACCCGACAATTTCCTGTTTAGACCCGGTTCGGAACCGAAAGTCACATAGTTTGACTTTCACTTTGACTTTCAGTTCTGACCCGTTTAGGCATGTTTTAGAAATGCCTCAGAGCTTTAATTGGATTAGGTTACATGTTAGAACAACCCTCTGTGATTATACACCTTGGTTCATTAGTTATCCAATTAATATGCATGTTTCCGTTAATCGCTCATATGTTGACCATTATGCCCTTATTACCTTAAAACGTGATTTTTGGAAAAGTAAAAGTGTAGAAACCTTAATTACTGATATATAGACTTGTATGCAAAGTTTGACATCAGTTTGACTTGTAGATTAAGAGTTATGCTCATTATCGCAAAACTAATGCTTTATGTTAATAAAATGGCGTAATTAGCGTATAGCCTAGTTAAACATACTTTTTGGTATCAAATCTTTTACCCACTGATGTAATATATTATTTTGGGATTTTTAAAGATTTTTAATTAATTTTAGGCTGAGCATAACTCATAGTCGTAGGCTTAATCCGGTAATTGTCGGTTTTGCCCTTACGGGCCATAAAATGAGTTTTACACATCTAAACGACTCCAAACCTTTTGCTACTGATCACATATGATAAATAAATTATTTTAAGCCTTCTGGAAATATAAAGTTATCAGATTTAAGTACCGAACCCGGTAATGGCCTTTAATCGCCTTAATTAGCGTTTTTAACGCATAGTATGTTTTAAAATCATATTGGACATACCCAGGTTGATACCTACTGATATAAGAGGCAAATTATAATATTTTAACAGCAAGCAAAGGTTGATAAACTCAGACTTCAGTTTTGAGCTTTTCGGCTTATGTGAAATTACCAAAATACCCCTACGGGGCCTAGTTTGGTTAAAAATGATAAGTTTCACATACATGCTTTAACCTACTGATATAACTTAGAAAATTGAGTATATTTTCTGATTACATCAGACCTGTAACTCAGGTTGTCACTTAAACTCTTTTACAACCTTTAAAATGACCAAACTACCCCTACGAGGCCTAGTTTGTGTTTAAACACGTTTCGGGCATAATGATAGACACCTTACTGATGTCACAACATATTTGAGACATAATTAACTTAGGAAACCTGTATATAGCTCTCATGAATACCCGTCACGCTTATTACGCGTACGGTTCGGTTTATGTAACAAGTTTACATAAATTAGCCGAAACGGGTCAAACCTTAAGGGTTTTATCTCAAAATCCAGAATGTGAATAATAAACCCATATTAAACAAGTCTTCAAACTTGTCGGGTCTGAATCACATTCTATCCGGTCTTCGCTTAATCGTGCGTACGAACCGTATCTTAAAACTAGCCGGTCTAAGCTTAAGCTTAATAAAAGGCCCGTTAGAATTCTAATAGGTTATTATAAACCTTCGTTCCAGATTAGGAGGACCAGTAAAAGCTACGTGCATTTTGCTTATTGTGATTAATACTTACTCAGGTAAATACTTTTAACTTATTTTCCCTATACGGGCTTGGGTTACGGTATATAGCATACCGCTTGATCGGGCATCAAATCTCCACATTAAGTGGGTAGTTGAATAATTTGATCGGCTCGTTTAAACAGTCTTGTTTACTTTACAGCCTTTGGGGGTTAATGACCATGTCCCGGATATCCTTGGCATCATCTTACGAGATGGCCACGACCAGAGCACGGGGTGTAGGCGTACACCGTCCGTGTATAACTCTATGATGTGGTGTGTCTATTGATCTTTAACCCGGACAAGATCCGGGCTACTGAACGCATAAGTAACATGTAATTCGTTCACAAGATTATAATATTAAATAATTCTCCCAAGTTAAATAAAAATGTTTATGCCACGTGCATCCAAACCAATTTTCAATCATTTTCCAAAATGAGTCAGTTGAATGTATTTACTAGTGTAAACTGACGTATTTTCCCAAAAAGACTGAATGCAGGTACTAAACGAAATTGGCTGGATTGTCTCCTTAGCATCAATAAAAGTCTCGCCAGCTTAGGATGCCTGAAGTCTGTTGAACCATTAATATTATTTTGTTTCGATCCTACTGTGGATAAACTTCCGGATATTGTTACATTGATAAACAATATTAAATTCGGTTGTATCATATTTTAAATTTGCTTCCGCTGTGCATAATAATATTGTGTTGTTTGACTATTACGTTGCCAACCACGTCACGATACTCCCCCACCGGGCCCACCGGTGACACGTGGAAATCGGGGTGTGACATTTAGGATAGTCTGTTGGAAAGCAACAGAAGTTTTTAACAGTTAATAGACAACAGTAGTTTGCTCTCAACATAATGGAATTGCTGTTGAATAAAGCTATTGATCATTAATTTATATCAATTTTGTAAGTCTGCATTAATTATTTTTTTACTCTCTGTCAATATATGTTATGCATGGTTTTCTAAGAAATGACTCGTGTTTGCACAAGGGTCTTACCGCTGTTTACTAACCTTATCCTGAGAACACATGTTGTTAATAACATTATTCTCTTAACATCTGTTTACTAACCTTTGTAATTTCTGTTGACTGGCCTTTTTAACATGGGTCGACTAACATCTGATAGTTACTATCTATCCATCTGGCAAGCTCTGTTGGAGATAATGGATGACAATTCTTAGTGAAGTGTGTTAGAAAGCAACAGAAGTTTTTAACAGTTAATAGACAACAGTGATTTCCTAACAACATAATGGAACTGCTGTTGAATAAACCTATTGATCATTAGTTTATATCAATTTTGTAAGTCTGCAGTAATTATTTTTTTACTCTCTGACAATATGTGTTATGCATGATTTTCTAAGAAACAACAGTGGTTTGCTATCAACATAATGGAATTGCTGTTGAATAAACCTATTAACCATTAGTGTATATCAATTTTATAAGTCTGCAGTAATTATTTTTTTACTCTCTGTCAATATATGTTATGCATGGTTTTCTAAGAAACGACCCGTGTTTGCACACGGGTCTTACCGCTAGTGTAATAAAGGAAGAGTATACAATCCTAGGTGTCAACTTTTCAAGCATCCCCTCTTAATCCAATCCTAGGTGTCAACTTTTCAAGCGCCCCCCCCCCCCCACCCTTAATCCAATCCTAGGTGTAATTTTCCTAGATTTTTCAATTTTTATGTTTAAGAGTATTACAAAAGAAGAAAGGTCAATGTAAGCTGTTGTTCATTAAACCTGTAATCCACACAAAAGCCAAAACTCTGGTCAAATCCATACACGCTTCCGTACCCATCTTTCCCTTTTCTCTTCCTGTGTTCTTCTTCCTTCCCTCTGCCCTATCTCTTTATAGATGCTTTTGAATTTTGAAAAAGAGATTTTGATTTTCAAATCTCTACTCTCACCCTCAATTCCCTATTCCTGCATCTTTCAAATCTCTAATCAGATTTCAAAATTCAATGGATTTCAAACACCCGCCTCTAAATCCCCCCTTCATTCAAATGACAAAAACCCTAATCAAATTTCAAAATACAGACAACGTTCTTTCTCTTTCATGGTTCTCTTTCTCGCTCTCGAATGGCTTCTGGTTGTTAGTGTTGTTGGTGTCTAGGGTTAGCGAATCGACTTTCCGGCAAAGTTGGCTAGGGTTCAGGCCGAATTCCGCTCACACAGGTAAGTCCGGTGCCAAAGATTTCATGTTTGGATACATCAGTTTCGTTTTTATCAGTGGCATGCGTCCCTCTCAGTGTTCCTTCACACACTTCCGTCGTGTTCTACCGCCGGAGACCTTTCCACTCGCCGGAAACTTCTCATCACCGTCGTATGACATTCTGAATACCATATCTAACAACTGCAGGTTTGTTTCATCGTTTAACTTCTATACACATGCCCTAATTTTCCTTATTTATTAATGAAAATTTCGTACACTATTCAACGGATCTCGAGTTGATTGTGTAGTCACATTCATTTGCTGAAATTCGGTACAATAATCCAATTTACAATGTGTGGTTCTGGATTTTCTTGCCTAAAATTTTGAAAATGGAACCTAAATCACTAAAAAGATTTGGATAAAATGGGATTTTGAATGACTAGTTCCCTAAGGTTTTGGTCATTTATTTATTGTTGTTTTTTGAATTTAATTTACGAAGCAAAGGTAGAAGTCGTAGCTGAACTTTGTGCTGGATTAAAGTGATTTGATCGCAAATAGTATCTGCTGGATTAAAAGTATGTAATAATGTAATGTTTTGCTGACTTGGATATTTATGTTCATGTTTTTTATTAAACCCGTATATGATTTCTTTAGATAGGTAGAGGATTCTGTACATTAATCCAGAAGTGTGAAAAGTGTGAGAATTGTATTATAACACTATATATAACACTATATAATACCATATAAACACCGTATAACACCATGTAACACCATATAACACTATGTAACTCTATATAACAAATATAACACTATATTTTGTCTGATAGCATGTCAATGATAGATGTATAGTGTTATATATTGTTATATAGTGTGTTACATAGTATTATATGGTGTTATATGGTGTTATATGGTGTTACATCGTGTTATACGGTGTTTATATGGTGTTATATAGTGTTATAATACACTTCTCACACTTCTGAATTAATGTACACTATCCCTACCCTCTTTAGATATACAAAGGTTTATTCTTCATATACCCATGTTTGATTTGACGATATGTATTCAAAAACTTTAAAGGTTTTTATTTAATCACGGCGTCCAATAACGTAAGTTCAATTCGGCATGTCGGTGCCCGGTGATTCGATCATAAAAAGCCTAAACACGATCATGTATCGTTACAGATTAATTATACAGTTTTAGTTGTTCTAATTTATTCAGATGGTCATTTGTTTTTTTTTTTTTTTGCTGTATGGTCTCTAAAGTAGAGGTGATAAAATGGCAGGTTGGGAGATGAGTTTAGGTCATATGCATAAAGAGAGAGATGTGAGAGCGAGGAGATCTCTACAGCCCGCTGACCGGTGTAATGTGACGCAAAACAAGTGTGAGAAAGTTGTGCAAGAGTTGAAGGTCTGGAAGTACATGTGATGAAGGGCATGTTAAACATGTAGAAGATTACAGTTTATGAAGAGGCTGACTTAGCTGTAAGCTTCTTATTATACTACTCTTTACGTTTTGTTGGATTTAAACTGATTATCGAGCCTTCATGAACTGATTAGTTATTCCCACCCAGACAAGATAAAGAATATTGAACATCGGAAGCAAATGGAAGCGTCAAAGGAATCACTTGACCACATTCATAAACACAAGGTATGATATGTGCTATGGATGAACAATCTGGCGTCATTAGTAGATTTGCATAAAAGTTGTTGTCTCAACTGGATGGGTCTAAAGAGGATAAAGATTGGAATCGAAACGGGTCATTTTTTATACTGATAAATACTTCACGCGTAAAATGTGGTTTTCACAGTAATAAAATATAGTAATTATATTTAGGAGGATACATACATTAAAAATAGGCCTTACATAACTCTAGACCCATTCACCCCATTTGATTCATTATTCTTTATGTTTATAATAGTTTTTGTTTAACATGTTTGATATAAAAACACTATATGATGAACTCTCTTTGCAATTAGGCATACATGAGGTAATGGAGAATTGCAAGGAAAACACAGAGTCAAAGTCATCCGTTGACAATCATTCTTTATTGTAGGGGTGTTCACGGTTCGGTTTAAAACCGTGAAACCCTCCAAATCGGTCACCGGTTTGGTTTCGCAATTGGTATTTTCTCTTAGTTTTCAGTCGGTCGGTTTCCAATCTTTCAAACCGGTTTGGTTTACGGTTTATACCAAAAACCAAACAAACGTATAAAACCGAACCAAACCGTATGTTTGAAAAATATTTCAAATTTTAAATTGTATATACACACACTGGCACAAAGACATTTCAGTTTGTTTGGTCGCATTCAAATTGCGTAGTAGACCATATTTTTAACAATCTGGACATGCATGTGAGGATTTTATTTCTTTAGATAATTGACGTGATGTCATAGTCACAATCAAATTTAATCCAAATACTACTAAATAGATAGCGGTAAGTGGGTATCGAACACAGGGAGTTTGTGGAATATGTGCTATTTAAATTGTTTCTCTAAATTAGCTAAGGTAAACTAAATTGCAATAAAAGTAAATTCAAGAGTTGGATTGATATATTTGATTTGTAAAACTAAGATTACTATTCTAATTGCAAAATGAAAATGTTGGTTGTAAACAAATTAGAGACAAATGACCATCTTTAGTTTCCGGTTTGCTTTGACATTTATGCTATCATTCCACTAGAAAGAACTACATAGACATAGTTCATGTGTGATTATTTGCAGTGATGAAAGGGAACAAAGTACTCAGATTCCTAGAACGTGAGGTTGTTACCCGATGATCAATCAACCCTTACCCAAGCCTAACTATACCCATGATATCTCGATTGCCAACGGCACCAAGAACGTATGGTTTCTAATTAGTTTAACTTAAGAATCAACAATTTACTAACAATCAATCACACACCATAACAAGCAATTCAATAAAGATAAAGATTGTTATTCTAGAAATAAGGAATTAAACATAAAGTCTCACGCAAACCTTCAACCAAAGATAGTCATCAAGAGTTTAGCCACTCATGGCTTGAATCATCATCCTCACACAAGTTTCAATGTTCATAACAATTAAAAACATAAACCGAATGATTGGAAATTGTCTTCAAGCACCAAGAACATTAGAAATCGCCCCTAGAACTGTGTGTAACCGAATGGGATTGATTAGAGGTTAAAAGACACCATAAATCCTCATTAAAAGGTGGAAGTTACACATTTACGCAGGTCAGCGCCGTAAGCTACGGTGGCCACCGTAGCTTACGGTGGCTTGGAATGGCTTACGGTGGCTTTAAACTATCATACGGTGACAAAAGAGTGCCAGACGGCGCCGTAAGCTACGGCCCTTGCCGTAGCCTACGGCAGGCTTCAACATGAAAACTTGTTTTCAGCATAACTTTTTCGTTTCAACTCCGGTTTCTTCACCGTTTTCACCTACATTCTCGTAATTTCGTCCTATATCATGCTATCCTCTTAATTATTCAATTCCAAAAATTGATTTTTTTCATTTATTCTCCGTGTTCCTTCCATTTTAAGCTCTCGTTTGTACCTGAAACACAAACAACCGTAGTTATCTAATTCTAGACAACTACCCAATTAAATGTAGGATTTTATTATCATTTATACCAGTTAAGGGTTGTCCTACGGACTACCCGTCACATCCCCACACTTAACCGTTGCTTGCCCCAAGCAACCCGTTCAACAAAGCACAATTTATTCAAGCGATCAAGCACAAACCAAGCAAACAAATGTCCTCATTTACTAATTCTTTCTTAAAACCGCGCATAACACACCCCTCACAATAACTCTCCTCTCAGTGACAAATAATACTAGCAAAAATGAGCTAGAACACACTTAAGGTAAATGGGTAGTTGAACAATAATATGCTTGTACTCAAATCGGTCCTTCACCTAAAGAATTTGCTAAACAAGCATGCGAATCAAAGGGACTTAAAGGTTGTAACACGGCTAGGCATACGGGTAGGAAATGGAAATATATGTAGTAGCTAATGATTCGACCTGGTCTTTTATTTCTATCTAAACATAACATCTATATACAATACATCAATCTCTTTTTCTTTTTCTTTTTCATTGCTTTTTCTCTTTTTTTTTTCTTCTTTTTTTTCATGTCTCTTTTTTTCTTTTTCTTTTCAAACATAACAAGATAAACATACTAATACGAGATGCAACACTAATTGACCGGGTCAAATACGGGTTAAATTTAGAGGAACTAGGCACGGGTTACAAATGATCGGCTTTAAGCTCAAATGGGCTACTAAAGTCCAAACCCCCGCCCCTCTCACTACTATGCTCATATATATAATTTATGAGGTCCAACCCCCCAAATCCCACACTCGCACTCACCATGACGAGGCCACCTAAATGCCTTATCATTTTCACATTCATGCAAAGCTAAGGCCTCAAACTGCATCTAAGCACAAGTTCTAATGTACCCCCACCCATTGCCACTCTCATCACAGAAAAATATTTCTAATAAATTCAAAGAGATGGCTCAACTCTCACCAAGAAAGAACAAGGGAATATGGGATGCCGGTGTATCATGCGGTTTTGTATTCAAATGTTCAATTCGGACCATTGTCATTTGATTTTTAAAAATTTACAATTTTCAGAAATTTTTCAAAATTTCCCCTCATCCCCACACTTGGGATTACTATTCTAATTGCAAAATGAAAGTTTGGATTGTAAACAATTTAGAGACAAATGACCATCTTTAGTTTCCGGTTTGCTTTGACATTTATGCTATCATTCACTAGAAAGAACTACATAGACATAGTTCATGTGTGATTACTTGTTGTGATAAAAGGGAACTAAGTACTCAGATTCCTAGAATGTGAGGTTGTTACCCGATGACCAATCAACCCTTACCCAATCCTAATTCTACCCATGATATCTCGATTGCCAACGGCACCAAGAACGTATGGTTTCAAACTAGATTAACATAAGAATCAACAATTTACAAACAAGCAATCATACACCATAACAAATAAATCATAAAGATATATTCATTATTCTAGAAATATGAAATCCAAACATAAAGTCTTATGCAAACCTTCAACCAAAGATAGTCATAACAAGTTTAGCCACGCATGGCCCGAACAAACATCATCATCAAAGTTTTAATCTTCAAGAAAATTAAAAACATAAAAACAATGATTAACCAATGTCTTCAAGCTCCAAGAACACTCCCAACTCGTCTCTAGATGATAGGTAACCGAATGGGATTGATTGGACTTCAAGAGACATCATAAAAAGTCATTAAAATGGGCAGTTACAAGTTTGACGCAGCACGACGCCGTAACCTACGGCACCCGCCATAGGCTACGGTGGCAACCAAAACACTACGGCACCCTTAAACTGGGCTACGGTGGACCAGAAAACACAGTGAGTGCCGTAACCTACGGCCAGAGCCGTAGGCTACGGCGGCGCCAGGTTTTGTTTCCTTGTTTTCTTCATAACTTTCTCGTTTCAACTCCGTTTTCTTCGCCGTTTTTGCCCACATTCTCGTAATTTCATCCTATATCATGTTATCTTATTAATTCTTCAATTCCAATAATTGATTTTTTCATTTGTTCTCCGTCTTTCAATCTCCAATTTAGCCGCGCCTATTCGAAGCTTCATTTCCACACTTTTAAGCCCCAAATGTACCTGAAACACAAGCATCCGTAGTTATCTAATTCAAGATAAATATATGGATAAATGCGGGGTTAAATTATCATTTATAACACTCAAGGTTTGTCCTACGGACTACCCGTCACATCCCCACACTTAACCGTTGCTTGCCCCCAAGCAACTCGCCCAAAACCAACTCGTAACTCCTTAAGCGATCAACATGAATCAAGCAAACAAATGTCCTAATTTTACTAACTTTTCTTAAAACCCGCATAACACACCCCTCACAATGGCTCTCCTCTCGGTGACAAACAATACTAGCAAGGATGAGCTAGAACACACTCAAGGCAAACGGGTAGTTGAACAATAATATGCTTGTACTCAAATCGGTCCTTCGCCTAAAGAATTTGCTAAGCATGCATGCGAATCAAAGGGACTTAAAGGTTGTAACACGGCTAGGCATACAGGTAGGAAATGGAAATATATGTAGTAGCTAATGATTCGACCCGGTCTTTTATTTCTATCAACATAACATCTATATACAATACATCAATCTCTTTTTCTCTTTTTTTTTCATTGCTTTTTCTCTTTTTTTTTTCTTTTCATTTTTTCTCATTTTTTCATTTTCTTTTTTATTTACAAACAATTGAAACATCACATAACAAACATACTAATATAAAATGCTAATACTACTAGACCGGGTCGAATACGGGTGAATTTTTGAGGAACTAGGCATGGGTTAACAAACGATCGGCTTAAAGCTCAAAATGGCTACTAAAAGTCCAAACCCCTGCCCCTATCGCGACCAAACTCATATATATAACTTATGAGGTCCAACCCCCCAAATCCCACACTCGCACTCACCAAGACGAGGCTACCTAATTGCTCTTATCCTCTTCACATGCATTTCAAGCTAAGGCCTCAAACCGAATTCAAGCACAAGTTCTAATGCACCCCCACCCATTGCCACTCTCATCAAAGAAAATATTTCTAACAATTCAAATAAGTGGCTCAAACTCTCACCAAGAAAAAGGGAATATGGGTTGCCGGTGTGTCATGCGGTTTAGTACTTAAGTGTTTAATTTGGACTATTTTTCGCTTGATTTCAAAATTTTCAAAAATTTCCCCCCATCCCCACACTTGGGATACATTGTCCCCAATGTATGGTTTTGAAAGGGAAAGATCGCTAAAAAACACACCAAACCCCTTTTTTTTAATAATAAGCAAAAGCAAACAAACTAACTACCAATATTTCAAAGCTAAAGAACATGATAAATCTAAGGAAATAGTACATGGACCTGATGAAGTTTGACACAACAGATGTTGTAGATGATCTGATATCCCATCACCACCTTCACACAAATATCCGTACATCTTCCCCACACTTGAGTGTTGCCATGGCCCTGAAACATAGAAAACTAAAGAAATAACATGATCAGTGAAAAACCCCGGGTTGCCTCCCGAGCAGCGCTAAGTTTTCAGGTCTTCAGCCAGACCGTGCCACCCCCATTTATGGTGGCTCAAAGAAACGGTTTCTGCCATCTCCATCACTGTAGTGTACCATTGGGTGAAATGCATCCATCAAATGTCCATTCGGTGGATAGTCAAATACACACCTGCTCGAACCCTCATGCCTTTCTTCCCAACCCTGCGGTTTGTTCGTTTTCATTCTTTGACGCGCACTCTTCATATGATCATTAGACTATCTACCCTTCTCTTCAATAGACTCATAACTAATTACCCTAGTATGAACATCAAAGTACAACGTACGGTTCTTTTCGGTCATAGTAATGATCCCGTCTCTACAGTTGATTTGAGCATTTGCTGTATAAAGAAACAGTCGACCTAAAATTACCCTTTGTTGTGATGCCAATTTGGTAAAAGCGTAATCTAAGACCAGAAAATCCACCGAATATTCGAAATCTCCCAACTAAATCAAAACATTCCTAACCACTCCCCGTGGACGCCTCCAAGTTTCATCCGCCAAACTAACCATGGTGTCTACATCTTCAAGCGGACCAAAATCATACATGTCATATATATCTCCTGGTAGCACACTCATGCCCGCCCCGTAGTCCAACAATGCGTGAGGGATTTTTAATTTTCCCTCACGGATAGGCACGATTGGTGCTCCATGTTCTTTATCATTCTCACCATCGGCGTCCTTCCCTATACCTGTATTGATTTGACACGAAGAGGTTAGAAATTTTTCATTTAATTCGGTACTAGGAGCGGTGCTTACCACATTGATATTAACGCTTTTTATGTTCTTGGGATTTGTCACCGTGTCACTCGGTAGCTGACCTTTTGCTTTCTTCAATATTGCCACTTCACTCGCAAGTTGACCCATTTGGGTGGTCAACGATTGAATAGCTTTGTCATGGATTTCATCTTTTTTCATACGAACCTCATCAAGTTGATTTCTTCGTTGCATCTCCATTTGCATCGCTTTCAACATCTCCATGACCTCATTTCCACCCGAGGAACCTTGACCCGAAAACCCACCTTGATTATTAAACGGTTGGCGTGGAACAAAGTTACCTTGACTTCCTTGAAAATTCGGGTTGGCTTGGTTTGAGGGATTCCCATATTGAAAATTTGGGTGGTTTCATAAACCGGGGTGGTAAGTATTTGAATTCATGTTGTAATTTCTACCACCCCCACCTTGACCTTGTAATGCATTTACCTCCTCATATTACCCATCCACTCCTTGGCAATTTTCCGCCGCATGTCCTAATTCGTTGCAAAGTGCACAAACATCATAGATTTGATTAGTGGATTGTACATTTGCATCTTTCGCCGTATGTACTTGGGTTCTAGTAATAGCCGGTCGTGCTATCCTTGACGATTGAGCTTTCCTTTTTGAGGTAATAGCCATTTGTTCCAAAAACAGCCAATCATCTTGCTCGTAGTTAGTACCAAAAGTACCATTTGTGATGGACATCAAGTCACGAGCATCTTCGGAACATAACCCCTCATGAAATGCATTCAACAACTCCCATAGCTCTATCCCATGATGAGGGCAATTTTTTATCATCAAATTAAAGCAATCAAATGCTTCATGAAACACCTCTCCTTGTTGTTGTTGGAAGCTTCTCAAGCTTCGCCTTGCATCATTTGTCTTTTGGGCGGTAAAGAACTCTTCTAAAAAGATTTGTTTCATTTCTGCCCATGTGTAAATAGATGCCGAAGGTAAGGTGTAAAACCATTTTTTCGCTTTGTCTTCTAGCGAAAACTGAAAAAGTACCAACTTTACTTCATTCGCCGAAAACCCTTGTCCACCGATAGTATTGCATATCGAATCATATGCTTCCAAATGAAAATAGGCATCTTCTGTTGCTAGACCCTTGTACTTCGGTAGACTTTGTAAAGAATTTGTTCTAACTTCAAAAGTCCTTCCTTAATTATTTTGAGGAATGACTATTGGCGACGGGTTGTTGGTAATTACCGGCCTAAAGTGTGCCTCTATACCTCTCACGGGCTCTCGAATATGTCTTCTTGGTACGCCCAACCGGACTCTTGGACGTGCGGGACCCATTGGTCTTTGAGCTTGTGGTCGTGGAGGCCCAAATTATTGTAGAGGTGGTTGAAACATTGGCCTCACATTTTGTTGTTATTAAACTTGCCTTTGAATCTGTGGGCCTTGTGGTGGTACTTGTTGCGGTATGATTTGTTGTGTAATTGGTTGTTGAGGAACTCTACCAAAACCTTGCATCCCTTGCCTTCCACCTTGACCTTGCACATATGTGTACTCCCCTTGATCTCCATCTCCTCCATAC
Organism: Helianthus tuberosus; assembly: GCA_030545235.1. Lineage (NCBI taxonomy): Eukaryota > Viridiplantae > Streptophyta > Magnoliopsida > Asterales > Asteraceae > Helianthus > Helianthus tuberosus. The sequence goes on along the minus strand of CM060379.1, from coordinate 30,472,459 downwards.
ATATACCCCTCTTCGTCATAACCCCCGAATTCTTCGTCATAACCATCATCATACCCATCTTGTCTTGCACCCGAGGTTTGCAAGAATTGTGGTTGTTGATATTGTACTCCTGGTTGCAGAGGTGATTGAAATGGAGTGAAATGAATGATAGATGGACCGGTTTGGTATAAATTGGGTGGTGGTATTTGTTGGGATGATGAAGGTTGACCGGGTGTCGGGAAAAATGATGAGAAGGCTGGAACATCGGATGATGTAGGAGTATAGCTAAAAGAGTATTCGGGTTGAGCATTTTCGGGCAATGTGGTGTTAGTATTGGTCGGTTTAATTTCGGATGTGGATACAGGAATGGTAGTATTTGGTGAAGGCATGGATGATGTAGGTATAAAAGATGGTGTAGGTTGACTCGTAGTGGGTGGTGGTGGAGGATCCATGTATCTGATCGGTGTAACTGGTGTTGTAGGTGTTGTTGGTGAACCACTGATTTTGTTTTCTCGTAGCAAAATTTTGTTTCTTCTCAAAGCCCGTTCAATTTCTGGATCAAATGCCAATAGTGATAGCTTGTGAGAGCTCCTAGTACGCATGCACCTGTAAATACCTGCACACTAACACACCCAGCGTAAACCAGAAAAATAACAAACTTAAAAAGACTAAAATAACACACGTTGCGCACTACTCCCCGGAAACGGCGCCAAAATTTGACGTGATGTCGTGGTCACAATCAAATTTAATCCAAATACTACTAATAGCTAGTGGTAAGTGGGTATCGAACACAGGGAGTTTGTGGAATATGTGCTATTAAAAGTTTCTCTAAGTTAAATAAAATTAAACTAATTGCAATGAAAGTAAAATTCAAAAGTTGGTTTATTTGATTGAGTTTTAAAAACTAAGATTACTATTCTAATTGCAAAATGAAAGTTTGGATTGTAAACAATTTAGAGACAAATGACCATCTTTAGTTTCCGGTTTGCTTTGACATTTATGCTATCATTCACTAGAAAGAACTACATAGACATAGTTCATGTGTGATTACTTGTTGTGATAAAAGGGAACTAAGTACTCAGATTCATAGAATGTGAGGTTATTACCCGATGACCAATTAACCCTTACCCAATCCTAATTCTACCCATGATATCTCGATTGCCAACGGCACCAAGAACGTATGGTTTCAAACTAGATTAACATAAGAATCAACAATTTACAAACAAGCAATCACACACCATAACAAACAAATCATAAAGATAAATTCATTATTCTAGAAATATGAAATCCAAACATAAAGTCTTATGCAAACCTTCAACCAAAGATAGTCATAACAAGTTTAGCCACACATGGCCCGAACAAACATCATCATCAAAGTTTTAATCTTCAAGCAAATTAAAAACATAAAAACAATGATTAACCAATGTCTTCAAGCTCCAAGAACACTCCCAACTCGTCTCTAGATGATAGGTAACCGAATGGGATTGATTGGACTTCAAGAGACATCATAAAAAGTCACTAAAATGGGCAGTTACAAGTTAACGGCGCCATAACCTACGGCACCCGCCGTAGGCTACGGTGGCAATCAAAACACTACGGCACCCTTAAACTGGGCTATGGCGGACCAGAAAACACAGTGAGTGCCGTAACCTACGGCCAGAGCCGTAGGCTACGGCGGCGCCAGGTTTTGTTTCCTTGTTTTCTTCATAACTTTCTCGTTTCAACTCCGTTTTCTTCGCCGTTTTCGCCCACATTCTGTTAATTTCATCCTGTATCATGTTATCTTCTTAATTCTTCAATTCCAATAATTGATTTTTTTTCATTTGTTCTTCGTCTTTCAATCTCCAATTTAGTCGCGCCTATTCAAAGCTTCATTTCCACACTTTTAAGCCCCAAATGTACCTGAAACACAAGCAACCGTAGTTATCTAATTCAAGATAAATATATGGATAAATGCGGGGTTAAATTATTATTTATAACACTCAAGGGTTGTCCTACGGACTACCCGTCAAGAAGACATGCTCTATGTGTAGTTCCTTGAACCAGTTTTGCAAGTCTTCTGCTGTGAAGTTAGTGCCGTTATCGGTGACGATCCGCAATTGTAAGCCAAAACGGCATATGATCTGTTCCCATATGAACTTTCGTACTACCATTTTTGTTGTTGAAGTCAGAGCTTTTGCCTCCATCCACTTAGTAAAATAGTCGTTCGCAACTATTATAAACTTTACTGCTCCAGGGCGTCTGGGAATGGACCAACCATATCGATTCCCCACTACTTGAAAGGCCACGGCATTGTGACTGGAACTAAGGCATTCTAGGGTCGCAATGTCTTGGGTGCATGTCGTTGGCACGCGTCGCATTTCCTCAGAATCTTTATTGCATCCAAATGCATCCCTGGCCAATAGTAGCTTGCATTCATCACCTTTGCCACGACCATATGTGGGCCTGCATGAATTCCGCAAATACCTTCATGTATCTCTCCGATGAGATAATTTGCATCCTGTAGGTCTACACACCGTAACAAGGGTCCTAAGTAAGATCGCTTGTATAAGATGCTATCGGACATTTGATGATGTAAGGCTTTATGATGAACTTTTCTGGCCGCCCCCTTGTTTTCTGGAAGTATCCCGGATTGCAAATACATGATTATTGGCGACATCCATGACGCATATCCCATTTGTATGACATTCACCTGCCTGAGAGGGACGGATGGGTTTTTCAGTACTTCAGTGTGCACACCTTTGGCCAGGTGCTGGAAGCTTGTAGAAGCAAGTTTGCATAATGCATCAGCAGGCTTGTTTTCACTCTTATTGATATGAGTGATTTTGAAGGAGTTGAATTGTTAGAGCAACTAATTTGGTTGTCCAAGGTTGAGTGCCATGATCTCACCATTTGTGTCGTATAGCCCGTTTATTTGGCCTGCGACTAACAGTGAATCGACATGTGCTTCAAGGTTCTTCACCCCCATTTTCACTGCCAAGCGTAGCCCACCAAAAAAGCTTCGTATTCTGCCTCATTGTTTGTGCTTTTAAACTCCAGGCGTTTGGCATAAGTAAACTCATCTTGTCCGGGCTTACCAGCCTCAACCCTGCTCCTGCTCCATCCTCATTGGATGCTCCGTTGGTGTATCATAGTCAAACTTCATCCATGGCTTGTTTTTCGGCCTTTTCCATTGCCTTACACTCTCTGTCTTTTTCATCGGGCACTTATGTGATGAAGTCTTCTAGTACATGCCCCTTGATTGCCGGTCTTGGCCTAAAACCACATTGTGCCCTCCCAGCTCGATGGCCCACTTGGCTAATCTCCCTGAGATTTCTGGTTTTGCTAGGATGTGGCCAATGTTGTAATTCATCAGAACATGGATGACGTGTCCTAAGAAGTATCTACACAGCTAGGACTAGCTTTTCCATAATTGAATATCTGGTTTTTGGGTCCTTTAACGTGCGGCTAACGTAATATACTGGGGTTTGCATGCCTTGACGATCAACCAAGAGGACTGCCCCCACTGCTTTCTCCGAAGCTGACAAGTACACAACCAACGGTTCTTCCTTCATTGGAGCTATAAAAGTTGGGAGTCGTATCAAGCATTCTTTCATTTCTTTGAATGCAACTTCTGCTTCGGAAGTCCATTGGAACTTGTTTTTCTTGACGCAATTGCGCAATGTTTTTATAAATGGAAATGATTTCGCGGCATGATTGGTGAGGAAACTGTTTAGCGCAGCTAAACGCCCTGCCAACACTTGCATTTCATTGATCGTTGACGGTGAGGGCATTCGTTCAATTGCGTGTACCTTCTCTGGGTTTACCTTGAAACCGTCTTTTGTGACAATAAACCACAAAAACTTCCCTTCTTCCATTCCAAATAAACATTTGGATGGATTAAGCTTCAGATTGACATTGCAGAGCGTGTTAAAGGTTTTCTCTATGTTTTATAACATCTGATCTTCTTCCTTGCTCATGATCACTAGATCATCCATGTAAACCTCTACATTCTTACCGATGCCATCCCCGAACGTCTCGTTCACCAGTCTTTGATACGTGGCCCCTTCGTTGCGTAACCCAAAGGGCATCTTGGTGTAGCAATACAGGCCCATTGGTGTGTGGAAGGCCATTTTATCTTCGTCCTCTATGGCCATTTGGACCCGATGGTAGCCTTTATAGCAGTCCAAAAAGCACTTCCATCTAAATGCGGCCAAGGAATCAATTTTTTCGTCGATTTTCGGTAACGAATAACAATCTCTTGGGTACGCCTTGTTTAGGTCCTTATAGTCAACACACATTCGCCATCCGCCATTTCATTTTGGAACCATTACTGGGTTCTGACCCATGTTTGGTAACGTACTTCTCGTAAAATCCACGCTTTGAGCAGCTCTGTTACTTGCTCCTTCATTGCTTCGTTCTTTTCTGGCCCTAGATTTCGCTTTGTCTGGACAACCGGCTTAACATTCTCTGAAACGTTCAATCGATGTTCTGCTATGTGTCGTGGGACACCCACTGATGTGTGTAAAATGCAACATATAAATTACATCAAATGAGGCATAAAACTAACCCTTTTTAGTACTAATGTTGGAAAAAGTGTGCTTTTGTCTTCCTTTTGTATTTTCAGGATTAAATGAGCTCAAATGAACAAAAGAAGCAAAAAATGCAGCTAAATCTAACAATAATACAAGAAAAGGAATACACGTGGCATGCCCGACCCCTCGACAGCATCTTCCCAAGCAAAAACAAGAGAATAGAAGGCTAAACACGCCCCGTGCTCATTGAACAATGGGGCGTGCCCAAGTATCTGCAGAAAAGACAAAGTTGTAGAAGCTTCTATCACCCAACACGGGGGGCGTGTCCAGAGGACACGGGGCCGTGGTCAACGATAAGATTCGCAGAATCCAAGCAAATCTTGATAGTACAGATACGCTTCTGCACACGGGGGCGTGCCCAGCGGACACGGGGGCGTGGTCAACTAATGCAGACAAACTGCATTTAATGAAGAAAGAAAAGATGGGTGGACACGGGGCCGTGTCCGGGCTTCTATGCAGGCTATAAATAGAGGTGCTTGGTTCACTTCAAAGGCATCCCTTGGCAAACCACCTCTCTCACACTTCATGTAGGATCGAGGATTCATCCAATACGAGTCAATCTGAGTCAAATCTAGTTTCTAGAAAGGCGGAATCAGACTAGAAACCGTCAATCAGTGTTAGAATACGTGTAGAAGAGTAGAAATATACTTTAAACATGTTCTTCATTCATATAAAACGTTTTGGTAGAGAGAGAATTTTGGCAGCACTTCGTGACAACAATCTCCAGAAGTTGCAAATGAAAAACACTACTAGCCTATTTATAGGCTTGCCAGTCCTCACGAAACATTTCATGCTTTCTGGCCATTTCATGCTTTCTGGCCAATTCATGCTTTCTGGCCATTCCGTGCTTTAGATTTTTCAAACAATTACATATACATGACACGACATAGACTGATGACGTAGGCGATAAACATTATGCATCAACAAACTCCCCCTTGGATATTGCTGCAGTCTTCAGTCAGTCTGTCTTCAAAACATCCTTCATAAAGACTTGAAAAATTCTTCATGACGCTTTGGCTTCTTTAATAACATCTTTCTGAGCTTTTCATTTTCCTTAGCAGCTCTCTGCTCATCTTCAACTAGCCTTTGTAAACATGTAGCTCTAGCAATCTTGTCTTTCTCTTCACGTTCTTCTTTCCTTTTCTTCGCTTTCAGAAGTTCTTCTTTAGGCTCCTCCTTTTGTTAAGTTTCCGTGCTTTGGGGATCGACACCTAGCTTTCCGGTTACAAGCTCCCCCTTGCGTCAAGCTCGTCTTAAGACTCACCCTTAGATTCAGCTATCGGGATCGTAATCTGGAACTTTCGTCTACAAATCTCAAACATTTATGAGAAAAATCATCTTGAATGTCCAGGATTGATGACCTGGCTCTTTCAACATATGCTAAAATATTTTTACAGTGAAAGCATTTTTAGTTGTCCAGGATTACTTGATTCTCTCCCCCTATCAAAATACTATAAATATTTGACGATATTAAGAATCCAACAACTAAACCTAACTCTTTACAATCAGATTTTACCAATTTGAGCATCCAAATCCCTCACAGTCAATCATCCAAGTCCAAATTAATGACCTTGGAGACTTCACAAATTGTTTTTGATTTTTGAATAAAAACTTCAAGTTTCAAATTAATAAACTTGTTTATTTTCAGAAACACGATCAGCATACTCAGATTTTGAAACTCAGCTTTCGGACATAGGTTGTCGAAAATAAAGTAGAAATCAAAATCTTTTTATATTTTTCTGAAACATAAAAGCAGTAAAGAAATATTTACAAACATATTTACAGACAATATTTTTGTTTGAGTTTGCTTCAGAGGATCATATCAGTTTATGACAAAACACTAGCACCATTGAGCTTTAAACACTTTAAGTTCTAAACGATTCACTTAGATTGTCAGTATACTGATCCACTTAAATTTTCATACAAAGTTCAATCGTTTCGAGATACGAGAATTAGTGTTTTAAGCACTTAACTTATTCGCGTGTCCCACCACAGAATATACTCCCGTATCAAGATTCCTATATTCAGTCTTACAGGTGAATGTACAGTAATGATATCTGTAAACGGGTAATGCGAGGCCATGAGAGCTCAGGTTAGAACTTCCGTTCAGACAAAGAGATGATGGCTCGACTTTAGGTGTGTCCCGTTTGGGGATCTTTTCTTCAACAGCACATGATTAGCATTTTTCAATGTTTCATCATTTTTTATGCTGGGGATGGGCTTTATGATTAAAGCTGTGCAGAGTATTATACGAGGACTAGGCTATTGCTCCCGCAAAATCAGAAGTCCTGGTATAATACCCCAGATATCATCACGTACAAAGACCTAGTATGTCAGAAATAGGCAATCTCTCAAACAAGATTTCGGGGGTTACCCATATATCCGAGAGATGTTCCCCACGAGTTAAGTAAGTATTTGATATTTAGGTTTGTATCTCGAAATCTATCTACTAAGCGTGTAAAAACCTACTGACATATCATCAGTGAGACCGTTTATCACATTTTAACTTTCCAAATCTTTAGCGTACTGTGATTTTCTAACTGATGTACTATTATTTCCTCTTTTTACACAAAAACTCATTTTGATTTTATCATATTTTTGGCTTTTTCAAATTTTCTAATATTTTTGGATTTAACAATTTCTTACTCCCCCTAAAATTCAAAATATTTAAAGAAAATTTGACAACCTGATACTGATAGCTTTGTCTCGCCATCCATTTTCTGCTTTTCGTGCACTGAATTGCAGAAAATATAACATGTGAATCAGAAATTACCCCCATGATTTACAACACATTGATATTTTACAGTTTGAAAACCGTTTTTCAATCTTTGTGAAATTAATCATGTTTGTTCCGCCATGAGGGTTTCGGCATATTCATTCAACATATTTTTGTAAATTTTTAAAATTTTCAATTTTTAGGGTTTTGAAATATGGTTTATTTATGTACAGAAATGAATAAACTCCCTGGTTTCAGACGCAGGGACCAGCAACCTCCTCTCCTCGTGCCAGGCTGCTCCCTTTCCAATTTGATGATCATCTGTTTTCTTGAACACCTTGAATTCCAGCAAACCCAACATAACCTCCATTGATTGACCTGACGTCGTATAGCAATGCTAACATCCCTGTCATGTGCTGTGAGACGTCGCTATCCATTATTCATTTAGAAATGATAGACCTTGGAAGCTCCTACACTCGTCAAAAGACATTTACTTAAACAATGATACCCAAGATTTTTCAACATTTGGTACACTACCAAAGACAATATCTTGAGCTACTATGTCAAGTTTTGGTATGTTAAAAACAACATTTGGAACATCAGATTTTGGTTTTGATTTTAGAGCTCCTTCCTTGATAGGTGGGAATTCTTCAATCAACTTATCTAACTCAAACTCACTTTTCTCATCATTGGTTGCAAAGATTTTCGGTTCAGATTTTAAAACTCCTTCCATTTTCTTTCCCTCAAAAGAATGTTTACGTTTCTCCACCCATGTTTGACATTGGAAAGTCTTCGTTTTAGGATAAATATTTGAAGTCCTTTGTGATTTTGAAGATTCACCAATTTCAAAAGTTGATTTTGGTTTGTCCTCTGACTTCAATGATTCACCGCGTTTAAGAATACGCACGGGGGATACCATAGGTGATTTTCCATTAACATCCTTTGAAATATTTGGTTTTGGTTTATGGAAAACTGGTTTTATTATCTTTTTTACACATTGTTTGGCCATGTGGCCAATTTCATTGCATCGATAACAGATTCTTTTGTCATATTCAACAAAAATGGATATGTTGGCCTCGTCTTTTATATTTTTGGCCGCAATAAAATCGTCAACTGCTTGCTTACTAAAAATATAATCCTTTTCGACTTCTATGTTATTACCAGCCACAAACACTTCACTCAATTTTTCTTTTCGCATAACTTCTTTCTTAGCCATTTTCGTCTCAAAACCAACACCTTTCTTTTTGAAATTGTTACCATGTCTCTTGTTATTACCATTCTTACCCACCCATTCATTTTTCTTTCCCGGGTTGTTTGTTGGTTGTTTAACAAAAGATTTTTTCGGTTTTGATAGAAACTCATTGTTGTTAACTTCTGAGATATCAATTTCCACGAGTTTAAAAACTTTTTCAACATTTTCCAAGTTCGCATTCTGAATCGGGTACTCAAAATCAGTATATAGTTTGTCAGTTCCGGTCATTGTGTAAACCATAATGATTGAATCGTCATCCAAAACTTTATCGGATTTTGGGATAAACTTATCAAGAAAGTTTCCGTCATCTTCAGAATCTGAACTGGAATTCTCAAAATGAGTTTTAACCGTTTCGAAATCAGTGTTATCACTCTCTTCATCCAGCACTTTGTCTACAACTGTTTTAACCAATTGTGACTAGTTGTCGGTGTTAGACGGAGAGAATGTAACATCTATGTTTTCCGGTAACTCATTCTCTTCTGTTCTCAATTTGAGATTCAATGCCTCCTCCACCCCGTCTGGATATTTCTGAGAGTAATGATTCCACATTGGGGGTGGAACATTTTTGAAATCAGTTTGTTGAGGAACAATCTGATCAATCACATATGAAGATGAAACATAACTGATCAACTTTTTGTCAACTCTTTCTGTCTCTATGCGCATCAGTTTAAGTTCCTTCTTTAGAGATGCGATTGTGTCCAGATAAATGTTAATCGCCATTTGCTTTTCCATGACCGTAGCTTTGAGCAAATTAGCAATTTTATCATTTTCTTTACTTTCATTGTGAATCATTTTAATTGATCGTGACAGAGTGTCATAAGCTTCTTTAACATCATTAAAATCAAATTTTAATTTGTCGTTAAACTTTTTCAACTCTTGAAACTGTTTGTCTTTTTCAAGACAATCTATGCATGGTTTTAAACAATTTTCGCATGGCTTTTCAAGAATTGGATCAACTTTATCAAAAACATTTTCTTGTTTATCATTTTTACTTTCCGATTTACCAAACTCTCCGGACTCAGACTCGGATTTCTCTCCGGATTCGGACTTCTCATTTTCTGATTTGTCATCGGACTCGGACTCCTTTTCAACTGACACTAACTCTTGAGTTGCATCTTTGGTCTCGTTGTTATCAGAAGATGTTTTAGTTTGTTCTACCTCTTGAAGCTTGACCATAAGAGCTTTGTCTGCTATTTCTTTCAAAGTCTCTTCATTCATTTCCTTTGAGACATCAATGATCTCTTGAACCGGAGTTTGTTCAACTTCGTACTGTGGGCAAAAACCCGTAGTCGGTTCACTAAAAAAACTGCAAAAGAATCAAACACATTAGTTTCTGGTATTATAGACTTAAATGCATTAGTAATAACCTCCTGTTCAGACTGATAATAGTAGACCGCTGCTGCCTCCTCTTCTAGATCTGCAAAACTTTCTTCATTTACCACTTCACTGACTTCTTCAACTTCAGGAACACATTCCTCGATTTCCGGTTCCGGCTCTTCAATAATTTCAGCCATCATTGCAAGACCACTTCCTGGAACATCTTGCTGAACATCTTGCTGTACGTTTGCAGATTTCATTTTCCTCATTTTCTGAAGTTCAAGCTCATGACCTTCAATTCTCTCGATAAACGTACTCAAATTGAAACCCACATATTCCAAATTGTTCTTCAAAACCAATAAGAATGTACCCCACTCTTCTTGTGGTAGTGCGTCAGCCAACTTATCAACCCACTCTTCGTCTGTTTTATCTATACTCAAACGTTTCATCTCCACTACCCAGTGACAGTACCTCTCAATCAATTCTTTCGTTGATTCTCCACTGATAGCAGTAAATATGTCAAATTCTTTTTTTAGTAGCGCTTTTTTGCTTTTGATCATTGAAATACTCCCAAGAAATTTAATTTTAAGAGCATTCCAAATAGATTGTGCATCACCCTGATGCTGTAACAGTACCAAAATGTCTTCCTTAATTGCCTGTTGCAATATACTGACCATCTTCTTCTCGGCTTTAAAGTGTTCTTGTTCGGCCGGAGTTAACGTGTTAAGTGTTTTCGGAAGACCAGCATCATTCGTAGGAACAACATATTTTCTTTCAACCTTTAGCCAGCATTCGAGGTGATTCGCCTGAGCCCACGTGCGAAATCTATCCTGTCACCCCGAATAATCTTCAATGTTGAGCAGTTTCGATGGTTTTTGCATGGTTCCTAGCTCGTTTTCCATATTCACATTATGGGCTATACTTGCTGGAGTTTGAGCTGCTGTCATACCTCCTCCGAAAAACGCATTGTAAAACTCTTTATTGTCCATTTTTATACTTTTAAAAATGTTTCGAAAAATTTTTAAGTTTTGAAAAATTTCAATTTCAAGCGACCTGGACTTCAAACTATCTGGAACAATTCGTGTGACCGGGAATCAATTTCACACGACCTGACAAGTTTTCGTGCGACCTGACAAGTTTTTGTGCGACCTGGACAATTTTTCGTGCGACCTGACAAGTTTTCGGCTCTACCTGCGAGATAAAACATTTTAATGAGAAGTCTACTTGTAATTGTGCTACAGAGGCGTAAAAACATGTAAGCCCTTTGTTTATTTGTTCGCGGGTTTTCACGCCGCTTTGAAGGTCACCAATGATTTGTTCTGATGGATGGTACGATAACGTTCTTGGCATGACTGTATCAGGTACGCTCACTTCCGATTGCAAATTTGTTATATCCTGATCACCCGTGTGATCAACAGCATTTGAAGTCGCAATATTTGGTTCCTCATCATAAATCGGATCGGTTTCCGATTCTGAGTCGTCAGATTGGTCAAATATTGGAGCTGTTTCTTCTGGGGTACATGTGCAGTTCCACTAGGACCAGCCTCATGATCATTTGAACCCACGGTGGGCGAGGAAACTACCAACGGTCTCAGTACTTGTTCTTGTGAAAGAGACTGCTGTTGTTGGTATAAGAACGCCAGTTCCTCTTCATTTGGTTCTGTCGGTAGATGGAATGACTCCCAAAGATTATCGTAATCAAATAGCAACCTGTTTCCGGGAAGTTGATTCGGAGCAGTAAACTTTTGACAGTCAACGTGTTGAACTTGTATTATCTTCCCCAAACTCGGAACAAAAACTCTCTTCAACGGACAAGCGTAACCTACAAAAAAACCTTCACTAGCTTTCGCACCAAATTTACCGTCTGGATCAATGAATGTGCATGGTGATCCAATTGGTTCTAAAAATTTCAGATTCGGTTTGTAAAGATGTAACAATTCAAAACAAGTTTTCTTGTACTTCTTCACCGTAAGGACCCTATTGAGCGTGTAACATGCCGTAGCAACCGCTTCACTCCAAAAACATACCGGTAATTTCGAATCTGCTAACATGGTACGAGTTGTTTCGATCAACGTATGATTTTTTCTTTCTGCGACACCGTTTTGTTGTGGAGTATACGGTGCGCTGAATTCATGAAGAATGCCTTTATCGTTGCAGAATTCGAGCATACGGTTGTTCTTGAATTTTGTGCCATTGTCTCTTCGAATACATCTGATCGGCAGTTTGTAAAGATTTTCCATCTTTCTGAATAGCTTCATCAAAGAATCAAACGTTTCGTCTTTTCTCTCTAGAAACATCACCCATGAGAATCTTGTAAAGTCGTCAGTAACAACTAAACAATATAAATCTCCACTTATGCTCTTCACATTTACTGGTCCGAAAAGATCCATATGGAGTCTTTCGAGCGGTAATCTGATGGAGTTCAAAAGCTTTTTCGGATGTGACTTCTTTGTCTGCTTTCCTTTCTTGCATTCAATACAGTCATCGTTAAGATGGAAGCTTTTCAAATTAACGCCTTCTACAAGATCATTATGAACTAAAAAGTTCATCTTTCTCACATGAATATGCCCCATTTTACGATGCCACATGATGGATTCTTTTTCAGTCGCCTTTGTTTTACTCACAAAACATTGTACCTTTTTATCTGTCGTCGTTGCAACGCTCATGTCTAGTATGTAGAGATCGTTTTCACGAGGAGCACGCATCAACACCATTTCTTCAGGTATCTTAAACCCTGGTTTAAGAATCAGACATTCATCTTTTGTGAAATGAACAGTAAACGACTTATCACAAATCTGAGAGATGCTCAACAGATTGTTTTCTAACTCAGCAATGTAGTTCACTTTATCAAAAGATACGACCCCGTTGGTAAGTATTCCTTCTCCAACAATTCTACCACCTTTTTTCTTCTCTTTTGTATACCAATCATTTTGAGTTTCAACGAACTCTTCTAACTTTGTCAATTCATCAATTGCACTATTTTCTTTCATCTCAACATCCTTCCTCCACTTCAAATGATTTATAGGATTTGGATCTTCATATTTATCACTTTTGATGAATCCAAAGAATTCTGTCTTCTTTGGTTCCGGCCAATTCTTGGTGTACTTGGATAATCTGATTAACGTTTCATTATCCATATGATGTAACACCATCAGATCATTTTCTTCATCTTTTACCAGATTCGGATAGGCATGATCTAGCATCATTTGCACAAATCTTGGATACACCCAACTTTTACTACCCGAAGTAATATTATCTTTCATGTAGTGAAAAAAGATTCATGAAAAATTGTATTTCTTGTTGAGCACCAAAGCCGTCACCATACACATCTGATAATCTTTCATCACATCATATCCACCTTTCCTGTGACTAAGCTCATGAATCACTGAATGAATGAAAATTTGTACGGCTTCATAAAACATGCTTTCAGATAATTTGCTTTGTTCAACGGCCCATTATATCCCATTCTCAGCATACAACCTTTGATCATTCTTTCTGGAAATCCTGTCGACGAATTTTCATCATCTGGAAATTCCAAGACTTCTCGAACAAGTTGTTCAGTGATTATGATATCTTTATCTTCACCATCTATGCTAACACTTGAATTAATCACATCATTCACTTCATCGTACTTAGCATTCTTCCAGAAATGAGCAACATGTGATTTGAAAACTTTGTGCTGATTTGTCAACGCCTTTTGGATTGGTAAACACTTCATGAATTCCAAAATTTCTTTAAAAACAACCATCTTTGGTAACGTCTCATCATAAACACAGCAAATGTTGTGCGATGGATCAAACTGCACGTTCGATGCCTAAAACACAAACAAGTTAAACAATTTTGCACAATTTTCAAGATACTATCATTCACACGATCTGGCCATATGCGAAGTGGCCATTTCATGCGATCTGGTGGTCAAACGATCTGACCATCCCAAACGATCTGGTTTCATACGAACTGACTAGTTTCAAACGATGTGGAATTCAAATGATCTGGCCACTTTATGCGATCTGGTACATCAAACGGCGTGACCATCTCATACAAACTGGTGGTCATCACCTCATTTGAACTGACATTGATGAACAGTAAATTGCAGGTTTTTAAAACTGTTTTTATGATGAAATTGAAGCCATAGATCTGTTCTACAACGAATTCCGAGTACATTGATGTGATTTTTATTTTATTTATTCCATTATATAACCCTAGATCTAAGTTCAAACATACTGTTCATTGGAGTTCATGCGATTTCATGAGATTTCGTTCAAATTATCATCAATCTTTACCTTTCCCATGTTCTAAGTTGTGTAAACCAACTTATACAAGGATTCCGATCAACAAGATCACAAGATTCAGGCTCGAAAATGATGAAGTCTCTCAGATCGCCTTGAAGGGTGTGTGTTTGGTGCGGTGTGGTGTGAGAAATGATTTCCACGCGATCTGGTCTCCCCTTTATATAGAGGGAGCCAGGTCGTGCGAACTGAATATTGAGACGGTGTGGCCAGCTCGCACGAGTTGACACATTTGAAACGATCTGGCCAAGATAATACATTCTGGCTACTTCGTGCGAGATGATCACCTCGTGTGAGACAACTTATTTTCATTATTTTTGAATTTTTTAACTTTTAACCTTTTTACCAACACACTCAGTTAACCAAGTCCAAGTTAATGACACTGGTCAACTGCTTAGCCTGCCAAGTCCAAGTTAATGACCTTGGCTGACCAAATTATGATCTCGCTGACAATTTTGAAACATTTTAAGTTCAAATTAATGAACTTTTAAACATTTTGAGCAATTACCAACACTTTTCTCAAACATTTCTTATCAAACCCAAATGATCCAACATGTTTCGCACTGTAGAACTTTGATCATCAGATCTCCAACGTCTGTTGTCGAAAATAAGATAAAATGACAAATCTTTTTGGGTTTAAGAAACAGAAAACTGTACAAACATATTTACAAACAACTTTTTGTGAGTTTGTGTAAGAGGATCATATCAGTTTTTGAGACTTATCACCAACACCGTTGATCTTGATTTAACTTTAAATCTTAAACAAATTCACTTCTGATTGTCAGTATTGTTGTCCACTTAAACTTCTACACAAGTTTCAATTGATTCAAGATACGGATTAGTGTTTTAAAGACTTAGCTTATACGCGTGTCCCACCTCAGAATATACTCTTGTATCAAAATTCCCTAGATTCAGTCTTACAGGTGAGTATACCAATCTGATATCTGTATTCGGGTTAGTGCGAGGCCATGAGAGCTCAGGTTAGAACTTTTGTTCAGACAAAGAGATGATGGCTCGACTTTAGGTGTGTCCCGTTTGGGGATCTTTTCTTCAACAGCACATGATTATCATTTTTCAATGTTTCATCATTTTTTATGATGAGGGTATGCCTTAAAAGCGCGTAAAGTATTATACGAGGTCTAGGCCATTGCTTCCGTAATATCAGAAGACCAGGTATAATACCCCAGATATCAAACAGTATAAAGACCTAGTATCTCAGAATCAGGCAATCTCTCAAACAAGATTTCGGGGGTTACCCATATTTCCGAGAGATGTTCCCCACGAGATAAGCAAGTATTGATATTTAGGTTTATATCTCGAATTCAATCTACTAATTGTGTGAAGTCTACTGGCACATCATCAGTGAGACTTGTTTAAAATCATTTTGACTTTCCATTTCTTTAGCATGTTGTGATAGTCAACTAATGTACTATCATTTCCTCTTTTTCACAACAAAACTCTTTTTGTCTTTTTCAATGTTTTTGTATTTTTTAAATTTTATCATGTTTTTGTATTTTCTATAAACTTTCTCCCCCTAAAATCAAAAACATATTTTTGTGTTTTTGGTTTTATCAAAAGCAGTAAAGAAACTGTATAGAAAACATGACAACTAGACGCAGATCACTTCTGATCGCCATCCTCCTCGGCCTCACACTCTACCACCCTCCCAGAAAACAAATTCTTTAACCCATTCAATTTCAAAAGATAATTAAATCTTGTTTTATCAAAGGGTTTTGTGTAAAAATCAGCTCTCTGATCATCGGTGTGAATATAATCAATTCGAATCAATTTCTTTTCGTAGCAATCACGAATAAAATGATGTCGAATCTCAATATGTTTTGTTTTAGAGTGTTGAACCGGATTTTTAGTGATATTAATGGCTGCCTCATTGTCCACAAAAATTGGTGTGTCTGAGAATTGCAAACCATAGTCCCTCATTTGCTGTTGGATCCAGAGGATCTGAGAACAATAGCTTGAAGCCGAAACGTATTCAGCCTCATAAGTCGAGAGAGAGACTGTGGTTTGTTTCTTACACTGCCAAGTGATTAGCCGAGTTCCGAAGAACTGACAACCAGCAGTTGTGGACTTTGCATTTAACTTACAACACCCGAAGTCAGAGTCAGAATATCCAGTTAGAGAGAAGTCACCGGATCGGGGATACCACAAGCCGGTGCTTGGGCAACCTTTGAGATACCGTAAAATTCTCTTCACTATCACCATGTGTGATTGTCTCGGACTTGATTGATACCGGGCGCAGAGGCAAGTTGGATACATGATGTCCGGTCGTGATGTTGTCAGATACATTAGCGATCCTATGATTGACCAATATTGCGTTTCATCCACTTTCTCACCACTTTCATCCGGACATATACCATGATTTAAAGCCAGGGGGTTGATATGGGAGATGATTCGGACATATTGAATTTTTCCAACACATCATTCACCTATTTTGTCTGGTGTATGAAGATTCCATCGGGCAGTTGCTCAACTTGAAGCCCGAGAAAGAACTTCATCTCCCCCATTGAACTCATTTCAAACTTCTTTTTCATGACCTTCTCAAATTCTTTACACAACTCATTGTTCGTTGATCTGAAAATTATATCGTCAACATAAATCTGCATGATAAGTAGATGTCCTGCAACCTCTTTAGTGAACAAGGTACTATCGACAGTCCCTCTGGTGAACCCGTTGGTCAGCAGATGCTGGGAAAGCATCTCGTACCAGGCTCTCGGGGCTTGGTGTAATCCGTATAACGCCTTGTCGAGTAGATACACCTTGTCTTTGTGTACAGGATCGGTAAAACCTGGTGGTTGACCGACATACACTTCTTCTTTAATCTTTCCATAGAGAAATGTAGATTTGACATCCAGTTGGTAGACCTTGAATCCCTTCCATGACGCGAACGCCAAGAAGATTCTGATTGCCTCAAGTTGAACAATGGGAGCATATGCTTCAGTAAAGTCAATCCCTTCTTGCTGACTAAATCCTTGGACTACCAAATGTGCTTTGTTCCTTACTATAACCCCTCTATCATCTCTTTTACATTTGAAGACCCACTTGGTCTTGATCAACTTCTGATCTTCCGGGAGATCAACCAACCTCCACACTCCAAGCTTTTCAAATTGTTGTAACTCTTCTTGCATTGCATTTACCCAACTCTCTTCGGTTAATGCTTATTTGTAAGTTTTTGTCAGGTCGCACGAAAAAATTGTCCAGGTCGCACGAAAACTTGTCAGGTCGCACGAAAACTTATCAAGTTTTCTTGTTCATATTGGGATGTTCAAACGAAGTGAGTTTCAAACGACCTGAAGTGTATCACACGAACTGGACTATCCAACTCGTGCGAAGTGACAAAAATCAGTCAATCAATATTTCAGTTCGTGCGAACTGATAAGTTCACACGATCTGGACACTCAAGTCGTGCGAGCTGGTCAGACTGTTTGTACTTTTCACGCGATCTAGTCCAACTCGTACGAGCTGAACAAGACTTTCAAACAATTTGGTCCAATTCGTGCGAACTGGACACAAATTTCAAACGATCTGA
The DNA here is from genome assembly GCA_030545235.1 of Helianthus tuberosus. Lineage (NCBI taxonomy): Eukaryota > Viridiplantae > Streptophyta > Magnoliopsida > Asterales > Asteraceae > Helianthus > Helianthus tuberosus. The sequence goes on along the minus strand of CM060379.1, from coordinate 30,454,788 downwards.
CACAAATTCACACGATCTGCCATTTTTGACAATTTTTTATCAGTTTTAGAGTGATTTATGGTCTGAAACTTTGTATGATTGTTTAAAACGATGTTTTACATGTTATATCCAAAATTCAGTCCATTTTGTCCATGAATTCGTCTGAAAATCCAAGAAAGAGTAGAAGTATGAGGTTCTAAACCATTCAAAACACTGATATCAACAGATTTAACTCATCCTGAGCTCTGATACCACTTGTAGGATCGAGAATTCGTCCAATACGAGTCAATCTGAGTCAAATCTGGTTTATAGAAAGGCAGAATCAGACTAGAAACCGTCAATCAGTGTTAGAATAGGAGTAGAAGAGTAGAAATACATTTAAACATGTTCTTCATTCATATAAAACGTTTTGGTACAGAACGAATTTTGGCAGCACTTCGTGACAACAATCTCCAGAAGTTGCAAATGAAAAACACTACTAGCCTATTTATAGGCTTGCCAGTCCTCACGAAACATTTCATGCTTTCTGGCCATTTCATGCTTTATGGCCATTTCGTGCTTTCTGGCCATTTCATGCTTTAGATTTTTCAAACAATTACATATACATGACACGACATAGACTGATGACGTAGGCGATAGACATTATGCATCAACACTTCACCCACCCACCACCACCATCACAACCCACATCCACCACCATCATCCATCATCCATCATAGAGTGTGTGTAGTAGTCTCGGGATCCAAGATTGATCGTAAGAGTTCTTGACAATCAAAGGCTATGTTTTCCTAAGTCTCTTACATCACTTGGTGTCGCAACCCCCGTCCCCCTATACAAAGACAGGAACGGGCGGCCGCGGCCAGTTTCGGTGGTATCTTGTTATTGTCTAATTTGGCAGCGGAATTTATATCAGGACCGTAGTTAGGAAATATGTGATCAGAGTAAAATACCACATTTTCATAATATTAAACACATGGGATAAAACCCAAGTTTTCAGTACACACATTTTCATAGGAATAAATCCTATTTTTATTTAATAAAAACATCTATTTCTTTTAGGTAACTTTATTGCCACATTTTCAAGCCTTCAGTGCTGTCCAGCTGGCTTCTATTTGGCTTTCACATTTTGTTACCTGAAACGCGTTTAAAAACATTTTGTCAGTGGGAAATACTGGTGAGTGAATCCCAGTTCAATCAAGTTTTAATAAAAACCATTGTACAGTATTGAGGGCGATCTCGCAATTACATTTGTTTCCAAGTCATATCAATTACCACCCACGGTACGCCTTCAGTGCTGTCCAGCTGGCTTCTAACTACTTAATGTATAATTAATTAAATGAGGTTTTGTAAAAACAATTTGCAAAAAGGAGATTACTCACATTGTTGTCTTAGGATTTTCAGTAAGGATTTCCTGGGAATAATCTATAATTTACACAAATGCACACGTGTTAGTATAATAACCCATTTTAACATTAGTAATACCCCCCCCCCCCGAGACGGCATTCCAACGACTACGTCGGGCAGAACCACGACAGCCGTTACGGAACCCTAGATCAATCGGGCAGAGTATCTAATACGTATCCAGGGGTTATGATACTTACAACGGAGCAGAACCTCGCTATTTAGGGGGGGTATTAGACCCGAGTATAATGCCTACTATTAAGAAATTGAGAGAGAAAGTCGAATTTTGAGCGACGTAAACTGAAGGCCCAAGCTCCAGCTTTATAGGGGCTGAGTTTGAGTTTCTCGTGGCCCGCGTAAAACAAAACAAGGGCCTACGCAGCCTGCGTCAAAGGGAGTCAACGGCATAGCTTGTCCGGGTCATTGCATAGGGTTGTCGTGTGTTGGGCCACGTGGTGGCCTAGGGTCGTGCCAGCCATCACCTTGTCGCGGCCCGCGTAAGGGTTGCGGGGTGGCTTACGCGGCCCGCCTCAAACCCAAAAATCCCATTTTAATTAATTTTAATAATAATTAAGGTATTCAGGGCCCGTTTTCGCGTATGGGGTGTTTTTAGGGACATATTGGGATATTTTAAATATTTTTTAGGGTGTCTGAAAATATTACGAGGGTGTCGGTTTACGTTAGGTTTGTTATATCCTCCCCATCTTGTTTTAGAGCTCGTCCTCGAGGTCTACTGGAACAGGTGTGGATATTTTCTTTGCATTTCTGATTCAAGCTCCCATGTGTATTCTGGTCCTCGTTTGGAATCCCACTTCACTTTGACCAGAACTAATCTCTTGTGCTTAAGATTCTTAGTCTTCCTGTCTTCAATTTGTAGAGACCTTTCTACAAATTTGAATTGTTCATTTACTTCTATATCCTTAAGAGGTACCATCACTGATTCATCAGCTAGGCATTTCTTAAGATTACATACATGAAATACATCATGTATTCCTGCCATTTCCTCTGGCAGTTGTAGCTGATAAGCTACAGGTCCTATTCTTCTAATAATCTCAAAAGGTCCAACATACCTGGGACTTAGCTTTCCCCTCTTGATGAATCTTACTACTCCTTTCCAAGGAGAGACTTTTAACAATACCTTATCACCTACCTGAAATTCTAACGGCTTACGTCGGTTATCAGCATAGCTTTTCTGTCGATCTCGTGCTGCTTTCAGTCGTTCTTTAACTTGAATGATCTTGTCGGTTGTTTCGTGCACTATCTCAGGTCCAGATAGTTGCTTTTCCCCAATTTCTGCCAAACAGACTGGGGTTCGGCACTTTCATCTATAAAGTGCTTCGAATGGTGCAGCATTTATGCTAGTGTGATAACTGTTATTATAAGAAAATTCTACTAAAGGTAAGTGATCGTCCCAATTACCTCCGAAATCAATTACACAAACTCTAAGCATATCTTCCATTGTCTGAATTGTCCTTTCACTTTTTCCGTCTGTTTGAGGGTGATAAGCGGTGCTTAGATTCAGCTTGGTTCCATTGCTTTTTGGAAACTTGACCAAAAATGAGAGGTAAAACGGCTATCCCTATCAGAAACAATTGATAAAGGAATTTCATGTAATGAAACGATTTCATTTACATCTAATTTGGCTAATTGTTCCATACTGAAAGTTTCCTTCATTGGTAGGAATTGAGCTGATTTAGTTAGCCTGTCTACAATCACCTAGATTGTATCATTACCTTTTCTTGTTTTGGGTAATTTGGTAACAAAATCCATTGTTATCAGTTCCCATTTCCAAACTGGCATTTCTAGCTGTTGCAGTAATCCTGAGGGTTCCTGATGTTCAGCTTTAACTTGTGAACAGGTTAAACACTTAGAAACGTAGGCTGCTATATCCTTTTTCATTCCTATCCACCAGAAATTCTTTCTTAAATCTTGATACATCTTATCACTTCATGGATGCATCGTATACTTAGACTTATGGGCTTTTTCTAATATACGATGACGTAGGTTTCCTAATTTAGGTATCCACGTTCTTTTCTTATGGAATCTCCAAATTCCATCTGTTCCTTGTTCTAATTCCTTAATCATTCCTTTTAATTTTTTAGTATCTTCCTTGATTACTGATTCTTGTGCTTTTCTAATCTGATCATTTAAATCTACTTGTAGATTTAATTTAAGAGAACGTACCCTTTTTGGCTTTTCGTGATACTTTCGGCTTAAAGCATTAGCCACTACATTGGCTTTCCCTGCATGATACTGGATATTACAATCATAATCACTAAGAATCTCCATCCAGCGTCTTTGTCTCATGTTTAGCTCTTTTTGTACGAAAACATACCTTAAACTCTTATAATCTGTAAAAATGGTAAACTTACTACCATAAAGGTAATGTCTCCAAATCTTAAGAGCAAAAATTATGGCTCCTAACTCCAAATCATGGGTTGAATAATTTTCTTCATGATTCTTAAGTTGTCTAGATGCGTAAGCTATAACCTTTTGACGTTGCTTTAACACACATCCATAACCTAACTTAGAAGCGTCACAATAGACTACAAAGTCTTCAGTTCCTTCTGGTAACGCTAATATGGATGCATGGGTTAGTCTTTGCTTAAGAATTCTAAAGGTTTCTTCTTGCTTTGGTCCCCATTCGAACTTAATGGATTTACAGGTTAACTTAGTTAAGGGAATGGCTATTCTAGAAAAATCTCGAATAAATCTTCTATAATAACCGGCCAATCCTAAGAAACTTCAAACCTCGGTTGGTGATTCAGGGGTTTTCCATTTGGTAATCGCCTCAATCTTTGTTGGATCCACATGAATTCCTTCATGGTTAACTAAGTGTCCAAGAAACTGTACCTGCTCAAACCAAAACTCGCATTTTGAAAATTTAGCGTAAAGCCTTTCCTTTCTTAATAGACTTAGAAGTGCGTGCAAATGCTTTGCATGATCCTCTTTACTTTTAGAATAGATAAGAATATCATCAATAAAAATAATTATGAATTTATCCAAATATGGCTTACATATTCGGTTCATCATGTCCATAAATGCAGCTGGGGCATTGGTTAAACCAAATGGCATGACAGTAATTTCATAATGGCCATACCTTGTTCTGAATGCGGTTTTAGGAATGTCCTCTTCCTGTACCTTTAATTGATGATATCCCGGTCTTAAATCAATTTTAGAGAAAAATCGAGCTCCTTGAAGTTGATCGAACAGATCATCGATCCTTGGTAATGGGTACTGATTCTTAGTCGTGACTTTATTCAATTCACGGTAGTCAATGCATATACGCATTGATTCGTCCTTCTTTTTGACGAACAGTATCGACGCTCCCCATGGCGATGAGCTTGGCTGTATGAATCCTTTCTCCAACAATTCGTCTATTTGTTTCTTCAGTTCCTGCATTTCTGCAGGTGCCAATCGGTAAGGTGCTTTGGCAATTGGTGCTATCCCTAGTAGCAGATGGATTCTGAATTCAACTTCTCTGTCTGGTGGTAACCCTGGTAATTCTTCTGGAAATACATCTGAAAACTGAGACACTACTGGAATGTCTTTTAGTTCTTTTTCTTTAGTGTTAGTGATTATGGAAATCAAATACACTATAGATCCTTTTCTTATATAACTTGCAGTTTTCATCACAGAGATGAATTTTGTGGATCTAGACGGCTTATTTCCTTTAATTGTGATCTTTTCACCCCTTGGTGAATTTACTTGAATTGACTTTTGATCACATAAAATACTGGCTTTGGCTATTAACCAATCCATTCCTAATACAATGCCAAATCCTTCCAGATTCATTGGGTAAAGATTTGAAATAAATTTTTGATTTAAAATTTCTATTCTTGCCCCTGCAAGATTTCAGAAATCCTAACAGTTTCTCCATTTGTTGTCTCTACTAGACATTCTTGTGGTAGTTTAGTTAATGATTGATTGAGAAGTTTGCAAAACGAAGTATTGATAAAACTTTGGTTTGCACCAGAATCAAATAATACTTTAGCAAAAACATCATTAACTAAAAACGTACCGGTTATCACGTCCGGAATCATCTTGGCTTCATCTGCAGTCAGAACAAATGCTCTAGCATTTTTAGTGTTCTTGTTGTTTTCAGCTGGAGCCAATTTCGGACAATGTGGCTTGATATGGCCTTTTTCTCCACAATTAAAGAACAGTCCATTAGTAGGTTTCCTTCTGAAATTTTCTTCCTTGTGCCGTGGTACTTTGCAGAAATTGTAGTAAGTGGAGCATCTTCCTGCATGCTTCTTTTTGCAGGCCTTACAGTATGGTGCAGAGGTAGAACCTACATTTCCTACGGTTGGAATTCCCAAAGCGGAATTCTTGAGTAAGCCTTTGGGTTAGGTTTCTCCTCTGGTCTTCTTCTCTAGTACAGATTAATTCATCTGTCAAGTTATTTGCTAGTTCTACAGCTTCTTCTATGGTTTGGGGTCTAGCTGCCTTGACTACATGTCTAATTTCTCCAATTAATCCCTAGATGTATCGGGAGATTAATACCGGTTCAGGTGATGCAAGGGTTGGTACTATTCTAGCATATTCAAAGAATGTGGTAGTATAACCCTTACTATCTACCCCGGTCATTCTAAGGTTAAGAAACTTATTCGCTATATGTTCCTTTTCATTGGGAGGGCAGAATTTCCTTTCTAACGTATTTTTGAATTCCTCCCATTCCATATTGTATACCCTATCACTTCCCTTTGAATGGAGGATAGTGTTCCACCATTCTAAGGCTGAGTTCTTAAACAGATTAGAAGCAAACATTATCTTATCTTCTTCAGCACACTTGCTTATTTTTAAAACAGCCTCAGTCTTTTCTATCCAGCGTAGAGCTGCAATGGGTCCTTCATTTCCCGAGAATTCTATTGGTTTGCAGGACCAGAATTCTTTATAAGAACAACCATAAGGCATGGTTCTTCTTCTTTTGGGAATAGGCACTTGAAGTATGGGTCCATTGTTCACGCTGTGTTCAGATTCAGTTGGTCGCTTACTGCTATGTTTACTTTTATTATCAGCTTCCTTAACAGTTTGAATAATAAATGGCATTGCATCTATGATTCCTTGTGCCACTATGTGTTGGATAGCATTATTATCCACTTGGTTTCCATTGTTATTGTTGTTCGGATTTTCATTATTCGGATTATTGTCATTCTGGATATTATCGTTCTGGTTTTCCTGGTTCACTTCGTTGTCCATCTGAATTTTAAACATTTACCACATATTAATATCACAAAATAATATTTAATACAACGAATCACACAATACGCAGGTTGATAAAAAACGTCGAGCATTGCGACTTTTACTCTTTCTTATAATATAATATGCATCTGGTAAACCAATGCTGGAAATAAAATTTACAGTACCAACTGGAATAAAATTATACTAATAGTAGTAGGCATCCATAGTTTTTTTTTCTAACACACATATTATATATTATTATATTATATTATATTATTATTATTATTATTATCTTCTCCACCATCATTTCTACGGATATGGATTCATCCAAAAATCCATATTGCGCTCGTCGTACTTCCAGACGAGTCGCTCTCCCACCTGTCGAATTATCTCACTATTTTCTAAAATTTCCTCACAAATGTCCTAAGCTCTTGTACGTTTTCTGCACTCATTGGGGGTGCAGGTTCTAGGACTGGGTTCGGAATCTGGGGTGCGGGTTCCTGGTATGGGGGTATAGGGGCCTGGTATGGGTAAGGATTTTCTAGAATCTCCCTAATGAACACATCATTATCGTAATAGGGATCTAGAGGATCTAACCCTGGGTAGGCTCCTAGGTTCGGCATGGGCATGTCTTCGTGTATCGGGTAACGTTGCACATAGTCCCTATTGTCGTCCCACCATGGGTCGTAATTTGGGTCTAGGGGATTTGGTGCAGGTACCCTAGGTATTTCTTCCGAATTGAAATCATGCATTTCTATTTGGTTTTCAGGGTTTTCTATCTCCATTGGTTGGTCAGGAATTGGTGGTTGTTGTTGGGGTGCTAACATTTACTCCAGGTTCGGGTCAGCTGCAGTGGTTGCTAAGATATGGATGTTGGCTATACCCCTATTAAGCATATTCTGGGCATAAGCATCAGTCTCTCTTTTAGCTGCGGCTAGTGCTCTCTGGTCTTGTAACTTTTCCATACGCTTTCTACGCTCATGTGCTCCCCTACTGAACCATCCCCTCTTTTTCTGAGGAAATGGCTCTTCAGATTGAGCCTTAAATACGAATATTCCTTCTTCCGTATCAGCAGAGTACTCCGAGAGGGCAGGCTGAGAAGAGGCACCTTCGCTTCTAGGCGAACTAGACAATTGACGGTACGCGTCAGATGGTCCTTGGTCGCTCATACTGTAAACTAACAAATAGTCAAATAACACATAACAAAAAAATACAATTATGCACGTAGTTCCGTAATTTATTTCCTAACAGTTTGAATTTTGGTGTCAGCAGAACACTTCTGTGGCTGAATCAGTGGCTTAGCTCTGATACCACCTTCTGTCACAACCCCTGTCCCCCTATACAAAGACAGGAATGGGCGGCCGCGGCCAGTTTCGGTGGTATCTTGTTATTGTCTAATTTGGCAGCGGAATTTACATCAGGACCGTAGTTAGGAAATATGTGATCAGAGTAAAATACCACATTTTCATAATATTAAACACATGGGATAAAACCCAAGTTTTCAGTACACACATTTTCATAGGAATAAATCCTATTTTTATTTAATAAAAACATCTATTTCTTTTAGGTAACTTTATTGCCACATTTTCAAGCCTTCAGTGCTGTCAAGCTGGCTTCTATTTGGCTTTCACATTTTGTTACCTGAAACGTGTTTAAAAATATTTTGTCAGTGGAAAATACTGGTGAGTGAATTTCAGTTCAATCAAGTTTTAATAAAAACCCACTACAAGAAAATGAACCTAATGCAACTCTAGAAAAAAGTTGCATTAGGCCTTGAAAAAGTTGCATTAGGCCTAATGCAACCTTTTATTGGAGGCTGCATTAGAAGCAGTTGTATTAGAGCTAATGCAACCTTTTTATGAACTAATGCAACTTTTTTTGAAAATGTTGCATTTGTTATAAACCGGACATTTTAGGCCCAACCCATTACTTATGGGCTTTAGGGTTTATAGTTATGTTCATCTCTATATATTGTAATATGGAATAGAATGAATAAGTGAATTCAGTTTTATCTCTATTTCTCCTTGGTTTATATCACGTTATCAGCACCATAGCTCTATATCCACTCTAATTGTTGAAGATATCTCAGATACAATAGATTCACTGGAATCACAAATACCAACATTTTTTTTTATTCAGTGTTAAATCATTAACGTAAAAACGAGATAGATATATGCTATGTACAGATTATTACAGAGCACAACAGAGTGTGTTTTCAGGAAAAAAAAATGTTTATCAAGGAAACTAGTCGAAAGATATATGCTCATTTGTTTATATGAAATTATACATAAACACCTTGATATTTTATATAATCTCTACTCTGTACATATTATTACCCATCTTGTTTTTTATTCAATAGATATATGCCATGTGCATCAACAAAGACTTTTCTCTTGTAATCCTTGTTAAACAATATATCTATGATGTAAATTGTAAAACTGTTAAACAAGATAGATGAAGCACCGAATCATAAAATAAGGTTTTAGGACCAACATCAGCAAGCTTTTAGATCAATTTTTTTTAACAAGAAAAAGGGGGTTCTGCTTTAGATCCCTTAACTAGGTAACTAGAATATGTCCGGTGGTTTCTGCCACCATATATTACCTACCAACATGTGAATGCAAGATGAAGATCCCGTTTTGTCCGAAACCCTAAGTCTTAGGTCGCTGATGAAAACCCATTGTCGGAGATTGTTAATTGCCGATGTCGTTTACCCTGTTCCAAACGTGTTGACATTTTTATACCCCCCAGATTCCAGTAACCCCATTGTGTCAGGCATCGTTGTCGAACACCACCGTATTCTTCAGCCGCACAACTCCCATCAGCGATTTTTACGCGGCAGTTACGGTCTAAACTCCCATCAGCGATTTTTACGCGACAGTTACGGTCTACAATCGTCCATATCGGAACTAGAAGATGAAACCATCAGAGCGTTTTTTTTGGGAAGAAGTGATGTGGTTGCGTTTACATTGGAGACACGTTTTTTTTTTGTTTGGGGTTGCGATTTGTTTTGTTGCAGGCCTCATATCCCTATCATCATATGTTATATATTATTTTTTCCCCCTTCAATGACTCAGCTCCCATCTACCCACATATGAGCCAATGATGGACACGTAGTTATTCTTTCTTTTCCATACCTTTTCTTTTTCTATTTTAATTTTAAAATTAAAACTCATATGTTACGTAATTTTGCTAACCAAGAAAAAAAATAGATTAGTATAGTTTTTATATTAACTAGTATGGTTGTGCTTTATCCATATTGAACCGTACTAACATCTTCTGGATGTAGTTTGATTGATGGACAAATGTGCCATTGCACAGATACTCAAATTGTAGTCCGATACATAATTTCGTCATACCAAGATCTTTCATTTCAAATTCCTTCTTTAGCAACTGAGCAGCTTTCTCTATCTCTTCAGGAGATCCGATGATGTTGATATCATCAACATAGACTGCTATTATAGTGAAATTTGATAGTGATCTTTTTATAAAAACACATGGACTGATTACATCAGACTTGTATCCTTCTTTTTCGAGATATTCACTAAGTCGATTGTATCACATACGACCAGATTGTTTGAGACCATATAAAGATCTCTGGAGATTTATAGAACACATATCTCGAGGTGTTGATCTTAATGCTTCGGGCAATTTTAATCCTTTAGGGATTTTCATGTAGATGTCATTTTCAAGTGTCCCGTATAAGTATGCGGTGACGACATCCATTAGTCTCATGTGAAGTCCTTCAGAGATTGTGAGGCCGATTAGGAACCTAAGGGTTATCGCATCCACTACAGGGGAATACGTTTCCTCATAATCAACTCCTGGGATTTGGGAAAACCCTTGTGCTACAACTCGAGCCTTATATCGTACAATCTCATTCTTTTCATTTCTCTTTATTGCAAACACCCATTTATAACCCACTGGTTTGACGTCTATGGGCGTTCGGACTACAGGTCCGAAAACATGTCGCTTTTCGAGCGAATTTAATTCGGCATTTATGGCTTCTTGCCATCTTGGCCAATCATTTATGTGCATGCACTCTTCTAAAGTTTTTTGGTATGTAATCATTTTCATTGATTACATCCGTTGCTATAGCATATGCGAATATATCATCAACACGTGTTTTATTCCGGTTCCACATTGTACTATCTTGTACATAATTAATAGAGATCTCATTTTCGTTCGGTACCAGTGTTTCTTCTGAAACTTCATTTTCCTCTGGAATTATAGTTGTCTCTTCTGGGACATTTACCTCTACTAGGGTTTCATTTTTAATCTTTTGTGAGTTTTCACCAACTGTGTTACTTTGCTCTTTTCGTTTTCGTGGGTTTTTGTCTTTGGAACCGATTGGTCTCCCACGCTTTCGTTGTATAGTAATCGCTTATGGGATTACTTCAATTCGAGCAGGTGCATTCGATGCTAGTACATGTGACTTTGTCACTCTATTCGTGTATGTGAATGCATCTGGTAATTCACTCGCTATTCTTTGCAAATGTATAATCTTTTGGACTTCATATTCACATTGACCACTTCGGGGGTCGAGATTTGATAGCGATGATGCATTCCACGTTATTTCTTGTGTTACCAGTCTTTCTTTGTCCTTATCTCCCCCTAAGACTGGGAACATTGTTTCATCAAAATGACAGTCAACATACCGTGCTTTAAACATGTCTCCCGTCTTTGGTTCAAAATATTTAATAATGGATGGGAAGTTAAAACCAATATAGATACCCAGTCTTCTTTGGGGTCCCATTGTAGTACGTTGTGGTGGCGATATTGGTACGTATACCACACAACAAAAAATTCTAAGGTGGGACAAACTTGGTTCTCGTCCGGAGACCAGTTGCAATGGGGAGTATTCATGATCAGCAGTTGGTCTCAATCTAATCAGTGCAGCGACATGCAAAATAGCATGACCCCATGCAGAAGATGGTAATTTACATCTCATTAAGAGCGGTCTAGCGATTATTTGTAATCGTTTAATCAGAGATTCAGCTAAACCGTTTTGTGTGTGAACATGAGGTACTGAATGTTCAACATTGATCCCAATTGACATACAATAGTCATTAAAAGTTTAAGATGTGAACTCTCCCGCATTATCCATCCGGATGTTTTTAATTTGATTATCCGGGAAATTTGCTCTCAATTGTATGATCTGAGCTAAAAGTCGGGCAAATGCTACATTTCGAGTAGCTAAAAGGCTCACGTGTGACCACCTTGAGGATGCGTCAATTAAGACCAAGAAATAGCGGAATGGTCCACACGGAGGATGAATGGGCCCATAAATATCCCCTTGGATTCTGTCCAAAAATGATGGGGTTTCATGTATCAATTTAGTTTGTGAGAGCCGAGTTATAAGTTTGCCCAGAGAGCATGTTGCACATGATAAGTCTTGTGGTAGCAAAACTTTTATGTTTTTGAGAGGGTGCCCGGTTGCACTTTTGATTATTCGTCTCATCATTATGCTACCAGGGTGACCTAGAGGGTCATGCCATATATTGAATGTGTCTTTACGTAACAACTTTTGGTTACTCACCATGTATGATTCGATAGGATTGATATTAGTACAATATAATCCAGAGGATAAGGCTTCTAATTGTTCAACAATTGTTTCTTTGCCATTTTTGTTTGAAGTAATTTGAAGATATTCAATATTTTGTTCAGATATTGTTTTTAAGTGGTAACCGTTTTTTCGAATATCTTTAAAGCTAAGTAAATTTCTTCTGGATTTACTTGAATATAATGCATTATCAATAGTTAGTTGGGTACCCGAAGATAATATTATGTGTGCTCTGCCGGAGCCTTCGATAAAGTTACTGACACCAGATATAGTACTAATCAGTGTCTCTGCCGGAGACAACTCAGAGAAAAATTTCGTATCTTTGAGAATAGTGTTAGTACTACCGCTGTCTACCAGACATTCATCACCAATAATAGCTCTACGGGAGCTACTACACATATTTCTTCAGGAAATAAAAATAAATAAAAGTTAATTCAAAGAACTAAAATGAAATATTGCAAGAGTTTATAACAAATGCGTTGATATGCCTCAATGAGGTGTTTAGGGGTGTGACATGTGCGGGACCAATGATTGACATGACCACTGGGATTTCTGGCAATCTTCAACCAGACAGATTAGAATTTATTGTTCATCGCATCCTGGTACACACATCATCTCACACTGTACTATGTTTTCTTTTTATTTTTTTTTATTACAGTATACATATGTATATCAGTATCAGGATTCTTTTTAGACGAAGAATTCTTTTTCTGCACTTTAGAACCAATGTATAGGGTTTTTCCTTATGTACTAATAGGGACAATAATCACATCGGCAACTGCCGCCATGAACAACTGAAACGAAAATATATATACTTATAAAACTCACAATCCGGGGTTTTCCGATCTAAACTTGTCGGCACACATCAACCCCAATCAATCCGGCGGTCACTGCCGCTCCTATACAGGAACGTCCCATAAAAATAAAACATTAAACAACGAAAGAAAGAAAATCTTCAAAAAAAATCGCTCCTAATGATGTTCTTCGTGCGTCCCCTCAATTCTGATGTCGAATGGGTTTTAGGGATGTTTATAATGTTTTTATAATGAAAAAAAAAATTACAATGTCCAATTACAATGTCTGCCACTTTCATTCCTTTTTCTAAAAAAGTGGCCACCTCCAACAATAAATATAATTGGCAACAATCGATTCTTTTCTAATTCCATTCTGCCTTGCCACCTCCCAACATGCCAATTCTCATTCATATGTGCAGCCCAACTGAAAGCCTAAGTGAAGCCCATTATTCTCTAATTTTATGTTAACTCGTTGGACTTCCCACTTTGAGAAAAGAAAACCAATATTATTTGTTATATATTAATTACTAAATAATAAATTAGATGATATTATAGTCTACAGATAACAATTGAAAAGCAAATTTTAGATGATATCATAGATGAATATCTGTTATCTGTTAACATAATAATTGTTTTTTTCATAAAAATTAAGTGTCAGCCGTACTCCATAACAAATATAATATATTTGTTTTGTTTCTTTTCTTGATAAGAAGTAATATTACACAATGCTAATCAAATATTATTATTTGTTTTATTATGAAATCTACTATTATTTAATTAGAATTAACAATTGCCATTTTATTATTATAATAATGGCATCAGACCTTGCTTCCACCCATATATCAAAGTGTTGGCTAATGTTCTTAGTATATTATTTATTGTAATTGCAATAAAGAAAATAACCATAATCAAAGTCGATATATAATTTACATATTGCATCTACAGATGCACACAAATCATTCCTAAAATTGTATATGGTTCATATTTGTTTTACGCATTCTGAGATTTACATCCATAATTTTATACGGTTCACATTACACAATACGAGATTTATAAAAACATTTTTAAATTCCTTTTCGATTATATAGCCCACTCTTTATGCTCTAGAACCCGCACTTCTCACAAACGAGAACCTGAAGGTCTCATGCAATATACATTTTATACACAATCACAAGATAAAATGTCGAACTTAGCAAAGCTTGAATTCACCGCACTTGACATCTCGGGTAACAACTACCTCCCATGGACTCTTGATGCTAAAATTCATTTGACGGCAAATAATTTGGGGGAGACAATTATTGATGGTAATCAAACTTCACCTCAAGATAAAGCGAAAGCTTTGATATTCCTCCGTCATCATCTTAACGAAGATCTAAAGTGGGAATATCTAACTGTTGAGGACTCCCTTGAATTATGGACAAACATCAAAGAACATTTTGACCACCAGAAGTTGGTCTTACTCCCCAAAGCCCGCTATGAATGGCTTCATTTACGACTACAGGATTTTAAGACTGTCAGTGAGTATAATTCTGCCCTGTTCCGCATTACATCTGAACTTAAATTATGTGGTGAGAAAATTACCGATGAAGACATGCTTGAAAAAGCTTTCTCAATGTTCCATGCCTCAAATATGCTCCTGTCGCAGCAATACAGGGAACGTCAATTTACTAAGTATTCTGAATTGATATCATGTCTTCTGGTCGCGAAGCAAAACAACAAGCTCCTACTACAAAATCATCAATCGTGACCTGTCGGTGCAAGCCCATTCCATGAAGCGAATGTGGCCAATTATCAAAACGGACGAGGTAGAGGTAGAGGCTGCGGCCCCAGCAGAGGTCGTGGTCGAGGACGGGGATATACATGGCATCGAGAGTCCCAGATCACTAAAAATAGCGGTGAATCGAGTCGACACAATATGGGGCGACCTTCGAAAGGGAAAAGTAGCGAGAACCAAAGAAACATTTTTTATAAATGTGGGATGTCAAATCATTGGTCCCGCACATGTCACACCCCTAAACATCTCGTTGAAGCATATCAACGCATGATGAAAGAAAAAGGAAAGAATGCTGAAACTAATCTAATTGAGGATGCACCTTCAGCCACGATATCAGATGTTCATTTAGATGCATGTGATTTCATTGAAAATAAATATGTATGCTAGCTCCAGTAGAGCTATTATTTGTGATGAATGTCTGGTAGATAGCGGTAGTACTAACACTATTCTCAAAGATATCAAATTTTTCTCTGAGTTGTCTCCGGCAGAGACACCGATTTGTACTATATTTGTTGTTAGTAACCTTATCGAAGGCTCCGGCAGAGCACACATAACATTATCTTCGGGTACCCAATTAACTATTGATAATGCATTATATTCTAGTAAATCCAGAAGAAATTTACTTAGCTTTAAAGATATTCGAAAAAACGGTTACCACCTAAAAAAATATCTGAAAATAATATTGAATATCTTCAAATTACTTCAAACAAAAATGGCCAAGAAACAATTGTCGAACAATTAGAAGCCTTATCCTCTGGATTATATTGTACTAATATCAATCCTATCGAATCATACATGGTGAGTAACCAAAAGCTGTTAGATAAAGACACATTCAATATATGGCATGACCGTCTAGGTCACCCTGGTAGCATAATGATGAGACGAATAATCAAAAGTGAAACCGGGCACCCTCTCAAAAACTTAAAAGTTTTGCTACCACACGACTTATTATGTGCAGCATGCTCTCTGGGCTAACTTATAACTCGGCCCTCACAAACGAAATTGACACATGAAACCCCATCGTTTTTAGAAAGAATCCAAGGGAGCTTTTAATGATTTTTGTATGTCAATTGGGATCAATGTTGAACATTCAGTACCTCATGTTCACACACAAAACGGTTTAGCTGAATCTCTAATTAAACGATTAAAATAATCGCTAGACCATTCTTAATGAGATGTAAATTACCATCCTCTGCATGGGGTCATGCTATTTTGCATGCCGCTGCACTGATTAGATTGAGACCAACTGCTGGTCACGAATAATCCCCATTGCAACTGGTCTCCGGACGAGAACCAAATTTGTCCCACCTTAGAATTTTTAGTTGTGCGGTATATGTACCAATACCGCCACCACAACGTACTACATTGGGACCCCAAAGAAGACTGGGTATCTATATTGGTTTTAACTCCCCGTCCAAAATTAAATATTTAGAACCAATGACGGGAGACATTTGTCATTTTAATGAAAGAATGTTCCCAGTCTTAGGGGGAGATAAGGACAAAGAAAGACTGGTAACACAAGAAATAACATGGAATGCATCATCGCTATCAAATTTCGACCCCCGAAGTGGTCAATGTGAATATGAAGTCCAAAAGATCATACATTTGCAAAGAATAGCGAATGAATTACCAGATGCATTCACAGACACGAATAGAGTGACAAAGTCATATGTACCAGCATCAAATTCACCTGCTCGAATTGAAGTAATCCCATAAGCGATTACTATACAACGAAAGCGTGGGAGACAAATCAGTTCCAAAGACAAAAAACCCACGTAAACAAAAAGAGCAAAGTAACGCAGTTGGTGAAAATTCACAAAAGATTATAAGTGAAACCCCGGTAGAGGTAAATGTCCCAGAAGAGACAACTATGAATCCAGAGTAAAATGAAGTTTCAGAAGAAACACCGGTACCGAACGAAAATGAGATCTCTATTAATTATGTACAAGATAGTACAATGTGGAACAGGAATAAAACACGTGTTGATGATATATTCGCATATGCTATAGCAACAGGTGTAATCAATGAAAATGATTACGTACCTAATACTTTAGAAGAGTGCATGCACAGAAATGATTGGCAAAGATGGCAAGAAGCCTTAAATGCCGAATTAAATTCGCTCGAAAAACGACATGTTTTCGGACCTGTAGTCCGAACACCCATAGACGTCAAACCAGTAGGTTATAAATGGGTGTTTGCAATAAAAAGAATGAGATTGTACGATATAAGGCTCGACTTGTAGCATAAGGGTTTTTCCCAAATCCCAGGAGTTGATTATGAGGAAACGTATTCCCCTGTAGTGGATGCGATAACCCTTAGGTTCCTAATCGGCCTCACAATCTCTGAAGGACTTCATATGAGACTAATGGATGTCGTCACCGCATACTTATACGGGACACTTGAAAATGACATCTACATGAAAATCCCCAAAGGATTAAAATTGCCTGAAGCATTAAAATTAACACCTCGAGATATGTGTTCTATAAAGCTCCAGAGATCTTTATATGGTCTTAAACAATCTGGTCGTATGTGGTACAATCGACTTAGTGAATATCTCGAAAAAGAAGGATACAAGTCTGATGTAATCAGTCCATGTGTTTTTATAAAAAGAACACTCTCAAATTTCACTATAATAGCAGTCTATGTTGATGATATCAACATCATCGGATCTCCTGAAGAGATAGAGAAAGCTGCTCAGTTATTAAAAAAGGAATTTGAGATGAAAGATCTTGGTATAACAAAAATATGCATCGGACAACAATTTGAGTATCTGTGCAACGGCACATTTGTCCATCAATCAAACTACATCCAGAAGATGTTAGTACGTTTCAATATGGATAAAGCACATCCGTTTAGCATACCTATGGTTGTCCGACCGCTAGATCCACACAAGGATCCTTATCGCCTTCAAGAAGAAGGCGAAGAAGTACTTGGTCCAGAAGTACCGTACTTAAGCGTGATCGGTGCCCTTATGTATCTCGCAAATAACACAAGACCTGACATTGCATTTGCAGTACATGTACTAGCGAGATACAGTTCGAATCCAACACGTAGAAACTGGAATGGCGTAAAACATATATTCCGGTATATTTGCGGGACAAGAGACTTAGGTCTTTTCTATCAGAGAGATCAAAAGTCCCAGCTTGTTGGGTATGATGATGCCGGATATCTATCAGATCCTCACAAAGCAAAATCTCAGACAGGTTACGTATTCACATACGGTGGCACAGCAATTTCTTGGAAGTCAACTAAGCAAACACTTACAGCAACATCATCAAACCATGCCGAATTGATAGCACTATATGATGCTGGTTGAGAATGCGTGTGGTTGAGATCAATGATTAATCACATACAAGAAGCATGTGGTTTAGAACAGATCAAGAATGAGCCGACAATTATTTATGAAGACAATGCTGCTTGCATAGCTCATATCAGAGAAGGTTATATCAAGGGTGATCGAACAAAGCACATCTCACCAAAATTTTTCTCAACATATGACTTGCAAAAAGAAAGGGAAATTGATGTTCACTAGATTAAGTCAAGTGAAAATCTAGCTGACCTGTTCATGAAATCTTTACCTAGAAGCAGTTTCGAGCAGCTATCACACAAGATCGGTCTTCGTAGATTGAAAGATGTTTGTTGAATTCAGGGGGAGAACTATACACGATGTACTCTTTTTCCCTTAACTAAGTTTTGTCTCACTGGGTTTTCTTAGTAAGGTTTTTTAATGAGGCAGCATAGCTGATCCAGTAGTATCAGTTTATTTACTCAGGTCCTGAAATACCTATTTAACATCATCCTGAAGTATGTTGTTAAATTGTGTATAATTCTAAATGTCTGAGGGGGAGTGTTATAAACCAGACATTTTAGGCCCAACCCATTACTTATGGGCTTTAGGGTTTACAGTTAGGTTTACCTATATACCTCAGACATTTAGAATTATACACAGTTTAACAACATACTTCAGGATGATGTAAAATAGGTACTTCAGGATCTGAATAAATAAACTGATACTACTGGATCAGCTATGCTGCCTCATTAAAAACCTTACAAAGAAAACCCAGTGGGACAAAACTTAGTTAAGGGAAAAAGAGTACAGCGTGTATAATTCTCCCCCTGAATTCAACAAACATCTTTCAATCTACGAAGACTGATCTTGTGTGATAGCTGCTCGAAACTGCTTCTAGGTAAAGATTTCGTGAACAGGTCAGCTAGATTTTCACTTGACTTAATCTGGCGAACATCGATTTCCCCTTCTTTCTGCAAGTCATATATTGAGAAGAACTTTGGTGAGATGTGCTTTGTTCGATCACCCTTGATATAGACTTCTCTGATCTGAGCTATGCAAGCAGCATTGTCTTCATAAATAATTGTCGGCTCCTTCTTGATCTATTCTAATCCGCATGCTTCTTGTATGTGATTAATCATTGATCTCAACCACATGCATTCTCGACCAGCATCATATAGTGCTATCAATTCGGCATGATTTGATGATGTTGCTGTAAGTGTTTGCTTAATTGACTTCCAAGAAATTGCTGTGCCACCGTATGTGAATACATAACCTGTCTGAGATTTTGCTTTGTGAGGATCTGATAGATATCAGGCGTCAGCATACCCAACAAGCTGGCACTTTTGATCTTTCTGATAGAAAAGACCTAAGTCTTGTGTCCCGCAAATATACCGGAATATATGTTTCACACCATTCCAGTGTCTACGTGTTGGATTTGAATTGTATCTCGCTAGTGTATGTACTGTAAATGCAATGTCAGGTCTTGTGTTATTTGCGAGATACATAAGAGCACCGATCGCGCTTAAGTACGGTACTTCTGGACCAAGTACTTCCTCGCCTTCTTCTTGAGGGCGATAAGGATCCTTGTGTGGATCTAGCGGTCGGACAACCATAGGTACGCTAAACGGATGTGCTTTATCCATATTGAAACGTACTAACATCTTCTGGATGTAGTTTGATTGATGGACAAATGTGCCATTGCACAGATACTCAAATTGTAGTCCGATACATACTTTTGTCATACCAAGATCTTTCATCTCAAATTCCTTCTTTAACAACTGAGCAGCTTTCTCTATCTCTTCAGGAGATCCGATGATGTTGATATCGTCAACATAGACTGCTATTATAGTGAAATTTGAGAGTGATCGTTTTATAAAGACACATGGACTGATTACATCAGACTTGTATCCTTCCTTTTCGAGATATTCACTAAGTCGATTGTACCACATACGACCAGATTATTTGAGACCATATAAAGATCTCTGGAGCTTTATAGAACACATATCTCGAGGTGTTGATTTTAATGCTTCGGGCCATTTTAATCCTTTAGGGATTTTCATGTAGATGTCATTTTCAAGTGTCCCGTATAAGTATGTAGTGACGACATCCATTAGTCTCATATGAAGTCCTTCAGAGATTGTGAGGCCGATTAGGAACCTAAGGGTTATCGCATCCACTACAGGGGAATACGTTTCCTCATAATCAACTCCTGGGATTTGGGAAAACCCTTGTGTTACAAGTCAAGCCTTATATCGTACAATCTCATTCTTTTCATTTCTCTTTATTGCAAACACCCATTTATAACCTACTGGTTTGACGTCTATGGGCGTTCGGACTACAGGTCCGAAAATATGTCGCTTTTCGAGCGAATTTAATTCGGCATTTATGGCTTCTTGCCATCTTGGCCAATCATTTCTGTGCATGAACTCTTCTAAAGTTTTAGGTACGTAATCATTTTCATTAATTACATCCGTTGCTATAGCATATGCGAATATATCATCAACACGTGTTTTATTCCGGTTCCACATTGTACTATCTTGTACATAATTAATAGAGATCTCATTTTCGTTCGGTACCGGTGTTTCTTCTGAAACTTCATTTTCCTCTGGATTCACAGTTGTCTCTTCTGGGACATTTACCTCTACTGGGGTTTCACTTATAATCTTTTGTGAGTTTTCACCAACTGCGTTACTTTGCTCTTTTCATTTCCGTGGGTTTTTGTCTTTGGAACCGATTGGTCTCCCACGATTTCATTGTATAGTAATCGCTTCTGGGATTACTTCAATTCGAGCAGGTGCATTTGATGTTGGTACATGTGACTTTGTCACTCTATTCGTGTCTGTGAATGCATCTGGTAATTCATTCGCTATTCTTTGCAAATGTATAATCTATTGGACTTCATATTCACATTGACCACTTCGGGGGTCGAGATTTGATAGCGATGATGCATTCCACGTTATTTTTTGTCTTACCAGTCTTTCTTTGTCCTTATCTCCCCCTAAGACTGGGAACATTGTTTCATCAAAATGACAGTCAGCATACCGTGCTGTAAACATATCTCCCGTCATTGGTTCTAAATATTTAATTATGGATGTGGAGTTAAAACCAATATAGATACCCAGTCTTCTTTGGGGTCCTATTGTAGTACGTTGTGGTGGCGGTATTGGTACATATACCGCACAACCAAAAATTCTAAGATGGGACAAACTTGGTTTTCGTCCGGAGACCAGTTGTAATGGGGAGTATTCATGATCAGCAGTTGGTCTTAATCTAATTAGTGCAGCGGCATGCAAAATAGTATGACCCCATGCAGAAGATGGTAATTTACATCTCATTAAGAGTGGTCTAGCGATTATTTGTAATCGTTTAATCAGAGATTCAGCTAAACCGTTTTATGTGTGAACATGAGGTACTGAATGTTCAACATTTATCTCGATTGACATACAATAGTCATTAAAAGCTTGAGATGTGAACTCTCCCGCATTATCCATCTGGATGTTTCTAATTTGATTATCCGGGAAATTTGCTCTCAATTGTATGATTTGAGCTAAAAGTCGGGCAAATGCTACATTTCGAGTAGCTAAAAGACTCACGTGTGACCACCTTGAGGATGCGTCAATTAAGACCAAGAAATAGCGGAATGGTCCACACGGAGGATGAATAGGCCCACAAATATCCCCTTGGATTCTTTCTAAAAATGATGGGGTTTCATGTATCAATTTAGTTTGTGAGGGCCGAGTTATAAGTTTGCCTAGAGAACATGTTGCACATAATAAGTCTTTTGGTAGCAAAACTTTTAAGTTTTTTGAGAGGGTGCCCGGTTGCACTTTTGATTATTCGTCTCATCATTATGCTACCAGGGTGACCTAGACGGTCATGCCATATATTGAATGTGTCTTTATCTAATAGCTTTTGGTTACTCACCATGTATGATTCGATAGGATTGATATTAGTACAATATAATCCAGAGGATAAGGCTTCTAATTGTTCAATAATTGTTTCTTTGCCATTTTTGTTAGAAGTAATTTGAAGATATTCGATATTATGTTCAGATATTGTTTTTAGGTGGTAACTGTTTTTTCGAATATCTTTAAAGCTAAGTAAATTTCTTCTGGATTTACTTGAATATAATGCATTATCAATAGTTAGTTGGGTACCCGAAGATAATATTATGTGTGCTCTGCCGGAGCCTTCGATAAGCTTACTGACACCAGATATAGTACTAATCGGTGTCTCTGCCGGAGACAACTCAGAGAAATTTTCATATCTTTGAGAATAGTGTTAGTACTACCGCTGTCTACCAGACATTCATCACCAATAATAGCTCTACTGGAGCTAGTATACATATTTCTTCAGGAAATAAAAACAAAAAATAAAAGTTAATGCAAAGAAGTAAAATGAAACATTGCAAGAGTTTCAAATGAAAAGTAAAACATAATAGGTACATTATCCTCAATCAAATTAGTTTCATCATTCTTTCCTTTTTTTTTTCTTTCATTATACGTTGAGATGCCCCAATGAGGTGTTTAAGGGTGCGACATGTGCGGGACCAATGATTTGACATCCCACATTTATAACAAATGTTGATTTGGTTCCCGCTACTTTTCCCTTTTGAAGGTCGCCCCGTATTATGTCGACTCGATGCACCACCTCTATTTTTAGTGTTCTGGGACTCTCGATACCATGTATATCCCCGTCCTCGACCACGACCACGACCTCTGCTGGGGCCGCGGCCTCTACATCTACGTCGTCCGCTTTGAGAATTGGCCACATTCTCTTCAGGGAATGGGCTTGCACCGACGGGTCGCGATTGATGGTTTTGGAGTAGGAGCTTGTTGTTTTTCTTCGCGACCAGAAGACACGATATCAATTCAGAATATTTAGTAAATTGACGTTCCCGGTCTTGCTGCGACAGGAGCATGTTTGAGGCATGGAATGTTGAGAAAATTTTTCAAGCATGGAATCATCGGTTATTATCCATAAACACCTCATTGAGGCATATCAGATAATTACTAATATATAGCTCTACTGATCAAACCATGTTGGAAGGAATAGGGATCGAGCCCATGACTAATATGTTATCGAAAATCATATTTACCAGCACCACCATGCAGCTTTTGGTGTGAATTATTATAATTAAATTTACCTAGCAACTCACAATGTCGGTGGGGAAACCTACCGACATTTGTGCTTAAGATATATTAGATTTTTAAGAGTCCAACACTTACCGAGTTTCGTTCAAGCCCCGCCACTAAAATTAGCAGTTTATTACCTTAAGTTAATGGGTTTTTATAGTTTAAAAACCAACACATGGAGTAGACTTGTACGTATAAGTTAGACAAAGCATGAAACGGACGGAGGGCAGGATCTAGTCAACGCCGTTTGATCACATTTTTGCTTTTTAGTCTTCACATTTTTTATTTGTTTGTCTTAAGGACTGTAAAATAACTTATAATAAAATAGTTAATAAAGTAAATAAATAAAATACTTGGGTGTCATGTGATTTTCCATTTTAGTATTCTTTCCTTAAAATCTAAAAAGCTTCCATTACAAAGCAGATAAGGACAAAATTTGGTAGAAACAGTTGTAGTTAAATCGCCTTCTTTTTAGTACATGCATATAAGACAAAAAAAGGAAAATGTCGGTGGCAAAAGCCACCGACTTTGTGTTTTAAGATCTTATATAATGTATCTGGACACCATTTTCTTTCCTCAACTTTGTTAGCATCCTGATATAGTTGTTTATATTAGTATTCAACTCTCCACCGGTTAATCCTTTATTTTACAAAATTAATAAATGAGTTTGTTTTTCCTTCTCTATTTTATAAACATACTTAAAGTTTAGAACCTGTAGTTCTAGCAAAAGAGAACCCGAAGTTCTCATACAATATACATTTCATTTGAAGGGTTTTTTTTTTAAATGCGTTATTCTTTCCCAACATAGAAACATTTATATTAGTTGTCCCAACATAGATACTATTAATACTAATTCACATATTAGTAGCATATCAAATGCTCTGGAAGAGCATCGGCATCTTACACGTATAAGTTTTGGTTTGGTTTGAAACTCTTGCAATGTTTCATTTTACTTCTTTGCATTAACTTTTATTTATTTATTTTTATTTATTTCCTGAAGAAATATGCATGCTAGCTCCAGTAGAGTTATTATTGGTGATGAATGTCTGGTAGATAGTGGTAGTACTAACACTATTCTCAAAGATATGAAAATTTTCTTGTCTCCGGCAGAGACACCGATTGGTACTATATCTGGTGTCAGTAACCTTATCGAAGGCTCCGACAGAGCACACATAAATTATCTTCGGGGTACCAAATTAACTATTGATAATACATTATATTCTAGTAAATCCAGAAGAAATTTACTTAGCTTTAAAGATATTCGAAAAAACGGTTACCACCTAAAAACAATATCTGAAAATAATATTGAATATCTTCAAATTACTCCAACACAAAATTGGCAAAGAAACAATTGTTAAACAATTAGAAGCCTTATCCTCTGGATTATATTGTACAAATATCAATCCTATCAAATCATAAATGGTGAGTAACCAAAAGCTATTAGATAAAGACACATTTAATATATGGCATGACCGTCTAGGTAACCCTGGTAGTATAATGATGAGAAGAATAATCAAAAGTGCAACCGGGCACCCTCTCCAAAAAACTTAAAAGTTTTGCTACCACAAGACTTATCATGTGCAACATGCTCTCTGGGCAAACTTATAACTCGGCCCTCACAAACTAAATTGATATATGAAACCCCATCTTTTTTTAGAAAGAATCCAAGAGGATATTTGTGGGCCTATTCATCCTCCGTGTGGACCATTCCGCTATTTCTTGGTCTTAATTGACGCATCCTCGAGGTGGTCACACGTGAGCCTTTTAGCTACTCGAAATGTAGCATTTGCCCGACTTTTAGCTCAAATCATACAATTGAGAGCAAATTTCTCGGATAATCAAATTAAAAAACATTCGAATGGATAATGCGGGAGAGTTCACATCTCAAGCTTTTAATGACAATTGTATGTCAATTGGGATCAATGTTTAACATTCAGTATCTCATGTTCACACACAAAACGGTTTAGCTGAATCTCTGATTAAACGATTACAAATAATCGCTAGACTACTCTTAATGAGATGTAAATTACCATCTTCTGCATGGGGTCATGCGATTTTTCATGCCGTTGCACTGATTAGATTGAGACCAACTGTTGATCACGAATACTCCCCATTGCAACTGGTCTCCAGACGAGAACCAAGTTTGTCCCACCTTATAATTTTTGGTTGTGTGGTATATGTACCAATACCGCCACCACAACGTACTACAATGGGACCCCAAAGAAGACTGGGTATCTATATTGGTTTTAACTCCCCGTCCATAGTTAAATATTTAGAACCAATGACTGGAGACATGTTTACAGCACGGTATGCTGACTATCATTTTGATGAAACAATGTTCCCAGTCTTAGGGGGGATAAGGACAAAGAAAGACTGGTAACACAAGAAATAACGTGGAATGCATCATCGCTAACAAATCTCGACCCCCGAAGTGGTCAATGTGAATATGAAGTCCAAAAGATCATACATTTGCAAAGAATAGCGAATGAATTACCAGATGCATTCACGGACACGAATAGAGTGACAAAGTCACATGTACCAGCATCAAATGCACCTGCTCAAATTGAAGTAATCCCAGAAGCGATTACTATACAATGAAAACGTGGGAGACCAATCGGTTCCAAAGATAAAAACCTACGGAAACGAAAAGAGCAAAGTAGCGCAGTTGGTGAAAACTCACAAAAGATTATAAGTGAAACCCCAGTAGAGGTAAGTGTCTCAGAAGAGACAACTATGAATCCAGAGGAAAATGAAGTTTAAGAAGAAACACCGGTACCGAACGAAAATGAGATCTCTATTAATTATGTACAAGATAGTACAATGTGGAACCGGAATAAAACACGTGTTGATGATATATTCGCATATGCTATAGCAACGGATGTAATCAATGAAAATGATTACGTACCAAAAAACTTTAGAAAAGTGCATGCACAGAAATGATTGGCCAAGATGGCAAGAAGCCATAAACGCCGAATTGAATTCGCTCGAAAAGCGACATGTTTTCGGACCTGTAGTCCGAACACCCATAGACGTCAAACCAGTAGGTTATAAATGGGTGTTTGCAATAAAGAGAAATGAAAAGAATGAGATTGTATGATATAAGGCTCGACTTGTAGCACAAGGGTTTTCCCAAATCCCAGGAGTTGATTATGAGGAAACGTATTCCCCTGTAGTGGATGCGATAACCCTTAGGTTCCTAATCTGCCTCACAATCTCTGAAGGACTTCATATGAGACTAATGGATGTCGTCACTGCATATTTATACGGGACACTTGAAAATGACATCTACATGAAAATCCCTAAAGGATTAAAATTGCCTGAAGCCTTAAAATCAACACCTCGAGATATGTGTTCTATAAAGCTCCAGAGATCTCTATATGGTCTCAAACAATCTGGTCGTATGTGGTACAATCGACTTAGTGAATATCTCGAAAAAGAAGGATACAAGTCTGATGTAATCAGTCCATGTGTCTTTATAAAAAGATCAGTCTCAATTTTCACTATAATAGCAGTCTATGTTGATGATATCAACATCATCGGATCTCTTGAAGAGATAGAGAAAGCTGCTCAGTTGTTAAAGAAGGAATTTGAGATGAAAGATCTTGGTATGACAAAAGTATGCATCAGACTACAATTTGAGTATTTGTGCAATGGCACATTTGTCCATCAATCAAACTACATCCAGAAGATGTTAGTACGTTTTAATATGGATAAAGCACATCCGTTTAGCGTACCTATGGTTGTCTGACTGCTAGATCCACACAATGATCCTTATCGTCCTCAAGAAGAAGGCGAAGATGTACTTGGTCCAGAAGTACCGTACTTAAGCGTGATCGGTGCCCTTACGTATCTCGCAAATAACACAAGACCTGACATTGCATTTGCAGTACATGTACTAGCGAGATACATTTCGAATCCAACACGTAGACACTGGAATGGTGTAAAACATATATTCCGGTATATTTGCGGGACACAAGACTTAGGTCTTTTCTATCAGAAAGATCAAAAGTCCCAGCTTGTTGGGTATGCTGATGCCGGATATCTATCAGATCCTCATAAAGCAAAATCTCAGACAGGTTATGTATTCACATACGGTGCCACACCAATTTATTGGAAGTCAACTAGGCAAACACTTACAGCAACATCATCAAATCATTATGAATTGATAGCACTATATGATGCTGGTCGAGAATGTGTGTGGTTGAGATCAATGATTAATCACATATGTTGGTGCATGTTTTGTGACAACAGCTTAATAGTTGGATTATTTAGTCTTTGGATATTTTGTATTGGGCTTAGCATTATTGGTTAGGGAGTTATTTGGTGTAATGGGCTTGGAGAATGGCCTGGCCTAGACCAAAGCCCATGTGCAAACCTTGTCCTATATAAACAAGGCTTGGCATAAGGGTTTATGGGGACACTTAGAGGAATTGAGAGAGAGTTAGAGAAATCTATAGAGAGTGGCTAGGAGATTTCTTGTGGGTCTTGAATTAATTGTAAACTTCGTGTTGGATAATCAATAGAAGACCGGATTAAAAGTGTATCGTGTTCTTGATTCTGTTTCTACTCGTTTTCTGTGAAATCTGATCTAGGGGATTCCGCACTCTAGGTTAGATCGACGATTCTGTTACGATCCATACGGCTCAAGGGACCTACATTTGGTATCAGAGTGTTAGGCTCTTGATTGGCTTGGTTCAGAATCGTTTTTGCAGAAATCTGGGTTGTTGGACGTGTTTTTGAAGGCTGTTCTTGAGTTCTGCTGCTGATTTCGGATAGAAAACAAGCATTTCGGATCATTACTGATCAAAAAGCTTGCATTTTGAACCTTCTGACTGCATTTCGGATCTTCTGACTTGCATTTCGGATCTTCTGACTTGCATTTCGGATAGCATTTCGGATCAAACACTTGATTTCGGACCAGATTGAATTGACTTCGGATCAATTTCGGACACAGTCCAAGTATTTCGGATCATCAGGTTGCATTTCGGACTAGATATGTTGCATTTCGGATTAGACTAATCAATTTCGGACGATTTCGGATAGGAGAGTGTCCATTTCGGATCAGACTGATTCATTACGGATCAGAAGGGTCTCATTTCGGATCAGATCAGTCTCATCTCGGATTATAATAGACCATTTCGGATAAGAGGTTGCTGATTTCAGATAAAGGTGTTCATTTCGGATCTGAGCAGTTCTATACGGACCATTTCGGACAATTTCGGGCCATTACGGACAAGGTGGAATTTTTCTTGGCTTGTGTGAGAAAAGTTACATTGTTTCGCGGTTAGGAAATCATCCGTAACTCATCTTAGAAAACCGTTTGCACCGTTGGAATCCTTGGATTTTTAGGGCAAAAATAAAATAAAAAAAAAACTCTAGAAAATCCAAAAACAGGTGTTTGACATTATATATCATTGGATTCGTCTTTCTGAGACGATTCTAACGGCGTACTTTGGAAATCACAGTTTTCGGAGATATTTTGTACGGTTTTAACAGTCTGTTGCGTTAAAATGTCGAACATGATGAATGTGAATGCACCTAAGATGATGAAGGTGGAGAATTATCTTACATGGAAGGACACCTTCCAATCCTTCATTGAATCCCAGGATGCACGCATGTGGATCTGTATTGTAGATGGGTACACAAACCCAACTCACGATTATGAGGGCAGACCACGTAGAACAGACTATGTGAACATGAAAGAGGATGATAAAAAGATGTATGAGGCTGAAAAGAGAGCCTTGGCTGCAATAAAGATGTCCTTACCTGATAGCATCAAGCATACCTTCAAGAAGTACTCAAATTCAAAGGATATGTGGGATGCATTAGAAAAACGATATCAGGGAGATGCGAATGTCAAAAAGAATAAAGCTTTGAGCTCTACAGCACGAGAAGGTTCATATGATTGTAGTGCTCTTCTGGAGGATAAAGAGAATGCCACTCAGGCATACATGGCAGAGATAGTGCCTGTTGATGAGGCTGAAACTACTGTGAATGATGCTGAAGCTAAAGTGGAGAATGCTGAAACAAAAGTTGAACAGGTCGTTGCTGAAGTTGAGAAAGAGAGTGAAGCTGAACCGGTCGTTGCTGATCAAACTACAGAAGTTCATGAGGAAGAGGTAAAATTTAATTCTGTGTGTTTAAAATGTCGTGAATTACAGGGTGAAGTTGACAGGTTGTCAACACAAAACCAAAGTCTAGTAAACGAGATGTCTAACATCAAAGAATCAATTTTTTTTGCTAAAAGAAACGAATCTTCATACTTGAAGAAGATAAAAGGTTATGAAAGTGAAATTGAAGCCTTAACCTGCAAACTAAATGAAAAACTTCAAGTCATAGACTTAGCTCATGACATGATGGCTGAGAAAACAAAAGAGATTTCTGAAAAATGCAAAGAGTTGTCAGATGCACAACTCAAAATTGTTGAACTTGAAAAGAAATTAGGTCAATTCAGGGACTCTACTTTTGTTATGAAACACATGATGGGTGGGTTAAAGAAAAGTAATGACAAGACCAGTGTGGGATTCCAGGGCTTTAATGAAGTCCCACCTCCTCTTAGTCATGACTATTCTTTCTTACCTGATGAAGATGAGTTTACAGACTTTCTGTCAACATCACCAAGTAGTTTCACATCCAGTCAAGGTGATGTGTTTGAAGATAATGATGCTAAGAAGGTAAATAACAACAAACCTGTTTTGAAAAAGATAAACACACCTCCTAAAACCAAAAATCAAACTTTTGTTAAAAAGGTTAATTTTGTTCAAGGAAGTGACATGAAAAACGAAACAGTTGTTATTGAAAACGAATCTAATGTAGAGTTTGCTAAAAACAAGAACAAAGAAAATTCTGAAACTAAGCAAACTGAACCAAATCCTTCTAAGGCATCATCATCAAAACCTGAATCTAGTTCAAAGGCTTCAACTAAGAAGTCTTCGAAAAAGAGATCGTGCTTCAAGTGCCACACAAAGGGACATGTAGCTAGCTGCTGTCCTAACAAAAAGAATGAAGCACACGTGAGTGAGAGAAAGAGAGAGAAGTCACCAGAGAAGAGTGGTGATAAAAAGGAGAAGTCTCCAAAGAAATCTGCTCCTAAGCAACCAGAGAATGTTGCTGTTGGTGTAGATAAGGCTGAAAAAGGAACTCCACAAGTTCCTCGTTTTCAAATAAATCAACTAAGATTTCAGCCTAGATCTCCACCAGGCAGATATGAGAGACCTAGAAGCAGTTCATCAAGAATGAACAATTACAATTCAAATAATTTCAGAAGTCAAGGTCAATGTCAAAATCGATACCAAAATTTTGGTGGGCGAACTTTTTATAACAATGGCTTTAGAAATTATAATAATCAAGCTTCTTGGAATCAAAATTTTCAAAGGTCAAATAGTCCAAACACATATAGGAACCCTCAGGACCAAAGACCTTATGGAAATTAAAGCCTATTTAAATCAACAGGTCTAAGATCCAAGACACCATTAAGGTGTGATGGATATTGGATAGAAGCATCTTATATGGATTTAAATGGTCGACCCAAAACCGGTAAGGTTTGGGTTCTAAAGTCTAACTAAGTGGTTGAGTGAATGCAGGATGACCAAGAAGGACTGTTGATGTGTTCAACAGTGGTTGCTCCTGCTAAACATCTGAGGTGAATAGTAGGTTAACTTGGGTAACGAACTATTTACTTCTGTGATCATTTTGATTATTTTAAACTTTAAACGTGAAAAACTTTTGTCAGATTTAAAGTGGGAGTTTGTTTGTGTTTTTAAATTTATGTTTTTAAACCTTACTCCATAAAAACAAAATTTAGGGGGAGAAATTCCTCTAAGCCAAAAAGAGTTTAGATAGTGCGTGTGTTTAGGGGGGAGTAAGTTATAAAATTTTAAAAATCCAAAAACATTGAAAAATTGGAAAAATGAGTTTTCATGGTGTGAAAAAGAAGAAATGATAGTACATCAGCAAGTTAGACTGTCACACTCAAACTGAATTAAAATGCTTAAGTGTGATAGCAGCTTCATCATACGATGTACCAGTAGGCAAAAGCATGAAATAATCAACTTACCAATGTGATATAAACCTAAATGCACTGAGTATGAGTGGGGAACACATCAGTGGTGTATGGTTTAATGACCTTAAATCTTGCGTTGATAGATTGCCAAAATCTGAAGTTTTGGGTCTTTATACTGTTATTTCATCTGGGGATATCAGGGGTGTCCTTCTGCTGCATCCAGATACATGCTGACCTAGACACACCTCGGATATCTTAAAAGAGCTAAAAATGCCAAAACCCTGAAAATGAAAAAGCTCTCATAGAGAGTCACTCAATAAGTGCAAAATGCACAAATCGTACCAAAAATGGTATTTGTCTTAGCCCTCGTTAGATATTTTGGTCTCTCTGCTGTACGGAAGTACTGACCTGTTCACCATATATCTAAACGTTGAAAAACAAAACGGATGAATTCATTATACTCACCTACTACGATGAATCTTTGTGCATACCTTGATCGCGGGGGTATATCCTGAAGTGGGACACGCTAATATATCAGAATTAATATTACCTTAACGTATCATACGGTAATGGTACTTGAAATGTTCATGCATTTGTTTAAGTGGACAAACATACTGGTAATCGTCTTGAACTGTTTTTCACAAAAAATCACAATAAAGAATTAACTAATGGTGTGAAACAGTTTGATTTTGCTGATATGATCTTCTTGCACATGATACTCACAAAAAGATGTATTGTAAATATTTTTGAGTTTAGTTTAGTTAGTTCAGTTTGTGTTGAAAAATATCAAAAATACCAAAAATATTTCCTTTTAAAAGATCTCCCATTTTGAACTAACAGGTAGTTGTTTTTGCAAACAAAGATAAAATATTGGTTTATCTTTAACTGTGAAAAAGGCTAATGGTTTTTCGAGATACTTGCTTGTGTTGCTAAACAGATTGATGCAGTTATCAAAATGAAGTGCAGAATACAAGTAAAGTGCAGATTGAGAGTGAAGGGAAGAACGTGTGAAGATGCATGGTAGGATCCTTCTACTACATTGCAGAAAGAGAAAGAGAGAGATATGGAAGAATTTGGAGATACTTGCTTATTCAAAGATTGCTAGCTCACTGATCTACAAAGAAAGAAAGTTTTGGAGATTGGAAGCATCAGCTAAGGGGGAGTTTGTTGATGTCAGAAACTGTGTAGCTGACGCTATCCAAAGACCAAAAGACTGCAAGATGTTTGAAGACAAAGTTACACTATGAAGCTATTGTCAAGGGGGAGTTTGTTGGTGCATGTTTTGTGAGAACAGCTTAATAGTTGGATTATTTAGTCTTTGGATATTTTGTATTGGGCTTAGCATTATTGGTTAGGGAGTTATTTGGTGTAACGGGCTTGGAGAATGGCCTGGCCCAGACCAAAGCCCATGTGCAAACCTTGTCCTATATAAACAAGGCTTGGCATAAGGGTTTATGGGGACACTTAGAGGAATTGAGAGAGAGTTAGAGAAATCTATAGAGAGTGGCTAGGAGATTTCTTGTGGGTCTTGAATTGATTGTAAACTTCGTGTTGGATAATCAATAGAAGACCGGATTGAAAGTGTATCGTGTTCTTGATTCTGTTTCTACTCGTTTTCTGTGAAATCTGATCTAGGGGATTCCGCACTCTAGGTTAGATCGACGATTCTGTTACGATCCATACGGCTCAAGGGACCTACATTTGGTATCAGCAACATCACCAAATCATTATGAATTGATAGCACTATATGATGCTGGTCGAGAATGTGTGTGGTTGAGATCAATGATTAATCACATACAAGAAGCATGCAGATTAGAACAGATCAAGAAGGAGCCGACAATTATTTATGAAGACAATGCTGCTTGCATAGCTCAGATCGGAGAAGGTTATATCAAGGGTGATCGAACAAATCATATCTCACCAAAATTTTTCTCAACATATGACTTGCAAAAGGAAGGGGAAATTGATGTTCGCCAAATTAAGTCAAGTGAAAATCTAGCTGACCTGTTCACGAAATCTTTACCTAGAAGCAGTTTCGAGCAGCTATCACACAAGATCGGTCTTCGTAGATTGAAAGATGTTTGTTGAATTCAGGGGGAGAATTATACACGTTGTACTCTTTTTCCCTTAACTAAGTTTTGTCCCACTGGGTTTTCTTAGTAAGGTTTTTAATGAGGCTGCATAGCTAATCCAGTAGCATCAGTTTATTTATTCAGGTCCTGAAGTACCTATTTAACATCATCCTGAAGTATGTTGTTAAACTGTGTATAATTCTAAATGTCTGAGGGGGAGTGTTATAAACCAGACATTTTAGGCCCAACCCATTACTTATGGGCTTTAGGGTTTATAGTTATGTTCATCTCTATATATTGTAATGTGGAATAGAATGAATAAGTGAATTCAGTTTTATCTCTATTTCTCCTTGGTTTATATCAGCATTTAATATTCAAATGCAACCTTTTTATATGCAATTTTTTACATTCTAATGCAACTTTTTTTACTTTCAAATGTAACTCTTTTAATACTCAAATGCAACTGTTATTACAGTTTACTTACAAAAATGCAACCTTTTCTACACTCAAACGCAACTTTTATTATACTTAAATGCAACCTTTATTATAGTTTAATTACAACAATGCAACTTTTTTCTAAACTTATTGCAACCATCATTATCTTTCAATGAAAAAAATGCAACCTTTTTTTACAACAAATGCAACTTTGTAACATAAATAATTGAATTACACCAAAACAATAATAACACATATATCATTAGTAGTCATATGTTGACTTCAATACATTTGTCCAAATTCAAATAACAATATAGTCACCACAAAATGTAAATTACAATAACTTAATAACGAGACATGAAAGCATTTTACTTTTACCAATCTTCAACATCTGATAGTTGTTTTATAACCTTCCACATCATAGCTTCTAAAGTCAGTCGCTAGCTTTCAGTATCGTTTTGCAACCACTTTTGTGAAATGATAAAGCATGAATCAAGGATCTTGGGGCTCGAGTTTTTTTCTTCTGCACATCAATATTGTTATAAATATATTTTCTTAACTTTAAAAAATGTAAATACTAGTTTATATTCTCAATCTCCTTAGTAGAGGCCAACTTACTTCCTCAGCTCGTAATGTCCAGTTTTGATCATTTATCTTCTCAATAAGACCTGCAAAATAGGGTGTTGGTAAATTTCCTAAATTTGATCATTCTACTAGAATCTGAAACAAAAAATAACTTAAACAAATATCACACTACCTTGTAGATCTTATGAGATAATACTGCAATTGGTCTAAGTTCATCATTTAGATGAGATAATTTAACCTGTCTAAAAAATTCGTTATTCGAACCAGGAATGCTAACTCAATAATTTAGCCTTGAATATAATTTAAATGAAAGTGCGTTGTATTTAAAATCCAAAGCACATTTGTCTTTATTTCATTCAAAGCATCTCCAACACTGCTCTGCTTTGGTAACCTAATATTGTGTATTATAAGCTTCAAATTAACAAGATTTAGAAACCTACCAGTAAAAAATATCATTCAAGATTCCATATACCTCTTGTTTACATGGTGGAAAGCAACTTTCAAAGTTTTCTGACATTATTATTCAAACAGAGGGATGTATCAACACTTCATAATAAAGAATATCATAAACCTGAACCCAAGCAGAAAAAAGACTATATTTCAGGTTTTCACCATTGCCATATGAATACATGTTCAAGAAAAGTCAAAAGTATAAAAACTAGATTGTAGTGAACCAACAAATCTAGCAAGTGTTCTGCAAAACGCTAATTGATGGGGTGGGGTTTGGGTTGCTGAGAATAACAGTTGCAAGGAGTAAGTCTATTTTTTGTTGGGTAATCCAGATTAAGTTTCTGGCCAACTCTGCCAACCACGTTATCATATGTATGCAATTTTGACTTGTCGATTTTTGTTACAATACCATTTTCGTATAAGGATTACAATATTAGTATATGAGTAAGAAAGCCCAAATCACAATTCAAGACATAAACCATCTTCCTTCTATCTAGAGAGCTTAAATGAACTATCTGCAAATGGCAAGAAAACTCAGGATCGTTTCTTCCTAACTTGGGATATTTTAATATAAAATATGGTGAAACATAACACACCTGACGATTTTTCACATGTCATAAAAATGAAGCAACATCAGTATTTCAGTATTTTTCATCAGCTTTAGGAAGTTCCTGTCAGCAAATAATGTCTCCATCTTTGATCTAAAAAGGATTTAATTTTTTAGATGTAAATGCATCGCCTATTTAATGATAAAAAGGTTGAGAGGGGTACCTGTCTAGATTAAAGTGAGGTTCTTTGTCAAGGTGTTCACACATCACACATGGCTCAAGTTTGATTTCCTGAACAACGATAGGTTAAGTCATGGTTAAAAACCCACAACTAATAGTGTAGGAAATAGAAATTATACAAAAAAAATCAATCACTAGAAGTTACTGTTAGTGTTTTGTAATAGACAATTAATAATAAATATACAAGTGGGTTCAACTATCTTGTTTCCAAACTTAAAACATAAGAAAATGAGTTAAATGCCTGGTTGGTCCCTGTGGAGGTGGTGGTGGGTTGAAGGTGGTGGCGGCGGTGGTGGGTTTTAGAGAGAAAGAGAGGGGAAGAAGAAGAAGAAGAAGATGATGGTGGGCCATCTTTTTTTATTTTTTATTTTATTGTTCAGGGGCAATCTAGTCATTTCGCATACATTTAACTGAGAAAAATAACATGGGTTAGTGATAAGGATCACTCGAGTGCAAAATTTGTAACCACTGTGACAAACTCTATAATTAGTAAACGACTGGGACCAAGTCTGCAATATTTGCAAACCACAGGGACCAACCAGGCATTTAACTCTAAGAAAAAATATGAGAAGGCTAAGATGTGATCCCAATTAAGTTCAAATAAATCTTGCATACAACCTTAACAACTTACCTGGGCATAAACCTCAGTTGCACATAAATGAAAACATTGGTCAAAATAAAGTTCATAAGTCTTGCAGAAGTTCGAATTTATGGCTACAAGATGGTTTATATAGTTAAGCACATAGAACATAAACAAGTAAGCTTAGTTAACCATATGTAAAAATAAAAGCAATAATCCAAAACTTAATCAAAACATAACTAAAATTTGACAAATTAACTCAATAGCTAGGGCAAATAAACACACTAATATAATTTTCCAGAATGATAAACCTAAAGTTGTAATAGATGTGTTTGTTCATCTTGAGCTTTGTATATTTCATATATGATAATTCTCAGCCATAACCTCTTATTACTTCCAACTCAAGATCTCTAGATACCTAAAAATTCCATATTGTTTTTTCTGAGGTCGTAAGATCTCAAAATACCATTTGTCCTCCTAGTGATGTCAGAAGATCCCAATTATCTATAATAAATACCATTTGAATCCCATGATAACTTGATTGTTGAAACCATTTGAAATCCTCCTGACATGATATACACCCTCAAACACATATCTTCCCCAAATTTAACCGCTAAACTCAATAATTTTAATTGAAACCCTAAATGTTATTAAAGCACGGTTGATAGATGAGAAAAAAATTACCTGCGCCCCAGGGCTAAAGTGAGGATTGAAGCGTTGAAGTGCGGAGCGACAACTTGCGACGATGATGGTTCGTCGGTCACTCAGCCACGATTCATAAGTGGTGCAATGGTGGAAACTGATAGGAGAGGGAAATATGAGTGTGAGGGAAATTATGAAATTTGGGGGAAATGGTCAAATGGGTATTTGATTGGAATTTGGGGAGGGAAATTAAAATTAAAGCATTTATAAACTAATTATCAAATAAAAATAAACATACATATAGAAACTAGATATTATAAATTATAAACATTATAAAACGTTAACTTAAAATTTGATATACATATTTTTGTTATAAATATAAAAAAAATACACATATAAACGAGCATCATCTTATTCTATTTAATTTTAGTAGGCTATTGCTATAGGTTTTTTAATTATTCTTCTAAAGCTATCTTATAATGTATTTTTCTATAACTAACAAGATTATGTACCAGTACGTAATTACGCAATATTCAGTGTTTGTATTCCCATTCGTATCGTGCGGAGACCCTTCTAGCACATATATATGTATATTTAAGTGATCCACTGACACATGTATCACCTAATATGTTCAATTAAGTTAGTCATGGTCACTATTAGTCAGCTAAGGTCAACGTAGGGAAGGCAATCGAACCCGAACTCGATGAGTAAACCTGAAACCTAACACATTTGGGGCGGGTTTGGGGTCGGTTAATCGGGTTTGGACAGGTTTAAGACTAGTTTTTATTTATTTTATTCTATCTTTTTGCGGATTTGGGATTTGGTGAAATACCCGATTACCCCGATAAAGTGTACCCATTACCGGATTCTATATCCAATATAATTTATTTTATATTTTTAAATATGTATATATGTGGTACATCCATTTTTTATACATATATGTATCTTATTTCGTATATATTGTAATTATTTTATATATTATCATAGTGATACTAAATGTAACTGATACCCAATGGGTTTTGCAATGGGTAAATTTTTTTAATTAAACCTATGACATCTTCCTATCTAAAACCTAGAGGGGTTTTCTCTCTATCACTAGGCCAAAGCCTCAGTGGCAAAACAAGAGTTTATTTAACTTTTACAATACAACATTTTAAAATAAGGATTCCATTTAAATTTTCACAATGTAACTTTTTTAACAAAAGTTGCAAATTTCATTAAAATGTGCAACCTTTCAAGAAAAAGGTTGCAAATTAATTATTACTTCGCAACTTTTTCTGAAAAATGTTGATGTTCTAATGCAACTTTTATGTTCAACAAAGTTGCATTAGAGTCAAATGCAACTCATTAAGAAAATGATGCTTCTAAAAAGTTGCATTAGGCCTATTTTCTTGTAGTGACCATTGTACAGTATTGAGGGCGATCTCGCAATTACATTTGTTTCTAAGTCATATCAATTACCACCCACGGTACTGTCGTTCCGACTTATGGTCATGACTCCTTACCAGGTTGTAACAAATTTTGTATACAAAACCCCAAATTTACCGATTGTAATTGTATCCTTACAAATACTCAATAACTTCTTAATGTATAATTAATTAAATGAGGTTTTGTAAAAACAATTTGCAAAAAGGAGATTACTCACATTGTTGTCTTAGGATTTTCAGTAAGGATTTCCTGGGAATAATCTATAATTTACACAAATGCACACGTGTTAGTATAATAACTCATTTTAACATTAGTAATACCCTCCCCGAGACGGCATTCCAACGACTACGTCGGGCAGAACCACGACAGCCGTTACGAAACCCTACATCAATCGGGCAGAGTATCTAATACGTATCCAGGGGTTATGATACTTACAACGGAGCAGAACCTCGCTATTTAGGGGGGTATTAGACCCGAGTATAATGCCTACTATTAAGAAATTGAGAGAGAAAGTCGAATTTTGAGTGACGTAAACTGAAGGCCCAAGCTCCAGCTTTATAGGGGCTGAGTTTGGGTTTCTCGCGGCCCGCGTAAAACAAAACAAGGGCCTACGCGGCCCGCGTCAAAGGGAGTCAACGGCATAGCTTGTCCGGGTCATTGCATAGGGTTGTCGTGTGTTGGGCCACATGGCGGCCTAGGGTCGTGCCAGCCATCACCTTGTCGCGGCCCGCGTAAGGGTTGAGGGGTGGCTTACGCGGCCCGCCTCAAACCCAAAAATCCCATTTTTAATTAATTTTAATAATAATTAAGGTATTCAGGGCCCGTTTTCGCGTATGGGGTGTTTTTAGGGACATATTGGGATATTTTAAATATTTTTTAGAGTGTCTGAAAATATTACGAGGGTGTCGGTTTACGTTAGGGTTGTTATACTTGGTGAAGACAAGCATTTAGTGTAATACTTTTTATTTTTAATCTTTTCGCACTTTTTATTTGGTTATGTATTAATGACTTTAATAACTAGTTTCTTATGTTGAAGGTGAATCTTCCTTATCATTTGTCCGTGGTGTCTTGGCGTTATTTTACTGTCTATATAAAATAAAAGATTTTCACCATTCATATCTCCATGGTCTATATGGAGATATGTTGGCTACCTGGTCGGGGGTTAAGGGAATGGTTTGGTAAGAGTCTTGCCTTGTTCAGTGTATAGATCCTGCAAGGACCTGGGTCAAGCTTAGTAGGACCTCCTTCAATACCCATTGGTATTGGATGGCGGGAGTTCGAATTTCTTGATCCCCTCATATGTAAACTACTATTAAAATATTAATCCGGCTATTTAGGATTGTATCCCTGCTGACTCAAACTACTTAGCCGAGGGTAACGTCACCTTCAAAAGAGGGGCCTACCACATTACGCATTAATAACTTAATTAATTATCTTTCAATAATCCAACCCTTTAGGATTGTAAGAATAACAAAAACGACAATGGAAATCTCAAAATTGGCCCAACCGAGATTCTCGGTGAGATGGCCGATATGAATTTTGCAGAATATCGGCGCTATATCGGTAGTTCTCGGCGATATTATCGGTGACCGATATAAGGGCCGATATAACAAACCGATATTCTAAGCCATGACCGATAACCGGTATCTCGACGATATATCACCGAGATATCGCCGAGATTAACTGCATAGCAAGGAGTAAGTCTATTTTTTGTTGGGTAATCCAGATTAAGTTTCTGGCCAACTCTGCCAACCACGTTATCATATGTATGCAGTTTTGACTTGTCGATTTTTGTTACAATACCATTTTCGTATAAGGATTACAATATTAGTATATGAGTAAGAAAGCCCAAATCACAATTCAAGACATAAATCATCTTCCTTCTATCTAGAGAGCTTAAATGAACTATCTGCAAATGGCAAGAAAACTCAGGATCGTTTCTTCCTAACTTGGGATATTTTAATATAAAATATGGTGAAACATAACACACCTGACGATTTTTCACATGTCATAAAAATGAAGCAACATCAGTATTTCAGTATTTTTCATCAGCTTTAGGAAGTTCCTGTCAGCAAATAATGTCTCCATCTTTGATCTAAAAAGGATTTAATTTTTTAGATGTAAATGCATCGCCTATTTAATGATAAAAAGGTTGAGAGGGGTACCTGTCTAGATTAAAGTGAGGTTCTTTGTCAAGGTGTTCACACATCACACATGGCTCAAGTTTGATTTCCTGAACAACGATAGGTTAAGTCATGGTTAAAAACCCACAACTAATAGTGTAGGAAATAGAAATTATACAAAAAAAATCAATCACTAGAAGTTACTGTTAGTGTTTTGTAATAGACAATTAATAATAAATATACAAGTGGGTTCAACTATC
Organism: Helianthus tuberosus; assembly: GCA_030545235.1. Lineage (NCBI taxonomy): Eukaryota > Viridiplantae > Streptophyta > Magnoliopsida > Asterales > Asteraceae > Helianthus > Helianthus tuberosus. Next base: position 30,414,304 of record CM060379.1, on the reverse strand, counting down.
TTGTTTCCAAACTTAAAACATAAGAAAATGAGTTAAATGCCTGGTTGGTCCCTATGGAGGTGGTGGTGGGTTGAAGGTGGTGGCGGCGGTGGTGGGTTTTAGAGAGAAAGAGAGGGGAAGAAGAAGAAGAAGAAGATGATGGTGGGCCATCTTTTTTTATTTTTTATTTTATTGTTCAGGGGCAATCTAGTCATTTCGCATACATTTAACTGAGAAAAATAACATGGGTTAGTGATAAGGATCACTCGAGTGCAAAATTTGTAACCACTGTGACAAACTCTGTAATTAGTAAACGACTGGGACCAAGTCTGCAATATTTGCAAACCACAGGGACCAACCAGGCATTTAACTCTAAGAAAAAATATGAGCAGGCTAAGATGTGATCCCAATTAAGTTCAAATAAATCTTGCATACAACCTTAACAACTTACCTGGGCATAAACCTCAGTTACACATAAATGAAAACATTGGTCAAAATAAAGTTCATAAGTCTTGCAGAAGTTCGAGTTTATGGCTACAAGATGGTTTATATAGTTAAGCACATAGAACATAAACAATTAAGCTTAGTTAACCATATGTAAAAATAAAAGCAATAATCCAAAACTTAATCAAAACATAAGGACCCATTTTTCTGGTTCTGTAAGCGGAGTTGGCCTACTTGCTTTCATTGGGCGTGCTTCGTTAGTTATTAACACTTCTTTGCTTGCTTAGATGATTGATATGTCTGTCTCCGTTGGAAATCCGAACGCGGAGTGAGGTCCTGAGAAAATCATGCTAAAATCCCCTTGGGATTCTCTTCCTATAAGGATATCGTGACGCGAGTTCGCAGGTAAGACCATGAACATAACATCTTCGGTTCGTGAGTTCTTCCCATCGGATAACAAAACTAGGAACGATATCTAACCCAACAGAAAGACAGCTTCATTGCAGAATCCGGTGACTGAGTAGTCCACTGGTTCTAAGTGTGCCTTGTCCTCTGGGTCCAACAGATTAAAGCATTGCTCATAAATGATGTCAGCGGTGCTGCCAGGATCAGTGAAGATATAATTCGTTTGGTAATTACCGAATACACCTGAGATTACGATGGGCCTTCTTTCTCGAGGACCTCCCCTTACGGCTGGGAAGACCACTTGTTGTTCGCGCCATGAGTCGTCTTGCACGCGTTTGTGATAATTTTTTTCCCTCTTCTAGGGCTACCTTGCACCATGTGCGTTTCCAATCATCGCAGCTTTTTGTTATCTGGCCCTTCGTCTCTTCTGTTGATTTGGCATGTTTCTTTCCTGACATTTTTGATCAAATGCATCAGTCTACCGCTCTTAGGGCTTTTTCTATTTCTTGCCTCAAGCTTATGCAATCATCTGTCAGGTGGACTGAATCTTTGTGGTAGTCGCAAAAAAGATTCGGGTCTTGCCCCTTTTTGTTGCGCATCTGCTGTGCCGTTTTCAACTAGTGGTTTTCAGTGGTTAATGCTTCGGACAGAGTTTTGGTGAGAGGTGTCCACTGCCTCTCTCTATTCTCTTGTTTATCTCTTTTCGGTACCCAATCCGATTGATGGTTGCCCGCGCGTCTTCTAAAGATTGAAGCTTCTCATTATAACCAGACGCCTTCCATGCAGGGGCTCGCCCATTTTTGTTGCGCCTTTCACTGGTGTGCTGGTTATAATTGTACTGACGACTTTCATCGACGGTCAGTTGTTTCTCTGTTTGTGCAATTATTTTAGATGCCTCAACGAATGTCTCCAAATCCTTTGGTCCTCCGTCTCTTCCTATCATTCTTCGTATTAAATCATCACTTTTGATAGCGCGCATGAAATGAGCGCGCATGATTTCATCGCCAACATTACCGATTTCCAGACATTCCTTGTTATACCTTGTAATGAAGTCCTCAATGCCTTCATTGTCCTTGCGCCAGATATTCAGAACATCTGTCGGGTCTCTGGTATATCTGTGTTGTTGGCTAAAATGTGATAGGCACTCTGCTTGGAAATCCATCCATGACTTAATCTTTCCAGATGGTAAGCTGTCAAACCATGCACGTGATGCGCCCATAAAGATTTGGACAAACAAATGACACCATGCTGGAAGTGACCATCCTCCTACAACTCCTGCACTTGTGAACACTTGGATGTGATCGTACAGGTCTGTGAGCCCGTTATATTTTCCGACATTGTGCGGTAGTTTTGTTTTTGCAAGTGGAGCCATGGCTATTTCCTTGATAAACTTATACTTCTTTGCTACACCTTGTGGTCTGTAACTCAAGGTGAAATTGTACTCTGCTGTTGGATTATACCCCGCGGGTGTGCGAGGTTTATATGCTTCATGGTTTGGTGGGAGTCTACTGAATACGCTCGTACTGTCTCCCTCTTGGTAAGACGGATTATACTCATCTGACATACCTTCAAATTCTTTCTCCATCCTGCGCGGACCCAATCGCTCGCGTACTGTCATGCGCGCCCTAGGTCGGGTGAGATGAGAGTCGTTGGGATTTCCGGTGGTGTAGTACGTGTTGCGTGTACTGTTGGTATGTTGATAATCGTCCCTTGGATGTTGTTGCTGGTGTGTCTCAGTGTTGTAAGTATATTCTTGGTGAAGTGACGAAACTCTTTGCGATGGGTGCTGCAATGAGTGTTGCGCATGTACTTGCTGCATTGGCGTATGTGCCGGGAACTGCGCCTACGCGCACATCTGTGCGTACGCCATGTTAAGTACTGCCTGAGACTTTGTGTACCACGAAGCTAGTGCTTCTCCTTCTGGTAATGAAGGGAAAACTGTGTTGATCATGCTCGTAGTTGGAGCGCCGGGAGTCATCTGTTGGTTTGCTCGTGTAGCACTACCAAAGACATTAGTGAATCCGGCATCTGTGAACTCTCCACCGACGTGTGCGTCCCTTTGGTGGCTTTGGACGTGTGCGTTGTCTGCTGCCGGACCAAACAGAGAGCCTTCTACGCCGATTTGAAAAGAAGAGTTTGGTTCAGCCATTGAAGAGTGTTTAAAAAAGAAAAGAGATGAAAATGGTTGTAAAAATGTGGTGGGCGCCAATGATGAAACACTAGTTAATACTAGATTACCCCAGCTGGTCGTCTCGTATAAAGTGGTTCAATCTCTATCTTTCACTCGCCGAATAGCTAATCTCACAAAGCGGTCCTGCAAAACAACAAAACCGGTGACTCGCCACAATGAGGAGAAGATGGGGGTTATCCTTGTGACCACCCTCTGGCGTGAGAATAAGTATTTGTTTTTTAGGATAAGTGTGTGTTTAGAGTAAGAGAGTGAGAAATCGAATCCTTAAACCTGGAGGTAGAGTCTTCTATTTATAGCCGGAGAATAGTGAAGGAGGTGACCTGCCAGCTAGCCAGTGCTCGCCAACTGTCCAACCAGGAGGAATATCCTTTCTGTCCCCTCTGTCGTTGTCAGGCTCTGAGGGGACGTGGCGTGCGGCTATTCGCTCCAGCTGGGCACTCGCTTGTACTGGCTATCGTCTTGTCCTCCCAGGATCTTGCAATCGTTGTTGGCGTCTAGCTATTGGTACCACATGTCGTCCTTCTTGTCTGGAGGAGCATCTTCTTGTCACTAGGTGTCCTCTTCTAGAAGCTTCTAGAACCTTTTGGATACCTGTGTGTGACGTGGACGTCAGCGTGGAGTGGTATGGTCCCTTTGACATGTGTTCACGTGTGATTTGGGATCATACCTCTTCACTTCGTTATGTTAAAGGTACGGTAAACTTGGGATTGAAGTACGATCAAGTTGGAAACGAAAATTTCATAGGATAACGGATCAAAGTGATCTAAGAAGTGCAACGGGAATGATTGTTTTTAATCTAGGAGACTAGACTATTTCATGGAATTCGCAAAAACAAAAGACAGTTGCATTCTTGTCTTGTGGGTCAAAGTTTATGGCTGCAGCAGCCACATCATGTCAAGCTATTTGGCTTCGAGGTTTGTTGAGTAAAGTTACAGGTTCAAAAAAAAAGTTGATATTATTACGTGTTGATAATCGTTAGGCAATAGCGTTAATGAAGAGTCCAATTTTCCACAGTTGTAGTAAACATCAATTTTTAAAAACCGGTTTTTAAGTCATACCGGGTTGTGCTCTAAAATGGTTCAACCGGTTGAACCGGGTTGTATCGGGCGGTTGAACCAGGTTACTAGTTAACCCTATAAATTCCATAAAATACAAATTCATCTAAAACCAATCCAATCTCAACTAGGATTTATGTAACTGGTCATAATTTTATCTAAAAACAACTATTTTTATTGTAAACTATTAAGCATTTTAAGAATATTTTTATTAGTTATAAACAATATTACATTGTATGAGCTGAGTAACAATTTCAACAACGACGAAATATTGGAATAAAAGGCACTAGGTTAATTATCGAAAATATGGAAGATCAATATTAACTTAATATTGTATTTTATTAAAATTAAGATATCAAATCTTAAGATAATGCAAACCGGTTCAATGGTTTGAACCGGTAGAACCGGATTTACCGGCGGTACATAAGGCATACCATATTCGGGTTTTACCGGTTTTTATTGTACCGGACTCGTGTCTGATATCCGGTTTAACCGCTATAACCGGCCGGTTTATACCGGTATTTAAAACACTGGTAAACATATTAACACCAAGTATCACTTCATTCGTGAAAGCATTAAACTGATGTGTGCTCTATGCCTCTACTCAAGTTCATATATCGGAAGAAGCATGCATGCCTCTTGACTATTTCTTATTAACATTTATTATCGTTCTTATTTTTAATATTTTATATTTTCCTTGTTTTTAGTTTCCTTTAATTAAGAAAGAAAGTGAGGTTTCATCTTCCCCATGATCTCCATAACTCTAGTCGTGAGTTTCTTTGTAACCCTATATATATGGAATTTTCATTTATGAAATGGATATGCAGAAAATTAGTCTCAAGTATCTCTTTAAAATTCTATCAAGTTTCTTTCTATTTTTTTAGGCCAATCGATTATCGGTTGAAACCACAACATAAACATCGTGAAGTTCAAGTTGAACATGTTAGCAGGGAATAACAAAAGGCCGACATACTAACAAAGGCGTTCACTAAGTTAGTTTATTTAATATTACTTGATGCTATAGTTTAGAAGTCTAACCTATCATTTACCAAGTTTATGCCTAGTATAAAGGTAGGGTATATTATATTTACTTTCGTGATTTTTTACTAAAAAAAGTCTAGAAATTATCGAGTTTGCTGTGTTTTATGCCAATTGATCCATCATCATACATCATTCATGTGAAAAAAAATTGTGTATATGACAAAAGTGAAAAATAGTCAAAATTACTTAATTAACACACCCCAACTGAACAGATATTTAACAAGTACTAACGTTGGACGCGTTGTATCTTGTGGTGACATAAGTCGTTGACTTATAATAAAGCCATAAAGGTATCCGTATGCAACAAGTACTAAATATAGGGTCTAATTAACGTTGGGCACGTTGCATCATCTATGACATAAGTCGTTGACTCGTAAGTCGTAATAAGGGTGTCTATATATAAACTTACATGTCGTTTTCTTTTCATGCGGCTGACTTGATCAAGGGGTAAAGACCGAGATTATAGCCTTGTAAATTAAATATTATGTGATAACTTAAATTTTTAATCAGTTTAAACACCTCCTACATTTCCCAGTTAATCCAAATTTACTTCGTTTCTAAGGGATAGCTTAGTAGTAAAGTAGAGTATTCCCAAAACAAATGGTTGTGAGTTCAAATCCTGCAACAGACAGGTTTAATGTAAATTTAGCGGTTAAAAAAAATCAAAAGTAACTTCCTCACTAGTAGTAGTGGTCGTCGCAGGATGGAGGTTGTGGCAGCGGGGCTGCGTTCGTGCGGTGATAGCAAGTGGTGACCAAGACTTTGTATGGTGTTTAAAGTCTAACGATTACTTGTTCCCTTGAATAAAACATAACCATGTGTGGTGACCAAGTCTTTTTAGTCATTTCTTGTAATGAGAATTAACGTAGCATGGCACTCACCAAAGAAGCCTTCAAGTAACACGTTTATTAATTATTAATAACGCGTAATCAATACATTTATACATAACCCTTCTTCTATATATACACGTTGCATATTTCAACCCAAAAACACATACAATTATACACAAAATCACATTCTTTGCATACAAAACACACACACACAAATAGTAGAAGATGGGTGACTTGGGAAAGCAACCGATCGGCACCAGAGGAGGCTGTCAAAAGGCAGCCGGGCCTTCATTTGACAAGCTTCCAGCGAGCAGGTGGAAGATTAAGAAACGAATTCTCAAAGAACTGATATTTGGAGGTGGGAAACAAACAACCGGAGGCGGAGGTGGAGGCGCCGAACTTCCCCCAAGCCGGTGGAAGATCAAGAAGCGACTACTTAAAGATCTGTTTTGGACCAACACTAGTGTTTAGTTTATACTTAGTTACTTACGTGTGGAGTTGGAGAAGCTGTGGTAGGTAAATGCATTACATTGATTTAGTTGTATTTTTGTTATTTTTGACAAAAATGATGTTGCATAACAAAGGCTATAAGGATGTGAAAATACTTGCAACACCAACACAATTGAAGTCGGGTAAAGTCGAAGGGCTCAACTGGGAGGTACCGACGGTCTCAAGGGTGGCCTGGAGGAGATCTAGAGTCAAGGGACTAAAGGGTTAATAATAATATTTAATATATTATTATAGAGTTTTTTCATCTCGCAAGATTATGTTTCTTAGTTTAAATTGTTTTTTCTTCTCCGAGTTGTTTACCTATATACATAGTTGTTAGGGTTATTTGTTTTGAATGCAATTGTAATTTCATTTTACATCAATAAAAAGAGTCGAACTCGTCAAATTCAATTTGTGTGTGTTCCGTTTGTGTCTCATTGTCTCGTTGATGGAATGTTATCTCCAGCCTGTCGTCACTCTTGTCGGAAATGCGATGTTAACTAGCACTCATGATCAGTGGCGGACCTACAGCCACCCATGAGAGAATAGCCACCCCCGTAAAAAAACATTTAGTGTATTATTTAAGCCACTTCAAAAAATAAAATCTTGGCTTCGCTACCGCTCATGGTCGTCGACTGTACAAGCACAGGTCTGTAGATCTAGAATCTTCTTGTGGTGCTCCTACTTATCAATCACTTGTTCAAACAAGGTTTATGACCACTTCAAAGGGGTGTTGGACACGTAGTTTTTAGTGAATATTATTGCAAATTCAAGATTAAAACTAAGCAATTTATTAAACTTGATAATAATAGTTAAATAACTCTATATCCAATTGTTTTATCAAAAATAAAATAAAAGCCAAAATTAATTCTATTAGGTATGTGATGTGAACAGATTATTAGGACTTAATATACTCTATACTCTTAATACCATACTCAGATGCAATTAACATTATTAGTTAGGGTTTATTATAACATTTTTACTAAAATGATTTTCATTATTCTATAGAGTAAATTCATGGATAGTACATGTGAAAAGGTCTAGTTGAAAATCATTTTTCATCGACCAAGGTTGACACTACAATCTACAAGAGCATTCACAATCCTTCCCTCAAATGTGAGGGGGGTTTTATATTATGAAAAGGAGTTAAATGCTCGGATAGTCACTGTGGTTTGGCCTTTTTTCACCTTTAGTCCCTAACTTTTTAAAATTATCTCTATAGTCCCAAACTTTTCAACTTTTGTTCCTGGATAGTCCCTTAAACAGACGGGGGTTAGTTTTTTGTGTTAAGTGAATGTAAAATTACAAAAATACCCTTAATATAAAAAATAACTATTAAGTCAATAAAATAAAATAATTAATATATTAATTCAGGTGGGGCTCACATGGTTTATTATAAACCTATCCCTCTTTCTATGTCTCGTTCACTGTACCCACCATCAACTACAACCACCACCCTCCACCGGAGAACCACCACCACTCTCCACTAGAGAACTACAACTACCACCACCCTCCACATGTATATATATATATATATGTGTGGGGGGGGAGGCATTTATAATAATATTATCCCACAAATAAGGTCGACCAACCCTACCTTCCCACCCCTTCTTCTTTGCCTACAACCAGTCATCACCATCAACCCTATCGCCAGTCACCACCGAAACTCCGACGACACCCGAGGAACACAGGCGACACTTGCAACCACCTGTGAAAACCCACCCACCTGCAACTACCTGCCACACCCGGCGTCACCTGCAACCACCCTCCCTTTCTTTTCCAGCATCAACTCCGGCAACAAAATATGTGCTATCAATTTGCAGGTTCGGTCAACAACGCCTCCCAATCTCGATGATTCGTCATCGGAGAAAAGAAGAGAAAAGTCGGAACTTTACTCCTCGTTTTCCAATTTCCAGAATCGTGTTACCTGCTAGTTGAAGTTTGTTCGACATAACCACCATATCCACCAAAACGGTGATGGATGGCCGGAGATGGAACGACGATTCGTTGTCGGAGAAAAGAAGGTGTGGGATAATGAGATAAATCAAGTGAAAAGGGAGAGAATGTGGTGTCCGACGCACCGGAATTGGATCTCCGGAATAATGAAAGTGGCCGGAAATATTTACAAGGGTATAAAAATGGTGTTTTTCAATTGGTTAATGAATTGCTCTTGTTTTGGTTGAATCGGTTCATGAGCTTTCCTGAAAATTGTGTTTTTGTTTTTGTTTCTCTTTCTATTTGGGTTAGCCGGAAGGCAGTGGTGGTGGTTCTCCAGTGGAGGGTGGTGGTGGTTGTAGTTGATGGTGTGTACAGTGAACAAGACAGAGAAAGAGAAAGAGGGATAGGTTTATAATAAATCATGTGGGCCCCACCTAAATTAATATATTAATTATTTTATTTTAATCACTTAATAGTTATTTTTTATATTAAGGGTATTTTTGTAATTTTACACTCACTTAACACCAACAACTAACCCCCGTCCATTTTAGGAACTATCTGGGAACGAAAGTTGAAAAGTTGGGGACTATAGAGGTAATTTTAGAAAGTTAGGGACTAAAGGTGAAAAACCCCAACCACATGGACTATTCAGGCATTCAACTCTTATGAAAAGTGACTGTAGATGGTTAGAAGTGGTTGTGGGTAGAGGAGAGAGAAAATGTTAATGTTCTCATCTGTAAATTTGAGGGACACTGTTTATCCTCTATAATTTTTTAATATATTTTGAAAGTGGTTGTGACCGGAGGGGAGAGAAAATGTAAGGATAAAAGTATAAAAAACATTATTTAAATAAAAGAAGAGAAAAAATGTAGTTGTTTTTAAAAAAATTATAGGGTAAAAAAGATGGAAGGGATGTGAATGCTTTAACACAAACTCTATTAGTGTAATTATTACCTAGTAGCAACAATATAATTATTACTTAATTATCAACCAATACTTAATTAATCTTTCTAAAGACCACCATAATCTTTTTTTAAGGTTTTTTTTTTTGGAAAGGCGGTTTTATATCAAAAGCTTAAGCATGAAAGTACAAGTACAAGAGGAAATAAAAAAGAACTAACAGACCTCATGTGTTTGTTACATGAGGTTTACAGGGCACGGTTACAACAGAAACATTTTGAAATCGAAATATCTCCATTTCTCCAGATATAGCTCTTGTACTTTAGCCCGCCCTCGGATCCACAAAAAGGACCATGCTTTTACTTCACCAATTACGCTTGAGTGTGACGTGTATTTGTCTTTGAAAATAACTTCATTGCGCATCTTCCATAGAATCCAGCACATTGTGGCTTTAATCAAAAGCATCGCCTTTTTATTTGGTTTGCAAACCGGGTGCGAACGGATGATTTCAAGCAGTTCGACAACGCTGAGGAGGAAACACGGGAGGGGAACTTTTATCCAAATGAATAATTGTTGCCAAACGCACCTTCCGAAGTCACAGGTTATTAGGAGATGGTCAGCAGTTTCGAGGTTGTGGCAGCAGAGGGGGCACAGGTCCGAAGGTAGAGAAATATTTCTTTTTAATAGTGCGTCCCTGGTTGGTATACGATTCAGTACTAGCCTCCACAAAAAGAAGTTTAGTTTGAGGGGGATCCAGTTGAGCCATGTAAGCACCTTCGTTTCAGGTATTAAGTTAATGTAGTCAAGTTCTTTACGAAGGTTATGTACCGTATAAGTTTGGCAGCCATCCGATTCGCGCCACACCCAAGAATCAGCGCCTTTACCTGGATTTTTCCCTTGTAACTGAAGAGTACATGATTCCCAGTGTCTCAACAAGCCCGGTTCAATTGATGGATGCTACCCCACGACCAAGTGATAACTCCGACCGTAATCGAGTACCGTTGCGAGACTGTACAAAACTTATTAGTTTCTGCAGTAAAAAGGCCTAGAAAGACGTCTTTTAAGGGCTGATTTCCATCCCATTTGTCTATCCAGAACAGAGTTTTATAGCCACGCCCAAGTTTTACTACCAACCGATTATCTACCTCCAAGTTTTGACATATAGGTTTTTGGATATCTTCATAATGTTGTTCCAAACCCCCGAGCATGTTGCTTTAACTGGAATGGTCGACCAAATACGATGCCCCCTGTGAAGGGCCGTGATGACTTTTGCCCAAAAATGGTTGCGCTCGTTTTTAAAGCTCACTCGCCATTAAACTAGTAATGCAGCATTTGTCGATGATAAACTTCCGATGCCAAGCCCACCTTGTTCCTTAGGTGCTAGAACTTTGAACCAAGGGACCCAAGCCACTTTGTTTTTTCTAGACACCCGTCCCAACGGAACTTACACCGTATTCGTTCCAATTGCTTTAAAACCTACATAGGTGCACCAAAGAGAGATAGGAAATAGGTAGGTAAATCACCTAGCACCGCTTTAAGCAAGGTTACTCTTCCGGCGAAGGATAGAGTTCGAGCTTTCCACAATGATAGTTTCCTTTTAAATTTCTCCACAACGGGTCTCCAATGTTTTACAGGCGCCATGTTCGCCCCCACCGGAGACCGAGATAAGTGAAAGGAAGTGAGTCGTTCTTGCAATTGAGGATACTTGCCATGCTAGTGATTTCAAAATTGTCCACGCCAATGCCATATAAGACGCTTTTGTGGGAATTCACCTTGAGACCGGAGACAAGGTGAAAGTATCTAAAGAGACGAGCTAGGTTATGAAAATTGGTGACCGACCACTCACCAACAAATATAGCATCATATGCGTACAAAAGGCATGATACGATAGGACGCGCTTGAGGTGTTTAAAGCCCGTGGAAGATACCAAGGGAGCATGTCGAGTTCCTGGAAACATGAAGTGCCTCCATTGCCAAAATGAAAAGTAGGGGTTGTCACAACCCCCGTCCCCTATAAAAACCCGGGAACGGGCGGCCGCGGCCAGTTTCGGTGGCATCTGGTGTTTATCCATTTTGGCAGCGGAAATTACATCAGGACCGTAGTTAGGAAATATTTTATCAGAGTAAAATACCACACTTTTAGTATATTAAACAAATGGGAAAATCCCAAGTTTCAAATACACACATTTTCATAGGGATAAAACCCTATTTTTTTTAATAAAAGCATCTATTTATTTTAGGTAACTTTATTGCCACTTTTCCAAGCCTTCAGTGCTGTCCAGCTGACTTCTATTTGGCTTTCACATTTTGTTACCTGAAACGCGTTTAAAAACATTTTGTCAGTGGGAAATACTGGTGAGTGAATCCCAGTTTAATCAAGTTTAAATAAAAACCATTGTACAGTATTGAGGGCGGTCTCGCAATTACATTTGTTTCCAAGTCATATCAATTACCACCCATGGTACTGTCAACCCGACTTGTGGAAATGTTACCCCTCGCAAGGCAGTAACAAATTTTGTATAAAAAACCCCAACATATCAACGATAATTGTATCCTTACAAATACTCAATAATTGTTTAATATATAATTAATCGTGTGAGGTTTTAAAAAAACAGTTTGCAAAAAGGAGATTACTCACATTGATGTCTTAGGTTTTCTGTAGGGATTTCCTGGTGACAATCTATAAATTACACAAATGCACACGTGTTAGTATAATAACCCATTTTAACATTAGTAATACCCTCCCCGAGACGGCATTCCAACGACTACGTCGGGCAGAACCACGACAGCCGTTACGGAACCCTAGATCAATCTGGCAGCGTATCTAATGCGTATCCAGGGGTTATGATACTTACAACGGAGCAAAACTTCGTTATTTAGGGGGATATTATACCCGAGTATAGCTTCTACTATTAAGAAATTCGAGATTAAGAAAAGGAAATGAGCGATCGGAACTGAAGGCCGATGCCCTCTACTTATAGGGCATGATTTCGGGTGCAAGAGACTACGCGGCCCGCGACATAGGGTAATAGGGCCTAGGGTTGATTGGTCAGCGTTATAGGGTCGACACGCGTGACGACACGTGGCGGCACCGGGTGCAGCCCTGATTTCAAGTTGTCGCGACCCGCGTAAGATGTAGCCAAAGGCTACGCGGCCCGCGAGCGACTGTATTTTCTAATTTTTATTTAATTTTTTTTAAAAATAAAGGTATTCGGGCCTTGTTTTCGCGTATGGGGTGTATTTTGAGACATATTGGGGTATTTTAAATAATTTTAGGGTGTCGGAAAATTTTCAGGAGAGTTGTTATATCCTCCCCACCTTGTTTTAGAGCTCGTCCTCGAGATCTACTGGAACAAGTGTGGATATTTCCTTTGCATTTCTGATTCAAGTTCCCATGTATATTCTGGTCCTCTTTTGGACTCCCATTTCACTTTGACCAGAACTAATCTTTTGTGCTTAAGGTTCTTGACTTTCCTGTCTTCAATCTGTAGAGGCTTCTCTACAAATTTTAATTGCTCATTTACCTCTATGTCCTTAAGAGGTACTACTAGTGATTCATTGGCTAAGCATTTCTTGAGATTAGATACATGAAATACATCATGTATTCCTGCCATTTCCTCTGGTAGTTGTAGCTGATAGGCTACAGGTCCTATTCTTCTAATAATCTCAAAAGGTCCAACGTACCTGGGACTTAGCTTTCCTCTTTTGATGAATCTGACTACTCCTTTCCAATGAGAGACTTTCAATAATACCTTGTCACCTACCTGAAATTCTAACGGCTTGCGTCTGTTATCAGCGTAGCTCTTTTGTCGATCGCGTGCTGCTTTCAGTCGTTCCTTGACTTGAATGATACTGTCGGTTGTTTCTTGCACTATTTCAGGTCCAGATAGTTGATTTTCCCCAATTTCTGCCTAACAGACTGGGGTTCTGCACTTTCGTCCATAAAGTGTTTCTAATGGTGCAGCATTGATACTGGTGTGATAACTATTATTATAAGAAAATTCTATTAAAGGTAAGTGTTCATCCAATTACCTCCGAAATCAATTACACAAGCTCTAAGCATGTCCTCCATTGTCTGAATTGTCCTTTCGCTTTGTCCGTCTGTTTGAGGATGATAAGATGTGCTTAGATTCAACTTGGTTCCCATTGCTTTTTGGAAACTTGTCCAAAAATGAGAGGTAAAACGGCTATCTCTGTCAGAAACAATTGATAAAGGAATTCCATGTAATGAAACTATTTCATTTACATATAACTTAGCTAACTGTTCCATACTGAAAGTTTCCTTCATTGGTAGAAAATTAGCTGACTTAGTTAGCCTATCTACAATCACCCAGATTGTATCATTACCTTTTCTTGTTTTGGGTAATTTGGTAACAAAATCCATTGTTATCAATTCCCATTTCCATACGGGCTTTTTGTAATTGTTGCAGCAATCCTAAGGGTTTCTGATGTTCAGCTTTGATTTGTGAACAGGTTAAACACTTAGAAACATAAGTTGCTATATCCTTTTTCATTCCTATCCACCAGAAATTCTCTCTTAAATCCTGATACATCTTATCACTTCCAGGATGCATCGTATACTTGGACTTATGGGCTTCTTCTAATATACGATAACGTAAGTTTCCTAATTTGGGTATCCACATTCTCTTTTTATGGAATCTCCAAATTCCATCTGTTCCTTGTTCTAATTCCTTAATCATTCCTTTTAACTTTTCAATATCCTCCTTGATTACTGATTCTTGTGCTTCTCTTATCTAATTATTTAAATCTACTTGTAGATTTAATTTAAGAGAACGTACCCTTTTTGGCTTTTCATGATACTTTCGGCTTAAAGCATCAGCCACTACATTTCCCTTTCCTGGATGATACTGGATATTACAATCATAATCACTAAGTATCTCCATCCAGCGTCTTTGTCTCATATTCAACTCTTTTTGCCCGAAAACATACCTTAAACTCTTATGATCTGTGAAAATGGTAAACTTACTACCATAAAGGTAATGTCTCCAAATCTTAAGGGCAAAAATTATAGCTCCTAATTCTAAATCATGGGTTGAATAATTCTCTTCATGATTCTTAAGTTGTCTAGATGCATATGCTATAACCTTTTGACGTTGCATCAATACACATCCATAACCTAACTTAGAAGCGTCACAATAGACTACAAAATCTTCAGTTCCTTCTGGTAACGCTAGGATGGGTGCATGGGTTAATCTTTGCTTAAGAATTCTAACGGCTTCTTCCTGCTTTGGTCCCCATTCAAACTTAATGGATTTACAGGTTAGCTTAGTCAAGGGGATGCCTATTCTAGAAAAATCTCAAATAAATCTTCCATAGTAACCGGAAAATCCAAAGAAACTTCTAACCTCAGTTGGTGACTCAGGGGTTTTCCATTTCGTAATCGCCTCGATCTTTGTGGGATCCACATGGATTCCTTCATGATTAACTAGATGTCCAAGAAATTGTAACTGTTCTAACCAAAACTCGCACTTAGAGAATTGAGCATAAAGCTTTTCTTTCCTTAATAGGCTTAGAAGTGCGTGCAAATGCTTTGCATGTTCCTCTTCACTCTTAGAGTAAATGAGAATATCATCAATAAAAATAATTATGAATTTATCCAAATATGGCTTACATATTCGGTTCATCATGTCCATAAATGCAGCTGGGGCATTGGTTAAACCAAATGGCATGACAGTAAATTCATAATGGCCATACCTTGTTCTGAATGCGGTCTTAGGAATATCCTCTTCCTGTACCTTTAATTGATGATATCCTGATCTTAAATCGATTTTAGAGAAAAATCGAGCTCCTTGCAATTGATCAAACAAATCATCGATTCTCGGTAATGGATACCGATTCTTAATCATGACCGTGTTCAATTCACGGTAATCGATGCACATTCGCATTGATCTGTCTTTCTTCTTGACGAATAAAATCGGTGCTCCCCATGGTGATGAGCTTGGCTGTATGAATCCTTTCTCCAACAATTCGTCTAATTGTTTCTTCAGTTCCTGCATTTCTGCGGGTGCCAAACGGTAAGGTGCTTTGGCAATTGGTGCTGTTCCTGGGAGCAGATGGATTCTGAATTCAACTTCTCTGTCTGGTGGTAGTCCTGGTAATTCTTCTGGGAAGACATCTGAAAACTGGGATACTACTGGAATATCCTTTAGTTCTTTTCCTTTAGCGTTAGTGATTATGGAAATCAAATACACTAAAGATCCTTTTCTTATATAACTTGATGTTTTCATCACAGAGATGAATTTTGTGGATCTAGATGGCTTATCTCCTTTAATTGTGATCTTTTCACCTTTTGGTGAATTTACTTGAATTGACTTTTGATCACATAAAATACTGGCTTTATTGGCTATTAACCAATCCATTCCTAATACAATATCAAATCCTTCCAGATTCATTGGGTAAAGGTTTGCCATAAACTTTTGATTTAAAAAATTCTATTCTTGCACCCTGCAAGATTTCAAAAATCCTAATGGTTTCCCCGTTGGCTGTTTCTACTAGACAATCTTGTGAGAGTTTAGTTAATGGTTGATTTAGAAGTTTGCAAAATGAAGTATTAATAAAACTTTGGTTTGCACCAGAGTCAAATAATACTTTAGCAAAAACGTCATTAACTAAAAACGTACCGGCTATCACGTCCGGAATCATTTTGGCTTCATCTGCCGTCAGAACAAATGCTCTAGCATTTTTTGGTGTTCTTGTTGCCCATGGTTGGAACTAGTTTCGGACAATTTGGATTGATGTGACATTTTTATCCACAGTTGAAGCACAGTCCATTACTAGACTTCCTCCTGCAGTCTTCTTCCTTGTGTCCTGGTACTTTGCAAAAATTGCAGTAAATGGAGCATTTTCCTGAATGCTTCTTTTTGCAAGCCTTGCAGTAGGGTGCAGAGGTAGAACCTACGTTCCTACGGTTAGAATTTCCATAACGAAATTCTTGGGTAAGCCTCTGGGCTAGGTTCCTCATTTGGTCCTCTTCTCGAGTACGAACTAATTCATCTGTCAAGGTATTTGCTAGTTCTACAGCTTCTTCTATGGTTTGTGGCCTAGCTGCCTTGACTACATGCCTAATCTCCCCGATTAGTCCCCAGATGTAACAGAAGATCAGCACTGGTTCTGGTGATGCAAGGGTTGGTACTATTCTAGCATATTCAAAGAATGTAGTAGTATAACCCTTACTATCTACTCCAGCCATCCTAAGGTTCAGAAACTTATTTGCTATATGTTCCTTTTCGTTGGGAGCGCAGAATTTCCTTTCTACCAAATTCTTAAATTCCTCCCATTCCATGTTGTAAACCCTATCACTTCCCCTTGACTGAAGGATAGTGTTCCACCATTCTAAGACTGAGTTCTTAAACAAATTAGAAGCAAACATTATCTTATCCTCTTCCGCGCATTTGCTTATTTTTAAAACAGCCTCAGTCTTTTCTATCCAGCGTAGAGTTGCAATGGGTCCTTCATTCCCCGAGAATTCTATTGGTTTGCAGGACCAGAATTCTTTATAAGAACAACCATAAGGCATGGTTCTTCTTCTTTTGGGAATGGGCGCTTGAAGTACAGGTCCATTGTTCACGCTGTGTTTCGGTTTTGTTGGTCGCTTACTGCTATGTTTACTTTTATTATCAGCTTCTTTAACAGTTTGGATAATAAATGGCATTGCATCTATGATTCCTTGTGCCACTATGTGTTAAATGAATGGCACTATTATCCACTTGGTTTCCATTGTTATTGTTGTTTGGATTCTCATTAATTGGGTTATTGTCATTCTGAATATTGTCATTTTGGTTTTCCTGATTCACTTCGTTGTCCATCTGAATTTTAAACATTTACCACATATTAATATCACAAAATAATAATTGGTACAACCAATCGCACAACACGCATGTTGATCAAAAACGTCGATCATTGCGACTTACTCTTTTTATATATAATATGCATCTAGTACAAACCACCACTGGAAATTAAAAATTACAGTACAACTGAAATAAAATTACACTAATAGTAGTAGGCATCCGTAGTTTTTTTTTCAACACACATGTTATATATTATTATATTATATTATTAATATAACCTTCTCCACCATCATTTCTACGGATATGGATTCATCCAGAAATCCATATTGTGCTCGTCGTACTTCCAGACGAGTCGCTCTCCCACCTGTCTCATCCTTTCACTACTTTATAACATTTCCTCACCAAATGTCCTGAGTTCTTGTACATTTTCTGCACACATTGGGGGTGCAGGTTCTAGGACTGGGTTTGGAATCTGGGGTGCGGGTTCCTGGTATGGGGGTGTGGGTGCCTGGTATGGGTAAGGATTCTCTAAAATCTCCCTAATGTATACATCGTTATCATAATAGGGATCTAAAGGGTCCAAACCTGGGTAGGCTCCTAGATTTGGCATAGGCACGTCTTCTGGCATGTGGTAACGTTGCACATAGTCCCTATTGTCATCCCACCATGGGTCATAATTTGGGTCTAAGGGATTAGGTGCTGGTACCCTAGGTATATCCTCCTCTGGGTTAAAATCATGCATTTCTACTTGATTTTTAGGGTTTTCTATTTCCATGGGTTGGTTGGGAAATGGTGGTTGTGGTTGGGGTGCTATCAGTTGTACCAGGTTAGGGTCGGCTGCAGTGGTTGCTAGGATGTGAAAGTTGGCTAAACCCTTATTAATCATGTCTTGGGCATGGGCATCTTTCTCTCTTTTGGCGGCTACTAGTGCTCTCTGTTCTTGTAACTTTTTCATTTGCTTCCTACGCTCATGTGCTCCTCTACTGAACCATCCTCTCTTTTTCTGAGGGAATGGCTCTTCGGACTGAGCCTTAAACACGAATATTCCTTCTTCAGTATCAGCAGAGTACCCTGAGAGGGCAGGCTGTGAAGAGGCACCTTCGCTTCTAGGCGAACCAGACAACTGACGATACGCGTCGGATGGTCCTTGGTCGCTCATACTGTAAACTAACAAATAGTCAAATAACACATAACAATAAAATACAATTATGAATGTAGTTCCGTAATTTATTTCCTAACACTTTGAATTTTGGTATCAGCAGAACACTTATGTGGCTGAATCAGTGGCTTAGCTCTGATACCACCTTCGGTCGCAACCCCCGTCCCCTATACAAACCCGGGAACGGGCGGCCGCGGCCAGTTTCGGTGGTATCTGGTGTTTATCCATTTTGGCAGCGGAAATTGTGACAACTCGTAATTCGAACCTATCTTTGTGCTTAATGTAACGTATGTGAACGTGATGTGATTATGTGAACGTTAGTGATTAATGAAATGTTATGTGGTTATGTTCAGTGAATGTGTATTATATGTTTGTGATATGTGGTTGTACAATGGGAACTCAATCGCACAAGCCCATTCGGGCTACACAACTTGTACTCGAACCAATAGGGCAGCCCAAGTTTGGGTTCGGCCCACTCCCTTTTATACGATTACAAGCACCCATGTGTGGGGGTTGCTTCTCATTACTTGCGAAACACAACACACGCACACAAAACCCTAGTTCTCTACTCCTCTCTCTTTCTTTTTCGACGGCAATCCTCATAGCCTCATAGCCGAAGCCTCATCTTGTGAAGCTTCCTTGTTCGGATCAATCTTTGATCTACTTTCTAACCGGTTAGTATTCCTATTATTGTTGTATGTTAGATGATGTTAGGATCTTTAGATATTGCATGATGATTTAGTGATATTTTGTGTTTGAACATGATATAAACTGTTGAAGCTTTGTGTTCATGAAATCGGCTCATATATGTGTATTTGATAATGTTCATATTAATCGGTTTTGCATATTATTGATCTAGAACCGAATGCTTGTTAATCGGCTGCATGTATGTGAAATCGGATTAGTTGTAGGGTCGATTATGAAGTGTTATATGATGATTTGAAACCCCTAGATGGATATGTTTAAGTGTTTTGATTATTGTTCATGTTTTGATTATGTCTAGGGTTTTTAAGAGATTGATGATAAAACCCTTGTTTGATCGATGATTTGCATGATCTAAAATTGTTAATTTTGTTGATTGGTTGTGTGTAAAGAAGGAAACTGTTGAATGATATAACTAAATAGCATAAGTTTCGGATATTTAAACGAATCGCACAAGCTCTCTCGGTCGCACAAGATCAGGTCACACAAGACCTGATCTGATCACACAAGAGCTCAATCGCACAAGTGTTGGGTCGCACAACACAGTCGCACAAGTCATAAAGTACAACTGATTAAACACAGCGTACAACACAGCTCTTGCATGATTGCACAAGACAGTGCTGATCATACAAGGCTTGGACCATACACGAACATTTGGGCTGTTGGGCCTTAAAGCCCAGAACCCCGTCGCACAACCCAACCCAACCGGATCGCACAAATCGGCCGGATCGCACAAGTCTATCCGGATCGCACAAGACTTGTGTTATTTGTTTGGGCCGTTACTTGCTGGATTGTTTGTTTATATTGGGCTGGCCACTCGCATAAGATGTTATTGGGTTGTACGATTACCTCAGCCCAATACATCCTGATCGCACAAGTTGGGTTTTATGTGTTTACTGTTTCGTCTAGCATGTTTAATGTGTTGCCATGATCAATACGTGTTCGTAATTTGTTAACTTATGTGTAACCATACGTACTTTACTTGAACCTAGACCTGACTTGTATGGTAACCATGTTAGGACGTGGTTGACCACATTTAGTTCAAGTAACCTTTCTGTGTATCTGCACAGCAAACCAAGGTGAGTTCATACTCCTAAGGCATGGGATTCCCGGTGGGTTGGGAATGGGATTGAATAACTATCTATACTATTAACACTACTAGACTACTTACTACTTTCCTCGGGTAGAAGGGCACGTACGTAAAACCTACGTACACTCACTAGCTCATGTCCTCGAATAGAAGGGCACGTGCGTAAAACCTACGCACACTAGCTACACTACTGCCCATAGATTGAGAAGGGCACGTACGTAAAACCTACGTACACTCATACTTACTACTGTCCTCGGATTGAAGGGCACATACGTAAAACCTACGTATACTTATACTTGCTACGGTCCTTGGATCAAGAAGGGCACGTACGAATACGACTAGTCTAGTAGCATACAACATGGGAAGCCCCCACTAAATATTGTGAAAAGGTTTGGTAAACCAGGATACTGGGTAATACATGGTTATGAAACGAACTTACGATTTTCTGAAACAAACTCAATTACTGAACAACCAACTGTGAACTCGCTCAACTTTGTTGTTGAATCTCTGTTACATGCCTTGCAGGTCGTTAGGTACTCATGGAGCTTGCACAGGGAGGCGCAGTCGTTGTGGGACATGGACAGTGGATGCCATGTTAAAAACATTATGACATTTCGAACTTAACATTTATGATGGGTTTACATATTTATGCTTCCGCTAAACACTTAACTATGTTTTGGTTTTGAACACCTTTCGTATTGATGGAATGAACTTTTATTATTTATTTACAATGTTCAATATGATTGGTGGCTTGATCCTGGTCAGTCACGAATCTTAGCGGTGATACTCCGCGAGTGGATTTTGGGGGTGTGACAGATTGGTATCAGAGCCATTGGTTATAGAGAACTTGGTTTTAATAAGGGAAAATTTTTTTTGTTAAAACCAGACTATAACCTGAACAGTGCTCAACGATCCACAACGACGCTTCGCTCCACGTGCAAGACTCGACATTCTAGGTAATATGATTTATGTTTACATTGCCTACTTGCTAGTATATAGAATTTTGTTCGTAGTATGCTTAGATGAACGTAACAATTATGGTTTGAAAACACTTGTGTGCTTACTCCCTTCTATTATCGCACTCTCGCGAACCTATCTCACTCATGTTTCCTTGATATGAAGATCATGGCTGGACGCGTTAACATGACCCAAGCCCAGTTGACGGCTCTGATTAACCAACAAGTTGCTGCGGCACTTGCAGCCGCCCAAGCAGGAGGTATATCCTGCAGTCACAACTCACTCTAGGATTTTTAGATCCTACACTCCTAAACCAACTCTCGTGTTTAACTTTGTCCTATTCTTGTTTACACAATAGGCCAGCATGCTCAGCCACCTGCGTGCACGTTCAAAACTTTCATGGACTGTCGTCCTAGCACTTTTAGTGGCACTGAAGGGGCCGTTGGACTCCTCCACTGGTTCGAGAAGCTCGAGTCGGTCTTCGAAATGTGTGAATGACCTGAGGCTCGTAGGGTGAAGTATGCCACTGGTACTCTCGAAGGCATTGCGCTGACTTGGTGGAATGTGCAAGTTCAGATGCTGGGGTTGGCGTCAGCTAATGCCACCCCGTGGAACGATTTCAAGGAGCTGATCAAGCGGGAATACTGCACTCGTGATGACATCCACAAGTTGGAAGTGGAGTTCTTTAACCTAAAGATGGAAGGGTCAGAGATAGAGGCTTATACGAAAAGGTCAAACGAACTGGCAATCTTGTGTCCTACTATGGTGGATCCTCCCATCAAGCGCATCGAGCTGTTCCTCAAAGGCTTAGTACCAGAGATTCAAAGCCATGTGACTGCTGCTAACCTTGCTACTATTCAGGATGTCACTCGTCTTGCTCATCATCTCACAGACCAGGCAGTGGAACAGAACAGGCTGCCTAAGCGCATCGGAGCTACTACCACTACTACTACTTCTGCTACTCCCAGTGACAACAAACGAAAGTGGGATGGAACCTCTAGCAAGGGTTCGACTACGGTTCAATCCCAGGCACAGCAACGAAAGACCAATGACTACCAGAGTCCGGGTCAGCAGTCTTCTGGTAGTCAAGGGCAGGGTAGATGTCGAGGAAATCACCCAAAGTGCAATAGATGCAACAGACACCACAGTGGTCAGTGAAACAAGGGTCGTTGTCAGAGGTGTCTTAAGTTGGGGCATGAAGCTAGGGATTGCAGGAGCTCACAGCCTGCAAATCATAATCGTCAACAGCAACGGCAAGCACTGCAGAACCAGCAACAATAACAGGGCAACAGGGGATGCTATCAGTGTGGCGCTGAAGGTCACATCAAGAGACACTGACCGCAGTTAAATCAGAATCAAAACCAGAACAATAACCAAGGGAACGGAAACAACAATGGGGGTAACAACGGGGGAAACAATGGAGACAATGGCGCCCGGGGCCGTGTGTTCGTGATTGGACAGGGTGATGCTAGGAATGATCCCAACGTCGTGATAGGTAAGTTCCTTCTCGACGACTTTTATGTTACTGTTTTATTTGATTCGGGTGCCGATACTAGTTATGTTTCTCTAAAAGTTAGTCAGATGCTTAAACGTACCCCAACACCCTTAAACACCAAAAATGTTGTAGAATTAGCAAATGGTAAAAGTCTAGAGGCCACACACATAGTTCAGGGTTGCAATCTTGTCCTCGCTGGTCAGACTTTCTCTATCGATCTCATTCCTATAGTCTTGGGTAGTTTCGACATCGTCATTGGGATGGATTGGTTATCCCAACAGCAAGCAGAGATCATCTGCAAAGAGAGAATTATTCGTATTCCCCGTTCTGGTAAAGAACCTCTCGAGATCCAAGGCGATAAGAGTGGTGTTGTAGTAGGCATCATCTCCTTCCTTAAGTCCCAGAAGTGTCTGCCAAAAGGGCCACACCGCTATCTTAGCACTCGTTACTGATGCATCGACGAAAGAGAAGAAGATAGAAGATTTTCCGATTGTACGTGACTATCCTGAGGTATTTCCTGAGGAACTACCTGGTCTTCCGCCTCATCGCCAGGTCGAATTTCAAATCGAGCTAGCTCCTGGAGCAGCGCCTATAGCTCGAGCACCTTATCGTTTAGCTCCATCAGAACTAGAAGAGCTGTCTACGCAACTACAAGAACTCTTGGATAAGGGTTTCATTCGCCCTAGCTCTTCGCCCTGGGGAGCTCCAGTACTATTCGTGAAGAAGAAAGACGGTACTTTCAGAATGTGTATCGACTATCGCGAGCTCAACAAGGTGACGGTGAAGAATCGTTATCCTCTTCCACGCATTGATGACCTATTCGACCAGCTGCAAGGGTCGAGCTTCTATTCAAAGATTGATTTGAGATCGGGATATCATCAGTTGAGAGTCCGAGAAGAGGACGTCTCCAAAACAGCCTTTAGAACTCGTTATGGACACTACGAGTTTTTGGTCATGCCTTTTGGGTTGACAAACGCACATGCGGTTTTCATGGATCTTATGAATCGAGTGTGCAAGCCTTACCTGGATAAGTTCGTTATAGTTTTCATCGACGACATCCTGATCTATTCAAAGAGTCAGGAGGAACATGAGCAGCATCTACGACTTATTTTGGAACTCCTTCGAACAGAACAGCTTTATGCTAAGTTCTCAAAATGCGACTTCTGGCTTCGCGAAGTCCATTTCCTAGGCCACGTGGTAAACAAGGATGGGATTCATGTTGATCCATCCAAGGTGGATTCAATTAGGAACTGGCCTGCACCCCGTACACCAACAGAAATCCGTCAATTCTTGCGTTTGGTGGGCTACTATAGAAGGTTTATCAAGGATTTCTCCAAGATTGCGCAACCTCTCACTTCGCTAACACAGAAGGGCGTCACCTATCGTTGGGGTGATGCACAGGAAACGGCATTTCAGCATTTATAGGATAGACTTTGTAGCGCCCCTATCCTCTCATTGCCTGAAGGCATAGACGATTTTGTGGTTTATTGCGACGTATCCATTCAGGGACTTGGATGTGTGTTGATGCAACGTGACAAGGTTATTGCATATGCGTCACGTCAGCTTAAAGTTCACGAAAGGAACTACACTACACATGACTTGGAATTGGGAGCAGTGGTTTTTGCCCTTAAGATATGGAGACATTACCTGTACGGTACCAGGTGCACCATTTACACCGATCACAGGAGTCTCGAGCATATCTTCAAGCAAAAGGAGTTGAACATGCGACAATGTCAATGGGTCGAGTTATTGAATGATTATGAATGCGCGATCAAGTACCATCCAGGCAAAGCCAATGTGGTGGCTGACGCCCTCAGTCGAAAAGATACCACGCCTAGGCGCGTGCGAGCATTGCAACTCACCATCTAATCAAGTCTTCCTGCTCAGATACGAGATGCTCAGGTAGAAGCACTGAAACCAGAAAACCTCAGGGCTGAAGCTCTACGCGGCTCGAGGCAGCGGTTAGAACAAAAGGAAGACGATGCCTATTATGTGACAGGACGCATCTAGGTCCCACTTTATGGCAACTTACGCGAACTTGTGATGGATGAAGCACACAAGTCTCGTTACTCGGTACATCCTGGTTCGGATAAGATGTACCACGATCTCAAAACTACATACTGGTGGCCTAGCATGAAAGCCCACATAGCAACTTATGTCAGCAAGTGTTTGACTTGTGAGAGAGTTAAGACAGAATATCAGAAACCATCGGGCCTACTCCAACAACCAGAAATACCACAATGGAAATGGGAGGAAATTTCCATGGATTTCGTTACTGGCCTGCCAAGGTCTCAACGTGGAAACGATACTATTTGGGTGATCGTGGATCGACTCACAAAGTCTGCACACTTCTTGGCTATCAAGGAAACGGATAAGTTCTCCACTCTAGCAGACGTGTACTTAAAAGAAGTGGTCTCGAGGTACGGAGTGCCAACCTCTATTATCTCTGATCGTGATGCACGTTTTACTTCAGAACTGTGGCAAGCAATGCACAAGTCCTTTGGCTCACGATTAGATATGAGCACAGCTTATCACCCTCAGACGGATGGGCAGTCTGAGCGCACTATTCAAACTTTGGAAGACATGCTTCGTGCATGTGTTATCGATTTTGGCAACGGCTGGGAAAAACACCTCCCTTTGGTGGAGATTTCGTATAATAACAGTTACCATACCAGCATTCAAGCTGCTCCATTTGAGGCATTGTACGGGCGTAAATGCCGATCACCTCTTTGTTGGGCAGAGGTGGGGGACAGTCAGATCACTGGTCCAGAACTTGTGGTAGACACAACAGAAAGGATTGCTCAAATACGACAACGAATGGCGGCAGCTCGTGACCGTCAGAAAAGCTACGCTGATAAGGGCAGGAAACCACTCGAGTTCCAGGTTGGGGATCGAGTGCTACTCAAAGTCTCACCCTGGAAGGGTGTTGTTCGTTTTGGAAAACGAGGCAAACTTAACCCACGATACGTTGGACCATTCGACATCATAGAGAAAATAGGCAAAGTGGCCTACAAACTGAACTTGCCAGCAGAACTCAGTGCAGTTCACAATGTTTTTCACGTGTCAAATCTGAAGAAGTGTCTGTCAGATGAGACCCTCATAGTTCCTTTGAAGGAACTCACTATCGACGAGCAGTTGCGATTCGTCGAGGAACCAGTAGAGATTACTGACCGAGATGTGAAGATTCTCAAGCGTACTAGAATTCCGATTGTTCGAGTTCGTTGGAACTCCCGTCGTGGCCCAGAGTTCACCTGGGAACGTGAAGATCAAATGAAACAAAAGTATCCCCAATTGTTCGCAAACAATACAACCACTACTGAGGCTGAAGCTACTTCGGAATTTCGGGACGAAATTCCAAATCAACGGGGGGAGGATGTGACACCCCAGGAAAACCAGGAAAACCATGCAACTTAACTAGCTTCCTCAGTGAGTACGTACCAAATTTCGGGATGAAATTTCTTTCAACTTGGGGATAATGTGACAACTCGTAATTCGAACCTATCTTTGTGCTTAATGTAACGTATGTGAACGTGATGTGATTATGTGAACGTTAGTGATTAATGAAATGTTATGTGGTTATGTTCAGTGAATATGTATTATACGTTTGTGATATGTGGTTGTACAATGGGAACTCGATCGCACAAGCCCATTCGGGCTACACAACTTGTACTCGAACCAATAGGGCAGCCCAAGTTTGGGTTCGGCCCACTCCCTTTTATACGATTACAAGCACCCATGTGTGGGGGTTGCTTCTCATTACTTGCGAAACACAACACACGCACACAAAACCCTAGTTCTCTACTCCTCTCTCTTTCTTTTTCGACGGCAATCCTCATAGCCTCATAGCCGAAGCCTCATCTTGTGAAGCTTCCTTGTTCGGATCAATCTTTGATCTACTTTCTAACCGGTTAGTATTCCTATTATTGTTGTATGTTAGATGATGTTAGGATCTTTAGATATTGCATGATGATTTAGTGATATTTTGTGTTTGAACATGATATAAACTGTTGAAGCTTTGTGTTCATGAAATCGGCTCATATATGTGTATTTGATAATGTTCATATTAATCGGTTTTGCATATTATTGATCTAGAACCGAATGCTTGTTAATCGGCTGCATGTATGTGAAATCGGATTAGTTGTAGGGTCGATTATGAAGTGTTATATGATGATTTGAAACCCCTAGATGGATATGTTTAAGTGTTTTGATTATTGTTCATGTTTTGATTATGTCTAGGGTTTTTAAGAGATTGATGATAAAACCCTTGTTTGATCGATGATTTGCATGATCTAAAATTGTTAATTTTGTTGATTGGTTGTGTGTAAAGAAGGAAACTGTTGAATGATATAACTAAATAGCATAAGTTTCGGATATTTAAACGAATCGCACAAGCTCTCTCGGTCGCACAAGATCAGGTCACACAAGACCTGATCTGATTGCACAAGAGCTCAATCGCACAAGTGTTGGGTCGCACAACATAGTCACACAAGTCATAAAGTACAACTGATTAAACACAGCGTACAACACAGCTCTTGCATGATCGCACAAGACCTTGTGGATCGCACAAGACAGTGCTGATCGCACAAGGCTTGGGCCATACACGAACATTTGGGCTGTTGTGCCTTAAAGCCCAGAACCCAGTCGCACAACCCAACTGGATCGCACAAATCGGCCGGATCGCACAAGTCTATCCGGATCGCACAAGACTTGTGTTATTTGTTTGGGCCGTTTCTTGTTGGACTGTTTATTTATATTGGGCCGGTCACTCGCATAAGATGTTATTGGGTTGTACGATTACCTCAGCCCAATACATCCTGATCGCACAAGTTGGGTTTTATGTGTTTACTGTTTCGTCTAGCATGTTTAATGTGTTGCCATGATCAATACGTGTTCGTAATTTGTTAACTTATGTGTAACCATACATACTTTACTTGAACCTAGACCTGACTTGTATGGTAACCATGTTAGGACGTGGTTGACCACATTTAGTTCAAGTAACCTTTCTGTGTATCTGCCGAGCAAACCAAGGTGAGTTCACACTCCTAAGGCATGGGATTCCCGGTGGGTTGGGAATGGGATTGAATAATTATCTATACTATCAACACTACTAGGCTACTTACTACTGTCCTCGGGTAGAAGGGCACGTACGTAAAACCTACGTACACTCACTAGCTCCTGTCCTCGAATAGAAGGGCACGTGCGTAAAACCTACGCACACTAGCTACACTACTGCCCATAGATTGAGAAGGGCACGTATGTAAAACCTACGTACATTCATACTTACTACTGTCCTCAGATTGAAGGGCACGTACGTAAAACCTACGTACACTTATACTTGCTACGGTCCTTGGATCAAGAAGGGCACGTACGAATACGACTAGTCTAGTAGCATACAACATGGGAAGCCCCCACTAAATATTGTGAAAAGGTTTGGTAAACCAGGATACTGGGTAATACATGGTTAGGAAACGAACTTACGATTTTCTGAAACAAACTCAATTACTGAACAACCAACTATGAACTCGCTCAACTTTGTTGTTGAATCTCTGTTACATGCCTTGCAGGTCGTTAGGTACTCATGGAGCTTGCACAGGGAGGCGCAGTCGTTGTGGGACATGGACAGTGGATGCCATGTTAAAAACATTATGACATTTCGAACTTAACATTTATGATGGGTTTACATATTTATGCTTCCGCTAAACACTTAACTATGTTTTGGTTTTGAACACCTTTCGTATTGATGGAATGAACTTTTATTATTTATTTACAATGTTCAATATGATTGGTGGCTTGATCCTGGTCAGTCACGCCTCCTAGCGGTGATACTCCGCGAGTGGATTTTGGGGGTGTGACAGAAATTACATCAGGACCGTAGTTAGGAAATATTTTATCAGAGTAAAATACCACACTTTTAATATATTAAACAAATGGGAAAATCACAAGTTTCAAATACACACATTTTCATAGGGATAAAACCCTATTTTTTTTAATAAAAACATCTATTTATTTTAGGTAACTTTATTGCCACTTTTCCAAGCCTTCAGTGCTGTCCAGCTGGCTTCTATTTGGCTTTCACATTTTGTTACCTGAAACGCGTTTAAAAACTTTTTGTCAGTGGGAAATACTGGTGAGTGAATCCCAGTTTAATCATGTTTAAATAAAAACCATTGTACAGTATTGAGGGTGGTCTCGCAATTACATTTGTTTCCAAGTCATATCAATTACCACCCACGGTACTGTCAACCCGACTAGTGGAAAGGTTACCCCTCGCAAGGCAGTAACAAATTTTGTATACAAAACCCCAACATACCGACGATAATTGTATCCTTACAAATAATCAATAACTGTTTAATATCTAATTAATCGTGTGAGGTTTTGTATCCTATAAGTCACCATGATGACGGCAAAGAAAGAAAAGATTAACGAGTTGAGAGAAAACCCATCGGGGTGAGTATCGCAGGTACATGTATTAAAATTTCATTAAGATAACGTTGGGCAACAATTAGACAATGGATTAAGGCTAAGAATGAGAAATTAAGACTTGGGCGGGAAAAACCCTCAAGGAAAACTAAATGAATGATACATATTATTCACCATTGCGAATAAGAAAGTACCGCTAAATGCGGATTCAGAAACTTGGGTATGGGTAACCATCCAAGTAACACGTTATAAATTAAATCCTTATGAGGAAGAACAATAATCACGTTGAGGGGTGTAATTGTATAAAAGATTAATAAAATTAACATTTTAAAAATGATGGAATGAAAACGGGTAAACCCCAAAAGTCATATAACAGTAATAGTGGTTCTACCGAATAAGGCTTAAGAAATGGACCTTCGGGAAGTTAATAAAAAGGACGGACCTATGGGTCACGAACAAGAGAAAGATGGGTGTTCAAACCAAATAAGTAAAATGTTTGATAATAAAGGAAAACGCAAGCCGGGTAACGGAAGCGTATTACATTAGAATAATGAGCCCAAGGGAAGGGATAAGAATCAAAGTAAACGAAAATACAAACCGACAATTGAGAATGTCAAGGCATAGGGATAAAGTTTGACTGTCATAAGTGATGAAATTCACACGAACAAGTCAAACAAGAAGAAGGAAATGTAGTGCAAACCAGATAACGGTAAGCGGGGAACAAACCGGCGCGTAATAACGTAAGAAGTCATAGAGTCGGAAGAATAGCTCAAGCCTTAGACTACGGTCAAGGTCAATAGAATTCAAAAGCGAAAATAAATGATTCCAAACATAACAAGGGATGTCTGGACGCTATATAGGTAGATATACATTTTTATAAAGGCGCGAGTAAAAGATGAATCCACGGGATCATCATAACCTTTGAGATTACAAGCAAATGTTAAGGTCTACGGGACCAAAAAGACCCTTGAGTCACAAATAAAAAGAGACGAACTATTGGGGTCTCACCTTAAAAAGGTGAAAATCTAAAGAAATAACATACGAGGCTAAGCAAAAGAACCTACGGGTCAATTGGGGTAATGGGGATTGGTTACGATTTCCCGCGTAATATAATAGCGAAAAAAAAGAATAAATTCTTGTCGTCAATTCCTGGTATGAGTAATTGACATAAGTTAAAGAGAAAAACGTTAAACTAAAATTCGCTTTTAGTGAGAAACAACGTTTTTAACAAATATGAATATTGTGAGAGAAAATGGAAATAGCTAATAATAAAGGATATGGGTCTTAACACCGAGAGGTGTAAGACGATACGTTAGAAAGAAAATTTTTGATAATGAAAAGTTTATAAAAACTTAAATATGACGCAATGCGATGCGATCATAGTCACAAAAGTGATATAGAATATAACCATGTCGTAGCATGAGTTGTGGGATAGTAGATCATAAACTCAAGTAAGGCCGAGTATGGCAATATGGTATACTGAGTGACGAGGTATGAAGTGACGGTGACAAATCAGTCTAGCCGGTAGAAAACCATTCAAAATCGGGATAGTATTGTGACTTATACAAAGCACTTGCCAATACAAAATTAGCGTGGAGTAAACATGTGGATGGACTAGTATGACCGAGTGGTTAAATGGAAACTAGTTCAAATATACGACAAAGATAAGAAATATAAGGTGAAAGTTAAGGTCCATGAGGACTTATACATAAAAGGCACCCATGTCAATACGAATGATAACTCTTTACAGAAAAGAAAGAATGTCATGAAAATGAAACTAGGTTCGTTGGTCAAACCAATGACTATGTAAAGAAGGTTTCAGGGACGAAACCTCTTTAAGGGGGGTAGACTTGTAACACCCCGAAAATGGGATGGGTAATTGAAACATGTTAATAATAGTGAACAGGTAAAATACTGTTAGTAGTAAAATTAACCCGGTGAATATTAGGATTTAAACAAATAATCCTAATATTAAATAAAAAAGAGAATAAAGGCTTTGAGAAAAGTAAGTTTATAAGAAGCCCGAGTTAACGGGACTTAAAATAAAACGGGTTATAACTTCCGGAACGCACTAAATAACTAGGAATATCAACCTAGTTAGTCTAGTGTTTTAAAATAATGAGGGAACTTGATGTAGTAACCTTTATAAACCTGGGTAAAGTTGAGGGACTAAAATGGTTAAAATGAGAAATGGGTTTTTATTAATTAAAACTAAAAACACCAAAACACACACCTTTGTGTGTGTTCTGGTCGCACAAAACACAAGAGCCAAGAAGGGCTCTCAAGCTCAAACCCTAACAAGCATAAAATCAACAAATTGAAGGGGTAAATCTAACCCAAATCGAAATCCAGACATGAATTCGTGATCACCTCGGTGAAGGGCTCATAAGGTATGCCAATTTTCATTATTTAGTTCCATCTTGAATTCTTGGTGAACATATGAAATCGAAAATTTGGCTTGCACGATTGAAGTTTGGATGAAATTAGGATGAAATTAGGATGAAACCATGTCTAGGAACAAACCCTAGTCAATAATTTGTTGAATTAGTGTTCATAGATATGAAGTCCATAACCATCCATTTATGTGTTAAATGGGTTTTTGATGTGTGCAAAATGCAACATATAAATTACATCAATTGTGGCATAAAACTAACCCTTTTTTAGTACTAATGTTGGAAAAAGTGTGCTTTTGTCTTCCTTTTGTATTTTCAGGATTAAATGAGCTCAAATTAACAAAAGAAGCAAAAAGACATCAAAATCTAACATAAATACAAGAAAAGGAACAAGACGTGACATGCCCAACCCCACGACTGCATCTTCCCAAGCAAAACAAAAGAACAGAAGACTGAACACGCCCCGTGCTCAGCGAGCACGGGGGCATGCCCAAGTGTCAGCAGAAAAGACAAAGTTGTAGAAGCTTCCATTGCCCACCACGGGGCCGTGCTCAGCGGGCACGGGGCCGTGGTCAACTATAAGATTCGCGCAATCTAGGCAAATCTTCATAGTACAAAGATTCTTCTGCACACGGGGTTGTGCTCAGCGGACACGGGGGCGTGGTCAACTAATAAGACAAGCTGCATTAAATGAAGAAAGAGAAGGATGTGGACACGGGGTCGTGCCCACTGGACACGGGGCCGTGCCCGAGCTCCTGTTCAGCCTATAAATAGGAGTGCTTGGCTAGAGCTCAAACCATCCCTTGGCACACCACCTCTCTCACACTTCATCCACCACTCACCACCACCATAACACCATCATCCACCACCATCATCCATTGTCCATTATAGAGTGTGTGAGTCGTCTCGGGATCCAAGATTGATCGTAAGAGTTCTTGACAATCAAGGCCATGTTTGCCTAAGTCTCTTACATCACTTGGTGAAGACAAAGTGTCTAGTGTAATACTTTTTATTTCTAATCTTTTCGCACTTTTTAATTGGTTTTGTATTAATGACTTTAATAACTAGTTTCTTATGTTGAAGGTGATTCTTCCTTATCGTTTGTCCGTGGTGTCTTGGCATTATTTTACTGTCTATATAAAATAAAAGATTTTCACCATTCATATCTCCACGGTCTATATGGAGATATGTTGGCTACCTGGTCGGGGGTTAAGGGAACGGTTTGGTAAGAGTCTTGCCATTGTTCAGCGTTTAGAGGTCCTGCAATGGACCTGGGTCAAATTTAGTAGGACCTCCTTCAATGCTTCACGGTATTGGATGGCGGGGGTCGAAACTCTTTGACCCCCTCATAAGTTAAACTACTATTAATACTATAACCCGGCTACTTAGGGCTGTATCCCTGCTGACTCAGACTACTTAGCCGAGGGTAACGTCACCTTCAAAAGAGGGGCCTACCATAATACTGCATTAATAACTTAATTCATTATCTTTCAATAATCCACCCTTTTAGGATTGTATCCTTGCTGACTCAAACTACTGGGGTGAGGGTAACGTCGCCTTCAAAAGAGGGATCTACTACAATAACTAAGATAATCTCTTAATTATGTGCAAAATGCGGAAATAATCAAAGGTTACACTAGATACGAGTCGGAACCAAGTGATTCATCTTGTCTATCTGTTTTTTTTTTTATTTTTTTTTTTTCAGCATTTTAGTTAGTTTTTATTTTTCTTACTTAAAAACCTTTTTCTAACTTTTTGATTTGATTAGACGTTGAGGATAAACCGGTACTAAAAGCTCTTGTGTCCTTGGACGACCTCGGTATCTTACCAACACTATACTACGCTCACGATGGGTGCACTTGCCCATATGTGTGTTTAGTGTTAGTAAATATCGTGTTTTATAAATTTAAAACTTGGCTAATAAAAGTGTTAAAGGGCTTAAAATATACACCTAATATATATAACACTTCACACGCATCAGTTTTGTAGAAAGATGATGAACGCTAGAATTATGATTATCAATCTAGTGTTATTTGAGCTCCATGAAATAAGTCTAGGTGTTGATGTGTAAACTAGACATTTGAAATTGTGAAAAATGCTCAAAATTGGCTAAATAACTAGTCATGAAACTTGGTTAATGATTTTGCAAAATTATGCCCTTTAGGTGTTTGTTGAAATGCCTAAAAGAAAACTAAATGTTGAAATTTTGAGTAAAAACGCATATTTGAATGTTATGGTGAATTATGCGTTATATGAAATAATAAGAGTTCTAAACAAATCGTTGATAGAACTCTATAGGCAAAGGAATTGAATCTTCAAGCGGACAAGTCGGAGTTGATACGCGCTTGAAGGAAGAGCACCAAAGGTACGTAACTTCGGTTTCATTACATTATGCATAAACAATAGTCTTAGAGATGTTAATGAGATTGTAGTGTCAATTGTGAGTTTGGTATGTTATAGAAGTGACGAAGTTCACACGACAAACCAAACGGGTCAAAATAGTTAATTAGAAATGTTGGTTGATAATATTGTTAAATTAGTCATGTATGGAATGTAAATAAAGTGATGTAACTCACTAGATAGAGAAATGGGTTAAAATATTGGGGGTAATGAGTTTCGTATGTTGATAAAATGGTGAATTCCATTAGACAACCAAACAGGTCAAATAATGGTCGAAATAGTAGTGTTCGAAGTGACTTAAACGTCACTCATTAAATTTGAGTTATAAAATCATAAACCATGGAATGGACGTGATACGCTAAGATTGACAAGCCCGGGAATGGGTAATTATGGTTAGAAACCAATGTTGATGAATTATGTAAGTAAGTAATTGTTTCGTTACATTATGACAATTCGATATTGTAGTTACTCAAAGTTGGGTTTTAGAGTAAGGATTTGTATTAGTTAAAGTGGCAATGATCACTACTCAATTGAATGTTTAAAACTAGATTAGAAAACGTTTGGTTATTGTTAAAATGGTGGACTCCATAAATCGGCCAAACGGGTCAAATAAATGCGTGTTAAATCGATACTATGAAATTATTGAAAGGTCCCTTGGCGATTATAAATCATAAGAGCATAAACCATGGAATTGGTAATGAAGCGCCAATGATCGTAAGCCCCGGAGGATGGGTAAAATAAGCGTTGTGGTCATAAAAATATAGATGTTAGTTTTAGTGCAAAACTATACGGATCGAACAAATATATTGGGGATTTTTAGACTTTCATCCCGTAAACTCAAATTTTGATATGATATACATGATAGATGCGTTGGTAATTTAATTACGGACGCGTAGGAAAAAGAATCACCTAAAACGGACCTACGGTTCGAAAGTTATGATCAATTGAAGTTAAAATTGGTAAAATCCGGAGCTGGCAGGAAATGCTGGTCAGCAACTTGCACCTGCTGGAAAACGTTATCCATCGCGCCACGCGACAGGATCACTTAGATCCTGCGCGACACGCGAGAGCCGTCGCGCCACGCGAGGATCTGTCGCGACACGCGACGGATAGGTTTTAAATATATTTTTTTTTTAGATTTGAAGCTGGAACTTGTTTTTACGCGCTATAACAATGTCAAAACTAACGTTTTAAGTGGTTTTGACTTTAGGTGACAATGGGGACTTTCCGGATGTCGATCAAGCATGTTTTGAAGAACCGAACACACACTTTTGAAGCTTCCGCAATAGATTATCTTTGTTTTAGACAATGTTGTGATGTAAACATTTTACGAATCATGTTTTGAATGTTGGAACTAGTTTAGTAGTCAACTAGTATGGGATCACCTTAAAACTTAAATTTTGTACTAGTTTGAAGTAAAGTACTATCTTATATAAAAAAAAAAGAAAAAAAATCACGAGTATTCCCATTAAATTCGATTAGAAATAAGACGGTTGTTACAGATACAAGGCTAGCCTTTTGCACATTTGAGAGAGATTTGAAACTGTTGTTTATGAACTTTGGCCTACACCCATCTTGTTCTTCGAATAGCTTTTGGAAGTACCCTTTGATCTCGTTTTTGAGTGGATCCAGTTGTGAAATCCAAGTGTCTTCAAAAATCAACCCATTGATACGATTTGTTTTCACGTGGCCGTTGATGATCCCATGAAAGAATGATGAGTTTTCATCCCTATCAACGATCCATTTCAGTTTTACTTTTTGTCTCGGGTCACTAAGAAGCATATCATCCATTTCCCTTAATTTTTCAGCCCCGTGTTTCTTTCTTCTATTTCGTCTTCAGAAAGGGTTGTGTTTTCGGCTTTCAATTCAAGTTTTTCAATTTTTTAGCAAGTTCCCCAGCCAACCTTTTTTCTTTGAGCCGTTCTACCCCACGCCAACCTTTAATTGCCTTTTTTATTGATTGCAACCTAGCTGCAAGTAGTTTATCCGGAGGGTTGAACGAAGCGACTTCTTCATAAGCTTTTTTAACGACATCCCTCAACCCATCAGTGTTCAGCCATGAATTAAAAAATTTAAACGGCTGAATGTCTCATTTAATTTCATTCATTATGGATGTATTAATCTAATTTTTGGAAACCCATCATACATACTTTTTTTTAGTAAACTTCCGTTTGCTCCATGTGGTTTGGTTGTTTTAATGGTTTTGCCCCAATCCTTTAAAAATAGCCATTTTATTCCCTGATGTTTCGGTTTTGTTTCCAGTTTGCTCCCCGGCTCTTAACTCAGTTAAATGATTCAATTAAAGGTAGGGTATTTCGGTAATTTTATATTTTCTTGTTTTACTATTAAAAAAAACTTATAATCTCTCAAACATCTCTCTACCAACCTCTTATCAAAATCCCTGCAAGTTGTACACACTCGCTTTTAACATCACCCCAACCACCAAAAACCACCCACCACAACCATGAAACCACCATCATCCCACCTAACCTGTCAGCAAGAAAACTATCACCAGCATCCTTTCATCTTCGTCTGAAACCATTACCCCCAAAATCATCTCCTTCATCGCATAAATCCTAGCTACCAAATCACTTGTATAGAAGGGATTAGGGCCCAAACCATAAGAATCGTCCTTGTCTGAATGCTACTTTCCAAATTGGTTAGATTAGGTCTTTGACTAGGGGTTCGATTACGGTTGTGAATGTGGGAGACAAAGAGACATGAAGATGGTGGCAGGGTGTTCAGATCTGCTGGTTTCAGATGAGAGAGATAGAGGGAGTGAAGATGGTGGCAGCGTGTTCAAACCCACAAATAAGTTCAACAACTCATTTAGGCATTTCGTTAATTACCCGGTAGGCACTATTCTTAGGCCACCATTATAACTACGTTCCCTAATCAAGTTCACGCAATTGTTAACATCAAGTTAACATAATTTCTACCATCATATGCTAATCTATCAATCATTATACAAGAACTCGGATTGTTTCATTACCACAAAATAACCCATTGCACCATATGTATGAAATCTACCCGAACATCAACTTTAGCCAAAGACTTTAAACATTCACATACACATGATGATTTCTAGCATCTAATGACATGAGTATTTCATCAACTCAATCATATCATCAAAACCCACTTCATAGTCTACTTGTTAGTCACTTACAAGTAACCTTATATCACGTATTTCATAATTTCCTTATGTTTAACGAAATTTAGCATACATCTATGCCTAATTTCATCTTTGGATCATCATCTAACAATCTAATTGCAAGTAATCTACTTGTCTCAAATTACAACTTTCACCAATCTAGGTTTTAAGACATACCTTATGATCCCCTTGTCTAGGTGATCGTTAAAATGCGTTCATGCACTGATTTGGGTCTCGAATTTATCTTCAATTTAGTGGATTAAGCTTGAACAAGGGTTTTGCCCTTGTTTTTTCTCCTGAGGATCGACCAACACACACACACTATGTGTGTTATGTTTAATTCTTGTGTTTTAAAACATAAGTTTCTTTTTCAGCAGCTTTAGTCCCTCAAGTTTAGTTTTTATTAGATAAGGTTACAACTCATTGTTTAATTACTTATTTACATGTTTTTAACTAGGTAAATTTGTTCCTAGTTATTTTGTTTAAGAGTTAACTTTTACCACCAACGGTATTTTTACCCGCTCATCCTCAGTTAATTCGGTTTAAATTAATAAACCCTTTTTTGGTGTGTTACATATTGCATGACCCCTTTGAAACTAAATTAACTTAACATCTTAATTTAACTAATAAGGGAAATCCGAACTTGGCCTATCAAGATTATTATTATTATTATTATTATTATTATTATTATTATTATTATTATTATTATTATGTAGACTTCTGGTATTGAACCAGATTCGGGTGACAAGCTTCTTGTATCGAACCAGATATTTGGGTAATAAAAGGCTTATGATATTATATCGAGATCCTTTGGAAAGGCTTCTGGTAATGCACTGAGATCCTATATATTGGGGGTAAAAGTTAAGATAATAAATTAATGGGGGAATAAGGCAATCCGGTGGAATAGAAGATAACCGATGAAATGGGATCTATTTTGCTTATTCAGTATCTTAAGTAATTTGATGTCTAAATCGCTTCGGTAATTTAAAAGATCCCTAAACGTGATCTCATTTGTTAAGCTTGAAATGCTAGCACTTATTAATTAAGTTATAAGAATATAATATAACCAAGATAGTTTTAAAAATCTTGTTGTGGCATATCGTTTACTAGTCAGAAGGCTAGGGGAGGTTCATTATGGACATAGTTTAAGACCGGTCTATCGATATGTTGTGACAAGATTGAGGGATGTCGACCGGACCAAGGAAGGCACTTCTAATCTAATTAAAAGATAAAATCAGAGACTTAAACATTTTCCTCATTTTATAAAATAAACTATATTAATTAAGAAAGATTTATCTAAGAGTCCTATATTATTATTTTAGTCTACTAAACTAACTACAAATGAGGATGGTCATAATAATAATAAACGGTTGAGTAGGGGAAGCGTATTCCTTTGACGATATTTGGTTCTTATCGAAAGCTATACTATAAGCGACGGGTTCCCTGCCGGTTGTGTGTATTTAGTTTAAATTAAAATCATTTTTATAAATTTAAAGTTGGATAATCGTGTTCTTAAGTTATTAAGTTAACGTCATCATTATTAAATTAATATATACATATATATATACATACATATATATGTAATTCACACGACTTCAGCAACACACTTCAAAATTTTGTTTGGTAGCCTAATATATCTTCTGCATACCTGATCAGATCTTATTTATTCAGTCGAGATTACTAGTCTCTTAATATTGTATAAATGTTTCTAAAAAACACTTATATACGCCGCATATAGGCTTATGCGCGGCGTATAGGAGCAGCTAGACCAGAACTGACATCAGTCAGACATTGATTTTTATGCAACCTTATACACTGTGTATAGACCTATACGTAGCGTACAGTGGCGGATCTTGCCCGTTGAACATGCCAGGGCCGAAAGACACGGGCACTAAAAAAAACCCAGACAAGCCCGGGCCAAACATAGTATATATAAAAATTTTCGATCGAAATGCGGAAAATTAGCACTACGGCCGAAAAACTTGCCCAGGCCGTGGCCCTGCCACGGCTCTATTAAGAACCGCCCCTGGTAGCGTATATAAACCCAAAAGTGTGCAAATAGACACCTTGGGTGTGGCAATAGTTTGAGAAAAAAAAAATTGTGTATATGACAAAAGTAAAAAATTGTGAAAATTACTTAGCACACCCCAACTGAACAGATGCTAAAACAATATTTAACAAGCATCAACGTTGGACTCGTATCTTGTGGTGACATAAGTCGTTGACTTATACTCCCTCCGTCCCACTAAAAGTGTCCTAGTTTGAATTTTCAAAGTCTTTATTTATAAACTTTGACCTTATATAATTTTGTTTGTGTTAGATAATACTTGATGAAAGTTATATGATTTGAGTGTGTTTTACAAATGTTTTTATCGGGTTAATTTTCATCAAATTTTATATAACACAAAAAATATATAACTAAAGTCAAAGTTTATAAATAAAAACTTTGAAAATTCAAAAAATGAGACTATAGTAATAAAGCCATAAAGGTATCCATATCAACGTATGCAACAAGTACTGTTTATAGGTTCTAATTAACGTTGGACACGTATCATCTATGACATAAGTCGTTGACTCGTAGGTCGTAATAAACTGACATGTCGTTTTCTTGTCATGTGCTGACTTGATCAAGGGGTAAAGACCGAGATTATAACCTTGTTAATTAAATATTATGTGATAATTTAAATTTTTAATCAGTTTAACCAGCTCCTACATTTCTCAGTTAATCCAAATTAACTTAGTTTCTAAAGGATAGCTTGGTGGTAAATTAGAGTATTCCTAAAATAAATGGTTGTGGGTTCAAATCCTGCAACAGACAAACAGACAGGTTTGATGTAAATTTAGCCGTTAAAAACCAAATAAAAGTAACTTCCTCAGTATAAGTAGTAGAAGTGGTCGTTGCAGGATGGAGGTTGTGGCAGTGGGGCGGCGTTCGTGCGGTGATAGCAAGTGGTGACCAAGTCTTTGTATGGTGTTAAAAGTCTAAAGATTATTTGTTCCCTTGAATAAAACATAACCATGAGTGGTGACCAAGTCTTTTTAGTCATTTCTTGTAATGAGAATTAACGTAGCATGGCACTCACCAAAGAAGCCGTCAGGTAAACACGTTATTAACGCGTAATCAGTACACTTATATATACACGTCACATATTTCAATCCAAAAACACATACAATTCTTTGCATACAAAACACACACACACACAAATAGTAGAAGATGGGTGACTTGGGAAAGCAACCGATCGGCACCAGAGGAGGCTGTCGAAAGGCCGCTGGGCCTTCGTTTAACAAGCTTCCAGCCAGCAGGTGGAAGATTAAGAAACGAATTCTCAAAGAACTGATATTTGGAGGTGGGAAACAAACAACCGGAGGCGGAAGTGGAGGTGGAGGCGCCGAACTTCCACCAAGCCGGTGGAAGATCAAGAAGCGACTTCTTAAAGATCTGTTTTGGACCAACACTAGTGTTTAGTTTATACTAACGTGTGGAGTTGGAGAAGGTGTGGTAGGTAAATGCATTACATTGATTTTAGTTGTATTTTTGTTATTTTTGACAAAAATGATGTTGCATAACAAAGGCTATAAGGATGTGAAAATACTAGCAACACCAACACGTTTGAAGTCGGGTAAAGTCGAAGGGCTCAACAGGGAGGTGCGGACGGTCTCAAGGGTGGTTTGGAGGAGATCTAGAGTCAAGGGACTAAAGTATATTATTTTGGAGCTTTATTCGTCTCGCAAAATTATGTTTCCTAGTTTAAATTGTTCTTTCTTCCCCGAGTTGTTTACCTATATATAGAGTTGTTAGGGTTATTTGTTTTGAATGCAATGTAATTTCATTTTACATCAATAAAAAGAGTCGAACTCGTCAAGTTCAGTTTGTGTGTTCGTTTGTGTCTCGGCTACCACGTTAACAAAGGGTTCAAAAGGGGGGTTTATGTATGTTTCATGAAATTATATCTTTATGTTTAATGAATCTAGAAATTTAGTAACTAAGTGTGTGCATGTTTCCAAACTTTGATGCATAAAAATGTTACGCAATATTGAGACTCCATGTCTCGTTGATGGAATGGTATCTCCAGCCCATCGTCACTCTTGTCGGAAATGCGATGTTGACTAGCACTCGTGGTCAGTGGCGGACCTACAACCACCCGTGAGGGGATGGCCACCCCCGTAAAAAAATTAGTGTATTATTTAAGTCAAAATCTCAATCGCCCCCCTTAAATATATGGTTAAATCTTCCTATCACACTTCAAAAAATAAATCTTGGCTCTGCTACTGATCATGGTGATCGACTGTACAAGCACACGTCTGTCGATCTAGAATCTTCTTGTGGTGCTGTTACTTGTCAATCACTTGTTCAAACAAGGTTTATGACCACTTCATAGGGGTGTTGGAGACGTAGTTTTTAGTGGATATTATTGCAAATTCAAGATTAAAACTAAGCACTTTATTAAACTTGATAATAATAGTTAAATAACTCTTTATCCAATTGTTTTATCAAAAATAAAATAAAAGCCAAAATAAAGTGTATTAGGTATGTGATATGAACAGATTATTAGGACTTAATATACTTAATACTCTTTAACATCATACTCAAACATGCAATTATTATACATATTATACACATTAATAATAACTGCTCATAAATAGTGAACTATGATTAATTAATGAAAAGTAAATCTAATAATTCTAATTATATATTACTTTTAAAATATAAATATTATATCTATATCTATACTATATAATAAAAGAAATCAATAAAGAGACATATGTCATTCATTGAAGCCATCTATTTTTTAGTTTTTCCTCTCTATCCTACTTAATTATAAATAATCAATATTAATTAAAATATAATTATAAAATTAAATTTAGTATAAATTTAAACAATTCGTATAGGAGATAATATAATATTTTAAAATATTTATTAGATTTCAAAAATTATTTATCCTGAAATTAACAAAAAACGTACACTAAATATAAATTAATATAATGTAAATAATTTATTTATTTTATTAAACTAAAGTAGTTAAGGGTAGAACCTATTTTAAAAATGTTTATAATGGGTAAACAAAAACATTAATTAATGTTTATTGGTTCTATACTTTTATTTCGTGTTTAACTCTCAACTCAAATACGGTATTCACTATGTTTACGTGACATTTATAAGAACCATCACCGCAATCACCCCATCCATCATATATCGAGTATATCCGTTAGTTTTTTTAAAGATATGATTTTTTATTATATTCAGTCAACCTGTGTAATAAATGAGTTTTTTAAAGATATAATATTTTTATTATTTACTATACAAAATTACATTTATGCAACTCGTGTAATACACCGGGTTTCTAAAAATTTAACTTTTTTTATTATGTGGTATATAAAATTAGATTTATTCAATCCGTATAATACACAAGGTATATAAAGATATAACAAGATATAACTTTTTATTGATTGGTACATAAAATTACATGTGCTCAACCCATACAATACATGAGGCTCTTACAAGTGTAACTTTTTTCATTATTTAATATATAAAATTAAATTTACTCAACCCGTACAACACACAGGGTTCTTAAAGATATAATTTTTTTTATTATTTAATATATAAAATTATATTTATTCAACCCATGTAATAAATGAGTTTTTTAAAGATATATTGTTTTATTATTTGATATATAAAATTACATATATTCAACCCGTGTATTACACGGGGTTCTAACCTAGTTTATTTAATAAACGAAACTTTTGATAATATTGCACTAATAAAGTTATATACACATTTATTATTAATTATTTTCTCTCAACATTCTAATATAAATTTTGTTGAAACGGAGTTGTATTTGAAATGAATTATGTTTTGGTATTGTAAGCTATACGAGTGACGGTACCGTTACGATTCTAACCGAACATTGGTACCGGTATCAACCAAACATTAGTACCGTATCGGTATTCGAACCTGTATTTGCTTTTATGATTTTCGATCGATGTAAAATATGTGATTTTTTGGGCATATCGCAACTTAATTTTTTGGGTTTTCTCATTAGTTGCTATAGCGAGTGCCGATATCGTAACGAAACAAACTGATACCGATCGGAATCCCGCCGTGTAGCGCGGGGGAATCCCACTAGTTAACATTATTAGTCAGGGTTATTATAACATTTTTACTAAAATGATTTTCATTATTCTATAGAGTTAATTCATGGATAGTCCATGTGATAAGGTCTAGTTAAAAATCATTTTTCATCGACCAAGGTTGACACTCCAATCTATAAGAGCATTCATAATCCGTCCCTCAAGTTCTGTGAGGGAGGTTTTTATATTATTAAATACAAACAAAGAAAAGTATAATAAAAGACTAAAAATAAATTATGCATTAATATAATAGAAATATAAAAAAGAAGACATTTTGCTGATGTTACAGCTTAGGAAAAAGAATTTCAAGAAATGTATTTGCTAATATTACAGCGTCGGGCTTACGGGTGAACCTAGCGAAGAGCAACGTTTTGGGTGTGGGAGTGAATGAAGCACAAATACAAAGCATGGTCGGAACCCTTAGTGGGTGTTTGGGTTAGCTTATTTTGGAGCAACTTATAACTTATTGACTTATAAAAGTTAATAAGTTGTTTTTATAGTGTTTGATTTAACTTATTTAAGTTGTTTTTGTGTGTGAAA
The DNA here is from genome assembly GCA_030545235.1 of Helianthus tuberosus. NCBI lineage: Eukaryota > Viridiplantae > Streptophyta > Magnoliopsida > Asterales > Asteraceae > Helianthus > Helianthus tuberosus. The sequence goes on along the minus strand of CM060379.1, from coordinate 30,370,789 downwards.
AAGTTGTTTTTGAGAAGTTAGAAATTCTAACTTATATAAGTTTTTGAGAAGGAATCCCAAACACCCCGTTAGATGTAAGAGCGGTAAATTCCCTTTCATTCACTTGGGCATACAAGTAGGCGCAAACATGAATGTGGCGAAGAACTGGAAACCGGTAGTAGAAAGTTATACGCCTTGGAACAAGTAAAAAATGTGACAGTTGCAGACCGGGTCAGAGTCATGGATGGTGATGAGGGATTGCACTTTCACTGGAGCCGGGATCCTAGTTCGGACAAAGAAAAGGAGCAGCTGGAAGAGCTTATTTCAGATCTGATGCAGTTCCATCTGAGACCTGGAGAAGACCGCTGGAGTTGGATCTTGGAACCGGATGGTAGATTTTCTGTGAGAAGTCTTCGAAGGCAGCTTCAAGGTAATAACGTGGTGGATAGTGGGCATGTATTCTACTGGAACAATTGGATCCCAGTTAAAGTTAATGTAATGATGTGGAGGTTGTCGTTGAACCGACTACCTACTATGGTAGAGTTAGCGAAAAGGAATGTCCATCTAGAATCCATTACTTGCAAATTGTGTGGGCTGGAAGACGAGGCTGTGGAACATTTATTCGTGGCGTGCACTTTTGCACAAGCGATCTGGGATTTCGTAGCACATTGGTGTAGGATCCCGGGTTTATTTTTATTCAGGGTAAACGACGTTAACTACTGGAATTTTGTTAGCGGGGTGGAAAAAAGTGGTTAATGCAGTTATGCAAGTGGTTGGATGTAGTATATGGAGGTGCAGAAATGAATTAATCTTTAATCACAAGGATCTATTGCTGGAGTAAAAGAAGAGATAAGGCAGCTGGGATACATTTGGATAAAGCACAGGTCAAAGGCTCAATGTTTGTCTTGGAATCAATGGTGTAGGTTTGACTTGGAAAGTATGAATATGTAATGTTTCTGTTTCTTTCTGTGACTTTGTAAGTATTGTGGTGTTGGACTAACAGTTTTTTTGGTCCTTGATGGAATAATATATTTGTTGGCCTTTAAAAAAAAAGGAAAAAGAAATTCAAGGAGGAAAGAAAACCAGTCAAATGTCTCAAGATCAAATTTTATTGGGCCTCATAGTCAAACTACAATTGATCTTGGATTTCATTATTAGTCACTGGTGTGGGATACCAAACATCTACGCTTTTTCGGTCAAAGACCTCATCATGGCTCATAAGGAAGCGTACAGGGATAACAAGAAAAATAAAGCGGTTCAAGCAATCATCTTCACGGCAGTTTGGTGCTTATGGAAATCCAGAAACGAAGCCATGTTTAATAATAAAGATGTCAACGCCGCAAAAATTAAACAAGACATTAAGGCATTAGGATACTTGTGGATCAAAAATAGATCTTGTTATAAGACTATTACATTGATCGATTGGTGTAACTTTAGTTTGTAAGTATGGCGTTTGTGTTGTTGGCCTGGCGATTTGTTAATGGTCGGTTTTTAATGAAAATTGTTCAAAAAAGAGAGAGCAATACCCATTTAAATATAAGACTAAGAAAGCAACCAATCACCGCCAGATTGGAGATTGCCAAAAGGCCACCAGACCTTTTAGCAAACTTCAAGCAAACAGACGGTGCATAAAGAAAATACTTCTCAAACAAATTACAATTAAAGATTACAAGATACGATCGAACTATTTCAACAAAATGAATCAAAAAATCTCCCACATCGGGTTCTCAAAACAGCATTGCGGTTTGATCTTTAAGTAGGTGTGCTTCATATTTCATGCACCAAAAGGGAAAAGAAGATAACTCATAGCCCACAACATTTGTTGAATACTATGAAGAGAAACGTTCAATGTCGGTTTTAAGGAAACCAGATTGTGCAAGTTTAACTGCTTGAAGAAGACTTTTTGCTTTTTCCTTCTCCTGCAATCACAATTAAAACTCATCAACTCAGTTAAAGCTTTCACTTATTGAGCGGGTCAGTTTAACCCGAAACACTTTTTGTCAAAAAGATTGTGCCACATACAACTAAAAAAATAGAATATGTCAAAATACTCCATAAATAGAGGTAGCAAAATAGATGCGTCACATAGGTTAACGGGTTGAAACGCGTTATGACCAAAACGATTTAACTTTTCGATAAATAACAAGTTTGCCAATGATTATAAAAATTATAATATTATGTTATTTTAAAAATAGTCTTTCTTTAGAATAAATGTTTTAGGAAGTCTTATACATTAATGATAACACTTTGTACGCCTTCTGATTTTCTTTCTAAGGTAGTGTTCGTTTCATGGATTGTAAAGGAATTGGAATTGGAATTGGAATGGGAATGGGAATTCGCGCATAAATTGAAATTTGATTTGTAATTTAAGAGTGTTTGTTTTGAAAAATGGAATGAAATTTGGATGGAATTAGAATGTAGATTCCCTTTCTTATGTGTTGTTCAATTCCAATTCATTTTCTTGTAGAAACCAACAAAATAAGAAGTGAAATCAACATTCCAATTCCCTCAAGATTTCATTCCATTCTGTGAAACGAACACTACCTAAGTGTATGTTTTTTATTTACCCATTTGACCCATCAGAGATAAAACATAATGCATAATGCTTGAAAATAGATAAAAACATATGTGCAACTTACAGGGCCATTATAATCAAGAAGACGAGTACAATACACTTCAGCTTCTTCGTATCTTTCCTGAGCTCTACAATAGTTCGCAAGAAACAACAAAGCTTCAACCATATTCGGCCCTTCTCGTTCTTCCTCTTCCATTCTTTCCAAATCTTTTTTATAATAAAACGCAGCCTCTTGATCTTGCCCTAATTCACTATGCAATTTAGCCAAACTATGAAGAGCGATAGCTTCTCTATCATTACAACTCGCAGCCCGTCTGTAACACTTAATCGCTTCCTCGCGCATACGAATTTCGTCCCGTTCGTAACATTGTGCCATCGCAATCCACAACCGAGAATCTCCGGGCTGCAAAAACACCGATTTTTTAAAATAATGAAGCGCGTAATACGGCATTCCCATCATTTCGTAAGCTTGTCCTAGCCCATACCAAGCCCGATAATCACATGGGTTTATATCGACAGCCCGTCTGTAAGCGTCAACAGCCGCAGGAGTGTTTTTCATCTCAACATACTCATGCCCCATTAACGTCCATGCAGATAGATAATTTTTATCTAGTTTTAACGCGCGTTTAAAATACATAACCGACTTCTCGTGAAGGCCCTTTAAACTATAGTAGTTCCCGATTATACAACAAGATTCGGGCCGGTATTTATCTGTCAGGAAAACTTGGTGCGCAAGGTAACTTAGACCCGAGAAGCATTCTTTCGCATACAATACGTTAGAATACATGTCCATGTCATCGATACGATACGGATCGATACGAAGAAGCTCTTCGAAAACAACCTCTACATTTTCGAAATCACGTAGACTGTACTGGGCTTTAGCGATTTGGGCTTTGATGTAGTTACTTGAACCAAAAGTTGATTGCAAGTAATCGTATTTAGCTAAAGATTCGTTATGCATACGTAACTCGTGATACGTGCTTGCGAGAAAGAAGTCTTTCATCCAATGATTATTGAGTTTGAGACCGTTTAGTGTGTCGATTGTGGTGCATAAGGATTGTAGCGTTAACCACGCAGTCCAGTTCCATGGGTAGGCGTTAACAGACTCGACAAGAATGGTTCTGGCTAGATTTTCGTTACCTTTCGCTTTGAGAACAAGACCATATAGGTAGAGCCCAAACGAGTCGATTGAGCCGCTTTTACGAACTGCGGCTAAGTCTCGTTCTATGGACACGATTTCGCTATTTACAGTGTTACTTTTACCCAAAGATCCCTCGAGTTCAATTGTTTCTTCTTCTTTTCTCTTTTCGCCAGCCTGGATAACCAAGCGAGAGACATTAAAAACGTAATGAACCATGAAGCACAACAATAATTTCACATTCATCAGATATAAGCAACATATGAGGGTTCTTATACCATAGAGGCTTAAAGTTCAACTAGGTTCAAGAAACAAAATAAAAATATACTCTATTTAACATATACACCTATACGCTCCAGTAAAATCTTATGTTGAATTTACAGCAATTAAGAAAAGAAAAATGAATTCTTATTCCAGCTATATATAGTAGTGGAGTAAATACGGTGAATGTTGGCAAATCTGCACAGAACCAAAATAAAATGTGTGTTTTCATTAATTTCTAAGTAATTTTTATAACGCCAGATTTTGGAGTCAATAAATGGCTATTTAACAAACTATAACGGTATGACCAAAACTGACAATAATAAAATCTTGCAGAAAATTTTTAAATGGAGTAAAATGTGTAAATTGCAAAGAAAGGTCATCAAGGCCAGTCACAATATTTAGAATAAAAAACAAAAGAAAAGGTTGTGTTGACTTACAACGGCCAACAAAACGATAGCAAAAAAAAGATGATTTTCGATGCTTATAGAAGAGCATATGAATTTTTTGTGTTTATCTCATTTTAGCTTTTCATTTTTACGTAATTTTGATCATTTGTTAAGGCAGCAAGGCAGATTAGCATTCATTATCAATATCAGTCACGAAATGCATCTTGTATTCTCGTGGCAACATAAGGGCATGATTTTAATATGATCGATCTCATTTACTTATTTATATAGCGGAAGTCAGTGATATGATCAAGAAATATAAGCCCGCGTTCTTTAACCTATGCACCACAAAAAAAAAACTAATACAGTCACGAAAATCATCATTGGAGTTATAATGTTCCTAAATATACCAAACAAACACACGTAATAACTGTTTTAAGAAGCATCATATCAATTTACACTACTAGCATTTAATCAAACACCTGGTATGCATGAAAAACAACAGCCCTAAACAGTCCAGCAGACAAGTAACAATTCCCTAAATAATCCTAAACCAACTTACTACAAAATCTACGGAACTATCGGGATGAGAAAACGAACCAAATAAAGAGCATAACACTTCAAAAACAAAGCTTTACTCCCAGTCTGGTCAGACAAAACATGAGCAGCTCTTCTATACTCCCTGCAATTAAAATACGACTTTGCAAGAACATACAAATCAGAATCCACATCCCCATTGTCCTCCTCCAAGACCGGAGTTGAAACATACGATGTCCCAGCAATAGGGGTTGATGTAATCTCATCAGTACAACGGAGTTGAAACCTACGGAGAATACTGGAAGAATCTCGCTGTAATCGGGTGTGTGAAGGAGGGTACTTTGTTGGATCTTGTTCAATACCCACCAGTTGTTCTGCTGCCCTGTTGTTGATGTTTGAGATTAGAGCAATTCAAATTTGGGATTTTGAGGGTTTTGAAGCTTACCATTTGGATGCGGAATATAGGCAGCGATCGTTGAGTTGTTGGATGGCTGTTCGAAGCTCGTTCCGGCAGTTTTGCTTGTTGACACCCATCGGAGATTGGAGAGGGTGAAATCGTGAATGTGTTTTGGACTGAAATTTTTGAAATGGGGTTGTGGGCGAGTGTGGACGCGGGCTTGGTGATGTGAATTTGGAGTGAGGAGGGTTTATATGTAGATTATAAAATGGTGTGAAAAATATACCCCACATAATATACTAAATTCAAACTTGGTAATCATTAAGTAATTATCATATCCTTGATTTATTCTAAAGTCAAAAGTAATAATTATGTTTTTCTATATTATTTTATTTTATAAGACTTTTATTACTTTTTATATTTTGTTATACTATTATTAGTATTAATATCAATATTAATAAATAAATAATCAAGACACTTTATTACAAACACGAAAGTGAAAATGTTCATTATAAATAAATAAATAACGAGTATCTAATAAAAAAGTAAACGTGCAAACAGGGGCGGACCTAGCTCTTTATGAGCCGTAGCACGGGACAGGGCTCAACTTCGTGACAGTAGTGTATATTTATATATATATATATTTTTCGGTTTTATAGAAAGGAATGAGGATACCCCTAAGTGTAAGTGAAGATGAGATAAATGATATTTTCCGGTGACGGAAACGAAAAGTCCGGTTGACTAAAAGTTGCAGCAGCAACTTGTTTGAAGAATATGAAGTTTTTGTTATTATATTAATATAACCAATTATACGCCCCGCTTGCGGTATGCGCATATAATGTGTATATGTGTGGGCACTCGGGGGGGGGGGGGGGGCAAAAGTGAAAGTGCACTAGTTTTAACATTATTTTACTAATTTCGTGGAAATAACGTTAAAAGAGGGGATGGTTAATCATGCATCATGTGGTGGCGTTGATAGCCGAAAGACAAGGGGGTACATGCACTAATCGGCAGTTGTCTCAATTGCTGAGTGTTACGTGCTTATGTCCAAGGCTTGATGCAAAACTACTATCGAGCTGGGGGTCTCACTGGAAGCAGCCTCTCTATTCCTACGGGGTAAAGGTAAGGCTGTCTACATCTTACCCTCCTCAGACCCTACTTTAGCTTTGCTATCGGTGGGATTTACCGAGTATGATGATGATGATGATGATGATGATTAATATAACCAATTATGCATTGGGAAAATAATGAAAAGGCATCAAGTGCGTTCAGATACATATCATGTTTTCCAATGAAAAGTAATTGTCAGTTGTTATTTTGAACATATGGAACTTTTGTTTTCTATTTTGCCTACTAATTTAAAAATACAAAATAATAATCAATGATTTTCTTATCAAATACAACGTCGAAACTTCTATTTACAAGTTTAGTAAAAATTTTAAGTAGCTTTATTTCATATTTTAAATGTTGATTACGAATTTTAGTTACAATATAAAAAAAGTTAAACAAATGAGGTTTATAGATTTATAAAAATAAACACAATTGTACTTCTTTGGGTTTATATAACAATACCAAAATATGTTTGTCATTGCGTCTACATTTCTATTATATTTTGTTAAAAAAAAGTAGACGCCATAAACATCGGCTTGCACCGACAGGGAGTGCGAGTGTAACCCACTAGTATGCATTGAATAGTCAAACTTAGCCATTTACTAAATATTATCTATAAAACTTCGAAATTACATTTAAAGTTCTATAAAAATTATTTGATACTCCTGTGTGTGTGCGGTACAACCATTAATAAAAAAATTATGTTCAACATATGCTTTAAATGTATAAGTGAAGGTTGATTAACAATTTTAGAGTAAACAGCCAAAATGGTCCCTGAGGTTTACTCACTTTTGCCACTTTAGTTCAAAACTCAAACCTTTTGAATCTGAGTCACTGTGGTTTCAATTTTATTGTCATTTTCATCCAAAAACAAAATCTAGTCTGATTTTTCGGTTGACAATTTTTTTTTTTTTTGTCTTTTTCCTCCCTTTTAATGAAGGGCAAAATTGTGATATTTTTTAATTTGTTATAATAAAACGTTAAAAGACCATTTTGCCCTTCATTAAAAGGGAGGAAAAAGACAAAAAAACTGGATGTTAACTGAAAAATCTAACCAGATTTTGATTTTGGATGAAAATAGCAACAAAATTGAAACCACAGGGACACGGATTCAAAAAGTTTAAGTTTTGGACTAAAGTGACAAAAGTGACCAAATCTCAGGGACCATTTTGGCAGTTTACTCACAATTTTACTTCTAAAAATAGTTTCACAACACGCGTATATATAACTAATTAATATATAATTTTAATTATACCTAATCTCAAAATATTATATTATAATTTCTAAATCTTATTACCAAGTGTTTAATAAGCTTTATTCAATCCGTGGGTCTGTAACCTAGTATATGTATTTACACACACGGCGCAATGAAATAACTAGATACAAGAAAATTTTAAGTGCCTATTTTACTAAATGTACAGGGCCCTCAAATCCTCATGGACTGACCTAGGTAAAAAAATTGGGATACCCCTGACTTTTTCTTCTAGGTCTGCCACTGCGTGCAAACATTAAAACAATTAATCACCTAGATCGACAAAATCTATTTCATGACGATAAAGTTGGGTATATAATTCTAGACGCCACCCATGCATTGTCTCTCATCCAGCCGCAGACATACTAATGTTGCTTCATATATGTTTTATAATTAACAAAGACATTTATCTTTTTTTTTTTTCAAAGCACCATAGCTTTATAAATGTTATTTAGAATTGTTTTTGCTGATACGAAGCACCACAGCTTTATATATTAACCATCTTAAATTAAAAAACTAAAACATTTATATGATAATTGTTGTCTTTTAATATTTTTACATATTTCATATTTCAGACCACTTTTTATTCAACTTGATTAGTTTAAAAGTTGAATAATTTATTCAAAAACATTTGTCAAGTCTGTGTGTTATAACAAAGATTAAGAAAACTCATTACATAAAAGTTTGATTGTATAAAAAATACTTTATGTTCACTTAAAAAATAATTTAAAAGGTAAAACTAATGATTGTAATTAATAATTAAAAACAAAATAGAAATATTAGGTAATTAATGGTTTTGGTAATTAATGTCAGCTCTTTTCTTTCTCCTGACCACCCTTCTTTTTCCTGAAAGGTTGACTTTTGGGTATATTTAACAACACCCTTATAAAATTGGGCACTAATGTTACTGGGTCCCGTTTAAAGATCTGATTTTTTTCGTGTTCTCAAGTTTAATGAAAATAAAAGAAAAGAGAAGAAATCAAACATTTTATGTGTTCCCAAGTTAGGATGAAAAAAAGGAACAATTTTACTATTATACCCTTTAAACATAAAACATTTTAATTATATATCAGGGTAATTTAGTAATTGATAAGATTTTCTCTCCTAATCTCTCCAATTTGGGAGGATAAATATACATACAAATTTTCTTCCATTTTCCCTCCCCCCCCCCCCCCTTCTATCCTTTAAAAATCTCCGGAACATGGTTTTTTTTTCATATTTTCATCTATTTTCTTTCCTCTCCCCATGTTAAATGAGACTAGGGAACAGAGAGGGTAGTGGTGGAGAAAATACCTATTTTCGGATCTTATCTAGCGTACCTGACCTGGAAGCGGTTCAAGTTCTTACCGGGACTGAAGAGTAACAGGTCTCTACCTTTTTGTACCTGGAAGTTTCTACCCGGTTCCGAGTTCTTTTAAAATCTATTTGTACATGGTTTCTACTCTACCCGTTTTCCAACGGTAAAAAAATGGCTAAAACCGATTCTAGCCATTAAAAATGGTACTATTACCGTGTTTTGTACTTTTTAATTGTCACGACCCCTGACTCCACCCTGGGTGGGAGCCATGGGCAGATACAGCAATGGTACCGGTGTTTGTTAAATTTGCAGCGGGAAGTTTCATCAGGATCGTAGTTAGGAAAATTTCAAAGTAAAAACACCAAAGTTTTAATATTAAACAGATGGGATGTAACCCATTTTACAACTAAAGATTTTTATAGGGGTAACCCTATTTTTACAAAACACATTTTCTTTTCTTTATTCTAGCCACATGGCCACTTTATTTAAGCCTTCAGTGCTTCGTAGCATAATCCTTTACTTTCACAGTAGGTCACCGGAAACGCATTTTAAAAATATTTTGTCAATGAAAAATACTGATGAATTTATTCAATTTGTACAAAAAGACACAGTATTGTAATTTACAGCATCAAGGGTTTTTACATTTGTTTATATATTTCAATTACTCAAATCAGTATTTGCAACGCATCCTTTTTTGGTGATTGTGGTCATATTACTATTGGCTAAACTCTTTGTCCAATAGCAACGAGTGTCAAGCAGTGTATACAAAACCTCATATACTGGCAGTAATTTCAGAATACAAAAACTTAATCACTGTAAATATAACTTGGAAAATATTTAGGGTTTTGAAAGCACTTAATAAAAGAGAATGACTCACATTGCATAATTAGGGTTATTGGTTAGTGCCTCTTGGTTTAAGTCATGGGTTCCTAATAAACACACAATGCAACACGTATTAGTGTATTAACCCAATTCAACTTTAACGATAATCACGAGATCAAAACCTCAACATAGTTAGCTAAGTATAGCCTTATTCAGGCAGCACTTTGACATCCGTTGAATTGTTTTAGATCGATTGGACAGGGTATCGTACCAGTGATCGGGGTTAGCACACTTTCTACGGAGCAGAGTTTCGAGGTTTAGGGTTTCGGGATTAATATAATAGAACAAGATAGCGAGAGAAAGAAATCGAGGCTGAACGGATTAAAATACTCCTAAACTACTCAATTTATAGCTGAAATACAATGTCGTCGCATCATGCGACCAACTTCACAAATCATCGTCGTGTCACGCGATCAACTCCACAGATCATCGTCGTGTCACGCGGCAGGGTGAATTAGGGCTTAGGTGCCATGAATCACCCTGATAGGTCTGCCACGTGGCAACATGTGTCTACAAGCGAAAAAGGAAGCGCCGCGTTACGCGACCAGGCCTCCCCATCACCATCGCGTAGCACGACGATGACCAAAACCTGGTTTTCCTTGTTTTCATGCGAGTTCTCGTCGTACGCGTTCGAGGTCTTGATTGCGACTTGTTATGGACCTTTTTTAGGGTTGTTACATTGACCATTAGAACCAGTTCTTGGACATCCTAAGTCATTATAAATAGTTGTGAGATATATTGGTTGATTATTCAACTCAAAAACGCATAAACGAACACAAAAAACCGCAAAATTAGAAACTTACGGAAATGTCTCAAGCTTTGAGTGACGACGAGGAGTATGCCATGGGAATAATTTTTGTACACGTTAGGACCCAAGACTTACGAGGGGAGTGTACAAGGAATGAATGTGGTCATGGTTTTTGGCCTCTTATTAAGGAGCAGTTTGACGAGGAAATGGGTTTGAAATTGACCGTAAAAGTAATGATCTCAAAGCAAAGATCATAAGCATACACAACCGAAAAAGAAGATTTCATGATATTTACAATGGATGAGTTAGAATATGCAAATAACGATGAGAATGTTGTTGAAAAATCAGTGGTTGAGTATGAACGAGTTAACAGAAGACCATTTACCAAACTTAAAATTTGTAAGCTTATAAAGGATGTTTAGTTGTAATTTGTATTAGTATTTTAGTATTAATTAGTTTTTATAGCCGTCACGCGTTGCAGTGACGTTATGTACTGATGGGTTGGTAAAATTCCATAGCTTAATGGTTTTAATTTCGGTTAATTACACGAAGTTACTTTCTAGAATACACTACTTTGATATGGTTTGTTCTTTGCACGCATTGAAGGGTTTAAGGTGCATTTTGGAGATTTACTGAAGCTTTGGCGCGGATGCTGGAGAGAACATAATTGAAGAAAATGCAAAAAGAGGCAAAACTGAACTGAACTCTGCGCCAGAAACAGTCCAAACTTCATTTTGGCTTATCCTGAGCTAGAAAATGAGTTTCGGGGCTTATAATATATGCATTTGGGGTAGCTCGACGAGACGAATCAAAATATATGGTTTTGAAATGCTAGAAATTGACGTATTATCTGCTACACACCGGCTGATTAGTAAAAACGAGATTTTTTGAGAGAAAAAGTCAATTTTGGAAAAGGGGGAGTTACACTTTATTATTCCTTCAACTCCCATTCATTTGAAAAATAAAAACACTCTAATGATTCCAAATCATGATGATCATCCAAGAACCAAGATTTCTATTGCTAGTTCTTCATCCTCAAGATCCGGTTATCGCGTCCATTCAACCATGAGCGGCTAGTCTCTTCGGTTTCACCCCAGTGTAGATTTTTGTAAGATTTCTAGGGTTTATGCATTTGTATTTTGATTTGATTTTGTGACAAATTGTTTAGTATTTGAAACCTTTGATAATTGACTTGCATTTGTTTCAAATTCGGAACTTGTCGAACGATGATAAAGTTATGACTTTGCGAAATGGTTATGTGCAATTATGCCTTATCTTAGGTTAGGATTTACATGTCCGAGGTAATGAAGTGTATTGTGGTTCGTTGTCTATGACGTAGATAGCAATTGACACCTAAGTTTCGTGATAGAAATCCGTTAATCACTATATGCAATTGAATCAAGTTAAAACATGTATGAACCCTAGGTCTTACAATTATCGAACCGGGTGTGACCCGTATTCTAATTTCTTATTTCAACCATTTGGTTTAGTTTACAATCTTAGTTAATCACACGTTGCTTTAAGAATAACATTGATTTGTCGGTTCACTCCGATTTATTTTCAAAACCAAACAAACGAATAAAATTAGCAAACTTCATAATCACATTGTACATTTTTTTTGTAAATAGTTTAACTAATCGAACAGGCCGTGCGATACTGACTACATGCTCTTCTTAGATACGATACCTGACTTACCCTAGCTACCTAGGTTAATTGGTTTTTTGGCTGATCGGGACGACACGGTCACGTCAAAATGGCGCCGTGGCCGGGGAGCTAGTGCGCTTAGTATTTCATTGCTTGTTCGATTTTAGTGTTAGTTTTCTTTCTTGTATTTTTTTGATTTTACTTTGGGTGGTCGAGCTTGTTTGTGCAGGTACATGTTTTACAGGCACCATCTTTCAATATGAATTGGGTAGATGATGATCCGTGTGAGTGTTGCGGAAGCGGGGAGTATTTATTAGAGGATTGCTCTGTTTTCTACGAAAAAGTTCAAGCCTACAAGGATCGCGAAGACTACCTCTGCGGATTGTATGAATATAGGAGGGCGAATTATGAAGATTTCAATGGTCCATCCTCACATTATCCATACGATAAACCACCACCACCACCAAATTATCAAGAATACTACTATTCAGAGATGGATTACCATTATAAGCAAGAGCGGTGTTATAACAACTATGAACCCGAATTGCCACATTTCTCAAGTTACCGGGAGGAGTATGATGATTATTATAATGAATACTCTTAACCGGCATCCGAGGAACCTCAAGATTTGTCACACCCCGATATTTCCACATATGACCGGTGGGCCCGGCGGGGAGTATCGTGACGTAGTTGATATCATCATAGTCAATACACACAATATAATAGCACAGCGGAAGTCTTGGTGAATAAACTATTACAAACCATATTGTCTGAGTGTTCGAGTTTATGAATATACAGACTGGAATGTAATAAGATCCACAGGCGGATCATAAATGTACAAAGAAACAAAAATAACAGACTGCAGGCATCTTATGGATTTGCAAGATCCTCTATTGATACCCTATAGCTCCAGCCTATTTCGAGAGGTACCTGTCAAATCAGTCTTTAAGAAAATACGTCAGTTTACACTGGTAAATACAATTAACTGACTCTTTTAAAAACATTTAAGAAAATTGATTTAGGTGCACATGGCATAAATCTTTTATAACTTGGGACAATTATTTAAATATAATCTTGTATACAGATTTACATGTTTGTCTTACAATTGGGGCCGGTTGGAAGCCGGTCGTGATTAACCGACTCACCACTTATAGAACCCACAAAGGAGTTATCCCCAACATGTGGGTTTATATATATTATTTTAGCATTTGCATCTGTCAGGTTTATGCCTACACCCCGTGCATAGGTCGTGGCCATTTTAAATTTAATGAGCCGAGGATATCCAGGACATGGTCAGATTAACCCCCAATGTTTATGTTATCAAACAAGACATATTAAAACGGGTTATGCAAATTTATTAATCACAATCCGATTAAATGATTTCATACCCGACCAAGTGGTATTATTATAATACCATATCCCAAGCCCGTATAAGGGAAAATAAGTTAAAAGTATTTACCTGATGCTAGCAGTAAAATTCCTAAAGCTTTTTGAAGGCACCTTCTACCGGAAGCTAATTAATTTGTATAGAAGGTTTATTAACCTATTAGGATGCTAACAGGTCTTCCATTTAGTCAAGGACTTAGACCGGCTAGCTAGAAAGAAACCTTACGGTTCTAAACGCTAGATTAAGCGGAGACCGGAATAGAATGTGATTTAGACCCGACAAGCTTGGATACTTGTATAATGTGGGTAAACTAAACACATTCTGGAATTTGAGGATTTAATGATAAGGTTTGACCCGTTTCGGCTATTTTATGTAAACTAGTCACATAAGCCGATCCGAACGCGTAAACATGTAACGGGTAACCAAATAAATTATATACAGGTCTTAATCATTATTATGCTCAAATTATGTTAATACATCAGTAAGATGTTTAACATGTATGCCCAAAAAGTAATTTAAACCAAAATAAGTCCCATAAGGGCATTTTGGTAATTTTAATGCCCATAAAATAGTTTAATTATGCAACTGAGTTTCAGACCTGATTAAATCAGTAAAAATATGTATTTTTATAATTTATAACAGTAAGATACTTTATATATGTGAAAATTATATTATTTAGCCAAACTATGTCCCGTAGGGGCATTTTAGTAATTTTACATAGGCTTTAAAGGTCAAAATATATTTCTGAGTTTAGAAACTTTATCTTACTGTTATAATTATATAAATTAGCTTAAAACATCAGTGGTTAATAGGTTTTATATGTCAAATATAGTTTTAACTCAAACTATGTGCTTAAAACGCTTAAAAGTCGGTTTAAAGGGGTATTCGGGTTAAAATAGGAAATCTGAGTTTTTGATCAGTTTATAAAGTTCAAAATACTTTATTTATCATATGAAATCAGTAGCAAAAGGTTTGACACTAAAAAGTTATGTAAAACTCATTTTATGCATGAAAAGGGTAAAACCGACATTTACCGAAATCAAGCCATAAACCTATGTTATGCTCAGCCTAAAAATAATTAAAAATATTCAAAAATACCAAAATATTATTTTTCATCAGTAGGTACAAATTTTAGTGCCAAAAATCGGGTTTAGATAGGCTTCATACTAATTACGCCATTTAAATACTAAAAACTCCTTAATTACGCTATTGAGCATAACTTCAATTCTAGACCACAAATTGATGTCAAATCTTTAGGTCATGTCTAAATATCAGTAGCAAAGGTGTTAGTCCAATCACATTGTTAAAAATCTCAGTTTTATGTAAAAAGGGCGTTTATGGCATTATTAAGCATAATTACGATCAAGTGCATATAATTCAAACCACTAAGTACCATGCAATATAACTCCAGGAGGTTATACTACTAAGTAATGTGGTCCTAATGGAAGCTTAAAACATGGAAGAATTAAGCTTGAACGGGTCATAACTGAAAGTCAAAGAAAAAGTCAAGCTTTTGCGACTTTCGGTTATAAACTGACCTTAGACTATTAATTGTCGGGTTAGGACTGATAAAACATGTTTTAATATTAATTACCAAGTCATTAGAATGTTAAAATATAATTTAGAACCTCTGGTTTATTAATTTTAATCATTTGCAAACATTCTGTCCAGTTTGACTTTTTGTCAAACTACTTTGACCCGATAATTGACCAATCAAACGAGATAATTAGGAGGTGCCCTCTTAAGGGTTAATCACCTACACTAATGTGGTCTTATAACCACTTTCAATTTGATCAGTGGTTAAGCCACATGTAATTAAAACGAAAGTCAAACTAATTTTTCGATAAGTTTGACTTTTGAGTAATTAAGCTAAATTAAACAACTAAGCAAGTAATTAGAAGCTTACTTAAGGTCCTAGCAAACTTTTCTACACTTGATTATCCTCTTCTTACTGATGGAAGCTCCAGAGCAAGTCCTTTTGAAGTTGTTGCAAATAATGTGCCAAGAACTCATGAACTAAGGTCCTTTATATAGTGAATTAAATGATCAAGGATCACTTCCAGGTGTAATTGGAGGCTCTGGGATCACCCCAGGTGTCCTACCTAGTGTAATAAACCGACTTACAGCTCCCTAGGTCGATACAACCTAGACTATGGCGGTGGAACAGACTGACCCGCATGTGGCAGTCACTTTTCTGATCTGGGCATGCTGAGGCGGGCCGCGTAAGACTTAAGGGAGTCTTACGCGGGCCGCTTGGACCGGCTGAACAGGCACAATCAGTTTTAAAAGCTGGCAGATTCAGTCCCTTGACGTTTTTAACCCTTTCTAATATGGTTTTTGGCAATAGAGACCCTTGTAGTTAATTTCTTGGGGCCCAAGGATGTATAAACAAACCTCGTTAGGCTCGGGTTCGTTAAATGTCACTATGAAAGCAAGTTTCATCAAGTTGACACTTTTGGCCCAAAGTCTTGAAAACATGTTTAACGATATCGAAACCTCGTGAAATTTATACCACTTATTCTTAAGAGTATATTTGAATGTTTCGAAGCCTCGGTTTCGTTAAAAGGTCACTCAGAGGTCAGAATTGACATGTTGACACGTTTAACCCTTGTAATTTAATAATCTTCCGATTATTTTTACAAACGGCTTCTTGTATCCAATCAAACACTCGTTTAAGAATATATTCATCATGTAAGGTCATTCAGAGGCACAAGTTTGGCATGTTGACACTTTTAGTCCTTGTGGTTTCATAGTTTCACTGTTCGGTAACTTTGGTCCTTCAAACCCATACTTTCACATGTTTAGAGTTTAGGACACGTGTCTATACATAATTGGACACGTTTTTACGTGGTGTTACAAGATTCAATAAGTTCCAAGCTCGATGCAATCATGAATGCCATCATTACTTCAAATCAAGAGATTAAGATGGAACTGAAGAAGGAACTTGAGGTGAAAGATAAAGCTCATGAAGCCTTGGCAAAGAAAGTGGGTCAACTCGCCAAAGAACTGGCTCAACTTAGACAAGACCAAGAGGTGTTGGCTAATGGTACCATGGTTGATGGTGATGTGGTGATGTGGTGGAAGAGGTTATAGATCTTCATGAGTAAGAAGATGAATGTTTGAACCGAGCGGAAGACATGACACCGCGAGACGAGTCGGATCCGAAAGAAGCCCACGTTCATATCCATCCTTCTCCCTTACTTATCACTCCAACCAACAAAGTTGGGGATGCGGGTTCGGGCATAAGGATTCGAAGGGTGGCATTGCAAGACATTGGACAATTCATTAAGAAACGACCCCAAAGTTGTTTAATACGCATGCCACGTAAAAGAAAAAGAGAGTGGATTCGGCATGCCAAATACCGAGCATATGTTGGAAACTCAGTAGGCAAATATTCACTTCAACCACCATGAGAGACAAATCAGGTATGATTGTTGTAGAGTTTGTACTATTATTCATTATATTTTTTTTCTTAGTTAAATGAACGTTGTGGGTGTGTTCCCTACATAACCCTCACAAGCCCTACTCGTCCTCCCGAGCTATCGAGAGGTTTAAAAGGGCTTGTTGCATAAGCTAAATGCAACCGTGATTCCTACGAAAGTGAGTTAGCTTTATTGTTATTGTACATTATTTTTTCACATAAATCAAAGTGAAATAACGTATGGCTTGGTAATATTTTCATAAAAGTGGTAGAACTAGGTCACTAGCAAATTTTGATGGTTGTGAGAAGCATGCTTCTACACAAGGGTTGAGATTTGTAGGTACATTATGTTCGTGAGACGACCACTTTGTTGATAGATGAAGAGCACACGAGGAATTAGCGAAAAACCAGGTGCATACGTTTCTTTTTATCTTTGATTTTTAGTTAGCAAATAAGTGGAGTGTATTTTGTATTTTATTTTTCCGGGGTGAAAATTTTGGGAAGGTAGCCGTGTCACATCCCTTGTGCATTTTAATCTAGTTCTTACACATTGAGGACAATGTTTACCTCAAGTGTGGGGATGGGGGAGTAAGTTTTTCGATTTTTGACTCGTTCATTTAAATACTACACATTGAGGACAATGTTTACCTCAAGTGTGGGGATGGGGGAAATTTTAAAAAAAATTCAAAATGTCTTTGTTTGAAGCGATTGAAAAAGCAAAAGTAACTAAGTTAACGAGGGATGACACAACCCATTTGGTCTTTTGTCATGGTCAAGTTCGAATTAATAAGCATGACAGGTATTTAGCGGGTGGTTATTTGGGAATAATCCGCCTAAGAAACTTGCAAATTATGTGTATCATATTCCATACCCTTTATACGTGAGATCTTGAGCCACTTATATACATCATATACACATATATTACTTTGTTTGAGTGGACCATTAGTCATGTATTGTAGAACTTGCATCTTTTAATACGTTTGAGACCATAGACCGAATACAAGCACGAGAATAATTAAGGCATTAGGTAAACCTTTTTATTTTACACCATTTATTTATCCTTACCCGAAATTTATCCCTTAGTCGCCAACTTTGAGCCTAAACCTTTCATTTGACAACCCACTTAGCCCATACCATAAACCTTTTTCTTTTCAAGCCCGTGTGATGAAAATTCGATTATAGGATCATGTGTTTGTATAGTTGTAATTCATATTTATTGTGAAAAAAAAGCAAAAATTCAGAAAATATTGCGAAAAAGAATGAAAAGCATTGAGAAAAACACAAAAGATGTGTAGTAGTTATTGAATTAAAGGTGAAAATCGTTGCCTATTAGATTGATGTTTATGTTTAGTTTTGTTTAGCATAGTCGTTTGTAATAAAATTCGAATTTTCATCACCTTAGCCACTTTAAAAATATCTTATTTCCTACCCTTTGCCTAGCCCCATTACAACCCTTTCAAAGACCTTTTGACTTGTGCTTAGTATTCGGGTTCAGTGGTGGAGAATGATTTAGTTGCAAGCCTATGCGGGTACATGTTCTATTCGGTTTGGAGCGATTACTTTAAAAAGTGCTAATACATCATTAAAATTAGCCAACTTGTAAACCGAGTGGAGTGAACAATGTGAGAGACATGTATGAATTGCGAGTTTTAAGGGCAGGTTAATCTTGGATAACCATTTTTACATGATTAATCATTTATTGCTAAATATGTCGAAAATTGTAAAAAGCTTGAACCGGGCATGACAATAGACCTTAACCTTAATCTCAGGAATGGGGAGTGTGTTTTTCATTCGACCCACGTGAAAGTGAAAAACATATTTGCTTGAGGGCAAGCAAAAGACAAGTGTGGGGATGTGATGGGTTGGTAAAATTCCATAGCTTAATGGTTTTAATTTCGGTTAATTACACGAAGTTACTTTCTAGAATACACTACTTTGATATGGTTTGTGTTTTGCAGGCATTGACGGGTTTAAGGTGCATTTTGGAGATTTATTGAAGGTTTGGGCGGATGCCAGAGAGAACATAGTTGAAGAAAATGCAAAAAGAGGCAAAACTGAGCTGAACTCTGCGCCAGAAACAGTCCAAGCTTCCTTTTGGCTTATCCTGAGCTAGAAAATGAGTTTCGTGGCTTATAATATATGCATTTGGGGTAGCTCGATGAGATGAATCAAAATATAAGGTTTTGAAAGGCTAGAAATTGACGCATTATCTGCTGCACACCGGCTGATTAGTAAAAACGGGATTTTTTGAGAGAAAAAGTCAATTTTGGAAAAGGGGGAGTTACACTTTGTTATTCCTTCAACTCCCATTCATTTGAAAAAAAAAAAAAGGAAAACACTCTCTAATGATTCCCAATCATGATGATCATCCAAGAACCAAGATTTATATTGCTAGTTCTTCATCCTCAAGATCCGGTGATCGCGTCCATTCAACCATGAGCGGCTTGTCTTTTCGGTTTCACCCCGGTGTAGATTTTTGTAAGATATCTAGGGTTTATGCATTTGTATTTTGATTTTATTTTGTGACAAATTGTTTAGTATTTGAAACCTTTGATAATTGTCTTGCATTTGTTTCGAATTCGTAAATTTTCGAACGATGATAAAGTTATGACTTTGCGAAATGGTTATGTGCAATTATGCCTTATCTTAGGTTCGGATTTACATGTCCGAGGTAATGAAGTGTATTGTGGTCCGTTGTCTATGACGTAGATATCAATTGACACCTAAGTTTCGTGATAGAAATCCGTTAATCACTATATGCAATTGAATCAAGTTAAAACATGTAGGAACCCTAGGTCTTACAATTATTGAACCAGGTGTGACCCGTATTCTAATTTCTTATTTCAACCATTTGGTTTAGTTTACAATCTTAGTTAATCACACGTTGCTTTAAGAATAACATCGATTTGTCGGTTCACTCCGATTTATTTTCAAAACCAAACAAACGAATAAAATTAGCAAACTTCATAATCACATTGTACATTTTTTTTGTAAATAGTCTAACTAATCGAACAGGACGTGCGATACTAACCACATGCTCGTCGTCGACACGATACCTGACTTACCCTAGCTACCTAGGTTAATTGGGTTTTTGGCTGATCGGGACGACACGGTCACGTCATGTACACGATGTGAGAAATTATAGACTACAATCAACCCGGCTCGTTTTCAAACTAAATTTACGCCGAAACGTAGAGTAATTTGAATTCATACCATTGACTGAAAATTTAAAACATTTGACCCGACTTATTTTAAAAAAATAATGTCAAAACATAGACCAACTCAAAACGGACATAATTTAAACATGTGTGGTGGCGTCGTACACAACGTGATAAAGTATAGACTACGATCGACCCTACTCGTTTTCGTACTAAATTTACATCGAAACATATAGTAACTCAAATTTGTACTACCAAATGAAAATGTATTATATTTGACCCAATTTGTTTATAAACGATATTTACATCAAAACATAATCCAACTTAAAATGTACATAAAAAATAAAACAATTTATAATTAACCCGATTTATTTTCAAAAAAAATTACGTTAAAAGAAACATTCAATAACTTAATTTTGGTGTAAAAAGAAGTTAAAGAAACATTAGTTAAATAATATGATAAAATTAGTGTGTTAAGTAATAGAGTTAAATGCCATTTTAGTCCCTGTGGTTTAGGTCATTTTGTCAGTTTAGTCCAAAGGTTTCATTTTTAACCTGTGGCTCTAAAAAGGTTTCACAGTTGCCATTTTAGTCCACTGGGTTAACTTCATCCATTTTTTCTGTTAACGAGAAGGCCAATTTGGTCATTTTGTATGTAATTCTGTTAACTAAAAGGGCAATTCAGCCATATAAAATGACCGAATTGGCCTTCTCGTTAACAGAAAAAATGGATGAAGTTAACCCAGTGGACTAAAATGGCAACTGTGAAACCTTTTTGGACCCACAGGTTAAAAATGAAACCTTTGGACTAAATTGGCAAAATGACCCAAACCACAGGGACTAAAATGGCATTTAACTCTTTGTAATGATAACCAATGAGAACTATAAGTTAAATAATAGGATAAAATTAGTATGCTAAATAATAATAACCACAGGAGAATTGTCCTATATATTAAAAACTAAACTTAATGAACAGTAAACAGAGAATTGAATTAATAGTAATACAAATTCAATTTAATGAATTGTAACATCACTAAGGAATGAGCTGGTATCGGGTACCTGTATCGGTATCGAATTTTATCAAACCGGGTGTATTTTCGGTACCGGTTCGACACCGGTATTCATCGGTTTTTACCCTCAAATGCCGGTGTCGTACCAGTACCGGTACCGAGCCGTACCGTATCAGGTATATTCGGTACCGGTACCCACTTTTGGGGATTTCGGTAACGGTATTTTCCGCAACGGTTGGTACCGAGCTTATCAAATCCTGTAACAACGTAGCAATGTAAGTAATTGCACCATTTATATTACTTTTCATACACACAGTAAGTAAACTGGATTTCGTTTGAATGGGGTTTTATATACACAACAACCTATTTTGCTTTATTTTTTGTCTTTTTCTGTAATGAATGAATTGTAGCATGTAAAATTAACATGGATATTTAGATTATTGATGAGCAAATCGTATCAAATCCTGTAATCAAACCGGTATCGTATCGGTGCCAAATTTACTATACCAAATCATTTTCGGTACCAATTTGGTACCCACCTTTTGGCGTTTTCAGAATCGTTACTTCCGGTTCGACACCGGTCTAGCACCATACCTGTATTTATTGATTTTTACCTTCAAATACCATACCGTATTGTACCGAGCATTTTCGGTGCCGGTACCTAATTTCGATGATTTTTCGGATCGGTACTTTCGGTACCGTTACCGGTACCGAGCTCATCCATATTTTAACATGTTAGCACCGTAATAACTGAACTGAAAACAACCGAATTTCCAAGTTCTAGGACGTGTGGGTCCTATTATTATATATTAGGTTATCTAACATCGCTTTTTTAAGACGGAGTGACTATCTTTTTCACGACATTTTTATTTATGTTTTGATATTCGGTATTTGCTTGCCGTCACCGACACACGTTTTGCAGTCATTGGGTCCCCGCCGCAACGCGCGGGCGAAAATCAACTAGTTGAGATAATATGAAAACATAATAGTTAGTGATGATGGCATGTGAGGTGTAAAGTTGAGTGTCAAAACTCAAAAGAGGAAAACCCAAACATATGTCTGATTAGAGTGTAAAAAGATAATTGAGAAATTTGAATGGTGTATACTGGACAATCAAAACATCACCGACCTTTCTTTATAAGAATATATAAATATATATATGTGTAATGTTAACTATTTGTATTAGTAATTTAGTATTAGTATTAGGGCTGTAAACAAACCAAACGTTCGGCGAACAGTTCGTGAACCGTTCGGCGGGAAGTTCATTTGTGTTCGTTCGTTTATTAAACAAACGAACACGAACAAGAAATTTCGTTCGGTTAGTTAAATGAACAAACATGAATAGAGGTCGCGTTCGTTCGTTTACGTTCGTGAACGTTCGGTAACATGTTCGCTTATGTTCGATAGTTCGTTAGTGTTTTTAGTTTTTATATTTATTTAAATATATCAAAATTCTCACAAATTAAATATCTAATAAGTGTAAGTGTATTATATATTCTGTGCATGAACGATTGTTTGTGTTCGTTTGTTTCCATTTGTGTTCATGAACATTAGTTTGTGCTCATTTGGGTTCGTCAACGTTTGTTGCCTAAAATTAACAAACAAACACAAACGAACACGAACAAGTTCATTTCCTTAACAAACGAACACAAACATAAAATCCCGTTCGATAAGTGTTCGTGAACGGTTCGCGAACACATATATTTTTTAACAAACGAACACGAACAAGGTCTTTTTCGTGTTCGTTCGGTTCGTTTACAGCCCTAATTAGTATCTATTTGTAATGTTAACAATGTTTAATATAAAGTAAATGTAATTTTATTAACACTATGTCACGGCCCCCGACCCGGTTTTACCCGGTTCAGAAGCTGCGGGACAGAAACCCGTGGTATTGGTGTTTTAATTAGGCAGCGGAAATTTTAACAGGATCGTTTAAACTGAAAACACCCCTTTATTTTATTTCAAATTTTGGGACAAACCCCGTAATTTACAATAAAGGAATTTCACTGGGAAATTCCCTGGTTACAAAAACATGTTTATTTATTTCCTGAGCCACTTTATCCAAGCTGGTAGTGCTACACAACACTTTTCCTTGTTCACAGTAAATCACCTGAAACATGTTTAAAAAGATTTTATCAGCGGGGAAATACTGGCAAGTCATTCAATTGGTACAAAACGACACATTGTTATAAATTACCGTATTAAGGGCGATTACAATGTTTATATCAACCAATTACCCAAACGGTATTTGTCACTCGATCGTATCTGTGACTATGGTCATATCACCCATTGGCTAACCCGTTGTCCAATGGTGACGGTTATCAAGTAATGTATATAAAACCCCACATATCGGCTGTAATTGAAGATTACAAAGACTTAATCCCTGTAATTATAACTTTGAAAATAAATAGGGTTTTGGAAACAATTTGGTAAAAAGAGAATGACCCACATTGCAAGTTTAACTGGACAAGTTTTGCCTACTGATTAAGCCTGGTAACCTTGTTAAATAATGCAAATGAAACTAGGTTAGTAACTTAATACTGTGACAACCCTCACCAAACCAGGTATCCGTACAAATTAATTAGTATTTAATTACTGCTTAATTACTGTGCTTGCTTACAACTGTGATTAAACTGCTTACTGATCTCTGATACATACATGCTCATGCATCACATTTTATAATGTCACTCTATTATTTATACACAAACATCAGTGACAACCTTGATGCACAACAAGCACAGTGAGCACACTACGGGATACCCATTAAACATGCTGACATAACCAGCATCAGGCAGACACTGCCTCTAAGGCCAGTATGAGCCGGGAATAGATTGCTACACTGGTAGTGAGTGTAGGGAGGTGAGGATTGTAGAACTGCGTCACTAGGTAAAGTTTATAGTGACCGGATGCGCCTAAAACGTACTTTAAGTACAAAATTCTGCACTTAATACAAAACTCAGCATTTTAAATTACTAATAAAGTGCAAAAACTTTGCAGAACGGTCCCGTATATTTTCCTAAGTACCAGGAATAATTTATGTTACAAAAAATATACATAAAGAACCTTTTTCGGCATAATTAAACATTTTAACGGAACGGTATTTAACCGGATACCCGGACATTACCCGGGACACTAAATTTTTGTCAGACACTTTGTTTTATTACTTATGGCTTGTCATGATCCCCGTACGTCATAACACCCGCTAAAAATAAACTAACTAACTTGCACCATCATCTTTCCTACATCTAACTATACTTGCAATTTAGTTACATTTTTACCATCAAGACCCCCCCCCCCCCAACAATTTAGTTCCCAAGTGGGACCCCACATATCCATCTAGCCATACTTCAAATATTTAGTAAGATTATATTTGAATTGTTTAATTGATTGTTGCTTGTGTAAGTGTTCATAAAATATGAATGATCTATATGAAGTATGGCCACCAAGATTACTTATCATTCTCAAAATTTCACATCTCACCTCACTCTCCTCTTGTCTCGGCTGCCCAAACCGAAACCACCATCACCACCTCTAAACATCATCATCTCCTTCACTTTATACATTCCATTCAAGCTTAGAAGGATCAATGGAGGTTACAACTTGAAAGGGTTTCAAAGGAGCATTGTTCTAGCTTGGTTTTTCATCTTTTTCTCATCATTTTCACACAAGATTCTTCCCTAGCTAGAGGCTAGTAGTAAGTTTCCTTACACTTGATTTCATCTTGTTCGAAAATTATGGCATATAGCATGATGTATTGTTGTTTAAATTACTAGATTACAAGAACACTAGAAAAATATGAAACATGAGTTATGAACATATAAGCTACATAAAAGTTTACTTATGTCTAAATCATGAAGCGGAATCTTGTGGTTTGAGGGTTGGTTAAATCATACTCGATGTTTAAAAGTTGTTTTCTTGGTAAATCCATTGTTCGGACACTCGTTGATGCGATTTAGTAATGTTTAAACCGTGAAATAACATGCTGATGTACTTTTCCAGCCGCCTTCAACAGGCTGTAAACGGACTTTAAAAACTCGAAAAACGGAATTTCAAAAGCCTAAATCGTGTCTTTTCGAAAAACGAAGAAAATGGCGCTGGAATCGTATTTTTCTGAGGTCGGTTACTATTTTAAAAGTCTGTTTTCGTGACAGCAGCTAAGGCTGATTTTAACTGCAGTAAATACGTTTTCAGTCACAACTTGAAACCTAAACCGATCCAGCCCCTGAAACTTTTATCAAAGATGGTCACGGATATATCTGTGACCCTCGAACTGGAATTTCGATAAACGGCCTCACGAGGAATTTTTGACGAATTTTTCCGTAAACTGTGATCAGAATGTAACAAATCTGATCACAGTTCGGTAAACGATTTTCTATAAATTATTGATAATGAACTAGACCTTGATATTTTTACACGATAAATTGTGGGTCGATTAGGACGTTCCGCAAAAATTTGGGAATTTTTGGAAAGAGTTAAGTATTTTATTTACTCGCCCGAAAACAGTCCAGTTTTTCACATATTGAAACTGAAACGACAAGGGTAGTATTTTGCGTGTTAAAACGTAAGAGTTGATTGTTGATGATCGTGGTTTGATTTCAAAAAGAAAAAGATGTGCGTATTAGCACGGACACTCCCGTTTTTAGGGGAAGTTCTGGCGAATTTTTCTAAAAATACCAAGACTTAGAAAAACTATGTTTCTAACAAGTATGTTTAACTTTATTTCTCAGAATTAAACCTCGCCATGAGTTTTGACATAAGACTTTAAAGTGTTGGATATGAGACTTGTAAATGTATTTTGTCAATACTTTAAGTCACCCAATACATAATACATGTACGAATACCCCATCCTTGGGAAGGAATCTATGTATACGATAACCAAGAAATATAAACACGAAATAGTTGTCTAACTATTTCCCCTAGAACGTTAAAACTCTAAGCTAAGGCACGGCCGTTCGTCTAATAGATATTAGCACGTTGTAGGTTGTCGTGTTGCAGACCGAGTTTGAGTTGCTGTATCGAGGACGCATTACTGTGAGTTCATGTCCCCCTTTTCTCTTAACTGTTTTCAGTTTTAAACTGCGGGGGTGAAATACATGTTACTATGATTACAAATACTTTTACACATGGTATGTTTAGCGTAAGGAGGGTTACTACTTAGATCATGTGAGTGGGTAGGCGCAACTTGGGATCATTAATCCTCATTGTAGGACCGAGGGACAGGAGCGGTAGATCTATCTGGGTGTAGCGAGCCCAGCCCCCAGGCCAAACAGTTAACGGACCTCGGGGTGACTTTGTGCCCGACGCATAAATTTGCTAGGTTTGAGTCTTCCTACTTGCACTTCACACATATCAATGGCCTTGCAAACCATTGGTGATCTCTTTTTCCTTATTTGCTACATACCAGGGATTTTTATACTTACAAGTGTTTTACATACTCACTTACACATGAACTCGCTCAACATTATGTTGATTTTTCCAACTTACATGTATTTCAGGGAACTAAGGATTTGGCCCGGTATGCTACGTTTTCCCGCTGTGTTAGAGTTACGGGATTATCCACATTTAGGGATTGCGACTTTTACCTGGACGAGTCGCAAGTCTTAAACAAGTGTTTATGTTATATTTGGGGTTGTGTTTTAAGAACAAAGTTTTTATATTATTAAGTTGTAACTTCCGTTGCATGTGTCAACGTATTAAGACAATGTTGTGGTATTTTACATTTCAAACTTAAATCTATGGATGATCTGCATGGTTTTATTTTCATATAGCTTGGTTATGATTAAGCTATGGTATTAAGAAGTCACACTAAATAAACCTACGCTTCCGCAAAGCCAGGGTGTGACAGCTTGGTATCAGAGCTCTGATCATAGCGAACTAGGATTCCTTCTCGAGTCTAGACTATGATCACTAGGGCTCTCACAAAAACATTTTTACACTGCATACCACTTAAGTCCAGATCCAAAACGTTTTTACAAACAAATGTTGAGCACATTTTATTTGTTAGTTATAGGCTCAGTCTGGGAGGCTGAGGCTCGGTCTGGGAGGCTGAGGTAGTTGTCTAGTGGGACTAGGAAGAGCAGTCTGGGAGGCTGGGAGGCTAGTTGGACTAGGAAGAGCAGTCTGGGAGGCTGGGAGGCTAGTGGGACTAGGGAGTCAGTCTGGGAGGCTGGGAGGCTAGTGGGACTAGGAGAGCTATTTGATTTCTTATTGGTGACTAAGGTGTTTATTTGACTATATGATTGATTATTTGTGCATATGTGTGTTTGTATTACAAAATGTCATGCCTTCATCAGATACTGGAGAGTCGGACACTACAGATCCCATGGCCATAGTATCAGGCGACATAGTTTCATCGAAGCACGAGGTGTACATTTCCGATACTACCAGCACAGACGATGACGACTTTCAGCTTTTTGCGCTGCCTGATGTCGTAGCAGAGCCTGCTGATGGCCATCTTGTTGGGGATTTGCCACTCGCGGTGATCCCTGCTCCTGTGCCCTTGCCGCTTATCCCGTTGTTGATATGCCCCCCGACGTTGTCTCTGACGACGATGTCGAACTATTAGAGGAGGACCCACTTGAGGGCGAGGCCCTATTGCTGATGGTGATAGCCTACTGCTTGCTGACGCTCCTGCAGAGGAGGCTCATGCCCATTCACCTGTCCCAAACTCATTTGAGTCTGTGGCGTCCGCATCTTCGCATATACAGGGAGTGCAGCACCACTCACACGACGCCGGCCCTGATATGGCGTCGTCAGCTGCACCAGTTCCCGCACACAGCTTTGAGTTTGATCACGATATTGAGGATGATCCTGTTTTTCCACCGGGTTTTGATCCAGACCATGACATTGAGTTCATACACTTAGACCAGCCCTTGGAGGATCCTGTAACCCCTGTGTTTGTTGATCCAGCTAATTTTGAGATGGAGTTTTTTTTATTTGGAGCCAGCCGTGGCCCCTGAGCCAGGCGTTGCTCCTGACCCCGCATTGGAGCATGACCCTGTTCATGCCGATGCACCTGTTGTTGCTCCTTGATTGATCATCTGCTTTGACAAGAGAAAATTAGGGTAACTGTGCAAGACAATTTATTATTACGGGGGCCCACGTAATAACGGCTTGTAGTGCACAGAAATCCTGGTGGACTCTGCGGGTCAAGCTAATGAAAACCAATGTAGCAGGAAATAACTAAAACACGAATGACCAAGGCGATGTAGCCTCGAGTTCATTCTATTACAAGCAACAAGCCAAATTGGCAAGCCTATGTGAAGGCTCAGAAACTATTACCTCACTCATACATTGAGTATATTTACGTGTGACATTGGGTGGTTACATGATGGCTTATGGTGCTATGTATCTCATAGACAATTGAAATGTTGTCTAACCCGCTTCATGCCACTTCGCCAGAAGAGAATGCCACCCAGGCATGACACAAACACCAGTACGTTGCCAAGGACAGAAGCCGAGCTGCAAGAACGCATCTCACAGGAAAATGCACGACATGAAGCCCTCCGTTCTAAGCACAGCAATGGCATTACTGGAAGTAACCCTCCAACTGGCTGCACCTATAAGCAGTTCCTGAACTGCAAACCTTTGAACTTTGACGGAACAGGAGGTGCCGATGCATTTGTTCGTTGGTCCGAAAAGACTGACTCCATTCTAAGAATGAGTAACTGTTCGCCCCAAAGAGAGTGTTACCTATATCTCGGGGTAAATTCTAGATGACACACTCTCATGGTGGAACCCTTAGGTTCAGACCTTTGGTACAGATGCTGCTTATGCACTAAGCTGGGACGAGCTCAAGGAAATGATTGAGAAGAAATGCTGTTCTAGGACTGGAATCCAGGAGCTTGAGGTGGAGTTCTGGAACTTGAAAATGGACGAACCAAAGATACCTGAATACGTCCAGCGATCTCACGACTTGTCTAGGGTCGTCCCCTACTAAGTCATTGATGTTGTATGATACAGTTGTGTACTTGTAAACTTTACATTGTGGTCTCGATTTATGGCAATACAATCGCAATATTCTCATCACTTGTGATGTTTGATCTACTGTTTATGTTCTATGACATGAGATGTTATGTGGTTAGTTTATTTATAGCATGAGATGTTATGTGTTGATATTGCTGAATACCTACGTACACTTTACTTGCTATGACCCGACCTACGTGAAACATCTTTTAGAAGATGCCATCCAGACGCGAAATGCGCATGCCCACCTCAGAGGCGGAACTTCAAGAGATAATTGCTACAGCTATAGCACAGCACGAGGCCCTACGCTCCGAACCTAGCAGAGGTACCTCAGAAAATAACGGTTGTTCCTACTGGCACTTCCTCAACTACAAGCTTCCGAAGTTCGATGGCACTGGAGGTGCCATAGCTTTGGTGAAATGGATTGAAAGTATGGATTCCATCTTTCGAATGTGTGGTTGTACGCCAGAACAACAAGTCCCATACGTTTCCGAGTTGTTTCAAGATGGAGCTCGATTATGGTGGAATCTTCAGGTTCGAATAATGGGCCTAACTACAGCATACGCTTTAACTTGGGGTGAGTTGAAAGGAATAATGCGTAAGAAGTATTGCACCCAAACAGAAACCCAGAGGTTGGAAGGTGAAATCCAGAGCCTGATGGTAGAAGGTCCAAAAATGTTGGAATACATGCAAAGACTTCATGATTTGGCACGAGTCGTTCCGTATTTAGTGGAACCAGAATTAAAGAAATTAGGACAGTTCATTTGGGAACTGGCACCTCAAGTCTTGAGCTTGATGACAGCATCTACGCCACCAACAACTATTGCTGCAAGTAAGATGGGCTTGGCACTTGTTACGGAAGCAGTTAGACTAGAAAAACTTGCGAACCCCGACAGGAAGGAGGAGACTCAGGTAGAGTCGTCCGGAAAGAACAAAAGGAAGCTCACCGAAGATACCCGAATGAATAATGAATAAAGATCTATTCGAGGTTCTTTCGACTGCGGGGACAAAGGGCATTTCAAGAAAGACTGCTCTAACAACAAACAAGCCGATGATAAGATTTACTTAGAAACTAAACCAAGACGTGCTGGGTGCAAGTATCACCACGATTGTGGATGTCGGAAGCCTAGGTACGGGAGGAAAGGACACAACAAGGATGATTGTGGGATGAAGAGTCCTAGACAAGGGGAAAACAGTAACAACGCTCAAGGTGGAAATGGGAAAGGAAATGGCCGAGTGTCAGGATGCTTCCATTGTGGGGATGTTGGACATCTTAAGAGGGAATGCCCGAAGTTGAAACAAGACCGTGAAAGGACATCCAACATCGGAGCTTGTGAAGCATGTCAGGATCCAGGCGTGACTACTGGTACGTTCTCTATCAACCAAAACATTTGCATCTATTTTGTTTGATACTGGTGCCGACTATAGCTTCGTATCGTTAGAATTTAAGAATATGCTTGGGTTAGCCGATAGTAAGTTAGATATTCCCTACTCAATCGAATTGGCTAATGGGAAGTTAGTAGAAGCCAATGAAGTGATCAGAGGTTGTGCAATCGAGTTGGGAGAACGTGAGTTTACTTTGGATCTACTACCAGTCCAGCTGGGGAGCTTTGACATGGTAGTAGGAATGGATTGGTTATCAAGCAACAAGGCAGAAATTGTTTATCACGAAAAGGTCGTTCGTATCCCGACCGAAGGTGGCGAAACAATTGTGGTACATGGCGAAAAGCGCGATACGCCGTTAAGAATTATCAGCTGCCTCAAAGCACGAAAGTGTTTGCAAAAAGGGTGTGCTGCCTTACTGGCACACATTGTAGATAAGAAAGCTGCAGAACCGAAGATCGAAGACATCCCTGTCGTGAGGGAGTATCCGGAAGTCTTCCCGGAGGACTTGCCTGGACTGCCGCCTCAGAGGCAAGTGGAATTTCACATTGACTTAGTTCCAGGCGCCGCGCCTGTAGCTAGGGCACCTTATAGACTTGCACTGTCAGAGATGCAGGAATTGTCGACACAACTCCAAGAGTTGCTAGACAAAGGATTCATCAGACCAAGCTTCTCACCTTGGGGAGCTCCGGTCCTGTTTGTCAAGAAGAAAGACGGTAGTTTTCGTATGTGCATCGACTACCGGGAGTTGAACAAGTTGACTATCAAGAATAGGTATCCCCTGCCAAGGATCGATGATTTATTCGATCAACTCCAAGGTTCAAGCGTTTACTCTAAGATCGATGTTCGATCTGGATACCATCAGCTAAGGATACAAGAGGAGAGTATCCCGAAGACAGCCTTCAGAACTCGTTATGGACACTACGAGTTCCTAGTCATGCCGTTTGGGTTGACAAACGCGCCTGCTGTTTTTATGGACCTAATGAACCGAGTTTGCAAGCCGTATCTCGATAAGTTCGTGATTGTATTCATCGACGATATTTTGATTTATTCAAAGACAAAGGCTGAACACGAACAGCACTTAAGAGCTATTCTGGAGTTGCTGAAAAAGGAACAGTTGTATGCCAAATTCTCTAAGTGCGAGTTTTGACACGTGGTTAATGGAAATGGAATCCATGTTGATCCCACAAAGATTGAAGCGATCAAAAATTGGGAAACTCCAAAGACGCCAACCGAGATTCGACAATTCTTAGGCTTGGCTGGTTACTATCGAAGGTTCATTGAGGATTTTTCAAAAATCGCTCAATCACTGACACTCCTCACACAGAAGGATAAGAAGTTTGATTGGGGAATCAAACAGGAAGAAGCATTTCAGTTGTTGAAGGATAAGCTCTGCAATGCGCCAAATCTTAGCACTACCGGAAGGTACAGATGATTTCGTGGTATACTGTGACGCCTCACGTCAAGGATTGGGTTGCGTTTTGATGCAACGCCAGAAAGTTATAGCTTACGCGTCACGCCAGTTGAAAGTACATGAAAAGAACTATACCACACACGATTTGGAACTAGGCGCAGAGATATTTGCACTAAAGATCTGGAGACACTACCTATATGGTACGAAGTGTACAATCTTCACAGATCATAAGAGTTTACAGCACACATTCAACCAGAAAGAAACCTTGAAGAAGAATATCTCCGTGGGATGGAGAAGCAATTAGTGCCAAACGAGGAAGAAACGTTATGTTTTATGAAAAGGATTTGGGTTCCTCTGTTTGGTGGTTTGAGAAAAGTTATTTTTGATGAGGCACACCAATCACGGTACTCTATCCATCCAGGAGCGGATAAGATGTACCAGGACCTTAGAGATTACTATTGGTGGCCTAGAATGAAAGGCGACGTTGCTGTTTATGTAAGCAAGTGTTTAACGTGCGCCAAGGTTAAAGTTGAATGCCAGAAGCCTTCGGGACTTCTGCAACAACCTGAAAATTCCCAAGTGGAAATGGGAACAGATTTCAATGGATTTTATAACGAAACTGCCCAGGACGCCCAGGGGTCATGATACTATTTGGGTGATAGTTGACCGCCTAACAAAGTCCGCGCACTTCTTGCCAATCAAAGAGAAGGACAATACGAGTAAACTTGCGGAAATATACATGAGAGAAATCGTTGCACGTCATGAAGTGCCTCTCTCGATCATCTCTGATAGAGATGGACGTTTCATATCAAGGATTTGGCAATCCTTCCAAGAAGCTTTTGGCTCACAATTGAATTTGAGCACTGCATTCCATCCGCAAACTGATGGCCAAAGTGAAAGAACTATTCAGACATTGGAGGATATGCTGAGACCATGTGTAATGGATCTTGGTGGTAGCTGGGATAAGCATTTACCACTGGCCGAATTCTCATACAACAACAGCTACCATACTAGTATTGGAGCCGCGCCATTTGAAGCTCTTTACGGACGCAAGTGTCGATCACCACTATGCTGGGCTGACGCAGGTGATAGACAGCTTGTTGGTCCCGAAATCGTCCAGGAGACGACAGACAAGATTGCGCAGATTCGAAAACGCATCAAAGCGGCTCGCGAAAGATAGAAAGCCTATGCATATCCAAACCGGAAACATTTGGAATTCCAAGTTGGAGATATGGTTTTATGGAAAGTTTCACCCTGGAAGGGGGTGGCACGCTTCGGAAAGCGTGGGAAGTTGAATCCGCGTTACATTGGCCCTTTCAGAATTCCGCAAAGCCAGGGTAAGGATTGGGCTTGTAGCCTACAAGTTGGACCTACCTGCTGAACTCCATGGTGTTCACGATACATTCCATGATTCCAATTTGAGAAAAAGTCCAACACAAGATACAGTGATCATTCCTGCTGACGAAATACATATCGACGACACGCTCCACTTCACTGAAGAACCTGTTGAGGTCACGGATTGGAAAGTTAATAAAACTCGCAGGAGCAGTGTCAAACTCGTCAAAGTTCGTTGGAATGCTAGGCATGGACCTGAATTCACGTGGGAACGTAGGATCGAATGAAAGAGAAATACCCCCATTTATTCCCTAAGAACCCTGCATCTAGTAGCAGAACTTAAATTTCGGGACGAAATTTATTTAACGGGGGGAGAATGTGACAACCCTCACCAAACCAGGTATCCGTACAAATTAATTAGTATTTAATTACTGCTTAATTACTGTGCTTGCTTACAACTGTGATTAAACTGCTTACTGATCTCTGATACATACATGCTCAAGCATCACATTTTATACTGTCACTCTATTATTTATACACAAACATCAGTGACAACCTTGATGCACAACAAGCACAGTGAGCACACTACGGGATACCCATTAAACATGCTGACATAACCAGCATCAGGCAGACACTGCCTCTAAGGCCAGTATGAGCCGGGAATAGATTGCTACACTGGTAGTGAGTGTAGGGAGGTGAGGATTGTAGAACTGCGTCACTAGGTAAAGTTTATAGTGACCGGATGCGCCTAAAACGTACTTTAAGTACAAAATTCTGCACTTAATACAAAACTCAGCATTTTAAATTACTAATAAAGTGCAAAAACTTTGCAGAACGGTCCCGTATATTTTCCTAAGTACCGGGAATAATTTATGTTACAAAAAATATACATAAAGAACCTTTTTCGGCATAATTAAACATTTTAACGGAACGGTATTTAACCGGATACCCGGACATTACCCGGGACACTAAATTTTTGTCAGACATTTTGTTTTATTACTTATGGCTTGTCATGATCCCCGTACGTCATAACACCCGCTAAAAATAAACTAACTAACTTGCACCATCATCTTTCCTACATCTAACTATACTTGCAATTTAGTTACATTTTTACCATCAAGACCCCCCCCCCCCAACGATTTAGTTCCCAAGTGGGACCCCACATATCCATCTAGCCATACTTCAAATATTTAGTAAGATTATATTTGAATTGTTTAATTGATTGTTGCTTGTGTAAGTGTTCATAAAATATGAATGATCTATATGAAGTATGGCCACCAAGATTACTTATCATTCTCAAAATTTCACATCTCACCTCACTCTCCTCTTGTCTCGGCTGCCCAAACCGAAACCACCATCACCACCTCTAAACATCATCATCTCCTTCACTTTATACATTCCATTCAAGCTTAGAAGGATCAATGGAGGTTACAACTTGAAAGGGTTTCAAAGGAGCATTGTTCTAGCTTGGTTTTTCATCTTTTTCTCATCATTTTCACACAAGATTCTTCCCTAGCTAGAGGCTAGTAGTAAGTTTCCTTACACTTGATTTCATCTTGTTCGAAAATTATGGCATATAGCATGATGTATTGTTGTTTAAATTACTAGATTACAAGAACACTAGAAAAATATGAAACATGAGTTATGAACATATAAGCTACATAAAAGTTT
Organism: Helianthus tuberosus; assembly: GCA_030545235.1. Classification (NCBI taxonomy): domain Eukaryota; kingdom Viridiplantae; phylum Streptophyta; class Magnoliopsida; order Asterales; family Asteraceae; genus Helianthus; species Helianthus tuberosus. Next base: position 30,335,836 of record CM060379.1, on the reverse strand, counting down.
ACTTATGTCTAAATCATGAAGCGGAATCTTGTGGTTTGAGGGTTGGTTAAATCATACTCGATGTTTAAAAGTTGTTTTCTTGGTAAATCCATTGTTCGGACACTCGTTGATGCGATTTAGTAATGTTTAAACCGTGAAATAACATGCTGATGTACTTTTCCAGCCGCCTTCAACAGGCTGTAAACGGACTTTAAAAACTCGAAAAACGGAATTTCAAAAGCCTAAATCGTGTCTTTTCGAAAAACGAAGAAAATGGCGCTGGAATCGTATTTTTCTGAGGTCGGTTACTATTTTAAAAGTCTGTTTTCGTGACAGCAGCTAAGGCTGATTTTAACTGCAGTAAATACGTTTTCAGTCACAACTTGAAACCTAAACCGATCCAGCCCCTGAAACTTTTATCAAAGATGGTCACGGATATATCTGTGACCCTCGAACTGGAATTTCGATAAACGGCCTCACGAGGAATTTTTGACGAATTTTTCCGTAAACTGTGATCAGAATGTAACAAATCTGATCACAGTTCGGTAAACGATTTTCTATAAATTATTGATAATGAACTAGACCTTGATATTTTTACACGATAAATTGTGGGTCGATTAGGACGTTCCGAAAAAATTTGGGAATTTTTGGAAAGAGTTAAGTATTTTATTTACTCGCCCGAAAACAGTCCAGTTTTTCACATATTGAAACTGAAACGACAAGGGTAGTATTTTGCGTGTTAAAACGTAAGAGTTGATTGTTGATGATCGTGGTTTGATTTCAAAAAGAAAAAGATGTGCGTATTAGCACGGACACTCCCGTTTTTAGGGGAGGTTCTGGCGAATTTTTCTAAAAATACCAAGACTTAGAAAAACTATGTTTCTAACAAGTATGTTTAACTTTATTTCTCAGAATTAAACCTCGCCATGAGTTTTGACATAAGACTTTAAAGTGTTGGATATGAGACTTGTAAATGTATTTTGTCAATACTTTAAGTCACCCAATACATAATACATGTACGAATACCCCATCCTTGGGAAGGAATCTATGTATACGATAACCAAGAAATATAAACACGAAATAGTTGTCTAACTATTTCCCCTAGAACGTTAAAACTCTAAGCTAAGGCACGGCCGTTCGTCTAATAGATATTAGCACGTTGTAGGTTGTCGTGTTGCAGACCGAGTTTGAGTTGCTGTATCGAGGACGCATTACTGTGAGTTCATGTCCCCCTTTTCTCTTAACTGTTTTCAGTTTTAAACTGCGGGGGTGAAATACATGTTACTATGATTACAAATACTTTTACACATGGTATGTTTAGCGTAAGGAGGGTTACTACTTAGATCATGTGAGTGGGTAGGCGCAACTTGGGATCATTAATCCTCATTGTAGGACCGAGGGACAGGAGCGGTAGATCTATCTGGGTGTAGCGAGCCCAGCCCCCAGGCCAAACAGTTAACGGACCTCGGGGTGACTTTGTGCCCGACACATAAATTTGCTAGGTTTGAGTCTTCCTACTTGCACTTCACACATATCAATGGCCTTGCAAACCATTGGTGATCTCTTTTTCCTTATTTGCTACATACCAGGGATTTTTATACTTACAAGTGTTTTACATACTCACTTACACATGAACTCGCTCAACATTATGTTGATTTTTCCAACTTACATGTATTTCAGGGAACTAAGGATTTGGCCCGGTATGCTACGTTTTCCCGCTGTGTTAGAGTTACGGGATCATCCACGTTTAGGGATTGCGACTTTTACCTGGACGAGTCGCAAGTCTTAAACAAGTGTTTATGTTATATTTGGGGTTGTGTTTTAAGAACAAAGTTTTTATATTATTAAGTTGTAACTTCCGTTGCATGTGTCAACGTATTAAGACAATGTTGTGGTATTTTACATTTCAAACTTAAATCTATGGATGATCTGCATGGTTTTATTTTCATATAGCTTGGTTATGATTAAGCTATGGTATTAAGAAGTCACACTAAATAAACCCACGCTTCCGCAAAGCCAGGGTGTGACAAATACAACATTTACGATAAATTCACGAAATCAAAACCCTCACGACGAATGACAAAGTATAGCCCGAATTCAGGCAGCACTTAAACATCCATCGGATCGGTTTCAATCGATCGGACATTGTATCGTAGCAGTGATCGAGTTATTACCCTGTAATCGTAGCAGCGTCTCGACCCTTAAACACACGTTTTACGCAGATTTTAGACGTTTTTAAATTGAAATTTCGAACACAGAAGAAAGGCCATGCAACGTCCAATTTATAGCTGATTTTTTAGTCTGTCGCGGCCCGCGTAAACTCGAAGGGCATCCTACGCGGCCCATGAGGGCCACCCTAGCTACGGCTAGGGCTGCCGTGTCATGGCGTAGGTCTGCCACGTGTCTGACACGTTGCCCTAAAGCTTATCCGGAGAGTTGTAAGGCTGTCGCTTCCCGCGTAAGCCTTGCTTAACTCTTACGCGGCCCGCGACAGATGGATAAATTTGGATTTTCTTGATTTTTCATGAAATTTAGGGTTTTAGAGGTCCGGGTTTTAACTTACGGAGTGTTTTAGGACATTTTCATGTAGGTCCTTACATCCTCCCCACCTTATTTAAGTCTCGTCCTCGAGATTTACTGGAACAAGTAAGGGTGTTTTTGCTTCATTTCCGATTCCAGTTCCCAGGTGTACTCGGGTCCTCTTTTTGAATCCCACTTTACTTTGACCAGTACCAATCTCTTGTGTTTGAGTAATTTGACATTTCTGTCCTCTATTTGGAGAGGTTTCTCAACAAATTTCAACTTTTCATTTACCTCTATATCTTGAAGAGGTATTACTAGTGATTCGTCAGATAAACATTTCTTAAGGTTAGATACATGAAACACATTATGTACCCCCGCTAGTTCTTCTGGTAGTTGTAATTTATAAGCAACTGGTCCTATTCGATGGGTAACTGTGAACGGTCCTATGTACCTTGGACTTAGCTTTCCTTTCTTACCGAATGGAACTACCCCTTTCCAAGGAGAAACTTTTAATAGTACCTTGTCTCCAACTTGGAATTCCAAGGGTTTGCGTCGATTGTCTGCATAACTCTTTTGGCGATCTCGAGCCGTTTTCAGTCTTTCCTTGATTTGAGTTATCTTGTCGGTGGTTTCCTGTACAATCTCGGGACCAGATAGTTGATTTTCTCCTATTTCTGCCCAGCAGACGGGAGTTCTACACTTTCGTCCATATAGTGCTTCGAACGGGGCTGCATTGATGCTTGCGTGATAACTATTGTTATAGGAGAATTCTATTAGCGGTAAATGGTCATCCCAATTTCCACTGAAGTCGATCACACATGCTCTGGGCATGTCTTCAAGGGTTTGGATCGTCCTTTCACTTTGTCCATCTGTTTGGGGTTGGTATGCAACTTAGATTCAAGCGTGTCCCCATAGCTTCTTGGAAACTCGTCCAGAAATGCGAAGTGAAACGACTATCCCTATCTAACACAATGGAGAATGGGACTCCATGTAGGGATACTACCTCGTCTACGTATAACCTAGCCAATCTTTCCATGCTAAAGGTTTCCTTCATTGGTAGGAAATGAGCTGATTTGGTTAGTCGATCTACAATCACCCAGATTGCATCGTTACTTTTCCTGGTCTTGGGTAACTTAGTAACAAAATCCATTATTATTAGTTCCCATTTCCATACAGGCATTTCTAACTGTTGAAGTAAACCTGAAGGTTTCTGGTGTTCTGCCTTAACTTGCGAACATGTTAGACACTTAGAAACGTATCTAGGTATGTCCTTTTTCATTCCTATCCACCAGAAATTATTTCTTAAATCTTGGTACATCTTGTTATTACCAGGATGCATTGTATACCTAGATTTACGGGCTTCTTTTAGAATCTTATCTCTTAAATTTCCTTGCCTAGGTACCTAAATTCTTTTCTTATGGAATCTCCAAATTCCATCAGTCCCTTGTTCTAATTCTTTTATTCGTCCTTTCATTCCTTCAGCATCATCCTGGATCGCTGTCTCTTGAATATTTTTCAGTTGTTCCATTAAATCTATCTGCAGATTTAATCTGAGAGCACGAACTCGCCTTTGCTTTTCATGGTATTTACGACTTAGGGCAACCGCTACTACATTAACTTTTCCTTCGTGATATTGAATATCACAGTCGTAGTCGCTTAGAATTTCCATCCATCTTCTTTGCCTCATGTTTAATTATTTCTGCCCAAATATGTATCTTAAACTTTTATGATCTGTATAGACTGTAAACTTACTTCCGTACAGATAATGTCTCCAAATCTTAAGGGCAAAAATTATGGCTCCTAATTCTAAGTCATGAGTCGTATAATTTTCCTCTTGCTTTTTCAACTGCCTTGATGCATACGCAATTACCTTTTTGCGTTGCATTAGCACACATCCTAACCCTAGCTTAGAAGCGTCGCAATAGACTTCAAAATCTTATGTTCCTTCTGGTAAAGCAAGAATTGGGGCATTTGTTAATCTTTGCTTTAAAATCCTAAAGGCCACTTCTTGCTTGGGTCCCCATTCAAACTTAACAGTTTTACAGGTTAACTTAGTTAATGGAACAACTATCTTAGAAAAGTCTTTAATGAAGCGCCTATAATATCTAGCTAATCCTAGAAAACTTCTAACTTCGGTAGCTGACTGCGGGACCTTCCAATTGGTGATTGCTTCTATCTTGGAGGGTGTAACACCCCAAAATTTTATAATAGAGTATTTGAATGTTTAAATGTTTCAAATAGATTAATTAAGTTATTAATAAACAAGGAAGTTTAAATAGTTAGGAAAATATACTAGTATGACAACATGAATGATCTCAAGGGACTGAATGTGTAAAATTGTGTAATAAATAAGAAATTAAAAGTGAATTGTGGGTGGAGTGTGGGTGTGCGACACAGAGATCGACCAGGAAGGGGAAACCCCCTTTCTTCTCTAGTTCCTCAAATCTCTAACAAATTGAATGTGTTTCTGGGCATAAATCGAATGCATGTGGCCAAATTCTCAACCATCTAAGGGTTTCCTACATGGGGTAAGTCAGATTATGCGAATTGATGCACTTTCATGAACTAGGGTTTAATCAATTCGTGAAAATTGGAGAAATTGAACCTATGTATGAATTAGAAACATCATTAGAGGATGTTTTATGCTTGGAATTCGTTTGTATTGATGGTTTGGGGGAAAACCCACTTGTTCTAGTAGGATGATGATTATGTAATTTGAATAAGTAGAGTAATTTCTATGAATAAATGTATGTATACTAGAGCATTGATAGATTATTATGTGCAGGATGAATGATTTGTGCAAGAATGGTTGATTGTGTGAATTGTGATGATATCTAGTGAAATTATGCATAGGATACATGTACATAATGCTTAATATGTTGTACGCACACCATGTGTTTGATGAAATGCCTCAATGAAAAACTAGGTGATTTTGAATGGATTGAAAAATGTTGAATTGTGTAAGGAAAATATAGTATTTGATACATTGCAAAATAGATGGTGGTCATTTGTCCGTATCACAAAGTAAACAAACGACTCACAGTGACTAATCAAAGTAAATGGATAAAAAATAATGTATTTCGAAGACATGATCGCCTATAAGTGAACACTCATCCCAAGAATTCCGAGGTAAGCACAACTGGTCTCGCGTCTGGTTGAGATGTATACGAAGTGCTTGCCTAGACAGAAAACCCAGAATACAGGCATTCACCCTTCCAGTTTGCACATGTTCACATTATTTAAGACCCAAAACGTTGACGAGATTTTGAAAATTTGAAGGCACAAGGCCAAAAATTTAATCAAACTAGAAGGGTTCAAAACCATATAACAGAGGGTTCAAAACCTTGTAATAAATCATCCAAAAACAGATGATTGTTTTTCCAAAATCGCTTCGGAAAATTTTTGGCTTTTGTTCTGATAATCACCTAAGGATAGGTGATGTGCATGTTTTAAGATCTAAACACAAGATAACTTGTGTTAGGGTCCTAGAAAAGTTATAGTCTAGGTCAAAGCATTACTAATAACCTAATTCCCTATAACCATTGGCTCTGATACCAACTCTTCTGTCACACCCCGACCACGTATAGCATACAAGACGTGGCGGAAAACGTCGGGGAGTGTTGTAACAGAATTAATTGTTTCAAATCCAAGGCAAACAAAGTTGTATTTTATTTATTAAACAAGAGTTACATTGTCTTAACACAGGAAATACAGAGTTTATAACATAATTAAAAAAAGTCTATCATCGTTTTTAGTCTCTAAGGCACAGGTCCGCCCTAGTGTCCTGATCATCATCCTACGGAAAAGCTCCTGAAAACACATATGAAAATAGGTACGTTAGCATAAAAATGGCTGTGAGATACATAGGTTTTGTGAAAATAGGATTCATGACTTGTGTTTAAGAAAATGTTTAGTCATGAACCTTGTAATTTGCTTTGTCTTGTAAATCATTTGAAAATTGATAAAATCAGTTGATATGTATAAGTAAATGTAAGGTTAAATTAATAACCATGTAAAATGAGTTGTATAAGATAAACTGTTTATGTAAAACAATGTTTTGTGAAAAGTATGTTATTTGTATAAAATGTAATATGTCTATACTGAAATGATTTAATTAACGTTGCGCTATGTAATATTATACAAACACTTATATATAGGAAGTACCAGCGGCGTATCCACCATGTTTGTATCATATTACACACGCCTCATTACTCAAATCACTTACCCAAACAACCACCAATGTAACTTGTTCATGTACAAACCAATTGTCAAGTGTTATTGTGTAAACCATATCAAAATGTCTATGTCCAATGTAAACCACCAAATGTGTATATCAATGTCAAAATGTTTATGTTCAATGTAGATCATGTAATGTGTAACCAGAAATGTCATGTATGGTAAGTGAAATGTATCAAACTAAACCATATGTAAAATGCACAATAACAAGGTATTGAAGTAAAACATAGTTTAAATCAAAGTTATGTTTTGTGTAACAAATGCATGCTGTACTGATACAAACATCTATGCGGTATTGTTATAATGCATACATCCAAGCCTTGAGACTGTGGCGATAAACCCTTAAACAAATTAAAGGCTTATCTAAATTATGTATATCGAATTCGGTCATTCCTTTCATCCCCATACCCAGGATGTCCGGAACGGGAGTTGTCAATTCCTATGGTACCACTACATACTAACGAACGGTGTAGCTAATGTTAATGAATGTATTGTCCCATGTAAACAAACCAAATGTCATACCAAAATGTAAGCATGTGAAAACAATGCACTAAGTATGTAATCAAATGAACATACATAGCGTGAAATGTCATGTAAAACGATGTACTAAGTAATGCACACAATGGGCACACCTAGCATAAAATGTAATGAAATCATGTACTATAATGTACTAACGAACATAGCAGGTATATGATGTGAAAACATGTAAAGCATGAAAGTAACAAGTAGGCACATGTGTTCCACCCCAAAACGTTTGGAAAACAGTAAAAGAGGGGTCTATGTACTCACATAAACACCTTGAAAACATTTAAAAGAGGGGGTTCTATGTACTCACTTGAGATTGCTTAGATGTCTTAAGATAACCACCAAGCAATGCAAGAGATCTCGGAATCAAACGGCACCTAATATAGGTAACTATGTTAATTTACCGGACCTAAATCGGAGGATTGGATAGAATGAGGGTTCGTAAACCAAACGAGTATTGAGACTCGTGTAATATGGTTTAACAAAGCCTACATACTAATTGAAACCTAACATAATTGCTTTCGACCCATTACGACCCGTTTAGATAGCTTATGCTACTTTAACGCGTCGTGCGCGTGAAACGCGTTCGGACCGCCTAACTAGTCCTATGACAAGTATTATATGCCTAAACATGTTACATAATCAGTTATGTGACAAAGGTTTAGGTTACATATGCTTAATTACCAATTATACATGAAAAGGGTATTCTGGTAATTTACCTAAGGCATATAAACTACCTATCATACAACTACTCAAACGATGTAACCATAGGGTATAACCTCGGAAGGTTATTCCCTACCTACTATGGTCACCTAATGTATTTGGTCGGATCCTAATGATCGACCAAATGGGTCGGGTTCGAGGTATAAGCGATTTATTAGATCGCTTACCCTACGACCCTAGACAACGTGGTAATCAGTAGGCATAGTCCCAAGGGACTATAACCAACGTGATTACACTCACGTTGCGAAGTTCAAACGAACTTCGCATTGACCATAAGCTGGTCAACGCTGAAAGTCAACCAAAGTTTGACTTTCTGACTCGAAAAGCAATAAAATAAGGAAAAGAACGAAAGAATACTTACGAAGGGTCCCCGAATGCTAATTTCGATTCAAAAATCTCAGGTATGAAACAATAGTTTCAACTTAGAGTTTCTCAAATCAAAATTCTTGTAATTTGGAAGCATGGGGGGTGGGGTATTTATAGTGTTTGGTCCACCGTTAAGATCGTTTCATGGAAAACGTGATTCGATCACATCCGTACACTTGTTGGAAGGTTATGGAAGCTAAAAATGGTCCTTATCATCTGACTAGACAATTGAGAACATGTGGTGGAGGATTAAACAGCTGCAATCTGCTGTTTAATACACTTAATCTGGTCAGAAGGTGCCATGCGGCCCGCTTCAGGATGTTCAGAAGCTCAGGCGGGCCGCCTGAGGGTCCTGATCAGACAACAAGTTTCAGAAATGACAGTTTCAGTCCCTGCATGTGTTTAAGGCCATTTCCGACACTTCTAAGGCCCGTAAAGCCAACTTTAAGGCCCTAAAATGATGCCTAAACATTGTGGACATGAAACATGCCGAAAAATATGTCGGATGTCAGTTCGTTTGGTCGTACGAACGCGATGTTCGCTTAATTACGATGGAATGCGCACAAGCGCGAAAAACGATCCAAATGACGCGACGAATGGATTTTTGGCAAGCCAAACATTAAAGCATAATATAGTCATGCTTACATAAATTTTTGGATGTCCGGATGTATTCAGAACGTAAGTTATGCGCGAAAGTGCAAACTTGTGCACTTTTTGACACTTTTAGTCCCTGAATGACTCAAAAGTTTATTTTAGCATACCGAACCCCTCAAAGCCTATTTCTAAGCTATGTAAAGGATATTTATGGTATGTTTAACTTATGGTCATGTTCCGGAATGTCTGTTCCAGTACAAATCGTTATACTTTCGCAGTTTGTCAAGTTTAGTCCCTGTAAGCGAATTAACTTGTTTTTGCCATACCAAAGCCTTTAAAACTTATTTCTAAGTTATGTAAAGGTTATTTAAGGTATGTTAAGTATATGTTGCTGTTCCGGAGTATTTGTCGCGTTAAACTGAGTACGTTTACGCACCAGTTTGCGTATAACTCTCCAGAAAGTGATATAGAGTTTGAAATTGAATAAAAGTCAAAACATGATAAATGTAAAACACAATCAAAAAAACATTGGGATTAAATGAAATTGTTTTATTGATAATAGAACTATTCACATTGATTACAAGCACAGATGTTACAACTGTGAGCTCAGGCTGAGGGGGAGTTTGTATTCATACATTGCATTGTAATCATTATTGAAATAAATTCAATCTTTCGGTTCTTTGTGAAAAATGTTTGATTAAAGCAATTCTCTCATTTGATTGTGTGCAAAGTTTGTTTTAATTCCGCTGCACAACTCATCCATCTTCTTCTTAATTCAAACGTAAAACACAATCAAAACCAAACTCAGATCCTAACAACAATCTATCTTCGTCTCACTCTGATGTTTCCGCCATCGGTTGGGGTGTGACAGATTGGTATCAGAGCCATAACTATAGGGAATTAGGTAGAATTGCATGATTCGACCTAGTCTGTTTAAGTACCAAAAACAGACTTTTCCAAGCGAATCTACTCAGTTCGCATGAACCAACGTACTGCGCATCTGTACGAATCGACTTGCCCGATTTGTACGAATGGAGGCTGTTGATCCGTGCGAACCGACAGTTTGTGATTCTTAAATTGTTTAACTTTTTCCTACTTGCTTCTATCTCTTTTCTTTTTACTTAATACCTACAACATGTCTTTCCTAAGACATTTTACACAATTCAAGTTGAAGACTTGAAGACATTCGTAATACAAACGAGACGAGTTCACCAAAATAGGTGTAAAACCCACAATTTAGTGAACAACTCTCACTCCGCTTATATTATTTTGCACGAAATTACGCCATCAAGCTAGGAGTGAAATCCACATCTTGATGGTAAATTTCCAACTCAAACTCAAGTGGACCCTCGTCAAAGTGTCGAAATTAAATTTTGACCCGACGAGTACCAACCACACTTAGGGTACGATGTTGTCAAGTTAGGGGTGAAACCCGCATCTTGTCGACTTGTCCCACTCTTCGATTTTTAATCCCGCCAAAGTTTCGATTGTTTCAATCGATGCCAAAGCACGTTTCCCTAATTTGAAAGGACTTTCGATTCATTTTGGAATAGCCAACGTTTCTAAACCCGAAACGATCCAATGTTTTATTGAGCCTCTCTTTTATGTTATCTCAATTTATATGTGATGTTATACTTGTTACCTCGTTCATTTCAAAACCGATACATGATTCGCACATCTCTCACGATCAAAAACAATAATAATTCTCATGAACAAACTAAATTTATACTCTTTTAAGCATTCATACGTGATTATACTTGAGAATACTTGTCGAATACTTACGGTTTATGTGAATCATACGTGATACGTGAATACTTACATGCTTATACATGCAAAACTTTATTTTAAATTATGATCAACTCCTATCCTCTCTTCCTCTTTCGAACTTCTAGATGGCATCTCCAAGCTCGTCCAAGAAGAAGTCGCGATCAAAGAGAAACTCCAATGACACCGACTTCATATCCCAGCAAGAATTAGTGGGTCTTATCGCTGAACAAATTGCTGAGCAAATGGCCCGAGTCATACCCGACATCGTTAGCAAGATCCAACCCAACCCTAACTCACCTCATGCCTCCGTCGACTTAAAGGTGGAAACACCTAAGGCACCATTTCTATTTAAACAATTCATGGCCTGTAAACCTCTAGAGTTCACTGGCAAAGATGGTGCCACCGCCCTACTGACATGGTTCGATGCTATCGAGCTTACCTTACTTCAAAGCGGTTGTCCAGACAACCTGCGAACCCTAAACGTCACAGGGGTATTCTGTTCGAGAGCACTCGAATGGTGGACCTCTGAGCGTAATACGCGAGGAAACGATGCAGCCCACGCCTTGCCCTGAATTGAATTGAAGAAACTCATGAGGGATGAGTTTTGTCCGCCCCACAAACTTAGGAAACTGGAACATGTGTTCTGGAATCTTAAGCAAGTCGGGGATGACAACGATGGTCTCGCCGCTCGCTTCAAACAACTCAACATCCTATGCCCTAGACAAGTCAATTCTGTCGACAAAGCCATTACCAAATACATCCACTGCCTACCCACCTCGATGATGAACCTCGTTGAGTCCGCTTCACCAAAGACTCTCGAGGATACCTTTCGCTTGGCTGCTCGCCTAAACAATAACTACGTCATTCGTGTATTTTTTGAAAAGGCTCCATCGAAGAACGCACACCAAGCCATCACCGATACCACCCCTGCTGAACCATCCTCCTCCACCAAGAAAAACAAGAACAGGAAGCGGAAGGCTTCTAGGCAGAACTGCGCGGTTGTTACTCTGCCAAACCCTAAACCCCTCAACTCAGTCGCTGCTACACCCAATACTGAGCCTCAATGCAAAGCTTACACTGGGACTTAGCCCAAGTGTAATCACAGTCAGTACTATCATCCCACCAGCACTCCATGCCGTTTGTGCATTAATTGCAATCGGTATGGGCATTTTGCTCCCCAATGCCACAAACCTGCCACCAACCAAAACCAGGCTATCATAACCCAGAACCCTGCACAATTCAAGCTCAACCACAGGCTGCTCCTGTTCGTGCCTGCTTCAAGTGTGGCGACCTTAATCATCTCGCCAACGCATACAACCAACACACTATAATAACCCTCGAAAACGTCCTTATACACCCCGTATGTCCGAAACGGAAACCGTTTAACCTTAATTTAATTAAAAAGCAAAAAAATAAAAAAATCACCCGGTCGCGGGCCGCGACATGGTTGAGGGTCTGTCTCGCGGGGCGCGAATAGCCCATTTCGTGCCGAACACCTTTTACGCCACGTGTCACACACAAGACAAGCCTAGGTTCGTGACGAGGCAACCCTAGCCGTAGCTAGGGTACCCTCGCGGGGGCGAGAGAACCCCCTAGGGCGGGTCGCGGGGCGCAAGAAGCTCCGAATTCAGCAATATAAGGAGCCTTAGTCTGCATTCTCAATCGTTCAAACTTCTTTCTTTCTCTCTGTGTCTATAGTGTGAAAAATATACACCAAAAACACGAATCTTTGCCCCGTTGTAAGTATTTAACCCCCAATCACTAATTCGTTACCCTATCCGGTTGATCTAGGACCTAGCAACGCATGTCAAGGCTCTGCCTGACTAAGTCTGTTGGGGTTTTGTCTCATTTTGTATGGCTAATGTAATTTGGGTTATTTTACTAACACGTATGCATCGTTTGTTTTTAATAGATACTCAAAGAAATAATCAGGAGATATCACGAGGAAGCCCGTAGAAAAACATAAGTTTACAATGTGAGTCATTCTCTTTTTCTCACAGTTTGTGAGCCATTATTTCAAATGTTTTCCAAAACTCTAAATGTTTATCAGTTATAATTATAGTGATTAAGTGTTTGTATGCTACAATTGCTGCCAGTATTATGGGGGTTTGTATACAGTACTTGATAACCTTTACAATTGGGCATGGGTATCCAATGTGTGATATGACCATAGTCACATATCCGTCGAGTGTCAAGTATTGAACGAGTAATTGGGTAGATATAAACATTGTAATCGCCCTTAATACTGTAAAGTTATAACAACTGATGCTTTTTAAATATTGGAATGTACTCGCCAGTATTTCTTGCTGATAAAATATTTTTAAAACACGTTTTAGGTAACTTAATATGAAGCTATTAGAAGCCAGCTATGGAGCACTGAAGGCTTAAAGAAATTGGCTATAAAGTTACCTAAATAAAAAGTTTATGTTTTCAGCAACTAGGGTTTATCCCTATAAATATATTATAAATGAAATATGGGTTTTGTCCCATTGATTTCTTTTAAAAGTTTGGTGTTTTCAAACTCTGAAATTTATTTCCTAACTACGATCCCGATATCTCATTTCTGCTGCCAAATTAATAAACACCAATACTGCCGGCTGTTGCTCGTGGCTCCCGCTCCCGGGGTGGAGTCAGGGGTTGCGACAGGAGGTGGTATCAGAGCCACTGGTTTAAGCCATTTAGGTGTTCTTTTAAATACCTAAATTATAACCACTTATGTTAGGAAATAACTTCTGTGTTATTCTGTGTAAATGTGGATATTATTATTTTATGTCATTTTGACAATTTTCTTAGTTTACAGTATGAGTGATCAGGGTACTTCTGACGCTTATCGTCACCTATCTCATTCTCCCATGGATGAAGGAACATCTCAGCCAACCTCAGGATACGCAGCTGATTCCGAGGGAATCTTTGTTTTTAAGGCCCAATCCGAAGAACCTTTTCCTCCTAAGAAACAAGGGTGGTTTAGTAGAGCCAAAGTAGAACGAAGGAAAAGAATAAGAAAAGCCCAACAACAAGCAATAGCAAATAGATCTAATAGAAATACCCAAAATCCAGAGACTAGACCTTTTTGGGAAGAGGAATTGGATAGGCAACTAGCTGATTTTCATATGTTTAGAAATGTAGAAGCAGAAATTGATCTCAACCAAGTAGCAGTACCAGAAACACAACTTCTACCACTATTCCCTAACCAACCTATGAACCTAGAACAAAACCAGGAGAACCAACTTCCAAACCAGCCTTTGATCCAAACGAGATACCTAGATTACCAGCCCCAGATCCTTTAGAACAGTGGTGGAACAACGAACAACGACTAGGCATTTCAGAAATTACTGAATAACCCATATCCTTACGGAGAACCAGTACCAGCCTACCCTGAACCCATGCCAGCCCCAATGCCACCAATGAGTCAGGAGAACATAGAAGAACTTCGCCAGTATGGTGAAGAGTTGGTTGAGGAAGGAAACTGGATACGCCAAATCGGGGAAAAACTCGTCTCGAAATATGACGAGCGGGAAATGCAGTACTAAGAAGATAGTCGCCTAACATATATATATATATATATATATATACATGTGTGTGTGTGTATTTTTGTTCTTAGAAATATATATATATATATATATAGAACAAAAATACACACAAACATATATATATATATATATATAGTTGAGAGTTCAAATGAGAAGAAATTTTTTGTAAGAAGAAAAAAGAAGAAATTTCAACCAATAAGAATGCTTTATTTTACTTCATTTAATATAAGTATTTAATGTTACTATAAGGGTACATTGGTAAATCTACATGGGCCATTAATTTCTAGTCTTCCTCTTTAATAGCTAACTACATTAAATTTTTTGTAACTTATCTTCAAAATATATGTTTTTTTCAAAAAAATTAAATAAAATAATTTAAAGTGTAGGATAAATCACGAGTTGTGTAAGATAAATTACGAGTTGTGTATGATAAATTTCAACGTGTAGGATGAATTTCGAAATATGAAAGATAACTTTTGATGTGTGTAGGCAAAAAAAGTTAGTGTGGAGGATAGTAGTCTTTATGACTAATTAATTAGTCAAAAAGGATAATAAATGAGATAAGTGAAAAAACTATTTAGTGTTTTACAAAATTACCCTTTGTTCTTTTTCTTCTCAAATGAGCCTTCCCCGATATATATATATATATATATATATCGATGCATAATTACTAACTTTTAAATTTCAGTTATAGTTTGTAATAGATGCAATATAGTTTGTAATAGATGCATATAATTACTAACTTTTAAATTTCAGTTATAGTTTGGTTCTATCAGCTTAGGTGTTTGTTTGTATTAATTTTATTCTGTGATATTAATACCTGATAATGTTTACAATTCAGATGTCAAACGAAGTAAACCAGGAAATCCAGAATAAGAATAATAACGAGAACCATGTGGATAAGAGTGCTATCGAACACATAGTAGCTCAAGGAATCATAGATGCCATGCTATATATTATCAACACTATTAAACAAGCAAAAAATAATAATTCTATACTAGGCAGTAAACGTGTCACACCCCCAAAATCCACAAGCGGATTATCACCGCAGGAGGCGTGACTGGCCAGGATCCAGCCACCAATCATACTGAACAATATAATTAAATAAGTAAAAGTCCAAACCAAACAATATAATTGGTGTCAAAACAGTTTAACAAAGTCTAAGTTATCAGCGGAAGCAATAAGTTCAAAACCCAAATCATAAGTTTAAAAGTTCATAAGTTTATCATGAACACTCAATGTCCATGTACCACAACGACTCCTCCTGTGCAAGCTCCAACTAAGTACCTAACGACCTGCAAGGCATGTAACAACGAATCAACAACAATGTTGAGCGAGTTCACAGTTGGTTGTCCGTTTTAGCGTTGTTCCAAAAACATAAGTTATTTCCAAAACCACGAGTTGTCCAGTTCCTTGTTTCCCAAACCATAACAAGTGGGGGCTTCCCCGTGTTAACCACTAGACCCGTTAACATATCGACTACTGACTGTAGTTATGTTTATGTGCCCTGCGTCAATGTCTATCATCATTGACTAGTGCCCAAGTCCATTGGTCCACGCCTGTCCTCTACGGAACGGTGTGAGGCTTGTCAAACCTAATAGCGCTATTTAACTAATGACCCGTTCGCCATGGGCCCGGCGATTAAGTCGATATAAAAATGAGGGACTTAATGATAGAGTTTTGTCTAGTGTCAATCAATGTTGTCACCCTTCAGTTAAGAGGGTGGGAGTACATGTCCTACCCAAGGAGAACACGCAGGTTTCAATGTTGTCACCCTTCACATAAGAGGCTGGGAGTACGTATCCTACCCAAGAAGAATACACAGGTTTCCTTAGTAAACATTAACCCATTCCCAAACCACCGGGAATCCCATGCCTTATAGAAAGTGTGAACTCACCTTAGGTTAGCTCGACAGATAAATAGAAAGCTCACTTGAGCTAATTGGGTCAACCACATCCTAACATGGTTACCATACGAGTCGGGTCTAGGTTCAAGTAATTCACGTATGTTTACACATAAACTCACAAGTTACGTACACAGAAAGATCATGGCATATTCATAGTATCATAGCAAGTTAAACAGTGTCAGTCAAATGCTCAGATAAAGCCAAGTTTGTGCGAGTCGAGTGATTGGGCCAGTAAGATTGTGCGAGCCTAATCATCTTGTGCGATTTAGTAGCTGAGGCCCAATGAATGTCTGACCCAACCTGTTGCGCGATCAACACAAACTTGTGCGATCCACAACAGATTGTGCAATCCAAACTAACCCCGCCCAACTACAATGTGCAGCCCAATAACATTAACAGTTCAATTTATTGTGCGGCCCAACATGTTGTGTGATCAGGCCGTCTTGTGTGATCCACAACATGTTGTGCGATCATGCATAAAGGGCTTGTACAAGGTGCTTTAAACAGTTGTACTATATGATATTCTAGCTTGTGCGACTGAAATTGTGCGACCAAAACTTGTGCGAGATGCCCTTGTGCGATTAGATCTTGTGTGATCCGATCTTGTGCGATTGGGCTTGTGCGATCAGTTTCATACTTTCCTTAATTCATGCAATCAGTTTTTAATTCCTTTAAAATCGGTAACCTCCAAAATCATTCCAATCATATGTTTGGTAAATCATAACAGAAATTAAAATCTAACAACTCATTCAAACAGATCAAACAGATCAAACAGTCCATTTTCTCATAAATTCATATAAACCCTAATTATTATCCAAATCATAAACAATCAATCCTCATGCAAAACATATAATCGGATCATTAGCTTCTAGAATTCGAGTACCAATATGCAACCTAGATCATCATGCAATTCCTTTTGCCAATTCAAACTAATTAACTAAACACTTAATCAAGATCACATCCCATTAACATGTATTCGGTCCTAGGTTATCATAAATCATTACACAATCCAACCCATGCAATCGGTCATAATCAATCTAGACTAATCATGATTTTAATCATCAAACAAAATAGTCTCATCATATTTATACATATCAAAATCAAGCACACGGGTCCAATTCAGGATCATAATTTTAGCAACATAATTACTAGCATGCAACCCTAGTCAGTTACACAACAAAACAACATCAAAACATAGCAATCTATAAATGATGAACACTAACCAGGAAGCCGAAAGACTAGATTAATCGAGATGAGGAACTTCGGCTATGAGGATTGCCGTCGAACAAGAGAGAGGAGAGGAGAGAGAGCTAGGGTTTTGTGTGTGTTGTATATTTTGTAAATTATAAGGGTTACACCCTAATCATGTGTGTGTATTCGCTGAGTGTGGGCCGAATCCACCTCTCGGTTTCATTTGGGGCGTGGAGTAGTCCACATAAAAAAAGGAAGGTGTGCAATCGAGCATAAGTTGTGCGATCCAAAAGGTATTGTGTAATCTAGTTCTTATATAACAAAGCAACATTTATCATTTAACAATTCACAATCTAGCAACACTTGAACACTTTATTCAGATGATTCAGTCATTCAAACACGTACACATAATTACAAAGCAAGACTATCACACAGGAACTAGTACAAGACTCTTGAAAGTACGAGTTGTCACAAAACGTTCACCCACTGAGCCAAGTCAAAGCGTGAATGGAAATCACGGACCACTTATCCAAGCTCCGATTCCAAAAAGAAGAAGGACCATCTCATATGGTTGTTCTTATAAGGAATTTTTATCCTCTAAACCGAAAGAATTCTCAGGAAATGAAGAAGCCATTGCAGCTTTGTGCTGGATAGAAAAGACATAAGCAATTTTAAAAATTAATAAATGTGAAGATGAGGATAAGATCATGTATGCTTCTAATCTCTTTAAGAATGCAGCCTTAGAGTGGTGGAATACCATTCTTCAGTCTAGAGGAAGTGACAGGGTTTATAACATGGAATGGACCAACTTTAAGGAGATAGTTGAAAGGAAATTTCGTCCTCCTCGTGAAAAAGGAACAGAATGCTAATAAGATTATAAATTGTAGAATGAGTGGAGTAGATTGCAGGGAATATACTACCATATTCTTTGAATATGCAAGGATAGTACCAACCCTAGCCTCACCAGAACCAGTATGAATATTCCGATACATCTAGGGATTAATCAGTGAGATCAGACATGTAGTTAAGGCAGCTAGGCCATAAACCATAGAAGAAGCAATGGAACTTGCCAACACTCTGACAGATGAGTTAGTACGCACACAAGAGGAAAATCAGAAAAAGAACCTAGCTCAAAAGATTTCCCAGGAACTACGCTATGGTAGTTCCTATCGCGGGAAAGGAACAGGTTCTTCCACTTCACCTTACTGCAGGTTCTGTAAAAAGAAGCACTCAGGAAAGTGTGCGATGTCCTGCAAGTTTCCAGGATATAAGGAAGAAGATTGTAGGAAGAAAGCTAGTGCTGGAATATGCTACAACTGCAGAGATGCTGGTCATATTAAGCCGAACTATCTGAAACTAGCTCTAGCGACCACCAACAAAGCAAAGGCAATGGAAGGACCTAAGAAGAATGCCAGAGCATTCGTTCTGACAGCCGAAGAAGCCAAGATAATCCTGGATGTGATTGCCGGTACGTTTTTAGTTAATGATGTTTATGCTAAAATATTGTTTGACTCTGGTGCAAACCAAAGTTTTATTAACACTTATTTCTACAAACTTCTGAATCAACCATTAACTAAACTTCACCAAGATTGTCTGGTGGAGACGACAAATGGAGATTCCATCAAGATAAGTGAAATCCTGCAGGAAGCAAGGATAGAAATTTTAAATCATAGATTTATTGCTAACCTCTTACCAATGAATCTAACCGGATTCGATGTTGTATTAGGAATGGATTGGTTAGTAGCCAATCAGGCGCAAGTGATCAAAAGTCGGTACAAGTAAGTACGACAACTGGCGAAAGGAACACAATAAAGGGAGATTAACCAACAAGGTCAACAAAGTTCATCTCTGCGATGAAAGCTGCAAGTTACGCACAGAAAGGAGGAATGGTGTATATAATTTCAGTAATCATTAACACTAAAGGAAAAGAATTAAATGATATTCTCGTAGTATCTAAAGTCTCAGACGTCTTTCAAGAAGAATTACCTGGATTACCGCCAGATCGAGAAGTTGAATTTAGAATTCACTTAATACCAGGAATGGCACCGACTGCTAAAGCACCTTATCGCTTAGCGCCAAGGGAGATGCTGGAATTGAAGAAACAACTTGACGAATTACTAGAAAAAGGGTTCATGCAACCTAGTTCATCGCCATGGGGAGCACCGATGTTATTTGTTAAGAAGAAAGATGGATCGATGCGTATGTGCATTGATTACTGAGAATTGAATAAGGTTACCATTAAAAATCGGTACCCACTATCGAGAATCGATGATCTATTCGATCAACTTCAAGGAACTCGATTCTTTTCTAAGATCGACTTACACTAAGGATATCATCAATTGAAAGTACAGGAAGGGGACATCCCTAAAACTGCTTTCAGAACGAGGTACGGTCATTATGAATTTACAGTCATGCCATTTGGTTTAACCAATGCCCCAGCCACATTTATGGACATGATGAACAGGATATGTAAACCATACCTGGATAAATTCATAATTGTCTTTATAGATGATATTCTAATTTACTCTAAGAGTAAAGAGGAACATGCAGAGCATTTTCATATACTTCTAACATTGTTGAGAAAGGAAAAGCTTTATGCTAAATTCTCAAAATGTGAATTCTGGTTACAAGAAGTGCAATTCCTTGGACATCTGGTTAATCATGAAGGAATTCATGTGGATCCCACAAAGATCGAAGCAATTACCAAATGGAAAGTCCCTGAGTCACCAACGGAAGTAAGAAGTTTTCTTGGACCTTTTGTTGATTTCGTTTCATCTCATTCTCTTCATCCAATCATCTCACTCGTTCTTTTCATGTTTTCCTCTTTTAGAATGCCTCCTCGACGCGAGAACCAGATAGCGACTGCCGAGCTGGCAGAAATTATTGCGCAGCAGATGGCTGCCCAATTTCCAAATCTCTTTGCTCAATGGAACCAAGCCAACAACAACAACAATGCTCCATGAAAATACAAGGATTTTAACTCGGCTAAACCACTCAAGTTTAGTGGTTCTGAGGGAGCGACTGGGCTTCTTCAGTGGTTTGAGAGCACTGAGAATACTTTCCGCCACGTGCAGTGTCTTGACAATCGCAAAGTCGAGTTTGCTTCGAGCGTATTTCAGAAGAGGGCTTTGACATGGTGGAACGGGGTTATGAGAGATAGGGGTGCTGAGATTGCCTTGGCACAGACATGGGCTGAACTAAGAGCTCTTATGATGAGGGAATTATGTCCTCGTCATGAGCAGCGAGCTTTGGAGAAAGAGTTTGATGTTTTGAAACAAGATAGTGGTGAGCACAGGGCGTACACTGATAGGTTTGAGGAGTTGAGTCTGCTTTGCCCGACTATGGTTACCCCACTCGACAAGGCTATCGAAAGGTACATCGACGGCCTACCTGACTCAGTACAAGACATTCTTACTGGTAGTGAACCTGCCACACTCCGTCAGGCGATCGAGTTATCAGCGACATTGACTGAGTCGCAGATTAGAAAGGGTAAGTTGCACAGGAAGGGTGACAAGGGCAAGAAACAGTCATCTGACAAGGGGGATAGCAAGAAAGGTCAAAACAGGAATGGAAAGGACTCTGGTTCTTCGAAAAGGTCAAGGAAGCGTAAGGCTTCCCAAAATTTTGCTATCACTGCCCAAGCTAATCAGGCAGCTCCCAACCAACCCGCGCAGCCTCCAGCGAAGAAACCCTATTCAGGGAATGCACCTTTGTGCAATAGATGCAACAGTCACCATCAGCCGCAACATCAGTGCCGTTTCTGTACTAGCTGTGGGAAGTCAGGTCATCTTGCCGATGTTTGTCGGTTTGCTCAGAATCACGCAGTTCAGAACCCGGCACAACAAGTTGCTCAGCCTCCTGCTCAGCAACAGGGTCAAGCTGCACGACCATATTACCCACCGAGTGCTTGTTACAATTGTGGGGATCTGACCCACTACAGGAACCGGTGCCCAAGGCTAGCCAACCAGAATCCGAATCAGGCTCCGGCTCGAGGCCGAGCCTTTAACATGAATGCCCAAGAGGCGCAGGCGGATGATAACGTGGTGAACGGTACGTTCTTTATTAATAATCAGCCTGCATCTGTTCTCTTTGATTCGGGTGCCGATAAGAGTTTTGTGTCATTGTCTTTTGAGCCGATGCTTCGCGTGTCTAGAACGAAACTAAGTAAATCTTTGACAGTAGAGGTTGCTAGCGGTGAACCCATTATTCTTGATTCTGTTCTTCACAACTGCCAGTTGAACCTTAACGACCATCTTTTTCCTATTGACCTCACGCCTATGCAACTTGGAAGCTTCGACGTTATTGTGGGAATGGATTGGTTATCCAAGCATCGCGCAGAGATAGTTTGTTCTGAGAAGATTGTTCGTGTGCCGCTTTCGACAGGCGAGATCATACAGGTTCAAGGTGAGAAACCGTCTGGTGGCCTCAAGCTCATGTCTTGTTTTAAAGCTCGGAAGTATCTGCGGAAGAACTATGTGGCTTTCTTAGCACATGTTACAGAAGATAAAGGCAAGGGAAAGACTATTTCAGATATTCCTGTCGTTCGGGATTATTCTGAAGTATTCCCTGAAGATTTACCTGGTCTACCTCCAGCACGCCAAGTCGAGTTCCGCATTGATCTCGTACCTGGTGCAAATCCCGTTGCCAGAGCTCCATATCGTCTTGCACCGTCTGAGATGCAAGAGTTATCTAAGCAGCTTCAGGAGCTCTCTGACAAAGGTTTTATCCGTCCTAGCTTTTCACCTTGGGGTGCTCCCATTCTTTTTGTCAAGAAGAAGGATGGATCTTTTAGGATGTGTATCGATTATCGTGAGCTTAACAAGCTTACCATCAAGAATCGATATCCCCTACCTCGCATTGATGATCTCTTTGATCAGCTACAGGGCGCTTCTTATTTTTCGAAGATTGATCTGCGATCTGGATATCATCAACTTCGGGTGCATGAAGAAGATATTCCCAAGACAGCGTTCCGTACTCGATATGGGCATTATGAGTTCACAGTCATGCCATTCGGTGTGACTAATGCTCCTGCTGTTTTCATGGACTTAATGAATAGGGTCTGCAAACCCTATTTGGATCAGTTCGTCATTGTTTTTATTGACGACATCTTGATTTACTCTAAGACGCGAGCTGATCACAAGCAACATCTTCGTCTTACTCTGGAACTCCTAAAGAAAGAGCAACTTTTCGCCAAATTCTCCAAGTGCGAATTTTGGCTTAAAGAAGTTCAATTCTTAGGACATATTATCAACGAATGAGGTATTCATGTAGATCCCTCCAAGATCAGTGCGATTAAGGATTGGGATACGCCTACTACTCCTACTGAAGTTCGTTCTTTTCTTGGTCTAGCGGGTTATTACCGCCGCTTCATTGAAAACTTCTCAAAGATTGCAGTTCCTCTAACTGCTCTAACTCATAAGAACAAACCCTTTGATTGGGGATTCAAACAAGAGGAAGCTTTTCAAAGATTGAAGCAGAAGCTTTGCGATGCGCCTGTTCTATCATTGCCTGAGGGTGATGATGATTTTGTCGTGTATTGTGATGCATCGAAGTTGGGTCTTGGTTGTGTTCTGATGCAAAGGAACAAAGTCATAGCATATGCATCGAGGCAGTTGAAGATACATGAGAAGAACTACACCACTCATGATCTTGAGTTGGGTGCAGTTGTTTTCGCTCTAAAGATCTGGAGACACTATTTGTATGGTACAAAATGTGTGGTTTTCACTGACCACAAAAGTCTTCAGCATATCTTCAATCAGAAAGAACTCAACATGAGACAACGACGTTGGGTTGAGCTTTTAAACGACTATGACTGCGAGATTCGCTACCATCCTGGTAAGGCGAATGTCGTGGCCGATGCATTGAGTCATAAGGAACGTACTAAGCTTCATTGTGTACGTGTTCAGTCTGTTATTCAAGCTCGATCCGATATCCAAGCACGCATTTCTCAGGCTCAACAATCTTGTGTTGCACAAGGTTTGATGGATAAGGAATTTCCCTATCACATAACACCTGCTCTGGAACTGAAGGACAATGGATCGTACTACTTCATGGACCGTTTGTGGGTCCCAAGCCAGGATGATCTTCGTACCTTGCTTATGGATGAAGCCCATAAGTCTCGTTATTCTATTCATCCGGGCTCAGATAAAATGTATAAGGATCTTCGTATTCATTATTGGTGGCCTGGTATGAAGAAAGACATTGCCTTATACGTGTCAAAATGCCTTACTTGTCTTAAGGTTAAGGCTGAACATCAACGTCCTTCTGGTTTATTGGTGCAACCAGAGATCCCAGTTTGGAAATGGGAAAACATTACTATGGATCTCGTTACCAAACTTCCACGCACAAAGAAAGGTCATGATGCCATCTGGGTAGTCGTTGATCGTCTTACTAAGTCAGCGCATTTCTTGCCAATCCGTGAGGATTTTCCTGCTGACAGACTTGCTCAAATCTATGTGGATGAAATTGTGGCTCGACATGGTGTTCCTTTGAACATCATTTCTGACAGAGATGCTCGTTTCACTTCTCATTTTTGGAGAACCATGCAATCTGCTATGGGGACCCAACTTAATCTGAGCACAGCTTATCATCCACAAACGGATGGTCAATCTGAAAGAACAATCCAGACTCTGGAGGATATGCTAAGAGCTTGTGTGATCGATTTTGGTGGTAGTTGGGATTCACATCTTAAGTTGATTGAATTCTCCTACAACAACAGTTATCACACCAGCATCAAAATGGCTCCTTTCGAGGCTCTCTATGGTCGAAAATGCCGTTCACCAGTCTGCTGGAATGAGATCGGCGAGGCTCAACTTACTGGACCTGCCCTCATTTTAGAGACAACTGACAAGGTCAAGAAAGTTCGTGATAACCTTCAGACAGCTATGAGCCGTCAAAAGAGTTACGCGGATCCAAAACGTAAACCCTTGGAATTTCAAGTCGGTGATCGAGTATTACTTAAGGTCTCACCTTGGAAAGGTGTGATCAGATTTGGAAAGAAAGGAAAACTTGCACCTAGATACGTTGGACCATTCAAGATCGTCGAAAGAATCGGAAAGGTAGCCTACAGACTTGAGTTACCTCCTGAACTTGGAAATGTTCATCCAACTTTTCACGTATCCAATCTCAAGAGGTGTTTAGCTGATGAGAACCTCCACATACCGCTTGACGAAATTCGTGTTGGCAAAACACTGAAATTTGTTGAGAAGCCTGTGGAAATCATGGAACGTGAAGTCAAGTGGCTTAAACGCAAGCGCATTCCGTTGGTCAAAGTTCGCTGGGAAGCTAAACGTGGACCCGAGTTTACTTGGGAACGCGAAGATCAAATGAAGGCGAAATATCCGCATCTTTTCCCACGAGTTTCCTCTAAATAAATTTTGGGACGAAATTTCCACAAGTAGGGGAGACTGTAACATCTGTGCTTGTAATCAATGTGAACAGTTCTATTATCAATAAAACAATGTCATTTAATCCCAATGTTTGTTTGATTGTGTTTAACATTTTTCATGTTTTGACTTTTATTCAATTTCAAACTCTATATCACTTTCTGGGGAGTTATACGCAAACTGGTGCGTAAACGTACTCAGTTTAACGCGACAAATACTCCGGAACAGCAACATATACTTAACATACCTTAAATAACCTTTACATAACTTAGAAATAAGTTTTAAAGGCTTTGGTATGGCAAAAACAAGTTAATTCGCTTACAGGGACTAAACTTGACAAACTGCGAAAGTATAACGATTTGTGCTGGAACAGACATTCCGGAACATGACGATAAGTTAAACATACCATAAATATCCTTTACATAGCTTAGAAATAGGCTTTGAGGGGTTCGGTATGCTAAAATAAACTTTTGAGTCATTCAGGGACTAAAAGTGTCAAAAAGTGCACAAGTTTGCACTTTCGCGCATAACTTACGTTCTGAATACATCCGGACATCCAAAAATTTATGTAAGCATGACTATATTATGCTTTAATGTTTGGCTTGCCAAAAATCCATTCGTCGCGTCATTTGGATCGTTTTTCGCGCTTGTGCGCATTCCATCGTAATTAAGCGAACATCGCGTTCGTACGACCAAACGAACTGACATCCGACGTATTTTTCGGCATGTTTCATGTCCACAATGTTTAGGCATCATTTTAGGGCCTTAAAGTTGGCTTTACGGGCCTTAGAAGTGTCGGAAATGGCCTTAAACACATGCAGGGACTGAAACTGTCATTTCTGAAACTTGTTGTCTGATCAGGACCCTCAGGCGGCCCGCCTGAGCTTCTGAACATCCTGAAGCGGGCCGCATGGCACCTTCTGACCAGATTAAGTGTATTAAACAGCAGATTGCAGCTGTTTAATCCTCCACCACATGTTCTCAATTGTCTAGTCAGATGATAAGGACCATTTTTAGCTTCCATAACCTTCCAACAAGTGTACGGATGTGATCGAATCACGTTTTCCATGAAACGATCTTAACGGTGGACCAAACACTATAAATACCCCACCCCCATGCTTCCAAATTACAAGAATTTTGATTTGAGAAACTCTAAGTTGAAACTATTGTTTCATACCTGAGATTTTTGAATCGAAATTAGCATTCGGGGACCCTTCGTAAGTATTCTTTCGTTCTTTTCCTTATTTTATTGCTTTTCGAGTCAGAAAGTCAAACTTTGGTTGACTTTCAGCGTTGACCAGCTTATGGTCAATGCGAAGTTCGTTTGAACTTCGCAACGTGAGTGTAATCACGTTGGTTATAGTCCCTTGGGACTATGCCTACTGATTACCACGTTGTCTAGGGTCGTAGGGTAAGCGATCTAATAAATCGCTTATACCTCGAACCCGACCCATTTGGTCGATCATTAGGATCCGACCAAATACATTAGGTGACCATAGTAGGTAGGGAATAACCTTCCGAGGTTATACCCTATGGTTACATCGTTTGAGTAGTTGTATGATAGGTAGTTTATATGCCTTAGGTAAATTACCAGAATACCCTTTTCATGTATAATTGGTAATTAAGCATATGTAACCTAAACCTTTGTCACATAACTGATTATGTAACATGTTTAGGCATATAATACTTGTCATAGGACTAGTTAGGCGGTCCGAACGCGTTTCACGCGCACGACGCGTTAAAGTAGCATAAGCTATCTAAACGGGTCGTAATGGGTCGAAAGCAATTATGTTAGGTTTCAATTAGTATGTAGGCTTTGTTAAACCATATTACACGAGTCTCAATACTCGTTTGGTTTACGAACCCTCATTCTATCCAATCCTCCGATTTAGGTCCGGTAAATTAACATAGTTACCTATATTAGGTGCCGTTTGATTCTGAGATCTCTTGCATTGCTTGGTGGTTATCTTAAGACATCTAAGCAATCTCAAGTGAGTACATAGAACCCCCTCTTTTAAATGTTTTCAAGGTGTTTATGTGAGTACATAGACCCCTCTTTTACTGTTTTCCAAACGTTTTGGGTTGGAACACATGTGCCTACTTGTTACTTTCATGCTTTACATGTTTTCACATCATATACCTGCTATGTTCGTTAGTACATTATAGTACATGATTTCATTACATTTTATGCTAGGTGTGCCCATTGTGTGCATTACTTAGTACATCGTTTTACATGACATTTCACGCTATGTATGTTCATTTGATTACATACTTAGTGCATTGTTTTCACATGCTTACATTTTGGTATGACATTTGGTTTGTTTACATGGGACAATACATTCATTAACATTAGCTACGCCGTTCGTTAGTAGGTAGTGGTACCATAGGAATTGACAACTCCCGTTCCGGACATCCTGGGTATGGGGATGAAAGGAATGACCGAATTCGATATACATAATTTAGATAAGCCTTTAATTTGTTTAAGGGTTTATCGCCACAGTCTCAAGGCTTGGATGTATGCATTATAACAATACCGCATAGATGTTTGTATCAGTACAGCATGCATTTGTTACACAAAACATAACTTTGATTTAAACTATGTTTTACTTCAATACCTTGTTATTGTGCATTTTACATATGGTTTAGTTTGATACATTTCACTTACCATACATGACATTTCTGGTTACACATTACATGATCTACATTGAACATAAACATTTTGACATTGATATACACATTTGGTGGTTTACATTGGACATAGACATTTTGATATGGTTTACACAATAACACTTGACAATTGGTTTGTACATGAACAAGTTACATTGGTGGTTGTTTGGGTAAGTGATTTGAGTAACGAGGCGTGTGTAATATGATACAAACATGGTGGATACGCCGCTGGTACTTCCTATATATAAGTGTTTGTATAATATTACATAGCGCAACGTTAATTAAATCATTTCAGTATAGACATATTACATTTTATACAAATAACATACTTTTCACAAGACATTGTTTTACATAAACAGTTTATCTTATACAACTCATTTTACATGGTTATTAATTTAACCTTACATTTACTTATACATATCAACTGATTTTATCAATTTTCAAATGATTTACAAGACAAAGCAAATTACAAGGTTCATGACTAAACATTTTCTTAAACACAAGTCATGAATCCTATTTTCACAAAACCTATGTATCTCACAGCCATTTTTATGCTAACGTACCTATTTTCATATGTGTTTTCAGGAGCTTTTCCGTAGGATGATGATCAGGACACTAGGGCGGACCTGTGCCTTAGAGACTAAAAACGATGATAGACTTTGTTTAATTATGTTATAAACTCTGTATTTCCTGTGTTAAGACAATGTAACTCTTGTTTAATAAATAAAATACAACTTTGTTTGCCTTGGATTTGAAACAATTAATTCTGTTACAACACTCCCCGACGTTTTCCGCCATGTCTTGTATGCTATACGTGGTCGGGGTGTGACAACATTGTTTGTTCGTGCAGGAAGAAGATCATGCAAAGAGCTAATAGAACAGTACAGAACACTGTTCTATTTATAGGCACGAGCAAACCACTGAAGCATCTAAGCTGACATCACCATGAAAGTGACATCTAACCTCCTAACAAACTCTAACCTCTGATCTATACAACCTCTGCTATGCTAAACTACTGTTATTATTTTTCATTTCATAAAGACATCTAAACTGCTGCTGCATCCTTCCACTGATGTGAACCTAGTAGTACTTATCCGGATCAGCAGAGCTTGATTCAAGGCAGTAGATTGAACAACAGAGCTTTAGTCTTCCGTCAGGCTTTTACTTGATCATCAGTTTGTAGGTCAACAGTTTATACGATCAGTAGATAGGAGGTCAGCAGATGTTGAAACCACTTTCAAGGGGAGAGACTTATATGCATAACATCTGCTTATTCTTGATCCACTGCTCTGATCCAGTTTTGGCTTTAATTATCTGTTCCTTTGGTAGGGTTCAATCCCAACAATCTCCCCATGGAACTATTATAATGCCAAAACCCTTCATTATTGTGGAACCTTATTGCCTCATCAACAGCTCCCTTATCTGACCTTTAAGTTGTAACTCAAAGTCTAGGGCATCTGTGTCATCTTCATCCCTACCAAGTGGAAGATCAAGGAGATCCTGCATATCTTCAAGACTGAGGCCAAATGCTTGTTCCCTTGTTATTTTCTTCACTTCTCCACTAGACCTGAACATAGTCAGTACATGGGTCTGTTTGTCAGTTTCCCACTTTAGTACTTTTGAGCCTGGTGGGTTTCTTGGGAGATTTTTATTGGATGAGGTGTTTGGAGATGCAGGCCTATTCATGACTGTCTGAGCAGTACTTGCAGGTTGATTCAGGCCTAGAGTATCAGCTATCATCTGCTTAATGCCTTCTTTTACAAGCTCATCTCCTGCCATTAGTTCTGCCACTGTTTCAGTAACCAACTGTTTTTGTTGCCTTCTTTTAAAGATGGCTGCACCAGCTGGAGCAGTGGCTCTCCTGATTTGTAGCTTTGATGGTCTTTTTGAAACCTCTACTTCAGGATAGTCAGGCTTTTGAGGAGCAGTAGGATCTGTCTTTCTTAATTTCTCCAAACTTTTGTAGGTAGCCTTGACTTTATCTTCTTTCTATCTCAATACATGATTCAAAGACCCATAATCAGCAGTAGCTAATTCCTCTTTCATTCTCCTCAGCTCTACCTTTTTATCAGGTACATTCTTTTTGAACTTTGCCCATTCTGGAGGAGTATGTTTCACTTTATTCTTGATCATGTCTTGAATCCTGGTTGCTTCACTTTCCAGCTCAGGAATGGTCCAATCCTTATACATGTGTTTTTCTCCTTTGTATTTCTTGTGGGCCATGATGTTTTCAACATAATCCTTTCTCAGGGATTCATCTGCCTTTTCTGATACTTGCTGGCACACATTCTTTGCAAATTGTTCCAAAGATCTAACTTGTGTGAGCAAGTATTGATAGTTCTGCTGAATTTCTCTATCAGATTTCCCTTGTGAAGTTCTTTTTGAGATATCCTCTGCTTGTTTAGCTTTGACTTTCAGATATTCTTCAATATTATTTGGCCTTGGATATCCTTCAACAGATGGCAAACTCCTTTTAGCAGGATCATCCTCATAGTAAAAGGATTTTATTTCTTCTCTGACTGCTATGAGTTCAAGAGGAAATTTAACACCTGCAGGAGCTAAGGGCTTTTGAATTTGAGCTGATGAGAGAGGAACAGGTTTGGGTATTGTAACAAGTGATAGAGATTTTGAAGATGTTGGTGGTGGTGAAGGTGAATTATCATCTGGTATGAAAATCCTTCTCTTTTTTATTTTAGGAGAGGCAGATGATGTTTTGGGTGGATCAGTGGTGGTGATTTGAGTGGCAGTGATTTGTGATTGACTAACAGCTGTTGAAACAACTGGTGTTTCAACCACTGTTGTCATTACAACAAATGTTGTAACATCTGCTGTCTTCTGCTTTTTGGCAGGAGGCGATGGTGGTGATGTTGTTTTTGGTGGTGATGATGGTGGTGGTAAGACAGTGGTTGTGGTGTGTGTTGAAGTGGTGTGTGTTGAAGTGATAACAGATGTTGAAACCTCTGAACTACCAGCAGTAGTTGATACAGCAGGAGTTACAACAGCTGTTTGGATGGAGGTTTGATGTTGGGGGCTTTTGGATGGTGTTTTTGGAGTATTCTTTGTGAGTCTGGATGGTGTGGACTTGGGTTCCCTCACTTTTCTAGTGGGATTTCTTTTTGGCTTAGGATTTTTAACATCCTTTGGCTCAGAAAAACCCTGCGCATTCAGCTCCATGTAAGCTCTTTTCTCCTCATTCCACCTTAACATATCCTTTGCCTCTTTGTCCCTTTTTACACTTGCTATAGCTTCATCAAGTGCATTTTGGGTAACATCAACCTTTTTGCTACCATCTGGCAAAGGTATCTGCTTGGTCATATTCTCCATTTCTGGTTCTATGTAGAGACCATCATCTACTCCCTTTTTCTTCCATTCTTTAATTTTCTCCCCCTTTTTGGCATTATCTGGGGGTAATTGATCAATGAAGAGAACAGTTGGAGGAGCAGTGCCAGTGGTTTTCAATATATGGGCCTTGAGTGCCTTCATGTCTGCTTGTGTGTTCTTGAACCTAGACTCCATTGTGTTTCTCAGCTCTTGTACATGTATTGCATGTTGCTAATTAGCCATTTGTTTTTGTTTTTGGAGAAAAGGTTGAAATAGATTCCAGAGCTCATTTGCAGCAGGTGCTTGTGGTGGAGCAGGTGCTTGAGGTGGAACAGCAGTGGATTGCATCTTTTGTACTGTCAGCAACTGTTGTAGCATGTCTTTGATATCTGCAACAGCTGTATCCGGTTTGTCAACTCGTTCCGTCAAATCCAGATATTCTAAACCATCACCCAATTTAATGGGATCATCTGATTTCCCACTAGCAGTGGTTTTATCAGTGGTTGAGGTAGGGAGTGTACTCCAAACATTAACCACTGGTGCCCCTTTTTCTTGGTACTGGGGTCTTCTTCCTTCAACACTTGACAATCTTTTGATGTTGCCAGTGGATAAAACAAATCCACTGGTAGATGTCAGAGGTGCTATGGAAGGAATTGCCTCCAAGGAAGTCTTATTGATGTAACCACTATCCAAATGTAAACCAGCGGGTTCAACATTTGTAGTGGCTGCTTCACTTGGATTACCACCAAGAGTTACTTGTAACTCAAGGGGTGTAACCTCCTCAGGTATTGTTGGTGGGTTAACTATGAATGATACATCAGACCCAGTCATTTGTTGGAGTATATTCTCGTTGACAGGTGATTGAGAAGGACTGGTTTCTGCCTGGTTCAAATCAATAGCATCCAACAAAAGTCTAGTTGGTGGGGGAATTGTGGATGTGAGGTTTGGTGTTAGAAGAGAATTTGTCCCGGGCATTGGGCTGTGGATGATGGAAGCGAGTGATTCCAGAGCATCATATTGTGGAGTCCCTATGTGTACAACCTGTTCTTTTTTAGAAGAAGCAGGAGGAGTTTCAGTTATGGGTTGAGATATTTGTACCAACTGCTGTGAGGAAGAAGCAGCAGTGGTTTCTTATGACTTTTGTTTTGTCACAGGCAGTTGCTCTGGTATCTCATCCTCCAGAGTTGCCTTTTTGATAGGTTTGGGGGGTTTTTGAGTTTTCTTTTTGTTTGGCTTTTTGGTGATTAAAGGTGTGGGTTTCAAAGCAGTTGTTTTGCTACTTTGATCACCTTGAGCAGTGGGCTCAGCAGCAGATACCTGAGGAGCAGTTGTAGCTGCTAAATTCTGCTCAGGCACCTCTGCTTGTGTTTTGCAAGGTGTTGACATTCTTGTAAAAGTTTCAGCAGTTAAGCTGTGCATTTGAAGAGATTCACCTTGTTTTATTGCAGAAGGATCATTCTTACCAAGTTTCTTTTCAAAATAATAACTTAGAAATCTTGGAAATAGTAAGAATGCCTTTGTTTCAACATTTTTAACAAGATCATTAAAAATTTCCCGAGAATAATTAAAGTTTTCTCCTTGAAGAATAGCAAATCCCAGGTTTTGAATTTTTAATGGTATTTCATTGAAAGCAGTTGTTTTGTTTGACACACACATTAGGAGGGTATGAAATAAAAATCTTGTTGCAGAAGGGAAGAAACCTTTTTGTAAGGTGTCCTTTTTTACTTCTGCGTTATACCCTCTTTCTAGAAAATCATTTTTAACTCGTTTTTGGGAAAATAAGTTTTACCTTCCTGATCGTCGAGTTGAAAGACCTCCGAGATGGATTGTGGTGTAATCTTGACAGCTTTACCCTTTAGAGAAGAGTTAATGGCTATGACAGTTTCACCTTGTTTGTCAAGGGTTACATTCTTCCAGAACTCTCTTTGGGTTGCCAAGTAAATTGGTGCATCTGCTGTTAACAAAGTTTTATACTTTAATGCAGACATGATATCAATGATGGAGTCGAAAATATCAGTGGTGCCGGGTTTTGTGAGAAGACCCAGAAGGTTGTGAGACGGTTTGTGTGGAATTTCAGTGGGTTTTGCCTTTTGAGATGCTTCTTTTGATGAGGATTTGGAAGTGGGTTTTGCAGATGACTTCAATTTTGTCATTTTGGAGATGATGATCGAAGAAGGTTGTGAAGGAATTTGAAGAAAAACTGCTTTGAGAAGAGAATTTTTAAGAATTCAATTCGACAGTAAAACCCTGTTTTGGGTTTTGAATGGGGGTTTTATAGGGAAAAAGTGAATGCTGACGTGGCAGCGGTTACAAAAGGTCTGACCACTATGTACTGCCCACATGCCAACCTCTGGTGAAATGAAGGACAGTACTTTTATGAAAGTTACTGACGAAGGCAGTGGTTACAACGGTAACAAATGGAAGCAGTGGATGATTTTCACTATCAGTGGATAGCCTATCAGTGGATAAGACACTGCTTTTGAACAACAGTGTTTACCAAAGAAATGAGAAAATAGGGGATGGCTTTCAGCAGTGGACAGACTTTGAAGTAGAGCAGACTTTTGAACAAGCAGTGGTTATGGCAGACTTTTAAGGATTTTAATGAAAACTTCATTTTTAGCTATTTTTAAGGATGGATTTTTTATTTTCTGAAAACATTTTAATGCTTTTATCCATAGAAAAACAAGATTTTGCTTGTTATTCCATGTTTAGCATGCCAATCCTAGAGACCAAGCTTTCAAAGGTAGATGTATCTAATGCTTTTGTGAGCACATCTGCCAGCTGGTCTTTAGTTGGAACATGATGCAGAGAAATCAAACCTTTTTCATAGCAATCCCTCACAAAGTGATGTCTGATGTCGATGTGCTTGGTGGTTGAATGGGAAACTGGATTTTTGATGATATTTTCTGCTGCCTGGCTATCCAACATGAGTGGTGTCTTTAAGGCAGTGATACAAAAATCCAGCAACTGATTTTGAAGCCACAGGAGTTGTGCTGTACAGCTTGCAGCAGCAATGTAATCAGCTTCAGCAATGGATGTTGAAACTGCTGCTTGCTTTTTGCTTTGCCAAGAGACTAAGCAATCACCTAGAAACTGGCACCCTCCTGAAGTGGACTTCCTTGTGGTGTTACATCCAGCAAAGTCACTGTCTGAAAAGCCTGAAAGCTTGATATTCCCATTAGCTGGATACCAGATACCAAGTGTGGGAGCACCTTTTATGTATCTGAAGATCCTTTTTACAGCAATGAGATTTGATTTTCTGGGAGCTGATTGACTTCTTGCACAGACACATGTTGCAAACATGATGTCTGGTCTAGATGCAGTTAGGTACAGTAAAGACCCAATTATGCTTCTATAAAGTGTTTGGTCAATCAGCTCATCCTTTTCATCAGACATGACAAGCTTATTTGTTGCCATGGGTGTGCTGCATGGTTTACAATTATTCATATCAAATTTATTTAAAAGTTCTTTAGCATATTTGCTTTGATGAATGAAAATTCCATTTTGCATTTGCTGAACTTGGAGACCAAGAAAGCATTGCAGCTCACCCATTGCACTCATTTCAAACTCAGCTGTCATGAGTTCCCTAAACTCTTCACACATTTTATTACATGTGCTTCCAAAAATAATGTCATCCACATAAATTTGGACAATCATTAAATCCTTTCCTCTCCATTTTAGAAACAGTGTTTTATCAATGGTACCTCTTTTGAAACCATTTAAGAGTAGAAAGGTGGAAAGAGTTTCATACCAGGCCCTAGGTGCTTGTTTCAGGCCATACAGGGCTTTGTTTAGCCTGTAGACATGATCTGGATAAAATGGATCCTCAAAACCTGGAGGTTGACAGACATACACCTCTTCTTGAAGTGTACTATAGAGAAAAGCACTTTTGATATCCATTTGGAACACCTTCATGTTGTGGTTGACAGCAAAGGCCAGGAACAGTCTTATAGCTTCCAATCTTGCTACAGGGGCAAATGTTTCATCATAATCAATCCCCTCTTCCTGTGTGTAACCTTGAACCACAAGCCTGGCTTTATTCTTGACAACAATGCCCCTTTCATCAGTTTTGTTTTTGAAGACCCACTTTGTGCCGATGGGGCTGACATCTTTTGGCAGTGGTACAAGCTCCCATACTTGTTGTCTTTTAAACTGTTAGAGCTCTTCTTGCATGGCTTCTACCCAGCTGTTGTCTTTTAGTGCCTCTTGGTACTTGACTGGCTGATGGAGTGATAGAAAACCAGCAAAAAGACAAATGTTTTGGGATTGGCTTCTTGTGAGCACCCCTTCATTAATGTTGCCAATGATTTGATCAGGTGGATGAGATCTCAAGAAGATTAAATCTCCTTGGTATGGTATGATGGCATTTATTGGTGAAGGCTGCAGATGTGTATCATCTGAGCTAACCACTGCTGGTGACTTTGATGATCCAGCAGTGGCTTCAAAAGGTGGTGGAATAGGAGGTAATGGTGTGGACACTTGCTGACTTTTATCCACTGTTTGGGGACTTTTGTCAGTAGTGTTTGATGATGTGGAAGCAGTGGTTGATGGGCTACTTTGGTCAACAACTGTTGAGGTAGCAGTGGTTGAGCTTTGACAGCTGTTTTGTACAACTGATGCTTTTCCCATTGTGGCAGACTTTTGTTGAGGAATGATGATCTCAT
This sequence comes from Helianthus tuberosus, assembly GCA_030545235.1. NCBI lineage: Eukaryota > Viridiplantae > Streptophyta > Magnoliopsida > Asterales > Asteraceae > Helianthus > Helianthus tuberosus. Next base: position 30,300,459 of record CM060379.1, on the reverse strand, counting down.
ACCCATAGTCTGGTGATGAATCCTCTGATGGACCTACACTGTTAGTCTTGACAGCAGTGTTTTCAAAAGTGAATTTATCAAGATCAAACAGATCTGTAGGATTTGCTGGGATTTTCATTGATGAAAGTTCATTGAACTTTACATTCACGGTCTCCTCCACTGCTTTGGTCCGTGTATTAAACACTTTGTAGGCCTTGGCAGTGGTTGAGTATCCCAAGTGATAACCACAATCTACTTTGGCTGCAAATTTTGAGATGGAATCTTTTAAATTCAAAATAAAGCATGGGCAGCCAAATACTTTGAAATATGAGATCAGTTGTTTGATTTTATACAGAATTTCATAAGCAGTCTTTTTGTGTCTGGGGTTTATTAAAACTCTGTTTTGGACATAGCAAGCAGTGTTTACTGCCTCTGCCCAAAAAGTTAATGGCAAACCTGAATCAGCAAGCATGGTTCTGGCAGCCTCAATCAAAGTTCTGTTCTTTCTTTCAACTACCCCATTTTGCTCTGGTGTTCTAGGGATGCTGTACTGCCTCACAATCCCTTTCTTCACACAGAAGGCATCCAACTCCTTATTTTTTAATTATGTGCCATTGTCACTCCTGAAGACTTTTACTAGAAGGTCAAATTGCTTTTCAACATGTGTCACAAAGTCTTGCAAAATGCCTACAGTCTCATCTTTTAAGTGTAAAAAGAAAGTCCATGTAAACCTAGAGATGTCATCAATAATAACCAAACAATATCTCTTCTTTTTGAGACTCATGACTTGAACTGGGCCAAACAAATCCATGTGCAGCATTTGCAAACATTGGGTTGTTTTGGACTCTTCAATGGACTTAAAGGAGCTTTTATGCTGTTTTCCTTTTAAACAGGAAACACAATGCTCAGGACATGAAAACAGTTTTTGTGGCAAGCCTCTTACAAGGCCATTCTTTGAAATTTCAGTGATTGTCTTGAGATTTGTGTGCCCCAGTCTCATGTGCCAAAGTTCTGTCTCTTTGTTAGAGGCAGCTGAGAACAGACAGGCATCAGCTCTGGGACACTCTTTTGACATATCAACAACATAAACATTGCCACTTCTTTGAGCAACAAGTTTTGTTTTTCCAGTTTTTATTATTGCTTCAATCTTTTCAACCATTTCTAGTCCAACAATCCTACAACACTCCTTTGTGAAGAATGACCCGTACCCCTTATCACTCATTTGTGAAACACTCAGGAGGTTGAATTTCAGATTGTCTATCAGATTGACATTTTCAAATTTTACATTTCCAGACTGCACAGTTCCAGACCCCAGAACTTTCCCTTTACTATTATTCCCAAAGGATATATCACCCCCTCCATGAATTTTGAAATCTTTGAGTAGGGCTTTACATCCTGTCATGTGCCTGGAGCCTCCACTATCTACATACCAAAGGCTATCTAAGCATGCAGAAGCTCCCTGCACATGAAGTAAAAGGATTAGTTCATTAGGGTTTCCAAAGCCAATGAGGCTTTGGATGGGGTCTCAACAGTGTCTGGGATGGGTGCAGATTGATGGACAGTGGTTAGGTCAGGGGTTTGGACAGCTTTAGGACTGTTTCTTTCTAACCACTGTTGTGGGTTTTGCCTAATCACCTGTTGGTACCCAAAAGGGTGCCTGTTCACTTTGGGTTTAGAGGGCCTTTTGTAGGTCTCATAAACGTGTGGAATCCTTTGGTAAGATGATTGTTCCTTGCCTTTTCTGAATTGGTTGGCAGGGGGTGCATCAGTAACCTGAACATCTCTTTTGACAGATGTTTGGTTCAGCTGTTTTGTGACAGCTATTTGAACTGGCACAAACAGTGGTTGGTTCTTGGTGAATTTGACAGATGATGTTGATGGACTCAAGGATGTTTTAGCTGTGTACTCATTCTTTTTCACATCAAAGTTTTTGAGATACACACATGCTTGAGTTTTGTGGTTTGTTTTACCACAGATGGTGCAGCTCTCAGCAGGGACAATGACACTTGTTTTGTTTAGATCATATGCTTTTAGTTGAAAACAGTCTTTTGTTAGATGGTTTCTCTTTTCACAAAATTCATAAAACAAGTTTTTGATCTTTTCTCTCTTCTTTCTCTTTTCAGACTCCTTTGCAACAGAGTTTTTAACCTCTGTTGGGATGTCCTTAAGAGGAATGACTTTTGCTTTTGGAGCTTTAACGCCTTCAGTGGTTGTAAAATCCATGGGCTTGAAATTTTCAAGAATGTCACACTCATCAGACCATGTTGGTTTAAATTGGTATTTCTCAATTTCCTCAAAAGTAGAGGATCCCACTGATCTGTCAAGTGTGATTTTATTACCAAGTTTATCAGTGATTTTCACTTCTTGGCCATTCTTGTTTGTGGGAATGAATTATGTGGTTACATCAGTGGTTTGAACAGATTTTTCAAAAGCAGTGTTTTCATCATCATGTTTTCTATAACCAACACCAAATTTCACATTGCTTTTAATCTGTTTTTCAAGCATTACCTCATATCCTTTACAGGATTCCACCCATTTCTCACATGTGATTTGGGTGGACTCTAACTCCTTTTTGCAAACTTGGTATTTTTCTACCATAGTTTGGAGTTGAGTTTTGGTTATGCTTTGCTCTTCTTTGAGACTGCTGATCTCTTTATCCTTTTCAGCCAATTTGTTTCTAAGCTCTTTTAATGACTTTTCAAATTTGACTTCATCAGTTAAGATTTTATCCCTAAGGTTTTCATTTACCTCTTTGATGTTAGCAAATGCAATAATGCACTTGTCTGAACATAGTTTTTCAAGAACTTGAGGTGATACCTTGGCAGCAGCCATCATGGCACAATCACATTGATGATTTTCTTCATCATCAGCTCTTACTTCTTTCTCACCTGCTCTCTTTTCTTCCTCTTCTTCCTTGTCTTCTTTAGACCAGGGGTCTGTCAGTGGTTCAATCAGGGTTTTTGAATATTCCCCCAGCAGCAGTTCATCAGCAACTGCAGTAACCACTACTTCAGTCACCTCATCCACTGTTTCAGCACTTAGCTATTCACTTTCAGTTTCTACCCCCTCTGGTATTGACTCTAATGCCATCAAACAAAATTCATCATTAGAAGGTTCATTAAAAGCATAGAGTGCAAAATTTTCATCACCAAGCTCATCAGGCATGCTGTTCCAGTCAACAAAGCCTTGAGTGAAGAAGCTTTGCTGATCTGGTTGTACCACTGCTGGAGCAGCTGTTTGAGGTGCAACAGGTTGCACTTGTGCCTGAGGGACAGGGGTTTGAACATATCGAATTTGTGGAACAGTGGTTTGGACATAATGCACAGGCACAGGGGTTGCAGCGTAGTGAGCAGTGTTAACATGGGTTGCAGGGGTATATTGGGTATAGTGAACAGTGCTTTGAGTTTGTGGTCTAGGGTTTGAGCTGGGATGAGTGATTATAGGACCAGTAGTTTGACTCCTGCATTCCCTAGCAAAATAACCTAGCCTATTGCACTTGTAACACTTGATTTTTGATTTATCCAACCCCACCCTTAAATTCCCATGTAACCCTGGGAATTTTCTCCCTGTTCTTTTGTAGAATTTGCTTGTTCTTACACTAAGCAACGCCAATTGATGCAAGATTTCCATCTCTTCTAAGTCAGTGGGATCAAAGTGTTGCAAATCATTGAGTTCAAAGCACAAGTTATCTGACATCTGGTTTTCACAATTTGCAGTAAAAGCATAATTTGCAGAATGAGGATCAGGGTTGTTAAAATTTCCACCAGCAGTTATATCAATAAAGTGATCATAACCCTGATCCTTACCACTGCTACCAGATTCTTCCTGACCAAAAAGAGCTGTGCTACCGAATGAATAATCATCAGTAATTTTGCCAGACTCTTGCAACTGCTTTTTCTGGTTAACTCCCTTTCAAAGGTCAGGAGTCTACCATGAAGTTGGGTCAGGGTCAGATCTTTGAACTCAACAAAGTTTCTAGTAACAAATGCAATGGTGTCCCAATTTTCTGGTAATGACCTAAGGAACCTGCTATTTTGAGTTGAATTTGGAAATGTTACTTTAACAAGCCTTAGTTCACTAATGAGACAACTGAATCTCTCAAATTGCTGAGTTAATGATTCACCCTTGATGTGACAAAATGTTTTATACTGCTGATTCAGAATTTCCCTATTGTTTTCAATGACTTCTTCTGTTCCCCCAAATTGTTCCTTCAGAGCATCGCATAACTCTTTGGCACTGTTACAATGTAACAGTCCAGCATAGATCTCATTTGGTAATGCAGATGCTATGATGCTAAATGCTTTGGCATCGAGTTCGAACTTTTGAAAATCAGTTTCAGTATAGTTTTCAGTTGGTTTAGGAACGAACTTCTTTGCATCCTCAGCACTTGGCACCATAGGAACATGGGGACCAAAAACAACAGACCTCCAACATCCAGTGTTCTGTTGAGCAAGGATGTGACCCATCCTTCTCTCCCAGATGTTGTATTCATTACGTTTAAGCATGGGTGGTTTAAAAAGCGAGCCAATGTTATTTTTATCATCTTGTGATTGTGACGTCATCCTGGTTGTTTTACAGGCACTGATTAATCAAATTTGATGGTGATTAAACCTTGCTCTGTTTTTCAATAAAACGAACAAACTATCAGTATCAACTTTTATGAGCTGAACTATTTACGTCAAAATGATTGTTAAATCAAATTTGACTGTCCAAGCTCTGATACTAATTGTTAGGATCTGAGTTTGGTTTTGATTGTGTTTTACGTTTGAATTAAGATGAAGATGGATGAGTTGTGCAGCGAAATTAAGATGGAAACAAACTTTGCACACAATCAAACGAGAGAATTGCTTTAATCAAACATTTTTCACAAAGAACCGAAAGATTGAATTTATTTCAATAACCATTATAATGCAATGTATGAATACAAACTCCCCCTCAGCCTGAGCTCACAGTGTTTGTTCGTGCAGGAAGAAGATTATGCAAAGAGCTAATAGAACAGTACAGAGCACTGTTCTATTTATAGGCACGAGCAAACCACTGAAGCATCTAAGCTGACGTCACCATGAAAGTGACATCTAACCTCCTAACAAACTCTAACCTCTGATCTATACAACCTCTGCTATGCTAAACTACTGTTATTACATTTCATTTCATAAAAACATCTAAACTACTGCTGCATCCTTCCACTGATGTGAACCTAGCAGTACTTGTCCGGATCAGCAGAGCTTGACTCAAGGCAGTAGATTGAACAGCAGAGCTTTAGTCTTCCATCATGCTTTTACTTGATCAGCAGTTTGTAGGTCAGCAGTTTGTACGGTCAGTAGATAGGAGGTCAGCAGATGTTGAAACCACTTTCAAGGGAAGAGACTTATATGCATAACATCTGCTTCTTCTGGATCCACTGCTCTGGTCCAGTTTTGGCTTTAATTATCTGTTCCTTTGGTAGGGTTCAATCCCAACAATTGTTCATTGCATCATAACACTAAAGTGACAATAAGATTAAAGTAAACTGATTTCATTTCATTTCAAAGTGGGTTACAATACAAGAAACTCAAGTACAATAAGTTCTAATACAACAAGCAAATACAACAAAACATAATTCAAAATTGATACAACAGTTTAAAATCTACGATTTCTAAGTGTGTATCTAAGGCTTCAACACTATGCTCATTAAGTCATCAGCATCATCCTGCAACATGTTAAAAGTATAGTTCAACACAAAAATGCATTGGCGAGTATACATGTTTTCATACATAGCATAAATAAATAAGTTTAAACAAATCCACATGGCAAGCTAGCTAAACAAGATCAATAATAAACTGGCATGTGCATAACTAGTCAACCCAAAGTTTAAAAAATAAGCTCTTAACATAACCCAATGTTCATAGGTGTGTTACTCCTATAGCGCTATACATGTTAAGGTTAGGCTCGTACGAAGTTAATGACAAGTTCAACACAAAACGTATAAACCCAAACTAAAGCATCAAGTATAACGTATGCATGCATGTATATGGATTGTTTGTGCATTTAGTATAGAAGTATGAGTGTAAGTTTAATAGATTAACATGTTACACCCCAAAATGTGGTAAAAGGAAAAGGGGGTTCAAGTATATTCACAGTTTTGCTAACTTTGAGCTAGAATCCCTGTAAGCGTAGTTTTGGCAGGGGTAGACGAACGCAGTACAAGAATGCCGATTTTATGATGGAACTAGTACAAGAATGCCGAGGTTACCCTACAGGTAAACAAAGGTGTGAGTAGAGGTTGGACGATTTAAGATTACAGAGTTTAGGTATCTAGCATAGTAAGAAATTAACAAGTAAAACAATAGGGGTGTATTCTACCTATCAGTGATGAGAAACACTGAATCAAATTGACAAAACGGAATTATGAACATTTCATAAGAGTTTGTCTTGGGAATGATGTACAGTTCGTGTGGACGGGCCATCTGTGCGGATGAGCCATCCGTACGAACGGACTGTTGTCGGTCAGATTCTCATTTTTGAACTTTTAACTATTTAATCAGTTAAGTTCGTGATTCTGTTTGATTTGTTAATTATGATATACGTATATTAGTAGTCTAATAATAACAGAAGTCTCATAGAAGTCATACATGGAGGTTGTTTAACCTCATTATATAACACCAAAGCACAAATCAGTTAAACTGATCGGTTGGTCATGTTTACAGGAAGGAATATTGAATACAAATACTTCTATCTACGTTCCAGAGTTAACCATATTAATCATAGCAATCTGGAAGTCTGTTGACGATTGGAAATCGTCGGAACTGATGAACAGTGCATTCGTACGGAAGAGGAATGTAACACCCGTCTCATAATAGACAAATTTTATGCAAAACTAGCATTAATTATATATAATTACGCCCATACAGAAACTTTTATGAGTTAAAAGACATTCGTAGTTAAGTTGTACAAGATTACAAAAGTACTAGTAACTTAAAACATTCAATAATTCACATGTTTCAAAAAAAAAAACAACTACATTAATAACATCATTCGCGGAAGCTTCAAAAAAGTGTGTGTTTGGTTCCTATCATATGCTCGATCGCCATCCGGAATGTCACCTACAACCCCTAATATCAAAACCAACATTAAGATTAGTTTTGACGAACATTAAAACGAATAAAACAGGTTCGAAATTTCAAAACATTAAAAACAAACAAATTTCCAGCATTTCAGTCTGTCGCGGGGCGTGACAGACTTGAGCCCCTCTCTCGCGGCCGCCAGCGCCTCTGGCAAGGCGCGACCTTATCAACTGATTCTGTCGCGGGGTGCCAGAAACCCTTTTTCACATACTGTTGCTTTTTTTTATAGCTGCAGTTGCCCAGCTCCAAGATTTTTCCAAAACCCAACTTAAAACCTTTATAACTTTTGTTCTACATGACCGTTTAACGTGTTTCTTTTTCATACGTGTCCGTAATTCAATTGCCAACACGTCTATCATATTTATAATGAATAAAAGTTCGGTTTAAGGACTGAAAGCCTTTATATACCCTTTTACTTATTAGACCGGTTTAGTTTGTATCATACCTTTTACATATCTATAAGTTATGACCTCTAAACGTATTTACCCACTTCCTAGGCTTGTGATCATTGGCGCATCATTACCAATTTCATGGTTTTACACATTTGTGATCCACAATCACCAAGTGACATTAAATTCACTTCCATAATATCTACTAAACATTTATTCGACCCGTTTGGCTCATTTACGGAATCCACCATTTTCAACGACAACCAAACATTTTATAATCAGATTTTGACTCGTTTAACTAAGTGGTGATCATCGTTACTTCTACTAATTTAACCCTTTCTTAAAAATACAATTTTGAGTGACTACAATATCCAATTAACATAGTGTAACGAAACAAGGTTACATACCTTTAAAGCGCTCCCTTCAAACGCGTATCACCACCGGCTTGTCCGCTTGACGTTCCGGTTTCCTTTCCTATAGAGTTCAACCATGAATCATTTAGAACTCTTTTCATAACACATAACGCATAGTTCTCCATAATATACAAGTATGCGTTTTAGTTCAAATTTCCAACTTTTGGCTTTCTTTTAGGCATTTCTACAAACACCTAAAGGGCATAATTTCTTGAAATTTACAATCAAGCTCATGACTAATTATGTAGCCAAGAATAAACTTCAATTAAGCAAGTTCATATCAATTTTTCACATCAACATTCGGAAATTACTTCATAAAACTTAGATTACATTAGAATGACAATAATAATCCTAATGTTTAACATGTTTCTATAAAAGCCATTAAACACCTACATTAGTGATTATGGAATTCACAAGGAATGAGAAAAATTTCAACAAGCTAATGACTAGGGTTTATTCCTAGACACAATTTCATTCCAATTCCATCCAAACAACAATCATGCAAACATAATTTCAGATCATAAGTGTTCATCTAGATTTTTAGATGGAACCTTTAAATGAAATTTTACATACCTTGTGATCTCTTTATTGATGAGATCACCAATCTATGCTTGAATTTCGATTTGGAACAGAATTTGGCCTTCAATTTGGACAATTTGTATGAACTAGGGTTTGGTGGAGGATTTTGGTCGCCCCCTGTGTTTTTGATCGAACCAGACATACACACAAGTGTGTGTTTGGTGTTTTTAATTTTGTTTTTAATAATATTAGTTTCAAACTTAACACCTTTGGCCCCCCAACTATTATTAGGTTCTTATTTTAGGTGTTTTTAACCCACTAACATATTACTACAAGACTTCTATCTAACTAGGTTATTTTTATTCCTAGTTAGTTCATTTTGTTTATTATCAACATCGAATTTGTAATAAAAGGTTTATATTTTCGGGGTGTTACAAGTCCACCCCCCTTAAAAGGGTGTCGTCCTCGAAACCGATCGTCCTCGAACCGGAATACGTACCGAATAATGTTTGGTAGAGACGTCGCATTTCCTCTTCGGATTCCCATGTACTATCCAAACCCTTTCTATGTTCCCACTTGATCTCCACTTAATCAATTTTCTTATTCTACAAACATTTAACCTTCCGATCTAGAATCTCAATTGGCTTCACCGCATAATTAAGGCTATTGTCCACCTCGATGTCATCATAGTGGATATATGTCGTTTTCTCAGCTAGACACTTTCGGAGTTGTGACACGTGAAACGTGCCATGGACCCCGCTCAATTCTTCCGGTAATTCAAGCCGATATGCTACCTTGCCAACCCGTTCAATAATTTTAAACGGTCCAATGAACCTCGGGCTTAATTTCTCTCTTTTTCTGAACCGGATAATGCCCTTCCATGGGGATACTTTCAGCATAACTCTGTCGCCCACCTGAAATTCGATCGGTTTTCGTCTTTTGTTGGCATAAGACTTTTGTCTATCTTGAGCCGCTTTCAAATGGGCTCGAACCACATCATTTTTCTCGTTAGTGGCTCGAACTATATCTTTATGGGCCAGTTCACACGGACCCACTTCACCCCAACACCCCGGGGTTCTACATTTTCTACCATATAGCATCTCATACGGGGCCATGCCGATACTGGCATGGTAACTATTGTTATAAGAGAATTCTGCTAATGGCAAATAAACATCCCAACTGCCTCTGAAATCGATAATACATGCCCTCAGCATCTCTTCTAATGTTTGTGTCGTTCTTTCACTCTGTCCATCCGTTTGAGGATGGTATGCAGTGCTAATAAATAATTTTGTTCCCATCTGGTCTTGGAAATCTCGCCAGAAGTTTGAAGTAAACCGGGTATCCCTGTCGGACACGATGGATACCGGTACTCCGTGGCGTGCCACTATCTCATTAGTATACACTTCCGACATCTTTTCTGATGTATAAGTCTCACGTATAGGAATAAAGTGAGCACTTTTCGTCAGTCTATCAACAACTACCCATATAGCATCAAATCCTCGGTTCGTCTTTGGTAGTTTGGTCAATAGGTCCATGGTGATATGTTCCCATTTCCAAACTGGAATATCCAATGGTTGAAGCTTACCATAGGGTCTTTGGTGTTCCGCCTTGACTTGTAGACATGTCAAGCATTTTTCCACATATTTAGCCACATCCCTTTTCATTCTGGGCCACCAGTAATTTTGTTTCAAGTCGTTGTACATCTTGGTCGCTCCCGGATGGATTGCATAAAGCTTTTGTATGCTTCGTCAAGTAGAAGTTTTTTTTAACTCCACACGAGTTAGGAACCCATATTCTGCCGAATCGGGTTTTCAACCCATTGTTATCATATGTTAACTCTTTCAGTTGGCCGAGGATTCTTTCTTTCTTCCAATTTTCTTCTTTCATTGCTTCAACTTGTGCTCCTCGGATTCGTTCGAGTAAACCCGAGGTCACAATAAGCTGCATCGATCGTACCCGTATTGGAGCATAGTCTGTCTTCCTGCTCAAAGCATCCGCCACTACGTTGGCTTTCACAGGATAATAATGAATTTCGCAGTCATAATCCTTTACCGTTTCCAACCATCGCCTTTGTCTCATATTTAACTCCTTCTGATCGAAGAAGTATTTTAGGCTCTTGTGGTCGGTAAATATGGTGCACTTCACCCCGTATAAATAATGCCTCCATATTTTGAGCGCGAATACCACCGCTTCCAATTCGAGATCGTGCGTAGGGTATTTCTTTTCGTTCACCTTCAGTTGCCTTAAAGTATAAGCTATCACTTTGCCTCGTTGCATTAAAACACAACCGAGTCCCAATTGTGATGCATCTGAGTAAACCACCAAATCATCGACTCCGTCCTGCAGAGTTAATACTGGAGCGTGGGTTAACTTTTCCTTAAGCGTTTGGAACGCTTTCTCTTGTTCAACACCCCGTATGAATCTTTCCTCCTTGTGAGTCAATTTAGTTAACGGCAAAGCAATCTTGGAGAAATCTTGAATGAATCTCCTTTAGTATCCGCAAGCCCTAAGAAGCTTCTGATTTCCGAAGGATTCTTCAGAGGGTTCCATTTTGACACGGCTTCTATTTTTGACGGATCTACTAGTACTCCATCGGCACTAATGATGTGTCCGAGAAATTGTACCTCTCGTAACCAGAAGGCACACTTTGAAAATTTTGCATATAGTCTTTCCCGTCTGAGTGTCTCTAACACTTCCTGCAAATGATGCGCGTGATCCGCCTCATTTTTCAAATATACCAGAATGTCGTCGATAAACACGATTACCGACTTGTCCAACATAGGTTTGCAAACCCGGTTCATGAGGTCCATGAAAGTCGCGGGTGCATTTGTCAATCCGAATGACATCACGAGAAACTCGTAATGTCCGTACCGCGTATGAAAGGCCGTCTTCGGTACATCTTCTTCCTTGACCTTTAACTGATGATACCCCGATCTAAGGTCAATCTTGGAAAACCAATTCGCACCATGTAGTTGGTCGAATAAATCATCAATTCTCGGGAGCGGGTATCGATTCTTCACCGTGAGTTTGTTTAACTCCCGGTAATCGATACACATTCGCATGCTCCCGTCTTTCTTTTTCACAAACAATACCGGTGCGCCCCAAGGGGACACACTCGGCCTTATAAACCCCTTGTTGAGCAAGTCTTGAATCTGAGACATCAATTCTTGTAACTCCGATGGTGCGAGTCGGTATGGCACCTTAGCTACAGGCTTCGCGCCCAAAACCAATTTGATTCTGAACTCTACTTCCCGTTCGGGCGGTACTCCCGGTAAGTCTTCCAGAAACACATCTTCATAATCACGTACCACCGGTACGTCTCCGATCTTCGGGGATTCTTTCCCTGGTTCATTTGCGTATATCATAAACGCTCTACATCCATGCCTCATAAGCTTGTGAGCTTTTAACATTGAGCATATTACAGGATTACCTCCCTTCTCACCATAGATAATAACATGTTTTCCGCTCGGAGATGTTAACTTTATCTCTTTACGGAAACACACGACCTTTGCGTGGTGTCGGGATAACCAATCCATCTCGACAACCACTTGGAACTCTCCCATTGACATCGGGATTAGATCTATTGAGTATTCTTCGTCATCAATACTTAGTTTACAGTTTTGACAAACATCACATACTATAAAGCTCTTGTTGTCCCCTATTTCAACTTCTAAGGGCATAGGTAATTTCCTCAATATAAATGAAGGATGTCGAATAAATCAATGTGAAATAAAGGATTTATTCGCATCCATATCGAATAATACACATGCAGGAATTGAGTTTATTACGAATATACCTGAGACCACATCGGGTTCTATCTTCGCTTCAGCCGCGGTTAGTTGGAAGGATCTGGCCTTCGCCCTTTGAGTTTCTGTTGGAGATTCTTTGTTATCTTTCTTTCCGATCAATTCCGGGCATTCGGATTTCCTATGGCCCGGCTGGTAGCGTTTATAGCAAACAGAAACCTTTCCCGGGCATAGTGAAGCCGTGTGCCCCGTCTTTCCGCATATGGGACACGGTTTGTCTTTGAAGCGACACTCGCCTTTATGCCCCTTCCAGCACACTTTACAACTTGTCGATCCGCCCTTGACATCAGATTTTCTTACCGACTCCGTTGTTCTCGCCTTCTTTGTAGGGCTTGGATTTACATCCTGTGCCCTTCGTTCACCCATCTCTACTTGCTTCTTTAATTCAATCTCCCACTCCGGGCAATGTTAATGATTTTGGTGAGTGTTTCATACTTTGAGGGAGTCATGAACTCCCGATATTCAGCTCTCAACATGTTGTAATAGTAGTATATTTTCTGCTCATCAGTCGTTACTAACTCATCACAGAATCTCAGCTTATCTAGGAAAATACCCGTGATCTTATCAATTGATTCACTCTTTTGCCTTAACTGGATGAATTCCTCCTTGATTCTGTTGATGACCGCCTTGGGACCGTGGTGTTTAAGGAATGGTGGCTTAAACTAGTCCCACGTGATAGCCTTTGCCGCTTCAACCCCAATCTCCTTCTTCTTGTTATCCCACCAATCCTTGGCTTGACCCCTTAACTGACCAGTACCGTAAGCTACAAAATCGCTTACTTCATAGTGGGTCCTTTCAAACACCCCTTCGATATCACTTAGCCATTGTTGGCATATTATCGGGTCAACCTCTCCATTGTAAATTGGCGGTTTACAAGCCATAAACTCTTTGTATGAGCAACCTTTCCGTTCTCCGTATTTTTCCTTCACTAGGTTGACATTGTATTCCAACCTTTTAATCCGTTCTTCGACTACTAAAAGCACCGTACTTTGGATCTTGTCTATAAAACCGGATAGACTGTTCTCGATTGCCTTTCCTACCTCTTCGGCAATCACTTCTTTCATTTGTTCGGTGACTATCAGCACCGCATCATTGTTACCTTTTTCTGTCATCTTGAAACTGAAATGTTTATACCAATTATTAAACATTTCATTTTATAATATATACTTTATTCACATTGGTTTAGCCAAGTTCATAACTTGCTTTAACCCTTCTCCTTTAGTGCACTTTCCAGGTTCGAGTGTGTTAACACGCTCTTCCCGTGCACATCAATTTATACTTCTTTTTCTAACATTTAACAAAATCTACCAAAGTAACTAATTCTTACCGGATGTTTGATCAAGCTTGAACCGAACACACTTTGTTAACAACCTTTGAGCTCTGATTACCAACTTGTAACACTCGTCTCATAATAGACAAATTTTATGCAAAACTAGCATTAATTATATATAATTACGCCCATATAGAAACTTTGATGAGTTTAAAGACATTCATAGTTAAGTTGTGCAAGATTACAAAAGTACTAGTAACTTAAAACATTCAGTAATTCACATGTTTAAAAAAAAACAACTACATTAATAACATCATTCGCGGAAGCTTCAAAAAAGTGTGCGTTCGGTTCCTATCATATGCTCGATCGCCATCCGGAATGTCACCTACTACCCCTAAATATCAAAACCAACATTAAGATTAGTTTTGACGAACATTAAAATGATTAAAACAGGTTTGAAACTTCAAAACATTAAAAACAAACAAAGTTTCCAGCATTTCAGTCTGTCGCGGGGCGCGACAGACTTGAGCCCCTCTCTCGCGGGCCGCCAGCGCCTCTGGTGGGGCGCGACCTTATAAACTGATTATGTCGCGGGGCTCCAGAAACCCAACTTAAAACCTTCATAACTTTTGTTCTACATGACCGTTTTACGTGTTTCTTTTTCCTACGTGTCCGTAATTCAAATGCCAACACGTCTATCATATTTATAATGAATAAAAGTTCGGTTTAAGGACTGAAAGCCTTTATGATCCACAATCTCCAAGTGACATTAAATTCACTTCCATAATATCTACTAAACATTTATTCGACCTGTTTGGCTCATTTATGGAATCCACCATTTTCAACGACAACCAAACATTTTATAATCAGATTTTGACTCGTTTAACTAAGTGGTGATCATCGTCACTTCTACTAATGTAACCCTTTCTTAAAAATACAATTTTGAGTGACTACAATATACAATTAACATAGTGTAACGAAACAAGGTTACATACCTTTAAAGGGCTCCCTTCAAACTCGTTTCACCACCGGCTTGTCCGCTTGACGTTCCGGTTTCCTTTCCTATAGATTTCAACCACCAATCGTTTAGAACTCTTTTTATAACACATAACGCATAGTTTGCCATAATATACAAGTATGGGTTTTAGTTCAAATTTCCAACTTTTGGCTTTCTTTTAGGCATTTCTACAAACACCTAAAGGGCATAATTTCTTGAAATTTACAATCAAGCTCATGACTAATTATGTAGCCAAGATTAAACATCACTTAAGCAAGTTCATGTCAATTTTTCACATCAACATTTGGAAATTACTTCATAAAACTCAGATTACATTAGAATGACAATCATAATCCTAATGTTTAACATGTTTCTATAAAACCCATTAAACACCTACATTGGTGATTATGGAAATCATAAGGAATGAGCAAAATTTCAACAAGCTAATGACTAGGGTTTATTCCTAGACACAATTTCATTCCAATTCCATCCAAACAACAATCATGCAAACATAATTTCAAATCATAAGTTATAACAACCCTAAAGAAAAACCGAGACCCTCATAAAATTTCCGATATCCTAAAAATAATTAAAATATCCCAATATGTCCCTAAAATACCCCTCATATGTGAAAACGAACCCCAAATACCTTGAATATTATTAAAAATAATTAAAAATCAAAATTTCGGGTTTGTCGTGGGCCGCGTAGACCCCTTAAGGATCTTACGCGGGCCACTAGAGATCAAGAACGCGGCAGACCCTTGTGCTGACACGTGTCTGACTCGTGTTGAACCTACTAGCTGAACCGGATCACCTACACCGTTGACCATCTTTGACACGGGCCGCGTAGGCCTTAGCCTACCTTTACGCGGACCGCGAGAAACTCGAGATGAGGCCCTATATAATGGGAGCTCGGGATATCAGTTTCAGTCGCTCAATTTCTTTCCTTTCTTACGAATTTCCACATAGTAGAAGCTATACTCGGGTATAATACCCCCTAAATAACGAAGTTCTGCTCCGTTGTAAGTATCATAACCCCTGGATACGTATTAGATACTCTGCCTGATTGATCTAGGGTTCCGTAACGGCTGTCGTGGTTCTGCCCGACGTAGTCGTTGGAATGCCGTCTCGGGGAGGGTATTACTAATGTTAAAATGGGTTATTATACTAACACGTGTGTATTTGTGTAAATTATAGATTGTCACCAGGAAACCCTAAAGGATAATCTAAGACAGCAATGTGAGTAATCTCCTTTTTGTTAACTGTTTTTACAAAACCTCACACAATTAATTATATATTAAATAGTTATTGAGTATTTGTAAGGATACAATTATCGTCGGTATGTTGGGGTTTTGTATACAAATTTTTTTACTGGAGGGGTAACATTTCCACAAGTCGGGTCTGACAGTTCATGGGTGGTAATTGATATGACTTGGAAACAAATATAATTGTGACACCCTCATAAAATTTCCGACTTCCTAAAAATAATTAAAATATCCCAATATATCCCTAAAATACCCCCCATATGTGAAAACGAACCCCGAATACCTTGAATATTATTAAAAATAATTAAAAATCAAAATTTCGGGTTTGTCGTGGGCCGCGTAGACCCCTTAAGGATCTTACGCGGGCCACTAGAGATCAAGAACGCGGCAGACCCTTGTGCTGACACGTGTCTGACTCGTGTTGAACCTACTAGCTGACCCTGATCACCTACGCCGTTGACCATCATTGACGCGGGCCGCGTAGGCCTTAGCCTACCTTTACGCGGACCGCGAGAAACTCGAGATAAGGCCCTATATAATGGGAGCTCGGGATATCAGTTTCAGTCGCTCAATTTCTTTCCTTTCTTACGAATTTCCACATAGTAGAAGCTATACTCGGGTATAATACCCCCTAAATAACGAAGTTCTGCTACGTTGTAAGTATCATAACCCCTGGATACGTATTAGATACTCTGCCTGATTGATCTAGGGTTCCGTAACGGCTGTCGTGGTTCTGCCCGACGTAGTCGTTGGAATGCCATCTCGGGGAGGGTATTACTAATGTTAAAATGGGTTATTATACTAACACGTGTGTATTTTTGTAAATTATAGATTGTCACCAGGAAACCCTAAAGGATAATCTAAGACAGCAATGTGAGTAATCTCCTTTTTGTTAACTATTTTTACAAAACCTCACACAATTAATTATATATTAAATAGTTATTGAGTATTTGTAAGGATACAATTATCGTCGGTATGTTGGGGTTTTGTATACAAATTTTTTTACTGGAGGGGTAACATTTCCACAAGTCGGGTCTGACAGTTCGTGGGTGGTAATTGATATGACTTGGAAACAAATATAATTGCGAGATCGCCCTCAATACTGTACAATGGATTTTACTTAAACTTGATTAAACGGGGATAAATCACCAGTATTTTCCACTGACAAAATGTTTTTAAAACGCGTTTCAGGTAACAAATTGTGAAAGCCCAATAGAAGCCAGCTGGACAGCACTGAAGGCTTGGAAAAGTGGCAATAAAGTTACCTAAAATAAAATAGATGTTTTTATTAAATAAAATAGGATTTATTCCTATCAAAATGTGTGTTCTGCAAACTTGGGTTTTATCCCATGTGTTTAATGTTATGAAAATGTGGTATTTTACTCTGATCAAACATTTCCTAACTACGGTCCTGATGAAAATTCCGCTGCCAAATTAGACAATACCCGATACCACCGAAACTGGCTCGCGGCCACCCGTTCCCGAGGAAATAGGGATCGGGGGTTGGGACAGAAGGTGGTATCAGAGCTAAGCCACTGATTCAGCCACAGAAGTGTTCTGCTGACATCAAAATTTAAATTGTTAGGAAATAATTTACGGGAATACATGCATAATTGTATTTCTTGTTATGTGTCATTTGACTATTTGTTAGTTTACAGTATGAGCGACCAAGGACCATCTGACACGTACCGTTACATATGGGGATTAATTGGAGAGATTAGACATGTAGTCAAGGCAGCTAGACCCCAAACTATAGAAGAAGCTGTAGAACTAGCAAATACCTTGACAGATGAATTAATCCGTACTAGAGAAGAAGATCAGAGAAGAAACCTAGCTCAGAGGCTTACCCAACAATTCCGTTCTGGAAATTCCAACCGTAGAAATTTAGGATCTACCTCTGCACCATACTACAAGGCCTGCAAGAAGAAGCATTCGGGAAAATGCTCCACTCATTGCAATTTCTGCAAGATGCCAGGACACAAGGAAGAAGATTGTAGGAGGAAATCCAGTAATGGATTGTGCTTCAACTGTGGAGAAAAAGGTCACATCAAGCCGAACTGTCCGAAACTAGCTCCAGCCGCGTACAACAAGAACACTAAAAACGCTAGAGCATTTGTTCTGACTGCAGATGAAGCCAAAATGATTCCGGACGTCATAGCCGGTACATTTTTAGTTAATGATGTTTTTGCTAAAGTATTATTTAACTCTGGTGCAAACCAAAGTTTTATTAATACTTCATTTTGCAAACTTTTAAATCAGTCATTAACTAAACTTCCACAAGAATGTCTAGTAGAAACAGCTAATGGAGAAACTGTTAGGATTTCTGAAATCTTGCAGGGAGCAAGAATAGAGATTTTAAATCAAAAGTTTATTGCAAACCTTTACCCAATGAATCTGGCAGGATTTGATATCGTTTTAGGAATGGATTGGTTAATAGCCAATAAAGCTAATATTTTATGTGATCAAAAGTCAATTCAAATAAATTCACCAAAGGGTGAAAAGATCACAATTAAAGGAGATAAACCATCTAGATCCACGAAATTCATCTCTGTAATGAAAACTGCAAGCTATATAAGAAAAGGATCTATAGTGTATTTGATTTCTATAATCACTAACACTAAAGGAAAAGAACTAAAAGACATTCCAGTAGTGTCTCAGTTTTCAGATGTATTTCCAGAAGAATTACCAGGACTACCGCCAGACAGAGAAGTCGAATTTAGAATCCACCTACTGCCGGGAACAGCACCAATAGCTAAAGCACTCTACCGTTTGGCACCCGCCGAAATGCAGGAACTGAAGAAACAATTAGACGAGTTATTGGAAAAATGATTCATACAGCCAAGCTCATCGCCGTGGGGAGCACCGATTTTATTCGTTAAAAAGAAGGACGGATCAATGCGTATGTGCATTGACTATCGTGAATTGAACAAGGTCACGATTAAGAATCGGTACCCATTACCAAGAATCGATGATCTGTTCGATCAACTTCAAGGAGCTCGATTTTTCTCTAAAATCGATTTAAGATCAGGATATCATCAATTAAAGGTACAGGAAGAGGACATTCCTAAAACCGCATTTTGAACAAGGTATGGTCATTATGAATTTACTGTCATGCCATTTGATTTAACCAATGCCCCAGCCGCATTTATGGACATGATGAACCGAATATGTAAGCCATATTTGGATAAATTCATAATTGTTTTTATTGATGATATTCTCATTTATTCTAAAAGTAAGGAAGATCATGCAAAGCATTTGCACGCGCTTTTAAGTCTATTAAGAAAGGAAAAGCTTTATGCTAAATTTTCCAAGTGCGAATTTTGGTTAGAACAGGTACAGTTTCTTGGACATTTAGTCAACCATGACGGAATTCATGTGGATCCCACAAAGATCGAAGTAATTACCAAATGGAAAACCCCTGAGTCACCAACCGAGGTTAGAAGTTTCTTAGGATTGGCCAGTTATTATAGAAGATTTATTCGAGATTTCTCTAGAATAGCCATTCCTTTAACCAAGCTAACCTGTAAATCCATTAAGTTTGAATGGGGACCAAAACAAGAAGAAGCATTTAGAATTCTTAAGCAAAGATTAACCCATGCACCCATACTAGCGTTACCAGAAGGAGCTGAAGACTTTGTAGTCTATTTTGACGCTTCTAAGTTAGGCTATGGATGTGTGTTGATGCAACGCCAAAAGGTTATAGCTTACGCATCTAGACAACTTAAGAATTATGAAGAGAATTATTCAACCCATGATCTAGAATTAGGAGCCATAATTTTTGCCCTTAAGATTTGAAGACATTACCTTTATGGTAGTAAGTTTACCATATTCACTAATCATAAGAGTTTAAGGTATGTTTTCGGGCAAAAGGAATTGAATATGAGACAAAGACGCTGGATGGAAATGCTTAGTGATTATGATTGTGATATCCAGTATCATGCAGGAAAGGCAAATGTAGTTGTTGCTGCTTTAAGCCGAAAATATCATGAAAAGCCAAAAAGGGTACGTTCTCTTAAATTAAATCTACAAGTAGAATAAATGATCAAATTAGAAAAGCACAAGAATCAGTAATCCAGGATGATACTGAAAAATTAAAAGGAATGATTAAGGAATTAGAACAATGAACAGAAGGAATTTGGAGATTCCATAAGAAGAGAATGTGGATACCTAAATTAGGGAACCTGCACCATCATATATTAGAAGAAGCCCATAAGTCTAAATATACGATGCATCCAGGAAGTGATAAAATGTACCAGGATTTAAGAAAGAATTTCTGGTGGATAGGAATAAAAAAGGATATAGCAGCCTGTGTTTCTAAATGTTTAATGTTGGATCGTCCTGTGACCCTAACGAGTCAATCTGAGTAGTTCATCATCAAAAATAAAGGCGGAATCAATGTAAATGATGTCAACACAGCTTGTTCCTTTCTAATCTTTATCTATTACTGGTTTCCTGAGCTTTTACAGATCTGATTACAATTCGGCAGCACCTCGACCCAGATACACACACACACTAATTCTGTATGAAATGAATCAGGCACACTCCTATATATAGAGGTCTAATTCCGCTTGAAACCAACTCAAACGGAATTACATGTTCAAACGGAATTACCTAATTCCGCATGGAATTACTAATTTCGCTTGAAACCTTTAATTCCGTTTGAAATCACATAATGCACCTTTCAAGCGGAATTACCCTTAAAACCTGTTTTCTCGATTTCCGTGCCCTGATCTATCTAATACAATACAAGACTCTATAAAGATGAAGTTAACAGACATCAATGCACCAACAGACTCCCCCTTGGATGTTGACGAAGTCTTTAGCATCCTGTCTTCAGTCTTTAGTCTTGATTTATCGATCTTTGCTCCAATTGTATTGACATTGTAAAAGCCTCCTTCAATCTTTATCTTCAAACTTTAATATTCAATCTCCCCTTTGAATGTTGATCCAGAATCTAGAATCCCCCTTTCAATGACTCCCTCTCTCGATAAGCTGAGACTTGAATTCTGGTTCAAACTCTGACATTTTCGTTGCCATGGGGATTCCTGTTACTCAAATA
The DNA here is from genome assembly GCA_030545235.1 of Helianthus tuberosus. Taxonomy (NCBI): domain Eukaryota; kingdom Viridiplantae; phylum Streptophyta; class Magnoliopsida; order Asterales; family Asteraceae; genus Helianthus; species Helianthus tuberosus. The sequence goes on along the minus strand of CM060379.1, from coordinate 30,279,659 downwards.
TATAACATTATAATCTATTCAAATTTAACCAACTTCTTTTGCTATTTTATCAGATTTAGAAATCCACTTAAGTATTCAGGTCCAAATTAATGACCCTGATTACTCAATTTGTCTACCAAGACCAACTTAATGACCTTGGTTGACCTTAGATAAATCACACTGACATTTGTTCAACTTTTTCAAACAATTTTATGAAATTTACAAGTTTCAAATTAATGAACTTGCTTTAACTTTTAAACTTTCACAAACTTATCATGTTAAGCTCACAACTCATCCTCCAGCTCAGAATCTTCCTGCATCTGCTTCAAATTTCGAATCTGAAGATCAGCTTTCCACTTTGGTTTGTCGGAAAATAAAGCAGAAATGAAAAATCTTTTTGAATTTTTTATGAAGTTTCTAAACTAGAAAGCTAAGACAAAAAAATAAAATGCAGAAATAGAATGCAACGAAAGTAAACTATTTACAAACATATTTTTGGTGAGCGTGTTAGGGAATCATATCAGCTATTTGACAAGTCACAAGTACCGTTAATCTTTTGATTTCATTCTCAGAATTAAACAATTCACTTAGATTGTCGATATACTGATCCACTTTAAATTCTTACACAATTTTCGATATGTTCAGGATACGAATTAGGTGAATTAAAGACTTAAACTTATTTATGTATCCCACCTCTTGAATATACTCCCGTATCCAAATCCCAATATTCAGTCTTACAGGTGAGTATACCACAGATGATATCTGTAAGGGGTTAAATTGCGAAGAACCGTGAGAGCTCAGGTCAGAACTTCCGTTCAGCAGAGAGATGACGGTTCAACTTTAGGTGTGTCCCCTTTAGAGGATCTTTTTTTCAACAGCACATGATTAGCATTTTTCAATGTTTCATCATTTTTTTATGCTAAGGGCGGCGCTATATTTCAAGCAATACAGAAAGTATTATTCGGGGACTAGGCCATTGCTTCCGCATTATCAAAAGTCCCGGGATAATACCCCAGATATCACTGAGTATAAAGACCTAGTATCTCAGAAAAAGGGATCTTTCAAACAAGATTTCAGGGGTTACCTATATATCCAAGTAGTGTTCCCCACGAAATAAGCAAGTAAAGATTTAGGTTTATATCCCGAACAAACCTACTAAATGTGCAAAAACCTATCTGCACATCATCAGCGAGACTGTTTAAGACTTTTTAAACTTTACATATCTTTAGCATACTGTAACTGTCAAGCCAATGTACTATCATTTTCCCTTTTTACACGAGCTCTTTTTCAGATTTTCTATTGTTTTTGGATTTTGAAAATATCTCTTGTTTTTGAATTTTTGAGTTTTTTACTGTTTTTTTATTTTCTGAAAAAATATTACCCTATCTCCCCCTAAATACCAAAACAAGTAAAAAATCGACAAACCATTGCAGATTGCTTCTCAACATCATCATCTACAGTGGTACCTTCATCAACGCCAAGAATCTCCTCCAACACCGATAAAAGCTTCATACCGTTCAATTTTAACAAGTATTGAAAACGAGTTTTGGTATGTAAATCAGCTTTTTGTTCGTCAGTGTGGATTTTCTCAATTCGTATCAACTTCTGCAAAACCTACATAACCTCCATTGAAATTTCTAACATCATTCAGCAGGATTTTCTTTCCTGTCATGTGCCGAGTAGCTCCACTATCCATAATCCAACGTGAAATGGATCTGGGAAGCTCCTGCACATTTCAAAAACACTTTAGTTAGATTTTGATGCTACCCAAGCCTCTTTTGACTCAGGTAGGTTGACTTTGATGTGAGATTTAACAGTGTAAAGTGGCGGAAAATTCTTGTCATTCATCTTTAAGCTCTCTGCAGACCCAACCTCAACCTCTTTATACAAGAAAAATTCGTCTTTTTGAGGTTGACCAGATGATTGGTCTTTCTTCGAAACAACCTTTTTCTCAGAAGTAACAGACTCTTGTTTTTCAAGTTTCTCATAATGATCCAAAGGAACATTCATCTTTACCGGTGTAGTAGAAGATGATTATTTTTCAGTCTCAGAAACCTTTGGTTTTGGAACACTTGATTTCTTTTCAACCACTTTTGGCTTCCATGTTTGTTGAGACGATGCAACCCGTTTGTAAAACTTGTCATTTTTAGTTACCATATTCTTAACAGGTTCAGTTTTGATCTTGGTGTTGTCATTTTTCAAAACCTTTTTCTCAACAACCAATGGTGCTTTTCCCTTCACATCATCTTTCTTCTTGGAATTCATCACAACTTCAGTCTTAGACTTCAAGTTTTTCATGCAATATGTCCAACTTGATTGCATTTAAAGCAAGTTCGAGTATCAACTACCCGACTGATGCCTTCGGACTGAGACTGTGAAGCCTTCTTCTCAAAGAACTCTTTGTTTGATTTTGAAAAGATCTCAGATTCTTCATCAGAAAGTGAACTTGAACTTGTCACAAACATCTTTTTCTCAACAAACTTTTTGTTTTGAAAATTTCCTCTTTGATAATTCTTACCACCCTTATAACCACCAGACCATCTGTTTCGATTGTTGTTATAAAAACGTGGTGGAACAATAGGCTTCTTGTAGTAAGCTTTATCTTTTTCAAAATTCATTTGCCCTTTTGTCTGATTTAAACTTTTTACTTCAGACAGATCAATTTCAACCAATTTGAACACATTTTTCAATTTAGCAACATTAACATTCTCCAGTGGAAACTCAGAATCCGAATACAACTTATCTGATCACGACATCTTGTACATGACAAGATTAGATTCTTCATTTAAGTTGTTTTTGGATTTTGGTTTCGGAATGTATTTGTCCAGAAAACACTCATCATCATCAGCTGAATCACTATCAGACTTCAAAACACTTTCAGTCATGTTTTTAACAATATTAGTTTGAACACTATCATCAGATGATGATGAAGAAAATGTCACATCAATTGACTCTGGAAGTTTTATTTCATTTGTTTCATCTTCATCATTAACCAACCTGGACTTTTTCTTTGAATAATTGTTTAAAACTGGTGGTGGAACCTGATGAAACCCAACCCCAACCCCAGCTCCATCCGAGTAAACATCTTCGCCTGCTTTGTTTTTCCCGATAGGTTTGGGAACAATGTGTTGTAAAACAAAGCTTGTGGAGTTGTAACTGGTTAATTTTAGATTGATGCGTTCATTTTCAATTTTAGCTTCTTGGAATTGAAGTTTCAACTTAGCAATTTCGTCCAACTGTTTGTTGATTAACTCCTCTTTCACTCTAAGAACACCGGTCAGCTGAAGATTTTCTTTGTCCGTCTTACCATTTCTTTCATCAGAATCTTTAACCGTTCGTTTAAGCTTCTCAAAATTTTCTGAAATTTGACGATTTTCAAGAATCAATTTTTCATTTTCTTTCCTAATTCTTTCTACGTCAATTTTATCGTTTTCAATTTTCTCAGTTAATTCTTTTAATTTGTGTTTTGAAGCTTTTAACAACTTATCACGGTTTAAGATCTGATCTTCAACACTTCTGACTCTACCAGTTAGTTCTTCAACTTTCTTACCACTAAGGTAAGCATTTGTACTACAAACTTTGCACTCTTTCATGCAATTTTTGCAGTAATTCTTGGACTTAATTTCCTTACCTGACTCATGTATACTGTTTGAACTGACCTTGTTTTTGGACTCAGTTCCAGAACCAGAAACTACCTCTAGTTCTTTTGCAGCTAGAACTTTGTCAGCCATCTTTGTCAGGTTTTCAGCGGTGAAATCCTGTGATGTATCAATAATTCCATCATCAATCTTCTTTGGCTGCAGTTCTTTTTCTGTCTCTTTCTCTTTCTCATTAGATTCTCCTCCTCCCCACCATTATCTCTGTCTGGCTTCTTTTTCATCAGCAAGTTGTTTGGTGAGAACTTCAATATCAACAGTATCTGGATCCACAGCTATGTTTCCATTTGGATCAAGATAACATTCTCTATCAGGATCCCATCGCCTTGCTTTCTTTGCTTCCATCCATGTACGATAGATTTTACTTTTCATGACACGAGTTGTTTCCTTCCTGTTCACATACTTCACTTCTTCAGATCTTTTATCTTTAAATGGAACAATCTTTGCTGCTGTAAAAGCATAACCAACTACGTCTTCCTCAGGAAAAACATCACTCCAATCGTAACCTTCATTGTCATGAAAAACTGCAAGTGCCCTGGATTTCTCTTTGGGTGCCTCCTCTATCTGCTTCATCCTAGGAGGTTCTGCTTTATTCTGATGATAAATTGCCCTTTTGTAATAATCCTCTCGAAAAGGATTTGCAGTATCATCAGTGTAAGCATTTCTGCACTCACGCTTAAAGTGACCTTTCTGTTTACATTTAAAACATGTCACTTTTGACTTGTCAAAGCCTAACTTGGTAGAAGGTCCACCAATAGACTGTCTTCCAGTAATCTCCATGAATCACTGCACTCTTCTCACTGCACTAGCCATACACCACCGTATATCGATCAATTCCATCTATCAGGATCAATCTGATCATAGTCTTCCTTTGTTAGGTTGGTGTTACCTATCTTTCCTGCAACGAGACTTTCGTACGATTCTAACACAGATACTAGAAACACCATCTGTTGTTTGGCAGATTCTTCACTAAAATTCTGACCATTCTTCAGATCCACAGCGATGTTACATTGAAACAAATTCTTTGATGCAGATTGATTTGAAGTATTTGATGAAGAACCACCATGACAACCACTATTGGGAGTGTCTTGATTCATTGTGTTTGAATTTTCTGCTGAAAAGGCTGTCTTAGGAGATGCAGTCTTTGGGATCATACTGCCTCTATAATATAGCTCCACATTCTGCTGATAAGATGTGTTATTGACTTTGCTGGATTTCTTGATTTCTAATTCATGGCTTTCCAGTCTTTCAATAAGCAGATCAACCTTCAAATCAGCCGGCTTTATCGTATTCTTCAGCATCAATGCAACATACTGCCAGTCTTGCTCATTCGGTAGAGCATCAAACAATTTGTCTACCAGCTCTTCTTGAGTATAAATGATGTCATGTCTAGCAAGCTCCATCTTTAGATGTCCAAATCTCTCAATCATCTTGGAAATAGACTCGTTCTTTGAACAACCAAACAAATCAAACTCTTTTCGTAACAGTTTCTTTTTGTTCTTAACTATTTCAGCACTACCAATACATTTTATCTTTAATTTTTCCCAAAGATCTCTCGAATCTTTGTATTCGATCAGTGCAATAATGTCATCTCGAACAGATTGGTGAAGCAGAGCAATACACTTTTGTTCAGCAACATATCTTTCAATTTGATTTTCTTCCAAGTTTTCATAATCATCTCTCCCCAAATCAAAGCCATTTTTTTAAACTTCTCCAACTCTGATAAGCAAACGCCTTAAGCCATTCCTCAAATCTTGTAACCCACCTGTTGTAATCTTCAATCGCCATCAACTTAGGCGGCTTGTTGTATGTTCCATATGCACTGTCTACACTCATTGCATCAGACAGAATTTTCTTTGCATTCGGTGTTGGTGTAGTCTCATTTGTGTTATTTGATGTGCCATCTCCCGAACCACCGGTAAGAGCAAACACATCACAGAAAGGATTCATGAAATCATCCATCTTTCAAGTACCTGAAACAGTCAACAAACACTTAGAAAAATTTTGGAATTTTGAAAAAATGATTTTCAAACGAAATCACTTAGAGCAGAATTACTTCAAACAGTATTACTTCTTCAAACGGGATTACGAGTTACAAACGAAATTACCCACAATATCTAATTCCATGCGGAATCAGCCTAATCTCAAACGAAATTAAACCAACAGAAACGAAATTAGATACTCTGAAGCGGAATTAGTAATTCCGTTTGTACTTTCAAGCGAAATTAAGTGTTTTCAAACGAAATTAGGTTATTTCGTGCTGAATTACGATCTGGTTCAAACGAGATTATGATGATGTCAGCATATTCGAATCTGTTTTCAAGCGGAATTACAAGTTTTTGTCCAATTTTGATCGAATTTTAGTTCAATACTTTCAAGGATTAGTTAACAGTATGTTTCGCTTGATATACGTCAAAATCAGGCCATTTCAACCGTTGAATTTTGTTCAAATCAGAAAAGAATGAGTAGAAGTGAGAGAATCCGGTAAAATCAAGCTGAATTGGTATGAACTCCTCGTCCTGAACTCTGATACCACTTGTTGGATAGTCGTGTGACCCTAACGAGTCAATCTGAGTAGTTCATCATCAAAAACAAAGGCATAATCAATGTAAATGATGTCAACACAGATTGTTCCTTTCTAATCTTTATCTATTACTGATTTCCTGAGCTTTTACAGATCTGATTACAATTCGGCAGCACCTCGACTCAGATACACACATACTAATTCTGTATGAAATGAATCAGGCACACTCCTATATATAGAGGTCTAATTCCGCTTGAAACCAACTCAAACGGAATTACATGTTCAAACGGAATTACCTAATTCCGCGTGGAATTACTAATTTCGCTTAAACCTTTAATTCCGTTTGAAATTACATAATGCACCTTTCAAGCGGAATTACCCTTAAAACCTGTTTTCTCGATTTCCGTTCCCTGATCTATCTAATACAATACAAGACTCTATAAAGACAAAGTTAATAGACATCAGTGCACCAACAGACTCCCCCTTGGATGTTGATGAAGTCTTTAGCATCCTGTCTTCAGTCTTTAGTCTTGATTTATCGATCTTTGCTCCAATTGTCTTGACATTGTAAAAGCCTCCTTCAATCTTTATCTTCAAACTTTAATCTTCAATCTCCCCTTTGATTGTTGATCCAGAATCTAGACTCCCCCTTTCGATGACTCCCCCTCTCGATAAGCTGGGACTTGAATTCTGGTTCAAACTCTGACATTTTCGTTTCCATGGGGATTCCTGTTACTCAAACATATAACATTATAATCTATTCACATTAACCAACTTCTTTTGCTGTTTTATCAGATTTAGAAATCTACTTAAGTATTCAGGTCCAAATTAATGACCCTGATTACTCAATTTGTCTACCTAGTCCAACTTAATGACCTTGGTTAACCTTAGATAAATCACACTGACATTTGTTCAACTTTTTCAAACAATTTTCTGAAATTTACAAGTTTTAAATTAATGAACTTGCTTTAACTTTTAAACTTTCACAAACTTATCATGTTAAGCTCACAACTCATCCTCCAGCTCATAATCTTCCTGCATCTGCCTCAAATTTCGAATCTGAAGATCAGCTTTCCACTTTGGTTTGTCGGAAAATAAAGCAGAAATGAAAAATCTTTTTGAATTTTTTATGAAGTTTCTAAACTAGAAAGCTAAGACAAAAAATAAAATGCAGAAATAGAATGCAATGAAAGTAAACTATTTACAAACATATTTTTGGTGAGCGTGTTAGGGAATCATATCAGCTATTTGACAAGTCACAAGTACCGTTAAGCTTTTGATTTCATACTCAGAATTACACAATTCACTTAGATTGTCGATATACTGATCCACTTTAAATTCTTACACAGTTTTCAATCTGTTCAGGATACGAATTAGGTGAATTAAAGGCTTAAACTTATTTATGTGTCCCACCTCTTGAATATACTCCCGTATCCAAATCCCAATATTCAGTCTTACAGGTGAGTATACCACAGATGATATCTGTAAGGGGTTAAATTGCGAAGAACCGTGAGAGCTCATGTCAGAACTTCCGTTCAGCAGAGAGATGACGGTTCAACTTTAGGTGTGTCCCCTTTAGAGGATCTTTTTTTCAACAGCACATGATTAGCATTTTTCAATGTTTCATCATTTTTTATGCTGAGGGCGGTGCTATATTTTAAGCAATGCAGAAAGTATTATTCGGGGACTAGGCCATTGCTTCCACATTATCAGAAGTCACGGGATAATACCCCAGATATCACTGAGTATAAAGACCTAGTATCTCAGAAAAAGGGATCTTTCAAACAAGATTTCAGGGGTTACCTATATATCTAAGTAGTGTTCCCCACGAAATAAGCAAGTAAAGATTTAGGTTTATATCCCGAACAAACCTACTAAATGCGTAAAAACCTATCGGCACATCATCACCGAGACTATTTAAGACTTTTTAAACATTACATATCTTTAGCATACTGTAACTGTCAAGCCAATGTACTATCATTTTCCCTTTTTACACAAGCTCTTTTTCAGATTTTCTATTGTTTTTGGATTTTGAAAATATCTCATGTTTTTGAATTTTTTACTGTTTTTGTATTTTCTGAAAAAATATTATCCTATTAACCTGTTCACAAGTTAAAGCTGAACACCAGAAACCCTCAGGGTTATTGCAGCAACTAGAAATGCCAGTGTGGAAATGGGAATTAATAACAATGGATTTTGTTACCAAATTACCCAAAACAAGGAAAGGTAATGATACAATCTGGGTGATTGTAGATAGGCTAACCAAGTCAGCTCATTTCCTACCAATGAAATAAACTTTTAGTATGGAATAGTTAGCTAAATTATATGTAAATGAAATAGTCTCATTACATGGAATTCCTTTATCAATTGTTTCTGATAGGGATAGCCGTTTTACCTCTCATTTTTTGTTAAGTTTCCAAAAGGCAATGGGAACCAAGTTAAATCTGAGCACAGCTTACCATCCTCAAACGGACGGACAAAGGGAAAGGACAGTTCAGACAATGGAAGATATGCTTAGAGCTTGTGTAATTGATTTCGGAAGTAACTGGGACGACCACTTACCGTTAATAGAATTTTCTTATAATAACAGTTATTACACAAGTATCAATGCTGCACCATTCGAAGCACTTTATGGACGGAAGTTCCGAACCTTAGTCTGTTGGGCAGAAATCGGGGAAAAGCAACTATCTGGATCTGAGATAGTGCAGGAGACAACCGACAAGATTATTCAAGTCAAGGAACGACTGAAAGCAGCACGTGATCGACAGAAGAGCTATGCTGATAACCGACGCAAACCATTGGAATTTCAAGTAGGAGATAAAGTATTGTTAAAGGTCTCTCCTTGGAAAGGAGTGGTAAGATTTATTAAAAATTGGAAAGCTAAGTACCAGGTATGTTGGACCTTTTGAGATTATTAGAAGAATAGGACCTGTAGCCTATCAGCTACAACTGCCAGAGGAAATGGCAGGAATACATGATGTATTTCATGTATCAAATCTCAAGAAATGCTTAGCCGATAAATCGCTGATGGTACCTCTTAAGGATATAGAGGTAAATGAACAACTTAAGTTTATAGAAAGGCCTCTACAGATTGAAGACATGAAAGTCAAGAGCCTCAAGCATAAGAGATTAGTTCTGGTCAAAGTAAAGTGGGACTCCAAAAGAGGACCTGAGTACACATTGGAGCTTGAATCAGAAATGCAAAGGAAATATCCACACATGTTCCTGTAGATCTCGAGGATGATCTCTAAAACAAGGTGGGGAGGATATAACAACCCTAAAGAAAAACCGACACCCTCATAAAATTTCCGACACCCTAAAAATAATTAAAATATCCCAATATGTCCCTAAAATACCCCCCATATGAGAAAACAGACCCCGAATACCTTGAATATTATTAAAAATAATTAAAAATCAAAATTTTAGGTTTGTCGCGGGTCGCGTAGACCCTTTAAGGATCTTACGCGGGCCGCTAGAGATCAAGAACGCGGCAGACCCTTGTGCTGACACGTATCCGACTCGTGTTGAACCTACTAGCTGACCCGGATCACCTACGCCGTTGACCATCTTCGACGCGGGCCGCGTAGGCCTTAGCCTACCTTTACGCGGGCCGCGAGAAACTCGAGATGAGGCCCTATATAATGGGAGCTCGGGATATCAGTTTCAGTCGCTCAATTTCTTTCCTTTCTTACGAATTTCCACATAGTAGAAGCTATACTCGGGTATAATACCCCCCTAAATAACGAAGTTCTGCTCCGTTGTAAGTATCATAACCCCTGGATACATATTAGATACTCTGCCCGATTGATCTAGGGTTCCGTAACGGCTATCGTGGTTCTGCCCGACGTAGTCGTTGGAATGCCGTCTCGGGGAGGGTATTACTAATGTTAAAATGGGTTATTATACTAACACGTGTGTATTTGTGTAAATTATAGATTATCACCAGGAAACCCTAAAGAATAATCTAAGACAACAATGTGAGTAATCTCCTTTTTGTGAACTGTTTTTACAAAACCTCACACAATTAATTATATATTAAACAGTTATTGAGTATTTGTAAGGATACAATTATCGTCGGTATGTTGGGGTTTTGCATACAAAATTTGTTACTGGAGGGGTAACATTTCCACATGTCGGGTCTGACAGTACCGTGGGTGGTAATTGATATGACTTGGAAACAAATATAATTGCGAGATCGCCCTCAATACTGTACAATGGATTTTACTTAAACTTGATTAAACTGGGATTCACTCACTAGTATTTTCCACTGACAAAATGTTTTTAAAACGCCTTTCAGGTAACAAATTGTGAAAGCCCAATAGAAGCCAGCTGGACAGCACTGAAGGCTTGGAAAAGTGGGAATAAAGTTACCTAAAATAAAATAGATGTTTTTATTAAATAAAATAGGATTTATTCCTATGAAAATGTGTGTACTACAAACTTGGGTTTTATCCCATGTGTTTAAAGTTATGAAAATGTGGTATTTTACTCTGATCAAACATTTCCTAACTACGGTCCTGATGAAAATTCCGCTGCCAAATTAGACAATACCCGATACCACCGAAACTGGCTCGCGGCCACCCGTTCCCGAGGAAATAGGGATTGGGGGTTGCGACATAAGTGTTCATCCAGATTTTTAGATGGAACCTTTAAATGAAATTTTACATACCTTGTGATCTCTTTACTGAGGATATCACTAATCTATGCTTGGATTTCGATTTGGAACATAATTTGGCCTTCAATTTGGACAATTTGTATGAACTAGGGTTTGGTGGAGGATTTTGGTCGCCCCCTGTGTTTTTGAACGAACCAGACACACACACAAGTGTGTGTTTGGTGTTTTTAATTTTGTTTTAATAATATTAGTTTCAAACATAACACCTTTGGCCCCCCAACTATTATTAGGTTCTTATTTTAGGTGTTTTTGACCCACTAACATATTACTACAAGACTTCTATCTAACTAGGTTATTTTTATTCCTAGTTAGTTCATTTTTTTTATTATCAACATCGGATTTATAATAAAAGGTTTATCTTTTCGGGGTGTTACAAGGAAAGCCAGGTTTGTACGGATGGAGGTGTCCATTCATACGGATCGACTTGTTGGTTCGTGCAGATGGAGCTGTTCTTGAGGTAAAGCAGCTCGGTTTTGCTTGAACTGGCCCTCTATTCGACTGAAATCAGTCCTACTACGAATCCACAGCTATTTTCTCAACTTGTGAGCTTGATGGAACTTGGTTTCAGATACGTTTAAATCTGGAAGTTTTGTAAACAAAGGTTTTTGATATATTAGCTTCACATTAGGTTGGTCCTCAACCTAGTTAAGAGTTCATATTAGCTGCCAAGGCAAGGCTGATGTACCAACAGATTTCGTGAGTAATCTATGTTAAAATTGTATGTAGAAAAACCAAGAAAGGTAGAAGAAAATAGAAGTTATTAGCCCACACTCACTTTCAAAGTGACTGATGTGAGCTCCTTATGATTTTGGACAACAACAATTAAGAGAGTAGAGTGGGTGTGGAAGGTTGGAAGTGAAGGTGGGGGCTTGTATTTATAGAATGAAATTAAGGTTTTATGGTTTGTGCTTATTATTCACGGATGGGCCTATGTGCGGATCGGCCCGTATATGCGGATGGGCTGATTATAGTAGACCGGCCCATAAGGGCGGATGGGCTTTGCCCGTCTGTGAGGATCAACTAGGCCCATGGCCCAATTTGCTGGATTTTGTTAATTTAGTTGATTTTAAGAATTTTAAGCATATTTTAGCGATGTACGAATGTCGTGCATAAAATAAAAGAGTGTAAAGGTATATCTTGCGTGTATAACAAGTATGAATATGTATGAATTTGCATGGAAATAAGCATCATGTATGTATGTAATATGAATAAGCACCAAGTATTTATGAATAATGTATAACACAAGTATATAAAGGTAAAGTTTTCCATTATGATTCAAGTCTCAGATTACAATGTATGAAATGAAGTACGGATACAAAGGATTACAAGTTTCCATAAAAGGAAAGTACAAATGACTTGCTAAATAAAGAAAGTTACAAAACGCGAGGCGTTACACTTGAAGCAGTCAAGTACATTAGAGAACCAATCATTGCCCTATACAGAGTTGGATCAACATCTTCCACACTCTCATGATATTGGCCAAGATTGTGATTTTCGCAGATGGGTTTGCTGAAAGTAGCGTAATCCTCCATTTTGAATCGCGACAAAATGTCATACACGTACTTAGTTTGATGTATAAACATCCCATCCTTTTTCTATTCAACTTGTAATCCCAGAAAGTAGGACAACTCTCCCATAGCACTCATTTCAAACTTGCTCTTATCACCCGCTCGAACTGGTGACACATGCTTTCATCAAATGTCCCAAAAATGATGTCATCAATGTATACCTGTTACCTGTACCAGCAGAAAGTCTTCCTTCTTTTGTTTAATGAACAGTGCAATGTCAATCTGACCTCTTTCGAAGCCATTCTTCAACAAATGTCTTGACAGTGTCTCATACCATGCCCTAGGTGCTTGATGCAATCCATACAAAGCCTTATCTAGTTTGTACACTCGATTTGGAAAGTCTGGATCAACAAAACCATCTGGTTGTGAGACATACACCACTTCTTGGACTTTCCCATAAAGAAATGCACTCTTCACGTCAAGTTGGTAAACTTTGAAGCCCTTGAAAGATGCGAAGGCTAGGAACAAACGAATTGCTTCCAACCTTGCTACTGGTGCAAACACTTCATTATAATCGATCCTTTCTTGCTGATTGAACTCCTTAATGACTAACCGAGCCTTGTTTCTCGTCACAATCCCTTGGTCATCTCTTTTGCACTTAAACACCCACTTAGTGCCAATTTCCTTTTCACCTTCAGGCAGGTCGACTAGCTCCCAAACTTTCAACTTCTTGAATTGAGCTAATTCCTCTGGCATAGCTTCAACCCATGAATTGTCTTTCAGAGCCATGTGCACATTTTTCGGCTCTTCTTGGGCAATAAAGCAGCTATACAAGCACTCATTCATAACGCCAGTCTTCTCAATGGTATCATACAATTCTAAACTTTCTGTTATGCTTCTCCTTGTCTGAACACCTGTAGTAGGATCTCCAAGAATCATGTCAACTAGATGATCTATGTTTGCTCGTTTGGTAGCAATGGTATCAACTTCCAAATTTTCTCCCAGGTTTAATCCAACCTCCCCGTGAATATTCTGATTTGCAAACGGATTAGTGAAGTCCTCCCCCTGATTAGGTTCAGACTCACTATAGCTTGAATCATGATCAGCTGCACTGGAAGGAGTTCCTGGAGCATCTGTCATCGAAATACTTGATCTCGGCATGAAGTCACCCTCTTCATCCTCACTTATCATAGTTTAAATTAGCTGAGAGTCATCTGCATTTGAAAACTCAGGAATATTAAATGATTTAAAGACACACTCATAATCATAAAATATAGTTAGACCACTCGTTGATTGTTGAGGTGTATAAGTAGTAATCTCAACATTATACACGACCTCAATTTTACCAGTTTTCATATTAAAAACCCTTTTATTTGGTGTTCTAGGTACGTAACCTAGAAAGTAACCTTCATCAGCTACTTCACCGAATTTTTGTTTATCTTTATTTCTCACAATTGTACAAGGTAATCCAAATGGTTCAAAGCCTTCTAAGTTTGGTTTCTTGTTAAACATAAGTTCATGACATGTTTTTTTAAATTGTTTAATAGTTAAAACTTTATTTAGGACATAACAAGTTGTATTCACATCTTCTCCCCAGAAAAGAACTGGAAGCTTTGAATCAGAAAGCATAGTCCTAGCGGCTTCAATCAACGTCTTGTTTTTCCTCTCAGTGACTCCATTCTTTTGAGGTGTATAAGGAGCATAATATTGATGTTCTATTCCCTTGCGAAGACAATAGAGGTCTAGAATCTGATTCTTGAACTCCATGCCATTATTGCTCCTTATCCTCTTGATTCATGCATCATAGACATTTTCTAATTTTGCAAAAAGATCTATCAGCAGCTCCGTTGTCTCATCTTTTGTACCTAAAAAGAAAACCCATGAATAACGTGAGTAATCATCTGTGACAACTAAGTGATAGTACTTTCCACCTATGCTTCTTACGTTCACTGGACCAAATAAATCCATGTGAAGTAATTCATAAGGGGCATCTATGGAATTTATTGTTTTAGACTTGTGGGGTTTCTTATGTTGTTTTCCCTTTTGACACGGGAGACATTTATCTTCCACATGAAACCTCTGCACTGGCATCCCTTCCACTAAACTGTTTTTAATTATGTAATTCATTTTTCGGTAGTGGATGTGGGCCATGTGTCTGTGCCACAACATAGACTCAGCCTCAGATGCTTTTGAGAGTAAACATGCCGCCACTGCAGAAGAATCCTTAGCACCCAAGTCCATGACATAAGTGTCATTCCTCCTTGGTGCTCGCATCACTATCCAATCGTCAGGAATCACCAAACCCGGTTTCAACACCAATGCTTCAAACTTAGTAAAATGAACCGAGTGACCCTTGTAGCAGACTTGTGACACGCTCATCAGATTGTGTTTAAGTTTCTCGACATATTTCACTTTGTCTAATGTTATCTTCCTGTTGGTCACTTTTCCTCGACCTGTAATGTGACCTCCTTTAGCACCTACAAAATTCACATAACCTTTGTCTATACTTTAAACCCAGTCAACAATCTCGCATCCCCCATCATGTAATACCACAAGTTGATAATCCTCCTTAGCAGCTCCTGCACAAACCAACCAAAAATTAGTTAGATTGGGGGACCCAAGCCTTAATGGTCTTGGGTCTTCCAAATTCATCAACCACTTGAATATTCATCCAAGATCCATCACTCCTAACTGGAGTCTTGGATCTAAGACCTGTTGACCTTTGGAAATTTTGGTTTTGGGACCTTGAGATCGATTGAACTCTAGATTGACTCCAAAAATTTTGATTATTATAATTTCTACAGCCATTGTTATAAAAATTTCGACCACCATTGGTTTGGTATCGAGTTTGATATTGACCTTGACTTCTGAAATTACGTGATTGACCATTAAAATTATTCATTCTTGGTGAGCTACTCCTAGGTCTCTCATATCTGCCTGATGTAGATTCAGGCCGAAACTTTTGTTGATTTCTTTGAAAACGCGGAACTTGCTGAGTTCCCTTTTCAACCTTATCTACATCAACAACAACACCCTTTTATTGCTTAGGAGTAGATTTCTTTGGAGAGTTAGACACTCTCTTTTCACCATCACCATTATTTTCTGGTGATTTTCCTTTCTCTTTCCCACTGAGTTGTGCTTCACTCTTTTTGTTAGGAAAACAACTTGCTACATGTCCCTTGGTGTGACATTTGAAACACAATCTTTTTGCCAAAAGTTTCTTTGCAGAAGCCTCTGAACTAGATCCTTCATGAGATGATGATGATGTCTTAGAAAGACTTTGTTTAGTTTGCTCAATTTTAGATTTCTCTATGTTTTCATTTTTCACAAACTCCACATTTGATTCACTTTCGATAACAGTGGTTTCATTTTTCATGTCACTTCCTCGAACAAAATTAACCTTTTTAACGAAGGTCTGTTTTTTATTTTTAGGAGGTGCATTTTTTGAAAAATAATTTTCCTGTTATTTTCCTTCTTGACACGGACATCATCATATTCAGTCACATCACTTTGATTTGATGTGGAACTACCTGGTTCAGTTGACACAAAGTCTGTTAAATCATATTCATCTGGCAAGAAAGAATAGTAATGACCAAGAGGTGGTGGAACTTGATTGAAGCCTTTAAAGCCCACACTACTCCAGTCATTAATTTTCTTCAAGCCACCCATCATGTGTTTCATGACAAAAGTGGAATCTCTGAATTGACTTAATTTCTTTTCAAATTCAAAAATTTTGAGTTGGGTATCAGACAACTCTTTGCATTTTTTAGAAACCTCTTTTGTTTTCTCACTCATCATATTATGAGCTAAGTCTATAATTTGAAGTTTTTCATTTAATTTGGAGGTCAAAATGTCAATGTCAATGTCAATGTCAATTTCATTTTCATAACCTTTAATTTTCTTCAAATATGAAGACTCATTTCTTTTTACGAAAAAGTTTGATTCCTTTAGACTTTGGTTTTGTGTTAATAACTTATCAACCTCACCTTGTAGTTCACGACATCTTAAACAAACTGAATTAACAGGATTAAGATTTACCTCTCCTGTTGATTTGCCTAAGTCGGCCATGAGAGCAGTAAGGTCAGCAGCCATCTTCTTAACTGCAGCATCTCTCTCTTCATCAGACTTTGACTCTTCCTCTTGACCTTCCGTTGTCTGATCAACATCAAATTTTTCAGCTTCAACCTCCTTCTCAACCTCAGCATCTGCCTTTGCTTCAGCATCATCAATTGTGGTAATCTCTGCCATGAAAGCCTGTGTAACATTTTCATCACCTTCCAGATGAACGCTCCAATCACAAGAACCCTCTCGTGCAGTGGAGATCAAAGCTCTTGAGCTATTGTTGTTAAAAGCATTCCTGTTGCCTGAACTTTGACCCAGATAATCTTGGAATGACGAGTTAGGACAAGATTCTGTCTTTGGCCTTTGACATTCTCTTGCAAACTGTCCATAGTTCTGACAGTTATAACACCTAACTTTGGACTTATCAAAACCAACACTCTTCCTAACAAACTTTCTTCATGTTCTTTTCATGAACCTCTTCACTCTTATAGAAATCATGTCCATTTGCCACTGCAGATCCATCTCTTCTAAGTCACCAGGGCCAATCTGATCGTAATCTTCATCAAATGTAGCTGGATTAGATATTTTTCCCAGAATGTATTTCTCGTATGAAGCTACAAACGAAGCAAGCAATGCAAAATGTTCTTCAGCAACGTTGACACTCAGAGGCATAGACCTGGTATTGCTAGTTTGATTATTGGCTTGCTGTCTCTTAACCCCTGTTGATCCTCTTGAAGCAGTAACAAAGCACACATCACCATCAGCATTCGTTGTAACTTTCTCATTTTTAGATGACAGAAACGCAGTTCCCGAATCGCTATAAACATTGTGAGTCGAAGAAGATGGAATTTCATTGTAAACTCCCAGATCCTGAACCTGATCATAACCCATTTCCTTCTTCTTCATGTTGAGCTCATAAGCTCTCAACTTTCCAACAACCTTTTCTAGATCCTTAGTTTCATAATCAGCTTCCCCCTTTATCATGAGCGTATAAATATCCCACTTCATAGGTAGAGTATCGAGCAGCTTATCATTTATCTCTATGTCAGTGTAACCCTCTACGTCATAATTTTCCATCTCTGACATTAGATGATAATATCTTATGATGATATACTCAAGCGACTCATTTCTCATACAGTTAAAGACTGCAAACTGCTTTTTCAACAAATCAATCTTGTTTTTCTTCACATCAGCATTTCCTTCCTGCCTCTTTTCAAGCGCATCCCACATCTCTTTCGAGGTAGTGTACCTCTTGAAAGTATGTTTGATGCCATCTGGTAAAGATATTTTGATCACAGCCAACGCTCTCTTTTCAGCTTCGTACATTTTCTTTTCTGCATCCTGCATATTAGCGTAGGCAGTGACACGTTGTCTGCCTTCAAAGTCGTGGGTTGAGTTCACGTACCCATCCTGAATACAAATCCACATTCGTGTGTCTTGATATTCAATAAACGACTAAAATCTGTCTTTCCAAGTGAGGTAATTTTCCACCTTCATCATTTTAGGCGACTTATTCGTAGTACCAACCTCGTGCTCCATCCTCAGCGGTTCGTTAAGATTAGACATATTCGACATCCTTAACTCAGCAGATACACAATATTCTTAATTCGCAAATCCCGAAACTCCCCAACTGATTAACTCATAAGCCTTAAGTGATTAAATACGGAGAATCACTGACTTTATCTCAAATTCGGAAAATCAAGCAAGATCTAACAAAAGCACAGTAACTCATAGAATCAAGATCGGACACTTCAAGTATTTTATAAATTTGGACACTTCAATATTAATAACACCGGACCAAGTAGAATAAGCTTTAACTCGGAAAAGGTGTGAAAAGTAAACTCAAATGCGGACAAAAAGAGTATAACTCAGAACCTTATCCACTTCTGAAATCCAGAATATTTCAAGACCCACCTTCTAATCAGAAGCAATTATTAAATTTGGAGGAATAGGTAATAGTTATAAGAAGCCGAAACTAAATATTATTAAATTCGGAATACTGTAATAAACTCGGACCCTATGGAGCAATTAAATTCGGAAAATGGTACCTGATAATCTGTGAAACCGGAAATTTGTATTATACGGACACTTCAAATAAAAATTTGTTAACATGTGGAAACTTCATATAAAGCCGGACACTCCACTAAATTCTGTTAGCTCAGAACTTTTAATATTTAATTCAGAATAACACTTCTTAGACTTGGAATAAGAATGTGATCCGGCCAAGTAGTAAAAGTCAGCGCTAAATAAATTTGGATCTCTTCAAATAAAAGAAAGTCGGACACCCTTAATATCGAAATGCGCACCCTTGAATTAATTGATGTTTACCTTGGACAGAACGAGCAATTAATTCCCGGACACTTTAATATAAATTCAAACATGGAAACTTTTGTTAACTCAGAAAAATTACTAAAGCCGGACAACCTTTTTTTTTAATTTTATATTCAAAAATTTTGATAACTCTGAAAATGATATATCCGGACAACTATATATAAGCTCGGACAATAAGGATAAATCCGGAGACTAGTGATGAAATCCGGACAACTGAATAACTCGGAATCTTAGTTCGGACAAGGTTTGTATAATCCGGACCAAATATTATAATCCGGAGTATTTCGTACTTTTTAACTTGTGCGTTTTTGGCAAAACACAAAACAGTGACTGCACTATAATGCGTGTTTACCCACAAATTTAGAAATCCTAATAACCAAAAAGATGAATGACGGAAGAAATGTTTCTTCAACCAAAAAAGAAAAGAACTTGATTTTTGTATATCAATCTCGAACCATACAATAAGAGAAAATGCTCTGATACCAATTGTAGGTCCCTATCACATGGATCGTAAGGAGATTGACAATCAATCAAGGGTGCGGAATCCCCTTGACGGATCACACAAAACACAGAAAACAAGAAAGATGAAGAACACAATGCAAAATACTATTAAACTGACCTTCTATGTTTATCAAAACAGAGTTCTTACAATCATTCAAGGTCACACGAGACTCACAGCCAATCTCTGTGTATTCCCTCACTCAATCTCTCAATCACTGCTCTCACTGAATGACTACAACTTCTCTCTGATGTCTGGACCTCTAGAACTCTGCCTAAAACCCTAGTGCATAATGTTTATATACCACACATGCAGACTGGGCTAGGCCCGCGTACATAATTAAATAACCCGGACTAAATACAAAGACAAAAACAAATCTCGGACATCTAACATCATCTATAAACTCGGACTTAATGATCTTGTGAGAAACTCGGAATCCTAGATGAATTCATAAACTCGGACCAAGCTCCTCAAGATACTCAGATTCCTTAAGGTCTTGTAAAACTCGGACTGTCTGTGCTTGGATAAACTCGGACTCAAAAGTCTACTTGAGAAACTCAGATCTTTGCTTTCTTCATAAACCCTGACTCTAAGAGAAACCCTGACTCCTTGTCCTCATAAACCCTGAAGCCTTGATCTTTCATAAACCTTGAAGCCTTGAGAAACCCTGACTCCTTTAATTACTATCAACCTTGGACATGTTTAGTTCTCAATGTAATCCAAGTATGAAAATTTTATCCAAAGACCATAACCAAAGCTGTTGTCACATAACATGCACCAACAATATATTATCTTTATAAAACGCAAAGTTAGCGGCAATTTCTTATCCATTAAAAAAACATAAACCACAATTACCAAAATAATATTCTATAACTAGAAACTGCCCCTCAAAAAGAAAAACACTAGAAACTATAGTTGATTTTATTGTGATGTAAACTTTAAACGTCAATTTTAGTTTGATAAGAATTTAGAATCAACAGTTCAGATAACATCATTCACAACTAATACCAACTTCCCCAACTCTATTTTAACGTTTAAGCACTAAACCCAAGTCTCTTAACATTCACAATTCAACCAGAACAGACAATAATAATTAAAATTGTTTGAGTGCTTTTAATGCCCATGAGAAAGCGGACGTATTATGCAAATTTGGACTTACAGGTTGCGCAGAATCAAGAGATTTGAATGGTTCCAGCGAGTGAAGTAGCTCCAGTGAACCTGAAGAATTTCCGACGAACACTCACAGTTGAGGTTCAGGTGTTTTGAGGTGTGGTTCGCGGTGTAAAACGTTCCGAACGACATGGGAGTGTTATATTTATAATTCTAACGAATCGCCAACACCAATTTCTGCCGATGTATGGTGAAGCAAGGTGATGGGTGTAGGGTGGTGGTGGTGGGGGTGAGATGAATTGTAAAAGAGAAAGACGTAACTGGGTTTTTCTTAAATCTAGGAATTCATAAGACTAATTTAAATGTCAATTCTTATGTTTTTTGTTATTTGCTACATGTCCTTCTATTATTACTTCCTACCTAAAGCAAACTTTCTATCCTCTCCCTAATTGTCCCTATATATGTTTTATTACCTTTATATATATATATATATATATATATATATATATATATATATATATATATATATATATATAGGGTTTGGTTAACGTACAAATGTCCTTATCGTACATTACGTACGCTACAATCTCAGCCGTCCGATCATCTTCCCGTATTGAATTCGCATGTTGTTTTTTTGTAACAATTTCGCATGTTAGTTTTTTAACATGCGATTTCATCAAAATTACCACATGCGAAATTGTTACAAAAAAACAACATGCTATTTCATCAAAATTATCACATGCGAAATTGGTACAAAAAACAACATGCGAATTCATAAAAAATTATCACATGCGAAATTGGTACAAAAAAACAACATGTGAATTCATCAAATATTATCACATGCGAAATTGTTATAAAAAAAAACAACATTCGATTTTAAAATGCAGGAAGATGATCTGACGGCTGAGATTGAAGCGTACGTAATGTACAATAAGCAATATTGTACAGTACTCTTTACCTATATATATATATATATATATATATGAAAAACAATTATTATTGCCCAAAATAATAACCAAGAGTTAAGTGTTTTTTATAAGAAAAACGTATATAAACATTGAAAATAAAAGCTAAACACAAAAAACACAATAAGTATAAACATGAAATAATATAAAGAGTAAACTTTCAAAATGGTCCTTGAGGTTTGGTCACTTTTGCCATTTTAGTCCAAAATTCAAACCTTTTAAATCTGGGTCCATGTGGTTTCAATTTTGATGCCTTTTTCATCCAAAAGCAAATCTGGTTAGATTTTTCGGTTAACATTCAACTTTTTTTTGTTTTTTTTTTCTCCCTTTTAATAAAAGGCAAAATGGTCATATTTTTTTAATCTGTTATAATAAAACGCTAAAAGAACATTTTGTTCTTCATTAAAAGGGAGGAAAAAGAAAAAAAAAAACTAGATGTTAACTAAAAAATCTGAACAGATTTTGATTTTGGATGAAAATAACAACAAAATTAAAACCACAGGGACCTAGATTCAAAAGATTTGAGTTTTGGACTAAAGTGGCAAAAATGACCAAACCTCAGGAACCATTTTGGCAGTTTACTCTAATATAAAACTTAAAATATATAAAAAAACATTCATAAGTAAAGCAACTTGATTTTTTCTTTAACATGTGTAGAGAACCAGCATGTTTTTGTCTCTTTTACCTTTGACACATTTGGCTCCCTAGCTCCAGAAGCTATCCAATTCCTAATCAGGTTCCAACGGGTCATCCACAACAATTGCTTAAACTCAGGGGGACGGAGTTTTGTCTTTGTTAGATTAGTGTTTGCAATTCAAAAAAAGATGGCGATGTAGCTTGTTGTCTGTCTACCTTCTGTTTTAATGTAACTTGACAATTAGTTGAGTTTTATCAAATGAATGGAAAAAAAAATGTGTAATACGTGTAACATAACCAAATTATCTTTGAAAGCCTCATTTTCACCTTCGTCAATGGTCATGTGGGAGTCGGATTATTGGCTGCTGATGTGATGTCCAGGAAATTACGTGGTTAATTCACTATTTTCTTCATTAAGACATCATTTAGTATTTAAAGGCTTACTATCTATCAATCTACACATTATTATGATGTGATGTCCAGGAAATTACGTGGTTAATTAACTATTTTCTTCGTTAAAACATCGTTTAGTATTTCTTGCTTACTATTTAAACCAAAGGGTATGGTGAGATAGTCCTCAAAGAGACCATCCGTCACGTAGACGCCAAGTAAGTAAAGGTGGAGGACCATCCCCTTCGGGACTACCTAAGGGTGTGGAGGGGAAGCAATGACTATCCAAGAGAGTTGTACCTTGTGCTGATTTACTTGTACCCTGCAAGGAGAGAGAGAGAGAGCAAATTTGTGGGGGCCACCAATCAACAAGCACCCAATCAACAAGCCCTGTCTCCTCCGTCTTCTGTCCGACGATGGCGACGTGACGAGCCCAAGGGGGCGGTGTGGGACGAGCATGGACGCCGGCGACGGGGGGAGACGACCCCCATACCGGACGGTCTTATCAATCTACATATTATTATGAATTTATAAAACTCACAAAAAATAATTAATGCTTACTATTTATCAATCTATATATTATTATGAATGTATAACTCACAAAAAAAATAATAAAATAATTATATGTAATAAGATAGAGATATGATAGATACCCGATATGAGATTGTCTTAATAGAGAATGATGTTTTTTTATTTCAGATTAGAATGTTGCTATGATATTATTATATAGAGTAAATTACTGTTTTGGCCCCTATAGTTTAGCTAGTTTAACCATTTCAGCAAAAAAAAAATCATTTAATATATCAGACCCTGAGATTGCAATTTATAACAGTTTTGGCCCCTGATATTAACTTTGTTACTTAGTTGCAGTTAAGTGTAAGTGTAATTAGGTTATTATATACCTTAGGGACTATTTTTGATAATTACAAAGTTCATTTAATATTTAAGAGATTATTAATGTAATTACTCAAGTTTTTTTATTATTTCGTTATTTTCATGATTATTATTTAACAGTACGTTTTAAATACACAGATGAATATGTATTTTCATTAACTGTTTGTTTTTATAAAAGTCGTTTTAAAAAATAGGTTATTGGATTTTAATAATCCTAAGTTTCACCTGTTGCCGATAATAATCCCAACTTTAAAAATTCCGTCCAATAATCCCAACTTGTAAAAGTTTGGCGGTCATTGATCATTTTCAAACAAATAAGAATTTGGTCTTCTCAATAGATTCAATTACGCCTAGAGACTCCTTAATTGATTTAAGTGCACCTATGTTAGAAAATGATCAATGGCGGCCAAACTTTTACAAGTTGGGATTATTGGAGTGAATTTTTAAAGTTGGAATTATTAGTGGCCAACATGTGAAACTTAAGATTATTAAAATCCAATATCTCTTTATTTAAACCATCATTCGTTTTAAAATTGTTCTTTTTTAAACAATCGTGTTTTAAGGTGTTTATGCAAGATTGTAAGTCAAATTAAAAACCATCTAAAAATTAAGAGTTTTGGTAAAGAGAAGCATGGAGGAGGTCGGAGGATTGCACGGGGTAGTAGCTTGATACATTTTCTATTCTTTTTTATTTAATTTTTATTTTAATTTTCAAAATTGAATTATTTTACTTAGGGGTTTTCAGAGATCTGCAATTAAAACACAACAATAACATTGTTACAAGAAAAGATCGGTTGTATTTTATTTCTTTTATTTTGTGATAATATTTGTAATTTAACGAGTTGATGTTAACCCGCGCGTTGCGGCGGGATGTTGATTATAAATGTTTAGTGTCAATACATGAGATACAAAAATTACAAAGGAAATAAATTCAATCTGTACAGAACAAAATGTTGGACAAATACAATCTCATAACCATGCGTGAAATGTTACTAAACCATTCATCGTCATGTTTTCACATAGAATAGTTAATCTTAAACCCTTCATAGAGTATTCATTTGACCAGATTGTTTGAAAATACTTATACCCATATGAGTGTAGAGATAGACAGTTAACATAGGCAAAAAAACATTCTTTGTATTTATGCGCATAAGTTTTGAAAATTATCATATGGTTATTTCAAGATTAACCATATTTGACGGCAATATTTTTTTTTTTTCAAAATTCATATTTGAGAATTAGTCACATATATCGCAAACATATTGAGGATTAGCAATAAGCATAAAAAAAGTAAACCGAATTTGCGATAATTTGATATCACAAATAATGTTAACCCCCATTCTTTGTTGTTAATACCTTAAATCATACTGCATCAATTATTCAACATCTTCAACAGTGTATTCACATTGAAATGAAGTTTCAATTAATAAAAAGAATAAGAGTCAAACTTGTTTTGTAAAGGCTACTGTTTGGAGATGGAGCAAAATATATAAGAGAAAACGTATTACCACCGTAAAACATAACCGATTTCCTATGAAATGCTTGCGTTAATACCATACATCTGAACCGGGACCACAATATCACGCAAAGGCTATTGTTTGGTACGAAACAAATTAAATCAAGATTTTGTAACGGAGATCATGGTTTCACACTTTCAAACAAAGCCTATTATTTGGTACGAAGCAAATACAATGAATATTTGAAAAGTAAATAGAGTTTAGAAAATCCGATTTCGACAATAGAATACTAATATTGATGAAAAACCAATTCGAATCGTTTTCCTGTTAATCGTAATGCATGTCTTTAAACATCTTGAAGAAAAACCCATTCAATTCAACATTGAGCATAAAATTTCAATAAAAAAAAAAAAAAAAAAAAAAAAAAGATTTTAGTCAAGAAAATAAGTAGGTTTGAGTATTGTTTTTTTTTTTCTCAAAGACCACTAAATTTGTTTTCCAGCGATTAATTTGGCGTGTGAAGATTTGCATATAAACCGAAAGAAACTTTATTGAATCGATTCACAACCAATTGAATGAATCAATTAAATGCAAGATACGAAGAAGAAAATTAAACGCAAAGATACGAAGAAAATTACATACAAATTCAAGTAAAAAAAACATTCAAAGGAATGAATGACAATACTTGCATGAAAATGGTGGGCCTTAAGATCGTAGAAACGGTTGAACAGTGTATATGTATATGGCGTTCAAATTATGGTGTAATAGAAAACCCTAAAATATTTGATTCTAGAACCTGCCAAAATATGTTGATACTCTGGTTTAGGAAGTATGATTTTAATATTAAACTAATATATTTGATTCAAGAAACTGCCAAAAAGCCATTCAAATATGTGAAAGGGAAGTTAAAAGCCATTCAAAATATGATGAAAGGAAGTGACGTTTTTTTTTTTTTTTTTGCTTAAGTAAATCACACCGCTTCGTATTTTAAATGCGGCACACCATTTCATATTTTAGATACGCTGAACCAAAACGTATATTAGTCATACCCTGTCGCATTGGTTTTTCTTTTTTGGGTGCGTCGCATTGAGGACGATGCATATGTACGAAGAGGTGTGTGTGAAACGGTGCGAGGGGGATAAAAATTAATTGTTTGTTGCGCAAAAGGATAGGAGTCAATTGGTGGGGACTCTTAATTGCTTTTTGTATGCATATATAATATATACTATTTATATAAAAAATATAAAAAAAGCATGTAGCCTAAGATCTTTTAAATTAAAAATCATGACTTTTTTAAATTACGACGTAATGTGTTTTATTTTTAAGTTTCGATGTATAGAATCAAGTTGTTACAACAGACCGAATATGTCAAGATGTCGTTTTGTTCATTTGAGGATCTTGGGGTTTTTTTTTTTCTTTTAGTCGATATAACGCGTGCTGCTACAATAACGAACTAATTTGATACCGATTGAATTTCTGCCGCAACGCACGGATTAAATCTCGCTAGTTAGATTAATGATTCTCCTTTCATTTAAAAATTAAGAAAAAACTCGAAAATGGGAAACACAAAAGGGACAAAATAAGGTGCCCAGGTCAATTCCATATTCGTTGTCAAACAACCAGCTTTTCAATTATTAAATTAAAAATGGTTAAAAGAGAGACAACTTTTCTATATATTTCCAATGATTTCATTCATACTTCTTTTTAAGCATAACAATCACATTATTATTCTGTTGTTATGTAATTCTTTAAATTTAATTTTTTAATTAATCTAAAAGTTACTTAATCAAATCTATTATTAATAAGGGATTGAGTAAATTGCCATTTTAGTCCCTGAGTTTTGTCCAAATTTGCCATTTTGATCCAAATAGTTTTATTTTCCCCCCTAGGTCCCTGACTTTTACATTTGTTGCCATTTTGATCACTTTGCCTAACTCCATCCAAAAACCCAGTTACTCTTTTCAATTTAAACCTTTTCAGTTGCCATTTTGATCCAATTCCAAAAAATCAAAAAAATTCCAAAAAATTCAAAAAAATCTAAAAAATTCAAAAAAAACTAAAAAATTCTAAAAAATCTAAAAAATTCTAAAAAATCAAAAAAATTCTAAAAAATCATAAAAAATCTAAAAAATTCAAAAAAAATATAAAAATCAAAAAAATTCTAAAAAAGCATAAAAATTCTAAAAAATCCAAATAATTCTAAACGGTTCGCGTAGAAACGGTTCTGTTCGATACGGTACGGGTCGAAACGGTACGGGTCGAAACGGTTCGGTTCGATACGGTACGGGTCGAAACGGTTCGCGTCGAAACGGTTCGGTTCGAAAGGGTTCGCGTCGAAACGGTACGGTTCGAAACGGTTCGGCTCGAAACGGTTCGGGTTCGAAACGGTACGGTTCGAAACGGTTCGGGTTCGAAACGGTTCGGGTTCGAAACGGTTCGCGTCGAAACGGTTCGGTTCGATACGGTACGGGTCGAAACGGTTCGGTTCGAAACGGTTCGCGTCGAAACGGTACGGGTCGAAACGGTTCGTGCCGAAACATTTAATGATTTTTGGATTTTTTAGAATTTTTATGATTTTTAGAATTTTTTATATTTTTTTGAATTTTTTTGAATTTTTATGATTTTTTAGAATTTTTTAGATTTTTTAGAATTTTTTAGATTCTTTTGAATTTTTTTTGATTTTTTGGAATTTTTTGGAATTTTTTTGATTTTTTTGGAATTTTTTTGATTTTTTGGAATTGGATCAAAATGGCAACTGAAAACATTTTTTAAGGAAATCCCCAAAATACCCCTGTTACAAACTGGGTTTTTGGATGGAGTTAGGCAAAGTGATCAAAATGGCAAAAAAATGTAAAAGTCAGGGACCCAAGGGGGAAAATAAAACTATTTGGATCAAAGTGGCAAATTTGGACAAAACTCAGGGACTAAAATGGCAATTTACTCTAAGGGATTATTACATATTTTCTCTTGAAAAACTTCTTAATTACATATTTACCCAACTTAAAATTAAAATTGCATATATTCCCTTAATTAACTAATAAAATTGCAGATTTACATATTTTTATTTATTTTATTAAAAATAAATTATATAATGACTATTTTACTCTTATTTTTACTAAAAAAAAAAAACTACACGTTTATCCTTTTTTACTATTTTTTGTGGCCTTTTCATAATTTTTGTTGTTTTTAAATGTTTCACTGGTTAGTTATTTTTTTTTTATATAATGACATGCTTTATTTTTCTTTTTTCAGTTTGGGTGGTATTTTTTTTTTAAATATTTCCTTCTTAAATAAAGACATATTGCAAAACTGGGGTGTAAATATTAATGAAAATGGGCAGTTGTATAACTTTCTAACACCCATTTCCAAAATTGGGTCTGATCACTTTCGGGTGCTTACGTATGAGTATATATTGATATAGATCTAAATGTCTTTTTAATTTTGGGTTGATTTATAAATGAGTAAAGTCCTTTTTGAGTCCCTATGGTTTGTGTATTTTAACCATTTGAATCTAAAAACTAAACTTGTCTTGATTTGAGTCTTTGTGCTCTCTAATTTTAACCATTTGAGTCCCTTTGGTCTCTAATTTTAACCATTTGAATCCAAAAACCTAATGTTTATAATTTGAATGTTGTTTACGTTTTGGATTCAGATAGTTAAAATTAGAAACCACAGGGACTCAAATCAAGACAAGTTTGGTTTTTGGATTCAAATGGTTAAAATGCACAAACCACAGGGACTCGAAAAGAACTTTACTCTTTATAAATATATACATTAACATACATTAAATAATCAAAAAGAAAAATGCAAAACAAATAAATTGGTAAAAATGGCAAAAAAAAAAAAAAAAAAAAACAAAAACCAAAAACAAAAAAAAATAATTGGCGAAACAAAAAAACAACAAAAATTATGAAAAAACCACAAAAACTAGTAAAAATGGATAAGTATATAATTTTTTAAAGTTTTAGCAAAAATAAGTGTAAAATTACCATTATATAATTCATTTTTAATAAAATAAATTAAAATGGGTAAATATGCAATTTTATTAGTCAATGGAGGGGATATATGCAATTTCAAATTTAAGTTGGGTGATCAGACCCAATTTTTGAAATGGGTGTTAAAAAGTTACACAATTGCCCATTTTCATTAATATTTACACCCCAGTTTTGCAATATGTCTTTATTTAAGAAGGAAATATTTAAAAAAAATACCACCCAAACTGAAAAAAGAAAAATAAAGCATGTCATTATATACAAAAAAAAAAAAAAACTAACCATCGAAACATTGAAAAACAACAAAAATTATGAAAAGGCCACAAAAACTAGTAAAAAAGGATAAACGTGTAATTTTTTTTTAAAGTTTTAGTAAAAATAAGGGTAAAATAATCATTATATAATTTATTTTTAATAAAATAAATAAAAATATGTAAATCTGCAATTTTATTAGTTAAGTAAGGGGATATATGCAATTTTAATTTCAAGTTGGGTAAATATGTAATTAAGAAGTTTTTCAAGGGGAAATATGCAATAATCACTAATTTTTTCAGGGGGAAATATGCAATTGTCCCAATTAATAAATAACTAACATGTTTTGTCACGAGTCACAATTTTGTAAGATCAAGATTCTTTTCCCGTTTCTCTTTTTTCACCCTTTCGAATTTTCCTAAATTAAAAAAAGTTAATTATTAAATCATATATTATATCAAAATATTATTTTACAAGTTATAAATTTTGATTATTAACTAATTATATTACTATTTTCATTATTAATGTAACACACAAGTTTCTAACCTAATTATATATATAAGTCGGTTAACGTGCGAGACGAACTTATCGTGCTATGCATAAGCGAGCTTCTCAACCGCACATCTAATCTAACCTAGGCTTTCAATTAAACGTGGTGGTACAATAGTAATTAACTTTGCATAATTACGTACGTTATTTGCATAATTACACATGTGTTGGGTTAATCCCAAATTACGCACGTTATGTTGGTGGTTGTGTACCGTCATACGTTAAGAGGCTTTTGTATTTCACTATATATATATATATATATGGGACCGCTAAAATGAGAACCACCTCGAGTTGTAAGAACCGTGAGAACTACACCGTACGGGGTGAGGTGGACCAATTTTTTTTTCATAAATGTAGATGCGTGTATTATAAACACATTTGTAAAAAAAAATTCAAAAAAAAAATGTCGTGTGTGTAGTTTTGAGCACCACAAGTTTGTGTTTATGGGTACCGTAAATCCTACCGGAAAATTTACGGTACCCGTAAACACAAACTTGTGGTGCTCAAAACTACACACACGACATTTTTTTTTGAATTTTTTTTTACAAATGTGTTTATAATACACGCATCTACGTTTATGAAAAACAATTTTGGTCCACCTCGCCCCGGATCAAAAAGTTCTCATGGTTCTTACAACTCGACGTGGTTCTCATTTTAGTGTGATTCTATATATATATATATATAGGGGCATGATTTAGAGAAAACGCCTATAAGTGTGAAAACGGTGAGAACACCCCTCATCCGTTGGATCAAAACAATCTATGAATTAGATTGGTATGGTGGCGTTTTCGTAAATAACATCAACTTTCGAACGTGGACGCCTTTCATTAAGGAAAAAAAGGTAAATGTGCATCTAGAAAACCCATCAAAACGGGATCGAAACATATATACTTCCCAGAGAAATCTCCCTAATTCCAACGAAAAATGTGAAAACCCTAGAAAACGCGAAACTACAATATTATGGCGTCTATAGATCAAACAAGATCCAGAGGCAAAAAACAGAGTGAGTTAACTTCGATTTACATTATGCTAGTTTTATGATGTTTTTGGCGTTTTAATTTTATCAATAAATGTGCAGTTTCTATGGGTGTGGAATACGGAGAGTCACCTGCTCCGAAACGCCAAAGAACCACCGAGCAACGAATGAAGACAACAACAAAACATGGTACAAATAGTTACTTTTTTATGATGTTTGTTTGTAAAACTCCATATATCATGTAATATACTTTGATAGTTTGTTACTAAATACATGTATCATTTATATAATACCGTTTGACTGTATGAGAACGCCATTTTACATATATCATTTGTGTTATTAAACGCTATGTATCATTTGTGATTGTCTTATTGAACACCATAAATCATTTGTGTTATTAAACGCCATGTACCATTTTTGTTAACAATTGTGAGTTTGTGAATGTGTTAAACGCCATGTAAAAGTTATGCGTGGAAAATGTCTGTGCAAACGCCATGAAAAACTAAAACGCCATGGAAATTAATCTTGTTTTATAGGCAAAGAGGGGCTTAAAGTAACAACAAATGTGCACACTGGCAAGGCCCAAAACGCCAATAAGAGGAAGGCCTTAAGTCAGGATGTTGAGGTTCAGGAAGAACCATTTTTCAGTTAAGTGGGGCTAGAGTTTTGTCAAGAGTCCTACAAACTTGACTGCTTGGTTTATAAATCTGAATCAAAATCAAAGACAGGTAATACACGACATGGGGTTTGGTGCTGCCCTCAAGATGAAAATAGACAACATACCCACAATGCTTGGGTACTGGTTGGTTGAAACTTATAATGAAAGAACAAACAATCTAAATGTTGGCAACCATACAATACATATCAATGAAGAATTGATAAAATCTTTAATGGGTATACCGAATGAGACGTGGCCGTGAAGGGGAAAAATGCCAACAACTAATGACGAAGTAGTGGCTGAGTGATGAGCACAGTTCAAAGGGACTAACTGGATTTACAGACCAAGTGTGAAGCTCTACTTTGATAACATTGATGTATTGCAAAATACATCCTTTATTCATGTAAAGTTTGTATAGTTTGTATAGTTTTCGTGTGACAACCCTTAATTTACATGTATTCCGTACAATTTATTAGTGATAATTAAAGTGCTTGATGACTGTGCTGAATCATTTAACTGCTCTCTGATTACGGTGTTATACTTACATGTGCGTGTTAACATACTAGAAGTATACAGAAAAGTTACTAAATAGTCCGGTATATTTTCCTATGTGTTAGGAATTAATTGTGTTACAAAAATATAAGTATAAGACGCCTTACGGAACAGTTAAACAATTTAACGGAACAGTATCCGACCGAACAACCGGACATTAACCGGGACACCAAATATTTTTCAAAAACATTGTGTTAATACTTCTTGGCTAGTTATGATCCCCGTTCACCATAACACCCACTAAAATATCCACTAACTAACATATGTAACCATATACTTGGATTTGAATTAGTATTTACCACTTACCATCAAAATGTTACAATTAACCCCCCCCCCTCTCAATATTTACGGCCCCATAGGGGACCCACCCTCATCATCACCATATCCCATGGAATATTATCTCTAATTTTGATTGGGCCTCTTTATTTGTTGCACTTGCCAAGATATTGTGAAATGATTGTAATTATGGCCATAGATTCTCTAGATCATTCCATATCCCACAAGTTACATCTAGACCCCTTCCCCCTAGCCTATTTTCGGCCATCATCATCATCATCACCATATCCCACTCAAGATTTTATTTCAATATTTTATAAGATTACTTGCTTGTTGGATTGGCCAAAACATGGTGTGATGATTACTATTATGACATAAGTGATTTCCAAGAAATCCTTATATCATTACATATCTTCTCAATCCTCACAAGTTCACTTCACCTCCCTCAAAACTCTCTCTCTCTCTCTCCCTCTTGGCTCCACAAAATCGCCACCACCACCATCATATCAACACTCACTCATTTGATCCATTATCAAGTCCAAAACAAATGCTAGAAGAAGTCTTGTGAAGCTTGGAGCTTGGAGTCTTGAAGAAACATCACACCTTGCATTCTCACGCCATTTTCATCACCATTATTTGTTCACAAGTTCATCCCTAGCCCTTGTGCTAGTTGTAAGTCCTCGATTTAACTTTAGGTCACTTCTACGTTGATTATTCGAAGGATTGTAGTTGATGTGTAACACAAGAACATAAAAGAAAATGAACTAGAAAATGGTCATAAACTTACATAAAATCTGGTTGGATTAAGTTGGTATAAGCATGCATGTTGTTTGATCATTAATTTATTGATAAACCCGTTGTTAGGACACTTGTTGATGCGTTTTTAGTAACATTTACACTATAAAAAGCATGCTGATTGACATTTTCAGGCAACTTCAACAGGCTGTAAACAGATCATAATAAATCAAAAAACTGATTTTCTGAAGCCTAAATTATGTATTTTCGAAAAACAGATCCAATGGCACTGGAATCGTAATTTTTGAGGCCGTTTGCTATTTTTAAAGGTCTGTTTTTGGACAGCAGCTCAAGCTGCATTTTTCTGCAGAAAATATGTGTTATGTGTTTCATCATGACTTAAAACCTGATTAGAACTAGCTCTTGAAATTTGTACAGAAGATGACAACTGATGTATTTGTAATTACCCCACTGGAATTTCATAAATCGGACTCTCGATGAATTTTAAATAAATTATTCCGTGGACTGCAGTTAGAAAAAGATAAATCTGAGTTCAGTCCGGAAAATGAATTTTTATAAAATATTGGTGATGAATTAGATCCCGAGATATTTACAAAATAATATTTGGATCGTTTAAGACCTTCTGTAAAAATTTGGGAATTTTTGAAACAAGTTAACTATTTTATTAAAATCCCCGAAAACAGCCCAGTTTTGAATATAAAAGCTGAAACGACATAAGTAGTGATTTGCGTGTCTAAATGTCGGGTAGGTTATCCAAGAATGATATAACATGTTATATGTTAATAAAAGTGTTATGTGCAATGTTGTATGTTTGTCTATGAGTGGGGAATAGATGGGAAGGTTATATGGGCATGAACCGTTAAAGTGATGCATGTTATGTGATAGATACGTGTAGGAACTTGGTGTTCTATTTGAAATCACTAATAAACTAAGTGGTAATCATACTAGGACGTGATTGACCGACCTTGACTGTTAGCTGTATTTGAGAGTCAAACCGAGCAACCGAGGTGAGTTCACACTCTTTCCAAGGCATGGGATTCCCGGTGGGTTGGGAATGGGATTGAATTACTACTCGAACTATCATTACTATTAAACTACTTACTACTGTCCTCGGATTGAAGGGCACGTACATAAATCCTACGTACACGACCATAAGACCATCAACTCTATCAATTGAAGTCCCTCATTTATCGACTTAATTGCCGAGGCCTATGGCGAGCGGGTCATTAGTTAATAACGCTATTAGGTTTAACAAACCTCACACCGTGCCAGTCGGACGGGCGTGTACTAATGGACTATGGGCAAAGGGTCAATGCTGATAGACATTGACTTAGGGCACCTCTTACAATTTCGTAGCAGTCGATACGCGTGGTCTAGTAACACATGGGAAGCCCCCACTAATCTTCGCAAACATGTCAGGAAGACCGCGATACGAATTTATACGATACATGGTTTACAAAACGAACAGATGATTTACGAAACGAATGCTAAAACTAAACAACCAACTGTGAACTCGCTCAACTTTGTTGTTGACTCGTTGTTACATGCCTTACAGGTCGCTAGATGCTTATGGAGCTTGCACGAGGAGGAGGTTGTTGTGGGATGCGGACTGTTATGTCCCGTACTTAATAATTGAACTTTATAAACTATGTTTTGGACATTAAACTTATGAACTATAAACTTATGTTTTAAACTTCCGTTTTATGCTTCCGCTGTTAACTTAAAACTGGTTACTGTCTTATGGTCACCAATTGTATTGTGATTGGTTTTACTTACTAAGATTACGTTGTTCAATATGATTGGTGGCTCGATCCTGGTCATGTCACGCCTCCAAGCGGTGATACCCCGCATGGTGGATTTTGGGGGTGTGACAGATTGGTATCAGAGCCATTGGTTATAGTGAACTTGGTTTTAAAAAGGGGAAAAGCTTTTTGATAAAACCAGACTATAACCTGTAGAGTGCTCAACGATCCACAACAACGCTTCGCTCCACGTGCAAGACTCGACACCATAAGTGGTATGATTTATGTTATATTGTCGGTCAGATAGTTCTCACTGTGCACCAGTTAACGTGATAATTGCTATTTGAACCTTGTGTGCTTACTCTCTACTATCGTCCCACACTTATGCACTTTCGCGACACTTTTCTCACTTATGTTGCTTCATCATGAAGATCATGAGCAGACGCGGAGGACGTATCAACCTCACTCAAGCCCAGTTGACGGCTTTGATCAACGAACGAGTTGCTGAGGCACTCGCAGCAAATCCAGCAGGAGGTATAACCTGCTATATCAACCCATCTTAGGACGTTTAGATCCTACCTTCACAAACCAACCCTCGTGCTTAACCTTGTCTGTTATTCTCACACAACAGGTCAACATGCTCAAACTCCTGTATGCACATTCAAAACATTCATGGACTGCCGACCTACTACTTTCAGTGGCACTGAAGGAGCAGTGGGCCTTCTTCACTGGTTTGAAAAGCTTGAGTCAGTTTTCGAGATGTGCGAATGCCCTGAAGACCGAAGGGTGAAATATGCTACTGGAACGCTTGAAGGTGCTGCGTTAACCTGGTGGAAGGCACAGGTTCAACTACTAGGACTGGCAGTTGCTAATGCCACCCCCTGGAATGGTTTCAAAGAGCTGATCAAAGAGGAGTACTGTAGTCGGGATGACATCCACAAGCTAGAGGTGGAATTTTACAATATGAAGATGACGGGGGTCTGAGATTGAGGCGTATACGAAAAGGTCAAATGAGTTGGCCATCCTGTGCCCCACTATGGTGGACCCTCCCATCAAACGTATTGAGCTGTATCTCAAGGGCCTTGTACCAGAGATTCAAAGTCACGTGACTTCAGCCAACCTGGGTACCATACAACAAATCATCAAGTTGGCCCATCGACTCACTGACCTGGCGGTGGAGCAAAACAGGCTGTCCAAACGAATCAGTGCCATAGCTACTTCTGATGCACCTACCGACAACAAGCGAAAATGGGATGGGAACTCCAGTAAGGGTTCTGCTTCGGTTCAGTCTCAGCAGTGAAAGACTGATGACTACCAAAGTCCCGGTCAGCAATCTTCCGGTAATCAAGGACAGGGTGGATACCGAGGAAACCACCCTAAGTGCAACCGGTGCAACAAGCATTACAGCGGGCAGTGCAACAAAGGTCGATGTCAGAGATGTCACAAGCTGGGCCATGAAGCTAGGGATTGCAGGAGCCCGCGTCCTGCAAATCAGAATCGTCAGCAGCAACAGCAAGCACCGCAGAATCAGCAACAGCAACAGGGTAACAGGGGATGCTTTCAGTGTGGCGCTGAAGGCCACTTTAAGAAGAACTGTCCCCAGCTTAACCAGAATCAGAACAACAACAACAACAACCAGGGAAACAGGAACAATAATTGGGGCAACAATGGGGGAAACAATGATGGCAATGGTGCCAGGGGTCGAGTGTTCGTGCTGGGTCAAGGTGACGCAAGGAATGATCCTAACGTTGTGATGGGTAAGTTTCTTCTGGATGATTTCTTTGTTACTGTTTTATTCGATTTGGGTGCCGATACTAGTTATGTGTCCTTAAAAGTTAGTCAGATGCTTAAGCGTACTCCAACACTCCTGAACACCAAACACACGGTAGAACTAGCTAACGGAAAAAGTCTTGAAGCCACACACGTAGTTAAAGGTTGTAACCTCGTCTTAGCTGGTCAGACCTTCTCTATCGATCTTATTCCTATCGTACTTGGTAGTTTCGACGTTGTTATTGGGATGGATTGGTTATCCCACCAGCACGCGGAAATTCTTTGCAACGAGAAGATTGTCCGCATTCCTCGTTCTGGTAAAGAACCCCTCGTGATTCATGGCGACAAGAGTGGTGCTGTCGTAGGCATTATCTCTTTCCTTAAGGCCCAGAAGTGTTTGCGAAAGGGCCACACTGCCATTCTAGCACTCGTTACTGACACATCAACGGAAGAAAAGAGAATTGAAGACATTCCTATTGTGCGCGATTTTCCTGAGGTATTTCCTGAGGTATTTCCTGAGGAATTACCTGGTCTTCCGCCTCATCGACAAGTCGAATTTCAAATCGAGCTAGCTCCTGGAGCAGCACCAGTAGCTCGAGCACCATACCGTCTAGCTCCCTCAGAACTTGAAGAACTGTCTACGCAACTACAAGAACTCCTAGAAAAGGGTTTCATACGTCCTAGCTCTTCGCCTTGGGGAGCTCCAGTGTTATTCGTAAAGAAGAAAGATGGTACCTTCAGAATGTGTATTGACTACCGTGAACTCAATAAGGTGACCGTAAAGAATCGTTATCCACCCCCGCGCATTGATGACTTATTCGACCAGCTGCAAGGGTCGAGCTACTACTCCAAGATTGATCTGAGATCGGGATACCATCAGCTGAGAGTCCGAGAGGAAGACGTCTCTAAAACAGCATTCAGAACTCGCTACGGCCATTACGAGATTCTGGTTATGCCTTTCGGATTAACGAACGCACCAGCGGTTTTCATGGATCTCATGAACCGAGTATGCAAACCTTACTTGGATAAGTTTGTTATTGTTTTCATCGACGACATCCTGATCTATTCTAAGAGTCAGGAGGAACACGAGCAACATCTACGACTTATGCTGGAACTTCTTCGAGCAGAGCAACTGTATGCCAAATTTTCGAAATGTGACTTCTGGCTTCGCGAAGTCCATTTTCTAGGCCACGTAGTAAACAAGGATGGGTTCATGTTGATCCATCCAAGGTTGACTCGATCAAGAACTGGCCTGCACCCCACACACCAATAGAAATCCGCCAATTCTTAGGTCTGGCAGGCTACTACAGACGATTTATCAAGGATTTCTCAAAGATTGCGCAACCTCTCACTTCACTGACTCAAAAGGGTCTCACCTACCGTTGGGGTGATGCACAGGAGTCCGCATTTCAGCACTTGAAGGATACACTTTGTAGCGCGCCTATCCTCTCATTGCCTGAAGGCACAGATGATTTTGTGGTTTATTGCGACGCTTCCATCCAAGGACTGGGTTGCGTGTTGATGCAACGTGACAAGGTCATTGCCTACGCATCGCGCCAACTTAAGGTTCACGAAAGGAACTACACTACGCATGACTTGGAACTGGGAGCAGTTGTTTTCGCGCTTAAGATATGGAGACATTACCTGTACGGTACCAAGTGCACCATTTACACTGATCACAGGAGTCTCGAGCATATCTTCAAGCAAAAGGAATTAAACATGCGACAACGTCGGTGAGTCGAGCTCTTGAATGATTACGAATGTGCAATCAAGTACCATCCGGGTAAAGCCAATGTTGTGGCCGACGCCCTCAGTCGAAAGGATACAATACCTAAGCGTGTACGTGCGTTACAGCTTACCATTCAATCCAACCTTCCCGCTCAGATTCGCGATGCTCAGGTTGAAGCATTGAAAGCAAAGAACATCAGGGCTGAGTCCTTACGAGGAGCGAGGCAACGGCTAGAACAAAAGGAAGACGGCGCCTACTATGTAACAGGGCGTATTTGGGTTCCACTTTATGGCAACTTACGCGAGCTTGTGATGGACGAAGCGAACAAGTCTCGTTATTCAGTACATCCTGGTTCGGATAAGATGTACCACGATCTCAAGACTACATATTGGTGGCCTAGCATGAAAGCTCACATAGCAACTTACGTTAGCAAATGCTTGACTTGTGCGAGAGTCAAGACTGAATATCAGAAACCCTCAGGCCTACTCCAACAACCAGAGATATCACAATGGAAATGGGAGCAAATTTCCATGGATTTCGTTACTGGCCTTCCTAGATCTCAACGTGGAAATGATACTATTTGGGTAATCGTGGATCGACTCACAAAGTCCGCACATTTTCTGGCTATCAAGGAAACGGATAAGTTTTCTACCCTAGCCGACATCTATCTAAAGGAAATAGTATCAAGGCATGGAGTGCCAACCTCTATCAATTCTGATCGTGACGCGCGTTTTACTTCTGAACTGTGGCAAGCAATGCACAAGTCTTTTGGCTCACGTTTAGATATGAGCACCGCTTATCACCCACAGACGGATGGGCAGTCTGAACGCACCATCCAAACCCTTGAAGACATGCTTAGGGCATGCGTAATCGACTTTGGAAATGGCTGGGAAAAGCATCTCCCGTTAGTGGAGTTTTCATATAATAACAGCTACCACACCAGCATCCAAGCCGCTCCATTCGAGGCATTGTACGGACGTAAATGCCGATCACCTCTCTGTTGGGCAGAAGTTGGTGACAGCCAAATCACTGGCCCAGAACTTGTGGTAGATACCACCGAGAGAATTGCTCAGATACGACAGCGAATGGCGGCAACTCGTGACCGTCAGAAAAGCTATGCTGATAAGGGAAGAAAACCACTCGAGTTCCAGGTTGGGGACCGAGTGCTACTCAAAGTCTCGCCTTGGAAAGGCGTAGTTCGTTTTGGCAAACGAGGCAAACTCAACCCGCGATACGTTGGACCCTTTGAAATCATTGAGAAAATTGGCAAAGTCGCTTACAAGCTGAACCTACCTGAAGAACTCAGCGGAGTTCACAACGTATTCCACCTGTCAAATCTGAAGAAGTGTCTGTCAGATGAGACCCTCATAGTTCCTCTCAAGGAACTCACAATCGACGACCAGCTGCGATTCGTCGAGGAACTAGTAGAGATTACGGATCGAGATGTTAAGATCCTCAAGCGTACCAGGATACCTCTTGTCCGAGTTTGTTGGGATTCCCGTCGTGGCCCAGAGTATACCTGGGAATGAGAAGACCAAATGAAACTCAAGTATCCACAGCTGTTTAAGAAAAATGCAACCACTACCGAGGCTGAAGCTACTGCAGAATTTCGGGACGAAATTCCAAATCAACGGGAGGATGATGTGACACCCCAGGAAAAATCAGGAAAACAACGCAACTTAACTAGCTTCCTCAGTAACCACACGCTAAATTTCGGGACAAAATTCTCTTAACAGGGGGAGAATGTGACAACCCTCAATTTACATGTATTCCGTACAATTTATTAGTGATAATTAAAGTGCTTGATGACTGTGCTGAATCATTTAAC
Source organism: Helianthus tuberosus (assembly GCA_030545235.1). Lineage (NCBI taxonomy): Eukaryota > Viridiplantae > Streptophyta > Magnoliopsida > Asterales > Asteraceae > Helianthus > Helianthus tuberosus. Next base: position 30,239,893 of record CM060379.1, on the reverse strand, counting down.
TGCTCTCTGATTACGGTGTTATACTTACATGTGCGTGTTAACATACTAGAAGTATACAGAAAAGTTACTAAATAGTCCGGTATATTTTCCTATGTGTTAGGAATTAATTGTGTTACAAAAATATATGTATAAGATGCCTTACGGAATAGTTAAACAATTTAACGGAACAGTATCCGACCGAACAACCGGACATTAACCGGGACACCAAATATTTGTCAAAAACATTGTGTTAATATTTCTTGGCTAGTTATGATCCCTGTTCACCATAACACCCCCTAAAATATCCACTAACTAACATATGTAACCATATACTTGGATTTGAATTAGTATTTACCACTTACCATCAAAATGTTACAATTAACCCCCCCTCTCAATATTTACGGCCCCATAGGGGACCCACCCTCATCATCACCATATCCCATGGAATATTATCTCTAATTTTGATTGGGCCTCTTTATTTGTTGCACTTGCCAAGATAGTGTGAAATGATTGTAATTATGGCCATAGATTCTCTAGATCATTCCATATCCCACAAGTTACATCTAGACCCCTTCCCCCTAGCCTATTTTCAGCCATCATCATCACCATATCCCACTCAAGATTTTATTTCAATATTTTATAAGATTACTTGCTTGTTGGATTGGCCAAAACATGGTGTGATGATTACTATTATGACATAAGTGATTTCCAAGAAATCCTTATATCATTACATATCTTCTCAATCCTAAAAAGTTCACTTCACCTCCCTCAAAACTCTCTCTCTCTCTCCCTCTTGGCTGCACAAAATCTCCACCACCACCATCATATCAACACTCACTCATTTGGAGTCTTGAAGAAACATCACACCTTGCATTCTCACGCCATTTTCATCACCATTCTTTGTTCACAAGTTCATCCCTAGCCCTTGTGCTAGTTGTAAGTCCTCGATTTAACTTTAGGTCACTTCTACGTTGATTATTCGAAAGATTGTAGTTGATGTGTAACACAAGAACATAAAAGAAAATGAACTAGAAAATGGTCATAAACTTACATAAAATCTGGTTGGATTAAGTTGGTATAAGCATGCATGTTGTTTGATCATTAATTTATTGATAAACCCGTTGTTAGGACACTTGTTGATGCGTTTTTAGTAACATTTACACTATAAAAAGCATGCTGATTGACATTTTCAGCCAACTTCAACAGGCTGTAAACAGATCATAATAAATCGAAAAACTGATTTTCTGAAGCCTAAATTATGTATTTTCAAAAAACAGATCCAATGGCACTGGAATCGTAATTTTTGAGGCCGTTTGCTATTTTTAAAGGTCTGTTTTTGGACAGCAGCTCAAGCTGCATTTTTCTGCAGAAAATATGTGTTATGTGTTTCATGATGACTTAAAACCTGTTTAGAACTAGCTTATGAAATTTGTACAGAAGATGACAACTGATGTATTTGTAATTACCCCACTGGAATTTCATAAATCGGACTCTCGATGAATTTTAAATAAATTATTCCGCGGACTGCAGTCAGAAAAAGATAAATCTGAGTTCAGTCCGGTAAATGAATTTTTATAAAATATTGGTGATGAATTAGATCCCGAGATTTTTACAAAATAATATTTAGATCGTTTAAGACCTTCTGTAAAAATTTGGGAATTTTTGAAACAAGTTAACTATTTTATTAAAATCCCCGAAAACAGCCCAGTTTTGAATATAAAAGCTGAAACGACATAAGTAGTGATTTACGTGTCTAAATATCGGGTAGGTTATCCGAGAATGATATAACATGTTATATGTCAATAAAAGTGTTATGTGCAATGTTGTATGTTTGTCTATGAGTGGGGAATAGATGGGAAGGTTATATGGGCATGAACCGTTAAAGTGATGCATGTTATGTGATAGATACGTGTAGGAACTTGGTGTTCTATTTGAAATCACTAATAAACTAAGCGGTAATCATACTAGGACGTGATTGACCGACCTTGACTGTTAGCTATATTTGAGAGTCAAACCGAGCAACCGAGGTGAGTTCACACTCTTTCCAAGGCATGGGATTCCCGGTGGGTTGGGAATGGGATTGAATGACTACTCGAACTATCATTACTATTAAACTACTTACTACTGTCCTCGGATTGAAGGGCACGTACGTAAAGCCTACGTACACTACCATAAGACCATCAACTCTATCAATTGAAGTCCCTCATTTATCGACTTAATCGCCGAGGCCTATGGCGAGCGGGTCATTAGTTAATAGCGCTATTAGGTTTAACAAACCTCACACCGTGCCAGTCGGACGGGCATGTACTAATGGACTATGGGCAAAGGGTCAATGCTGATAGACATTGACTTAGGGCACCTCTTACATTTTCGTAGCAGTCGATACGCGTGGTCTAGTAACACATGGGAAGCCCCCACTAATCTTCGCAAACATGTCAGGAAGACCGCGATACGAATTTATACGATACATGGTTTACAAAACGAACAGATGATTTACGAAACGAATGCTAAAACTAAACAACCAACTGTGAACTCGCTCAACTTTGTTGTTGACTCGTTGTTACATGCCTTACAGGTCGCTAGATGCTTATGGAGCTTGCACGAGGAGGAGGTTGTTGTGGGATGCGGACTGTTATGTCCCGTACTTAATAATTGAACTTTATAAACTATGTTTTGGACATTAAACTTATGAACTATAAACTTATGTTTTAAACATCCGTTTTATGCTTCCGCTGTTAACTTAAAACTGGTTACTATCTTATGGTCACCAATTGTATTGTGATTGGTTTTACTTACTAAGATTACATTGTTCAATATGATTGGTGGCTCGATCCTGGTCATGTCACGCCTCCAAGCGGTGATACCCCGCATGGTGGATTTTGGGGGTGTGACATTTCGTTTCGTTTATTTCGGTTTTTAGGTAGAATTTGTTACTTCCGTTAGTTTATTTGTTTACAGGTCTCGACTGCTGAAAGTTGGAAAAAAATCCTAAATTCTGCTAAAAAGAAGTTAGTAACGAGATCCGGGCCATGGCGTACCTGAACGTGAAAGAAAAACGAGAAAATCCGGAAAACAGTCCCATGGAATCATGCGACCAAAGTATGGAATTGCCTTGGACAAACACCAAGATAAAAAAGAAATAAATTGACTTTTTGCATGCCGCGTCGCGTGAGCCAAATGATAAATCCCCTTCGCGTAGCACGAAGGGGTTGAATGTCGCGACAGAATTGGATTTGCAGCTGGATTGTGTTAGAATTTGGTATAAATATATCATTAACTAATAACACAACCCTGGTTAGGAATTTGCTTGGACTTGGACGAAACTCAGCTGGAATTTTAGCACTTTCGGAGCGTTTTTGAAGGCTTGAAGCAGCTAATCGAAGGTCGGGAGCTTAGGAAGTCATCCTGGTCGTCTTTTCACTATTCGGGTGTCTTTATTCTCTGTTTCTTCTTTTATGACCATGTTTCTTAGTCTTAAAAATACTTCTTTTGTAATTGTTTCGACAACCATTGTTGGCTAAATTTCTTTTACTACCTAGACTTGGATGACGGGATTATAAAGTTTTGATTTTTATTATGTTTATTTAATTATTTATGGATTTTTACAAAAGTAGTCGATTTGGTTTATTGGTTTGATGTGTTTGCATGCTTTAAGTTGTTTAATTGGCTTTTCTTACTTCGTATGAATTTTGGTGAATGTCTTTCACAGAAAAGGTTCATGCTAGGTTATAAATTTATTTTATAATCTTTAGGGTTAATTGGCCAATACACCTTAGAAGTAATAATTGGTAATTTAATAATTTGAAGTATTGTACTAATTTCAATAGTTACGAGGTGCGAAATTATTGTTAGGTTTTCGTCATTAAATTGCTAGGTAGGGTCTTCGTGAGGAGTCTGAACTAGTTTCGTTAGTGATTGTTGTCTAAGAAGTTAAACTGAAATTCCAAGTATATCCTAGGTTTATAACCCGTGAGGGAGTGAATCGTATTAAGATACTTTGTAAACCTTAGATAACCCGTGAGGGAGTCTACTTAACCAGTAACCATAATAGCCTCTAGAGTTCCATAAGTGTCTCCTCGAGCAGGGTCGAGGGTCTTGTTCGGTATCTCGACAGGTTTAGGATATAAGGATCACGGTTCCATAATAATTAATAAACATAAAAAGTCATTACTAAAACAATCCACGATTCCAGTCTGGGCAGTCGTTTCCATCAACTGAGTAAAATCCAAGTTAATTCGTGCTTCGTTAATTTTAGTTAATTAATTTAATTTAAATCACAATTTTAGGATATTTAGAAAACCTCCCCCCTCAAATATAAAAATGGTTAGTGTCGTGTCCGTGTCAGTCTAGGTCTAGATATAACAACCCTAAAAAATGTCCCAAAAACACCCCGTAATCAAAACCCTGGACTGGCATAACGATATTCAACATGAAAAATGAAAAAAAAATATTTTCAAGTCTGTCGCGGGCCGCGACAGACTACTAAGGATCTACTGCAGGTCGTGAAACCCCTATAACTTTTCGGACACGTTTGGGGACACGTGTCATCCACATGTCAAACCTATACCGGTGACTAATGACACCTAAGCCCTAGCTAGGGACTATCACGGGCTGCGATGGGATAGCCCTAGGCTACCGCATGTCACACTCCAACCAATGGCGGAAACATCGGAGTGAGATGAAAACATGATTGTTCATAGCATCATAACACTAATTGCGACAATATATAATTAAACAAATTTCATTAAAACTAAAGTGAATACATTGTTCAACGAAACCAAGCATAACATGTTGTAGTAACAAAACATATAACATAAATAATTGTTTATTATTTAGGTGTGTTTCTATGTCCACCCTAAACTTGATTCTTCACCACATCGTCTATCAACCTGCAACATATATTAAAATAATGATCAACAAATATGTTGGCGAGTATACAAGTTTGAATACATAGTATAATATGAGAATGTTTAACTGTGCTCATATCCAAACATGATAAATGTATGCAAGTTACTAATATGCTGAACGAGTGTAAACTATATGTCAAACCAAAGTTTCCAATGCAATCGTGATTACCCAACATCGTCGAGACGAAGAGGGTGTAATGTGTTTTACTTAACAATACCTCAAGAATACGAGCGGTACGTTAATTCTATAGGGCTATAATTGTTAAGGTAGGCATGCAAAGTTAATGAGCATATAGACACAATGTATATAGAGCATATGACATTAATAAGTATAACATGTTTTCATGTTTAAACGTGGATAGAGTGTGATTTGAATAAACAAGTATCATAGTGTTGCGTGTTTTTGTATAATGTACATGTTGCACCCAAAGTGATTAAAATGAAAATGGGATCGAGTATACTTATAGTTTTGCGTAAGGTTCCACGAAAACCGAGAGTCGAGTTGATGAAGTTTGGAACACCGAAGTCACCCTGAAATGGGTAAATAGTAGTGTAAGTATTCTGTTGTAGAAAAGGTTCGGATCAGATTGTAGAATATAAGGAAATACGAAAAAAATGGTTAACAGACCCTTTCGCGCGGATGGACGATTCGCACGAATGGGCACATCCTTACGAAAGTGCACATCCTTGCGAAAGTGCACATCCTTGTGAAAAAGCACATCCATGCGAAAGTGCACATCCTTGCGAATGTGCACATCCTTACGAATGAGCGCATCCTTAAACGCAAATAGTAGTTGTTAATTGAATCGAAAAAAGAAAGTAAAATGGTCAAACATGATGAACTGATGTAAAACAGAAATGAAATGGAAAACAAAATACGTAAACAAATGTCCCGTATGCGCGGATGGGCATGCCCGTTCATGCGGACGCAGCTGATTGTCGAAAAACGTATGTTAGATCCCTCTAGATCAGTTCATTTCTTGATGGAAATTAACCCTAATGCAAACCCTTAACTACAGAATGAGTAAAGGGCATAATGGGTTCCAGATTCCATCAAGATCGTACCATAAACACAATGGACGTTTTGAACAAGTTGAAAAAGGTTTAACATTTATAATTCTTGACTCGATCTTGTATATGTGATGCTCCACAGTAGTTTGCCCAAGCAAACTAGTGGAAACCATCTTCAAGATGTGTTGAATCAAGAGAGTCTTGTAAAAATTATGAGAATTACGATAAAAGATAAGAAATGTAATAGAAAATGAAAAGAACCCTTACAAAAAGCTTCTGATCACAAGGAGGGAGTTGTAGAGTGTTTGTGAAGAAATGGCGAGTGAAAGTGGTGAAATAGCACATCTATTTATAGGTGTGGAGGTGAAATTAGGGTTTTTGAAGGTTTCGTGCGGATGCGCGTTTGGGACAGATGGGCATTTTGGGACGAATGTGCACATCCTTACAAACGTGCACATCCTCACGAACGTGCACATCCTTAACATCCTTACAAACGTGCACATCCTCACGAACGTGCACATCCTTACGAACGTGCACATCCTTACAAACATGGACATCCTTACGAATGTGGCTTCCCTTTTCTTCTGAGGTTCAGGTTTGATAAAGTTTTATGTTTTAACCGGTTTTTAGTGCAACGAGCAAAAATGTGTATCGTGAAATCAAGAATCATGCATAATATTGTGTTTAAAAATGTCGATTATGAGTATAAACATGCACATAATTTTAAGATGAATAACATGAATATGAATAAAATACTTGCGTTTTCATTATGATCAATAGTCTTGGATTACAAAATGAAACGAGGTAGAATACAATGGGTGTACAAGTGTTTAAAAATAGAAAGTACAACAATACTTGCTAAATCGGGAAAGTACAAATATGCGAAGTGTTACACCACGGGCCGCAAAAGACTTGCAATTCACCTATAAATAGAGCGTTCAGTCTGCAGTTCAACTTCGTTCAGAATCTTTCTTTCTCTCAACTTTCTGCTGAGGTTATTGTACCCAATACCCCTAATTCCACGAAGCTTTGCCCCATTGTAAGTGTTTTAACCCCTGATCACTAATTCGATACCATGTCCGATCGATCCTAAACCCAGCAACGGATGTCAAGGTGCTACCTGAATAAGGCTACACTTTGTTAACTACGTTGGGGTTTTAATCTCGTGATGTATCGATAAAGTTGAGTTGGGTTATTATACTAACACGTGTACATTGTATATTTTTATTAGGAACTCAGGATTATACAAGAATATTACCAGGAGACTTTTTAGTTAAACCCTAAGTCTACAAAGTGAGTCATTCTTTCTTTTTGCCAAATGTTTTACAAAACCCTAAATGTTTTTATCAGTTATAGTTACAGTGATTAAGTCTTTGTATTCTGAAATTACTGTCGGTATGTGGGGTTTTGTATACATTACTTGACACTCGTTACTATTGGACAAAGAGTTAGCCAATAGTAATATGACCACGAGCACATGGGATTGACCGCAGTCGCAATACTGTTTTGAGTAATTGATAGATATAAACATTGTAATCGCTCTTGATACTGTAAAATATAACAATGTGTCTTTTTATAAAATGGAATGAACTCGCCAGTATTTTTGCTGATAAAATGTTTTCAAACGCGTTTCAGGTAACTTACTTTGAAGGTAATAGAAGCCCGTTATGGAGTACTGGGGCTTAAATAAAGTGGCTATGATTACCTGAATAAAAGAAGGAATTTATGTTTTCAGCAATTAGGGTTTATCCCTATAAAAACATTTGAATGAAATATGGGTTTTAGCCCATTTGTTTAATATTAAAAGTTTGGTGTTTTACAAACTCTGAAATTATTTCCTAACTACGACCCTGATGATTTATTCCGCTGCAAATTTAATAAACACCGGTACCACCTGTCGTCTGGCTTCGCGACTCCCGCCTAGGGTAGGGTCGGGGGCTGCGACAGAAGGTGGTATCAGAGCCACATGTTTAAGCTATTTAGTTATTCTTTTAAATACTTAAACTTAAACATTTATGTTAGGAAATTAATGTAATAACTTATGTGTTATTCTATGTAAATAAATCTCAATATATATAATATGATTTTTACGTTATTTTGACAATTTTTGAGTTCACAGTATGAGTGACCAAAATGTGTCAGATGCCTTTTGACACATGTCTGACTCAGAAATGGATGTAGGACCATCCGGGACTGCATCAGGATACGAGGCAAACACGGAAGAATCTTTTTTTTTTCTGGGATAAATCAACTAAAACCTTTCAACTCAAAAAGAAGGGATGGTTTAACAAAGGAAAACGAGAAGGAAAAAGAAAAACCAATAAGCAACCATAACCCTAGTAGAAGGAATTGCTCAGTTAGCCATGACAAAACCTCTCTGAGAGGAATTAGATAGAATATTAGCGAATTGTGATCAGTTCCAACCCGTGGGAAATGAAATAAACCTAAATCTATTAGCAGAACCGGAACCCCAGTTGCTACCATTATACCCAGAACAACCTCTAGAACCAATACCAATGTACCCTGAACCTATTCAAGAGAACCCACTACCTATACAAGCATTTAACCCCGAAGAAATATCCAGGATACCAGCACCAAATCCACTAGAACAATGGTGGACCAATGACTGGGAATTTCAAAACCTGATAAACGAACCAAATCCCTATTTACCACACGGAGAACCAGTACCGGCGTACAATGAACCCATACCAACAACACTCCCTCCTATGAATCCTGAAAACATAGCTGAACTTCGTCACTATAGCGAAGAACTTATAGATGAAGGAAACATGATCCGTGCTATAGGATAAAATCTCGTCTGGAAGTACGACGAGAGGGAGATACAGTTCTGAAAATGACAAACCCTAATATACTATAATACACACACTTTCCTTTTAATTTGATAAAAAAGGATATAAAATCTACTAATATATATATATATATATATATATATATATATATATGTATCGACACATATAAATACTAATGTGTAGAATTATAGTTGTAGTTTGTATGGATGCAGTATCTATATATATAAAAAGAGTAAACGTCGCAATGATCGACGATTTTGATTAAATATGTTTGATATTTGCTTGTTTAAATTATTCTATGATATTAACACCTGATAATGTTTGCAATTCAGATGTCGAACGAAGTAAATCAGGAAGTTCAGAATAATAATGACAACGGAAACCACGTGGATAAAAGTGCTGTAGAACATATAGTAGCACAATGAATAATAGACGCCATACCATTTATTATCGATTCTATTAATAAACCTAAGCCGGTAAAGGATAATACTATAATAGGCAGTAAACGTACGCATACCGAGCCAAGTCACCTCGTTAATGGAGATAACGACATTTTTGTCAAAGCTCTAATTCCAAAATGAAAGAAAACCATCGCTTATTGTTGTTCTTACAAAGAACTCCTGTCATGCAAACCAATCGAATTCTCGGGTAATGAAGGAGCCATTTCAGCCTTACGCTGGATAGAAAAAACTGAAGAAGTTTTAAAGATTAGTAAATGCGCCAAAGAGGATAAGATCATGTATGCTTCTAACCTTTTCAAGGATGAAGCATTAGAATGGTGGAATACCATTCTTCAATCAAGAGGAAGTGATATGGTCTATAATATGGAATGGAATAATTTTAAGGAAATAATTAAGAGGAAAATCTGTCCTCCTCACGAAAAGGAGCAGATAGCCAATAAATTCCTAAACCATAAAATGATTGGGGTAAATTGTCGGGAATTTACCTCAAAATTTTTCGAGTATGCTAGAATATTACCAACACTGGCTTCGCCCGAACCAATATTAATCTCCCGTTACATCTAGGGATTAATCAGTGAAATTAGAGATATGGTCAAAGCAGCTAGACCACAAACAATCGAAGAAATAGTGGAGCTTGGTAACACTCTGACAGATGGACTGATACGCACACAAGAAGAAAACCAGAAGAAGGATCTAGCACAAAGGATTACCCAGGAAGTACATTCTGGTAATTCCTACCGTACGAAAGGAATAGGTCCATCCTCTTTGTCACCTTTATGTAAATGCTGTAAGAATAAACATACGGGAAGATGTGCTAGGTACTGCAACTTCTGCAAGATACCAGGACACAGGGAAGAAGAGTGTAGAAAGAAAATGAATGCCAAAATATGCTACAACTGCGAAGAGGCAGGCCATATCAAACCAAACCGCCCAAAACTAGCTACAGCAACTAACAACAAGGTAAAGGCAACAAAAGGACCCATGAAGAATGCCAGAGCATTCGTACTGACAACCAAGGAAGCTGAGTTAATTCCGGATGTGATTACCGGTACGTTTCTCGTTCATGATGTCTATGCTAAAGTATTATTTGACTCTGGTGCAAACCAAATTTTTATAAATTTCTGCCAATTACATAATCAACCACTAATTAAACTTCACCAAGCTTGTACGGTGGAAACCCAAATGGAAGTTCTATCAACATAAGTGAAATCCTTTAGAAAGGAAAGATAGAATTCTTAGGCCATCAGTTCACCGCTAACCAGTTACCAATGAATCTAGCCAGATTTGATATTTTGTTAGGAATGGATTGGTTGGTAGCCAATCATGCGCGAATCTTGTGTGATCAAAACTCAGTAGAAGTTAGTACGCCAACGGGAGAAAGGATCACAATTCAAGGAGAGAAGACAACAACATCCACAAGGTTCATCTCGGTGATGAAAGCTGCAAGCTACGCACATAAAGGAGGAATAATGTATATGATTTCGGCAATCATTAGCACTAAAGGAAAAGAGTTAAAAGATATTTCTATAGTATCTGATTTCTCAGATGTTTTCCCAGAAAAGCTACCTGGACTACCGCCAGATCGCGAGGTTGAATTTAGAATTCACCTAATACCAAGAACTGCACCGATTGCCAAAGCACCCTATCGCCTAGCACCGACGAAGATGCTAGAACTGAAGAAGAAACTAGACGAACTATTAGAAAAAAAGTTTCATACAAACTAGCTCATCACCTTGGGGAGCGCCCGTGCTATTTGTCAGAAGAAAGATGGATCGATGCGCATGTGTATTGACTACATGGAATTGAATAAAATCACGATTAAAACCGGTACCCACTACCGAGAATCGATGATCTATTCGATCAACTTCAAGGAGCTCGATTCTTCTCATAGATTGATTTACGCTCAGGATTTCATCAACTGAAGGTACAAGAAGAAGCCATTCGTAAGACTTCTTTCAGGACAAGGTATGGTCATTATGAGTTTACAGTCATGCCATTCGGTTTGACAAATGCCCCGACAGTATTTATGGACATGATGAATAGAATATGTAAACCATACCTGGATAAATTCATAATCGTCTTCATAGATGATATACTGATTTACTCCAAGAGTAAAAAGAACATGCCAAACATTTACAAATACTTCTATCATTGTTCAGAAAGGAAAAGCTTTATGCTAAATTCTCAAAATGTGAGTTCTGGTTGCAAGAGGTACAATTTCTTGGACACCTAGTTAATCATGAAGGAATTCATGTAGATCCTACAAAGATCGAAGCTATTACCAAATGGAAAGTCCCTGATTCACCAACAGAAGTAAGAAGTTTTCTTGGATTGGCTATTATAGGTGTTTTATTCAAGATTTTTCTAGAATAGCCATTCCATTAACCAAACTAACATGTAAATCAGTTAAGTTTGAATGGGGACCAAAACAGGAAGAAGCATTCAAGATTTTGAAGCAAAAATTAACTAACACACCAATACTTGCTTTACCAGAAGGAACTGAAGACTTCATAGTCTACCGTGATGCTTCAAAATTAGGATTTGGATGTGTGTTGATGCAATGTAAAAAAGTGGTTGCCTATGCCTCTAGACAACTTAAGAAGCATGAAGAAAATCATACAACGCATGATCTGGAGATAGGAGCAATAGTTTTTGTCCTTAAGATTTGGAGACATTATCTTTACGGTAGTAACTTCACTGTCTTCACAGATCATAAAAGTTTAAGGTAAGTTATCAGGCAAAAAGAATTAAACATGTGGCAAAGACGCTGGATGGAAATCCTTAGCGATTATGATTGTGATATCCAATATCATGCAGGAAAAACTAATGTAGCAGCTGATGCTTTAAGTCGAAAGTGTCATGAGAAGTCAAAAAGGGTACGTGCTCTTAGATTAAACATGCAGATAGATTTAAATGAACAATTGAAAAAGGTACATGGAGCAGCAATCAAGGATGATGCTGAAGGATTAAAAGGAATGATTAACGAATTAGAAAAATGAGCAGATGGAATTTGGAAATTCCATAAGAAAAGAATCTAGGTACCTATCCAAGGGAACCTACGAAACCGAATTCTAGAAGAAGCTCAAAAATCTAAGTATATGATGCATCCTGGAAATGAAAAGGACATAGCAAGTTATGTTTCTAAGTGTTTAACTTTCTCACAAGTTAAATCTGAACATCAGAAGCTTTCAGGGTTACTTCAGCAATTGGAGATGGACGTGATGTCGTGGTCACAATCAAATTTAATACAAATACTACTAATAGCTAGCGGTAAGTGGGTATCGAACACAGGGAGTTTGTGGAATATGTGTTATTTGAATATGTATCTAAGTGACCTAAAATTAAACTAATTGCAAAGAAAGTAAATTCAAAGAGTTGGATTGATTAATTGATTTTTGAGAACTAAGATTACTATTCTAATTGCAACATGAAAGTTTGGTTTGCAAACAATTTAGAGACAAATTACAATCTTTAGTTTCCAGTTTGCTTTGATGTTTATGCTATCATTCCATTAGAAAGAACCACATAGACATAGTTCATGTGTGATTACTTGTTATGATAAAAGGGAACTAAGTACTCAGATTCCTAGAATGTGAGGTTGTTACCCGATGACCAATTAACCCTTACCCAATCCTAACTCTACCCATGATATCTCGATTGCCAACGACACCAAGAACGTATGGTTTCAAATTAGATTAACCTAAGAATCAACAATTTACAAACAATCAATCACACACCATAACAAACAATCATAAAGACAAAATTTGTTGTTCTAGAAATAAGAAATCAAGCATAAAGTCTTACATAACTGAAGGGGTATGGTCCCGGATCTCGCGTCAGCATGACCGCGAAGGACCATTACCCTTATCAAAAACCCCCACCAGCAATGACTCACCTGTGTCCGCACGCGCGAACACAGCGGTCCAATCTATCCAGTGATGAGAAGACTTACCTTAAGGACGGAAACTAATGTTACGCATAGCGATGCGGCCTCGCACCTCATCCTATGAACATTTTCGTCACGACAAGGGATCTGGACAACAGTAACAGTCTCTCAGCAGGCGATGCGGCACAACACCGCATCCTGCGTAAATCATGGATGGAACAACCAATGCGGGAACAACATCAATGACCGCAAGCAGCGATGCGGCTTGGCACCGCATCCTGCCTACAAGGCAAGTGGGTCTGACACCACAGTGCAAGTGGCACTGGGAACAGTCGCCTACCGGCCCACGTGTATACAACAGTCTGACACCACAGCAGGACGTGGCATCACCACAGTATCCGACAGGTCTGACACACCTGCAAATAGCTGTGCGATGTCAGGCTAGCTACTCAACTACCCTCCTTCACTCCTCGGCTATAAATACCAACCCCAAACCAGGTTTGAGGTATCTCTTCTCAACTCTCTCACTACTACTACTATCATACTTTGCTTCCCAAGCAAACTACTGATTCTCACGCCGGAGAGTGGTAACAAGGAGCACCCCCTACCCCATCCTCCTTGTTGCGAGTCACGGTTTGTTTCGTTGTGCAGGAAACCCACCACCAGACGATCCAGCCGGCGATCCTCGGAAAGAAGGGATTAACCCTCTTGACGAGACTAGTGAGTTAACCCCACCCGGTTAACCATTGTTTCATCATTGGCGCCCACCGCTACTCTTAGCAATTTTTTACGACCATCCCTCTCTCCAAAGATCATGTCTGATCGTCAAAACAACACAACCGGGGATAACCTAAACCCCACCAACCAAGGACCTGCGGGAACCATTCCCCTAGCCCCCAATGCTGAACATATTGGCACATCAGCGCAAGGGGGCGCATCCCTTACGTTTGGACACGATTTATCACAGTACGCTCCTGTGATACCTACAGGCATGAACCTTCATGCCTGGTACGACCAACAAGCAGCTATACTGGCTGCAACATACAACAGAGCTTGTGCAGAAGCGCATGTATCTGTGGGGCCTACCCCAGCACCGCATACCCCTGCGGTCCGTACTTTACAGTACGATGGCAGGGCCCCAACACATCCGGCTTCTAGAAGCCGGCAAGAAGATCGCGGTTCCTCTTACTGCGACCTCCGCACACTTGATGAAGACGAATCCACATACGGGTCCCGCCACAGGAGCCATATACAGAGTCGCCTAGGCCCACATGGTGAAACTAGGCGACAGTCTACAGCCCACCACGGCCTAGGCATTCATAGCCGACTGGGACCCCAGTCCCACCGTGAAGGGCAAGGCCATACCGATCCGGACGATGGTACATACCGTGCGGAATCACATGCCACCAGCAGCAGACCGGGAGGACGCAACTACGTTCCTCCCACTCACACCCGCACTACGTACCTTCGTGCTGCAAAACATCACCGCGGCCAACCCTACAGGCCGAAATCTGCGGCCGAAAACTCCAAGTTCGTCCCAGAAATCGCCCACGCCGATGTCACCACCACAAAATTCCCGTTAAACATTGGGAAATACAACGGTTCGACCGACCCAGATGACCACAACAATATCTTCGTCGGTGCCGGGTGCAACGGTAGGTGGGATGAACCCACCTGGTGTCATTTTTTCCCCCAGACCCTAACAGGTCTGGCCAGGGCATGGTTCGATTCTCTACCACCAGGGTCACTGACCTCATTCGAGGACTTGCAAGAAAAGTTCCTCGCACACTTCAGCCAGCAACGACGCCATGAACGAGATTCCATGGACGTCATGAACATCTGGCGCAGGGATAACGAATCGCTTGAGGCGTTCGTTGTCCGTTACAATAAAGAGTGCCTAGAGATAGGCGATGTTGCGGACCAAATGGCACGTAACCATTTCATCGTTGCTGTTAAAGACGAGCAAATGGTTATGAATATCTCTGGCAAAGATGGTTTGCCTAAAAAATGGGAAGATGTCATGGCTGCGGTCAAGACGTACGCCCAGACTCAGCGGTCTCTCAGACCGCACATGTCAAAGGCACAACCCCAAGCGGAAGGCCAGTCTTCCCGCCAAGAGCCTAAGCGCAACAATAAGCGCAACCGGGATACATGGAATCGCGGCAGCGATTCCAGACCATATGTCCCACGAAGCAACCAGCCCGACGCAAGGGCTACAATCAACGCCCAACGTGAAAACCGGGCGTAAAAAAAGGAGTCTCGAGACCGCAGCTGGACCGAGATCAACCAGTCGCCAAGCGACGTCCTCCTCACGGACGCACAATTCCTACGACCGGCCCAACCGATGAAGTCCAAAAAGAACCAAGATCTCGCACTCTACTGCGAGTATCACAAGGACCATGGCCACACAACAAACAGCTGCATCAGTCTCCGGCTGGAGATTGAGCGAGCCCTAAAAGAGGGGAAACTGCAACACCTGTTGACAGGCGCACAAAAAGCTACCAAGCGCATCACTCCCCACAACGAGGGCACCTCCACGGGTAAGAGGACCATGTACGTGGCCTCTACCCACATGATCAAGGGAGGAAAAGGAAGACCGCGCAAGGCGGCGAGAAGACCAGACAATGACTGGAAGGACGAGCAAGTCGTCTTTCCAAAAGTCCGAGGTGGACCGCGCGATAGGCGCGCCGTGGTTATCACAGGGCACCTAGCTCACTACTGCACCGAGCGATTGTTCATCGACCCGGGCAGTACATCCGATATTATATACGAGCAATGCTTCAACCAGTTCGATCAAGAAGACAAAGATCGACTGCAGCCAGCGGACTACCCGTTGGCCGGGTTTTCAGGGGAAACCGTATTCCCCCTGGGCCAAATTACCTTCCCTGTGCGCCTAACCAACGGAAGGCACACAAGGACGGAGGAGGTAAACTTCATGGTTTTACCTCACACCTCAAAGTATGACGTAATTCTCAGGAGGGAGTCCCAAGGCGACTTCAACATGATAACATCCGTCCCCCACTCTGCCATCGGTTTTCCAACCGAGATGGGGATCGCGATAATATACGCCCAAAGAGAAGTTATGTCTACGGACGAACTGCGTCCAGCAAAGGTAGCAAGGCCTAACCCCAACACTCAACCAGAAAAATGGGTTCTTAATGCAAGACACCCAGAGCAAACAGTCACGTTGGGCCATGCCTTGACAACTACCATCAGAGCGCGCCTGAAGCAACTCCTCTTCAGGAACCAAGATATTTTCGCGTGGACACCCGCAGATATGACAGGGGTACCACGTGAAATTGCGCAACACTTCTTGAATACCATGCCAGGTATCAAGCCCGTGATCCAAGGCCAACGCCACCTTGGATCAGAAAAAAACGCGGCGATGGAAGAGCAGGTACAAGAACTGCTCTCCGCAGGCATCCTGCGGGAAGTGAAATACCAGACTTGGCTGTCCAACCCAGTCATGGTAGAAAAACCAAGCGGGGGCTGGCGCATGTGTGTCGATTACAAAGACCTCAATAAGGCCTGCCCCAAGGATTGTTACGCACTTCCAGAGATCGACGAAAAGGTCGATAACCTCGCATCATTTCGATGGAAGTGCTTCCTCGATTGTTACAAAGGCTACCACCAGGTACAGATGGCAATCGAAGATGAAGACAAAACGGCATTCCGCACTCCTACCGGGAACTACTGCTACACCAAAATGCTGTTTGGGTTGCGCAACGCGGGCGCAACCTATCAAAAGTTGATGAACGACACTTTTCGCGGTCAAATCAGCAAAAGTGTCGAAATCTACGTGGACGACCTGGTCGTCATGAGCATGGAGGAAGATACCATGCTCAACGATATCGAAAGAACATTCCAAACTCTGCGAAGCGTCAACATGAAGCTCAACCCAGGGAAATGCTCGTTTGGAATGGAAGAAGGCAAATTCCTTGGATTCATCGTAACCAAAGATGGATTCAAGGTGAACCCGGAAAAAGTTCAGGCGATCGAGCGCATGCCATCGCCTTCTACGATGAAAGAAATGCAAAGACTAGCCGGCAGGCTAGCCGCACTAAACAGATTCTTAGCCAACCATGCAGTTAAGTCATACCCTTTCATCAAGACCCTGCGGAGCTGCCTAAAAAAGGAACAATTCCAATGGACCGCAGAGGCCGAAAAAGCTTTCCGGGAGATGAAAGAGTGTTTGATCCAACTCCCAACGTTGACCGCACCACGAAAAGATGAACCACTTATTTTATACCTGTCTGCCGCGGACAACGCGGTAGGCGCGGTACTCATAGTGGAGCGGGAAGGAGTCCAAACACCCATCTACTACATCAGCAAAATGCTCAACGACCCAGAGACAAGGTACTCCATCATGGAGAAATTGGTACTGGCACTAGTGTACGCATCGAGACGTTTACGACGTTACTTCGCAAACCACGTCATCACAGTGTTAACCAACTATAGGATCGGCCCGATCCTATCCAAACCCGACATCTCTGGGAGGTTAGCAAAATGGGCAATCGAGCTGGGCGCGCTTTCACTGAACTATAAGCCGCGCCCCGCAATCAAAGGCCAGGTCTTGGCTGATTTCGTTGCTGAAGTACCAGCAAACCGCATTCAAGAATGCGAAGAAGAACAAAACCCTGCATCACAACCATCCTCCGCAGAAACCTGGGCACTATTTACAGATGGTGCATCCAACGAAGATGGTTCTGGCGCAGGTTTGCGACTTGTCAGCCCCGATGGCCAAGAGCTAACCTACGCAATCCGCCTCGATTTCAAAAGCACGAATAACGAAGCGGAGTATGAGGCTCTACTGGCAGGGCTGCGTCTGGCAGTTAAACTCGACGTCAAACATTTGGAAGCACACGTCGACTCACTACTGGTTGCAGGGCAGATACGTGGTGACTATGCCGCAAAGGGGGATATCATGATCCTCTACCTCGAACAAGCCTTGCAACTGAAATCAAGGTTCACCTCCTTCAATATTCGCCACATCAACAGGAGTGATAATAAACCCGCGGATGCACTGTCAAAACTCGCATCCACCAGCTTCCAACACCTGGCAAAAGAGGTGCGCATCGAAATTCTGCAAAATCCCTCGGTACCCCTACGCCAAGTCAATGTCATCCAGTACGGTACAACATCCTGGATGACACCGCTCATTGCATACTTACAATCAGGTGTTACTCCCGAAAGCAAAGCAGAGGCACGCAAGTTGCAATACAAAGCGTGTCATTACCAAATGGGAGACGTTATCTTATACCGTAAATCATACCTGGGGCCACTCCTACGATGCGTCAACCCCCAAGATGCCACATACCTTATCAAAGAAATTCACGAGGGAATATGTGGCATACACGCAGGACCACGCATGGTGGTGGCCAAAATCATGAACGCAGGGTACTATTGGCCGGGCATGCACCTGGACGCAGTCAAAGTCTTGCGCAAGTGTTTAAATTGTCAGCGACATGCTCCCAAGACCTTGCGTCCCAAGAACAACCTGATCCCCGTCACCACCGCATGGCCATTCCAGAAATGGGCAATTGATGTGGTGGGACCATTTCCAGACGCACCAGGTGCAGTGAAATTTATCATAGTGGCTGTTGATTACTTTACAAAATGGGTGGAGGCAAAGCCACTTGCATCAACCACCGCTATGATAACAAGAAAATTCGTGTGGGAACATATCATCTGCCGTTTCGGTCTACCAATGTGCATCGTCACCGATAACGGTACCAACTTCGCCGCCGATGACTTTCAAAAATGGCTAAAAGAGCTGAACATCGAACACATATTCTCCTCAGTGGGGCATCCGCAAGGGAACGGCCAAGTCGAGAGTATCAATAAAAGCTTAGTCGAAGGCATCAAAGCACGGTTGGGAACAGCCAGACGCGGCTGGGTTGATGAACTCCCAAGTATTTTATGGGCTCACAGGACAAGCCCAAAAACAAGCAACGGTGAGACACCCTTCAGCCTGGTCTATGGCACTGAAGCGGTGATCCCCGCGGAAATAGGACTCCCCTCACCTAGAATGTTGGCCATCAACACGATAGACAACAATGAGGAACGCAGGGTTGACTTGGACCTCTTGGAAGAAAGGCGCGGAAACGCTGCCATCAACGAGGCCAAATATAAAACCAAACTTGAAAAATACTACAATGCACGCGTTCGCATTTGTACCTTCAACCCGGGAGACTACGTCCTTCGTGACAACGAAGCATCCAACGCGGAACGCCCAGGGAAACTTGCCCCCAAGTGGGAAGGACCGTACCTCATCCAAGAGGTCCTGGGCAAAGGCGCATATAAACTACACACATTAGAAGGCGAAACTATCGCACGCACATGGAATGCACAGCAGCTTCGACGCTGTTATATGTAAGCCATGTTTTCTACATGTAACCTATTGGGTCGCAGGCCATTTGCAAATAAATAAATAGACGATTCAATGCAATATTGTTTATTTATTTCTATTACAAATGCGTGTTCCACTCTGAGGTATACACAAAAACAGATTAGCAAAATCTTCATTCGTGATACCCACACAGAGTGATAACCACACGCAACTATTATAATAGGCCAGCAATGGCAATACTGTTTGTCTAACCAGAGACAAATCTTCATACTTGCATATCACCTAGATATGCAAAAGGCAATTACAGATTTAGTGTCACTCACAGTAACACTAAACTCTTACAAATTCAAACATGCAAGTAGTAAAAACACTTGTACAAATTGAACAAAACAATTCTTTATATTCAAAAAATTCCTACACCTGCGCGGTGCACAGGGAATTTACATAAAGTTTTTTTTAACAGTTACATAAGGAAACAAAAAAGGCACGCAGGCCAGCCTAATCTTCCTTCGTACCACTGGGGCCCGCATCATCCTTGCCCTCAACAACAGGTTTTTCCTCATCATCTTCATCAGCGTATAACACTCGCAAGCGGTCCACATAGTCCTCCGCTTCTAGACACTTTTCAAGCTCCTCCAGACCGGAAAGGGTTGTGTCGTTATACGCCGCAACCGCAGCATCAAGAAGCGCTTCAGTATCCACACCGTGGAACCCGGATCGCTCATCAGTATATCCGCCCTGGGCCGCAACATTCATATGAGCAATACAGCGATTGTAGCCAGCTTTAAAACCAGCATCCCGGGCGCGCTCCTTAATCTCCTTGACACCTGATACGTTCTCAGGAGCGTCAAGGATGGCAGTAACAATCTGCGAAACAAGAATACAAAGGTTATCAAAGGCAAACCTACAACAAAAATAACAAAGGCAACGGATACTTACATGCCCGATCCCGTGCATACGCATCCATTCATGGTCAGCCTTGAGCAGCTCAAGTGAAGAAGCGTGGCTATCTCTAGCCTCTTCAGCCTCTCTTGCTCGCGCCTCGGCTTCAGCAGCACGAGCAGAGACTTCTTCAATAGCGCCCCCCGGGTCCGCACTTCATCCTTTTTAACAAGAGGAACACAAGTACACAAATAAATTAACATAAGTGCAAGACATGTACAATTTCAAGAGCAAAAGACTTATACCTGAAGGCCCAGGATAGTTTTGCTTAACTTGGTGCGGTCAACATTTGCCCCTTCAAGGGCCTTTGCAGCACGAGCCTCCGCCTCCTTGGCCTCTCCAAGAGCTTTGGCAAGACGAGCCTCTACTTCCTTGGCCTCTTGGGCAGCCGCAACAGCCGCAGCTTTCTCTTTAGCCAACGCAGAAATTGCTGCCTTGGCATTTGTAAGCTCCTGACGAACATGAAAGAGAGTTTCATTCTGTTTACCCCAAGATTCTTTCCAAGTCTTGCGCTCATCAGATAGCGTCTTGCGCTCATTAGAAAGGGTTTCTTTCCAACGCTTACGCTCATCAGATAGCAGTTTTGCAAGGGTACGAACCTGTTTAAGCTCAGCAGTTGCAGCCCACTCTTCAGTCTGCTTATGCTTCTGAAACGCAGCCCTATCCCTCTCAAGCTGCTCTGCACCCTGACGTGCAGCCTTCACCAACCCTTCGGCCTCGGCCCGCAAACGCGCATTCTCCTCCTCCTTGCGCCCCAGCACCTTGTACTTTTCCATAATGGCATTGGCCATTATGGAACCCCCCACAAGCATGGAGGAGAGTTGGTTCATCTGGACCTCAGTCGGCAAAGAACGGGCCCGGTTGACTTCAAAAGGAGTGCCCAAACCACTCAAAACCTCCCTACAAGCGGAGGGGTCAACAGTAACATCATCCCCTTGCAATACAGTCCATGGGGGGCGGTGATAGGCCGTAGCCCGCTCTTCAGTATAGGTGCGGTAATAATACTCCAATTCAGACTCATCAGGCTGAATAGGAGTCCCTTCAAAATCCGCACCCCCAGAAGCGGAACCAAACTTCAAGTGAAGCTCGCCAGTATCCTCTGGGGTGATAACATTATCACCCGAATCCACCGTGTCATAGATTTGAGCCGCGAGACTCTTCCCAGTGTCCTCCTCCCGCGCAGAGGGTTCAGGAGTAACAACTTTATGAACCCCCACATCCGCAGCAGTGTCATGCGGAGGGGGAGGAGGAGGAGCATCAAAGATGGAGAACCCTTCATCTTGGGGTTCTGCAATCAAAACAGAAATACGTTAAACTACAAGTACAAACACAAAATACTTGTCCAAGTTACGCATTACTTACCAGAAGCAACCACAGGCTTAACAGTGTCCAGAACAGCCTTCCGTCTAACCTGAATCTTCGGCTTCTTTTTATCACCAGCATCAACAGCTTTCCCAGCTTTCCTCTTCTTCTCATCAGCAGGCTTGGAACCCGCAGAGGTCCCACCTGCAGCCGCACCAGCACCTGGAACACCCAAACCCTCTAGGGTGTCAGATACTACCACGTAATCGGTATATCTGCAGAAACGAGAACGAGAGATACCTGCTGCTTGCTTCACCAAAGGCGGAACAACAGGATCCTCAGGTTTCTTCACACCGCGACCCCGCGCAGGTTTATCCACATGCTTCTTCTCCGCATGTCTTTTGGGCGCACCCTTTGACTCAAATTTACCAAGGGCCCCGAGAGTACCTGAATGAAGAATATCAGCAAGGAACCTTATAAAGCAATAGAGAAGGTTATGAATTATACCTTTGCCCTGCGGCAGGGGTGCGGTCATTACCTCGCGTGAAGCAACGCGGAAGTAATGGACAATCGCCAAGTTAAAACCTTTACCTTCCGCAGTCTTAACAATATCAACCTTGCCAGTAAAGGTTGGATCAAATATCTTCCACACTTCCACAATTTCTGATAATACATATACAAATCAATAACGAACACGGGAATAAAGCAACTGCACAAGAGTGGTAACACTTACCACCTGTTTTCTCCCGCACAACAGGCATGAAATTCCTATTAGGCCGGGTCAACATCATCCGCAACACCCACAACTCATCGTTGGTCAGCTGCCTATGCTCAATGGTCCTCAGCCTTGGGAACCACTCCGCAGTCTCTGCGGTAGGCATAGCAATATCCTCCGCAGGGATAGGCTCATTGACATTCCGCATAGTCATGTTCACAACAACTGCGGCAGCTTTAAGTAGAAGAACTTACACTTCCACTTTGTAATACCCTTCGAAGGGGTTATCAACTTGATGCTTCCGTACCGTTCTCTAAAAGAAAAGAAACCGGTGTTCACCGTCAACTGGTAAAACCCCCGGAAATTTTCAACGGTAACCGGCAGACCAAGAGCACGAAAAGTTGATTCAAAATGTCTAATACGGATCATCCCAAAAGGACTCATCTGAGAGATATGAACCTTGTAATATTCCAAGACCTGAGCAATAAAAACCGTTAATGGTAAACGAAGGTTACCATCTGTAAAAGAGTCGGCCCACATGGTGATGTGACCGGCCGGAGCACAGGCACCAGTGTCACCATTTTGGGGATAAACAGCCCCAAACTCGTGGGGCATCTGGATATTGGCCATCAGTTGGTCGAATGACGTTCTCGACCACTTCAATGGTGGTAGGCCACCACCGGGGGCACTACCACCGTCATCTTCTTCTTCACCACCTACCGGAGAAGCATGAGCAGGGTTTTCACCCTCCACATTATGAGGACTAGATGGTTCAGCCATTAATGATAGCAAAGGAAGAAATATGAGTGTACAAGAATAACTCAGAAGATCACCGGAATAAAAGACAGATTGATCGGAGAAGATGAGGGGAATGCTCTCTCTCTCACCAGAAATTTTTCGAAAAATTTGAACAGTAGGGAAACCACAAAACGGTTGCCCTTTATATACTCATCGCAATAAATGCGATACAGTAAACCGCCTCAACACGTTCAAAATAGGCGAGTTACAAGGTGACACGTGTTCAGCGACCTTTCCGCTGACGGTTATCACGCGCGCGTGGCCGCCCACGCGCCTGACAGAAAAGACCTTTCCACTCCCTGCTACAGTGCAGTTATGACCTCGGGCAGTGCAAACGTCCTTCCAAGTCAACACATGTCAGAATCCTACCAACTTTCAACAACCCACACGTGCCACCAGCCACGTAGGCAATACAAAAGCGACAAACATTATCCAAACTCAAGCGGCATGCGGTTTCTCTGGTTTACTGCACCATAACCCATACCGCATGTCGTTTTTTACATACCCCTCAAAAAGGCAAAAATATATCTTTAAATTATATAAAGGGGTATAAGTCATAACCGCACATACCCACGAGCACACGTGGAATATGCGGAGATGACACACACCAACCCGCACAGGTGTGTCAGATACTCAGAACCAGCATGGTTCTTTGGACTGCGAAAACCGTTTCTCAGGATGCGGTAAACCGCACTCCATGTAAGCTTCTTCAAGCTTCAAAACCCTCCTTTCCGGTTCACAACCACGGAGGGAACGCAAACAGCTTCTCCTTAAGGAAAAGGACAAGTATGCTGAGCAACCGCACATCAGCAACCCTGTCACCTGAACCTTCAAGAGCTACGTCCAGGCTACAAGACTTCTAGAAGCGAGTTCTTTGCTGCAAACCGCAACCACTCGTGCGTAGCTACTACAAACCGCAACTATGCGAACGATAGCTACGGAAGAGCCACGACTAAACCACCACGCGGAGGAGCAAAGCTACTTCAAGAAAAACTGCTTCTCAACTAAGCATGAAGGAAAGTGGCTACAAAACGAATGCGGAAGAGTTTCAACCAACTTCCCAAGGATCTAAGTTGGTCTCTTCCAGCAACGCTACTTACAGGAAAACTACTTTCCACAAAAGCGTGAAGGAAAGTAGCTCCAGAACAGCGGTAACAAGTCTGCCTATGACTAGTTACCCACCTATGGACCGCATAGAATAAACAATGGTGGGCACAACTCTGCCTATGACCATGTTTATCTGCCCATAGTCCAGATTCACATTGTTCGACCAAACACGGCCAACAATGGCGCAACTACCCCACGTTCCTCAAACGAACATGGCCAACAAGGTACGACAACGAGGTAACCGCAAAGTACGTGCGGTTACTATAGAGCTAAGCATCAGAGGACGTGCGGTTACTTGAGAGATAAACCGCAGAGGACGTGCGGTTACTAGAAAACTCAACTGGAGAACACGAATACCCCACAAAACAGGGTTCATCGTTACATGTCCAGTTGCTGAACATAGAGCTTGAGCAAAGTACTCACAACTTTGCACCAGCCGAAGCAAGGGTTACAACTAAAAGTGACGAAGACTGACATCTTCTGTCACGATCTCAGAGGTTGGTTCGAACCCTGATAACATCTCCAGTCACCATCTCAAAGGTTGGTTCGAAACACCAACAGGTGACTGACGACATCAGAAAAAGGTCGACCATGAAACCAAGTCAAGCCCCTGGCTGAGAATTCCGCATCAGACCGAACTTGCTCACCGGTGCGGAATTCAATATTTCCAACACACCCTTCTCAAAGGAAGAAACAATCCACTCGAACGATCTACCGACCAAACGGTCGACAGTTCGATTTACTGAAAGTAGGAGCCATCTGCATGGCCCATTTTCTACCTTCTAGACACCATAGTCCAGTATCCCTCCCACATGCAACTTGCATAAGGAAGGAACACTAGACTGGGGGGACTTGAAGGGGTATGGTCCCGGATCTCGCGTCAGCATGACCGCGAAGGACCATTACCCTTATCAAAAACCCCCACCAGCAATGACTCACCTGTGTCCGCACGCGCAAACACAGCGGTCCAATCTATCCAGTGATGAGAAGACTTACCTTAAGGACGGAAACTAATGTTACGCATAGCGATGCGGCCTCGCACCGCATCCTATGAACATTTTCGTCACGACAAGGGATCTGGACAACAGTAACAGTCACTCAGCAGGCGATGCGGCACAACACCGCATCCCGCGTAAATCATGGATGGAACAACCAATTCGGGAACAACATCAATGACCGCAAGCAGCGATGCGGCTTGGCACCGCATCCTGCCTACAAGGCAAGTGGGTCTGACACCACAGTGCAAGTGGCACTGGGAACAGTCGCCTACCGGCCCACGTGTATACAACAGTCTGACACCACAGCAGGACGTGGCATCACCACAGTATCCAACAGGTCTGACACACCTGCAAATAGCTGTGCGATGTCAGGCTAGCTACTCAACTACCCTCCTTCACTCCTCGGCTATAAATACCAACCCCAAACCAGGTTTGAGGTATCTCTTCTCAACTCTCTCACTACTACTACTATCATACTTTGCTTCCTAAGCAAACTACTGATTCTCACGCCGGAGAGTGGTAACAAGGAGCACCCCCACCCCATCCTCCTTGTTGCGAGTCACGGTTTGTTTCCTTGTGCAGGAATCCCACCACCAGACGATCCAGCCGGCGATCCTCGGAAAGAAGGGATTAACCCTCTTGACGAGACCAGTGAGTTAACCCCACCCGGTTAACCATTGTTTCATCAATAACCTTCAACCAAAGATAGTCATCAAAAGATTAGCCACTCGTGGCTTGAATCATCATCATCAAACAAGTCTAAATGTTCAAGCAAATTAAAAACATGAAAACCAATGTTTAACACTTCTCTTCAAGCACCCACAAGCTCCAAAATTCGTCTCTAGATGATAGGTAACTGATTGAGAATGATAAGACCCCTTAAAACATCATCAAGTTGGCATTTAATGTGTAAGTTACATAATGGCTCCAGACGGCGCCGTAAGCTACGCCACCTGCCGTAGCTTATGGCAGGCAAGAGGTCAACATCCGTCAATATGGTGCCGTAGCCTACGGCTGGCGCCGTAGGTTACGGTGCCCCGGATTTCCTTACGGCATGTTTAAACTATGCTACGGCGGAAGAAAAAGGCCTCAATGAAGGCCGTAACCTACGATGAGGACCGTAGGTTACGACGACTGCTGAACTTTTCTTCTTTGTTTTCTTGTTAACTTTCACATGGTCCTATCTTCTCTCCACCACTTGCAATTCCCATCCAAGCTTTATAAAAGCTACTCCTTATGCTCTTTATTACCTGCAAGACCAAACAACTAGTATTTACCATGTTCAAACAATTAACCATGTAAAGCGTGAGATGTGTGTATATTTAGACCGTTTAAGGGTTGTCCTACGGACCACCCATCAAGAGGTAAACATAAACATCAATAACTACATACTAAAGCTCCTAAACAGGGTCGTCTCAATAGGTAAAGTTTTTGTAAGAAATAGGCTTAGGTCATAACCGAATGGCATAAGGCTCAAACATGGTTTACTAAAGACCAAACCCCCTCCCCTCACAATACCAAGCTCATATATGTATCGTATGAGGTCCAACCCCCCAATCCCACACTCTCACACATCCAGACGAGGCTACCTGAAAG
This sequence comes from Helianthus tuberosus, assembly GCA_030545235.1. NCBI lineage: Eukaryota > Viridiplantae > Streptophyta > Magnoliopsida > Asterales > Asteraceae > Helianthus > Helianthus tuberosus. The sequence goes on along the minus strand of CM060379.1, from coordinate 30,213,032 downwards.
TCCCTATCATTTTCACAAGCATGCTAATCCTAGGCTTCAACAAGTATTTGTACACAAGTTCTATTAACACAAATCACACACCGCCAGTCAAAACAAAGAAAGAATCTCTACCAATCATGTGTGGCCCAAGAACTCACCAACAAATGACTAGAAAGGGTGTCGGTGTGTCATGTGGTACAATGTCAAGTTTTCAAATTCCAACAATTTTTCGCTTGGTTTAACAAATTTTTAAAATTCTCAAAAATTTCCCCACATCCCCACACTTGGGATACATTGTCCCAATGTATGGTTTTGAAGGGAAGATTGCTTTCAACAAAAAACACCAACTTTTGCTTCTACTCTCAAACCACAAATTTTTTTTTCTTTGTATTTTTTATATTAAAAGTAAAAACACACCACCAACTAGCACATCCCATAAAACACATCAACACACAAACACCACCCAACCTCCCAACTATAAACATAAAACATCAAAATATACAAGATGGAGCGAAATACGACCTGGTCAATAATATTTTGGCTGCGGAGGCCCGAAGATAGACGTCATCATCTCCGCAAATCCTCCAAACCCAAATGCTCCGCTACTGATGCTACCCTGATCGCCCTCTTGACTCATTTGTTGATGACCCATGGTATGTGGATCCACCCATTGAGAATGGTGCAATGGTGGGGTGGGATACGTCACACTACCATCATATGGAGGCAATGTAGAATAATCCACAATCGGTGGGTCCGCAACAACCGGCTGACCCGCATGCCACTGGTCATGCATCCTTCTCTGACGATCATCTAAGTAACAGTTGTTCACCTCTTCATGGTGGGCATACATGTGAGCTTGATTCCATTGCTCCTGTCTATCATAGTTCTGTTTAAGAGCCCTTTCCATGCTAGCCCCCATTTAGGTTTATTGATAAAAAAGCATTTGATTGGGTTCGGACCAATCACCAAAAGTAGGAGGTCGCCTCTATTCAATCACCTGCCCCATGTTCCCCATGCGAGCCCAATAAGGATCATAAGGCTGCTGTGCATAATCAAATGCACTACCAACATACCCCGACTGCGTCCCTGCTCCACGAATACCACTACTTGGGCTAGAGCCCCCCATCTCAACATCAACCGTGAATGTATCCTCACGGTAGTCATCATCACCACTAACCTCCTCATCACTCATCTCAGGCTTATCGGCCTCGCCTGGTCCTAGCGAACGAGCATCCACTTTCAATGCTCTCCACCTCTTCCCATCAGTTTTCAACTTATGGTATCTCTCCGTCTCTTTATATTCCCATCCCGATCCCAAATGTTGAATATCAAAGGGTTTGAACCTCTTGTATAAACCCTTGTCTTCGGCTCCAATCGCCCCATAACGCTTCAACAACGCGGTAATCAATCGACAATGGGGGATAATTTTTCTCTCACCACTATTTCGGCTAAGCCAAATGTTATTCAACACTAAGAAACGAAATGGAACCAATGGCGACCCATGCATCAACATATATAAGATCGGTACCTCCGCAAATCTAACCTCCACCTTGTCACCCCGCCTTGGGATAACATTATGCGTACATATCACCAACATCAGTTTCACCTCAATTCTCAAATTTTTTCTTAACAACTTCCCGTGTGTAGTGCCCGGGACAAAGAGGTAATCCAACATGTTTTACCATTGAGGGTGTTTTTCGGGGTTGTGATAAAGATCGTTTAAGCTTGGATAAATGTATTGATTAGTTGAGTTACTATCAAATCTTCCAATGCGGTGTAAAGAATCATATGACATTTCAACTCTCACCCCATTAACTGTCCCAACAAGTTTCATCTTATTTGGGGCCTTGAACGGAGGACATTCAAGCGTGGCCATCCATTCTTGAATTTGTTGATCATACACTGTCTTCACCTCGTTGTCATAACATTTAAGAGCCGCTTCCCAACCCAAAGCCTTGAACTTATCCGTTATCCCAAAAGGCCAAAAATCCACTTCTCGAATCTCTTTCTCACAAATGAAGGCCTCTTTCCCTTGTTGTAACTTGTTCATTTGATCGTGAAACAAATCGGTACGCCACTCTTCAGGTTGTTCAAGTAGGGACCCGGATGTCCATTCCGGTTTTGGACCCCGAGGAGGAGCATCTTCTTCCGAATCCGGGTCACCAACCCGAACCAATCTCCTCTTCTTTTGTTGTGCTTCCGCTTGAGGTTGACTCAAGGAACTTGCTCCCGCTTTGTCTTTAGTTCTCACCATGTCCTACACACATCACCAAAACAAACACAAAAACCATATGAGTTCACCTTCAAAAATTTCCCCACACTTGCTTGACACTATGAGTATAAATGTAGGAACCCCAAAAATTTTATCTTTTCAAACAAAATTTGGGCATGATGTCCCCATAATATAAAGTTTCTCCAAAAAAATTTCAATTAGACATCATCACATTTATACCCGTATGTTCAACAACTTAATAAAATCCTATTATCTAACCTCTACAAGCAAGTGTATGTAAGCAAAAACAAGAATGGAAACTTACAAATCTACAATGTACTTCAAAGAATGAAAAGAAATTGCATACCTTGGCTTGAAGAAAGATGAGAATAACAAGAACTTCACTTAAGCAAAAACCCACCAAAAAGCCACAAATTTTCGGACCTAGGGTTTGAAATTCGACTAAGTAAACGTTGTTTTCTTCCAAAAATCCACGCACAATCCGGAAGCTTGTGAAATTTTAGTCAAGTTTGACTCAAAAATCACTTGATTTGGGTAAGATATGAAGAAGATATGGAGAATTGAAGGTTCTGGTGATTTAGGGTTCTTGTGGAAGATGAAGAAGAAGGGAGATATGTGGATGGGGATCGATAGGATGGATGTGTGGATAGGGGTTTATGGCAGACTTTGAATGGTTGGGGAGTTACACACGTTTTTATGAGTATTATATATATATATATATATATATATATATTACAACAATGCCGACAATCATCCCAACTGCCCAACTCCGTACCGTAGCCTACGGTGATCGCCGTAGGTTACGGCAATGTCTGAACCAAAAATCTGCCGTAAGGCAGTTTAATAGTGGCGTAATGCTTTTTGGACATCCATAGGCGCCGTAGCCTTCGGTGATCGCCGTAGGTTACTGTCACACCCCGACCGCGTAAAACCACAAATCGCGGCGGAATTGTCGGAGAGTGTTGTAACAGAATCATTGTTTCAAAACACATGGAAATTTGAAGTCCTATGTGAGTATGCATCCTAGCAATCAACATCATTCAACAACACCTGAAACATATGTGAAAACAAAGTCAGCAAAGAAATGCTGGCGAGTACATAGGGTTTTGAGAGTGTCGGATTCGTGGCTAGTTTACATGTTGCAATACTCAATTAAAAACCTTGTTTTGAAAAGTATTGTATTGCAGCATAACTAACCAACTCAATCAAGTTGGTTATAGTGTATAAAATCTCGTAGCCATGATTCTTAACCCAAAACATTTATTTAATAAAGTCTCGTTAATAAAACTCGTATAGTTTATATCGTTTCGAAAACCTCGTTTGTGTGACATCACTTCCAATTGTTTACCCAAGTGAACTAAATAACGCCACGGTATGTAATATGATGAAAACATATATATATAGGAAGTACCAGCGGCGTATCCACCATGCTTTCATCACATTACACCCGTCCCGTTATCTAAACACTAACCGAAGACCAATCGTTTACCCAAATCGTTTAATTCGTTAATAATCGCTTTAGTCGTTTAAATCATTCTCGTTTTAGATCGTGAAACTACTTTTGGTCGTCTCGCTAATAACATTCAAACCTTTGTGACTCGTCTATTGTTCAACTCATTTTCGCATTAACAAACCTCCAAAGGGTAAGTTAACAATCATCAAATTCAGTCGTTACCCACCTAACCCACACATAACCATGGGTGCGGTCTGATAACGGGATTTGTCAGATCCTATGGTACCATAACCTAATACTGGTCGGCTTGATCAATGCTAATTAATGTCATTCGTTATGTAACTACCACCAACAAGTTCGTTCACATTATCGAAATCGTTATTAGTTTTGTATAAACCATCTCAATCGTTTTGAAACCATCGTTAGAATATTGAAATCGTTTTGATACATATGAATCACCCCAAAACAATCGAAAACAGTAAAAGAGGGGATCTATGTACTCACCTTCGGGTGCGTTTTTAAATGTTAACACAATCCCTCAAATTGTTTATCCGCCCTAAATTAAATAAGAATGATTTTTAATAATCAAAAACCACACTTTGACATGCAAAATACTACCTATGTCATTTCTGTTTTAATATATGTGAAACTGGACTGTTTTCGGACATTTAAATAAAATGGTTAACTTATTCCAAAAATTCCCAAATTTTTACAGAATGTCTTAAACGGTCCAAATATTGTTGTGTAAAAATATCGGGGTCTAGTTCATTACCAATATTTTATAAAAATTCATTTTCCCGACTGCAATCAGATTTGTTATTTTCTGATCGCAGTCTATGGAATAATTCACTAAAAATTAATCGTAAGTCCGATTGACGAAATTCTAGTTGGATGATCACAGCGACAACAATGACCATCTACAGTATAAATTTCATGATCTAACCCTACACAGAATTCAAGTTATGACAGAAATCAGGACACATATTTTCAGCAGCAAAAATGCAGCTCTAGCTGCTGTTACGAAATGACACCTTAAAAATAGTAAACGGAGTCCAAAAATTATGATTCCGGTGCCATTAGAACCGTATTTCATAATAACATGCTACAGGCTCAAGAAAATACATTTTTAGTTAAGTTACGGTCTGGTTACAGACAGTTAAAACCGGCTGAAAATGCAGATCAGCATGCTGTTTTCAGTCTTTTAACATTATAAAGTGTGTTCGATTGATTCCGTTAACATGTTTAGCGATCACAACAATACTTACAGCAGATTATCACTTATATATTTCAGATTTATCATACATTATCATATCTCATCCTCATATTAACACTACTTTAATCATACTTCATCTTTAGTTAGTTATACTTCAAGACTTGTTTAAGTTCTTTAGACTTCTTATGTTTTTTTATCATTAAGCATCATTAACCACTTAAATAACAAGTAAAATACAAAGATCTAAGTGCTTACCACTAGCACAAGGCTAGGGGAGTTCGAGTGTAGAAAAGTGGTGGATAAAAGAAGACGAGAGTGGTCCTTGAGCTTCCGAGTGCACCAAGCTTACTTGTTCGGTCTCTAGCACCTTTGAGTATATGAAAAATGGCTTGAAGGGAACTTGATGGTGGGTGTATGGTGGTGTGGTGGTGGCTGCCGAACTAGAGGGAAAGGAGAAGGAGAGAAGTTGAGTTGTGAAGTGTGTTTGATAATGAGACCTTATGAACTAGAAGTTAGTTCTTATAATCACCAACATCCCCATATCTAGTGGGTAATGTGTTTAACAAATATGAGACACAATCCATTTTAATATTCAAATAAAATCTCTAGTGGGGCCATCATGTTGGCCAATCGTAGGTGGGGGGGGGGGGTGGGGTAGTAGACTAGGTTCCAACAACTAGTTAGCTATCATGGTTAAAAATCAAATACTAGTTAGGTTAGTTAGTTAGATGTTTTATGATGTGTTATATAATATATAGTGGGTTAGGGTATTCGGGGACCCTAACTAGCTCAGAAAAGTAAGAACAATATGTTCGACAATATTTTTGTGTTCCGGGTAAAGTCCGGTTGTTCGGTTGGGTATCGTTTCGTTAAAGTGTTTAATTATGTACCGGGTATTTTATCTAGCGTTCAAATCCCGATTTATGGCGTTCTAAATTATTTTTCTTATTCTATAAAAATAAACTCGCCAAAATATTACTGAAATAAATTTCAGTTGCCAAGACTGGCTACGTTGTCTGTGTTTCGCAGTAAAAGCACTGTGTCGCGCAGAAACCCGCGATACGCGCTTAAACTTGAAAAATAACGTTTTTAAGCGTTTTAATTTATTTTTCAACACGAACCTGATTAAAATAAGATTTTAATCATAACAGAATATTTGTGGGATTTAAATATTATCCGGGCGGTCACCAACGTTCGTTTCGCAGTTTTGTCGTAATTAGTTCTTTAGTTCAAATAAACATGTTTTCGCCATACCGAATCCTTCGAAACTTATTTCTAAGTTACGTAAAGGATGTTTAGGGTAAGTTTAGCTTACGTCACAGTTTCGGAGTGTACATCGCGTTAAACTAGCTGCGTTTATGCACCAGTTTGCGTATAACCTTCCAGAAAGTGATTTAAAGCTTGAAATCGGAGTCGAATCAAATTTTAAAATTAATAAACACAATTGCACATATAATAACACCAAAACACATATAATAACACCAAAGCACATTGTTTTATTGATAACTGACATTGTTTTTCATTATACGGTGCTTACAGAACACAGTTGTCACAGTCTCCCCTACTTTAGGAAATTTCGTCCCGAAATTTTATTTAGAGGAAACTTGTGAAAGCTTGAAACATGAAGTCGAAAAGATAAGACAACACCGGTTAGAGTTCCGAACTTCTAGTAACTTTAAATAACATTATGCTTGCAAGGTAAGAGGGACACTTATACACAAGTATATGAAGCGTCATTGGTGCGTCCACCGTACCTCCATTACATTGTTCACGTTTCGTTATTGTTGTCACTATTGGTTCTTACACATGATAAATCTTACTGTGGTTTCCGTGCACTGAATTTTTTTATAATTATGTACGCGTCCATAATTACGTAATTCCTTGCATAGTCCACACAGTGCATTTAATAATGAGTAGGGGAAAAACCAAATGAATGAACCTGTGATGAGTGTGACTAGACCACCATAGGGTCCTTTCAGCTGTATCATCACATGCCACTCTTAACCAGATTCTGAATCAATCTTTAACTAGACCACTCAAGGGTCTATTTTCGAATCATGGAATGGTACTATATAACCCAAGGGTCTTAACTACCACGTAGAAGCCCATTAAGGATTTAAGATAGTACCTTTTTGAATATCCTATTATGAATCCCTCATATGAGGATACGGAAGATCCTATGAGGATTTGGATAACGAAAATCGGATCACATAATAAAAGAGAACACCTAAACACATAATCGCATTAATCATTTAACTTGACCTTTAATTTGTTATCTTTGGACACGGGTATTTAAAGCATACCAGGAATCCAGTCCGTGGATTTCACTTGGCACTTTAAATATTATCAAGAATCTAACTATGAAGATAGGAAGATATTAATAGGAATTCGGTTTGTCCTTATTGAGTTGTAATGTACATATTAAGGTGTACAAGGAATCCAATCAGGGCTCTGATTTGGGCGATAATCATCCACAAGGATTCTTAAAATAGAGCAACCCATTGCCCTTTCGTTTCGAGTTTAAGCTCGTGTTGAAGTGGTAGCTCATACTTCAATAAGTCCTCGTTTACACAAAATCGTTGTTCTTGAAGGACACGAGATTGAATATCAGATAGAGTTTGAACAGGATGAAGCTTGACTCGTTCCTTTCGACTAAGCGCATCGGCTACGACATTCACCTTACCAGGATGGTAGCGGATCTCGCAATCATAATCGTTTAAGAGTTCAACCCAACGTCGTTGCCTCATGTTCAGCTCATTCTGATTGAGAATATGCTGGAGACTTTTGTGGTCTGTGAAAACCACGCACTTCGTTCCATAGAGGTAGTGTCTCCAGATTTTGAGTGCGAAAATCACAGCTCCTAATTCTAGATCATGAGTCGTATAGTTCTTCTCGTAAATTTTCAGCTGTCTAGACGCATAAGCTATGACCTTACCTCGTTGCATAAGAACGCAACCAAGGCCTAGATTCGACGCGTCATAAAAGACAACGAAACCATCATTTCCATTAGGCAAGGACAAAACATGAGCATCACATAGCTTCCGTTTCAGCGTTTGGAACGCTTCTTCTTGCTTGTATCCCTACTCCAAAGACTTATTCTTCTGAGTCAAAGCAGTGAGTGGCACTGCGATCTTTGAGAAGTTTGAAATAAAACGACGATAATAGCCAGTGAACCCAAATAAAGAACGAATTTCTGTAGGTGTCGTTGGTGTATTCCAATCCTTAATTGCAACAATCTTGGATGGATCTACATGAATACCCTGCTCATTGACAATATGACCCAAGAACTGAACATCTTTAAGCCAGAATTCATACTTGGAGAATTTAGCAAAAGTTGTTCCTTCTTTAGAAGTTCCAAGGTCAAACGAAGGTGTTGCTCGTGATCGGCTCGAGACTTTGAATAAATAAGAATATCGTCGATGAACACAATGATGAACTTATCTAAATAAGGTTTACAAACCCTATTCATTAAGTCCATGAAGATAGCTGGGGCATTCGTCAAACCGAAAGGCATGACGGTGAAATCGTAATGCCCATATCTTGTACGGAAAGCAGTTTTGGGGATAACTTCTTCGAACACGCGAAGTTGATGATACCCAGAACGCAGGTCGATCTTGGAAAAGCATGAAGCACGTTGCAGATGGTCGAAGAGATCATCAATTCTAGGTAGGGGATATCGATTCTTGATGGTAAGCTTATTAAGCTCACGATAATCGATACACATTCAAAAAGATCCATCTTTCTTTTTCACAAAGAGGACAGGAGCTCCCCAAGGCGAAAAGCTCGGATGGATGAATCCTTTATTAGACAACTCTTGAAGCTGTTTTGATAACTCTTGCATTTCCGACGGTGCAAGACGATAAGGTGCTTTCGCAATCGGGTTGGCATTGGGTACAAGGTCAAAATGAAACTCGACTTGATGAACTGGAGGCAAACCAGGCAGTTCATCGGGAAACACCTCTGGATAATCCTGAACAATCAGAATATCCTGAATACTTTTGCTCTTGCCTTTCTCCTCGGTGACATGTGCCAGGAAAGCCACATATCCTTTTCGCAAATAACTTTGGGCCTTTGTACATGACATAAGCTTCAAACCACCAGATGGCTTCTCTCCACGAACTTCCAGAATATCGCCAGACGGAAGAGGAATACGTACAATCTTATCGAAACAAACCACCTCAGCGTGATGTTTGGTTAACCAATCCATCCTTATGATAATGTCGAAACTCTCAAGTTGCATCGGTTTGAGGTCAAAAGGAAAAAAGATGATTACTCAAATTGCCACTTCGTTTCTTAGAATGAAACGAGCACTTAGAATTTTCGAGGGAATCATGAGCGATCGTATGAACGAGAGAACTACCAATACGGTTCTTTGGTGTAGGTATCGTAGGGGTATGCCATACACACATACAACTATATTTGTACATCGGAATTGCAAATAAAGATTTATTTATAAACAAAAATCGGTTGTTTCCGAGTTCAAAGGAAAACACTAGAAACAAAAACATAAGATTCGGATTATTCAAGGCAGCAGCTTCTTCTCATCGGCCAAATGCTAATCCATGGGTCGGATTGCATTGACAAACTTTGGGCATGTGTTCCTGAAATGAGCCATTTCGCCACAGTTGTAGCAAGTACCAGGCGGAATACGAGCTCATGCTGGATTTGCTTGAACAGCAGTAGGATCTGCAACAGTTTTATTTTGGATCGCAAAACGGCATGTTTTGACCAAATGTCCCCATCGTCCACAGTGGGTACATTTGAAACATGGTGTTTGATCTGGATAATGGCCATTGCATTGATTGCAGAAAAGAGCAGTTCCTAGGTACGGCTTCTTGACTGGTGGTGCTGCCACCTGGCTAGTTTTTGCTTGATTTGGTGCAACGGCTATGGGATCCTTTGGAGCTTTACGCTTCTTTGACTTTTTCGATGGCTCGGCTTATGCTTCTTTCGATGCTTCTTGGGTGGCTTCGTTATTGAGACTAGACACGGCGACAGCTAATTCAACAGTCTTCAGGATTACTTCGCCTATTCGCTGGGCAAATTTGGCAGTTTGCTCGGACATTGGAATGTCGTTGCGATGATGAGACATTCTAGAGGAGATGAAAGATATAGGAGAAAACAAGTAAAATGTTATCGGATAACAGAACAACAACACATAGAAATTACAATCATTTGTTTGTTACGTAAGGCAAACAAATGTGACAGTGTTTAATCAAAGTAAACGGGTCACATTAATGTATCACCGAAGACATGCTCGCCTATAAGTGAACACTCACCCCAAGAGTTATTGTAAGGTTTTGAACCCTTTAAGTTTTAAAATTTCGTCACATTACACCTGTCCCGTTATCTAAACACTAACAGAATCATTGTTTCAAAACACACGGAAATTTGAAGTTTCGTTTTATTAAACATTAAATATTTACATCGTCTGGAAATCTAAATAAACAAGTTTATTAAGTTACTAAGACCTCGTCCAGTCCTATCTGTGTATGCATCCTAGCAATCAACATCATTCAACAACACCTGAAACATATGTGAAAACAAAGTCAGCAAAGAAATGCTGGCGAGTACATAGGGTTTTGAGAGTGTCGGATTCGTGGCTAGTTTACATGTTGCAATACTCAATTAAAAACCTTGTTTTGAAAAGTATTGTATCGCGGCATAACTAACCAACTCAATCAAGTTGGTTATAGTGTATAAAATCTCGTAGCCATGATTCTTAACACAAAACATTTATTTAATAATGTCTCGTTAATAAAACTCGTATAGTTTATATCGTTTCGAAAACCTCGTTTGTGTGACATCGCTTCCAATTGTTTACCCAAGTGAACTAAATAACGCCACGGTATGTAATATGATGAAAACATATATATATAGGAAGTACCAGCGGCGTATCCACCATGCTTTCATCACATTACACCCGTCCCGTTATCTAAACACTAACCGAAGACCAATCGTTTACCCAAATCGTTTAATTCGTTAATAATCGCTTTAGTCGTTTAAATCATTCTCGTTTTAGATCGTGAAACTACTTTTGGTCGTCTCGCTAATAACATTCAAACCTTTGTGACTCGTCTATTGTTCAACTCATTTTTGCATTAACAAACCTCCAAAGGGTAAGTTAACAATCATCAGATTAAGTCGTTACCCACCTAACCCACACATAACCAAGGGTGCGGTCTGATAACGGGATTTGTCAGATCCTATGGTACCATAACCTAATACTGGTCGGCTTGATCAATGCTAATGAATGTCATTCGTTATGTAACTACCACCAACAAGTTCGTTCACATTATCGAAATCATTATTAGTTTTGTATAAACCATCTCAATCGTTTTGAAACCATCGGTAGAATATTGAAATCGTTTTGATACATATGAATCACCCCAAAACAATCGAAAACAGTAAAAGAGGGGATCTATGTACTCACCTTCGGGTGCGTTTTTAAGTGTTATCACAATCCCTCAAATTGTTTATCCGCCCTAAATTAAATAAGAATGATTTTTAATAATCAAAAACCACACTTTGACATGCAAAATACTACCTATGTCATTTCTGTTTTAATATATGTGAAACTGGACTGTTTTCGGACATTTAAATAAAACAGTTAACTTATTCCAAAAATTCCCAAATTTTTATAGAATGTCTTAAACGATCCAAATATTGTTGTGTAAAAATATCGGGGTCTAGTTCATTACCAATATTTTATAAAAATTCATTTTCCCGACTGCAATCAGATTTGTTACTTTCTGATCGCAGTCTATGAAATAATTCACTAAAAATTAATTGTAAGTCCGATTGACGAAATTCTAGTTGGATGATCACAGCAACAACAGTGACCATCTACAGTATAAATTTCATGATCTAACCCTACACAGAATTCAAGTTAAGACATAAAATAGGACGCATATTTTCAGCAGCAAAAATGCAGCTCTAGCTGCTGTTACGAAATGACACCTTAAAAATAGTAAACGGAGTCCAAAAATTATGATTCCGGTGCTATTAGAACCGTATTTCATAATAACATATTACAGACTCAAGAAAATACATTTTTAGTTAAGTTACGGTCTGGTTACAGCCAGTTAAAGCCGTCTGAAAATGCATATCAACATGCTATTTTCAGTCTTTTAACATTATAAAGTGTGTTCGATTGATTCCGTTAACATGTTTAGCGATCACAACAATACTTACAGCAGATTATCACTTATATATTTCAGATTTATCATACATTATCATATCTCATCATCATATTAACACTACTTTAACCATACTTCATCTTTAGTTAGTTATACTTCAAGACTTGTTTAAGTTCTTTAGACTTCTTATGTTTTTTATCATTAAGCATCATTAACCACTTAAATAACAAGTAAAGTACAAGGATCTAAGTGCTTACCACTAGCACAAGGCTAGGGGAGTTCGAGTGTAGAAAAGTGGTGGATAAAAGAAGACGAGAGTGGTCCTTGAGCTTCCGAGTGCACCAAGCTTACTTGTTCGGTCTCTAGCACCTTTGAGTATATGAAAAATGGCTTGAAGGGAACTTGATGGTGGGTGTATGGTGGTGTGGTGGTGGCTGCCGAACTAGAGGGAAAGGAGAAGGAGAGAAGTTGAGTTGTGAAGTGTGTTTGATAATGAGACCTTTTGAACTAGAAGTTAGTTCTTATAATCACCAACATCCCCATATCTAGTGGGTAATGTGTTTAACAAATATGAGACACAATCCATTTTAATATTCAAATAAAATCTCTAGTGGGGCCATCATGTTGGCCAATCGTAGGTGGGGGGGGGGGGTAGACTAGGTTCCAACAACTAGTTAGCTATCATGGTTAAAAATCAAATACTAGTTAGGTTAGTTAGTTAGATGTTTTATGATGTGTTATATAATATATAGTGGGTTAGGGTATTCGGGGACCCTAACTAGCTCAGAAAAGGAAGAACAATATGTTCGACAATATTTTTGTGTTCCGGGTAAAGTCCGGTTGTTCGGTTGGGTATCGTTTCGTTAAAGTGTTTAATTATGTACCGGGTATTTTATCTAGCGTTCAAATCCCGATTTATGGCGTTCTAAATTATTTTTATTTTTCTATAAAAATAAACTCGCCAAAATATTACTGAAATAAATTTCAGTTGCCAAGACTGGCTACGTTGTCTGTGTTTCGCAGTAAAAGCACTGTGTCGCGCAGAAACCCGCGGTACGCGCTTAAACTTGAAAAATAACGTTTTTAAGCGTTTTAATTTATTTTTCAACACGAACTTGATTAAAATAAGATTTTAATCATAACAGAATATTTGTGGGATTTAAATATTATCTGGGCGGTCACCAACATTCGTTTCGCAGTTTTGTCGTAATTAGTTCTTTAGTTCAAATAAACATGTTTTCGCCATACCGAATCCTTCGAAACTTATTTCTAAGTTACGTAAAGGATATTTAGGGTATGTTTAGCTTACGTCACAGTTCCGGAGTGTACGTCGTGTTAAACTAACTGCGTTTATGCACCAGTTTGCGTATAACCTTCCAGAAAGTGATTTAAAGCTTGAAATCGGAGTCGAATCAAATTGTAAAATTAATAAACACAATTGCACATATAATAACACCAAAACACATATAATAACACCAAAGCACATTGTTTTATTGATAACTGACATTGTTTTTCATTATACGGTGCTTACAGAACACAGTTGTCACAGTTACGGCGATAGCTGGGCGATTTTGGCTCTTTGTTTTTTCACTTGCAAAAATTGTTTTAAGTTTTGTTTTGTTTTTTTTATTTCTAGCTTTTCTAAATTTTATAATTTTTATGGTTTTTATGATTTTTCAAAAACATGAAAATTATGCCCTACCCCTCGTTAAAAACCCGTGTTGTCCTCAACACTATGTTAGAGAAATTTGCACGAATTTCCCCACACTTGTCTCGAACACAAGTTTTAAACGGAGACGGTATTTATTTAATAAACAAAACAAACTAAACTAAATTAAATATGTACACTACCAAACCTAGGCCTCTTTCAAGCTTCCTCATCATCCAATGGCCGAAGAATATAACCCATTTTGTCGAGCTCGAGATTGTTGATGTCGTTGCCTTCCAAGTACGGTTTAAGCCGATGCCCGTTCACCGTTTGTTGCTTGTTGGTTTGCACATCTTGAATATCAACATCACCAAATCTTCCCACTCTCCGGATGACAAAGGGACCCATCCATTTACTCTTGAGTTTACCCGCAAACATCTTTAATCGCGAATTGTACAACCACACTTTTTGACCCAATTCGAAGGTCTTATTTCTTAGCTTTGCATCATGGACCTTTTTAAGTTTGTCTTTATATGCGGATGCGCATTCGTATGCTTCGTCTCGAATTTCCTCAATTTCGCTCAATTGAAGCTTCCTCACTCGACCCGCTTCGTCATAATCCGCATTCACCCTTTTGATTGCCCAATTTGCTCGATGTGCTAACTCCATTGGTGAATGACATCCCTTCCCATACACCATCCGGTAAGGAGTAGTACCAATTGGGGTTTTGCAGGCCGCCCGATATGCCCACAATGCATCGTCTAGTTTACTTGACCAATCCTTTCTATCCGTTCGCACCGTCTTTATATGAATTTCTTTGATTTGACAGTTAGACACTTCGACTTGTCCACTGGTTTGCGGATGGTACGGTGTAGCAACTCGGTGGTTCACATTGTATCTTTTCAACAATTTCCCAAAATTAAAATTTTTAAAGTGTGAACCACCATCACTAATTATAACTCTTGGTACACCGAAACGAGCGAAGATGTTTGATTGCACGAACTTGCACATAACGGAATGGTCATTGGTTCTTGTAGCAATAGCTTCAATCCATTTCGCTACGTAATCCACCGCAACCAATATGTACAAAAACCCGTTTGAATTTGGAAAAGGACCTATGAAGTCTATTCCCCAAACATCAAACACCTCAACCACCAAGATTGGTTGTAAAGGCATTTCATCCCACTTCGATATGCTTCCCACTTTTTGACAATTTACACAATTTCGAGCAAACTCGCAAGCATCTTTAAAAATTGTAGGCCAATAAAACCCACATGTCAACACCCGATATCCCGTTTTGTTTCCACTAAAATGACCTCCACATGCCGATGAATGGGCATGGGTTAAAATCTCTAACACTTCAGTTTCGGGAACACATCTCCGTATCACTTGATCGGGTCCAATCTTAAAGAGATCCGGTTGATCCCATATGTATTGCTTGACTTGGCTAAAAAATTGTTGTCTTCATTTCTTGGTCCACTGACTTGGAATTACACCCTTGGCCAAATAATTAACATAGTGGGCATACCAAGGTGCAACAAAAGTAGAGACGGTCAACAATTGCTCATCGGAGAACCGTTCATTAATTTCACTCGGATCATCAACACCTTCTAATGGGATTCGGCACAAGTGATCCGCCACAACATTTTCACAACCCTTCTTGTCCCGAATTTCTAAGTCAAACTCTTGCAACAAAAGCACCCAACAAAACAACCGGGACTTTGCATCCTTCTTTTCCATCAAATATCGGACAGCACTATGGTCCGAATACACGATCACCTTGCTCCCCCAAATGTAAGATCTAAACTTGTCCAAGGCATACACTACCGCTAATAATTCTTTTTCGGTTGTGGTATAATTCAGTTGCGCCTCGGACAAAGTTTTAATTGCATAATAAATCACCACTGGCTTCTTATCAACTCTTTGACCCAAAACCACTCCAATGGTCGTGTCGCTAGCATCACACATAATTTCAAACGGCTTCGACCAATCCGGTGGTTGCAAGATAGGAGCTTTCACCAGCTGTTCCTTCAAAACATTAAACGCTTGCAAACATTCGTTAGTAAAATCAAACAGGACATCTTTCAATAACAAATTACATAAAGGCTTTGTAATTACACTAAAACCTTTAATAAACCTTCTATAGAAACTCGCATGTCCCAAAAATGATCTCACCCCCTTAACATTCTTTGGTGGAGGTAAAGATGAAATTACCCAAATCTTTGCTTTATCTACCTCCATCCCCCGGCCCAAGATCACATGACCCAACACAATACCCTCTTGAACCATAAAGTGACTTTTTTCCTAACTTAGCACCAAGTTTGTCTCAACACACCTTTTTAAAACTTTTTCTAATTCATCAATACAAGACTCAAAACTTGGGCCAAATATGGAAAAATCATCCATAAACACTTCAAGAGACTCCCCGACCATGTCCGAAAATATACTCATTATACATCGTTGGAAAGTGGCCGGGGCGTTACATAGTCCAAACGGCATTCGCCGAAAAGCGAATGTACCATATGGACATGTAAACGTGGTTTTGTGTTGGTCATCCGGGTGGATAGTAATTTGGTTATAACCCGAATACCCATTCAAAAAACAATAATATTTTTGACCTGAAAGTTTTTCAATTATTTGGTCAATGAAGGGTAACGGAAAATGGTCCTTAGAGGTAGCGGCGTTTAATTTTCTATATTCAATACACACTCGCCACCCGTTGACCTGTCGGGTGGCAATTTGCTCGCCTTGTTCATCTTTTATTACCTGGATGCCAGACTTTTTAGGCACTGCCTGAGTCGGACTTACCCACACACTGTCCGAAATGGGATATATAATCCCCGCATCCAACCGCTTTATAACTTCTTTCTTTACCACCTCTCTCAAATTCGGGTTCAACCTTCTTTGCGTTTCACGGATAGGCTTTGCATCTTCATTTGTGATGATTTTGTGCTTGACAATGGATGGACTAATACCTTTCAACTCGGCTATCGTCCATCTAATTGCCGCCTTATGAGCCTTCAACACCCGCAACAAATCGTCCTCTTGAGCTACCTCCAACTTAGAAGCAATGATCACCGGTAAAGTGTCATTCTCTCCCAAAAATGCGTATTTCAAGTGTTTCGGTAGCTCCTTCAACTCCACATTTGGTGGACATTCTAAAGAGGGCTTTGTACCTAAATCAATTTCCACCGATAAGTTTTCCATTTGGTGGGTCCATGTCGGTCTTCCTTCGTTAACCGCTAGAGCCTCTTGCTCTTTCTCTTCCATCTCCAATGCACATGCGTGAACCTGCAAAGAAACATCACATATACACGATTCCAAAATCTCTTCTTCGAATTCCTGCGGGTCGCATCCATCTATGAAATCTTCTAGAAAACACTCATCACCACTGAAAGAATTAGCACCGTTAGTAAAAATGTTTAACCTCATTTTTCTATTACCGAACGTCATGTCGACCGTACCATATCGACAATCAATTACGGCGTGAGCGGTGTTCAAAAACGACCGACCCAAAATAACATTTTGTTGTTGAATTGGGTCCGCGGATGAGTAATCTAACACAAGAAAATCAATGGGATAATAAAATTCATCAACTTTTACTATAACATCCTGCACTATACCCCGAGGAAGTTTATGAAACAAATCGGATAATACCACCGTTGTCTCGACCCGTTTCAATGGACCAAAATCATATTGGTAATATAACCCTCCCGGTAGAATACTTACTCCGGCCCCAATATCTAGTAACGCCCTTGCAGTTTGAAAATTCCCAACTTGAATGTTAATGAGGGGCGTTCCCGGATCTTGTAGCTTAGGAGGAAGATCTCCCTTCAAAACCGCACTTACCCGCTCAGTCAAATCAACCAATTTATGCAGTTTTTGTTGCCTCTTTTGAGTACACAATTCTTTTAAAAATTTGGCATAAGCGGGTACTTGTTTGATTGCTTCAAGTAAAGGAAGATTAATTTTAACTTGTTTAAACACCTCCCACATCTCTTCCTTTTGAGGACCCCGTTTTGAAATAAAATTCTTTTTCCCCGGATCTAACAAAGCCGAGGGAAATGGTACTTGACTAGATCCCCCTTCCTCATTTTTATCTTTTCTTTCTTCATTATTTATGGGTTTTTCAAAATTGGGTTTTTAGAAGAAATTTTAGGTGTTTCATTTTCTTCCTCACTTTCTTGACCCGTTATATCTTAAACCACCCCATCAACCAAATCCGGTGAATAATTGGTTTTGTACTCTTTCCCACTTCTCAAGACACTTACATGATTAATATGAATATTATTATTATTACCAATAGGAGAATTATGGGAAGGGTTTACCTTAGTGTCGCTTGGTAATTGACCTTTACTTTTTTTTCAAGTCCGCCACTTCGGTTGCAAGTTGACCCATTTGGGTGGTCAAAGTTTGAATAGCTTTATCACGGATCTCGTCCTTTTGAATGCGAGCATCGTCCATTTGGTATCTCTTTTGCATCTACGCTTGCATTGTCTTCAACATTTCCATCATTTCATTTCCACCCGAAGACCCGCCTTGCTCTTGAACCATTTGATATTGCCTCTGAAACCCTTGGTTGTTCCCACCTCGATATCCACCTTGATTATTAAAAGGTTGGCGCGGAACAAAGTTACCTTGACTTCCTTAAAATTTCGGGTTGGCTTGGTTTGAGGGATTTCCATATCTAAAGTTTGGGTGGTTTCTCAAACCGGGGTGGTAAGTATTGGAATTCATGTTATAATTTCTATCACCCCCACCTTGCCCTTGGAATGCATTCACCTCCTCATATTGCCCTTCCATTTCTTGGCAATTTTCAGCCGCATGCCCTAACTCATTACAAAGCGCACAAACATCATAAATTTGATTCGAAGTTTGAACATTACCATCGTCTACCGCATGCACTTGAGTTCGGGTAATGGCCGGTCGTGCTCTACTTGATGCTTGAGCTTTTCTTTTTTATGTGTCCGCCATTTACTCCAAGAATTCCCAATCATCATGCTCGTAATTTGTGCCAAAAGTGCCATTTGTGATAGACATTAAGTCATGAGCATTTTCAGAACATAACCCCTCATGAAATGCATTCATCAACTCCCATAGCTCGATCCCATGATGAGGGCAATTCTTTATCATCATATTAAACCTCTCGAATGCTTCATGAAACATTTCACCCGATTGTTGTTGAAAACTTCTCAAACTTTTTCTAGCATCATTTGTCTTTTGAGCGGTAAAGAATTCGTCCAAGAAGATTTGTTGCATTTCTGCCCATGTATAGATAGATGCCAAAGGTAATGTATAGAACCACTTTTTTAAACTTGTCTTCTAAGAAAAATTGGAATAGCACCAATTTAGCATCATCGGCTGAGAACCCTTGACCCCCAATAGTATTACAAATTGAATCGTAAGCCTCCAAATGAAAATAAGGCTCCTCCGTTGCTAGACCCTTATACTTTGGCAAACTTTGCAACGAATTCGTTCAAACTTCGAATGTCCTCCCTTGATCATTTTGAGGGATAACTATTGGTGAAGGATTATGGGTGATCACCGGTCTAAAATGTGCTTCTATGCCTCTCGCGTGTTCGCGAATATGTCTTCTTGGTACACCTAACCGGACCCTTGGACGTATAGGACCCATTGGTCTTTGAACTTGCATTCATGTGGGCCCAAATTGTTGTAGAGGTGGCTGAAATCTCTACCCCACATGAGGTTGTTGAACTTGTCTTTGTATCGATGGACCTTGTGGTGGCACTTGTTGAGGTATGATTTGTTGTTGAGGAATCCTACCAACACTTGGCATTCTTTGATTTTGACCTTGAACGTAGGTATACTCCCCTTGATCTCCATCTCCTCCATACATGTAAACTTCTTCATCATATCCCCCGAAGTCATCATCATACCATCTTCGAACCCATCTTGTCTTACTCCCAAAGTATGTTGAAATTGCACTCCCGGTTGGAATGGAGTAGAATGTATAATAGATGGACCGATTTGGTATAAGTTAGGTGGTGGTATTTGTGATGATGATGGTTGGCCGGATGTTGGGAAAAATGTTGAATAAGCTGGGACAGTGGATGATGTAGGGTTGTAACTGAAAGAGTGTTCAGATTGTGTGTTCTCAGGTAAGGTAGTGTTGGTTGGTTTGATTTCTGGTGTTGATGTAGGAATGGTAGTATTTGGTGATGGTTTTGTTGAAGATGGTATAAAGGGTGGTGTAGGTTCACCCGTAGTGGGTGGTGGTGGATTCATGTACCTGATTGGTGTAACTGGTGTAGTAGGTGTTGTTGGTGAACCGCTGATTGTGTTTCCCATAGCAAAATTCTGTTTCTTCTCAAAGTCCGTTCAATTTCTGGATCAAATGCCAATGGTGATAGCTTGTGAGAGCTCCTAGTACGCATGCACCCGTAAATACCTGCACACTAACACACCCAGCATAAACCAGAAAAATAATAAACTTAAAAAGATCAAAAATAACACACGTTGCACACTACTCCCCGGCAACGGCGCCAAAATTTGACATGATGTCGTGGTCATAATCAAGTTTAATCCAAATACTACTAATAGCTAGCGGTAAGTGGGTATCGAACACAAGGAGTTTGTGGAATATGTGTTATTTGAATATGTATCTAAGTGACCTAAAATTAAACTAATTGCAAAGAAAGTAAATTCAAAGAGTTGGATTGATTAATTGATTTTTGAGAACTAAGATTACAATTCTAATTGCAAAATGAAAGTTTGGTTTGCAAACAATTTAGAGACAAATGACCATCTTTAGTTTCCAGTTTGCTTTGACGTTTATGCTATCATTCCACTAGAAATAACTACATAGACATAGTTCATGTGTGATTACTTATTGTGATAAAAGGGAACTAAGTACTCAGATTCCTAGAATGTGAGGTTGTTACCCGATGACCAATTAACCCTTACCCAATCTTAAATCTACCCATGATATCTCGATTGCCAACGACACTGTTAGGAAACTTTATTTGTAAGTATTGAAGAAAATCACAATCAACTGGATCTATGAAGAGATAACAGTCCTGAAGATCACAACAAGAAGAAGAAGATCGGATAGGACAACTGAAATGCACAGCATCTACTTCAAAGAATCACAAGTTGATCAGGAGCTGAATTGGATTATCAGAGAAGGTCATTTCTGATGGATCTGATGATATTTCTGATGAAATATCATCAGTTTCTGACGATTCTGATCATCAGGATTTTCTGATGATTTATTCACCAGAATTTCTGATGAAGTGGTTTATCAGAAATTCTGATGAATACCCCACTTGTCTGAAATCAGCTCTATCCTGCCACACTTACCGAAGCAAGTTGACATTATTAGATATCATTATGAAAAAGGCAACTTGAACGTTGGATTCAATGAATATGTCAAATGGCTACTTTTTACAGGACTTATTGCATGAATAAACTATTTTTTATTCATGCACCCAGCCTTCTATAAATAGAAGGCTCAACCAGCAGAAGTCAATTGAGTTTGAAGCTTAGCATTCACACATACTACTAAACTCCATTGCCCTCTCACCCACAGAATTCAAGATTCATTTGTATTAGATAATAATCTTACAATCACCTTGTAAACCATTTTGTTTCAAAGTGATATAAACTTGATAATTTTGTAGGTCTTGTTTCTGAAAGTCTGATTTCCATTTCCGCACATCTTTTTAACATCTACTGAAATCACTTGCCATATTACGTGAAAAGAAGTTGTTCAGGCCATACTGGGTCCAACAATTGGTATCAGAGCAGATTGAATAAATTATTTTCAAACGATCAATCGCTCATCTTCTTTTCTCTAAATATGGCCTGCTTTTAATCCTGGGATAATGCTTTTAACATTGGTTCTATGTCCAAACCTCCGACTCTGGTCAGAGAGGAATACCCCCAATGGAAAATCAGGATGGTCAATTTCCTTAATGGTCATGACCGAGCTCTGTTTCAATCCATTGAATGGGGTCCACATATACCAATGACTGAAATACCAGCTATTCCAGCGACTGAACAATCACCTGCTATCCCTGCCTCCCGAGCTCCCAAAAGTGAAATACTTTGGAGTGAGGAAGACAAGGAAAAGTTGGCTGGGGATGAAAGGGAAAAGTCACTTTTAATAATGGCCATCCCCAATGACATATTTTCATAAGTTGATGCATATGCATCAGCCAAGGAAATATGGGATCCGTTGGAAAATCTTTGTGAAGGAGGAGAAAGGATGAGAAGAAATAAAAGAACAAACAATGTCTCATCATATGAGAGGTTTAAAAGTTCGCCAAATGAAAGATTAAATGATACATATCAAAGATTTACAAAACTTTTATACGAGCTAAAGAAATTTGGAATAACAAAGTCAAATGATGAAAGAAACATAATATTTCTTGATGCTTTACCTAGAGAATGGAGAAGTCTAACCATGACTTTGTCCTCAACCTTAGAACTAGGAAACATGAGTCTCTATGACTTATCTCAAACTCACAAAGAAAAACACCTGCCAATGATCCACAACCATCAAACAGCCAAAATCTTGAAATTTCTGATACATCATCAGATTTTTCAGCTTTTGCTGAAGCAATAGCACTGCTCACCAAAACATTTGAGCAGAGGTTGAGGGGAGGAAGCCAGAGATACCAGAGACGTGACAGAGGAAGGATGGATGGAAGATCTAAAGAGGAAGTTAGATATAAGGATAAAGGGAAGGCTGAAGTTGTGTGTTACAAGTGCAAGCAGAGAGGTCACTATGCATCAGAATGCAAGACCAAGAAGCAAAAGGATGTTGCTTATTATGAGAAAAAGCTAGAGGAAGCAAAGAAGCAGCAACAAGCCAGCTTTATTGCAGGAACAGTTACATGGTTATCTGATGATTCTTCTGATGATAAAGAAGAAGAAATGGCAAATTTCTGCCTCATGGCACTCTCTGAAGGTCTACCAGAAACTTCAGAACAAAAGGTAAATTTAGACAATCTTGATCTTGAAAAGAAGCTAAACAAGCTCATGTGAGATTTTCTAAATCTGTAAGAAAAACATCAATCAGATATTAGAAAATCTGATGAGTTGCAAAGGACCTTGAATAAAATCATTCTTGAAAACCAACTGCTTATAGAGGAAAGTTTAGATCAAAGAGCTAAAATTGAGTTTTATGAAAATGGAAGAAAAGATCTTTACAAGAAAATCAATGATAAAGAAATCAATGTAAGAGGTTTTCAACAAGCCAAAGAATTCATAAATTTCATTGAGTCCACACCAAAGAACAAAGGAGAGGGTTTAGGATATATAAATCAAAAGGAAATAAACCCACTGTCTTTGTAAAAGCAACTCATCAGATTTCTGATAAATTTTCATCAGAATCTAATTCTGAATCTTGCAAGTCAACCTGTTCTGAATACTCTTTTGAAAAACCAAACTTCAAAGCAAACATAAGTGAATGCAGTCAAGAATCTGTAAAGACTCCAGAAGCAGTTCACTCATCTTTTCAAAATTATCCACTCATTCCATCACAAGAAAAAATTGCCAAAGTGTCGTCTCGCTGTAAATTGTCATCAAATCAATAATATCGACAGTTAATGAGTATATCTTGCTGAATTGACCTCAATACGTCTGTTTCCGCCTTTCGTATTGAGAAAAACTCTTCTGATCGACTCGTTCGGGTCTGAAAACGATCCTACAAGTGGTATCAGAGCTCAGGAAGAAGAGTTCTTACCAATTCAGCTGCATTTTCTGATTTCTACACCTTCTTTTTCAAAATTTACAACTTTTCACGGTTAAAATTGGCTAAATCACATAATGTACGCAATAGTGTTTTAACAAAGCCTTGAGAAAATTGTACCTTAATTCGATCTAAAACTGGTAAAATCTGTAATTTCGTTTAAACAACAGCTCGAGATTGATGACATCAGCAGCATTTCAAACGGAATTAGACCTTAATTCCGCTTGAAACCGGTATTCCGTTTGTGTAATTCCATTTGAGATCAGCTATTTCGCTTCAGAAGTTAATTCCGTTTGAAAGTTCATACAGAATTAGCTAATTCCGCTTCAAAGTCCTTATTCCGTTTGAGAAGTGTAATTCCGTTTGGAAACTGATTTCGCTTGAAGTTGTCTAAGTGTTGATTCCGTTTAAACAAGTAATTCCGTTTGGAAGTGTAATCTCATTTGAAACTGACTGGTTGAGAATTTCTTGAAAACCGAATCATGGAAGAGGAATTTTTCAACGCATTTGCTACTCCAGTTACCCCGATTACTGTAGCACAGAACACAATGTTAGAAAATGAAATGGGGACGATGCAAAAACCGCCTAAGCTCATGAACATTGAGGAGTATAAAGGTTGGGAAGGACGTTTTGAAAATCGGGTACAAGGAAACTACTTAGATGCTTGGGAATGTGTTGAAACGAAATATGTTAGACCATTGAATGATGATGAAGAGGAGGTTGCAATTAAAGATATGAGTGCTGATGATAAAAAGAAATAAAAAAACGAAAAAATGATGTTAAGTCTTCTACAACAAGCTGTGAAAGAAGATATCTTGGTGTTATTGCAACATAATGGAAGTGCTTATTCGATTTGGAAGGCTTTAAAATCGAAGTTTAATGGAAGCCAAGAGATGGTCAAGAACAAAAAATCGCTTCTGAAGAAAGAGTTCGATTTATTTTGTGGTTTGAAAAATGAGAGCACAAAACAGATCATAGAAAGATATTGCAATCTGCTAGCAAACATGAAGAGATTGAGCATCACCAAAGATAATGAAGAGTTGATTGAAAAGCTAGCTGATGCATTACCACACGAGACTTGGGGCACATATCTTATGATGCTAAGAAACAAGAAAGGGTTTAGCACTCTGACATTGAGCAAATTCATTGAAAAACTTGAAGCTCAGGAAATGGAACAAAGGAAGATCTCGAGAATGAAAGATTTTGACGGTGAACAAGACATTGGTCTTTATTACAAAGGTGGTGTCAGTGATAAAATCACCAACATGTCACCGAAGGTTGAAACAAATTTCAATGCTAAAAGTTCATCTGGTGGATCATCTAAAGGATCAAACAGCAAAACGAGTTTTTCTTCATATCCATCATTTGATCCAAACTTTTCTGCAACCAAGAATGGCAAGA
This sequence comes from Helianthus tuberosus, assembly GCA_030545235.1. NCBI lineage: Eukaryota > Viridiplantae > Streptophyta > Magnoliopsida > Asterales > Asteraceae > Helianthus > Helianthus tuberosus. The sequence continues at coordinate 30,188,251 of CM060379.1, read as the reverse complement.
AGTTACAATGCAATATTGTATTGAATCTTGAGAATGATAAGGATTATTCTGAAGAAGTTGCGAAAAGCCACATGTCTTTGTTGGGGACTGTGTTGGAGTCTTATGGAAGTTTAGTTGCTGGTCGAATCGGGAATCCAATGCTAACAAAAGAGGATTATGATCAGATCGATGCTGAAGAGATGGAATTGATGGATATAAAATGGTGTTTGGCTAGTGTGTTGAGGAGAGCTGAGAAATTCAAACAGATCACAGGAAGAGATGATTTCCGTAATGCATGTGTTTCTAATTTAGGTTTTGATAAATCTAAAGTTACTTGTTTTCGTTGCAGGGAAAAAGGACACTTCAAGAGGGAGTGCACTAATCGCGAAGCAAGTGGAGCTCAAAATCCGTTCAACAACAATGATTACTATCGGAGATCCATTTATCATCAAGTTGCTCAACAACAACAGGAACCACAAGTGGCACATGGTAGGAAGGTAATTGAAGAATCTTCAAAGAGAGCTTGTATGGTGAATCAGGATGACAAAAAGCCAACAGAAAATTTTAGCTGGGACAAATATATTTCAGCCGACAATAAAGCATGCTTAATCAATCAAGATGATGAAAAGTTGCCAGAAGGTTTTAGTTGGGAAAATTTCAATTGGGATGATTATGATCCTAACCAAACTTCAAATCACAAAGCCTTTGTTGCTCGTATTGAAGAAGATAGTGATGATGATACTGAGTATTATGTGAAAAGAATGGCAGCTCATTTGAAATTGATGGCAGAAAGTGATAGTGAAGATGAAAAAGCTAAAAAGAAAAAGAAAAATGTCAAAACACCAATCAGCAGTGATGATGGGGAAGTTCCAGTGATAAACAGAATAGTAAAGGAAGTTCCAAAGTTCAAAGTTGATGAAGAAGTTGATGCAAGAAAGATTCCTGTAAATTGTGAAACCTGTGAGATCATGAAAAAGAAAAACAGCGAATTGATTAACAACATAAACAGGTTGAAGGAATATTACGATGTTCTGAACAAGGACATGAACCAATACAATCAAACAAGCAACGAACAGGCAACAGCAATGAAGACACTTCAGGGAGCTTTCATGACAAAGCAGAAAGTTGTGAACAACAATATTGAGAAGTGTGTTGTTTTGGAACAAAAACTGGAAACTCAAAGAATTGAAACAGAAAGAGTTAATCGATTATTAAAAAGTTACTCATGTACTTCTTATGTCATTGACAGGATTTATCCAACTGTTGAAGGGATGAAGGCATTTGAGGATGATGAAGTAACTGAAGAATAAAAGGTATCTGAAGAAAAGACTCCTGAAAAGAAGAAAGAAAAGAAGAAGGATACTAAAGTGAATAATTCTTGTAAGAAACAAGGTTTCAGTTACAACAAGTGTCCACCCTCGCTTGAAAATGGATATTCTCCGAGAAATCCAAATTCAGAAAGAGTCGAAAAGGCAACAAATTTAAAGTGGGAGTCGGAGTCTTCAGTTAACCTGCCAGAAAATATTGATGTTACTTTTACATCATCTGACACTGATCAACAATCTCAATTGATGAAGAAAGTGGTAGATCATGTGTTAGATAACGATGAAATGGAGGAGTCAAAGTCGGAGTCTATGTCAGAGTCAAAGTCTGAGTCCAGCACTCCGAGTCAAACCGTCAAACAGAGAAAAAGAGTTTACAATAAAGAATTTCTTCTACCAAAATCTAATTTGAATGAGGAAACATTCAAAGTTGCATATATATTGAATGATTCCGACAAATTATATTCTGATGAGGAATTTCCAATAAGAGGTGTCAAAACTGAATTGATCAAAAAGGTTTTCAAACTAACAGAAATTAATATTTCTGAAATAAAAGATGTAAATCTTTCTGAAAAAACTAAAAAATACACCTCAAGAGTTCAACAAAGAGAAAACAAGAAAAATGGTTACAGTTCTGGTTCTAGTTATCGAAAAAAATCAAACCATAATGGTAATTTCAAAAAGAAAGGTCTAGGTTTTATTCCACAAGAAAATCATAAAAATGAAAAATATATTCGAGATTTTAAATCAAAAGTGATATTTGTTTCAGGTACATCTTCTGAAGAAGAAAAAGAAAAATTATTCAGAAAACAGTCGAACAAAGATTTCCTTGCGAAGAAGCAAGAAGAGATGCAGACTGTTGATCAGAAGAAAGAAACTAGAATCTGTTTCAAATGTGGAAAAAGTGGTCATATTGCCATGAAATGTTCACATGCAAATCAAACTAAACAGGGAGTTTCTAAACTGAAAAAAAGAGGTTGAGTTTGAACCACCAATTAAGAGAACTAATTTTTTAAAAAATTCAAAATTTGAAATTGGTGAATGTTCTAACAGATTCTACAAGAAAAGGGTGAATCTTGACAACCAAAAATGGGTTGTTAAGAAATCTGATGTTAGTTCTAGCAATGATTCTGATTCATCAAAATCAGAGGAACTAACTTCAGGCGATGAATCTGATTCCACAAAGTCAGAGGAGCCACAAATTGAGGTTAAAAGTGAGAATTCAGTTCCTCCAATGGATGATGTCAATTTTCCACCATTGAAGGCTGGACATTTTAAACAAAAGGTTGGTAAAATTGAGATTTCAAATCAATTTTTCTCAGAAAAGAAAGAATTTGATATTGAAAAGGCTTTCAATTCCAAAGTGAAGCATATTTTTGGCAAAATGGTTGACAGGAAGGTCAAAGGAGTAAAAGAATTTTATGAGAAGAAAATGAAGAAACCAGGTAAGAGTGTTTCATCCCAGGTTTGTGACTGGAATGGAACATATTATGAACAGTAAAAATCTGGACTTGCCGGAGCTCCCAAGTTGGTAATCGCGGAGCATGAATCGGCATCATTCATTCTTGAAAAATTGTTTTTGAAAAGTATGAATTGCCGGAGTTCCCAAGTTGGTAAGTGTGGAGCAGGTATCGGCATATTGAAATTTCAACCTACTAGTAGTAATTGTTGGTTTACAAACTGACAAGTGGTTGAAAAAGAGGTTTTACATACAAGTGGTATTTTGGAAAACAATGTGATGAATCCCTAACCTTCAAGTGGTTTATAAAATCAACAAAACTAATTTTCCGGAAAAAGAATTTAATTAAAACAAACTTAAGTGTTTTGAAATCACAATGGGAAAATAGTTTGTTGTGAGGGGGAGTTCTGATTGTTTATGTCAAGTGGATGGCGAATTGAAGTGATTCACATCATGTTGTCATTAAAAAAAAAAAAAAACTGTACAAGTAGAGTGTCAAACTGGTTATACAGTTTGTTTTCAAATTTCTTTTAAATGATTTTGCATTTTAGGGGGAGTAAGAAATTTCAGAAAATCCAAAAATATTTGAAAATTTGAAAAAGGCAAAAACATGATAAAATAAAAAATGAGTTTTGTTGTATAAAAGAGGAAATGATAGTACATCAGTGGACGATCACAACATGCTAAAGAATTGGAAAGTCAAAATGGGATAAACGGTCTCACTGATGATGTGTCAGTAGGTTTTTACACATTTAGTAGATTGTGACGAGATATAAACCTAAATTTCAAACTTGCTTATATCGTGGGGAACATCTCTCGAATATATGGGTAACCCCTGAAATCTTGTTTGAAAGGTCCCTCTTTCTGAGATACTAGGTCTTTATACTTAATGATATCTGGGGTATTATCCCGGGACTTCTGATTTTGCGGAAGCAATGGCCTAGTCCCCGGAGAATACTTTACGCTTGCTTGAAATACAGGCTACCCTCAGCATAAAAAATGATGAAACATTGAAAAATGCTAATCATGTGCTGTTGAAGAAAAGATCCTCTAAAGGGGACACACCAAAAGTCGAAGCCGTCATCTCTCTGCTGAATGGAAGTTCTGACCTGAGCTCTCACGGCCCTCGCAATTTAACCCCTTACAGATATCATATGTGGTATACTCACCTGTAAGACTGAATATTGGGATCTGGATACGGGGGTATATTCTGAGGTGGGACACGTGAATAAGTTTATGTGCTTAAAACATTAATCTCGTATCTCGAAACAGTTGAACTTTGTGTGAAAATTTAAGTGGATCAGTATACTAACAATCTAAGTGAATCGTTTAGAACTTAAAATGTTTAAAGCTTAACGGTGTTGGTGATTTGTTTCAAAAACTGATATGATCCTCTTACACAAACTCACAAAAAATATTGTTTGTAAATATTTCTTTACTGCATTTCATTTACATTCAAAATTCCAAAAAGATTTTAAGTGTGTTTTAGCATAAATTTTGAAAAACTCAAAAAGATTTTCGACAACTGGTGTTGGAGAGCTGATTTTCAAAATTCCAAGTGCTTGACATGATGACTACTGGTTTGAGAGAGTGTGTTTTTGAAAAGAAAAATGATAATTCTTCAAGTAGTTCATAAATGTTTAACATTGTAAAATCATTCATTGTTTGAATAATTCCTGCAAGTGGTTTTTCAGAAATTATAAATGTTAAATCTGATTGAGATTTGATTTTACAAGTGGTAAGCAGAGTATAAATTTTGTCAAAATATAAAATTTCTGAAACTTATTTTTGGGTAGAGATTTGTGCAGGTAATGGTAGAGCCAGGAATTGGTCTTGAATCTGTGTGGAAAGAGTGTGAGCCAGTTCTTGATCCTAGAACAAGAATTCCAGACTGTGATCCCATATTATCGAAAGGGGGAGTCTGAAGACATCCAAGAGAAGATTATCTATTGGTCCTGATGAAAAGAGAAGAGAGAGATCTGAGGATACTTACAGTGTCAGAAACTTTAGCAGATGAAATGACTGATAAAGACTGAAGATGCGTAGACTCGACACACTGAAGACTTCGTCAACATCCGAGGGGGAGTCTGTTGGTGCATCCGTCTGTCAACTTCGTCTTGTATCGAGTCTTGTTTATAATAGATAGATCAGGGCTCGCAAATCGAGAAAACATGTTTAGAGGCTAATTTCGCTTGAAATGGGCAAAAGCCATTTCAAACGAAATCACTAGGTTAATTCCGCTTGAAGTGGTAATTCCACTTCAAAGTGATTTCGTTTGAAGCTGGTTCAAGCGGAATTACCCACCTATAAATACGTGATATCTAATTCCGTTTGAAGTGATACATGTATGTATGTTTCCGGAGCCGAAGTGCTGCCGAAGTGTCGTCTCGCTGTAAATTGTCATCAAATCAATAATATCGACAGTTAATGAGTATATCTTGCTGAATTGACCTCAATACGTCTGTTTCCACCTTTCGTATTGAGAAAAACTCTTCTGATCGACTTGTTCGGGTCTGAAAACGATCCTACAAAAATATCAGAAAATTCTGATAAATCTTGTATGTGTGTTGACATACTAAAGCTTGTTCAACACCATCTTTAAAAGAAAAATGTAAAATCTGTTTATGGCTCAGCATATAACAGAATTTCTGATGAAAAACCAACAAGAAAAAATAATTTGATTAGAATCCCATCAGAAAAAGTACCCAAGCATGCCTGGGTACCAAAAACCCTCTAATCATTCCATTTAAGGACCATCATGTGCAGCAGATCTGGTACTGCGATTCAGGAAGCTCCAAGCACATGATTGGGGACAGGAGCTTACTCAGCAACTTTGTTCTAAAGCTGGGTAGAATGGTAAATTTTGGAAATGGAGTAAAAGGGAGGATCATGGGATATAGATGCATAAGGTATGGATGTTTGACCATAGAGAAACTAGCCTATGACAAAGGTTTTCAGGTAACCTTTTTACCAGAAAAAATGCTTGTTAATAGGTATAGATGATAATAAAATCTATTTAAATGGAAAAAGAATAAGAAAATCAATTTACTATTTTGATTTCAAAGAAGAAAGTGAGCATCCAAAATTATGTTTATTTTCAAAAATCAACAAGGGTAGTAGTTGGTTATGGCACAAAAGGCTAGCTCACTTAAATTTCAAAAACCTAAGCAAACTGGCAAGCAAATGTCTGGTAAAAGGATTACCTTTGATATCCTCAAAGAAGGATAAAATTTGTGAAGCATGTGAGATGGGTAAATCCAAGAGAAGCTCACATAAATCAATTTCTGAGTCTTCTATTTCACAAAATTTGGAACTTTTACACATGGATTTGTGTGGACCCATAAGTACAGAAAGTTTTTCTGGAAAGAAATATATACTAGTATTAGTAGATGACTTTTCCAGGTACACATGGGTAAAATTTTTGAGAAAGAAAAGTGAAACTCCTGATCTGATCATTAATTTTATCAAGAAAATTGAAAATCTGTTAAAACTAATAGTCAGAAGGATCAGATCAGACAATGGAACAGAGTTTAAGAATTCAAAAATTGAGAATTTTCTTGTAAGTAAAGGAATCTCTCATGATTTTCCTGCTCCCAGAACACCGCAACAGAATGGGGTGGTTGAAAGAAGAAATAGGACCTTGGTAGAAGCTGCCAGAACTATGCTTGCTTATGCTAAGCTGCCCACTCATTTTTGGGCAGAAGCCATAGCAAATGCATGTTTTACCCAAAGCAGAACCATAATCAACAAAAGGCACAACAAAACACCATACAACATTATCAATGGAAGAATTCCAAGTGTAAAATTTTTGCATACATTTGGTTGTAGATGTTTTGTTTTCAATGATTTTGAAAGCCTTGAAAAATTTGACAGAAAAGCAGAAAAAGGTATTTTTCTTGGTTACTCTTTATCCTCAAAAGCATATAGAATTTTTATTCTCAACACAAGGACAATCAGAGAAAGTAGATGGTTAGAATCAAGATGCTTGTTTAAACAAGACTATATGCTAACAAGGTGAGTCATTCTCTTTTTATCAACAATGTTTTACAATACTCAAATTATTTTCAAAAGTTATAATTACAGGGATTAAGTCTTGGTTATCTTGAATCACCGGCAAGTGGGGTATTGTGCACATTACTAATTTCTCACAGTTAGGTTCACCACAATCATCACTACTTGGGTGAAAGGACCCAATAGTGGTATGACCATCGTAACCAGGGTGTGACACGGCGCTAGATAAAAATAAGATAGTAGCCATTGTAATCGCTCTTATGCTGTAATTTATAATAAAGTGTCGTTTGGTACAAAAATGAATGAACTCACCAGTATTTCCTGCTGACCAAACCTTTTTAAAACGCGTTTCAGGTAATGACATTAGACTGGAATAAGAGTGATGATACGGCACCGAAAGGCTTAAAGAAGTGGCTTATTTTATCAGTTGAATTAAATTAGGAAAACATGGTTTCATATATTCGGGTTTATCCCTTATTAAAGCTTCCTTTGTAAAACATGGGTTTTATCCCATCTATTTAATAAATAAAATCCGGTGTTTCTAAACTCTGATATTTTTCCTAACTCACGGTCCTGATGAACATTTCCGCTGCAATGTTTTTTTTTAAAATAATCACCGGTACCACTTGACTGCTCGCGGCTCCCGTCTTGGGTATGGTCGGGGGTCGTGACAATTTCGTATTAAATTTTCCAGGAATATTATCTTTAACACAAGTTCACCAATATATATTTTCAAAATATATATTTCATTACATATTACTTAGAAAAATTATTTATAATTTTTCTTTGGCAAAAATATTTGTATTCTCTTATAAGTTCCAAAAATAATATATTTTCAGGTTTAACTTAGAATATATATATATATATATATATATATATATATATATATATATATATATATATATATATATATATATATATATATATAACTTATCTTTCTCTAAAAATGATATATTTCACATTTATTTGAGAAATTATATCCTTCACCCCAAAAATATTGTATTTCATGTTTGTTGAGAAAATAAATATTCCTTTCAAAAATAATATATCTTCTAAGAGTTTCAAGAAAACATATTTTTGTCCACCAAAAATAATATGCTTTCTTATTGTCAAAAATATGATATTTCCTTGTAATAATTATGAAAATCCCATTTTCATTCCCTTGGTGTTCAAAATACCAATTACCAAAATATACTTGTAAATAATTTTCCGGAATATTTTGTATGTTATATTCCTTTGTTCGGTTTTACCAATAATATGGATATAATTTGTGTATTTAATTCTTGGAATTTTGGTAATATTTTGGATTAAAGTTCTTGGTATTTTGATGTGTTATATTATTTCAAATCCTAAAATAATATAACTAATATACAAATAATCACACAAATGGTGTCTTCTAAATATATATTCCCTACATACATATTTAGTCACTTTTATTTATAAAAACCAACCTCCAATATTTATAATCTTCGTAGCAAAATTATAGCAAAGTTTATGTAACAACTTATTGTTGAAAATACACTTGTAAATACTTGTTTAGAAATTTTTTTCTAAGTGTTTGGATTTTTAGAAAATTTTGACATAGTTTCCCCTAAAAATGGAGGTTTCCATGTTTTCAAGCATATCATTTTCTTTTGTAAAAATCAACACAATCAATCATCATTCAACAATAAACAACTTACACTTACCAATCTTGCCAAATCAAGCATAATCTAACAACTTCATGAACTTGAATATTTGTAAAAATTTGTAGTAACTTACTAGTGTTATTAGTAAGCCTTGTTATCCTTTAAAGTGCGATTAGTTCTTTAAAAACTTCATTTTTAAAGAATATGGATCTTTAAAACTTGTGATCATCATTTCTAAAAATGTTTCTTTATGATTCCTTCTTGTTTCACAAGTGTTTCTACACTTCTTTAACCGCCAAAAATAAAGTTTGTTTATGTAAGAACCAAGATTAAATGAAACTTATATTGTTAACTTGGTTTGTTTAGAAATCCTTCATGAAATTCTTAGATCTACATGATTAACAACTTACTTTGATCATGATTTTTCAAGAAAACATTATGTTCCTTCAAGTTCATGCTTTATGTGTGGATGATCTATCATCCTACAACAATTTCTATTCTCTCATCTTGCTAGATTCTGTTTTTAATCATGATCTAGCAAGATCATATGATGATCTACATCATATACATTAACAAACAACAATCAACAAGCAAATCATCACATAAACAACTTAGTTTCTTCATTAAACATGCTTATGTTCAAGTTTACATATTGTGATTCTTAGTGTTCTTCAAAGTTATGAGTATGATTCTTCTTTTAACCACTTAAAATTGAAGTAAACTTGCAAGATCAAGACTCTTACCACTAGCACAAGGCTAGGGATAATCAAGTGTAGAAAACAAGTGGATAAAAGCAAATGAGAGAGGTTCTTACACTTCCAAAAGCTCCTAGCTTCTTTGTATGATCTCTAGCACCTTTGTATATATGTAGAATGTATGAAGAAGATCAAATGATGATGGTTGTGTGGGTGCTTGGGGTCGGCCGAGAGCTCCAAGGGGGAAGGGAGTAGTGTGCGTGAAATGAAGTTAGAACTTGCATGTCATACTTATAACCATTTTAACCTACTAACTCTTGGTTTTTATGTCACAAAAAGCATCAACAAGATCTATTTAAAAATGGAAACAAATCCCCTTGTGGGACCCTTGTTGTAACACCTCGAAAATTTACATCCTATAATGTGTTGACACGTGTCATAACCTTTGAACGTGTGAAAGAATACTTTCGAGGGATTAAAGTTGACAAACAATGAAACTATGTGAATTTGAGGGTTAAAAATGTCAACAATGAATAAATATACTTTACAATACCCTTACATGGTGTTTATAACCCTAAACGAATAAATCATGGATCATACGTAGCGAATTGTGAAAGAAAGTGAGAGATTACAAACTACAGGGGTTAAATGTGTCAACATGTTAAGATATACCTCTGAGTGACCTTTTAGCAAACCCGAAGCCTTGTAATGATTAATTATGCTCACTAGAATGCACCATAAAAATTTCACCAAGTTTCGTTACCGTATGAGAAAGTTATGATAAAATTCGTGTGTGAGGGTTAGAATCGTCAACATTGAAAATTAGGGTTTTTCGGGTGATCACAAAGTTACCCGAGGACTTGACAAAGATGGTATAAGCCTTAAAGCCCCCATATGTCAAATATAAAGTCTTAAAATGCAAGAAATGAAGTGAAAGCGACCTTTCAGGGGACCAAGGACCAAATATGCAATAAAAGGAAAGTTTGAAACCTGAAGCCAGCCTCCATGCGGGCCGCGTAAGGATTGCCAATACCTTATGCAGGCCACGTCAGGACCCCAGATGCAGAAAACAACAGCCAGCTTCCTGTTGTGTCTTTAACCGACTCCAAATGCCATTTTTCTATACAATGGGCTTCCTAAAGTGGTTTATAGGCTATAGGGGGCACATGCATGCATCTTGTGTCAATTGTAGAGTTGCATGGCATCAATCTAAGTGAGTTTGACTCACTATATAAGTCATACAAAGTTGCAACTTATGATCATTCTTTTCAACATCATCTTCTGAGCATTTGAGAAGCACAAGAGCAGACCCAAGCCTTCCTAATCATCCATTAGACACGTGTAAGTACCCTTGACCCTTCTTAATTAAGTTTTGATTAGTATTTAGCTTAAAAGTCAAACCGTCGTAATTACGGTTTGACTTAACGATAAAACACAAACGGTCCAGTGTTTTGCCGAAATGAAAGTTGTTATGAGTTGGTAATTATGTGGGCAATTAACCCTTAAAAGGGTACTCACTGATTCCCATCCTAGCTAGGTCGTTTGTCGAGTCAAACGTTGTCCGAAAAAGTCAACAGAATCATTAAACGCGTAATTAGCAATATAGAAGGCGTGTAACCTGTTTTATCATTCATATAACTTGATAATAAGTATAAGAACTTGTCTAAGCTTGTTTGATTCAACAACTTTCTGTTTTGAACCGATTCGGAACCGAAAGACGCAAAAGTTTGACTTTTGCTTTGACTTCAGTTCTGACCCGGTTTTGATAGGTTTAGACATGCCTTAAAGTTCCATTAGGACCTAGTTACATGTTGGTATAACCCTCTGCGTTTATACCACTTGAACCCTCGATTGTCCGACGTTTCCGTTAAGTGCTTAAATATTGACCATAATGCCCTTATGTCCATAAAACGATAATTTTGGAAATATGAAAGTACAATCATCTTAGTTACTGATTATTAAACATGTCTGTAAATTTTTACATCAGTTGGACATATAGATTAGGAGTTATGCTCAATGACGTAATTAGAACGCTTCTTAGTGATTAAACGGCGTCATTAGCGTAAAGCCTATCTAAACCCAATCTTTGACACCAAAACTTTTACCCACTGATGTAATATAATATTTTGGGATTTTTGAAGATTTTTAATTATTTTTAAACTGATCATAAGCTAGGATTAGTGCCTTGATTCGGCAAATACCGATTATACCCTTTTCGGCCATAAAATGAGTTTTACAAGTCCTTTTGCTACCAATCCAATTGCTACTGATTTTAAATAATAAATGAAGTGTTTTGAACCTTATGAACTGACTTGGAAACTCAGAATACTATTTTAACCCGTAAATCGCTTAAAACGACGTTATACGCATATTAAGCGCATCGTAAGGGTTTAAAACCATTTTGCCACATAGGACTTAACACCAACTGATATACCAAGTTAAAATAAACTATTTTACTGATTTATTCAGACCCGGATCACAGAAGCTTAATTGACCCCTTTTGTAATCTTTAAAATGACCAAAATACCCCTACGGGGCTTATTATGAAATTAAATTCGTTTTGGGCATAATGGAAGGTATCCTACTGATATCACAACATATTTAAGGCATGTTAACTTAGGAAACCTGTTTAGGACTCTTACGGTTACCCGTTATGCTTCATACGCGTTCGGTTCGGTTTATGTAACTAGTTTACATAAATTAGCCGAAACGGGTCAAACCTTATCGGTTTTATCTCAAAATCCAGAATGTGTATAATATACCCATATTAAGCAAGTCTTCAAACTTGTCGGGTCTAAATCACATTCTATCCAGTCTTCGCTTAATCGTGCGTACGAACCGTATCTTTAAAATTAACCGGTCTAAGCTTAAGCTTAACTAAAGACCCGTTAGGATTCTAATAGGTTATTATAAACCTCCGTTCCAGATTAGGAGAACCAGTAAAAGATACTTGCACTCGCTGATTGTGATTTATACTTGCTCAGGCAAATACTTTTAACTTATTTTCCCTATACGGGCTTGGGGTACGGTATATAAAATACCGCTTGGTCGGGCATTGAATCTTTAATTGTATGATGGTTAAAGTATTGAGATGTCTCGTTTAATTTGTTTTGTTTGCTTAAAGCCTTTGGGGGGTTAATGACCGTGTCCCGAATATCCCTGGCATTATTTTTCGAAATGGCCACGACCTAAGCACGGGGCGTAGGCGTACGCGTACGCCCGTCGGTGTTTCATATACCTAATGTGGTGTGTCTATTGATCTTTAACCCGGCTCGATCCGGGCTACTGAACGCATAAGTAACATGTAAATCCTTTACAAGCATTATATTCAAATAATTATCCCAAGTTATAAAATATTATTTGTGCCTTGTGCCTTAAATGCATTTTCTTAAACTGTTTTCAAAATGAGTCGGTTGATTGTATTTACCAGTGTAAGCTGACGTATTTTTCTCAAAAAGGTTAAGTGCAGGTACTACGCGTAATAGGCTGGCTTTTCTCCTAGCATCCACAATAAGTCTCGCAAGCTTGGATGTCATAGACTGTTGAACATTGTTTCCTTTTATTTTGATCTACTTGTGGATTTATATTCAACTACTTGTGATACTTAATATTACAATATTGTTTGGTTGAAATGAATCTATACTTTGCTTCCGCTGTGCATTTAAATATTGTGTTGTTTGACTATTGTGTTACCAACCACGTCACGATACTCCCCTTCCGGGCCCACCGGTAATACGTGGAAATCCGGGGTGAGACAGGTTGGTATCAGAGCCAACATTGAGTAAATTAAACACTAACCTTTTGTGTTTAATCTCAATGACACAATTGCACATTCCTAAATCTTCGAGTCTAGACAAAGAACTTAGGAATAATCCAAAATGTTTTTATTTTTTTATTTTAATTTTGTCCTTTATTTTTCCTTGTTGTTACCTTGTTTATATTAACAGGTTTAGCAATGCCGCCAAGATTCAGGCGAGGAGATCGAGGAAAAGGGCCAATCAGCGCCCCTAACGACCACGAGGCCGGGCCTTCGTGCCGGCGAACTCCTTCTTCTACAAGGAGTGTCGATCCACGAGAACCTTGGAGGACTTATGAGGATTCTGCCAGGCAATCTACGTCGTATAGTTTGACGCCTCCATATCACCACTCCTTTGGGCCTCAGTCCGAGAATGAGCCCAACAACCCGCAACCTTCATACATACCACTGCAGCGATCCTTATCGCACAATTCTTTCGGCGACCCTACTCCTGTCTTTCGGTGCCAGTTTAACCCGGCAGACTACTTACCAGAACAGGGGGGTTTTAACCCGCTAGGACCGGAGGATCACTTCTCCGGTGATCAAGCGATGGACATGGACGAGGACACAGATCCCGTCGAGCCTGCATCCGGAACCCCGAACCATCCTGTTGAGATCTCTGATGGTTCGTCTTTTCACGGATCACCATACCAAGGTCCGGATAGACATCAAGCACGGTTCGACCGGTGTGAGTGGTACTTTACACCATCTCACCATTCATCGCCTCACCAGCAGCAGCAAGATCCCTCTGGGGATCCACGTTTCGTGGCAGTCACGCCACCACCTTCACCGCCGCCAGTTCATCTAGCACCTCCAGAACCACCAAGACGTAGGAGGACTGGCGCACGGATGTCAGCACGAGGAGGGGATTTTCATTTCAGCACCCCTCAACACTCTAGTGGCAGCCACTATCCGCCACTATATGAAGATCCGCAAATGGGTGGACCTTCAGTTCCAGTATCAGAGGTGAACTTGGCACCTATTGCGCCGTCACCATCGGGTTTTGGCAACCCTATCCCTGCTTATACTGCTCCAGCATCATACAATCCATTCGGACCGCCAGCATACCATACCTATAACTATACTGAGGATCCTTACCAAGTGGCATCAAACTACCTTGCCCATAATAATCCTGAGGGACCCTATGGCACCCCTTGGGGAATGGGACATCCAGCTCGTGGGTATCAAGCAACTGCTCAGCCACCACTTCAGCCTCAGCCACCACGGTTTTCCCCACCAGAACATGAGGATCTCCGTCAAAGACTGGGCAGGGTTGAGCGAGACCTCCAGAGAGAGCGTAGGAAGAATCAGGGATTCATGAGTGGCTTAGCAAGTTTGCTGAAAGGAAGGAAGAAACGAGATCGTTAAATCCGAATATGTATTATTGTATTTCCTTGTTAAATCAAGTCCCTGCGTGGACATTTATTTATGTGTGTATGTAGTCCCTGCGTGGACATCTATCTTTGTACTTTGTCCCTAAGAGGACTTATCTCTATTAGTCCCTGCGTGGACATTTATTTTCGTAAACAGTCCCTGCGAGGACTTGTAGTATCAGTATAGCTCCTGCGTGGGCGAGTGTTTCTGTGAAAAGTCCCATTTAGGGCAAAGTGTACTACTTTTAAATTTTAATGGAATGTAAGTTTATAAATTTCATCTTTGCTATGTTATGCATAATTAAATTTTATATGAAATAAATAAATCGGAATCATTCCTTTTAAAAATCTATCTGCCTATTTTAATTATTAATTAAGGATCTTAAAGGTATAACCTAGCCTGCATGTCATTTTAAGACCTGGCCAAGATGGTAAAACCCGTTAAAAAGATTCAAATCCCAGTTAACATCTGAAAACATGTTAACACTCCTGGCAGACATGATTCGTTAAAAAATCACACGTGTTATTATGATATATGGATCTTTTCTAGGATTCCTAACCCAACTAAACGATCTATGAATCATGGGTTAAACCATCAATAAATATGATCAGTTCATTTTACCATCTACTGGTAATATAATGCCTACGGGCCTTGCTCATTTCTATATGAGCCAAAAGACAGTGGTAGCTGTGACTCCCTGTCCGAAAAAGGTAATGAACTATGTTCAAACCTTAAAAGCCTTGATTCTTTGAAATCATAGCTTATGATTTAAATTGTCCTTGTGACTAGGCCTTTTGTGCTACAAAATAAAACTGTTATTGTTCTATAATTAGGATAAATTATAATAGAAATCCTAAATAAATGTGAGTAATAAATTAACCATATATGGTCTACGTTTACCACGGTTAATAAATTGCCATAAAAGACAATTTTATAATAAACTCACCAATAAATTATTGTCGATATGTAACAGTTCAAGCTACATGGCAGACTCAAACGAGGTCAACAGTCAACCAGGGAGAGAGCATGATAATGCCCGAGTAAATGTAGCGGGTGCAGAATTGCAGGCAATGATAGATAATGCTGTTAATCGAGCTATGGATAAACAGCTCCATGAATCTGGTGGTACCCATACAAGGACCCAATCTGCACCACACTCTAGAACACCCTCCAGGACCCACACTGCCCACAACAGTAATTCTCACCACTCGTCAAACCGAAGGAGTGTTCCATCCCAAAGAGTCATACAGAACCAAGAACCCCGTAATAAGGGTTGCTCCTATAAGTACTTCATTTCATGCAAACCCAGAGACTTCACTGGGGAAAAAGGAGCAGTAGATTGCATGACTTGGTTAGACGAGATGGATACGGTAGTGGATATCAGTGGTTGCGATAATAAGGATATTGTGAAATTCGTGTCTCAGTCTTTCAAGGGTGAAGCATTGGCTTGGTGGAGATCTTTGATCCAAGCTACGGGGAAAATTCCGTTGTATAATATGACCTGGGAAGAGTTCATGTCGCTGATCAAGGAAAACTATTGCCCTCAGCATGAGGTTGAGAAAATTGAAGCTGACTTCTTGTCGCTGGTCATGAAAAATCTAGACTGTCAGGCCTACCTTACCAGTTTCAACACTTTGTCAAGATTGGTTCCATATTTAGTAACCCCGGAACCTAAACGTATAGCTCGTTTTATCGGGGATTTGGCCCCGGAGATCAAGGCAAGTGTGAAGGCCTCCAGACCAGCTACTTTTCGATCAGTAGCAGACATATCATTGTCTCTTACCCTGGATGCGGTTAGGCTGAAATCGCAGAGGAACACCGATACCGAAAAGAGGAAGCGTGAGGATGACAACTCACGACGTTCAGACAAGAAGCATAAAGGAAACAATGACCACAAGAAGGGGTCAGGATTTAGGAAGGATAGTCAACAGTCGGGTTAAAAACCCAGATGTAAAATCTGCAAGAGACAGCACTTTGGGAAGTGCAGGTATGAATCGAATTCGAATTCACAATCGAAAACTTTTGCATGTGGGTTGTGCAAGTCCAAGGAACACAAGACCTTGGATTGCAAGAAGATGAAGGATGCGACCTGCTACGGTTGCAATGAAAAGGGGCACATCAAGACAAATTGCCCAAAATACGCCAAGAAGCCTGAAGAGGCCAAGAAGACCAATGCTAGCGTCTTCAGGATGGATGCTAAGGAAGCCGTCAAGGACGACAATGTGATAACAGGTACCTTCCTCGTAAATGATGTTTATGCGAGAGTGTTATTTAATTCAGGCGCTGATAAGTCGTTCGTAGATAATAAGTTTTGTGAATTATTGAAATTACCTGTTAAGACCTTAAGTGTGAAGTATGAGGTGGAACTAGCAGATGGCACTTTAGAAACCGCCTCAACCATCTTAGATGGATGTGTTATATCCACTAGGAACCACTCTTTTCCTTTGTCCCTACTTCCCTTTAAACTAGCCGGTTTTGACATAGTTTTGGGTATGGACTGGTTATCTCATAACCAGGCCCAAATTGTTTGCAATAAGAAGCAAGTGATGATCAAGACTCCGTCTGGTGAATCACTTACTATCCAGGGAGATACCCAGTATGGGCTGCCTGAGCAAATGTCTCTGCTCAAGGACTCTAAGTGTTTGAAGAAGGGTTGTGTCATCTATATGGCACAAGTGATTATAGATGAGCCGAAGCCCAAGATTGGGGATATACCTGTAGTGGTTGAATACCCTGAGGTTTTTCCTGAAGAACTACCTGGTGTGCCACCAGATAGACAAGTAGAATTCAGAATTGACATTATTCCTGGATCAGCACCGGTAGCAAGGGCGCCTTATAGGTTGGCACCAACAGAGATGAAGGAATTGAGAACGCAGCTAGATGATTTGCTAGCCAAAGGTTTTATCAAACCTAGTTCATCTCCTTGGGGAGCACCAGTTTTATTTGTCAAGAAGAAGGATGGGTCGATGCGTCTGTGCATCGACTACCGTGAGCTTAATAAGGTCACTGTCAAGAATAGATATCCTTTGCCCAGAATCGACGATTTGTTCGATCAGTTGCAAGGGGCAAGCTATTTTTCGAAGATTGACTTGAGGTCAGGCTACCATCAATTGAAGGTTAGAGATGAAGACGTGCACAAAACAGCATTTAGGACTCGTTATGGTCATTACGAGTTCCTAGTGATGCCTTTTGGGCTCACTAATGCACCGGCCGCGTTCATGGATCTCATGAATCGCGTTTGCAAGCCGCACTTAGATAAATTCGTCATCGTTTTCATCGATGATATCCTCATCTACTCGAAGAACCAAGCTGACCACAAGAAGCATCTTCATTGTATTCTAGAACTACTTCATAAGGAAAAGCTCTATGCCAAGTTCTCGAAGTGTGAATTCTGGCTACGAGAAGTCCAATTTCTTGGACATGTTGTTAGTGAGCATGGTATCCAAGTAGATCCTGCTAAAGTTGAAGCGGTCATGAATTGGCAAGAGCCAAAGACGCCTACAGAAATTCGTAGCTTCCTAGGTTTGGCAGGATACTATAGGCGATTCATTGAAAACTTCTCAAGGATTGCTGCACCCCTGACTTCGCTAACACGTAAGAAGATTAAGTTTGAATGGGGTCCTAAGCAGCAGGAATCCTTCGATATTCTGAAGCAAAAGTTGAGCAATGCTCCAGTACTGACATTGCCGGATGGAATTGAGGAGTTTGTAGTTTATTGTGATGCATCACACACCGGGATGGGGTGTGTGCTTATGCAGAAAGGCAAAGTCATTGCCTATGCTTCACGCCAGTTAAAGGTGCACGAAAAGAATTACACCACCCATGACTTGGAGTTGGGTGCCGTTGTATTCGCACTAAAACTGTGGAGGCACTACTTATATGGAATCAAATGTGTGATCTATTCTGATCACAAGAGCCTTCAACATCTGTTCAATCAGAAGGACTTGAACATGAGGCAACGCCGTTGGATGGAAACTCTGAATGATTACGACTGTGAAATAAGATACCATCCCGGCAAGGTGAACGTAGTCGCCGATGCTTTGAGTCGGAAGGAAAGGGTGAAACCCATTCGAATCAATGCCAAGAGCATTGAAATAAAGAACAGCTTGAATGAAAGGTTGTTAGCTGCACAGAAGGAAGCTGGGTTGGAAGCTAACTATCCTAACGAAAAGCTAGGAGTAACTGAGGAGCAGTTATCTCTTAGTAAGGATGGAATTCTTAGATTGAATGGACGAATATGGGTTCCAATTTATGGAGGACTCCGAGATGTTATCCTCCAGGAAGCCCATAGCTCTAAATATTCCGTTCATCCTGGAGCTGATAAGATGTACCAGGATCTAAGGGCAAATTATTGGTGGATAGGCTTGAAAAAGTCTGTAGCCGCCTATGTAGCTAAATGCTTGACGTGTGCGCAAGTCAAGGCAGAACATCAAAAGCCGTCAGGTTTGCTACAACAGCCTGAACTTCCCACCTGGAAATGGGAAATGGTAACTATGGATTTTATTACCAAGTTACCTAAGACAAGGAAAGGAAATGACACCATCTGGGTGATTGTAGACAGACTGACTAAGTCAGCACATTTCCTACCCATTAAGGAGACCTACAGCTCCGACATGTTAGCCCAGTTGTACGTGGATAAGATTGTAGCTTTACATGGCATACCTGTGTCTATTATCTCTGACAGAGATACTAGATACACATCACATTTTTGGAAAAGCTTCCAACAATCTTTGGGCACGCGTTTGAATTTTAGTACGGCTTACCATCCTCTGACGGACGGCCAGGGTGAGCATACTATTCAAACGTTGGAAGACATGCTTCGTGCATGTGTGATTGACTTGGGTGGTAGTTGGGATAACCACCTGCCATTAATCGAGTTCTCCTACAACAATAGCTACCATACCAGCATTAAGGCTGCGCCTTTCGAGGCCTTATACGGTAGAAAGTGTAGAACACCCGTTTGTTGGGCGGAAGTTGGAGATGTCCAATTATCGGGACCAGAGATAGTGTTCGAAACGACGGACAAGATTGTCCAGATTCGTGACCGTCTCAAAGCTGCCCGAGATAGGCAGAAGAGTTACGCTGATCCAAAGCGTAAAGCTTTTAACTTCAAGGTAGGTGATAAAGTTTTGCTTAAAGTATCACCCTGGAAGGGGGTGATGCGATTTGGTAAGAAAGGCAAGCTAAGCCCGAGATACATAGGACCTTTCGAGGTTATCGAACGTGTCGGGTCAGTTGCCTATAAGTTAAACTTACCTGAAGAGCTCAGTAGTATACACAATGTGTTCCACATCTGCAATCTGAAGAAGTGTTTCGCTGACGAATCACTGGTCATACCACATTCGGATGTGCATATAGATGAGAGCTTGAAATTTCTGGAAAAACCATTGTCGATCGAGGATCGACAGGTTAAGAAGCTTCGAAGGAAGCATGTACTGATTGTAAAGGTCAAATGGGATGCCCGTAGAGGTCCCGAGTATACGTGGGAGGTCGAGTCCACGATGAAAGAAAAGTACCCTTATCTGTTTCAGTAAATCTCGAGGTCGAGATTTATTTTAAGGGGGTGAGGATGTAACACCTCGAAAATTTACGTCCTATAATGTGTTGACACGTGTCATAACCTTTGAACGTGTGAAAGAATACTTTCGAGGGATTAAAGTTGACAAACAATGAAACTATGTGAATTTGAGGGTTCAAAATGTCAACAATGAATAAATATACTTTACAATACCCTTACATGGTGTTTATAAACCTAAACGAATAAATCATGGATCATACGTAGCGAATTGTGAAAGAAAGTGAGAGATTACAAACTACAGGGGTTAAATGTGTCAACATGTTAAGATATACCTCTGAGTGACCTTTTAGCAAACCCGAAGCCTTGTAATGATTAATTATGCTCACTAGAATGCACCATAAAAAATTCACCAAGTTTCGTTACCGTATGAGAAAGTTATGATAAAATTCGTGTGTGAGGGTTAGAATCGTCAACATTGAAAATTAGGGTTTTTCGGGTGATCACAAAGTTACCCGAGGACTTGACAAAGATGGTATAAGCCTTAAAGCCCCCATATGTCAAATATAAAGTCTTAAAATGCAAGAAATGAAGTGAAAGCGACCTTTCAGGGGACCAAGGACCAAATATGCAATAAAAGGAAAGTTTGAAACCTGAAGCCAGCCTCCATGCGGGCCGCGTAAGGATTGCCAATACCTTATGCGGGCCGCGTCAGGACCCCAGATGCAGAAAACAACAGCCAGCTGCCTGCTGTGTCTTTAACCGACTCCAAATGCCATTTTTCTATACAATGGGCTTCCTAAAGTGGTTTATAGGCTATAGGGGGCACATGCATGCATCTTGTGTCAATTGTAGAGTTGCATGGCATCAATCTAAGTGAGTTTGACTCACTATATAAGTCATACAAAGTTGCAACTTATGATCATTCTTTTCAACATCATCTTCTGAGCATTTGAGAAGCACAAGAGCAGACCCAAGCCTTCCTAATCATCCATTAGACACGTGTAAGTACCCTTGACCCTTCTTAATTAAGTTTTGATTAGTATTTAGCTTAAAAGTCAAACCGTCGTAATTACGGTTTGACTTAACGATAAAACACAAATGGTCCAGTGTTTTTCCGAAATGAAAGTTGTTATGAGTTGGTAATTATGTGGGCAATTAACCCTTAAAAGGGTACTCACTGATTCCCATCCTAGCTAGGTCGTTTGTCGAGTCAAACGTTGTCCGAAAAAGTCAACAGAATCATTAAACGCGTAATTAGCGATATAGAAGGCGTGTAACCTGTTTTATCATTCATATAACTTGATAATAAGTATAAGAACTTATCTAAGCTTGTTTGATTCAACAACTTTTTGTTTTGAACCGATTCGGAACTGAAAGACGCAAAAGTTTGACTTTTGCTTTGACTTCAGTTCTGACCCGGTTTTGATAGGTTTAGACATGCCTTAAAGTTCCATTAGGACCTAGTTACATGTTGGTATAACCCTCTGCGTTTATACCACTTGAACCCTCGATTGTCCGACGTTTCCGTTAAGTGCTTAAATATTGACCATAATGCCCTTATGTCCATAAAACGATAATTTTGGAAATATGAAAGTACAATCATCTTAGTTACTGATTATTAAACATGTCTGTAAATTTTTACATCAGTTGGACATATAGATTAGGAGTTATGCTCAATGACGTAATTAGAACGCTTCTTAGTGATTAAACGGCGTCATTAGCGTAAAGCCTATCTAAACCCAATCTTTGACACCAAAACTTTTACCCACTGATGTAATATAATATTTTGGGATTTTTGAAGATTTTTAATTATTTTTAAACTGATCATAAGCTAGGATTAGTGCCTTGATTCGACAAATACCGATTATACCCTTTTCGGCCATAAAATGAGTTTTACAAGTCCTTTTGCTACCAATCCAATTGCTACTGATTTTAAATAATAAATGAAGTGTTTTGAACCTTATGAACTGACCTGGAAACTCAGAATACTATTTTAACCCGTAAATCGCTTAAAACGACGTTATACGCATATTAAGCGCATCGTAAGGGT
This sequence comes from Helianthus tuberosus, assembly GCA_030545235.1. Taxonomy (NCBI): domain Eukaryota; kingdom Viridiplantae; phylum Streptophyta; class Magnoliopsida; order Asterales; family Asteraceae; genus Helianthus; species Helianthus tuberosus. The sequence continues at coordinate 30,166,419 of CM060379.1, read as the reverse complement.
TTAAAACCATTTTGCCACATAGGACTTAACACCAACTGATATACCAAGTTAAAATAAACTATTTTACTGATTTATTCAGACCCGGATCACAGAAGCTTAATTGACCCCTTTTGTAATCTTTAAAATGACCAAAATACCCCTACGGGGCTTATTATGAGATTAAATTCGTTTTGGGCATAATGGAAGGTATCCTACTGATATCACAACATATTTAAGGCATGTTAACTTAGGAAACCTGTTTAGGACTCTTACGGTTACCCGTTACGCTTCATACGCGTTCGGTTCGGTTTATGTAACTAGTTTACATAAATTAGCCGAAACGGGTCAAACCTTATCGGTTTTATCTCAAAATCCAGAATGTGTATAATATACCCATATTAAGCAAGTCTTCAAACTTGTCGGGTCTAAATCACATTCTATCCGGTCTTCGCTTAATCGTGCGTACGAACCGTATCTTTAAAATTAACCGGTCTAAGCTTAAGCTTAACTAAAGACCCGTTAGGATTCTAATAGGTTATTATAAACCTTCGTTCCAGATTAAGAGAACCAGTAAAAGATACTTGCACTCGCTGATTGTGATTTATACTTGCTCAAGTAAATACTTTTAACTTATTTTCCCTATACGGGCTTGGGGTACGGTATATAAAATACCGCTTGGTCGGGCATTGAATCTTTAATTGTATGATGGTTAAAGTATTGAGATGTCTCGTTTAATTTGTTTTGTTTGCTTAAATCCTTTAGGGGGTTAATGACCGTGTCCCGGATATCCCTGGCATTATTTTACGAAATGGCCACGACCTAAGCACGGGGCGTAGGCGTAGGCCCGTCGGTGTTTCATATACCTAATGTGGTGTGTCTATTGATCTTTAACCCAGCTCGATCCGGGCTACTGAACGCATAAGTAACATGTAAATCCTTTACAAGCATTATATTCAAATAATTATCTCAAGTTATAAAATATTATTTGTGCCTTGTGCCTTAAATGCATTTTCTTAAACTCTTTTCAAAATGAGTCGGTTGATTGTATTTACCAGTGTAAACTGACGTATTTTTCTCAAAAAGGTTAAGTGCAGGTACTACGCGTAATAGGCTGGCTTTTCTCCTAGCATCCACAATAAGTCTCGCAAGCTTGGATGTCATAGACTGTTGAACATTGTTTCCTTTTATTTTGATCTACTTGTGGATTTATATTCAACTACTTGTGATACTTAATATTACAATATTGTTTGGTTGAAATGAATCTATACTTTGCTTCCGCTGTGCATTTAAATATTGTGTTGTTTGACTATTGTGTTACCAACCACGTCACGATACTCCCCTACCGGGCCCACCGGTAATACGTGGAAATCCGGGGTGTGACACGTGTTGGAGGCGTGAATAGGTGGGGGGGGGGGTCTAGCATAGGTTTAAAACTAGATTACTTACTCACTAGTTGAAATCTAAGTATTAGTTACGTGTTTTAGTTATTAGATATTTGTATGGGGTGTTATGATGTTCGGGCACCATAGCTAGCTTGGTAATGCTAAAATAGTGCTTCTAGTGTAAATTTGATGTTTCGGGTAGTGTCCGGTTGTTCGGTTGGTTACCGGTTCGTTAAAGTGCTAAACTTTGCAGTTTTGTGTGCTTTATGTACCTTTTTTGACACTTAGGATTCCCGACACTTAGGAAAGCATTCATGACCATTTAACCATATTTCTGCATAAAATTAGATTGTTAAAATGCTGATTTTTGCTGAATTTTGCTGAATTCAGCACTTTGGGTGAGTTTTAGGCACCTTCCGGCACTTAAACAATCCGTAGAAGGGCAGTTTTGTGATCCTTACTTTCCTACACACTATACTAGTGTAATACTTGGTTTCTGGCTCATTCTGTGTCTCAATGCACTGTCTGCCTATGTGCTGAGTTCTGTCAGCATTTTCCTGATTTATCATATAACTGTGCTAACTGTACTTAATGTATCAATTGAGGCAACAAAGCTTTCATGCAATATTGGTATGACATTAGACAATGTATGATGCACATGTATGTATATGGCAGTAATCAAAAAGCAGTTAATTGCAAATTCAGCACAGTTATTAAGCACTAATCATGGTTAATTAATTGTACGGATACCTGAATTTTTGACAGTTGTCACATGTTATTTGGTCATGCATTCTGATCTCTGAAGCATTCGTCCACAATCAGATTCATCTCCTCGGATAATCTAGATCTCAGAAGCTATCATCCACAATCAATCTCGGATCTCCGATGCTTTCGTCCATGACCAGATATTCATTTTCTCGGATCATCTTGATCTCGAAAGCTTTCATCCATGATCATATTCACATTCCCCCTGACAAACTGAAGTCGAAACCACCCAAATACTATTCCAGCGTCACGAATTTCAAAAATGCCTGAACATTTGACAAATTGTTATTCCCCTTCATTTTTGCAAATTATAACGTCTCTTCACTTAATTCCCCCTCAAACTAAATTCAGTTTTCTCCTATCTTTGCGGATTATTAACAGTTTTGGCCCAGAAATAGTTAGAAAATTTAGAATATGAAAATTCTGCACCGGTATCCTGACTACCCCTCAATTTTCCACAATCACCAACTATTCTAAAAATGTAATATGAGAAAAACATTTATATATAGGATGTACCAGCGGCGTATCCACCATGTCTTCATCACACCACACTCTTTTCCACAATCTGTGATCGCATAATCAAATTTTTCACTGAAGCCCCAGACGGTGTCCCCGAACAACCTAGCTTGGTCGTTAAAAACCAGATAAAATTTTCAATCACCAAATTTTTTCTAGAGACTCACCTCGTCGTTGCGATCAAAAGATGTCTTTTTTTAATCGTCCGGATGGCCTGATCTAAATCACATTGACATATAAAGACCCTAAGTGTCTTCATTCATCCGGATGAGGTTCTACCCATCCGTTCGGATGGAGTTGTGGTCCATTCGGATGAGTTTTTTCGGTCCATCCGGATGAGTGCGTCCATCCCCATGGGTTCTTGCCCGAATGAGTCCATCCGTCCGGATGTGCCCATCCGGACCAAATATTTTCGAAAACCTCAAGAACACTCCAAATCACATTTTTCGATCCAGAATTTTTATTTGTGTGAATTTCATGATGAAACTTCACCGGATTGTGCGCGAATCAATTACGAACAGATTGATCTCTTCAATTCCAAAATCCATCCGTGAATTGACTTTATCCGGATGAGTGCGTCCATCCCGATGGGTTCTTACCCGAATGAGTCCATCCGTCCGGATGTGCCCATCCGGACCAAATATTTTTGAAAACCTCAAGAACACTCTAAATCACATTTTTCGATCCAAAATCTTTATTTGTGTGAATTTCGTGATGAAACTTAATCGGATTGTGTGCGAATCAATTACGAACATATTGATGTCTTCAATTCCAAAATCCATCCATGAATTGACCTTTATTTTAATGATTTTCTATGTTTTAACGTCAAAACTCCTGTTTAACCCAAAATTCATGAGCGTAGGTGATTCAATCAACTGTTAGATCGATTGAATCGGTACCGTAGCTCTGATACCAATTGAGATTCCAGGATCCGGCGAGTTTGACGGAGCTTCAGTCCTGAAACGACGTGTTCGATTCGTTTATTATTACTAAGAAAGGAGTAGAAGTAGAATACAACGCTGAGCAGTCACTTATAATCTGGTCTCTATTCATATCTTGACAAGTTACATCACCGTGAGACCAGTCGGACAGCATGTCCCCTTAGGAATCCGAAAGCTTGTCCAAATGGGAACCCCAAGTCCCTATTTATAGGCAACTGCCTTCACATGTCCAGATGAGCTAATGTCCATCCGTCCGAATGGACTATACAATCACAACCTACATCCGAATGGGGTATCTCCGACTGGACTAACTGTTGTCCGTTCGCCCGGATGGACCTTTACAACACAATACCGTGTCCAACTACTATTTTATACAATATTCAACACACGCTCTATCTAGGTATTCGCACAGTGGCAGACGTACAAAATATGCACCAACAGTCGGGTAACACATTAGTGGATTTCATAAAAAAAACTAGCTATGATGCTTGAAAAAGTTGCATCTCAAGATATTTGGATTTGGCATGCATTCTTTGGTATGCCTACTCGAAATAACGATTTAAATATTCTTAATAAATCAACCATTTTCAATGACCATATGAATGGTGTTGGACCGAAAGGTTCTTTTTTTTTTGTTAAAGGTGCGGAGTATAAATATGGTTACTATCTAACAGATGATATTTACCCGGATTGGGTCGTGTTTGCAAAATCCTTCACACGGGGAACAACGTTCGACAAAAGAGATGTAAGTTTAACGGTGCTCAAATGGCATCACGAAAAGACATCGAACGTGGTTTTGGTGTTTTGTAGGAAAATATGACACATTTGAGGACGCCGTGTAGAATTATGGAAAACCCTAGAATTCAAAATGTGATGTACGCTTGCCTAATTTTACATTACATGATTTTGGAGGATGAGGGACGCGCAATTTGTTAGTATTGTGAGGAAGCGAGTCAACTAAACATCACATAATTAAGTGATCAAGAGAGAAGAGAACTTACAAGAAATTAAAGATAATACAACACATCACAACCTTCGAGCGGATTTGGTTGAACACATCTGGTGTGTTCCACGACACGACCTTGACGAAGACGATTATTAAAGTTTATGTAATTTTATTTTAATTTTATAAATTTTTTAATGTTATGTAATTTTTAAATTTATATTGTTTATGCAATTTACATTAATGTTTTTATTTAAACCTAATAGTTTTTTATTTAATTTTAATATATCTTCTAAGAGTTTCAAGAAAACATATTTTTGTCCACCAAAAATAATATGTTTTCTTATTGTCAAAAATACGATATTTCCTTGTAATAATTATGAAAATCCCATTTTCATTCCCTTTGTGTTCAAAATACCAATTACCAAAATATACTTGTAAATAATTTTCCGGAATATTTTGTATGTTATATTCCTTTGTTCGGTTTTACCAATAATTTGGATATAATTTGTGTATTCAATTCTTGGAATTTTGGTAATATTTTGGATTAAAGTTCTTGGTATTTTGATGTGTTATATTATTTCAAATCCTAAAATAATATAACTAATATACAAATAATCACACAAATGGTGTCTTCTAAATATATATTCCCTACATACATATTTAGTCACTTTTATTTATAAAAACCAACCTCCATTATTTATAATCTTCGTAGCAAAATTATAGCAAAGTTTGTGTAACAACTTATTGTTGAAAATAGACTTGTAAATACTTGTTTAGAAATTTTTTTCTAAGTGTTTGGATTTTTAGAAAATTTTGCCATAGTTTCCCCTAAAAATGGAGGTTTCCATGTTTTCAAGCATATCATTTTCTTTTGTAAAAATCAACACAATCAATCATCATTCAACAATAAACAACTTACACTTACCAATCTTGCCAAATCAAGCATAATCTAACTACTCCATGAACTTGAATATTTGTAAAAATTTGTAGTAACTTACTAGTGTTATTAGTAAGCCTTGTTATCCTTTAAAGTGCGATTAGTTCTTTAAAAACTTCATTTTTAAAGAATATGGATCTTTACAACTTGTGATCATCATTTCTAAAAATGTTTCTTTATGATTCCTTCTTGTTTCACAAGTGTTTCTACACTTGTTTAACCACAAAAAATAAAGTTTGTTTATGTAAGAACCAAGATTAAATGAAACTTATATATTTAACTTGGTTTGTTTAGAAATCCGTCATGAAATTCTTAGATCTACATGATTAACAACTTACTTTGATCATGATTTTTCAAGAAAACATTATGTTCCTTCAAGTTCATGCTTTATGTGTGGATGATCTACCATCCTACAACAATTTCTATTCTCTCATCTTGCTAGATTATGTTTTTAATCATGATCTAGCAAGATCATATGATGATCTACATCATATACATTAACAAACAACAATCAACAATCAACAATTAACAAACAACAAGTAAATCATCACATAAACAACTTAGTTTATTCATTAAACATGCTTATGTTCAAGTTTACATATTGTGATTCTTAGTGTTCTTCACAGTTATGAGTATGATTCTTCTTTTAACCACTTAAAATGGAAGTAAACTTGCAAGATCAAGACTCTTACCACTAGCACAAGGCAAGGGATGATCAAGTGTAGAAAACAAGTGGATAAAAGAAAATGAGAGAGGTTCTTGCACTTCCAAAAGCTCCTAGCTTCTTGGTATGATTTCTAGCACCTTTGTATATATGTAGAATGTATGAAGAAGATCGAATGATGATGGTTGTGTGGGTGCTTGGGGTCGGCCGAGAGCTCCAAGGGGGAAGGGAGTAGTGTGTGTTTCAAGTGTGTGTGAAATGAAGTTAGAACTTGCATGTCATACTTATAACCATTTTAACCTACTAACTCTTGGTTTTTATGTCACAAAAAGCATCAACAAGATCCATTTAAAAATGAAAACAAATCCCCTAGTGGGACCCTTGTTGGAGGCGTGAATAGGTGGGGGGGGGGGTCTAGCATAGGTTTAAAACTAGATTAGTTACTCACTAGTTGAAATCTAAGTATTAGTTACGTGTTTTAGTTATTAAATATTTGTATGGGGTGTTATGATGTTCGGAGACCATAACTAGCTTGGTAATGCTAAAATAGTGCTTCTTGTGTAAATTTGATGTTTCGGGTAGTGTCCGGTTGTTCGGTTGGTTACCGGTTCGTTAAAGTGCAAAACTTTGCAGTTTAGTGTGCTTTATGTACCTTTTTTGACACTTAGGATTCCCGACACTTAGGAAAGCATTCAGGACCATTTAGCCATATTTCTGCATAAAATTAGATTGTTAAAATGCTGATTTTTGCTGAATTTTGCTGAATTCAGCACTTTGGGTGAGTTTTAGGCACTTTCCGGCACTTAAACAATCCGTAGAAGGGCAGTTTTGTGATCCTTACTTTCCTACACACTATACTAGTGTAATACTTGGTTTCTGGCTCATTCTGTGTCTCAATGCACTGTCTGCCTATGTGCTGAGTTCTGTCAGCATTTTCCTGATTTATCAGATAACTGTGATAACTGTGCTGAGTTCTGTGATCGCATAATCAAAATTTTCACTGAAGCCCCAGACGGTGTCCCCGAACAACCTAGCTTGGTCGTTAAAAACCAGAAAAAAAAATTTCAATCACCAAATTTTTTCTGGAGACTCACCTCGTCGTTGCGATCAAAAGATGTCTTTTTTTAATCGTCTGGATGGCCTGATCTAAATCACATTGACATATAAAGACCCTAAGTGTCTTCATTCATCCGGATGGAGTAATGACCATCCGGATGAGGTTCTATCCATCCGTTCGGATGGAGTTGTGGTCCATTCGGATGAGTTTTTTCGGTCCATCCGGATGAGTGCGTCCATCCCATGGGTTCTTGCCCGAATGAGTCCATCCGTCCGGATGTGCCCATCCGGACCAAATATTTTTGAAAACCTCAAGAACACTCCAAATCATATTTTTCGATCCAGAATCTTTATTTGTGTGAATTTCATGATGAAACTTCACCGGGTTGTGCGTGAATCAATTACGAACAGATTGATGTCTTCAATTCCAAAATCCATCCGTGAATTGACTTTATCTGGATGAGTGCGTCCATCCCGATGGGTTCTTACCCGAATGAGTCCATCCGTCCAGATGTGCCCATCCGGACCAAATATTTTTGAAAACCTCAAGAACACTCTAAATCACATTTTTCGATCCAAAATCTTTATTTGTGTGAATTTCATGATGAAACTTCACCGGATTGTGCGCGAATCAATTACGAACATATTGATGTCTTCAATTCCAAAATCCATCCATGAATTGACCTTTATTTTGATGATTTTCTATGTTTTAACGTCAAAAGTCCTGTTTAACCCAAAATTCATGAGCGTAGGTGATTCAATCAACTGTTAGATCGATTGAATCGGTAGCGTAGCTCTGATACCAATTGAGATTCTAGGATCCGGCGAGTTTGACGGAGCTTCAGTCCTGAAACGACGTGTTCGATTAGTTTATTATTACTAAGAAAGGAGTAGAAGTAGAATACGACACTGAGCAGTCACTTATAATCTGGTCTCTATTCATATCTTGACAAGTTACATCACCGTGAGACCAGTCGGACAGCATGTCCCCTTAGGAATTGACGTGTTGTCGTAGTACACGCAAATTTAATCCAAATAACAACTATAGATAATGGTAAATGGGTATCGAACTCAGGGAGTATGTGGAAAATGCGTTGATTTTATAGCTTTTTACTTTAACTAAAATTAAACTAAAATTGCAGAAATTAAAAATTCAAGAGTTGATTGTTTTGGTTGTAAGAACTAATAATTAACTAATTAAATTGCAAATCGAAGTTTGGTTTTGTAAACAGATTAGGAACAAGCGACCATCCTAGATTTCAGGTTTTAATCCACACTAATGTTTATGCTTAACTAGAAAGAACCACATAGACATGATTCATGTTTGATTATTTGTTTGTGATAAAGGAGAACTAAGTACTCGGATTATAAAATGCGAGGTTGTTACTCGATGATCAATTGACAATTATCCAACCCTAACCCCTCCCATGATATCTCGATTGCCAACAACACCAAGAACGTATGGTTTAGATTAACATCAAACAATAATCAACAATTTACAAAAAATTATCCAAACACCATAATAACTCAAACAAACATTCAAAGTTATTATTCTAGAAATTCAAGCACAAACATAGTGTTTCAAAAGAAAACCTTACATCTAGGATGATCACCAAAAGTTTAGCCACGCATGACTTGGTACATCATCATCACACAACTATTAATGTTCATACGAATCGAAAACACAAACCAATTGTTTAGAAATGTTTGGAACCAAGCAAAACTAGCCAAAATCGTCCCCAATGTTCAGAGAAAACGTCCAATGATGAGATATGTGAAAAGACACCACAAAAACTGATTTAATGAGGCAGTTACAGATTCTCTCGCAGCCTCCACCGTAATTTACGGTACCACCGTAAATTACGGTGGACATCAACTTGTTACGGTGCAAGTCTCCTGAGTTACGGTGAGAAAATGACATGTTTCAGGGCCACCGTAAATTACGGTGGCCACCGTAATTTATGGTGGAGCCCTGATTCATGTGTTTTGTTTCTTCGTTCCTTCCACGCACGACCCGTTCATCTCCAAACCGTCCAAAGCTGCGTTTTATCCCTTTTTACCTCCCGAACTGTACCTGAAACATAAGCATTCGTAGTTATCTAATTCAAGATAATTACACGATCAAGTGAGGGATAATTTCATCTTTTAACACCATTAAGGGTTGTCCTATGGACCACCCGTCACATCCCCACACTTAACCGTTGCTTGTCCCAAGCAACTCATCAAACCGTTTTCAAAACAAGCGATCAATGTAAACCAAGCAGAAACATGTAGTCCTTTTACTAACCCCTTTTTAACACCCAAAATAACGCACCCCTCGCTATGTCTCTCCTGTCGGTAACAAGTAAGCACTAGCAATTGTAAGCTAGACACACAAAGGCTAACGGGCGGTTGCACAACTATAGGTTTATACCTAAATCGACCCTTCTCCTAACACGTGCCAAACATGAATGCAAATCAAAGGGGCTTTTTAAGGTTGTAACGTGGCTAGGTGTACGGGTAGGAGATGGAATATATATGAAGTGGCGAAAACTTGACCCGGACTTTTATTACACAAAGAAACAAACAAACAACTACCAAACTAAACTACTATATACCAGATAACTAAACATCATTTCTTTTTCATTTTTCATTGCTTTTTCTCTTTTTTTTCTGATTTTTTTTTAAACAACTTTCAACATAACATCAAATAAAATTACATACTACTAAACAATCACTAACACTATAAAACCGGGTCAAGTTGGGTAAAATTTTAGGTAACTAGCTAGGGGGTAACAAACGATACGCTTTTAGGCACAAAATTGGGCAACTAAATGTCCAAACCCCCGCCCCTCTCGCAACCATGCTCATATATATAATTTATGAGGTCCAACCCCCCCAAATCCCACACTCGCACACACTAAAGACGAGGCTACCTAAATGTCCTTATCCTTTTCGCATTCATATCTAACTAAGTATTCACACCGTATCAAGGCACAAGTTCTAATGCACCCCCACCCGAAGCCACTCTCATCAAAGATAAACATTATTTATTTACATGTGTGGCTTCAACTCTCACCAAGAATAAAAGGTATTAAGGGTTGCCGGTGCATCACTTGGGGTTAATCTAGGGTGTTCAAATTCTCACATTGTTTCGCTTGATTTAAATTTTTTTTCAAAATCTTCAAAAATTTCCCCCATCCCCACACTTGGGATACATTGACCCCAATGTATGGTTTTAGGAGGCTTTGATCGCTAAACATCCTTAACATCACCCAAAAGTTCACAAACTTCTTTTTGGTATTTTTCATTTTATATTTTTTTATATTTTTTTCTTTTTTAAGACATAACACCACCAACTCGCACCAACCCAAACATAACATCACAAACTAAACTCCACCCAACCACCCAACCATAAACAAAACACCCTAACAAATATTCACAAAATATACAAGGAAGGAATACGACCTGACTAGTAATAGCGTGGCTGCGGAGGCCCAAAAATGGAAGACATCATGTCATTCCATTCTCCAAAAGCGAATGCACCGCTACTACTCCCACCTTGTTGTGGAGCTCCTTCTTGTTGGCGCGGGTCGATCCATTGTGAATGATGGAGCGGCGGGGTCGGATACGATATACTACCATCGTAAGGTGGTAGAGACGCATAATCCACATGTTGTGGATCCACAACCACCGGCCGCCCGGCGTGCCAATCTGCATGCATTCTTCTTGCTTGATCATCATTGTATCGACTATTCATTTCCAATTCATGGGAATACGCGTGTGTGTGATTCCACGCCTCTTGACGATCGAAATTATGCTTCAAAGACCGCTCCATGCTTGCACCCGACCATGACTCAAAAACGGGTGTTGGAGGACGTTGGTTCTCGATAACCTCTTGCATAGTGCCACTGTAAGCCCAATTCGGCTCATAAGAACGCTCCGTATAATCATAAAAGGCACCACCATAACCCCTACCTAGGCCCCCATGGCCTACATTCTCACCACCATGCGGCTCATCCGCATAATCATCATCACCACTCGGAACTTCCACATCACTTTCCGGCTCATCCGCCTCACCCGGTAGAAGATCCCTTGCACCCACCTTCAATGCTCTCTATCTCTGCCCATCCGACTTGACCTTATGATACCATTCCGATTGCGTGTAAGTCCAACCAATCCCCAACTTGTCTAAAGTAAAAGACTGATGCCTTTTTGCTACCCCTTTATCCTCTGACGTGATTGCCTTTTGCTGCTTCATCAATCCCGTGATAATTCGGCAATACGGGACGATATCTCTCCCCAACTTGTTTCGGCAAATCCAGAGGTGGTTCATGATCAAATATCGGATTGGAAAACGCGGAGACCCATTGAGTAACGAATAGAGGACGGATACTTCCGGGCACCTCACTTGCTCCTTATCCCCTCTTCTCAGAATGACGTTCAAAATGCAGATTGCTAGCAACAACTTCGCTTCTATCTTCAAGTTCCTCCGGTATAAAACGCCTCTGTAAGTACCGGGCAAAAACAACGCCGCTAACATATCATTCCAACGAGCATGCTTCTCCGGTTTAAGCAAAAGGTCATCAAGACTAGGTATCATGTAGTCACGAGCATGTAAATTGTCATACTTCCCCAATTTCTTTAGCGTGTCAAAAGACATCTCCACCGGAATCCCATTCACCTCACCCGTTAACTTCATTTATGACGGCTTATCATATTTATTACACTTGAGGGTTGCCATCCATTCTTGAATTTCGGTCATGAACAAATTCTTGTTATCCTTATCATAGCAACTAAGCGCCGACTCCCATCCTAGAGCGCGGAATTTGGCAAACACACCAAACGGCCCAAACTCGACTTCACGAACTTCCCTCTCGCAAATAAATGCGGCAGCCCTGTTTTTTAATCGATTCATACTGCCGTGAAAAAGTGTTGGTTGCCAATGCTCCGATTGGTCATCCAATGGACCCGACTCCCATCTTGGCTTTTCAGCCGGGTCCAACTCCATTTTTTCATCCTCGCTTTCACTTTCATCAACTCGACCCAAATATTGCCTCTTTTTCGGTTGTTGTTCCGGTTGCTTACCCTTATCTTTAGACGAAGAAGACGAACTTGCTCCGGCTCTTTCCTTAGTCTTGATCATTTTTCTACACACATTAGAGCAAACAACACAACCAAAGACAATAAATTAGACCCTTTTCGCCAAAATATCCCCACACTTGCTTGTTACTATGGTTGTAGATGCTAGTGAACCAAGAGTTTATAAATCTTTTTCAAAAATTGGGCATGGTGTCTCTACAATGTAGAAGTTCCCAAAAAGTTCACTACTTTACATCAAACCTACATCTACAAACCATAACAATGTTCAAGTAACTAATTTTATGACAAAATCTAAGAACAAGCAATTGGGTATGAACAAATAGCACCAATAACCTTACTTTTCACAATGCATCATCAAAACATAACAAATAAACTTCCATACCTTTGTTTGAAGATGTTAGAACACTTGTGAATCAAAAACTTCAAAAACCCCCAAATTTTTTCGGACCTAGGGTTTGTGATTCGGACCAGAAAGCTTCGTTTTTTTTGCAAATTTCTTCTCAAAATCAGAAAGTATGTGAAAAATTAGTCAAGCTAGACCTAAATTTCACTTGATTTGGCTAAGAATTGAATGAGATATTAAGCTTGGAAGGTTATGGAGTTTGGGGATTTGGTGGGTCTTGTGAAGGTGATAAATGAGAATGGATAAAGGAGAAAGTGAAAGGAAATCGAATGGCTGGGGTTGTTCACATGACCTGATTGTTGGTTTTTTTTTTATATAAATGCAGAAACCGGATCGACCCATCAGATTTCCAGGTCTACCGTAAATTACGGTAACACCGTAAATTACGGTGGTACCTGGAACACAATCCTCACCGTAACTCAGTTTTTTTCGATTTTTTTGTGCTTTTAAAATTTTTCAAAAACATGTAAAAATTACCCTACCCCCTCGAAAGTCCCGTGTTGTCCTCAACACAATGTTAGAGCAATTCGTGACCCGAATGTCCCCACACTTGTTTCAAACACAAGATTCAAGCGAGTACGGTAAATGTGCAAACTATACAAAACAAACAAAATGAAATGCTAACTATTTACACTACCAAACCTGGGCCTCTCATGGTTATTCATCATCTACCAGGCGTAAAATGTAGCCCGCTTTATCAAGCTCCAAGTTGTTGATGTCGTTTCCTTCCAAGTATGGCTTCAACCGGTGACCGTTCACCGTTTGTTGTTTCAGTGTTTGCTCATCTTGGATATCTACATCACCAAACCTCCCAACTCGCCGAACGACATACGGGCCCATCCATTTGATTTTAAGCTTGCCCGCGAACATCTTGAGTCTTGAATTGTACAACCAAACCTTTTGACCCACTTCGAAGGTTTTCTTCCTCAACTTTGCATCGTGTACCTTCTTGAGCTTGTCTTTGTAAGCCGATGCACACTCATACGCCTCGCCTCTAATCTCTTCGATCTCACTTAATTGCAACTTTCTCATCTTTCCCGCCTCATCATAATCCGCATTTACCGTCTTGATTGCCCAATGTGCCCGATGCGCTAACTCCATTGGCAAGTGGCAACCCTTTCCATAAACCATCCGGTAAGGTGTTGTGCCAATAGGAGTTTTGTAGGCCGTTCGGTATGCCCACAACGCATCATCTAACTTGCTCGACCAATCCTTCCTATCCGTTCTAACCGTCTTCATGAGAATTTCCTTTATTTGACGGTTGGACACTTCGACTTGTCCACTCGTTTGCGGATGGTAAGGTGTGGCAATCCGGTGATTCACACTATACCTCTTCAACAATTTCCCGAAATTAAAGTTTTTAAAATGCGAACCACCATCATTTATAATAACACGCGGGATACCAAAACGAGAGAAGATGTTGGATTGAACAAATTTACAAACAACCGAATGGTCGTTTGTTCGTGTTGCAATAGCTTCAATCCACTTTGAGACGTAATCCACCGCTACCAAAATATATAGAAAGCCATTCGAATTCGGGAAGGGACCCATAAAGTCAATACCCCATACATCAAATATTTTGAAAACCAAGATTGGTTGTAATGGCATCTCATCCCTCTTCAATATGCTTCCCATCTTTTGACAATTAATACAATTTCTTGCAAACTCACACGCGTCTTTGAAAATTGTGGGCCAATAAAACCCACATGAGAGAACCCGGTAACCCGTTTTATGCCCGCTAAAGTGACCTCCACATGCGGATGAGTGGGCGTGAGTCAATATTTCCAACACCTCCGTTTCAGGCACACATCTCCGAATAACTTGATCCGGCCCTATCTTGAAAAGATCTGGCTCATCCGAAATGTATTGCTTCACTTGAACCATAAATTGTTGTCGTCGCTTCTTGGTCCAATGACTTGGGATGGAACCCGTGGCTAAGTAATTGACATAGTGAGCATACCACGGTGCAACGAAGATGGATACGGCTAAGAGTTGCTCATTGGGAAATCTTTCATTTATCTCACTAACATCGTCAATCCCTTCAACCGGAATCCGAGACAAGTGATCCGCCACTACGTTCTCACTTCCCTTTTTTTCTCGGATTTCTAAATCGAACTCTTGCAACAACAACACCCAACGAATTAACCGAGGCTTCGCATCCTTTTTCTCCATCAAATATCGGACCGCACTATGATCTGAATAAACCACCACCTTGCTCCCCCAAATATACGCACGAAACTTATCCAAAGCATACACCACCGCTAATAACTCCTTTTCGGTTGTGGTGTAATTGAGTTGCACTTCGGATAAAGTCTTGCTTGCATAGTAAATCACCACCGGCTTTTTATCAACCCGTTGACCCAAAACTGCACCAATAGTAGTGTCGCTTGCATCACACATAATCTCGAACGGATTTGACCAATCCGGTGGTTGCAAAATAGGAGCTTTGACCAAGTGTTCCTTCAAAACAGTGAAGGCTTGCATACACTCATTAGTAAAATCAAATGGGATATCTTTTAATAACAAGTTATATAAAGGTTTGGTGATAACACTGAAACCTTTTATGAAACGTCTATAGAAACCCGCATGTCCCAAAAATGACCTTACACCCTTAACATTTTTCGGAGGTGGCAAAGATGCTATTACCCGTATTTTTGCCTTATCCACCTCCATTCCCCTTTCCGAAATCACATGACCTAGCACAATTCCCTCTTGCACCATAAAATGACTTTTCTCCCAACTAAGCACTAGATTTTTCTCAACACACCTTTTTAAAACTTTTTGTAATTCATTGAGACAAGATTCAAAACTAGTGCCAAAAATTGAAAAGTCATCCATAAACACTTCAAGCGACTCTCCAACCATGTCCGAGAAGATACTCATCATACATCGTTGGAAAGTTGCCGGTGCATTGCACAAGCCAAATGGCATTCGTCGAAAGGCAAAGGTACCATATGGACAAGTGAAGGTGGTCTTGTGTTGGTCATCCAGGTGTATTGCTATTTGATTGTAACCTGAATACCCGTCCAAAAAACAGTAGTACTTTTGACCCGATAGTTTTTCAATGATTTGGTCAATAAAAGGCAACGGGAAATGGTCCTTAGAAGTGGCGGCATTCAACTTTCGGTAGTCAATACATACACGCCACCCGGTGACCGGTCGGGTGGCAATTTGTTCACCGTTTTCGTCTTTGACTACTTGAATGCCGGCCTTCTTAGGCACAACTTGGGTGGGACTCACCCAAGCACTATCCGAAATCGGATAGATGATTCCTGCGTCCAACCATTTGATTACCTCTTTTTTACTACCTCCCTTAGGTTCGGATTCAATCGCCTTTGAGCTTCTCGTGTTGGTTTCGCATCTTCGGTGGTAATAATCTTGTGCATGACGATTGATGGACTAATTCCTTTGAGATCGGCAATCGTCCATCCAATAGATCCTTTGTTTTCTTTCAAAACTTCCAACAATGCTTGCTCTTGCGCCAACTCTAGATTAGAGGGAATAATGACCGGTAGAGTGTCATTATCCCCTAAGAAAACATACTTCAATTGGCTCGGCAAGTCTTTGAGTTCCAACTTCGGTGGTTCTTCTAATGATGGTTTAGTACCCGAATTTATCTCCATCGGCAAGCCTTCAAATTGGTGAGTCCAAGGCGGTCGACCTTCTTTCAAGGCCATAGCATCCTGTTTTTCCTCTTCAACCCCGAGTGCATAAGCATGACCTGTTCAGAAAAATCACACAAGCAAACATCCATACCATCCTCCTCATACTCATGCGAGTTACATCCATCAACTAAATCTGCCATGAAACACTCATCAACACCATTAGCATTAGAATTGTTAGTAAAAACATTTAAGCGCATTTTTCGATTCCCAAAAGTCATATCGACTGTACCAAATCTACAATCGATCACAGCATGCGCGGTGCTCAAAAATGGCCGACCCAAAATGACATTTTGTTGTTGTTTTGGGTCCGCGGATGAATAGTCCAAGACTAAAAAGTCAACTGGGTAATAAAACTCATCAATTTTAACAATTACATTTTGAACCATCCCCTGAGGTAGCTTATGAGACAAATCAGCTAAAACAACCGTTGTCTCCACCCTTGCTAACGGACCAAAATCGTATTGGTCATATAAGCCCCCCGGTAAAATGCTAACTCCGGCTCCAAGATCTAGTAACGCCTTTGCCATTTGAAAATTACCAACTTGAATGTTAATTAATGGCGTGCCCGGATCTTGGAGCTTAGTAGGAAGCTCCCCATTCAAAACTGCACTCACTTGCCCGGTTAAATCGACCCGCTTAGGCATTTTCTTCTTTTGTTGCCTTTTTTGTGTACATAATTCCTTTAAAAATTTAGCATAAGCGGGTACTTGTTTTATTGCATCAAGTAATGGAAGATTAATTTTTACTTGTTTAAACATGTCCCACAATTCTTCTTTTTGGGGACCTCTTGGTGCAATAAAATTTTTCCTACCCGGGTCAAGTAAAGCCGATGGAAACGGGACTGGACTCGGTTCACCCTCAACTTTTTCACTTTTCTCATTTTCACCCAACCCTGATTTGTTAACATTTGATTCATTAGGTTTAATCGGTGAAACTTCATCATCACTTTCATTACCCGTGATGTCCTCAACTACTCCCTCAACCAATTCGGGTGACAAATTGGCCTTAAATTCTTTGCCACTTCTTAAAACACTAACATGATGAACATTAACATTACCTCGTCACGAACCATGTGAAGGATTTACCTTGGTGTCGCTAGGAAGTTGACCTTTGCTTTTCTTCAACTTCGCCACGTCGGTTGCCAATTGACCCATTTGGGTTGTTAGTGATTGGATGCTCTGGTCACGAACCTCATCCTTTTGCATCCGGACCTCATCCTTGAAAGTTCGGGTTAGCTTGATTTGAAGGGTTCCCATACCGAAAATTTGGGTGGTTCCTCAATCCGGGGTGGTACGTGTTAGAATTCATGTTGTAGTTTCTACCACCCCCTCCTTGACCTTGTACCGCATGAACTTCTTCATATTGCCCTTCCACCACTCCTTGGCAATTTTCAGCCGCATGACCTATTTCATTGCAAATAGCACAAACATCATAAATTTGATTAGAGGTTTGAACATTACCATCATCAACCGCATGCACTTGTGTTCGAGTAACGGTCGGTCGTGCTCTCCTTGATGCTTGAGCTTTCCTCTTTGATGTAATTACCATTTGCTCCAAAGACTCCCAATCGTCTTGCTCATAGTTCGTACCAAAAGTTCCACCGGTAATAGACATTAAGTCACGAGCATCTTCAGCACTTAACCCCTCGTGGAAAGCATTCATCAACTCCCAAAGTTCAATTCCATGATGAGGGCAATTCTTGATCATCATGTTGAAACGCTCAAAGGCCTCATGAAATATTTCACCTTGTTGTTGTTGGAAACTCCTCAACCCCTTCCTAGCATCATTGGTCTTTTGAGCGGTGTAAAATTCATCTAGGAAAATTTGTTGCATTTCCACCCAAGTGTAAATAGATGCTGAAGGCAAAGTATAGAACCACTTCTTTGCCTTATCTTCCAACGAAAATTGAAACAAGACTAACTTGACATCATCGGCCGAAAAACCTTGGCTCCCAAGGGTATTGCAAATCGAGTCATAGGCCTCCAAATGAAAGTACGGTTCCTCCGTTGCTAGACCCTTATATTTCGTCAAACTTTGTAATGAATTAGTTCTCACTTCGAAAGTTCTTCCTTGATTGTTGTGAGGAATAACCACCGGTGAAGGGTTGTGAGTACTTATCGGCCTAAAATGCACTTCAATGCCTCTCGCATGTTCTCTAAGATGCCTTCTTGGGACACCCAACCGACCACTTGGATGAATAGGACCCATTGGTCTTGGTATATGCCCTTGTGGTGCGAATGGTTGTTGAAATTGTTGTTATGGCATCGGTGGGTGTTGAATTGGCCTTTGGAATTGTGGTTGTGCATTCTGTGGTCAAACTTGTTGCAATGGTGTAGGGCGTTGCATTGGTAGCCCTTGTGGCCTTGGCCGAATATGTTGTGGTATTAGTTGTTGTTGTTGTGGCATTCCACCAACACCTACCATCCCTTGAGGTTGGCCTTGCACATAACCAAAGTCTCCTTGATCACCATCACCCCCATAAGCGTAACCATCTTCATCATAACCCTCAAAATCTTCATATCCTTCCTCATATCCATCTCCCCCTATACCTGAAGATTGCCCAAACGGAAGAGTCGAATATTGAATACCCGCCTGGTTCGATGGTCTAACTGTAGAAGTAGCATGAACGACAGTTGAACCTTGTGGTAATGTATAGGTTGAGGATGATTGACCTGAAACTGGGAAGAAATAAGTGAATGGTGGAATCGTAGTAGAAGGGTTAAAAGTCAGTGTAGGTTCTTCTTGAGTGGTAATGGGTTGGGTGGTGTTAGTTGGTGTTGCATCGTGAGGCGTAATAGGATTGGTAGTGGTATTTGGAATGGTAGTGTTCGGTGAAGGTTGAGTGGATGATGGTATGAAAGGTGGTATAAGTTCACCCGTAGTGGGTGGTGGTTGTGGTGGATCCATGTATGGAATTGGTGTGATGGGTGTAGTTGGTGTTGTTGGTGAACCGCTGATTCTGTTTTCTCTTAGCAAAATTCTATTTCCTCTTAATGTTCGTTCAATCTCTGGATCGAATGCCAATGGTGATAGCTTGTGAGAGCTTCTAGTACGCATGCACTTGTAGATACCTGCACACTAACACACCTAGCGTAAACCAGAAAAATAACAAACTTAAAAAGAACGAAAACAACACACGTTGCGCACTACTCCCCGGCAACGGCGCCAAAATTTGACGTGCTGTCGTAGTACACGCAAATTTAATCCAAATAACAACTATAGATAGTGGTAAATGGGTATCGAACTCAGGGAGTATGTGGAAAATGCGTTGATTTTATAGCTTTGCACTTTAACTAAAATTAAACTAAAATTGCAGAAATTAAAAATTCAAGAGTTGATTGTTTT
Organism: Helianthus tuberosus; assembly: GCA_030545235.1. Classification (NCBI taxonomy): domain Eukaryota; kingdom Viridiplantae; phylum Streptophyta; class Magnoliopsida; order Asterales; family Asteraceae; genus Helianthus; species Helianthus tuberosus. The sequence continues at coordinate 30,146,738 of CM060379.1, read as the reverse complement.
GGTTGTAAGAACTAATATTAACTAATTAAATTGCAAATCAAAGTTTGGTTTTGTAAACAGATTAGGAACAAGCGACCATCCTAGATTTCAAGTTTTAATCCACACTAATGTTTATGCTTAACTAGAAAGAACCACATAGACATGATTCGTGTTTGATTATCTGTTTGTGATGAGGGAGAACTAAGTACTCGGATTATAAATGCGAGGTTGTTAATCGATGATCAATTGACAATTATCCAACCCTAACCCCTCCCATGATATCTCGATTGCCAACGGCACCAAGAACGTATGGTTTAGATTAACATCAAACAATAATCAACAATTTACAAACAAATATCCAAACACCATAATAACTCAAACAAACATTCAAAGTTATTATTCTAGAAATTCAAGCACAAACATAGTGTTTCAAAAGCAAACCTTACATCTAGGATGATCACCAAAAGTTTAGCCACGCATGACTTGGTACATCATCATCACACAACGATTAATGTTCACACGAATCGAAAACACAAACCAGTTGTTTAGAAATGTTTGGAACCAAGCAAAACCAGCCAAAATCGCCCCCAATGTTCAGAGAAAACGTCCAATGATGAGATATGTGAAAAGACACCACAAAAACTGATTTAATAAGGCAGTTACGGATTCTCTCGCAGCCTCCACCGTAATTTACGGTACCACCGTAAATTACGGTGGACATCAACTTGTTACGGTGCAAGTCTCCTGAGTTACGGTGAGAAAATGACATGTTTCAGGGCCACCGTAAATTACGGTGGCCACCGTAATTTACGGTGGCCACCGTAATTTACGGTGGAGCCCTGATTCATGTGTTTTGTTTCTTCGTTCCTTCCACGCACGACCCGTTCCTCTCCAAACCGTCCAAAGCTGCGTTTTATCCCTTTTTAGCTCCCGAACTGTACCTGAAACATAAGCATTCGTAGTTATCTAATTCAAGATAGTTACACGATCAAGTGAGGGATAATTTCATCTTTTAACACCATTAAGGGTTGTCCTATGGACCACCCGTCAGGAATCTGAAAGCTTGTCCAAATGGGAACCCCAAGTCCCTATTTATAGGCAACTGCCTTCACATGTCCATATGAGCTAATGTCCATCCGTCCGAATGGACTATACAATCACAACCTACATCCGAATGGGGTATCTCCGACTGGACTAAATGTTGTCCATCCGCCCGGATGGACCTTTACAACACAATACCGTGTCCAACTACTATTCTATACAATATTCAACACACGCTCTATCTAGCTATTCGCACAGTGGCAGACGTACAAAATATGCACTAACAGTCGGGTAACACATTAGTGGATTTCATAAAAAAAAACTAGCTATGATGCTTGAAAAAGTTGCATCTCAAGATATTTGGATTTGGCATGCATTCTTTGGTATGCCTACTCGAAATAACAATTTAAATATTCTTAATCAATCAACCATTTTCAATGACCATATGAATGATGTTGGACCGAAAGGTTCTTTTTTTTGTTAAAGGTGCGGAGTATAAATATGGTTACTATCTAATGGATGATATTTACCTGGATTGGGTCGTGTTTGCAAAATCCTTCACACGGGGAACAATGTTCGACAAAAAGAGATGTAAGTTTAACGGTGCTCAAATGGCGTCACGAAAAGACATCGAACGAGCTTTTGGTGTTTTGTAGAAAAATATGACACATTTGAGGACGCCGTGTAGAATCATGGAAAACCCTAGAATTTAAAATGTGATGTACGGTTGCCTAATTTTACATTACATGATTTTGGAGGGTGAGGGACGCGCAATTTGCTAGTATTGTGAGGAAGCGAGTCAACTAAACACCACATAATTAAGTGATCAAGAGAAAGAAGAGAACTTATAAGAAATTAAAAATAATACAACACATCATAACCTTCGAGCGGATTTGGTTGAACACATCTGGTGTGTTCCACGACACGACCTTGACGAAGACGATGATTAAAGTTTATGTAATTTTATTTTAATTTTATAAATTTTTTAATGTTATGTAATTTTTAAATTTATATTGTTTATGCAATTTACATTAATGTTTTTATTTAAACCTAATAGTTTTTTTATTTAATTTTAATATAAAATAATACGAAAACAAGGTGCCATGTGTCGAATAGCGCCACTCTTCCACGCCACTTCCCACACACCCCCCCCCCCATTTTTGCACCACGCCATGTAAAAGACACGCGCTGATTCAAGACGTGATGTCTTAAACAATTGGAAACAATGTATTGTGATTCAAGTCAAGGTGTTTTAACATCTGAAATCTGGAAACATCGTATTCTGATTCTAGTTATGGTGTTTTAACATCTGAAATCTGGAAGAACTGTATTGTGATTCAAATCATGGTGTTTTAACATCTGGAATAGCAATACAATCACCCCCAGATGGTGTTAAAAGAAAATGACTTGAATATCAATACAATAATTCCAGATGTTAATACACCATAACATTATTACGATTCAATTCATGGTGTTTTTGGAATCTGTGTGGTGTTTTAAACCTGTAAAATAACTGATATTCTAGGATCCAGCGAGTTTGATGGAGCTTCTGTCCCGAGACGACCGGTTCGGTTCGATATTATTTCTAAGAAAATAGTAGAAGCAATCGACACCGAGCAAGTCAATTTTAAGTGGTTTCTATTCATTCTCTGACAGTTACAGTACCGTGAAACCACACGGACAACATGTCCCCCCAGGGATCCGAAACCTTGTCCAAATGGGAACCCCAACTCCCTGTTTATAGGCAACAGCCTTTCCGGATCAACCTATGTCCATCCGTCCGGATGGACTCATCCATCTGGATGAACTTTTACATAATAATACCTATGTGTCCGGATGGGGTTAACGACTAGACTAAACAGTTGTCCATCCGTCCGGATGGACCTTGACAATACTAAACCTTGTCCAACGTTTCAATATTCTATACAATATTCAACACACGCTCTATCTAGCTATTCGCACAGTGGCAGACATACGAAATATGCACCAACAGATTCTCCATTGGCTGTCAACTTGAAATTGATCATTGCAGCATCTCTGTTTCCGCTTTAGCCACATCCGTGTTCAGTTTTTGAGTTAACAGTTAAGCAACCTCGATCGCGCATTCCGCCTGCTTGATCTTTGAATGTACAAAACTCGACCAGCATTTGATAGAAACTTCGAATACTCCTTTGATAAACCTCAAGTCTATGAGTACCCACGACGACTTGAAATCCCATTTACCGTGTTCAACGTTATGCACCATGAAACACTTTCAAGAATGATAGACCCATATAAACAGCAATCTCCACAATTAGCAAATCTTCATCGGAAAAACAAATCATCTGGTAATGCATTCTGATCTCTGAAGCATTCGTCATCGATCAGATATTTATCTCCTTGGATAATCTAGATCTCAGAAGCTATCATCCACGATCACTCACAGATCTCCGAAGCTTTCATCCACGAGCAGATATCATTTCCTCAGATAATCTAGATCTCTGAAGCTTTCACCCACGATCAGATTCACATTCCCAAACAATCTGAAGTCGAAACCATCCGAATACTGTTGTAGCGTCACGAATTTCAAAAATGCTGGAACATTTGACAAAATTTTTATTCCCCCTAATTTTTGCAAATTCTGACGTGATCTCATTGAATTCCCCCTCAAACTGAATCCAGTTTTCTCGTATCTCTGAAAAACCTGACCATACTAGAATATGACAATATTCGCCACCAATGTCAGTTTTTCAATGTTGCGAATTTTAACGTTTTGGTCCATAAATAGTCCGATAATTCAGAATATGATAATTCTGCACCAGTATCATGACTACCCCACAATATTCCACAATCTATGATCGCATCATCATGTTTGACTTTGAAGCACCAGACGATGTCTCCGAACAACCCATCTTTTGGAGACTTAGCTCATCGTCGCGATCAAATCCGATCTCTTTTTGAAATGTAATATGACAAAAACACTTATATATAGCAAGTACCAGCGGCGTGTCCACCATGATTTTATCACATCACACTCCTGTTTTTTATTTTTTATTTTTTATATTTTTCATGAGGATAATTGCCCATCCGTCCAAATGGACTTTTCTGGAACGAGTTGACGTTTTGATCCTGAGTATCCTCATCTGTCCGGATAAACTCCTGTCCATCAGTCTGGATGTGATAGTGTCTAACCATCCGGATGGGCGTCTATCCGAATGAATACATGCCCATCCGACCGGATGGGCGTCTGCTGTCCATCCGAATGAGTATCTGTCCGAATGAGTCCATCATGTCCGAATGTGTCCATCCGAACCGAACATGTTCGAATATCTCAAGAACACTCCCAATCACATTTTTCGATCCAAAATCTTTATTTCTACGAATTTCTTGATGAAACTTCACAGGATTGTGCGCGAATCAATTCCGAACAGAATGAAGTCTTCAATTTCAAAATCTATCCGTGAATTAACCTTTATTTTGATGTTTTTCTATGTTTTACGTCAAAACTCCGTATAAACCCAAAATTGATGAGCTTGGGTGATTCTACCAACTATTAGATTGATTGAATCGGTACCGTAGCTCTGATACCACGTTATATTCCAGGATCCGGTGAGTTTGACGGAGCTTTGGTCTCGAGATGACCGGTTCGGTTCAATATTATTACTAAGAAAGGAGTAGAAGCAGAAATCGAGAACTGAGCAAGTCAATTTTAAGTGGTTTCTATTCATTCACTGACAGATAGAGCACAGCGAAACCACACGAACAACATGTCCCCTTAGGGATCCGAAAGCTTGTCCAAGTGGGAACCCCAACTCCCTATTTATAGGCAACAACCTATCCGGTTCAACCTATGTCCATCCGTCCAGATGAACTTTTACATAACAATACCTATGTGTCCGGATGGGGTTAACGACTGGACTAAAGGGTTGTCCATCCGTTCGGATGGACCTTGACAATACTAAACCTTGTCCAACTTTTCACTATTCTATACAATATTCAACACATGCTCTATCTAGCTATTCGCATAGTGGCAGACATACGAAATATGCACCAACAAATTCCCCCTTGGTTGTCACTGTCGAATCGTCTTTATGACAATTTAAAACTTTAGAGCCGTGTTTAAATATTCTTCAACTTCAATCAACATCTTGACATCTAACAATATAGATTCCCCCTTGCTTGATGATCCAGGTTTGCCTTTTGACAATGTATTCCCCCTTAAATGAATCTTCAGGTATTTGTAAGTCTTTGTTAGCACGGTTTCTGACATCCTCTGATTTGCTCTACTTCAATCTTCCTGAATAGTCACCAACTTGAAATTGATCATTGCAGCATCTCTGTTTCCGCTTTAGCCACATCCGTGTTCAGTGTTTGAGTTAACAGTTAGGCAACCTTGATCGCGCATTCCGCCTGCTTGATCTTTGAATGTACAAAAACTCAACCAGCATTTGATAGAAACTTCGAATACTCCGTTGATTAACCTCAAGTCTATGAGTACCCACGACGACCTGAAATCCCGTTTACCATGATCAACGTTATGCACCTTGAAACACTTTCAAGAATGATAGACCCGTATAAACAGTGATCTCCACAATCAGCAAATGTTCATCGGAAAACAAATCATCTGGTAATGCATTCTGATCTCTGAAGCATTCGTCCACGATTAGATATTCATCTCCTCGGATAATCTAGATCTCTGAAGCTATCATCTACGATCACTCACAAATCTCTTAAGCTTTTGACATCTAACAATATAGATTCCCCCTTGCTTGATGATCCAGGTTTGCCTTTTGACAATGTATTCCCCCTTAAATGAATCTTCAGGTATTTGTAAGTCTTTGTTAGCACGGTTTCTGACATCCTCTGATTTGCTCTACTTCAATCTTCCTGAATAGTCACCAACTTGAAATTGATCATTGCAGCATCTCTGTTTCCGCTTTAGCCACATCCGTGTTCAGTGTTTGAGTTAACAGTTAGGCAACCTTGATCGCGCATTCCGCCTGCTTGATCTTTGAATGTACAAAAACTCAACCAGCATTTGATAGAAACTTCGAATACTCCGTTGATTAACCTCAAGTCTATGAGTACCCATGACGACCTGAAATCCCGTTTACCATGATCAACGTTATGCACCTTGAAACACTTTCAAGAATGATAGACCCGTATAAACAGTGATCTCCACAATCAGCAAATGTTCATCGGAAAACAAATCATCTGGTAATGCATTCTGATCTCTGAAGCATTCGTCCACGATCAGATATTCATCTCCTCGGATAATCTAGATCTCTGAAGCTATCATCTACGATCACTCACAAATCTCTTAAGCTTTCTTCCACGATCAGATATCATTTCCTTGGATAATCTAGATCTCGGAAGCTTTCACCCACGATCAGATTCACATTCCCGGACAATCTGAAGTCGAAACCACCCGAATACTGTTGCAGTGTCATGAATTTCAAAAATGCTGGAATATTTGACAAAATTTTTATTCCCCCTCATTTTTGCAAATTCTGATGTGATCTCATTGAATTCCCCCTCAAACTGAATCCAGATTTCTCCTATCTTCGAAAAACTTAACCATACTAGAATATGACAATATTCGCCACCAATGTCAGTTTTTCAATGTTGCGGATTTTAACGTTTTGGTCCATAAATAGTCAGATAATTCAGAATATGACAATTCTACACCAGTCTCATGACTACCCCACAATATATGATCGCATCATCATGTTTGACTTTGAAGCACCAGATGATGTCTCCAAACAACCCATCTTTTGGAGACTTAACTCATCATCGCGATTAAATCCGATCTCTTTTTGAAATATAATATGATAAAAACACTTATATATATGAAGTACCAGCGGCGTATCGACCATAATTTTATCACATCACACTCCTGTTTTTTATTTTTTATTTTTTATATTTTTCATGATGATAATTGCCCATCCTTCCGAATGGACTGTTCTGGAACAAGTTGACGTTTTGATCCTGAGTATCCCATCTGTCTGGATAAACTCCTGTCCATCCGTCCGGATGTGATAGTGTCTAACGGTCCAGATTGGCGTCTATCCAAATGAATACCTGCCCATCCGACCGGGTGGGTGTCTGCTGTCCATCCGAATGAGTATCTGTCCGAATGAGTCCATCCGGTCCGAATGTTTCCATCCGAACCGAACATGTTCGAATATCTCAAGAACACTTCCAATCACATTTTTCGATCCAAAATATTCATTTCTGCGAATTTCATGATGAAACTTCACAGGATTGTGCGCGAATCAATTCCGAATAGAATGAAGTCTTCAATTTCAAAATCTATCCGTGAATTCACCTTTATTTTGATGTTTTTTCTATATTTTACGTCAAAACTCCCTATAAACCCAATATTGTTGAGCTTGGGGGTTTCAACTAACTGTTAGATCGATTGAATCGGTACCGTAGCTCTGATACCACTTGATATTCCAGGATCCGGCGAGTTTGAAGGAGCTTCGGTCCCGAGATGACCGGTTCGGTTCGATATTGTTACTAAGAATGGAGTAGAAGCAGAAATCAAAACCGAGCAAGTCAATTTTAAGTGGTTTCTATTTATTCTCTGAAAGTTACAGCACCGTGAAACCACACGGACAATATGTCCCCTCAGGGATCCGAAAGCTTGTCCAAATGGGAACCCACCTCCCTATTTATAGGCAACAGCCTATCCGGATCAACCTAGGTCCATCCGTCCGGATTGACTCCATCCATCCGGATGAACTTTTACATAACAATACCTATGTGTCCGGATGGGGTTAACGACTGGACTAAACTGTTGTCCATCCATCCGGATGGACCTTGACAATACTAAACCTTGTCCAACTTTTCACTATTCTATACAATATTCAACACACGCTCTATCTAGCTATTTGCACAGTGGCAGACATACGAAATATGCACCAACAATAACAAAAAATATTCCAGATGTTAAACACCATGATCAGTTATTGATACGTAAAAAAATATCTTCTAAAATAACTCTTAAAGCGGTTATAAAACTTAAAACTTTTGCATCTGGGTCCTTGTGATTTGGTCACTTTTGCCACTTTAGTCCAAAACTCAAACCTTTTGCATCTGGGTCCATGTGGTTTCAGTTTTATTGCCATTTTGGCCCAAAAGTGAAATCAGGTCATATTTTTCTTATAAAATCCTGCTATTTTGTCTTTTTCCTCAGGGGCAAAATGGTTATTTCATTTTTATTTTATTCAAAGCTTTTAATTAAACAATAATCTTTTGTGGGTCCCACCACACCCCTACTTCTTCTTCTACCTCCTTTCTCCATGTCTCTCTCTTGCCATAACAGCCACCATCCATCACCACCTCCACCACCATCAATCTCCCCCACTGCCACACTTCTTCTTCTACCTCAAGATGGGTTATTCCATGGGTCAATCGAGAACCTGAGAAACAAAATAATCAGGACGACAATTAATGACGGTGGCCAAAATTCAACCAATAACCAAACACAATATTTATAGGGATGGGCCCTTTACGATATCGATATTTAGTGTAGTCCGATTCAGATCTGTATAACCGCTTCTATCATCTAACAACATGGCTAGTGATGAATTTCTATTTTCAGTCATTCCTAGTGACTCAGTGAGATTGAACGATGATGACAGTCATGATGATGATGATTTTAGAAACATCAAATTCCTTACGTATTCAAAAAATTTCATCACAGATCTCTGTATATCTGTTCTTTACATGCCATTCACAATCGTCAATTATGTTGGCAACAGTAACGATGCTGATCGTGATGAGTACGGAGATAAATGGTGGCGGTGGTGGAGACTGATGGTGGTGGAGGTGGTGATTGAGGGTGGTTGTTATGCAAGAGAGATACAGAAAGAAAGGAGGTAGAAGAAGAAGTGTGGGTGTGGTAGGACCCACAAAATATTATTGTTTTAATAAAAGATTTAAATAAAATAAAAAAGAGATGACTATTTTGCCCCTGCGGATAAGGACACAATAATAGGTTTTAATTTGAAAAATATGACCTGATTTCATTTTTTGGACCAAAATGACAATAAAAGTGAAACCACAGGGACCCAGATGCAAAAGGTTTCAAATTTGGACTAAAGTGGCAAAAGTGACCAAACCTCAGGGACCAAAATGACGGTTTACTCTTAATTTGGTTTTTGAAGTTAATTACCTAATTACCCTTAAAATTAAATAATGTCATGTGTCGTGTCCATAATATTTCTCACGTTTCACACAAATTTCACTCTTTTTACCGAAACCTGAAACCTATATATATATATATATATACATACAGAGAGAGAGAGAGAGAAAGAGAGAGAGAGAAAGGGAGGAAGATTTATGAGAAAAGTTAGAGAAAATGTATATTACTTGCAATAAATCATATATCGCTATACAATAATCATATACTAGTCTTTTTTACGTCGCGCATTGTAGCGAAACCGAGCAAATAATAATGTAAAACAAAAGTGATTTAAAAATAAAGCATATTTTGTAAAAAGGCAAACCATTAGAACGGTTTAGTTTATCATCGTACCGTTTTATGATATCAAATAAATACTTTATTTTAAGTATAACTTCGCTTTAACAAAACTTATAACGGAATGTCCGAAAAAAATTAATCACAACTACTTACTTAAGTTTGTAGAAAAAATTATAAACGTAAATTATTAAAGAAGTATCAAATTAATCGATAAATTAATATGTGTTCTAAAAAAAAAAAAAACGAATTATTAAAAAATGGTAAGGAAATATATGGTTGTAAAAAAGGAAAAAAATAAAAATATGTTATTAAAAGTAAATATAATAATAGACTATTATATTATATTAAATATAAAAATAAAAAAGCTATATATTATTACAAAAATAAAGTTACTATTTATCGTCCTTATCAACAATAAAAAATCATGCACAACTACGCACTTAAGTTTTTAGAAAAAAAGTTATAAACGTAAATTATTAAAGAAGTATCAAATTAATTGATTAATTAATATATGTTCTAAAAAAAGAAAAAAAAGAATTATTAAAAAATGGTAAAAGAAATATTTGGTTTAAAAAAAGGAAAAAAAAATTAAAGATATCTTATTAAAATTAAATATAATAATAAACTATTATAATATATTAAATAAAAAATAATAAAAAGTTATATATTATTATAAAAATAAAATTACTACTCATCGTTTTTCATCAACGATATATATATATAATATATATAATTGCACCTATACAATAATTATATGTTGCTATTAAATCAAGGTTTTTTTTTTCATTTATAACTATTAGATCTCACCTTATGTTAAATGTTAAATTTAAAAATAAAGTCATTAATTAAATAGTAAATAATTAAAATTCATATATGGTTTGTAGTTTTAATTTTAAACATTTATAGAAAACTAGTCATAAGTCCCCTGTGTTGCGGGACGGGGAACATAAATCAATGCTACTAGCATTGTGGGGCTGGAACGTAAAACCGTATTAAGTAGCAATCGAATAATAATCAAAACCGGGAAAATGCGTATAAAAACACGAATTTTCAATATCAAGTGACTAACGTGACTTACAAAGTTGACAAATTCTGGTGAAAAAAATCCCGAGTAACTGAATTTGACCATCAACTATCATGCTAAATGGCAACCGAACAACAGCCAGACCTAGAAAAAAAAGTAAAACAAAAGGTAATAAAAAAACTCGTTTTAAGTTTTGTGACAGAATTATAAAAAAACAAAAGTTATGTTACAAATTTTAAAAAACCCAAAAATTTACTATGAAAAAACCTAACACTAAAGAAAAAATCAATAAAGACAAAAAAAAAATGATCATGACTGAATTGCTTTTTGAGTCAATGTGTTTTAGTGGATTTAATCACTTGAATTCAAAATCAAAAAGTATAACATCCTGAGTTCTTAACCGCTAATTTTATAACGTTTTGATTCTAATTTTTAATACTTGTATTTTTTATTTTGGATTTAAGTGGTTAAAACCACTAAAACACAGGGGCTCAAAACATTATAAAATGAGGGATTAAGGACTCGGATTGTTAAACTTTTTTAATTTTGAACGCAAGTGATCAAAACCATTAAAACAAAACGAAGTAATTTACTATAGAAATTACTATATATAGATAGATGATGTTTGAAACCTTGAGTAATTTTTGTAGTAAGAAAAATAAGTATATTTGAGTTTAATGGAAACCCACAAAAACGTTCAGTGAAATTTTCCTTTTAAAAATAACAAACGTGCATTCTTCTAAATCATTCCGAACAAACGAAAGTTGCAGAATTTTTATGCTAAAAAAAAAAATCACAATTTATGACTTCAATTTTTTTTTTTTCTCATTTTGTAACCTTTTATTCATATTTAGAAAAGATTTAATTCACTTATTACATCATAAAAGAGTTCGTGTATGTGTTCTAGGAAATTACATAGAGTAAATTGCCATTTTAGTCCCTGAGTTTTGTCCAAATTTGCCATTTTGATCCAAATAGTTTTATTTTCCCCCTTGGGTCCCTGACTTTTACATTTTGTTGCCATTTTGATCACTTTGCCTAACTCCATCCAAAAACCCAGTTTGTAACAGGGGTATTTTGGGGATTTCCTTAAAAAATGTTTTCAGTTGCCATTTTGATCCAATTCCAAAAAATCAAAAAAATTCCAAAAAAATCAAAAAAATTCCAAAAAATAAAAAAAAATTCTAAAAAATTCAAAAAAATCTAAAGAATTCTAAAAAAATCATAAAAATTCTAAAAAATTCAAAAAAATAAAAAAAATTCTAAAAATCATAAAAATTCTAAAAAATCAAAAAAATTCTAAAAAATCCAAAAATCATTAAATGTTTCGGCACGAACCGTTTCGACCCGTACCGTTTCGAACCGTACCGTTTCGACGCGAACCGTTTCGAACCGAACCGTTTCGACCCGTACCGTATCGAACCGAACCGTTTCGACGCGAACCGTTTTGAACCCGAACCGTTTCGAACCGTACCGTTTCGAACCCGAACCGTTTCGAGCCGAACCGTTTCGAACCGTACCGTTTCGACGCGAACCCTTTCGAACCGAACCGTTTCGACGCGAACCGTTTCGAACCGAACCGTTTCGACCCGTACCGTATCGAACCGAACCGTTTCGACCCGTACCGTTTCGAACCGTACCGTTTCGACCCGTACCGTATCGAACAGAACCGTTTCTATGCGAACCGTTTAGAATTATTTGGATTTTTTAGAATTTTTATGCTTTTTTAGAATTTTTTTGATTTTTATATTTTTTTGAATTTTTTAGAATTTTTATGATTTTTTAGATTTTTTTGGATTTTTTAGTTTTTTTTTGAATTTTTTAGATTTTTTTGAATTTTTTGGAATTTTTTTGATTTTTTGGAATTTTTTTGATTTTTTGGAATTGGATCAAAATGGCAACTGAAAAGGTTTAAATTGAAAAGAGTAACTGGGTTTTTGGATGGAGTTAGGCAAAGTGATCAAAATGGCAACAAATGTAAAAGTCAGGGACCTAGGGGGGAAAATAAAACTATTTGGATAAAAATGGCAAATTTGGACAAAACTCAGGGACTAAAATGGCAATTTACTCAATTATATATTAATCATTACGCCGTTAATTCATTATTTTTTTTTCTTTCTATAAGTTCACTTTTAGAAACCCTATAAACAACACATACTTTGTGTATCAAGAAGCTCTAATTTATATACCCCAATTTGTTTCTTACTATTAGGGCTGAGCAGTATATGGTTCAGAAACGTCAGAATCGGGGAACCGAACCGTAACCACTAGATCCAAACCGTATTTTTGTATATAGGGTCCGGTTCCGGTTCTTAAATTTGGGTAAAAACGGTTCCCGGTTCGGTTCCGGTTAAAACCATGGTTCCGGTTAAAGAACCGCTAGAACCAATTGGGATTATAAATATTTAAAACCCTATTTTATTAATGAGCTTTTCAACATCATACGATCATTCTAATTCTTATTCCCTCCTCTTATATTCATTCCATGATCTTATCTTTCATCTTCTAATGCTTTTCCATCTCTCAACCCTAACCGTAATTGTTATCATACAAGTTCATCTCCATCAACACCCTGCAAATACAGGCACGCTATTCTACATGACGTTTTTTTATGATTGCATATATTTTCTTTCTAGATGTTTGATTTATGATACATATAGTTTTCTGTATGTGAAAATAAAAATTGAACAAAAATAATCAAATCAATGTTGATCAAATTGTAAATGTGTATATAAATAGTGTATTGCTTGGTAAATACAGTAGCTGCATTGCTAATCAATCTATTCACGTGAACCAAATACAGTAGACGCATTATTCGTTTATTTTTTTTAATTACTAACACTTGGTTTCATTTAGATGTTTATGAGAAGATTGAGAGGATAAAGATCGAATGAAGTTTGAAGATGTTTGTTTTAATTGTTAACACGATGGTTGTAATAGTTTTATTTAGAGTTTCTTTTATGGCTTGAAATTTTTTATTGTTGCTTTGCTATTTTTAATTTGGTTGGTTTGAACTTTGAATGTTGCAACTCTTAATTAATGTTTTAAATGGTTTGATTCGTTTTTATTGAATTGTTAATTTTATGATTTAATTGTCAACCGGTTCCCGCGAGAACCGTTTACACGAGAACCGTTTAACCGAACCAGAACCGTTATAATATGGTTCGGTTCCGGTTCTTAAATTTTGCAATTAACGGTTCTGGTTCGGTTAGGGTTCGGTTCGGTTCGGTCCGGTTCTGAACCGTTGCACAGCCCTACTTACTATCATTATCTTCACCAAATTCCTAACAAATCTTCAAAGTGGTTTTTTAAACTTTTTTAAAGAGAGTTTTCAACATTTCATCTGGATCAAGTTCTTAATCAGAACCCTAAAAACCTACACAATACACTGTGTAAGACAAAAAAGATTAACACCCCTTTGTTTTCATTCAGTTTTTTGAGTCGATCGTCAATCTTTCAAGATTTCTACATCACTTCGAGAAGGAATCTGGTCCAAACAGAATTGAAATATACTTCGTTTAATGATGGACAATACTTATCATCAGAATCTTGGATATGTGAGTTATTATCTTCCTAAAACTTTTACTTTGTGATCCTTGTCAGAATCTCTTGAAAATTCTCATCGCCAGTGGACCCTTTTAGGAGCTTTCTGGTGATTGAATTTTTAAGACATTTCTGTCAACGTATCCTGCAGTTGACCAGCTATATGAAAGGTAATTCTTTGTGTCAAATATACAATTGATTTCATATGGTTTTAGCTGAACGATGGTATTTTGTTGGGTTGAAACACATAAATGCATCATTTTATTCGAAAAGAGAACAACTCACTTGACTCCTTCTACCTTAATTAATTAGCAGGATTACGAGGCCTCGGGTAGTTCAAGATTACCAGTAAACTTGAAGAAACTGGTATTTTTGAATGAAATAGCTTCGCCGGTGTTTACAAAACAAAAGATCATTGGAAAAGCCTGTGGTGACGATGGAAAACACTCCATTAAATTGATCTTAGTTGACGCGAATACATACGAAAGAATCACCTCTGGGCCGGAAGCCTCTGCAAAGGTGAGGATGGTGCTTCTCCGTGGAGATTGTGGTGGCTCCTCCACAAGAGAGTTCGAAAAAAATGTTGTCGTCGACTGGAAAAAGAAGAAAAACATTCTTCTAGGTGATCTCTATGTGGATCTCCAAAGTGGGTTTGGGATGGTTGGTGAAATTAGAATTAAGCATGATAAAAATTCGCTTAAGAATGTTAGATTTCGATTAGGTGCAATGGTAGTCGATTCGTCTTATGAGGTCGAAGAAGCTATGACTTTCATTTTCATTTTGTATTAAAAATGATGCTGGAACAATTTCTCTACATGGCCCTGCTTGAACTTCATAGGACGCCAACAAGATTGTTGACCTCCGGTGTTCAACATACATGTCTATCAGGTTGATTCCTTGACGCACATGACAAACATAGCTTCTAAATCAACATCACATTTTAATGTCCTAAGACCATCCAAAGACATATAACGTTCCTTGTAATGAATGCAGAAAAAGTGACCATCATCGTAGCCTATTTTCTTAATCATCTCCTCCAAAACATCGGTAGTTAACACACGAAAATCTACATGATCAATGTAGTTGATCTTTCCATCTAAGTAGTCCCTATTTGGGTTTTCTACAAAATTACCTCCATGTTGTAATTTAATTGTAAATTGTCTTTGAGTGTCACTTGTAAACAAACATCAACAACATAGTAACGAAGCAAAAGGTTCAATTTTTACCTAAATCAGACCCTGTGAGCTTGCATGTCACTTACGGTACATCTCGTCTGGTTCGAAGTACTGATCTTCAGCTCTAATCTTCTATAATCGAAGATCCATACCGGTAAGAACTTGGATTTCATTTGAACAAAGGATCGCCAGAGAGAGATTGATGATTTTAGAACTAGGTTAAGTTCAGGGTTTCATACTGATGAAATGTGAAAGATAAAGGGATGTAAGTAAGGATTAGGGTGAAATTACCAGTTTGCCCTTTGACCGTTTGAAGATAACGTTACCAACTAACGGACACTAAGGCCATGGGGTAAGGTTGCGATAGATCTGCAACGTTGGGGGGTTAGACATCAATATTTTCCAGGTAGGGTGTCAGAGTGCCAATCTGATAAAACCTCAGAGGGTAAAATTGCAGTTTACTCTATTTTAAATTGAAGATATGGCAAAACAAAGCATGTTCAATGTTTGCCTTTACTTTTCCATTTTAAATTCAATAAATTGATAACAATAAATATTATTCGGAAAACAATATAATAAAATTCACGAGCATGGATGACATAACTCGAAATAAAATAAAATAACAAACATATAAAATGGTATGTATAAATTTAGAATCGTTCAAAAATATAACATGTTATAATATAACAAGAATTAACACAAGATTAGTGCTAAAACTTTAAGAACTTTAGAAATGTTATAAGAGAAAGAAGAAGAGAATTGTATAACTTATGAAAGTGTATACATGAGGTGCATTTTTTCTTCTATCTTGAGCTAGTATTTATACTACAAAAAGATTAACTATTTGGTAGACAAGGTTAACTATTTGGTAGATAAGGCTATCCATAAGTTTGACAAAGAGTTCATCCACTTGCTTGGTAAATCTAGAGGTAGATCTTGATCTTCATGGTAAATCATTTGTAATATTATAACACTCCCCCTTGGATGACACTTTGCAAACTTCGGGGTCTTTATGTACTACCTCATTAAAAACCTTGCTAAAGAAAATCCTAGTGGGAAAAAACCTTAGCTAAGGGAAAAAGAGTGCAGTCTATAGCTCCCCCTCAAGTTTGCAATTTGTAAGGAATCACATTCTCTGTACATGACGCATGCCAATGTCATGAACATGTTTCCTGAAAGTTGTTGTAGGTAGTGCTTTTGTGAAAAGATCGGCTGAATTGTTGCTGGATTGGACATATCTCATCTCGACCTGATTGTCTTTAATAAGGTCCCGAGTATATGCAAAGAATCTTGGTGGTATATGTTTTGTTCTGTCATTTTTGATATACCCTTCTTTCATCTGAGAGACACAAGCGACATTATCTTCATGGATAGGAGTTGGACTTCGATCTTTCTCTAGCCCACAAGAAGTCACTATGTGTTGTGACATAGATCTTAGCCATACACATTCTCTTGAAGCTTCATGTAGTGCAATGACTTCAGAATGATTTGAGGATGTTGCGACAAGTGTTTCTTTCTGAGAACGCCATGAAATCGCAGTTCCTCCGTTCATAAATACATATCCAGTTTAAGATTTTGCTTTATGAGGATCAGATAAATTACCTGCATCTGCATAACCAACTAAACCTTCTTTTGAATCGTTGGGATAAAACAAGCCTAAATCAACAGTACCTCGAAGATATCGAAAAATATGTTTAATCCCATTCCAGTGCCTTTTAGTAGGAGCTGAACTAAATCTTGCCAACAAGTTCACTGCAAAAGAAATGTCAGGTCTCGTACAATTGGTAAGATACATAAGTGCTCCAATTGCACTGAGGTATGGTACTTCTGGACCAAGAACTTCTTCGTTGTCCTCACAAGGACGAAATGGATCATTTTCGACATTAAGTGATCTAACAACCATTGGAGTGCTTAAAGGATTTGCTTTGTCCATATTGAAACGTTTCAACAGCTTTTCAGTATAATTCGTTTGATGCACAAGTATTCCACTGCTCATATGTTCAATTTGTAAACCAAGACAATATTTGGTTTTTCCAAGGTCTTTCATTTCAAATTCTTTCTTTAAAAGAATAATTGCTTCATGAATTTCTTTTTGCGTCCCAATTATATTTAGGTCATCAACATATACAACTATGATCACATATCCTGATGTTGTCTTTTTAATAAAGACACATGGACAGATAAGATTATTTGTATAACCTTTACTTGTCAAATAGTCGCTCATACGATTGTACCACATCCTTCCCGATTGTTTCAACCCATATAAAGATCTTTGTAATTTGATCGAATACATTTCTTTGGGTTTTGAACTTAACGCATCAGGGAGTTTAAATCCTTCAGGAACTTTCATATAGATATCACTATCAAGTGATCCATACAAGTAAGCTGTAACAACATCTATAAGACGCATTTCTAACTTTTTAGAAACTGCTAAGCTGATTAAGTATCTAAAGGTTATTGCATCCATAACGGGAGAATATGTTTCTTCATAGTCAATCCCTGGCCTTTGTGAAAATCATTGAGCTACAAGTCTCGCTTTATATCTTGTAACCTCATTTTTCTCATTTCGTTTTCGTACAAAAACCCATTTATACCCTACAAGCTTTACAGCCTTAGGTGTAACAACAATAGACCCAAAAACCTTTCGTTTGTTGAGTGAATCTAATTCAGCCTGCATAGCGCCTTTCCATTTATCCCAGTCATGTCTATTTTGACAATCATTGACAGATTTTGGTTCAGGATCATCATCTCCACCCATGATGTCACTTGCTATAGAATAAGAAAATATCTCGTCAATATTTTCCATTTCATATCGGTTCCATATGGTATGTGTATGACCATAGTTGATTGATATCTCTTTGTTAGTATCATCAACATCTTCCTCATGAGAGGTTTCGGTATTTACTGTTTTATCAAAATCATTCTCTTTGTGGTCAATTTTCTTTACAAGTGTTTTTCTTTTTCGAGGATTCTTATCCTTTGAACCGATTGGCCTTCCACGTTTTAAACGTTTTTGAGATTCATGAGCTATCTTATTATCTATTGCCTTACTTGGGATTTCAACTCGAGCTAGAGCATTAGCAGCTGGTATATGAGATTTAGTAACTCTGTTTGTATCAGTAAAAGCATCAGGCAATTGATTCGCAATGTCTTGCAAGTGTATTATCTTTTGAACCTCTGTCTCACATTGTTTTGTTCTTGGATCAAGATGAGACAATGAAGGCACACACCATGAGACATCATTTTCTCGTTTTTTATTTTCTCCCCCTAATGCTGGGAACATTGCCTCGTTAAAATGGCAGTCATCAAAATGTGCTTTAAATACGTCACCCGTTAAAGGTTCAAGATATCGTATGATGGAGGCTGTTTCATATCCAATATATATTTCCAACCTTCTTTGAGGTCCCATTTTTGTGCGTTGTGGTGGTGCAATAGGAACATACACTGCACACCCAAAAATTTTAATGTGGGAAATGGCTGGCTCATGGCCAGAAACAAGTTGTAGTGGGGAGTAGTTATGATTTGCACTTGGTCTCACACGAATCATTGATCCAGCATGTAAAATTGCATGACCCCAAACTGATACAGGAAGTTTTGTTCTTATTAATAATGGTCTAGCGATTAGTTGTAAATGTTTGATCAATGATTCAGCTAAGCCATTTTGTGTGTGTACATGAGCAACAGGGTGCTCGACAAGAATTCCCACAGACATGCAATAATCATTAAAAGCATGTGATGTAAATTCACCAGCATTATCAAGTCTCACCCTTTTAACAGTGTAATCAGGGAAATGTGCTCATAGTTTGATAATTTGAGCAAGAAATTTTGCAAAGGCAACATTACGAGTTGATAATAAAGAGACACGAGACCATCTGCTGGATGCGTCTATTAAGACCATGAAATATCTAAACGGTCCACATGGTGGATGAATTGGTCCACATATATCACCTTGAATTCTTTCAAGAAACATTGGTGATTCTTTGTCAACTTTTAAGGACGAAGGCCTTGTAATTAGTTTTCCAAGTGAACAAGAGGTACATAGAGGCATTTTATCTGATTGGGGGATCTTCTGATATTTCAATGGATGTCCATGTGTGTTTTCAATAATTCTTTTCATCATTGTAGATCCTGGATGGCCTAGTCTGTCATGCCATAAGTTAAATGTCTCAGGATCACAAAAACTTTCTTTTACTGCCATATGTGCTTGAGGCACATTAATGTGTGTATAATGCAAACCAGAGTGGAGCATTGGCAGTTTTTCCAGTATATGATCTTTGCTCATGATGTGAAAATATTTTTTATTATCAACAGTCCTTGACTGAGTATCATATCCGTTATGATATATGTTTTTGAAACTCAACAAGTTTATTGTTGATTTTGGGGAAAATAAAACATTCTCTATTAAGAGCTTTGTACCATTTGGTAATATTAAATTAGCTTTTCCTACTCCTTCTATCAAGTTTGTAGGACCTGATATTGTATCAACGGTTCCTTTTGTTGGTTTTAACTCATAAAAATATTTCTTAGATTTAAGTATAGTGTGTGTGGCTCCACTATCCGCTATACATATATCTGCAACATTTGTCTGCTCTTGTGCTCCAATGGTATTCATTTTAATCTTGAAATATAAAGAGAAATAATAATAAGTGTATAACGAAGACATTATGATTTATTTTTTAATAAGAAGTTTATTTATTAGCTAAAAACGTTACATGAAAAGAAAGACTAATGAAACATAATAAAGGTAGTTATAATAAAGGAAATTACATAATTGTTGCATATAATTATTATGGTTTAGCAACATTGGTTTCAGAATTCCATCTCATTGGTATAGTCGGCGACATTCAGTTCGACGTTGATATCATTAAAATTATCCACATGGTTCATCTCCTTTTCTTTTCTTTTCTTTTCTTTTGAGAGAGGCTTGGTAAAGTTCACATAAATGTGAAGGTGTACGACAAGCCTTTGACCAATGGTTTGTACTTCCACATCTGAAACAAGAAGTGTCATTGTTTTCGGACCTACCGGCTTCATTCCTTTTGTTATACTGGTTGGAATTGATATTTTGTAGAGTGTGGTAATTGGGGGTTCTTTGATTTCGACCACGACCACGTCCACGACCATGGGAATTATCTCGGAAATTATTATTTCTTTTGAAAGAATAGTTGCGACCATTACCTTTACCAAAATGGCCACGGCCACGGCCCCGTCCCCATTTTCTTCCAGAGTCTTTAGTGTCATCATTAATAACATTTGCTTCTGGAATAGCTAATGATCCAGTAGGACGAGCTTGATGATTTTTCATTAATAGCTCATTGTTTTTCTCTGCTACGAGGAGAAATGAATTTAGATCAGAATATCTTTGAAACCTTTGCAACCGATATTGTTGTTACAAGTTTATATTTGATGCATGAAATGTGGAGAAAGTTTTCTCCAACATATCTTCCTCCGTAACAGTTTGCCCACAGAATCAGAGCGTTGAGCATATCCTGAACAAAGTAGAGGTGTATTCATTCACCTTTTTAAAATCTTGGAATCTGAGATTGTTCCATTCATCTCTAGCAGTGGGAAGTAAAACTTCCCTTTGATTATCAAATCTGCTTTTTAAATCTTCCCACAAAATGTATGGATCCTCAAAATTTGAATATTCAAATTGCAACACCTCATCAATGTGTTTATGGAGGAAGACATCGGCTTTTGCCTTGTCTTGATCGCTACAATTATTCCACTCCGCCGTTATCGTTTCCAAAACACCCATTGACTTGAGATGTCGCTTAACATGTGCTGTCCACGGCATATAATTTTCTCCGGTGATATTAAGAGCCGGGAATTCAATTTTTGTGATGTTTGCCATTTTGTTACTAAACATAAATAAGATATATATTAAAATCTAAATACTCATTAAAAATGAGATAACATACAGAGGTACAGCTATAAACAAATAAATGAATACATAAGTACCAAAAAGATGAGGTGGAAACTCATATATTAAGGTCGGCAACAATATTAATATTATGCCGGCGAATATTAAAACCGGGTGAATCATCTTCGAAATTTTTTCTTGAATAACCTTGAGAAGAAGAGTGTTTGTTGCGAAAAAATAAGATTGATAATTGGTAATTTATAGTGGTAAATTGTAACCGTTTTGCAACGGTTAGATTACCGTTTTATAGCCGTTATATAACGGTTATATATATATATATATATATGTATATGTATTTATAATAAATGATGAATTACAGAAATGTTATTTTATAAGATATAAAATTAGGATGCATAATAATAAGAATAAAAATATTAGTATACATAAATAAACGTAAACTCTAAATGAAATGTGAGCGTGTGTGTATAAATAAAAGTTAGTTGCGATAAAAGTAAAAGTTAGAAGCATAATTAAATGTTAGAATGTTAGTAATCCCATAGTTATGAAATATGTATATTAAAATGTTCTTTTGTACTTAATTTTTTTTAAAGTAAATTATATAGTTAATGGTGTGCTTACATTGCTTGTGATGGATATCTTTGGGCTTAAAATCTTCTTTGAATCGGATATAAGCGACTCGTGCTGACAACGTGTTATAATATAACAAGAATTAACACAAGATTAGTGCTAAAACTTTAAGAACTTTAGAAATGTTATAAGAGAAAGAAGAAGAGAATTGTATAACTTATGAAAGTGTATACATGATGTGCATTTTTTCTTCTATCTTGAGCTAATATTTATACTACAAAAAGATTAACTATTTGGTAGACAATGTTAACTATTTGGTAGATAAGGCTATCCATAAGTTTAACAAAGAGTTCATCCACTTACTTGTTAAATCTAGAGGTAGATCTTGATCTTCATGTTAAATCATTTGTAATATTATAACATAACATAATCTGTTAAATAATGTTTATTGATTTCATCCGATCATAATTAAGAAATTTTTTTTGTTAATGCTTTACATTTTAAGGGAGTTGTATTATATAAGAGTAGTAAGTATGTTGTTTTTTAGGTATAAAAAATAGTTAGGGGAATTTTATAAGACCAAAAAAGTATGTTGGTTTTTTATGTGAAAAAAAAAAAGTGGAGAGACTTTTATGAAATAAAAAAAAAAAGTATTTTGATTTTTAAGTGAAAAAAAAAAAACTTTTATAAGAAAAAACAGAAAATATGTTAGTTTTTTTTTAATGAAATTTGCCCTTAAAAAAAACTTTTAAGCCACAAAAAATTTTAGTGAAATTTTGCTACTAAAAATAACTAACGTGCATTTTTTTTTGAACGACCAATAGAATCAATCCCGAGCGTTCTCGGGGTACCCACTGGACGAAACGAAGTACTCTGAGAGTAACCCGGGTCCACCACCAATTTCGGGGAAAACTCGGTAACCCACCCGCCCGTAAGCACGACGATTAAATTACCGGTAAAACTCGTTTGCCTCAATGATCCAACCCAGGTTTCCCTGGTTCTCCTATCATTGCCCACCAATGTCTCACTCTGCATCAAATGGGAGTTGAACTTCCATCTCACAAAAGAAATGCAAGTCTTCCACCACTTGATCTAGAGATCATTGGCAACTAACGTGCATTCATCTAAATGATTCCAAACAAACAAAAGTTGCAGCATTTCGTGCATTTATTACATCATATTTTTTTCTATTGGGAAATGCATTTATTACATCATATAGTTATTTTTGAAAATATAGTTTTGGTAAATATAATTAGCAAAATTTTAAACTCCAACCTATTAATAATTAATCAAATTTTCCAACACTTAGGCGCCTCATTCAACGTGGTGGGGGATTGCCAGTGTGCTAGGAAACTACATATTATATTACGTGGTTAATTCCTTATTTTCTTCTATAAGTTCACTTTTAGAAACCCTAAAAAACACATACTTTGTTTATTAAGAAGCTCTAATTTTTATATCCCAATTTGTTTCTTACTATCATTATCTTCATAAACTCTAAAAATTAACTGATCCGAAAGTTTTCGAGTTACCTACCCTTTGATCTTATAATCACCAAGCTCCTAACAAATCTTCAAAGTGGTTTTTAAACTTTTTTAAAGAGAGTTTTCAACATTTCATCAGGATCAAGTTCTTAATCAGAACCCAAAAAACCTACACAATACACTGTATAAGACAGAAAAAAATAATACCCCTTTGTTTTCATCCAGGTGGGAGGTGGCTTTCAAGATTTCTACATCACTTCCAGAAGGAATCTGATCCAAACAGAATTGAAATATACCTCGTATAATGATGGACAGTACTTATCATCAGAATCTTGGATATGTGAGTTATTATCTTCCTTAAACTTTTACTCTGTGATCCTTGTCAGAATCCCTTGAAAATTCTCATCGCCAGTGGACCTTTTTAGGAGCTTTCTGGTGATCGAATTTTTAAGATAATTCTGTCAACGTATACTTCAGTTGACCAGCTATATGAAAGTTCATTCTTTGTGTCAAATATACAGTTGATTTCATATGCTTTTAGCCGAATGATGGTATTTTGTTGGGTCGATATTAACACATAAATGCATCATTTTATTTGAAAAGAGGAAAACTCACTTGACTCCTTCTACCTTAATTAATTAGCAGGATTACGAGTCCTCGGGTAGTTCAAGATTACCAGTAAACTTGAAGAAACTGGTATTTTTGAATGAAGTAGCTTCGCCGGTGTTTACAAAACAAAAGATCATTGGAAAAGCCTGTGGTGACGATGGAAAACACTCCATTAAATTGATCTTAGTTGACGCGAATACACACGAAAGAATCACCTCTGGGCCGGAAGCCTCTGCAAAGGTGAGGATGGTGCTTCTCCGTGGAGATTGTGGTGACTCCTCCACAATAAAGTTCGAAAAAAATGTTGTCGTCGACTGGAAAAAGAAGAAAAACATTCTTCTAGGTGATCTCTATGTGGATCTCCAAAGTGGTTGTGGAGTGGTGGGTGAAATTAGAATTAAGCATGATAAAAATCCGCTTAAGAATGTTAGATTTCGATTAGGTGCAATGCTAGTCGATTCGTCCTGTGAGGTCGAAGAAGCTATGACGAATCCGTTTGAAGTTAAGGATCATCGAAATTTACCTAAGCACTTAAAACCATTGTCACTAGAAGATAGAGTGGGCAAGATGATGAACATATCGAATAAGGGCACCAGCAAGATTCGTGCACGTCTAGAGAGCAATAACATTCGAACGGTGAGGGATTTTCTCGACATGCACTCTTCAAACCCTCAGGAACTCCAGGAGGTATTTAGTGTCGTTAGTCCTCTCAAAACAATGCATTAATGGTGTATATGTGACATTTGAAAAAATAGATATATTTGAATTGTAGATATGTGGTATCAAAGGAAAAAAGTGGGAGATAACGGTGCGTCATGCAAAAACATCCCTCATAGGAAACGTGGTATGTCAATGTCTCACTTAGCAATTGATATAACTTTAACAAATTTAACAAAATATGTGTTTTGTAGGGCATTAACTTCTCCTCTCAAAATTCAAACACTTTGACATCCGATGATTATGATGGTGGCATTGTGTTTGATGACAGCTATTATAAACCACAACCTTGTGAAGAAGATCATTCTAGTATACCTATGATAGAAGACTTGAATTTTTCTACCCAGGATGTTGAAGTATGTGAAGCGTATTTTAATGGGTTAGAGGCATGTCAAGCTAATGAAGAAGGTGGAATGAATATTGGTGCATGGGCTTTGGATGAAATAGACAGGAAGGGAACATAGTAAACGCTATCTCTATAGTTTTTTCTTTTTAATTATTACTATATTTAAAAATAAATTATTAGAGATGTATAACATCTTGCACATGTCATCTTGTTTAAAGTTATAATTATCATATTGACATATTGTTTAGAGATATATCATCATAGTTATCTTCCCCTTGTTTTTGTGTGTTTATTTTACACTCTAGAGTTTGCTACTTTGATATGTATCTTCTTTTATCTCTACATATGAAGAAATACAATCAAAAGTTATTGAATACACAACATCATTTAAGACCAAATGTCTATTGTATTTCGATAGCTTTCATGGTATAATGGTGTAAACGGAAGTAAACTTCACGAGGGAGTCGACCGGACAACAACAACAAATTTAAACATTGCCAACATTACAAGATTTGTTTATGTAAAATTAAATAATAAATATCTCTGAAAGAAGCATCAAATAATAACTATATGACAATGATAATTTTCGAAATATGTCAGATATGGCGTTAGATAAGCTTAACCTAACGAATGGAAATACTTTGATGAGTATGTGTCGACGTGTACCATTGCCACACTAGATCTGACCCTTGCTCGCTTGACTGACGATAGGCACAACATCGGTTGGTGCCTAACTATGAAAAATCATTGAAGAAACATACTTTTAACAAGCTTTTGCGAAACAACAACAACAACAACAATAATAATAATTTAGAACCTGAATACAAAATGATCGAACAAAGTAACTTCCCTCTTGTCTCCTATTGTGGCTAAGTGAAGAAATTGGCAGATCAACCACACTCTATTAAAACTTAGTATCAGGAGAAACCCTCGTTTTTCAACTTTCTCAAGGTTTGAATTCAGTCTACAACCAAGTGGCGAGGATTGAAACCCCATTGTGGGTATTTAAAAAGTGTGTAATTTGGGAGTATATGTGTCGCCTAACTAAAAACACATTTAGTAGTTAATTCAGTATGTTTTGACTGCTGCACAAATTGCGAATATTCTTATCAAGATTAGAGGGTTTACCTATGACTCGGTTTGCTACTCTTCATACTGGACATTACTACATACATCTAGCTTATGGGTTGACATATTGGATATCTAAACCATTGAGTACTTATCAACTTATTTAGATATATATTAGCATTGTACCTATCATATATTTAGAGATATACTAGAGAATGGTTATCTTCCCCTGTGTTTATATATGTTTATTATTAACTCTGGAATTTTGCCGATGACCTTCTGATGCATTGGCAGCTTCATGACCTTCCAATATGGGGGTTTCCTCTTGAATGGCAGTTTGCCTAGGTCAAGTTAGGGCAGTTTGCCTTCGGGTGGTGGGTTTCCTCTTGAATGGTAGCGGGACTGGTCACAGTGTCGTCTGCGTTTTGCGGAGGTCAGTGGCCTTTAAATGATGTAACTGCCAGCAGTTAGCAAAACTGCTGGATAGTTACATTGTTACATAGAATTGTTGCTTCTGATGTGAGAGAGAGATAGAGAATTGCTAGTTGAGAACCAACACTTCTGGAATCCAGAACTTCTAGACTATGACTTGTTGACTTGATCTACTAGTCTTCAGTCTTGACTTTAGTTGACTTGTTAATCAGCACTTTGACAATCCAGCACTTTATTTTTCAATTCTTTAATCTTGAAGGCAGTAGTTTATATTCCAATAGTTTGGGCAACTATTTTGGGAAGCCTTCAAGGGTGAAAACTTCTGGTCTTGTGAATGTATCTTAACTTATTCCATCACGCAGGGAAGATGGTTCACTTAGGTTTTGGCTTTCATCATCAATAAATCTTACATTACCCAACAATCTCCCACTAGATCTGCTGATGCAAAAATCACACTTATTGAAGCTTGTCTTTTATTATTTTATTTGATGAAGTCTTCAGTCTTTACCCGATCATGCCTTGATATCTTCTAGGCTCAAACTTAGTACTCCATGCCCATCCACCTGTATTCTAAAGCCATTTTCTCTAAAGATCTTCACAACATTCTAGTCCTTCATTGCTTTTTATCTCACACTAGGCTCAAACTTAGTACTCCATGCCCATCCACCTGTATTCTAAAGCCATTTTCTCTAAAGATCTTCACAACATTCTAGTCCTTCATTGCTTTTTATCTCACAGTATTTGGGTTATGGAGATTGTGAGGCACGTCTCAGACTTCAGTGGGAGCCACTGACAGAAGTGATAGATCTCGTGGATCTTCTTTTGGGGATTCTTCGATGCCTACAAAATAAGTGCCAGCAGCTAGACACCAGCTGTTCTGAACACATGTGTTACATCAGGCATGACATCGACAAGAATCATCTTCTCATCTTCTTCCAAATCAACAATCCAATTAGCAAAACCATGTTTCTCTTTAAGGTAGTTCAAATAGTTTTCATTGATTTCAGGATTGTAGGAGAAGATCTCTTGGGGTTTAAAAGCAACAGCAACAGACTCCTTCTTTTGAGCAAGGTAAACCTCTGTCTTCTCCCAAGATAGCCTTAGTGGGATTTTTTTAGGATTTATTATTTTCCTTGCATCAAGATAATCTATGAATTCTTTTGACACAATTGTGTCTTTCCACTTTATAATTGAAACTTTTGAAGCCCATCCAACATGTATCAATTCTTGTCTCATTTTGAAGAACTATTTTGCCTCTTCTGGTGTTGGATGTCTTTTACTGCCAAGCTTCTAATTTAGAGGAGTGATCTTTATGGCTGGGTCTGCTAACATCTTCCTTACTCTGGCCACTTCTCCTAGCAGTTTTTGTGCATCCCAGTTTTGAAATACATAAAGATTCTTCACAGGATAAGGGACATTTTTCTTGAGCCACTTTATGCTTTCCTGCTTTGAAGCATTTGCCACAGACTGTTGTTTGAATTGAGGGATTTTAGAGAGCCTTTGTGATTCTTGGTACATGTGTTGTTAATAGTCTCTAATCTCTCCCATTCTCCTATTCATGATATACTGCGCCTTTTTATAACTTGTCTTGCCCTAGTCTGCTTTGAATTCTTGGATAGCCTCCTCTTCCATTTTCTTTGAGTTTTCTTCATAATTCAACTTCTCACCTATTTTTAGCAATGACATCTTTTGAAGTGACTTGATGAAACTTGGTGAAGGAAGAGGCTCTTCAGCAAATGGTTTTGTGAAAACTGTCGTGGTCACAGGTTTGTTTGTTGTAGTAGCTAGAAAGTCTTCATTCTCATCTTGCAAGACCAACTTCCTTCTCTTTGAGGGTTGAGTAGTTGCGTCTTTGGTAAGTTCTAGTTTGCTTACAACTAATGGGTTTGGTGAAACTACTAGCTTTTTGAACGATAGTTTACTAGTAGTTTTGACAACAGTTGGTTTTGCCCCAGATTATAACTTTGATAATGATCTGGTTGTTGGTTGAGTAGAAGTTAATTGAGAACCAACAGTTTTGCATGGTCCAGCTGTTTGAGTCTACACTCCAGCTGTTTGAGCTTGACTAACTGTTTGTTCTTTGGGACCAGTTGTTTGTCCTTTGGTAAGTACTGGTTAAGCTTGAACATGTTGTCTTATTTTAGTCTCCAACTTTGCAATGGTCTTGGCCTTTTGGATGACTGTTGGTGGCCTCATATCAATCTTGACATTTGTATAAATTCTTGGATCTTGCCTTCTAGCTCTTTCTTCTGCTCTTTGACTTTCTATTTGATTTTTCACCAAGGCAGTACTTAAACCTCTTTGATCATGTTTCAATGTTACTATCCTTGCAGCATGATCAATATCACCAGTGAATATGCCCTTATGTTTTTCAACCATTGCTAGGGAACTTGTTTCTTCCGCTCTTTTCTTAGCTCTTATTTCATCTGCTTTAATCATGTCAGGTTCATCATCATTCTTCTTCTCCCATTTTTTGGCATCAGTAGTTTCCTGCATTTCCATGAAGGGATGTAACCAGGGTTTAGGGGCAAAAGTTCCAAAAAGTTTGGCATCAAAGTTGTACAAGTAATTTTGGAATATAGGTTCTAAGATGTCTTTGTAGGCATTTTTTAGCTCCCCTGCTGGCAATGATGAAGTGGCTAAAACCTCACCAGCAGTTTGGCTTTGTGTGGCTGGTGGCTGTTGCGTAAGAGAGTTAAGTATTTGGGTGAGCTCCTTTTGTGTGGAGGCCAGCTTTTGGGTATATTCTGGTTTAAGCTGGAATTTAGCTTGGGGCATTTTAGTGACCAACTCCTTGAGTTTGGAGACTACAACACCTAGTTGTTCCGTCTAATCACAAAATTGCTGGCTTTTGGCATCATCCAAATTATAGACTATATCAGTAGGTGTTTGTGGCTTTTCAGGCACATAAATACTTCTTGGTGCCCCTTTTTTCTTGGTATTGGGGAGTTCTAGCAGTTTGACCATCCAGTACTTTAGCAGCATGGAGGAAAAAACTGAAAAGGTCAAAATACAGAGAAAAAATATGCGATATAGGTTAGAAAGCAATAGCGGTGAATAAAGGTAGACCGAGGTTCAATGCTGCAAGTTAACCGGATTCCAGCAAGAGTATTAGCAGCAACATCATTAGCTTCAATATTGGACCAATAGCGATGAGGCATTAACCGTGGCTTTCGCTCAAGGCCCAATTCGTTTTAGTGTTATTTAACCTCTATAACAATCAAAGTTCTCTCTTTTGACTCATTGATTTAGCAACAGATTCACATTACGATTATGCTATCTTTATAACCAAATAAATCTTCATCAGGTTCTTCCATGCATAATTTTAAAGTAGATTTGATTTTACGTTACAACATCTTAACTTAATTTTTGCAAAAATATTGATAAGACGGGTGGGTCTTTCAACAATCCCCTCTAGTTATGAAATTAAACGGTACAAAATTTTGATGAAGAAGGTGAATTTTGAATATTGATCCATTTTAATAATAGAATGTTTCAAAGTTAGAATGGATGAAATGATTGGAATGCTGGAAATGTGTTAAAATGGTTTGGATTGAAGTTTACTTATTAAGAAGATTAATACATTTTTATTTGTTTTTTTAAGTAGTCTAGTCATTTAACAACTTTATAACCATTAAAACTGCTTTCCCCGCTTGAGGACTCCTCCACACCCCATCATGATTGTCGTGTTTCTGCTTTAGCAGTGCAATGTTCCACGACGTAGTTTTTTTGCCACATCATCTTCACACCCACCGCTAGACCCCCATATTGCATGATCAAAAATTCTAATTTTTGTATTTAGAAAAAAAACAAAACTTCTACCAATTATGTATTCAATCAAATATAGTGTATCTCAATCTCTTTTATTTACACTTTTCATACATGGTTACAACTATTTTAACCAACCACTTCTATAAAACTAAAACATAATGTAAGTAGGTAGCAGTGACAAGTACTTAATTGTGCTTGTTTCTCGGAATTCAATATAAGTAGAATTTAAATTGTATTTTTTTAATGTAACTGGTTCACATAATTTGTTAACATTAGAAGTAAAATTATCTTTCTAAAATTCATCCATGTAAAGGAATGCAAAATCATGTGAAGGAATTCAACCAAAGTGATTGTAATCTTTGACCACTCACCATCGTCACTTATAACCCCCTGCCATTGCCCCTACCAGCCACCCCAACCGCCTTGGCCGTAGCCATAACCACCACCACCCCATCACCGCACTCACCCTGATCACATGCGTCGCCATCCTACTCATCACCCACCAACCGACCACCATCAAGGGCCGACGCGGGTCACCGACACCCAACCTCAACCATCTCCACCCACACATCTTAGTCATCCCTATCCGCACACCCCACCATGACAGACCGTATCGTCCCGATCAGTCAAAAACCTAATTAACCTAGTAGCTACGGTAAGTCAGGTATTGTATCCACGAAGAGCATATGGTCAGTATCACACTAGTTGTTCGATTGTCTAAGCTATTTACAAACAAGTGTACAAAATAATTATGAAACTTGCTAATTTTCTTTTTAAAAGTTTGTTTAGAATAATTATAAAAAACGGATAATTAGAATAAGTAAAAATAATAATTTAGAAACAAGCACTACAAACAAAAAGCCATTTAGCAGTACACACCTTTAATGACATTTAGATTTTGTGCCACTAATTTAGGTTTTTAGTGACACTTTGCCTATATCATATTTGCTTTTAGTGGCATTTTTATTTTATGCCATTAATTTAGGTGCTTAATCACATATAAAATTTGCCACTAAGAATTTCCCTCCTTTAAAGCCCTTGATTTTTTTTGGTTCAATGCGGCTAATTATTTCACCCCCAAATTTTTATTTCCCTCCCAAATGAGTCTCCACTAACTCAAACCCTAATTTCAGTTCTCTCAAACTTCATTTCCTCTTATTCTCTGTACGTGCTCCACTCTCTAGTACCACGCATCCCTGCCACCAACAACCTCCGATTAGGGCCGCAAACCTACGATTATGATGGCTAACCTCCGATTACGGCTCGGGTAAGTTATAAAGTTTATATTCATTTGGTTTTTGTGTTATTACACTTTTCATATATTCTTGTTTGTGGTTTCATGTGGTGGAGTGTATTTTTGGGAATGTTAGAAATCATATTTTCTTCTGCCTACATGTATTATTGGTGTTTTTATTATCTTTTAATCCTTGAGTTCTACATATAATATATGCTTTGGTCAGAAGTGAGTAAGAAGTAGGTGTGGGTATCATATAAGGATTAGAAGTTACACTAATATGATGATTGTATGCTAATTATTGTGAAAGCTGGTTGATTTTTTTGTTCTCTAGATATCGAAATGTTCGGTAGTTCCATCCATCACTGCTTCTACTCTTGTCGTTCCAGTTTCAGGTAAGCAATTTTTATAATCTTATTGATTTTGGTACCTCACAAATTTATTTTCTTCTTTGATATATGTTTCTTACTTTTAATACATGTGATTATTAATGCAGATAGTGCACATTGGCAGCCCTGGGTGGGCGGGGAGGATCACCGGCTAGGCCCTGATATTTCGAAGGGCATGTTATTTAAAAAAAATTGTTATGTATATGTTAAAAAAATTAATAGGGTATACTGTAACATTTCATTTTTTTATATAAGAATTATAGGTTATCTAAATTTGTTAACCACTAGTAACTAGTTCTATTTTTAATATAATTATTTGACTCATATAGTTTTAAAAACTATTTTATATATATAATTGGTTGGAATGTTATACTAATTAATTGGCTTGTATATGTGTGACATTTCTATTTTCTATATTAAAATAAAGTATATAAAAACTTATATTATTAAACGGGTAGACTACGGGTAAGTTGACTGTTAGAAATATGAAGTATCTAGACGGGCCTAAAAACCATTTAATAATTAAATTATAAAAATACATTATATTTGAATCTACTCCATTTTTAATGAAACTTGGTTCAAAATGTGGATAAAATTATTCTCGTTCTAATCACATATTAATTGTTTTATAAAACGTCATATTTTAGAAGTTATAAGCACCAAATAAGTGAAGCAGCTGAATTAATTGTAATATATAAAATAATAATATTTACAAATGTCTTAATATTTACGTGTACATGATAATAAAAAAATGATGATGAAAAAGCAACATTTGCAATAAATTGTAATAGGTACGTGTAACATTAAGAATAAAAAGAATCTAATTCTTGGCCTCCTATAAATAGGACCATACAACTTGTTCATTCTTGCATCTCTCTGGTTTTCGATCTCGCTCTCTTCACACTCTCTCTCTATATATATTTTATTTATTATTTATCCCATAATAATAAAGCCCTGCCTCATTTTAAGTGTTTTAACCCCTGATCACTAATACCCTGCCCGATTGATCTTGGGCCCCGTAACGCATGTCAAGGCTCTGCCCGACTAAGTTCGTTGGGGTTCTGTCTCGTGACGTAGGGATAAAGTTGAATTGGGTTTATATTTAACGCGAGTACATTATATATTTATTAAATAGCTGGGGAGTTATACCCAAGATTATACCAGGATGCTTTTGATTGAACCCTAAAGTTACAAAGTGAGTTCGTTCTCTTTTCTCACAGTTTGTGAGTCATTCTTCCTTTTATAACTTTTTTGTGATTCAGTTATATTTAAAAATGCTTTCCAAAACGCTAATGTTTATCAATTATACTTAAAGTGATTAAGTTTTTGTATTTTTCAATAGCCGTCAGTATGTGAGGTTTTATACATTACTTGACACCCGTTATTACTGGCCAAAAAGTTAGCCAATATAAAAAATAACTTTCGGTCAAACACGTTGAAAGTTGCCTACAGTCTAGTTAATGGTAATTTATGAGTTGGAACATATCTGCATATCCTCATATTAAACATTAGTTTAATGGTTAAAATTGATTTGATACAAATAATCTAATCAACGGAAAGTTATCAATAGTCAGAGAGGGTAAAAGTTAGAATTTATGAAGAATAAAATGTTTTTATTTCTAACTTAATACTAGTTCTATTACTATTTTTAAACACAAATGCCTTTTATATAATTCATTCTTTAGTTAAAAATATACATATCTTTCAGTCAAGATTTATTGTTATAATATGAGTAAATATAGAATTTTTCTAAAAGTCTCAATCGATTGACCTCAAAAACGAACAAAGTGCACACTACATAAGCCCTATGACACAAATCATTCAACCAATTCAACTATTCAAACCGATTTGATCTAAAAACCGAACAAATTGCCCTCACATAAACCCTAGGGCATGAATCAATCAACCGATTCATTTACTCTGACCTACTTAATCTCAAAACCTGAAAAACGAACCTCGTTTGCATTCTCTGCCGTCGTTGGATTGAGTCCGTACAGCATCATCGGCAGAGGCGTAACCGTCGGCAGCAGCGGCGGCGGCAGCGGCGGCGACGGCAACGGCGGATGAATCGATCGGAGTTTGCTCATACTGTGATAAGTTGATGATTGTTGAATTGATAAGATGAATTAAGGATTGGTGTTTTAATATTATAATAATATATAATTTTTTAATACTTTTATTATTTTTATATTAAAATTAGAAGTTAACGAATTTTGGTGAATTGATGGATGAATTTGGGGAATTTGGTGATTTAGAACCGAAGTGGTGAAAATTTGAAGATTTAGAGCTTTGAATTTCAATCTATTATATGTGGTGGTTTAGATGGGGGTTGAAAGGTTAACAGGTGATGGCAAAGTGTAAATAGTTGGACTATTAGGGGTATATGTATAATATATTGAAAGTGGTACATGTATGAAAGTGGTTTTTTTATTTGTAAATATAAAGTTTCGTTACAAATGGGTTGCAAATTTTGTTACACATTTCCAACGGAAAATGCATTTTCTTTTGTTTGTGTAGTTATTGTGTTACAAATTTGTTTCAATAATTAGGGGTTTTTTCCATTAAAAATGTGTTGCAAATGTGTTGGAATTTGCAACGCATTTTTTTGCGTTGGAAATTTCCGTAACAAAATACAACTTTTCTAGTAGTGGTCATATCTAAGGTATTAGTAATTTTAATAAAAAAAATAATGCTTAAGGCCTCCTGCACCTCTTAATCATTTAATTTGAAAAGTTATGATTTGTAAATAATTTGTCTTTTAATAAGATTTAAGATGTCGGTAACTTAAGAAAAATGTACAAAATGTTCCGATCTCTTTATCGAACAAACATGTGATCATTACCTCAACTTAGAATTGTTAATTATAGGCTATATTAAAAGAGTTATACATCAATCTTGTTTAATATGGTTTAGTGGAAGCATAACATTCAATGTTATATATTAGTAATAATATGTTTTAAACCTTTATTTATGGCTTTGTTATTTAAAAATAGCATTATATTTAATGTGTACATATGGTTTAAATATTATGGTTCAAATATAGTATATTATAACTATAAACCTTAGTGTATACCATAATAAAATTTAACGATATATATTATTTAACTTTTAATATACTAAGATTTTATTTTAAATCTTAGTCAAGTTAATAAATTAAATAATAATATTACAATTATTTAATTAATATTATATTTGATAAAGTTATAGCTTTCAATTTGACGGAAAATGATATATTTCATTTTCTGGGCTAATTGGTTTTGTGCCGTAGAAAATATATTTGACAAAGTAATGTCATAGGACACTATTAAATTCAGAGTCACTAGTTGAGAGAATGATCAACAGTGATATGACCAGAGTCACTAGTTGAGAGAATGATCAACAGTGATAGGACCAAAGTCACTAGTTGAGGGAACGATCAACAGTGATATGACCACCGGCACTAGTTGAGAGAATGATCAACAGTGTTATGACCCCAGTCACTAGTTGAAAGAATGATCAACAGTGATATGACCACCGTCACGGGAGTCGCCTAGTGACAGATAGTTTGAATAATAGTAAGATATAATTACTTGATAAATTCACTATTACACAAAAGTTAGCCAATGGGTGATATGACCACCGTCACATCGGAACTGCCACCATATGACCAATAATGATTGAGTTGGGTAAATATAAACAAATATAAA
The DNA here is from genome assembly GCA_030545235.1 of Helianthus tuberosus. Taxonomy (NCBI): domain Eukaryota; kingdom Viridiplantae; phylum Streptophyta; class Magnoliopsida; order Asterales; family Asteraceae; genus Helianthus; species Helianthus tuberosus. The sequence continues at coordinate 30,111,319 of CM060379.1, read as the reverse complement.
AACCTTGTTGCTGTAAAAATATAACAATATATTTTTATAAAAATAGAATGAACTCGCTAGTATTTATTACTGATAAAATATTTTCAAAACGTGTTTCAGGTAGTTTGCTGTAAAGATAATAGAAGCCAACTATGGAGCATTGAATGCTTAAATAAAGTCGCTATAAATACCTGAATAAAAGAAGAAAATTATGTTTTATTTATTTGGGTTTATCCCTATAAAAACAATTGAATTGAATATGGGTTTTAGCCCATTTGTTTAATATTAAAAATTTGGTGTTTTAGAAACTCTGAAATAATTTCCTAACTACGATCCTGATGAAAAATTTTCCGCTGCGTATTTAATAAATACCGATATCATCTGACTGGTTCACGGCTCCCGCTCCTAGGGTGGGTCGGGGCTGTGACATATACCCATACAAACACCTACATAGGCCCACTTATAAAACTATTCTTATGGTTTTTATTAGTTATTAGCTCACTAACATTAGGTTTAGACCTTTATTGAGCCCAATACCCAATTTTGTTAAGGCCTAAGGGCACGTTTTCTCAAGCATGAATAGGGTACACGAATTCTTAAGGTCAGCCCTGATAGTGCATTATTTTTTATTTTTCTTTATGTTTATTTGCTTTCTGTTGATATGTTGCATTTAGCTTTATTGTAGATTAACAATCATCACATATGATGCTTCTTATGGTTCTTAACATGATTGTCTGACAATGGGCGAACTCAAGGGCTGACAAAGTAGGCTCACAACTGTTGCGTAATGGGATCGCTCACTTCACAAATAGGGAGTTTAAACTCTACCTAATCACTTGTTGAAAAGTGCACCATATTTACCGACCACAAGAGCTTAAAATACTTTTTCGATCAGAAGGAGTTAAATATGCGACAAAGGCGATGGTTGAAAACGGTAAAAGACTATGATTGCGAGATACATTACCATCCCGGGAAGGCTAATGTTGTGGCGGATGCCTTGAGTAGGAAAACAGATTATGTTCCAATACGAGTGCGGTCGATGCAGCTTGTTGTGACCTCGGGTTTACTCAAACGAATCCGAGAAGCACAAGCCGAGGCGATAAAAGAGGAAAATTTGAAAAGAGAAAGAATTGTTGGCCAGTTGAAAGAGTTAACATATAATAATATGGGTTTGAAACCCGGTTTGGCAGAATATGGATTCCTAACTCGTGTGGAGTTAAAAAGCTTCTACTCGATGAAGCACACAAAAGTCGTTACTCTATCCATCCGGGAGCGACCAAGATGTACAACGACTTGAAACAAAACTACTGGTGGCCCGAAATGAAAAGAGATGTGGTGAAGTATGTGGAAAAGTGCTTGACTTGTTTACAAGTCAAGGCGGAACACCAAAGACCCTATGGTAAACTTCAGCCATTAGATATTCCAGTTTGGAAATAAGAACATATCACCATGGACCTATTGACCAAACTACCAAAGACGAACCGAAGATTTAATGCTATCTGGGTGTTTGTTGATAGACTGACGAAAAGTGCTCACTTTATTCCTATACGTGAGACTTATACGTCCGAAAAGATGTCGGAGGTGTATACCAATGAGATAGTGGCACGCCACGGAGTACCGGTATCCATCGTGTCCGACAGGGATACCCGATTTACTTCAAAATTTTGACGAGATTTCCAAGAACAGATGGGAACGAAACTTTTTATAAGCACTGCATACCATCCTCAAACGGATGGGCAGAGTGAAAGAATGATACAGACACTAGAAGACATGCTGAGGGAGTGTATAATCGATTTCGGGGGCAGTTGGGACGTGTATCTACCGTTAGCAGAATTCCCTTATAACAACAGTTATCATGCCAGTATCGCCATGGCCCCGTATGAGATGCTATATGGCAGGAAATGTAGAACCCCAGTATGTTGGGGTGAGGTGGGTCCGCGTGAATTGGCCCATAAAGACGTAGTTCAAGCCACTAATGAGAAAATTGACGTGGGTCAAGCCCATTTGAAAGCGGCCCAAGACAGAAAAAAGTCGTATGCCAACAAAAGACGGAAACCAATTGAATTTCAGGTGGGCGACAGGGTGATGCTAAAAGTTTCCCCATGGAAGGGCGTTATCCAATTCAGAAAAAGAGGGAAACTAAGCCCGAGGTTTATCGGGCCATTTAAAATCATCGAACGGGTTGGCAAGGTAGCATATCGCCTTGAATTACCGGACGAATTGAGCGGAATCCATGGCCCGTTTCATGTGTCACAACTCCGAAAGTGCTTAGCTGAGAAAACGGCTTATATCCACTACGATGATATCGAGGTGGACAATAGCCTTAACTATGCGGTAAGGCCAATGGAGAATCTAGATCGAAAGGTTAAAGATTAGCGGAATAAGAGAATTGATCAAGTGAAGATCAAGTGGGAGCATAGAAAAGGCTCGGATACTACGTGGGATTCCGAAGAGGAGATGCGACGTCTCTACCCAACATTATTCGGTACGTATTCCGGTTTCGAGGACGAAACCCTTTTAAGGGGGTAGACTTGTAACACCCCGAAAATATAAACCCTTTATTATAAATACCATGTCGGTAAATAAACAAAACGAATTAACTAGGAATAAAAATAAAACCGGATAATAGATGGGGGACCAAAGATGTTAAGTCTGAAACTTAAATCATTAAAACAAAAAAATAAAACACCAAACACACACCTAAGTGTGTGTCTGGTTCGATCAGAGCACATGAGCGACCAAGAATCCTCCATCAAACCCTAACGCACACAAATTTCACAAATTGAAGGCTCAAATCAGTTCCAAAACGAAATCCGAGCATAGATTGGTGATCTCCTTAGTAAAGGGATCATAAGGTATGTAAAATTTCATAGAAAAGTTCTAACTAAATTTATGGATGAACATATGAATTTTGAAATTGGTGATGCATGAATGTTGTTTGGATGAATTTGGAATGAAGTTGTGTTTGGGAATAAACCCTAGTTGATTACTTGTGGAAAATTTTCTTATTTCTTATGAAACTCATAATCACCAATGAAAGTGTTAAGTGGGTTATGTAGAAGTATGACAAACACTAGGATTTTGATTGTTATTCAAGTGTAACTTGAGCTCTAGGGAGTAAATTCAGATTTGTTAATGTGAAAATTGATATGAACATTCCTAATTGATATTAATCTTGGCTAAATAACAAGCTATGAACTTGATTGTGAATTGTGTAAAATTATGCTCTTAAGGTGTTTGTAAAAATGCCTTAAAGAGAGCTAAATATTGGAAAATTGAACCAAAATACATACTTATATATATTGGTGAACAAATGTGTTAAGTGACACAAAAAGAGTTTTAAAGGATTTGTGATTGAACTCTATAGGCAAGGAAATCGGGGCGTCAAGGGAGTGCTCTAAAGGTATGTAACCGTGACACCGTTACATTATGTTACTTGAAACATTGTAGTCGTTTGAATTGGTGTTTATTAGAATTGGTAGTATTAGTAGAAGTGATGATGATTACTACCTAGTTAATCGAATCAATACTTGTTTAGAAAACGTTTGGTAGTCGTTGAAAATGGAGGATTCCATAAATGAGCCAAACGGGTCGAATGATTGTCTAAGTAGTCATTACGGAAATGATTAAATATCATTTGGAGATTGTGGATCATGGAGGCGTAAAACCATGAAATGGATAATGATACGCCGATGATCATAAGCCCATGGAATGGGTAAATATGCATAAAAGCCCCAATTTTGAGTACTATAAGATTTGTGGTAAAACTATGCGGGTCAAATAAGTATATTAGGGGATTATAGACTCCTGGTCCGTAAACTCAACTTTTGATTAAATGATCATGATAGATGCGTTGGTAATTTAATTACGGACGCGTAGGAAAAAGAATCACGTAAATCGGACAAACGGTTAAAAAGTTATGAAGGTTTTCGTACTAAAAACAAAAAACAAACAAAATCTGCAGGTCAGAACGTAAGCTACAGTCCTGGACCGTAGCCTGTGGTCCAGAAGTTCTGTTGACAAATCAGTGGTGAATCGTAAGTTATGGTCTGTGAAACGTACCCTACGGTCGACTTCCAAACAAAATTTTTATTTTGTTTATTTGATGATTTTGAGTATTCGGGTCCGTTTAGACGCGTTCTAGGGTCTCATATACTAACGTTTGTGATAAATTTACAGTGTAGGTATGTATGAACTTAGGATGGGTGAAGATCAAGCGACGAACATGAACCGAACACCACTTTTTCAAGCTTCCGCGTTTATCTAACCTTGTTGTAAACAATGTTCATGTTGTAAACCTTTAACTTATCGTTTTTAGATGTTTAAACTAGATGACAGTTAACTAAGATACTATCGTCATGAAACCTTATCATTTTGCATAACTTTTGAAACTATGCATTTCTTATAAAAAATGCGTATTTTATGGAAAAACATTAAACAAATGAGTCGGGTGTTACACTAGATGGGCCATAATTTACATAATTTAAAATCAATAGTTGGGCCATCTTTTATATTGTATTTCACTTGATATCTTGAGACATATGGTGAGATTCTAATCTCAGGCATAAACAGTTATAACTTATAACCCACTCAAAAACCCAATTTGACCCGAACCAATTTATAAACCATTTACCATAAGTAAATATAAACTAGGGGTGTACGTGAACTGAACAACTCGTAACCCACTCAATATCCGCTTGCTAAAAGTCGAGTACAGCCAAATTTAAATGAGTTCTGCATCGTGATACGTACCCAACAATGTGTCATCCCCAAGTCACCATGCAGCCCATGATGAATTATCAGTTTCCCATGTTCCCTTACTGCATTTTCATTCTTTATTTTTCTATGCTTAGTGTTTAGAAAACTTGATTAGTGGTATTGCATGTTTCTTTAATTTTCGTTTGTTTAAATTCTCTTTGGTTGCAAGCCTATATAAATAGGCAAGCTTTTTAGTGTTTTGGTGTGAATGAAAAATATAAAAAAGCCCCAAACAAGTGTCTCTCTTTTTCCCTAATTTATTGAGAGAATGATCATCTCAAATCGATCTCTAGCATCTAACGGTTCGAGCCCGAACTTGAGCCAAAAGTTAAGCTCATCTAATAAAAGAACTAATAAAAGAACTCAAGCCAGAACTTGAGATGCGGGGGTTGTCTACACTTAAAACCTAAACAAATCTACTATTTGTATAACTATAAAATAAACGACTCACACTGAGGCGAGCCCGTCTAAAACTCAAGCTTGAAAAATACTCACAAACCAAGCTTGAGACTAAATGACACGTGTGACAACCCGATATTTCAAGGTCTTTTCTCTTCGCATCACTTGTTTCACAATCCTGTTTTCACAACTCGTTTTACGTTGTATCATGTGCACGATATTCGAATGATTAAAGTATTGTTATGTTTGGTTGTTGCATGAAAATTTAGGTATTGTTTAATGTTTAATGTTTAGACATGTCATGGCACCACACTTGAATCACGAAAAAACCCAAGTCGATGAAGAACTAGGGTTCTGTGTTCCAAACACAAGTCGACGAAGAACTAGGGTTCTTCGTCCCAGTCACTCTATGATGAAGAAGGTTCTTCGCCAAGAAGTCTTTCGCCAAGTGGGCTCTTGGCCAAGGTTCATTCGTGGCCCAGAATGGGCCCGACTGTTATTTTGTTTGTATAATCCCTCATAACTTGCAACCGTAAACACAAAACCCTAAAGTTCTCTCTCCCTATCCTCTCTGTGCGACGGCAGTTTTGGGATCTCGAAGCCTTTCCTCTTGAACAAACTAATCACTTCGGTATCACAGTTAGTGTCTATCAATGTTAATTGTTAAAATCCTGATGATGTGATCTTATGTGAAGTTAGGGTTTCATAAATAAGATTGTATATATAGAACATGCATGACGAGGGTTCGATGATTGGTATACGTTCATATTCATGATGTGGTTTGATAATTCTACTTGATGAACTTATATCATGATAAACTAATAATCTGATTGTGTGTGGTCATTGGATGATTATGGTCAATGATTGTTTAGAATGATTTGTATGATGAGTGGAAACTGTTACGTTTTGAGTAGTTGATGATTGTTCATAATTAGGGTGCATAATCATGGTTAAAAGTGTCATTTAATCTGATTTGGAAAACCGTCAAACCTGTTATCATCTGTTACGGCTGAAACTAAGGGAATTGTAACTGTCAGATGAGGGTGCGACGAAAGACTTCCCCCACGAAGAACGTAGTTCGACGAGGAACTTGGTTCTTCGTTGACTGGTTCCTGACGAACCACTAGGGTTCTTCGTTAAACTCAAACTCGACGAAGGATAGTTCTTCGCCAATAGGGTTCTTCGCCATGGAGGCATCTCACGAAGAACTGGTCCTTCGTGGAAATGCTGTAAATTGTAACACCTCGTAAAATCGTGTCCAATGATGTGTTGACACCTGTAATAAACCCTAATAAAGTCAAACGTTGACTATGAGGGACTAGTTTCGTCAAAATCGAAAACCTTGAATATAGAAGGATTGAAAGTGTCAACATGCCTAAACTAGGCCTCTGAGTGACCTTATACGCTGTCCGTATTCTCAAATGAGCCACTTGTTGGACGAGAGGAGTCTTTTGCGTAATTATGTGAAAGTTTGCGCGTCGAAGGGTTAAAAGTGTCAACATGTTAATTCTTACCTCTGAGTGATCTTTTAACAAACCGAGAGCTTCATGATGTTTGATTATATTCTCGGGAATGCCTAATATTGGTCATTCAAGGATTTTATGCCAATAAGTGAAGTTACGCGCAAGTTTGCGAGTTAGAGGGGTTAAAAGCGTCAACATGTTTAATTATACCTCTGAATGACGTTTTAACAAACCTGAAGCATTAAGATATGCAATCATATGCCCGAGAATGTTTAATATGGGCCAAGGAAGGCTTTCATGTCATTAAACGATTATTACACACACCTTTGTGCGTTAAAATGACTAAAATCGTCAACTAGCGAAACTACACCATAAAGTGACCTTTTAACAAACCCAGAGCTTCGTAATGTTCGATTATACTCTCAAGAATAAGTGATATTAAATTCATGAGGTTTCGAGATTGTTATGTGTTGTTTACGCGAATTCCCAAGAATTAGGGTTAAAAACGTCAACGAGACAAAACTAGTGTTTTCGGTGATCGTTTAACGAAACCGAGGACTAGAAGTGCCAAAAATGAAAGTTACATTACATATAAAGGTGCAGGGACTAAACATGACAAGTTTAAAACTTGTTTGCTGGACTTTTGTGTGGTGGCGGCGCGCGACCGCCTACCCCCCTTTTCCGTCGCGTGCGGCGACGACCTCATTTTGACATAATGTCTTGGACAGCTGCAAGTTCTTCTTCCTTGGCCTCCAAACAAACTACCAATCCATTAAACTCGAAAACCATGGATTTTAGATGGTTTTAAAACCTGTTTAAGGCACCTGGAATGATCCTAAGATGTCCCTAAACACTTGCCATCATCATATCAATTCTCAAAAACTATAAATAGGGGTCTTGGGTTGCCTTGGATCCTTGCACCTTCATTCTCAACACTCTTTCTCATTGCTTGAGCTTTTCTTGAGCATTCTGGGGATTCCTAATCAAAAAGGAAGCTCACTTTAGTATAAAAGATTGCTAGGACCCTTTGTAAGTGTCTTAGCCCCCTCTTTAGTTCAATTTTCTTATTTAAAAACCGAAAAGTCAAAGTTATGTAAATAGCTTTGACACTCGGTTTAAACTCAAATGGTCCAGCCATTGTTCGAGGAGAATGTGGCTATGTGACCATAATTAGGTAGGTGTTAATCCCTTAAAAGGGCACCTCCTAATTATTTCATTTGCTTAGTTAATTATCGGGTCAAACTATTAATTAAAAAGTCAAACTAGACAGATTTTTAAAATAATAATCAAAACTAATAATGCAGAGGTTATAAACTATGTTTTATCACTTTAATAACTTGGTAATTATTATTAGAACATGTTTAAGCATGTTCAACCCGACAATTATGAGTTTAGGGTCGGTTCGCAGCCGAAAGTCGGAAAAGCTTGACTTTTGCTTTGACTTTCAGTTCTGACCTGATTAAGCTTAAATCCTCTATGTTTTAAGCTTTCATTAGGACCATATTATGTATAACTCTCTGAAGTTATATTACCTGGTCATTAGTATTCTAAATTATATGCTAGTTTCCGTTATTATGCTTATCTTTTACTGTTATGCCCTTTTTAGCCAAAAATGAGATTTCTGAATATGTGAACATTCAAATAGGTTAAGTACTGATATATAAGCATGTCTAAATTAATTTGACATGATTCTCTGGTCTCAAAACAATGTTATGCATGATATCGTAAATTAGAACTTTTTATTAATTACATTACGCTATTATGCATAATACATGTTTAAACATGAATTTTGACCTAAAACTCATTACCTACTGTTAAGATATCATTTTTATGAATTTTTGGAATGTTGGGTCAGATTTGATACTGACCATATGTTAGGAAACTTTATTTGTAAGTATTGAAGAAAATCACAATCAACTGGATCTATAAAGAGATCACAGTCCTGAAGATCACGAACAAGAGAAAGAAGATCAGATGGGACAACTGGAATGCACATCATCTACTTCAAAGAATCACAAGTTGATCAAGAGCTGAATTGGATTATCAGGAAAGGTCATTTCTGATGGATCTGATGATATTTCTAATGAAATATCATCAGTTTCTGAAGATTCTGATCATCAGGATTTTTCTGATGATTTGTTCATCAGAATTTCTGATGAAGTGGTTTATCAGAATTCTGATGAAGTACCCCACTTGTCTGAAATTGGCTCTGTCCTGCCACACTTACCGAAGCAAGTTGACATTAATTGATATCATGATGAAAAAGTCAACTTGAACGTTAGATTCAATGAATATGTCAATTGGGCACTTTTAGCAGGACTTATTGCATGAATAAACTATTGTTTATTCATGCACCCAGCCGTCTATAAATAGAAGGCTCAACCAGGAGAAGCAGAGTGAGTTTTGAAGCTTATCATTCATACATACATCAAAACTCCATTGCCCTCTCACCCACATAATTCAAGATTCGTTTGTACTAGATAATAATCTTACAATCACCTTGTAAACCATTTTGTTTCAGAGTGATATAAACTTGATAATTCTGTAGGTCTTGTTTCTTGAAAGTCTGATTTCCATTTCCACACATCTTTTTCACATCTACTGAAATCACTTGCCATATTACGTGAAAAGAAGTTGTTCAGGCCATACTGGGTCCAACAATTGGTATCAGAGCAGATTGAATAAACTATTTTCAAACGATCAATCGCTCATCTTATTTTCTCTAAATATGGCCAGCTTTTAATCCTGGAATAATGCTTTTAACATTGGTTCTATGTCCAAACCTCCGACTCTGGTCAGAGAAGAATACCCCCAATGGAAAATCAGGATGGTCAATTTCCTTAATGGTGATGACCGAGCTCTGTTTCAATCCATTGAAAGGGGTCCACATACACCAATGACAGACATACCTACTATTCCAGCAACTGACCAATCACCAGCTATCCCTGCCTCCCGCGTTCCCAAAAGTGAAATAAACTAGAGCGCGAAAGACAAGGAACTGGTGGCTGGGGATGAAAGGGAAAAGTCACTTTTAATAATGGCCATCCCCAATGACATATTTTCACAAGTTGATGCATGTGCATCAGCTAAGGAAATATGGGATCAGTTGGAAAATCTTTGTGAATGAGGAGAAAGGATGAGAAGAAACAAGAGAACAAACAATGTCTCATCTTATGAAAGGTTTAAAAGTTTGCCAAATGAAAGGTTAAATGATACATATCAAAGATTTACAAAACTTTTAAACGAGCTAAAGTAATTTGGAATAACAAAGTCAAATGATGAAAGAAACATAAAATTTCTTGATGCCCTTCCTAGAGAATGGAGAAGTCTAACCATGACTTTATCATCAACCTTAGAACTAGGAAACATGAGTCTTCATGACTTATACAGCATCTTGATCCCCAAAGAGGAAGAAATATTTGAAGAAACCATTCAAAGAGGGGGATCTTTAGCTCTTATCTCTAACTCGTAAAGAACAATACCCACCAATGATCCACAACCATCAAGCAGCCAAAGTTTTGAAGTTTCTGATACTTCATCAGATTTTTCAGCCTTTGCTGAGGCAATAGCACCGCTCACCAAAACATTTAAGCAGAGGTTGAGGGGAGGTAGCCAGAGATACCAGAGGAGTGACAGAGGAAGGATGGATGGAAGATCTAAAGAAGAGGTTAGATCTAAGGATAAAGGGAAGGCTGAAGTTGTGTGTTACAAGTGCAAGCAGAGAGGTCATTATGCATCAGAATGCAAGACCAAAAAGCTGAAGGATGTTGCCTATTATGAGAAAAAGCTTGAAGAAGCAAAGAAGCAGCAACAAGTAAGCTTAATTGCTGGAACATATACATGGTTATCTGATGATTCTTCTGATGATGAAGAAGAAGAATTGGCAAATTTCTGCCTCATGGCACTTTCTGAAGGACTACCAGAAACTTCAGAACAAAAGGTAAATTTAGACAATCTTGATCTTGAACACAAGTTAAACAAGCTCATGTCAGATTTTCTAAATCTGCAAGAAAAACATCAATCAGATATTAGAAAATATAATGAGTTGCAAGGGACTTTGAATAAAATCATTCTTGAAAACCAACTTCTTATAGAGGATAGTTTAGATCAAAGAGCTAAAATTGAGTTTTATGAAAATGAAAGAAAAGATCTTTATAAGAAAATCAATGAAAAAGAAATCAATGTAAGAGGTTTTCAACATGTCAAAGAGTTCATAAATTTTATTGAGACCACACCAAAGAACAAAGGAGAGGGTTTAGGTTATACAAGATTAAATAGAGGAAGTAAACCCACTGTCTTTGTAAAAGCAACTCATCAGATTTCTGATAAATTTGTATCAGAATCTGAATCTGAATCTTGCAAAACAACCTGTTCTGAATACTCTTTTGAAAAATCAAACTTCAAAACAAACAAGAGTGAATGCAGTCGAGAATCTGTAAAGACTCCAGAAGCAGTTCACTCATCTTTTCAAAATTATCCACTCATTCCATCACAAGAGGAAATATCAGAAAATTCTGATACATCTTGTATGTGTGTTGACATACTGAAGCTTGTTCAACACCATCTTCAAAAGAAAAATGTAAAATCTGTTAATGGCTCAGCATATAACAGAGTTTCTGATGCAAAACCAAGAAGAAGAAGAAATAAAGTGATTAATATTCCATTAGAAATAGTACCCAAGCATGCCTGGGTACCAAAAACCCTCTAATCATTTCATTTCAGGACCATCATGTGCAGCAGATCTGGTACTGCGACTCATGAAGCTCCAAGCACATGATTGGGGACAGGAGCTTACTCAGCAACTTTGTCTCAAAGCTGGGTAGAATGGTAAATTTTGGAAATGGAGTGAAAGGAAGGATCATGGGATATGGATGCATAAGGTATGGATGTCTGACCATAGAAAGAGTAGCCTTTGTTGAAGGCTTAAAGTATAACTTGCTGAGTTGTGGTCAATTCTGTGACAAAGGTTTTCAGGTAACCTACTAGAAAAATGCTTGTTAATAGGTATAGATGATAATAAAATCTATTTGAGTGGGAAAAGGATAAGAAAATCAATTTACTATTTTGATTTCAAAGAGGAAAGTGAACACCCAAAATTATGTTTATTTTCAAAACTCAACAAAGGTAGTAGTTGGTTATGGCACAAAAGGCTTGCCCACTTAAATTTCAAAAACCTAAGCAAACTAGCAAGCAAAGGTCTGGTAAAAGGATTACCTTTGATATCCTCAAAGAAGGATAAAATTTGTGAAGCATGTGAGATGGGTAAATCCAAGAGAAGCTCACATAAATCAATTTCTGAGTCTTCTATTTCACAAAATTTGGAATTGTTACACATGGATTTGTGTGGACCCATAAGTACAGAAAGTTTTTCTGGAAAGAAATATATACTAGTCATAGTAGATGACTTTTCCAGGTACACATGGGTAGAATTTTTTAGAAAGAAAAGTGAAACTACTGATCTGATCATAAATTTTGTCAAGAAAATTGAAAATCTATTAAAATTAAATGTCAGAAGGATCAGATCAGACAATGGAACAGAGTTTAAGAATTCAAAAATTGAGAATTTTCTTGTAAGTAAAGGAATTTCTCATGATTTTTCTGCTACAAGAACACCTCAACAGAATGGGGTGGTTGAAAGAAGGAATAGGACCTTGGTAGAAGCTGCCAGAACCATGCTTGCTTATGCCAAGCTGCCCACTCATTTTTGGGCAGAGGCTATAGCTAATGCATGTTTCACCCAAAACAGAATCATTATCAACAAAAGGCACAACAAAACACCTTACAACATTATCAATGGAAGAATTCCAAGTGTAAAATTTTTACATACATTCGGTTGTAGATGTTTTGTTTTTAATGATTTTGAAAGCCTTGAAAAATTTGATAGAAAAGCAGAAAAAGGTATTTTTATTGGTTACTCTTTTGTCCTCAAAAGCATATAGAGTTTTTATTCTCCACACCAGGACAATCAGAGAAAGTTTGTATGTCTCATTTGATGACTCATCAGAAACAGAGGTTTCTGATGCATACATGAAAGAAATAAACTTTTCTGACAGACAAGAAAATTATGAACATCTCTTTGAAATGATAACTGAGGATTTCCTAGAACATGATAATGCTTACAAAAACAAATCAAAAGATTCTTCATGTACTAACTATGCAGAACAAGTATGCAGTACATCAGAAACTCAGAATTCTGACACTTTTCACACAAATGAAGCACCTGTTCAGGGGGAAACTTCAAATCCATCAGAACCAACAACTTTTCACAACAAGTTAAGATGGATCAAAGAACATGTTCATTCTGACATCATTGGCAATCCTGCAGATGGTGTCAAAACAAGATCTGCAACTGCACATGAATGTGCATTTTCTGGGTTCTTAAGCAAAGTAGAACCCAAATCTGTCAAAGAAGCTCTAAGTGACCCAGACTGGATTCAAGCTATGCAAGAAGAGCTTGATCAATTTGAAAGGAGCAAGGTATGGTATCTGGTACCCAAGCCAAAAGACAAATTTGTCATAGGCTCAAAATGGGTGTTCATAAATAAATCTGATGAAAATGGCATAATCACCAGGAACAAAGCAAGGTTAGTGGTCAAAGGTTATTGTCAACAAGAACGTATTGATAATGATGAAACGTTTGCACCAGTAGCTAGATTAGAAGCTGTAAGAATTTTTCTTGCTAATGCTGCATCCAAGGATTTCAAAGTTTATTAAATGGATGTAAAATCAGCTTTTCTGAATGGTAAAATTGAGGAAGAAGTTTATGTGCAACAAACAGAAGGCTTTGTTGATCCAAAATTTCAAAATCATGTTTATAGATTAAACAAAGCCTTGTATGGGTTGAAGCAAGCTCCTAGAGCATGGTATGAAACTTTATCAAACTTCTTACTCAATTCTGGGTTTCCTAAAGGCACTATTGATACCACACTTTTTCTCAAAACACACAAAGGTCATACTTTACTGGTCCAAATATATGTTGATGACATTATATTTGGGTCAACAAACGAAAAAATTTGTGACAAATTTCAAAAATTGATGACCAGCCACTTTGAAATGAGTATAATGGGTGAGTTAACCTTTTTTTTTTTGGGTTACAAGTTAAACAAAGAATTGATGGAATATTTTTTAGTCAATCAAAATATGTGAAAACAATTCTACAAAAATACTCACTTGAAAACTGCTCTGTTTCAAAAACTCCCATGGCAACAGAGAACAAGTTAGATTCTAACAAAGATGGAATAAGTGTAGATATTAAAACCTATAGAGCGATGATAGGATCATTGCTATATTTAACTGCAAGCAGACCAGATATTATGTTTGCAACATGCTTTCTGGCCAGATATCAATGTGATCCAAAAGAATCCCATCTAAAAGCTATAAAAAGGGTTTTCAAATATCTAAAAGGCACCTCAGAACTTGGTCTCTGGTATCCTAAGGATACAAACCTTGAATTAATTGCATTCACAGATGCAGATTATGCAGGGTGCAAACTTGACAGGAAAAGCACATCTGGTGCCTGTCAACTCTTGGGAGAAAAATTGGTATGTTGGGCAAGCAAGAAACAAAACTGTGTTGCCACATCAACAGCAGAATCAGAATATGTAGCAGCAGCAAGTTACTGTTCACAAGTGATGTGGATGCAAACTCAACTGAAAGATTATGGAGTAACTCTGACAAGAATTCCAATTCTATGTGACTCAAAGAGTGCTATTGCAATAATAGAAAATCCAGTTCATCACTCAAGAACCAAACACATAGACGTCAGATACCACTTCATAAAAGATCATGTGGAAAAAGGTAACACTGAAATGTATTTTGTTCCAACTGAAAATCAAATTGCTGATATCTTTACAAAGCCTCTTGATGAAAAGAGACACAATTTTTTGATCAGCAAACTAGGCATGGTTAATCTAAATGATGAAGATTTTTCAGAAAACACAAAGAAACAAATTGAAAACCAACTTGTTGAACATCAAAGTTATGATATTCATAGAACAAATCAACTAGCTTCTGATGAAACAATCCATCAATCTGATGGAACATCAGAAAATCTGATGAATCATCAATAAATGATAATTTATCAGATAATCTGAAGAAATATCAGAATATCTGGTGAAAACACCAGAACTTCTGATATAAAATCAGAAACTAGGTTGAAACATCAGAATAATTTGTAATCATCATAATTATTCCATCTTCATGCATATCCCACATATTGTATTTACTCACTTTTGTGTATATTTTGTTTTTTTGTTTTTTTGTTTGTTGTTAATTAAAAAAACAAAAAGGGGGAAAAGTAACATGCTACTGATGAAGTTCCATACAGCTGTGATAATCAACCGTCTCAATTTTTTTTTTCAGATTATTGGATTTCATTTTTCTTCTGCAAATGCATGCAACGTCATTTTTTCATAAGAAACTTAAGTGACACGTAGGCACTAGAATCATTAGGAGCTATGAAAGTAGCCGCCTAGTCATTAAATGCTTACTCACACATGGGGCTTAGTAGACTGTCACATTCACTGTTACAATCACTGCAACAGATATCGTCTTAATTGAAGAGAAAAGGGTTAGCTGTTAATATCACTTTCATCTATAATTATTAACAACCTGAATAAAACTCACTTCACAACAAATCATCTCTTCAATAGCCCTTAGAAAGTTTTTTTTTTTATCTAAAAATGGGTCGCCCAAAATTGATGAAAGCCACTCAATTCCCTCTCCCATTTCACAGACTTCATAATCTTAGATTAAGATCCAACTTGGAAGGACCTGCATGGGAGGATTGCAGGTTTGTGTACAATATGATCATGCGAAGTCCTTTGGGCTTTGCTGTATCATCACATGTCACCATTTATCCAGAACTTCTCCAAGAGTTCTGGTGGAACTCTCAAATCATTTTTAGTGGTACTTCCGTGTGGATTGAAAGTGAGGTTATGGGGGTAAAGATTACCCTAAAAGAGGAAACAATCAGAAATGCCCTCAAACTGGGTAATGATCATGAAATCAAATTTCTGGAGAAGGTAAATGTGCAACAGACTTTGACTGAAATGGGCTATCATACACTCAACTCATCAAGGGCTGTTAGCAAATCTGGTTTTATACCACCTTTCCAGTTTTTGGTAACACAGTTAAGTGTCTGCTTCTCCAAGAAGATTGGACACTTAAACGAGCTGTCTCATAAGATGATGGAAGTGGTTCATGCTGTTATATAGGAAAAACCTTACAACTATGCTAAGTTTCTCATGAGAGACCTAGAAGCAAACATCCACGACCGTCAACCCTTTCTGATCTACCCTCGATTCGTAACCAAGGTGATCACAAGTCAGCTGGACTTCGGAGGAGTGAGAAGCTGCTATCCAAGGGCCGAGCTGGTACTTCAAGAAAACATTAGTGAAGCCACCCTGACGCCATCAACAAATCACACCGGTCGAATAACCAGTCTTTGGTTATATGTGAAGTGCATGTACAACGTGTTGGAGGAAGAGGATTAGTTGTTTGTTTTTCCTTGCTGTGTATTATTTTTTATTTATATCAGGTTTGTTTTTATTTCTTTTCATCTCTTGATGTTAATAGATCTAGGGGGAACTAACACAACATGTCTGATAAAAACAAGGAAAATCTGGTGAAACCAACATGAGATATGACAGGATTTAGTGAAATTCAGAAAATCTGATAATCAATCAGAAAATTTGGTATTTATTCAGAAAACTCATTAAGCCACATGAATCTGATCATTCACCAGAAAATTTTCAAGTTGACCAGAAAATCTGACAATAAATCAGAAAATCAAGTTTCTATCAGAAAAATCTTTTGAAAAATAGGAAGTTTAACATATCATCAGAAAAACAATGCTTTTAACCAGAGTTGAAGAAACTTATGACCAACTATTTTTTTTCTTGAACTAAGTTTCTTTCAAATTTTTTTTCTGAGGACTGGAACAACCTGTATGAAAAATATTTCCTGTATATCAGAACAAAAGTGTGGAGTTCAGAACGGCAAGACTGCAATGTAAGTAAAAATCTCGAAACTCTACTCATTCCCTCTCATCTAAAAAAAATAAAAAAATAAAAAATTCTGATGATTCATCCTCTATAAATGAATCAATTGCATTCTGATGATATATGAAGAAAATACAACTCTCAAAATTTTTATTCAAAATTTTCTGATATATATCATCATGAGAAATACCTGGGAAGATACACAAGAGGTTTCTATTGGACCTTTTTGAAACAAAAGGGGTCCCACATGAATAAAAGGTGCAAGTTGGAAATCAGTATTTATCCGCAAAATAATTGGAATCTCTAAGTCTCTTTAAAGGATTTACAACCAAAGGTTTTCAAAAAGGGTTGTTTCTTTAAAAGGATTAAAACATCATTAAGGTGTCACTAATCACCTTGAACACAAACAACCCACGATAAACACTCAAGAACCTCTGTCTGTGTACACTATAAATACCTCATTAAAAAACAGAGACTCCCATCATCAACCTTCAAATTCAAAACCCTAAAACCCTTTTCCGAAACGAAAACCCAAATTCTCAATGGCAGCTATCAACATCAACATACCACCAGTTGAACACATTGTTCCCTTCATCACTGAAGCTGAATTTCTTCCATTAAAGAGCAACAATGAAGCAATGAATGATAACATCGAAGAGTATGATATGAAGTGTCAAATTCCCATTGAATTTCTAACCAGATGCCCGATAGCTTAAGCTCTTACAAAGACCAGAGAGGTACCACAAGAACTCATACAACAAGTTGTAAAAACTCTCAAAATCTCAAGTCAAACTGAGCTAACAGCACATGTATGGGGAAATATCTTTATTACAATTTCACCGGAGAAGATAAGGGAATGTTTGGAACTACCCTTAAATCAGAGCTATGAAGAAGCACCAGAAAAAGAAGATATGTTCTCACAACTTGATGATGTAATGGGTTACAAAACAAAGATTTCAAAAATCAATGAATTCAAGAGAAACAAGCTACCTGCCTTCTGGCAAGTTCTAATGGAAATTCTGAACAAGTGTCTATCATCAAAGATTGGAGGTACAGATCAGATAAATATGAACATTCTAACAATCATGTTCAGTCTCATTAATGGATTGAACATTGATTTTGGAGCAGAAATATTTATTCTGATCAGAAGATCAATTCTGACTAATGTTGGAAGGATAGATTCACATCTACCCTTTCCAAGATTCTATCAATCATAATTTCTGATACTTTTTCAAAATGGAACATAGAAATTACAGCATCAGAAAATATGTGGAAGACAGAAATTATGAGACCTTGGACTGCTGCAGGGTCTTGGAATTCAGATTATGATGTGCCTGTTCTGTCAGAAAAGATGATGAATCCGATACTAGAAGATTCACCATACAGAGCAGAGTACTTGAAAATATTGAACAAAAGGCCAACAAACAAAGGAATTTTTGAAAGTGTATCCCCCATGGAGCATGATGCACAGGATTCAAGCACACCAAGAATGGAACAGCACGGTGAATCTGATCCTCATCCAGCTAATGAAGATGTGAATATGAGTCCTGTGGCAGAAGAACATCATGCTGGAGACTCACATATAGGAGAAACAGGTGCACAACATTCTAAAATAAACATATTTTATGATTCTGAGAGTGATTCTGATGAATCAATTCAAGGAAAACATGAAATATTACTGAGAGACACTATTTCTTCAAAACAAGATGTGAGTAAAACAAATGACCCATTTTCTGAATCAGATTCTGAGGAGGAAAATGTGGTGGCAACGGGTGGAGATCAGTCTGCTGATCAAGGAAACCTGGATGAGAAAACTAAGAGTTTCTCAATAACTCAAGGAGAACCTGAAAATGTTCAAGGATATGAGGAAAACCAGAACTTGAATATGTTTCATTTTTTGGTGAGGATATAGAGAATTTGGAATCTTCCAATCCTCTTAACCTCAGAACAGCAGAGAAAGTGTTTTCTGCTGGTGTTAGAAGGGGAACATCTGTTGTTTCTCCGGTCTCCCAAGGATATCAATCTATGTCCCCTAAACAACTTCACAGAGAACTTGAAGACACAACTGCTACTGTGAAAACAGCAACAGAAGGAAAACTTGATCTGATACTAGAAGAAATAAAAAATCAAAAGTCAGATATCAAGGTTTTGTCAGAAACTGTCAAAGCTGTGCAGAAACAAAGAAAAGACAATGCTGCAACCCTTAAGAAACTACAAGAGTCATCAGAAAACAGAAAGAGCTCATCAGAATTTGAAAAAGCTCTTAAAGAACTGCATGATATCAAGAAAAAGATGGATGAGGTTGCAACTGCAGGAGAAAGCTCAAGTTCAGGAAAGATTCTTGAAGAAATAGAGTTTCTCAGAGCTAACAATAGCAGCATGGCTGAAGCTTTTGAGAAACTGTTAGTGGAATTGACTACACAAAGAAATAAAAAAAAAACCAAGAGTTTCAGAAAATGAAGAAACAAGAAGAAACAAATACTCAAGCTCTCACTAATATTCATCTGTTAGTAAAGAGATTGCAGTATAAAGTTGCCAGACTAGCAAATGTTGATCTTCATGAACTGAAAGCCCGAATTCCACAAGAAAGAAAAGCAAGGAGATCAGAAACTCCTCAACAACAACCAGATACCATTCAACAAGGTCAAACCAAACAAACAGAAACTTCAATAGCTCAAAAACAGAAGCAACCCATGGGTCCACCTCCAGAAAAACAAAAGCTACTCATGGGTCCTCCACCAAATATCCCAAATCCAGACACATCAAGGGTACAACAGAAAGACCATGTTCCAGTTCTGCCATCTTCTACAGCCATCACTGGAAAAACAGAGTTAAGCATAATGATGGATACAAAAGAGAAGAATGGAATTTGAAGTGACTTCCTCAAAAAGGCCAAGAAAAGAAATGATAGAAGATTCAGAAGGGAACATAAGAGAGATGGATGTGCTAAAAGGAGATTTACACACTATTATATACCCTGAAGAACATCTAAAGCATTTCTACTGGAAAGGTCCAGAAGACAACCCAAAGAGACCACTCTCTCCAATGAGTAAAGGTATTGTTGAAAACAGAAACATTGGAGGATGGGTAATTCTACACAAGCATATGACCAATCCAATAGTATCAGTTGAAAGAATTGATACTTTGACCACTGGAAGAGGCATCTTAGGCTATGAAGCACAAAACAAGTATACCTTGATCAGAAAAGATAACAGTGAACAAAAGGTTACTGATGCAAATCTGGCTGATGATATTCACCCGATGGGAATAGTCAAAATGAAGAATATCATTGATGAAATGAAAGGTAATTCAACTGTGATCAGTAGAGCACTTGAAAATCTCAAAAGTGCAAGAGCAAAGCTATACAAAATGGCTGCACTGGCAGACTTTGATCTATGTATCAATTTTGAGTACAACAACAAGGTGCTAATACCTCCTCCCAACACCAGTATTCCATCTGAGATCCCTTCGAAGCTAGTGAGAACTGGAGCAATCTTTGAACAACCATAAATGGGTGTAGTCTTCAAAGATGCTAATGAAGAGAAAGCTCTGTTCAGAATCAGTGATATATGCAGGTATTCAAATCAAACTCTAAAATATATAAGGAACTGCATGAATGAGAAACAAGAACAACTCAAGAAGAAGGGAAAGAACAATGAACAGCTGAGAAAAACAATTGAAGAATGCATTAAAAACTGGACGGAAGCAAGAGGATGGTACAAAGAAATGTACAAACAAACTCAAAAGGCAATTGATCACAAGAAAAGGCTAAAACCAGGAGACAAATACAAAAGTGGAGTGGAGATCAATTAATGAATTGATGAGATTAAATTCCTGTTTTTGAACAAAATTTTAAATTTGTCTGATTTATGGTTGGTTTGACTATGTTCTATGTTTCTGAATTTAGTTGTTTTTTTTTTTAATTTCTTTTTCAAGAAAGTTGTTTATGTTAAGATATAGAGGTAGTTCATTTTCTTACAATACTTAGGGGGAAACTATTAGGAAACTTTATTTGTAAGTATTGAAGAAAATCACAATCAACTGGATCTATGAAGAGATCACAGTCCTGAAGTTCACAAACAAGAGAAAGAAGATCAGATGGGACAACTGGAATGCACAACATCTACTTCAAAAAATCACAATTTGATCAAGAGCTGAATTGGATTATCAGAAAAGGTCATTTCTGATGGATCTGATGATATTTCTGATGAAGTGGTTTATCAAAATTCTGATGAAGTACCCCACTTGTCTGAAATTGGCTCTGTCCTGCCACACTTACCGAAGCAAGTTGACATTAATTGATATCATGATGAAAAAGGCAACTTGAACGTTGGATTCAATGAATATGTAAATTGGGCACTTTTAGCAGGACTTATTGCATGAATAAACTATTGTTTATTCATGAACCCAGCAGTCTATAAATAGAAGGCTCAACCAGGAGAAGCAAAGTGAGTTTTGAAGCTTATCATTCATACATACATCAAAACTCCATTGCCCTCTCACCCACAGAATTCAAGATTCGTTTGTACTAGATAATAATCTTACAATCACCTTGTAAACCATTTTGTTTCAAAGTGATATAAACTTGATAATTCTGTAGGTCTTGTTTCTTGAAAGTCGGATTTCCATTTCCGCACATCTTTTTCACATCTACCGAAATCACTTGCCATATTACGTGAAAAGAAGTTGTTCAGACCATACTGGGTCCAACACCATAACATAGAGTTCTTGTATAAATTCTTTAATTGACGATAATGCCCTTTTGACTAATAAAATGTTATTTACATATGATTAGCATGCCAAACCTTTTCCTAATGATTTGATATGAAAAATAAAATATTTTAAACATTCAAGGCTGTTCAAAATCTCAGAATCGCATAAACATCTTAAATATCGTCAATTATCGACTTTTACGCTAATTAGGTGCATAGTGTGGTTTAAAACCATATTTAACACCTAAGACTTGTTACCTATTGAATTTATAAAAAACTTTTAATATTTTTACAGTAGGTATAAGTCATGAACTCAGACTTCCAATTATGACCTTAAAATTATATGTGAAATGTCCAAAATACCCTTTCGGGGCATAGTTTGGCCATAAATGGTAAATTACACATATGAATGATATCCTACTGTTTTAACATCATAAAATAAATATTTTTACAGAATGTTTTAGACCCGAATATTAGTTTACTTTAAAACCTCTTTTATAAATATTAAAATGACCAAAATGCCCTTACGGGACTTAATTTGGTCTTAAATACTTTTTTGGCATATATATGTTAACATCCTATTGATGTATTAACATATTTTAAGCATAATAACATAAGGGACTGGTATATGGTTCATTTGGTTACTCGTTATCGCCTTTACTTCAAAATCCAGAATGTACTTAGTTTACCCATATTATACAAGTCTTCATACTTTTTGGGTCTAAATAACATTCTATTCCGGTCATCGCTTAATCTAGCGTATCGTACCATTTCAGATACTTTAAGCTAGCCGGTCTAAGTCTACGACTTAAATAAGTCCGTTAGCATTCTGAGTTGGTTATATATTACCATCATTCCAGACTAGAGCCACCCGGTAAAAGCTACGTGCATTTAGTTAAATTGGATACGACTGAGTTATTTTGCTGTGAATCAGATATTAGCTCAGGTAAATACTTTTAATTATTTTCCCTTATACGGGCTTGGGATACGGTATAATAATGATACCGCTTGGTCGGGAATGGAATCCTTTAATCGGATTGTGATTAATAAATTGCATAACCCTTTTTAATCAGTTTTGTATGATAACATAAACATTGGGGGTTAATACGACCATGTCCTGGATATCCTCGGCTCATTTCATTTGAAAATGGCCACGACCTATGCACAGGGTGTAGGCATACACCTGACAGATGTAAATGCTAAATACCCACATGTTGGGGATAACTCCTCTGTGGGTTTTATAAGTGGTGTGTCAATTAATCACATTTCGGCTTGTATACCGAGCCCATGTGTATGACATACATGTAATTATGTATACAAGATTTTATATAAAAAATTGTCCCAAGTTATAAATGGTTTTGTGCCTTGTGCGCCTAAATCAATTTTCATAAACTCTTTTCAAAAGAGTCAGTTAATTGTATTTACTAGTGAAAATTGACGTGTTTTCAACAGACTAAGTGACAGGTACTACTCGTAATAGGAAGGGAGCTGCTAGGTGTCAATAAAGGATCTTGCAAATCCTTAGGATGCCCTAAAGCCTAATAAACTTCATTTTATACATTCTGTAATGATCCGCCTGTGGATTTGATATTACAAGCTCGTCTATAATTAATACTTTGGTATTTTCAGACATTTGGGTTTGTAATAATATTTTATATTCTAAGACTTCCGCTGTGCTATAATTGTGTTAATTGACTATGATGATATCAACTATGTCACGATACTCCCCACCGGGCCCACCGTTTGTGGTTAAAATATCGGGGTGTGACAGGTTAGTATCAGAGCCAACGTTTGAGTGAATTAAACACTAGCCCTTAGTGTTTAATCTCAAATGACACAGTAGCATAATCCTTAGATCTTTTGAGTCTAGACTTAACATAGGAATGCTCTCATCCCTATTAAGTAAACATTGTTTTCGATTTTATGTATTTTGAATATGTCGCCAAACAAGGAAGCCGTTGATGGAGATTCTTTTCATCCGAAGCAATGGAATGTTAAGCTTCGTATCATGGCTAGGATAAGCGTGCGACTGGTTTGGAGGAATACCTTTATGGATTCATTCCCAAAACCAAGCCTATTGAAGCTTTCAATCAGACTTCAGAGTCCATACCGGAGGTCCTTGAGGCTCAAATTTTGAAGTCTGTACCAGTGGAACCCATACCAGGAGGTCCCTGAGGCTCCCGTATTGAAAATAATATTAGAAGATCCTAATGATCCCTAATTCATACCTCCAAGTTCTGGAATCCTAGACTTGGATTATATCAGTCAAAACCCAATCTGTGATCCATATCATTCCTTAACCATAGAATCCTTGAATTCTACTTTTATAATGGATCCTAATTGGAACACTTACCTTTCACTGAGGTCTTCAGTATCTCTACCGTGTACGGTAAACAAAGAAGAGAAACAATCAAGGAAGGTGTTAGAGAATCATTCTTTCATAATATTTATTATCCTTTAAGTCCCTATAAGGACCTATCTCTTCTATATAGTCCCTATGTGGACATACCTTTCTACTTAAGACCATGTATGGGCATTTGCTATTTAGTCCCTTCGTGAACATTATATTTCAGTATAGTCCCTTCATGGACATTATATTTCAATAAAGTCCCTCGGTGGGCATGCTATTTCAATATAGTCCTTTCACGGACGTGTAATTTCATTAAAATCCCTCTGTGGATACACTATATTAAAATAGTCCCTTTGTGGACTTGGTATTTCAATATAGTCCTTTCATTGACATTATACTCCATCAAAGTCCTTTCATGGGCATATTATTTCATTAAAAATCTTTTGTAGACATATTATTTCATCAAAGTCCCCTGGCAAACATAATGTCTCATTATAGTCCTTTCAAGGACATATTGTTTCATTAATAAGTCCCAATGAGGACGTATCTTTCTACTTAAAGTCCCTACGAGGACAATTGTTTAATAACGTCCCTTTGTGGACATGATATATCATAATAATCCCGATGCGGACATATATTATAGTTCCTATACGGACTTATATTCTTCCTTTTAGTCCCTGCATGGACTAAAGTTGCTTAAAGTCCCTGTGAGGACATCTGTATAGCAAAGCTCCTTTTGTGCGCACGCTGTACCAATATAGTCCTTTTATGGACATGTTATTTCATTAAAATCCCTTTGGGGATACGCTATTTCGAACTAGTCAATTTGAGGACATGATATTTCATTATAACCCTTTTTAGACATGACATTTCATTATAGTCCCTATATGGACTTATAATATTTTATAATACGAACTGATATTTTTCCTCTCAGTCCTCTGTGGACAAATAAGATACTAAAAGTCCTGATAAAGGCACTATTGTAAATTCCTAATGATTCATGGAAAGTTTTGAAAATTTTATATAGGTATTCGTTTCGTCCTTTATCCAACGATAGTTCCGAATTTTACTCAAACTTTATCGATCAGCTGAAAATTTCAAAAGATCCTCTTAATGGTATAACCTAGACTATATGTCTATGAACATGGCTATGATGGTAAAACCCTCTTAAGGCAATTAATCCTTGTTAACATCTAAGAACATGTTAACACTCCTGGCAGTGTGACTTGAGAAACCACACCAGCCGTCAAGGTATTTGGACTATGTCCAAGCCTTAAAGCCTATATGATCAAATTAGATCATGGCAAGTATTATCAATGTGATGATCAAAATATAAACATCTGTTAGTGATGAAATACCTATGGGCTATACTTGTTGTCCAATAAAGAGAACGACAGTTATGGTTTACGACTCCCTGTCTAAAGATATTGGACTATGTCTAAGCATGATAGTCTATATGATCAATGCGATCATGACCAATATCATCTGATACGATGAACAGATTATTGAACATCCTTAATGATGTTCTGCCTACAGACTATAACATATCGTCCATTTGAGACATTGATATTGTGATCTTTATGATCCCCTCTCTAAGGTAGTGAGCTATGCTCAAGCCTAATAGTCTATATGGTCAATGCGATCATGACTAAAATCATCATTATGATGATTAAATTTAACATCCTTAATGATGTTATGCCTACGGGCTATACTTTACTCTATTGTCGATAAGACAAAGATAGTGGTGATCTTTATGATCCCTATTCAAAGTGGTGGGTTATACCCAAACCTAATAGTCTATATGATCAATGTGATCATGACTAATCTCAACAACATCTTAATCATATTAAACATTCCTAGTAATGTCCCGTCTATGGGCTACATTATATCGTCCATTGGAGACGATGACAGTTGTGACCATTATGGTTCCCAGTCCAAAGTGAAAAGTTATGCCCAAGTTTCGCAGTCTATATGATCAGTGTGATAATGACTAATATCATCAAATACGATGATTATATATAAACATCCATTAGTGATGTCAATTGGTTTACCTTTGTGCCAAAATGAGTCGTCTTCAAGACGATGACAGTTGTAGTCTATGACTCCCTGTCCAAAGGTGAAGAACTATGTTCAAACCTTAAAGCCCCTGATCTAACAAGATTGCGGCCTATAAATTAATGTCCTTGTGACAAATCAACGAGTTATAATTTAAGTCATTCATGACAAGCCACTGTGCTATAATTTGTCGTTCGTGACAAGTTAACATATTAAATGTTAACATCCTTTGGGACAGGCCATTTGTGCCAGATCTTATAATCTCCTTGTGACAAGGCCATTTTGAGCCATATCTAAATGTCCTTTGCGACAAGGGCTTCGCGCCATATGATTATTTATGTCCTTCATGACTAGGCTTTATGCCATATCCTTCTATCTCCCTCGTGACGGGCCTTTGTGCCATACGTATGTATATATATATATATATATATATATATAGTAAAAGTCCAGTAAGGCTAGCCTTCGAGCTATTCAAAATCGTCCATGTGACAAAGACAATTGTGACATTGTGATCCCTTGTCAAACAGGTAATGGACTCGGTCCAAACCTTAAATGCCAATGATGGTTCTCTGTAACCTAGGCTAAAATAATATTGATATTTTTTCCAAATAACATTCGTTAGGAATGTTCGGAAAATAATAGCCTATACGGTTTATGGATGTCATGGCTAATCTATGTCAGGTCGTCAGGATGATGACTAAAAATTGTATAAAATTTGGTGGTTAGTACCAAGCTTCGAGTATGGCAAACTCGGATGAGGTAGACAACATTTGCTATACTAATGATGCGACAAAAGCTAGTGATGCTACAAACATAAACCTCAAAATTAATGGAGTTAATCTCCAAGCTGTGGTTGACGCGGCAGTTGGAAAGGCCATGGAAAAGGTCATGAAACAGTTCAAGGAGCCGAGGGCTACTCGCTCCAAATTCCATTCAAAACCACATTCAATTGCTCATGAAAAGAGCTTTGTTCGCACTTCGAATATGAAGGATGAACCAAAGGAGGAGGATGACTCCCAGAAATCTACGAAAAAGAGCAAATTAGGGCTCAATAAGAATCAACAAAAGCCCACTAAGAAACCTGTATGCAAAATCTGCTATAAAAGACACTGGGGACGGTGTCGAATGGAACAAAGACCAAAGCAGTGTGGCATCTTCAAAGGAACTGGTCATCAATCCCATGAATGTAGGGACATAAAGAATGCAGTCTGTTACGGCTGTGGTGAGAAAGGCCACATCAGAACTAGATGCCATAAAGCTGCCAAAGAAGGTGCAGCTAAGCCTAGAGAGGCTAAGAAGGTAAATGCCTGAACTCACCTGATGAATGCCAAGAGGCAGTACATGATGTCGTCAAGTACATTCCTTATCATTTATCAATGATAATTTCTGCTATGTGTCCTGTTTTTAATACAGGCAATAATAAGTCTTCCATAGACCATAAGCTTAGAAAACTTTTGATGATACTCACAAGAACTCCAGATATTAAGTATAAGGTAGAACCTACCAATGAAACCATAGAGACCACTTCTTCTATTTTTATCAATGGTCCTTCTGTAAAATCTAAGAGTACTCTTTCTTTGAATAGAGTACGACAATATATGTTATTTTAATTATTTCCTCATTGATTTCTATCAACTGCGAGTGCCAACTATGTTTAACAAAAGCGCCATATGAGGATTGGTGTATCCCGGTGTGTCCCATAGATTGCTTCCATACCTGATCAGTATGGAGGTTTAATGCATGGAACCACTGAGATATTCCAATGGTCATATTATACTAAAGTCAGCTAGTAGTATTCAAAGAAGATATCCATTATAGAAATGCCTAAGTAGGCGTCACTACTTTAGGCATCCATGCACTCGTAAAAACAGATGTGTCATTTACATGGCACAAGTGGCAAGAAGTGAACCAAGGTCGGAGATTAAATCTACCTCTATCATATTTAGATAACTTGATTTCTTCTCCGTAGAACTACCCTATTTACCTCTTAAGAGGCAAAGTGGAATTTGGATTGACATCCTATTAGGAGCGGTATCTGTTACCGAAGCTCAATATCGGTTAGCACTAAGTGGAAGAACTGAGAGCCAACCAGATGAGTTACAATGAAAGGCTTGTACAACCTAGCTCATCATCTTAGGAGCTTCGATTATTGTTGACAAAGGAGAGCACGATGCAATACGCTTGTGCATTGGTTACTGAAACCTAACTAGGAGACGATTAAGAATCGTTATTAGCTGCCCAGGATCGTCGATTTGTTCGACTAACTATGAGGGTAGTTAATTCCTTAAGATTGATTCAGGTAGTAGTTGGAATGACTATCTCACCCTAATTAAGTTCTCCTATAACTAATAACATTAAATAAGCATCAAGGCTGCTCCATTAGAGACCTTGTATAGGTGAAAGTGTCAACGCCCGTTTGTTGGGCAGGAGTTGGGAAATCCCAATTATCAGAATCTGAGACTATCCTAAAAAATGACAGATAAGATATTATGAATCTATAATTAAAGCTGCCAGTAATCGGCAAAAGAGCGATGCGAAAAAGGACACAGATCTCTTAAAGTTCCAAGTAGGCAACAAGACTCTATTAAAAATACCAACATGGAAGGGTACGATACGTTTCAGTATAAAAGGGCAAGTCGAGCCCTGGATATTTAGGATCATTCGAGATCATCGAATGTGTCAGCAGTATAGCTTATAAGCTAAACTTGCCTGAGGAGCTTAGTGAAATTCAAAATGTGTTCCACATCCGTAACATAAAGAAATGTCTAGCTGATAAATTGCTAGCAATGTCTCATAAAGACGTACATATTGATGAAAGCCTCAGGTTTATTGAAAGACCTATATCGATCAAGGATCGACAGGTTAAAAAGCTCTGAAGGAAGCATGTACCAATTGTAAAAGTTAAATGGGATGCCCGTAGAGGCCCTGAATATACATGGGAGGTTGAGTCCACTATGCGACAAAAGTACCCTCACTTGTTTCGGTAAATCTCGGGGTTGAGATTTCTTTTAAGGGGGTGAGGATGTAACACCTCGTAAAATCGTGTCCAATGATGTGTTGACACGTGTAATAAACCCTAATAAAGTCAAACGTTGAATATGAGGGACTAATTTCGTCAAAATAAAAAACCTTGAATATAGAAGGACTGAAAGTGTCAAAATGCCTAAACTAGGCCTCTGAGTGACCTTATACGGTGTCCGTATTCTCAAATGAGCCACCTGTTGGACGAGAGGAGTCGTTTGCGTAATTATGTGAAAGTTTGCGCGTCGAAGGGTTAAAAGTGTCAACATGTTAATTCTTACCTCTGAGTGATCTTTTAACAAACTGAGAGCTTCATGATGTTTGATTATATTCTCAGGAATGCCTAATATTGGCCATTCAAGGCTTTTATGCTAATAAGTGAAGTTACGCGCAAGTTTGCGAGTTAGAGGGGTTAAAAGCGTCAACATGTTTAATTATACCTCTGAATGACCTTTTAACGAACCCGAAGCATTAAGATATGCAATCATACACCCGGGAATGTTTAATATGGGCCAAGGAAGGCTTTCATGTCATTAAATGATTATTACGCACACCTTTGTGCGTTAAAAGGACTAAAATCGTCAACTAGCGAAACTACACCATAAAATGACCTTTTAACAAACCCAGAGTTTCGTAATGTTCGATTATACTCTCAAGAATAAGTGATATTAAATTCACGAGGTTTCGAGATCGTTATGTGTTGTTTACGCGAATTCCCAAGAATTAGGGTTAAAAGCGTCAACGAGACGAAACTAGTGTTTTCGGTGATCGTTTAACGAAACCGGACCTAATGGTGTTTGGTTATACTCCCTAGATCATTTACAAACCAACTACAAGGACTAGAAGTGCCAAAAATGAAAGTTACATTGCATATAAAGGAGCAGGAACTAAACATGACAAGCTTAAAACTTGTTTGCTGGACTTTTGTGTGGTGGCGTCGCGCGACAGCCTACCCCCCTTTGCTGTCGCGTGCGACGACGACCTTATTTTGACAGAATGTCTTGGACAACTGCAAGTTCTTCTTCCTTGGCCTCCAAACAAACTACCAATCCATTAAACTCGAAAACCATGGATTTTTGATGGTTTTAAAACCTGTTTAAGACAACTGGAATGATCCTAAGATGTCCCTAAACACTTGGCATCATCATATCAATTCTCAAAAACTATAAATATGGGTCTTGGGTTGCCTTGAATCCTTGCACCTTCATTCTCAACACTCTTTCTCATTGCTTGAGATTTTCTTAAGCATTTTGGGGATTCCTAATAAAAAAGAAAGCTCACTTTAGTAAAAAGATTGCTAGGACCCTTTGTAAGTGTCTTAGCCCCCTCTTTAGTTCAGTTTTCTTATTTAAAAACCGAAAAGTTAAAGTTACATAAATAGCTTTGACTCTCGGTTTAAACTCAAATGGTCCAGCCATTGTTCGAGGAGAATATGGCTATGTGACCATAATTAGGTAGGTGTTAATCCCTTAAAAGGGCACCTCCTAATTATTTCATTTACTTAGTTAATTGTCAGGTCAAACTATTAATTAAAAAGTCAAACTAGACAGATTTTTAAAATAATAATCAAAACTAATAATGCAGAGGTTATAAACTATGTTTTATTACTTTAATAACTTGGTAATTATTATTAGAACATGTTTAAGCATGTTCAACCCGACAAATCTGAGTTTAGGGTCGGTTCGCAGCCAAAAGTCGCAAAAGCTTGACTTTTGCTTTGACTTTCAGTTCTGACCCGATTAAGCTTAAATCCTCTATGTTTTAAGCTTTCATTAGGACCATATTATGTTGTAGTATAACTCTCTGAAGTTATATTACCTGGTCATTAGTATTCTGAATTATATGCTAGTTTCCGTTATTATGCTTATATTTGATCGTTATGCCCTTTTTAGCCAAAAATGAGATTTATGAATATGTGAACATTCAAATAGGTTAAGTACTGATATATAAGCATGTCTAGATTAATTTGACATGATTCTCTGGTCTCAAAAGCATGCATGATATTGGAAATTAGATAAGCATGCATGATATCGTAAATTAGAACTTTTTATTAATTAAATTACGCTATTATGCATAATACATGTATAAACATGAATTTTGACCCAAAACTCATTACCTACTATTAAGATATCATTTTTAAGAATTTTTGAAATGTTGGCTCAGATTTGATACTGATCGTAACATAGAGTTCTTGTATAAATTCTTTAATTGACGATAATGCCCTTTTGACTAATAAAATGTGATTTATATATGACTAGCATGCCAAACCTTTTCCTACTGATTTGATATGAAAAATAAAATATTGTAAACATTCAAGGATATTTAAAATCTCGAAATCACATAAATATCTTAAATATCGTCAATCATCGACTTTTACGCTAATTAGGAGCATAGTGTGGTTTAAAACCATATTTAACACCTAAGACTTGTTACCTACTGAATCTATAAATAAATTTTAATATTTTTACAGTAGGTATAAGTCATGAACTCAGACTTCCAATTATGTCCTTAAAATCATATGTGAAATGACCAAAATACCCTTTCGGGGCATAGTTTGGTCATAAATGGTAAATTACACATATGAATGATATCCTACTGTTTTAACATAATATAATAAATACTTTTACTGAATGTTTTAGACCAGAATATCAGTTTACTTTAAAACCACTTTTATAAATATTAAAATGACCAAAATGCCCTTACGAGACTTAATTTGGTCTTAAATACTTTTTGGGCATATATGTTAACATCCTATTGATGTATTAACATATTTTAAGCATAATAACATAAGGGACTGGTATATGGTTCATTTGGTTACTCGTTATCGCTTATACGCGTACGGTTAGATTTACGTGGCTAGTTTACGTAAGTTTGCCGAAACGGGTTTAACCTTATCGTTTTCACTTCAAAATCTAGAATGTACTTAGTTTACCCATATTATACAAGTCTTCATACTTGTTGTGTCTAAATAACATTTTATTCCGGTCATCGCTTAATCTAGCGTATCGTACCATTTTAGATACTTTAACCTAGCCGGTCTAAGTCTACGACTTAAATAAGACCGTTAGCATTCTGTGTTGGTTATATATTACCATCATTCCAGGCTAGAGCCACCTGGTAAAAGCTGCCTGCATTTAGTTAAATCGGATACGACTGAGTTATTTTGCTGTGAATCAGATATTAGCTCAGGTAAATACTTTTAACTTATTTTCCCTTATACGGGCTTGGGATACGGTATAATAATGATACCGCTTGGTCGGGTATGGAATCCTTTAATCGGATTGTAATTAATAAGTTGCATAACCCGTTTTAATCTGTATTGTTTGATAACATAAACATTGGGGGTTAATACGACCATGTCCAGGATATCCTCGGCTCATTTCATTTGAAAATGGCCACGACCTATGCACGGGGTGTAGGCATACACCTGACAGATGCAAATGCTAAATACCCACATGTTGGGGACAACTCCTCTGTGGGTTTTATAAGTGGTGTGTCGATTAATCATGTTTCGGCTTCTATACCGAGCCCATGTGTATGACAAACATGTAATTCTGTATACAATATTTTATATAAAAAATTGTCCCAAGTTATAAATGGTTTTGTGTCTTGTGCGCCTAACTCAATTTTCATAAACTCTTTTCCAAAGAGTCAGTTAATTGTATTTGCCAGTGAAAACTGACGTATTTTCAAAAGACTAAGAAAAAGGTACTACTCGTAATAGGCTGGGAGCTGCTCGGTGTCAATAAAGGATCTTGCAAATCCTTTGGAAGCCCTAAAGCCTGCTAAACTTCATTTTATACATTCTGTAATGATCCGCCTGTTGATTTGATATTATAAGCTCGTCTATAGCTAATACTTTTGGTATTTTCAGACATTTGGGTTTGTAATAATATTTTATATTCCAAGACTTCCGCTGTGCTATAATTGTGTTAATTGTCTATGATGATATCAACTACGTCACGATACTCCCCACCGGGCCCACCGGTTTGTGGTTAAAAATATCGGGGTGTGACATTAATGAGCAAATGTACAAAGCAGTTAAACAGTTTATGATAATGGATATTTGTGTTTATAGATTCTAATTTTTGCATGATAATAATGCTGATTAGGAATGGAAATCTGATTTGATTTGTGTGAGTAGCAAACTCACCTGTTATGTGTTGTTATGTGACATGCACGTGGGATGTGGACTTGTATGAGAATTGAATACTTGCTATGTGTTGTATAGTAATCTTTGTGATGAATGCAATCTGTGAAAATACGTGACTTAATTGATTACGAAACTGATTATATTGGTAACCACGATAGGGTTTGGTTGACCAACTTGGAACGAGTAACGTAACATACCGAGCAAAACTAAGGTGAGTTCATTTCTCTTGAGCATGCATCCCGGTGGGTGGGACAATCAAATGGGTATTCCTGAGAGGAATAAGTCTTTTGGGTAAAAAAACTAGGATGTTAGATAATACACTCATTTCCTATCACTTTAAGTCCCATCTTCTACCGAATAGTTACCTGAGAGGTAACGAGGTATTAGTTGATAGCGCTATTAGGCTTGGAAACCTCACACCATACTTGAGAGGACGGGCGTGAACTAATGACCTTAATCATGACCAATGCTTAGATAGGGGCATTGGGGACGGGCAAAACAATCTGGAGTCATCTTGTATGGCACTCGAGTTATTATCAACATTATCAATAAACTGAACTAAACACTTGGTAATCAACGTTTTCGTAAAACTATGAACTCACCAGCGTTGTCTGATACACTTGTTGCATGCTCGCATGTCGTTAGATTTTTATGGACAAGGAACTTGCTGTCTGGGATTGTTGGAGGGGTCATGGGTCGTACTGCTTGGATACGCATGACGGGCTTACTGATTTCTCATACAATTCGTTTTGAAACAATTAAACAATGATTTATTATTTGCTTCCGCAGAACCTGCTAAACTTGTGATATCATTTAAAATGTTTGATTCAATAAATGGGAGTTTATTTTAATATCTTGTGAATAGTTCAATATGATTGGTGGCTAGATCCTAGTACGTCACTCGCCTAGCGGGGTTTGCCGCATGTGGTATTTTGGGGGTGTGACAGTTTGGTATCAGAGCCACTGGTTGTAGTGAACTAGGTTTTAAAACATTTTTTTTAACCAGACTATAACCGAACAGTTACGAAATCGACCATGACACTCAGCTCCAGATTGCAAGGTTCGTCTCTCGTTTACTTATTGCATAGCATATCTAGTGTACACTTATGTATGACATTGCATGTGAATGAACACTTAGCACTATGGTATGAGTTCCCGTGTTACTAGCCTACGTTATGTGTTTGTTAGTGTGACACTCCTCTAAACCTTCATGATCTATGTTATGGTGTCTTTTGTCTTGCTACTCGAATATGAGGAACCTTTTACCACGAGTTGGGAGGAGCTGAGATAAACATGCAAATCGCATTGTTATTATGGGTGCACACATAATGATAATGTGGGGTGCACGTGAGTCCCAATGAGGCTTAACGAGTGTGAAAGGGGTTCTGCTCTATTGTCAGACGTAATGATAGAACCTAGTAATGTGTAGAAGTCATAGTGATGTTTTACTCCTACTCAATCCCGACTTCTAATCTTTTCCACTTTTTATATAGAATCATGAACGGATGAAATGGTGGATGTGGTGGAGGCCACGGCGGTGGACGTGGTAATATTGTTATATCCCAGGCTGAATTAACCGATTTGATCAACACTTGTGTGGCTGAAGCCCTAGCGGCTCAGCAGGCTGGTACGATATGTGCTAAACACTCATTATCTTTGTGTCGAGTACTCGACTCTTACCTGTGTGTTGTGTTTTTCTTTCGTCCTTAGGTCAACAAGTGAATCAGAAACAGAACAATCCGCCTGCTTGCACGTTCAAAACATTTATGGATTGTAAGCCCCAGACGTTTAGTGGGACCGAAGGAGTAGTGGGGTTACTATGTTCGTTTGAGAAGGCAGAATCGGTGTTTGCTATGTGTAACTGTCCTACTGGGGACAGAGTGAAGTATGCTTCGGGCACGCTTGAAGATGGTGCCTTGACTTGGTGGAATGCCCAAGTCCAAATGCTGGGCATTGAGATCGCAAAAGCAACTACTTGGGATGATTTTAAAGAACTGATGAGAGAAGAGTACTGTCCCCGTGATGAGATCCAAAAGTTGAAGAATGAGTACTACAATTTGAAGATGGCAGGGTCCGAGATCGAAGAGTACACGAAACGGTCTCATGAGCTCGCGAATATGTGTCCTAACTTATCACGACCACCCCACCGTAGGATTGAGCTGTACATCAATGGTATAGCACCACAGGTCAAGGGTTTGGTCACTGCGGCGAATCTTGATAACTTGCCTCGAATCATCCGCTTAGCTCACAAGATCACCGATCAGGAGGTGGAGCGTGGCTCGCTACCACCACGTATTTGTGCTACAACTGCTACTACTACTACAGCTACCACTCCTGTTGCGGATAACAAACGAAGGTGGAATGATATGGACAAGGTGTCCAACTCGAATCAGTCACAGAAGAAGCCAGACAACAGTAGCAACCGCAGTTTTAGCCAGTCATCTTCTATAAATCAGAATTAGAGCAACAACTCGAACCAAGGCTCATACGCGGGGAAGCAACCAAAGTGTATTAAGTGCAACTTCCACCATCGTGGGCCGGGCACCCGGGTCTGTCACAGGTGCAACAATGTGGGTCATATGGCTAGAGAATGCAGGGCCCAATTTCCAAAACAGCAGCAACAGCAACCCCCACAGCAGCAACCGCTGCAGCAGGAAGGGCAGTAGCCTCAACAGAACCAGGGAAATCGTAAGGGGTGTTTTCAGTCTGGAGACGAGGGTCATTTCAGGCGGGATTGCCCTCAACTGAATCAAAACGCTGGTAATAACAATAACAACACTGGGAACAACAACAACGGAAACAATGGTAGGAATGGTGCGCGTGGAAGAGTGTTTACTATCGGTGCTGAGGAAGCTAGGAATGATGGCAACGTGGTGACCGGTACGTTTTCTGTGAACAATCTATTTGCTTCTGTCTTATTTGACTCTGGTGCCGATTGGAGTTATGTGTCTTTGGGGTTCAGTCGTCAGTTAGGGTTGACTCCTACACCTCTTGTAAACAAACATGTAGTAGAATTAGCTGATGGCAAATCGATTGAGGCTTCACATGTTCTTTTTGGGTGTAAACTCGATCTTATGGGTCAAGTGTTTGACATTGACCTACTTCCGTTAGTCTTGGAAGCTTCGATGTAGTTGTTGGAATGGATTGGTTGTCTAAGCACCAAGCGGAAATTCTTTGTAAGGATAAAATCGTATGTATCCCTCTCCCCAGTGGAGAATCCCTGTCGGTTCAAGGTCATTATTGTGGTGCAATGGTTGGCATCATCTCAGCCTTGAAAGCCAAGAAGTGTTTACGAAAGGGCTACCCTGCTATTTTAACACTTTTCTGTTGTTCAAGAATTTTCCGATGTATTTCCTGAAGAACTTCCTGGTTTACCTCCACACCGTCAGGTGGAGTTTTAGATTGACCTTACACTAGGAGCAGCCCCGATTGCTCGTGCTCCTTATCGTCTTGCACCAGGAGAGTTGCAAGAACTGTCTAACCAACTCCAAGAACTGTTGGATAGAGGTTTTATCCGACCCAGTTCTTCGCCTTTGGGAGCCCCGGTCCTGTTCATGAAGAAGAAAGACAGATCCTTTCATATGTGTATAGATTATCGTGAACTCAACAAGGTGACAATGAAGAACCGCTATCCTTTGCCACGCATCGACGACCTGTTTGACCAGTTGCAAGGGTTAAGTTTTTACTCGAAGATCGACTTAAGGTCGGGCTACCATCAGATGAGAGACCGAGAGGAGGATGTTCCTAAAACAGCTTTTCGAATGCGGTATGGCCATTATGAGTTTCTGGTTATGCCATTCAGGTTGACAAATGCACCAGCGGTTTTCATGGACCTCATGAATCGCGTGTGCAAACTGTATCTCGACGATTTTTTCATTGTGTTTATCGATGACATCTTGATCTACTCTAAGAGCAAGGAGGACCACGAGTGACACTTACGTCTTATCTTGGAGCTCTAGAGAAAAGAGCAACTCTACGCGAAGTTTTCTAAGTGTGACTTCTGGATTCGAGAAGTACACTTCCTTGGCCACATTGTTAATGAAACGGGGATACACGTGGATCCTGCTAAGATTGATGCTATCAGAAATTGGACGGCACCTAAGAACCCTTCAAAGGTGCGACAATTTCTTGGCCTCGTTGGGTACTATCGCAGATTTATTAAGGACTTCTCAAAGATTGCTCAACCTCTCACCGCATTAACACAGAAAGGCGTTGTATATTCCTGGGGGACGAAGCAGGAGGATGCCTTCCAACTCTTGAAACAAAAACTCTGCAGTGCACCAATCTTATCTTTACCTGAAGGTACCGAGGATTTTGTGGTGTATTGTGATGCTTCTATTCAGGGTCTTGGTTGTGTGCTAATGCAACGCGAGAAGGTGATAACGTACGCTTCTCGACAGTTGAAGGTTCATGAGAAGAATTACATGACTCACGACTTAGAGTTGGGGGCCGTGGTCATTGCGTTAAAAATCTGGAGGCATTACTTGTACGGT
Source organism: Helianthus tuberosus (assembly GCA_030545235.1). Lineage (NCBI taxonomy): Eukaryota > Viridiplantae > Streptophyta > Magnoliopsida > Asterales > Asteraceae > Helianthus > Helianthus tuberosus. The sequence goes on along the minus strand of CM060379.1, from coordinate 30,073,935 downwards.
ACTAAATGCACTATTTATACCGACCACAAGAGCCTTCAGCATATCTTGGATCAGAAGGAAATGAATATGCGACAGCGTCGCTAGGTAGAACTCTTAAACGAGTACGATTGTGCAATCAAGTACCATCCATGTAAAGCTAACGTTGTAGCTGATGCCCTTAGTCGAAAGGAAACGAAACCCAAGCGTGTCCGCGCTCTGCAGCTCACTATCCACTCTAATTTACCTGATCAGATTCGTTCTGCTTAGACTGAAGCGTTGAAGGAAGGAAACCTGGAAGCTGAATATTTTCGGGGCATGGAGAAACAACTCGTAGAGAGATCTAACGGCATTTATTATTTCATGGAACGGATATGGGTTCCTTTGTATGGTAATCTTAGAGAGCTCATGATGGATGAAGCACACAAGTCTCGATACTCTGTTCACCCGGGTTCAGATAAGATGTATCAGGACATCAAAATCTTATATTGGTGGCCGAAGATGAAAGCCCACATCATGATGTATGTGAGTAAATGTTTGACTTGTGCGAAAGTCAAGGTGGAGTATCAGAAACCCTATGAACTAGAGATACCCATGTGGAAATAGGAGCAAATTGCTATGGATTTCGTCACTGGTTTGCCAAGAACTCAAAATGGAAACGATACCCTCTGGGTGATCGTTGACCGTCTCACAAAATCAGCGCACTTCCTAGCAATCAAGGAAATAGATAAGTTCTCACAACTTGCTGCTATCTATCTGAAGGGGGTGGTTTCTAGGCACGGGGTGCCAACCCCTATTATCTCGGATCGTGACCCACGTTTCATATCTGATTTGTGGCAATCAATGCATAAATCATTCAGCTCACGTCTCGACATGAGCACTGCTTATCACCCACAGACGGATGGTCAAAGTGAATGAACCATCCAGACACTTGAAGACATGCTACGAGCATGAGTGATCGATTTTGGTAAGGGGTGGGATAAACAATTGCCGTTGATAGAGTTCTCTTATAACAACAGTTACCATTCCAGCATCCAGGTAGCTCTGTTCGAAGCATTGTACGGACGAAAATGCCATTCTCCTCTCTGTTGGGCTAAGGTGGGTGGGTGACAGCCAGATCACAGGCCCGGAACTTGTACTTGAAACTTCAGAGAAGATTGTCCAGATCAGAAATCGTATGGCGGCAGCGTGCGACCGTCAGAAAAGCTATGATGACAAGCGTAGGAAACCTTTGGAGTTCACTGTAGGTGATCGCGTTATGTTGAAAGTCTCACCCTGGAAGGGTGTGGTATGCTTTGGGAAATGTGGCAAGCCCAATCCGCGTTATGTCGGGTCTTTCAAAATTTTAGAACGAATTGATAAAGTGGCTTACAAGCTCGAGTTACCTGCTGAGTTCGGTAACATTTATGATGTCTTCCATGTTTTGTAATTAAAGAAGTGTTTGTCCGATGAAACACTTGTGGTACCACTTCAAGAACTTAAAATCGACGACAAATTGCAGTTTGTCGAAGAACCCATCGAAATTATGGATTGGGAAGTCAAGGTCCGTAAGCATGGTCAAATTCCGATCATGAGAGTTCGTTGGAACTCAAGACGTGGACCAGAGCTTACGTGGGAACGCGAGGATCAGATGAATCTCAAGTATTCTCAACTTTTCCCAACTGACCAATCTAATCCTAATGTAACTGGTGAATTTCGGGACAAAATTCCCTTTCAAGATGGGGATGATGTGGCACCCGAGGAAAATCCGCAGTCATCCTGATCTAACACTCTACCGCTTTGGGTTACTTATCAAATTTCGGGACAAAATTTCTTTCAAGTTGGGGATGGTGTGACAACCCGAGATTTCAAGGTCTTTTCTCTACGCATCACTTGTTTCACAATGCTGTTTTCATAATTCATTTTACGTTGTATCATGTGCATGATATTCGATTGATTAAAGTATTGTTATGTTTGGTTGTTGCATGAAAATTTTGGTATTGTTTAATGTTTAATGTTTAGACATGTCATGGCACCACACTTGAATCACGAAAAACCCAAGTCGACGAAGAACTAGGGTTCTTCGTCCCAGTCACTCTATGGCGAAGAAGGTTCTTCACCAAGAAGTCTTTCGCCATGAGGGCTCTCGGCCCAGGTTCATTCGTGGCCCAGAATGGGACCGACTGTTATTTTGTTTGTATAATCTCTCATAACTTGCAACCGTAAACACAAAACCCTAAAGTTCTCTCTCCCTATCCTCTCTGTGCGACGACAGTTTTGGGATCTCGAAGCCTTTCATCTTGAACAAACTAATCATTTCGGTATCAGGGTTAGCGTCTATCAATGTTAATTGCTAAAATCCTGATGATGTGATCTGATGTGAAGTTAGGGTTTCATAAATAAGATTGTAAATATAGAACTTGCATGACGAGGGTTCGATGATTGGTATACGTTCATATTCATGATGTGGTTTGATAATTCTGCTTGATGAACTTATATCATGATAAACTAATAATCCGATTGTGTGTGGTCATTGGATGATTATGGTCAATGATTGTTTAGAATGATTTGTATGATGAGTGGAAACTGTTACGTTTTGAGTAGTTGATGATTGTTCATAATTAGGGTGCATAATCATGGTTAAAAGTGTCGTTTAATCTGATTTGAAAAAACGTCAAACTTGTTATCATCTGTTACACCTGAAACTACGGGAATTGTAACTGTCAGATGAGGGTGCGACGAAAGACTTCCCCCACGAAGAACGTAGTTCGACGAAGAACTTGGTTCTTCGTTGACTGGTTCCTGACGAACCTCTAGGGTTCTTCGTCAAACTCAAACTCGACGAAGGATAGTTCTTCGCCAATAGGGTTCTTCGCCATAGAGGCATCTCACGAAGAACTGGTCCTTCGTGGAAATGCTGTAAATGAGCAAATGGATAGAAGGGTTAAACAGTTTATGATAATGGATATTTGTGTTTATAGATTCTAATTTTTGCATGATAATAATGCTGATTAGGAATGGGAAATCTGATTTGATTTGTGTGAGTAGCAAACTCACATGTTAAGTGTTGTTATGTGACATGCACATGGGATGTGGACTTGTATGAGAATTGAATACTTGCTATGTTTTGTACAGTAATCTTTGTGATGAATGCAATCGGTGAAAATACGTGACTTAATTGATTATGAAACTGATTATATTGGTAACCACGGTAGGGTTTGGTTGACCAACTTGGAACGGGTAACGTAACATACAGAGCAAAACTAAGGTGAGTTCATTTCTCTTGAGCATGCATCCCGGTGGGTGGGATAATCAAATGGGTATTCCTGAGAGGAATAAGTCTTTTGGGTAAAAAAACTGGGATGTTGGATAATACACTCATTTCCTATCACTTTAAGTCCCATCTTCTACCGAATAGTTACCTGAGAGGTAACGGGGTATTAGTTGATAGCGCTATTAGGCTTAGCAACCTCACACCGTACCTGAGAGGACGGGCGTGAACTAATGACCTTAATCATGACCAATGCTTAGATAGGGGGCATTGAAGACGGGCAAAACAATCTGGAGCCATCTTGTACGGTACTCGAGTTATTATCAACATTATCAATAAACTGAACTAAACACTTGGCAATTAACGTTTTCATAAAACTATGAACTCACCAGCGTTGTCTGATACACTTGTTGCATGCTCGCAGGTCGTTAGTTTTTTATGGACAAGGAACTTGCTGTCTGGGATTGCTGGAGGGGTCATGGGTCGTACTGCTTGGATACACATGACGGGCTTACTGATTTCTCATACATTTGGTTTTGAAACATTTAAACAATGATTTATTATTTGCTTCTGCTGAACCTGCTAAACTTGTGACATGATTTAAAATGTTTGATTCAATAAATGGGAGTTTATTTTAATATCTTGTGAATAGTTCAATATGATTGGTGGCTAGATACAGGTACGTCACACGCCTAGCGGGGTTTGCCGCAAGTGGTATTTTGGGGTTGTAACAGCACGGCTCCCCTCTTTTACACTCAGAACCAATTCTTCTCGTTTCCAATCTTCTATTTGTGTTGGAACAATATAGGGTGTTGCTAAATGCACCCCCTTTTTACTGAACAACACCCCCATAATGTTTTCAAATAAATACAATAAAACATCTTATTTTGTAATTATACATTATACATATATTATACATATATTAAAAACAGAAGTCAATGAATAGTAACAATGAATAGTAACTACTCGATAATTTTATTGTATATATACATGTTTTATTTCTTTAAAAATTGCATCTACTTTATGTTTTTAAACAATTCAAGTTTTCACTTAAAATCCTCCCTATTATGCCAAACTAAAAACTTTTAAAGTTTATCCAACACTAATTGTTTATAAAAAAAAATAGAAACAACTACCAGCATATAGATTTGCTATAAGTCCATGCTCATCTTCTCATTATAATCGATATTTTTTTAAAGATATATCAAACAAAAATTCAACCATAGTTTTAAAATTGTTGTTTTGATTAGTTCTATCTGATTAAAAACCGACCTGTAAAAAAAATAAACTAACTTTCAGCTACAATATATTTTGGAAATAACAAAAGTTTACACGAAAGACATGAATAATAATAGTGATCCGATTACATGAATTTTGTATAGCGAACTAAATAAACAGGGGAATTACCTAAAGATTGCGCTTCACTAAAAATAATTATATGTTTATGCTCCATTGCTCCTACTTAGTACTACAATGTTACATCCACTAAGCATATTCCAACTGCACATTACTCCAATTATTCCATTTGGGTAGGATGAATACAGGTAAAGGAGAGGATGATTATGTTAAAGATCAATAGATCATCCTCATGTGAATCATGAATTTGAAAGAATAAGTTGCTTTTCTTGTTAAGTGATGATCAAAGTAAGGTATAAGTCTTGTAAATCTATGATTATAAGAATGATTTTTCAAGAAATTAAGTTAAAAATACGAAGTTTACTTAATCTTGGTTCTTAAAGAAATAAACCACAATTTTAGTGATTAATCAAGTGTAGGATCATGTATTTAACAAGAAAAATCCAAGAAGAAACATTTTTAGAAAAGTTAATTACAAGTTGTAAGGAACTAATTTTTTCAAAAATGAAGTTTTTTAAATAAACAACCACACTTTAAAGGGTAACTAGACTTACTAAATACACTAGTAAGTTACTACACATTTTTATAAATTTTCAAGTTCATGAGGTAGTAGTCTATGCTTGATTTTGGCAAATTGGTAAGTGTAGATTGATTTGTTGTTGATTGTGTTGATTTACAAAAGAAAAGGATATGCTTTGAAGGCATGGAAACCTCCATTTTTAGGGGAAACTATGGCAAATTTTTTCTAAAAATTAAACAATTAGAAAAATATTTTTAAACAAATATTTACAAGTATATTGTAAACCATGAATTTTCACATAAAGTTTGCTAAAATTTTTGTTACCAAAAATTATAAATATTGGAGGTTGGTTTTTATAAATAAAAGTGACTAAATATGTATTTAGGAAAATAAATATTTAGAAGTCACCATGTGTGTGATTATTTGTATATTATGTGTATTAGTTATATTATTTTAGGATTGAAATAATATAACTCTACAAAATACCAAAAATTACAATCCAAAATATTACCAAAATTTCAAGAGAATGAACATATAAATTACACCAAAAATATTGGAGAAACTGAACAAAGGATTATAACTGACAAAAATATTCCAGATATTTTATTCATAAGTATATTTTGGAAAATGGTATTTTGGACACCAAGGGAACAAAAATATGAGTTTTGCAATTATTACAAAATTATATCATATTTTGACCATAAAAAAATATATTATTTTTGGGTGAATAAAATATATATATATTTCTTTGAAATTATTAGAAGATATATTATTTTTGGGAAGAAAATATATATTTTCTTGAATACACATGGAATACATTATTTTTGGGTGAAAATAAGTTTATATATTTTTTCTAAGTTAGACTTGGAAATATACTATTTTTGAGACTTGTATGAGATTTATAAATATTTTGCCAAGAAAAAAGTATAAGTAATATTTCTATATAATATTTCTTAAAATATATATTTTGAAAATATATATATTGATGTATTTTTATTAGAAATATTATTCCAGAAAAGTTAAGTATAGGATACTTAATAATTAGAAGAAGATACGTATTCTCGTACGTATAAATACACAACGGAATACGCCACTGATACTTGACAAAAATATACAAGTTTAAGAATTCGAATACAGATACACCCATCCTTGGGAAGGATATACATGTATTAATACATAAAAGGTAACAAGTTAAAATATATTACAACTATTATTCCAAAATTTAGTAAATATAATTTAAGTTAAAATATTTATTATTTTAACAAATAATTATATAACTTGAAATAATATTGAAGACACAATGAAGGGTAATTCAAAGACACTAATTAATACTAAGTCAAGGCACGACCCGCTCATCTAATAGACCGTAGTACGTTGTAGGTAGTCTTGTACACCAGAGGAAACTTTGAGTTACAGTCGGATTCGAAGAACGCAAAACTGTGAGTTCATGTCCCCCTTTTCTTTTAACTGCTTTTGTTTTATAACTTCGGGGGTGAAGTACATGTTACAAAATGTTTACGAAAAATTACAATTGGTATGGTTAGCTAAGGAATGCACTGTAGATCATGTGAATGGGTAGGCGCACTCTTAAGACCATTAATCCTCGTGTTAGGACCGAGGGGCATGAGTGATAGATCTATTTGGGTGTAGCGAGCCCACACCCATGTGGACCGGGGTCTGGCCCATGGGGTGACTATGTCTTACAGCCGGAGGCCCGGTACAAAATCTGCTAGGTTTGAGCCTTCCTACGCTGTTGCACACATATTAATGTATTAGCTACACATTAATTGATCTGTTTCCTTGTTTGCTTTCATACCGGGTTTACGAAACATACATACTTACTTATGCTAATTACAAAGTTTATCCAAGCTCACACACTAAACACATGAACTCGCTCAACTTTTGTTGATGTTTTCAAACTACATGTATTTCAGGAAACTAAGTATGGATCTGGCGGGCATTGAAGTTTTCAAATGTTGTTTGGGATAAAAGATGTCAACCGGTGTCGAATGGTTTGGAGTGTGTATCCTATCCTGGATAGGACACATAATTCAAAGCCTGGTTTTCATTAGTGTCTTTTGTCGAGTCCTTGTGGAACTCTAAAACAATTTGCATGAATTGTAATCTAGATTTCAAGTCTATGTTTGGATTCTAAAACATTGTTGTTCGTAATGTTTTAAACTTAATCAATGGATGAACATCTTGGTTTTATCATATAGTTGTTTGTTATGGTTGAATACAATGATATTAAGCAAGTCACACATAATCACGCTTCCGCAAAAGTCAGGGTGTGAAAGTTTGGTATTAGAGCTTCGATTGTAGCGAACTAGAATTCCTTCTCGAGACTAGACTACAATCATTAGGGCTCCCACGAAAATACTTTTACGTGTTTTCATTACATATTGTAACACCTCGCAAAATCATGTCCAATACAGTGATGACACGTGTCATAAACCCTGATCTTGTTAAAAGTTAACTTGAGGGACTAGAATTGTCAAACAATGTAAAGATGTATGTGGAATGACCAAAAGTGTCAACATGCCAAACTTTTTCCTCTGATTGACCTCACATGATGTTCGTATTCTTTAATGGATAAATTGTCGGACACAAGAAGCCGTTTGTGTTTAAATTCAAAAGTTTACAAAGCACAGGGGTTAAAAGTGTCAACATGTTAATTCTTACCTCTGAGTGACCTTTTAACGATCCCAAAGTTTTGTAGTGATTTATTTTCCTCTCATGAATGTCAGATAATGATTTCATGAAGTTTTGGTTCAATTACATGGCTTAATTGCAATTTCCAAGAAAGAAGGGTTAAAAGTGTCAAATTGGCAATTCTACTCCCGGGAGACCTTTTCAACAAATCCAAAACATATGAATGCATGGTTTTACTCCCAAGATCATTTAAGACCTGATTATGTGGGGTTATCATGCTGAAAATGTCAGTTATTCGAGTTCTAAAAGTGCAGGGACTGAATTTGCAAATAATCAAAACAACTTTAAAACTTATCGCCTTGCGTGGCGCGCCAGGGACTGCTTAACCTGGCGCGTGGCACGACAGAACCTCTTTTCCAGCCAGTACTGGCAGCTACCCAACATGCAACCTGAAGATCTTTGTTTGATTCTCTGCAAGTCTGGGGCGTAAACAACTGCATGTTGATGGTTTTTAAAAACCATTTGGACACATGTTTGCATCAAATAACACCTGGGACACTTGGATCAATCTTAGCTCATCCAATTCTCCTATAAAAAGGCCTCATCTCTTCACTTATTCTTGCTCATTCAAAGAAATTCTTAAAACAACTCTCTAGCTGAATTCTCTGCAGCATCCTGGTCTATAAGGAAGCTCTCTAAGTTCAAATTTTTCGTGCTAAGGACCCTTGTATGTGTTCTTGGCTCATGTAGTTCAGTTTTCATTAGTATAAGGACCGAAAATCAAAGTTAGCGTAATTCTGCTTTGACTCGTAGTTTAATCTTAAACGGTCCAGCCGTGATTCTAAACGAATGTGGCTATATGTTGGTAATTATGTAGGTGTTAAACCCTCAAAAGGGCCGCTCCTAATTATCACATTTACATAGTCAATTATCGGGTCAAAGTAATGTACAGAAAAGTTAAACGAGTCAGTTTTTATAATTTGGTAAATAATATAAGAACATGTTTAGACATGTTCAACCCAACAATTATGAGTTTAGGCTCGGTTCGCAACCGAAAGTCGTAAAAGTTGACTTTTGTTTTGACTTTCAGTTCTGACCCAAATTAGCTTTGTTTAGTTATGCCTTAGGGTTCCTTTGTGACCATGTTATATGTTAGTATAACCCTCTGAGGTTATACTTCATGGTCCCTTAGAAATCATAGTTCATTGCATGTTTCCGTTATTTGCTTAAAAATTGACTATTATGCCCTTTTGTTATAAAAACGAGATTTCTGAAAATGTGAGAGGACAAAAAGCTTTATTACTGATATATAAGTATGTCAAATAAATTTGACATCAGTTTCTGGTCTCAAACTAAAGTTATGCAAGATATCGTAAAATAAAACTTTTTGTTAATTAAATTACATTTTTAGCATAAATCATGTGTAAACCCAAATTTTGGCACCAAACTCATTACCTACAGTTTTGATATTATTTTTAAGGATTTTTGGAATTTTTGGTCAGATTATAAACTGACCATATCATTGAGTTCTCGTATAATTCGATAAATGATGATAATACCCTTTTTGTTAATAAAATGAGATTAACACATGATTAATATGGCAAACCTTTTCCTAATGATGTTATATGCTAAATAAAATATTTTAAACATTTAAGGCTGATCAAAATCTCAGATTTTCATAAACATCTCAAATATCGTCAATTATCGACTTTTACGCTAATTAGGCGCATAGTTCAGTTTAAAACCATATTTAGCACCTAAGACTCGTTACCTACTGATTTTATAAATAAATTCTAAAACTTTAACAGTAAGTATAAGTCTTGAACTCATCTTTCCAACTTTGTCCTTAAAAACACATATGAAATGACCAAAATGCCCCTACGGTGCATAGTTTGGCCATAAATGGTAAACCTCACATATATATGATATCTTACTTATGTAACATGATAAAATTACTATTTTTACTAAATGCTTTAGACCAGAACCTCAGTTTATTATTAAACCTCTTTTATAAACTTTAAAATGACCAAAATATCCTTACGGGCTTAAATTGGTTTTAAATTCATTTGAGGCATAATTGTTGATATCCTACTGATATCATATCATATTTAAAGCATATTAACTTGTGAAACTTGTACATGACTCATCCGGTTAGCCGTTATGCATATACGCGTTCGCTACGGTTTATGTAACTAGTTTCCATAAATTAGCTGAAACGGGTCAAACCTTATCATTTTTACTTCAAAATCCAGAATGTATTTAGTTTACCCATTTTATACAAGTCTTCATACTTGTTGGGTCTAAATTAAATTCCAATCCAGTCACCGCTAAATCTTGCGTTTCGTACCGTGATCCTTTCTTTAAAATAACCGGTCTAAGTTTATAACTTAATAAGACCCGTTAGTAATCTGATAGGTTATTAAAACCTTCATTCCAGATTAAGAGCCTAGTAAAAGCTACCTACACTTGTTTGAGTAGGATATACGGCTAAGAATACAAATTTTTCATTTTAAGCTCATGTAAATACTTTTAACTTATTTTCCCTTATACGGGCTTGGGATACGGTAAATTATTACCGCTTGGTCGGGTATTAAATATTTAATCGATTAGTGGTTAAAGCATTGGGATAACCCGTTTTAATCTGTTTTGTTTGATTTAAGAATTTGGGGGTTAATATAACCGTGTCCTGGATATCCTCGACTCATTCAATTGAAATGGCCACGACTTAAGCACGGGGTGTGGGCATACACCTGACAGTTGCGTATGTAAAATGATATACCCACTCGTGAGGTTAACTTCTTGTGGGTTTATATTAGTGGTGTGTCTATTAATCTTGTCTCGGCTTCTATCCCGGGCCCTGAAAGTATGACAAACATATTGTAACACCCCGTGTTTCTGAAGCCAAAGTCAAAGTCAAGGTCAAAGTCAACGACCGATTTCGCGTGACTTGACTAATAGTGAATTTCTTTTATGTGTTTATTTTAAGCTGTATTATGTGGAGTAAGTGTCAATAATTACAATAACCGACATGTGTTATTCGCTATTTAATCGATGTACGAATGTGAACTATAGGAAGTAACAATGCGATAAAGTCAGCTAAACGCTTATCAAACCAATTTAATCAACATCGAATCGCAAACGAACTCGCAACTCGAAATACGCAGTTTGGTTATTGTTATACGTGTGTGTGTGCCTTATGTGTTACTTGTGCATGTTTATTTATGTTATGTTGTGGTAATCAATCGAAACGCAATCGAACTAAATCGCAATCGAAATGATATGATAATTGGTGGAGTAAAGACAGTGCGAGATATGAGTAGTTGGAATTAAAAGTAATTTGACTAGGAAAATCTATCGCATTTGAATCGCTCGCAATCGCAATCGAAACATCAAAAAAATCGTCGCTCCGAACACTTGAACCAAGTGCCATCCGGCCGGATTGCCATCCGACCGGGTTGCCATCCGAACGAGGTGACATCCGACCGGATTGTCATCCGGGCTAGATACCATCCGACCGACCGCCCCTTTCCACTTTGGGTATCCTATAAATACCCCATGTCACTTTCATCCTTTCCACTTTTGGCAAGTGACGTCTGACCAGCCCGTGTTCCTCGCTTTTTCCCTGATTTCTCGCAATCTCAGTAAGATCTCATCATAAATCTTGTACTTCCTTAATCTACAGGCACTCCTACACCTTTCTATCTTTTGGATCTTAACTTTAACCGTGAAATCACCAAGATTCGAGGTGTTCTAGGATGACGTCATCATGTGTTCTTGAAGAACTTCATGTTTTGGCCTCAACCCACCGAGAACAACATAGATCTAACCGATTTCCACATAAACTAACAAAGATCTTTCATAGATCTAAACAAATTCACAAGTAAAAGGATTGAAAGATAGTTATTCAACTTTCTTTCAACTCTTTTACACTCAATGCATTCAAAACTGGTAGAATCGGAGCTTGTGTCGACTCACTACTCAATCTTGTGATTGTGATTAGTTCAAGATCCGTAATCTATCCACGAGATTATCGATTTTGGGTTAACCAAGAGCCATCATCTTAAACCGGTGGACTAACCGAACTTGGGTGGTTCCTGTTCAGTCGGCTCACTAGAGCTTAGGATGGGACTATGTGGGTTAGCACGATATCAACACCTCTCGATAGCACGACAAACAATCAAAACGGCCAAGTGTAAGACGAACGGAACAACCAGGACGGAGTGCCGTCTGACCGGAATACTGTCCGAACGGATAGCCATCCGAGCGACCGGCTGTCCGAACGACTTGCACCTTGGGTCCCACACTTAACTATTTTGCCAACGATTAAAGTCTAGTGTTGAACGAGTTGTTGTCCGACCGGACAACCATCCGAATCATGAGACATTTGGACTTTAGCACTTAAACAATTTTCAACATGTTCAATTCACAAATGATGCCACCCGAAAGAACAACCATCCGACCGAGTGACCACCCTGCTGTGAACTTGTTCTCAATAAGGAACCTCGCCACTCGAGTCGCCGTCCGATCGGACGACCGTCCGACCGACCGACCTGAGAGGCAGAGATACTTCAATGTCTTCAAAATGCTACAATGAAAACTTCAAAGGTCAAGCCATCATACACAAACACATCCTTCTCATAGGAAGAAACAATCCACTCGAATAGTCATCCGACCGGACTACTGACCGACCGGATAACCATCCGAACGGATTGTCATCCACATGAACTGGCCGTCCGAACGGATTACCATCCGACCGAACAGTTGTCCGCGCCACTTACACCTTGCATCGTTTTACGCGTCATTTATCTTTATGTTATCGTCCTGATCAGGCTAACCCTACTCCCTAGCGCTCCCTTCAATCCATCCATCGCTGTGAGTATACTCGATCCCTTTTTGCTTTACGCACTTTTGGGTGTTACATACGTTACTTATACTAAATCACATCGAACACACTACGCAATACTTTAAACGCTAACCGTTGCCGCATGTTATACGTGACTTAATGAATGCTTGTTTATTATGTTTACACATGGAATGCTGTCTACCTGCCTTAGCAATGATAGTACTATAGTTTAGACTCAGCACCCGCTCACGCGAGGGTTGTTAAGGACAATTATTTGCATGGATTACAGTGGTGATCATGTATTACGAACTGCCTTGGGCAGTCAACCCGCAGTCATTGGTATCGATAGGTCTATGTCGATAACTAACATGCCTCATTTCACTCTGTGAACGTGCTGGTTATGCGTAACGCTTTCGAACTCTATATGCTTTTACCAAACTTGTATGCTCACCTTTACACTATGTGTATTGACTTTTATTTTAACGTATGTGACAGGTGCTTAGGATGCTTATCTGCTAGGAAGTCGAGGCTAGAATAAGGTCTTAGAGGCCAACAAATAGTTGTCTGTACAATGGAAATCTGAGTTGTCGGAACAGAACTATTTGCCTAGATTTGTCTGTAATAATTGTATTATCTTTTAAGACATGGTATGGGACATGTTACTTTAAATTAATTGGTAATGTTAATTGTTATGGAAACTTCTGGACAATCTGTTTCGCTCAGTGTCATGCCCCGATGTTTTCGCCATCGGTTGGGGTGTGACAGATTGGTATTCGAGCCATAACTATAGGGAATTAGGCAAGACTCAACCTAGTCCGGGTCGATGTCTTAGAGACCTAGTCTATAGTTAGGAACCAATAGACAAACTTATGCATATCCCTTAAGGATTATGTATTAGCTTACTGCTATTTCTCGCTATTCTCGCCTACGTTACACTATCACTGCACTCGAATTTTCAACTATGAATAAGCGATTTAGTCAAGATTAGGTGTGAAAACCGCAAACTCTCGACCAAGTTGCTTGTTCAACCCACATTTTATCTATTAAAAAAAGGATTTGCGTTGAATCAGGAGTGAGATCCATACTTTGGTGCATAATTCTCATCTATTTTATCAAATCAGGAACGTGGTTGTTAAGCTAGGGGTGAAACCCTAACCTTGACGACTCGCTCCGATCATTACTTGGTTTTACAAAACTCTCACCAAAGTCTCGACGGAATCCAACGACCTGAAGTCGTGGTATGACTAACGGGGTGTGTGCCAAATGCCCAAGAATCGAGGCAGAAACACAGTCCTGAAGGTCAAAGTGTGTCGGAAAGTCCTTGAGAATAGTCGAATCACTTTGGATAGTCAAAGTCTAATAGCCGCAGATGATCTATTTCTCGATCTTTATGTGTTTCGATTCTGAGCCCACAACTACTGACTCTGATGATTCATCGATTTTATGTGTTTATATGTGTGCTTATCTGTTTACATGCTTAATTTTGGAGATTTATTCGATTTTTACATTCACATCGATAGAAACGCACGACTCGCACCGCATTTCTATCCCAAAACGCTGACAAATCGCTAGATTATGGATGACCTTATATTATACGCTTATACTATACTACTCGATGTGTTAATCGCAATCGCTATTCTCGAACGCATGGACTTTGAATGATAGGTTTCTGTATTCTGACTGCCTCTGTGATTACATGCGTATATGCTTCTGTGCTACTGTGTCCTACATGCTTATGTGCTTCTGTGTTTATGTGAATCTGTGATTTAGTGCCTATGTGATTATGTGATACATGTTACATTGTGTTCCTGAGCTTTAGTAAGCATTAGGCGTGTGAGATGAGATTATGACGTGTCTGAGACCTTTGACGATATCTCTTGCAGACAATGTCAACTGGATCATCATCTGGATCCCGTCACCCACGACTCTCTCGCCAAGAACAGATGGACAAATGCCTTGCTACCATACTCGCGAAACAAGTGGCCAAGGTTGTGCCTCAGATCGTGAGTGAGATTTATGAGAACGTCAGCAAATCATCTGAGGAGTCGAGAACCGAAGCTCCTAAAGTTGCTACCAAGACTGCTTTCAGCTTCAAGCAGTTCAAGGCATGCGGTCCAAAGGAATTCACCGGAGAAGATGGCCCGACGGCTATGTTTCAATGGTTCGATTCCATCGAAGTCACTCTGCGCTAGAGTGGATGTCCGGAAAATCTCCGCACTATAAACGCTACCGGCGTCTTCCAGTCCCACGCATTAGACTGGTGGATGGCTGAGAGAAACAAACGTGGGAATGATGCAGCTTATGAGCTGACGTGGGAAGAGTTGAAGGCCACATGATGGATGAGTTCTGTCCTCCCCATGAACGCCAAAAGCTAGAGGACGAGTTCTGGAATATTAGGCAGAAAGAAGGTGACAACGCGGCCCTGACTGCTCGCTTTAAGCAGCTCAGCATCATCTGTCCCGATCAAGTGAAGACGTCTGACATGGCGATCAAGAAGTACATTCGAGCTCTACCTGACTGTGTTGCGGACTTTGTGCATGCCGCAAAGATCACAACGATTGAATAAACTTACTTGCTTACCGCTGAAATCAACGACAAGCGGGTAAAAGCTGGTGTTTGGGATAAAGCTTCAAAGAGTCTGCACCAAGTCACCGCCGCACCAACTGCTGAAACCACCGCCGCTCAATCGTCCAAGTCCTCACGCCGCAAGAAGAAGAACAACAACAGCAGTTCCAGCAACAAGAACTATGCTGTCGCTACCACTGCTGCTCCTCTCCAAGCCGTACCGGCCCAACAGCAGCATCATCACCGACCAGCACCAGTTACTTATGCACCACCAGCAAAGCGTGCATACACAGGCCCCCACCCGGCTTGCCCAACATGTTCTTATCATCACCTGGTGGGTCTCGCCTGTCGTTTCTGTGCTTACTGCAACATGTACGACCACTTCACTGCTTACTGCCGTACTGGCCCACGTCAAGCCCCAGCTCAAGCCACTGCTCATCAAGCTCTGCTCCCAGCCCAACAAGGCCAACAAGTGGCTCAGGAACCCGCGATAAACGCAAGATTCTGCTTCGCATGTGGTGATCCCAACCACTTTGCGAACATGTGCCCGAACAGGGTTGTGAAACAAGAGCCCCAATAGCAGCAGCAACACCAACAGCAACAGCCTCAGAAGAAGCAACAAGCCACACGCGCCAGAACTTTCAACATCAATGTGCGCCAAGCCCAGGCTGACAACAACGTGGTCAATAGTACGTTCCTTGTGAATGGTATTTATGCTTCATGTTTGTTTGATACTGGAGCCGATAATTGCTTTGTGTCGTTCGAATTCAAGAAACTTCTTAGTCGTAAACGCTCCCAACTCTCCTCGACGTTCGATGTTAAAGTAGCTACTGGAAGAACTGTCGCCGTTAATTCTGTTCTTCATAATTGTACTCTTGAGCTCAACAATCACATCTTCCCAATCGACCTCCTTCCGATGCAACTCGGGAGTTTTGATGTCATAGTAGGCATTGACTTTCTTTGCGAAAACCATGCTGAAGTTGTGTGCTTCGATAAGATGATTCGATTCTCGCTCGCAAATGGTGATTTATTATGTGTTTACTGTGAAACTACTTCGAAAGGCCTCAAACTCATGTCATGTGTCCAAGCTAGCAAGTATCTTCGCAACGAATACAGAGCTTTCTTGGCTAACATTGTAGTAGCGGAGAAGGAAAAGAAAGGAAAGACTGAGGTGAAAGACGTTCCTGTTGTTCGTGAATTTACTAATGTGTTCCCTGACGACCTTCCTGGTCTACTGCCGAGTCGTGATATCGACTTTCGTATCGACCTCATTCCTGGAGCCAATCCTATTGCCAAAGCTGCTTACCGACTCGCACCGTCTGAAATGCGTGAACTCTCGAGTCAGCTCCAGGAATTACTTGAGAAAGGCTTCATTCGCCCGAGCACCTCTCCTTGGGGCGCGCTAGTCCTTTTCGTCAAAAAGAAGGATGGGTCGTTCAGTATGTGCATCGACTATCGGGAATTGAATAAGTTAACTATCAAGAACCGTTATCCCTTGCCTCGCATTGAGGACTTGTTTGATCAGCTACAAGGTGCTACGTGCTTCTCAAAGATCGATCTACACCCAGGCTATCACCAACTACGCATTCAAGAGGAAGATATACCCAAAACCGCTTTTCGCACTCGATACAGCCACTACGAACTCGTTTTTATGCCTTTTGGTCTAACCAATGCACCCGCGGTTTTCATGGATCTGATGAATCGCGTGTGTAAACCATATCTCGACCGTTTCGTCATCGTATTCATCGATGATGTCTTGATTTATTCCAAATTGAATGCCGAACACGCGCAACATCTACGTTTGGTTCTCGAGCTACTCCAGGGGAATCGAGTCTATGCCAAGTTCTCCAAGTGTGAATTCTGGTTGGAGGAGGTTCAGTTTCTGGGTCACATTGTCAATAGTCAGGGTATTCACGTCGATCCTGCGAAGATTGAAGCCGTTAAGTGTTTGATTACACCTAAGAAACAGTCTGAAGTCCGTTCTTTTCTCGGACTAGCGGGCTATTATCGACGATTTATCGAAGGATTCTCAAAGATCGCTGTGCCGCTTACCGCTCTCACGCATAAAGACAAGCCTTTTGTTTGGGGAACTGAAAAAGAGTCTGCTTTCCAAACCCTCAAGCACATGCTTTGCAATGCTCCTGTTCTCACATTCCCCGACGGAAACGACGATTTCATTGTCTATTGTGATGCTTCCAACCTTGGTCTCGGTTGTGTTCTTATGCAGCGGGACAAGGTTATAGCATACGCATCTCGTCAGCTCAAAATCCACGAGAAGAACTATACAACCCATGATCTCGAGCTAGGCGTAGTTGTTTTTGCATTAAAGATTTGCGACACTACCTGTATGGTACAAAGTGTATGCTCTTCACCGATCATAGGAGCCTACAACATATCTTTGATCAGAAAGAGCTTAATATGCGTCAACGCCGATCATAGGAGCCCACAAATCCCGGTATTCTATTCATCCCGGTGCCGACAAAGTGTACCAGGACCTTCGCTACAAGTACTGGTGGCCTGGCATGAAAAAGGATATTGCTCTCTACGTTGGAAGGTGCCTGACTTGTGCAAGAGTCAAGGCTGAACACAAAAGACCCTATGGCTTACTCGAACAACCGCCGATCCCTATGTGGAAGTGGGAGAGTATAGCTATGGACTTCATAACAAAGCTTCCGCACACGTCATCAGGTCACGACAGCATCTGGGTTGTTGTTGACCGTTTGACCAAATCAGCTCACTTTTTGCCAATACAGGAAGACTACAAGGTAGAACGATTAGCCCGAATCTACACCAACGAGATCATTTGTAATCATGGGACGCCTCGCGACATCATCTCTGACCGTGATGCCCGGTTTACCTCACGACTGTGGAAAACGTTTCAAACGGCTCTCGGTACATCGCTTAATCTAAGTACCGCTTTCCGCCCTCAAACCGACGACCAGACTGAAAGAACGATTCGTACCCTTGAAGACATGCTCCGTTCGTGTGTCATAGACTTCGGTGGTAATTGGGATACATACCTGCCGTTAGTTGAATTCTCGTATAACAACAGTTATCATTCCAGCATTCAGATGGCACCATTCGAGGCTTTATACGGAAGAAAATGTCGATCGCCTATTGTGTGGCACGAGATCGGTCACTCGCAACTAACCGGTCCCGAGCTATTGCAAGAACGACTGACAAAGTCCTCCAAATTCGAGACAACTTGTTGAAAGCTCAAAGTCGACAGAAAAGTTACGCCGATAGACGACGCAAGCCCCTTGAATTTGATGTTGGCGACTACGTACTCCTAAAGGTATCACCTTAGAAGGGTGTGGTCAGATTTGGCAAGAAAGGGAAACTAGCGCCTCGATATGTTGGACCTTTTAAGATTTTGGAAAGGATCAGAAAAGTTGCCTTCAGACTCGAACTACCGGAGGAACATAGTAACGTCCACCCGACTTTCCATGTGTCAAACCTCCGAAAGTGCCTTGCTGAGCATGATTTAATTGTACCTCTCGATGACCTCCAAGTAAACGAAACACTACACTTCATGGAGAAGCCTGTCGAAATCATGGATCGTCAAACCAAGCAGCTCAGACGCTCGCGCATTCCTATTGTGAAATTCTGATGGGAAGGCAAACGAGGCGCAGAGTTCACTTGGGAACTCGAAAGCGACATGAAGGCGAAGTACCCGCAGTTGTTTGTTACGGCTTCGGCCTAATTTCGGGACGAAATTCCCTCAACTAGGGGAGGCTGTAACACCCCGTGTTTCTGAAGCCAAATTCAAAGTCAAGGTCAAAGTCAACGACCGATTTCGTGCGACTTAACTAATAGTGAATTTCTTTTATGTGTTTATTTTAAGCTGTATTATGTGGAGTAAGTGTCAACAATTACAATAATCGATGTGTGTTATTCGCTATTTAATCGATGTACGACTGTGAACTATAGTAAGTAACAATGCGATAAAGTCAACTAAACGCTAATCAAACCAATTTAATCAACATCGAATCGCAATCGAACTCGCAACTCGAAATACGCATTTTGGTTATTGTTATACGTGTGTGTGTGCCTTATGTGTTACTTGTGCATGTTTATTTATGTTATGTTGTGGTAATCAATCGAAACGCAATCGAAACTCAAACGCAATCGAACTAAATCGCAATCGAAATGATATGATAATTGGTGGAGAAAAGACAGTGCGAGATATGAGTAGTTGGGATTAAAAGTAATTTGACTAGGAAAATCTATCGCATTCGAATCGCTCGCAATCGCAATCGAAACATAAAAAAAATCGTCGCTCCGAACACTCGAACCAAGTGCCACCCGGCCGGATTGCCATCCGACCGGGTTGCCATCCGAACTAGGTAACATCTGACCGACTGCCCCTTTCCATTTTCAACATGTTCAATTCATAAAGGATGCCACCCGAACGAACAACCATCTGACCGAGTGACCACCCTGCTGTGAACTTGTTCTCAATAAGGAACCTCGCGACTCGAGTCGCCGTCCGATCGGACGACCGTCCGACCGACCGACCTGAGAGGCAGAGATACTTCAATGTCTTCGAAATGCTACAACGAAAACTTCAAAGGTCTAGCCATCATACACAAACACATCCTTCTCATAGGAAGAAATAATCCACTTGAATAGTCATCTGACCGGACTACCGTCCGACCGGATAACCATCCGAACGGATTGTCATCCGAACGGATTGTCATCCGCATGAACTAGCCGTCCGAACAGATTACCATCCGACCGAACTGCTGTCTGCGCCACTTACACCTTGCATCGTTTTACGCGTCATTTATCTTTAAGCTATCGTCCGGATCAGGCTAACCCTACTCCCTAGCGCTCCCTTCAATCCATCCATCGCTGTGAGTATACTCGATCCCTTTTTGCTTTACGCACTTTTGGGTGTTACATACGTTACTTATACTAAATCACATCGAACACACTACGCAATACTTTAAACGCTAACCGTTACTGCATGTTATACGTGACTTAATGAATGCTTGTTTGTTATGTTTACACATGGAATGCTGTCTACCTGCCTTAGCAATGATAGTACTATAGTTTGGACTCAGCACCCGCTCACGCGGGGGTTGTTAAGGACAATTATTTGCATGGATTACAGTGGTGATCATGTATTACTAACTGCCTTGGGTAGTCAACCCGCAGTCATTGGTATCGATAGGTCTATGTCGATAACTAACATGCCTCATTTCACTCTATGTACGTGCTGGTTATGCGTAACGCTTTCAAACTCTATATTCTATTACCAAACTTGTATGCTTACCTTTACACTATGTGCATTGACTTTTATTTTAACGTATGTGACGGGTGCTTAGGATGCTTATCTGCTAGGAAGTTGAGGCTAGAATAAAGTCTTAGAGGCCAACAAATAGTTGTCTGTACAAATAAAATCTGAGTTGTCAGAACATAACTATATGCCTAGATTTGTCTGTAATAATTGTATTATCTTTTAAGAC
Source organism: Helianthus tuberosus (assembly GCA_030545235.1). Lineage (NCBI taxonomy): Eukaryota > Viridiplantae > Streptophyta > Magnoliopsida > Asterales > Asteraceae > Helianthus > Helianthus tuberosus. Next base: position 30,053,302 of record CM060379.1, on the reverse strand, counting down.
ATGGTATGACACATGTTACTTTAAATTAATTGGTAATGTTAATTGTTATGGAAACTTCTGGACAATCTGTTTCGCTCAGTGCCATGCCCCGATGTTTCCGCCATCGGTTGGGGTGTGACACATATGAATCTTTATACAAGATTATTTTATATAATTATCCCAAGTTATAAAAGAATATTTGTGCCTTGTGCATTTAAATCAATTTTCATTAATGTTTTCAAAAGAGTCGGTTAATTGTATTTACCAGTGTAAACTGACGTATTTTCCATAAAGATTAAGTGGCAGGTACTACGCGAAATTGGCTGTAAGCTTCTGAGCATTAGTCAAAGAATCTTGCACATTCTTAATGTTTAAAATCTGTCGAACAATATTTTATATTATGTTTTAGATCCGCCTGTGGATCCACTTACAACCGTCTGTATAATATTTATTTATACTTTTCATTTCGGTTTGTAATATTATTTTCTACCAAGACTTCCGTTGTGCATTAAACTGTGATCAATTGACTATGATGATATCAACTACGTTATGATACTCCCTGAAATATCGGGGTGTGACAGGTTGGTATCAGAGCCAACATTGAGTGAATTAAACACTAGCCTTTTGTGTTTAATCTCAATGACACAGTTGCATATTCCTTGACTTCCGAGTCTAGGAAAATGACTTAGGATTAATCCTAATCTTAATTGTGTTCTTTGGTTTGTTTCTTTTTGTTTGTTTTGACAGGATCAAAAGACAAAATGCCGCCAAGAGTAAGGGATAGAGGTGGAAGAGGAAAAGCCGCAATGACTGCTAGAAATGACAATGAAGCAGGGCCATCTCACCGGTGTACTCCATCAACAACCCTTAGCTCTAGTCCTCACGAAGACTGGATAACTTACTTGGAGCCCGCGAGACGTTCAGTCTCACTCAGTTCCTCACCGTCCTACCAACATTCTTTCGGGCCACATCAAGACGAGGAGCCCCATGATTCGCATCATTCTTTTATCTCGTTGCAGCGTTCGGGTTCTCACAGCTCTTTCTAGAACCCAACTCCCTATTTCCAGAGCCGGTTCAACCCGATGAACTAGGTACAAGAACCAGAGGGTCCAAACCCTTTGGGAACGACTGATCACTATCCTGAGATGAAGGATATGGATGTGGACGAAGATCCAGATCCAGAAATGCCACTATTTGGGACGCTGACGCATCCCATTGAGATATCTAGTGGATCATCCTTTCATGGTTCACCTTACAGGGGCCCATACATTTTTGCTGAAAGATGGGCTACATACAAGTGGGAGTATACTCCCCCTCACCGCTACTCACCACCACACCAACAGGTCCTCTCTGAGGACCCACATTTTGAGGCGGTCACGCCACCGCCACCACCGCCACTAGAAGAACAACTACCTCCAGAACCACCGAGGTGAAGAAGAGGTACATGGATGTCTGTGCGTGGGGGTTTTCACTTCCGCACCCCCAACACTCCAGCAACAATAACTACCTGCCGCTGTATGAAGACCCACAAATGGGTGGGCCTTCAAATCCAGTTTCTGAAGTCGACTCTGCACCAGTCGCACCAGCACCACATATGGGTTATGATAACCCATTCCATCGTACCCAGGTGTAGCCATGTACAACCTGTTTGAGCCGCAAGCTTACTCGGGTTATAATTACAACAATGCCCCTGTCGTTGACCAGTACCTTGAAGCGGCAAACTATAACCCTCTCTACCCTGGACCCTTTCCAGCTGGGTACCCAGCATATGGGTATCAATACCCACCACCTCCTCAACCTCAGCAGCAATAGCCGCCGAAGCCATCACAGATCCAACCATCACAGCAGCAAGAAATCCTTCAGCGGTTGCACGAGGTGGAGCAACAGGTAAATGAGGAGTGTAGGAGCCGCCGGGGTCTACTAAAGGGTTTGGCAAACCTTATAAAGGGGAAGAAGAAGAAGAGGGATTATTAAAAATCCTTATTTACTTGTTTGTTTTGTAATTTTATTTTCAATTAAGTCCCTGTGTGGACATTTTATTTATGTATTTGGTCCCTGCGTGGACTTCTATTTCTTATTTTAGTCCCTGTGTGGACAATGTTATTTCATTAAAGTCCTGTTTAGGGCATCTAAGTACTTCTTTCAACTTATGGAATGTTTCGTTTTGAAAATTTACTGTCATTAAATATATTCATATACTATATAAAAATAAATGAAAATGTCATTCCAGTTTACAATTGATCTGCCATTTATATTAAAATAAAAATCTTAAAGGTATAACCTAGCCTATGTGTCATTTTAGACATGGCATTTATGGTAAAACCTTTTTAAGATTCAAATCCTTGTTAACATCTGAAAACATGTTAACACTCCTGGCAAATGTGATTCGATAAAATCACACATGTTATCTTCATATTGGATTTTTCCAACTTCCTTATCTGGTCTAATGATCTAGAAATCATGGGTTCAAATCATTAGTTAAGATGATCATATATTAAACATCCATTAATGATGAAGTGCCTTCGGGCCCCATTTTTGTCCTACAAGACAAATGACAGTTGTAGTCTACGACTCCCTATCAATAAAGGTGATGAACTATGTTCAAACCTTAATGCCTCGAATCTTCTAAAGATCATGGCTTATAAATTAAAACGGTCCTTGTGACTAGGCCATTTGTGCCACTCTAATATCCTTGAAAATTTATAACTGGGATTAATTATAATTTAAATAAATATGATTATCAAATTAACCAAATATGGTTTATAATTACCATGGTTAATGAATCGTGAAAAATGATGATTCCATAATAAACCTCTGAATAAATTATTGTCAACTGTTTTATAGAAATCAAGCTTCAGCATGTCTGAATTAGAAGAGGTTAACAGTCATCCAAGAGAGAGAAATGATAACACCCGAATGAATGTAACGGGTGAAGATCTACAAGCAATGATAGACAACGCTGTCACCGGATCCATTGATCGACAATTCAAAGAACCAAGTAATACTTGCTCAAATACTCTATCTGTAGCTCATAGTAAGCCCCCTTCTAAAACACACGAATCAAAGAAGGACGATTCTCATCATTCTTCGAATCAGAAAAGTATTCCATCAAAGCAAATTGTGGTTAATCAGGAACCACGTGTTAAGACTTGCTCTTACAAATACTTCGTCTCTTGCAAGCCAAGGGACTTCACAGGAGAAAAAGGAGCCATTGACTGCATGACATGGCTAGACGAAATGGATACTGTGGTTGATATCAGTGGTTGTGCGGAACAGGATATTGTGAAGTTTGTTTCACAATCATTTAAGGGAGAAGCATTGACTTGGTGGAGATCGTTAGTTCAAGCCACAGGGAAAATCCCACTTTATAACATGTCTTGGGAACAATTTGTAGCATTGATCAAGGATAACTTTTGTCCTCAGCATGAGGTGGAAAGGATTGAAACCGGCTTCTTGACTCTGGTCATGAAGAACTTGGATTGTCAGGAGTATCTTACAAGCTTCAACACCATGTCCCGATTGGTTCCTTATTTGGTCACACCGGAACCAAAGCGCATAGCACGTTTTATTGGAGGTCTAGGTCTAGAAATCAAGGGAAATGTGAAAGCATCCAGACCTACCACCTTTAGGTCAGTGGTTGATCTGTCCTTATCTCTTACACTCGATGCGATTAGGTAAAGGCCGCTTAAGAATTCTGATGAAGGGAAGAGGAAACGGGAAAATGAGAACTCACGTCGCTCTGATAAGAAACGAAAGGGGAACTCTGAGCATAAGAAGAGTTCTTGGTTTAAAAAGGATACCCAACAGACAGGAGAGAAGCCCAAATGCAAAATATGCCAGAAGCACCATTTTGAAAAGTGCAGGCTTGAATCACAATCGCAGACGAAGCCTAAGGTTTGTGGGATCTGCAAGTCCAAGGAACATAGAACTTTGGATTGCAAAAAGATGAAGGATGCAACCTGTTATGGTTGCAACGAGAAGGGGCATATCAAGACCAATTGCCCCAAATTTGCAAAGAAGCCTGAAGAGGCTAAGAAGACCAATGCTCGGGTCTTCCAAATGAATGCTCAGGAGGTTGTGCAAAATGATAATGTGATAACAGGTACTTTTCTTGTCAATAATGTTTATGCTAGAGTGTTGTTTGCTTCAGGTGCAGATAAGTCCTTTGTAGACCACAAATTTTGTAAATTATTAAATCTGCCTGTTAAGACTCTAAGCATAAAGTATGAAGTAGAATTGGCCGATGGTACCATAGAGACTGTTTCAACAATATTAGATGGATGTTTCATATCCATTAGGAATCACTATTTTCCACTGTCGTTGCTTCCATTGAAATTGGCTGGATTCGATATAGTGATAGGTATGGATTGGTTATCTCATAACCAAGCCCAAATTTTATGTGACAAGAAGCAAGTGGTTATAAAGACCCCTTATGGCGAGCCACTTACTATTCAAGGAGATACGCAGTACTGATTGCCTAAGAATGTGTCTATGCTTAAGGCATCAAAGTGTTTGAAGAAAGGTTGTGTCATTTACGTGGCACAGGTGACTATAGATGAGCCAAGGCTCGAGATCGGAGACATTCCTGTTATTTCTGAATATCCAGACGTATTTCCTGAAGAACTACCTGGTTTGCTTCCAGACAGGCAAGTGGAATTCAGGATCGATATCATTCCTGGAGCAGCACTAGTTACAAGAGCACCTTATAGGTTGGCACCAACAGAGATGAAGGAATTAAGAACACAGTTGGATGATTTGTTGAAAAAGGGTTTTATTCGGCCTAGCTCATCTCCTTGGGGAGCGCCCATTCTATTTGTAAAGAAGAAAGATGGCTCGATGCGTCTATGCATTGATTATCGCGAGCTGAACAAAGTCACAATCAAGAATAGGTATCCATTGCCCAGGATCGACGATTTATTCGATCAGCTTCAAGGAGCAAGTTATTTTTCAAAGATCAATTTAAGGTCAAGTTATCATCAGTTGAAGGTCAGAACCGAAGATGTGCACAAGACCGCATTCAGAATACGCTATGGTCACTATGAGTTCTTGGTGATGCCTTTCTGGCTCACCAATGCACCTGCAGCATTCATGGATCTCATGAATCGCGTTTGCAAGCCGTATCTAGACAAGTTTGTCATTGTCTTTATTGATGACATTCTTATTTATTCAAAGAGTCAAGCAGATCATGAAAAACATCTCCGATGTATCCTTAAACTTCTGCAGCAAGAGAAGCTCTACGCCAAGTTTTCCAAATGTGAGTTTTGGCTTCGTGAAGTCCAATTTCTTGGACATGTGGTAAATGAGCATGGTATCCAGGTGGATCCCGCTAAAATTGAAGCGATTATGAATTGGCAAGCACCAAAAACACCTACGGAAATCCGCAGCTTCTTAGGAGTAGCAGGATACTATAGACGTTTCATTGAAAACTTTTCAAGGATTGTCGCACCTCTAACTTCGTTAACTCGCAAGAATGTCAAGTTTGACTGGGGTCCCAAGCAACAAGAATCCTTTGAGATTCTTAAGCAGAAATTAAGCAATGCTCCTGTGTTGACATTGCCAAAAGGGATTGAAGAGTTTGTTGTTTACTGCGACGCATCGCACACAGGTATGGGTTGTGTGCTTATGCAGAGAGGCAAGGTTATTGCCTATGCATCCTATCAATTAAAGGTGCACGAAAAGAACTACACCACCCACGATTTGGTATTGGGTGCCGTTGTATTTGCACTAAAGCTTTGGAGGCATTATTTATATGGAACTAAATGTGTGATCTATTCTGATTATAAGAGCCTTCAGCATCTGTTTAATCAGAAGGATCTTAACATGAGACAACGCCGATTGATGGAAACATTAAACGATTATGATTGTGAAATCCGATATCATCCTGGCACGGAAAATGTAGTCGCTAATGCTTTAAGCAGGAAAGAAAGGATCAAACCTATTAGGATCAATGCCAAAAGAATTGAACTAATGAACGACTTGAATGAAAGGTTGTTAGCCGCTCAAAAGGAAGCTGTATTAGAAACTAACTATCCTAATGAGAAGTTAGGCATAACTGCTGATAAATTATCATATCGCAAAAATGGAATCCTTAGATTGAATGGTCGAATCTGGGTTCCAATTCATGGAGGGTGATGTGCGTTTGGTGTATATGTAGGTTTAAGTATATTTTAAGCCCTTTTACACTTTCTTTAGCCAAGTTTTAAATTTATAAAACACGATATTTACTAACACTAAACACACATATGGGCAAGTGCACCCATCGTGAGCGTAGTATAGTGTTGGTAAGATACCGAGGTCGTCCAAGGACACAAGAGCTTTTAGTACCGGTTTATCCTCAACGTCTAATCAAATCAAAAGTTTTAGAAAAATGTTTTAAACTAAGAAAATAAAAACTAACTAAAATGCTGAAAAGTAAAAATAAAAGTAAAAACAGATAGACAAGATGAATCACTTGGCTCCGACTCGTGTTTAGTGTAACCTTTCATTATTTCCGCACTTTTGCACTTATTTAAGAGATTATCTTAGTTATTGTAGTAGGCCCCTCTTTTGAAGGTGACGTTACCCTCAACTCAGTAGTTTGAGTCAGCAAGGATACAATCCTAAAGGGTCGGATTATTGAAAGATAATTAATTAAGTTATTAATGCATAATGTGGTAGGCCCCTCTTTTGAAGGTGACGTTACCCTCGGCTAAGTAGTCTGAGTCAGCAGGGATACAGTCCTAAGTAGGCGGGTTAAAGTATTAATAGTAGTTTAACTTATGAGGGGATCAAAGAGTTTGGACCCCCGCCATCCAATACCGTTAAGTATTGAAGGAGGTCCTACTAAATTTGACCCAGGTCCTTTGCAGGATCTATACACTGAACAATGGCAAGACTCTTACCAAACCGTTCCCTTAACCCCTGACCAGGTAGCCAACATACCTCCATATAGACCGTGGAGATATGAATGGTGAAAATCTTTTATTTTATATAGACAGTAAAATAATGCCAAGACACCACGGACAAACGATAAGGAAGAATCACCTTCAACATAAGAAACTAGTTATTAAAGTCATTAATACACAACCAATTAAAAAGTGCGAAAAGATTAAAAAAAAGTATTACACTAGACACTTTGTCTTCAGCAAGTGATGTAAGAGACTTAGGCAAACATGGCCTTGATTGTAAAGAACTCTTACGATCAATCTTGGATCCCGAGACGACTCACACACTCTATGATGGACAATGGATGATGGTGGTGGATGATGGTGTTATGGTGGTGGTGGGTGGTGGATGAAGTGTGAGAGAGGTGGTGTGCCAAGGGATGGGTTGCAAGTGAACCAAGCACCCCTATTTATAGCCTGCACAGACGCCTGGACACGGCCCTGTGTCCATTGGGCACGGCCCCATGTCCATCCTTCTTCTCTTTCTTCATTAATTGCTCTTGTCCGCATTAGTTGACCACGCCCCCGTGTCCGCTAGGCACGACCCTGTGTGCAGAAGCATATCTGTACTATCAGATTTGGCAAGATTCTGCGTATCTTTGCGTTGACCACGGCCCCGTGTCCGCTGGGCACGGCCCCGTGGTGGGCAATAGAAGCTTCTACATGTTTGTCTTTTGTGCCAGGGTTGACCATCCTGGACACGGCCTTGTGCTCGCTGAGCACGGCCCCGTGTTGAGCTGGACACGCCCCGTGTTGAGCTGGACACGCCCCGTGCTGAGCTGGGCACAGCCCCGTGCTCAGCTGGGCACAGCCCCATGCTCAGCTTTCTTCTTGTTTTTGCTTTGGGAAGATGTTGTCGAGGGGTCAGGCATGCCACGTTTATTCCCTTTCTTTGTATTTATGTTAGATTTGGTTGTATATTTGTTCCTTTTGTTCAATTAAGCTCATTTGATCCTGAAAATACAAAAGGTAGACAAAAGAACACTTTTTCCAACATTAGTACTAAAAAAGGGTTAGTTTTATGCCTCATTTGATGTAATTTATATGTTGCATTTTACACACATCAAATACCCCCACACTTGAATCTTTGCTTGTCCTCAAGCAAAACTCTTTATAATATGGCTTATACGCCCAAATGGAATGGGTAGAAGAGAAGTTTTGGGCTTGTCTAGCGTGTCGGGAATCCAAGATTCTTTATTAGGCTTTATTTTTATGTTATTTACAATCCTATTCGTTATGATTTATTTTGAACTTTTCATAAGAGAAATTATTTATTTGGGCATAACATGCCTTTTTAAAATTCTATTTATATACAAGTTCACATACCTCACGGGGGATCACTCAACACTCGGCCGAAGATGTATTTTTGTGAAACACTCGAGAGCGGCATGGAACTTACTCCTACCATAAGCTTGCCAAGCAATCAATCCTCCTCCTTTTTAACTATATACCTTTGTAAATATCAAGAGGACTTTTGGGTGAAGGGTTAGGCTTGGGTTAAAGGTAGGTGGTTGGGTTAGTGGTTAGTGGTTAGTAGAAAAGGGCGAAAAAGCGTAAAAAGCGTCGGTTTTCGTAAAAACTTTGTTTTTTTTTTTTTTGATTTTTTTTATTCTAATGAAGTATTTTTCAAACAAGGTTTCTTTTGATGAGCTTGTTTGTTTATTGCTAACTTCATCCTTTTTTTTTCTTTTTTGTGTGTGTCACAAGAAAACCGAGCTTTGTTACTAAAATAAAGGGTTTAAAATGAAAAAAGGTTTTGGTGGGTAAAGGGTGTTTGTTTTGGGGAAAGAAACGAAAATGTTTAGGCTCAAAGGGGTTAACTAGGGGGATTTTGGGTAGGTGGTAAAAAAAAGAAAAATAACGGTGTTGAAAGAAAAAAGGGTTAGTCCTAATGCCTCCGTCATTTACTTACTTGGGTTTAAGTTGGTAAGGACCGGGAATGTATCATCATGGCAAGTTCTAGAGTCGTAAGAACCAAGCGGCTATTCACACAAGAAAAGAAAAATGAGCATTTAGTTTAAACATATGTATTTGTATGCTCAATAAAGGCTCAAAACTCACTTTTTATGGGAATGGTTTTTTTTTTTATGTGATCAAGTATATATAATCAAATTTTAACTAGATTTGTCATGCCTTTTCATAATTTTCTTATGTTGGTTCTTTTTACCACGACGCTATCGGTTGTAAATTTGTAAAAATACAACCTTTTTAAACTTGTAATTCCCAATTTAAACCAAGACAAGTAAAAAAATGAAATTTTTGAAGAAAATTGGGGTGATTAGCGGTTCCAATAGAGTTTTGTGTAAGGCTTGTATTTAGGACTTGCAAAATTCAAGGTTTTAGCATCCCCCCCACACTTAAATTACACATTGTCCTCAATGTGTCCCAAAAATAAGTTTTTCGGTTGATTAAAATGTGTAAAAGTGGGTTAAAAACAAGTTTTTATGTCACTGGGTAGCTGAACACGGGGTGGTGTGGGCTGAGCACGGCCCCGTGTCCAGACTGCCAGTACCAAAAGTAAACAGAAGGCTGGGCACGAGGGCGTGTTCAGTGAGCACGGCCCCGTGTCCAAATACCTGAACTGGGCATTTCCCCTTCAGACATGAGCACGGGCCGTGTTGGCTGAGCACGGCCCCGTGCTGAACTTGCTGTAATGAAGAAAAATTGTCAGGAGGCTCTGTTTTCATGCATGAAGTGTTGGTTCAAGCTTCCCTTAGTATCCTTCACCATCCGAGTGTGTTTTATTCCTGAAAATTAAAACTAAACTAGAAAACATAAAAGTTAAACTAATCTAAAACTAAGGATAGTTTCGCGGAATGCCTCCGTGGTGCGCCACGTTTATAAGGGTCCTTGGCTAGACCCACCTTATCAGGTGGTTCTGGCTCTTCTTCAATTAGGGGGTCATCATTGCCGAATGGATATTTCATTGATCGCTCAAGGTCAACACTTTTTTTGAATGCCCCTAATTGAAGAGGTAGATTGTTGTACTTCCGGTTTTTCAAAGCTTCGTGTGTTTTTACAAATGGTCGTCCCAACACTAGAGGAGCGTCATCGAGGATGACAAAGTCGGTTGGGACTACCATTTGATTTGTTTGAACCAAGACATCCTCAACTATACCGATTGATTTTATTACTTTCCGATTAGATAGAAAAATGGGTATTTGAAGTGGAGAAAAATCACTAATACTTAATTTTTCGAAAATGTAGTTAGGCATTATGTTAACACAAAGATCTTTATCAATAGTGACATTACTAATAAACGAATTTTGAAAGAAACATGGAACCGGTGTATTGTTAATTTCAAATGGGTCTTCTTTTATTAGCGAGGTTTGATCATTAGTTAACTTAACACTTACCGTTTCGTCAATTTTAGTGTTAGTGTTTAACTCTTTTAAAAACTTAGCATGAGTTGGAACTAAACAATGATTTTCAAAAGAAGGTGACAAGAGATTAATTTCTTCAAAATTTGACTCTTCTTGAATTTTAACGTTGACGGACTCACCTTTTTCGTTGTTTAACACATGTGTCGGTTTTTCACTTATTTGTTCTTCCATTTTCACATTTTCAGTTATCTCTTCTTTATTTAATTCTTCTCTTGCGCGGGACTCCTCTTCCCTTGCGCGAGATTCTTTTATATAGCGATCGATAACTCTAAGGTGTTCTAATATCCTATCGGTCACTTTGGTTATAGAAAAAGGATCGGGATTTTCAAAGCTTGAATCCGGTTGTTCGATCCTTTGTTCCTCATAATACCCATATGAAGGAGATGGTTCACACCATTGTTCTTCATTGTAAGCATATGATGGATAAGGGTCGTAATTTTGTTCTTCATAATACTCATATGAGGTGGGTTGTTCACTCCATGGTTCCTCATAATAAGCATATGAAGGTGGTGGCTCATATCTTGGTTCCTCAAAGTATGAGTAAGAAGGCTCATACCTTGGTTCATCAAAATATGAGTATGAGGGAGGAGGTTCATACCTTTGGTCTTCATAGGATGTGTATGAAGTTGATGGCTCGTACCTAGGCTCCTCATAGTAAGTGTATGAAGTGGATGGTTGATATGAGTGACAATATTGAACCGAGTGCGGATTACTACAATTAGTGCAATAGTTACTCTTATAATCATCCTCCTCATAGATGTAGTTGTCACCTCCTGAGTATTGATCCATAAGAATCACTCAGCAGACCACAACCAAGTCTCGAGATCAGAAAACAAAAATAAAAAAGGAAACAGAGGCTGGACACGGCCCCGTGTTCAGTGAGCATGGCCCCGTGTACAGAATCTGTATCTGGGCGTTTTAATTAAAGTTACTGATTTCGTTGAGCACGGGGCGTGTTCAGTGAGCACAGCCCGTGTTCAAGCTACAGTTACTGGGTGTTTTATGAAAAAAGTGCAGCACGGCCCCGTGTTCAGTGAGCACGGCCTGTGTTCAAGTTACTGTAGAAAAATATGCGCGCCTTTTAAAAAGGTTTTGAAAAACTGATTAGGCCGCCGATTTTAAGCTTTCTTAAAATCCTTGTGTCCCCGGCAACGGCGCCAAAAACTTGATGTGCGTTAGGTGTATATGTAGGTTTAAGTATATTTTAAGCCCTTTTACACTTTCTTTAGCCAAGTTTTAAATTTATAAAACACCATATTTACTAACACTAAACACACATATGGGCAAGTGCACCCATCGTGAGCGTAGTATAGTGTTGGTAAGATACCGAGGTCGTCCAAGGACACAAGAGCTTTTAGTACCGGTTTATCCTCAACGTCTAATCAAATCAAAAGTTTTAGAAAAATGTTTTAAACTAAGAAAATAAAAACTAAGTAAAATGCTGAAAAGTAAAAATAAAAGTAAAAACAGATAGACAAGATGAATCACTTGGCTCCGACTCGTGTTTAGTGTAACCTTTCATTATTTCCGCACTTTTGCACTTATTTAAGAGATTATCTTAGTTATTGTAGTAGGCCCCTCTTTTGAAGGTGACGTTACCCTCAACCCCGTAGTTTGAGTCAGCAAGGATACAATCCTAAAGGGTCGGATTATTGAAAGATAATTAATTAAGTTATTAATGCATAATGTGGTAGGCCCCTCTTTTGAAGGTGACGTTACCCTCGGCTAAGTAGTCTGAGTCAGCAGGGATACAGTCCTAAGTAGCCGGGTTAAAGTATTAATAGTAGTTTAACTTATGAGGGGATCAAAGAGTTTGGACCCCCGCCATCCAATACCGTTAAGTATTGAAGGAGGTCCTACTAAATTTGACCCAGGTCCTTTGCAGGATCTATACACTGAACAATGGCAAGACTCTTACCAAACCGTTACCTTAACCCCCGACCAGGTAGCCAACATACCTCCATATAGACCGTGGAGATATGAATGGTGAAAATCTTTTATTTTATATAGACAGTAAAATAATGCCAAGACACCACGGACAAATGATAAGGAAGAATCACCTTCAGCATAAGAAACTAGTTATTAAAGTCATTAGTACATAACCAATTAAAAAGTGCGAAAAGATTAAAAATAAAAAGTATTACACTAGACACTTTGTCTTCACCAAGTGATGTAAGAGACTTAGGCAAACATGGCCTTGATTGTCAAGAACTCATACGATCAATCTTGGATCCCGAGACGACTCACACACTCTATGATGGACAATGGATGATGGTGGTGGATGATGGTGTTATGGTGGTGGTGGGTGGTGGGTGAAGTGTGAGAGAGGTGGTGTGCCAAGGGATGAGTTGCAAGTGAACCAAGCACCCCTATTTATAGCCTGCACAGACGCCTGGACACGACCCCGTGTCCATTGGGCACGGCCCCGTGTCCATCCTTCTTCTCTTTCTTCATTAATTGCTCTTGTCCGCATTAGTTGACCACGCCCCCGTGTCCGCTGGGCACGACCCTGTGTGCAGAAGCATATCTGTACTATCAGATTTGGCAAGATTCTGCGTATCTTTGCGTTGACCACGGCCCCGTGTCCGTTGGGCACGGCCCCGTGGTGGGCAATAGAAGCTTCTACATGTTTGTCTTTTGTGCCAGGGTTGACCATCCTGGACACGGCCCCGTGCTCGCTGAGCACGGCCCCGTGTTAAGCTGGACACGCCCCGTGTTGAGCTGGATACGCCCCGTGCTGAGCTGGCATAGCCCCGTGCTGAGCTGGGCACAGCCCCGTGCTGAGCTGGGCACAGCCCCATGCTCAGCTTTCTTCTTGTTTTTGCTTTGGGAAGATGTTGTCGAGGGGTCAGGCATGCCACGTTTATTCCCTTTCTTTGTATTTATGTTAGATTTGGTTGTATATTTGTTCCTTTTGTTCAATTAAGCTCATTTGATCCTGAAAATACAAAAGGAAGACAAAAGAACACTTTTTCCAACATTAGTACTAAAAAAGGGTTAGTTTTATGCCTCATTTGATGTAATTTATATGTTGCATTTTACACACATCAAGGGCTTAGAGACGTAATTTTTCAAGAAGCTCATAGTTCAAAATACTCAGTCCATCCAGGCAGTGATAAGATGTACCAGGATTTAAAGGCAAATTATTGGTGGATAGGTTTGAAGAAATCTATAGCCACTTACGTAGCTAAATGTCTGACGTGCGCACAAGTTAAAGCCGGGCATCAAAAGACGTTAGGGTTGCTACAACAGCCTAAACTTCCCACTTGGAAATGGGAAATGGTAACTATGGATTTTATTACTAAGTTACCAAGGACTAAACGTGGAAATGACACAATATGGGTTATAGTCGACAGACTGACGAAGTCAGCTCATTTTATACCCATTAAGGAGACGCACAGCTTCGATAAGCTAGCCCAGCTATATGTGGATGAGATAGTATCTCTCAACGGAGTGCCAATATCTATTATCTCCAATAGGGATACCAGGTATACATCTCATTTTTGGAAAAGCTTTCAGCAATCCCTAGGCACTCGTTTAAATTTCAGCACTGCATATCATCCTCAGACGGATGGAAAAAGCGAGCGTACTATTCAAACGCTTGAGGATATGTTACGAGCTTGTGTTATAGACTTGAGTGGAAGTTGGGATGACCATCTTCCTTTAATTGAATTTTCATATAATAATAGCTATCATTCGAGCATTCAAGCCGCGCCTTTCAAAGCCTTGTATGGAAGAAAGTGAAGAACGCCAGTTTATTGGGTGAAAGTTGGGGAAACCCAACTATCAGGACCTGATATAGTCCTGGAGACGAAGGATAAGATTGTTTAAATCCATGATCGTCTCAAAGCTGCCAGGGATAGGCAGAAGAGTTATGCTGATATGAGGCGCAAACCTCTAAAATTCGAGGTAGGTGATAAAGTGTTACTCAAGGTGTCACCCTGGAAAGGGGTGATGCGTTTTGGCAAAAAGGGAAAGCTGAGCCCAAGATACATAGGACCATTCGAGATCATCGAATGTGTTGGAACCGTAGCTTACAAGCTAAATCTACCTGAAGAGCTTAGTGGAATTCATAATGTATTCCACATTTGCAATTTAAAGAAATGTCTAGCCGATGAGTCGCTAGCTATGTCTCATAAGGACGTGCATATTGACGAAGACTTGAATTTTGTTGAGAAACCTTTGTCGATCGAGGATCGACATGTTAAGAAGCTTCGAAGAAAGAATGTGCCAATCGTAAAAGTGAAATGAGATGCTCGTAATGGCCCAAAATATACGTGGGAAGTTGAATCCACGATGAAACAGAAATACCCTCATTTATTTCAGTAATTCTCGAGGTGGAGATTTCTTTTAAGGGGGTGAGGATGTAACACCTCGCAAAATCATGTCCAATACAGTGATGACACGTGTCATAAACCCTGATCATGTTAAAAGTTAACTTGAGGGACTAAAATTGTCAAACAATGTAAAGATGTATGTGGAAGGACCAAAAGTGTCAACATGCCAAACTTGTTCCTCTGATTGACCTCACATGATGTTCGTATTCTTTAATGGATAAATTGTCGGACACAAGAAGCTGTTTGTGTTTAAAATCAAAAGTTTACAAAGCATAGGGGTTAAAAGTGTCAACATGTTAATTTTACCTCTGAGTGACCTTTTAACAATCCCGAAGTTTTGTAATGCTTTATTTTCCTCTCATGAATGTCGGATAATGATTTCATGAAGTTTTGGTTCAATTACATGGCTTAATTGCAATTTTCAAGAAAGAAGGGTTAAAAGTGTCAACTTGGCAATTCTACGCCCGGGAGACCTTTTCAACTAATCCAAAACATATGAATGCATGGTTTTACTCCCAAGATTATTTAAGACCTGATTATGTGGGGCCCTCATGCTAAAAATATCAGTTATTCGAGTTCTGAAAGTGCAGGGACTGAATTTGCAAACAATCAAAACAACTTTAAAATTTGTCAACTCGCGTGGCGCGCCAGGGTCTGCCTTACCTGGCGCGTGGTGCGACAGAAGCTCTATTCCAGCCAGTACTGTGTCATGCCCCGACATTTCCACGTATTACCGGTGGGCCCGGTGGGGAGAATCATGACGTAGTTGATATCATCATTGTCAATTAATCACAATTTAATGCACAACGGAAGTCTAAAAGTAATTATACAAACCAAGTTGAAAGTATAATAAAATATTACACAACGGATTGTAAAGTGGATCCACATTCGGATCTAAAACAGAATGAAAAATATTGTTCAATAGACTTTAAAGTATTAATAGCTTGCAAGACTCTTTATTTAATACTCGGAGTTTCCAGCCCATTGCGCGTAGTACCTGCACTTAACCTCTTTGAAAAATACGTCAGTTTACACTAGTAAATACAATTAACTGACTCTTTTGAAAAGCGTTTAGAAAATTGATTTAAATGCACAAGGCACAAACATTCTTTTATAACTTGGGACAATTATTTAAAATAATTTTTTATGCAGGTTTACATGTTTGTCATCCATTCAGGAACCGGTTAGAAGAGCCGGATTAGATTAATAGACACACCACAAGTATAGGCCCACAAGAGAGTGTGATACCGTTTATACATACGCACCTGTCAAGTGTATGCCTACACCCCGTGCTTAAGCCGGGGCCATTTCTAATGAATGAGCCGAGGATATCCAGGACACGGTCATTAACCCCCAAAGGCTTTGTATCAAACAAAACAGATTAAAACGGGTTATGTAAATTTATTAATCATAATCCGATTAAATGATTTCACACCCGACCAAGGGGTATTATTATAATACCGTATCTCAAGCCCGTATAACAGAAAATAAGTTAAAAGTATTTACCTGAGCTAAAAGTAATTTTTTTTATTCTCAGCCGTATATCAATCAGCAAGTACAAGTAGCTTTTACTGGGCTCCTAATCTGGAACGAAGGTTTTAATAACCTATTAGATTCCTAACGGGTCTTATTAAAGTCTTAACTTAGACCGGTTAGTTTTAATGAAAGGTTTACGGTTCAAAACGCAAGATTAAGCGAAGACCGGATTAGAACGTGATTTAGACCCGACAAGTATGAAGACTTTTATAAAATGGGTAAACTAAACACATTCTGGATTTTGAAGTAAAAATGATAAGGTTTGACCCGTTTCGGTTAATTTATGCAAACTAGTTACATAAACCGTACCAAACGTGAATATGCATAACCGGTAACCAAATGAGTCATGTACATGTTACACAAGTTAATGTGCTTTAAATAAGTTATTATATCTGTAGGATACCTTCCATTATGCCCAAAACGAATTTAAAACCAATTTAGGCCCCGTAAGGGTATTTTGGTCATTTTAAAGTTTATAAAAGAGGTTAAATAGAAATATAAGGTTCTGGTCTAAAATAATCAGTAAAAATATTAATTTTAACAAGTTATATTAGTAAGATATCATACATATGTGAAATTTATCATTTATGGCCAAACTATGCACCGTAGGGGCATTTCGGTCTTTTCACATATGCTTTATGGGTCAAATTTGGAAATCTGAGTTCAAAACTTATACTTACTGTGAAAGTATAAAAATTTATTTATAACATCAGTAGGTAACAAGTCTTAGGTGCTAAATATGGTTTTAAACCATACTATGCGCCTAAATCGCAATAAAGTCGGTATTTGATGATATTCGGGTTATCTAAGGAAATCTGAGATTTTGATCAGTCTCAACTGTTTAAAATATTTATTTAGTGTATAAAATCAGTAGAAAAAGATTTGACATGCAAATGATGCATGAAACTCATTTTATTAATTAAAAGGGCATTATCATCAATTACCGAGTCCATGCAAGAACTCTATGTTATGGTCAGTATAAAATTTGACAAAAATTTCTAAAAATCCCTAAATATTATGTTACATCACTGGGTAGAAACTTTGGTGCCAAAATTTGGGTTTAAATATGATTTATGCTGAAAATGCTATTTAATTAACAAAAAGCTTTTGTTTTACGATATCGTGTATAACTCTCAATTCAGACCAGATTCGGATGTCAAATTTTTAGGACATGATAATATATCAGTAATAAAGGTTTTTGTCCTCCCACATTTTCAAATATCTCATTTTAATGATAAAAGGGCATAATGGTCCATTTTAAGCTTTTAACGGGAACATGCACATGAATCAGATTTCTATAGAACCATGTAGTATAACTTCAGAGAGTTATACTAACATATAAAATGGTCCAAAAGGAACCCTAAGGCATAACTAAACTTAGCTAAATTGGGTTAGAACTGAAAGTCAAAGCAAAAGTCTACTTTTTGCGACTTTCGGTTGCGAACCTATCCTAAACTTAGAATTGTCAGGTAGAACCTGCCTAGTCATGCTCTTATATTATTTACCAAGTTATTTAAGTGTTAAAACATGTTCCATAACTTCAGCATTATCAGTTATGAATTATTTTGCAAAAACTGACCCGTTTGACTTTTTGTTAATAAGTTTGGCCCGACAATTGACTGAGAAAACGTGATAATTTGAAGGTGCCCTTCTAAGGGTTTAACACCTACATAATTACCAACACATAGCCATTTTCAATTCGAATAACGGCTGGACAGTTAGTGATTAAGCATAAAGTCAAAGCAAAATTACGATATCTTTGACTTTCGGTCATTAAACTAATAAAACATTAACTATAGGAGCTAAGAATGCTTACAAGAGTCCTTAGTACAAATTTTTTACTAGAGAAAGCGACCAGGATGCTTCAAAGAACTCAGTTGAGAGTTTGTTTGTGAATTTCTTTTGAATGTGCAAGAACAATGAGCAACTAAGGCCCCTATTTATAGTGAATGTGGGTGAATTGAGATGGTTCCATGTGTCCTCGGGTGGTTTATGAGGCTCCCAAGTGTCTAGTGGTTTTCCAAAATAGTTAATCTTGTTGTTGAATTCGAAAACAGGTTGCAGAGATCTTCCAAATATTGCAGGTTGCAGAGCTGGGCAGCTGGCAGTTTGGCTGGAAAACCTCCTCTGTCGCGCCACGCACCAAACCAGGGCAATCATGGAGCGCCATGCGAGGGTGCACATTTTCAAGTTGTTTTGTTTGTTTGCATGTTCAGTCCCTGCACTTTCTGAACGCGAATAACTGACTTTTTCAGCATGCATGGTCAATGTAATCAGGTCTGGAGTGTCCTAGGGAGTGTAGCCATGCATTTGTAAGTCTTGGATGCTTTGAAAATGTCCCTCGATTGAAGAATTGCTATACTTACACTTTTGACCCTTTTCTTGGAATTTTTAATTTACATCACCATTTTGAACTGGAGCCTTATGAAATCTTTATTAGATATTCATGAGGGTGTATTAATATATTACAAAGCTTCGGGAACGTTAAAAGGCCACTCAGAGGTAAGAATTAACATGTTGACACTTTTAACCCATGTGTTTTGTAACTTTTGATTTTTAAGCACAAACGGCTTCTTGTGTCCGTTAATTTATTCAATTATAAATACGAACATTATATAAGGTCATTCAGAGGAATAAGTTTGGCATGTTGATGCTTTTGGTCCTTCTAATTACATCTTTACGTTGTTTGACAGTTTTAGTCCTTCAAGTTATCTTTTAACACGATCATGGTTTAAGACACGTGTCACCACTGTATTGGACATGATTTTGCGAGGTGTTACATCCTCACCCCCTTAAAAGAAATCTTGACCTTGAGATTTACTGAAATAAATGAGGGTATTTCTGTTTCATTGTGGATTCAACCTCCCACGTGTTTTCTGGGCCTCTACGGGCATCCCATTTTACTTTGACGATTGGCACATGCTTTCTTCGAAGTTTCTTAACCTGTCGATCCTCGATCGACAAAGGTTTTTCAACGAACTTCAAACTCTCATCAATCTGCACGTCCTTGTGCGACATTGCTAGCGACTCATCGGCTATACATTTCTTTAAGTTGCAGATGTGGAATACGTTATGTATTCCACTAAGTTCTTCAGGCCGATTTAGCTTGTAAGCTACTGTTTCGACACATTCGATGATCTTGAATGGTCCTATGTATCTTGGGCTCAGCTTGCCCTTTTTTCCAAAACGCATCACCCCTTTCCAAGGTGACACTTTGAGTAGCACTTTATCACCAACTTCAAACTTTAGAGGTTTGCGCCTCTTATCAGCGTAGCTTTTCTGCCTATCCCTAGCAGCTTTGAGACGATCACGGATTTGGACAATTTTGTCCGTCGTCTCAAGGACTATATCAGGTCCTGACAGTTGGACTTCTCCAACTTCCGCCCAATAAACTGGCATTCTGCACTTCCTTCCGTACAAGGCCTCAAAAGGCGCGGCTTGAATACTCGAATAATAACTTTTATTTTACGAAAATTCGATCAAAGGAAGATGGTCATCCCAACTTCCACCCAAATCAATAACACAAGCCCTTAGAATATCCTCTAGCGTTTGAATTGTACGCTCGCTTTGGCCATCTGTCTGAGGGTGATATGCAGTGCTGAAATTTAAACGAGTGCCTAAGGATTGCGGAAAGCTTTTCCAAAAATGCGATGTGTATCTTGTATCCCTATCAGAGATAATAGATACTGGCACACCGTGGAGAGATACTATCTCATCCACGTATAGCTGAGCTAGCTTATCGGAGCTGTGCGTTTCTTTAATAGGCCAGAAGTGGGCTGACTTGGTCAGTCTATCGACTATGACCCAAATTGTATCGTTTCCATGCTTTGTCTTCGGTAACTTAGTGATAAAATCCATTGTTAACATTTCCCATTTCCATGTGGGAAGTTCAGGCTGTTGTAGCAAACCTGACGGCTTCTGATGCTCAGCTTTAACTTGTTCGTACGTCAGACATTTAGCCACATAAGTGGCTATAGATTTCTTCAAACCTTTCCACCAATAATTTTCCTTTAAATCCTGGTACATCTTATCATTGTCAGGATGAACTGAATATTTCGAACTATGAGCTTCTTGAAGAATCACATTTCTAAGCCCTCCATGGATTGGAACCCAGATTCGACCATTCATCCTAAGGATTCCATCCATGCCATATGATAACTGCTCAGCAGTTATGCCTAACTTCTCATTCGGATAGTTAGTTTCTAAAACAGCTTCCTTTTGAGCAGCTAACAACCTTTCATTCAAGCTGTTCTTTAACTCATTGCTTTTGGCATTTATCCTAATAGGTTTGATCCTTTCTTTCCTGCTCAAAGCATCAGCGAGTACATTCGCTTTTCCTGGATGATATCGAATTTTGCAATCATAGTCATTCAAAGTTTCCATCCAACGACGCTGCCTCATGTTAAGATCTTTCTGGTTAAACAGATGTTGAAGGCTCTTGTGATCTGAATAAATCACACACTTAGTCCCATAAAGATAATGCCTCCAAAGTTTCAATGCAAATACAACGGAACCCAATTCCAAATCGTGGGTAGTGTAATTCTTCTCGTGCACCTTTAATTGACGGGAAGCATATGCAATAACCTTGCCCTTCTGCATAAGCACGCATCCCATACCTGTGTGCGATGTGTCGCAATAAACCACATTTTTTTCAATTCCTTCTAGCAATGTCAACACAGGAGCATTACTTAATTTCTGCTTAAGAATATCAAAGGATTCTTGCTACTTGGGACCCCAGTCAAACTTGACATTCTTGCGAGTTAGCGAAGTTAAAGGTGCGGCAATCCTTGAAAATTTTTCAATGAAACATCTATAGTAACCTGCTAGACATAAGAAGCTGCGAACTTCAGTAGGTGTTTTGGGCACTTGCCAATTCATAATCGCTTCAATCTTAGCGGGATCCACCTAGATTCCGCGCTCACTTACAACATGTCCAGGAAATTGGACTTCACGAAGCCAAAACTCACATTTGGAAAACTTGGCGTAGAGCTTCTCTTGTTGTAGAAGTTTAAGGATACACCAAAGATGTTTTTCATGGTCGGCTTGACTCTTCGAATAAATAAGTATGTCATCGATAAAGACAATGACATACTTGTCTAGATACGGCTTGCAAACGCGATTCATGAGATCCATGAATGCTGCAGGTGCATTAGTGAGCCCAAAAGCCATCACTAAGAACTCGTAGTGGCCATAGCGTATTCTGAACGCGGTCTTGTGTACGTATTCGTCTCTGACCTTCAACTGGTGATAACTTGACCTTAGATCGATCTTTGAAAAGTAACTTGCTCCTTGAAGTTGATCGAATAGATAGTCGATCCTGGGTAACGGATACTTGTTCTTGATTGTAACCTTGTTTAACTCGCGATAATTAATGCATAAACGCATTGAGCCATCCTTTTTCTTCACAAACAGAATCGGTGCTCCCCAAGGGGACGAGCTAGGTTGAATAAAACCCTTTTCTAACAAATCATCCAACTGTGTTCTCAATTCTATCATCTCAGTTGGTGCCAATCGATAAGGCGCTCTTGCAATTGGTGCTGCTCCATGAATGATATCGATTCTAAACTCCACTTACCTATCTGGAGGTAAACCAGGTAGTTCTTCAGGAAAAACGTCTGGATATTCAGAAATAACGGGGATGTCTTCAATCTTGGGCTTTGGTTTATCAACGGTTACCTGTGCCATATAAATGACACAACCTTTCTTTAAACACTTTGATGCCTTAAGCATAGACACTTGCTTGGGTAACCCGTATTGCGTATCTCCTTGAATTGTTAATGGCTCACCATAAGGAGTCTTGATAACCACTTGCTTCTTATCACATACAATTTGTGCTTGGACATGAGATAACCAATCCATGCCTACCACTATGTCGAATCCAGCCAATTTCAACGGAAGCAAGGATAACAGAAAAGAGTGATTCCTAATGGATATAAAACATCCATCTAGAATTGTTGAAGCAGTCTCTATAGTACGACCGGCCAATTCTACTTCATATTTTATGCTTTGAGTTTTAACAGGCAGACTTAATATTACAAAATTTATTGTCTACAAATGACTTGTCTACACCAGAATCAAACAACACTCTAGCATAAACCTAATTGATAAGAAAAGTACCTGTTATCACATTGTCGTTCTGTACCGCCTCCTGTGTGTTCATCTGGAAGATCCGAGCATTGGTCTTCTTAGCCTCTTCAGGCTTCTTTGGATTCTTAGGGCAATTGGTCTTAATGAGCCCCTTTTTGTTGCAACCATAACAGGTTGCATCCTTCATCTTTTTGCAATCCAAAGTTTTATGCTCTTTGGACTTGCAGATCCCACACCCATTAAGTTTTGACTGCGACTGCGATTTTGACTAGAATCTACATTTCCCAAAATGATGTTTCTGGCAGGTTTTACATTTGGGTTTCTCACCTGACTGTTGGTTGTCCTTTTTAAACCCAGAACCCTTCCTATGATCTGAGTTCCCCTTTCGTTTCTTGTCGGAGCGATGAGAACTCTCATCCTCCCGCTTTCGTTTTCCTTCCTCAACAGCTTTGACAGACTTGTTTCTGATAGCATTCAGTGTGAGAGATAGAGACAAATCTACCACTAACCTGAATGTGGTAGGTCTAGATGCTTTCATATTTCCCTTGATTTCTGGAGCTAGACCTCCAATAAAACGAGCTATGCGCTTTGGTTCCAGTGTGATTAAATAAGGAACCAATCGGGACATGGTGTTGAAACTTGTAAGGTATGCATGACAGTCCAAGTTCTTCATGACCAAAGTCAAGAATTCGGTTTCAATCCTTTCCACCTCATGATGAGGACATAAATTTTCCCTGATCAATGCAACAAACTGATCCCAAGATAAGTTATACAACGGAATCTTTCCTGCAGCTTGGATTAACGACCTCCACCAAGCTAAAGCTTCACCCTTAAATGATTGTGAAACAAACTTCACAATATCTTGTTCTGCACAACCACTGATATCAACCACAGTATCCATCTTGTCTAGCCATGTCATACAATCAATGGCCCCTTTTTCTCTTGTGAAGTCCCTTGGCTTGCAAGAGACGAAGTATTTATAAGAGCAGGTTTTAACACGTGGTTCCTGATTTAGCACTATCTGCTTAGACTGGACACTCCTTTGGTTTGATGAGTGATGAGAATCGTCTTTGTAAGATGTATGAGTCTTGGAAGGTGGTTTCGTATGAGGTACAGACTGAGTCCTTGTGACAACTCGTATTTCAGAACCTATCTTTGTGCTAAGTGTAGCATGTTTGAACATTACGTGATTATATGAATTTTGATGATTAATGAAATGTTATGTTTGATATTGTGTTATGTGAATGTATGTAACCCGGATCGCACAATTCTAACCCGATCGCACAAGCCCATTCGGGCCACATTCTTGTACTCGAACCATAAGGGCAGCCCACGAAGGGTTCGGCCCACTCCCCTTAGTTCGAATAGCACATAGGGTGTTAGTATAAATCCCACACTTTACCTAATCACACAAAGTTTACAAAACCCTACTCTCTCTCTCCCTCTCGAAGCCGACGGCAGCCACATCCCCTCTCCTCGAAGCTTTCTTGCTTGGATCAACTTTTGTGTTACCCTTCTAACCGGTTAGTGTATACTTTTAATTGCATGATTGATGATGTGTTGGCTTATATGTTTTACATGATGATTTAGAGATGGTATGCGTTTGATTGTAATGAAAATTGATGAAGTATGATGTTCTTGAAATCGGTCCACATGTGTAGCATGTTTTGAATTTTGTAGAGTTGATAATATTGTGTTAATGATCTAGAACCGATTGAATGATAACCGGCTGTGATATGTTACTGTTCGAATGAATTGTGGGGGGGATTGTTATGTTAGTATGCATGTTAGTGATCAGGAATATGAATCATGTTAACATGTTTAAGTGTTATGATTATTGTTCATGTTTTGATTATGTTTAGGTTTCATAAGGATTGAGGTTAAAACCCTTGTTTGATCGATTAATTGTATGAATGGAAACTGTTAGTGTTGTTGATTGATAACTGTCACACCCCCAAAATCCAGCTGCAGAGTACTACCGCTTGGAGGCGTGACTGACCAGGATCCAGCCACTAATCATATTGAACAAACATATGAGTAGTTATAAAAATCCAACCAATACAATTGGTGTTCAAACAAAACGTAGTTTAAGTTGCAAGCGGAAGCATAACGTTTAAAATCAAAACATAGGTTTAATTGTTTCAAGGTTTAACATGGCACACAGCTGTCCATGTCCACAACGATCCTCCTCCATGCAAGCTCCAGCTAAGTACCTAAAGACCTGCAAAGCATGTAGTAACGAGTCAACAACAAGTTGAGTGAGTTCACGGTTGGGTGTTCGTTTTAAGTTGTTTCGAAAACAGTTTCCTTTATCTGGCATCCTGCCGTGGGGGTTACCCCATAGTTAAAAACGTGACTTGTTTATTCCCGGTTACTCTAGCAATCCAGCCGTGGGGGCTACCCCGTGTTAGTTATCTGGCATTTCGGCCGTGGGGGCTACCCCATGTATATACTAGACTCGTTACCATATCGACTACTGACGTTAGTCATGTTTATGTGCCCTTAGCGTCGGTGTCTATCATCACCGACGTGCCATAGTCCATTAGTTCACGCCCGTCCTCTGCGGCACGGTGTGAGGTTTGTCAAACCTAAATAGCGCTATCTAACTAATGACCCGCTCGCCATTGGCCCGACGATTAAGTCGATATAAAAAGGAGGGACTTCGTGATAGAGTTTTGGTCTAGTACGAGTTATCTGTCCATGAGGACGAGGAATTACATTCCTGAACCAATGCTGTCCTACCCAAGGAGGACGAGGAATCCACGTTCCTTAACCCCATTCCTAACCCAGGGAATCCCATGCTTTGTAGAGGGTGTGAACTCACCTTGGTTTGCTCGGCAGATACACAGAAAAGTCAGTCAAGTTGTAAGTGGTCAACTACGTCCTAACATAGATACCAGTTAAGTCAGGTTCAAATCAAGTAGTGCACGTATTTTCTACACGTATTCATACCCAAGTAATGATCATGACATGCTCGTCTATCATGGCAAAACAACAACAGTGCACAACATACTCAATTAACAGTAGCACATACGGCCCATAAGTTCGGCCCAATCACTTAGGCCTGTAACAGTGGGAAAGTCCAATTAGCGTGTACATGCATATGGTCTCGAGTCGAGACTGTGCGGTCTCTAGTCGAGACTGTGCGGTCTCGAGTTGTAGCCCACAAGATCTCGAGTCGCAACTAAGGTGGTCTCGGGTCATGCATGTAGTGGTCTCGAGTCGCAACTGGACTCGCAAGTATGGTCTCGAGTCATGATGTTTGTGTGCTGGTAACGTGTGGTCTCGAGTCGAGACTATAGGTTCTCGACTCGCAACCTTATGTCGAAACCGTGATCTCGAGTTGACATGTGGTGATCTCGAGTCGAGACCGAAGGTCTCGGTTGGACATCTGCTGATTTCCTGACATATGTACTAAACCAATAGAATTACAATTTCATGAGATAATGTACTATCCAATGGTATTTCATAAACATGCTTCCTTGTCTCCTACTAACCAAAAACGGATCAAACATAGAAATTTCAAATATCTACAACACATTCATATCACATTCATGTTGTTCTTCATGCATTCAAGTAGTTCATCATGATCATTCAAACTTGTTCATCTTATCTTAGGGTTTTTAGCATTAATCATAATCATAACATGAACAACCATCAAAACACTTGAACATACTCATCTAATGGTTTCAAATCATCACATAACACCTCAAACTCGACTCTACACTAATCCGCTTACATGACATTATCAAATACATATGCAAGCCGGTTTCATGAACCTCAACAATAAGTGGTTTAGATCACATTTAGACACAAGATATTACTAGCTCATTATGTAATATATCCGAAATCAAAACATGTTAGCCGCATATATCATCATGTATAACATCATCATACGAAATAAACACCTAGCATGCATCACTAACCTATATCATTACACATCAACACCTTTAATCATATATAAACATGTATTTGCAAAGAAATCACTAACCGGTTCAAGTGTGGGTTCAAAGGTGTGAAGTAGTAATGGATGAAGCTTCCAAATGTGTGTGTGTGAGCCGATCTGAGAGCTCCTTGTGGTCACCGATTTGATCCGAGAAGAAGGAGAGGTGAGGTGATGTTTGATCTTTAGGGTTTTAGTGAGAGAGAGGAGGTAGGAGTGTGTGTGGATTGCCCAAAGAATGGCAAGGTTAGTTATCACTAAGGATTATATACTTGTTCCACATTGGTGCACCATAATGGGTTTCGGATGAAGTGCACGGCCCAACTGGCCCATATGTTGCACTGTTCACTCGAGACCACATGGTCTCGAGTCAAGTTCTTATGTCTCGGGTCGCATACATACAAGCATACATATAATCATAACACGTAATCACATAAGACGTTCACTTATATCATTAAACCAACAAGTTAACTAATCACACAACGTTCAAGCATGTTACATTAAGATACAACGAAAGGTTCTAAATTTTGAGTTGTCACATCATCCCCAAGTTGAAAGAAATTTCGTCCCGAAATTTGGTAAGCACTCACTGAGGAAGCTAGTTAAGTTGTATGGTTTTCCCGGTTTTCCTGGGGTGTCACATCCACCCCCCGTTGATCTGGAATTTCGTCCCGAAATTCCGTAGCTTCAGCCTCAGTAGTGGTGTTACTGTTTCCGAATAGTTGGGGATACTTTTGTTTCATCTGATCTTCGCGCTCCCAGGTGAACTCTGGCCCGCGACGCGAGTTCCAACGAACTCGATCGAGAGGTATTCTAGTGCTCTTGAGGACCTTAACATCCCGGTCCATGATTTCGACTGGTTCCTCGACGAATCGTAACTGCTCGTCGATAGTGAGTTCCTTCAGAGGAACTATGTGGGTCTCATCTGACAGACACTTCTTCAGATTCGACACGTGGAAAACGTTGTGAACTGCACCGAGTTCTGCTGGTAAGTTCAGTCTGTAGGCCACCCTGCCTATTTTCTCGATGATTTCGAAAGGTCCAACGTATCGTGGGTTAAGTTTGCCTCGTTTACCAAAACGAACCACACCCTTCCAGGGTGAGACTTTGAGTAGTACCCGCTCCCCAACCTGTAGCTCAAGTGGTTTCCTGCCCTTATCGGCGTAGACTTTCTGACGGTCACGAGCTGCCGCCATGCGTTTTCGCATTTGAGCGATTTGTTCGGTTGTGTCTACCACATGTTCTGGAGCAGTGATCTGACTATCCCCCACCTCTGCCCAACAAGGAGGTGACCGGCATTTACGTCCGTACAATGCCTCAAACGGAGCAGCTTTAATGCTGGTGTGGTAGGTATTATTGTATGAGAATTCCACAAGTGGCAGATGCTTTTCCCAGCTGTTGCCAAAGTCGATTACACATGCACGAAGCATGTCTTCTAAGGTTTGAATAGTGCGCTCGGACTGCCCGTCCGTCTGAGGGTGATATGCTGTGCTCATGTCTAATCGTGAGCCAAAGGATTTGTGCATTGCTTGCCACAGTTCTGAAGTAAATCGTGCATCACGATCTGAGATAATAGAGGTGGGCACCCCGTGCCTCGAAACAACTTCCTTGAGGTATATGTCTGCTAGAGTGGAGAACTTATCCGTTTCCTTGATAGCCAAGAAGTGAGCAGACTTTGTGAGTCGATCCACGATCACCCAAATAGTATCATTTCCGCGCTGAGATCTAGGCAGGCCAGTGACAAAGTCCATGGAAATTTGCTCCCATTTCCATTGTGGTATCTCTGGTTGTTGGAGTAGGCCTGAGGGTTTCTGATATTCAGACTTGACTCTCGCACAAGTCAAACACTTGCTGACGTAAGTCGCTATGTGGGCCTTCATGCTAGGTCACCAATACGTAGTTTTGATATCGTGGTACATCTTATCCGAACCAGGATGTACCGAGTTGCGAGACTTGTGTGCTTCATCCATCACAAGCTCTCGTAGGTTGCCATAGTGTGGGACCCAAATGCGTCCCGTTACGTAGTAAGCACCGTCTTCCTTCTGTTCTAAGCGTTGCCTTGAGCCGCGTAGGGCTTCAGCCCGGACGTTTTCTGGTTTCAGTGCTTCTATCTGAGCAGCTCGTATTTGGGAAGGAAGACTAGAATGGATCGTGAGTTGTAAAGCTCGCACGCGCTTAGGTGCAGTGTCCTTTCGACTGAGGGCGTCAGCCACAACATTGGCCTTGCCCGGGTGATACCTGATTGAGCACTCGTAGTCATTCAGTAGCTCGACCCACCGTCGTTGTCACATATTCAGTTCCTTCTGCTTGAAGATATGCTCGAGGCTCCTATGGTCGGTGTAGATGGCGCACTTGGTACCGTACAGGTAATGTCGCCATAACTTAAGTGCAAAAAGAACAGCTCCCAGCTCTAAGTCGTGTGTAGTGTAGTTTCTTTCATGAACTTTGAGTTGGCGTGAGGCGTAGACCATAACTTTATCTCGTTGCATCAGTGCACAACCAAGACCCTGAATTGATGCGTCGCAGTAAACCACAAAATCATCTGTGCCCTTTGGCAAGGAAAGGATAGGTGCGCTACAAAGTCTATCCTTTAGATGCTGAAATGCAATTTCCTGTGCATTTCCCCAGCGATAAACAACGCCTTTCTGTGTTAGCGAGGTGAGAGGTTGTGCGATCTTAGAAAAATCCTTAATGAACCTCCTGTAGTAACCTGCCAAACCCAAGAATTGGCGAATTTCCTTCGGTGTACGAGGTGCAGGCCAGTTCTTAATCGAGTCTACCTTGGATGGATCAACGTGAATCCCATCCTTGTTTACCACATGGCCTAGGAAATGGACTTCTCGAAGCCAGAAGTCGCATTTCGAGAACTTTGCATAAAGCTGTTCTGTTCGAAGGAGTTCCAGAATAAGTCGCAGATGTTGCTCGTGTTCCTCCTGACTCTTAGAATAGATCAGGATGTCGTCGATGAAGACTATAACGAACTTGTCCAGGTAAGGCTTGCACACTCGATTCATCAAGTCCATGAAAACCGCAGGTGCGTTTGTCAGTCCAAAAGGCATGACCAAAAACTCATAGTGTCCATATCGAGTTCTAAAAGCTGTTTTGGAGACGTCCTCTTCTCGGACTCTCAGCTGGTGATAACCCGTTCTCAAATCGATCTTCGAATAGTAGCTCGACCCTTGCAGCTGGTGGAACAAGTCGTCAATACGCGGTAGAGGATAACGGTTCTTCACCTTCACCTTGTTGAGTTCCCAGTAGTCGATGCACATTCTGAAGGTACCGTCCTTCTTCTTTACAAATAGTACTGGAGCTCCCCAGGGCGATGAGCTTGGACGAATAAAACCCTTATCCAAGAGTTCTTGTAGATGCGTAGAGAGTTCTTCCAACTCCGATGGAGCTAAGCGATAAGGTGCACGAGCTATAGGCGCAGCTCCGGGAGCTAGTTCAATCTGAAACTCGGCTTGGCGATGAGGCGGGAGACCAGGTAATTCCTCAGGATAGTCGCGTACGACTGGACAATCTTCTATCTTCTTCTCTTTTTCCGAGGTGTCAGTAATGAGAGCCAAAATGGCAGTGTGGCCCTTTCGCAAGCACTTCTGGGCCTTAAGGAGAGAGATGACGTTCTCAACGGCACTCCTTTTGTCGCCACGAATCAGGAGAGGTTCACTACCGGAACCTGGAATACGGAAAACCTTCTCATTGCAAAGGATCTCGGCTCGGTGTTGGGATAACCAATCCATCCCAATGACAACGTCGAAACTACCCAAGACGATAGGAATAAGGTCGATAGAGAAGGTCTAGTCAGCGAGAATGAGTTTACAACCCTTGACTACGTGTGTGGCTTCTAAACTCTTACCATTTGCTAGCTCTACAGTGTGCTTGTTGTTCAAAGGTGTTGGAATATTCTTAAGCATTTGACTAACTTCTAGTGACACGTAGCTAGTATCGGCACCCGAATCAAATAATACTGAAACATAAAAGTCGTCGAGAAGGAACTTACCCGCTACAACATTGGGGTCATTCCTTGCTTCACCTTGGCCAATCACGAACGCCCGCCCCCTGGCACCATTGTTGCTGTTGCTCCCATCGTTACCATTCCTCTGATTATTGTTGTGGTTGTCGCGTTTCTGCCTCATCTGCGGACAGTTCCTCTTAAGATGGCCTTCAGCCCCACAACGGAAACACCCCTTTTTACTACCCTGCTGCTGCTGTTGGTTTCGGTTTGTAGGATATGGGCTCCTGCAATCTCTCGCCACGTGTCCCGTCCTCATGCACCGATGGCAACACGATTCCGCACATGACCCGGCGTGGTGTTGACGGCACTTACGGCATTCCGGCTTATTCCCAAGGTATCCCCCTTGGTTTTGGTAGTTAGGCCCTTGATGTACGAGTTTCCTGTGCGGGTCCTGTTGTATAGGGCTACGACCCTCCCCCTGGTGATCACCCCAAATATGCTTGGTGTTAATAAGAGCAATTGCATTAGATGAGTTACGCTTGGGCAACTTCCCCTCTCCCACTGCCTGATCAGTGAGCTGGTGCGCCAAACGAACGACTTGCTGGATTGTGGAAAGGTTGGCCGCAATTACAGACCCTTGGATTTCCGGGGCTAAGCCTCTGAGGTATAGCTCGATTCATCTAGAAATGGGTTGTGACAAGTTAGGACATAGGGCAGCCAAGTCGTTGGACCTTTTTGTGTACGCTTCGATCTCTGATCCTTTCATCTTCAAACCATAATACTCTATTTCAAGTTTTAGAATGTCATCCGGGTTACAGAATTCCTCCTTGATCAAATCCTTGAAGTCGCTCCAGGGGGTGGCATTCGCATCCGCCAATCCGAGCATCTGAACTTGTGTGTTCCACCAAGAATACGCTTTCCCTCGCAAGGTACTAGCAGCGTACTCCACTCGTTTGCTGGTGGGGCTTTTGCTTTCTTCGAATGCAGATTCGATCCTTCGAATCCAGTGTAGGAGACCTATCGCTCCTTCAGTGCCACTGAAGGTACTAGGTCGACAATCCATAAAGGCCCTGAAAGTGCTCATAGGTGGCTGAGCATATTGGCCTGTCGTGGGTGTAAGAAGGGACAAGGTTAAGCACAAGTGTTGGTTTACGAGAGTAGGACCTAAAGATCCTAGAGTAAGTTTCGACTGCAGGATATACCTCCTGCGTGTGCGGCTGCAAGTGCCGCAACAACTTGTTCGTTAATCAGAGCCGTCAACTGGGCTTGTGTAATGTTAATGCGTCCAGACATGATCTTCATATCAAGAGGAACGTGAGTGAGAGGGGTTCGCGAAAATGCGATGACAGAAGTGAGTAAGTACACACGTGTTCAAGCAACAGTAGTTATACTAACCAAGCATACCATGAGCAATGTACCATGTAACTAACAGGTAGGCAATATATACACAGATCATATCACCTAGAATGTTGAGCCTTGCATGTGGAGTGAAGCGTCGTTGTGGATCGTAGAGCACTGTACAGGTTATAGTCTGATTTTAATAAAACTTTTCCCTTATTAAAACCAAGTTCACTATAACCAATGGCTCTGATACCAATCTGTCACACCCCCAAAATCCACCTGCGGAGTACTACCGCTTGGAGGCGTGACTGACCAGGATCCAGCCACCAATCATATTGAACAAACATATGAGTAGTTATAAAAATCCAACCAATACAATTGGTGTTCAAACAAAACGTAGTTTAAGTTGCAAGCGGAAGCATAACGTTTAAAATCAAAACATAGGTTTAATTGTTTCAAGGTTTAACATGGCACACAGCTGTCCATGTCCCACAACGATCCTCCTCCATGCAAGCTCCAGCTAAGTACCTAAAGACCTGCAAAGCATGTAGTAACGAGTCAACAACAAGTTGAGTGAGTTCACGGTTGGGTGTTCGTTTTAAGTTGTTTCGAAAACAGTTTCCTTTATCTGGCATCCTGCCGTGGGGGTTACCCCATAGTTAAAAACGTGACTTGTTTATTCCCGGTTACTCTGGCAATCCAGCCGTGGGGGCTACCCCGTGTTAGTTATCTGGAATTTCGGCCGTGGGGGCTACCCCATGTATATACTAGACTCGTTACCATATCGACTACTGACATTAGTCATGTTTATGTGCCCTTAGCGTCGGTGTCTATCATCACCGACGTGCCATAGTCCATTAGTTCACGCCCGTCCTCTGCGGCACGGTGTGAGGTTTGTCAAACCTAAATAGCGCTATCTAACTAATGACCCGCTCGCCATTGGCCCGGCGATTAAGTCGATATAAAAAGGAGGGACTTCGTGATAGAGTTTTGGTCTAGTACGAGTTATCTGTCCGTGAGGACGAGGAATTACATTCCTGAACCAATGCTGTCCTACCCAAGGAGGATGAGGAATCCACGTTCCTTAACCCCATTCCCAACCCAGGGAATCCCATGCTTTGTAGAGGGTGTGAACTCACCTTGGTTTGCTCGGCAGATACACAGAAAAGTCAGTCAAGTTGTAAGTGGTCAACTACGTCCTAACATAGATACCATTTAAGTCAGGTTCAAATCAAGTAGTGCACGTATTTTCTACACGTATTCATACCCAGGTAATGATCATGACATGCTCGTCTATCATGGCAAAACAACAACAGTGCACAACATACTCAATTAACAGTAGCACATACGGCCCATAAGTTCGGCCCAATCACTTAGGCCCGTAACAGTGGGAAAGTCCAATTAGCGTGTACATGCATATGGTCTCGAGTCGAGACTGTGCGGTCTCTAGTCGAGACTGTGCGGTCTCGGTTGTAGCCCACAAGATCTTGAGTCGCAACTAAGGTGGTCTCGGGTCATGCATGTAGTGGTCTCGAGTCGCAACTGGACTCGCAAGTATGGTCTCGAGTCATGATGTTTGTGTGCTGGTAACGTGTGGTCTCGAGTCGAGACTATAGGTTCTCGACTCGCAACCTTATGTCGAAACCGTGATCTCGAGTTGACATGTGGTGATCTCGAGTCGAGACCGAAGGTCTCGGTTGGACATCTGCTGATTTCCTGACATATGTACTAAACCAATAGAATTACAATTTCATGAGATAATGTACTATCCAATGGTATTTCATAAACATGCTTCCTTGTCTCCTACTAACCAAAAACGGATCAAACATAGAAATTTCAAATATCTACAACACATTCATATCACATTCATGTTGTTCTTCAGGCATTCAAGTAGTTCATCATGATCATTCAAACTTGTTCATCTTATCTTAGGGTTTTTAGCATTAATCATAATCATAACATGAACAACCATCAAAACACTTGAACATACTCATCTAATGGTTTCAAATCATCACATAACACCTCAAACTCGACTCTACACTAATCCGCTTACATGACATTATCTAATACATATGCAAGCCGGTTTCATGAACCTCAACAATAAGTGGTTTAGATCATATTTAGACACAAGATATTACTAGCTCATTATGTAATATATCCGAAATCAAAACATGTTAGCCGCATATATCATCATGTATAACATCATCATACGAAATAAACACCTAGCATGCATCACTAACCTATATCATTACACATCAACACCTTTAATCATATATAAACATGTATTTGCAAAGAAATCACTAACCGGTTCAAGTGTGGGTTCAAAGGTGTGAAGTAGTAATGGATGAAGCTTCCAAATGTGTGTGTGTGAGCCGATCCGAGAGCTCCTTGTGGTCACCGATTTGATCCGAGAAGAAGGAGAGGTGAGGTGATGTTTGATCTTTAGGGTTTTAGTGAGAGAGAGGAGGTAGGAGTGTGTGTGGATTGCCCAAAGAATGGCAAGGTTAGTTATCACTAAGGATTATATACTTGTTCCACATTGGTGCACCATAATGGGTTTCGGATGAAGTGCACGGCCCAACTGACCCATATGTTGCACTGTTCACTCGAGACCACATGGTCTCGAGTCAAGTTCTTATGTCTCGGGTCGCATACATACAAGCATACATATAATCATAACACGTAATCACATAAGACGTTCACTTATATCATTAAACCAACAAGTTAACTAATCACACAACGTTCAAGCATGTTACATTAAGATACAACGAAAGGTTCTAAATTTCGAGTTGTCACAATAACTTTATAAATGGAAACCATATAACTGATTGCCATGATTTCGGATATTATACAACCAATCGCACAAGTTTGTCGGTCGCACAAGATCAAGTCACACGAGACCTGATCTGATCGCACAAGCTCCCAATCACACAAGATAGGTACAACTGTTTAAGCTCACAGTATAAGTTAGATTTGCATGATCGCACAAGACCTGGTGGATCGCATAAGACGGTGCCGATCGCACAAGGCTTAGGCCTCACACAAACAACTGAATAACATTACTGTTGGGCCTCAAAGCCCAAGTCCAGTCGCACAAGCTGAACTGGACCGCACAAGACTAAAACAAATTGAATTGGGCCGCACAAGCCATTGGGCTTATTCATAAACTGGGTCGGGTGAGTAATGGATCGCACAACATGATGTGGGTCGCACAAGGCTGTGCTGACCGCACAACATGTTGGGCCGGGGTGTTTAGTTGGGTTATGTTAGTGAACCGCACCAATGGTTCGGCCCAAACTATTGAATCGCACAAGCTTGAATATGTTATGTACTTGACTGTTAATGTGTTGCCATGATCAATATGTGTTCGTAACCTGTTAGCTTACGTGTAAACTTATGTGCACTACTTGAACCTAGACCTGACTTGTATGGTAACCATGTTAGGACGTGGTTGACCTTAGCAGCTCGATTAACCTTTCGTTTATCTGCCGAGCTAACCTAAGGTGAGTTCACACTTTCTACAAAGCATGGGATTCCCAGGGATTGGGGATGGGTTAAGGAATATGGATTCCTCGTCCTCCTTGGGTAGGACAGTATGGGTTAAGGAATATAACTTTCTTGTCCTCTTGGACAGTTTAAATTTCACTAGACCAAAACTCTATCACGAAGTCCCTCCTTTTTATATCGACTTAATCGCCGGGCCAATGGCGAGCGGGTCATTAGTTAGATAGCGCTATTTAGGTCTGACAAGCCTCACACCGTGCTGCAGAGGACGGGCGTGAACTAATGGATCTGGGCACGTCATTGATGATAGACATTGACGCTAAGGGCACATAAACATGACTAAAGTCAGTGGTCGATATGGTAACGAGTCTAGTAGTATAAACATGGGGTAGCCCCCACGGCTGGATTGCCAGAGTGAATGGGATAAACAAATCACGTTTTCAACTATGGGGTAACCCCCACGACAAGTATGCCAGTTAAAGGAAACTATGTTTTTGGAATAACTTAAACCAACACCCAACTGTGAACTCGCTCAACTTTGTTGTTGACTTGTTACTACATGCTTTACAGGTCACTAGGTACTTAGCTGGAGCTTGCATGGGGAAGAGTCGTTGTGGGACATGGACAGCTGTGTGCCATGTTAAACATTGAAACATTTAAGCTTATGTTTTGGTTTTAAACATTATGCTTCAGCTTGCAACTTAAACTATGTTTGTTTGGACACCAATTGTATTGGTTGGATTTTTTTTTATTTACTTACATGCTTGTTTAATATGATTGGTGGCTTGATCCTGGTCATGTCACTCCTCCAAGCGGTGATACTCCGCTTGTGGATTTTGGGGGTGTGACAGATTGGTATCAGAGCCATTGGTTATAGTGAACTTGGTTTTAAAAAGGGAAAAGCTTTTTGACAAAACCAGACTATAACCTGTACAGTGCTCAACAATCCACAACGACACTTCACTCCACGTGCAAGGCTCAACACTATAGGTGATATGATTATGTCTATGTTGCCTACTTGCTAGATTCATAGTACATTGCTCATGGTATGCTTGGTTAGTATAACAACTGTTGCTTGAACTCTGTGTGCTTACCCTCTTCTGTCACTCCACGTTTACACACTTGCGCGACACTTTCCTTACTTGTGTTTTCTTCGATGTGAAGATCATGAGTGGACGCCTGAACTTAACTCAAGCCCAGCTGACAGCTTTGATCAATGAACAAGTTGCTGCGGCACTTGCAGCCGCTCAGGCAGGAGGTATACCCTGCCATTTCAACTCACTCTAGGATCTCTAGGTCCTACTCTCATGAACCAACCTTTGTGTTAAACTTTATCCTTTCTTACTCTCACGGCAGGTCAACCTGCACAACCTCCTGTGTGCATTTTCAAGACCTTTATGGACTGTTGACCTAGTACCTTTAGTGGTACCGAAGGAGCTGTAGGTCTCCTCCACTGGTTTGAGAAGCTCGAATCTGTTTTTGAGATGTGTGAATGCCCTGAGGCTCGCAGGGTTAAGTATGCTACTGGTACTCTCGAGGGTGTAGCGCTCACGTGGTGGAACGCTCAGGTCCAAATGCTGGGGTTGGTTGCTGCCAACGCCACTCCATGGAACAATTTTAAGGAATTGATCAAGGAAGAGTACTGCAATCGTGATGACATCCATAAGCTGGAGGTAGAGTTCTTCAACTTAAAGATGACGGGGTCAGAAATTGAAGCGTACACAAAAAGATCGAATGAGCTAGCTATTTTGTGTCCTACTATGGAGGATCCTCCCATCAAACGCATCGAGCTGTACCTCAAAGGCTTAGTACCAGAGATTCAAAGTCATGTGACTTCAGCTAACCTCGCCACTATCCAGCAAGTTGTTCAACTGGCTCATCGTCTCACTGATCAGGCGGTGGAGCAGAACAGGTTACCAAAGCGCATTAGTGCTACTACTTCTGATACTCCCAGCGACAACAAGCGTAAATGGGATGGAACTTCAAGCAAAGGTTCAACTTCTGTTCAGTCTCAGCAGAGAAGGACTGACAACTACAAGAGCCCTAGTCAGCAATCATCTGGTAGCCAAGGTCAAGGTGAGTACAGGGGAATTCACCCCAAATGCAATCGTTGTAACCTACACCACAGCGGGCCATGCACCAGGAGTAACTGTCATCGGTGCAACAAGCCAGGCCACGCCACAAAGGATTGCAGAAGTTTACGCCCCGCGAATCAGAACCGTCAACAACAACCCCCACAGAATCAACGCCAGCAGCAGCAGCAACAAGGTACCAACAGAGGATGCTTTCAGTGTGGAGCTGAAGGCCACTTCAAGAGAGACTGTCCCCAACTGAACCAGAATCAGAACAACAACAATAATAACAACCAGGGGAATGGAAACAACTGGGGTAACAACGGCAATGGTGCTAGGGGTCGTGTTTTTTGTGATTGGACAAGGTGATGCAAGGAACGATCCCAATGTCATGTAAGTTCCTATTGGACGACTTTTATGTTACTGTTTTATTGGATTCGGGTGCCGATACTAGCTACGTGTCCATAAAAGTTAGTCAAATGCTTAAGCGTACCCCAACACTTTTGAACACCAAGCACACTTTAGAGCTAGCTAATGGAAAGAGTTTAGAGGCCACACACGTAGTCAAGGGTTGTAATCTTTTTCTTGCTAATCAGGCCTTCTCTATCAACCTCATTCCTATCGTCCTGGTAGCTTCGACGTTGTCATTGGGATGGATTGGTTATCCCAACATCAAGCAGAGATTCTTTGCAACGAGAAGATTGTCTGTATTCCTCGGGCAGGTGATGAACCTCTCATGATTCGTGGCGATAAGAGTGGTGCTGTTGTGAGCATCATCTCTTTCCTTAAGGCCCAGAAGTGTTTGAGAAAGGGCCACACTGCTATTTTGGCTCTCGTTACTGACACCTCGAAGAAAGAGGAGAAGATAGAAGATATTCCTATTGTACGCGACTATCCTGAGGTATTTCCTGAGGAATTACCTGGTCTTCCGCCTCATCGCCAGGTCGAGTTTCAAATCGAGCTAGCCCCTGGAGCAGCGCCAATAGCTCGAGCACCTTATCGTTTAGCCCCATCAGAATTGGAAGAACTGTCCACGCAACTACAAGAGCTTTTGAATAAGGGTTTTATTCGTCCTAGCTCTTCGCCATGGGGAGCTCCAGTGCTATTTGTGAAGAAGAAAGACGGTACCTTCAGAATGTGTATTGACTACCGCGAACTCAACAAGGTGACGGTGAAGAATCGCTATCCTCTTCCAAGCATTGATGACCTATTCGACCAGTTTCAAGGTTCGAGTTTCTATTTAAAGATTGATTTGAGGTCGGGATATCACCAGCTGAGAGTCCGAGAAGAGGACGTCTCCATAACAGCCTTTAGAACTCGTTATGGACACTACGAGTTTTTGGTCATACCTTTTGGGCTGACAAACGCACCTGCGGTCTTCATGGACCTTATGAACAGAGTGTGCAAACCTTACCTAGATAAGTTCGTTATAGTTTTCATCGACGACATCCTGATCTATTCTAAGAGTCAGGAGGAACACGAGCAGCATCTACGACTTATTTTAGAACTTCTTCGAACAGAGCAACTGTATGCAAAGTTCTCGAAATGCGACTTCTGGCTTCGTGAAGTCCATTTCCTAGGCCACGTGGTAAACAAGGATGGGATTCATGTTGATCCATCCAAGGTAGACTCGATCAAGGACTGGCCTGCACCTAGAACACCAACAGAAATTCGCCAATTCTTGGGTTTGGCGGGTTACTACAAAAGGTTTATCAAGGATTTTTCCATGATTGCGCAACCTCTCACCTCACTAACTCAAAAAGGTGTCATCTATCGTTGGGGTGATGCACAGGAATCAGCATTCCAGCACTTAAAGGATAGACTTTGTAGCGCACCTATTCTTTCATTGCCAGAGGGCACAGACGATTTTGTGGTTTATTGCGACGCATCCATTCAGGGACTTGGATGTGTGCTGATGCAACGTGGCAAGGTCATTGCTTATGCGTCACGCCAACTTAAGATTCACGAAAGGAACTACACTACACACGATTTGGAGCTGGGAGTTGTTGTTTTCGCACTCAAGATATGGAGACATTACCTGTACGGTACCAGGTGCACCATTTACACCGATCACAGGAGTCTCGAGCATATCTTCAAGCAAAAGGAGTTAAACATGCGTCAACGTCGATTGGTCGAGCTATTGAATGATTACGAATGTGCCATCAAGTACCATCCAGGCAAAGCCAATGTTGTGGCCAACGCCCTCAGTCGAAAGGACACTACGCCTAAGCGCGTGCGAGCATTACAACTTACCATCTAGTCTAGTCTTCCTTCACAGATACGAGATGCTCAGGTTGAAGCATTGAAACCAGAAAACGTCAGGGCTGAAGCCCTACGCGGCTCAAGGCAACGGTTAGAACAAAAGGAAGACGACGCATACTATGTAACAGGACGCATCTGGGTCCCACTCTATGGGAACTTAAGAGAACTTGTAATGGATGAAGCGCACAAGTCTCGTTACTCAGTACATCCTGGTTCGGATAAGATGTACCATGATCTCAAAACTACATACTGGTGGCCTAGAATGAAAGCCCACATAGCAACCTACGTCAGTAAATGTTTGACTTGTGCGAGAGTCAAAGTCGAATACCAGAAACCCTCAGGCCTACTTCAACAACCAGAGATACCACAATGGAAATGGGAGGAAATTTCCATGGATTTCGTTACTGGCCTGCCTAGATCTCAACGTGGAAATGATACTATTTGGGTGATCGTGGATCGACTCACAAAGTCTGCACACTTCTTGGCTATCAAAGAAACTGACAAGTTCTCTACTTTAGCAGACGTTTACTTGAAGGAAGTGGTTTCGAGGCACGGGGTGCCCACCTCCATTATCTCTGATCGTGATGCGCGTTTTACTTCGGAACTGTGGCAAGCAATGCACAAGTCTTTTGGTTCTCGATTAGATATGAGCACAACATATCACCCGCAGACGGATGGGCAGTCTGAACGCACCATCCAGACCCTTGAAGACATGATTCGTGCATGTGTTATTGATTTTGGCAATGGTTGGGAGAAACATCTACCATTAGTGGAATTCTCGTATAATAACAGTTACCACACCAGCATCCAGGCTGCTCCGTTTGAGGCATTATACGGGCGTAAATGCCGATCACCTCTTTGTTGGGCAGAGGTGGGGGATAGTCAGATCACTGGCCCAGAACTTGTGGTAGACACAACAGAAAGGATTGTTCAAATACGACAACGAATGGCGGCAGCTCGTGACCGCCAGAAAAGCTACGCTGATAAGGGCAGGAAACCACTCGAGTTCCAGGTTGGGGATCGAGTGCTACTTAAAATCTCACCCTGGAAGGGTGTTGTTCGTTTTGGTAAACGAGGCAAGCTAAATCCACGATACGTTGGACCGTTTGAAATCATTGAGAAAATAGGCAGGGTGGCCTACAAACTGAACCTACCAGCAGAACTCAGTGGAGTTCACAACGTTTTCCACGTGTCGAATCTGAAGAAGTGTCTGTCAGATGAGACCCTCATAGTTCCTTTGAAGGAACTCACTATCGACGAGCAGTTGCGATTCGTCGAGGAACCAATAGAGATTACTGACCGAGATGTGAAGATTCTCAAGCGTACTAGAATTCCTCTCGTTCGAGTTCGTTGGAACTCCCATCATGGCCCAGAGTTCACCTGGGAGCGTGACGTGATGTCGTGGTCACAATCAAATTTAATCCAATTACTACTAAATAGATAGTGGTAAGTGGGTATCGAACACAGGGAGTTTGTGGAATGTATGTTATCTAAGTGTATATCTAACTTGACTAAATTAATCTAATTTCAAATAAAATAAATTCAAGAGTGGGTTTGATTGGTTGATTTTTAAAACTAAGACTACTATTCTAATTGCAAAATGGAAGTGTTTTGGTTGTAAACAAATTAGAGACGAGTGACCATCTTTAGTTTCCGGTTTGCTTCAACATTTGTGCTATCATTCACTAGAAAGAACTACATAGACATAGTTCATGTGAAATTACTTGTTGTGATAAAAGGGAACTAAGTACTCAGATTCCTAGAATGTGAGGTTGTTACCCGATGACCAATTGACCCTTACCCGATCCTAGTTCTACCCATGATATCTCGATTGCCAACGGCACCAAGAACATATGGTTTCAAAATAGAATAATCATAAGCATCAACAATTTACAAGCAAATAAGAACACACCATGATAAATAAAACATAAATTCACTTAACCATTCTAGAAATATGAAATCAAGCACAATTGTCTCTACAAACCTTCAACTAAAGATGACCATAAAGAGTTTAGCCATTCATGGCTAGAACAACCATCTTCACAATTAGTTCAATGTTCATATGGATTAAAAACACTAACAAGATGTTTATAAATTGTTTCAAGCCCTCCAGAACACCCAAAATTCATCTCTAAAGTGTATGTAACCGAATGGGAATCATTGGTACTCAAAAGACATCATAAAATGCCAATAAATGGGGCAGTTACAACTTTTACGCAGGTCAGACCCATAACCTACGGCCCTCCGCCGTAGGTTACAGTCAATAAAACTCTTACGGTGGGCCAGAACTGAGCTACGGTGGACCAAAAAACACAGTGAGGGCCGTAACCTACGGCCAGGAGCCGTAGGTTACGACGGCACCAGATTTCGTTTTCTTGTTTTCTTCATAACTTTCTCGTTTCAACTCCGTTTTCTTCGCTGTTTTCGTCCACGTTCTCGTAATTTCATCCTCTATCATGTGATGTTCTTAGTTCTTCAATTCCAATATTTTATTTTTTATTGATGCTCCAAATTCCTTCCCTTTTAAGCTCCATTTACACCTGCACGTCCAAACAACTAGTAGTTACCAAGTTCAAACAATTAAACTTGTAAAGCATGGGATTTTAATCTTTTTAAGGTACTTAAGGGTTGTCCTACGGACCACCCGTCAGAGCGCAAAGACCAAATGAAACAAAAGTATCCCCAATTGTTCGACAACAGTACAACCACTACTGAGGCTGAAGCTACTGCGGAATTTCGGGACGAAATTCCAAACCAACGGGGGAAGGATGTGACACCCCAGGAAAACCATGCAACTTAAGTAGCTTCCTCAGTGAGTACGTACCAAATTTCGGGACGAAATTTCTTTCAACTTGGGGATAATGTGACAACTCGTATTTCAGAACCTATCTTTGTGCTAAGTGTAGCATGTTTGAACATTACGTGATTATATGAATTTTGATGATTAATGAAATGTTATGTTTGATATTGTGTCATGTGAATGTATGTAACCCGGATCGCACAATTCTAACCTGATCGCACAAGCCCATTCTGGCCACATTCTTGTACTCGAACCATAAGGGCAGCCCACGAAGGGTTCGGCGCACTCCCCTTAGTTCGAATAGCACATAGGGTGTTAGTATAAATCCCACACTTTACCTAATCACACAAAGTTTACAAAACCCTACTCTCTCTCTCCCTCTCGAAGCCGACGGCAGCCACATCCCCTCTCCTCGAAGCTTTCTTGCTTGGATCAACTTTTGTGTTACCCTTCTAACCGGTTAGTGTATACTTTTGATTGCATGATTGATGATATGTTGGCTTAT
This sequence comes from Helianthus tuberosus, assembly GCA_030545235.1. NCBI lineage: Eukaryota > Viridiplantae > Streptophyta > Magnoliopsida > Asterales > Asteraceae > Helianthus > Helianthus tuberosus. Next base: position 30,010,675 of record CM060379.1, on the reverse strand, counting down.
ATGTTTTACATGATGATTTAGAGATGGTATGCGTTTGATTGTAATGAAAATTGATGAAGTATGATGTTCTTGAAATCGGTCCACATGTGTAGCATGTTTTGAATTTTGTAGAGTTGATAATATTGTGTTAATGATCTAGAACCGATTGAATGATAACCGGCTGTGATATGTTCCTGTTCGAATGAATTGTGGGGGGGGGGGATTGTTATGTTAGTATGCATGTTAGTGATCAGGAATATGAATCATGTTAACATGTTTAAGTGTTATGATTATTGTTCATGTTTTGATTATGTTTAGGGTTCATAAGGATTGAGGATAAAACCCTTGTTTGATCGATTAATTGTATGAATGGAAACTGTTAGTGTTGTTGATTGATAACTTTATAAATGGAAACCATATAACTGATTGCCATGATTTCAGATATTATACAACCAATCGCACAAGTTTGTCGGTCGCACAAGATCAAGTCACACAAGACCTGATCTGATCGCACAAGCTCCCAATCACACAAGATAGGTACAACTGTTTAAGCTCACAGTATAAGTTAGATTTGCATGATCGCACAAGACCTGGTGGATCGCACAAGACGGTGCCGATCGCACAAGGCTTGGGCCTCACACAAACAACTGAATAACATTACTGTTGGGCCTCAAAGCCCAAGTCCAGTCGCACAAGCTGAACTGGACCGCACAAGACTAAAACAAACTGAATTGGGCCGCACAAGCTATTGGGCTTATTCATAAACTGGGCCGGGTGAGTAATGGATCGCACAACATGATGTGGGTCGCACAAGGCTGTGCTGACCGCACAACATGTTGGGCCGGGGTGTTTAGTTGGGTTATGTTAGTGAACCGCACAAATAGTTTGGCCCAAACTATTGAATCGCACAAGCTTGAATATGTTATGTACTTGACTGTTAATGTGTTGCCATGATCAATATGTGTTCGTAGCCTGTTAGCTTACGTGTAAACTTATGTGCACTACTTTAACCTAGACCTGACTTGTATGGTAACCATGTTAGGACGTGGTTGACCCTAGCAGCTCAATTGACCTTTCGTTTATCTGCCGAGCTAACCTAAGGTGAGTTCACACTTTCTACAAAGCATGGGATTCCTAGGGGTTGGGGATGGGTTAAGGAATATGGATTCCTCGTCCTCCTTGGGTAGGACAGTATGGGTTAAGGAATATAACTTCCTCGTCCTCTTGGACAGTTTAAATTTCACTAGACCAAAACTCTATCACGAAGTCCCTCCTTTTTATATCGACTTAATCGCCGGGCTAATGGCGAGCGGGTCATTAGTTAGATTGCGCTATTTAGGTCTGACAAGCCTCACACCGTGCCGCAGAGGACGGGCATGAACTAATGGATCTGGGCACGTCAATGATGATAGACATTGACGCTAAGGTCACATAAACATGACTAAAGTCAGTGGTCGATATGGTAACGAGTCTAGTAGTATAAACATGGGGTAGCCCCCATGGCTGGATTGCCAGAGTGAATGGGATAAACAAATCACGTTTTCAACTATGGGGTAACCCTCATGGCAAGGATGCCAGTTAAAGGAAACTATGTTTTTGGAATAACTTAAACCAACACCCAACTGTGAACTCGCTCAACTTTGTTGTTGACTCGTTACTACATGCTTTGCAGGTCACTAGGTACTTAGCTGGAGCTTGCATGGGGAAGAGTCGTTGTGGGACATGGACAGCTGTGTGCCATGTTAAACATTGAAACGTTTAAACTTATGTTTTGGTTTTAAACATTATGCTTCCGCTTGCAACTTAAACTATGTTTGTTTGGACACCAATTGTAATGGTTGGATTTTTTTTTATTTACTTACATGCTTGTTCAATATGATTGGTGGCTTGATCCTGGTCATGTCACGCCTCCAAGCGGTGATACTCCGCGTGTGGATTTTGGGGGTGTGACAGTCCTGGTGCGAGTACCGCTTGATTCTTTAAATTGTCTGTCGAGGGCTCGAGTAACAGCATTATCTATTAATGCTTGTAGGTCTGCACCAGCTACATTAACTCTGGTGGTATCGTTTCTCTCCCTGGGGTGACTGTTAACCTCATCTGATTCAGCCATGTAGCTTGATTGCTACATAAAAATGATGACAATGATTTATTCAGAAGTCTTATTATGGAATTTATCATTTTTGATGATTCATTAACCATGGTAAATACAAACCATATTGGTTAATTTGTTGGTCATATTTATTTGAGATTTTCATTATAATTTATCCCTAGTTATAAACTATTAAAGATATTAAAATGGCACAAAAGGCCTAGTCACAAGGACAGTTTTAAAATTGTAAGCCATGATCTTATAAGATCTAGGCATTAAGGTTTTAATATAATTCTTCACCTTTTCTTGACAGGGAGTCATAGACTACAACTGTCTTTTGTCTTATTGGACAATGAATATGGCCCGCAGGCACTTTATCACTAATAGATATTTAAATTTTGTGAGAATAAGAAATTGGAAGAATCCAATACAAAGATGACTAGTGTGATTTTATCGAATCACCTTTGCCAGGAGTGCTAACATGGTTTCAGATGTTAACAAGGATTTGAATCTTAAAAAGGTTTTACCATCAGGGCCATGTCTAAAATGACATGTGGGCTAGGTTATACCTTCAAGATTTCTCTTAATATTTTATTGGCAGATTAAATTTTAAAATGGAAGTGATATTTTGATTTATTTCATAATATATTCATGTATATATATATAATGACAAATGAAAATTTTAAAATAAAACATTCCATAAATTGAAAGAGTACATAATTGCCCTAAACGGGACTTTTAAATAAATAACATTGTCCTCGCAGGGACAAAAATAAAAAGATAAGTCCACGCAGGGACCAAGTACATAAATGAAATGTCCACATAGGGACTTAATTGAAAGTAAAAATTACAAATCAAATAAATAAGGAATTTCAATAATCCCTCTTCTTCCCCTTTATCAGGTTTGCCAAAACCTTAAGCAGACCCTGGAGGCTCCTACGCTCCTCCTGAACCTGTTGCTCCACCACGTGCAACCGTTGATGGATTTCCTGCTGCTGCGGCGGCTGGATTTGAGGCGGCTGCGGCGGCTGCTGCTTCTGCTGTGGTTGAGGAGGTGGTGGGTATTAATACCCATAGGCTGGGTACCCAGTTTGGTACAAAGCTGCGAAGGGTCCTTCAGGGTGGAGAGCATTATAGTTTGCCGCTTCAAGGTACGGGTCGACTGAAGGGGCATTGAAGTAATTATAACCCGAATAAGCCTACTGCTCAAACGGGTTATACGCTGCTACATCGGGGTAAGAAGGAATTGGGTTATCATAACCCATGGGCGGTGGTAGTGCGACTGGAGCAGAGTCGACCTCAGAAACTGGGTTTGAAGGCCCACCCATTTGCGGGTCTTCGTACAACGGGGGGTAGTGACTGCCGCTGGAGTGTTGGGGGGTGCTGAAATGGACATTCGTGCACCTGATCTTCTTCGCCTCGGTGGTTCTAGAGGCAGTTGATGTTCTGGCGGCGGCGGTCGCGGTGGCGTAGCCGCCTGAAAATGCGGGTCCTCGGAAGGGACCTGTTGGTGAGGAGGTGAGTCGTGGTGAGAGGGAGTATACTCCCACTTGTATGTAGCCCATCTCTCAGCGAAAATGTCTGGACCGCTGTAAGGCGAACCTTGAAAGGATGATCCGCTGGATATCTCGATGGGATGCGTTGGCGTCCCGGTCGGCGGGTCTGGATCCTCGTCCATTTCCATATCCTGCATCTCAGGATAGTGATCAACTGGTCCCAGAGGGTTTGGACCCTCTGGTTCTTGCACCTAGTTCATCGGATTGTACCAGCTCTGGAAGTATGGGGTCGGGTACTGGAAGGCACAGTGCGAACCCGACTGCTGCAACGGTATGAAGGAATTGTGCGAATCGCTATGCTCCTCGTCTTGATGAGGTCCGAATGAGTGATGATAAGACGGGGAGGAACTGAGCGAGACAGAGCGTCTCGCAGGCTCTAAATAAGTTCTCCAATCCTCGTGGGGACTAGAGCTAAGGTTCGCCGATGTTGTTCGTCGATGGGATGGCCCGGCCTCGTGGTCATTCCTTGCTGTTATTAGTGCCTTTCCTCTTCCACCTCGACCTCTAATACGCGGGGCCGTTTTCTTTATTCCTACCAAAACAAGCAAAAGAAACCAACAAAAAGAAAACAATAAGATTAGGATTAGTCCTAAGTCATTTGCCTAGACTCGAAAATCAAGGAATGTGCAAACTGTGTCATCGAGATTAAACACAAAAGGCTAGTGTTTAATTCACTCAATGTTGGCTCTGATACCAACCTGTCACACCATGACATTTCCACGTATTACCGATGGGCCCGGTGGGGAGTATCGTGACGTAGTTGATATCATCATAGTCAATTAATCACAGTTTAATGCATAGCGGAAGTCTAAAAGTAATTATACAAATCGAGTTGGAAGTATAATAAAATATCACACAACGGATTGTAAAGTGGATCCACAGGCGGATCTAAAACAGAATGAAAAATATTGTTCAACAGACTTTAAAGTATTAATAGCTTGCAAGACTCTTTATTTAATACTCGGAGTTTCCAGCTCATTAAGCGTAGTACCTGCACTTAACCTTTTTGAAAAATACTTCAGTTTACACTGGTAAATACAATTAACTGACTCTTTTGAAAAGTGTTTACAAAATTGATTTAAATGCACAAGGCATAAACATTCTTTTATAACTTGGGACAATTATTTAAAATAATCTTGTATACAGTTTACATGTTTGTCATCCATTCAGGACCCGGTTAAGAGAGCCGGGTTAGATTAATAGACACACCACAAGTATAGGCCCACAAGAGAGTGAGATACTGTTTATACATACGCAACTGTCAGGTGTATGCCTACACCCCGTGCTAAAGCCATGGCCATTTCTAATGAATGAGCCGAGGATATCCAGGACATGATCATTAACCCCCCAAAGGCATTGTATCAAACAAAACAGATTAAAATGGGTTATGTAAATTTATTAATCACAATCTGATTAAATGATTTCATACCTGACCAAGCGGTAATATTATAATACCGTATCCCAAGCCCGTATAACAGAAAATAAGTTACAAGTATTTACCTGAGCTAAAAGTAAATTTTGTTATTCTCAGCCATATTTCAATCAGCAAGTACAAGTAGCTTTTACTGGGCTCCTAATCTGGAATGAATATTTTAATAACCTATTAAATTCCTAACGGGTCTTATTTAAGTCTTAACTTAGACCGATTAGTTTTAACGAAAGGTTTACGGTTCAAAACGCAAGATTAAGCGAAGACCGGATTAGAATGTGATTTAGACCCGACAAGTATGAAGACTTGTATAAAATGGGTAAGCTAAACACATTCTGGATTTTGAAGTAAAAATGATAAGGTTTGACCTGTTTCGGTTAATTTATGCAAACTAGTTACATAAATTGTACCGAACGTGAATATGCATAACGGGTAACCAAATGAGTCATGTACAGGTTCCACAAGTTAATGTGCTTTAAATACGTTATGATAGCAGTAGGATGCCTTCCATTATGCCCAAAACGAATTTAAAACCAATTTAGGCCCCGTAAGGGTATTTTGGTCATTTTAAAGTTTATAAAAGAGGTTAAATAGAAATATAGGTTCTGGTCTAAAATAATCAGTAAACATGTTTATTTTAACAAGTTATATCAGTAAGATATCATACATATGTGAAATTTATCATTTATGACCAAACTATGCACCGTAGGGGCATTTCGGTCATTTCACATATGCTTTATGGGTCAAATTTAGAAATCTGAGTTCAAAACTTATACTTACTATGAAAGTATTAAAATTTATTTATAATATCAGTAGGTAACAAGTCTTAGGTGCTAAATATGGTTTTAAACCATACTATACGCCTAAATCGCAATAAAGTCGGTATTTGACGATATTCGGGTTATTTAAGGAAATCTGAGATTTTGATCAGTCTCAACTGTTTAAAATATTTTATTTAATGTATAAAATCAGTAGAAAAAGATTTGACATGCAAATGATGCATAAAACTCATTTTATTAATGAAAAGGGCATTATCGTCAATTGCCGAGTCCATGCAAAAACTCTATGTTATGGTCAGTATAAATTTGACAAAAATTTCTAAAAATCCCTAAATATTATGTTACATCAGTGGGTAGAAAGTTTGGTGCCAAAATTTGGTTTTAAATATGATTTATGCCAAAAATACTATTTAATTAACAAAAAGCTTTTGTTTTACGATATCGTGTATAACTCTCAATTCAGACCAGATTCGGATGTCAAATTTTTAGGACATGCTAATATATCAGTAATAAAGGTTTTTGTCCTCTCACATTTTCAAAAATCTCATTTTAATGATAAAAGGGCATAATGGTCCATTTTAAGCTTTTAACGGGAACATGCACATGAATCAGATTTCTATAGAACCATGTAGTATAACTTCAGAGAGTTATACTAACATATAATACGCTCCTAAAGGAACCCTAAGGCATAACTAAACTAAGCTAAACTGGGTCAGAACTGAAAGTTAAAGCAAAATTTTACTTTTGCAACTTTCGGTTGCGAACCGAGCCTAAACTCGGAATTGTCGGGTAGAGCATGCCTAGACATGTTCTTGTATTATTTACCAAGTTATTTAAGTGTTAAAACATGTTCCATAACTTCAGCATTATCAGTTATGAATTATTTTGCAAAAACTGACCCATTTGACTTTTTGTTAATAAGTTTGACCCGACAATTGACTGAGAAAACGTGATAATTTGAAAGTGCCCTTTTATGGGTTTAACACCTACATAATTACCAACACATAGCCATTTTCAATTCGAATAACGGCTGGACCATTAGTGATTAATCACAAAGTCAAAGCGTAATTACGATATCTTTGAATTTCGGTCATTAAACAAATAAAACATTAACTATAGCAGCTAAGAATGCTTACAAGAGTCCTTAGCACGAATTTTTTACTAGAGAAAGCTTCCTAGAAGACCAGGATGCTTCAAAGAACTCAGTTGAGAGTTTGTTTGTGAATTTCTTTTGAATGTGCAAGAACAATGAGCAACTAAGGCCCCTATTTATAGTGAATGTGGGTGAATTGAGATGATTCCATGTGTCCTCAGGTGGTTTATGATGCTCCCAAATGTCTAGTGGTTTTCCAAAACAGTTAATCTTGCTGCTGAATTCGAAAACAGGTTGCTGAGATCTTCCAAAGATTGTAGGTTGCAGAGCTGGGCAGCTAATAGTTTGGCTGGAAAACCTCCTCTGTCGCGCCACGCGCCAAACCAGGGTAATCCGGGTGTGCCACGCGAGGGTGCACATTTTCAAGTTGTTTTGTTTGTTTGCATGTTCAGTCCCTACACTTTCTGAACGCGAATAACTGAATTTTTCAGCATGCATGGTCAATGTAATCAGGTCTAGGGTGTCCTAGGGAGTGTAGCCATGCATTTGTAAGTCTTGGATGCTTTGAAATTGTCCCTCGATTGAAGAATTGCTATACTTACACTTTTGACCCTTTTCTTGGAATTTTTAATTTACATCACCATTTTGAATCGGAGCCTTATGAAATCTTTATTAGATATTCATGAGGGTGTATTAATATATTACAAAGCTTCGGGAACGTAAAAAGGCCACTCATAGGTAAGAATTAAAATGTTGACACTTTTAACCCCTGTGTTTTGTAACTTTTGATTTTTAAGCACAAACGGCTTCTTGTGTCCGTTAATTTATTCAATTACAAATACGAACATTATATAAGGTCATTGAGAGGCATAAGTTTGGCATGTTGACGCTTTTGATCCTTCTAATTACATCTTTACACTGTTTGACAGTTTTAGTCCATCAAGTTATCTTTTAACGTGATCAGGGTTTAAGACACATGTCACCACTGTATTGGACATGATTTTGCAAGGTGTTACATACTGGCAGCTGCCCAGCATGCAACCTGAAGATCTTTGTTTGATTCTCTACAAGTCTAGGGCGTAAACAACTACATGTTGATGGTTTTTAAAAACCATTTGGACACATGTTTGCATCAAATAACACCTGGGACACTTGGATCAATCTTAGCTCATCCAATTCTCCTATAAAAGGGCCTCATCTCTTCACTTGTTCTTGCTCATTCAAAGAAATTCTTAAAACAACTCTCTAGCTGAATTCTCTGGAGCATCCTGGTCTATAAGGAAGCTCTCTAAGTTCAAATTCTTCGTGCTAAGGACCCTTGTAAGTGTTCTTGGCTCCTGTAGTTCAGTTTTCATTAGTATAAGGACTGAAAGTCAAAGTTAGCGTAATTCTGCTTTGACTCATAGTTTAATCTTAAACGGTCCAGCCGTGATTCTAAACGAATGTGGCTATATATTGGTAATTATGTAGGTGTTAAACCCTCAAAAGGGCCACTCCTAATTATCACATTTACTTAGTCAATTGTCGGGTCAAAGTAATGAACAGAAAAGTCAAACGAGTCAGTTTTTATAAAAGAATTCATAACTGATAATGTAGAAGCTATAAAATACGTTTTATCACTTTAATAACTTGGTAAATAATATAAGAATATGTTTAGACATGTTCAACCCGACAATTCTGAGTTTAGGCTCGGTTCGTGACCGAAAGTCGCAAAAGTTGACTTTTGTTTTGACTTTCAGTTCTGACCCGAATTAGCTTAGTTTAGTTATGCCTTAGGGTTCCTTTGTGACCATGTTATATGTTAGTATAACCCTATGAGGTTATACTTCATGGTCCCTTAGAAATCATAGTTCATTGCATGTTTCCGTTATTTGCTTAAAAATTGACTATTATGCCCTTATGTTATAAAAACAAGATTTCTGAAAATGTGAGACGACAAAAAGCTTTATTACTGATATATAAGTATGTCAAATAAATTTGACATCAGTTTCTGGTCTCAAACTAAAGTTATGCAAGATATCATAAAATGAAACTCTTTGTTAATTAAATTACATTTTTAGCATAAATCATCTGTAACCCCAAATTTTGGCACCAAACTCATACCTACTGTTGTGATATTATTTTTAAAGATTTTTGGAATTTTTGGTCAGATTATAAACTGACCATATCATTTAGTTCTCGTATAATTTGATAAATGACGATTATACCCTTTTTGTTAATAAAATGAGATTAACACATGATTAATATGCCAAACCTTTTCCCACTGATGTTATATGTTAAATAAAATATTTTAAACATTTAAGGCTGATCAAAATCTGAGATTTTCATAAACATCTAAAAAATCGTCAATTCTCGACTTTTACGCTAATTAGGCGCATAGTTCAGTTTAAAACGATATTTAGCACCTAAGACTCGTTACCTACTGATTTTATAAATAAATTCTAATACTTTAACAGTAAGTATAAGTCTTGAACTCAGCTTTCCAATTTTGTCCTTAAAACACATGTGAAATGACCAAAATGCCCCTACGGTGCATAGTTTGGCCATAAATGGTAAACCTCACATATATATGATATCTTACTGATGTAACATGATCAAATTAATATTTTTACTGAATGTTTTAGACCAGAACTCATTTTATTATTAAACCTCTTTTATAAACTTTAAAATGACTAAAATACCCTTACGGGGCTTAAATTGGTTTTAAATTCATTTGGGGCATAGTTGTTAATATCCTACTGATATCATATCATATTTAAAGCATATTAACTTGTGAAACTTGTACATGACTCATCCGGTTACCCGTTATGCATATACGCGTTAGGAACGGTTTATGTATCTAGTTTGCATAAATTAGCCGAAACGGGTCAAACCTTATCATTTTTACTTCAAAATCCAGAATGTATTTAGTTTACCCATTTTATACAAGTCTTCATACTTGTCGGGTCTAAATTAAATTCCAATCCGGTCACCGCTAAATCTTGCGTTTCGTACCGTGAACCTTTCTTTAAAATAATCGGTCTAAGTTTATAACTTAAATAAGACCCGTTAGTAATCTGATAGGGTATTAAAACCTTCGTTCCAGATTAGGAGCCCAGTAAAAGCTACCTACACTTGTTTGAGTAGGATATATGGCTGAGAATACAAATTTTTCATTTTAAGCTCAGGTAAATACTTTTAACTTATTTTCCCTTATACAAACATGTGAATCTGTATACAAGATTATTTTATATAATTGTCCTAAGTTATAAAAGAATATTTGTGCCTTTGCATTCAAATCAATTTTTATAAATGTTTTCAAAAGAGTTGGTTAATTGTATTTACCAGTGTAAACTGACGTATTTTCCAAAAAGATTAAGTGGCAGGTACTACGCGAAATTAGCTGGAAGCTTCTGAGCATTAGTTAAAGAATCTTGCAAGTTCTTAATGCTTAAAGTCTATCGAACAATATTTTATAGTATGTTTTAGATCCGCCTGTGGATCCACTTACAACCGTCTGTATAATATTCATTTATACTTTGCATTTCGGTTTGTAATATTATTTTCTACCAAGACTTCCGATGTGCATTAAACTGTGATTATTGACTATGATGATATCAACTACGTCACGATACTCCCCGCCGGGCCCACCGGTAATACGTGGAAATATCGGGGTGTGACACATATACACACAACGCCCAGATCCATGGAACAAACATTTTACAAAAGGAAAGACAAGAAACATGATTTCAAGGTTTACATTTGGTGGTCTAGTTTGAGATAGACTAGCAAGGATAGAAAGGTTTCATGGGGAATAACGAGGATACATGATTTCTTGATACATTGTCTTTGATTGCATACTAAGTGATAGTGGTTAATATATGTGCATATGTTATGATTGTTCGGTTACAGACATTATGTCTTCATCCGAGAGCGGATGGTCCGACACTGATGACCCAATGGCTATTATTTCCGATGATGAGATCACACCGGAGCCAGGGATCTTTACGTCTGATACTGAGAGCGACCCAGATATGCTATCAGACGATGAGGACGACTTCCAGCCGTTCGCGTTGCCTGATTTTGGAGATGACTTACCACTTGCTGATGGTATTCCAGACGAGGATCCTTTTGTTGTTCCCATTCCAGTCCATGATCATCTTATCATCGGGCATCCCGATGGTGAGCATATTATGGCACCGATCCTCGCTCCTGTTCCTCTAGTGGTCATCCCTCCTGAGGATTGGCCTTTTGATGATTTGTTTGATGATGACATTGATTTGTTTGTTGATGGTCCTCCTAATGATGCCCATGGTGATGGAGAGCTAGACGAGGATGTTGTTGCTATTCCACTTCTTGATATTCCTATTATCGAGTTGTCCTCTGATGCTAGTTTGCACTCTGTCTCAGATTCCTTTGAGTCTGTGACGTCTTCAGCTTTGTAGGCAGTTGGATTACAGCGCTATGCCACTGATTCTGATGATGATACAGCCATGTCAGCTGCACCATATCCTCCACACGGTCCCGAGCTTGATCTTGAGTTAGATTTTGTTCCTACTGATCAGCCTGATGTTGCACCTGCTGATCCTAAGCCCATGCCTTATCATGACCCTATTCCTTTTGGTTTGCCAAACATTGCACCCCTCATACCTAACCCAGTTCCTGCACCCATTGACCCTCCTGTTGTTGAGCCATTCATTCCTCCACCTGTACCCGCACCCGCTGATGTTGCTCCTTTTCATCCTATGGAGTCTGATGTCCATCGTGTTGATTTACCTATCATTTTCTTGCAGGACATACCCGCACCCCGTCAAGGGGAAGGTTCTTTAGGCCAGCAGCCTAGTCATGATCCTTATGTTTCAGCAGCTGACCCTCAATCTACACCTTTTGCTCCTTTCACTTCTTCACCACTTGATGAGCCATTCTGATGGTCCCCACCGTATTCCATGCCGATCTCAGACCCCTACCATCCCTCACATTTTGATGGTTACACTCAGGATGAGTTACTTTATTCGCTTCAGCTTCGATTTGAAGTTATGAGTTGCATAGTCTTGGAGCTTGAGTCGACACCGCGTCCCCTACCTTGTCCTTGTCAGCCTACTTTTGTCCCCCTCATTCACCACAGTCTCCTTTTGCACGTCCACCTGCTGCTCATACTCCTTTCCAAGAGTTTGATGCTCGATTCCTCACCGTCGAGCAGCAGGTCCGTTACTTGCTTCGTCATGTACGCAAACTCGAGGAGGAGCTCGCACATTTTCTCAGTTTGATTTTCCTCCCTCCTCCTCCCCCGCCATTAGTACACTAGGTTTTTGTTCTTATGCAGATGCATTACCTTTGGTGAGAGCACCACTATTGAGCTGGGATTGTGAAGACTTTTGAAGAACACCTTTTGACTATGTGATCTTTGTACATTGGCAAACTTATTGGACAAGGGTAGTGTGACTCTGTGTTCCTTTTGCTATGAAACCCTTTTGTAAACAATGTAACCGTGGTCGATAGTTAATGAAAGCTCAATCATCATGTTCTCACTAAACACATTGTTGGATTACTTATTTATGTTATGATTGTGTCATTGCATGATTGTTTGATATGATGATTTATTATGTGTATGTACATGCGACCTCTAGAGAATTATATACATTTATTTAGCAAATAAGACCTGACCGATCCGATCTCCTTTATAAAAGATGCCTCCTCAAAGGATCATTCAGCTGCCCAAGACCGAGGCAGAATTACAAGCACACATCACATAGGCCATCGCACAGCACGAGGTTCTCCGCTACAGACACAACGGAGGTACCTTAGGGAATAATCCACCTAACGGCTGCACCTACAAGCAGTTTTTCGTCTGCAAGCCTCTGAACTTTGCCGGCAGTAGAGGTGCCGTAGCTTTTGTGAGATGGGTCGAGAATACAGATTTGGTTTTGCGAATGAGCAAATGTACTCCAAAGCAACAAGTCACGTATATTTCTGGACTGTTTCAAGATGGGGCTCTATCATGGTGGAACCTTCAGGTTCAGACGTTGGGCGAGGCTGCTGCGTATGCTTTAACATGGGATGAGCTGAAAGAGCTGATGCGTAAGAAGTATTGTTCTCAGAAGGAAATCCAGAAGCTGGAAATTGAATTCTGGAACCTGAAGATGGAAGGTCCAAAGGTGGTGGAATATGTGCAGAGACTTCACGATTTGTCATGAATTGTTCCATATCTGGTGGAATCAGAGTTTAAAAGGATAGAATGATTCGTCTGGGGATTGGCGCCTCAGATTCTGAGCTTGATGACGGCAAAAACGCCTCCGAAAACTATCGATGCGAGTAACTTAAGCGTGGCAGTCACTAAAGAAGCAATTAGATTGGAAAAACTTTCAACCTCTGATGAGAAGAAGGAGACCCATGTGGAGTCATCTGGAAAGAACAAAAGGAAGCTCACTGATTTCCACAAGGATACACGGGCGAATAACGACAACAATGCCAAAAAGGGAAAAAGGTATATGGGTACCCTACCTAAGTGCGACAATTGTCGACGTCATCATACCAGGCAATGTAGATATGGAAAATGTGATAAATGTGGCAAAGTGGGGCATGACAAGGAGACGTGTTGGTACGGTGCTGGACATGGAAATGAAGGTCAAGATGAAAGCGAAAATCGCGGAGGAAACCACAATGGCTATCGGGGTGGAAACAGTAATGATCAAGATCAAGGTCGAGGTTGTTTTGACTGTGGTGGCATAGGGCATTCCAGGAAGGTTTACTTGGGGACTAAGCCTAGATGTGATGAGTGCAAGCTTCACCATGAAGGTCGATGTCTGAGGCCTAAGTGCGATAGGTGCGGAAAGGAATGACACAACAAGGATGCCTGTTGGGCGAAGTATCCCAGACAAGGAGGAAACGATGACAGCAACCAAGATGGAAACAATAATGGTAGAGTTCCAGGTTGCTTCAAATGTGGGGATGTGGGACACTTTAGGAAGGATTGCCCTAAGAATAACCAAGCTCATGGAATAGTGTTCAACATTGGAGCTCGTGAAGCACGCCAGGATCTGAACGTAGTCACTTGTACGTTCCCTGCTAATCAACACTTTGCATCTGTGCTATTTGATACTAGTACCGACTATGTCTTCGTATCTCTAGAGTTTAAGAGTATACTTGGTTTAGTAGCAAGTAAGTTAGGTATCTCATACTCGATAGAACTAGCTAATGGGAAGCTAGTAGAAGCTAATGAAGTGATTAGAGGTGGTGTTATAAAGTTTGGAGAGTGTGAGTTTTCGTTAGAATCTTCTGCCAGTTAAGTTGGGATGCTTCGACGTAGTAGATGGATTGATTGTCCAGTAATCGAGTTGAGATCGTATACCATGAGAAGATTATCCGTATCCCGATAGCGAATGAAGAGACGATTGTGATACATGGGGAGAAGCAGGATACGCCTCTACGGATTATCAGTTTTTTGAACGCACGGATGTTTTTGCATAAAGGGTGTGTTGCCTTCTTGGCTCACGTTGTTGATAAAGAAGCCGAAGAACCGAAGCTCGAAGATATCCCTGTGGTAAGGGAATATCCTGAAGTCTTCCCCGAAGACTTGCCAGGATTACCGCCCCAACGACAAGTCGAATTCCATATTGACTTGGTTCCAGGCACCGCGCCTGTAGCCAAGGCACCTTATCAACTTGCGCCTTCAGAGATGCAAGAGTTGTCAGTGTAGCTTCAGGAGTTACTGGACAAGGGATTCATTAGACCAAGCTTCTCGCCTTGGGGAGCTCCAATACTGTTAGTCAAGAAGAAGGACGGTAGCTTGCGTATGAGCATTAACTACCAGGAACTAAACAAGGTAACCATCAAGAGTCGGTACCCCTTGCCGAGGATTGATGATTTATTCGACCAACTTCAGGGTTCAAGTTACTATTCCAAGATCGATCATCGACCAGATTATCGCCAGTTGCGGATTTAGGAAGTAAGTATGCCAAAGTACAATGAGTCAACAAGTTGTTTTAAACATACGCTAATACTGTGTTTTATATACGATACACAAAACTGTTTTACACAGAATACAAAACTTTGAGAACCTAGGAGACATTTACTTAGGACCTCTGGGAACATAGGTCAAAACTCATTAAAGGTTATCACGTAGGAACCACGTCTATTAACTTGGGCAAGTAACATTACTCTGTCGTATATACTATTTCAGTTAACCGAACAGGTGAAGTACTCGAATTCCTTTTATTGAATTTCCCACTTTTGCATCTAGCTAGTAGATTTTTACATCTCTACTCCTCTTAATGGTAGTTGCATCGCGGCAATTTTCCTTCATCAGCGCGAACACTCCTTTGTTTCGGTACTTGACCATTTCATATGTTACATATGCATCGTTGTTACGCATGTGGCTTCCCTTCGAATGATCGTTTTCACCAAGTTACAAATATCATTTCGCTGTATCCAGTTATTGCCTTGTGACTCGGATGATCTGCATTATTGTAAGTATTGAGTCCTTGATATTAAGTCAACAAAACCTTCTCGAAATTTCTTTTCCTTCGAGTTACATACATGGTTTATCTTTGTAACCATGCCGAAATACCCTTGTCGATACATACGTTTATTGTCGAATTACGCTGAAACCAAGTTCAATTGCTTGAACTTGTCCATTTAGCATATTCAGTTTAACACACCATATGATGTATTGAGAGCATCATATTCAAATTTATTTTTGGAAACGTTTCTTTTGTTCCGATTCGTAGTAAATTTGTTTGGTCTACGACTCCATTAAATCGTTCATTGATTTCGACACCTTGTGGTGATGCTTTCACTAAATTACAGCTTGCGCTAATCTCGTTAACGCAACTCATGCACGGATTTAATTGTTTAATTATTGACTTGCTCTAAATCCGTTCTGTTTTATCATGATTAAAGCAGTCTTAACACAATCGTGTGTTAAGACAATGGTACATAAATTCATTTTATATTCCAGTACGATTCTTTCATCATCGATCGAATGCCTTGCGATGGTTATTGCTTTTTCATCTTCGATCGAAAACAGTAGTTCTTTGGTGTTCTATATTTAATTGAAAAATCCTACGATGCCATTTGAATCAAGTTTTCAGGTTTGCTTCATTACACTTTCATTTGATTTCAAACACGGTGAACTTGTTCGGTCACCACTATTATTGAATTATGTCATTCACTACGGCACCTTGTGTTGTCGGTATAAACTTGTAGCTTGTGCTAGTCATGGTCAACCGTTTCACACGAAACTACACATACAGTCTGACTTGTCATTTAAACATTCTTAATGCAACTACGAATTAAGACAATGATACACCAGATTATACATCTGTACGTGTCGTATCCTTCGACATCAAATTCTGAAACACATACCTTTTTACCGCTGGATTCATAATGTTGTAATATGTCCTTGGATTCACCTGATTCGATTAAGTCTTGATTCAGTTTTGTGATTAATCACTTTGGTATTATTCATATCTATGCACGTATAACATAACCCTAAGGAGTTAATGTAGTTTAAATTTCGAGGACGAAATTTTCTTAACAGGGGGAGAATGTGACAACTGTCAAAATTCCGGGTATCCGTACAATTATTAAACAATGATTAGTGCTTAATGACTGTGCTGACTTACAATTTATGACATTAATTGCTTTCTGATTATTATTATCATACATACCAGTGCATCATATATTGCAAATGTCATATCATTATTGCATGCAACACGTTATTGATTCAAATGATGCATGAAACAAAGGTAGCACAGTTGTTAGACAAATCAGAAAAATGCTGACGGAGTTCAGCACATAGACAGACATGGTATTGAGACACAGAATGAGCCAGAAACCAAGAGTTACACTAGTATAGTGTGTAGGAAAGTAAGGATCACAAAACTACCTTCCTAGTGATAGTGTTGTTAGTACATTACGTCTATTGACTTCGTCTTGTATCATGTAACGTAATAGGTTAGATTAGAATAATCAGTGCACGAGGTTCGAGAGTCGAAATTTAGTGGTTATGCAAGAGGTTCCTCTTATATGGACAATGTTCATAAAAGCGAAACCACAGCATGTAGTTTCGCTCATATGGACATGTCCATATAAGCGAAACCTCCCCTCCTATATATAGTGCACTCGTTTGTTCATTTGGCACGGATCCAGAACTTGTAACGAAGTGCTGCCAAACTTTGTCAAGGTTGTAATCATTGTTAAATGCAATAAAAATGATAGATCTTAAAGTATCAAGCTGTTTTCGAGTCCAGTTCTCTGATTCCGCCTTTGAACCGGACATAAAGCTCTTCTGATCGACTCAGTCGGGTCAAACAACGATCCTACAAGTGGTATCAGAGCTCAGGAAGAAGAGTTTAGCTTGATATCATCCTCATTCTGACTTCTACACTTTCTTTCATCTGTTCAGAAAGTTTTACCGGTCGAAATTCGCTCAAAATTTCACAGATCATAGACAATTGGACATTAACAAACCCTGGAAAGTTTCAGACGTAAATACGGACTAAAAATGGATCAAATTAACCTCCGAATAGGTTTCGCTCATTCGGACATATTGTGATTTCGCTTATTTGTCATCAGGGTTTCGCTTTTGTGTCACATATTGAGAGGTTTCGCTCCAAAGACACCTAATTTTGCTCATAATTCTGATCATATTTCGCTCCACTGAACATCATTCTTTGAAGTTTCGCTCCAAACACCCTAGTTTCGCTTATTTGTCAACATAGTTTCGCTTATTAGTCAACCTGATTTCGCTCTTGTGGACTAGATAAGTGTGGTTTCGCTCCAGAGGACATTAGTCTTGGGATTTCGCTCCAAGATACATATGATTTCGCTCATAGATCATATCTGATTTCGCTTTTGTGAACATCCTGTTTTCGCTTTTGTGTCAGTTTGAACAAAGTGATTATTATCGTTTCAGTTTGCATGTGATTAGCTTGGTTCAAAATATTAAAGGTCCAATAGGATTAAAGAGAATATTAAACAATTAAAAAGGTGATGGCTAGTTTAGTTTTGCATGTGATATTGTTGTCGGTTCATTAAAGTGACTTTTAAAGGTTGATAAAGTGGAGCAGCCCAATGAGATTTTTCATTTTATAAACAATTGTCGGCAATTTGTAGATTCAATTGAAAAGAACTGAATTTTGTCTCATCCAACCGAGGTCTGTTAACATCACAATTCAAAGCCCAATCTATCGGCCCAATCAGATTTTCAAAAGATATATAGTTCAAGTGATCTGATCCATTTAAGTTTGCACGGCCCACATGTTGTCAGCTCATCATATCTTCGGCTCATCTAAAGTTGGAGTATAAAGTTCAAACCATTTAAAGTCCATATTTCTTGGCACATCCGATCAAGTTTTTTTCATTCATTGTCTTCACTCGAACAACATTGGAACGAATCCGCGAGTCTTTGACACGAGTCCTAGATTAATTTCGCCCTCACACTTTTACGTATACAGTTTGTTTAAACTGATTGTTTGTTTGTTTGTTCAGGTTTACATCATGGCTGAGGAATTCTACAACACGTTTTTCAACGCGTTCACATCCGAATCGTCTGATGTAGCAAATGTTACACCAAAAACCATCACTAAGGCGATCAATGAGAACATCAAGCATGATAATTTTTACGGAACTCACTCAAAGCCACCAACTCTGGAAAGCATTGAAGATTATACCTGGTGGAAAGAACGTTTCATCAACTGGGCGAAAGCATATGCCCATGAAAGCTGGTTCTGTTTAGAGTTTGGATACGAAAGGCCAAAAGATGATAAAGGTGAAGAACTTCCATTCAAGAGGTTACCAAGAGAAGACAAAGCAGAATACGCAGCTGAACAGAAACTGATTGCTTTGATTCAGACAGCAATCAGAAATGATATATTTGCTCTGCTTACTCATGATGGATCGTCAAAATCAGTTTGGGAAGCTTTACGAGTTAAAGCTAAGGGGGGAAAACAGATTAGAAAGAATAAAATTGCCTTACTTAAAAAAGAATTTGATCTGTTTGATAATATAAAAGGAGAGACAGTGAGACAAATGATAGAGAGATTCTGTCACCTTAAAATCGAACTTGAACGTTTTAAAATTGATAAAACAAGAGAGGAACTTATTGATAAAGTCATTGAAGCCTTACCACGAGCTGATCAGTGGCAAACGTTTGTTTTTATCTTAAAAAATGATGCTTCATATGATGAAATTTCTCTTGATTCTTTGTTTGAAAAAATAGAGAGTCATGATCTGGAACTACAAAAGCAAAGCAAGATGACTAGTTCTTCACATCAACAGAATGTAGGCTTGTACTACAAAGGCAGTGTAACTTCTGATAAAGGCGTTGGTTCACCAAAAATAGCATTTAGTGGTGAGAAGATGATAAAACCTCCAACAACGTCAACAAGTCATCATTCTGGATATCATTCATCTTCAAAGTCAAATTCTGATGAAACTGAAGAGATTCTGTGCAACATTGCTCTCAAATTGAAGAATTCTCCTGCAATGAGTATCAATGCAGCTAAGCAGCAAATGAGTTTTCTTGCATTTGTTCTGGAGTCATATGAAGGTCTAGTAGCTGGCAAAATTGGAAACTCTGAATTGACCAAAGAAGACTACGACCAGATTGATCCGGAAGAGATGGAGCTCATTGACATCCGTTGGTGTTTAGCTAGTTGTATTCGCAGAGCTCAGAGGTATATGGAGATTACCGGAAAACAATCGCTTGGAGGTGCTTCAACAAAGCTTGGATTCGACAAATCCAAAGTGACCTGCTTCAAATGCAAGCAAAAGGGTCATTTCAAAAGAGAATGTAGAAACTCTGAAGTTGCTGAAGGAAATGAACGTCCTTTCAACGATGACTATTATCGAAAGGCGATTTACCATCGAAGCAGAGAAGAACCAAAGTTGATTGAAGATAAACCGAAAGAGAAATCAAGAGCTTATGCTGTTATTTACGAAGATGAAGGTTATGATTGGTCTGAAGTTTGTCCAGAAGAAGATCGTTTAGAGAATGTTCGAAAAACAGCTCATGGGAGAGCTATGACAGAAGAAAGAAAGTTTGTTTTTGTTGCTGAGATTCAAGATGAAAATAAAGATAAAGACATTGCTGAAATCCGTGAAGAAAAAGTTGAGATCAAAGAGAAAACTCGACAAGAGATCTTGAGTGAGAAGACTTACAGAGAAAGAAACGTGGTCTACAACAGAATGGATGAGATGCAGGAAGAGTATGAAAGTGCTGTCAGCAACAGAAGATGGGATAAGAAGAGAGAGTGTTACTACAACAGAGAAGGAGAACCGGTTGTTCCAAAGAAAGACATAATATTTGATGATGTTCTTCTCATAGTTCTGTTGAGAGCTGAGTATTATAGTAAGGTGATGAAAGATGACACATATGCTAAAAGGCATGAAAAGGAGATCAGATATGCCATGTTATCATGTCTGAGAAAAAGGGATGAAGAGAGAATGAAGAAGAGTGTTGAAGAGATGGTGAACAATCTGAAGAAGAATGCTGAAGAGGTTAACACAGAAGCTGTTAAAGTTGAAGAAGTTGTTACTGAAAAACAGCGGATTGAAGAAGAGGTGAAGAAAGAAGAAAAAGAATGAGAATTTGGAAGCTGGTGATGAAGTTAGTGTTGAAAAGAAGCAAGATGATGCTGATTTGATGCATACAAAAGCTGCTGAAAACACCGAAGTGCCAACCACTGAGGTAAATTCTGATTCTGATAACTTGGAACTGATTGATCAGTGCAAGAAATGCATGGAACCGTGCAGAGCTTGTACTGAAAAAGATGAGCAATTCAAAACAAGAGATCTTGAATTCACAAAAATTGAAAACATTTTCAAAGAAAAATGCAAAGAAATGCTAGAAAAAGAAAAAGTTTTTAAAGAAAATGATGAAAAACTTTTCGAAAAAATGTAAAAAGATAGAAAAAGAAAATGAAGTTTTGAAAGAAAATGTTTCTAAAATGACAGAAGAGTGTTCTCAAAAAGAAATTGCATGTCAAGAAATGAAAAAGGATTATGACTCTATGAAATTAGCATATCATATTACAAAAGAGTCATATGAGAAAGTGAAAGATGAAATGAAATATGCTCAATCAAGAATGAATTATCTATCTGAAACAACCAAAGAGCTTAAACGAATGTATGCTATAAAACAAGATGTTGTTAATTCCTATATTGAGGATGTTGCTAAGTTAAAGCGACAGATTGTTGATTTAGAACAGGAAAACAACAAGTTAAAGAGTTACCACGTGTCGTCACATGTACTTGAACGAATTTTCAATATAAAACCGGATGATGGTGAGTCTGAGCAGAACAAGAAAGGCATTGGCTCAGAGTTTCATCAAGTTCCACCACCGGGAAAATTTGCATTTTATGATGATGAAAAGGTCGAAAAAGCTTTCAACAAGGTAGACCAATTGCCAGACAACAATGACATAACCTATTCCAAATCTGATGATTCTCATGATTCAGAGGTGGTAGGTAAAGTCGTTGAAAGTGTGTTGAAAGAAGAGTCGGTTGATACAGGTAAATCTGAATCACAGGATGAAGATGAAGGAAATTTTCATGATGGTTATCTGAAAAACACAAAATCCGAGAAAAGTTTGAATGATGATTCAAAAGGATTGGTTTATACCATGATTGGATCGGACAAATTGTTCTTAGATGTTGTATTCCCGACTCAGAATGTGATTTCAGAAAAAGTTGATAAAGTTTTCAAAATGGTTGAGATTGAGAAGTCTGAAATTTCAAAGTTTGCTGGTAAGAGTCATAGAGGTTCGTATAACAAACCTGGTTTTAAGAAGAAAAATATGAAGGCTGGGTTGGGTTATAAGAAGAAACAGAATCGAAACAAAAATGAGACGCCGAATTTTCAGACAAAAATGAGTTTTGTTCAAGGAGACAGTTTAGAAAAAGAAAAAGAACTCAAAATGAGACAGTCTAATGATGAGTTCTTTGCTAAAAAGAAAAAGCAACAACCACAGGTCAAAGATGTGTCCATGAGAACATGTTTCAAATGTGATCAAAAAGGACATCTTACACGCAAGTGTCCTAATCTAAAACCTGTGGATGTTGACAACAAGAAGATTGATGCTGAGAAACAAAAATCTGAGACTGTGAGACAAAGGTCAACCAGATTTGATTCAAAACAAACTTGGAGGTACAACACAAACAAGTTTGTTTCCAATCAAAATTGGAAATTAAACCAGAACAGGTTTGATTCAAAACAGAACTGGAATTCTCACACACCCAGATTCAGAACAACACAAAGTTGGAAAACATCTATTGATATGACAAAACCCCAAGAGTTTTGGAAACCAAGAGTTGTTGTTCAAAATCAAAATGTTCAAAAAGATTCACATTTTTACAAACGAGGTACACCAAAAGGTCAGACATGGTTTGTTAAGAAACATGTTGATTTGGTAAAAGATGAGAAAGTTGAAGTTAAACTTGAGAAAGTTTTTGTGAAAAATGACAAAGAATTTCCAGCATTGAATGAAAATTATTGTGTTGAAATGCCTAAGGTTCAACAGACATGGGCTAAATTGTTCAAGTAATTCAGTTAGTTGAATGTGCAGGTGCTCAAGAATACCAAAGATTGTGAGATTGGAAGTTGGAGCAGCCTGGCACATGGAGAGGAAGAAGAGGCTGCTGCTGGATCCTGGTTTGGTTGAACAGGGAATTTATATGTTTTTCTGTACATAAATAAACAATATTTCAAAAACCCTAAAAATTGAAAAACTTGAAAAACCAAAAATATGTTTGTTTTTAATTTTTGTCAAAAATAGAAAATACAAAAATATGTGTTAATTGAATACGCCGAAACCCTCACGGCTGAACAAACATGATTACTTTCACCAGATTGAAAAACGGTTTTGAAACTGTAAAAATCAATGTGTTGTAAATAATGGGGGTACTTTACGTTAGTTTTTCTGCTAACTGTGCTATATAGTTTGTTATATTTTCTGTAATTCGGTACACGATAAGCAGAAAATGGATGACGAGACAAAGTTATCAGTGTTGGTTGTCAAATTTTCTTTATATGATTTTGCATTTTAGGGGGAGTAATGTTGTTAGAAAATACAAAAACATTTGAAAATTTAAAAAAGTAAAAAACATGATAAAATTCAAAAATTGAGTTTTTGTGTAAAAAGAGGAAATGATAGTACATCAGTAGACAGTTACAGTATGCTAAAGAATTGGAAAGTTTAAATGTGTTAAACGATCTCACCGTGGATGTGTCGATAGGTTTTTATACATTTAGTAAACTTTTTCGGGATATAAACCTAAATTCAAACTTGCTTATTTCGTGGGGAACACTACTTGGATATATAGGTAACCCCTGAAATCACGTTTGAAAGGTCCCTCTTTCTGAGATACTAGGTCTTTATGCTTAGTGATATCTAGGGTATTATTCCGGGACTTCTGCTGAATGGAAGTTCTGACCTAGTCCTCGAATAATACTTTCTGCAAATGCTTGAAACATAGCATCGCCCTCAGCAAATTGATGAAACAATAAAATTGATAGTCATTGCTGTTGTAATACAAAAGATCCTCTAAAGGGGACACACCAAAAGTCAAGCCGTCATCTCTCTGCTGAACGGAAGTTCTGACCTGAGCTCTCATGGTTTCGTACTATAATTTATTCTCCTTACAGATATCATCTAGGTATACTCACCTGTAAGACTGAATATTGGGATCTGGATACGGGAGTATATTCAAGAGGTGGGACACATGAATGAGTTTAAGTTCTTAATACATCTAATTCGTATCCTGAATCAGTTGAAATTTGTGTGAAAATTTAAGTGGACAAGTATATCGACAATCTAAGTGAATTGTTTAATTCTTAATGTGTAACTAAGCTCAACGGTACTTGTGACTTGTCAGAAACTGATATGATCCTCTGTCGCATACTCAAACAAAAATATTGTCTGTAAATATGTTTGTACGTATTTCTTTACTGCTTTATATTTTCAGAAAATACAAAAAGATTTTGATTTCTGCTTTATTTTCGACAACCGATATCTGAAATGCTGAGTTTCAAAATCTAAGTAAGCTGATTGTGTTTCTGAAAATAAAACAAGTTCATTAATTTGAAACTTGAAAATTCTTTTATCAAAAATTTCAAAAACAGTTTGTGACATCTCCAAGGTCATTAACTTGAACTTGGATGATTAACTGTGAGGGACTTGGATTTTTTAATACTGCCAAATCTATAAAGTTTGTTGATAGGGGGAGTGGATTAGAGAAGTTGATTGATAATATGAAAACATTGTATTTATGAATGTTTGAGTGATTGCAGATAGTCCAGACTATGATCCCGAGAGCAGAGTCTAAGGGGGAGTCTGAAGACAAGCTTGAAGCAAAGAGGAGCTTGTAGATGGAAAGCTAGGTGTCGATCCCAAAGCACGGAAGCTTGACGAAAGGGGGAGCCTGAAACTGATAGGAGAAGAGAAAGATTGTTGGATGCTTACATTGTTATAACTTGAAAGAGAAGGCAAAATGATCAAGACTGAAGATGTGTCATTATTGAAGATTTGTCGCTGAAGACTTCGTCAATATCCGAGGGGGAGTCTGTTAGTGCATTACGTCTAATGACTTCGTCTTGTATCATGTAACGTAATAGGTTAGATTAGAATAATCAGTGCACGAGATTCGAGAGTCGAAATTTAGTGGTTATGCAAGAGGTTCCGCTTATATGGACAATGTTCATAAAAGAGAAACCACAGCATGTAGTTTCGCTCATATGGACATGTCCATATAAGCGAAACCTCCCCTCCTATATATAGTGCACTCGTTTGTTCATTTGGCAC
Source organism: Helianthus tuberosus (assembly GCA_030545235.1). Taxonomy (NCBI): domain Eukaryota; kingdom Viridiplantae; phylum Streptophyta; class Magnoliopsida; order Asterales; family Asteraceae; genus Helianthus; species Helianthus tuberosus. The sequence continues at coordinate 29,985,970 of CM060379.1, read as the reverse complement.
TGATCCAGAACTTGTAGCGAAGTGCTGCCAAACTTTGTCAAGGTTGTAATCATTGTTAAATGCAATAAAAGTGACAGATCTTAAAGTATCAAGCTGTTTTCGAGGCCAGTTCTCTGATTCCGCCTTTGAACCGGACATAAAGCTCTTCTGATCGACTCAGTCGGGTCAAACAACGATCCTACAAGTGTAAGTGCCGGGAAGTGCCTAAAACTCACATAAACTGCAGAATTCAGCAAAATTCAGCATTTAAACAAACTAATATCATGCAGAAATATGGTTAATTGGTCCTGAATGCTTTCCTAAGTGTCGGGAACAAAACTGTCACAAAAGGTAGCATAAAGCACAATAAACGGCGTAGTTTAGCATCTTAACGAACCGATAACCAACCGAACAACAAGACACTAACCGAAACACCAAATTTTCACTAGAAGCATTGTTTTAACATTACCAAGTTAGATATGGTCCCCGAACATCATAAGACATCATATAACACCTAGTAACTAACTAATCTAACTAATACTTGAATTTTAACTAACTAAACTAACTTATAGTTGAAACCTAGCCTAAGACCCCCCCCCACCTAGTTCACAGCCCAACAAGGGCCCCACGTATAGATTTTATTTACATTTAATATTGGATTGTGTTTCCTCTTTATAAAACATAAGAACCCTTGGAAAATTATGTGTTGATGGTTATAAGTGTTAACTCCTAGAAACATAACCATTCATTTTTCATCAAACACACCAACACCCCATCTTCTTCTTCCTCCCCTTTGGTCTCGGCCAAACAACACACCCACACTACCACTTTCATCTTTCAAGTTCCATTCAATCTACATACATACAAGGGTGCTAGAAGGTGTATAAGGATGCTTGGAGCTTGTGGAAGTTGAAGAACCTTTCTCTTGTGCTTTTATCCACTCCATTTCATCTAGTGATCATCCCTGGCCTTGAGCTAGTAGTAAGAACACCATACTCTTCATTTTACATCATATTTTAGTGGTTAAATGAAGATACAAGTTGTTGATCATGATGAACACTAAGAATCTTGAACTTGAAACTTGAACATAAGCTTAAAATCATAAGAAATCATGATGTTTATGTGTTGTTATGCTTGTTGATTGTTGATTATCCATGTTATTGATATAGATCATCATGTGATCTTGCTAGAAAGTGATTATAGACATAATCTAGCAAGATGAGAGGATGATTATGTTAAAGATCAATAGATCATCCTCATGTGAATCATGAACTTGAAAGAATAAGTTGCTTTTCTTTTTATGTGATGATCAAAGTAAGGTATAAGTCTTGTAAATATATGATTATAAGAATGATTTTTCAAGAAATCAAGTTAAAAATACAAAGTTTACTTAATATTGGTTCTTAAAGAAATAAACCACAATTTTAGTGATTAATCAAGTGTAGGATCATGTATTTAACAAGAAAAATCCAAGAAGAAACAGTTTTAGAAAAGTTAATTACAAGTTGTAAAGAACTAATTCTTTCAAAAATGAAGGTTTTAAATAAACAACCACACTTTAAAGGGTAACTAAACTTACTAAATACACTAGTAAGTTGCTACACATTTTTATAAATTTTCAATTTCATGCGGTAGTAGTTTATGCTTGGTTTTGGCAAATTGGTAAGTGTAGATTGATTTGTTGTTGATTGTGTTGATTTACAAAAGAAAATGTTATGCCTTGAAGGCATGGAAACCTCCATTTTTAGGTGAAACTATGTCAAACTTTTTTAAAAAATTAAACACTTAGAAAAATATTTTTAAACAAATATTTACAAGTATATTGTAAACCATGAATTTTCACATAAAGTTTGCCAAAATTTTTGTTACCAAAAATTATAAATATTGGAGGTTGGTTTTTATAAATAAAAAGTGACTAAATATGTATTTAGGAAAATATATATTTAGAAGTCACCATGTGTGTGATTATTTGTATATTATGTGTATTTTAGGACTTGAAATAATATAACTCATCAAAATACCAAAAATTACAATCCAAAATATTACCAAAATTCCAAGAGAATGAACATATAAATTAGACCCAAAATATTGGAGAAACCGAACAAATGATTATAACTCACAAAAATATTCCGGAAATTTTATTCATAAGTATATTTTGGAAAATGGTATTTTGGACACCAAGAGCACAAAAATATAATTTTTGCAATTATTATAAAATTATATCATATTTTGACCATAAGAAAATATATTATTTTTGGGTAAATAAAATATATATATTTCCTTGAAATTATTAGAAGATATATTATTTTTGGGAAGAAAATATATATTTTCTTGAATACACATGGAATACATTATTTTTGGGTGAAAATAAGTTTATATATATTTTCTATGTTAGACTTGGAAATATACTATTTTTGAGACTTGTATGAGATTTATAAATATTTTGCCAAGGAAAAAGTATAAGTAATAATCTATGTAAAATTTCTTAAAATATATATTTTAAAAATATATATTGATGTATTTTTATTAGAAATATTATTCCGGAAAAGTTAAGTATAGAATACTTAATAATTACAAGAAGATACGTATTCTCGTACGTATAAATACACACCGAAATACGCCACCGATACTTGACAAAAAATATACAAGTTTAAGAATACGAATACAAATACACCCATCATTGGGAAGGATATACATGTATAAATACATAAAAGGTAACAAGTTAAAATATATTATAACTATTATTCCAAAATTTAGTAAATATAATTTAAGTTAAAATATTTATTATTTTAACAAATAATTATATAACTTGGAATAATATTGAAGACACAATGAAACGTAACTCAAAGACACTAATTAATGCTAAGTCAAGGCACGGCCCGCTCATCTAATAGACCACAGTACGTTGTAGGTAGTCGTGTACACCAGAGGAAACTTTGAGTTACAGTCGGATTCGAAGAACGCAAAACTGTGAGTTCATGTCCCCCTTTTCTTTTAACTGTTTTTGTTTTATAACTTCGGGGGTTAAGTACATGTTACATAATGTTTATGAACAATTACGATTGGTATGGTTAGCTAAGGAATGCACAGTAGATCATGTGAATGGGTAGGCGCACTCTTAAGACCATTAATCCTCGTGTTAGGACCGAGAGGCATGAGTGATAGATCAATTTGGGTGTAGCGAGCCCACACCCATGTGGACCGGGGTCTGGCCCATTAGGTGACTATCTCTTACAGCCGGAGGCCTGGTACAAAATCTGCTAGGTTTGAGCCTTCCTACGTCGTTGCACACATAATAATATATTAGCTACACATTAATTGATCTGTTTCCTTGTTTGCTTTCATATCGGGTTTATGAAACATACATACGCTGATTACAAAGTTTATCCAAGCTCACACACTAAACACATGAACTCGCTCAACTTTTGTTGATGTTTTCAAACTACATGTATTTCAGGAAACTAAGTATAGATCTGGCGGGCGTTGAAGTTTTCAAATGTTGTTTAGGATAAAAGATGTCATCCGGTGTCGAATGGTTTGGAGTGTGTATCCTATCCTGGATAGGATACATAATTTAAAGCCTGGTTTTCATTAGTGTCTTTTGTCGAGTCCTTGGGGAACTCTAAAACAATTTGCATGAATTGTAATATGGATTTGAAGTCTATGTTTGGATTCTAAAATAGTTTTGTTCGTAATGTTTTAAACTTATTCAATGGATGAACATCTTGGTTTTATCATATAGTTGTTTGTTATGGTTGAATGCAATGATATTAAGCAAGTCACACATAATCACGCTTGCGCAAAACTCAGGGTGTGACAATATGCAATAAATCGCAGTTTAATTGCTAATCGACTTAGCGCTAATCGCATCGATATCGCATCGCAACCCAAATTACAGGTTATGGATATTGTTTTACGTGTGTGTGCTATTATGTGTTACTTGTGCATGCTTATATTTATTTTGGGCCGTTAATCACAAACACAATTGCAACTCTATCATAACGCAATCTCATCGCGAACTTGACATTTAAGGATTAATTTTATAGTATTTGGTAGTCAGGTTATTGTGTAATTAATGGGTAATACTATCGCACCGCATACTCGAAATGCATCGCAACGCTCAACGCACGAAACGAAACATCGAAAACCAACTCACACAACCCAACCCAACCCATCTGATCGGATGACCATTCGATCGAATGGTCATCCGTCCGGATGACCATCCGATCGAACCGCCCTCTGATCGCACCACTACACCGCCTCTTCTCCTCTCTTGCATATAAATAGCACCTGTCACATCATGAACAGTGATGTGACAGCTCCTCCTCCGACCAGCACGCACTTGGGATATTTTCTCTTGATTTCTCGTGATTCTTTTAAGTTTCTACCTCAAATCTTGTCCTTCTATCATTTACTCAAATTTCTTCATCATTTTCACCATCAAAACTTAACTTTTCCCCATGAAATCGGCTGATTTGGGCTGTTCTAGGGTGATGTCAACATGAGTTCTTATGAACTTCAAAGGGTGACCTCATTCCACCAAGAACAACTCAGATCTAAGAGATTTCAACATGATTAAACACTAATTTCACCTAAATCTGAACATTTTCAAACCGATTTGAGTTTCTTTAACTCATTTACACTCTTGAACCCAAAACTGATAGAATCCGAGCTCGTTCAGACCTTCTACACATTCTCTGATGAAGTGTCGGTCCAAGGACGGATTTTTATCAAAGAGACAACCGATTCACGGGTTGAACATGAATAACCGTCATGAACAGTTAACTGATCGGATGGGGTAATTCCCATCCGATCGGATGACTTGGACTTGATAGGGTTCTGTTTTTTGACACGTTGTCATACTGTCTCGGTGCAGTCACAAAACTTTCCAAACTTAACAAATTTCTACAAGTTCAGAATGAACGGGTTGCTGAACGGACTGTCGTCCGATCGGATTGCCATCCGATCGAACGAGAATCCGATCGGATGATTTGTGACGTTCAGTGCTTGTGATATTTCCCAACACTTAGACTTTTTCACAAAATTGCAAGAAGTTAGTTTCAAACGAATCGCCATCCGAACGGATGGCCATCCGGCCAAATGACCTGATTGGTAAAGACACTCCTTGTTTTATAAAATGCTACAATGAAAACTTCAAAGTCCCATCATACACAAACACAACCATCCCAAACGAATGACAAATCGACCGGATGACCATCCATCCGGATTGTCATCCGATCGGATGTCCCTCCGTCACTTAGTTCACTTCGCACCTTTTACCGTACTGCTCATCACTTATGCTATCGTTCTGTAATCAGGCTAACTTTCCAGCGCTCCCTTCAATCCAAGAGAGTGTTTATTACTAAACACAATCTGTGAGTATACTCGATCCCTTTTTGCTTTAAGCACTTTTGGGTGTTACATATGTTATCTATATTCAAATCACAATCGACACACAACACAAACACTTTTATACGCTAACCGCTCTGCATGTTATACGTGTTATTCGATGTATTCTAATATGTTATGTTTACACAGTGACTGTTGCCTGACACCTTTGCAGCGATAGTACAATAGTTTGGACTCGGCACATATCGTGGACAGGGGTTGTTAAGGCTTTTCTTCATGTATCGCAGTGGTGATATGTGTTGCGCATTCTACAACTCGCAGTCACGTCTTTGCATATTTCATTATCGATAACCTACCTGCCTCTCATTATACATGTTACATGCTGGTTATGTGTAAACTCGCTTTCGCTACTATATTACTCTCAAACTTGTTTGCTCACCTTTAAACTATATGTATTGACCTCTATTTTAACGTATGTGAGAGGTGTTTAGAGTGTTACTCTACTTGCTGGAATCAAGCTAGGATGGAGTCTAGAAACAAACTAAATAAAATCTGAGTTTTCGGAATGGATTATTTGTCTTTGAGAACAACGTCTGTAATAACTGTTTTATTCTATATGTTTGTGGTATGGGACATAAACCTTTAATATATTATAATTAATAGTTGTTATGGATTCACCTGGACAATCTGTTTCGCTCAGTGCCACGCCCCGATGTTTCCGCCATCGGTTGGGGTGTGACAGATTGGTATCAGAGCCATAACTATAGGGAATTAGGCAAGACTCGACCTAGTCCGGGTCGATGTCTTAGAAATGACCTAGTCTATAGTCTAAGTACCTACAGACCGACTTGTCAAACCCGGTAAGGGTTTTGTACGAGTTTACTTGATGTTCTCGCTCGAACTCGCTGAACACTACACTGTTGCGCAAACATCGCATACCACCGTTCCACGTAAGATCAGCCTTTCCTAAGGCTGGCAACACACACAAACAAACGATCTGGTTGAGATTAGGTGTGAAAACCGCAAACTCTAGATCAAATTGCTCATTCGACACGCACATTTTTACTATAAACACGAGATTTTGCGTTAAATCAGGAGTGAAATCCACACTTCGACGCGATTCTCCCTATCTATCTTGTGATTCTATCACGCAAACAGGAATATAGTCGCTGGGTTAGGGGTGAAACCCGAACCTTGATGACTTGTTCCATTCCTCATTTTAGTTTTACAAAACTCTCACCAAAGTCTTGATGGATTCCAACGACTTGAATTGCGTAAATAACCGAAAGGATGCGTGCCATTCACCGTATGTCGGTGATAGAGCACAGTCTAATAAGCCAAAATGTGTACTCGGAGTCCTTGAGAATAGTCGGATCACCTTGGGTAGTCGACGTCTATCAAGCCAAGACAATCTCTTTTCGATTTTATGTGTTTCGATTCTGCATTTCGCCGCCACTGACTCTGTGATTTATCGAATTTATGTGGATTTGATGTATTTTTTGTGATTAAATGTTTACGCGTTTTGACTTTTGATGATTTACTCACTTTTCGTTGTTCGCTTCGATAAACACACACACAACTCGCACTACACATCTATCTCAAAACGTTAACGAATCGCTTATGATACTCGCAATCGCTACTCGCACTCGCAATACTCGATTACTTTACGCCGCTGTGAAAGATAGATGAATACGTGGAATATATGAAGGTGAATACGTGCAAAATATAGTGTAAAAGCATGGTTTCGTTGGACTATGTGCTTATGTGTTACGTGTTTATGTGCTTACGTGCCTATGTGAATTATGTTCCTACGAGATTATGTGCCTTTGTGTTGTATGATTGGACGTGTTCCTGTGCTTTACATAAAGTACCCTTTGGTGAAATCGCTAGACTATAGTAGGGTTTATCGAAATTGTGAGTCCTGTGACGATGTCTGTTGCAGACAATGTCGTCATTCGGATCTCACACTTCCCGCGCTGCACGCCGAAACCATGAGGAAAAACGCATCGCTGCTCTAGTCGCAAAGCAGATGGATAAGGTCATTCCGCAAATTGTCAGTGAGCTTAATGAAAATGCCAGCAAGTCCTCTGAGGAATCAAGGACTGACTCACCTAAAGGTACTTTCAGCTTTAAGCAGTTTAAGGCCTGCGGCCCAAAGGACTTCACGGGCGAAGACGGACCAAGCGCTATGTTTCAATGGTTCGACTTAATTGAAGTCACACTACGCCAGAGAGGATGTCCCAATCACCTATGCACTATCAACGTAATTGGCGTCTTCCAGTCCAGGGCTCTGGATTGTGGACAGCCGAATGGAACAAGTGTGGGAACGACTCAGCCTATAGGCTTACTTGGGATGAGTTGAAGGAACTCATGATGAAGGAATTCTGCCCACCACATGTGCTCCAAAAGCTTGAGAACGAATTTTGGAACATCAAGCAGGATGGTGGCAACAACGCCGGTCTGACAGCTCACTTTAAGCAGCTAAGTATCATTTGCCCAAGCTAGGTGGCAACACCTGAGATGACGATCAAGAAATACATCCGTGCTTTACCGGATTGTGTTGTTGACTTCGTTCAAGCTACAAAGACGACAACGATCGAAGAGACTTAGCTACTTGTTGCTGAGATCAATGACAAGTGAGTATTGGCTAGTTACTTTGACAAAACCACCAAAAGTCTTCACCAAGTTACCGCTGCTCCCACCGCTGAGACCACCGCACTGCAAGCTTCAAAGTCTTCTAGCCGCAAACGCAAGAACAAAAACTCCAGCAACAAGAACTGTGCAGTAACCGCCGTTCCACTCCAAGCCGTACCTGCTCAACCGCAACCCCAGAACCGCCAAGTAGCGGCGCCAGTTGCCAATGCACCGCCGACCAAGCGTGCATATACTGGTCCACACCCGCTCTTCCCTACTTGTACCTATCATCAACCTGTTGGAATCGTGTTTTGGTTTTGTTTTCACTACAACCTGTACGGCCACTTCACTGCTAATTGTCATACCGGTCCTCGCCAAGCTCCAGCCCCAGTTCAAGCTCCTGCTCTAACAGCTCCTCAGGGTCAACAAGCAGCTCCTGCTCCCGCTGCTCACGCAAGAGCCTGATTTGCGTGTGGTGATCCCAACCACTTCGCAAATTCTACCCAAACAGAGTGGTGAAGCAAGAGCCACAGCAGCAGCAGCCAGCATACTAACAACACCAACAGTAGTGGCAACAGCAGCCAGCTCAACAAGCAGCCCGCGGGCGAGCCTTCAACATCAATGCCCGCCAGGCTCAGGAAGACAACAACGTGGTTAATGGTACTTTTCTCGTAAATGGTATATATGCTTCGTGTTCGTTTGATACTCGAGCCGATAACTGTTTTGTATCCTTTGAATTCGAAAGGCTCCTAAACTGTAAACACGTTAATCTCCCATCAACATTCGACGTAGAAGTTGCCACTGGAAGAATCGTCACTGTTAGCTCTGTTCTGCGTGATTGTACTCTTGAGCTCAGCTGTCACGTTTTCCCGATCAATGTTATCCCGATGCAACTCAGTAGCTTTGATGTCATAGGTGGCATGGATTTCCTTCGGGAGAATCATGCTAAAATTGTTTGCTTCAATAAAATGATTTGTTTCTCTCTCACAAATGGCGATCAGTTGTGTGTTTATGGCGAAGTCACATCAAAGAAGTTACAACTCATGTCATGTGTCCAAGCTAGCAAGTATCTCCGCAAGGAATACCAAGCTTCCTTGGCGCACATTGTAGTAGCGGAGGAAAAGAAAGTTAAGGCAATAGACAAGGTGCCTGTGGTTCATGAGGTTCCTAACGTCTTTCCTGATGACTTACCTGGTTTACCACCCACTCGTGATATCGATTTTCGAATCGACCTCATTCCTGGAGTAAATCATGTTTCTAGAGCACCCTATCATCTCACTCCGTCTGAAATGCACGAACTCTCATGTCAGCTCCAGGAATTGCTTGATAAAGGCTTCATTCGCCCTAGCACCTCTCCTTGGGGCGCTCCTGTCCTTTTCGTGAAAAAGAAGGACGGATCGTTTCGGATGTGCATCAACTACAGGGAATTGAATAACCTTACCATCAAGAATCGTTATCCCTTACCTAGAATCAATGATTTGTTTGATCAGTTACAAGGTGCTACGTGTTTCTCGAAGATTGATTTACGCTCAGGCTATCATCAGTTACGAATCCAATCCAAGAGGAAGATATACCCAAAACCGCTTTTCGAACCCGATACGGTCACTACGAGTTTGTAGTTCTGCCCTATGGTTTGACCAACGCTCCCGCAGTCTTTATGGATCTAATGAATCGCGTGTGTAAACCCTTTCTCGACCGCTTAGTCATCGTGTTTATCGATGATATTCTGATCTATTCCAAGTCCAAAGCTGAACACGCGCAACATCTTTGTTTGGTTCTTGAACTACTCCAGGAGAACCGTCTCTATGCCAAATTCTCCCAGTCCGAATTCTGGCTTGAGGAGGTTCAATTCCTTGGTCACATTGTCAATAGTCGAGGTATTCATGTCGATCCCATGAAGATCGAAGCAGTTAAGGGTTGGTTTACACCAAAGAACCCATCTAAAGTTCGTTTATTCCTCGGATTGGCGGGTTACTATCGCCGATTCATCGCTGATTTCTCGAAGATCGCTGTCCCTCTCACTTCTCTCACGCACAAGGACAAACCTTTTATTTCAGAACTAAACAAGAGGAGACCTTTCAAACGCTCAAACTTATGCTCTGTAACGCTCCTGTACTCTCCTTACCCGACGGAAACGACGACTTCGTAGTCTATTGCGATGCCTCTAACCTCAGTCTCGGTTGTGTTCTTATGCAATGAGACAAGGTTATCGCGTACGCCTCTCGTCAGCTCAAGATCCACGAGAAGAACTATAAAACCCACGATCTCGAGCTTGGTGCAGTTGTTTTTGCGTTATAGATTTGGCGACACTACCTTTACGGTACCAAGTGTACGGTCTTCACCGACCACAAGAGCCTACAACACATCTTTAACCAGAAAGAGCTGAATATGCGCCAACGCCGATGGGTTAAACTCCTCAACGATTACGACTATGAGATTCGTTACCATCCAGGCAAAGCAAACGTCATTGCCGATGCTCTCAGTCGACGAAGCTATTTGCATAGCGTTCGTAATACTCAAGCCCAGCACAATCTCGAAGCTCTTATCCGTGACGCCCAACATGTTTGCTTTACCGAACGCACCTTGAAGAAAGAAAGGATTATCAATAATGGCGAACAATTGGTGAGTAAATCGAATGGTATATTCCATTATCTTGACCGAATTTGGATTCCCAAATGCACAAATTTACAACAAATCCTGCTAGACGAAGCCCACAAATCTCGATATTCCATTCATCCCGGTGCCCATAAGATGTACCAGGACTTGCGCTACAAGTACTGGTGGCCGGACATGAAGAGAGATATCGCTATTTACGTTTCAAAGTGCCTGACTTGTTAGAAAGTCAAGGCTGAGTATCAGCGCCCCTCTGGCTTACTCGTCTAACCCGAGATCCCTATGTGGAAATGGGAGAGTATAGCTATGGATTTCACAACGAAACTTTTGCGCACGCCATCAGGTCAGGACAACATCTGGGTTATCGTTGACCGTCTCACCAAATCCGTGCACTTTCTACCGATACGGGAAGACTACAAGGTAGAACGATTAGCACGAATCTACACCGACGAAGTCATTTGTCGACACGGGACACCTCGTGACATCATTTCTGATTGCGATGGTCGATTCACTTCACGTCTCTAGGAAACGTTTCAATCTGCTCTCGGTACTACTCTTAATCTCAGTACCGCATTCTATCCCCAGACCGACGGTCAGACTGAACGCACGATTCGTACCCTAGAAGACATACTTCGCTCGAGTGTTATAGATTTCAGTGGTAATTGGGATTCATATTTACCTTTAGTCGAGTTCTTATACAATAACGGTTATCACTCTAGCATTCAAATGGCACCATTTGAGGCATTATACGGAAGGAAATATCGATCGCCTATTGTATGGCATGAGATCGGGGATGCGCAAATTACCAGTCCTGAGTTACTGTAAGAAACGACTGACAAAATCCTCCAAATTTGAGACAATCTCCTGAAAGCTCGGAGTCATCAAAAGAGTTACTCCGATAGACACCGCAAGCCCCTTGAATTTGACGTTGGCGATCACGGACTCCTAAAGGTTGCACCTTGGAAGGGGTGATCTGATTCGGCAAGAAAGGAAAGCTCGCGCCTCGATATGTTGGACCCTTTAAAATTCTGGAAAGAATTGGCAAAGTGGCCTACAGACTCGAACTACCGGAGGAACTTAGTAACGTCTACCCGACTTTCCATGTTTCGAACCTCAAAAAGTGTCTAGCCGATCAGGATTTACATGTCCCCCTTGAGGATCTACAAGTGGACGAAACATTACACTTCGTGGAAAAGCCTGTCGAGATCATGGACCGAGAAACCAAGCAGCTCCGACGCTCACGCAATCCCATTGTGAAGGTTCGCTGGGAAGGCAAACGCAGCACCGAGTTCACCTGGTAAATCGAAAGTGACATGATGGCTAAGTATCCACAACTGTTTGTTACGCCTACACCTTAAATTTCGGGATGAAATTCCCTAAAGTAGGGGAGGTTCAACAACCAGCGCTTTGAAGTCAAAGTCAAAGGAAGAAAAGATTGCTAAATGTGATATGTCACTCCTTGCTTAATTATTGATTGTACTCCTTGACTCGTTAATCGATACTTTAATTTTATGATACGTTAGTTATATTATGTGGAGTATATGCAATAAATCACAGTTTAATCGCTAATCGCATCGATATCGCATCTCAACACCGAATTACAGGTTATGGATATTGTTTTACGTGTGTGTGCTATTATGTGTTACTTGTGCATGCTTATATTTATTTTGGGACGTTAATCACAAACGCAATCGCAACTCTATCACAACGCAATCTCATCGCGAACTCGAGATTTAAGGATTAATTTTATATTATTTGGTAGTTAGGTTATTTTGTAATTAATGGGTAATACTATTGCATCGCTTACCCGAAACGCATCGCAACGCTCAACGCATGAAACGAAACATCGAAAACCAACTCACACAACCCATCCGATCGAATGACCATTCGATCGCATGGTCATCCATCCAGGTGACCATTCGATCGGATGGCCATCCAATCGAACCGCCCTCCGATCGCACCACTACACCGCCTCTTCTTCTCTCTTGCCTATAAATATCACCTGTCACATCATGAACAGTGATGTGATAGCTCCTCCTCTGACCAGCACGCACTTGGGCTATTTTCTCTTGATTTCTCGTGATTCTTGTAAGTTTCTACCTCAAATCTTGTACTTCTATCATCTACTCACACTTCTTCATCATTTTCACCATCAACACTTAACTTTTCACCATGAAATCGGCTGATTTGGGCTGTTCTAGGGTGATGTCATCATGAGTTCTTATGAACTTCAAAGGGTGACCTCATTCCACCAAGAACAACTCAGATCTAAGAGATTTCAACATGATTAAACACTAATTTCACCTAAATCTAAACATTTTCAAACCGATTTGAGTTTCTTTCAACTCATTTACACTCTTTAACCCAAATACATCCTTCCCAAACGAATGACAAACCGACCGAATGGCCATCCGACCGGACGACCATACATCCGGATTGTCATCCGATCTGATGACCCTCCGTCACTTAGTTCACTTCGCACCGTTTACCGTACTGCTCATCGCTTATGCTATCATTCTGTAATCAGGCTAACTTTCTAGCGCTCCCTTCAATCCAAGAGAGTGTTTATTTACTAAACACAATCTGTGAGTATACTCGATCCCTTTTTGCTTTAAACACTTTTGGACTCAGCACCTGTCATGGACAGGGGTTGTTAAGGGCTTTTCTTCACGTATCGCAGTGGTGATATGTGTTGCGAATTCTACAACTCGCAATCACGTCTGTGCATATTTCATTGACGATAACCTACCTGCTTCACATTATACATGTTACATGTTGGTTATGCGTAAACTCGCTTTCGCTACTATATTACTATCAAACTTGTATGCTCATATTTACACTATGTGTATTGACCTCTATTTTAATGTATGTGACACGTGTTTAGAGTGTTGCTCGATGTGCTGGAATCAAGCTAGGATGGAGTCTAGAAACAAACTAAATAAAATCTGAGTTGTCGGAATGGATTATTTGTCTTTGAGAACAACGTCTGTAATAACTGTTTTATTCTATATATTTGTGGTATGGGACATGAACATTTAATATATTATAATTAATAGTTGTTATGGATTCTTCTAGACAATCTGTTTCGCTTAGTGACGCGCCCCGATGTTTCCGCCATCGGTTGGGGTGTGACACATATTATATGTTTTCGCCAATGTCTTGCCATTATTAGATTGTTAGTTTATGGCACTATAGAGTTCTTGAGTAGATATATATGTACATCTTATGTTCACAAAAAGTTATGTTACAAAATTAAAAAAAAAAAACAAAAATTTACTATAAAAATACTCTCTCCGTCCCATTAAAAGTGTCATATTTTGAATTTCAAAGTCTTTATTTATAAACTTTGACCTTAAATAATTTTGTTTGTGTTAGATAATACTTGATGAAAGTTATATGATTTGAGTGTGTTTTACAAGTGGTTTTATCGGGTTAATTTTCATCAAGTTTTATATAACACAAAAAATATATAATTAAAGTCAAAGTTTATAAATAAAGAGTTTGAAAATTCAAAATAAGACACATTTAATGGGATGGAGAGAGTAATTAAAATAAAAAACACTAAAGACAAAATCAATAAAAGAAAAAAAATAATATATATATATATATATTTGAAACCTTGAGTAGTTTTTATAATAAGAAAAAAAAGTATATTTGAAGTTTAATGGAAAGGCAAATGCCATAACAAGCCAACATACTTTCTTTTTTGTATAAAAGTCACTAAATAACTTTTTACATATAAAAGTCCCTTTAAATGTTAAATGTGAACAAAATTATAAATATTTTTTTATCTGTTAATATCACATTAGAAAAAATTGAGATGAATTAATATTTCAAATTGAAGATATGGCAAACCAAAGCATGTTCAATGTTTGCCTTTAATTTTCCATTTTAAATTCAGTAAATTGATAACAATAAATATTATTTGGAAAACAATATAATAAAATTCACGAGCATGGATGACATGACTCGAAATAAAATAAAATAACAAACATGTAAAATGGTAAGTATAAATTTAAAATCATTCAAAAATATAACATAATTTGTCAAATAATATTTTTTGATTTCATCCGATCATAATTAAGAGATATATTTTTTTTTTGTTAAAGTTTTACATTTTAAGGGACTTTTATGATATAAGAGTAGAAAGTATGTTGTTTTTTAGGTATAAAAATGGTTAGGGGAATTTTATAAGACAAAAAAAAAATATTGGTTTTTTATGTTCAAAAAAAAAATTGAAGAGACTTTTATGAAAAAAAAAAAGTATTTTGGTTTTTTAAGTAAAAAAATGTGAAAGGACTTTTATTTAGTTTTTTTTTCTTTTTGAATTTGCTCCTAATGGAAAGCAACAAAAAAGTTTGGTCAAATTTTGCTATTAAAAATAACTAACGTGCATTCATCTAAATCATTCGAAACTAACAAAATTTGCAGCATTTTCATACTTAAAAAAAAACATAATTTATGACTTTAAATTTTGTTTTCCCATTTTGTAACTATTTATTACATCATATCTAGAAAAAAATTAATTCACTTATTACATCATAAAAGATTTGGTGCATTTATTATATCATATTTTTTCTTCTTTTGGGAATGCATTTATTACATCATATAGATATAAATTTTAAAATATAGTTTTGGTAATATATTATTAAAATTTTAAACTCCAACCTAAAAATTTTAAACTCCAACCTAATAAGAGTAGAAAGTATGTTATTTTTTAGGTATAAAAATGGTTAGGGTAATTTTATAAGACCAAAAAAAAAATATTGGTTTTTTATGTTAAAAAAAAGTGAAGGGACTTTTATGAAACAAAAAATGTGTTTTGGTTTTTTAAGTAAAAAAAATAAAAGGACTTTTGTTCAGGTTTTTTTATGGAATTTGCTCTTAATGGAAAGCAACAAAAAAATTAATAACTAACGTGCATTCATCTAAATCATTCCAAACAAACAAAAGCTGCAGCATTTTCATACTAAAAAAAAAACCACAATTTATGACTTTAACTTTTGTTTTCCCATTTTGTAACTATTTATTACATCATATCTAGAAAAGTTTTAATTCACTTATTACATCATAAAAGATTTCGTACATTTATTATATCATATTTTTTCTTCTTTTGAGAATGCATTTATTACATCATATTCTAAGCGAGATCATTTCTTTGGCAAAGGTGAATAAAAAACAAACTTTAATTTTTAAAGTGGGATTTCAAAAGGCGTATGATTCTATTAATTGGAATTTTTTTATTGAAGATTCTCAAAGGTATGAACTTTCCCAATCTTTGGAGAAATTGAATTAATGCTAGTCTTAGATCGGGGCGGTCATCTGTGCTTGTTAGTGGTTCACTGTTAGACCCAGTTCAGGCTCAAAACAACTTCTTTTCACGTAATATGGCAAGTGATTTCAGTAGATGTGAAAAAGATGTGCGGAAATGGAAATCAGACTTTCAAGAAACAAGACCTACAGAATTATCAAGTTTATATCACTTAGAAACAAAATGGTTTACAAAGTGATTGTAAGATTATTATCTAATACAAACGAATCTTGAATTCTGTGGGGGAGAGAGCAATGGAGTTTAGATGTATGTGTGAATGCTAAGCTTCAAACTCACTTTGCTTCTCCTGGTTTAGCCTTCTATTTATAGACGGCTTGTATGAATAAACAATTGTTTATTCATACAATAATTCCTGCAAAAAGTGGCCAATTGACATATTCATTGATTCCAACGTTCAAGTTGGCTTTTTCATCATGATTTCATTTAATGTCAACTTGCTTCGGTAAGTGTGGCAGGACAGAGCCAATTTCAGACAAGTGGGTTGTTTCATCAGAAATTCTGATAAACCACTTCATCAGAAATTCTGATGAACAAATCATCAGAAAATCTTTGATGATCAGAAACGTCAGATACTGAAGATATTTTATCAGAAATATCATCAGATCTATCAGAAAAGACCTTTTCTGATAATCCAATTCAGCTCTTGATCAACTTGTAATTCTTTGAAGTAGATGCTGTGCTTTTCCAGTTGTCCCATCTGATCTTCTTTTTCTAGTTCGTGATCTTCAGGACTGTGATCTCTTTCATAGACACAGTTGATTGTGTTTTCTTTCAATACTTACAAATAAAGTTTCCTAACAGTTTCCCCCTAAGTATTGTAAGAAAAAGAACTATCTCTATGTCAAACATAAACAATTTTCTTTGAAAGAAAAATTCAAAAACAACTAAGTTCAGAAACATAAAGCATAGTCAAACCAACCATACATCAGACAAATTTAAAACTTTGTTCAAAAACAGAAATTTCATCTTATCAATCCATTTAATTGATCTTCACTCCACTTCTGTATTTGTCTCCTGGTTTCAGTCTTTTCTTGTAATCAATAGCCTTTTGAGTTGCTTTGTACATCTCTTTATACCATCCTCTTGCTTCCATCCAATTTTCAATGTACTCTTCAATTGTTTTTCTCAGCTTTTCATTGTTCTTTCCCTTCTTTTTGAGCTGCTCTTGTTTTTCATTCATGCAGTTTCTTATATATTTTAGTGTTTGATTTGAATACCTGCATATTTCACTGATTCTAAACAGAGCTTTCTTTTCATTTGCATCTTTGAAGACTACACACATTTCTGGTTGATCAAAGATTGCTCCGGTTCTTACTGGTTTAGAAGAGATTTCAGCTGGAATTGAAGTGTTTGGAGGCGGTATTAGTACTTTGTTGCTGTACTCAAAATTAATACATAGATCAAAGTCTGCCAGTGCAGCCCTTTTGTATAACTTTTCTCCTGCACTTTTGAGACTTTCAAGGGCTCTTCTGATTATAACTGAATTTCCTTTCATTTCATCAATGATACTCTTCATCTTGACTATTCCCAATGGGTGAATATCATCAGCCAGATTTGCATCAGTAACCTTCTGTTGACTGTTGTCTTTTCTGATCAAGGTATACTTGTTTTGTGCTTCATTACCTAGGATGCCTCCTCTAGTGGTCATTGTATCAATTCTTTCAATTGATACTATTGGATTAGTCAAATGCTTGTGTAAAATTACCCAACCTCCATTGTTTCTGTTTTCAACAATACCTTTGCTCATTGGAGAGAGTGATCTCTTTGGGTTGTCTTGTGGACCTTTCCAATAGTAATTCTTTAGATGTTCTTCAGGGTACATTATAGTGTGTAAATCACCTTTTAGCACTTCCATTTCCCTGATGTTCCCTTCTGAATCTTCTATCATTTCTTTTCTTGGCCTTTTTGAGGAAGTCACTTCATGTTCCATTCTTCTCTTTTCTTTTGTATCCAACATTATGCTCAACTCTGTTTCTCCAGTGATGGTTGTAGAAACTGGTTGTACTGGAACATGCTCTTTTGGTTGTACCCTTGATGTGTCTGGCTTTGAGACATTTGGTGGAGGACCCATGGGTATCTTTTGTTTATCTTGAGGTGGACCCATAGGTTGCTTCTGTTTTTGAGCTGTTGCTATTTCTGCTGGTTTGGTTTGATCTTGTTGAACAATTTCTGGTGGTTGTTGAGAACTTTCTGACCTTCTTGCTTGTCTTTCTTGTGGAATTTGAGCTTTCAGTTCCTGAATATCAATATTTGCTAATCTGGCAACATTATACTGCAATCTCTTAACTAATAGATGAACATTTGAAAGAGCTTGAGTATTTGTTTCCTCTTGTTTCTTCATATTCTGGAACTCCTGATTTTCTTGATTTCTTTGTGCAACTAATTCCATCAACAGTTTCTCAAAAGCCTCAGCCATGCTGCTGTTGTTGGCTCTGAGAAACTGTATTTCTTCAAGAAGCTTCCCTGAACTTGAGCTTTCCCCTGCAGTTGCAACCTCAGTCATCTTTTTCTTGATATCATGCAGTTCATTAATAGCTTTATTAATTTCTGATGAGCTTTCTTTGTTTTCTGATGATCTTTGCAATTTGTTGAGGACTGTAGTATTGTCTTCAGTTTGCTTCTGCACAGCTTTGACAGTTTCTGACAAAAACTTGATTTCTGACTTTTGATTTCTAATTTCTTGTAGTATCAAATCAAGTTTTTCTTCTGTTGTTGTTTTCACAGTAGCAGTTTTATCTTCAGGTTCTTTTTGAAGTTGTGAAGGTGACAAAGATTGTTGTTCTTGGGAAATTGGAGAAACAACAGATGTTTCTCTTCTAACACCAGCAGAAAACACATTCTCTGCTGTTTTAAGGTTAAGAGGATTGGATGAATCCAAATTCCCTATATCCTCTCCAGAAAATTGAAACAAATTCAAGTTCTGGATTTCCTCATTTCCTTGAACCATTTCAGGTTCTCCATGAGTTGTTGAGAAACTTTTTGTTTTCTCATCCAGGTTTCCTTGATCAGCAGGCTGATCTCTACCTGTTGTTACTACATGTTCTTCCTCAGAATCTGATTCAGAAAATGAGTCTCTTGTTTTACTCACTTCTTGTTTTGAAGAAATAGTTTCTCTAATTAAGATTTCATGTTTTCCTTGAATTGATTCATCAGAATCATAAAATATGTTTATTTTAGACTGTTGTGCACCTGTTTCTCCAATGTGTGAGTCTTCAGCATGATGTTCTTCAGTCACAGGACTCATGTTTACATCTTTTTCAGCTAGATGAGGATCAGATTCATCCTGTTGTTCCATTCTTGGTGTGCTTGACTCCTGTGCATCATGCTCCATAGGGGACACTTGTTCAAAAACTCCTTTGCTCTGTGACTTTTTGTTCAACATCTTCAGGTATTCTGCTCTGTATGGTGATTCTTCTGGTATTATGCTCATCACTTTTTCTGTCAGAGCAGGTACATCATAATCTGACTTCCAAGACCCTGCAGCATTCCATGGTTTCATAATTTCTGTCTTCCACATATTTTCTGATGCTGGGATTTCCATGTTTCTTTTCAGAAAAGCATCAGAAATTATGATTGATAGAAACCTTGGAAAGGGTAGATGTGAATCTATTCTTCCATCTCTGGTCAGAATTGATCTTCTGATCAGAATAAATATTTCTGCTCCATAATCAATGTTCAATCCATTAATTAGACTGAACATGATTTTTAGAATGCTCATATTTATCTGATCTGTACCTCCAATCTTTGACGATAGACACTTGTTCAGAATTTCCATTAAGACTTGCAAGAAGGCAGGTAGCTTGTTTCTCTTGAATTTACTGATTGTTGAAATCTTTGTTTTGTATCCCATTACAGCATCAAGTTGTGAAAACATATCTTCTCTTTCTGGTGACTTTTCAAAGTTCTGATATAAGGGTAGCTCCAAACATTCCCTTATCTTTTCTGGTGAAATTTTAATGAAGATATTTCCCCACACATGTGCTGTTAGCTCAGTTTGACTTAAGATTTTGAGAGTTTTTACAACTTGTTGTATGAGTTCTTGTGGTATCTCTCTGGTCTTTGTAAGAGCTTGAGCTAATGGGCACCTTGTTAGAAATTCAATGAGAATTTGACACTTCTTATCATACTCTTCAATTTTATCGTTCATTGCTTCATTGTTGCTCTTTAATGGAAGAAATTCATCTTCAGTGATGAAAGGAACTAAGTGTTTAACTTGAGGTTTGTTGATGTTGACAGCAGCCATTGAGAAATTGGGTTTTGTGTTTGGAAAAGGGTTTTAGGGTTTTGAATTTGAAGGTTGAAGATGGAAGACTCTGTTTTGAATGAGGTATTTATATGGTGTGTAGACAGAGATTTTTTTTTGAGTGTTTGTCGTGGGTTGTTTGAGTTTAAGAGGATTAATGACACCTTTATGATGTTTTAATCCTTTAAGGAGACAACCGTTTTTGAAAGACCTTTGATTTATCTCTAATTTAATGTATATCCTTTTAAAGAGACTTAGAGACTTCAACGATTTTACAGATAAACACAATTTTCCAACTTGCGCCTTTTCTCTATGTGGGACCCCTTTTGTTTAAAAAGGTCCAATCGAAACCTTTTGTGTGTTACCCCGGATATTTCTCATGATGAAATTTTTATCATCAGTTTTTTTTTTTTTTTGAGATGAGAGGGAATAAGAAGAGTTCTGAGATTTTACTTACATTGTAGTCTTGCATTTCTGAACTCCACACCTTTGTTTTGATATACCAGAGGTATATTTTTGTTTATATAGCTTGTTCCAGTCCTCAGAAATTTAAAAAAAAAAAAAAACAATTTTTTTTTAAAATTTGTATTTTCATAAATTCAATTAAATCTGATTAAAAGAATTGTTTTCCTGATGATATGTTAAACTTTCTGATTTTTCAAAACAAAAAATGATTTTCTGATCAGTTATCATAATTTTCACAATTTTCTGGTGAATGATCAGTTTTTCTGATTGATCATCAGATTTTGAGTTCTACTAACTTCTGTTAGTTTATATGTGAAATTCACCAGATTTTCTTTGATTTTATCAGTCAAGAAGTGTTAGTTCCCCCTAGATCTATTTACCAGAGAAAAAAAAATTTAAAACAAACCTATTGAAAGAAACATAAAACAAACATGATTAAACAAAAACACAACATAAAACAAAGAAAACTACTCCTCCTCCTCTTCTAACACATTGAACATGCACTTCACATATAACCAAAGACTGGTTACTCGTCCGGTGTGATTTGTTGATGGTGTCAAGGTGGCTTCACTAATGTTTTCTTGAAGTACCAGTTCAGCTCTTGAAAAGCAGCTTCTCACTCCTCCAAAGTCCAGCTGACTGGTGATCACCTTTGTAACAAATCGAGGATAAATCAGAAAGGGTTGACGGTCATGAATGTTTGATTCTAAGTCTCTCATTAGAAACCTAGCATAATTGAAAGGTTTTTCTTGTATCACAGCATGTACCACTTCCATCATCCTATTTGACAGCTCATTGAAGTGTCCAATTTTCTTGGAAAAACAGACACTTAGCTGTGTTACCAAAAACAGAAAAGGTGGTATAAAACCAGACTTGCTAATGGCCCTTGACGAGTTGAGTGTGTGATAGCCCATTTCAGTCAAGGTTTGTTGCACATTTGCTTTTTCCAGAAGTTGGATTTCATGATTATCACCCAGTTTAAGGACATTTCTGATTGTTTCTTCTTTTAGAGTAATTTTTACTCCCATTACCTCACTTTCAATCCACATGGAAGTACCACCAAAAATGATTTGAGAGTTCCACCAAAACTCTTGGAGAAGTTTTGGATATATGGTGACATGTGATGACACAGCAAAGCCTAGAGGACTTCGCATGATCATATTGTATACAAACCTGCAGTCCTCCCATGCAGGTCCTTCCAACTTGGATCTTAGTCTAAGATTATGAAGTCTATGAAACGGAAGAGGGAATTGAGTGGCTTTCATCAATTTTGGGCGACCCATTTTTGATAAGGAAAAACTGTTGAAAGGCTTGAAGAACAGGTTTTTGTTACAAATGTTCTTTTCAGGTTGTTAAGATTTATAGGTGAAAGTGATGTTTATCAGCCAACCTTTTTCTCTTCAATTAAGAAGATATCTGTCCCAGTAAATGTAACAGTGAGTGTAACAGTGATTTTGACAGTCTATTAAGCCCCATGTGTGAGTAAGCAGTGAATGACTAGGCATCTATATTCATAGCTCCTAATGATTCTAGTGCCTACGTGTCACATTTAAGTTCCTTATGAAGAAATGACGTTGCATGCAAAAAAATGAAATTCAATAAACTGAAAAGAAAATGGGACGGTTGATTATTACAGCTGTATGAAACTTCATCAGTATGCATGTTACTTTTCCCCCTTTTTGTTTTTTTTTTTATTAAAACAAAAAAAAAACGAAAATAAGTAATTACAATATGTGGAATGTGCATGAGGATGAAAAATTCTGATATTTCAACATAGTTTCTGATTTTATATCAGAACTTCTGGTGATCTTTCCCAGAGTTTCCGATATTTTCTCAGATCATCTGATAATTATTGACTATTTATCAGATTTTCTGGTTTTCCATCAGATTGATGGATTGTTTTATCAGAAGCTAGTTGATTTGTTCTATGAAATCAGAATTTTGTTGTTTAACAAGTTGGTCATCAATTTGTGTTTTTGTGTTTTCTGAGAAATCTTCATCATTTAGATTGACCATGCCTAGTTTGCTGATTAAAAAATTGTGTCTCTTTTCATCAAGAGGTTTTGTAAAGATATCAGCAATTTGATTTTCAGTTGGAACAAAATACATTTCAATGTTACCTTTCTCCACATGATCTTTTATGAAATGGTATTTGACATCTATGTGTTTAGTTCTTGAGTGATGAACAGGATTTTCAGTTATTGCAATGGCACTCTTTGAGTCACATAGAATTGGAATTCTTGTCAGAGTTACTCCATAATCTTTCAGTTGAGTCTGCATCCACAGCACTTGTGAACAGCAACTTGCTGCTGCTACATATTCTGATTCTGCTGTTGATGTGGCAACACAGTTTTGTTTCTTGCTTGCCCAACATACTAATCTTTCTCCCAGAAGTTGACAGGCACCAGATGTGCTTTTTCTGTCAATTTTGCACCCTGCATAATATGCATCTGTGTATGCAATTAATTCAAGGTTTGTATCCTTAGGATACCAGAGACCAATTTCTGATGTGCCTTTGAGATATTTAAAAACCCTTTTTACAGCTTTCAGATGAGATTCTTTAGGATCACATTGATATCTGGCCAGAAAACATGTTGCAAACATGATGTCTGGTCTGCTTGCAGTTAAATAAAGCAGTGATCCTATCATCCCTCTATAGGTTTTAATATCAACACTTATACCATTTTTATCATAATCTAACTTGTTCCCTGTTGCCATGGGAGTTTTTGAAACAGAGCAGTTTTCAAGTGAGTATTTTTGTAGAATTGTTTTCACATATTTTGATTGACTCAAAAATATTCCATCAATTCTTTGTTTTACCTGTAACCCTAAGAAAAAGGTTAACTCACCCATCATACTCATTTCAAAGTGGCTGGTCATCAATTTTTGAAATTTGTCACAAAATTTTTCATTTGTTGATCCAAATATAATGTCATCAACATATATCTGGACAAGCAGAGTGTGACCTTTGTGTGTTTTGAGAAAAAGAGTGGTGCCAATAGTTCCTTTGGTAAACCCAGAATTGAGTAAGAAGTTTGATAAAGTTTCATACCAGGCTCTAGGAGCTTGCTTCAACCCATACAAGGCTTTGTTTAATCTATAAACGTGATTTTGAAATTTTGGATCAACAAAGCCTTCTGGTTGATGCACATAAACTTCTTCCTCAATTTTACCATTCAGAAAAGCTGATTTTACATCCATTTGATAAACTTTTAAGTCCTTAGATGCAGCATAAGCAAGAAAAATTCTTACAGCTTCTAATCTAGCTACTGGTGCAAAGGTTTCGTCATAATCAATACCTTCTTGTTGACAGTAACCCTTGACCACTAACCTTGCTTTGTTCCTGGTGATTATGCCATTCTCATCAGATTTGTTTCTGAACACCCATTTTGAGCCTATGACAGATTTGTCATTTGGATTGGGTACCAGATCCCATACCTTGCTCCTTTTAAATTGATCAAGCTCTTCTTGCATGGCTTGAATCCAGTCTGGATCATTTAGAGCTTCCTTGACAGATTTGGGTTCTATCTTGCTTAAGAACCCAGAGAATGCACACTCATGTGCAGTGGCAGACCTTGTTCTGACACCATCTGTAGGATTGCCTATGATGTCTGAATGAACATGTCCTTTGATCCATCTTAACCTGTTGTGAAATGTTGTTGGTTCTGATGGATTTGAAGTTTCCCCCTGATCAGGTGCTACGTTTTTCTGAAAAGTATCAGAAATCTGGATTTCTGATGTACTACATACTTGATCTGCAGGGTTAGAACATGAGTAATCTTTTGATTTATTTTTGAAAGCATCATCATGTTCTAGAAAATCTTCATTTAATATTTCAAAGAGATGTTCATAATTTTCTTGATTGTCAGAAAAGTTTATTTCTTTTATGTATTCATCAGAAACCTCTATTTCTGATGAGTCATCGAATGAGACATACAAACTTTCTCTGATGGTCCTGGTGTTGAGAATAAAAACTCTGTATGCTTTTGAGGACAAAGAGTAACCAAGAAAAATGCCTTTTTCTGCTTTTCTGTCAAATTTTTCCAGGCTTTCAAAATCATTAAAAACAAAACATCTACAACCAAATGTATGCAAAAATTTTATACTTGGTATTCTTCCATTTATAATGTTGAAAGGTGTTTTGTTGTGCCTTTTGTTGATTATGGATCTGTTTTGTGTAAAACATGCATTTGCTATAGCTTCTGCCCAGAAGCGAGTGGGCAATTTAGCATAAGCAAGCATGGTTCTGGCAGCTTCTACCAAGGTCCTATTCCTTCTTTCAACCACACCATTCTGTTGAGGTGTTCTTGGAGCAGAAAAATCATGAGAAATTCCTTTACTTACAAAAAAATTCTCAATTTTTGCATTTTTAAATTCTGTTCCATTGTCTGACCTGATCCTTCTTACTGTTAGTTTTAACAGATTTTCAATTTTCTTAATAAAATTAATGATCAAATCAGGAGTTTCACTTTTCTTTCTCAAAAATTCTACCCATGTGTACCTGGAGAAGTCATCTACTATTACTAGTATGTATTTCTTTCCAGAAAAACTTTCTGTACTTATGGGTCCACACAAATCCATGTGTAAAAGTTCCAAATTTTGTGAAATAGAAGACTCAGAAATTGATTTGTGTGAGCTTCTTTTGGATTTTCCCATTTCACATGCTTCACAAATTTTATCCTTCTTTGAGGATATCAAAGGTAATCCTTTTACCATACCTTTGCTTGCTAATTTGCTTAGGTTTTTGAAATTTAAATGAGCAAGTCTTTTGTGCCATAACCAACTACTACCTTTGTTATGTTTTGAAAATAAACATAGTTTTGGATGTTCACTTTCTTCTTTGAAGTCAAAATAGTAGATAGATTTTCTTATCCTTTTCCCACTTAAATAAATTTTGTTATCATCTATACCTATTAACAAGCATTTTTCTGGTAAAAAGGTTACCTGAAAACCTTTCTCACAGAAATGACCACAACTCAGCAAATTATACTTTAAGCCTTCAACAAAGGCTACTTTCTCTATGGTCAAACATCCATATTTTATGCACCCATATCCCATGATCCTCCCTTTCACTCCATTTCCAAAATTTACCATTCTACCCAGCTTTGAAACAAAGTTGCTGAGTAAACTCCTATCCCCAGTCATGTGCTTGGAGCTTCCTGAGTCGCAGTACCAGATCTGCTGCACATGATGGTCCTGAAATGAAATGATTAGAGGGTTTTTGGTACCTAGGCATGCTTTGGTACTGTTTCTGATGAAATTTGAAACATTTTGTTTTTATTTCTTCTTGGTTTTGCATCAGAAACTCTGTTATATGTTGAGCCATTAATAGATTTTACATTTTTCTTTTGAAGATGGTGTTGGACAAGCTTCAGTATGTCAACACACATACAAGAGTTATCAGAATTTTCTGATAGATCCTCTTGTGATGGAATGATTGGATAATTTTGGAAAGATGAGTGGACTGCTTCTGGAGTTTTTACAGATTCTTGACTGCATTCACTCTTGTTTGTTTTGAAGTTTGGTTTGTCAAAAGAATATTCAGAACAGATTGATTTGCAAGATTCAGATTCAGATTCTGATACTAAATTATCAGAAATCTGATGAGTTGCTTTTACAAAGATAGTGGGTTTACTTCTATTTGATCTTATAGAACTTGTATACCCTAAACCCTCTCCTTTGTTCTTAGGTGTGGACTCAATAAAATTTATAAACTCTTTAGCCTGTTGAAAACCTCTTACATTGATTTCTTTGTCATTGATTTTCTTGTAAAGATCTTTTCTTTCATTTTCATAAAACTCAATTTTTGCTCTTTGATCTAAACTGTCCTCAATAAGATGTTGGTTTTCAAGAATGATTTTATTCAAAGTCCGTTGCAACTCATCAGATTTTCTAATATCTGATTTATGTCTTTCTTGCAGATTTAGAAAATCTGACATGAGCTTGTTTTGTTTGTGTTCAAGATCAAGATTGTCTAAATTTACCTTTTGTTCTGAAGTTTCTGGTAGTCCTTCAGAGAGTGCCATGAGGCAAAAATTTGCCAATTCTTCTTCTTCATCATCAGAAGAATCATCAGATAACCATGTATCTGTTCCAGCAATTAAGCTTACTTGCTGCTGCTTCTTTGCTTCTTCAAGCTTTTTCTCATAATAGGCAACATCCTTCAGCTTTTTGGTCTTGCATTCTGATGCATAATGACCTCTTTGCGTGCACTTGTAACACACAACTTCAGCCTTCCCTTTATCCTTAGATCTAAACTCTTCTTTAGATCTTCCATCCATCCTTCCTTTGTCACTGCTCTGGTATCTCTGGTTACCTCCCCTCAACCTCTGCTCAAATGTTTTGGTGAGCAGTGCTATTGCTTCAGCAAAAGCTGAAAAGTCTGATGTTGCATCAGAAGTTTCAAGATTTTGACTGTTTGAAGGTTGTGGATCATTTTTTGTTGTTGATCTTTGTGAGTTGGAGATTAGAGCTAAAGATCCCCCTCTTTGAATGGTTTCTTCAAATATTTCTTCCTCTCTGGGGATCAAGATGCTGTATAAGTCATGAAGACTCATGTTTCCTAGTTCTAAGGTTGATGATAAAGTCATAGTAAGACTTCTCCATTCTCTAGGAAGGGCATCAAGAAATTTTATGTTTCTTTCATCGTTTGATTTTGTTATACCAAATTTCTTTAGCTCGTTTAAAAGTTTTGTAAATCTTTGATATGTATCATTTAACCTTTCATTTGGCAAACTTTTAAACCTTTCATAAGATGAGACATTATTTGTTCTTTTGTTTCTTCTCATCCTTTCTCCTCCTTCACAAAGGTTTTCCAACTGATCCCATATTTCCTTAGCTGATGCACAAGCATCAACTTGTGAAAATATGTCATTGGGGATGGCCATAATTAAAAGTGACTTAGCCCTTTCATCCCCAGCCAACAGGTCCTTGTCTTCCTCACTCCAATTTATTTCTCTTTTGGGAGCGCGGGAGGCAGGGATTGCTGGTGATTAGTCAGTTGCTGGAATAGTAGGTATATCAGTCATTGGTGTATGTGGACCCCTTTCAATGGATTGAAACAGAGCTCGGTCATGACCATTAAGGAAATTGACCATCCTGATTTTCCACTGGGGGTATTCCTCTCTTACCAGAGTCGGAGGTTTAGACATAGAACCAATGTTAAAAGCATTATTCCAGGATTGAAAGCTGGCCATATTTAGAGAAAAGAAGACGAGCGATTGATCGTTTGAAAATAGTTTATTCAATCTGCTATGATACCAATTGTTAGACCCAGTTCAGGCTCAAAACAACTTCTTTTCACGTAATATGGCAAGTGATTTCAGTAGATGTGAAAAAGATGTGCGGAAATGGAAATCAGACTTTCAAGAAACAAGACCTAAAGAATTATCAAGTTTATATCACTTAGAAACAAAATGGTTTACAAAGTGATTGTAAGATTATAATCTAATACAAACGAATCTTGAATTCTGTGGGGGAGAGAGCAATGGAGTTTAGATGTATGTGTGAATGCTAAGCTTCAAACTCACTTTGCTTCTCCTGGATTAGCCTTCTATTTATAGACGGCTTGTATGAATAAACAATTGTTTATTCATACAATAATTCCAGCAAAAAGTGGCCAATTGACATATTCATTGATTCCAACATTCAAGTTGGCTTTTTCATCATGATTTCATTTAATGTCAACTTGCTTCGGTAAGTGTGGCAGGACAGAGCCAATTTCAGACAAGTGGGTTGTTTCATCAGAAATTCTGATAAACCACTTCATCAGAAATTCTGATGAACAAATCATCAGAAAATCTTTGATGATTAGAAACGTCAGATACTGATGATATTTTATCAGAAATATCATCAGATCTATCAGAAAAGACCTTTTCTGATAATCCAATTCAGCTCTTGATCAACTTATAATTCTTTGAAGTAGATGCTGTGCTTTTCCAGTTGTCCCATCTGATCTTCTTTTTCTAGTTCGTGATCTTCAGGACTGTGATCTCTTTCATAGACACAGTTGATTGTGTTTTCTTTCAATACTTACAAATAAAGTTTCCTAACATTCACCCACAACGGAATTTCAATTATACAAGGGCCTTCGTCAAGGCGACCCAATTTCCCCTTTTCTTTTTGTTATAATGTTGGAAGCTTTGAATGTTATTATGAAAAGGGCGGTGAAGTTAGGTTTATTTAAGGGCGTGGTCTTACCAAATGAGGGTCCTACCATCAGTTATCTTTTCTACGCGGATGATGTGGTTTTTGTAGGAGAATGGTCTAAAGAAAATATCTTAAATCTTAATCCGATTTTAAGATGTTTTTATCTTTATTCGGGATTAAAAGTTAATTTGGATAAAAGTTGTATTTATGGGCCCGGGGTGTTGGAGGAGGAGACTATATAACTGGCAAGGGCTGTTCATTGTAAGGCTGGTATGTTACCTTTCGATTTTCTTGGTCTCCCCATTGGAGCTAATATGAAACGAATCAAATTTTGGAAACCCATTGTTGATATGTTTAACTCCAAATTGTCGGGTTGGAAAGCAAAAAACTTATCTTTGGCGGGCAGAGTCACATTGGCTAAAGCAGTTCTTGGGGCCCTTCCAAATTATTATTTTTCCTTATTTAAGGCTCCTAAGGTCGTGGTTAAGTCGCTTGAGAAGATTAGAAATAATTTTGTGTGGGGTTCTAAGAATGGGAGTAGAAACATAAAGTGGATTCGTTGGGGGAAGATGGTTAATCCGAAAAGCATTGGGGGGTTGGGGATAGGGGATATTCGGAGTTTGAACTTGGCGCTTCTAGCTAAATGGTGGTGGAAATTCAAGGTTGATAACGGGGTTCTTTGGTCTCGTGTTATTGAGGCGATTCACAAAGTCAAAAATGGGTACCATTCTTTCCCATTTAATAAAAGAATTGTGGGGATTTGGAAAGATATTGGTGCTATCGAAAAAGATTATTCCGCTTTGGGTATTTCACTAAATAAAAATTTAATTGGAGTGGTCGGTTTGGGTAAAAAACATTATTTTGGATTGATTCTTGGATTGGTGGAGGCCCACTTAAAAATCAATTCAAGATTTTGTTTGAATTATAACACCAGAAGGAAGCTGAAGTAAGTAAGTATATGGGTTTTGAAGGCAATTTTCATTGGAAGTGATATTGGGAACGATAGCTAAAAGATGGGGTAGAAAAAAATAGTTTCATTCAACTTCTTAGCCTTTTAAATCAATATTCTATTAGTAAAGGTGGGGATTCAAGGCATTGGAAAGACACAAATATGGAACCTTTAAGCGTTGCCAGAGTTAGATGCCTCATATATAAGAAGACGAACATGGAGGTACGTGAGCCATGGGCTTTTTGGAATAATTGGATTCCTCCCAAAATAAATATTTTTGGATGGCGAGCTTGTCTTGATAGAATTCCAGTCAAGGTAAGTTTAGTGAGAAGGGGAGTGGTCATTTCAAATAGTTTTTGTTCTAGATGTGGGTTGATAGAACTATTCATGTATTGTGGGAGTGTTGGGTTGCTAAATCCATTTGGTGGATCGTCTTGGCTTGGCTAAAAATACCGTTCCCGGTCGACATCTTGTCTATTCAACAGTTGCTAGGCCTTGTGGCAAATATGAAAGGTTCTAAAGATTGGAAAAAGGCGATCGGAGGGATCCTTTTGGTGACGACGTGGGAGGTATGAAAGGTTAGGAATGAAGCGAACTGTCACACCCCCAAAATACCACACGCGGAGTACCACCGCCTGGAGGCGTGACATGACCAGGATCAAGCCACCAATCATATTGAACAACGTAAATAGCAAGTGTAAATTCAATCCAACAATATGAAAGGTGTTCAAAACATAAATATAGTATCAATGTTTAGCGGAAGCATATATGTAAAACCCATCTTGAGTAATAAGTTTGTATTGTCTTAAAAGTTTAACATGGCATCCACGATCCATGTCCACAACGACCGCGCCTCCCTGTGCAAGCTCCAAAAGTATCTAATGACCTGCAAGGCATGTAACAACGAGTCAACAACAAAGTTGAGCGAGTTCACAGTTGGTTATTTAGTTATAATATTCGTATCGTAAATCGTATGTTCGTTTAGTAATCATGTATCGTATGTAATAGCATCGCGGCCCTCTAGGCATGTTTGCGAAGTTTAGTGGGGGTCTCCCATGTTTTCTAGACTAGTTATATTTGTATCGCGGCCCTCCAGGCATGTTTGCGAAGATTAAAGTATAGTTCGCGGCCATTCCAGGCATGTTTGCGAAGATTGTTCTAGTATAGTTCGCGGCCATTCCAGGCATGTTTGCGAAGATTGTTCTAGTATAGTTCGCGGCCATTCCAGGCATGTTTGCGAAGAATTGTATTTGTATCGTAAGTGCCCTTCCCAACCGAGGACAGTACGTATCGTGTACGTAGGTTTAGCGCTGGTGTCCTTCCCCATCCGAGGACAATGGTATCTAGGATTTTCGTATGTTATAACACTAGTATCCTTCCCAAACCGAGGATAGTACATATGTATTACGTAGATTTTAACAATAGTGTCCTTCCCAAACCGAGGACAGTACGTAGGCTTTACGTATATTTTAACAATAGTGTCCTTCCCAAACCGAGGACCATGATAAGTAGTTTAGTAGTGATGTGAGTACAAGTAATCATTCAATCCCATTCCCAGTCTATTTGTATCTATAGGTGTCATTCCCAACCTGAGGACAGTGGTACGTATTCTAGTAGCGTTGAAAGTACAAGTAATCATCTAACCCATTCCCAACCCCGGGAATCCCATGCCTTGGTAAGAGTGTGAACTCACCTGAATTGTCTTGTGCAAAGCTAGCTAATTATGAATTCTTGATGTCGTTTCCAAGATGAGACCCGCTAGCGTGCATTCTACAATATTCCGCTCTTCGCGTCGATCTGTTGACTGAGTCAACTGAGTTAACTCGGTTTGACTGTGGTAACCGAGCTGAGTCGACTCGCTGAGTTGGACCGAGTTGACCCGAAAGTGAATGTTGTCTGATCTTTGGTTGGGTTTTCAACGAACCCGAACTCGAGACCCGATGACTGTCTTGACCAGCTTTGACTTGCTTTGACCCGACACGAACTGAGTCGACCCGCACCCTCTTGAGTCTGACCCGGGACCCGAGCTGGACCGAATCGTTGACCTTGCTGACCGGGTTTGACCCGAACCCGATACGCTGTCCGAACCCGGAACCACATTAACCTGACTTTGACAAGGTGTTGACCCGAATAATGTTAGGTGGCTGAATCAATACTCGAACCCACATCAGAATCTGTATACGAACCGAACAACGAACCGTTCTAAAGCATCTTCAACCGAACCCGAATCTGATTCGGAAACCCGAAACCGAGAGACTCGAACATGATACGGAACCATTAAATCTCTTTCTGGCCTAGAATCCAAAACCATCGGACCACATAATCTGAACCTGATCGATGAAACCCGTCGGACCAGTAGCCGTGCCGCCGCCGTTAGCTCCAGCCGTCGGCACCTCGCCGGCCTCCATTCTCTCTCTCGTCTCTTCGTGCTACTCTCTCTCGTTTGTCTCTTTCTTCCTCTCTCGTCTGAGGCCGTCACTCACCTTGTCGGCCCTCCTTGTGGTCGCCGGTCTTGAAATCGACGGAGCAGAACGAAGAGGGAGGTGCTCGTCGGACCAACGCAGCTGGGACCCGTCGCCGTCTCCAGCTCCGCCGTGTGAGTCCCGATGTTCATCTTCTTCACAGAGGGGAAAGGTGAGGTTAGGGTTGTATTTGTGAACATGAATTCTCTGTGTTTTTATTTTTTAGATGAGAGAGAGAAGCAACTATTTGATGGTGTGTTGTATGTTTGGTGTGGTGTTTTTGTAACTGTCTGTGCATATTATCGAGAGAAAGAGAGGAGGAGTTATGAGTGGGTTTGTTTGTGAGGAGTTGATTACTTAATCAAGAAGCAAAAGAAAAGAAGACAAAAGTCATTGGGTTTGTTGCCTGACTTCATAACCGAGACAGACTAAAGTTTGTGTAAAATAAAAATATAAATAAATAAATAGGTAGGTTTAGTTTGTGGGTATTGGGCTCGGGCCCAATGCCTACAATCTCAATTTCCCGTGTTCAAGCAGCCCGTAAATTTCTACGAGACCTGGTGTCGCAACCCAAACTCCATAAGTGTCGAAAGAATAAATTCTAAAATTAAAAGGCGTATAATAGTGGCGTTTGTCGAGTGACGCGTTCGTTTGTCGATCACGGTAATAATCGCGAAAAATTATATCGATGCCGTCTTTATTCCGTTCTTCGATCCGGTTTCGACTGTAGTCACTAGAATTTAATTACAAAGCTAAATATATCGTAAAAAATTAATATTTGTCGGCGTTGTCAGTATCTTGTACGGTGTCAGTTCGTTACCGTGTAACGTTTCGCAGATTTCTCTGTAAACCACCGTTCGCGCACTGTAAAGTCGGATAGGCGTTCCTAGGCACTCCAAAGGCCTAATTAAGTTAATTCGCGCTGTAAACACTATTCAATGTCGCGTTAATCGCCCGTTAATTACGTAATTATGTGCCGTAAATCACCGGTTGTCACATTCTCCCCCTGTTACAGAAATTTCGTCCTCGAAATTTAGACTACGTTATATCCTTAGAGTTACGTTATGTGTAGGTACATACGAATAGTATCAAAGTGGATGACCACGAAACCAAATCAAGACTCATTCGAATCATGTGAATTGAATGACATTCCTCAACAATAAGGACCCAACGGTTTAAAAGAAATGTGTCTCAGTAATTTATGTCAAAGGGAACGAGACGTACTGCATACAGTCACCAATACGACTAACACGTGTGTTTTTCAAACAATAGTTGTTACGTTTATCTGAGCATACTATGAATAAAGTTCTATGTAACTAGCAAGTAGGCAATATAAACATAAACTATATTACCTAGAATGTTGAGTCTTGCACGTGGAGCGAAGCGTCGTTGTGGATCGTTGAGCACTGTTCAGGTTATAGTCTGGTTTTAACAAAAACTTTTTCTCTTATTAAAACCAAGTTCACTATAACCAATGGCTCTGATACCAATCTGTCACACCCCCAAAATACCACACGCGGAGTACCACCGCCTGGAGGCGTGACATGACCAGGATCAAGCCACCAATCATATTGAACAACGTAAATAGCAAGTGTAAATTCAATCCAACAATATGAAAGGTGTTCAAAACATAAATATAGTATCAATGTTTAGCGGAAGCATATATGTAAAACCCATCTTGAGTAATAAGTTTGTATTGTCTTAAAAGTTTAACATGGCATCCACGATCCATGTCCACAACGACCGCGCCTCCCTGTGCAAGCTCCAAAAGTATCTAATGACCTGCAAGGCATGTAACAACGAGTCAACAACAAAGTTGAGCGAGTTCACAGTTGGTTATTTAGTTATAATATTCATATCGTAAATCGTATGTTCGTTTAGTAATCATGTATCGTATGTAATAGCATCGCGGCCCTCTAGGCATGTTTGCGAAGTTTAGTGGGGGTCTCCCATGTTTTCTAGACTAGTTATATTTGTATCGCGGCCCTCCAGGCATGTTTGCGAAGATTAAAGTATAGTTCGCGGCCATTCCAGGCATGTTTGCGAAGATTGTTCTAGTATAGTTCGCGGCCATTCCAGGCATGTTTGCGAAGATTGTTCTAGTATAGTTCGCGGCCATTCCAGGCATGTTTGCGAAGAATTGTATTTGTATCGTAAGTGCCCTTCCCAACCGAGGACAGTACGTACCGTGTACGTAGGTTTAGCGCTGGTGTCCTTCCCCATCCGAGGACAATGGTATCTAGGATTTTCGTATGTTATAACACTAGTATCCTTCCCAAACCGAGGATAGTACATATGTATTACCTAGATTTTAACAATAGTGTCCTTCCCAAACCGAGGACAGTACGTAGGCTTTACGTATATTTTAACAATAGTGTCCTTCCCAAACCGAGGACCATGATAAGTAGTTTAGTAGTGATGTGAGTACAAGTAATCATTCAATCCCATTCCCAGTCTATTTGTATCTATAGGTGTCCTTCCCAACCTGAGGACAGTGGTACGTATTCTAGTAGCGTTGAAAGTACAAGTAATCATCTAACCCATTCCCAACCCCGGGAATCCCATGCCTTGGTAAGAGTGTGAACTCACCTGAATTGTCTTGTGCAAAGCTAGCTAATTATGAATTCTTGACGTCGTTTCCAAGATGAGACCCGCTAGCGTGCATTCTACAATATTCCGCTCTTCGCGTCGATCTGTTGACTGAGTCAACTGAGTTAACTCGGTTTGACTGTGGTAACCGAGCTGAGTCGACTCGCTGAGTTGGACCGAGTTGACCCGAAAGTGAATGTTGTCTGATCTTTGGTTGGGTTTTCAACGAACCCGAACTCGAGACCCGATGACTGTCTTGACCAGCTTTGACTTGCTTTGACCCGACACGAACTGAGTCGACCCGCACCCTCTTGAGTCTGACCCGGGACCCGAGCTGGACCGAATCGTTGACCTTGCTGACCGGGTTTGACCCGAACCCGATACGCTGTCCGAACCCGGAACCACATTAACCTGACTTTGACAAGGTGTTGACCCGAATAATGTTAGGTGGCTGAATCAATACTCGAACCCACATCAAAATCTGTATACGAACCGAACAACGAACCGTTCTAAAGCATCTTCAACCGAACCCGAATCTGATTCGGAAACCCGAAACCGAGAGACTCGAACATGATACGGAACCATTAAATCTCTTTCTGGCCTAGAATCCAAAACCATCGGACCACATAATCTGAACCTGATCGATGAAACCCGTCGGACCAGTAGCCGTGCCGCCGCCGTTAGCTCCAGCCGTCGGCACCTCGCCGGCCTCCATTCTCTCTCTCGTCTCTTCGTGCTACTCTCTCTCGTCTGTCTCTTTCTTCCTCTCTCGTCTGAGGCCGTCACTCACCTTGTCGGCCCTCCTTGTGGTCGTCGGTCTTGAAATCGACGGAGCAGAACGAAGAGGGAGGTGCTCGTCGGACCAACGCAGCTGGGACCCGTCGCCGTCTCCAGCTCCGCCGTGTGAGTCCCGATGTTCATCTTCTTCACAGAGGGGAAAGGTGAGGTTAGGGTTGTATTTGTGAACATGAATTCTCTGTGTTTTTATTTTTTAGATGAGAGAGAGAAGCAACTATTTGATGGTGTGTTGTATGTTTGGTGTGGTGTTTTTGTAACTGTTTGTGCATATTATCGAGAGAAAGAGAGGAGGAGTTATGAGTGGGTTTGTTTGTGAGGAGTTGATTACTTAATCAAGAAGCAAAAGAAAAGAAGACAAAAGTCATTGGGTTTGTTGCCTGACTTCATAACCGAGACAGACTAAAGTTTGTGTAAAATAAAAATATAAATAAATAAATAGGTAGGTTTAGTTTGTGGGTATTGGGCTCGGGCCCAATGCCTACAATCTCAATTTCCCGTGTTCAAGCAGCCCGTAAATTTCTACGAGACCTGGTGTCGCAACCCAAACTCCATAAGTGTCGAAAGAATAAATTCTAAAATTAAAAGGCGTATAATAGTGGCGTTTGTCGAGTGACGCGTTCGTTTGTCGATCACGGTAATAATCGCGAAAAATTATATCGATGCCGTCTTTATTCCGTTCTTCGATCCGGTTTCGACTGTAGTCACTAGAATTTAATTACGAAGCTAAATATATCGTAAAAATTTAATATTTGTCGGCGTTGTCAGTATCTTGTACGGTGTCAGTTCGTTACCGTGTAACGTTTCGCAGATTTCTCTGTAAACCACCGTTCGCGCACTGTAAAGTCGGATAGGCGTTCCTAGGCACTCCAAAGGCCTAATTAAGTTAATTCGCGCTGTAAACACTATTCAATGTCGCGTTAATCGCCCGTTAATTACGTAATTATGTGCCGTAAATCACCGGTTGTCACACGAACTTTAACAACAATCATTTGCATTTCAATAAAACGGCGAATACTATCAAGGAGAACTCGTATTTATGGATTTCCAATAGATCAAAGTATCTAAACCTTTGTTGGCATAGGTGGTGTGATTTCAATATCCGAGATATAATTCTGTAACCTGGGGTTCTGGTTTCTTGCTGACCCTTTTTCTATATTTTTATAGAAGTTTCGCCGTTCAAAAAAAATTTATTACATCATATAGATAAAGATTTTAAATATCATATTAGAAAAAAATTGAGATGAATTAATATTTCAAATTGAAGATATGGCAAACCAAAGCATGTTCAATGTTTACCTTTAATTTTTCATTTTAAATTCAATAAATTGATAACAATAAATATTATTCTGAAAACAATATAATAAAATTCACGAGCATGGATGACATGACTCGAAATAAAATAAAATAACAAACATGTAAAATGGTAAGTATAAATTTAAAATTATCAAAAAAATATAACATAATTTGTCAAATAATATTTTTTGATTTCATCCGATCATAATTAAGAGATATTTTTTTTGTTAAAGTTTTACATTTTAAGTGACTTTTATGATAAAGAAGCAGAAAGTAAGTTGTTTTTTAGGTATAAAATGGTTAGGGGAATTTTATAAGACCAAAAAAAAAATTTGGTTTTTTATGTTAAAAAAAAAAGTGAAGGGACTTTTTTGAAACAAAAAAAGTGTTTTGGTTTTTTATGTAAAAAAAAATGAAACGACTTTTATTCAGGTTATTTTATCGAATTTGCTCTTAATGGAAAGCAACAAAAAAGTTAATAACTAACGTGCATTCATCTAAATCATTCCAAACAAACAAAAGTTACAGCATTTTCATACTAAAAGAAAACCACAATTTACGACTTTAACTTTTGTTTTCCCATTTTGTAACTATTTATTAAATCATATCTAGAAAAGATTTAATTGACTTATTACATCATAAAAGATTTCGTGCATTTATTATATCATATTTTTTCTTCTTTTGGGAATGCATTTGTTACATCATATAGATATAGATTTTAAAATATAGTTTGGATAATATAATATTAAAATTTTAAACTCCAACCTGTTAATAATAAATTGGGTGTACCAATTGGCACACCAATGTGCCTATTGGCACACCAAACCCTAGTTAAATCAGGGTTTACCTACGCTGCGTATAGGTCTATATGCAGCGTATAGGGTTACCCCTATATACAGCATATAGGTCTATACACAGCGTCGGTAAAGCATGGATCTCAGTGCCTGATCAGCAATCATTGCACAGAAAACAAGGTTTATATACGCTGCGTATAGAGCTATACGCAGCGTATATAAACCATCTGAACATTTGGAGTCATTTTGGTGGGTTTGAAGCATCAGTTTTTTACAAGGTTTATATACGCTACATATAGCTCTATACGCAGCGTATATAACCTTTCATAATTTTGTTTGGTCATCGGCATATTTGTGGTATAAAATCTCACCCAGTTACAACGTTAACTCGCTTAAAATATATAACGAGTTAAAAATATATAATGTTTTTTTATTATTTAGTTGATGTTGTCGTTAATTTATTTAGTCGATGTCGTCGAAAAGCGTATAACGTTAAAATTTTGAAAAGCGTATATACGGTTCAAATATGTAATATCGTTATCGTGGTTTTGAAATAAATTATTATACCAAGTCTAGTGCCGTTCGAATACTATAAACGTTTAAATATTATACCGTTAATTATTTTTAAGTGTGTGGTTCGAATACTATAACGTTAAAATATTATGCCGTTAAATGATTTGAAATACCCAGGTACTGTTCGAATATGTTACATCGTTTACAGCAAAAGTTTTATATATACTACAAAAAATTGTACCTAAATAATAAAATGATAAAATACTATGGTAGTGGATCTTGCTGCTCCTGCTTCTCCTCCTGCTCAAGCTGCTGATGCCATTCCACATGCGGAATGAACTGTCGTGGAGGTAACCCCTCACGCTCTGAAAGCCTCTGTAGCTCTACAGCCATCCACTCCACCACATCGTATCAGTGTCAAATCTGTCTGACATACGCTTCGTATAGCTCTATACGTTGAGTATCACATTGTGTACATACGCTGCGTATAGACCTATATGCAGCGTATGTCAGACCGATTTGACATGTTACTAGGTTTGACTGTCTGGTTGTGTACCTACCCCTTACCTACGCTCCGTATAGACCTATACGCTGCGTAGAATTGTAACCCTATACGCTGCGTATAGACCTATACGCAGCGTAGGTAAACCCTAAGTGTGTAGATAGCCATAGTGCGAGCCTAATTAATTACATTTTCCCAACATTTCGGCCCCTCAGTTCAACGTGGTGGGGGAATGCCGGTGTGCTAGGAAACTACATATAACGCATTACGCGGTTAATTGGTTACTTTCTTCCATAAGTTCACTTTTAGAAACACTATAAACAACACATACTTTGTTTATCAAGAAGCTCTAATTTTTATATCCCAATTTGTTTCTTACTATCATTATCTTCATAAACTCTACTCAACAAATGACTCCTCTGATTTTATGGAATCAGATTCATTGTCAGAACTACTATCAGATTTTACAACCCATTTTTGCTTGTTCAAATCGACACTTCTTTTGTAAAATCGTTTTGAACTTTCTCCTTCTTCAGAAGTTGAATTTTCAAACACTTTAGATTTCTCAGTTGATTGTTTCTTTTTATCAACATATTTCTTGTTTGTTTCAAAGTTAGAAGAAACTCCCTGTTTTGAAAAAGTGGACTCTTGGCAGTTCCAAGCAATATGTCCAACCTTTTGACACTTGAAACAGGTTCTTCTATCAACTCTCTGAGCAAACTTCTTCACATTTTTCTTAACTTCAGCAAGAAACTCTTGATTTGATTGTTTCCAGAATGGTTTCTTCTGCTCATCTTCAGAACTTCCACCTGCAACAAATTTTGTTTTTGGATTAAAATTTTTCTCATTTTTATAATGTTCCGGAGGAATGAAACCTAAACCTTGCTTTTTGAAATTACCGTTGTGGTTTGGTTTCTTTCGATAACCTGAACCAGAACCGTAACCTTTTTTCTTGTTCAATCTCTGTTGAACTCTTGAAGTGTACTTTTTAGGTTTTTCAGAAAGATTTAAATCTTTTATTTCAGAAATATTAATTTCTGTTAATTTGAAAACCTGTTTGATCATTTTAGTTTTGACACTTCTTATTGGAAATTCCTCATCAGAATATAATTTGTCTAAATCATTCAAAGTATATGCCACTTTGATTGGTCCATCATCCAAATTAGATTTTGATAACAGGAATTCCTTATTGTAAACCCTCTTAACCGGCGAACTCGGACTCTTTTCTGACAAACTTGAACTCTCAGATTTAGACTCCGACTTTAACTCTTCATCCATATCCAACACCTGATCGACAACGTTCTTTAATAACTCAGACTCATGATCAGTGTCAAACGCTGTGAATGTAACATCAATATTGTCTGGTAATTCATCAATGATTTCAGACTTTAACTTGATGTTGACTGCCTTTTTTAGACGCTCCTCGTTAGGATTCCTGGGAGAATAACTCTCATAGATCGGGGGCGGACATCTGTTATACTTGACACTTGGTTTCTTACCAGTATCAGTATCTTTAGTCTTTTTCTCCTTGAATGCCTCAAGACCTGCAACAGTAGGATAAACACGATCAATCAAATAATCACATGTTGTATAACTCAACAGTAATCGTTTAATCCTTTCACTCTCAATCTTCTCAAGTTCCAACTCTTTTTTCAGTTTAGCACAATCTTCGATATACTCATTAATGACACTCTGCTTTGTCATTAATGTTGCATTCATCTTCATCTGAGCAGTTTCAACTTCTAAATTTGTCTTTTTCAGATTATCTACTGTTCTGTTCAGAACATCATACGACTCCTTCACGTACTTCACATCAGACAATAAATCTTCTTTAATCTTCTCCAAATCAGCAATCTTCATATCTTTCTCCTCACAAGCTTTCCAAGATTCTGAACACTTCACACATGGTTTTTCAACTTCAACCACTTTTTCAATTATCTTTTCAACCTCGACAGTCTTTTCAACTTCAACAATTTTTTCTACTTCGATGATTTTTTCGACTTCAATTATTTTCTCCACCACTTTCTCCACTTCAACGATTTTCTCTACAACTTTCTCATTTACTTCTTCAATATTAGCTTCTCCAGCTTCTGTCTTTGCTTTTTCATCAGCAAGAATTCTTGCTGCTTCCAGCTCTTTCCTCAATCTTGCAATCTTCTTCTGATACATCATCTCCATTTTATCTGCTAAAAACAAATTAAAACTAGTAGGATCTATTCCTTTTCTAGCTTTGTTGAGATGTTCTTCCTCATCATCGGTATCCACATCACTTCCAAGATCTGGAAAAATCGGAATTCTTTTCTGATTAGGCTCATCTTCACTCTGAATTCTAGCAACAAGAGCTGAACCAGGTATATATTTGTCCCAACTAAACCCCTCAGCAACTTTTTCATCATCTTGATGAATAAGCAAAGCTTTATTCTTTCCATCTTCAATAGCACGAGCAGGTGCAGTTTGTGGTTGTTGAACAATCTGATGGAAAATTGATTTCTGATAATAATTGTTCTTTTCTTGATTCTTGGTTGCTTCTTGGTTTTTACACTCTCGTTTAAAGTGTCCCTTTCCTTTGCACCGAAAACATGTGACTTTTGACTTATCAAATCCTAACGGAGAAGTAGCCAATCCCCGAAACTCATCTCTGCCAGTAATTTGTTGAAACTTTTCTGCCCTCCGACAAGCACTAGCTAAACACCACTTCACATCCATCAATTCAAGTTCCTCTGCATCAATTTGGTCATAATCTTCTTTTGTAAGCATTGGATTTCCAATCTTTCCAGCAATCAAACCTTCATAAGATTCCAACATAGCAACAAGTGATGCCATGTGTTGCTTTGCTATTTCTGGAGACAAATTCTGACCATTTTGAATGTTCAAAGTCATATTACATTGAAGATTTGTAGAACTTTTTTGTTGAGGACTTGATGTTCTGCTATTTGGATCAAAACTTGAAAATGATGAAGAATATCCACCACTATGAGTTGTAGTGCTAACATTCGGACTAGACGATCCATCAGCACTAAAAGCAGTACTAATCTTTTGACTTGGACTGGGGGTAGCCTCAAACTTGTTTCCTCGGTAATACAGACTGACATCCTGTTTAGCATTTGGATTTGTCATGATAGCCGT
Organism: Helianthus tuberosus; assembly: GCA_030545235.1. Taxonomy (NCBI): domain Eukaryota; kingdom Viridiplantae; phylum Streptophyta; class Magnoliopsida; order Asterales; family Asteraceae; genus Helianthus; species Helianthus tuberosus. The sequence continues at coordinate 29,944,181 of CM060379.1, read as the reverse complement.
CTTCTGGATATCCAACTCGTGCTCTTCAATTTTCTGAATAAACTGTGCCGGATTCATATTCTCAGACTTTCTCATGTGTTTCACAATCATCAAATAAGTTCCCCATTTCTGCTGTGGTAATGCATCAGCAAGTTTATCCACCCATTCCTCGTCATCTTTCTTTATATCCAGCCTTCCCATTTCCAATACAAGATGACAATATCTATCAATTGTCTGTTTCGTTGTTTCAAGATCGAAGGCTACAAACATATCAAATGATTTCTTAAGCAAAGCCTTTCTGTTCTTGATCATATCTGCACTTCCTTTGAACTTTTGAATCAATGCATTCCAAATCGATCTAGCAGTACCCTCATGCTGAAGTAAAACAAAGATATCTTCTTTAATTGCCTGTTGAAGAATACTGATCATCATTTTCTCACGTGTATATTTCAACTTATCAATCTCTGTAAAGTCACTAAAACCCTTTTCATGCCCACGTTCATTTTTTGGTTTTTCGTAATCTTTCTCCAACGCACACCATGCATCAAATTTGAAAGCTTGCACCCAGTTCTCAAATCGATTCTGCCACCCTTTAAAATCTTCAATGTACATAAGCTTCGACGGTTTTTGATGCGTTCCCGTTTCATTCTCACTGTACAATATTTCAGCAGCTGTGACCGGTGCAACTGGTGTAGCAAACGCATTGTAGAATTCTTCTTCCATGTTTCGAAATTTTTTTCACAATAACTGATTTTTCAAGCGAGCTGAGTTTGAAACGAACTGATTTGATGTGAACTGGTTCACCTCGTGAAATATCTGTAATCACCTGGAATCACTTCGTACGAACTGAATAACAAATTCAAATGACCTGAAGATCTTATATCCACTTCGTACGAGCTGGATAATCTTTCAAACGAATTGAATATTTTCACACGACCTGGTCACTTTGATACGAACTGGGGGTTCATTTCGAACGAACTGAAGCTGATGTTACACAATCGGCTGTTTTTTGATGAAATTGATATCCTAGGCTTAAACTACAACAAATTCCGAGCACAATGAAGTGATTTCCGTTCAAAAACATCCACTAAATCGTCGTAGATCTGAGTTTGAATATTCAGTTCATACGAGATGTATAAACTTTCAAACGAACTGGCCGAATTTTTGAAAAATTGATCAAGATTTACTTTGTTTTAAGATCTGAAACTTTCACAGATTGATTAAACCACTGTTTCGCACTTTATATTTCAAAATCAATCCATTTCATCCAGAAAATCTTGTTTAAATTTTGAAAAATCGTGAAGAATGAAGTAGAAACAGAATTTTTTAATGAAAAACAAGCTGAATCGGTAGAACTCTTCCTCCTGAGCTCTGATACCACTTGTAGGATCGAGAATCGATCTGAACGAGTCTTCAGAAGAGCTCTAAACAAATTCAAAGGAGGAATTCGATGAATCAGAGTTTGTATCAACTTGATATTCACTAATAACTGTCTTTTATATTGATTCTAACACATTTACCAATGAGGAGACACTTCGACAGAGCTTCGCTACCGGAATCGAACCTTACAAATGAAAATCACAAGTCACATATATATATAATGTTGCACTCATTTTTTCCATTGCATTTTCGATTTCTGAATTCGTCTTCTGAACGAATCAAAGGCGGAATTCGATGAATCAGAGTTTGTATCAGCTTGATATTCACTAATAACTATCTTTTGTATTGATTCTAACACGTTTACAAACGAGGAGACACTTCGGCAGAGCTTCGCTACCGGAATCGAACCTTACAAATGAAAATCACAAGTCACATATATATACCCTCACCAGTTCGTTTGAAGTAGTCTCTCCAGTTCGTACGAACTGGTCCAGTTCGTTTGAACTGGCCACTTCGTTTGAACTGGCTTGTTCACCTCTGAATCCTGTTAATCTCGAACTGTGTGACTAGTTTCATCTATTCTATTACACGACTCGATACAAGACGAAGTCGACAGACGTATACACCAACAAAGGTAGCATACGCTACTTTAACACGTCGTTCGCGCTAATGCGCGTTCGAGACGCCTAACTAGTCCTATGACAAGTATTATATGCCCTAAGATGTTTAAATTTGTTGCATAATCAATTTAAGTGACAAAATTTAGGTTACATAAGCTTAAATTCAAATTATGCATGAAAAGGGCATTTTGGTCATTTTCCTAAGGCATATAAACTACCTATCATAGAACTATTTAAACTAAGTGACCATAAGGTATAACCTCGGAAGGTTATTCCCTATACAACTATGGTCACAAAATATGTTTGGTCGGATCCTAACGATCGACCAAATGAGTCGGGTTCGAAAGTCTAAGCGGTTGTTAAGACCGCTTGACTTACGACCCAATACAAGCACTAGGCTAAAAGTGACGAGTTAAACATGTTTAACTAAGTTAGAAAACAAGTTTGATATCAAAACAAAGTGTTTTGATACCCGAAAATAGTTTCGTCGCAAAATGCGCATAATCGGCATTTTGACCGAAACTTTGACTCGTCACTTCAACTAATTGACGTGGTAATCAGTAGGTATAGTCACAAGGGACTATAACCATCGTGATTACGCTCACGTTGCAAAGTTCGATTGAACTTTGACTTGACTAATTCATGGTCAAAGGAGAAAGTCAAACACTGTTTGACTTTCATGCTTGAAAATCATAAACAAGCATGAAAGAAGCTTACAAAAGGTCCAAGCTAGGAAGAATTAAACTAAAATACTCAGGTATGAAGCCTTCAACAAGTGAGAGCCTCAACTTAAAGCAGATTAGATCAATTTGAGCAAGGAACAAGAATGAAACCCAAGACTATTTACAGGATATCTTGAATCTTTGTGATTATTACATGTGTTTTTTCAAGGATCAAAGCATGATCCTGGCCATACACATGTGGCCCATAGTTTTAAATACAAGGGAGCTCAAAAACAAGCCAATGGTATGCTAAAACCATGGTAAAAATCAATGAAATCAGCTGCTGTTGCCAGATTCAATGTTTCTGTCTGATGAGTCTGTCGCGCCCCACGTAGACTCAGGTCTGGGCTTACGCGCCCCGTGAGAGAACTTTCACAGATTGACAGTTTTGGCCCCTGCATGCTATAAACTTTGGTTTTGATTTTTTAAGCCCCGTTAACCCCATTTCAAGGCTCTACAATGAAGTTAAAGCATAGGGAACATGAAATATGCTTGAAACATCTCAGATGTCGGTTCGTTTGGTCGTACAATCACGTTATTCAGTTAAATACAACGAAAACTCGAACGGACGCGAAAACGATCCAAATTACGCGACGAATGGTATTTTTGCATTCCAATCACTAAAATAAAATATTTTAATGTTTACATGTCACACCCCGACCACGTAAAACAACAATACGTGGCGGAAACGTCGGGGAGTGTTGTAACAGAATCATTGTTTCACAACCATGGATCAAATAATTTTGTTTTATTGAATCATTGAAATCTTTATTCTATTACAAATCAGATAAATACAAATATTGTCTTTCAAATTTTAAAGTCGCTAAGGCACGAGTCCATCCTAAGTGTGGGTTGTATCAACAACCATTACAATGCAGCACCTGAAACATGTGTAAAAATAGGTACGTCAGCATAAAAATGCCTGTGAGATACATATGTTTTATTGAAATTAGGATTCATGACTTGTGAGTTTAAAGAAAAAGTTTTAATAAAAGTAGTCATGATCCTTGTAAAATGTTTTCTTTTATAAATCATTTATAAGAAATCAGATGGTATAAAATAATAATACATAGAAAATTTAATAAGTAAGTAAAATGAGTTTGTATAGAATATATTGTTTGAAAAACAATATTTTGATAAAAAGGTTTATAGTATATACAAAAATATACTTTGGTTTTTAAGAAAGTCGAATAAGTAATATATTAAAATATATTTCAGTTCCAAAACCGTTAACCCAAGTGTACTAAATAACGCCACGGTATGTAATGCAATGAAAACACTTACATATAAGAAGTACCAGCGGCGTATCTACCATGTTTTCATCACATTACACCCGTCCCGTTATCTAAACACTAACCAAAACCCAATCGTTAGATAAATAGTATATTAAATATACCTTAGTTGTTTAAAATAATAATTTTCAGTAGTATATCAAAAGTATACTTTGGATTTATAAATAACATATTAAACTATGTTTTGGATTAGAAATAACATATTAAACTATGTTTTGGATTTTTAACAAAATATATGTTGGTTTTGTACGATATCACATATGAGAGCATATCAAACTATACTTTTGGGAGTATAACTTAATATACAAAAATAATGTGACTTAAGAATTCATTCAGACCTAGTGCATCAAAATACACCTTTGAGACTATAGAAATACCACAAAGGCAATCCCTATTTGGATGGAGAAACAAATTGCTTTCAGACATTCCATGACAACAGGAATGGGGTGTCAAATCCTATAGCGCTATATCATACTACCAACCGGTCTGATGAACAAAAATAAGTACTATCCAACGATTAATTTTATTAATTTGAAAAATTAAAGTTTAGACCATAAATAATCATTCAGTTTGTCAAAAGATAAGTATTAATACGTATAATCAATTATACTTTGAAAACAAGAACATAACAAATAGGTACACATGCTTCACCCCAAAACATTTGAAAACAGTAAAAGAGTGGACTATGTACTCACTTGAGAGTGCTTAGAAGTCTTGAACAACTACCAAGCAAGCTAGAGGGGTCCCAGAAATCACACGGTACCTAATATAGGTAACTACATAAATAAACTGGACCTAATTCGGAAGATCGGATAGGATGAGGTTTCGTAAACCAAATGTGTATAGGAACTCATATGATATGGTCTAACAAAGCCTACATCCTAAAAGGAAACCTATACTAAGTGCATACGACCCATCACGACCCGTTTAGGTAGCTTATGCTAATTTAACGCGTCGTTCGCGTTTAACGCGTTCAGACCGCCTAACTAGTCCTATGACAAGTATTATATGCCCAAACATTGTGTAATTATGTTGCATAATCATTTAAATGACAAAAGTTTGGGTTACATATGCTTAAATATCAATTATGCATGAAAAGGGTATTTTGGTAATTTTCCTAAGGCATATAAACTACCTATCATACAACTACTTAAACGAAGTGACCATAAGGTATAACCTTGGAAGGTTATTCCCTATACAACTATGGTCACCTAATGTGTTTGGTCGGATCCTAAAGATCGACCAAACGGGTCTAGTTCGTAAGTCTAAGCGGTTGTTTAGACCGCTTGACTTACGACTCTATATAAGGACTAAACCTAAAGTGACGAGCTAAACATGCTAAAACATGTTTAGTTAAGTTAGAAAACAGGTTTGTTATCAAAACAAACGGTTTTGATACCTAAAAGTAGTTTGGTTACAAAATACGCAAGAATGCGCATTTTGGCCGAAACTACGACTCGCCACTAATCCAAGATAACCTGGTAATCAGTAGGTATAGTAACTAGGGACTATAACCATCGTGATTACGCTCACGTTATGAAGTTAAAACGAACTTCGCATTGACCATAAATTGGTCAATGCAGAAACTCAAAATCGGTTTGACTTTCAGACTCGAAAAGCGATAAAAGAACGAAAGAATACTTACAAAAGGTCCCCGCAAGCTCTTGATCTGATTTACCTTCAGGTATGAAGTATGAACTTCAACTTAGAAGGCCAAAATCAGATCAAGTTGTGGGTTTTGCAAGTGAATGAAAGGGGGTATATATAGTTTTCGTAGAACCGTTAGGATCGTTTCTTGAAAACCGAGCTTCAATCTCAGCCATACAACTCGTGCCCACAAATTTACAAAACCAAGGGAGCCCATAGAATTGCTCAAAACCATTTGCACAAGTGTGGAACACCTGAATCAAGCTGGAAACAACTTTCTGATGTTCTGGCACCTACTTACGGACCATAAGCACATCCCCATACTTTCCGTAAGGACCTTGCAGGTCAGCAAGTTTCAGAAATGGCAGATTTAGTCCCTGAAGCCCCAAACTTGGTTTTCGATGCATTTTTGACACGTTTAAGCCCCGTTAACCCCATTTCAAAGATCTAAAATGAAGTTAAAGTATAGGGAACTTAAACATGCTCAAAAATATCTTGGATTTCGGTTCATTTGGTCGTACGGTTGCGTTGTTCGGTTAATTATGACGGGAGTCGTAATGAACGCAAAAACGATCCAAATTAAGCGACGAATGGAATTTTATTATGCCAAACACTAAAATAAAATATTTTAATGCTTTTATAAATTTTTGGATGTCCGGATATATTCAGAACGTAAGATATGCGCGAAAATGCAAACTTATGCACTTTTTGACGCTTTTAGTCCCTATTGATCAATAAAGTTTATTTTAGCATACCGAACCCCTCAAAGCCTATTTCTAAGCTATGTAAAGGTTATTTGGGGTATGTTTAACTTATAATCAAGTTCTGGAATGTTCGTTACTATAAAAATCGGCATAGTTTCGCAGTTTGACACAATTAGTTCCTGCGATCAAACAAACTTGATTTCAACACACCAAACCATCCAAAACTTATTTCTAAGTTATGTGGAGGTTATTTAAGGTATGTTAAGCCTATTTCACTATTCCGGAGTGTTCGTTGCATTAAACAGGTTATATTTACCCATCAGAGCGCGTATAACCCTCCAGAAAGCGATTTAAAGCTTGAAATCGAACAAGAGTTGATATGTGCAAATGATACACATATTTTTACAAATCCCAAGTATGAAATACAATATTTCATTGGTTTGGAATTTGTTTGATGGTTGAAGTGACACAGGTGTCACAGTCTCCCCTACTTTAGGAAATTTCGTCCCGAAATTTAATTTTAGGAGAAACTTGTGAGGACAACAGTGATGTTTTCGCTTTCGAATGAATCCCTTGAACCCTAAGTAGAACTCTGGGCCATGATAGGGTTCTTAGCGAAATTGTCAACCCTCAAAGTGAAGTCCTTGTAGTAGCAAAACATGGAGTTTCAAACTATGGACAGGATAACGTTTCCCATGAAGACTTATCATAGGAAGCTTGTGTGTGCTTGAAATCAGAATTGGGGAGTGTAAAATAAAATGACATCGGTCAAGGTCCAAGTCTTCTCCCGTATCATTACTCTTGTCACTATAGGTCTTAACACATGACAAAACTTCATGTGGTTTCTGTGCACTGAATTCCATAATTATGTAGGCCTCCATAATTACGTAATTCCTTGCACAGTCCGCACAGTTCATTTCATAATGCGTAGGGGAAAAATCAATTGAATAAACATGAAACGACTTGACTAGACCACCAAAGGATCTTTTTTAACTAGATCAACGAACGATCTTTTTAACTAGATCAATACATGATCTTCTTAACTAGACCGTCGTACGATCTCCTTAAATAGACCACTTAAGGGATTTTTTTCAATTATATCATCACATGATATTCCTAACCAGATTTTCAAATCAATCTGTTTAACTAGACCACTCAAGGGGTCCAATTATAGAATAGTACTTTATAACCCAAGGGACTTAACTACAATGTTGAAGTCCATTAAGGATTTAAGATAGTACCTTTGGATATCCTATTATGAATCTCTCATATGAGATATGGAAGATTCTATGAGGATTTGGATAATGAACATTTGGATCACACAAAAACACAAAACACATAATCACATAATCACATAATTAATTAACTTGATATTTAATTTGTTATCTTTGGACACGGGTATTTAAAGCACACCAGGAATCTAATCTGTGGATTTCATTTGGCACTTTAAACATAAGAATCTAACTATGGAGATAGAAAGATCTTAATAGGAATTCGGATTTATCCTTATTGAATCGTAATTTACGTATTAAGACATACGAATAATTCAATTAAGGGTTCCGATTTGATTGATAATTATCCATAAGGATCTAATTATGAGGATAGAAAGATCCTATTTTGGATTTTGGAACTTTGTGTAACGAAAGGTGTTTCGACACCTTGCACTAGGCGTGCTTAAGTAGACACACAAGGTAGAAAGTTCATGAGGTTGAGGTGCTAGATATGCCAAGCGACATACGAAGCAGAGTTTGAAGGTTGGGTACTACGTATGTTAAGTCAATCATACGAGCAGGGTTGACTTAGGGTTGGTTTAGACCACCTTGGTTTGGGTTGAATTGACAAGCATTTGTCAGGTGACCTAGTCGTCCATGTGATGCACACAGTCGACACTGCAGGTAAGCTTGGTGAGGTGCATTACATTTGTTGCACATAAGCACATACCGGCATTAGGTTTCCTTGCAAGAGGTTGTGCAGCAGTAGGATTTGTAACAGCTTTGCTTTGGATTGCAAAGCGGCACATGTTAATCAAATATCCCCCATCGTCCATTGTGGGTATATTTGAAATAGAGTATCTGATTCGGATGATGACGGTTGCATTGATTGCTCTAAGGATTGGTTCCCTTGTATGGCTTCATCCCTGAGACGAGTCACGGTGATAGCTAAATCAACGGCCTTCTGGTAGTACGACGCCTAATTGATGGACAATTACCGCACCTAGTTCGGACATTGTTGTTGCGACGAAGAGGCACCATGAAGAAAATGGGAGACATGGGAGGAAACAAGGGAAATGAAAACAGAATAACAATGCATAAAATTGCGATCATTTGTTTGTTACCTAAGGCAAACAAATGAGACGGTGACTAATCAAAGTAAATGGGTCAATATAATGTATCGCGAAGACATGCTCGCCTATAAGTGGACACTCACCCCAAGAATTCCCAGGTAAGAGTGACTGGTCCGATACTGCGGATTTGTACGAACACTCTAGCCTTAGACAGAAAGCTCAGGGTACAGGCACCCACCCTTCCAGTTTGCACGTGTTCACATTATGTAGACCAAACTTTGACGGGATTTCGAAAACTTAGAGGGTTCAAAACCTTACAATCAATCATCCTAGAACAGATGATTAGTTTTCAAAGCAGGATTGAAATTTGTGTTCTTATTGTGGTTGTCACCTAAGAATAAGTGACGGTATTGTTTTAAAACTAAACACAAGAAAACTTGTGTTAGGGTCCTAGGAAGGTTATAGTCTAGGTCAAAGCATTACTAATAACCTAATTCCCTATAACCATTGGCTCTGATACCAACTTTTCTGTCACACCCCGACCACATAAAACAACAAGACGTGGCGGAAACGTCGGGGAGTGTTGTAACAGAATCATTGTTTCACAACCATGGATCAAATAATTTTGTTTTATTGAATCATTGAAATCTTTATTCTATTACAAATCAGATAAATACAAATATTGACTTTCAAATTTTAAAGTCGCTAAGGCACGAGTCCATCCTAAGTGTGGCTTGCATCAACAAGCATTACAATGCAGCACCTGAAACATGTGTAAAAATAGGTACGTCAGCATAAAAATGCCTATGAGATACATAGGTTTTATTGAAATTAGGATTCATGACTTGTGAGTTTAAAGAAAAAGTTTTAATAAAAGTAGTCATGATCCTTGTAAAAGGTTTTCTTTTATAAATCATTTATGAGAAATCAGATGGTATAAAATAATAATACATAGAAAATTTAATTAGTAAGTAAAATGAGTTTGTATAGAATATATTGTTTGGAAAACAATATTTTGATAAAAAGGTTTATAGTATATATAAAAATATACTTTGGTTTTTAAGAAAGTCGAATAAGTAATATATTAAAATATATTTCAGTTCCAAAACCGTTAACCCAAGTGTACTAAATAACGCCACGGTATCTAATGCAATGAAAACACTTATATATAAGAAGTACCAGCGGCGTATCTACAATATTTTCATCACATTACCCCCGTCCCGTTATCTAAACACTAACCAAAAGCCAATCGTTAGATAAATAGTATATTAAATATACCTTAGTTGTTTAAAATAATAATTTTTAGTAGTATATCAAAAGTATACTTTAGATTTATAAATAACATATTAAACTATGTTTTGGATTAGAAATAACATATTAAACTATGTTTTGGATTTTTAACAAAATATATGTTGGTTTTGTACGATATCACATATGAGAGCATATCAAACTATACTTTTGGGAGTATAACTTAATATACAAAAATAATGTGACTTAAGAATTCATTCAGACCTAGTGCATCAAAATACACCTTTGAGACTATAGAAACACCACAAAGGCAATCCCTATTTCGATGGAGAAACAAATTGGTTTCAGACATTCGATGACAACAGGAATGGGGTGTCAAATCCTATAGCGCTATATCATACTACCAACCGGTCTGTTGAACAAAAATAAGTACTATCCAACGATTAATTTTATTAATTTGAAAAATTAAAGTTTAGACCATAAATAATCATTCAGTTTGTCAAAAGATAAGTATTAATATGTATAATCAATTATACTTTGAAAACAAGAACATAACAAATAGGTACACATGCTTCACCCCAAAACATATAAAAACAGTAAAAGAGGGGACTATGTACTCACTTGAGAGTGCTTAGAAGTCTTGAACAACTACCAAGCAAGCTAGAGGGGTCCCGAAAATCAAACGGTACCTAATATAGGTAACTACATAAATAAACCGGACCTAATTCGGAAGATCGGATAGGATGAGGTTTCGTAAACCAAATGAGTATAGGAACTCATATGATATGGTCTAACAAAGCCTACATCCTAAAAGGAAACCTATCCTAAGTGCTTACGACCCATCACGACCCGTTTAGGTAGCTTATGTTAATTTAACGCGTCGTTCGCGTATAACGCGTTCAGACCGCCTAACTAGTCCTATGACAAGTATTATATGCCCTAACATTGTGTAATTATGTTGCATAATCATTTAAATGACAAAAGTTTGGGTTACATATGCTTAAATATCAATTATGCATGAAAAGGGTATTTTGGTAATTTTCCTATGGCATATAAACTACCTATCATACAACTACTTAAACGAAGTGACCATAAGGTATAACCTCGGAAGGTTATTCCCTATACAACTATGGTCACCTAATGTGTTTGGTCGGATCCTAAAGATCGACAAAACGGGTCTAGTTCGTAAGTCTAAGCGGTTGTTTAGACCGCTTGATTTACGACTCTATATAAGCACTAAACCTAAAGTGACGAGCTAAACATGCTAAAACATGTTTAGTTAAGTTAGAAAACAGGTTTGGTATCAAAACAAACGGTTTTGATACCTAAAAGTAGTTTGGTTACAAAATACGCAAGAATGCGCATTTTGGCCGAAACTACGACTCGCCACTAATCCTAGATAACGTGGTAATCAGTAGGTATAGTAACTAGGGACTATAACCATCGTGATGTAACACCCCAAAAATGGGTTTGGTAATTAAACCACGTTACTAGTGACGACGCGTAAAATACCGTTAGTGGTAAAAATTAACCCGGTTATTATTAGGATTTAAATAAATAAATTTGATGTTAATTAAAAGAGGAAAAATAGTTTGAGGAAAACAAAGTATATAGAAGGCCCGAGCTAACGGGACTTAAAATAAAACGGGTTATGACTACCCTGAACTCACTAAGTTAAACTAGCAAAGTTTAACCTAGTTAACAAAACAAAGTATTGTTGAAAATAAGTAGGTTGTAGCCTACTTACTAGTTAACAAAACTTGAGGGACCAAAATCATCAAAAAGGGAACAAGTTCTATTAATAAAAAAAAACACACACACACCACACACACTTTGTGTGTGTGGATCGATCATCAGGAGCGACCAAGAGAGCTCAAACCCTAAAATCAACAAATTCACCAAATTGGAGCTCGAATCAAGCCCCAAATCAATGCATGAACGCGTATAAATGATCACCAAGTCAAAGGGATCGTAAGGTATGTTAAATTTTGTAATTTGGCGATGTCTTGAAGTTATGATGAACACTCAAAATCACAATTTGGGAATGGATGATGAATCCATGAGTGTAGTTGTGAAGAAATCTATGTGTAGGAACAACCCTAGTTAACAATTTGATGAACTAGTGTTGAAAACTAGGGAATTAATGATTTCCCTTGTATGTGCTAAGTGGGTTATGGCTAGATAATGAAGATGATGATATAATTATGCTAGAAATCATCATAGTTGATAGTAGAAACAAAGTACTTGAACAAATTTACATGATTGAGTACTTGTTCATACATGATAGAGATGGGTTTTTATGATATGATGATGTTAGTGTCTAAATTGTGATTAGAATCCTCATATTAGATAATAAAAGTATGCTACTTGAACCATTTAGGTGTTTGAGTACATGAATCATAATTACCATGAATTGGGTTTAGTGTAAAAAGAATGGAAATGATGATAAATTCATGTTAAAAATGAAGCTTGATATCATCATGTGTTAAGAAAGATTAATGTAGTGTTAATTCGATGAATTATGGTTATAAAACTTGGTAAACGAAGTGAATAAACGGTAGCCTAAGTATGATGCTACCGTGTATTTGACCAAGTAGTTAAATGAGTAGTAAAGCTACATCATGTAATCACTTATGATTAATAGGCCGTTGACTTTAAACAGTCAAACCGACCTATAATACGATGAATGATAATTCTTGAATATAAAATGCGTAGGGTGGAATGATCGTATTAAGTTATGACTAAACTAACCACCTTGTGAAATGATGAATAATAGTTGTCGCTTAAACAAGTTAGGTGAAGCTTGGAGTGAAAGCGGGTCAAACGAATCAAGAATGAAGGAAAAAGCATAATTCGGATGCAAGGTAAGTATAACTTACACTAGTCTTATATTTTAGAATATTCTCTTAGCGTATTAGTTATGAATAAGATAAATACATAATTGAGGTATGATGTTCCGGTGTGTAAACGTACGGAACAAGATAGTCGAGTATGACAAGAAACCATGTTGATGGTTTAAAAGGAGTTAAATCGGTAATTTGATCATTTTATGACAAATGGAAAATGAACTTTTGAATGGTTACCTTATAGGGTAAACCAAAACAAACAATAAGGGTAAAACGGTAAATTGGTCATGCATCGACCATAACTATTGGCTTTAAAAGACAATTATGAAGTAAGCCTTAATAGGCCGAAAAGTGTTAAGAAATGAATTATAAGTAAAGCGACCGCACGATGTAAATCGGAGCGAGTCATATAGTCGAGATGAAAATACATGTCATCTCGCCAATATAATCGGTCATTTAGACCAAACGGGTCAAAGGGTGAAGATACCACCTTTTGATAATAGCGACTAATGATTCTTGTCGAGTTATATGATTTCAGGAATAAATGTAGAAATGATATTTGCATCGCTACTATTTAGCGAATATTATAGCAAGGCATTAAATCAGGTCAATACATTGACCCGAGCCAGGTATGTGTAATAGAGTAATGATTCATTGAGAACGTAAGGTTCAATGAGTATTTAATGAAGTCTTAGATAGACAATGGGTTACTTAAATGGGTAAACCGAATGTTTTAAAAGAGGGTAGTGGCGTTTTGAAAAGCATATTGACTTTTCGAGCAAGATCATAATTCAAAAGAAGAATCATGGGTAAAACATGCTCTCAAAAGACCTTGTCGTAATTGAAAGACTAAAAAGGACCAAAACGCCCTTGTTAGCTAATTTGAACAAACAACCATTAAAGGTTGTTTGGAAACGAGTTTTATGATTAGATAAATACTTAGAATAAGTATAGAAGCTGAAAGAGGTATTATATTAGTCAAATGGCACTATTTGAGTTTTTGCCGTAAAATAATGATCCGAGAGGTAAAAATTGGTTTTTATAGATCACCACATTAAACCCACCATAAATTCAGTTGTGGTGGGAGATTATATGATAAGAAATGTGGTGATGGATTGCTAGAAGTAATCAAAAGCGAAATTAGGCTCGAAAGTGCTTAAATACCCTTAACGGGTCAAAATAAGCATACAAATGAAAATGGGTTTAAATTGAGTAATAAACTTGTGGTTAGAACCTAATATGGTAAATAACCTTAAGTTGAAGTAGTGTATGTGATATAAAGGTCAAACAAATACGTTTGTGTGATAAATGCGTAAACGGGTCAAAATTTTGTAAAAAGATATTAAGCCGAAGGCATAAAAGTCTCATAATTTATTAAGCCGGATGTCGGATTTTAACTCCATGTGATGGAGAATCAAATCACAATCACGTAGGAAGAAACGGTAGGTTAAACGGACAAGCGGTATGAAAGATACGAAAGATTTCGTGTCAATTACGGCAAAAAGGAAACTGGGCTGTTACAGAGTCCACCGTAACTTACGGTGCCACCGTAAGTTACGGTGGAGATGAAAATGCTACGGTGGTTGCCTACTGTTGTACGGTAGGAAAATAACATTACAGGGGCCACCGTAACTTACGGTGCCACCGTAAGTTACGGTGGAGGTCATTTCCAAATTCTTGTTTTTAGAATCAACTGTTTCCCGGACTCGTTTAATCATGTTTTAATCCCAGTATGACTAAAGCATTTAATGTTTATGAAATGTAGGTACATTTTGGATTCCGAGAGACGATCAAGCTCAACAAAGAACCGAACACGATATAGTTACATGCTTCTGCACCTTGCCACGTTGTATATTTTAAACAACGAATTCGATCACATTATGTAGACTAACTTATAATTTGTAAAAGTTTTAATAAACCAGTATTTTTTTATAGGGTGTAGTCTTAGCTACACATCTAATTGTTGATATTTTCATATAAAACCGTTAAATAGAAAATAGGGTGTTACAAGTTGGTATCAGAGCCCTGGTTTAAGAGATTCAAGTATGGTGGGGAAAACCATGCTTGGACTTAAACCTTACGCTCTTGATAAAGAATAGTGTTCGGTTCGAGGCTTGATCGCAGATCCGGTAAGTACATGTATGTTAATAGTTTAGCATGCTAAAGTGTTGTAAACAACACATAGGGCTATCGTGTGATACACGTTACCCCAATTGAAATGATTGATATAGTTGACGAAAATACGCGTGTTGACGCGTATAGTAGAAAAAGCCTTGTATTATAATACGGGCGATTATTGAAGTTGATGTTACTAACTTTTGTGAATGTTTTAATTGAAGGACACTCGCGTTTGAAGACGACGAGAGTCAAACGAATTGTGGATATGACGATGGAACGGTCCGAGATATGACAAGAAGAGCATGCTCATCAAGGACCTAAATCGCGTAATGGTCGCGAACAAGACTAATGGGAAGAAAAGCCCGTTAGGGCAAGCATTTACCAGGTGCACGTTTAAATTATTGCATGAATATAAACATGCAACCAATACATAGAAACTGATAGTTGCAGATTTAGATTGAAAACTTGGACAAACCTGAATAGAATACCTATCCAGGATATTGTTTCCAAGAGAAATAAACAGAGGTATTACTTACATAGGGCATGATGTGAAAACTATAAAAAGGTCATGTGTGTCATGTGTTAATCGCTTACTCTGGCCAAGTAAGTAGTGGCATATGATACCATGAACTTCTTATAGCCGACACATTTACATCCGATGTAGTAAGGACGGGGTAAATGGGACAAATTAAAAGTACCCAAATGAATCAAATGAGTAAAATATTTGATAATAATGTAAACGCACAGCCGAGTGATGGAAGCGTATTACATTAGGATAATGAGCCCGAAAGAAGGGACAGAGAAACATGTAAAATAGTTAAGGTACGCATTGGGAGGGGGTGTACTTACACTCGAACCCAAAGAATATAAACATGTAGAATGATCAAGATATGCATTGGGAGGGAGTGTACTTACACTCGAACCCGGAAAATGCGAATATGTCCCTAAACGAGTCGTTTTTGTAAAACGTCAAACTCGAGGACAAAGTCGGAATATAGAAATGAAGCGAGGTCTTAATGCATACCGGGAGGGTTGCAATAATAACGACTTCGGTAAAACACCCGGTTGATGGGTAAGAATTGAACGCATGCACAGACCGAGAAACAGAAACTCGGATGGAAAGTTAAAGGACTCGGGTTTTGGGTCATAACTAAAAGATGACAAAATAATGTAAATAAAAATTGTGAATAAATTATGTTCAACTATTTTAAAGTTGAACGGGTCGATTACAATATCACGCCGGACAGCATGAGTAAATACAAACGGGATAGTGGTACCGTTAAAAGCAAAAGAATAATGAGCCCGGTAATGGGACATAATCGAGTACGGATATATGAAAACTGGAGAATGGTGAGCATAAGATGAACCGACGCATAAATGATATGAGAAGTCATAAAGTCGGAAAATTTCGTCCGAAAATAAACAAATGAAGCCTTAGACTACGGTCAAGGTCAACTAAAGTTCAAAAGCGGAAATATACGATTCCAAACATAACAAGACATGCTTTGAAGCTATATATGCATATATACATATATGCATTTGAATGTAGATACAAATAAAAGATGAATCTGTGGGATCATCGTAACCTACGGGAATGCGATTAGTGTTAAGGTCTAAGGGACCAGAATGACCCTCGGGTCACGAAAAGAAAGGGGAATAAACCTTAGGGTTCCCATTAAAAGGGGGTGAAGACCTAAGGAAATAGCCTACGAGGCCACGTGAGAGAACCTACGAGTTACTTAAACAAAGCGAGAGAACCAGTGAGAATCCTCGCGTAAAACAAAGACTGTAAAAGAGTAAATGCCAAGTCGTCAAAATTGCTTGACATAAATTAAAGATAAAACATTAAACTAAAGTTCCGTTTTAGTCAAAAACAACATTTTATCAAACATATATAGTATGAGATGATTGGGAAATAAACCTAAAACATGACGTGACGCGATCACGGTCAGGAAAGTTATGTGAAATAAAATCACATAGTAGCCCGAGAGATGGGTATAAAGTAACTGGACTAATAAGACTAGTCAGTGAGGCCGGTTAAGGTCAATATTTAAATTAAGAAAGTGTTCAACACGCTATCTATATTAAGATTAGCGTGAAATAATCATAGTTGATAAGCGTGTATGACCAAGTGGCCAAATGGCTACTCAGTCAAGCCAAATAATAAAGGTAAGTGAGTACAAAACGGCAGTGATGGTCCATGAGGTCATAATAACGAAAAGTATTGATCGCCTATACTGAGCGATCACAAGGCAACACAAGCAAAGTGTTGGGAAGTCAGATCGAGTAAAGGCACGATAAAAAGGATAAAGCCGGAAGGTATGTGGTAATATGCCTTGTAGAATTCTGTTAATAGCACATTTAGATAGTGCTAAATAAATAAGATAAAATCAGGAAATTCATTTTAGTGGCGAATGCTGTACGAATGAACCAAATGAATAAGTTCGTAAAGAAAAGGGGTCTGTTTGTAAACAGTGAAAGATCTCACTAGAAACATCCAAATGGGTGAAAATAACGGATTCACAAAGAATCCGAAAGTATAAAGGCGATGGATTTGACTAAGTTAATCAAACAAGTCGAAATGACAAGATGGCGTTATTCTGAGTTGCGTAAATTCACATAAAAGATACATATGTTGTGTAATTAAAAGATGTTACCATATTTGTCTAATGACACTAACAAATGGTCAAAGTGTGAGTAATGCTTAGAAGGTTACTCAGTTTATGTACATTGGGTTGAAACTCAATAAATTATGTAAGAAAAGGTTTCGAGGACGAAACCTCTTTAAGGGGGGTAGACTTGTAACACCCCAAAAATGGGTTTGGTAATTAAACCACGTTACTAGTGACGACGCGTAAAATACCTTTAGTGGTAAAAATTAACCCGGTTAATATTAGGATTTAAATAAATAAATTTGATGTTAATTAAAAGAGGATAAATACTTTGAGGAAAACAAAGTATATAGAAGGCCCGAGCTAACGGGACTTAAAATAAAACGGGTTATGACTACCCCGAACTCACTAAGTTAAACTAGCAAAGTTTAACCTAGTTAACAAAACAAAGTATTGTTGAAAATAAGTAGGTTGCAGCCTACTTACTAGTTAACAAAACTTGAGGGACCAAAATCGTCAAAAAGGGAACAAGTTCTATTAATAAAAAAAAACACACACACACCACACACACTTTGTGTGTGTGGATCGATCATCAGGAGCGACCAAGAGAGCTCAAACCCTAAAATCAACAAATTCACCAAATTGGAGCTCGAATCAAGCCCCAAATCAATGCATGAACGCGTATAAATGATCACCAAGTCAAATGGATCGTAAGGTATGTTAAATTTTGTAATTTGGTGATGTCTTGAAGTTATGATGAACACTCAAAATCACAATTTGGGAATGGATGATGAATCCATGAGTGTAGTTGTGAAGAAATCTTTGTGTAGGAACAACCCTAGTTAACAATTTGATGAACTAGTGTTGAAAACTAGGGAATTAATGATTTCCCTTGTATGTGCTAAGTGGGTTATGGCTAGATAATGAAGATGATGATATAATTGTGCTAGAAATCATCATAGTTGATAGTAGAAACAAAGTACTTGAACAAATTTACATGATTGAGTACTTGTTCATACATGATAGAGATGGGTTTTTATGATATGATGATGTTAGTGTCTAAATTGTGATTAGAATCCTCATATTAGATAATAAAAGTATGCTACTTGAACCATTTAGGTGTTTGAGTACATGAATCATAATTACCATGAATTGGGTTTGGTGTAAAAAGAATGGAAATGATGATAAATTCATGTTAAAAATGAAGCTTGATATCATCATGTGTTAAGAAAGATTAATGTAGTGTTAATTCGATGAATTATGGTTATAAAACTTGGTAAACGAAGTGAATAAACGGTAGCCTAGGTATGATGCTACCGTGTATTTGACCAAGTAGTTAAATGAGTAGTAAAGCTACATCATGTAATCACTTATGATTAATAGGCCGTTGACTTTAAACAGTCAAAGCGACCTATAATACGATGAATGATAATTCTTGAATATAAAATGCGTAGGGTGGAATGATCGTATTAAGTTATGACTAAACTAACCACCTTGTGAAATGATGAATAATAGTTGGCGTTTAAACAAGCTAGGTGAAGCTTGGAGTGAAAGCGGGTCAAACGAATCAAGAATGAAGGAAAAAAGCATAATTCGGATGCAAGGTAAGTATAACTTACACTAGTCTTATATTTTAGAATATTCTCTTATCGTATTAGTTATGAATAAGATAAATACATAATTGAGGTATGATGTTCCGGCGTGTAAACGTACGGAACAAGATAGTCGAGTATGACAAGAAACCATGTTGATGGTTTAAAAGGAGTTAAATCGGTAATTTGATCATTTTTTGAAAAATGGAAAATGAACTTTTGAATGGTTACCTTATAGGGTAAACCAAAACAAACAATAAGGGTAAAACGGTAAATTGGTCATGCATCGACCATAACTATTGGCTTTAAAAGACACTTATGAAGTAAGCCTTAATAGGCCGAAAAGTGTTAAGAAATGAATTATAAGTTAAGCGACCGCACGATGTAAATCGGAGCGAGTCATATAGTCGAGATGAAAATACATGTCATCTCGCCAATATAATCGGTCATTTAGACCAAACGGGTCAAAGGGTGAAGATACCACCTTTTGATAATAGCGACTAATGATTCTTGTCGAGTTATATGATTTCAGGAATAAATGTAGAAATGATATTTGCATCGCTACTATTTAGCGAATATTATAGCAAGGCATTAAATCAGGTCAATACATTGACCCGAGCCAGGTATGTGTAATAGAGTAATGATTCATTGAGAACGTAAGGTTCAATGAGTATTTAATGAAGTCTTAGATAGACAATGGGTTACTTAAATGGGTAAACCGAATGTTTTAAAAGAGGGTAGTGGCGTTTTGAAAAGCATATTGACTTTTCGAGCAAGATCATAAATCAAAAGAAGAATCATGGGTAAAACATGCTCTCAAAAGACCTTGTCGTAATTGAAAGACTAAAAAGGACCAAAACGCCCTTGTTAGCTAATTTGAACAAACAACCATTAAAGGTTGTTTGGAAACGAGTTTTATGATTAGATAAATACTTAGAATAAGTATAGAAGCTGAAAGAGGTATTATATTAGTCAAATGGCACTATTTGAGTTTTTGCCGTAAAATAATGATCCGAGAGGTAAAAATTGGTTTTTATAGATCACCACATTAAACCCACCATAAATTCAGTTGTGGTGGGAGATTATATGATAAGAAATGTGGTGATGGATTGCTAGAAGTTATCAAAAGCGAAATTAGGCTCGAAAGTGCTTAAATACCCTTAACGGGTCAAAATAAGCATACAAGTGAAAATGGGTTTAAATTGTGTAATAAACCTGTGGTTAGAACCTAATATGGTAAATAACCTTAAGTTGAAGTAGTGTATGTGATATAAAGGTCAAACAAATATGTTTGTGTGATAAATGCGTAAACGGGTCAAAATTTTGTAAAAAGATAATAAGCCGAAGGCATAAAAGTCTCAGAATTTATTAAGCCGGATGTCGGATTTTAACTCCATGTGATGGAGAATCAAATCACAATCACGTAGGAAGAAACGGTAGGTTAAACGGACAAGCGGTTTGAAAGATACGAAAGATTTCGTGTCAATTAGGGCAAAAAGGAAACTGGGCTGTTACAGAGTCCACCGTAACTTACGGTGCCACCGTAAGTTACGGTGGAGATGAAAATGCTACGGTGGTTGCCTACTGTTGTACGGTAGGAAAATAACATTACAGGGGCCACCGTAACTTACGGTGCCACCGTAAGTTACGGTGGAGGTCATTTCCAAATTCTTGTTTTTAGAATCAACTGTTTCCCGGACTCGTTTAATCATGTTTTAATCCCAGTATGACTAAAGCATTTCATGTTTATGAAATGTAGGTACATTTTGGATGCCGAGAGACGATCAAGCTCAACGAAGAACCGAACACGATATAGTTACATGCTTCCGCACCTTGCCACGTTGTATATTTTAAACAACGAATTCGATCACGTTATGTAGAATAACTTATAATCTGTAAAAGTTTTAATAAACCCGTATTTTTTTATAGTATGTGTAGTCTTAGCTACACATCTAATTGTTGATATTTGCATATAAAACCGTTAAATAGAAAATAGGGTGTTACACGTGATTACGCTCATGTTATGAAGTTCAAAGGAACTTCGCATTGACCATAAATTGGTCAATGCAGAAAGTCAAACTCAGTTTGACTTTCAGACTCGAAAAGCGATAAAAGAACGAAAGAATACTTACAATAGGTCCCCGCAAGCTCTTGATCCGATTTACCTTCAGGTATAAAGTATGAACTTCAACTTAGAAGGCCAAAATCGGATCAAGTTGTGGGTTTTGCAAGTGAATGAATGGGGGTATATATAGTTTTCGTAGAACCGTTAGGATCGTTTCTTGAAAACCGAGCTTCAATCTCAGCCATACACCTCGTGCCCACAGATTTACAAAACCAAGGGAGCCCATAGAATTGCTCAAAACCATTTGCACAAGTGTGGAATAGCTGAATCAAGCTAGAAACAACTTTTTGATGTTCTGGAACAGCTGAATCAAGCAGGTCAGCAAGTTTCAGAAATGGCAGATTTAGTCCCTGAAGCCCCAAACTTGGTTTTCGATGCATTTTTGACACGTTTAAGCCCTGTTAACCCCATTTCAAAGCTCTAAAATGAAGTTAAAGTATAGGGAACTTAAACATGCTCAAAAATTTCTCGGATGTCGGTTCGTTTGGTCGTACGGTTGCGTTGTTCGGTTAATTACGACGGGAGTCGTAATGAACGCAAAAACGATCCAAATTAAGCGACGAATGGAATTTTATTATGCCAAACACTAAAATAAAATATTTTAATGCTTACATAAATTTTTGGATGTCCGGATATATTCAGAACGTAAGATATGCGCGAAAATGCAAACTTATGCACTTTTTGACGCTTTTAGTCCCTATTGATCAATAAAGTTTATTTTAGCATACCGAACCCCTCAAACCCTATTTCTTAGCTATGTAAAGGTTATTTGGGGTTTGTTTAACTTATGATCAAGTTCCGGAATGTTCGTTACTATACAAATCGGCATAGTTTCGCAGTTTGACACAATTAGTCCCTACGATCAAACAAACTTGATTTCAACACACCAAACCATCCAAAACTTATTTCTAAGTTATGTGGAGGTTATTTAAGGTATGTTAAGCCTATTTCACTATTCCAGAGTGTTCGTTGCATTAAACTGGTTATATTTACGCATCAAAGCGCGTATAACCCTCCAGAAAGCTATTTAAAGCTTGAAATCGAACAAGAGTTGATTTGTGCAAATGATACACATATTTTTACAAATCGCAAGTATGAAATACAATATTTCATTGGTTTGGCATTCGTTTGATGGTTGAAGTGACACAGGTGTCACATTACAAAAATTTTTGGATGTCCGGATGCGTTCAGAACGTAAGATATACGAGTAAATGCAAACTTATGCACTTTTTAACGCTTTTAGTCCCTATTGATCAAATAAACGTATTTTCGCATACCGAACCCCTCAAAGCCTATTTCTAAGCTATGTAAAGGATATTTAAGGTATTTTTAGCTTATGATCATGTTCCAGAATGTTTGTTACTATAAGAATCGACATACTTTCGCAGTTTGTCGTAATTAGTCCCTTCGATCGAATAAAGTTGTTTTCGGCACACCAAACCCTCCAAAAATTATTTCTAAGTTATGTAAAGGTTATTTAAGGTATGTTACGCCTATGTCACTATTCCGGAGTGTTTGTCGCGTTAAACTGATTACGTTTACGCATCAGTTTGCGTATAACTTTCCAGAAAGCGATTTAAAGCTTGAAATCGAACTAGAATCAAAAGGTAAAATCGTCAAACACAAATACACAAATATTGAGACCAGAATACATCGTTTTATTTATAATTGATATTGTTTTACATTATACATCGTTTACAGAGCACAAGTGTCACAACAAACACTAGGAGTTTGATTGTTATTCTAGTGTAACTTGAGCTCTAGGGAGTAAATTTAGATTTGTTAATGTGAAAATTGATATGAACATGCCTAATTGATATTAATCTTGGCTAAATAACAAGCTATGAACTTGATTGTGAATTGTGTAAAATTATGCTCTTAAGGTGTTTGTAAAAATGCATTAAAGAGAGCTAAATATTGGAAAACTGAACCAAAATACATACTTATATATATTGGTGAACAAATGTGTTAAGTGACAAAAAAAGAATTCTAAACGATTTTTTATTGAACTCTATAGGCAAGGAAATCGGGACGTCAAGTGGACAAGCCAGTGGCGATTCACGTTTGAAGGGAGCGCTCTAAAGGTATGTAACCGTGACATCGTTACATTATGTTACTTGAAACATTGTAGTCGTTTGAATTGGTGTTTATTAGAATTGGTAGTATTAGTAGAAGTGATGATGATCACTACCTAGTTAATCGAATCAATACTTGTTTAGAAAACGTTTGGTAGTCGTTGAAAATGGAGGATTCCATAAACGAGCCAAACGGGTCGAATGATTGTCTAAGTAGTCATTACGGAAGTGCTTAAATATCATTTGGCAATTGTGGATCACAGAGGCGTAAAACCATGAAATTGGTAATGATACGCCGATGATCATAAGCCCATGGAATGGGTAAATATGCATAAAAGCCCTAATTTTGAGTAATATAAGATTTGTCGCAAAACTATGCGGGTCGAATAAGTATAATAGGGGATTATAGACTCCTGGTCCGTAAACTCAACTTTTGATTAAATGATCATGATAGATGCGTTGGTAATTTAATTAATGACGCGTAGGAAAAAGAATCACGTAAATCAGACAAACGGTTAAAAAGTTATGAAGGTTTTCGTACTAAAAACAGAAAACAAACAAATTCTGCATGTCAGAACGTAAGCTACGGCCCTGGACCGTAGCCTACGGTCCAAAAGTTCTGTTGACAAATCAGTGGCGAATCATAAGCTACGGTCTGTGAACTGTAGCTAAACAAAATTTTTATTTTGTTTATTTGATGATTTTGAGCTTTTGGGTCTGTTTAGACGGGTTCTAGGGTCTCATATACGAACGTTTGTGATAAATTTACGGTGTAGGTATGTATGAACTTAGGATGGGTGAAGATCAAGCGACGAACATGAACCGAACACCACTTTTTGAAGCTTCCGCGTTTATCTAACTTTGTTGTAAACAATGTTCATGTTGTAAACCTTTAACTTATCATTTTTAGATGTTTAAACTAGATGACAGTTAACTAAGATACTATCGTCATGAAACCTTATCATTTTGCATAACTTTTGAAACTATGCATTTCTTATAAAAAATGTGTATTATATGGAAAAACATTAAACAAATGAGATGGGTGTTACACTAGATGGGCCATAATTTACATAATTTAAAATCAATAGTTGGGCCATCTTTTATATTGTATTTCACTTGATATCTTGAGACATATGGTGAGATTCTAATCTCAGGCACAAACAGTTATAACTTATAACCCACTCAAAAACCCAATTTGACCCGAATCAATTTATAAACCATTTACCATAAGTAAATATAAACTAGGGGTGTACGTGAACTGAACAACTCGTAACCCACTCAATATCTGCTTGCTAAAAGTTGAGTACAACCAAATTTAAATGAGTTCGTGCATCGTGATACGTACCCAACAATGTGTCATCCCCAAGTCACCATGCAGCCCATGATGAATTATCAGTTTCCCATGTTCCCTTACTGCATTTTCATTCTTTATTTTTCGATGCTTAGTGTTTAGAAAACTTGATTAGTGGTGTTGCATGTTTCTTTAATTTTCATTTGTTTAAATTCTCTTTGGTTGCAAGCCTATATAAATAGGTAAGCTTTTTAACGTTTTGGTGTGAATGAAAAATAAAAAAATGCCCCAAACAAGTGTCTCTCTTCTTCTCTAATTTTTTGAGAGAATGATCATCTCAAATCGATCTCTAGCATCTAACGATTCGAGCCCGAACTTGAGCCAAAAGTTAAGCTCATCTAATAAAAGAACTCAAGCCAGAACTTGAGATTCGGGGGTTGTCTACACTTGAAACCTAAACAAATCTACTATTTGAATAAATATAAAATAAACGACTCACACTGAGGCGAGCCCGTCTAAAACTCAATCTTGAAAAATACTCACAAACCGAGCTTGAGACTAAATGACACGTGTGACAACCCGAGATTTCAAGGTCTTTTCTCTACGCATCACTTGTTTCACAATCCTGTTTTCACAATTCGTTTTACGTTGTATCATGTGCACGATATTCGAATGATTAAAGTATTGTTATGTTTGGTTCTTGCATGAAAATTTAGGTATTGTTTAATGTTTAATGTTTAGACATGTCATGGCACCACACTTAAATAAAAAAAACCCAAGTCGACGAAGAACTAGGGTTCTTCGTCCCAGTCACCCTATGATGAATAAGTTTCTTCGCCAAGAAGTCTTTCTCCAAGAGGGCTCTCGGCCCAGGTTTGTCCGTGGCCTAGAATGGGCCCGACTGTTATTTTGTTGGTATAATCCCTAAAAACTTGCAACCGTAAACACAAAACCCGAAAGTTCTCTCTCCCTATCCTCTCTGTGCGACGACAGTTTTGGGATCTCGAAGCCTTTCAACTGGAACAAACTAATCACTTCGGTATCACAGTTAGTGTCTATCAATGTTAATTGCTAAAACCCTAATGATGTGATTTTATGTGAAGTTAGGGTTTCATAAATAAGATTGTAAATATAGAACTTGCATGATGAGGGTTTGATGATTGGTATACATTCATATTCATGATGTGGTTTGATAATTCTGCTTGATGAACTTATATCATGATAAACTAATAATCTGATTGTGTGTGGTCATTGGACGATTATGGTCAATGATTGTTTAGAATGATTTGTATGATGAGTGGAAACTAATACGTTTTGAGTAGTTGATGATTGTTCATAATTAGGGTGCATAATCATGGTTAAAAGTGTCGTTTAGTCTGATTTGGAAAACCGTCAAACTTGTTATCATCTGTTACGGCTGAAACTAAGGGAATTGTAACTGTCAGATGAGGGTGCGACGAATGACTTCCCCCACGAAGAATGTAGTTCGACGAAGCACTTGGTTCTTCGTTGACTAGTTCATGACGAACCACTAGGGTTCTTCGTCAAACTCAAACTCGACGAAGGATAGTTCTTCGCCAATAGGGTTCTTCGCCATGGAGGCATCTCACGAAGAATCGGTCCTTCGTGGAAATGTTGTAAATGAGCAAATGGACAGAACAGTTAAACAATTTATGATAATGGATATTTGTGTTTATAGATTATAATTTGTGCATTATAATAATGCTGATTAGGAATGGGAAATCTGATTTGATTTGTGTGAGTAGCAAACTCACCTGTTAAGTGTTGTTATGTGACATGCACATGGGATGTGGACTTGTATGAGAATTGAATACTTGCTATGTGTTGTACAGTAATCTTTATGATGAATGCAATCTGTGAAAATACATGACTTAATTGATTATGAAACTGATTATATTGGCAACCACGGTAGGGTTTGGTTGACCAACTTGGAACGGGTAACGTAACATACCGAGCAAAACTAAGGTGAGTTCATTTCTCTTGAGCATGCGTCCCGGTGGGTGGGACAATCAAATGGGTATTCCTGAGAGGAATAAGTCTTTCGGGTAAAAAAAAACTGGGATGTTAGATAATACTCTCATTTCCAATCACTTTAAGTCCCGTCTTTTACCGAATAGTTATCTGAGAGGTAACGGGGTATTAGTTGATAGCGCTATTAGGCTTGGAAACCTCACACCGTACCTGAGAGGACGGGCGTGAACTAATGACCTTAATCATGATCAATGCTTAGATAGGGGGCGTTGGGGACGGGCAAAACAATCTGGAGCCATCTTGTACGGTACTCGAG
Organism: Helianthus tuberosus; assembly: GCA_030545235.1. Lineage (NCBI taxonomy): Eukaryota > Viridiplantae > Streptophyta > Magnoliopsida > Asterales > Asteraceae > Helianthus > Helianthus tuberosus. The sequence continues at coordinate 29,917,338 of CM060379.1, read as the reverse complement.
TTATTATCAACATTATCAATAAATTGAACTAAACACATGGCAAATAACATTTTCGTAAAACTATGAACTCACCAACGTTGTCTGATACACTTATTGCATGCTCGCAGGTCGTTAGTTTTTTATGGAAAAGGAACTTGCTGTTTGGGATTGCTGGAGGTGTCATGGGTGGTACTTCTTGGATACGCATGACAGGCTTACTGATTTCTCAAACATTTGGTTTTGAAATATTTAAACAATGGTTTATTATTTGCTTCCGCTAAACCTGCTAAACTTGTGACATGATTTAAAATGTTTGATTCAATAAATGGGAGTTTATTTTAATATCTTGTGAATAGTTCAATATGATTGGTAGCTAGATCCTAGTACGTCAAACGCCTAGCAGGTTTGCCGCATGTGGTATTTTGGGGGTGTGACAGTTTGGTATCATTTGCCACTGGTTATAGTGAACTAGGTTTTAAAATGTTTTTTTAAACCAGACTATAACCAAACAGTTACGAAATTGACCATGACACTCAGCTCAAGATTGCAGGGTTCGTCTCTCGTTTACTTATTGCACAACATATCTAGTGTACACTTATGTATGACATTGCTTGTGAATGCACACTTAGCACTACAGTATGAGTTCCTGTGTTACTAGACTACGTTATGTGTTTGTTAGTGTGACACTCCTCTAAACCTTCATGATCTATGTTATGGTGTCTTTTGTCTTGCTACTCGAATTTGAGGAACCTTTTAGCATGAGTTAGGAGGAGCTGAGATAAACATGCAAATCGCATTGTTATTATGGGTGCACATATAATGATAATGTGGGGTTCATGTGAGTCCTAGTGAGGCTTAACAAGTGTGAAAGGGGTTCTGCTCTATTGTCAGACGTAATGATAGAACTCAGTAATCTGTAGAAGTCATAGTGATGTTTGACTCCTACTCAATCCCGACTTCTAATCTTTTCCACTTTTTATATAGAATCATGAATGGGCGAAATGGTGGATGTGGTGGAGGCCGCGGCGGTGGACGTGGCAATATTGTTATGTCCCAAGCTGAATTAACCGATTTGATCAACACTCGTGTGGCTGAAGCCCTAGCAGCTCAGCAGGCTGGTACGATATGTGCCAAACACTCATTATCTTTGTGTCGCGTACTCGACTCTTACCCGTGTGTTGTGTTTTTCTTTCGTCCTTAGTTCAACAAGTGAATCAGAATCAGAACAATATGCCTGCTTGCACGTTCAAAACATTTATGGATTGTAAGCCCCAGACATTTAGTGGGACCGAAGGAGCAGTGGGTTTACTACATTGGTTTGAGAAGGCAGAATCGGTGTTCGCTATGTGTAACTGTCTTGCTGGGGAGAGAGTGAAGTATGCTTCGGGTACGCTTGAAGATGGTGCCTTGACTTGGTGGAATGCACAAGTCCAAATGTTAGGCATTGAGATTATGAGAGAAGAGTATTGCCCTCATGATGAGATCCAAAAGTTGAAGAACGAGTACTACAATTTGAAGATGGCAGGGTCCAAGATCGAAGCGTACACAAAACGGTCTCATGAGCTCGTGAATATGTGTCCTAACTTATCACGACCACCCCACCATAGGATTGAGCTGTACATCAATGGTTTAGCACCATAGGTCAAGGGTGTCACACCCCGACCGCGTAAAACAACAAACCGTGGCGGAATCGTCGGGGAGTGTCGTAACAGAATCATTGTTTCACAACACATGGTAATTCAAATTTTGTTTTATTAAACTTCAAGAGGTTACAATGTCTTAAAAACAAAGAAACATAACATATTTAACTAGTCTTGCATCTTTTATTGTCACCAAGGCCCTCGTCCAATCCTATGTTTGCATCATAATCATCTAACAGCAGCACCTGAAACATATGTAAAAACAAAGTCAGCAAAGAAATGCTGGCGAGCACATAGGTTTTATGAGAGTGTCGGATTCATGGCTCGTTTACATGTTGCAATACCTTATTAGACTACAAGAGTCAAAAGTTAAAAAAACTTGTTTTGAAAAGTGTATATTATTGCAGCATAATTAACCAACTCAAATCAAGTTGGTTATAGTTTATATAAATCTCGTAGCCATGATTCTTAACCAAAAACATTTGTTTAAGTAAACCAAATTGTAAATCACCTCGTTAATAAAACTCGTATGGTTTATATTATTTAGAAAACATCGTTGTGTGACATCATTTTAAAATCGTTTGCCCAAGTGAACTAAATAATGTCACGGAATGTAATATGATAAAAACACTTATATATAAGAAGTACCAGCGGTGTATCTACCATGCTTTTTATCATGTTACACCCGTCCCATTATCTAATCACAACCCAAAACCAATCATTTGTTCAATTCGTTTAACTTGTTTAAATCGTTTCAAATCGTTTAAATCTTTCTCGTTTTAATTGTGAAAACTACTTTTGGTCGCCTCGCTAATAACATCGAAACCTTCGCAACTCGTCTATCGTTAATCTCCTATTAACAAACCACCAAAGGGTAAGTTAACAATTACAGATTCAGTCGTTACCCACAAATAACCATGGGTGCAGTCTGATAACGGGATTTGTCAGATCCTATGGTACCATAACCTAATACTGGTCGGTTCGGCCAAAACTAATAAATGTTATTCGTTATGTAATTACGTCCAACAAGTTTGTTCACATTATCGAAATCGTTATTAGTTTTATATAAACCATATTAATCATTTTTGAAACTATCGTTAAAAACATCGAAATCATTTAACACATATGAAACACCCCAAAACAATCGAAAATAGTAAAAATAGGGGAACTATGTACTCACTTGAGAATGCTTAGAAGTCTTGAATAACAACCAATCAAAGCTAGAAGGATCATGGAAATCAATAGGCACCTAATATAGGTAACTATACTAATAAACCAGACCTAAATCGGAAGATCGGATATGATGAGGTTTCGTAAACCAAATGAGTATTGGAACTCATATGATACGGTTTAATAAAGCCAACATAATAAATCGAAACCTATCCTAAGTGCTTATGACCCATTATGACCCGTTTAGGTAGCTCCACGCGTCCTTCGCGTAAAACGTGTTTGGACCGCCTAACTAGTCCTATGCAAGTATTATATGCCTTAACATGTCTAATAATGTTACCTAATCAGTTTAGATGTAAAAATTTAAGTTACATATGCTTAAAATTAATTTATGAGCAAAAAGGGCATTTTGGTCATTTTCCTAAGGCATATAAACTACCTATCATACAACTAACCAAACGAAGTGACCATAAGGTATAACCTCGGAAGGTTATTCCCTATACAACTATGGTCACAAAATATGTTTGGTCAGATCCTAACGATCGACCAAACGGGTCGGGTTCGAAAGTCTAAGCGGTTGTTTAGACCGCTTATCTTACGACCCTATATAAGCACTAAACTAAAAGTGACGAGTTAAACATGTTAAAACATGTTTAACGAAGTTAGAAAACAAGTTTGATTTCAAAACAAAGGGTTTTGATACCCAAGAATAGTTTGGTTGCAAAATACACATAAACGCGTATTTTGATCGAAACTATGACTCGTCACTATGCCTAAATAACGTGGTAATCAGTAGGTATAGTCACAAAGGACTATGACCATCGTGATTATGCCCACGTTGCGAAGTTCAACCGAACATCGTGTTGACCATTGGCTGGTCAAATCAGAAAGTCAAAGATTTTTTGACTTTCACGCTTAAAAACGCATAAAAGCATGAAAGAAACTTACAAAAGGTCCAAGCGATGAAGAATTTAATCTAAGATACTCAGGTATGAAGCAAAGGCATCAACTTAGAGCATAAACTCAGATCAAATGTGAGGATTGAATGAATCATGGGGGGGGTATTTATAGGAATTCAAGAGCCTTTAAGATCGTTCATCGAACTTTGAGCTTCAATCTTGGCCCTCCATGTGTGCCCACTGATTTTACAAAGCTATGGGTGCCCAAAACCAGTCCATAGATTGAAGGAAACCATGTGCAAAACAAAGGAACAGCTGGGTTTTGCAGAAAGCTGGTTTTTGAAGGTCTGATGGTCTGTCGCGGGCCGCGTAGACATATACCAAGTCTTACGCGCCACTCCTAAGCCTAACTTTGACAGAATGTCAAGTTTAGTCCCTGCAGGTGTAAAACTTGGTTTTTGATGCATTTTTGACACATTTAAGCCCCGTTAACCCCATTTCAAGGCCCTGTAATGAAATTAAAGTATTGGGAACATGAAATATGCTCAAAGATATCTCGGATGTCGGTTCGTTTGGCCGTACGGTTGTGTTATTCGTTTAATTACGATGAAACACGAACGGACGCCAAAAACGATCCAAGTTACGCGACGAATGGAATTTTAGCATGCCAATCACTAAAATAAAATATTTTATTGATTACATAAATTTTTGGATGTCCGGATATATTCAGAACGTAAGATATGCGCGTAAATGCAAACTTGTGCACTTTTTGACGCTTTTAGTCCCTGTTTGACCAAAAAGTTTATTTTTGCACACCGAACCCCTCAAGCCTATTTCTAAGCTATGTAAAGGATATTTATGGTATGTTTAACTTATGGTCAAGTTCCAGAATGTTCGATACCATACGAATCAGCAGACTTTTGCAGTTTGACGCAAATAGTCTATACGATCGAATAAACTTGATTTCGACACCCCAAACCCTCCAAAACTTATTTCTAGGTTATGTAAAGCTTATTTAAGGTATGTTAAGCCCATGTCACTGTTCCAGAGTGTTTTTCACGTTAAACTGATTACGTTTATGCATCAGTTTGCGTATAACTTTCCAGAAAGCGATTTAGAGCTCGAAATCGAACAAGAATTGATATGTGCAAATGATACACATATTTATACAAATCCTAAGTACGAAACTCAATATTTCATTGGTTTGGTATTTGTTTTATGTTCGTAGAGACACGGATGTCACAAAGGGTTTGGTCACTGCGGTGAATCTTGATAACTTGCCTCGAATCATCCGCTTAGCTCACAAGATCACCGATCAGGTGGTGGAGCGTGGCTTGCTACCACCATGTATTTCTGCTACAGCTACCACTCCTGTTGCAGATAACAAACGAAAGTGGAACGATACGGACAAGGTGTCCAACTCGAATCAGTCATAGAAGAAGCCAGACAACAGTAGCAACCGCAGTTTTAGCCAGTCATCTTCTATAAATCAGAATCAGAGCAACAAATCGAACCAAGGCTCATACGCGGGGAAGCAACCAAAGTGTAACAAGTGCAACTTCCACCATCGTGGGCCTGCACCCGGGTCTGTCACAAGTGCAACAAGGTGGGCCATATAGCTAGAGATTGCAGGGCCCAATTTCCAAAACAGCAGCAACAACAACCCCCACAGCAGCAACCGCTGCAGTAGGAAAGGCAGTAGCCTCAACAGAACCAGGGAAATCGTCAGGGTTGTTTTCAGTGTGGAGACGAGGGTCATTTCATGCGGGATTGCCCTCAACTGAATCAGAATGCTGGTAATAACAATAACAACACTGGGAACAACAACAACGGAAACAATGGTGGGAATGGTGCACGTGGAAGAGTGTTTACTATCGGTGCTGGGGAAGCTAGGAATGATGGCAACGTGGTGATCGGTACGTTTTATGTGAACAGTCTATTTGCTTCTGTCTTATTCGACTCTGGTGCCGATTGGAATTATGTGTCTTTGGGGTTCAGTCGTCAGTTAGGGTTGACTCCTACACCTCTTGTAAACAAACACGTAGTAGAATTAGCTGATGGAAAATCGATTGAGGCTTCACATGTTCTTTTTGGGTGTAAACTCGATCTTATGGGTCAACTGTTCAACATTGACCTACTTCCCATTACTCTTGGAAGATTCGATGTAGTTGTTGGAATGGACTGGTTGTCTAAGCACCAAGCGGAAATTCTTTGTAAGGAGAAAATCGTACGTATCCCTCTCCCCAGTGAAGAATCCCTGTCGGTTCAAGGTCATTGTAGTGGTACATTGGTTGGCATCATCTCAGCGATGAAAGCCCAGAAGTGTTTACGAAATGCCTACCCGGCTATTTTAGCACTTGTTACTGATTCTCAGCCTGAAGAGAGGAAAATCGAAGACTTGCCAGTTGTTCGAAAATTTTCCGATGTATTTCCTGAAGAACTTCCTGGTTTACCTCCACACCGTCAGGTGGAGTTTCAGATTGACCTTACACCAGGAGCAGCCCCAATTGCTCGTGCTCCTTATCGTCTTACACCAGGAGAGTTGCAAGAACTGTCTAACCAACTCCAAGAACTGTTGGATAGAGGTTTTATCCGACCCAGTTCTTCGCCTTTGGGAGCCCCGGTCCTGTTCATGAAGAAGAAAGACGGATCCTTTCATATGTGTATAGATTATCGTGAACTCAACAAGGTGACAGTGAAGAACCGCTATCCTTTGCCACACATCGACGACCTGTTTGACCAGTTGCATGGGTCAAGTTTTTACTCGAAGATCGACTTAAGGTCGGGCTACCATCAGATGAGAGTCCGAGAGGAGGATGTTCCTAAAACAGCTTTTCGAATACAATATGGCCATTATGAGTTTTTGGTCATGCCATTTAGGTTGACAAATGCACCAGCGGTTTTCATGGACTTCATGAACCGCGTGTGCAAACCGTATCTCGACAATTTTGTCATTGTGTTTATCGATGACATCTTGATCTACTCTAAGAGCAAGGAGGACCACGAGCGACACTTGCGTCTTATCTTGGAACTCTTGAGAAAAGAGCAACTCTACGCGAAGTTTTCTAGGTGTGACTTCTGGATTCGAGAAGTACACTTCCTTGGCCACATTGTTAATGAAACGGGGATACACGTGGATCCTACTAAGATTGATGCTATCAGAAATTGGATGGCACCTAAGAACCCTTCAAAGGTGCGACAATTTATTGGTCTCGTTGGGTACTATCGCAGATTTATTAAGGACTTCTCAAAGATTGCTCAACCTCTCACCGCATTAACACAGAAAGGCGTTGTATATTCCTGGGGGACGAAGCAGGAGGATGCCTTCCAATTCTTGAAACAAAAACTCTGCAGTGCACCAATCTTATCTTTACCTGAAGGTACCGAGGATTTTGTGGTGTATTGTGATGCTTCTATTCAGGGTCTTGGTTGTGTGCTAATGCAACGCGAGAAGGTGATAACGTACGCTTCTCGACAGTTGAAGGTTCATGAGAAGAATTACATGACTCACGACTTAGAGTTGGGGGCCGTGGTCATTGCGTTAAAAATCTGGAGGCATTACTTGTACGGTACTAAATGCACTATTTATACCGACCACAAGAGCCTTAAACATATCTTGGATCAGAAGGAATTGAATATGCGATAGCGTCATTGGGTAGAATTCTTAAACGACTATGATTGTGCAATCAAGTACCATCCAGGTAAAGCTAACGTTGTAGCTGATATCCTAAGTCGAAAGGAAACGAAACCCAAGCGTGTCCGCGCTCTGCAACTCACCCTCCACTCTAATTTACCTTATCAGTTCCGTTATGCTCAGACTGAAGCGTTGAAGGAAGGAAACCTGGAAGCTGAATATTTGCGGGGTATGGAGAAACGACTCGTAGAGAGATCTGACGGCATTTATTATTTCATGGAACGGATATGGGTTCCTTTGTATGGTAATCTTAAAGAGCTCGTGATGGACGAAGCACACAAGTCTCGATACTCTGTTCACCCGGGTTCGGATTAGATGTATCAGGACCTCAAAGTCTTATATTGGTGGCTGAAGCTGAAAGCCCACATCGCGATGTATGTGAGTAAATGTTTGACTTGTGCGAAAGTCAAGGTGGAGTATAAGAAACCCTCTGGCTTGCTTCAGCAACCAGAGATACCCATGTGGAAATGGGAGCAAATTGCTATGGATTTCGTCACTGGTTTGCCAAGAACTCAAAATGGAAACGATACCATCTGGGTGATCGTTGACCGTCTCACAAAATCAGCGCACTTCCTAGCAATCAAGGAAACAGATAAGTTCTCACAACTTGCTGCTGTCTATCTGAAGGAGGTGGTTTCTAGGCACGGGGTGCCAACCTCTATTATCTCAGATGGTGACCCGTGTTTCATATCTGATTTGTGGCAATCAATGCATAAATCATTCGGCTCACATTTCGACATGAGCACTGCTTATCACCCACAGACGGATGGTCAAAGTGAACGAACCATCCAGACACTTGAAGACATGCTGCGAGCATTTGTGATCGATTTTGGTAAGGGGTGGGAGAAACACTTGCCGTTGATAGAGTTCTCTTACAACAACACTTACCATTCCAGCATCACAGGTCCGAAACTTGTACTTGAAACTTCAGAGAAGATTGTCCAGATTAGAAATCGTATGGCGGCAGCGTGCGACCGTCAGAAAAGCTACGTTGACAAGCCTAGGAAACCTTTGGAGTTCGCTGTAGGTGATCGCGTTATGTTGAAAGTCTCACCCTGGAAGGGTGTGGTACACTTTGGGAAACACGGCAAGCTCAATTCGCATTATGTCGAGCCGTTCAAAATTTTAGAACGAATTTGTAAAGTGGCTTACAAGTTCGAGTTACCTGCTGAGTTGGGTAACGTTCATGATGTCTTCCATGTTTCGGAATTAAAGAAGTGTTTGGCTAATGAAACACTTATGGTACCACTTGAAGAACTGAAAATCGACGAAAAATTGCAGTTTGTCAAAGAACCCATCGAAATTATGGATTGGGAAGTCAAGGTCCGTAAGCGTAGTCGAATTCCGATCGTGAGAGTTCGTTGGAACTCAAGACGTGGACCGGAGTTCACGTGGGAACGAGAGGATCAGATGAAGCTCAAGTATCCTCAACTTTTCCCAACTGACCAATCTAATCCGGATGCAACTGGTGAATTTCGGGACGAAATTCCCTTTCAAGTTGGGGATGATGTGGCACCCGAGGAAAATCCGCAGTCATCCTGATCTAATACTCTGCCGCTTTGGGTTACTTATCAAATTTCGGGATGAAATTTCTTTCAAGTTGGGGATGATGTGACAACCGAAGATTTCAAGGTCTTTTCTCTACGCATCACTTGTTTCACAATCCTGTTTTCACAATTCATTTTACGTTGTATCATGTGCATGATATTCGAATGATTAAAGTATTGTTATGTTTGGTTGTTGCATGAAAATTTAGGTATTTTTTAATGTTTAATGTTTAGACATGTCATGGCACCACACTTGAATCACAAAAAAAACCAAGTCGACGAAGAACTAGGGTTCTTCATCCCAAACACAAGTCGACGAAGAGCTAGGGTTCTTCGTCCCAGTCACTCTATGATGAAGAAGGTTCTTCGCCAAGAAGTCTTTCGCCAAGAGGGCTCTCGGCCCAGGTTCATTAGTGGCCCAGAATGGGCCCAACTGTTATTTTGTTTGTATAATCCCTCATAACTTGCAACCGTAAACACAAAACCCTAAAGTTCTCTCTCCCTATCTTTTCTGTGCGACGGTAGTTTTGGGATCTCGAAGCCTTTCATCTTGAATAAACTAATCACTTCGGTATCACAGTTAGTGTCTATCAATGTTAATTGCTAAAATCCTGATGATGTGATCTTATGTGAAGTTAGGGTTTCATAAATAAGATTGTAAATATAGAACTTGCATGACGAGGGTTCGATGATTAGTATACGTTCATATTCATGATGTGGTTTGATAATTCTGCTTGATGAACTTATATCATGATAAACTAATAATTTGATTGTGTGTGGTCATTGGATGATTATGGTCAATGATTGTTTAGAATGATTTGTAGGATGAGTGGAAACTGTTGTGTTTTGAGTAGTTGATGATTGTTCATAATTAGGGTGCATAATCATGGTTAAAAGTGTCGTTTAATCTGATTTGGAAAACCGTCAAACTCGTTATCATCTGTTACGGATGAAACTAAGGGAATTGTAACTATTAGATGAGGGTGCGACGAAAGACTTCCCCCACGAAAAACGTAGTTCGACGAAGAACTTGGTTCTTCGTTGACTGGTTCCTGACGAACCACTATGGTTCTTTGTCAAACTCAAACTCGACGAAGGATAGTTCTTCGCCAATAGGTTATTCGCCATAGAGGCATCTCACGAAGAACTGGTCCACGTGGAAATGTTGTAAATGAGCAAATGGACAGAACCGTTAAACAGTTTATGATAATGGATATTTGTGTTTATAGATTCTAATTTTTGCATGATAATAATGCTGATTAGGAATGGGAAATCTGATTTGATTTGTGTGAGTAGCAAACTCACCTGTTTAGTGTTGTTATGTGACATGCACATGGGATGTGGACTTGTATGAGAATTGAATACTTGCTATGTGTTGTACATTAATCTTTGTGATGAATGCAATCTGTGAAAATACGTGACTTAATTGATTATGAAACTGATTATATTGGTAAGCACGGTAGGGTTTGGTTGACCAACTTGGAACGGGTAACGTAACATACCGAGCAAAACTAAGGTGAGTTCATTTCTCTTGATCATGCGTCCCGGTGGGTGGGAGAATCAAATAGGTATTCCTGAGAGGAATAAGTCTTTTTGGGTAAAAAATCTGGGATGTTGGATAATACACTCATTTCCTATCACTTTAAGTCCCATCTTCTACCGAATAGTTACCTGAGAGGTAATGGGGTATTAGTTGATAGCGCTATTAGGCTTGGCAACCTCACACCGTACCTGAGAGGACGGGCGTGAACTAATGACCTTAATCATGACCAATGCTTAGATAGGGGGCATTGGAGACGGGCAAAACAATCTGGAGCCATCTTGTACGGTACTCGAGTTATTATCAACATTATCAATAAACTGAACTAAACACTTGGCAATTAACGTTTTCGTAAAACTATGAACTCACCAGCGTTGTCTGATAGACTTGTTGCATGCTCGCAGGTCGTTAGGTTTTTATGGACAAGGAACTTGCTGTCTGGAATTGTTGGAGGGGTCATGGGTCGTACTGCTTGGATACGCATGACGGGCTAACTGATTTCTCATACATTTGGTTTTGAAACATTTAAACAATGAATTATTATTTGCTTCCGCTGAACCTGTTAAACTTGTGACATGATTTAAAATGTTTGATTCAATAAATGGGAGTTTATTTTAATATCTTGTGAACCGTTCAATATGATTGGTGGCTAGATCCTGGTACATCACACGCCTAGCGGGGTTTGCCGCATGTGGTATTTTGGGGTTGTGACAACACGAATCCCCTCTTTTACACTCAGAACCAATTCTTCTCGTTTCCAATCTTCTATTTGTGTTGGAACAATATAGGGTGTTGCTAAATGCACCCCCTTTTTACTGAACAACACCCCCATAATGTTTTCAAATAAATACAATAAAACATCTTATTTTGTAATTATACATTATACATATATTAAAAACAGAAGTCAATGAATAGTAACTACTCGATAATGTTATTGTATACATACATGTTTTATTTCATTTCTTTAAAAATTGCATCTACTTTACGTTTTTAAACAATTCAAGTTTTCACTTAAAATCCTCCCTATTATGCCAAACTAAAAACTTTTAAAGTTTATCCAAAACTAATTGTTTATAAAAAATAAAAACAACTACCAGCATATAGATTTGCTATAAGTCCATGCTCATCTTCTCATTATAATCGATATTTTTTTTTAAAGATATATCAAACAAAAATTCAACCATAGTTTTAAAATTGTTGTTTTGATTAGTTCTATCTGATTAAAAACTGACTTGTAAAAAAAATAAACTAACTTTCAGCCACAATATATTTAGAAAATAACAAAAGTTTACACGAAAGACATGAATAATAATAGTGATCAGATTACATGAATTTTGTATAACGAATTAAATAAACAGATTTTGATGAGGAATTACCTAAAGATTGTGCTTCACTAAAAATAATTATATGTTTATGCTCCATTGCTCCTACTTAGTACTACAATATTACATACACTAAGCATATTCCAACTGCACATTACTCCAATTATTCCATTTGGGTAGGATGAATACAGGTAAAGGAGATTAGGTGTGAAGTGATAACAGTCCACATAAACAGAATCGACCCGATCTCAGGCATGGTCGTGAGAGGGTGCCCGCAAAACCCTATCTCAGGCATAATGTGATACTTCTTCAATATCTTTCAACCAGTGAAACAATTTAGGGATCAATTATAAAGAAAAATGATTTTTAAAGAGGTAAAATTTGTAAAGTTTTAAACTGATTTTTTTGAAAAAGAGGTATGAAAAGTAAAAATACTCGAGGTGTATTTAGCCTATCAGATTAAATTTGTGTATTTATCAAATTAAATTTGTGTGGATCAAATAGTTGCTAAATATAGTGCAACAAAAGTCTTGTACAACACCTTTCCGACAATTTCTCAACACCGTAAATCCCGATCACAAGTCTTGACCCGATTTCGGCTGGGAATTTCGATAATATGATTTTTAAGAATTTGTTAAACGGGTTTGTGGTTTTGGGTACAGATCAGGCTATGGCGTCCGACCCAAGAACCCGACCGATCGTGGAGGAATACGCTAGGGATCAGGTGTTGTTTTTTCATGATTTTGCTCGTGCGATGGAGAACACAAGCGTGTACAAGGCTAAAACGGGAGATTAAGGAGAGGTTAGACGAAGATGTGATGCACTTAATAAGGGCTAGTAATTAATCATGTGTGTTAAGTTGGTTATTATTTATAGAAATGATTGATTATTCAAGGATTGTGTATTTGAAAAATATTTTTTTTTGTTACTAGAATTTGTAGCAGTTACGTAACATTTGTCTAGAGTTAGATTAATATTGGAACATGGGCTTGTTTTTATATTACATTTTACATGAAAAATGTTTTAATACAAAAATATTAGTTACGGCCTATATGACTAAAGGAGCCTACTATTCTAATACATGGTAATGCCCTTTAAGTGGTTTTTATTATACAACCAGATGATACCCACGTCAAGTTGTGGCTTTTACTTGTTTGCGAACAATGTAGTTTTAATACTAAGAAATAAAGCGTTAACAAAACACAATAAATATAGATTATAGAAAATTAACAATCGATGTTTTGGATTAGGATCAAATACAAAGGATCCTAATTGTAAGAAGGGTACAAATGCTCCTAAAAAACCCACTACAAAAAAAAAAAAAAAAAAAAAAAAACCTTAAACATCCACCACCACCCAAAAACCTAAACCCCCACCCCCTCCACCATCACTCACAATTTTTTTTTTTTTTTTTTTGTTTTGCTGCTGAGGGGGTGGGGGTGGGTGTTTAGTTTTTTTAGGTTTTTGGTGGGGGGGGGGTTAGGTTTTTTTAGGTTTTTGGGGGGTGAGGGTGGGGGTGGGGGTGGGGGTGGGGGTGGGGGGTTTAGGTTTTTGGGTGGTGGTGGGGTGGGGTGGGGTGGGGGTGGGTGTTTAGGTTTTGGGTGGTGTTGTAGTGAGTTTAATTTTAGGTTATTGGACACTTATCACTCTATAAATCCTTCTTAAACTTCTTACAATTAGGAGTCTTTGTAGAATAACTTCACCCTCGATGTTTTAAGTACGTATTATAGGTTAACCTACCATTTGTTATCAACATTATTAGGACCAACGTGCCGCATGTAAAGCACGTCAATCGCGATGTGAATTTCTGTTTGTTTCTCGCGAATTTTGCTAACCCGCTTGGTTAGCTTGTTGAGTTTGGTAGTTATCCTACGACCGGATTCATCCATATACTCTAGAATACATTTAAGCTGTTCGAAAACATTAATGTCGTCCTTGGAACCTGACATTTTATACCAATACGTTCACATACAAATTTGCTTAATTTTTTAACCAAATAATGACAATAAGAATGATAAAAAGTGTAACAGTATTCAATAAGAAATGTCTCACTGACATCATTGCGGACATACGCTTTTTTGATGTAAATTTAGTCATTAAGTATCTTGATAACCGATTAGTCATCACCAACCTGAATACACATTATAAACCCAAAAAAAAAAAAACTAACATGCCTAAAAGAGCACTAAATTATTATAAAGAAAATTAGTAAGGAAAACATGTTTTTAAAATCAATACTATAGGCTTAGGAATCTTGGGTTGACTTGTTGCTTTTATAAGCCTTCTCAATTAACAAAATCCAGATTATACACATCATAGCCTATCTACAATATATCCATTTCTTATCAATTTACAGCAAATCGCTTAGGCCTCATGTACAACGGAAAAAAGGCCAGACGACTATAAAGCTCAGAGCTAGGGCATGGGTGTATACCAAAATGCTAGGCCAAACACCCAGCACCATCATATCTATATATCATAGTCTTTTGTGCAACTTATATACAAGCCCAATGAAGCTAACACTAGGAAAAATCAAACTATAAACCACTTAAAGGTACAAACCTAAAATACAACACCTATATATATATATACACATAAAACTTAAATAGTCTTAAGTACAATTCCTAAATGGAAAAGTATGTTGTAAATTGACAATATATAAATAAATTACACCTTTTGAATCAGAAATCTAATGAGTAGTGACAATCGGATATGCAATAACACATGAACAACAAACAAAGGATCAACATGTTATATCTTGTAAACCATAACCGAAAACAGAACTCAAAGAAAATCAAGCTCATAAGCTTACAATGGCTGCAAGTAAATTTGCCTAAGCCAAATAATAAGCATAATCAAAGCCTAGGGACTCATATAACCGAAAATCGGAGAGGCTAATACACATGCACGACAACCCAAAACAAGAAAGTCTTGCTAACTGTTCATATGTAAACCAAACGACATGTTTTGTATGCCATAACAAACATCAAATCTCAAAATAGTACAAGATCAGAAACCTCAAATGGCTGCAATAAAACCTGCCACGCCGAATAAGAAGCCACATCACAGCTAAAACTCTCACATGAAACAATTCATTTTCATCGAGTGCCAAATCAAGTTCATATGTCAAACAAAACATAAACAAAGTTATCAAATCTCCTTTAAAAATAAGATCTCAGATGAACACAAAAGTCTCATATTCACATATAGCACCCCAGATGATAAAAAAAACCGGTCAAACTTAGTCAAAGAAACCCAAAAAACGTAACCCTAAAATGGTGAACAAAGATTTCACCTCATAATTCCGAACAGTAAACAGATCAATCAAAACAATAAAACACCACAGGGGTGTACGGTGGAAGCCGTAAAACGTTGCTACGACGGCATGCATACAAAAGTACATGCGAAACCTACAAACAGAAAAAATCATCGGAAAAAATGACTCACGTAAACCCAATCGACGGAAAGTTCGATGATCAAAACCGGACAAAAAGCAATTTATACCCAAAGGGTTTACCTATCAAAGATGTTAGATTAGTTACAACATTCGAAACAACCACCAATTAAGAATAACTAGAGCACAGAAAGGGCGGAGGAGAGAGGAAGCAATGGTGGTGTAAAAAAACTTGTGGCGTACAAATGAAGCCCACACTAGTCAAACTGGGCTTATAAACCAATAAAAGGTACCAAATCACAATGCATAAGTAAAACACCCATATATACATAACCTTTAAATAGCTATAGGTACAACTAATCAATGCCTATGTATGTTGTAGATTGATAATATATAAATGTGTGGGATGTGATTTCGACTTTTTATTATGGTAAATAATGGTTGAGATTATGAGGTGCCATGTGGACATAGTTGGATAATTTAAAGGATTAGAAGGATGGCCTTTGGACATAATTGGACAATTTACCCTTAGACATAACTAGAGGTAACAAAGATGAGGATGATAAGTTTGATGTGTGGGCTTATTAGGTTGGATAAGATAAGAAATGAGGTCTCTAGAGACAAATTAGGGGTGGCTAATATATTGGATAAGATAAGAGAGGGGCGGTTGAGAAGGTATGGGCATGTTAAGAGGAGACATCTAACAACCATGGTTAAAACCATGTAAACTCTTACTTTGGGGAGGGGGAGGAGTAGAGGCAGAGCGAAACTGGCTTGGGAGGATCAAATTAGGAAAGATTTGTTAAACTTGCATCTCTTTAAGGATATAGTCGAGGATAGGAGTTCGTGAAGACGCATGGTTAAGGTTAATGACTTTTAGGAGGAGTGTACATATTTGTTTTTGTTTCCTACCTTACGAGCTTAGTTTATTCGTGTTTTTTTGGTTATCTATTTATCTCTTGTTGTGTGTCTATATGATGTAGTACTTGCCCATATTATATGTTTTAGCCAATGTCTTGCCATTATTAGATTGTTAGTTTATGGCACTTGTTAGGAAACTTTATTTGTAAGTATTGAAGAAAATTACAATCAACTGGATCTATGAAGAAGACAACAGTCCTGAAGATCACAACAAGAAGAAGAAGATCGGATAGGACAACTGAAATGCACAGCATCTACTTCAAAGAATCACAAGTTGATTAAGAGCTGAATTGGATTATCAGAGAAGGTCATTTCTGATGAATCTGATGATATTTCTGATGAAATATCATCAGTTTCTGACGATTCTGATCATCAGGTTTTCTGATGATCTGTTCACCAGAATTTCTGATGAAGTGGTTTATCAGAAATTCTGATGAATACCCCACTTGTCTAAAAATCAGCTCTAACCTGCCACAATAACTGAAGCAACTTGACATTATTGGATATCATGATTACAAAGGCAACTTGACTATTGGATTCAATGAATATGTCAAATGACTACTTTTTGCAAGACTTATTGCATGAATAAACTATTGCTTATTCATGTACCCAGCCTTCTATAAATAGAAGGCTCAACCAGCAGAAGTCAATTGAGTTTGAAGCTTAGCATTCACAAATACTACAAAACTCCATTGCCCTCTCACCCACAGAATTCAAGATTCATTTGTATTAGATAATAATCTTACAATCACCTTGTAAACCATTTTGTTTCAAAGTGATATAAACTTGATAATTCTGTAGGTCTTGTGTCTGAAAGTCTGATTTCCATTTCCATTTCCGTACATCTTTTTCACATCTACTGAAATCACTTGCCATATTACGTGAAAAGAAGTTGTTCAGGCCATACTTGGTCCAACAATTGGTATCAGAGCAGATTGAATAAACTATTTTCAAACGATCAATCGCTCATCTTCTTTTCTCTAAATATGGCCAGCTTTCAATCCTTGAATAATGCTTTTAACATTGGTTCTATGTCCAAACCTCTGACTTTGGTCAGAGAGGAATACCCCCAATGGAAAATCAGGATGGTCAATTTCCTTAATGGTCATGACCGAGCTCTGTTTCAATCCATTGAAAGGGGTCCACATATACCAATGACTGAAATACCAGCTATTCCAGCAACTGAGTAATCACCTGCTATCCCTGCCTCCCGAGCTCCCAAAAGTGAAATACTTTGGAGTGAGGAAGACAAGGAAAAGGTGGCTATGGATGAAAGGGCAAAGTCACTTTTAATAATGGCCATCCCCAATGACATATTTTCACAAGTTGATGCATGTGCATCAGCCAAGGAAATATGGGATCAGTTGGAAAATCTTTGTGAAGGAGGAGAAAGGATGAGAAGAAACAAGAGAACAAACAATGTCTCATCTTATGAGAGGTTTAAAAGTTTTCCAAATGAAAGATTAAATGATACATATCTAAGATTCACAACACTTTTAAACGAGCTAAAGAAATTTGGAATAACAAAGTCAAATGATGAAAGAAACATAAAATTTCTCGATGCTCTTCCTAGAGAATGGAGAAGTCTAACCATGACTTTGTCCTCAACCTTAGACCTAGGAAACATGAGTCTCCATGACTTATACAGCATCTTGATCCCCAGAGAGGAAGAAATATTTGAAGAAACCATTCAAAGAGGGGGATCTTTAGCTCTTATCTCAAACTCACAAAGATCAACACCTACCAATGATCCACAACCATCAAACAGCCAAAGTTTTGAAATTTCTGATACTTCATCAGATTTTTCAGCTTTTGCTGAAGTAATAGCACTACTCACCAAAACATTTGAGCAGAGATTGAGGGGAGGAGGGTAGAGATACCAGAGAAGTGACAGAGGGAGGATGGATGGAAGATCTAAAGAGGATGTTAGATCTAAGGATAAAGGGAAGGCTGAAGTTGTATGTTACAAGTGCAAGCAGAGAGGTCACTATGCATCAGAATGCAAGACCAAGAAGCTCAAGGATGTTGCTTATTATGAGAAAAAGCTAGAAGAAGCAAAGAAGCAACAACAAGTCAGCTTAATTGCAGGAACAGATACATGGTTATCTGATGATTCTTTTGATGATGAAGAAGAAGAATTGGCAAATTTCTGCCTCATGGCACTTTCTGAAGGTCTATCAGAAACTTCAGAAGAAAAGGTAAATTTAGACAATCTTGATCTTGAACACAAGCTAAACAAGCTCATGTCAGATTTTCTAAATCTACAAGAAAAACATTAATCAGATATTAGAAAATCTAATGAGTTGCAAAGGTCTATGAATAAAATCATTCTTGAAAACCAATTACTCATAGAAGAAAGTGTAGATCACAGAGCCAAAATTGAATTCTATGAAAATGAAAGAAAGGATCTTTACAAGAAAATCAATGATAAAGAAATTAATGTAAGAGGTTTTCAACAAGCCAAGGATTTCATAAATTTCATTGAGTCCACACCAAAGAACAAAGGAGAGGGTTTAGGTTATATAAAATCAAAAGGAAATAAACCCACTGTCTTTGTAAAAGCAACTCATTAGATTTCTGATAAATTTACATCAGAATCTGATTCTGAATCTTGCAAGTCAACCTGTTCTGAATACTCTTTTGAAAAACCTAACTTCAAAGCAAACATAAGTGAATGCAGTAAAGAATCTTTAAAGATTCCAGAAGCAGTTCACTCATCTTTCCAAAATTATCCACTCATTCCATCACAAGAAAGAATATCAGATAATTCTGATAAATCTTGTATGTGTGTTGACATACTGAAGCTTGTTCAACACTATCTTCAAAAGAAAAATGTAAAATCTGTTCATGGCTTAGCATACAACAGAACTTCTGATGAAAAACCAACAAAACAAAATAATCTATTTAAAATCTCATCAGAAAAAGTACCCAAGCAAGCCTGGGTACCAAAAACCCTCTAATCATTCCATTTCAGGACCATCATGTGCAGCAGATCTGGCACTGCGATTCAGGAAGCTCTAAGCACATGACTGGGGACAGGAGCTTACTCAGCAACTTTGTTCCAAAGCTGGGTAGAATGGTAAATTTTGAAAATGGAGTAAAAGGGAGGATCATGGGATATGGATGTATAAGGTATGGATGTTTGACCATAGAAAAAGTAGCCTATGTTGAAGGCTTAAAGTATAATTTGCTGAGTTGTGGTCAATTCTGTGACAAAGGTTTTCAGGTAACCTTTTTTCCAGAAAAATGCATGTTAATAGGTATAGATGATAATAAAATCTATTTAAGTGGAAAAAGAATAAGAAAATCAATTTACTATTTTGATTTCAAAGAAGAAAGTGAACATGCAAAGTTATGTTTATTTTCAAAAATCAACAAGGGTAGTAGTTGGTTATGGCACAAAAGGCTAGCTCACTTAAATTTCAAAAACCTAAAAAAACTAGCAAGCAAAGGTCTGGTAAAAGGATTACCTTTGATGTCCTCAAAGAATGATAAAATTTGTGAAGCATGTGAGATGGGAAAATCCAAAAGAAGCTCACATAAAGCAATTTCTGAGTCTTCTATTTCACAAAATTTGGAACTTTTACACATGGATTTGTGTGGACCCATAAGTACAGAAAGTTTTTATGGAAAGAAATACATACTAGTAATAGTAGATGACTTTTCCAGGTACACATGGGTATAATTTTTGAGAAAGAAAAGTGAAACTCCTGATCTGATCATTAATTTTATCAAGAAAATTGAAAATCTGTTAAAACTAACAGTCAGAAGGATCAGATCAGATAATGGAACAGAGTTTAAGAATTAAAAAAATTGAGAACTTTCTTGTATGTAAAGGAATCTCTCATGATTTTTCTGCTCCCAGAACACCTCAACAGAATGGGGTGGTTGAAAGAAGAAATAGGACCTTGGTAGAAGCTGCCAGAACTATGCTTGCTTATGCTAAGTTGCCAACTCATTTTTGGGCAGAAGCTATAGCAAATGCATGTTTTACCCAAAACAGAACCATAATCAACAAAAGGCACAAGAAAACGCCTTACAACATTATCAATGGAAGAATTCCAAGTGTAAAATTTTTGCATGCATTTGGTTGTAGATGTTTTGTTTTCAATGATTTTGAAAGCCTTGAAAAATTAGACAGAAAAGCAGAAAAAGGTATTTTTCTTGGTTATTCTTTGTCCTCAAAAGCATATAGAATTTTTATTCTCAACACAAGGACAATCAGAGAAAGTCTGTATGTTTCATTTGATTACTCATCAGAAATAGAGGTTTCTGATGAATACATGAAAAAAATAAATTTTTCTGACAATCAAGAAAATTATGAATATCTCTTTGAAATGATAACTGAATATTTCCTAGAACATGATAACTCTCTCAAAAACAAATCAATAGATTCTTCATGTACTAACTCTGCAGAGCAAGTGTGTAGTACATTAGAAACACAGAATTCTGATACTTTACAAACAAATGAGGCACATGTTCAGGGGGAAACTTCAAATCCATCAGAACCAACAACTTTTCACAACAAGTTAAGATGGATCAAAGGACATGTTCATTCTGACATCATTGGCAACCCTGCAGATGGTGTGAGAACAAGATCTGCAACTGGACATGAGTGTGCATTTTCTGGGTTCTTAAGCAAGGTAGAACCCAAATCTGTCAAAGAAGCTCTAAGTGACCCAAACTAGATTCAAGCTATGCAAGAAGAGCTTGATCAGTTTGAAAGGAGCAAGGTATGGGATCTGGTACCCAAGCCAAAAGACAAATCTGTCATAGGCTCTAAATGGGTATTCAGAAATAAATCTGATGAGAATGGAATAATCACCAGGAACAAAGCAAGGTTAGTGGTCAAAGGTTACTGTCAACAAGAAGGTATTTTATGATGAAACTTTTGCACCAGTAGCTAGATTAGAAGCTGTAAGAATTTTTCTTGCTTATGCTGCATCCAAGGATTTCAAAGTTTATCAAATGGATGTAAAATCAGCTTTTCTGAATGGTAAAATTGATGAAGAAGTTTATGTGCAGCAACCAGAAGGCTTTGTTGATCCAAAATTTCAAAATCATGTTTACAGATTAAACAAAGCCTTGTATGGGTTGAAGCAAGCTTCTAGAGCCTGGTATGAAACCTTATCAAACTTCTTACTCAATTCTGGGTTTGCCAAAGGTACTATTGACACCACACTTTTCCTCAAAACACACAAAGGTCATACTTTGCTGGTCCAGATATATGTTGATGACATTACATTTGGATCAACAAATGAAAAATTTTGTAACAAGTTTCAAAAGTTGATGACCAGCCACTTTGAAATGAGTATGATGGGTGAGTTAACCTTTTTCTTAGGGTTACAAGTTAAACAAATAATTGATGGAATATTTTTGAGTCAATCAAAATATGTGAAAACAATTCTACAAAAATACTCACTTGAAAACTGCTCTGTTTCAAAAACTCCCATGGCAACAGGGAACAAGTTAGATTCTGATAAAGATGGAATAAGTGTAGATATTAAAACCTATAGAGGGATGATAGGATCCCTGCTTACTTAACTGCAAGCAGACCAGATATCATGTTTGCAACATGCTTTCTGGCCAAATATCAATGTGATCCTAAAGAATCCCATCTAAAAGCGGTAAAAAGGGTTTTCAAATATCTAAAAGGCACATCAGAACTTGGTCTCTGGTATCTTAAGGATACGAACCTTGAATTAATTGCATACACAGATGCAGATTATGTAGGGTGCAAAATTGACAGAAAAAGCACATCTGGTGCTTGTCAACTCTTGGGAGAAAAATTGGTATGTTGGGCAAGCAAGAAACAAAACCGTGTTGCCACATCAACAGCAGAATTAGAATATGTAGCAGCAGCAAGTTGCTGTTCGCAAGTGTTGTGGATGCAAACTCAACTGAAAGACTATGGAGTAACTCTGACAAAAATACCAATTCTATGTGATTCAAAGAGTGTTATTGCAATAACAGAAAATCCAGTTCATCACTCAAGAACCAAACACATAGATGTTAGATATCACTTCATAAAAGATCTTGTGGAGAAAGGTAACATAGAAATGTATTTTGTTCCAACTGAAAACCAAATTGCTGATATCTTTACAAAACCTCTTGATGAAAAGAGACACAATTTTTTTATCAGCAAACTTGGCATGGTTAATTTAAATGATGAAGATTTTTCAGAAAACACAAGGACACAAATTGAAAACCAAATTGATGTACATCAAAGTTCTGATAATCAAAGAACAAATCAACTAGTTTTTGACAAAGAAGTCCATCAATCTGATGGAACATCAGAAAATCTGATGAATCATCAATAAATGATGATTTATCAGAAAATCTAAAGAAATATCAGAATATCTGGTGAAATCACCAGAAATTCTGATATAAAATCAGAAACCATGTTGAAACATCAAAATGATTAGTAATCATCATAATCTTCCATCCTCATGCATATCACACACATTGTATATATTCATATATGTGTATAATTTGTTTATGTATTTTTTTCTTTTTAATTAACAAAAAAAAAAACACAAAAAGGGGGAAAAGTAACATGCATAAAGATAAAATTCTATATAGCTGAGAAAATCAAACCGTCTCTAGAATTTCTTTTTTTCAGATTATTGAATTTTATTTATTCTGCCAATGCATGCAACGTCATTTTTTCCATAAGAAGCTTAAGAGACACGTAGGCACTAAAATGATTGGGAGCTATGAAAGTAGCCGCCTAGTTATTAAATGCTTATTCACACATGGGGCTTAGTAGACTGTCGCATTCACTGCAATAGATATCGTCTTAATTGAAGAGATGAAAATAAAAACCTTTTGCTGTTAATATCATTTATGAGGAACTATCACTTTCATCTATAAATATTAACAACCTGAAAAGGACTTGCTTCACACCAAAATCATCTCTTCAAAAGCTCTTCGACAGAATCTTCTTATCTTAAAATGGGTCGCCCAAAACTGACGAAAGCAACACAATTCCCTCTCCCACTTCACAGAATTCATAATCTTAGATTAAGATCTAACTTGGAAGAACCTGCATGGGAGGATTGCAGGTATGTGTATAATATGATCATGCGAAGTCTTTTGGGCTTTGCTGTATCAACACATGTCACCATTTATCCAAAACTTCTTCAAGAGTTCTGGTGGAACTCTGAAATCATTTTTAGTGGTACTTCCATGTGGATAGAGAGTGAGGTTATGGGGGTCAAAATTACCCTAAAAGAGGAAACAATCAGAAATGTCACACCCTGACTCGCAGCGGAAGACAATTGCGGGGTGCGGCAGACACATGGCATTCCTCACAATTTAAAAACATAACATTCCATAAAAAGGAGCATCGGTTACAACATAGTTACACTATCATTTTAGAAGCCAGAAGTTTAAAAGCGGTTCTACAAGCCATTAGAGCTTTTATTATGCTAATTTCCCCTACTAGATTCTCCCACATGCACATGCTCATTCCTGTTTCGTCTTACCTGAAATGCATGTTAGTTTTTAAAAAGGCCAGCTAACGCTGCTGGTGAGTTCCACCGGTTTAGTTGTTGTGAAACAATATGTGTTAATCTGTTTAATTGCACTGGTTACAGTCACAGATGGAATTACACGAGAGCACAATCACAAATGGAATTTCACGAGGTCGCAAACACCTTCAGCGTACCGAACCGTGTCATACCAGACACCTTCAGCTCGCCAGCCCTTATTAGAATCGACACCTTCAGCTTGCCGGACCGTGTCACAACGGACACCTCCAGTTTGCCGGTTCGTATTAGAATCGACACCTTCAGCTTGCCGGACCGTGTCACAACGGACACCTCCAGTTCGCCGGTCCGTGTTACAATCAGTCGAGGTAGTTCGTGGGTTAGGCAATTTCACATCATCATAAGTTGGTGCAATTAACACAGTTTGTAACATGCAAATTACTTCAAAAAAGTAACACAGTTTGTACATGCACTTCACCCCAGAAAATAGGAAAACAGTTTAAAAGTGGGGGAAGGGAACTCACGGTGTAAATAGTAGTCTCGGCTAGAGAGTGTTTAATCAACGAAATCAGCTTTAATATCACACATGCAAGTAAGGACTCAAATCAGTATCTAAGTCGGTAATGGTTATACCTTGGATTTGGTCAGGAGTTTTCACCCCGGATCGAGTCTACAGGACACGTGTATGGTGATGGAGGTCAGGGTAGTATCAGTTTTCAGTTTGGCTTTCGGGCACCGGTTCGCGTGCCAGTCAATGTCAGTAGTTTAACATGTTCGGACAATGGTACGGGAACACCAATAGTGACAACATGTTGTTATTTAAGAATGATTAATTTTTCATTAAGGGAGTTTGGGTGTTTGGGGAGTCCAGGTTGCCCAATTTTGAGTTTCCGTTTCCACCGTTGGGGATTTCCCGAAATGGTATTGGACACACCCCGAGTGTCCAATCCGCCCTGGAATCTCCCGAAATACTCCCCATGTTTCAATTATAGTATTTGTCGGGTGGGTCAGTTCCCAGCCCCGGCCGGTTCGTTATACGGTAAACTGCCGAAATTGATTTAAAATAATCCATTTTTACTCCCAAAAATGCCCATTTAACCTACAATTCGAACAAAAATCTGTAAATTTTTATATAACTCAGTAAAAATCACTATATTATGGGAAAATTTTCCGGGAATTTATTTTGGCATCTTACTTGTCTAAATAAATTATTTATAAAACCATATTTAACCACATAATTAACATTAATTACCATCAGTGATCCAAAAATTCCCAAAAAATTCCTGGACATCCCTTATGTTTCTAGAAACATCTCAAAAAATGTTAAGATTTTTCCAATTTCTTTTCGGTGCTTTTCTGGCTACCGAAAATTCGCAAAAACGTGGATTTTTAACCCAAATCAAAACTCAACCAATGGACTCCGAATTTTCCCAGAACCTTACCCATATGTGCCTTAGTGTCTCTGTAAAATTTGGTGATTTATTAAATCCGTTTGGTATTTTTTCCAGAATTCTTTTACTAAACAGGCAAAATTTTACGTGGACCTTCCTGACACTACCCTTCAACACCAGAAAAATTTCAGCTCAATCCAAGTATCACGGACCAAGTTATAGCCAAAACAAAATTCTGCCTATCCTAGATTCAGTTTTCGGATGTTATACCTAGCGTAAGCTTCGATTCCAAGCGTTTTTCTTGAGCCCAGAAGTGTGTGTGAGCCATATTCAGTACCTATATACCAAGAACAATCCAACCATGCGATAACCCATATCAATCAAGCTTTTTTCATTGTTTTTCGGTTAATCGAATAGTTATGCGATTTTTGTCGAATAGGTGTTGATTAGGGTATCAAACCCCAAAGATTTGTAACCATGGCTGCCATATAACACCAGGGAATCCATATGGTGTTCATATTCAGCCCATAAACATGTTTAAACTTCCAAAAATCATGGATTAAAAAGGGTTTTTTGGTTATAATTCATGTTTAATCAAGAATTTGTGAACAAAACTAGAAGAATCAAAGTTAATACCTTTGATTTGAAGATATGTAGGGTTGGGATCTGTTGAGATTGAGTGAAAGAAGCAGAATTTTGATGGTGAAATTTAGTGAAATTAAAAGAATTTAAATAATTTAAAGAAAAAATAATAATAAAATAAGGGGGTACCCCTACCCCACTAGTAGCTTAGTCGTGCTTCGTGAAACGTGTTAAAAGATGATGTTTATCTTCCGTTGAGTGTTTAGGTTCGTTTACGGGTCCCGGACGCGTTCGCGATTTGCGTGAAGGACTCCGTTTTGCGCGTACTAAGTGTCAAACGACTCGGTTTTAAAAATCATGCATAACCGTCTAAAAATCCAAACCCAGTTACGTTTTAATCATAAAAGTCTCGTATAAGGGTGGTTTAAGTGTTTTTAAGCTTGATTGACCGTTCCTTGCATGTTTGGTTGCCTTATGTTATGCCCGAAACGAAAGCGTTTCCCTAACCGGGAAGCTGCTTCGTTTTGCGTGCCCGATCTCTGATTGGCTTCAAACCTTATGTCACAGTCTAAGGCCCAAAACTAAGTTGTTCTTGGAACTCAAAATCTTAAATGATGCTACCGATAACCTAATAATCAATGTCAAAGGTTTAAAGCGCTGTTAAACGGAAAGCTCCGGTTTAACACGTGTTTAAAGTCTAAGGATACCAACTTCGCACTGTTGGCCCTTATTAGTGTCATGTTAGTCATAACGTGTTCTCGGATTCCTCTGAGACATAACAGATATCATTTAATCAAGCATATAAGTCACACCTGTTATTAGGGTTTTCGCGCAATTAAAGTGTTAAGTGTGCTTTACAATTTTGGATCATTTAGGGTGTACCGGGTTTCGTCATGGGTGTCACAGAAATGTCCTCTGACTGGGTAATGATCACGAAATCAAATTCCTGGATAAGGCAGATGTGCAACAGACCTTGACTGAAATGGGCTATCATACATACAACTCGTCAAGGGCGGTTAGCAAATCTGGGTTTATACCACCTTTCCAGTTTTTGGTAACACAGCTAAGTGCATGCTTCTCCAAGAAGATTGGACACTTCAACGAGTTATCCCATAGGATGATGGAAGTGATTCATGCTGTTGTACAGGAAAAACCTTACAACTATGCTAAGTTTGTCATGAGAGACCTAGTAGCAAACATCAACGGCCGTCAACCTTTTCTGATCTACCCTCGATTCGTAACCAAGGTGATCACCAGTCAGCTGGACTTCGGAGGAGTGAGAAGCTGCTATCCAAGGGCCGAGCTAGTACTTCAAGAAAACATAAGTGAGCCTACCCTGGTGCCATCAACAAATCACACCGGTCGAATAACCAGTCTTTGGTTATATGTGAAGTGCATGTACAACGTATTGGGGGAGGAGGATGAGTAGTTGTTGTTTGTTTTTCTTTGTTGTGTGTTTAATGTTTTTTTTTTCAAGTTTGCTTTAATTTCTTTTTACTCAAATTTTTTAACAAAAAAAAAACATGTCAATAGATCTAGGGGGAACTAAAACATCATGTCTAATAAAAACAAAGAAAATCTGGTGGAAATTCAAATGAAATCTGACAGGATTTAGTGAAACACATAAAATCTGATAACAGATCAGAAAATCAAAATTTTTATCAGAAAAATCTCTTAAAAACTAGGAAGTCTGACAAATCATCAGAAAAACATTGTCTTTAACCAGATTTAAAGAAACTTATGTCCATTAAAATTTTTGAAATAAGTTTCTTTCAAAATATTTTTTTCTGAGGACTGGAACAAGCTGTATGAAAAACACTTCCTGTATATCAGAACAAAGGTGTGGAGTTCAGAACTGCAGAACAGCAATGTAAGTAGAAATCTCGGAACTCTACTCATTCCCTCTCATCTTAAAAAAAATAAAAATATGATGATTCATCCTCTGTAAATGAATCAAATGCATTCTGATGATATATGAAGAAAATACAACTCTCAAAAGTTCTATTCAAAAATTTTCTGATATATATCATCAAGAGGAAAACCTGGGAAGATACACAAACTCAGAAAGGTTTTCTATTGGACCTTTTTGAAACAAAAGGGGTCCCACATGGAGAAAAGATGCAAGTTGGACATTAGTGTTTATCCACAAAATCATTGGAATCTCTAAGTTTTTTAAAGGATTTACATTAAATTAGAGATAAACCAAAGGTTTTTCAAAAACGGTTGTTTCCTTAAAGGATTAAAACATCATTAAGGTGTCATTAATCACCTTAAATACAAACAACCCACGAAAAACACTCAAAAATCTCTGTCTCAATACACTATAAATACCTCATTAAAAAACAGAGACTTTAATCTTCATCCTTCAACCTCAAAACCCTAAAACCCTTTTCCGAAACAAAAAACCCAAATTCTCAATGGCAGCTATCAACATCAACATACCACCAATTGAACACTCTGTTCCTTTCATCACTAAAGCTGAATTTCTTCCATTAAAGAGCAACAATGAAGCAATGAATGATAACATTAAAGAGTATGATATAAAGTGTCAAATTCTCATTGAATTTCTAACCAGATGCCCGATAGCTCAAGCTCTCACAAAGACCAGAGAGGTACCGGAAGAACTCAAACAACAAGTTGTAAAAACTCTCAAAGTCTCAAATCAACTCGAGCTAACAGCACATGTGTGGGGAAATATCTTTATTACAATCTCACCAGGGAAAATAAGGGATTGTTTGGAACTACCCTTAAACCAAAGCTATGAAGAAGCACCAGAAAAAGAAGATATGTTCTCACAACTTGATGCTGTAATGGGTTACAAGACAAAGATTTCAAAAATCAATGAATTCAAGAGAAACAAGCTACCTGCCTTCTGGCAAGTTTTAATGGAAATTTTGAACCAGTGTCTATCATCAAAGATTGGAGGTACAGATCAGATAAATATGAACATTCTAACAATCATGTTCAGTCTCATTAATGGGTTGAACATTGATTTTGGAACAGAAATATTTATTCTGTTCAGAAGATCAATTCTGACTAATGCTGGAAGGATAGATTCACATCTACCCTTTCCCAGATTCCTGTCAATCATAATTTTTGATGCTTTTTCTGAAAGGAACCTAGAAATTCCAGCATCAGAAAATATGTGGAGTACAGAAATTATGAGACCTTGGACTGCTGTAGGATCTTGGAAGTTAGATTATGATGTGCCTGTTCTGTTAGAAAAAGTGATTATGCTGATACCAGAAGATTCACCATATAGAGCAGAATACCTAAAGATGTTGAACAAAAAGCTAGAAAACAAAGAAGTTTTTTGAAAGTGTGTCCCCCATGGAGCATGATGCACAAGAGTCAAGCACACCAAGAATGGAACAGCAGGGTGAATCTGATCCTCATCCAGCTGATGAAGATGTGAATATGAGTACTGTGGCAGAAGAACATCATGCTGAAATCTCACATATGGGAGAAACAGGTGCACAACACTCTAAACCCAGTATATTTCATAATTCTGAGAGTGATTCTGATGATTCAATTCAAGGAAATTATGAAATTTTACACAGAGGCACTGTTTCTTCAAAACAAAATGTGAGTAAAACCAATGACCCATTTTCTGAATCAGATTCCGAGGAGGAAAATGTGGTGGCAACAGGTGGAAATCAGTCTACTGATCAAGGAATTCTAGTACGCTTGAGAATCTTCACATCTCGGTCAGTAATCTCTACTGGTTCCTCGACGAATCGCAACTGCTCGTCGATAGTGAGTTCCTTCAAAGGAACTATGAGGGTCTCATCTGACAGACACTTCTTCAGATTCGACACGTGGAAAACGTTGTGAACTCCACTGAGTTCTGCTGGTAGTTTCAGTTTGTAGGCCACTTTGCCTATTTTCTCTATGATGTCGAATGGTCAAACATATCGTGGGTTAAGTTTGCCTCGTTTTCCAAAACGAACAACACCCTTCCAAGGTGAGACTTTGAGTAGCACTCGATCCCTAACCTGGAACTCGAGTGGTTTCCTGCCCTTATCAGCGTAGCTTTTCTGACGGTCACGAGTTGCCGCCAATCGTTGTCGTATTTGAGCAATCCTTTCTGCTGTGTCTACCACAAGTTCTGGGCCAGTGATCTGACTATCCCCCACCTCTGCCCAACAAAGAGGTGATCGGCATTTACGTCCGTGCAATGCCTCAAATGGAGCGGCCTGAATGCTGGTGTGGTAACTGTTATTATACGATAACTCCACTAATGGGAGGTGCTTTTCCCAGCCTTTGCCAAAATCGATAACACATGCACGAAGCATGTCTTCAAGAGTCTGGATGGTGCGTTCCGACTGCCCATCTGTTTGCGGGTGATAAGCTGTGCTCATATCTAAACGTGAGCCAAAAGACTTGTGCATTGCTTGCCACAATTCAGAAGTAAAACATGCATCACGATCAGAAATAATAGAGGTTGGCACCCCCTGCCTCGAAACCACTTCCTTAAGATAAACGTCTGCTAGAGTAGAGAACTTGTCTGTTTCTTTGACAGCCAAAAAGTGTGCAGACTTTGTGAGTCGATCCACGATCACCCAAATAGTGTCATTCCCGCGCTGAGATCTAGGTAGGCCAGTAACGAAATCCATGGAAATCTGCTCCCATTTCCATTGTGGTATCTCTGGTTGTTGGAGTAGGCCTGAAGGTTTCTGGTATTCGACTTTGACTCTCGCACAAGTCAAACATTTACTAACGTAGGTCGCTATGTGAGCTTTCATGCTAGGCCACCAATACGTAGTTTTCAAGTCGTGGTACATCTTATCTGAACCAGGATGTACTGAGTAACAAGACTTGTGTGCCTCATCCATCACAAGCTCTCGTAGGTTGCCATAGAGTGGGACCCAAATGCGTCCTGTTACGTAGTAAGCACCGTCTTCCTTTTGCTCTAACCGTTTCCTTGAGCCACGTAGGGCTTCAGCCCTGACGTTTTCTGGTTTCAATGCTTCTATCTGAGCATCTAGTATCTGGGAAGGAAGACTGGATTGAATGGTGAGTTGTAATGCTCGCACGCGCTTAGGCGTAGTGTCCTTTCGACTGAGGGCGTCAGCCACAACGTTGGCTTTGCCTGGATGGTACTTGATCGCGCATTCGTAATCATTTAATAACTCAACCCATCGACGTTGACGCATGTTCAACTCCTTTTGTTTGAAGATATGCTCGATACTCCTGTGATCGGTGTAAATGGTGCACCTGGTACCGTACAGGTAATGTCTCCATATCTTAAGTGCGAAAACAACAGCTTCCAGCTCCAAATCGTGCGTAGTGTAGTTCCTTTCATGAATCTTAAGTTGACGTGATGCGTAAGCAATGACCTTATCACGTTGCATCAACACGCAACCAAGTCCCTGAATGGATGCGTCACAATAAACCACAAAGTCGTCTGTACCTTCAGGCAATGAGAGGATAGGGGTGCTACAAAGTCTATCCTTTAAGTGCTGAAACGCAGTTTCCTGTGCATCACCCCAACGATAGGTGACACCTTTCTGAGTTAGTGAGGTGAGAGGTTGTGCAATCTTGGAGAAATCCTTGATAAACCTTCTGTAATAACCCGCCAAACCCAAGAATTGACGGATTTTCGTTGGTGTTCTAGGTGCAGGCCAGTCCTTGATCGAGTCTACCTTGGATGGATCAACATGAATCCCATCCTTGTTTACCACGTGGCCTAGGAAATGGACTTCGCGAAGCTAGAAGTCACATTTCGAGAACTTAGCATAAAGCGTTCGAAGAAGTTCCAAAATAAGTCGTAGATGCTGCTCATGTTCCTCCTGACTCTTAGAATAGATCAGGATGTCATCGATGAAAACTATAACGAACTTATCCAGGTAAGGTTTACACACTCGGTTCATCAAGTCTATGAAGACCGCAGGTGCGTTTGTCAGCCCAAAAGGCATGACCAAAAACTCGTAGTGTCCATAACGAGTTCTAAAGGCTGTTTTGGAGACGTCCTCTTCTCGGACTCTCAGCTGGTGATATCCCGATCTCAAATCAATCTTCGAGTAAAAGCTCGACCCTTGCAACTGGTCGAATAAGTCGTCAATACGTGGAAGAGGATAGCGATTCTTCACAGTCACCTTGTTTAGTTCGCGGTAATCTATGCACATCCTGAAGGTACCGTCTTTCTTCTTCACAAATAATACTGGAGCTCCCCAGGGCGAAGAACTAGGACGGATGAAACCCTTGTCCAAGAGTTCTTGTAGCTGCGCAGATAGTTCTTCTAACACTGATGGGGCTAAACGATAAGGTGCTCGAGCTATGGGTGCTGCTCCAGGAGCTAGCTCGATTTGGAATTCAACCTGACGGTGGGGTGGAAGACCAGGTAATTCCTCAGGAAATACCTCAGGAAAGGCACGTATGATCTGAAAATCTTCTATTTTCTTCTCTTTCTTCGAGGTGTCCGTAACGAGAGCCAAAATAGTAGTGTGGCCCTATCGTAAACACTTCAGGGCCTTAAGGAAAGAGATGATGCTCACCACAACACCACTCTTGTCGCCACGAATCATGAGAGGTTCATCCCCTGAACAAGGAATATGCACGATCTTCTTGTTGCAAAGAATCTCCGCTTGGTGTTGGGATAACCAATCCATCCCAATGACAACGTCGAAACTACCCAGAACGATAGGAATGAGGTCGATAGAGAAAGTATGATTAGCAAGAACAAGATTACAACCCTTGACTACGTGTGTGGCCTCTAAGCTCTTACAATTAGCTAGTTCTACAGTGTGCTTGGTGTTCAAAAGTGTTGGGGTACGCTTAAGCATTTGGCTAACTTTTAAGGACACGTAGCTAGTATCGGCACCCGAATCAAATAAAACAGTAACATAAAAGTCGTCCAGTAGGAACTTACCCGTCACGACGTTGGGATCGTTCCTTACATCACCTTGGCCAATAACGAACACACGACCCCTGGCACCATTGCCGTTGTTGCCCCCGTTGTTTCCATTCCCCTGGTTGTTATTATTGTTGTTGTTGTTCTGGTTCTGGTTCAGTTGGGGACAGTCTCTCTTGAAGTGGCCTTCAGCTCCACACTGAAAGCACCCTTTGTTGATACCCTGTTGCTGCTGCTGCTGGCGTTGATTCTGTGGGGGTTGTTGTTGACGATTCAGATTCGCGGGACGTAAACTTCTGCAATCCTTTGCAGCGTGGCCTGGCTTGTTGCACCGATGACAGTTACTCCTGGTGCATGGCCCGCTGTGATGTAGGTTACAGCGATTGCATTTGGGGTGAATTCCCCTGTACCCTCCTTGACTTTGGCTACCAGATGATTGCTGACTAGGGCTCTTGTAGTCATCAGTCCTTCTCTGCTGGGACTGAGACTGAACAGAAGTTGAACCTTTGCTTGAAGCTCCATCCCATTTTCGCTTGTTGTCACTAGGAGCATCTGAAGTAGCTGTATCACTAATACGCTTTGGTAACCTGTTCTGCTCCACCGCCTGATCCGTGAGACGATGAGCCAACTTGATGATCTGTTAAATGGTGCCAAGATTTGCTGAGGTCACGTGACTTTGAATCTCTGGCACTAAACCCTTGAGATACAGTTCGATACGTTTGATGGGAGGGTCAACCATAGTAGGACACAGGATAGCCAACTCGTTTGATCTTCTCGTATATGCTTCGATTTCTGACCCCGTCATCTTTAAGTTGTAAAACTCTACCTCCAGCTTATGAATGTCATCACGGCTACAATATTCTTCTTTGATCAATTCCTTGAAATCGTTCCAGGGGGTGGCGTTAGCAGCAACTAACCCCAGCATTTGGACCTGAGCGTTCCACCACGTGAGCGCTATCCCCTCAAGAGTACCAGTAGCATATTTCACCATGCGAGCCTCAGTGCATTCACACATCTCGAAGATAGATTCGAGTTTCTCGAACCAGTGGAGGAGGCCTACAGCTCCTTCAGTGCCGCTGAAAGTAGTAGGTCGGCAGTCCATAAAAGTTTTGAAGGTGCACACAGGTGGCTGAGCATATTGACCTGTTGTGGGTGTAAGAAGGGACAAGGTTAAGCACAAGTGTTGGTTTACGAGAGTAGGACCTAAAGATCCTAGAGTGAGTTTAGACTGCAGGGTATACCTCCTGCTTGTGCGGCTGCAAGTGCCGCAACAACTTGTTGGTTAATCAGAGCCGTCAACTGGGCTTGAGTCATGTTAACGCGTCCACTCATGATCTTCATATCAAAGGAAACATGAGTGAGAGAGGTTCGTGAAAGTGCGATGACAGAAGAGAGTAAGCACACATGTATTTTCAAACTGTCGTTGCTATGTTTATCTAAGCATAACATAAGCAAAGTTCTATGTAATCTAGCAAGTAGGCAATAAAACATAAACCATATCACCTAGAATGTCGAGTCTTGCACGTGAAGCGAAGCATCGTTGTGGATCGTTGAGCGCTGTACAGGTTATAGTCTGGTTTTAACAAAACTTTTTCCCATATTAAAACCAAGTTCACTATAACCAATGGCTCTGATACCAATCTGTCACACCCCCAAAATCCATACGCGGAGTATCACCGCTTGGAGGCGTGACTGACCAGGATCAAGCCACCAATCATATTGAACAAGCATGTAAATAATTATAAAAATCCAACCAATACAATTGGTGTCTACACAAAACATAGTTTAAGTTGCAAGCGGAAGCATAATGTTTAAAACCAAAACATAAGTTTAAACGTTTCAATGATTAAATGCATCATGAACACTCAATGTCCATGCTCCACAACGACTCTTCCCCTTGCAAGCTCCTGCTAAACCTATTGACCTGCAAAGCATGTAGTAACGAGTTAAGAACAACGTTGAGCGAGTTCACAGTTGGGTGTTTGTTTTATGTTGTTTCAAAAATAGTTTCCTTTAACTGGCATCATCGCCGTGGGGGTTACCCCATAGTTGAAAACGTGATTTGTTTATCCCATTTACTCTGGCTATCTAGCCGTGGGGGCTACCCCTTGTTTAATTATCTGGCTCTCCGGCCGTGGGGGATACCCCATGTATATACTACTAGACTCGTTACCATATCGACCACTGACTTTAGTCATGTTTATGTGCCCTTAGCGTCAATGTCTATCATCATTGACGTGCCCAGATCCATTAGTTCACGCCCGTCCTCTGCGGTACGGTGTGAGGCTTGTCAGACCTAAATAGCGCTATCTAACTAATGATCCGCTCGCCATTGGCCCGACGATTAAGTCGATATAAAAAGGAGGGACTTCGTGATAGAGTTTTGGTCTAGTGTAGTTTAAACTGTCCAAGAGGACGAGGAATTATATTCCTTAACCCGTACTGTCCTACCCAAGGAGGATGAGGAATCCATGTTCCTTAACCCATTCCCAACCCCTGGGAATCCCATGCTTTGTAGAAAGTGTGAACTCACCTTAGGTTAGCTCGGCAGATAAACGAAAGGTCAATCGAGCTGTTAGAGGTCAACCACGTCCTAACATGGTTACCATACAAGTCAGGTCTAGGTTCAAGTAGTGCACGTATGTTTCACATAGTTTAACAGGTTATGAACACATATTGATCATGACAAACTTCTAATACATGCTAACAAATTAACATTAGCAGTCAAGTACTCATCAAGTCCAAACTTGTGCGACCTGAAAGATGAAGCCCAATGAACAGGCGGCCCAACCCGTTGTGCGATCAGCATGACTTGTGCGATCCACAATGGGTTGTGCG
Organism: Helianthus tuberosus; assembly: GCA_030545235.1. Taxonomy (NCBI): domain Eukaryota; kingdom Viridiplantae; phylum Streptophyta; class Magnoliopsida; order Asterales; family Asteraceae; genus Helianthus; species Helianthus tuberosus. The sequence continues at coordinate 29,882,078 of CM060379.1, read as the reverse complement.
ATTGGAAACTAATCCCGGTCCAATAATTAATCCCAACATGTACACGGCCCAAACAGTTATCAAAAACATAAATTGTGAGATCCAATAGCCTTGTGCGACTACTGGTATCTTGTGCGACTGAACTTGTGCGTCTGGCACTTGTGCAATCAGATCAGGTCTTGTGCGACCTGATCTTGTGCGATCAACAACTTGTGCGATCTGTTATCTAATCCTCTAATTTTAAGCAATTAGATTAATCATTCAACAGTTTCCTTTTTCAATGAACCAATCAATCATCACTAACAGTTTCTATTTCTACTATTTTCGATCAAAACATGGTTCTTATCACAAACTCATATGAACTCGAATCATAATCAAATCATAGCAACAACCTATACTTTAACTATTAGATCAGTGGATTCAATTCATACAACACTTCATACTCGATCATGCCTTTAATCCAAACACACAAACACACAGCCAAATACATTGCATCCAATCAATTCTTAGATCAAAATTATGACATCCGATTCACATAAACATCATCTCATAAACATCATTGCTCATCATATATACAACACTAACCATTTAATCAAATCATGGAATCATAACATCATTCAACAAAACATAAATCGTGAAACACTAACCGATTATAGATAAGATGAGAGTGATCCGAATCAAAAGCTTCAATGGAGAGGGGTGTTGTTTGCCGTCGGCTTCAAGAGGAGAGAAAGAGAGAGTAGGGTTTTGTGTGTGTTCTTGTTTTGCAACAAGTGAGAAACAAAACTCCCTAAGGATATGTGTATACATATAAGAGGAGTGGGCCGAACCCATCATAGGCTGCCCTTGGTTCGGATGCAAAGAGTGTAGCCCGATTGGGCTTATGCGATCGGGTTGTGTTGTGCGATTGGTTCGTTTATATTCATACACTCGTTACACATAAACACATAACAAACATAACATTTCATTAATCATCAAGTTCACATAATCACAAAGATAGGTTCTGAAATACGAGTTCTCACAAATTTTCTGGTGAGGATACAGAGAATTTGGAATTTTCCAATCCTCTTAACCTCAGAACAGCAGAGAATGTGTTTTCTGCTGGTGTTAGAAGCAAGAAGAAACATATACTGAAACTCTTGCTAATGTTCATCTATTAGTAAAGAGGTTGCAGTATAATGTTGCCAGGCTTACAAAAGTTGATCTTCATGAAATGAAAGTCCCAATTCCACAAGAGAGACAAGCAGGAGAATCAGAAACTCCTCAACAACAACTAGAAACCATTCAACAAGATCAAACCAAACAAACAGAAACTTTAACAGCTAAAAAACAGAAGCAGCCCATGGGTCCACCTCCAGATAAACAAAAGTTACTTATGGGTCCTCCACCAAACATCCCAAAGCCAGATAGTTCAAAGGTCCAACAGAAAGAACCTGTTCCAGTTCAATCTTCTTCCACAGCTCTCACAGGAGAAACTGAGTTCAGTATAAAGATGGACACAAAATAGAAGAGAAGAATGGAACATGAAGTGACCTCCTCAAAAAGGCCAAGAAAAGAGATGATAGAAGATTCGGATGGGAACATCAAAGAAATGGATGTGCTGAAAGGTGATTTATACACAATTATGTACCCTGAAGAACATCTGAAGCACTACTACTGGAAAGGTCCAGAAGACAACCCAAAAAGGCCACTCTCCCCATTGAGTAAAGGTATTGTTGAAATCAGAAACAATGGAGGCTGGGAAATTCTGCACAAACACATGACCAATCCAATAGTATCTATTGAAAGAATCGATACTTTGACCACTGGAGGAGGCATCCTAGGTAATGAAGGGTAAAACAAGTATACCTTGATCAGAAAAGATAACAGTGAACAAAAGGTTACTGATGCAAATCTGGCTGATGATATTCACCCAATGGGCATAGTCAAAATGAAGAATATCATTGATAAAGAGAAAAGTAGTTCAGTTGTGATCAGAAGAGCCCTTGACAGCCTCAAAAGTGTAGGAGTAAAGTTATACAAAAGGGCTGCACTGGCAGAGTTTGATCTATGTATCAATTTTGAGTACAGCAACAAGGTATTAATACCTCCTCCCAACACCATAATTCCAGCTGAAATTCCTTCTAAACTTGTGAGAACTGGAGCAATCTTTGACAAGCCAGAAATGTGTGTAGTCTTCAAAGATGCTAATGATGAGAAAGCTTTGTTCAGAATCAGTGAAATATGCAGGCATTCAAATCAAACTCTGAAATATATAAGGAACTGCATGAATGAGAAACAAGAACAGCTCAAAAAGAAGGGAAAGAACAATGAACAACTGAGAAAAACAATTGAAGATTGCATTGAAAGCTGGATGGAATCAAGAGGATGGTACAAAGAGATGTACAAGGAAACTCAAAAGGCAATTGATCACAAGAAAAGGCTGAAACCAGGAGACAAATACAGAAGTGGAGTGAAGATCAATTAATGAATTGATGAGATTAAATTTCTGTTTTTGAACAATATTTTATTTTTGTCTGTTTTGAACAATGGTTGTTTTGATTATGTTCTGTGTTTCTGAACATAGTTGTTTTGAATTTTTCTTTCAAGAAACAGTTGAAAGTTGTTTATGTTAGATATAGAGATAGTTCATTTTCTTACAATACTTAGGGGGAAACTGTTAGGAAACTTTATTTGTAAGTATTGAAGAAAATTACAATCAACTGGATCTATGAAGAAGACAACAGTCCTGAAGATCACAACAAGAAGAAGAAGATCGGATAGGACAACTGAAATGCACAACATCTACTTCAAAGAATCACAAGTTGATCAAGAGCTGAATTGGATTATCAGAGAAGGTCATTTCTGATGGATCTGATGATATTTCTGATGAAATATCATCAGTTTCTGATGATTCTAATCATCAGGTTTTCTGATGATCTGTTCACCAGAATTTCTGTTGAAGTGGTTTATCAGAAATTCTGATGAATACCCCACTTGTCTAAAAATCAGCTCTATCCTGCCACAATAACCGAAGCAACTTGACATTATTGGATATCATGATTACAAAGGCAACTTGACTATTGGATTCAATGAATATGTCAAATGGCTACTTTTTGCAGGACTTATTGCATGAATAAACTATTAGTTATTCATGTACCCAGCCTTTTATAAATAGAAGGCTCAACCAGCAGAAGACAGTTGAGTTTGAAGCTTAGCATTCACAAATACTACAAAACTCCATTGCCCTCTCACAGATAGAATTCATGATTCATTTGTATTAGATAATAATGTTACAATCACCTTGTAAACAATTTTGTTTCAAAGTGATATAAACTTGATAATTCTGTAGGTCTTGTGTCTGAAAGTCTGATTTTTATTTCTGCACATCTTTTTCACATCTACTGAAATCACTTGCCATATTACGTGAAAAGAAGTTGTTCAGGCCATACTGGGTCCAACAACACTATAGAGTTCTTGAGTAGATATATATGTACATCTTATTTTCACAAAAAAAGTTATGTTACAAAATAAAACCAAAAATTTACTATAAAAATAATTAAAATAAAAATAAAGACAAAATCAATAAAAGAGAAAAAGAATAGTTACCTTTCATCTTAGAAATTAATATATATAGATAATATTTAAAACCTTGAGTAATTTTTATAATAAGAAAAAAGTATATTTGAAGTTTAATGGAAGTGTTGGTGCAGTTTTGTGTCTGTCGCTTGTTCTTATTACGTTGTAATTTGTACGGTCTTTGTTTACGGTCTGTATAAGTTTTAGTCGAGTCGGCCAAGTCAGATATCCTCCTATCTTAACTAAGCACGACGTTTAATTTGTTAGTGATGTAAAACAGTTTGCTGTGTGCAACTGTTAGTTGTGTTTGGATCTCTTCTGTAAACTGTTGCAAGTCTCTGTCATTATATGGATCCCCACAAAGAATCCACATTCTTTGTGGGCTTATATGTTCACGAACAATGGCTTTTCATGAAGGTTCACCATGAAGATTGATGATTCGTGGCATTTGATTGTTCGTTGGCTATGTCCACGAAGACTACTAGTCTTCGTGGGCCTCTTCATTGTTCGTGGCCTAGTAACACTCTTCGTAGTGTTACTGTGTATTGGGGCCTATATAAGCAGATACTTTTTCCACATTTCAGTCAAGAGAGTCCATGTGAAAGTTGTAAACACTGTGTGTATATGTGTATGTGTGTACTGATTCTCTTCACTTAATCAAAGCCTGTGAATCTTTGGTTACTTTGTGTTTGTTCCTTTTTGCTTTGGTTTGCATACTTACGTGGATTCCGCACTCGTTAGTGTGTTATAAAACAAGGAAGTAGGTTTAATCTTGATCCTCCAAGTGGACCTAAAAGTGGTATCAGAGCGTTGGCTCTCTTCCTTGTTTAAAACCAAGAAAAACCTTTTGTTTGAACAATTTGTGAAGTTTCTGGAAGTTGTTTTTGAGTTTGAGAACAAGAAAATCAAGTTTTTTTTTCTGAAAAAGAGTTTAAAACTTAGTGAAAACTTGTTGTTTGAAGATAATTTTTACAAAAACCTAGTTAAAACACATGGAGACATGTTAGAACTTGGTTTTTCTTAAAATTTCTTTCAAAATTTGTGCTCGTTAAACTTTCCGGCAAGTCATTTAATACGAAAAGTCACCGGAATTTGGTTGGTAAAGATAAGATTCAAAAGATTTTCTGTAGAAAGGCAAGATCTGGAATGTTTGTTTTTAACTAAGTTGGGATACCCAGCTACCATCTTTCGCAAAACCAGAAAAAGTAAGTTACTATAAACAGGGGAATCTCACCAAAGTTGAGACTTTTGAAAACAAATCTAATACTGGTTTTGTACAACATGTCAAGATTTTGAAACGTAACACTGATAACAATTACACTCAACACACAAATGGGTGTGATAATGAAACAAGTACCTCAAGGCCCACAAGTTCAACTTCGGGACGTCAAATGGAATCTCCTAAATTTGTTGAAAGGAGATCATGTTTTAAATGTGGGGAATTTGGTCATATAATCAGAAATTGTACAAACCCACCAAAAGAAAAGTTTGTTGAAATAGCCCCTCCTGAAAAGGATTACCAACGTCGTTCTGTGTCACCTAAACAAGACAAATGTACTTTTAAGGAACAAGAAGCAAAACAAAGACGCAAAAATTTTAAGGTAATCGAGAAGGCTTTAAAACCGGATGTTGTGGAAAAAGAAACAAGTTCATCAAACGTGTTAAAACAAGAAGTGTCTAAACCTGTAAATAATTTTCAATCTGGTAAACGTCAACAAACTTGGAAACCAAAAACCGGTACAGTTTCAGGGGGAGGCACACCATTTCTAAATCATCAAGAAATAGAAATCATATTTCTTGATGATAAGGGTCGACCCAAGACCACTAAGGCTTGGGTCCCCATCTCGAACTGATTGTGTAGTGTGTTGTGTAGGGTGTTCCAGGAGGAACTATCAGTAGTCTTTGGATCGTTGATAGTGGGGCATCACGGCACATGACAGGTGACTTAAGGCTCCTGTACGATGTGAAATGCATTAAGGGAGGTTATGTTGCCTTTGCGGGTGATAAAGGTGGTTATATCATTAGAGAAGGAATGATTTCAAATGGTGTTGTTAGTTTTGACAAGATCAATTATGTGCGACAAATTGATCACCATCTTCTTAGTGTTTCGCAAATCCGTGACAAGAAGTTAACGGTTCATTTTGAGGAAACAGGCTGTTATGTGCTGAAGCCCGGTTTTAAAATTCCCAAAGAATGGAATCTGTTGATGGCTCCAAGAATTAATGATTCGTATACTCTTGACATGATCCAAGCGATTACCAAGTCTGCACAAGTTACATGTTTTGTCTCAAAGGCCACTGAAAAGGAGTCCATATCTTGGCACAGACGAATGGGTCACATTCACTTGAGGAAAATGAACCATTTGGTGAGAAATAATCTTGTGAATGGTGTTCCAGTCAAGAGTTTTCATTTGAAAGACGTCAATGTAGCGTGCCGAAAAGGAAAGCAAGCGAAGAAGTCCCATCTAATCAAGAAAGTCAACACCGTTAAGATGCCTCTTGAACGTCTTCATACGGACCTCTTTAGACCTTTGAAGCACAAGACTACATTTGAAGATGCGTATTGTTTGGTAGTTACTGATGACTATTCATGATTCTCATGGGTATCGATGATGGCACACAAGAGTGAGACTCCGGGAATCCTCACAAATCTTCTCACTTTACTTGAAAATTTGTACACTTTGAGGGTAAAGCGAATCAGAAGTGACAACGGCATGGAGTTCAAGAATCAAGTGATGGGCGAGTTCTGTACTTCTAAGGGAATTCTGCATGAATACAGTTCTCGATACACTACTCAACAAAATGGTGCCGCTGAGAGGAAGAATAGAACGCTTATCGAGACAGCAAGAACTATGTTAGTTGAGTCGGAGTTCCCTGTTCAGTTTTGGGGGGAGGCTGTGGCTACTGCTTGTTACCCTTTGAATAGAGTTATTATTGTTAAAAGGCATGGGAAAACATGTTTTGAATTTTTGCACAAAAGGAAACCGGATGTTTCGTACTTAGAACCGTTTGGGGCTCCATGCACTATGATAGATCCAGATGGCAAATTTGGTCCGAGGGCTATAGAAGGCTTCTTTCTCGGGTATGCTACTCCAAATTTCAGGGTGTGGAATCTGTCAACTAAAAAGATTGAGGAATGGGGTGAAGTTAGGGTTCAAAGGTACACCGAATGTTTGAGAGCTCCGGGTTCTCTTTGGATGTTTGATTATGATGGACTATTTGATTCCTTTAATCTGCCAACTTTTGATGACGCGTCTGCAGTAGCACAGATGTTACTTGAAAGGGATACTGCAGTTGACTCATCATTAGTACGACCGATCCTTGTTAACCAATAAGAGTCGACTTCGGTTAATAATGTTGCCCAAAATGAGAAATTTGAAGATGCAGTTGATTATAATGTTTCGTCGGAAGATGAGGAGTTTCATGATGCAAATGAAGCAACTTCTGGTCCTATTAATGCTCATATTGAAGGTGTTTCTGAAGCAACTTATGAGGTGCAGAATCAAGACAATGTTGAAGGAAATGCATCCACATCTAACGTGTCTCCAGGCATCGATTTAGTTGTTGATTTGAATATCAATAATTTGGGTATTAATTCTCGAGTTCCCGATGTTCCTGAAACTCGAATTCATAATACTCATCCTCGGTAGAATATTATAGGAGATGTCCAAAATGGTGTGCAGACACGTAATCAGCTTCGAAACAACCAGAATGTTTGGTCTTTTGCCTGCTATGTTTGTCAAGTTGAGCCTAAGTCGTGGAAAGAGGCGATGAAAGACGATTCATGGGTAGAAGCAATGAAGGAAGAGCTTCAGCAGTTTCAGAAATTGGGCGTGTGGAAATTGGTTGACAGGCCCCCGAACTACAAGAAGATAGGTACTCGATGGGCTTATAAGTGCAAAAGGGATGATCGAGGTGTCGTTGTGAGAAATAAAGCGAGATTGGTTGTCCAGGGCTTTAATAAGGTAGAAGGCATTGATTATAATGAAGTTTATGCACCGGTGGCACATCTTGAGGCGATAAGGATTTTCTTGGCTTATGCGTCCTTCAAGAAGTTTACGGTATATCAAATGGATGTGAAGAGTGCATTTCTTCATGGTGTGGTCGAAAAAGAGGTATATGTTGAGAAATCGCCTGGTTTTGAAGATCCGATCCATCCGGACAGAGTTTGGCTTCTAAACAAGGCACTTTATGGTCTCCATCAAGCTTTGAGGGCTTGGTACGAAACGTTGTCATCTTATCTGTTGCAGAATGGCTTTCGACGCGGTTTGATCGACTGTACTCTCTTCATCAAGGAAAGAAATGAGGATTTGTTGCTGGTTCAAGTGTATGTGGATGACATCATTTTCGGGTTTACAAACGATGAAATGTGCAAGGAATTCGAGCGGGTGATGCAAGAAAAGTTCGAGATGAGCGCTTTGGGAGAAATGAATTTCTTTTTGGGTTTGCAGGTTCATCAGTCTGAAAAAGGGATCTTCATTCATCAGACAAAGTACGTTGGGGATATATTGAAGCGATTTCAGATGGAAGACTCAAAGCCTGCGGGAACTCCTCTGGCTCAGAATCATGGAATTACTCCTGACGGTACCGGTGAACATGTGGAACCTTCTTTCTATCATGCTATGATCCGATCTCTCATGTATCTTACCGCTTCAAGGCCCGATATTATGTATCCAATGTCTTCTTGCTCGCTACCAGTCCAATCCGAAGGTTTCTCATATGATGGCTGTTAAGAGGATTTTTCGTTATCTGAAGGGTTATCCAGACATCGGTCTGTGGTATCCTAAGGATCATAACTTTCATTTGATTGCATTCAGTGATTCTGATAATGGCGGCTGCAAGATTGATTCAAAGTCAAAATCAGCGGTATGCCAGTTTTTGGGGAATCGTCTAGTCACGTGGCAATGTAAAAAGCAGACCTGTGTAGCTACTTCAACCTGCGAAGCTGAGTACATTGCTGCCTCAAATTGTTGCTCCCAAGTTCTGTGGATCCAACAGCAAATGTGTGACTACGGTTTTGAATTCCTAACTACTCCTATTTATGTTGATAATTTAGCTGCTTTATAGATCACTCGTAATCCTGTACAGCACTCAAAGACAAAACACATCGAGATAAAGTATCATTTCATACGAGACTGTTATGAAAAGAAACTTATCGATGTAGTGAAAATTCACACCGATGACCAACGTGCTGACCTTTTTACCAAAGCTTTTGACAAATCATGATTTGATTATTTACTAATGGTAAACGGCATTAAGGTTAAGCCAGAGTAAAACCAACATCGGAAAATCATTTTTTTGTAAATATTTATTTGTTTTTTTCTAATTTCTCGTAATTTTTGCATTTTAGGGGGGGTAATTTCGAAAAATACAAAAACATTGAAAATTTTCAAAAATACAAAAACATCGAAAAATTTCAAAAACAGAAAAACAATAGAAAAACAAAAATGAATTTCCTAGCGAGAATAAGAGAGATGATAGTACATCAGTGGTCTGTCGAAACCTCTTTAAACTTAAAATGAAAAATGATACGCAGCTCTATATAAGATGTATCGGTAGGCTCACAATCATTTTAAAGTGTGCAGGGTGATATAAACCTAAATTGACTAAAGACTGTGTGGGAACCGCTCATTGGCATATGGTCTTGGTACTGAAATTTCGTTTGATAGATTGCCGAGGATTCTGAGATACGTGGTCTTTAAGCTGATTATCATCTGGGTATCATGGTTGTTTCTTTTACCGGAAAGCAACGGGGACGCAAGTCTAGAACTTTCATGATACCATACATACGTGTGAATATCATACAAACATGTATATAATACATGATGCGTTCGACTTCAATAAGTGATAAACAATCACATGTCCAAAATCAATAAGTGATAAAATATCACAGTTATACGGGAGTCAAGTTCGTCTCTTTGTCTGTACGATGATACTAACCTATTCACGGACTTGCTCCTGTGCCCTCATGCATCGAATATCAAGTTCCTCATCAATAAGTAATTTTATCACATGGGGCTTGTATTCATCCAAAAATAAGTGAGTATCTCACATCATATACGTTGAAAACAGATGATAAACAGTATACTCACCAGTAAGATGAACTCTCGTGCATACCTTGATACGGGAATGTGTCATGTGTGGATGAACACCGGTCGGTAAGTATAAATCATACCTTAACGTATCCCCTAACCGCCAGTACATCTGAAAGTTGAGCTTAAGTGGACAACAATACCGATAATAATTATAGGATGCTTATCTTAATATTAACTAACTGAACAACAAGGGCGTTTTGGCGTGACCGTACACTGATATGATTCTCTTACCCTCGAAACTCGCAAAAAGAATGTCTATAAATATTTATTTAATGCGTTCAATTTCTGCATCTCTGTATATATTTATTTACTTCTTTTCGTCTTTACATTTGAAATATGCGAAAAGTGCCAAAAAGATTTTAGGTGTGTTTTAATATAAACTTTATAAAAACCAAAAAGATTTTATTTCAATTTTAGTTTTGATTGTACGATGTTGGATCTCGAGTCTTTACCTCCTGAAACCTGATCGAAACCCAAAACAATTGCATCTTCATAATCGGTCCAAAGTTAGCAAGTTTTGAAAGATAAAATCTAAATTGATAAAATTTTTACAACTTTCAAATTGCAGTCGGTCGGTGTTTGTTTGAGAGTTGGTCACATGTGTGTCGTTTGTTTATGTTGACTATATTCCAAGCGGTTGTTCTCATTACACGTTTAGCTCTGTTCTATGTGCAGATGTGGCACTCGAACCGGCTAAAGGCGAAGAGAACATGTTAGATGACAAGCTGTTGAATGAAAATACGACATTGATGCAATCAGAGGATCAAGATGATCGAGTTGCAGCTGACCACTCATCAACACCAAAAAGGATCTGAAGTACTGAAGATCAAAAGATTCACTAGCAACATTCAAAGGGGAGTTTCTTGATGCACCTCCTGTTTGCTTAAAGTGAAGACATCTGGAGATCTGACAACATGTGAAGATCAAACCTCTTGGATTCCACACTTGTGGGTGTGCGTGTGCGCATCAAGCGTTGCTATTTCAATGCGTCGCTTGTTTTTGCTGCTACCGAGACAGGCCTCTAAAGGGATGAAGATCGAAGACCAAGCAACAGACAAGGGGGAGTTTGTTGGTGCAGTTATGTGTCTATCGCTTGTTCTTATTACGTTGTAATTTTGTACGGTCTTTGTTTACGGTCTGTATAAGTTTTAGTCGAGTCGGCCAAGTCTGATATCCTCCTATCTTGACTAAGCACGACGTTTAACTTGTAAGTGATGTAAAACAGTTTGCTGTGTGCAACTGTTAGTTGTGTTTGGATCTCTTCTGTAAACTATTGCAAGTCTCTGTCATTATATGGCTCCCCACGAAGAATCCACATTCTTCGTGGGCCTACATGTTCACGAACACTGGCTTTTCATGAAGGTTCACCACGAAGATTGATGGTTCGTGGCATTTGATTGTTCGTTGGCTATGTCCACGAATACTACTAGTCTTTGTGGGCCTCTTAATTGTCCGTGGCCCAGTAACACTCTTCGTAGTGTTACTGGGTATTGGGGCCTATATAAGCAGATACTTGTTCCACATTTCAGTCAAGAGAGTCCTTGTGAAAGTTGTAAACACTGTGTGTATGTGTGTACTGATTCTCTTCACTTAATCAAAGCCTGTGAATCTTTGGTTACTTTGTGTTTGTTCCTTTTTGCTTTGGTTTGCATACTTACGTGGATTCTGCACTCGTTAGGTTTAATCTTGATCCTCCTAGTGGACATACAGGAAGGGCAAATGCCATAACAAACCAACATACTTTCTATTTTTTTCTCATAAAAGTCCTTTCATTTTTTTTTTTGCACATTAAAAATCAACATACTTTCTTTTTTGTATAAAAGTCACTAAATAACTTTTTACATATAAAAATCCCTCTAAATGTTAAATTTGAACAAAATTATGAATATTTTTTTATCTATTAATATCACATTAGAAAAAAATTGAGATGAATTAATTTTCAAATTGAAGATATGATAAACCAAAGCATGTTCAATGTTTGCCTTTAATTTTCCATTTTAAATTCAATAAATTAATAACAATAAATATTATTCGGAAAACAATATAATAAAATTCAAGAGCATGGATGACATGGCTCGAAATAAAATAAAATAACAGACATGTAAAATGGTAAGTATAAATTTAAAATCATTCAAAAATATAACATAATTTGTCAAATAATATTTTTTGATTTCATCCGATCATAATTAAGAGATATTTTTTTTGTTAAAGTTTTACATTTTAAAGGACTTTTATGATATAAGAGTAGAAAGTATGTTGTTTTTTAGGTATAAAAAATGGTTAGGGGAATTTTATAAGACAATATATATATATATATATATATATATATATATATAGTGTGAGGTTCATTGGGGAACACTAAAAAAATGGGGAACAATGGGGAACCAGCTCAAACGAACTCCGATTGGGCTCATTCCAGCGGCGTTGAAACCGGCTCGTCGAACCCTAACTAGGATCTCTTAACCCTAAACCCTAAATCATAACCCCTAAACCCTAAATATATTAGGGTTTGGCTTTTAGGGTTTAGCTTTAGGGTTTAGATTTGGGGTTTAGGGTTTAGCTTTAGGGTTTAGGGTTTAGCTTTAGGGTTTAGCCTTTAGGGTTTAACTTTTAGGGTTTATAGTTTAGATTTTACGGTTTAGCTTAGGTTTTAGCCTTATTTTTTTAGCTTTAGGGTTTAGAGTTTACGAGTTAGGATTTAGGGTTTAGGGTTAACAGATCTTAGTTAGGGTTCGACGAGCCGGTTCCAATGTCGCTGGAATGAGTCCAATCGGAGTTCGTTTGAGTCAGTTCCTCGCTGTTCCCCACTTTTTAAGTGTTCCCCAATAAACTTTCCCATATATATATATAGGGGAAGGATAAATTGAAAACCCCCTTGAGTTAAAGAAACCCTAGAAACCCAATAATAGCCATTGATTAATCAGATTGATGGATGAGATCATTTTGGTCTTGCCCCCTTTTTATTTTTTAATATAATATTAATAAGTGGTACAAGAAGGGTATATTTGGAAATGTAACAATTTCTCTATCCTGACAGAAACTGTAACATCCGTCTACTTTTCTCTCTCTCTCCTGACAAAAAGTGTAACATTTGTCTACTTTCCTCTCTCCTCTCTCTCTGTAATTTTGATCTTTTTTGTTTACTTTTGTATACGTATGCTACAAAAAAATTGTGCTACAAATATCATATATTTATGTTTTTTAAAATTTTTAAATATGTAACTAACAAAATATATTAGAATTGTTACATTACTAAAACCCAGCTATGTTGTTACATAAAGATGTTACACAAAAAAGTGTAACATAACTAAAGAACAATTTATTTTTTGTTACATTATTATCACCCAGTTATTACACTCACACGAATCATTAAAACCCAACTATGTTGTTAGATAAAGATGTTATATAAAAAAAGTGTAACATAACCAAAGAACAAATTATTTTTTGTTACATTATTATCACCCAGTTGTTACACTCACACGAATCCCCTGACTTTTGTCAACTAGCACATTTGTTTCATCTAACAAACAAAAACATATGAGAACTGTTACATCTTATGTTGGGTTACATAAAGATGTTACGCAAAAAAAGTGGAACATAACCAAAGAACAATTTATTTTCTATTGCATTATTATGACCCAGATCTGAAACAAATTTTACACAAAAGAATTGATAAAATCAATAATAAAAAGAAAAAAAAAGGTGTTACATAAAGATGTTACAAAAAAATAGTGTAACATAACCAAAGAACAATTTATTTTCTATTACATTATTATGACCCAGATCTGAAACAAATTTTACAAAAAAATTGATAAAATCAATAATAAAAAACAAAAAAGGTGTTACATATATCATCTATTTATGTTTTTTTAGAATTTTTAAATAAGTAACTAACAAAACATATTAGAATTTTTATATTACTAAATCCCAGCTATGTTGGGTTACATAAAGATGTTACACAAAAGAAGTGTAACATAACCAAAGAACAATTTATTTTCTGTTACATTATTATGACCCAGTTGTTACACTCACACGAATCCCCTGACTTTTGTCAACTAGCATATTGGTTTCATCTAACAAACAAAACATATTAGAATTGTTACATTACTAAAACCCAACTATGTTGGGTTACATAAAGATGTTACACAAAAAAAGTGTAACATAGCCAAAGAACAATTTGTTTTATATTACATTATTTTCTTTTACACTTATATGAATCCCCCTGACATTTGTAAACTAGCATATTTGTTTCATGTAACAAAATTCACTTTATTTTTATTATACAAAGCACACCTTTTTTCATGATTATATCAAGAATAAGCTACAAATAATAACATTAAACAAGAAAAGTAACTTCGATTTTAATCCAATAAACAAAAACTTAAAACAAATTGTTTTGATTGGTATAGATCTGAAATAAATTTTACACAAAAAATTGATCCAATCAATAATCAAAACAAACAGATCCATAAAACAAGAACTTAAAAACCTTCATCTTCTTGAACAAAAAAAAATTGCAGATCCACAAAACACAACTAAAATGCAGACTAAAAAAGTGTAGATTTGCAAACAAAGCTGAAAATTAAACATACTTTTTCAGCATCTTGAACAAAAATTTCGAACAAAAGACCTTCAGCCTCCTTAAAAACATAAAAAATGTGTAATTTCACCGGATCTTTGCCTGGTTCGAACAAAAACTTCATCCTTCTCTTCGATATCTGATTCATCATCTTCTTCGTGTGCGATTTTCTTTAAAATAAACCAAAGAGGACCCGTCTTCATGGGGTTTAAAATAAACATGACGAATCCAGATCTAGATGACGGGTCTAGATCTGGATCTTGATGGGTTTAAAAGAAACATGGCGGATCCAGATCTACATGACGGTCCATATCTAGATCTAGATGGCGTCTACATGGATATGAAGCTCATCAGTTTCTCGATTTCATTGTTGATCTTGTTTTATATCTATTGGAACAAGAGACAGACAGGGAAAAGTATGGTAGAGAGGATAGATGAATGAGGAGAGATGTAGTGAGATCTGGTGAGCTTTTTATAAATTATAGAGAGAGAAAAGGTACAAAGTTGTCATTACAAACCTGCTTACATCTTCTGACCATAGGTAAAATGACGTATATACCCTTTAGTTCATCTTTGTGCATATGTGACGTGGCTAAATCCTAGCCACACATGTGAGTTTCTTGAGTTTTCTCACCAGGAGTGGGTTTTCTCATTATAATTAGCCTATATATATATATATATATATATATATATATATATATATCCTGACAGAAACTGTAACATCCGTCTACTTTTCTCTCTCCCCTGACAAAAAGTGTAACACTTGTCTACTTTCCTCTCTCCTCTCTCTCAGTAATTTTGATCTTTTTTGTTTACTTTTGTATACGTACACTACAAAAAAATTTGTGCTACAAATATCATCTATTTATGTTTTTTTTTTCATTTTTAAATATGTAACTAACAAAACATATTAGAATTGTTACATTACTAAAACCCAACTATGTTGTTACATAAAGATGTTACACAAAAAAGTGTAACATAACTCAAGAACAATTTATTTTTTGTTACATTATTATCACCCGGTTATTACACTCACACGAATTACTAAAACCCAGCTATGTTGTTACATAAAGATGTTACATAAAAAAGGTGTAACATAACCAAAGAACAATTTATTTTTTGTTACATTATTATCACCCAGTTGTTACACTCACACGAATCCCTTTGACTTTTGTCAACTAGCACATTTGTTTCATCTAACAAACAAAAACATATTAGAACTGTTACATCTTATGTTGGGTTACATAAAGATGTTACGCAAAAAAAGTGGAACATAACCAAAGAACAATTTATTTTCTATTGCATTATTATAACCCAAATCTTAAACAAATTTTACACAAAAGAATTGATAAAATCAATAATAAAAAGAAAAAAAAAGGTGTTACATAAAGATGTTACACAAAAAAAGTATAACATAACCAAAGAACAATTTATTTTCTATTACATTATTATGACCCAGATCTGAAACAAATTTTACAAAAAAATATTGATAAAATCTATAATAAAAAGCAAAAAAGATGTTACATATATCATCTATTTATGTTTTTTTTAGAATTTTTAAATAAGTAACTAACAAAACATATTAGAATTTTTACATTACTAAATCCCAGCTATGTTGGGTTACATAAAGATGTTACACTAAAAAAGTGTAACATAACCAAAGAACAATTTATTTTCTGTTACATTATTATGACCCAGTTGTTACACTCACACGAATCCCCTGACTTTTGTCAACTAGCACATTTGTTTCATCTAACAAACAAAACATATTAGAATTGTTACATTACTAAAACCCAACTGTGTTGGGTTACATAAAGATGTTACACAAAAAAAGTGTAACTTAGCCAAAGAACAAGTTGTTTTATATTACATTATTTTCAATTACACTCATATGAATCCACCTGATTTTTGTAAACTAGCATATTTGTTTCCTGTAACAAAATTCACTTTTTTTTATTATACAAAACACACCTTTTTTTCATGATTATATCAAGAAAAAACTACAAATAATAACATTAAACAAGAAAAGTAACTTCGATTATAATCCAATAAACAAAAACTTAAAACAAATTGTTTTGATTGGTATAGATCTGAAATAAATTTTACACCAAAAATTGATCCAATCAATAATCAAAACAAACAGATCCATAAAACAAGAACTTAAAAACCTTCATCTTCTTGAACAAAAAAAAAATTGCAGATCCACAAAACACCACTAAAATGCAAACTAAAAAAGTGTAGATTTGCAAACAAAGCTGAAAAACAAACATACTTTTTCACCTTCTTGAACAAAAACCTTCAGCCTCCTCAAAAACATAAAAAAATGTGTAATTTCACCGGATCTTTGCCTGGTTCGAACAAAAACTTCATCATTCTCTTCGATATCTGATTTATCATCTTCTTCGCGTGCGATTTTCTTCAAAATAAACCAAAGAGGACCCGTCTTCATGGGGTTTAAATTAAACATGACGAATCCAGATCTAGACGACGGGTCTAGATCTGGATCTTGATGGGTTTAAAAGAAACATGGTGGATCCAGATCTACATGACGGTCCATATCTAGATCTAGATGGCGTCTGCATGGATATAATGCTCATCAGTTTCTCGATTTCATTGTTGATCTTGTTTTATATCTATTGGAACAAGAGAGAGATAGGGAAAAGTATGGTAGAGAGGATAGATGAATGAGGAGAGATGTAGTGAGATCTGGTGAGTTTTTTATAAATTATAGAGAGAGAAAAGGTACAAAGTTGTCTTTGTGCATATATGACGTGGTTGAATCCTAGCCACACATGTGAGTTTCTTGAGTTTTCTCACCTGGAGTAGGTTTTCTCATTATAATTAGCCTATATATATATATATATATAATTATATTGGTTTTTATGTTCAAAAAAAGTGAAGAGTGATAAGAACCAAAGAGAAAATAGAGATAAACTGGATTATTATTCTTCATTCTATTCAACATTATAATATATAGATAAACATAACAATAAACCCAAAGCCCATAAGTAATGGGTTGGGCCTAAAATGTTTGGTTTATAACACTCCCCCTCAGACATTTAGAATTATACACAGTTTAACAACATACTTCAGGATGATGTTAAATCGGTACTTCAGGACCTGAATAAATAAACTGATAGCCTCATTAAAAACCTTATTAAGAAAACCCAGTGGGACAAAACTTAGTTAAGGGAAAAAGAATACATCGTGCATAATTCACCCCCTAAATTCAACAAACATCTTTCGATCTACGAAGACCGATCTTGTGTGATAACTGCTCGAAACTGCTTCTAGGTAAAGATTTTGTGAATTGGTCAGCTAGATTTTCACTTGAGTTAATCTGGCGAACATCAATTTCCCCTTCTTTTTGCAAGTCATATGTTGAGAAAATTATTGGTGAGATGTGCTTTGTTCGATCACCCTTGATATAACCTTCTCTGATCTGAGCTATGCAAGCAGCATTGTCTTCATAAATAATTGTCGGCTCCTTTTCTTGATCTGTTCTAATCCGCATGCTTCTTGTATGTCATTAATCATTGATCTCAACCACACACATTCTCGACCAGCATCATATAGTGCTATTAATTCGGCATGATTTGATGATGTTGCTGTAAGTGTTTGCTTAGTTGACTTCCAAGAAATTGCTGTGCCACCGTATGTGAATACATAACCTGTCTGAGATTTTGCTTTGTGAGGATCTGATAGATATCCGACATCAGCATACCCAACAAGCTGGGACTTTTGATCTTTCTGATAGAAAAGACCTAAGTCTTGTGTCCCGCAAATATATCGGAATATATGTTTCACACCATTCCAGTGTCTACGTGTTGGATTCGAACTGTATCTCGCTAGTACATGAACTGCAAATGCAATGTCAGGTCTTGTGTTATTTGCGAGATACATAAGGGCACCGATCACGCTTAAGTACGGTATTTCTGGACCAAGTACTTCTTCGCCTTCTTCTTGAGGGCGATAAGGATCCTTGTGTGGATCTAGCCGTCGGACAACCGTAGGTACGCTAAACGTATGTGATTTATCCATATTGAAACGTAGTAACATCTTCTGGATGTAGTTTGATTGATGGACAAATGTGCTATTGCACAGATACTCAAATTGTAGTCCGATACATAATTTTGTCATACCAAGATCTTTCATCTCAAATTCCTTCTTTAACAACTGAGCAGCTTTCTCTATCTCTCCAGGAGATCCGATGATGTTGATATCGTCAACATAGACTGCTATTATAGTGAAATTTTTGAGTGATCATTTTATAAAGAAACATGGACTGAGTACATCAGACTTGTATCCTTCCTTTTCGAGATATTCACTAAGTCGATTGTACCACATACGACCAGATTGTTTGATACCATATAAAGATCTCTGGAGCTTTATCGAATACATATCTCGAGGTGTTGATTTTAATGCTTCAGGCAATTTTAATCCTTTAGGGATTTTCATGTAGATGTCATTTTCAAGTGTCCCGTATAAGTATGCGGTGACGACATCCATTAGTCTCATATGAAGTCCTTCAGAGATTGTGAGGCTGATTAGGAACCTAAGGGTTATCGCATCCACTACAGGGGAATGCGTTTCCTCATAATCAACTCCTGGGATTTGGGAAAACCATTGTGCTACAATTCGAGCCTTATATCGTACAATCTCATTCTTTTCATTTCTCTTTATTGCAAACACCCATTTATAACCTACTGGTTTGCCATCTTGGCCAATCATTTCTGTTCATGCACTCTTCTAAAGTTTTTGGTACGTAATCATTTTCATTGATTACATCCGTTGCTATAGCATATGCGAATATATCATCAACACGTGTTTTATTCCGGTTCCACATTGTACTATCTTGTACATAATTAATAGAGATCTCATTTTCGTTCGGTACCAGTGTTTCTTCTGAAACTTCATTTTCCTATGGATTTATAGTTGTCTCTTCTAGGACATTAACCTCTACCGGGGTTTCACTTATAATCTTTTGTGAGTTTTCACCAACTGCGTTACTTAGCTCTTTCCGTTTCCGTGGGTTTTTGTCTTTAGAACCGATCGGTCTCCACGCTTTGTTGTATAGTAATCGCTTCTGGGATTACTTCAATTCGAGCAGGTGCATTTGATGCTGGTACATGTGACTTTGTCACTCTATTCATGTCTATCAATGCATTTGGTAATTCATTCGCTATTCTTTGCAAATGTATAATCTTTTAGACTTCATATTCACCTTGACCACTTCGGGGGTCGAGATTTGATAGCGATGATGCATTCCACGTTATTTCTTGTGTTACCAGTCTTTCTTTGTCCTTATCTCCCCCTAAGACTGGGAACATTGTTTCATCAGAATGACAGTCATCATACCGTGCTGTAAACATGTCTCCCATCATTGGTTCTAAATATTTAATTATGGACGGGGAGTTAAAACCAATATAGATACCAGTCTTCTTTGGGGTCTCGTTGTAGTACGTTGTGGTGGCGGTATTGGTACATATACCGCACAACCAAAAATTCTAAGGTGGGACAAACTTGGTTCTCGTCCGGAGACCATTTGCAATGGGGAGTATTCGTGATCAGCAGTTGGTCTCAATCTAATCAGTGTAGTGGCATGCAAAATAGCATGACCCCATGCAGAAGATGGTAATTTACATCTCATTAAGAGTGGTCTAGCGATTATTTATAATCGTTTAATCAGAGATTTAGTTAAACCATTTTGTGTGTGAACATGAGGTACTGAATGTTCAACATTGATCCCAATTGACATACAATAGTCATTAAAAGCTTGAGATGTGAACTCTCCCGCATTATCCATTCGGAAGTTTTTAATTTGATTATCGGGGAAATTGACACTCAATTGTATGATTTGAGCTTAAAGTCGGGCAAATGCTACATTTCGAGTAGCTAAAAGGCTCACTTGTGACCACCTTGAGGATGCGTCTATTAAGACCAAGAAATAGCGGAATGGTCCACACGGAGGATGAATAGGCCCACAAATATCCCCTTGGATTCTTTCTAAAAATGATGGGGTTTCATGTATCAATTTAGTTTGTGAGGGCCGAGTTATAAGTTTGCCCAGAGAGCATGCTGCAGCCTGCACATGATAAGTCTTGTGGTAGCAAAACTTTTAAGTTTTTGAGACGGTGGCCGTTTGAACTTTTGATTATTCGTCTCATCATTATGCTACCAGGGTGACCTAGACGGTCATGCCATATATTGAATGTGTCTTTATCTAACAGCTTTTGGTTACTCACCATGTATGATTCGATAGGATTGATATTAGTACAATATAATCCAAAGGATAAGGCTTCTAATTGTTCAACAATTGTTTCTTTGCCATTTTTGTTTGAAGTAATTTGAAGATATTCAATATTATTTTCAGATATTGTTTTTAGGTGGTAACCGTTTTTTTCGAATATCTTTAAAGCTGAGTAAATTTCTTCTTGATTTACTAGAATATAATGCATTATCAATACTTAATTGGGTACCTGAAGATAGTGTTATGTGTGCTCTGCCGGAGCCTTCGATAAGGTTACTGACGCCATATATAGTACTAATCGGTGTCTTTGCCGGAGACAACTCAGAGAAAAATTTCATATCTTTGAGAATAGTGTTAGTACTACCGCTATCTACCAGACATTCATCACCAATAATAACTCTACTGGAGCTAGCATGCATATTTCTTCAGGAAATAAATAAAAAAATAAATAAAAGTTAATGCAAAGAAGTAAAAATGAAACATTGCAAGAGTTTCAAACCAAACCAAATACCAAGGTCACAATGTGAAAAGTAAAACATAAAAGGTACGTTAAATATGTTTAAACATCACGAACATTTTCAATGAAATCACATGCATCCAAATGAACGTCTGATATCGTGGCTGAATGGTGTGCGTTAGGTTTGATATGTTTTTATGTATATTTTAAGCCATTTTTAACACTTTAGTCAAGTTTTAAATTTATAAAACACGATATTTTACTAACACTAAACACACATATGGGCAAGTGCACCCATCGTGAGCGTAGTATAGCGTTGGTAAGATACCGAGGTCGTCCAAGGACACAAGAGCTTTTAATACCGGTTTATCCTCAACGTCTAATCAAATCAAAAAATTTAGAAAAAGTTTTAAACATGAAAATAAAAACTAAAAATGCTAAAAAAAATTTAAAAAAAAAACAGATAGACAAGATGAATCACTTGGATCCGACTCGCCTTTAGTGTAACCTTTGATGTTTTTCGCACTTTTGCACTTTTTAAGAGATTATCTTAGTTATAGTAGTAGGCCCCTCTTTTAAAGGTGACGTAACCCTCAACCCAGTAGTTTGAGTCAGCAAGGATTCAATCCTAAAGGGTTGGAATATTGGAAGATAATTAATTAAGTTATTAATGCGTAATGTGGTAGGCCCCTCTTTTGAAGATGACGTTACCCTCGGCTAAGTGGTTTACATATGAGGGGGTCAAGCCATTCGCACCCCCGCCATCCAATACCAGTGGTTATTGAAGGAGGTCCTAGTAAGCTTGACCCAGGTACTTGCAGGATCTATACACTGAACAAGGCAAGAACCTTACCAAACCATTCCCTTAACCCCCGACCAGGTAGCCAACATATCTCTATATAGACCGTAGAGATATGAATGGTGTAAATCTTTTATTTTATATAGACAGTAAAAATAATGCCAAGACACCACAGACAAATGATAAGGAAGTTTCACCTTCAACATAAGAAACTAGTTATTAAAGTCATTAATACAAAACCAAATAAAAAGTACGAAAAGATTAAAAAACAAAAGTATTACAGTAAATGCTTGTCTTCACCAAGTGATGTAAGAGACTTAGGCAAACATGGCCTTTGATTGTCAATAACTCTTACTATCAATCTTGGATCCCGAGACTAGTACACACACTCTATGATGGATGATGGATGATGGTGGTGGACGTAGGTTATGATGGTGGTGGAGTGTGGGTGAACTGTGAGAGAGGTGGTTTGCCAAGGGATTTCTTTGAAGTGAACCAAGCACCTCTATTTATAGCCTGCACGGAAGCCCGGACACGGCCGCGTGTCCGCTGGACACGGCCCTGTGTCCATCCACTTTCTCTTTCTTCAATAATTGCATTTTGTCTGTATTAGCTCCACACGCCCCGGTGTCCACTGGGCACGGCCCCGTGTGCAGAAGCGTATCTGTACTATCAAGATTTGCTTAGATTCTGTGAATCTTAGCGTTGACCACGGCCGTGTTGGCTGGGCACGCCCCCGTGTCGGGAAATAGAAGCTTCTACAACTTTGTCTTTTCTGCAGACACCTGAGCATGCCCCCGTGTCCATTGGGCACGGGGCGTGTTCAGCCTTCTGATTGCTTGTTTTTGCTTGGGAAGATGCTGTCGAGGGGTCGGGAATGCCACGTTTGTTCCTTTTCTTGTAATTGTGTTAGATTTTGCTGCATATTTGCTTCTTTTGTTTATTTGCGCTCATTTAATCCTGAAAATACAAAAGGAAGACAAAAGCACACTTTTTCCAACATTAGTACCAAAAAAGGGTTAGTTTTATGCCTTATTTAATATAATTTATATGTTGCATTTTACACACATCAAATACCCCCACACTTGAATATTTGCTTGTCCTCAAGCAAAACTCTTTATAATGTGGCTTACACTCCCAAATGGAATGGGTAGAAGAGAAGTTTTTGGCTTGTCTTGAGTGTCGGGAATCCAAGATCTTTATTAGGCTTTTATTTTTATGTTACTTACAATCCTATTCGTTATGATTTATTTTGAACATTTCATAAGAGAAATTACTTATTTGGGCATAACATGCCTCTTTTAAAATTCCATTTATATACAAGTTCACATACCTCACGGGAGATCACTCAACACTCGGCCGAAGATGTATATTGTGAAACACTCGGGACCGGCATGGAACTTACTCTTACCATATGCTTGCCAAGCAATCAATCCTCATCCTTTTTAACTATACACCTTTGTAAATATCAAGAGGACTTTGGGGAAGGGTTAGGCTTGGGTTAAAATAGGTGGTTTGGGTTAGTGGTTAGTAAAAAGGGCAAAAAGCATAAAAAGCGTCGGTCGTCGTAAAACTTTTTGTTTTTGTGACTTTTATTCAATCAAATCATTTTCAAACAAAGTTTCTTTTGAGGAACTTGTTTGTTTATTGCTATACTTCATTTTTTTTTGAGGAATGTCACATGAAGACCAAGCTTTTTACTAAAATAAAGGGTTAAAAATAAAAAGGGTTTTGGTGGGTAAAGGGTGTTTGTTTTGTGGGTTTAGAAATGAAAAGGTTTAGGCTCAAAGGGGTTTTCTAGGGGGATTTTGGGTAGGTAGTAAAAAAATGAAAAATAATGGTGTTGAAAAGAAAAAGGGTTAGTCCTAATGCCTCCATCATTTACTTACTTGGGTTTAAGTTGGCTAGGACCGGGAATGTATCGTCATGGAAAGTTCTAGAGTTGTAAGAAACCAAGCGGCTATTCACACAAGAAACGAAAAATGAGCATTTAGTTTAAAGATGTGTATTTGTATACTCAATAAAGGTTCAAAACTCACTTTTTGTGGGAATGGGTTTATTATGTGATCAAGTATATTTAATCAAATTTTAACTAGATTTGTCATGCTGTTTCATAATTTTCTTATGTTGGTTCTTTTTATCATTACGCTATCGGTTGTAAATTTGTAAAAATATAACTTTTTAGAACTTGTTATTCCCAAATTAAACCAAGACAAGTAAAAAAAATGAGCGGTTCCAATAGAAATTTGTGTAAGGCTTGTTATTAGGACTTGCAAAATTCAAGGTTTAAGCATCCCCCCCACACTTAAATTACACATTGTCCTCAATGTGTCCCAAAAATAAGTTTTTAGGTTGATTGAATGTGTAAAAGGGTGTTTAAAAAAAGGTTTTGTTGTTACTGGGCATCCCGAGACGGCCCCGTGTCGGATGAGCACGGCCCCGTGATCAGATTGCCAGTAACGAAAACTTACAGAAGTTGGACACAGGGGCGTGTCGGGTGAACACGACCCCGTGTTGGGTAGAAATCTGTAGAAATTAAACAAACAGCAGGTTTTGGGCGGAGGACACGGGGGCGTGCCGGCTGGGCACGACCCCGTGTGGATAATCTGCAATCATTGAAAACAGGTTTCGGCTTTCGGTTCTGCTTTCCCGGCTTTTATGGCACTAATATTTAGTGCTTCGAGCCTCGTAAGTACCTATTTTACTAATAAATACCACACTAAACCAAATAACAAACATCCTACTTTACCATAGTTCACCATTCACATCACAAACTAAAAAAAAAAAAAAAAAAATGCAGGAAATTAAAAGTGTTAAGAAATGTAAATTGTTCAACAATGGCACGCAGGCCATGAAATTGTTTGAGAGATAAAGGGTTAACCTGTTAGACCTTCAACCGTGTAATGCCGGATCACCATGGTGATGATACTGGTACTGGGGAGGAGGATGAATCTGTGGAGCGTGTAGGACGAGAGCTGCTTGAGGGTTCCATACATCCCCTTGAACTGTCTGAAATCTAACTGTCCCGTCATCCGCTTCGTTGACTAAGTTCATGGAGCGACATACGACGAGGTCCACTTTTCCCGACCATGGGCCGTTTTTAAAGGACCTCGGCATCCTAGGCACAAACTGTTTGAAGAGGCAGTAAATCAACCCTCCAAAAAGGATAGGAGTCGGGGGAGTGGCAAGTTGGTTCAAGTGCATGTTGCGAAGTAGCAGGTATGGAACGTCGAGGTTGATACGGTTGTGAATGGAATGGAGGACTAGTAGATCGCGCAACCCTACAACACCACCGCTGTCGTGTCTCTAGCACAGAGAGTAGCTGAGGACCCTGTGGATGTAACGGTAGAGAGGGTCCCTCAACATTGTGCTCTTTATTCGGCTCGGGTTGTAGTGTCCTTCTCTAATTTGAGCCCAAGAAGCTTGGCATTGATCTTCTGGAATTTCGCAGAGGCCATCAGTGTTCTATTCCTCTCTAGTATCCTCTTCCGAATATAACCCGATGATTGCCCCAAATTGTGCAATCGAAATTGAGTACACATCCCCTGCACAACGGAATTCTACCCCCTCATTGTCAAACGGATCCGCTCTTGTTTTGAAAGCAAACGTGCTGTAAAATTCCATGTTGTATTCATGCACGGAGTGAAGCCGAGTGCAAAGAGCTGCTCGTAGTGAGCCGGTAACAACGTTGTTGAAGCGGCCTATTTGTCCTACTGCTTCTAGAGTATCCAAGCAAACTTGACGGGGATTTTCTTCGGGCCTGGTCTTGAGCACCTCATAACGCGCTTGAGTAGCCAACTCACTCGCCTTGAACCTGGTAAATTTCTTGACCATCTGAAAGAAAACACCAAAAAATTAGCACGAAACAGTAAAATTTTCGAAGAAAAATGAAAACAGTCAACCGAACACGACCCCGTGTTCAGCGGACACGCCCCATGTTCGCATGAAATTAGCTGGACACGCCCCCGTGCTCGTCGAGCACAACCCCGTGCTCAGGCGTCTGTTTCCCAAAAATTTGGTTTTTTGAGCCGGTCCCGAAAACTTGAAAATTTTTGGTCCACTAGGGGCGGTTTTCCCCAAAAATGAAACCCTAAGTGCCGTTTTCCCAAAACAAACCGTTTACCCCTTCAATTTCATCTTTTTTGGTTAAAAAACAAGGGTTTGTGGTTTTTGTGAGAAATCGTGTAAATCTACAAACAATACAAGTTGATTTACTTCCTATAACATGCATCTAAACTAATAGTAACAGATCTAAGCAAAAATTTGAGGTTTGATTCGGTTCAAGTTGAAGAACACTAGATTTTTCCCCAAATTTTTGATGTTAAACTACATGCAAGTGATTAATCTAACTAATTAAAGTGATAGAATCATACCTTGACGTTGTTAGAAGTTGGGGGAATGTTGAAATCTGCAGAAAATTTCGCCGGAACCAGAGAGTTCTTGGGGAAACGGGGAGTGTTAAAATGAGAAAATGAAAGAAAAAGGGGTTTTATCCCCGACAGTTGCGCGGACACGGCCCCGTGGGCGGGCAAAATAATTTTTTTTAAGTGCACGTGTGAATGCCCTGTTTCCCGAAGCATGGTTTTAGAAATCTTACCAATTTAGATGCTCTCCCGATGTTCGTAATTTACAAGATATGATGTTGATGCTTCAAACCTTCATTTCATTCTTCGGCCGCTTGTAGCGAGATTTCTTCCTCTTCGTCCTCAATAAATCCTTGATAAAGCTTTAGCCGTTGGCCATTGACTTTGAATGGGATTCCATTCCGAGATTTAATCTTGATTGCACCGTGTGGAAAAATGTGGGTGATGGAAAAAGGTCCCGACCAGCTAGACTTTAGTTTACCAGGAAATAATCAAAGTCGTGAATTAAACAATAGAAATTAATCTCCTACCCGAAATTCATTTGTGTTAATGTGTTTATCATGCAAAATTTTCATTCTTTCCTTATAAATTTCGGAGTTAGAATATGCGTGGTTCCTTAATTCGTCTAATTCATTTAATTGACAAAATCGATTTTTAGCGACTATTTCTAAGTCTAAGTTTACGTTTTTAATTGCCCAGTAGGCTTTGTGTGCTATTTCTACCGGCAAATGACAACTTTTTCCATAGACAAGCTTGTATGGGGTTGTACCTATTGTTGTTTTATATGCAATTTGAAAAGCCCATAAAGCATCGTCTAATTTATCAGCCCATTCCTTTTTATTTAACCCTACGGTTTTTTCAAGTATTCTTTTTAAACCTCGATTAGTCACTTCGACTTGCCCGTTTGT
The DNA here is from genome assembly GCA_030545235.1 of Helianthus tuberosus. Taxonomy (NCBI): domain Eukaryota; kingdom Viridiplantae; phylum Streptophyta; class Magnoliopsida; order Asterales; family Asteraceae; genus Helianthus; species Helianthus tuberosus. The sequence goes on along the minus strand of CM060379.1, from coordinate 29,855,090 downwards.
TTGAGGGTGATATGCCGTTGAGACCCGGTGATAGACCCCATACCTTGTTAGAATTTTTTCAAGTTAATGGTTACAAAAATGGGTGCCTCTATCACTTATTAATGCTTTTGGAGTTCCAAAACGAGAGAATAAGCGTTTCAGAAATCTTACCACAACCCTTCCATCGTTTGTTGGAAGTGCCTTGGCCTCGGCCCATTTAGACAAGTAATCTACTACCACAAGTATATATTGGTTTCCTTTTGACGGTGGGAAAGGTCCCATGAAGTCGAGTCCCCACACATAAAAAATTTCACAAACAAGAATGCCATTTTGTGGCATTTCGTTTTTGGAAGAAATATTACCTGATCTTTGGCAAGCGACACATGTCATGATAAGACTTTGGACGTGTTTTTAAATGGTTGGCCAATAAAATCCTAAATCAAATACCTTTCGTCCGGTACTAGCGGCGCCATGATGTCCTCCGTATGGACCTTCATGACAATGGCGGAGAATTCTCCATGCTTCACTACCATGTACGCATCGACGGATGAGTTGGTCGGCACACATTTTGAAAAGATAAGGATCTTCCCAAAAATAATGCTTTACATTGGCAAATAATTTTTTTCTTTGATGATGTGACCATCCTTTTGTGACTATACCGCTAGCTAAGTAGTTAGCATAGTCGGCGTACCATGGTTCTTCTCGGTATTCCACCATTTCTAGGAATTCCATTGGGAATTTTTCATTGAATAGCTCGTCCCTAGTTGCCTCCAAAGCTGGGTCTTCCAAGCATGAAAGATGATCTGCCGCGGTGTTTTCTGCTCCTCTTTTGTCTTTTATTTCGATGTCGAACTCTTGGAGGAGTAGAATCCACCGAATCAAACGGGGTTTAGCATCCTGTTTCTTAAAGAGATATCGAATGGCTGCATGGTCTGTATAAACTATCGTTTTAGAAAGAACAAGATAAGAACAAAATTTATCAAAAGCAAATACCATAGCTAGTAATTCTTTTTCTGTTGTTGTGTAATTTTCTGGTGCATCATTACGTGTTTTACTAGCGTAATAAATTAGGTGAAAATGCTTATCTTTCCGTTGTCCCAAGACAGCTCCAACTGCAAAGTCAGTTGCATCACACATGATTTCGAAAGGTAATTTCCAATCAGGCGCTATCATGATAGGTGCATTGACTAGCATTTCTTTTAGTCTTAGAAATGCTTGGTTGCAATCCTTGTCAAAGATGAAAGGAGCATCTTTTTCAAGTAATTTTTTTAGAGGTCTTGAGATTTTTGGAAAGTCTTTGATAAACCGCCTATAAAATCCGGCATGCCCAAGGAAACTTCTGATAGCTCTAACGGAGGATGGGGGTGGTAATCGAGAAATAGTGTCTATTTTTGCTTGATCAACCTCCATTCTTTCGCTTGAGATTTTATGACCGTGTACTATTCCCTCCGTTACCATGAAATGGCATTTTTCCCAGTTAAGGGCGAGGTTAGTTTCCTCACATCGGGATAGCATTCATTCAAGGTTATCGAGGCATTGGTCGTATGAATCTCCAAAGATAGAAAAGTCGTCCATGAAGACTTCCATTGTCTTTTCTATCATATCATGGAAGATGGCCACCATGCAACGTTGAAAGGTTGCGGGGGCATTACATAGACTAAAAGGCATGCGTCGATAAGCAAAAGTTCCATAGGGACATGTGAATGTTGTCTTCTCTTGGTCTTCGGGTGCTATCGGTATTTGAAAGTAACATGAAAAACCATCTAAGAAACAATAAAATTTGTGACCGTATAATCTTTCTAACATTTGATCAACAAAAGGTAAAGGAAAGTGATCTTTCCTTGTTGCCTCATTTAATCAACAATAATCTATACGTACTCTCCATCCTGTGAAGGTTCTTGTTGGTATTAATTCATTTTTCTCGTTAGTTACTACTGTCATACCTCCTTTCTTTGGAACTACTTGGACGGGACTTACCCAAGGACTATCAGAGATTGGGTAAATGAGTCCGGCATCAAGTAATTAGATGACTTCGTTTTTAACCACTTCTTGGACGTTTGGATTTACTCTACGTTGTGGTTGTATTACCGATTTGTAGTCATCATTCATTAAAATTTTGTGCGTGCACATGGAAGGACTTATTCCTTTAATATCTACAAGCTTCCAAGCGATCGCGTTTTTGTGTTTTTTCAAAAGCGTGATTAATTTTTCTTTTTCTAAACTAGTTAATTTTGACGAAATAATTACAGGTGATTTACCGTCTTTGTCGAGAAAAGCAAATTCCAAACCTTTTGGAAGTTCTTTGAGCTCAAGATGTGGGTCTTTAGGAGACTCCTTATTTGGTTGCTCATTTCGGTCAAGAACCAAAAAGGTTTGTTCTATGGCGACCTCTTCTTCAACAAAGTGGTCAATTTCTTCTCTTGTATCGGGTGGTTCATCTTCATCTTCAATTAGGGGGTCATCATTGCCGAATGGATATTTCATTAAACGCTCAAGATCGACACTTTTTTAATGCCCCTAATTGAATGGGTAGATTGTTATATTTCCGATTTTTCAAAGCTTCGCAGGTCTTTACAAAAGTTCGTCCCAACACTAGTGGAGCGTCATCAAGGATGACAAAGTCGGTTGGGATCACCATTTGATTGGTTTGGACCAACACATCCTCAACTATCCCAATTGATTGTATTGTTTTCCGATTAGATAGAAAAACAGGAATTTGAAGTGGAGAAAAATCACCAATACTTAATTTTTCGAAAATGTAGTTTGGCATTATATTAACACAAAGATCTTTATCAATTGTAATATTACTAATAAAGGAATTTTGAAAAAAAGAACATTGAACCGGTGTAATGTTAATTTCAAATGGATCTTCTTTTATTAGCGTGGTTTGATCATTTGTTAACTTAACGCTTACCGTTTCGTCAATTTTAGTGTTAGTGTTTAACTCTTTTAAAAACTTAGCATGAGTGGGAACTAAACAATGATTTTCGAAAGAAGGTGATAGGAGATTAATATCTTTAAAATTAGACACTTCTTGAATTTTAACGTTGTTGGACTCACATTTTTCGTTGTTTAACTCATGCGTCGGTTTTTCACTTACTTGTTCTTCCATTTTTACCTCTTCAACTATCTCTTCTTTATTACAAGTTAATTCTTCCCTTGCGCGGGACTCCTTTTCCCTTGCGCGGGCTTCTATTATGTAGCACTCGATAGTTTTAAGGTGTTCTATTATCTTATCGGTTATAGGTGTGATAGAATAAGGATCTTCAAAGATTGAATTCGGAGGTTCGATCCTTGGTTCCTCATGATACTCATACGAGGTAGATGGTTCACACCATTGTTCCTCATTATAAGTATATGAAGTGGACGGCTCATACCTGGGCTCCTCATAGTGGTAGTTGTAATCTCCTATGTATTGATCCATAAGAATCACTCAGCAGACCACAACAGAGTCTCGGGACCAGAAAACAAAAATAAAAATGGAAACAGAGGCTAGACACGGCCCCGTGTTCAGTGAGCATGGCCCCGTGTTCAGGTTCTGTATCTGGGCGTTTTAATAAATGTGACTGGTTTTGTGCAGCACGGGGGCGTGTTCGGTGAGCACGGCCCCGTGTTCATACTCTGTATCTAGGAGTTTGTAAAAAAAAGGCGCAGCACGGCCCCGTGTTCAGTGAACACGGCCCCGATGCGTGCGTGCGGTTTTAAAAAGGTTTTGAAAAACTGATTAGGCTGTCGATTTTAAGCTTTCTTAAAATCCTTGTGTCCCCGGCAACGGCACCAAAAACTTGGTGTGCGTTAGGTGTGATATGTTTTTATGTATATTTTAAGCCCTTTTTAACATTTTAGTCAAGTTTTAAATTTATAAAACACGATATTTTACTAACACTAAACACACATATGGGCAAGTGCACCCATCGGGAGTGTAGTATAGCGTTGGTAAGATAGCGAGGTCGTCCAAGGATACAAGGGCTTTTAATACCGGTTTATCCTTAACGTCTAATCAAATCAAAAAATTTAGAAAAAGTTTTAAACATGAAAATAAAAACTAAAAATGCTGAAAAATAAAATAAAATAAAAACAGATAGACAAGATGAATCACTTGGATCCGACTCGCCTTTAGTGTAACCTTTCATGTTTTCCACACTTTTGCACTTTTTAAGAGATTATCTTAGTTATAGTAGTAGGCCCCTCTTTTGAAGGTGACGTTACCCTCAACCCAGTAGTTTGAGTAAGCAAGAATACAATCCTAAAGGGTTGGAATATTGGAAGATAATTAATTAAGTTATTAATGCGTAATGTGGTAGGCCCCTCTTTTGAAGGTGACGTTACCCTCGGCTAAGTGGTTTACATATGAGGGGGTCAAGCCATTTGCACCCCCGCCATCCAATACCAGTGGGTATTGAAGGAGGTCCTAGTAAGCTTGACCCAGGTCCTTGCAGGATCTATACACTGAACAAGGCAAGAACCTTACCAAACCATTCCCTTAACCCCTGACCAGTTAGCCAACATATCTCTATATAGACCGTAGAGATATGAATGGTGTAAATCTTTTATTTTATATAGACAGTAAAATAACGCCAAGATACCACAGACAAATGATAAGGAAGTTTCACATTCAACATAAGAAACTAGTTATTAAAGTAATTAATACAAAACCAAATAAAAAGTGCGAAAAGATTAAAAAACAAAAGTATTACACTAAATGCTTGTCTTCACCAAGTGATGTAAGAGACTTAGGCAAACATGGCCTTTGATTGTCAAGAACTCTTACTATCAGTCTTGGATCCCGAGATTACTGCACACACTCTATAATGGATGATGGATGATGGTGGTGGATGTAGGTTGCGATGGTGGTAGAGTGTGGGTGAAGTGTGAGAGAGGTGGTTTGCTAAGGGATGCCTTTGAAGTGAACCAAACACCTCTATTTATAGCCTGCACAGAAGCCCGGACACGGCCCCGTGTCCATCTACTTTCTCTTTCTTCATTAAATGCATTTTGTCTGTATTAGCTTCACACGCCCCTGTGTCTGCTGGGCACGGGCCCGTGTGCGGAAGCGTATCTGTACTATCAAGATTTGCTTAGATTCTGCGAATCTTAGCATTGACCACGGTCGTGTTGGCTGGGCACGCCCCCGTGTCGGGAAATAGAAGCTTCTACAACTTTGTCTTTTCTGCAGACACCTGAGCACGCCCCCGTGTCCGCTGGGCATCCTCAATCAGATTAGTTTCACATTCTTTCCTTTTTCTTTCATCATGCGTTGATATGCCTCAACGAGGTGTTTAGGGGTGTGACATGTGTGGGACCAACGATTTGACAACCCACATTTATAACAAATGTTGCTTTGGTTCCCGATACTTTCCCTTTCGAAGGTCGCCTCGTATTGTGTCGACTCGACTCACCACCGCTATTTCAACCTCTGTTGGGGCCGCGACCTCTACCTCTACCTCGTCCGCTTTGATAATTGGCCACATTCGCTTAAGGGAATGGGCTTGCACCGGCAGGTCGCGATTGATGATTTTGTAGTAGGAGCTTGTTGTTTTGCTTCACGACCAGAAGACATAATATCAATTCAGAATACTTAGTAAATTGATGTTCCCTGTATTGTTGTGACAGGAGCATATTTGAGGCATGGAACGTTGAGAAAGTTTTTTCAAGCATGTCTTCATCGGTAATTTTCTCACCACATAATTTAAGTTCAGGGGTAATGTGGAACATGGTAGAATTATACTCACTGTCGGTCTTAAAATCCTGTAATCGTAAATGAAGCCATTCATAGCGGGCTTTGGGGTGTAAGACCAACTTCTGGTTGTCAAAACGTTCTTTGATGTTTGTTCATAATTCAAGAGGGTCCTTAACAGTTAGATATTCCCGCTTTAGATCTTCATGAAGATGATGGCGGAGGAATATAATAGCTTTCGCTTTATCTTGAGGTGAGGTCTGATTATCAGCATTAATTGTCTCCCCCAAATTATTTGCCGTCAAACGGATTTTAGCATCAAGAGTCCATGGGAGGTAGTTGTTACTCGAGATGTCAAGTGCAGTGAATTCAAGTTTTGATAAGTTCGACATTTTTATCTACGAAGGAAAGATTCATGCATTTAAAACGAGCCAATGTATAATATAGGAGAATTTCAGGTTCATTTTTTAGTTAGAACTTCATGTTCTAAAGTTGAATCGATGTTTTTATATAAGTGTGATATAAATCCAACCACTTCACCTACTTCATTGTTCAATAAATGATTATAGATATGTCAATTGTACAAACTTTTATACTTATCTTCTCGATTTTTTTTATTTTTTATATCAAAACCATTATAATGTTAACATGACATAAATTATGATTTAACTTTACATGAAATGTAGTGAAAATATTAAAATGAATTGCTAGTATATATCAAAACATTTTTCAAAAATAACTTATTCTGCCTTATCTTAATGCATCTAGTTTTAGAAATTGCAAAAGTTATTTGTTTGGATAACAGCTGTCACGCATATTACATTTATTTAAGTGATTTATTTAAAGAATGGATCACTCATCTCTATTCCCACAATCGCGTATTTCCAAAAGAACCACAAACAGTGGTCTTCAACAACCGTTCAGAACAACCGCCGGTTAACCATTCCAACCTAAGAGAGTAACCGTCCTCTCCGGTGAAGGTTAAGCAGCTGGAGATCAGAGGGACCGCGTCGTCGCTGCCAGTGAATGTACCGGACTAGTCGAAGATCCGGAAGGAAGATTTTCGTCGGAGAATAAAACGACGTCGCTTCGAATTCAGATCTACTGTGACAACTCGGAACTCCAAGGTCCTTTACGTACATACTACTTCTGGTCACGTTCTGTCATACGTTGTAATTGAGTATTAGTTATGTGAGACTCTAATAAAAGATGATTGTTTGCGTGAAACTTTTATATAGCAAAGTAATGGTATTTGTGAACCTATTCGCTAAATCGTACACCTCCTGCTTGGGCCGAGCCCCCCATTTGGGTCCTTGGTCGCTCACGGCCCCATAACCGCAAGCCCAAAACAAAGCCAGTAGATGGGCCTGGCTCATCTATGTGCATACCCCCTTAAGTTTGTGAAAGACCTCCATAATCTAACTTAATCAAAAGATTTGCAAACCCCAACACTCCTCTCCTCCTTCCTTGGCGTCAACGACGATACCCCCTCCTCTCGAAGCTCTCTTCCTGTTCAAGCATCACCTTTCCCTCATTCTTGTGTGCAACCCTAATGCTTCCGGTTAGTATGATTTACCCCCGGATTGATTTATATTCATTGCTAATCTTGATTATGTATTTACATGTTTAGTGATATTGGTACATGATATAGGGTTGTTGTGATTAAATGTAATATGATTGATCATTGACATGTGTTTCACAATGGGGATGGGTGATGAACAAGGATTGTTTGGTGACTAGTGGTGATATAGTGAAGTGATTATGAACCTGAAATCATTTAGAATGTTAAATGATGAATTTATGTTATATGATGATATTGATTCGATAATTGTGATAAGTATAACGGCACGATATGAATTCATTGAAACGGGTTGTTGCCTTGAGTTCGATCCGAATATGCATGATAAATATGTGATAGTTAATGTTCTTGGATTGGTAATGATTAGGGTTCTTGTGAATAGTCAGTATGTAACAGTTTTGATCTTGCAAATGTTTGGAACTAATTGGGGAATATGTTTACGGCAATTAAGGGGAGGGTTGACTAGGTTAGTCGCACAAGATAGTGTTGATCGCACAACCCCACTACGATCGCACATCTGGATTGGGTCGCACAAGACCCTCTTTGACCGATCGCACAACTGGGCCGAGGTATTATTTTGGGCCGCATAACAGTGGGGCGGGCTTTAGGTACTGTTGGCCCAATCCGCTGCCTAGTAGCACAACAACAGTTGGATCGCACAAGTCCAACCCAGTTGGACAAGTAGAATAGCTGGGCTGAACCTTTAATTGGGTCGCGTACTGACCCACACACCAGGTACCAGTCGCACAAGCCAAGCCAATCGCACAAGGCAGCCCAATCGCACAAGGCAGTCTAATCGCACAATGCGATGTTGGGTCGTGGTATTTGGGCCGAACACATGACCTTAGAAAGATATGTAATCATTTGGGCCTTGTGCACAACTGGACCGTACTTCATAATATGCATATTTTGACTGTCAATCTGTTATGTGATAATTAGAAATAGTAACATGAATATGTATTTGGTTTAGACGTTACAATGAGCTATGTGACGACGTTTATTATCTGTTCTAGTATGTGATTTGATTGTATGACGAAACTGATCACTGTGGTAACCATACTAGGATTGATTGACTAAGTGTGAACATGTTATTAGTCTTACCGAGCAAACCAAAGGTGAGTTCAGTTCTCTCAATACAAGCATGCGTCTGGTGGGGACAATCAAACAAGCAAAGAAACAAACGGATTTTCACAAACCCATATCCTTGTAGGGGATATGAGGCGGTTTTTAGTAAATGTTGATGTTGGATAATACACTCACTTTCTATCACTTAAGTCCCATCATACTACCGAACTAGTTGCTTGTAGGGCAACGGGGTTATTAGTTGATAGCGCTATTAGGTTTGGCACCCTCACGACGACCTGGATAGGACGGGCGTGAACTAATAACTTTAAAATCATGACCAATGTTTGATAGAGCATTGGAGAAGGGAAAAAGGGAGCCGTCTGTGGTATCGAGTTATTATCAACATAATATAAATCAACACTTGGTAACAAACGGTTAAACAAACTGTGAACTCACCAGCTTTCGCTGATACACTTTTCTGCATGCCTGCAGGTCCTTAGGTACACTATCATGGAACTTGTTGTCTGGGAAGCTGGAGTGGTCATGGGTCGTGGCAATTGGAACTCTCCTTGATGTTGCTTTGTTTTTTAACATTATCATTAAACTTATTGAATGAACTATTATGCTTCCGCTGAACATGTTTAGTTTTCCTAAACTAGTGTTTGAGTTATACTATTTTATTTAATGGAAAGTTCTATTTTATTTATGGTTCAATGTGAATAGTGGCTAGATCATGGTATGCCACACGCCTCGGGGGGTTTTCCGCTTGTGGTATTTTTGGGGGTGTGACAGTTTGGTATCAGAGCCATTGGTTATAGTGAACTAGGTTTTAAAACGTTTTCATAAAACCAGACTATAACCAAACAGTATCGAAAACGACCATGACACTCAGCTCCAGATTGCAAGGTTTGTCCTCTGTTTACTTTATGCATTACTTACCTAATATACACACACCCACGACTTGCATGAAACTACATACTAGACACTATGATGTGATTACATGTGCTGCTTGTTTAAGTAATACTTGATAGTGTGACACTACCCTCTGACTATTAAAATCCCTAGTTTTGTGACGTCTTTCGTTTTGCTATTCGAATGTGGGGAAGCTTTTAGCACGAGTTAAGAGGCACTGAGATAAGCATGCAAATTGCCTTATTATTTTGGGTGCACACATAATAATAATGTGGGGTGCATGTGAGTCCCAGTGAGGCTTAATAAGTGTGAAAGGGGTTCTGTTCCCTTACCTGATGTAGTAATAGAGTTCCTCAATCTATGAAAGTTATAGAGATAATTGTCTTCTACTCGATGGCGATCCTTATCTCTTCCACTCTTCTTATATAGAATCATGAGCGGACGAGGCGGACGTAACAGTGGACGTGGAGGTGGCCGCGGCGGCGGACGTGGCAACATTGTCATGACTCAAGCAGAGTTGACTGATCTAATTAACACGCGTGTGGCTGAGGCTTTGGCAGCTCAGCAAGCTGGTACGATACATACCGGACAAAGCATAGTCCTCGGACATTTTACTCGATTCATATTCGTGCGTACTTTCTTTTTTTTTTGTTTTAGGTCAACCTGCGAACCAAAACCAGAACAATCCACATGTGTGTACGTTCAAAACGTTCATGGATTGCAAGCCTCAAACTTTTAGTGGAACTGAGGGTCCCGTGGGACTGCTTCGTTGGTTCGAAAAAGCCGAATCTGTTTTTGCTATGTGTAACTGTCTAGTTGGGGACAAGGTGAAGTTTTCTTCAAGCACCTTGGAGGACACCGCCCTGACTTGGTGGAATGCTCAGGTGCAAATGCTGGGCATTGAAATGGCAAACGCGACTACTTGGGACGATTTCAAGGAGCTAATACGGGAGGAGTACTGCCCTCGTGAGGAAATTCAAAAATTGGAAAATGAGTACTATAACTTGAAGATGGTGGGGTCTGAGATCGAGGCTTATACGAAACGGTCTCACGAGTTGACGAACATGTGTCCTAATCTATCCCGACCGCCTCATCGCAGAATCGAACTCTACATCAAAGGATTGGCACCCCAATTCAAGGGTTTATTCACGATAACAAATATCGATAACCTGCCACGAATCATCAGACTGGCTCATCAGATCACTGATCAGGAGGTGGAGTGTGGCTCGCTGCCACCCCGTGTTACTGCTACTACTGCTGCCACTACTACCCCCACCACTGACAACAAGCGTAAATGGAACGATACAGACAAGGCGGCTAACTCGAACCAGTCGCAAAAGAAGCCTGACAACAACACCAGTCGCAGTTTCAATCAGTCATCTTCAGTCAATCAGAATCAGAACAACAGTCAAACTTCGGGCTCTTATGCGGGGAAACAGCCGAAGTGCAACAAGTGTGGTTTTCACCACTATGGCTCGTGCAACCGAGCATGTCAAAGGTGTGACAAGGTGGGTCACATGGCGAAAGATTGTAGAGCTCCACATCCAAAGCAACAACAGCAACAGAGGTAGCAACCCCAGCAGAATCGGGGTAATCAAAGGGGATGTTACCAATGCGGCAATGAAGGGCACTTAAAGAAGGATTGCCCACAATTGAATCAAAACGCTAACAACAACAACAACGGTGGAAACAATAATCATCACAACAGTAACAACAATGCGGGAAATAACAACAATGGGAATAACGGTGGGAATGGCGCTCGTGGGAGAGTGTTTACTATTGGAGCTGGTGATGCAAGGAACGATGGCAAGGTCGTGACCGGCATGTTCTTTGTCAATGGTATTGTTGCATCTGTGTTATTCGACACTAGTGCCTACTGGAGTTATATGTCTTTGGGGTTCAGTCGTCAGCTAGTGTTAACTCCAACACCTCTCGAGGTCAAACACATAGTAGAATTGGCTGACGGGAAGTCAATTGAAGCCTCACACGTTCTCTTAGGGTACAAACTTGATCTCTTGGGTCAAGTGTTCGACATTGACCTCCTTCCCGTCACACTTGGTTGCTTTGATATAGTTGTTGGTATGGATTGGTTGTCAAAACACCAAGTCGATATACTTTGCAAGGAGAAAATCGTGCGTATACCTCTCCCTAGTGGGGAATCGTTGTCTGTCCAGGGTCATCGAAGTGGTGCAATCGTCAGCATCATTTCATCCATGAAAGCCCAGAAGTGTTTACGGAAGGGCTATCCTGCTATTCTTGCGCTTGTTGCTGATACTCGGCCTGAAGAGAAAAGAATTGAGGATCTACCAGTTGTTCATGAGTCTCCTGACGTTTTTCCCGAGGAACTTCCAGGTTTACCTCCACACCGTCAGGTGGAGTTTCAAATTGATCTTACACCAAGAGCAGCTCCGATTTCCCGTGCACCTTATCGTCTTGCACCTGGAAAGTTGCAAGAACTGTCTAATCAACTTCAAGAGCTGTAGGATAGAGGCTTTATTCGACCCAGTTCTTCGCCCTGGGGAGCACCAGTACTGTTTGTGAAGAAGAAGGATGGATCTTTCCGCATGTGTATTGACTACCGTGAACTCAACAAGGTGACAGTCAAGAATCGTTATCCCTTACCTCACATTAATGACCTATTTGACCAGTTGCAAGGGTCAAGCTTCTACTCAAAGATTGATCTAAGGTCGAGTTATCATCAGATGAGAGTCCGAGAAGAGGACGTTCCCAAAACAGCCTTCAGAAGACGGTATGGCCATTACGAGTTCCTGGTCATGCCATTCGGGTTAACCAACGCACCAGCGGTATTCATGGATCTCATGAACCGCGTATGTAAACCATACCTTGACGAGTTTTTTCATCGTGTTTATCGATGACATTCTGATCTATTCTAAGAGCAAGGAGGACCACGAACGACACTTGCGTCTTATCTTGGAGCTCCTGAGGAAGGAGCTACATAGTCAACGAGTTGGGAATATACGTGGATCCCGCTAAAATCGACTCTATCAGGAATTGGGCAGCGCCAAAGAATCCTTCGGAGGTGCGAAAATTCATGGGTCTCGCTGGGTAGTATCGTAGATTCATTGAGGGATTTTCAAAGGTCGCTCAACCTCTCACCGCTCTGACACAGAAAGGTGTAGTGTATTCTTGGGGGACAAAATAGGAAGACGCCTTCCAGCTTCTGAAGCAAAAACTCTGGAGTGCACCGATTCTGTCTTTATCTGAGGGTACCGAGGATTTCGCGGTGTACTATGACGCCTCTATTCACGGTCTCGGTTGTGTGCTGATGCAACGTGAGAAAGTGATAGCTTACGCCTCTCGACAGTTGAAGGTCCATGAAAAGAGTTACACGACTCACGACTTAGAGTTGGGGGGCCGTGGTGTTTGTGCTTAAAATCTGGAGGCATTACTTGTACGGTACAAAATGCACTATTTATACCGACCACAAGAGCCTTCAGCATATATTTGACCAGAATGAGTTGAACATGCGATAGCGTCGCTGGGTAGAACTCTTAAACGATTATGACTCTGCAATCAAATACCATCCATGCAAAGCTAACGTTGTAGCTGACGCCCTTAGTCGCAAGAAGACGAAACCTAAACGCGTCCGAGCCTTGCAGCTCACCATCCACTCTAACCTACCTGACCAGATTCGTTCTGCTCAGACTGAAGCACTAAAGGACGAGAACCTTAAAGCCGAAGCCATGCGAGGCTTGGAGAAGAAACTTGTTGAAAGATCTGATGGTATTCGTTATTTCATGGAGCGAATATGAATCCCTTCATACGGAAACCTTAGAGAACTTGTGATAGGCGAAGCACACAAGTCACGCTACTCTGTTCACCCAAGTTCTGATAAGATGTATCAAGATCTAAAAGTCTTGTATTGGTGGCCGAAAATGAAAGCCCACATAGCGATGTATGTGAGCAAGTGCTTGACCTGTGCAAAAGTCAAAATAGAGTACCAAAAATCCTCTGGTTTGCTTCAGCAACCAGAAATACCTATGTGGAAATGGGAACAAATCGCCATGAATTTTGTAACGGGGCTACCTAGAACAAAAAACAGGAAATATACCATTTGGGTGATCGTCGACCGTCTTACGAAATCACCACACTTCCTCGCAATCAAGGAAACTGACAACTTTTCGCAGTTGGCTGGTATCTATCTAAAGGAGGTGGTTTCCAGGCACGGAGTGCCAACCTCCATTATCTCTGATCGTGATCTGAGTTTCATATCTGATTTGTGGCAAGCGATGCACAAATAATTTGGGTCACGTCTTGACATGAGCACTGCCTATCACCCTCAAACGGATGGTCAGAGTGAGCGAACCATCCAGACATCAGAAAACATGCTGCGGGCATGTGTTATCGATTTTGGTTAAGGTTGGGAGAGACACTTACCCTTGGTAGAGTTCTCTTACCATAACAACTACCACTCTAGTATCCAGGCAGCTCCGTTCGAGGCTTTATACGGACGAAAATGTCGATCTCCTCACTGTTGGGCTGAAGTGGGTGACAACCAAATCAGAGGTCCAGAACTTGTGCTCGAAACTTCTGAGAAGATTGTCCAAATCCGAAATCATATGGCGGCAGCGCGTGATCGCCAGAAAAGCTACGTGATAAGAATAGAAAACCTTTGGAGTCCGCTGTAGGTGATCGTATTATGTTAAAAGTCTCACCCTGGAAGGATGTGGTACGTTTCGGGAAGCACGGCAAACTCAACCCACGTTACGTAGGGCCATTCAAGATTTTGGAACGAATCGGTAAAGTGGCTTACAAACTTGAATTGCCTATCGAGTTGGGTAATGTCCACGACGTCTTCCATGTTACAAACCTAAAGAAGTGTTTGTCCGATGAAACACTTGTTGTACGGTTGCAAGAACTGAAAATTGATGACAAGTTACAGTTTGTCGAGTAACCTATTGAAATCATGGACCAGGAAGTCAAGGTTCGTAAACACAGTCGAATCCCAATCGTGAGAGTTCGTTGGAACTCAAGACGTGGACCGGAGTTCACGTGGGAATGCGAGGATCAAATGAAGCTCAAGTATCCTCAACTATTCAAAACTGCTGAGTCAAATCCTGATGCAACTAGTGAATTTCGGGACGAAATTCCCTTTCAAGTTGGGGATGATGTGGCACCGAGGAAAATCCATAAGCCATCCTGACTTACCAATCGTGATCACCCATTCGAGACTGCTTATCAAATTTCGGGACGAAATTTCTTTCAAGTTGGGGATGATGTGACAACTCGGAACTCCAAGGTCCTTTACGTACATACTACTTCTAGTCACGTTCTATCATACATTGTAATTGACTATTAGTTATGTGTGACTCTAATAAAAGATGATTGTTTGCGTGAAACTTTTATATTGCAAAGTAATGGTATTTTTGAACCTAGTCGCTAAATCGTACACCTCCTGCTTAGGCCGAGCCCCCCATTTGGGTCCTTGGTTGCTCACGGCCCCATAACCGCAAGCCCAAAACGAAGCCAATAGATGGGCCCGGCTCATCTAAGCTCATACCCCCCTTAACTTTGTGAAAGACCTCCATAAACTAACTTAATAAAAAGATTTGCAAACCCTAACACTCCTCTCCTCCTTCCTTGGCGTCAACGGCGATACCCCTCCTCTCGAAGCTCTCTTCCTGTTCAAAGATCACCTTTCCCTCATTCTTGTGTGCAACCCTAACGCTTCCGGTGTAAGACCCACATTGGAATTTACTCGATTACAACTTTAAATTACGCATTTTAATACAAAAAATGCGACTTTGCAAAAACTTAGTTGTAAGCGTTTACATAAATCACTTATAACAAAACAAAACCAGCTTTAACGCGGAAGCTTTATTTAACGTGTGTTCGGTTCTTGTTCGACGCTTGATCTTCATCCGGGACTTCATGTCATTCACCTATGATCAAAACCAACTTAAAAGTTAGTTTTGATAGTTAAATAACAAGCACAACAAGGTAAATGGGTCAAATAATCAAAATAAACAAAAATTTCAAGTTTTTACACCGTCTCCGCACGCCACGGCAAACCCCTTTGGCCGTGGCACGACGCCACGCCTCCAATTCGACATAATGTTTTGATATGCAGCTGCATATTCCCAGCCAACCTTAAGTTTACGGAAATGAGCATAACTCTTTCGTTATTCGTCCGTTTTACACAATTCTTTTTCCTACGTGATCGTAATTTAAGTCTCCATCATATGGAGTTAACATCTGACATCCGGATTAACAAAATTTTAGACTTTTAAGCCTTCGGCTTAAAAATACAATTAGGAACTTTTGACCCGTTCATGCATTTATCAAACAAACATGTTTGTTTGATCCCAATTTCACCTGAACCTTATCATCTAAATGTTGCCTATCATATTAGGTTCAATTCACGAGTTTATATACATTCTTAAACCCGTTTTTACTTAAATGCTTATTTTGACCCGTTAAGGGTATTTAAGCACTTTTCCGCATAATTCATGCTCGTTTATTTCTAGCATCTTATTTTCACATTATTTATCAAATGATCTTCCACCACAACTATAATTGGGGTGGATTTAACATGGCAATCATTATATTCTGAGTTTTACCCCTCAGATCGTTATTTTACGGCAAAGACTCTTATAGAGTCAAATGACCAAAGACTTACATTTTTCGCTTTTTATACTTATTCTAAGTATTTATTTAAACATACTACTTGTTTCCAAACAAACTTTAATGGTCGTTCGCTCGATTTATCTTACATGGGCGTTTTGGTCCATTTTAGCCTTTCATTTACGATGAAGGGCTTTTGGAAAGCATGTTTGGCCCAAAATCCCTTTATATTAAAGGTCATTAGGGTTTCAAAACACCATGACCATCATTTAAATCATTTGGTTTACTTATTTAATGTAACCGAATGTCTATAAACTTCATTTAACTCTCAATGAACCTCTAGTTCAAATTGAGTAGTTAACCTATTATACATACCTGACTCGGATCAATATATTGACCCGTTTCGATACCTTGCCTTAGTAGCCGCTAAGCAATAGCGATGTAAATATCCATTTGATATTTATTCTTATAATCATACAACTCGACAAACCAGTAGTCGATATTGTCAAAGGGTGATAATTTCACCTTTTGACCCATTTGGTCTAAATGACCGTGAATCTTTATGAGATGATATTTATTACCATCTTATCTATATGACTTGCTCCGGTTTACACTGTATAGTCGTTTTACTTATAAATCATTTATTGATTCTTTTGACCTATTATAACTTACGCTATAAAGTTTCTTTGACAAACTAACGGTTACTGTCAATAAGTGACCAAAATATCGTTTTACCCTTATTATTTGCATTGGTTTACCCTATGAGGTAACCACACGAAACTCATTATCTATTAGTCATTGCATGACCAAATCATCGTTTTATTCCTTTTTAACCATTAAACATGGTTTATTACCATTGTCTTTTGTTCCCAACCGCACATGTCGTGTCGGAACATCATAATTCAAACATGACTTTCTATTATTCATAACCTATAAAACCAATAGGTATTAAATAAAAGGTGTAAGCTTTGATTAACCTTGCATCCAAATTATGCTTTTCGTTCATTGCTGATTTGTTTGACCCGCTTCCTTCCCAAGCTTTCACCTAGCTCGTCAAGCGTCAAACTAGCATCATAAGTTGTAAGATGGTTAGACCAGTCATAATCATTCACGACTTTTCCATCCTACTACCTTTATGTCGAAATTATCATTCGATCATATCAAAGGTTATTTTGACTTTAAAAAGTCAAACTGCCTATTAACATAATTAATTACACGGAGTAGCTCAACTACTCGTTTAATTACTTGGTCAATTACCTGGTAAACATCATCTTTATGTTACCGTTTTAATCAAGTTCTTATCATCATATTTCACCGAATTAATACACAATGATATTAAACATCATTTAACATAAACCTATCATGAACTTTATCATATTATACTAAACTTATTTCATAGTAAGTTTGATTATAGACTCAAACATACAATTTGTTCAAGTATTTCCTGATTACTATCTTATATGATGATTCTAATCATAATTATATCATCATTTTCATCATATGATTAATACCCACTTATCCTAGTGTGGTAAATCATCAAATCATTCAAATTATAGCTTCATATGTATAAATTTCACTTACGGTTTGATTCCTAAGCAAGTATATATCACTAAATCAATCATAGCTTCAATAATTCATTAATAATTCGCGATTATAATGATTATCCAAATTTCACAACTTCACAAATCATCAAAATTCGACATACCTTATGATCCCCTAGCTTGGGTGATCAATAATTCACGTTCAATTGTGAATTTAAGCTTCGTTTGAGCCTTCAATTTGATGATTATGTTGAAACTAGGGTTTTAAAGCTCCTGGAGCTTCCTGGGTTCGATCACAGAACACAAACTAAGTGTGTGTGTTTTGTTTTAAGTTTATTTTATAATTAAATTTTCAAGTTTATCCACTTTGGCCCCTCATGTTTGGTTAGTTTATTAAGTAGGCCACAACCCGCTTAATTTCAATAACATTTCTTCTAATTAACGAGGTTAAACATTCCTAGTTAATTTAGTGGGTTTGGGGAATTATTGACTAAGTTTATTTTAAGTCCCGTTAACTCGGGCTGCTATAAACTTTATTTTTCTCAAAATCATTATTTTCCCTTTTTATTTAATATTAGGTTTAGTTATATAAATCCTAATATTTTCCAGGTTAATTTTACCACTAACGGTAATTTACCCGTCTTTTAGTATTAACGTGGTTTAATTACTAAACCCGTTTTCGGGGTGTTACAAGTCAATCCCCCTTAAAGAGGTTTCGTCCTCAAAACCTTTCATATATAGCTCATTGAGTTTTAAACTCAATGCATTTGACCCGAGTAATCCTTTAAGCATTACCCATACCTTAACCAATTGTTAATATTACCAGAAAAGCATGGTAATATATTTTTGGTTACAAAGCATATACGTATTTCATACGAAATAATACAACTCAAAACAACGTAATCTCTTTATTTCCATTAGTTTAGTTAACTTAGCGAAATCCATCGCTTTCATATTATCGAATTCCTTAGGAACTCGTTATTTTGACCCGTTTAAAGGTCTTTAGTGAAATCTTTCGCTTTTAGCGAAAAACTCTTTTGTTTGAATTGACTTCCCAATACTTCGCTTTGGTTGTCTCCTGATCCCTCCAGTAGGTAATCATTATTTTCTGTTAGTGAGGTCTCATATGCTGTCACTTTTATCTTGTATTTATATACTTTTGTTGTTTACTTGACCGAGTAACCAATTTGGCCACTTGATCATGTAAATCTATTGGTTTTGTTTATTCCACGCTATTCTCAAAGTTATTAGCGTATTAACCAATTTCTTAATTTGAATCTTGACCTTAACCGGTCTTACTAACTAGACTTATTAGTCCAGTTACTTTATACCCATCACTCAGGTTACAAAGTGATTACGTTTCACAATACTTCTCTTGACCGTGATCGCGTCACGTCATGTTTAGGTTTATTTCAACCTTTCTTTATCGACATTATTTCTTTTCAAAGATATCGTCTTGCACCTGTCAGTGTCAAGACCTGTATCTTTAATATTTACCATTTAAATTCATATCAGAATTTATATTTATAAAAACGTTATTTCTTACTAAAACTGAAGTTTTAGTTTAGCATCTTTTCTTTAACTTTTGTCAATTAACCCTACTAGGATATTGACAATTAAGAATTTATTCTTGTACAGTCTTTATTTTACGCGGGGATTCTCAACTGGTTCCCTCGCTTTGTCTAAGTAACCCGTAGGTTATATCACTTAGCCTCGTGGGCTATTTCTTTAGGCTTTTACCTTGTCAAGGCAAGGTCGTTGATAATTCATTTCTTTTTAATTTATGACCCCTAGGGTCATTTTGGTCCTGTAGACCTTTTCACTATTTATAACTCGAAGGTTATAATGATCCCGTAGATCATTTCTTACTCATGTCATTCTTAAAATATATATTTGGTGTCAAGGCACCTTGTTTATGTTTGGAAATCATTTGATTTCAAATTTAAGATCCGTTTACTTTGACTGCAGTTTGTGACTACAATCGTTTCACTTCAGACCTTTCTCCCAACTCTATGACTTCTTATGTTATTTATGCGTCAATTTGTATCATGCTCACCGTTATCCGATTTACATTTATTCGTATTTAATCATGTCCCATTACCGGCTCCTTAGTCTTTTAGTCATAACTCAGAATCCGAGTCCTTTGACTTTAAATCCGCGTTCCCATCTTTCGGTTTACGCATGTGTTTATTTTCCTACCCATCAACCGGGTGATTTTTACCGAAGTCATTATTAATGCAATCCTTTAGATATGCATCAAAACTTCGTTTTGACTTGTTTGGTTGTCTTAGCGAAATCCATCGTTTTATTTAACCAAACCTTTATTCCTTATGTAACCATGCTTGATGGTCTTATAATTTCTGAATGATGATTATCATCATCATCCTTTCTTTCCTGCGACCAAAGTAAATGACTTCGATCGTCTTGTTGTACGGGCAACACCTTTGTTTTTATGATCTCACGGGTCATTTATCCTTTGGTTTTACGTGCCCTTTTTGTCAACCATGGCTCTTTCATCCATTATGACTTATTTCACAATTTACTTGGGTCATCTATTTTTATACGCGCCATACATCGTTTTTATGGTTCCCTCAAAAACCATTTATACGATTATGCCCATAAGATTTCTTGACCCCAAGATTCTTTTAACTTTTTCATTCATCTCGACCTTACCACATTGAACATAATTGTGCTCATTATAATAAGCTCATGGTATCATGTGTTCACTACTTACTTGGCCAGAGTAAGCGATCAACATATAGTACACACGACCTTATTATAATTACACCTCAGGTCCCATGTAAGTAATCTCTCGATTTATTTAAATTGGTAAAATTTTATTTAATTTCCTATTAACAAATATTAGTTTTACCCATTTTATCTTTGAACATATACCATGTTCCTTTTTATAACCATTTCTACAATCACATTCGTTGATGTGATCATTACCTTTCTCAATTAATCTTTATTGAGAATACTTTCTTGGATGATTACTGTCGTCCAAGTTTATATTTAAACTAAATTCAGTTATTGTCTTATTATTCACGACTGTGAATAATGTATATCTCTACTGAATTTCTCTTGGAATTGTCATCCTGGATAGATAACCTATCCAGGTTTTCCAAGTTTCATATTCTATATGAAACTGTCATTCACTATGTGTTTGTTGCATATTTCTGTTTATGCTATAAGTCTAAGACGTGTACCTTGCAGATACTTGCCCTGATAAACTTTCCTTGTTGTTCGATCTCACATTCGAGATCGTTTCTTGATTCATGTCCTTAATATGTATGACTTACTTGTCATACTTCAGACCATATCTTCATCGTATCGATAGATCCTTAGGCTCTCATCATCTTCAGATGCAAGGATCCTTAAACCAGGGCTCTGATACCAACTTGTTAGTAACGTTAACATTAACATTAACAAGCACACGTATTATCATACAGGGCTTTCTACGACATGTGTTAACACACGTAATCCATTTAACTATATCGGTCTTTTATCGCTTTATTTGGGGTAACGTGTTTTACACGATAACCCTATGTGTTGTTTTCAACGCTTTACATGCTAGACCGTTAATGTATTAAATAACTTACCAGATTTTGCGGTCAAGCTTCGAACCGAACACCAATCTTTATCAAGAGCATAAGGTTTAAGTCCAAGCATAGTTCTTTCCCACCATTCTTGAATCTCTTAAACCAGGGCTCTGATACCAACTTGTAAGACCCACATTGGAAATTTACACAATTACAACTTTAAATTACGCATTTTAATAAAAAATTGCGACTTTACAAAAAACTTAGTTGTAAGCGTTTACATAAATTACTTATAACAAAACAAAACAAGATTTAACGCGGAAGCTTTATTTAACGTGTGTTTGGTTCTTATTCGATGCTTGATCTTCATCCGGGACTTCTCGTCATTCACCTATGATCAAAACCAACTTAAAAGTTAGTTTTGATAGTTAAATAACAAGCACAACAAGGTAAATGGGTCAAATAATCAAAATAAACAAAAATTTCAAGTTTTTATGCCGTCGTCGCGCGCCACGGCAAACTCCTTTGGCCGTCGCGCGACGCCACGCCTCCAATTCGACAGAATGTTTTGATATGCAGCTGCTTGTTCCCAGCCAACCTTAAGTTTACGGAAACGAGCATAACTCTTTCGTTAATCGTCCGTTTTACACAATTATTTTTCCTACGTGATCGTAATTTAATTCTCCATCATATGGAGTTAACATCCGACATCCGGATTAACAAAATTTTAGACTTTTAAGCCTTCGGCTTAAAAATACAAATAGGAACTTTTGACCCGTTCATGCATTTATCAAACAAACATGTTTGTTCGATCCCAATTTCACATGAACCTTATCATCTAAATGTTGCCTATCATATTAGGTTCAATTCAAGAGTTTTTGTACATTCTTAAACCCGTTTTTACTTAAATGCTTATTTTGACCCGTTAAGGGTATTTAAGCACTTTTCCGCATAATTCATGCTCGTTTATTTCTAGCATCTTATTTCCACATTATTTATCAAATGATCTTCCACCACAACTATAATTGGGGTGGATTTAACATGGCAATCATTATATTCCGAGTTTTACCCCTCGGATCGTTATTTTACGGCAAAGACTCTTATAGAGTCAAATGACCAAAGACCTACATTTTTCACTTTTTATACTTATTCCAAGTATTTATTTAAGCATACTTCTTGTTTTCAAACAACCTTTAATGGTCGTTCGCTCGATTTATCTTACAAGGGCGTTTTGGTCCATTTCAGCCTTTCATTTACGATGAAGGGCTTTTGGAAATCATGTTTGACCCCAAATCCCTCTTTTTAGCTATGATCTTATATTAAAGGTCATTAGGGTTTCAAAACACCATGACCATCATTTAAATCATTCAGTTTACTTATTTAAAGTAACCGAAAGTCTATTAACTTCATTTAACTCTCAATGAACCTCTAGTTCAAATTGAGTAGTTAACCTATTATACATACCTGACCCGGATCAATATATTGACCCGTTTCGATACCTTGCCTTAGTAGCCGCTAAGCAATAGCGATGTAAATATCCATTTGATATTTATTCTTATAATAATACAACTTGACAAACCATTAGTCGATATTGTCAAAGGGTGATAATTTCACCTTTTGACCCGTTTGGTGTAAATGACCGTGAATCTTTATGAGATGATATTTATTACCATCTTATCTATATGACTCGCTCCGGTTTACACCATATAGTCATTTTACTTATAAATCATTTATTGATTCTTTTGACCCATTATAACTTACGCTATAAAGTGTCTTTCACAAACTAACGGTTATTGTCAATAAGTAACCAAAATACCGTTTTACCCTTATTATTTGCATTGGTTTTCCCTATGAGGTAACCACATGAAACTCATTATCTATTAGTCATTGCATGACCAAATAATCGTTTTAGTCCTTTTTAACCATTAAACATGGTTTATTGCCATTGTCTTTTGTTCCGAACCGCACTTGTCGTGTCGGAACATCATAATTCAAACGTGACTTTCTATTATTCATAACCTATAAAACCAATAGGTATTAAATAAAAGGTGTAAGCTTTGACTTACCTTGCATCCAAATTACGCTTTTCATTCATTGCTGATTCGTTTGACTCGCTTCCTTCCCAAGCTTTCACCTAGCTCGTTAAGCGTCAAACTATCATCATAAGTTGTAAGATGGTAAGACTAGTCATAATCATTCATAACTATTCCATCCTACTGCCTTTATGTCGAAATTATCATTCGATCATATTAAAGGTTATTTTGACTTTAAAAAGTCAAACTGCCTATTCACATAATTAATTACACGGAGTAGCTCAACTACTCGTTTAATTACTTGGTCAATTACCCGGTAAACATCATCATTATGTTGCCGTTTTAATCAAGTTCTTATCATCATAATTCACCGAATTAATACACAATGCTATTAAACATCATTTAACATAAACCTATCATCAACTTTATCATATCATACTAAACTTATTTCATAGTAAGTATGATTATAGACTCAAACATACAATTTGTTCAAGTATTTCCTGATTACTATCTTATATGATGATTCTAATCATAATTATGTCATCATTTTCATCATATGATTAATACCCACTTATCTTAGTCTGGTAAATCATCAAATAATTCAAATTATAGCTTCATATGTATAAATTTCACTTAGGGTTTGATTCTAAGCAAGTATATATCACTAATTCAATCATAGCTTCAATAATTCATTCATAATTCGCGATTATGATGATTATCCAAATTTCACAACTTCACAAATCATCAAAATTCGACATACCTTATGATCCCCTAGCTTGGGTGATCAATAATTCACGTTCAATTGTGAATTTAAGCTTCGTTTGAGCCTTCAATTTGATGATTGTGTTGAAACTAGGGTTTTGAAGCTCCAGGAGCTTCCTGGGTTCGATCACAGAACCCACACTAAGTGTGTGTGTTTTGTTTTAAGTTTATTTTATAATTAAATTTTCAAGTTTATCCACTTTGGCCCCTCATGTTTGGTTAGTTTATTAAGTAGGCCACAACCCACTTAATTTCAATAACATTTCTTCTAATTAACTAGGTTAAACATTCCGAGTTAATTTAGTGGGTTTGGGGAATTTTTGACTAAGTTTATTTTAAGTCCCGTTAACTTGGGCTGCTATAAACTTTATTTTTCTCAAAAGCGTTCTTTTCCCTTTTTATTTAATATTAGGTTTACTTATATAAATCCTAATATTTTCTGGGTTAATTTTACCACTAACGGTAATTTACCCGTCTTTTAGTATTAACGTGGTTTAATTACCAAACCCGTTTTCAGGGTGTTACATCCGGTTAGTATGATTCACCCCTAGATTGATTTATATTCATTGCTAATCTTGATTATGTGTTTACATGTTTAGTGATATTGGTACATGATTTAGGGTTGTTGTGATTAAATGTAATATGATTGATCATTGACATGTGTTTCACGATGGGGATGGGTGATGAACAAGGATTGTTTGGTGACTAGTGGTGATATAGTGAAGTGATTATGAACCTGAAATCATTTAGAATGTTAAATGATGAATTTATGTTGTATGATGATATTGATTTGATAATTGTGATAAGTATGATGGCACGATATGAATTCATTGAAACGGGTTATTGCCTTGAGTTCGATCCGAATATGCATGATAAATATGAGATAGTTAATGTTCTTGGATTGGTAATGATTAGGGTTCTTGTGAATAGTCAATATGTAACTGTTTTGATCTTGCAACTATTTGGAAATAATTGGGGAATATGTTTACGGTAATTAAGTGGAGGGTTGACTAGGTTAGTCGCACAAGATAGTGCTTATTGCACAACCCTACTGCAATCGCACATCTGGATTGGGTCGCACAAGACCCTCTTTGACGGATCGCACAACTGGGCCGAGGTGTTATTTTGGGCCGCACAACAGTGGGGCGGGCTTTAGGTATTGTTGGGCCAATCCACTGCCTAGTCGCACAACAACTGTTGGATCGCACAAGTCCAACCCAGTCGCACAAGTAGAATAGCTGGGCTGAACCTTTAATTGGGCCACCTACTGACCCACACACCAGGTACCAGTCGCACAAGACAAGCCAATCGCACAAGGCAGCCCAATCGCACAAGGCAGTCCAATCGCTCAATGCGATGTTGGGCCATGGTATTTGGGCTGAACACATGACCTTAGAAAGATATGTAATCATTTGGGCCTTGTGCACAACTGGACCGCATTCATAATACACATATTTTGCCAGTCAATCTGTTATGTGATGATTAGAAATAGTAACATGAATATGTATTTGGTTTAGACGTTACTATGAGCTATGTGATGACGTTTATTATCTGTTCTAGTATGTGATTTGATTATATGACAAAACTGATCACTGTGGTAACCATACTAGGACTTGATTGACTAAGTGTGAACAAGTAATTAGTCTTACCGAGCAAATCAAAAGGTGAGTTCACTTCTCTTAATACAAGCATGCGTCCGGTGGGGACAATCAAACAGGCAAACAAACAAACGGATTTTCATAAACTCATATCCTTATAGGGGATATGAGGCGGTTTTCAGTAAATATTGATGTTGGATAATACACTCACTTTCTATCACTTAAGTCTCATCATACTACCAAACTAGTTGCTTGTAGGGCAACGAGGTTATTAGTTGATAGCGCTATTAGGTTTGGCACCCTCACGACGTACCAGGATAGGACGGGCGTGAACTAATAACTTTAAAATCATGACCAATGTTTGATAGAGCATTGGAGAAGGGCAAAAAGGAGTCGTCTGCGGTATCGAGTTATTATCAACATAATATAAATCAACACTTGGTAACAAATGGTTAAACAAACTGTGAACTCGCCAGCTTTCGCTGATACACTTTTCTGCGTGCTTGCAGGTCCTTAGGTACACTATCATGGAACTTGCTATCTGGGAAGCTGGAGTGGTCATGGGTTGTGGCAATTGGAACGCTCCTTGATGTTGCTTTGTTTTTTAACATTATCATTAAACTTACTGAACAAACTATTATGCTTCCGCTGAACATGTTTAGTTTTCCTAAACTAGTGTTTGAGTTATACTATTTTATTTAATGGAAAGTTCTATTTTATTTATGGTTCAATGTGATTAGTGGCTAAATCCTGGTACGTCACACGCCTCGCGGGGGTTTCTGCTTGTGGTATTTTTGGGGGTGTGACATCTACACCCGTTAATTGATGCTTTGGTTGAGTGTAATGCAGAAAATATGTGTGTGCGCAGCATCGGTTGACCGCCGGGGGAAGGTTTTCGGGTAAGATTGTCATGTGTGACGATAGGAATCGTCGTGTGTTTGAAAAAAATATAATTTAATTGTGTATTAGTTCGCTAATTGTTGTGTCCGGGTTGTTTCGAATCCGAAAAAAAAACCTTTCAACGAGATATAAGGTTTTGGTTTGATTTTCTCAAAGGTTTGAAACAACAAAGAAAGACTAACGGAAAAAGTGTGATTTTGATATTGTGTATTCGATTCTTAAAGACGTTAAATAGATTTTCATATTTTCGTTTTCGTTTCTATCCTAATGCATAAAAACAAGGCAGTCCTAATATGTTCTAAAGTCCAAAAGAAAAGTTGCAGAAAAATTGATAATGTACCCGGATTTGATGAACGGCAAATATCTGAATATTCCTGATGTTGAAAATTCAAGATGTTGAAGATTCCTGATGTACTCGTGCTGATAACGTGATAACAACCAAAGAGAAAATAGAGATAAACTGAATTATTATTCTTCATTCTATTCAACATTATAATATATAGATAAACATAACAATAAACCCTAAAGCCCATAAGTAATGGGTTGGACCAAAAATGTCTGGTTTATAACAATGAGACTTTTATGAAACAAAAAAAAGTATTTTGGTTTTTTAAGTACAAAAAAAAAAAAGTGAAAGGAATTTTATTTAGTTTTTTTTATGGAATTTGCTCTTAATGGAAAGCAACAAAAAAGTTTGGTGAAATTTTGCTATTAAAAGTAACTAACATGCATTCATCTAAATCATTCCAAACAAACAAAAGTTGCAGCATTTTCATACTAAAAAAAAACCACAATTTATGACTTACTTTTGTTTTCCCATT
The DNA here is from genome assembly GCA_030545235.1 of Helianthus tuberosus. Classification (NCBI taxonomy): domain Eukaryota; kingdom Viridiplantae; phylum Streptophyta; class Magnoliopsida; order Asterales; family Asteraceae; genus Helianthus; species Helianthus tuberosus. Next base: position 29,828,099 of record CM060379.1, on the reverse strand, counting down.
TTGTAACTATTTATTACATCATATCTAGAAACGATTTAATTCACTTATTACATCATAAAAGATTTCATGCATTTATTATATCATATTTTTTCTTCTTTTGGGAATACATTTATTACATCATATTCTAAGCAAGATCATTACTTTGGCAAAGGTGAATAAAAAACAAACTTTAATTTTTAAAGTGGATTTTCAAAAGGCGTATGACTCTGTTAATTGGAATTTCTTATTGGAGATTCTCAAAGGTATGAACTTTCCCAATCTTTGGAGAAATTGGATTAACGCTAGTCTTAGATCGGGGCAGTCATCTGTGCATTTTAATGGTTCACCCACAATGGAATTTCAATTATATAGGGGCCTTCGTCAAGGCGACCCAATTTCCCCTTTTCTTTTTGTTATAATGTTGGAAGCATTGAATGTTATTATGAGACGGGCGGTGAAGAAAGGTTTATTTAAGGGCATGGTCTTACTAAATGGGGGTCCTACCATCAGTCATCTTTTCTACGCGGTTGATGTGGTTTTTGTAGGAGAATGGTCTAAAGAAAATATCTTAAATCTTAATCGGATTTTAAGATGTTTTTATCTTTGTTCGGGATTAAAAGTTAATTTGGATAATAGTTGTATTTATGGGCCCTGGGTGTTGGAGGAGGAGACTATAGAACTGGCAAGGGCTGTTCATTGTAAGGCTGGTATGTTACCTTTCAATTTTCTTGGTCTCCTCATTGGAGCTAATATGAAACGAATCAAATTTTGGAAACCCATTGTTGGTAAGTTTAACTCCAAATTGTCGGGTTGGAAAACAAAAAAACTTATCTTTGGCGGGCAGAGTCATGTTGGCTAAAGCAGTTCTTGGGGCCCTTCCAAATTATTATTTTTCCTTATTTAAGGCTCCTAAGGTCGTGGTTAAGTCGCTTGAGAAGATTAGAAAGAATTTTGTGTGGGGTTCTAAGAATGGGAATAGAAACATAAAGTAGATTCGTTGGGGGAAGATGGTTAATCCGAAAAGCATTGGAGGTTGGGGATAGGGGATATTCGGAGTTTGAACTTGGCGCTTCCAGCTAAATGGTGGTGGAAATTCAAGGTTAATAACTGGGTTCTTTGGTCTCATGTTATTGAAGCGATTCACAAAGTCAAAAACGGGTACCATTCTTTCCCATTTAATAAAAGGATTGCAGGGATTTGGAAAGATATTGGTGCTATCGAAAAGGATTATTCCGCTTTGGGTATGTCACTAAATAAAAATTTAATTGGAGTGGTCAGTTCGGGTAAAAAACATTATTTTGGATTGATTCTTGGATTGGTGGAGGCCCACTTAAAAATCAATTCAAGATTTTGTTTGAATTATCACACCAGAAGGAAGCTGAAGTAAGTAAGTATATGGGTTTTGAAGGCAATTTTCATTGGAAGTGGTATTGGGAACGTGTCGCAACCCCCGACCCCTAATCACTTGGGAACGGGCGGCCGAGAACCAGTATCAGTGGTATCGGTGTTTATCAGTTTGGCAACGGAATTTACATCAGGACCGTAGTTAGGAAATATTTTATCAGAGTAAAATACCACATTTTTATAATAATAAACACTTGGAAAATTCCCAAGTTTCCATTACAAACAAATTTATAGAGATAAACCCTAATTTATTAAAATAAAACATCTTCTTTATTTAGGTAACTTTTATAGCCACTTTTCCAAGCCTTCAGTGCTCTCCAGCTGGCTTCTATTTGGCTTTCACATTTTGTTACCTGAAATGCGTTTAAAAACATTTGTCAGTGGGAAATACTGGTGAGTGAATCCCAATTTAATTAAAACAGGTTTTATCATTGTATAGTATTGAGGGCGATCTCGCAATTACATTTGTTTATAATTCTACTTTAATTACCACCCACGACACTGTCAATCCTGACTTGTGGTAATGTTACTACTCACAGTGTAGTAACAAATTTTGTATACAAAACCCCAACATACCGATGATAATTGTAGAATTACAAATATTCAATCACTGTTAATTATCATATAATATAATTGAGGTTTTGTAAAAACAGTTTACAAAAAGAAGGATTACTCACATTGCTATTTTAGGTTTTTTTTCCCTGTGATTTCCTGGTTATAATCTAATAAATTAAACAAGGCACATGCGTTAGTATAATAACCCAATTTACATTAGTTATACTCTCCTCGAGACAGAACTCCAACGACTACGTCGGGAAGAGCCTCGACAGCCGTTACGGAGCACTATATCAATCGGGCATCGTATCTAATACGTAACCGGGGGTTATAATACTTACAACGAGGCAGAGCTTCGCTAATTAGGGGGTATTATGCCCGATATTTTGTCTACGCTTCAGGAATTTAGAGAGAATTTCGAATGTTGAACGAGTTGGGACTGAAGGCCGATACCTTCCATTTATAGGGTCTGATCGACCTTCTCTCGCGCCCCGCGAAGGATACACAAGGGGCTTTCGCGCCCCACGAGATAGGTGTCGTAGGACTTAACCTTGTCTGGTCATAAGTGTAGGTTTTCCACGATCATGCCACGTGGCGGCTCTGGGGGCGGCCTTGTGGCCTAGTTGTCACGCCCCGCGAGCGACCATTGAATTTTCTTTTTATTTTATTTTTTTAAAATTAAAGGTATTCGGAACCGGTTTTCGTATACGGGGTGTATTTTGGGACGTATAGGGGTATTCTAATACTTTTAGGAGTGTCAGAAATATTTTAGGAGGGTTGTTATATCCTCCCCACCTTATTTTAGAACTCATACTCGAGGTCTACTGGAACAGGTGAGGATATTTCCTCTACGTTTCTGATACAAGCTCCCAAGTGTATTCTGGTCCTCTCTTGGAATCACATCTTACTTTGACTAGAATTAATCTCTTGTGTTTGAGATTCTTGACTTTCCTGTCTTCAATCTGTAGTGGCTTCTCTACGAACTTAAGCTTCTCATTTACCTCTATAGCTTTAAGAGGTACCACTAATGATTCATCGACTAAGCACTTTTTGAGATTACATACATGAAACACATCATGTATTCCTGCCATTTCGTTTGGCAGTTGTAGCTGATAAGCTACTGGTCCTATTCTTTTAATGGTCTCAAACGGTCCAATATACCTGGGGCATAGCTTTCTTCTTTTGATGAATCTAACTATTCCCTTCCACGGAGAAACTTTTAATAACACCTTGTCTCCTACCTGAAATTCCAATGGCTTTCGCCTGTTATCAGCATAACTCTTTTGTCGATCGCGTGCTGCTTTTAGTCTTTCCTTGACTTGGATAATCTTGTCTGTTGTTTCTTGTACTATCTCTGGTCCAGATAATTGCTTTTCTCCAATCTCTGCCCAAGAGACTGGAGTTCGGCACTTTCTTCCATAAAGTGCTTCAAATGGTGCAACATTGATACTGGTATGATAGTTGTTATTGTAGGAAAATTCTATTAATGGTAAATGATCGTCCCAATTTCCTCCGAAATCAATTACACAAGCTCTAAGCATATCTTCCATTGTCTGAATTGTCCTTTCGCTTTGTCCATCCGTTTGAGGATGATAACAGTGCTTAGATTTAGCTTGGTTTCCATTGCTTTTTGGAAACTTGTCCAAAAATGAGAAGTAAAACGGCTATCTCTATCAGACACAATAGATAAAGGAATTCCATGTAATGAAACTATTTCATTTACATATAACTTGGCTAATTGCTCCATACTGAAAGTTTCCTTCATCGGTAAGAAATGAGCAGACTTGGTTAACCTATCTACAATCACCCAGATTGTGTCATTACCTTTTCGTGTTTTGGGTAATTTGGTAACAAAATCCAATGTTATCAATTCCCATTTCCATATTGGCATTTCTAATTGCTGCAATAAACCTGAGGGTTTTTGATGTTCAGCTTTGACCTGTGAACAGGTTAGATATTTGGCAACATAAGCTGCTATATCCTTTTTCATTCCTATCCACCAGAAATTCTTTCTTAAGTCTTGATACATTTTATCACTTCCAGGATGTATCGTATACTTAGACTTATGGGCTTCTTCTAATATTCTGTGGCGTAGGTTTCCTTGTTTAGGTATCCAAATTCTTTTCTTATGGAATCTCCAAATTCCATCTGTTCCTTGTTCTAATTCCTTAATCATTCCTTTCAAATTTTCAGTATCGTCCTTGATTACTTATTCTTGTACGGCTCTAATTTGCTCGTTTAAATCTATCTGTAGATTTAATTTAAGAGAACGTACTCTTTTTGGCTTTTCATGATACTTTCGAATTAAAGTATCAGCTACTACGTTAGCCTTTCCTGCATGATACTGGATACTACAATCATAATCACGAAGAATTTCCATCCAACATCTCTTTCTCATATTTAACTCTTTTTGCCCAAAAATGTACCTCAAACTCTTATGATCTGTGAAGACTACAAATTTATTTCCATATAAATAGTGTCTCCAAATCTTAAGGGCAAAAATTATGGCTCTTAGTTCTAAATCATGGGTTGTATAATTCTCCTCATGATTCTTAAGTTCTCTAGAGGCATAGGCTATAACCTTTTGACGTTGCATCAACACACATCCATAACCTAACTTAGAAGCATCACAATAGACTACAAAGTCTTCAGTTCCTTCTAGTAACGTTAGTATGGGTGCGTTGGTTAATCTTTGCTTAAGAATTCTAAAGGCTTCTTCCTGTTTTGGTCCCCATTCAAACTTAACAGACTTGCAGGTCAGTTTTGTTAAGGGAATGGCTATTTTAGAAAATCTCGGATAAACCGTCTATAATAACCGGGCAATCCTAAGAAACTTCTAACCTCCATTGGTGATTCAGGGACTTTCTATTTAGTAATCGCCTCGATATTTATGGGATCTAGATGAATTCCTTCATGATTAACTAAATGTCCAAGAAATTGCATTTCTTCTAACCAAAATTCACATTTTGAAAATTTAGCATAAAGCTTTTCTTTTCTCAGCAAATTTAGGAGTGCATGCAGATGCGCTGCATGTTCCTCTTTACTCTTAGAGTAAATGAGAATATCATCTATAAAGACAATTATGAATTTATCCGGATATGGCTTACATATTCTGTTCATCATGTCCATAAATGCGGCTGGGGCATTGGTTAAACCAAATGGCATGACGGTAAATTCATAATGGCCATACCTTGTTCTGAAGGCAGTTTTAGGAATGTCCTCTTCCTGTACCTTTAATTGATGGTATCCTGAGCGTAAGTCGATCTTAGAAAAGAATCGAGCTCCTTGCAATTGATCAAACAGATCATCGATCCTCGGTAATAGGTATCGATTTTAAATCGTGACCTTGTTCAACTCTCGGTAATCAATGCACATACGCATTGATCCGTCTTTCTTTTTGACAAACAAGGTCGGTACTCCCCATGGGTTCGCACCAGAGTCAAATAATACTTTAACAAAAACATCATTAACTAAAAACGTACTGACAATCACGTCCGGAATCATCTTTGCTTCTTCGGCTGTCATAACAAATGCTCTAGCATTCTTAGTAGTCTTGTTGTTCATGGCTAGAGCTAGTTTCGGACAGTTCGGCTTGATATGTCCTTTTTCTCCACAGTTGAAACACACTCCATTACTGGGTTTCTTCCTACAATCTTCTTCCTTATGTCCAGGTATCTTGTAGTAGTTGCAGTAGGTGGAGCATCTTCCTGAATGCTTCCCACGTTCTTACAATAAGGTGCAGAAGTAGAACCTACATTCTTCCCACGTTGGAATTACCATAACGAAATTCCTGGGTAAGTTTCTGGACTAGGTTCTTCCTCTGGTTTTCTTCTTGTGTACGTACCAATTCATCGGTCAAGGTAATTGCTAGTTCTACAGCTTCTTCTATGGTTTGTGGCCAAGCTGCCTTGACTACATGTCTAATCTCACTGATTAATCCCCAGACGTAACGGGAGATTAATACTGGTTCTGGTGAGGCTAGGGTTGGCACTATTCTAGCATATTCAAAGAATACGATAGTGTAACCCTTACAATCTACTCCAGTCATTCTATAGTTTAAAAACTTATTGGCTATCTGTTCTTTTTCATTGGGAGGACATAATTTCCTTTCAACCATATTCTTAAACCCAGTCCATTCCATATTATAGACTCTGTCACTTCCCCTAGACTGGAGAATAGTGTTCCACCATTCTAGAGCTGCATTCTTAAATAGATTGGAAGCAAATATGATTTTGTCATTCCTCAGCACACTTCCTTATTTTTAATACTGCCTCAGTCTTTTCTATCCAGCGTAGAGCTGCAATGGCTCCTTCATTGCCTGAGAATTCTATTGGTTTGCAGGACCAGAATTCTTTGTAATAACAACAATAAGACATAGTTCTTCTTCTTTTTGGAATTGGCAATTGAAGTAATGGTCCATTGTTTATGTTGTGACTAGGTTCAATATGTGTTCGCTTACTTCCACCGTTACTGTTATTATTTTCTGCTTCTTTAACATTTTGGATGATATATGGCATAGCATCTCTAATTCCTTGGGTTACTATGTGTCGAATTGCACTGTTATTTATTTGATTATCATTATTCTGGTTTTCCTGATTTGCTTCGTTGTCCATCTGGATTTACAAACAATCATCAGGTATTAATATCACAAAACAATATTTAATGCAATCAATCACATAACAAACATATTGATCAAAATCGTCGTGCATTGCGACCTTTACTCTATTTTATAGATATCTATATCGATTACAAACCGTAACTGAAATTTAAAATACAATACAAGTATGCATCAGTAGTTATTGGATTATCTAGTTTAGTGGATTTTTTTTCAACCTACACACATATATATTTATTTTATTATCATTATTATTATTATTATTATTATTATTATTATTATTATTATTATTATTAGAGTTAATTACGTAGTTAGTCCATGTGGTTTGTATAAAATAACATATTTAGCTACTAATAGTTTAAAATCACCTTATAGGGTATTAACTTTTCATTTTGTAACGTTTGGAGGTATTAACTTCTATGTATTAACATAGTTAGTCCCTGTGGTTTGCACAAAATAACATACTTAGGTACTAATAGAATGTGATTTTAAACCTACAAATAACGTTAATACCTTAAAACGTTACAAAATTAAACGTTAATACCCTAGAATGTGATTTTAAACTATTAGTACCTAAGTATGTTACTTTTGGCAAACCACAGGGACTAACTATGTAATTAACTCTTATTATTATTACTAGTGGGGGTTCATCGAATATTACATGTTACGCTCGTCATATTTCCAGACGAGTTTCTCCCCTATTTGCCTTATCCATTCACTTTCATCTAACAACTCCACATCAAAATTGCGGAGTTCCTGTATGTTCTCGGTATTCATGGGTGGTGCGGGTGCTGGTATCGGCTTAGGGTACTGGGGCATCGGTTCTTCGTATGGGTATGGGTTCTCTAGAATTTCTCGAATATATTGGTTATTATCCCAATAGGGATCTAGAGGGTCAAGGTTAGGGTAAGGTGCTACTGGGTTTTGCATGGGCTCCTCTACTGGGTAGAGTTTTTGATAATCTCTATGGTCGTCAAACCATGGGTCATAATTTGGAGGACGGGGTGCTGGGACTCTAGGGATTTCGGTTGTTTCGAAGGCATGCCACACCCCAATATTTACAGCTCAGCCCGGTGGGGAGTATCGTGATGTAAGATTGATATCGTCATAGTCAAACATACACAGAATAGCACAGCGGAAGTCTTGGAATATAAAATATTATTACAAACCCAATTATCAGAAAATACTGAATGATAATTACACACGAGCTTATAATATTAAATCCACAGGCAGATTGTTACAGAATGTAAAAAAAATGAAGTTTAGCAGACTTTAGGGCATCCTAAGGATTTGCAAGATCCATTATTGACGCCAAGCAGCTCCCAGCCAATTACGTGTAGTACCTGTCACTTAGTCTTTTGAAAATACGTCAGTTTACACTGGTAAATACAATTAACCGGCTCATTTGAAAAACATTTATAAAATTGATTTAAATGCACAAGGCACAAATATTCTTTTATAACTTGGGATAATTATATAAAATAATCTTGTATACAGATTTACATGTTTGTCGTACGTTCAGGGACCGGGATAGAAGCCGAGTCATGATTAATCAACACACCACTAATATAGTCCACAAGGAGTTATCCTCACGTGTGGTTATATCTTATATCTTAATTCCCTTTTTGGGGAAAAGAAACCGTATCGCAACTGTCAGGTGTATGCCTACACCCATGCGGCCACATGGCCATTTGCATTTAAATGATGCCAAGGATATTCAGGACATGGTCGTTAACCCCCAAATGTTTATATATCAAACAAAACTGATTAAAACGGGTTATCTCAATGATTTAACCACTAATCGATTAAATATTCAATACCCGACCAAGCGGTAATAATTTAATTAATAATTTACCGTATCCCAAGCCTGTATAAGGGAAAACAAGTTAAAAGTATTTACCTGAGCTACTACTCGATTTACAGCAAGATTTATATAAGTCAGCCGTATCCAATCTAATTAAATGCAGATAGCTTTTACCGGGAGGCTCTAGTCTAGAATGATGGTAATATATAACCAATTTAGAATACTAACGGGTCTTATTTAGGTCATAGACCTAGACCGCCTAACTTAAAGTATTAGAAACTGTGCGATATGCTAGATTAAGCGATGACCGGAATAAAATGTAATTTAGACCCAACAAGTATGAATACTTGTATAATATGGGTAAACTAAATACATTCTGGATTTTGAAATAAAAATGATAAGGTTTAACTCGTTTTGGCAAACTTATGTAAACTAGTTACGTAAGCCTGTCCGTACGCGTATAAGCGACAACGAGTAACCTGATGAGTCATGGAAAAGTTCCATATGCCAATATACTTTAAACAAGTTAAAATATCCGTAGGATATCAACTTGTATGCCCGTTAAAGTTTAAAAAATCAAATTATGCCTCACAAGGGCGTTTTGGTCATTTTACGACGTAAAAAGGGAACTTACGTATAATCTGATGTTACGACCATAAACATTCTGCAAAAACACTTTATTTATGATATAATATCAGTATGATATCAAACATATGTGTGTTTTATAGTTTAAAACCAACCTATGCTCCGTAGGGGCATTTGGGTAATTTCACACATGCCTTTAGGGACAAAATTGGAAGTCTGAGTTCATGAATTATACCTACTGTAAGAATATTAAAAATTATTTATAATTACAGTAGGTAACAAGTCTTGGGTGCTAACTATGGTTTTAAACCATACTATGCACCTAATTAGCGTAAAACTCGATAATTGACGATATTTGTGATGTTTATGAAATTCTAAGATTTTGATGAGCCTCGAATGTTTAAAATATTTTATTTTTTATATAAAATCAGTAGGAAAAGGTTTGGCATGCTAATCATATGTACATCTCATTTTATTAGAAAAAGGGCATTATCGTCATTTATCGAATTTATACAAGAACTCAATGATATGGTCAGTTTATAATCTGACCCAATTTTCCAAAAATTCCTAAAAATAATATAATAACAGTAGGTAATGAGTTTGGTGCCAAAATTTGGGTTTAAATAAGTTTTATGCGCAAAAGCGAAATTTAATTAATAAAAAGTTAGGTTTTACGATATCGTGCATAACTTTTAATTAGAGACCAGAAAATGACGTCAAATTAATTTGACATGCTTATATATCAGTAACAAAGCTATTGGTATACTCATATATCCAAAAATCTCGTTTTTATATTATAAGGGCATAATAGTCAAAGTTAAGCATAATAACGAAACATGTGCAAAAACTCAGATTTCTAATATGATCGTGTAATATAACCTTATAGGGTTATTGATGTGTGCAAAATGCAACATATAAATTACATCAATTGTGGCATAAAACTAACCCTTTTTTAGTACTAATGTTGGAAAAAGTGTGTTTTTGTCTTCCTTTTGTATTTTCAGGATTAAATGAGCTCAAATTAACAAAAGAAGCAAAAAGGCAGCTAAATCTAACATAAATACAAGAAAAGGAATAAACGTGGCATGCCCGACCTCCCCGAAAGCATCTTCCCAAGCAAAATAAGAAGACAGAAGGCTGAACACGCCCCGTGCTCAATGAGCACGGGGGCGTGCCCAAGTGTCAGCATAAAAGACAAAGTTGTAGAAGCTTCCATCGCCCACCACAGGGCCGTGCTCAGCGGGCACGGGGTCGTGGTCAACTATAAGATTCGCAGAATCCAGGCAAATCTTGATAGTACATATATGCTTCTGCACACGGGGTCGTGCCCAGCGGACACGGGGCCATGGTCAACTAATAAAGACAAGAGCAATTAATGAAGAAAGAGAAGGATGTGGACACGGGGCCATGCCCACTGGACACGGGGCTGTGCCCGAGCTTCTGTTCAGCCTATAAATTGGAGTGTTTGGCTCAAGCTCAAACCATCCCTTGGCACACCACCTCTCTCACACTTCACCCACCACCCACCACCACCATAACACCATCATCCACCACCATCATCCATTGTCCATCATAGAGTGTGTGAGTCGTCTCGGGATCCAAGATTGATCGTAAGAGTTCTTGACAATCAAGGCCATGTTTGCCTAAGTCTCTTACATCACTTGGTGAAGACAAGGTGTCTAGTGTAATACTTTTTATTTTTAATCTTTTCGCACTTTTTAATTGGTTATGTATTAATGACTTTAATAACTAGTTTCTTATGTTGAAGGTGATTCTTCCTTATCGTTTGTCCGTGGTGTCTTGGCATTATTTTACTGTCTATATAAAATAAAAGATTTTCACCATTCATATCTCCACGGTCTATATGGAGGTATGTTGGCTACCTGGTCGGGGGTTAAGGGAACAGTTTGGTAAGAGTCTTGCCATTGTTCAGTGTATAGATCCTGCGAAGGACCTGGGTCAAATTTAGTAGGACCTCCTTCAATACTTAACGGTATTGGATGGCGGGGGTCCAAACTCTTTGATCCCCTCATAAGTTAAACTACTATTAATACTTTAACCCGGCTACTTAGGACTGTATCCCTGCTGACTCAGACTACTTAGCCGAGGGTAACGTCACCTTCAAAAGAGGGGCCTACCACAATATGCATTAATAACTTAATTAATTATCTTTCAATAATCCGACCCTTTAGGATTGTATCCTTGCTGACTCAAACTACTGGGTTGAGGGTAACATCACCTCCAAAAGAGGGGCCTATTACAATAACTAAGATAATCTCTTAAATAAGTGCAAAAGTGCTGAAATAATCAAAGGTTACACTAAACACGAGTCGGAGCCAAGTGATTCATCTTGTCTATCTGTTTTTATTTTTATTTTATTTTCAACATTTTAGTTAGTTTTTATTTTCTTAGTTTAAAACATTTTTCTAAACTTTTGATTTGATTAGACGTTGAGGATAAACCGGTACTAAAAGCTCTTGTGTCCTTGGACGACCTTGGTATCTTACCAACACTATACTACGCTCACGATGGGTGCACTTGCCCATATGTGTGTTTAGTGTTAGTAAATATCTTTTTTTATAAATTTAAAACTTGGCTAAAGAAAGTGTAAAAGGGCTTAAAATATACTTAAACCTACATACACACCTAACGCACATCAGTTATGCTACAGTAAATTACGATCATAACGGAACCTAAAATCAGTAGCAAACTTATCTAATTCTGTTCATAATCGAAAGTCAACGCAGAAGTCAAACTTCGCGACTTTCGGTTGCGAACCTACCCTAAAACTGGAATTGACGAGCCGAACATGTTTACACATGTTCTAATAATTATTACTAAGTTGTTTAAGTGTTAAAACATATCGCAATTATTTCAAAAACTGACCCGTTGACTTTCTAAAACAATATTACGTTGACTCGTCAATAGACCAAGCAAACGTGATTCTTAGGAGGTACCCTTTTGAGGGTTTAATACATGCCTAATTACGATCACGTAGCCATGTTTGTTGCGAACAATGGCTTGACCGTTTACGTTCTAACTAAAAGTCAAAGCGTTTTATCGTAAACGCTTGACTTTTCGGCTTTTTAAGCCAAATAAAATAAACTAGCCACGAAAGGACACTTACATATGATCCTAGGAACTGAAATCAACTCAGAGGAGGTTCGAAAATGTTCAGGATCTTCCAAATTTGAGAGAGAGAGCATGAATGAAAAAATAATGCAAGTGAAAATGGTTGAAGGTCTCATCTATTTATAGTTTTTGTGTAACACCCCAAATTTCGTATGTGACGTACTTTAATGCTTCATCGCAAAACTTTGACGAAAAGAAATGGTAAATATGAAATTTTACCATTATTAAGATTTATAACATTTAACAAATCAAAACCTCATATATGCATTAAGTTTACCAAGTTAGTAAGTAGAAATGAGATAAAGTGATATGTTCTAAAAGATGAGGGGGTTTAGTGAAAGTTTTGTAATTAAAAACCCTTAACAAAAAAATGCCCAGTACTTATGTGGGGGGTGGGTACGATCGAGAGAGAGAGCCAGGAGGAGGTTTTTCCTTCAAAACCCTAGTTCCTCAAATTTACACAAAATCAAAAGAGTAAAGGGCTAAAATTTCAATGCATGAGCTAGGAATCATGATCCCCTAAGTGTTATAAGTATCAAGTAAGTCGAATTTCATGTTTTAATTTTAGTTGATGAAGTGTGATATGTGTAATCAGTGATTCTTATGTGAAATTAGATATGAAAAGGAGATGTATTAGCATATGGGAGTTGTAATCATGCTTGAAATTGTACACAATGATGATTTGAAGTAAAAACCCATATGTATGTCATAGGATGATTAGAAACCTTGAAACCCTATATGTTAACGCTAACTAGTATGGTATGTGTGATTGAAACAATGTGTATGAAGAAATGTTGATAAATAATTGATGCTACAACCATATGTTATTAGTTAGTATGGCAAAATGTGGAATTAGGGATGTCTATGTTAATCCATTGATGAATTATGGAAGAATGTGCTTAAGACAATTGTACTTTATGCTTATTTGTTAGTATGCACGCCAGGTGTTTGAAGAAATACCATAAAATAATTTAGTTGTGTTATGATATGGAATTTTGATAAAATAATGTTATTGAATGAAAATGAATGTATGCGTAGTCATATAACGCCATAATCAATGAATAAAATGCATAAGTAATGTAAAGCATACAAAAGCTAAAAGTGTAAAGTTATGACATATAGGCACGAAGAAAGAAGAAGGCGCAAGTCACTCGAAATCACAAGCATCTCAAGATCGCGGTAAGTTCATATGAACTTAATTCTCCTTTTATGTAGTTCTACGGACGTTAATTTAGTTATTTAAACCTTAGTGTTGAGATGTATGTTTACTTATAGCAGAAAATGTGATATGTTGTATGTTGAATATGGATAAGTAATCTAATAACATTGGATGTGTAATGACCACTCAAATGAGTCATAAGTCGTTGGAAAGGTAGAATGGAAATAGCTAGAAAATGACTTGTGGATAACGGGTCAAAATGATGAAAGCATGTTAAATGAAGGGTATGTATTAAACCATTTTGGATGGTTCGAGTAGACTAGATGTTGAACATTTCTAAAAGAAAAGTTGAAGAGCATAAATAAATTTATGCTAGGAGGAAAAGAATGAAATGTAGTATGGTCGTTGACAAAAGGAATGAATTTGTTAACGGGTCAAATAATGGTAGTTGGGTAAAAGATTCGTTATTGCTTATACATGTAGAACTAATAAATGTTTTGTTGTTATGGATGATAGGTAAATCCCATGCTTGATTGCGTCGCACTCCGACCGAACACACAATGTCGACTTTTATACGCTTCCGGTTCAAGTTGTCTATTATGAATGGGTCTAAAATTTCATTTTGTGATATGATGTCAAACTTGTGTCTAGTATGCTAGTAAGTAGTTTGGATTTCTAAACCTTTTGTGTAGTTTGTACAAAATGTTTATGGTGAACCTTATATGGTCATAACTTTTGTTATTTTGAAAAGTGTCGTAGGACTTAATTAAAATGATGTTGTTAAAAGCAGGGGAAAAGTTCTTAATACAAACGGGTCATGTCAAAATTTTGAAAAATTGTATGAATTTTATGTTATTTGTCGAATGAGAAAAGTTGGGCGTCTCAAGTTGGTATCAGAGCCAAGGTTTGAGAGATTCAAGTATTAGAGCAAAATGCTTGAACTCAAACTGAGAGCTCGTATGAAGGTGTGTTCGTTCCGCAGCGCTATGCAAGTAAGTGAATTATTAATTTGATTATGCTTATAGTTGGAAGTAGAAAGGGATTTATAGGTTATGTGCTTTTAAACCGAATTTTATGGCAAACGAAAATGCTAAACGGGTCCGCAATTAAATAACGGACACATAGGAAAAGGAATCGAGTAAAACGGACTAGTAGAACAAAAGATATGAAGTTTTAAAGATTTAATGTTAGAAAATTTTGGAGCTGGGTATCTGCAGCAACCCACAATGAACAGTCTGTGAAAAAGTAGGCGTCGCATCGCGCGAGAGCCAACTTGGATCGACGTCGCGTTACACGACAGCGGTCACGGGCCGCGACAGATAGCTCTTAAGCTATCGGGGGCCGCGACGACCCCTAATGCTGGCAAAATTTTTTATTTTGTTTGTTTTGAATACGGGACTTGTTTTAAACAGTTATTAAAGCCTCGTAAATCAACGTTTAAAGGAAATTATGATATTAAGAAAGATGAGGGAAGGTATATATGAATATAAAAGGATGAAAAGGTAAATCGTTACGATCAAAGGTCTTGATCTACGCGATACGGCATGATCGTCATGGACGATAATGTATAAAGTATGTATTGTAACTTGAATGAAACATGCCAAAATGAGTTCAAATATGGTGAAGAGATGTATGAAAAGAAAATCTAATGAATGAGATAAATGTTTTGTGTAGATGGCGGATAATGTAAACGTGAATGATGATATAACGGCTCAACATGAAGCAATAAACGAAAGAATTGTGGAAGAAGTAGGGAAGGTAATAGAGGCTAGCATTCCTCGGCTAGCTCAAGAAGTTGAAGGTCAAGTGTTGGAAGTAGTCAACAAATTAGTGATGTCCCAAGTTGAAGAGCTAAAGGAAATGATCAATGAATTGCAAACGAAGAAAAGCACTCGAAGGTGCACGTATAAGGAATTTATGGCATGTAACCCCTTGCCATATAAAGGGGAAATCAATCCGATAACCTGTCAAAGATGGATTTCAAGCACCGAGGTCGTGTTTGTAAGAAGTAGATGTGAAGCGGATGATCAAGTGATGTTTGCTACGGGCCTCCTACAACTCCAAGCAAAGGATTGGTGGGATGCATATTCGAAGGAATTGGGGGATGATAAAGTACAAACATTAACATGGCAAGAGTTCAAGGAGCCATTTCTGAAATATCATAGCCCACAATCCGCAGTTGATAAGATTCAAGAAGACGTCTTACGTCTTCGACAAAAGGATGAAACGATTGACGAGATAACGAACAAGTTCCTTGACAAGGTGAAGTTTTGTGGGGAGATAGCGGGGACTGAGAGGTTAAGAATTTTACGTTATCATGCTATGTTAAAGGCTGAATATCGAGAGTTTGTAAATCCCTCCAAGTGTGCAACGTTGAATGAATTAATCGACTGGGCAAGAGATAGGGAGATCGAGTTAAGAAGGCAGGTTGAACGGGGAGAGAAAAGGGTGGCGGAGAAGCCTACCAACACAAACCCATCAAAAAGGCAAGATATCATGATCAAAATAGGAAGGGGAAGACAAGTAGTGGAATTCCGACTTGCAAGACATGTGGGAAACATCATTCGGGTGAATGTTTGTTGGGAAAGAAAGGATGCTACAAATGTGGGCAAGAGGGACGTTCGTATTATAGGTGCCCCGAAAATTCAAAAGCGTGTTACAATTGTAATCAAACGGGGCATATTAAAGCAGAATGTCCGAAACTCCAACAAGGGGCAAAGAAAGATGGAAAGAAGGATGAGTCTTCCAAGGCTCGTGGGAGGATGTTCTAGTTAACCTCGGATGAAGCTAAGACTAGCCCGGATGTGGTTTCAGGTATATTCTTAGTTAATTCTATGCCTATGAATGTTTTATTTGATTCCGGGGCTAGTAGATCGTTCATTTCTAATGAATTGTTAGTTCATCCATCGTTTAAGCTTGAAAAGATGTTAGTACCCTTAAAAGTGGAAGTTGTTGATAGTAAAAGCTATTTGTTACATGATATTTGTAGAAACTGTAAGATTTTGATCGAAGATGAGGAATTTAGTATAGATCTTGTCCCGATGTTCATGGGGGAATTTAAAGTAGTTGTAGGAATGGATTGGCTAGCCCAAAACCATGCTGAAATTCAATGCGAAAAGAAAGTCATTCATGTAGTAACCTCGGGGGGGAAATGGGTAAGTGTTCAAGGAGATAGGGTCATTAATTCAAAATTGTGTTCTATAATTAAAGCCATCAAACATGTGAAGAACGGAGGTAAGGCGTATCTATCTTATATGATTAACACCAATCGAGATGTTCCAAAGCTTAAAGATGTGAATGTAGTGAACGAATATCCGGATGTGTTTCCAGAAGATTTACCGGGGCTTCCGCCTGAGTGGGAAGTAGAATTCAAGATAGAGCTTACCCCGGGTGCAAAACCGGTAGCTAAAGCTCCTTATCGGTTAGCCCCGACCGAAATGAAAGAATTGATGACGCAACTTCAAGAGTTGCTCGATAAGGGTTTTATTAAACCAAGTGTTCCACCATGGGGAGCGCCCGTATTATTCATGAAGAAGAAAGATGGTTTGATGCGAATGTGCATCGACTATCAAGAGTTGAACAAGTTAACGGTGAAGAATCATTACCCGTTGCCCAGAATTGATGACCTATTTAACCAACTTCAAGGGGCAAGTTGGTTTTCGAAAATCGATTTGCGGTCGGGTTATCACCAACTATGTGTACGAGAAGAAGATGTGCTGAAGACTGCGTTTCGAACGCGGTACGGACATTACGAGTTTTTAGTAATGTCCTTTGGGCTAACAAACGCACCAGCTGCGTTTATGGATTTAATGAATCGGGTGTGCCGACCTATGCTTGATAAGTATGTAATCGTTTTTATTGATTATATACTAATATACTCCCGAAGTGAAGCAGAGCATGCTTCCCACTTAAGTGATGTATTGGAAACGCTTCACAAGGAAAAGTTATATGCAAAGTTCTCAAAGTGTGCCTTTTGACTTAGAGAGGTACAATTTTTGGGTCATGTAATCGACGCAGATGGTGTCCATGTGGACCCGTCCAAAGTAGATGCAGTGACGAATTGGGTACCTCGAAGAATCCAAGCGAAATAAAAAGTTTTCTAGGCTTGGCTGGGTACTACAGGAGATTTATCCAAGATTTCTCCAAGATAGCCTCGCCTATAACGAAGTTAACAAAGAAGAGTGAAAAGTTTAAATGGGGCAAAGAACAAGAAAAAGCGTTTCAGGCTTTAAAGGAAAAGCTCTCAATTTCTCCAGTGTTGACATTACCAGATGGAACGGATGATTTGGTGGTGTATACTGACGCCTCCCACCAAGGTTTAGGTTGCGTGTTAATGCAAAAGGGTAAAGTCATTGCTTATGCTTCAAGACAACTCAAGCAGCATGAAAACAATTACCCAACACATGATCTAGAATTGGCGGCGGTCGTATTTGCCTCGAAGATATGGAGGCACTACTTATATGGGGTGAAATATACTATTTACTCGGATCATAAAAGCCTCAAATATTTTTTCAAGCAGAAAGATCTTAATATGAGGCAACGAAGATGGTTGGAACTCATTAAGGATTACGATTGTCACATTCATTACCATCCCGGGAAGGCTAATGAAGTGGTCGACGCTCTAAGTCGAAAGGAGTACCCGCCTCCGATTCGGGTGAAGTCGATGAGGATGGTAATTACTTCTAAACTCCTTGAAGAAATACGGGAAGCTCAACTAAAATCCTTAAATGCCGATGACTCAAAGAAGGAAAGAACGAAAGGATTTATTCACGACTTGAAAGAAAATGTGAATGGTATGAAAACAAGGTATGACTGAATCTGGATACCTCGGGAATGTAATGTGAAGGAATTACTTTTGAATGAGGCTCATAAGTCTCGATACTCCGTTCATCCGGGAGCTACAAAGATGTATCGAGACTTGAGGATGAATTATTAGTGGCCGGGAATGAAAAGAGACATTGTCAAGCACGTTGCTAAATGTTTGACGTGTTCTCAAGTAAAAGCCGAACACCAAAGGCCGTATGGAAAGTTGCAACCATTGGACATACAGGTGTGGAAGTGGGAGCATGTAACGATGGATTTGGTGACTAAACTTCCTAGAACAAAGAAGGGGCACGATGCTATATGGGTAGTCGTTGACCGACTAACCAAAAGTGCATATTTCTTACCCATCCGGGAAACCTATAACTTGGAAAAGATGGCGGAAGTTTAGACGAATGAGATTATATCTCGACATGGGGTTCCGGTGTCTATAGTGTCAGACCGGGATACCCGATTCACATCTCGTTATTGGATAAAATTTCACGAAGAATTGGGGACCCAGTTACATATAAGCACCGTCTACCATCCACAAACCGATGGTCAGTCGGAACGAACTATCCAAACATTGGTTGATATGGTAAGGGCGTGTGTTATGGATTTCGGAGGAAGCTGGGATGATCATCTACCTTTGGTAGAGTTTTCATATAATAATAGTTATCATAACAGCATAAAAATGGCCCCTTATGAAATGCTCTATGGAAGGAAATGTAGAACCCCGGTTTGTTGGGGGGAAGTGGGTCAGCGCGAACTCGCATCAAAAGATGTTGTAGAGAAAACGAATGAGAAGATTGATATGGTTAGATCAAGAATAAAACCGGCGCAAGATAGACAAAATCTTATGCGGATCGGCGAAGGCGTCCGATTGAGTTCCAAGTGGGGGATTATGTCTTGCTAAAAGTTTCTCCATGGAAAGGGATAATTCGTTTTCGTAAATGCGGAAAGCTAGGTCCTCGATACATTGGACCATTCAAAATACATGCTCGGGTCGAGTCGGTAGCGTACCAGTTAGAATTACCTCCCGCATTGGATGGAATTCATAACACTTTTCATGTGTCGCAACTACGGAAGTGCCTCGCGGATGAAACGGCATATGTGCCCTTAGATGATATTGAAGTGGATGAAAAGTTAAATTATGTGGAAAAGCCTGTGGCAATAAAAGATTTTAAAGTGAAGCAACTCCGCAACAAATCCATTCGACAAGTGTTGGTCCAATGGCAACATCAAAAGGGATCGGATCTTACGTGGGAAGCGGAGGATGACATGCGAAGGCACTACCCGAAATTATTTGGTACGTATTCAGGTTTCGAGGATGAAACCATCTTTAAGGGCGGTAGACTTGTAACACCCCAAATTTCGTATGTGACGTACTTTAATGCTTCATCTCAAAACTTTGACAAAAAGAAATGGCAAATATGAAATTTTACCATTGTTAAGATTTATAACATTTAACAAATCAAAACCTCATATATGCATTAAGTTTACCAAGTTAGTAAGTAGAATGAGATAAAGTGATATGTTCTAAAAGATGAGGGGGTTTAGTGAAAGTTTTGTAATTAATAACCTTAACAAAAAAATGCCCAGTACTTATGTGGGGGGTGGGTACGATCGAGAGAGAGAGCCAGGAGGAGGTTTTCCTTCAAAACCCTAGTTCCTCAATATTCCACAAAATTAAAAGAGTAAAGGGCTAAAATTTCAATGCATGAGCTAGGAATCATGATCCCCTAAGTGTTATAAGTATCAAGTAAGTCGAATTTCATGTTTTAATTTTAGTTGATGAAGTGTGATATGTGTAATCAGTGATTCTTATGTGAAATTAGATATGAAAACGAGATGTATTAGCATATGGGAGTTGTAATCATGCTTGAAATTGTACACAATGATGATTTGAAGTAAAAACCCATATGTATGTCATAGGATGATTAGAAACCTTGAAACCCTATATGCTAACCAGTATGGTATGTGTGATTGAAACAATGTGTTTGAAGAAATGTTGATAAATAATTGATGCTACAACCATATGTTATTAGTTAGTATGGCAAAATGTGGAATTAGGGATGTTTATGTTAATCCATTGATGAATTATGGAAGAATGTGCTTAAGATAATTGTACTTTATGCTTATTTGTTAGTATGCATGCCAGGTGTTTGAAGAAATGCCATAGAATAATTTAGTTGTGTTATGATATGGAATTTTGATAAAATAATGTTATTGAATGAAAATGAATGTATGCTTAGTCATATAACGCCATGATCAATGAATAAAATGCTTAAGTAATGTAAAGCATACAAAAGCTAATAGTGTAAAGTTATGACATATAGGCACGAAGAAAGAAGGCACAAGTCACTCGAAATCACAAGCATCTCAAGATCGCGGTAAGTTCATATGAACTTAATTCTCCTTTTATGTAGTTCTACGGACGTTGATTTAGTTATTTAAACCTTAGTGTTGAGATGTATGTTTGCTTGTAGCGGAAATTGTGATATGTTGTATGTTGAATATGGATAAGTAATCTAATAACATTGGATGTGTAATGACCACTCAAATGGGTCATAAGTCGTTGGAAAGGTAGAATGGAAATGGCTAGAAAATGACTTGTGGATAACGGGTCAAAATGATGAAATCATGTTAAATGAAGGGTATGTATTAAACAATTTTGGATGGTTCGAGTAGACTAGATGTTGAACATTTCTAAAAGAAAAGTTGAAGAGCATAAAGAAATTTATGCTAGGAGGAAAATAATGAAATGTAGTATGGTCGTTGACAAAAGGAATAAATTTGTTAACGGGTTGAATAATGGTAGTTAGGTAAAAGATTCATTATTGCTTATACATGTAGAACTAACAAATGTTTTGTTGTTATGGATGATAGGTAAATCCCATGCTTGATTGCGGCGCACTCGAACCGAACACACAATGTCGACTTTTATACGCTTCCGGTTCAAGTTGTCTATTATGAATAGGTCTAAAATTTCATTTTGTGATATGATGTCAAACTTTTGTCTAGTATGTTAGTAAGTAGTTTGGATTTCTAAACCTTTTGTGTAGTTTGTACAAAATGTTTATGGTGAACCTTATATGGTCATAACTTTTGTTATTTTGAAAAGTGTCGTAGGACTTAATTAAAATGATGTTGTTAAAAGCAGGGGAAAGTTCTTAATACAAACGGGTCATGTCAAAATTTTGTAAAATTGTATGAATTTTATGTTATTAGTCGAATGTGAAAAGTTGGGCGTCTCATTATGAGACTAGATTAGATAGTGCCAAGTGTTTGAGTGAGTTAACAAGATTGCTACAAGTGTAAAACCAGTTATTAAATCAGTATAACATGCCCCTAGTATTAGTTTAATGGTTTAGATGTGTGGAGAAACAAACAAAGACCCAAAACAGCAGCTTAAAACTACTGTTGCTGCTGTACTGTTAGCTCGCAGCCCGCGTAGGCAGCAAGCCCAGCGGTCGCGGCCCGCGACCTAATCCGGCCCAGATCTGATGTTTGCTGCTTTGGCAGCTTTGGTCCCTGTTGAGTTTTAGTTGTTTAAAACTTTCATAAATGACATGACTGGTCCCTCGAACTTTTATATCAGATGCAGCCAAGTTCAGAAATAACTTTTGAAGGTTGACAAGAACAGTCCCTCACACCTAAACTTATTATTTAACTTTCATATATTGGCACTTTTGGCGTGAAAATTTCTAATTCTTTGAGTAACATCATTGTAAGGCATGAAAGCCTTTAGTGACCAATTTAGGCACACTCAGAAGTATGACTGAGCATTACGGAGTTCATGGTTCACTTAAAAGGTCACTCAAAAGTGCAGTTTCGCTTGTTGTCATTTCTAGTCCTTTTAACGCACATAAATGTGCGTAATATCGTTTAACGATATCCAAGCCTTACGTAACCCATGTTAGGCATTCCCGAGTGTATACTCAAATATTACGACACTCCGGCCACTTAAATGGTCATTCAAAGGTCTAATTACAGATGTTGACACTTTTGGTCCCTCTAATGCGCAAACTTGCGTGCATTATCGTTTAATGGCATCGACGCCCTATGCAATCCATACTAAGCATTCTCGAGAGTATTATCAAACATCACGATGCTTCGGGTTCGTTAAAAGGTCACTCGGAGCACTTTTAACCCCTTTAGCTTGCAAACTTGCGCGTAATTTCACTTATTGGCGTAAAAGCCTTAAATGGCCAATATTAGGCATTCCCGAGAGTGTAATAAATTATCATGAAGCTCTCGGTTTGTTAAAAGGTCACTCAGAGGTAAGAATTAACATGTTGACGCTTTTAATCCTTTGGCGTGCAATCTTTCAACTAATTATGCAAACGGCTCCTCTCGACCAACAAGTGGCTCATTTGTGAATATGAATACCGTGTAACGTCATTCAGAGGCTTAGTCTAAGCATGTTGACACTTTTAGTTCTTTTGCATTCAAAGTTTTTTGATTTTTTGCAAAAATTAGTCCCTCATAGTCAACGTTTGACTTTATTAGGGTTTAGTACACGTGTCAACACATCATTGGATGTGATTTTACGAGGTGTTACATCCTCACCCCCTTAAAAGAGATCTCGACCTCGATATTTGCTTAAAAAGATGAAAGTACTTTCTGTCGTATAATGGACTTAACTCCACAGTATATTAGGGCTCTACGGCATCCCCGTTGACCTATACAATAGGTACATGCTTTCTTTCGGAGCTTCTAATCCTGTTGATACTTAATCGATATTGGTTTCTCACCAATCCATAAGTTTTCATTAATCTGCACATCATTGTGTGATAATGGTATCGATTTACCGGCTAGAGATATCCTTAATTCACAAGTCTGGAACACATTGTGAACTCCACCAAGTTCCTTAGATAAGTTTTAGCTTATAGGCTACCGATCTTGATATATTCGATTTTTCTCGAATGGTTATATATATTTAGAGTTGGCATAATTTGCCCGTTACATCAAAACTGCAGCACACCTTTCTAGGGTGATACTTTCTATTAAATCTTATCCCTTATTGAGAACTTAAGAGGTTTGTGACTCTCATCAATATTGATTTTCTACCGATTACTGGCAGCTTCCAGACAATCAAGGATTCGTAATATCTTATCCATTGTCTCCAGGTAACTTCAGATCCTGATAATTGGACTTACCAAACTTTTGTCCATCAAACGGACGTTTGACATTCCATCTATACAAGGTCTCTAAAGGAGCATCCTTGATGCTTATATACTAACTATTAGTTATAGGAAAGCTTATTTAAGGCGAGGTAGTCATTCCAACTACTGCTTAAACCAATCTTTAAAGAATAGCTAACCTCATGGTTAGTCGAACAATTCGACGGTCCTGGGCAGCTGATCGCGATTCTTAATTGTTACCTAAATAGGGTTGCAGTAATCAATGCATAAGCATAATGAACCGTCTTTCTTAATTAATAATACCGGAGCTCTCAGACTTTTGAATTAGGCCTTGTGAAACCTTCTCTAAAAGCTTATCTAATTGGCTCGTAGTTCTTCCATTTCCGTCGGTACTAACCGATATGGAGATTTTTAAATAGATGCAACCCTAAGTGGGATATTAATCTTAACTCTACTTGCCTCCCAAGAGGTAAATAGGGTAGTTCTACTAAGAGGACAATCGAGATTCACAGAGATGACAGAGATATTCTGAATCTCAGGCTTCGGTTTATCTATCGTTATCCGTGCCATATAAATGACACATTTTCTTTATGAATGCATAGATGCCTTAACTGGCAGCACTTATTTGGACATTTCTATACTGGATATCTTCTTTAAATACCATTTGCTGACTTTAGTACAATATGACCATTGGGATATCTTAGTGGTTCCATGCATTAAACCTCCATACTGATCAGGCATGGAAGTAATCTATGGGACACACTAGGTTACGCCAATCCTCATATGGCACTTTTATCATACAGTCTGGCATTCGTAGTTGATAGAAATCAATGAGAAAATGAAATAAAATAACATATATTATCATACTCCATCCGAAGAAAGAGTACTTTAGATTTTTAAACGAAGATTTTCCGACAAGAATATAAGAAATGGTTCCTATGATTTTCGTCGGTAAGTTTTACCTTATACCTAATATCTGGAGTTCTTATGGGAAAAATTCTAAAAGTTTGCTAAGCTTATGATATATGGAAGACTTAGTAGTTCCTGAATCAAAACAGAATTCTTAGCAATTGATTCACGATAAGGGATGTACCTGGTGTCATTATTGATATGAACTGCCTCTGGCATTCATCAGGAGGGTTTAAGCGCCTCCAGTCTTAGTCTTTCTATACTTAACTACACCATCCTTGACACTTTTAGGGCAGTTAATTCTGATGTGGCCCTTGATGCCGCAGCCGAAACATACTACATTCTTTATGTTTTTACATCCAGAGAAATTACAGATGCCACACTGCTTTGACCTTTGGTCTGTTAGACACTGTCCTAGTGCTTTTTGTTGCACGTCTTGCATACAGGCTTCTTATATTTCTAGGAGTTATCCTTCTCCCTTTTTCCTTTTTCCAGCAGTCTCAATTTTGACCGATTTACTTCCTAACCCATTTAATGTGAGTGGCTGAGATAAATCCATAGTGGATTTATAAGAAGCAGCCTTTGAAGCTTTAATATGCCTTCTAAATTCCGATACTAAACCACCAATATATAGTGCATTATGCTTAGATTCTGGCTTAAGCGAATAGGGCACTATTCCAGACAATAAATTAAAGTCTGTAACATACTGTCGACAATCTAGAACTTTTATGGTGAGAGTCAAACATTTTGATTCCACCTTTTCCATCTCGTGTTGCGGACAATAGTTTTTTTTTTCTGATAAGGTCCTTAAACTTGGACCATCCCATATTATATGAGGGTATCTTTCCTGTGGATTTTATTAATGTCCTCACCTACCAAGGGCATCGCTAATAAATGACTGTGATACATACCTCACAATGTCCTTCCCAGCATAACCACTGATACACATAATGGTTTCTATTTCATCAAACAATTTTATGCAATCAATGGCCCCTTATTCGCCATAGAAGTCTCTTGACTCGCAAGAGACAAAGTACTTTTAAGAACATCCTTTAAAGGAACGAGGCTCCTTGCTATATATATCATCTTATTTGGTTTATTCTTTATGTTCGAAGTATGAACAAAGCTCTTTTCATGAGTAGAGGAAAGTAATTTAGAGCTAGTAGCATTCGGCTCTTTGGACTTTTTCATGACCTTTCTCATAGCTTTTCCAACAGTTGCATCAATTACAGCTTGGAGATTAACCCCATTAACATCGAGGTTCACATTTGTATCATCATTAGCATTTGTCGCATCACTAGTATTGCGACTGTTATTTGTCTCATCGAAGTTTGCCATACTCGAAGCTTGGTATTAACCACCAAATTAAACGGTTGCTTAGTTGTATTACAATAGCTAGTCATCATCCTGATGACCTAACATACATTAGCCATGGTATCATTAAACCATATAGGCTAATAGGGTATGAACATTCCTAATGAATGTTATTAGATTGTGTATCCATTACATTTGCCCTAGGTCACAAAAGGACCATTAATGGCGTTTAGGGTTTGGACCGAGTCCGTTACCTTTTTGATGGGGGATCAAAATGTCACAACTGCCTTTGTCATATTGACGATTTTAGATAGCTCGAAGTCTTTCCACAAGGACTTCTAAAATATGGAACATGAGTTTGTCATGAAGGACATATAAATATAGTACATAGCTTTGTCACGAAGGACATTAATAGCCATATGGCACGAAGGCTTTGTCACAAAGGACATATAGGATATGGCACAAAAGGCCTATCACATAGGACAGTAATATATAAGCCGAAATCTTATTTGATCAGAGATTTAAGGTTTGAACATAGTTCTTTACCTTTGAGCAGAGAGTCATAGGCTACATCTGTCATTGCTTTTGAAAGACAATTTATTTTGCCACATAGGCAGATCATTGGACATCACTAATGGGTGTTTATACATATATTTAATAATTATTATAATTAAGGATATTAGTCATGATCTTATCGATCTCATAGACTATAAGGCTTGGGCATTGCCCATCACCTTGGACGGTAAACCATAACAGTCACATTTTTCAATGTCACTAATGGACAATATAGTATATAGCCTGTTTTGGTCAAAAATTACCTAAGTAATTTAGTGATGAGAATGTGTATCGAAAATATGCTGAGTTGGTTGTTTGCAAAAACAATATTCAGGATATTGAGCTATATCTACAATCGAACAATGAACAAAAAGTAAAGGGTGACACGAGATATACGAGGAAAGCCCATGATCAATCTAGAACGCCGGCATAAAACCTCGGGAGCTGTCAATCGCAGCTGCCTTGTTCTTCTTATTGCTTCAAATGTCAGGATACAGTGCAGGATATTTATCAGATCGCTACTAAGTGTTACAATGCTTTGTTAGAAAGTGAGAGTTGCGAGAGAGTAGAAGTGTTTGAGAGCAGTGAGTGTTGTCTCCTTTTTGATCTAATATATCCGTCTATTTATATCTAAGAAATGAAACAATATCTCCTACAAATGGGGGATGCCATCGAATATTCCTTAGTTAACGTTGGAGACCAAGTAAAGCGGCTTCAAAGTCTTTCTTCAAACTACTTAGACCGAGTCTTCAGGGGAAAAGGTCTTCATGAACGTTGCAAGCTTGGACTCGTACTCCTGCACATAATCTGTTAGTGATCCTCAGGATACTATCCATGATGTTACCAATATCCTGAGTCAGCATCCTGAGAATGAATATTTATCATATAGCCAAGATATAATTCAAGATATTATCCAGGATATGGGCTCAGAATTTCGCCCATAACGATTGTCCCCAAAAATGTTACCATTAAGTATCCTGAGACTAACGGTTACAATTTTTCACGATAAACGAGGCAATTAAGAGATAAGACCTTTGATGTGATTGCTTGTAACCGTGCAGCCTATAATTACTCATTACTTCCCTATAACTCCTCATCCTTATCTTCATTTAACCCTTACCAAAGAGTAAAAGGTAAAATCTTCTCTCTCATTTCCATCTTCTTTCTCCATTATTCTGCACGTTATTCCGGTAACCATATGGCGAGACAAACCAGATCCAGCTCCGGTGACTCCGCTCCTACATTTATCCACCAGGATATTCTCCAAGATCTGGAGAAAGAAATATGCTCCTTTGATAGTGCCCACTTGTCGGCTCTCAAAACCTCTGGCATCTTTCCGAAAGGGACGGTGTTCCGGCCGTTTGATCGGGAAATCCGGTCGGACATGGTTTCCGATGAGTGGTTGTGTTTTAACAATTTTCCCTTTACCTTAGGGTTACAATTCCCATTTCCTGACTTCATCACCGAGTTCTTTAACATCACGAAAATCAGTTTCAGTCAAACAATGCCAATGCTTTGGCGAGTTCTGTTTGTTCTTGATCAAATCAAGAACAAGCACATTCCTGATCTTTCTGTTCACGACCTTCCCCTAGAATACCAGCTTAGATGCCATGGCTCTTGCCGATTCTTGTTCTATTCCACTTCCAGTGATCCACTGATACTCCGAGCCACTAGGAACGAAGACGAATGGAAATCCAAGTTTTTCTTTGTAAACAGAGATTCAATCCCTGGTGGGGTGGATTATCCGGTGAAGTGGTTGAGAAAGGGTAGGATTTAGGGTTTAAGGATGATCGTGTCTCATATCCTGTCTTATATCATGTCTTATATCCTGTGCTGATTTTCTTTTTCTTTTTCGTATACAGCTGATTTTAGAAAGCTTGCACCTCCTTTAATTGACTCAAAGAAGAGAATCGACACCATTAGACTTCTTCTAGAAGTTGAAAGGAGCTTCCATCCACTTCCGCCATCTTCATGTGACAAGTGTCAAAAATCCAGGTATCCGTACAATTAACTAATCTTGATTAGTGCTTAATGACTGTGCTGAATTACAATTAACTGCTTTCTTATTATTGCTTTATACACACATGTGCATCACATATTGCAAAAGACATATCATTCACTGCATGAGGACTTTATTAACATAAAAGATGCACAAAGCACAGTTAACAGACAAACCGGGAAAATGTTGACGTAGTTCAGTACATAGACAGACAGTGTTTTGAGACCCAGTATGAGTCAGAAATTAAGTACTACACTAGTGTAGAGTGTAGGGAAGTAAGGATCACAAAACTGCTTTTCTAGGTGATAGTTTAAGTGCCGGAAAGTGCCAAAAACTCACCCAAAGTGCTAAATTTAGCAAAATTCAGCATAAATCAGCATTTTAACATACTAATTTTATGCAGAAACATGGTAAAATGATCCTGAATGCTTTCCTAAGTGCCGGGAATTAAAAGTGTCACAAAAAGATACATAAAGCACACTAAACTGTAAGGTTTAGCACCTTACCGAATCAGTATCTAACCGAACAACTGGACACTACCCGAAACACCAAATTTACACCAGAAGTATTGTTTTAATGTTTCCAAGCTAGTTATGATCCCCGAACATCCTAACACCCCTTATAAAATATATAGTAACTAAAACACTTAACTTACACTTGAACTTGAACTAGATGCAACTAGATGATTAAAGCCTACTCTAGACCCCCCCACCACCTATGGACGGCCCATACCCCCCCCCCCCTCCATACTTCAAGATTTTATTTCTATATTATAATAGATCATGTTCTTGCTTTTTATGGCATATTACACATAAAACAAATGGAAAGCATGGTTATAAGTAGGATATGAGAGTTCAAGAGCTTCATAATCCACACACACTTCACAGACTCATCTTTCTCCCTCTCTTGCTCTCCCTCTCGGCCGAACACTAGCCACACCACCACCATCATCATTCAATCTTCATCATCCATTCCAAGATCATACAAAGGTGCTAGGAGGTATACAAGGAAGCTTGGTGGCTTTGGAACTTGAAGGACCTTCTCTATTTGCTTTTATCCTCTTGATTTCTACTCTTGATTCATCCCTAGCCTTGAGCTAGTGGTAAGATCCTTGTACACTCCATATTACTTCTATTTTTAGTGGTTAAAGTAGTATCATAATCAAGAATATTAAGAACACTAAAGAACATAAGCATGGAACTTGAACATAAGCTTGATTTATGAAGTAATCTTGATGAAACTAAGTTGTTTATGAGATGTATGCTTGTTGATCTTTGATTGTTTGTAGAAATGATGTTGATCATCATAACATCTTGTTAGATCATGATTAGAAACATAGTTTAGCAAGATGAGAAAGTGAGAATGTGGTAGGATGAAAGATCATCCACCCTTAAATCATGAACTTGAGAAGAATACTTTGGTTTCTTGAAAAATAATAATCAAAATGAGTTAATAATCATATAGATCTAAGATTTATGAATGGTTTTCCAAAAGAACCAATTTTAAAATATGAGTTTTAGTAGATCATGGTTCTTACATAAACAAACGCTATTTTTGGTAGTTAAACAAGTGTGGAAACACTTGTGTAACAAGAAGATTACATGAAGAAACATTTTATGTAAAACATGATTACAAGTTGTAAACATCTAAGTCTTTCAAGATTGATGTTTTTATATAAATAACCACACTTTGAAGGAGAACAAAACCCACTAAACACACTACCAAGTTACTACAACTTTTCATAAACTTTTAAGTTCATGAATTAGTGGAATAAGCATGATTATGGCAAAATTAGTAAGTGTAAGTTGTTTAGTGTTGATTGTTGATTGATTGTGGTGATTTTACAAAAGAAAACGATATGCTTGAATGCATGGAAACCTCCATTTTTAGGGGAAACTATGGCAAAATTTTCTAAAAATATAAACACTTAGAAAAATATTTTCAAACAAATATTAACCAAGTGTATTTTAAACCATACATTGTTACATAAACTTTGCCATAAATTTTGGTTACAAAATACAAATATTGGAGGTTGGTTTTTACAAATAAAAGTGACTAAAAATATATTCAGAATATATACATACATTAAATACACATATGTGTGATTATTTGTATACTTTGTGTAATAGTTATATTATTTTAGGACTTGTAATAATATAACACATCAAAAAACCAAGAATTACAATCCAAAATATTACCAAAATCTCAAGGAATAAATATACACGTTACACACAAAATATTGGCGAAACCGCACAAGAAATGTAACATACAAAATATTCTGGAACTTAATTCGCAAGTATATTTTGGTAAGTAATATTTTGGACACAAGGAAGTGAAAATATGATTTTTGCAACTATTACAAAGTTATATCATATTTTTTACAAAGAGAAAATATATTGTTTTTGGGAAGTAAAAATATATTTTCTTGGAATTTTTAGAAGATATATAATTTTTAGGAAAGATATATATTTTCTTGAGTACACTTGAAATACATTATTTTTGGATAAAAATAAGTTTATATATTTTCTAAAGTTAGACTTGAAAATATATTATTTTGGAACTATAAATATTTTGCCAAGAGAAAAATTATAAATAATTTTTCTAAGTAATATTTCTTAAATATATATATTTTGGAAATATATATATCGGTGGACTTGTATTAGAAATAATATTCCGGAAGGTTTAATATAAATTTAAGTATGTGAATACTTAATGAATACAATAAAATACGTATTTTCACACGCATAAATACACACCGGAAAACAACACCAATATATGGCAAGATATACAAATACAAGAATTCGAATACACATGTATAAGATACCCCCATCCTTAGGAAGGAAATACAAGAACCAATACTTGGGCAGTATTAAGTTAATACATATTGTTCAACAATTATTCCAAACTTTAATAAATATAATTTAAGTTGAAATATTAATTATTTTGACAATAATTATATAACTTGGAATAATATCAGAAGCGTAAAAGAAACGTGACTCAGAAAAGTTAACACAAAGTCAAGGCACGACCCGTTCGTCTAATAGACATTAGTACGTTGTAGGTAGTCATATTCACCGGAGAAGTACGAGTTACGATTGTTGAAGACGCAAGACTGTGAGTTTCATGTCCCCCTTCTCTTTTAACTGTTTTCAGTTTTATAACTTCGGGGGTGAAATACATGTTACAATGGTTTACAAACGTTTTATACATGGTATGGTTTGCTAAGGAAGAGTACTACTTGATCATGTGAGTGGTGGGTACAACACTTAAGGCCATTAATCCTTGTTGTAGGATCGAGGGACATGGGTGACAGATCTATTTGGGTGTACCGAGCCCACACCCATGCGGACCAGGGTGGCCCATGTGGTGACTATGTCTTATTCCCGGAGACAAATCTCTTAGGTTTGAGTTTTCCTGCATCACTTCACAAATATCAATGACCTTGCAAACTATTGGTGATCTTTTTTCCTTGTTGCTTTCATACCAGGATTTACATACATACAGACATACATTCAAAGGTTTACTCATACATACAAACAAACACATGAACTCGCTCAACTTTTGTTGATGTTTTCAAAATACATGTATTTCACGGAATTAGTAAGTGGATCTGGCGGGCGTTGGAAGTCTGAAGCTGCGTTGTGAATAAAGATGTCATCCATGGTTTTGAGGTTTGGGTTAGGTGTCTTATTCCTGGACGAGACACGTCTTTCAAACCTTGGTTTTATTTATTGTCTTTTGATGAGTCCTTAGTGAACTCGTAAACAATTCGTATGGTTTATAAAACTTGAATTTGAAGTCTACAATGTCGTTATGTTTAAACATATTTAATGGATGACAAATTTATGGT
The DNA here is from genome assembly GCA_030545235.1 of Helianthus tuberosus. Taxonomy (NCBI): domain Eukaryota; kingdom Viridiplantae; phylum Streptophyta; class Magnoliopsida; order Asterales; family Asteraceae; genus Helianthus; species Helianthus tuberosus. Next base: position 29,796,292 of record CM060379.1, on the reverse strand, counting down.
TTTATCATATAGTGGTTGTTATGATTGAATGCAATGGTATTAAGAAAGTCACACCATAATCACGCTTCCGCAAAAGTCAGGGTGTGACAGCTTGGTATCAGAGCTTCTATTGTAGCGAACTTGGATTCCTTCTTGAGTCTAGACTACAATCACTAGGGCTCTCACGAAAATGTTTTCACAACATACTTTCATTGCATACATGAAACTCCAAAATCTTGGGAGACAAACATTTTTACAAATAAAAGACACGAAACACATTTCAAAGTTTATGTTTATGATTCACTCTGAGTGGCTGGGTAGTACAGTCTGAGAGACTGGGTGGTTCAGTCTGAGAGAGTAGGTAGTTCAGTTTGGGAAACTGGGAGGTTTAGCCTGAGAGACTAGGTAGTTCAGTCTGAGAGACTGGGTGGGATAGTCTAGGAAAACTAGGATGAATACGTGAATACATTGTTATTAATTACATGCTTATTGATGATTGTTGATATATGTGCATATGTTGTGATTGCTTTGTTACAGACACTATGTCTTCGTCTGAGAGTGGACTGTCTGATACTGTCAACCCCATGGCTATCTTTTCGGACGATGAGATTGTCCCAGAGCCAGAGATTTTTACCTCCGACACTGAGAGTGACCCGGAGATGATGACGATTTCTAGCCTTTTGTATTACCCGACTTTGGTGACGATGTACCGCACGCTGATGGTTTACCTGACGAGGATCCCTTTCTTATTCCTATTCCTGACGAGGACCACCTCATCCTCGGACATCTCGATGGTGAGCACGTCGTGGCTCAGATCCTCGCCCCTCTGCCTCTTGCGGCCTTTCCTCTCGAGGATTTTCCTTTTGATGGCGTATCTGATGATGATGTCAATCTTTTCATTGATGGTCCCCCTGATGATTCCAAGGGTGATGGAGTTCTAGCTGAGGATGCCATTGTTGTTCCACTCGTTGAGGTTCCTGTTATTGAGGTTTCCTTTGATCATTCTATTCCAGATTCTTTCGAGTCTGTGTCATCCACCACTTTGCATGCATTGGGATTGCAGCGTTACCCCACTGATTCTGATACTGACACGGCCCTGTCTGTTGCACCTGTTCCTCCACACGACTTTGATCTTGACCTTGAGCTAGTCATTGCCCCTGACGATCAGCCTGTTGATGCACCCGCTGATCCTGTGCCTATACCTGCTCCTGTGCCAATACCTGCACCTAAGCCTTTACCTGGTCATGATCCCGTACCATTTGGCATACCTTTTATTGCACCACTTGTACCAGACCCGATTCCTGCACCCGCTGACCCTGCTGCTTTTGTCGGTCAGATCGACCCCTGATACGCGTTCACCAGCAATGGGTGGATAGACGATGATGATGTACCCCCTTTTGTTGAGCCAGTCGCTCCCCCTCCTGCACATGCACCTGTTGATGTCGCCCCTTTACACCCGATTGTGTCCGATGCACACCGCACTAACCTACCTGTCACTTTCTTACAGGACATTCCCGCAACCCGACCAAGGGAAGGTCCGTCTAGTCAACAGCCTAGCCATGTTCCACACGTGTCAGTAGCCTTTTCTCACATACCTCAGTGTACACCGACTGCTCATTTTACTTCTGCACCGCCAGGCGAGCCACTCATATGGTTTCCGCCGAACACTATGCCAGTTTCTGATCCATACCATCCCTCCCAATTTATTGGTTACACGAGGGATGAGCTACTTTTGTCGTTGCAGCTTCAGCAGGAGATCTTGTGTCGTAGAGTTATGGAGCTTGAGAGGACACCACGTCCTCCATCTTGTTCATATCAGTCACCTTTTACGACTCCACCTGGTCCTCTTTTGCCTAATCCAGATTTTGATGTTCGATTTCTCTCTATGGAGCAGCAGATCAGCTATCTGTTGTGACACGTTTATGATCTTGAGGAGGAGCTAGCGCATGTGCGCAGCTTGCTTCCTGTTCCTCCACCTCCTCCTCCACCACCATCAGCATAGCCAGTTTTTGGTTTTATGTAGGTAGCTTGCTTTTGATGAGAGTATCGCTATTGAGCCTAGCCTGCATAGCCTTTTGGAGACCACTTTTTAAGTATATGACTGTTGTAGACTGATAGACATTTTGGACAAGGGTGATGTGACCCTGTAGTCCCTTTTGATGTGATACGATACATTTGTAGAACATGTAACTGTATTCGTGGTCGATGATTTATGAAAGCTCAATCGCAATGTTCTCATTATATACACTGTTGAATTATACATTGGTAGCATGAATGTGATGTTATATGCTTGCTTGCATTGATAAATGCTATTACATACACGTACTACATACTTAACATACTTATACACATAAGACCTGACCTATACAATCTTCTTTAGAAGATGCCTCCTCGAAGAAACAACCAGTTGCCCACAACAGAGGCTGAGCTACAAGAACGGATTTCACAAGCAATAGCACAACACGAGGCCTTGCACTCTGAACACAGCGGAGGTACCTCAGGAAATAACCCACCTCGTGGTAATGTTTAAGTCACTAAAGACATATTAGGTTACAATTGGATATTCCATGAGCGTTTGCTAATGCTTTCTGTGAATGATGTTGCTTGTACAGGCTGTACCTACAAGCAGTTCCTTGACTGCAAGCCTCTGAATTTCAATGGCACTAGAGGTGCTGTAGCTTTCGTTAGATGGGTTGTGAAAACTGATTCTGTGTTGAGAATGAGCAAGTGTGTGCCAGAGCACCAGGTCACCTACATTTCTGGGCTTCTCCTAAATGGAGCTCTATCATGGTGGAACCTCTAAGTTCAGACCTTGGGAGAGGAAGCTTCTTACGCTATGACTTGGGATGAAATGAAAGAACTTATGCGCAAGAAGTACTGTTCAAGGGCCAAGATTCAGAAATTGGAAACTGAGTTCTGGAATCTAAAGATGGATGGTCCAAAGATTGCTGAATATGTACAGAGATTCCATGGCTTATCTCGCGTCGTTCCTTACATGGTTGATCCAGAGTTCAAGCAAATCGAGCATTTTATTTGGGGATTGGCACCCCAAATCATGAGCATGGTGACTACTTCAAAGCCTCCAACGATCACTGAGGCTATTGATTTGAGCATGGCATTGACGGAAGAAGCGAATAGGCTGAACAAGTTTTCAATCTCTGATGGAAAGAAGAAGGAGACTCATGTCGAGTCGTCCGGAGAGAACAAGCAGAAATTCTCCAACTTCAAGATGGGTACTCATGCGAGCAATGCCAACAAGCGTAAGGACGCTAACCCACCAGTTGAAGCACAAGTTGCTGCTACTGGTGCTACTGCTGGGATTGAGATCAAGGAAAAGGATACTTGGGAACCTTGCCCAAATGTAATGCATGTCAGTATCATCATGCCGGCCAGTGTAGAGTTAGAAAGTGCGAAACTTGTGGAAAGAATGGTCATTCGAAGGAGACGTGTTGGGTTGGTACTAGTCATGGGAATGGTGGCCAGAGAGGAAATGGCAATGGAAACCGTGGTGGAAACGGCGATGGTTAGAAACAAGCAGGGAGGAAATGGAAATCGTGGTGGTTTTGGAAACCAAGCTGGTAGTGGAAACCGTGGAGCAAACAACAATCAAGGCGGTACTGGGAATAGACAAGGCTGTTTTAACTGTGGTGATGTTGGGCATTTCAAGAGAGATTACCCAAAGAACAACCAAGCTCAGGGGAGAGTCTTTAACATTGGAGCTAGGGAAGCTCGCCAAGATCCGAATGTAGTCACGGGTACATTCCCTATCAACCAACACTTTGCATCTGTACTGTTTGATACTGGTGCCGATTATAGCTTTGTATCCCTAGAATTTAAGAAAATGCTTGGGTTAGTAGCTAGTAAGCTAGATATTCCGTACTCGATAGAGCTAGCTAATGGAAAGCTAGTAACGGCAAACAAAGTGATTAGAGGTTGTGTAATGGAGTTCGGAGAGCATGAGTTTACGCTTGATCTTCTACCAGTCGAATTGGGAAGCTTTGACGTGGTAATTGGAATGGATTGGTTATCAAGTAACCGAGCAGAGCTAGTATGTCACGAGAAGATCATTCGCATTCCGAAGACGAATGGAGAGACGATTGTAGTGCATGGAGAGAGGCATGATACGCCTCTAAGGATCATCAGTTGTTTGAAAGCCCGAAGATGTTTACAGAAAGGATGTGTTGCCTTCTTGGCACACGTCGTGGAAAAGGAAGCCGCTAAGCCAAAGCTGGAAGATATCCCAGTTGTGAGGGAATACCCTGAAGTCTTCCCCGAAGACTTGCCAGGACTGCCGCCTCAATGACAAGTCGAATTCCATATTGATTTGGTTCCAAGCGCCGCGCCTGTAGCCAAGGCACCTTATCGACTTGCGCCTTCTGAGATGCAAGAATTGTCGATGCAATTTCAAGAGCTTTTGGACAAGGGATTTATCAGACCAAGCTTCTCGCCTTGGGGAGCTCTAGTTTTGTTTGTTAAGAAGAAGGACGGTAGTTTCCGTATGTGCATTGACTACCGCGAGCTAAACAAGTTAACCATCAAGAATCGGTATCCTTTGCCGAGAATTGATGACCTCTTCGATCAACTTCAAGGTTCAAGTTACTACTCCAAGATCGAACTTCGATCAGGTTATCACCAGCTACGAATTCTAGAGGAGAGTATTCCGAAGACTGCCTTTAGAACTCGATATGGACATAACGAGTTTCTAGTAATGCCGTTTGGGTTGATAAACTCGCCAGCAGTGTTTATGGATTTGATGAATAGAGTCTACAAGCCATATCTCGATAAATTCGTGATTGTATTTATCGACGATATTTTGATTTATTCAAGGATGAAGGAAGAGCATGAGCAACACCTTAGAGCCATTTTAGAGTTGCTCAAGAAGGAAAAGCTATACGCAAAATTCTCAAAGTGCGAGTTCTGGTTGCGCCAGGTTCAGTTCCTTGGTCATGTGGTAAACGAAGATGGAATTCATGTGGATCCCACCAAGATCGAGGCGATTAAGAATTGGGAAACTCCGAAGACGCCAACCGAGATCCGTCAGTTTCTAGGTTTAGCTGGGTATTATCGCAGATTCATTGAGGATTTTTCTAAAATCGCTCAACCGCTAACCTCCCTTACTCAAAAGGATAAGAAGTACGAATAGGAAGATAAACAAGAAGAAGCATTTCAGTTGCTGAAGAACAAGCTTTGCGATGCACCCATCTTATCCCTACCCAAAGGCACCGATGACATCGTGGTGTATTGTGATGCCTCACGTTAGGGACCAGGATGCGTGCTGATGTAGCGACAAAAGGTTATCGCTTATGCTTTGCGCCAGTTGAAAGTTCATGAGAAGAATTACACCACACATGATTTGGAATTAGGCGCAGTGGTGTTTGCATTAAAGATTTGGCGACATTATCTGTATGGCATCCGATGCATGATCTTTACCGATCACAAGAGCCTACAGCATATATTTGATCAGAAGGAGCTTAATATGAGACAACGACGATGGGTTGAGTTGTTAAACGATTATGATTGTGAAATCAAGTATCACCCAAGAAAGTCGAATGTAGTGGCAGACGCCTTGAGTCGAAAAGAAAGGATTAAGCCCATAAGGGTTAGAGCTTTGGAGATGATTATACAGACATATATCTCATCGCGCATTCGTGTTGCGCAGAGAGAAGCTCTTAAGAAGGAGAATCTTGTGGATGAATATCTTCGTGGGATGGAGAAGCAGTTGGTACCCAATGGGGAAGGAACATTATGTTTCATGGGATGAATTTGGGTTCCCCTCTTTGGTGGTCTTAGAGACGTGATTTTTTATGAAGCACATAAATCAAGGTACTCGATCCACCCAGGATCGGATAAGATGTACCAGGATTTGAAGGCTTTCTACTGGTGGCCAAGATTGAAAGGTGATGTTGCAGCTTATGTTTGAAAATGCTTAACATGTGCTAAGGTAAAAGCCGAATATCAGAAGGCTTCAGGTCTTCTGTAGCAACCCGAGATACCCATGTGGAAGTGGGAGCAAATCTCAATGGATTTTATAACCAAGTTGCCAAAGACACCCAGAGGTCATGACACGATTTGGGTAATCGTAGACCGGTTGACGAAATCTGCACACTTTTTGCCAATCAGGGAAAAGGATAACACTGGTAAGCTAGCTAAGCTGTACCTAAGGGAGATAGTAGCACGTCATGGAGTGCCTATCTCGATTATATCTGACAGAGACAGAAGATTTGTGTCAAGGATTTGGCAAACCTTCCAGGAAGCGTTTGGTTCTCAACTGAATTTGAGTACTTCTTTTCATCCACAGACGGATGGTCAAAGCAAGAGAACAATTCAGACACTTGAAGACATGCTGCAAGCTTGTGTAATGGACTTGGGTGGCAGTTGGGACACTCACCTGCCTTTGGTTGAGTTCTCCTATAACAACAGCTACCATACAAGCATTCAAGCTGCACCATTTGAAGCTCTTTACGGACGCAAGTGTCGATCGCTGTTATGCTGGGCAGATGCTGGCGATAGACAGCTAGTTGGTCCCGAATTGGTTCAAGAAATGACATATAAGATTATACAGATCCGAGAGAGCATTAAGGCGGCTCTTGATCGACAAAAGAGCTATACGGACCAAAGAAGGAAACCGTAGGAATTTAAATGGGAGATATGGTTCTATTGAAAGTTTCACCTTGGAAAGGTGTGGCACGCTTTGGGAAGCGTGGAAAGTTAAACCCGCGATTCATTGGACCATTCAGAATCATGGAAAGGATTGGTTCTGTGGCATACAAGTTGGACCTACCTGCGGAACTTAATGGTGTTCATGATATATTCCATGTATCCAACCTGAAGAAGAGTCCAACATAGGAAACAGTGGTTATTCCTGCTGACGAAGTTCACATTGACGACACACTGCATTTTACAGAAGAACCCGTTGAGGTCACGGATTGGAAAGTGAACAAAACTAGAGGGAGTAGTGTTAAACTTGTTAAGGTTAGATGGAACGCACGTCACGGCCCAGAGTTTACTTAGGAGCGTGAGGACCGCATGAAAGCAAAATACCCGCACTTATTCCCTAACACCCCTGCTGCTAATAGTAATGCTTAAAATTTCGGGACAAAATTTTCTTAACAGGGGGAGAATGTGACAACTGTCAAAAATCCAGGTATCCGTACAATTAACTAATCTTGATTAGTGCTTAATGACTGTGCTGAATTACAATTAAATGCTTTTTGATTATTGCTTTATACACACATGTGCATCACATATTGCAAATGACATATCTTTGATTGCATGAGGACTTTATTGACATAAAAGATGCACAAAGCACAGTTAGCACAGTTAAAAGACAAACCGGGAAAATGCTGACGTAGTTCAGTACATAGACAGACAGTGTTTTGAGACCCAATATGAGTCAGAAATTAAGTACTACACTAGTGTAGAGTGTAGGGAAGTAAGGATCACAAAACTGCTTTTCTAGGTGATAGTTTAAGTGCCGGAAAGTGCCTAAAACTCACCCAAAGTGCTGAATTTAGCAAAATTCAGCATAAAGCAGCATTTTAACATACTAATTTTATGCAGAAACATGATAAAATGATCCTGAATGCTTTCCTAAGTGTCGGGAATTAAAAGTTTCACAAAGAGACACATAAAGCACACTAAACTGTAAGGTTTAGCACCTTACCGAATCAGTATCTTACCGAACAACCGGACACTACCCGAAACACTAAATTTACAATAGAAGCATTATTTTAATGTTTTCAAGCAAGTTATGATCCCCGAACATCCAAACACCCCATACAAAATATCTACTAACTAAAACACTTAACTTACACTTGAACTTGAACTAGATTGCAACTAGATGATTAAAGCCTACTCTAGACCACCCCCCCACCTATGGACGGCCCATACCCCCCCCCCCCCCTTCCATACTTCAAGATTTTATTTCTATATTATAATAGATCATGTTCTTGCTTTTTATGGCATATTACACATAAAACAAATGGAAAGCATGGTTATAAGTAGGATATGAGAGTTCAAGAGCTTCATAATCCACACACACTTCACACACTCATCTTTCTCCCTCTCTTGCTCTCCCTCTCGGCCAAACACTAGCCACACCACCACCATCATCATTCAATCTTCATCATCCATTCCAAGATCATACAAAGGTGCTAGGAGGTATACAAGGAAGCTTGGTGGCTTTGGAACTTGAAGGACCTTCTCTATTTGCTTTTATCCTCTTGATTTCTACTCTTGATTCACCCCTAGCCTTGAGCTAGTGGTAAGATCCTTGTACACTCCATATTACTTCTATTTTGAGTGGTTAAAGTAGTATCATAATCAAGAATATTAAGAACACTAAAGAACATAAGCATGGAACATGAACATAAGCTTGATTTATGAAGTAATCTTGATGAAACTAAGTTGTTTATAAGATGTATGCTTGTTGATCTTTGATTGTTTGTATAAATGATGTTGATCATCATAACATCTTGCTAGATCATGATTATAAACATAGTTTAGCAAGATGAGAAAGTGAGAATGTGGTAGGATGAAAGATCATCCACACTTAAATCATGAACTTGAGAAGAATACTTTGGTTTCTTGAAAAATAATAATCAAAGTGAGTTAATAATCATATAGATCTAAGATTTATGAATGGTTTCCCAAAAGAACCAAGTTTAAAATATGAGTTTTAGTAGATCATGGTTCTTACATACACAAACGCTATTTTTGGTAGTTAAACACGTGTGGAAACACTTGTGTAACAAGAAGATTACATGAAGAAACATTTTTTGTAAAACATGATTACAAGTTGTAAACATCTAAGTCTTTCAAGAATGATGTTTTTATATAAACAACCACACTTTGAAGGATAACAAAACCCACTAAACACACTACCAAGTTACTACAACTTTTCATAAACTTTCAAGTTCATGAATTAGTGAATAAGCATGATTTTGGCAAAATTGGTAAGTGTAAGTTGTTTAGTGTTGATTGTGGTGATTTTACAAAAAAAAAAAAAAATATGCTTGAATGCATGGAAACCTCCATTTTTAGGGGAAACTAAGGCAAAATTTTCTAAAAATACAAACACTTAGAAAAATATTTTCAAACAAATATTAACCAAGTGTATTTTAAACCATACATTGTTACATAAACTTTGCCATAAATTTTGGTTACAAAATACAAATATTGGAGGTTGGTTTTTACAAATTAAAGTGACTAAAAATATATTTAGAATATATACATACATTAAAGACACATATGGGTGATTATTTGTATACTTCGTGTAATAGTTATATTATTTTAAGACTTGTAATAATACAACACATCAAAACACCAAGAATTACAATCCAAAATATTACAAAAATCTCAAGGAATAAATATACAAGTTACACACAAAATATTGGCGAAACCGAACAAGAAATGTAACTTACAAAATATTCCGGAACTTAATTCGCAAGTATATTTTGGTAAGTAATATTTTGGACACAAGGAAGTGAAAATATGATTTTTGAAACTATTACAAAGTTATATCATATTTTTTTACAAAGAGAAAATATATTGTTTTTGGGAAGTAAAAATATATTTTCTTGGAATTTTTAGAAGATATATAATTTTTAGGAAAGATATATATTTGCTTGAGTACACTTGAAATACATTATTTTTGGATAAAAATAAGTTTATATATTTTCTAAAGTTAGACTTGAAAATATATATGGCAAGATATACAAATACAAGAATGTGAATACATATGTATAAGATACCCCCATCCTTGGGAAGGAAATACAAGAACCAATACTTGGGAAGTATTAAGTTAATACATATTGTTCAGCAATTATTCCAAAATTTAATAAATATAATTTATGTTGAAATATTAATTATTTGGACAATAATTATATAACTTGGAATAATATCAGAAGCGTAAAAGAAACGTAACTCAGAAACGTTAACACTAAGTCAAGGCACGACCCGTTCGTCTAATAGATATTAGTACATTGTAGGTAGTCGTGTTCACCGGAGAAGTACGAGTTACGATTGTTGAAGACGCAAGACTGTGAGTTTCATGTCCCCCTCCTCTTTTAACTGTTTTCAGTTTTTTAACTTCGGAGGTGAAATACATGTTACAATGGTTTACAAACGTTTTATACATGGTATGGTTAGCTAAGGAAAGGTACTACTGGATTATGTGAGTGGTGGGTACAACACTTAAGGCCATTAATCCTCGTTGTATGACCGAGGGACATGAGTGATAGATCTATTTGGGTGTAGCGAGCCCACACCCATGCGGACCAGGGTGGCCCATGTGGTAACTATGTCTTATTCCCGGAGACAAATCTGCTAGGTTTGAGTTTTCCTGCATCACTTCACACATATCAATGGCCTTGCAAACCATGGTGATCTGTTTTCCTTGTTGCTTTCATACCAGGATTTACATACATACAGACATACATTCAAAGGTTTACTCATACATACAAACAAACACATGAACTCGCTCAACTTTTGTTGATGTTTTCAAAATACATGTATTTCAGGGAATTAGTAAGTGGATCTGGCGAGCGTTGGAAGTCTTAAGCTGCGTTGAGAATTAAGATGTCATCCATGGTTTTGAGGTTTGGGTTGGGTGTCTTATTCCTGGATGAGACACGTCTTTCAAACCTTGGTTTTATTTAATGTCTTTTGATGAGTCCTTAGTGAACTCGTAAACAATTCGTATGGTTTGTAAAACTTGAATTTGAAGTCTACAATGTCGTTATGTTTAAACATATTTAATGGATGACAAATTTATGGTTTTATCATATGGTGGTTGTTATGATTGAATGCAATGGTATTAAGAAAGTCACACCATAATCACGTTTCCGGAAAAGTCAGGGGTGTGATACTTCAAGTCAACCCTCTAGTTCAAACATGTCTGGTAAGGATCCTACACAATATTCTGCATTTATATTTTTATCTGATATGTTTAGGAAAGAGTTTCAAATTTACTCCCTATATGCAGACTCCAGCAAAGTTCCTATCCTTTTGAACCTCGATGAGCTTGACAGCTATCCCACTCCTGTCAACGTGAAGAAGGAAACTCTTGCTGCCACCAGCTCCACACCAGTTCCGGCTCCTAAGCCCATCCAAAGAACCAGGGCTTCTACTTCCAAGAAGAGGAAGGGTTTCGAGGTCAGCACTCCAGGCTCTGAAGGGTTCTCCTATGAAGAACTCAGCTTCACTGACCCCTTGGAGCCGATGACATCCTTCCTCAACAAGGTAATATCCTGGTACAATATCCTGCATGCATATCCTGATAGAATATCCTGACAGAATATCCTGACAGGATATCCTGGTAAGCTAGTTTTAATTCATACCTGAATTTTGATTTGCAGGGTCTCCAACATCTACTCCACCTCTACACCGATGCTTGCAGTACGGCCAAATTTCAAGAAGCCAGGATCAAGCAGCTTGATACCACTGTTGCTGACCAAGGCACCATTGCTGAAGCCAAGAGCCGGCACTATGAGGATAAGCTGAAGAAGGTCACTCAGGATGCTGAAATAAAGCTAGCAGCCGTCCAAGTGGAGCATGAGCAGGCTATGGTCTCTTTCCGGGAAGGGATCAAAAATTCAGCTGTTGTCTCCCTGCTACAAGCTCGCATCAAGATGGCTTATGAGGCCAAGGAGACAGGTCTGGAGTGCCCATCCTGGCCGGTTGATTCCTGGGTGGCAAAGCAGTGTCGTATCCTGCTGGGGCTGGTGAATCCTCGAAGTCAGTAGAGGTGGTGGACAAAGCTGGAGAAAAGAAGGATGCTGGAGAGGATGCTGGCGAGGATGCTGCTCAGGATGCTGAGGCTGAGAAGACGGAGAAGGCTGGTGAAGATGCCACTGTGTGAGGGCATTCTAGTGGGCGATGATGGATATTGATGCCTAGGCCGGAGCCCACTTTTTAAATTTGAATGTTGGTTTGTAATCCCCAAAACAATTTACTTTTCCTGCACTTGAACAATTTATATTTGCTGTATGTTTTTTTAAACAATATAACAGTTGGAGGTGGATGGGTCTCGGTTTGAGATGAAACCTTCAACTGTTATGTAAATATAACTAGGAACTTATTGTGCTTTTGGTGGATAGATCTTGGTTTGAGATGAAACCAAAAGCACAAACTTTTTCTTTAATAATATAACTTTCTTTTGGCCTTATTTTGTTGTTACAATTTTATTGCATAAACTTTACTTATGAAAATAGTTTTGTTTGAACATTCTTAGGAACATATTCTGAGAGTATCCTGAGAGATATCCTGGTCAGGATACTGCCACATAACTTAGAAAACTTAAGTTATCCAAATATAAAGGAGAGATCATACCAAAGACTCTTAGAGAGTCAATTCCAACCTTCCATCTTAGGAATGTCCCCAATGCACATTTAGAAACTTGAACCCATCCTTTGAATTGTATGGAGTATGTCCCCTGTGTTCAACATATTTGAAGACTTAGGAATGCAAACATAGTCATACTTTAGCTTTTCTGTGGATAAACCCTGAATATTCTGGGGATAAACCCTCAATATCCTGGGGATAAACCCTTAATATCCTGGGGGATAAACCCTGATTTTCATGCGCTATAGGCGGGGAGTGTATAAACTCCAAGACTTAGAAAGGTGAAAACATTTAAACCTTAGAGAGTATGAAAATACCCTTTCGCGAGAGAGGGTGATCAATCCTCATATACCCTTTAGGATCCAGGATATAGCCAATAGTAACGAAATTGTCAGCCACTTTTACATGAACTGGTCCCGCTACCTTGAACTATCCCTGGATAACTTGCGCTCCAGGCAGGGTGTTTAAACCCAATTCATAAGAAAGGTGAATACCTTTAAACCTGTGAAGGGATCAGGATCCCTTAAACGTGAGAGAGGGGGCCAATCCTCTAATCTTTCAAAATATCCTGAGCGTGTATCCTGGAGCAATATCCTGAGGCATATTCTACAAAATGACCTTAAACTAAGGTGGGTGTTAGCTTGGCTAACACCCCTCCAATGCTTAAGTCAGTATTGGGTTCAAAATAATAAGTAAATTCGAATATATTTAAAAGAGATAGAATCCATACCATCCTGAGATAGAAATTAAATTCTAAACTCACTTGAAATAGAGCTTTAAGTGTATAGCATACAGGATCTTGGCAGCATATCCCCCTCCATATTCTTGAGTCGGTATGCTCCTTTCCCAGATTCTGATTCAACCTCATATGGTCCTTCCCACTTTGGAGCTAACTTTCCATCGGTAGGATTAGTAGTATTCTGAAAAGCCTTTCTTAACACCCAATCCCCAACTTGAAATCTTCTAGTCCTTATATTCTTGTTATATGCTCTAGATATCCTCTGTTGGCATGCTGCCATCCTCAGCTTTGCTGCATCTCTTGTCTCATCCACAGTATCCAACTCTTGGCACAAAGCTTCAGGATTCTGCTTAGGATCCCGAAGGTTAGATCTTGCTGTCGGTATCACCATTTCTATTGGGATCACTACTTCTGCTCCAAATACTAAGGAAAATGGAGTCTGGCCAGTTGCACTCTTTATTGTTGTTCTATTAGTCCATAAAACAATGGGTAATTCTTCTGCCCATCTTCCTTTCTTAGCTCCTAGTCTCTTCTTCAAGTTGTTGACAATTATCTTGTTCGAGGATTCTGCTTGTCCATTTGCTTGAGGATGTACTGGAGTAGATGTGATCATTTTGATTCCCCAACTCTTGCAAAAGTCAGTAGTCCTCTTACTTATAAACTGAGAACCATTGTCACAAATTATCTCGGCTGGCACCCCAAACCTGGTCAGGATATTCCTTTTTATGAAGGATACTACTTCTTGGTCTCTAACTTGAACAAATTCTTCAGCTGTCACACCCCCAAAATCCACACGCGGAGTATCACCGCTTGGAGGCGTGACATGACCAGGATCGAGCCACCAATCATATTGAACAACATAATTAAGTAATTAAAACTAACCACGATACAATTGGTGACCAAAAGGAAGTTAACCAAGTTCAATTCAAACAGCGGAAGCATAAAACGTAAGTTCAAAACATAAGTTCGTAGTTCATAAGTTTAAAGACTTCAAAACATAAGTTCCATAAGTTTATAAGGTTTAATTATTAAGTACGGGACATAACAGTCCTTATCCCACAACAACCTACTCCTCGTGCAAGCTCCATAGCATCTAGAAACCAGTAAGGCATGTAACAACGAGTCAACAACAAAGTTGAGTGAGTACACGTTTGGTTGTTTAGTTTTAAGTTGTTTCTGAAAAACGTGGTTTGACTTTCGTTGGCTTATTTGCCGTGGGGGTTACCCCATAGTTGAAAGTATGTTTAACCAGTTCCTTTTATTACCCAAACCATATCCATAATCAGTGGGGGCTTCCCCATGTGAACTACTAGACGGTATGATATCGACTACTACGAACAATAGTTGTGCCCTACATCAGTGTCTATCATCACTGACAGTTTTCCATAGTCCATTAGTACACGCCCGTTCGGACGACACAGTGTGAGGTTTGTTAAACCTAATAGCGCTATTAACTAATGACCCGCTCGCCATATGCCTCGGCGATTAAGTCGATATATAATGAGGGACTTAATGATAGACTTTTGTCTAGTAAGTTTTAAGGGTGTTGTCCTACCCAAGGAGGACGAACGTACGTATTCTACCCAAGGTGAATACGCAGGATTAATATTGGCATCCTACCCAAGGAGGATGGCCGTACATATCCTACCTAAGTAGGATATGTAGATTTCGTTTTAATTCTTTAACCCATTCTCAAACCACCGGGAATCCCATGCCTTAGAAAGTGTGTGAACTCACCTTTGGTTGCTCGGTTTGACTCTCAAATATAGCTAACAGTCAAGCTCGGTCAATCACGTCCTAATATGATTACCAGTTAGTCATTTAGTGGTTTCAAGTAAGCACAAAGTTCCTACACGCATCTACCACATAACATGCATTACTTTAACGGTTTACGCACATATAAACTTCCCATCTATTCCCGTTCATAAGCAAACATACGACATTGCACATAACACAAATAACATGTTATATCATTCACAGATAACATACTCGACATTTAGACACGCAATTTACGACTTATGTCATTTCAGCTTTTATATTCAAAACTGGGCTGTTTTCGAGCATTTTAATAAAATAGTAAACTTATTCCAAAAATTCCCAAATTTTTACAGAATGTCTTAAACGATCCCAAAAGTTATTGTGTAAAAATCTCGAGATCCAATTCGCCACCAATATTTTATAAAAATTCATTTTCCGGACTGAACTCAGATTTATCTTTTTCTGACTGCAGTCCACGGAATAATTTATTTAAAATTGATCGAGAGTCCGATTTACGAAATTCCAGTGAGACAATTACAAATACATCGGTGGTCATCTACAGTACAAATTTCATGATCCAACTCTACACAGAACTCAAGTTATGACGGAAAACAGAACACATATTTTTAGCAGTAAAAATGCAGCTCTAGCTGCTGTTAGAAAACGACACTTTAAAAATAGTAAACGAAGTCCAAATATTACGATTCCAGTGCCATTAGGACCGTGTTTCATAATACATAAATCTAGACTTCAGAAAAATCATTTTTTGTTAAGTTACAGTCCTGTTACAGCCAACTGAAGTTGGCTGTAATCACCAAACAACCTACTGTTTCAGCTTTTAACTTTCTAACTTGTGTTCGATTGATTCCGTTAACATGTTTAGTGATCACAACAACTTCAAAATCAATATTAACAAGCAAATCATCAGATAATCAACAAGAATCATAACAACATCATATTAACATCACTTCATCACTAGACTAGTTTATGTTTAAGACTTGTTTAAGGTTCTTTAGAGTTTCTTATCATTTTGATCACTACACATCTTTAACCACCTAAACATGATGTAAGAAGCAAAGATCTAAGTTCTTACCACTAGTTCAAGACTAGGGAAGTTCAAGAGTAGAAAAGTGGTGGATAAAAGAAGATAAGAGAGGTCCTTCAACTTCCGAACACACCGAGCTTTGTCAATCACCTTATTACACCTTGTGAGAAGCTTGGATTGCTTGAATGATGGCCGAAAATGGAGGTGGTGGGGTGATGGGGTGTAGTCGTGAATAAGAAGAAGGATAGGAGGAAGATGGAGTTGGTTGTAATGTGAAGCATGAAAGAGATTGGTGAACTCTTGGATTTAAGCACATTGTTTCCAACAAAACTTTAACTAATGGTCCATATGTTTAGTAAAGTCAGGGACATGATCCAATAAAATAATAAAACAAATCACAAGTGGGCCATGTATGTTGGCCGATTATAGGTGGGGGGGGGGGGTAGTAGACTAGGTTTTAACCTTAAAGTTAGTTATCTAGTTGAATTGGAAGTATTTAGTTAGATGTTTAGTTACTAGATATTTATATAGGGTGTTATGATGTTCGGGGATCATATCTAGCTCAGAAAAATAGAAATAATGTGTTTAACAATATCTTTGTGTTCCGGGTAAAGTCCGGTTATTTCGGTTCGGTGTTGTTCCGTTAAAGTGCTTAATTAATCCGTAGAGTGTCCTACATATATATTTTTGTAACGTTTTTAATTTTTCAACACTCAGGAAAGCATACCGGACTATTTAGTAACTTTTCTGTATACTACTAGTATATTAACAAGCACATGTAAGTATAACACAGTAATCAGAAAGCAGATAAGTAATTCCACACAGTCGTCAAGCACTTTAATTATCATTAATAAATTGTACGGATACATGGAATTACGAGGGTTGTCACATTCTCCCCCATGTTAAGAAAATTTCGTCCCGAAATTTAGCTCGTGGTTACTGAGGAAGCTAGTTATGTTGCGTTGGTTTCCTTGTTTTCCTGGGGTGTCACATCATCCCCCCCCGTTGATTTGGAATTTCGTCCCGAAATTCTGCAGTAGCTTCAGCCTCAGTAGTGGTTGCACTTTTCTTAAACAGTTGGGGATACTTGAGTTTCATTTGGTCTTCTCGTTCCTAGGTATACTCTGGGCCACGACGGGAATCCCAACGGACTCGGACAAGAGGTATTCTGGTACGCTTGAGAATCTTAACATCTCGATCCGTAATCTCTACTGGTTCTTCGACGAATCGCAGCTGGTCGTCGATAGTGAGCTCCTTTAAGGGAACTATGAGGGTCTCATCTGACAGACACTTCCTCAGATTTGACACGTGGAATACGTTGTGAACTCCACTGAGTTCTTCAGGTAGATTCAACCTGTAAGCGACTTTGCCAATTTTCTCAATGATTTCGAATGGTCCAACATAACGCGGATTGAGCTTGCCTCGTTTGCCAAAACGAACTACACCTTTCCAAGGTGAGACGTTGAGTAGCACTCGATCCCCAACCTGGAACTCGAGTGGTTTCCTTCGCTTATTAGCATAGCTTTTCTGACGGTCACGAGCTGCCCGCCATTCACTGTCGTATCTGAGCAATCCTTTCGGTTGTATTTACTACAAGTTCTGGGCCAGTGATTTGGCTGTCGCCAACCTTCTGCCCAACAGAGAGGTGATCGGCACTTCCGTCCATACAGTGCCTCGAATGGAGCGGCCTGGATGCTGGTGTGGTAACTGTTATTATACGAAAACTCCCACTAACGGGAGGTGTTTTTCCTAGCCATTACCAAAAATCGATTACACACGCCCTAAGCATGTCTTCAAGGGTCTGGATGGTGCGTTCAGATTGCCCATCAGTCTGTGGATGATATGTTGTGCTCATGTCTAATCGAGAACCAAAGGACTTGTGCATAGCTTGCCACAAATCAGATGTAAAAACGTGAGTCTCGATCAGAGATGATGGAGGTTGGCACTCCGTGCCTTGATACTACTTCCTTTAGGTAGATGTCTGCTAGAGTAGAAAAATTATCCGTTTCCTTGATAGCCAGAAAATGTGCAGACTTGGTCAGTCGATCCACGATCACCCAAATGGTATCATTTCCGCGTTGAGATCTAGACAGACCAGTAACGAAATCCATGGAAATCTGCTCCCATTTCCATTTCAGGATTTCTGGTTGTTGAAGTAGGCCTGATGGTTTCTGATATTCAGTCTTGACTCTCCGCACAAGTCAGGCACTTGCTAACGTAGGTCGCTATGTGGGCTTTCATGCCAGGCCACCAGTATGTAGTCTTTAGGTCGTGGTACATCTTATCCGAACCAGGATGTACTGAGTAACGAGACTTATGTGCTTCATCCATCACAAGCTCGCGTAAGCCTCCATAAAGTGGAACCCAGATGCGTCCGTTAACATAGTAGGCGCCGTTTTCCTTTCGTTCTAGCCGCTGCCTCGATCCTCGTAAGGACTCAGCCCTGATGTTCTCTGCTTTCAATGCTTTAACCTGAGCATCGCGAATCTGAGCGGGAAGGTTGGATTGGATGGTAAGCTGTAAAGCACGCACATGCTTAGGTATGGTATCCTTTCGACTGAAGGCGTCGGCCAACAACATTGGCCTTGCCCGGATGGTATTTGATAGCGCATTCATAATCGTTTAAGAGCTCGACCCATCGACGTTGACGCATGTTTAAACTCCTTTTGCTTGAAGATATGCTCGAGACACCTGTGATCGGTTGTAAATGGTGCACTTGGTACCGTACAGGTAATGTCTCCATATCTTTAGCGCAAAAGCAACTGCTCCCCAATTCCAAGTCGTGCGTAGTGTAGTTCCTTTCGTGAACCTTAAGTTTGGCGCGATGCGTAGGCAATGACCTTGTCACGTTGCATCAACACGCAACTAAGTCCTTGGATGGAAGCGTCGCAATAAACCACAAAATCATCTGTGCCTTCAGGCAATGAGAGGATTGGCGTGCTACAAAGTCTGTCCTTTAGGTGCTGAAAAGCAGATTCCTGTGCATCACCCCAACGATAAGTGACACCCTTCTAAGTCAGTGAAGTGAGAGGTTGCGTAATCTTTGAGAAATCCTTTATAAACCTTCTGTAATATCCTGCCAAACCCAAGAATTGGCGGATTTCTTTTGGTGTACGGGGTGCAGGCCAGTTCTTGATCGATTCCACCTTAGATGGATCAACATGAATCCCATCGTTGTTTACCACGTGGCCTAGGAAATGTACTTCACGAAGCCAGAAGTCACATTTCGAAAATTTAGCATACAGTTGCTCTGCTCGAAGAAGTTCTAGCATAAGTCCTAGATGCTGCTCGTGTTCCTCCTGACTCTTTGAATAGATCAGGATATCGTCGATGAATACAATGACAAAACTTATCCAGGTAAGGCTTGCACACTCGGTTCATGAGATCCATGAAGACCGCAGATGCATTCGTTAATCCGAAAGGCATAACTAGAAACTCGTAATGGCCGTAACAAGTTCTGAATGCTGTTTTGGAGACGTCCTCCTCTCGGACTCTCAGCTGATGGTATCCCGATCTCAAATCAATCTTAGAGTAATAGCTTAACCCTTGCAGCTGGTCGAACAAGTCGTCAATAAGTGGAAAAGGATAACGATTCTTCACGGTCACCTTGTTAAGTTCGCGATAGTCAATACACATTCTAAAGGTACCGTCTTTCTTCTTCACAAATAACACCGGAGCTCCCAAAGGCAAAGAGCTAGGACGTATGAAACCCTTTTCCAAGAGTTCTTGCAGTTGCGTAGACAGTTCTTCTAGTTCTGATGGAGCTAGACGATAAGGTGCTCGAGCTATGGGCGCTGCTCCAGGAGCTAGCTCGATTTGAAATTCAACTTGACGATGAGGCGGAAGGCCAGGCAATTCCTCAGGGAATACCTCAGGAAAATCGCGCACAATAGGAATGTCTTCAATTCTCTTCTCTTCCGTTGATGTTTCAGTAACGAGTGCCAGAATGGCAGTGTGGCCCTTTCGCAAACACTTATGGGCCTTAAGGAAAGAGATAATGCCTACGACAGCACCACTCTTGTCGCCATGAATCACGAGGGGTTCTTTACCAGAACGAGGAATGCGGACAATCTTCTCGTTGCAAAGAATCTCCGCTTGATGATGAGATAATCAATCCTTCCTAATAACAGCGTCGAGGCTACTAAGTACGATAGGAATAAGATCGATAGAGAAGGTTTGACCAGCTAAGACGTGGTTACAGCCCTTAACTGTGTGTGTGCCCTTAAGACTTTCACCATTAGTTAGTTCTACAACATGTTTGGTGTTTTAAGGGTAATGGGGTACGTTTAAGAACCTAACTAACTCTTAGGAACACATATCTAGCATCTGCACCCGAATCACCTAAAATAGAAACAAGGAAATTGTCTGGTGGGAACTTACCCACCACAACGTTGAGGTTGTTTCTTTCTTCCTCTTGTCCATTCAGGAACTCATGCTCACCAGTCCTGCGGTTATCCTTATTGTCTCCGTTATTGTTCCCGTTGCCCTGGTTGCTGCTGTTGTCACGATTCTGCCTCATCAGCGGACAGTTCCTCTTGAAGTGGTTTTCAGCACCACATCGAAAACACCCCTTCTTGCTACCCTGCTGCTGCTGCTGGTTCCGGTTTGCAGGATATGGGCTCCTGCAGTCTTCAGCCATATGCCCCAACTTCTTGCAACCGATGACAACACGATCCCGCACATGACCCGCTGTGGTGCCGTTGGCACTTGCGGCATCTCGGTTTATTCCCTAGGTATCCCCCCTGATTTTGGTAGTTCAGCCCGAGTTTCCTGTGCGGTTCCCGTCGTATAGAGCTAGGACCCTCACCTTGGTGATCACCCCAAATATACTTGTTACTAATAAGAGCATTTGCATTGGAAGAGTTACGCTTGGGCAACTTGCCCTCTTCCACCGCCTGATCGGTGAGTTGGTGCGCCAAACGAACGACTTGCTGGATTGTGGGAAGGTTGGCCGCATTCACAGACCCTTGGATTTCCGGGACTAAGCCTCTGAGGTATAGCTTGATTCGCCTAGATATGGGTTGTGACATGTTAGGACATAAGGCAGCCAAGTCGTTAGACCTCTTTGTGTATGCCTCAATCTCTGATCCTTCCATCTTCAAACCATAATACTCTATTTCCAGTTCCAGAATGTCGTCCAGGTGGCAGAATTCTTCCTTAATCCAATCCTTGAAGTCGCTCCAAAGGGTGGCATTCCCGTCTGCCAACCCGAGCATCTGAATTTGTGCGTTCCACCAAGAATACGCTTTCCCCTGCAACATGCCGGTAGCGTACTTTACTCGTTTGCTGGCAGGGCTTTCACTTTCTTCGAATGTATATTCGATTCTTCGGATCCAGTGTAGAAGGTCGATTGCTCCTCCAGTGCCGTCGAAAGTGGGAGGTTTGTATTCCAAGAACGCCTTGAAAGTGCCTATGCGTGATTGGGTGTGCATGGGTTGACTCCCTAATTGGGTTGCTAAGGCTTCAGCAATCTGTTCGTTAATCAAGGTCGTCAGCTGACCCTGGGTCAAGTTGAGGCGTCCACTCATGATCTTCACATCGAGTGAAAACACAGGTAAGAAGGGTGTTGCGAAAGTGCGTAAGTGTGGAGTGATAGGAGAGAGCAAACACACAGGGTTTTCAAGCAATAGTTGTTACGCTAACTAAGCATACCATGATCAAATGCGCTACTTAAGCTAACAGGCAGGCAATACAAACATAAACCATATTACCTATAGTGTTGAGTCTTGCACGTGGAGCGAAGCGTCGTTGTGGATCGTTGAGCACTGTACAGGTTATAGTCGGGTTTTATCAAAAAGCTTTTCCCCTTTTTAAAACCAAGTTCAATATAACCAATGGCTCTGATACCAATCTGTCACACCCCCAAAATCCACACGCGGAGTATCACCGCTTGGAGGCGTGACATGACCAGGATCGAGCCACCAATCATATTGAACAACATAATTAAGTAATTAAAACTAACCATGATATAATTGGTGACCAAAAGGAAGTTAACCAAGTTCAATTCAAACAGCGGAAGCATAAAACGTAAGTTCAAAACATAAGTTCGTAGTTCATACGTTTAAAGACTTCAAAACATAAGTTCCATAAGTTTATAAGGTTTAATTATTAAGTACGGGACATAAACAGTCCTTATCCCACAACAACCTCCTCCTCGTGCAAGCTCCATAGCATCTAGCGACCTGTAAGACATGTAACAACGAGTCAACAACAAAGTTAAGTGAGTTCACGTTTGGTTGTTTAGTTTTAAGTTGTTTCTGAAAAATGTGGTTTGACTTTCATTGGCTTATTTGCCGTGGGGGTTACCCCATAGTTGAAAGTATGTTTAACCAGTTCCTTTTATTACCCAAACCATATCCACAATCAGTGGGGGCTTCCCCATGTGAACTACTAGACGGTATGATATCGACTACTACGAACAATAGTTGTGCCCTACATCAGTGTCTATCATCACTGACAGTTTGCCATAGTCCATTAGTACACGCCCGTTCGGACGACACGGTGTGAGGTTTGTTAAACCTAATAGCGCTATTAACTAATGACCCGCTCGCCATTGGCCTCGGCGATTAAGTCGATATATAATGAGGGACTTAATGATAGAGTTTTGTCTAGTAAGTTTTAAGGGTGTTGTCCTACCCAAGGAGGACGAACGTACGTATTCTACCCAAGGCGAATACGCAGGATTAATATTGGCATCCTACCCAAGGAGGATGGCCGTACATATCCTACCTAAGTAGGATATGTAGATTTCGTTTTAATTCTTTAACCCATTCCCAAACCACCGGGAATCCCATGCCTTAGAAAGTGTGTGAACTCACCTTTGGTTGCTCGGTTTGACTCTCAAATATAGCTAACAGTCAAGGTCGGTCAATCACGTCCTAATATGATTACCAGTTAGTCATTTAGTGGTTTCAAGTAAGCACAAAGTTCCTACACGCATCTACCACACAACATGCATTACTTTAACGGTTTATGCACATATAAACTTCCCATCTATTCCCGTTCATAAGAAAACATACGACATTTCACAAATAACATGTTATATCATTCACAGATAACATACTCCACATTTAGACACGCAATTTACGACTTATGTCATTTCAGCTTTTATATTCAAAACTGGGTTGTTTTCGAGCATTTTAATAAAATAGTAAACTTATTCCAAAAAATCCCAAATTCTTACAGAATGTCTTAAACAATCCCAAAAATTATTGTGTAAAAATCTCGGGATCCAATTCGTCACCAATATTTTATAAAAAATTCATTTTCCGGACTGAACTCAGATTTATCTTTTTCTGACTGCAGTCCACGGAATAATTTATTTAAAATTCATCGAGAGTCCGATTTACGAAATTCCAGTGAAAGAATTACAAATACATCGGTGGTCATCTACAGTACGAATTTCATGATCTAACTCTACACAGAACTCAAGTTATGATGGAAAACATAACACATATTTTCAGCAGTAAAAATGCAGCTCTAGCTGCTGTTACAAAACGACACTTTAAAAATAGTAAACGAAGTCTAAAAATTACGATTCCAGTGCCATTAGGACCGTATTTCATAATACATAAATCTAGACTTCAGAAAATACATTTTCCGTTAAGTTACAGTCCTGTTACAGCCAACTAATCACCAAACAGCCTACTGTTTCAGCTTTTAACTTTCTAACTTGTGTTCGATTGATTCCGTTAACATGTTTAGTGATCACAACAACATCAAACAACAATATTAACAAGCAAATCATCAGATAATCAACAAGAATCATAACAACATCATATTAACATCACTTCATCACTAGACTAGTTTATGTTTAAGACTTGTTTAAGGTTCTTTAGAGTTTCTTATCATTTTGATCACTACACATCTTTAACAACCTAAACATGATGTAAGAAGCAAAGGTCTAAGTTCTTACCACTAGTTCAAGACTAGGGAAGTTCAAGAGTAGAAAAGTGGTGGATAAAAGAAGATAAGAGAGGTCTTTCAACTTCCGAACACACCGAGCTTCATCAATCACCTTATTACACGTTGTGAGAAGCTTGGATTGCTTGAATGATGGCCGAAAATGGAGGTGGTGGGGTGATGGGGTGTAGCCGTGAATTAGAAGAAGGATAGGAGGAAGATGGAGTTGGTTGTAATGTGAAGCATGAAAGAGATTGGTGAACTCTTGGATTTAAGCACATTGTTTCCAACAAAACTTTAACTAATGGTCCATATGTTTAGTAAAGTTAGGGACATGATCCAATAAAATAATAAAACAAATCACAAGTGGGCCATGTATGTTGGCCGATTATAGGTGGGGGGGGGGGTAGTAGACTAGGTTTTAACCTTAAAGTTAGTTATCTAGTTGAATTGTAAGTATTTAGTTAGATGTTTAGTTACTAGATATTTATATATGGTGTTATGATGTTCGGGGATTATATCTAGCTCAAAAAAATAGAAATAATGTGTTTAACAATATCTTTGTGTTTCGGGTAAAGTCTGGTTATTCGGTTCGGTGTTGTTCCGTTAAAGTGCTTAATTAATCCGTAGAGTGTCCTACATATATATTTTTGTAACGTTTTTAATTTTCAACACTCAGGAAAGCATACCGGACTATTTAGTAACTTTTCTGTATACTACTAGTATATTAACTAGCACATGTAAGTATAACACAGTAATCAGAAAGCAGATAAGTAATTCCACACAGTCGTTAAGCACTTTAATTATCATTAATAAATTGTACGGATACATGGAATTACGAGGGTTGTCACATCAGCTTCAACCCATTTAGAAAAATAGTCAGTCATTGCCAGCATAAAGACTTTTCCTCCTGGAGCTTTTGGCAATTTTCCTACTATGTCCATCCACCATTTCATGAATGGCCAAGGGGAAGCAATAGGATAAAGTGGTTCTGCAGGTTGATGTAATATATTACTGTGCCTTTGACATGCATCACATCTTCGAGCATATTCTGCAGCATCTTTCTACATTGTCGGCCAATAATATCCTTTTCTTAATACCTTTGAAAATAATGATCTGCCCCCAGTATGGTTACCACAATCCCCTTCATGTATATCCTGAAGCACTTCTTTAGTTTCAGGATCCTCCAAGCACCTCAGGTATGGTCCTGCAAGAGATTTCTTGTACAAAATATCATTTATAATAGTGAATCGTGATACCTTCATTCTAAAGGCCTTAGGATTTTCATCCTTTGGGTTGTGTCCTTTCTTAAGATATCTTATGATTGGGGCCGTCCAGGATTTAGGATCCTCATTAGGATCTTGACAATGATCCTGAATGCTAGCTTCCTCCTTATCCTGCGACTTGAAAAGATCCACCGCAGGATATAGGATGTGAAGTATTGGTATTTGAGTTCCTTCAGGTATCCTCACTGATGATCCTAGGTTCGCCAAGGCATTTGCTTCAGCATTATCCTCTCTCGGTACCTTTTCAAGTTTAAAACTATCAAAATATCCTGCTAATTTTTTGAGAATTTCGAGATACTTGATTAACTTCTCACATTTGACTACATAGGATCCATTAAAATGATTAGTAATTAACAAGGAATCAACATATACATGCAAACTCTTGATATTCATGTTTTTAGCCAACTCTAATCCTGCGATCAAAGCCTCATATTCTGCTTCATTGTTAGTGGCAGGAACTTCACATCTAATAGCCTGGGGAAATATGCCCCCCTGTGGTGATTCTAGTAGTATACCCAATCCTACACCTCTAACATTAGATGCACCATCAGTATATAATGTCCAGGATTCTGAGGTTTCTCCTAGTTGTTGAACTTCTAGGTCTACTTCATTTTGAATATCACTACTGAAATCAGCCACAAAGTCAGCTAGAGCCTGAGACTTTATGGCATTTCTAGGTTCATATACTAGATCTTAGGCACTTAATTTTACTGACCATCTAGCCACTCTACCTGACATCTTAGGTTTTCTAAGCACATTTTTAACAGGATAATTGGTTTTAACATGAATCCTATGTTTTTCAAAGTAATGTCTAAGCTTTGTTGATGCCATAACTAGGGCTAATATTAATTTTTCTAAATGAGAATATCTAGTTTCAGCATCTAATAAACTTTTGCTAACATAATAGACAGGATAATGTTGACCTTCATGATCCTTTATAAGAACAACACTTACAGCATTCCCTGATACTGCGAGGTATAGGGACAATGGTTCACCATCCTCAGGCTTCATCAATAGAGGTGCAGTTGAAAGATACTGCTTCATATCCTGCAAGGCTGCTTCATGCTTCTCTCCCCATTCGAACTTCTTATTCTTCTTCTTCAGGATATCATAAAATTCCTTGTTTTTTTCTGAGGATCTTGAAATAAATCTGTTTAATTCTGCTACTCATCCCGTCAGTCTTTTAACATCCTTCATATTGGAAGGTGACTTGATATCCAAGATGGCTTTGATCTGTTCTGGGCTTGTTTCTATCCCTCTTTTAGTCACCATATATCCTAAAATCTTTCCTGCTCCAACTCCAAAATGGCACTTGGCAGGATTTAGCTTCATATTAGATTGATCCAGGATATCAAATGCTCCCTTAATATCCTGGAGGTGATCCTCAGCCTTCTTAAATTTCACTACCATGTCATCGATGTACACCTCCAATGTGTCCCCAAGCTTGTCTTTAAACATCATGTTTACCAATCTTTGGTATGTTGCACCTGCATTTTTCAAACCAAAGGGCATAGCAGTATAACAATAAATACATGTTGGTGTCATGAAAGCAATATCCTCCTGGTCCGAAGGTTCCATTTGGATCTGCTAAAATCCTGAGGATGCATCCTTGAAGGTTAACATCTCATAGCCGGCAGTAGCATCCACCATTGAGTAAATATGAGGAAGAGGAAATGGGTCTTTAGGACAAGCTTTGTTCAAGTCTGTGTAATCTACACAAACTCTCCATTTCCCATTTTTCTTTTGTACCACAACTACATTTGCTAGCCATCTTGGAAATTTTACCTCCCTGATCATTTTGGATTTCAATAACCTCTCTACTTCTTCCTGAATAATCATATTTCGTTCCGGAGCAAACTTCCTTCTCTTTTGTTGGACAGGCTTGAATGACCTGTCAATACCGAGCTTATGAGTTATAATATCCTTGGAAATACCTGTCATATCCTCGTGCTTCCACGCGAATGTTGACATCCTACATTTCAAAAAGTTAGTCAACTGATCCTCAATATCCTGAGGGGTATTGGTTCCTAAGAGCACCGAGATATCTGGATTATCCTGATCCAGGATAATTTTCTCTACATCCTGCTCTGAAGCCTCCATGATATCCTGGGCTCGCATCTTTAATTGTTATGTTGCACTAGGCTTGGTTGAGAATTTCATCGAGGATGAGTAACACTCCTTTGCTTCCTGCTGATCACTATCCACCTTGACAACCCCCCAAGGAGTAGGGATCTTGATGCATTGATGATAGGTTGATGGCACAGCTTTCATATCATGGATCTATGGCCTACCCAATATAATATTATAGCAGGATAAGGGGTCCATCACACAAAAGCGTTGCATTGAGTTGACCCCTTTAACATACACTGGTAACTTTATTTCTCCCACTGTATTTCTACCCTCTCCACTGAACCCAACAAGTACAGTGGACTTCGAAGTGATATCCATTGGAGATACATTCATCCTTTTCAACGTCTCTAGTTGGATTATGTTGACGGAGCTGCCATTATCCACCAGTATCCTGCGTACAAAATGGTTAGCCACATATAACGTTATTACCAGAGCATCATTGTGAGTATCCTGGACAGTATCCCTGTCATCACTGTCGAAGGTGATCACTTTATCAGTTGTGAGGGTCGTCATCCTGGTTGGCTTATCTCCTCTCTCGGCCTTAGCCTCCTTTGCATGTCTCTTGGCCGCAGAATATGAAGTCCCACAAATGTCAGATCCTCCTGAAATAAAGTTAATTATCTTGGCATCCGCAGGAGGTGATGCTGCTCGTTCAAGATCCTTCTCAGTTTCCTGACCCTTATTCTTCTTTCTTCCTAGGAGATCCTTCAGATATCCATTGCTCAGGAGATAGCTTATTTCTTTCCTCAGAGAAATGCAATCCTCAGTAACATGTCTGAAATCCTCATGGAAGGCACACCATTTGGACTTATCCTTCCAATCAGCTTTTTGTTGATTCTTTCAGGGCCACCTTGCTTTATCTCCTAAACCCTGCATCGCATACATTAGTTCAGGTATGTTAACAGAAAAACAATACTCAGATAATTCAGGATACTCCTCAGGATCCTCGTCTTTAACAGCATTCACTTTCTTGCTGTCATTTCTACCATATGGCTTGGAGCGATATGGTTTGCATGAGGATTCTGATTTCCTATTGGTTGATTCATAGGTTGTGGATGAATTCATCCTCTCTTGCATCTTTTTGTCATCCTCCAATCGAATATATCTTAAAGCCCTGTTCCGAGCTTCATCCAGGTTCCTGCATGGGTTCATTAGAAGATCCTGGTAAAATTGAGAATCTTTTTGCAACCCCATCTTGAAAGGCTACACAACTGTTCCAACATCAAGATGTGGAATATCTAAGGATTCACGGCTAAACTTGTTCACATAATCTCTTAAGGATTCGTGAGATCCTTGAGTTATCCTGTAGAGATCACTTGTTAGTTTTTCAAAACTTCGAGTGCAAGAAAATTGACTATTAAATAAATTGACTAAGTGAGCAAATGATGTAATTTAATGAGGAGGAACGTTTAAAAGCCATTTTAAGGTTGTTCCTATTAAGGTAGAACCAAAACCCTTTCATAGGCATGCTTCCTTGAGATCTAGAGGGATAGGGTTGATCTCCATCCTTTCCCTATACTGGGCAATATGCTCCTCAGGATCTGTAGTTCCGTCATAGAGCTTCATGTTGGGGGGTTTGAAATCTTTTTGGGATTTCAGCATCACAGATAGGATGTGCAAACTGAGATATCTTATGGCTATCCTGGGATACTTCTGGGATCGGCTGGACTACTCCAGGTACACTGGATATCATGTCCTTCAACTTTTGAATCTCCCTGGAAAGTGCTGATGTCATACCTGCATCTTGCTAAGACCCAATACCGTTAGTAGCAAGAGTATTATTATTATTAGATATGTTACCAGTCTGAGGATTCTGGCCATATCCTGAGCTTCTCATAGTTGACACCCTAACCAAAGAGGGTATTTCAGGAATATGGCTTTGGGAATGGCTAAGCACAATATTCCCCCTATTATCCTCAGTATATACTGCAGAACTGAAGTTCAAAGCCCTGGGTTGCAAGGGAGTAACAGTATCCTCAGCGGGCCTGCTTGAGCTGGATTTCAAGAGTTGTATCTCTCTCATCAGCATTTGGTTGGTCTCCTGCTGTTGCTTCATCTGTTCCTGTATACTACCAAATAAAGTTAGAATTTCATCATTAGAGGCTAAAACAGGAGCAGATCCCTGAACACTCCGAGTAGGTATAATATTCTAAGGTTGTGAGGAGGCTTGCGTCTTTGGCGAAGGAGGTGGAAGCACCGAACCAATTGTAGCAGAGGTTGTAGCAGACACGGTGGAGGAGCTCATGTTTGATCTTGAGGCCTTTGAAAATAAAAAATCAAGTAATGATTTTGCAAAAGCTTCTAGTAAAAAGAGCACCACTTGCCCCACGGTGGGCGCCAAATTATATTGGTCAAAAATTACCTAAGCAATTTAGTGATCAAATTAGTTAAGTGAGGTAGTGTGCTAAGAATGTGTATCAAAAATATGCTGAGTTGGTTGTTTGCAAAAACAATATTCAGGATATAGCACAGGATATTGAGTTATATCTACAAATGTTTATATATCAAACAAAACAGATTAAAACGTGTTATCTCAATGATTTAACCACTAATCGATTAAATATTCAATACCCGACCAAGAGGTAATAATTTACAATATCCCAAGCCCGTATAAGGGAAAATAAGTTAAAAGTATTTACCTGAGCTACTAGTCGATTTACAGCAAGATTTATATAACTCAGCCGTATCCAATATAATTAAATGCAGATAGCTTTTACTGGGAGGCTCTAGTCTGGAATGATGGTAATATATAACCAATTTAGAATGCTAACGGGTCTTATTTAGGTCATAGACCTAGACCGGCTAACTTAAAGTATTAGAAACGGTGCGATACGCTAGATTAAGTGATGACCAGAATAAAATGTAATTTAGATCCAACAAGTATGAAGACTTGTATAATATGGGTAAACTAAATACATTCTTGATTTTGAAATAAAAATGATAAGGTTTAACTCGTTTTGGTAAGCTTACGTAAACTAGTTACGTAAGCATGTTCGTACGCGTATAAGCGATAACGAATAACCTGATGAGTCATGGATAAGTTCCATATGCCAATATACTTTAAACATGTTAAAATATCAGTAGGATATCAACTTGTATGCCCATTAAAGTTTAAAAAAATCAAATTATGCCTCACAAGGGCGTTTTGGTCATTTTACTACATAAAAAGGGAACTTACGTATAATCTGATGTTACGAACATAAACATTCTGTGAAAACACTTTATTTATGATATAATATCAGTATGATATCAAACATATATGTGTTTTATAGTTTAAACCAAACTATGCTCCGTAGGGGCATTTTGGTAATTTCACACATGCCTTTAGGGACAAAATTGGAAGTCTGAGTTCATGAATTATACCTACTGTAAGAATATTAAAAATTATTTATAATTTCAGTAGGTAACAAGTCTTGGGTGCTAACTATGGTATGCACCTAATTAGCGTAAAACTCGATAATTGACGATATTTGCGATGTTTATGAAATTCTAAGATTTTGATCAACCTCGAATGTTTAAAATATTTTATTTTTCATATAAAATCAGTAGGAAAAGGTTTGGCATGCTAATCATATGTAAATCTCAATTTATTAGAAAAAGGGCATTATCGTCATTTATCGAATTTATACAAGAACTCAATGATATGGTCAGTTTATAATCTGACCCAATTTTCCAAGAATTCCTAAAAATAGTATCATAATAGTAGGTAATGAGTTTGGTGTCAAAATTTGGGTTTAAGTATGTTTTATGCGCAAAAGCGTAATTTAATTAATAAGAAGTTAAGTTTTACGATATCGTGCATAACTTTAGTTAGATACCAGAAAATGACGTCAAATTAATTTGACATGCTTATATATCAGTAACAAAGCTATTGGTATACTCATATATCCAAAAATCTTGTTTTTACATTTTAAGGGCATAATAGTCAAAGTTAAGCATAATAACGGAACATGTGTAAAAACTCAGATTTCTAATATGATCGTGTAATATAACCTTATAGGGTTATGCTACATTAAATTACGATCATAACGGAACCTAAAATCGGTAGCAAACTAATTTAATTCGGTTCATAATCGAAAGTCAACCCAGAAGTCAAACTTCGCGACTTTCGGTTGCGAACCTACCCTAAAACTGGAATTTACGAGCCGAACATGTTTACACATGTTCTAATAATTATTACCAAGTTGTTTAAGTGTTAAAATGTATTTTAGAACATTTCTAAACTCATATCTCAATTATTTCAAAAACTGACCCATTGACTTTTTAAAACAATATTACGTTGATTCGTCAATAGACCAAGCAAACATGATTCTTAGGAGGTGCCCTTTTGAGGGTTTAATATCTGCCTAATTACGATCACGTAGCCATGTTTGTTGCGAACAATGGCTTGACCGTTTACGGTCTAACTAAAAGTCAAAGCGTTTATCGTAAACGCTTGACTTTTCAGCTTTTTAAGCCAAATAAAATAAACTAGTCACGAAAGGACACTTACATATGGTCCTAGGGACTGAAATAAACTCAGAGGAGGTTCCAAAATGTTCAGGATCCTCGAGATTTGAGAGAGAGAGAGCATGAATGAAAAAATGATGCAAGTGAAAATGGTTGAAGGTCTCATCTATTTATAGTTTTTGAGACTAGATTAGATTGTGCCAAGTGTTTGAGGGAGTTAACAAGATTGCTACAGGTCTAAAACCAGTTAATAAATCAGTATAACATGCCCCTAGTATTAGTTTAATGGTTTAGATGTATGGAGAAACAAACAAAGACCCAAAACAACAGCTTAAAACTACTGCTGCTGCTGTACTGTTAGCTCGCGGCCCGTGTAGGTAGCAAGCCCAGCGGTCGCGGCCCGCGACCTAATCCAGGCTAGATCTGATGTTTGCTGCTTTGGCAGCTTTGGTCCCTGGTGAGTTTTAGTTGTTTAAAACTTTCATAAATGACATGACTTGTCACAACCCCCGATCCCTGATCCCCGGGAACGGGCGGACGTGATCACAGATTTTGGTGGTATCAGTTTGTTTAGTCTCGCAGCGGAATTTACATCAGGACCGTAGTTAGGAAATGTTTATCAGAGTAAAACCACCATACTTGATATTAATAAATACATGGGCAAAACCTAAGTTTCTTATTACAATACATTTATAGGGACAAACCCTATTTTATTGAATTTAAAACATCGTTTATTAGGTAACTTTTATAGCCACATTTCCCAAGCCTTCAGTGCTCTCCAGCTGGCTTTTCATTAATTGGCTGTTCACATTGTGTTACCTGTAACGCGTTTTAAAAACATTTGTCAGTCGGAAATACTGGTGAGTGAATCCCAGTTTAATCAAGAAACATTTTATCAATTAAGACAGTATTGAGAGCGATCACATTGTTTATTTCTACACAATTACTCATTCAGTATTTGCCACTCGACCGAATCTATGGCTATGGTCAAATTACCCATTGGCTAACTCATTGTCCAATAGTAATGAACTGTCATTCCTGACTTACTACTCACAAGCAGTAATAAATTTTGTATACAAAACCCCATAATACCGGCAGTAATTGAAGAATTACAAAGACTCAATCACCGCTTAATCACATTGTAAAATAATTAAGGTTTTGTAAAGTATTCCAAAAACATTAACAAAAAGAGGATAAACTCACATTGCTGTCTTAGGCTTTTTGTAAGGGTTTCCTGGCTATAATCTATAATTTATACAAATGTACATTGATTAGTACCATAACCCTTTGAAATTATTAATGATACCCTCCCCGAGACGGCATTCCAACAACTACGTCGGGCAGAACCACGACAGTTGTTACGGAACCCTAAATCAATCGGGCAGCGTAACTGTTACGAAACTGGGGTTATAATACTTACAATGGAGCAGAACCTCGCTAATTAGGGGTATAATACCCAAAATATTATGTCTATAACTTCTGAATTCGAGAATGAGATTTGAGAATGAGCGACGGAAACTGAAAACTGATGCCATCTATTTATAGTTGTGTAATCTGGTCCTGTCGCGGCCCGCGTAAAAGACAAGGGACCCTTACGCGGCCCGCGTCAACATCGGTCAACATATAGCTTAGCTGGGTCAGCTAGTAGGTCCGCCACGATGTCGACACGTGTCGGGCTCTGGTGTAATCGCGTGTTATGAACTGTCGCGGCCCGCGTAAGGTTGAGGTGAGGTCTTTCGCGGCCCGCCTCAACTTACAAATTTCAGATTTTTATTTATTTTATATACTATAACATAACTAGGGCTCGGTTTTCACATACGGGGTATAATATAAAACATATTGGGACATTTTATAATATATTAGAGTGTCGGAAATATTATGAGGGTGTTGGTTTTACCGAGGGTTGTTACATTCTCCCCACCTTGTTTTAGAGCTCATCCCCGAGATCTACTGGAATAAGTGTGGATATTTTCTTTTCATTTCCGATTCAAGCTCCCATGTGTACTTAGGTCCTCTTTTAGAGTCCCACTTCACTTTGACTAGAACTAGTCTCTTATGTTTGAGATTCTTGACTTTCCTGTCTTCAATTTGTAGAGGTCTTTCTACAAATTTGAGTTGTTCATTTACCTCTATATCCTTAAGAGGCACTATCAATGATTCATCAGCTAAACACTTTTTAAGATTAGATACATGAAACACATCATGTATTCCTGCCATTTCCTCTGGCAATTGTAGCTGATAGGCTACAGGTCCTATTCTTCTAATAATCTTAAAAGGTCCAACATACCTGGGACTTAGCTTTCCTCGTTTGATGAATCTTACTACTCCTTTCCAAGGAGAGACTTTCAACAACACTTTATCTCCTACTTGAAATTCCAACGGCTTGCATCGGTTATCAGCATAACTCTTTTGTCTATCACGTGCTGCTTTCAGTCGTTCCTTGACTTGAATAATCTTATCAGTTGTCTCCTGCACTATCTCAGGTCTAGATAGTTGCTTTTCCCCAATTTCTGCCCAACAGACTGGGGTTCGACACTTTCGTCCATAAAGTGCTTCGAATGGTGCGGCACTGATACTTGTATGATAACTATTATTATAAGAAAATTCTATTAAAGGTAAGTGATCGTCCCAATTACCTCCAAAATCAATTACACAAGCTCTAAGCATGTCTTCCATTGTCTTAATTGTTCTTTCACTTTGTCCATCCATTTGTGGATGATAAGCCGTGCTTAGTTTTATCTTGGTTCCCATTGCCTTTTGGAAACTTGACCAAAAATGAGATGTAAAGCGGCTATCTCTGTCAGAAACAATTGATAAAGGAATGCCATGTAAAGAAACAATTTCATTTACATATAATTTAGATAATTGTTCCATACTAATTGTTTCCTTCATTGGTAGAAAATGAGCTGACTTAGTTAATCTATCTACAATCACCCAGATTGTATCATTTCCTTTCCTAGTTTTAGGTAACTTGGTAACAAAATCCATTGTTATTAATTCCCATTTCCACACTGGCATTTCTAATTGCTGTAACAAACCTGAGGGTTTCTGATGTTCAGCTTTAACTTGTGAACAAGTTAAACATTTAGAAACATAGACTGCTATGTCCTTCTTCATTCCTATCCACCAGAAATTTTTCCTTAAATCCTGGTACATTTTATCATTTCCTGGATGCATCATATATTTAGATTTATGAGCTTCTTCTAATATACGATTACGCAGGTTTCCTAATTTAGGTATCCACATTCTCTTTTTATGGAACCTCCAAATTCCATCTGTTCCTTGTTCCAATTCTTTTAACATACCTTTTAATTTTTCAGCATCATCTTTGATTACTGATTCTTGTGCTTCTCTTATTTGTTCATTTAAATCTATTTGTAGATTTAATTTAAGAGAACGTACCCTTCTTGGTTTTTCATGATATTTTCTACTTAAAGCATCTGCCACTACATTTGCTTTTCCTTCATGATACTGGATATCACAGTTATAATCACTAAGAAATTCCATCCAGCGGCTTTGTCTCATATTCAACTCCTTCTGCCCGAAAACATACCTTAAACTCTTATGATCAGTGAATATGGTAAACTTACTACCATAAAGGTAATGTCTCCAAATCTTAAGAGCAAAAATTATGGCTCCTAATTCTAAATCATGGGTTGAATAATTCTCTTCATGATTCTTAAGTTGTCTAGATGCATAATCTATAACCTTTTGGCGTTGCATCAATACACATCCATAACCTAATCTAGAAGCATCACAATAGACTACAAAATCTTTAGTTCCCTCTGGTAATGCTAATATAGGTGTATGGGTTAATCTTTGCTTAAGAATTCTAAAGGCTTCTTCTTGTTTTAATCCCCATTCAAACTTAACAGATTTACAAGTTAGATTAGTTAAGGGAATGGCTATTTTAGAAAAATCTTTAATAAATCTTCTATAATAACCGGCCAATCCTAAGAAACTTCTAACCTCGGTTGGTGACTCAAGGGTTTTCCATTTCGTAATTGCTTCGATCTTTGTTGGATCTGCATGAATTCCTTCATGATTAACTAGGTGTCCAAGAAATTGTACTTGTTCTAACCAAAATTCACATTTTGAAAACTTAGCATAAAGCTTTTCCTTTCTTAATACACTTAAAAGTGTGTGCAAATGGCTTGCATGATCTTCTTTATTCTTAGAATAAATTAGAATATCATCTATAAAAACAATTATGAATTTGTCCAAATATGGCTTACATATTCGGTTCATCATGTCCATAAATGCAGCTGGGGCATTGGTTAAACCAAATGGCATGACAGTAAATTCATAATGACCATACCTTGTTCTGAAAGCAGTTTTAGGAATATCCTCTTCCTGTACTTTTAATTGATGATATCCTGACCTTAAATCGATTTTGGGGAAAAATCGAGCTCCATGTAGCTGATCAAACAGATCATCGATTCTTGGTAATGGGTACCGATTCTTAATCATGACCTTGTTTAATTCACGGTACTCAATGCACATACGCATTGAGCCGTCCTTCTTTTTAACGAACAGTATCGGTGCTCCCCATGTCGACGAACTTGGCTGTATGAATCCTTTTTCCAACAATTCATCTAATTGTTTCTTCAATTCTTGCATTTCTGCAGGTGCCAAACGGTAAGGTGCTTTGGCAATCGGTGACGTTCCTGGTATTAGATGAATCCTGAATTCAACTTCTCTATCTGGAGGTAGTCCTGGTAATTCTTCTGGAAAGACATCTGAAAACTGAGATACTACTGGAATATCTTTTAAATCCTTTCCTTTAGTGTTAGTGATTATAGAAATCAAATACATTATAGAACCTTTTCTCATATAACTTGCAGTTTTCATCATAGAAATGAATTTAGTAGACCTAGAAGGTTTATCTCCTTTAATTGTGATCATTTTACCTTTTGGTGAATTTCTTTGAATTAACTTTTGATCACATAAAATACTAGCTTTATTGGCTATTAACCAATCCATTCCTAAAACAACATCGAATCCTGCTAGATTCATGGGATACAGGTTTGCAATAAATTTCTGAATTAAAATTTCTATGCTTGCTCCCTGCAAGATTTCAGAAATTCTAATGGTTTCTCCATTGGCTGTCTCTACTAAGCATTCATGTGGTAGTTTAGTTAATGACTGATTTAAAATTTTGCAAAATGATGTATTAATAAAACTTTGGTTTGCACCAGAGTCAAATAATACTTTGGCAAAGACATCATTAACTAAAAACGTACCAGCTATGACATCTGGGATCATCTTGGCTTCTTCTGCAGTCAAAACAAATGCTCTAGCATTTTTGGTATTCTTGTTATCTGGAGCTGGAGCTAATTTTGGACAATTTAATTTGAAATGACATTGTTCTCCGCAATTGTAACATACCTTGCTGTTAGCTTTCTTCCTGCAGTTTTCTTCCTTGTGTCCCGACATTTTGCAAAAGTTGCAGTATATGGAACATCTCCCAAAATGTTTTCTTTTGCAGTACCTACAGTAAGGTGCAGAGGTAGAACCTAGATTTCTCCCACGGTTAGAATTTCCAGAACGAAATTCTTGAGTCAACTTCTGGGTTAGGTTCCTCTTTTGATCCTCTTCTCAGGTACGGACTAATTCATCAGTCAAGGTATTGGCTAATTCTACAGCTTCTTTTATGGTTTGTGGTCTAGCTGCCTTGACTACGTGTCTTATTTCTCCAATTAATCCCCAAATATAACGGGAAATTAACACTGGTTCTGGTGAAGCAAGAGTTGTCACTATCCTAGCATATTCGAAGAATAACTTAGTGTACCCTTTGCTATCCACACCAGTCATCCTAAGGTTTAGGAATTTGTTTGCTATCTGTTCCTTTTCATTGGGTGGGCAGAACTTCCTTTCTACCTTATTTTTAAATTCTTCCCATTCCATATTGTAGGTTTGATCACTTCCTCTTGTCTGGAGGATAGTGTTCCACCATTCTAATGTTGCATTCTTAAACAGATTGGAAGCAAACAATATTCTATCTTCTTCAGCACACTTACTTATTCTTAAGACTGCCTCAGTCTTCTCTATCCATCGTAAAGTTGCAGTGGCCCCTTCATTGCCTGAGAATTCCATTGGTTTACAAGACCAGAATTCTTTATAAGAACAACCATAAGGCATGGTTCTTCTTCTTTTAGGAATAGGCATTTGAAGTACCAGTCCATTGTTTACACTGTTTTCTGGTTCAACAGGTCGCTTACTACTATGTTTACTCTTATTATCAGCATCCTTAACAGTTTGGAGTATAAATGGCATGGCATCTATAATTCCCTGTGCTACTATATGTTGGATAGCACTATTGTCCACTTGGTTTCCATTGTTATTGTTGTTTGGGTTCTCATTATTCAGATTATCGTCATTCTGAATATTATCATTCTGGATTTCCGGGTTATTATCCAAATTGACTTGATTTCCTTGGTCGGCCATCTGGATTTTAAACATTTATCCCATATTAATATCACAATAATATTTTAATATAATTAATCACACGGCACGCAGTTTTGCCAAAAGCGTAGATCATTGCTACTATACTCTTTTCATATACTTATGCGTCTATTACAATACCAACAGAAATAAAATAGTAATATGCATCCGTACACACATATTTTATTTTATTTTTATTATATTATTATTACTACCATTTCCTCCATTCAAACATTCACGGATATGGATTTATCCAAAAATCCATATTGCGCTCATCGTATTTCCATACGAGACGCTCACCCACCTGACGCATCCTCTCACTGTTTTCTAAAATTTCCTCCCCAAAAGTCCTAAGTTCTTAAACATTTTCTGCACTCATTGGGGGTGCAGGTTCTCGGACTGGGTTTGGAATCTGGGGTACGGGTTCCTGATATGGGGGTGACAATTCCTGAAATTGGTAAGGATCCTCTAAAATTTCCCTAATGTAGTTATCTTGGTAATAGGGATCTAAAGGGTCCATACCTGGGTAGACTTCTATGTTCTATATGGGTGGATAATCCTGGACAGGGTAACGTTGCACAAAGTCCCTATTATCATCCCACCAGGGATCGTAATTCGGGTCTAGTGGGTTTGGTGCAGGCACCCTTGGGATTACTTCTGGGTTAAAATCATGCATCTCCACCTGGTTTTCCTGATTTTCTATCTCCATGGGGTGTTCTGGGTTTTGTGGTTGTGGGGCTACTAGTTGTTCCAGACCTGGGTCAGCAGCAGTCGTAGCTAAGATATGAAAATTAGCTAGGCTTCTATTTAATATATCTTGAGTATGGGCATCTGTCTCTCTCTTAATAGCTGCTAAAGCCCTTTGCTGTTGCAATTTTCGCATTCTCTTCCTACGAGCAAAAGCTTCTTTACTGAACCATCCTCGTTTCTTAGTAGGGAATGGCTCTTCAGATTGAGCTCTAAAAGCAAATATTCCATCTTCCTGATCAGCAGTATACCCAGAGAGGGCAGGCTGTGATGATGTACCTTCACTCCTAGGTGAATCAGATAA
The DNA here is from genome assembly GCA_030545235.1 of Helianthus tuberosus. Taxonomy (NCBI): domain Eukaryota; kingdom Viridiplantae; phylum Streptophyta; class Magnoliopsida; order Asterales; family Asteraceae; genus Helianthus; species Helianthus tuberosus. Next base: position 29,757,167 of record CM060379.1, on the reverse strand, counting down.
CTGACGATTCACATCTGATGGTCCTTGATCACTCATACTGAAAACTAACAAATAGTCAAATAAAACATAACACACAATTACAGTTATGCATTTATTTCCGTAATTTATTTCCTAACACAAAATTTTATAATTTCAAGTGTCAGCAGAACACTTCTTTGGCTTAGACCAGTGGCTAGGCTCTGATACCACCTTCTGTCACAACCCCCGATCCCTGATCCCCGGGAACGGGCGGACGTGATCACAGATTTTGGTGGTATCAGTTTGTTTAGTCTCGCAGCGGAATTTACATCAGGACCGTAGTTAGGAAATGTTTATCAGAGTAAAACCACCATACTTGATATTAATAAATACATGGGCAAAACCCAAGTTTCTTATTACAATACATTTATAGGGACAAACCCTATTTTATTGAATTTAAAACATCGTTTATTAGGTAACTTTTATAGCCACATTTTCCCAAACCTTCAGTGCTCTCCAGCTGGCTTTTCATTAATTGGCTGTTCACATTGTGTTACCTGTAACGCGTTTTAAAAACATTTGTCAGTCGGAAATACTGGTGAGTGAATCCCAGTTTAATCAAGAAACATTTTATCAATTAAGACAGTATTGAGAGCGATCACATTGTTTATTTCTACACAATTACTCATTCAGTATTTGCCACTCGACCGAATCTATGGCTATGGTCAAATTACCCATTGGCTAACTCATTGTCCAATAGTAATGAACTGTCATTCCTGACTTACTACTCACAAGCAGTAATAAATTTTTTATACAAAACCCCATAATACCGGCAGTAATTGAAGAACTACAAAGACTCAATCACCGCTTAATCACATTGTAAAATAATTAAGGTTTTGTAAAGTATTCCAAAAACATTAACAAAAAGAGGATAAACTCACATTGCTGTCTTAGGCTTTTCGTAAGGGTTTCCTGGCTATAATCTATAATTTAAACAAATGTACATTGATTAGTACCATAACCCTTTGAAATTATTAATGATACCCTCCCCGAGACGGCATTCCAACAACTACGTCGGGCAGAACCACGACAGTTGTTACGGAACCCTAAATCAATCGGGCAGCGTAACTGTTACGAAACTGGGGTTATAATACTTACAATGGAGCAGAACCTCGCTAATTAGGGGTATAATACCCAAAATATTATGTCTATAACTTCAGAATTCGAGAATGAGATTTGAGAATGAGCGACGGAAACTGAAAACTGATGCCATCTATTTATAGTTGTGTAATCTGGTCCTGTCGCGGCCCGCGTAAAAGACAAGGGACCCTTACGCGGCCCGCGTCAACATCGGTCAACATATAGCTTAGCTGGGTCAGCTAGTAGGTCCGCCACGATGTCGACACGTGTCGGGCTCTGGTGTAATCACGTGTTATGAACTGTCGCGGCCCACGTAAGGTTGAGGTGAGGTCTTTCGCGGCCCGCCTCAACTTACAAATTTCAGATTTTTATTTATTTTATATACTATAACATAACTAGGGCTCGGTTTTCACATACGGAATATAATATAAAACATATTGGGACATTTTATAATATATTAGAGTGTCGGAAATATTATGAGGGTGTTGATTTTACCGAGGGTTGTTACATGACTGGTCCCTCGAACTTTTATATCAGATACAACCAAGTTCAGAAATAAGTTTTGAAGGTTGATAAGAACAGTCCCTCACACTTAAACTTATTATTTAACTTTCATATATTGGCACTTTTGGCACGAAAATTTCTAATTCTTTGAGTAACTTCATTGTAAGGCACGAAAGCCTTTAGTGACCAATTTAGGCACACTCAGAAGTATGACTGAGCATTATGGAGTTCATGGTTCACTTAAAAGGTCGCTCAAAAGTGCAGTTTCGCTTGTTGTCATTTCTAGTCCTTTTAACGCACATAAATGTGCGTAATATCGTTTAACGATATCCAAGCCTTACGTAACCCATGTTAGGCATTCCTGAGTGTATGCTCAAATATTACGACGCTCCAGCCATTTAAATGGTCATTCAAAGGTGTAATTATAGACGTTGACACTTTTGGTCCCTCTAACGTGCAAACTTGCGCGCATTATCATTTAATGGCATCGAGGCCCTATGCAATCCATATTAAGCATTCTCGAGAGTATTATCAAACATCACGATGCTTCGGGTTCATTAAAAGGTCACTCGGAGGTATAATTAAACATGTTGACGCTTTTAACCCCTTTAACTTGCAAACTTGCGTGTAATTTCACTTATTGGCGTAAAAGCCTTAAATGGACAATATTAGGCATTCCTGAGAGTGTAATCAGTTATCAAGAAGCGTTCGGTTTGCTAAAAGGTCACTCAGAGGTAAGAATTAACATGCTGATGCTTTTAATCCTTTGACGCGCAATCTTTCAAATAATTATGCAAACGGCTCCTCTCGACTAACAAGTGGCTCATTTGTGAATATGAATACCGTGTAACGTCATTCAGAGGCTTAGTCTAAGCATGTTGACACTTTTAGTCCTTTCGCATTCAAAGTTTTTTGATTTTTCGCAAAAATTAGTCCCTCGTAGTCGACGTTTGACTTTATTAGGGTTTAGTACACGTGTCAACACATCATTGGACGTGATTTTACGAGGTGTTACATCCTCACCCCCTTAAAATAAATCTCGACCTCAATATTTTCTTAAAAAGATGGAAGAACTTTCTGTCGTATAATGGACTTAACCTCCACAGTATATTAGGGCCTCTACGCATCCCCGTTGACCTATACAATAGGTACATGCTTTCTTTCGGAGCTTCTAATCCTGTTGATCCTTAATCGATACTGGTTTCTCATCAATCCATAAGTTTTCATTAATCAGCACATCATTGTGTGATAATGCTATCGATTTACCGGCTAGACATATCCTTAATTCACAAGTGTGGAACACATTGTGAACTCCATCAAGTTCCTTAGATAAGTTTTAGCTTATAGGCTACCGATCTTGATATATTCAATTTTTCTCGAATGGTTATATATATTCAGAGTTGGCATAATTTGCCTGTTACATCAAAAATGCAGCTCACCTTTCTAGGGTGATACTTTCTGTTGAATCTTATCCCTTATTGAGAACTTAAGAGGTTTGCAACTCTCATCAATATTGATTTTCTGCCAATTACTGGCAGCTTCCAGACAATCATGGATTCATAATATCTTATCCATTGTCTCCAGGTAACTTCAGATCCTGATAATTGGACTTACCAAACTTCTGTCCATCAAACGGACGTTTGACATTCCATCTATACAAGGTCTCCAAAGGAGCATCCTTGATGCTTATATACTAACTATTAGTTATAGGAAAGCTTATTTAAGGCGAGGTAGTCATTCCAACTACTGCTTAAACCAATCTTTAAAGAATAGCTAACCTCATGGTGAGTCGAACAATTCGACGGTCCTGGGCAGCTTATGGCGATTCTTAATTGTTACCTAAATAGGGTTGCGGTAATCAATGCATAAGCATAATGAACCGTCTTTCTTAATTAATAATACCGGAGCTCTCAAAATTTTGAATTATGCCTTGTGAAACCTTCTCTAAAAGCTTATATATTTGGCTCTTAGTTCTTCCATTTTCGTCGGTACTAACCGATATGGAGATTTTTCAATAGATGCAACCCTAAGTGGGATATTAATCTTAACTCTACTTGCCTCCCAAGAGGTAAACAGGGTAGTTCTACTAAAAGGACAATCGAGATTCACAGAGATGACAGAGATATTCTGAATCTCAGGCTTCGGTTTATCTATCGTTATCCGTGCCATATAAATGACACATTTTCTTTATGAATGCATAGATGCCTTAACTAGCGACACTTAATTGGACATTTCTATACTGGATATCTCTTTAAATACCATTAGCTGACTTTAGTACAATATGACCATTGGGATATCTTAGTGGTTCCATGCATTAAACCTCTATACTGATCAGGCATGGAAGTAATCTATGGGACACACTAGGATACGCCAATCCTCATACGGCGCTTTTATCATATAGTCTGGCATTCGTAGTTGATAGAAATCAATGAGAAAATGAAATAAAATAACATATATTGCCGTACTCCATTCGTAGTTGATAGAAATCAATATAAAATAACATATATTGTCAAATAACACAAAATAATAATAATGTACACGTATGCACATAGTCTCATTGATTATATCCTAACAAAATTGACAATTTCAATGTTAGCAGAACACTTCTTTGGCTTAAATTAGTGGCTGTAGCTCTGATACCACTCTCTGTTGCAACCCCCGACCCCTAATCACTTTGGAACGGGCGGCCGCGAACCAGTATCAGTGGTATCGGTGTTTATCAGTTTGGCAGCGGAATTTACATCAGGACTATAGTTAGGAAATATTTTATCAGAGTAAAATACCACATTTTTATAATAATAAACACATGGGAAATTCTCAAGTTTCCATTACAAACACGTTTATAGGGATAAACCCTAATTTACTAAAATAAAACATCTTCTATATTTAGGTAACTTTTATTGCCACTTTTCCAAGCCTTCAGTGCTCTCCAGCTGGCTTCTATTTGGCTTTCACATTTTGTTACCTGAACGCGTTTAAAAACATTTGTCAGTGGGAAATACTGGTGAGTGAATCCCAATTTAATCAAAACAGGTTTTATCCTTGTACAGTATTAAGGGCGATCTCGCAATTACATTTGTGTATATTTCTACTTTAATTACCACCCACGGCACTGTCAATCTTGACTTGTTGTAATGTTACTACTCACAGTGCAGTAACAAATTTTGTATACAAAACCCCAACATATCGATGATAATTTTAGAATTACAAATACTCAATCACTGTTAATTATCATGTAAAATAATTGAGGTTTTGTAAAAACAGATTATAAAAAGAAGGATTACTCACATTGCTATTTTAGGTTTTTTCCTTGTGATTTCCTGGTTATAATATAATAAATTAAATAACGCACATGCGTTAGTATAATAACCCAATTTACATTAGTTATACTCTCCCCGAGACAGAACTCCAACAACTACGTCGGGCAGAGCCTCGACAGGCGTTATGGAGCACTAGATCAATCGGACAGCGTATCTAATACGTAACCGAGGATTATAATACTTACAACGAGGCAGAGCTTCGCTAATTTGGGGGGTATTATGCCTGATATTTTGTCTACACTTCAGAAATTTAGAGAGAATTTCGAATGTTGAACGAGTTGGGACTGAAGGCCGATGCCTTCTATTTATAGAGACTGATCGACCTTCTCTCGCGCCCAGCGAAGGATACACAAGGGGCTTTCGTGCCCCGCGAGATAGGTGTCATAGGCCTTAGCCTTGTCTGGTCACAAGTGTAGGTTTGCCACGATCATGCCACATGGCGGCTCCGAGGGCAGCCTTGGGGCCTAACTGTCGCGCCCCGCGATAGCCTTCCTTGGCTATGTCGTGCCCTGCGAGCGACGATTAAATTTTGTTTTTATTTTATTTTTATAAAATTAAAGGTATTCGGAACCGGTTTTCGTATATGGGGTGTATTTTGGGATGTAAAGGGGTATTTTAATAATTTTAGGAGTGTCGGAAATATTTTAGGAGGGTTGTTATAGAACGAGAGCTAAAAGATGGGGCAGAAAAAAAATAGTTTCATTCAACTTCTTAGCCTTTTAAATCAATATTCTTTTAGTAAAGGTGGGGATTCATGGCATTGGAAAGACACAAATCTGGAACCTTTAAGCGTTGCCAGAGTTAGAAGCTTCATATATAAGAAGACGAACATGGAGGTAGGTGAGCCATGGGCTTTTTGGAATAATCGGATTCCTCCAAAAATAAATATTTTTGGGTGGCGAACTTGTCTTGATAGAATTTCAGTCAAGGTAAGTTTAGCGAGAAGGGGAGTGGTAATTTCAAATAGTTTTTGTTCCAGATGTGGGTTGATAGAGGAGTCGACTATTCATGTATTGTGGGAGTGTTGGGTTGCTAAATCCATTTGGTGGAGCGTCTTGGCTTGGCTAAAAATACCATTTTCGGATGACATCTTGTCTATTCAACAGTTTCTAGGCCTTGTGGCAAATATGAAAGGTTCTAAAGATTGGAAAAAGGTGATCGGAGGGATCCTTTTGGTGACGACGTGGGAGATATGGAAGGCTAGTAATGAAGCAAACTTTAACAACAATCATTTGCATTTCAATAAAACGGCGAACACTATCAAGGAGAACTCGTATTTATGGATTTCCAATAGATCAAAGTATGTAAACCTTTGTTGGGATAGGTGGTGTGATTTCAATATCTGAGATGTAATTCTGTAACCTGGGGTTCAACTTTCTTGCTGGCCCTTTTCACTACAAGAATGGAACACCTTTAGTGGCGACAGCTGTCGCCGCTATTGATGACATTTGTCGCCGCTATTGACTTTTAGCGGCGACATGTCGCCGCTAAAGGGTCGCCGGTATTGATAGGTCGCTATTGGCCTATTGTTGTCACACCCCGACCGCGTAAAACAACAAACCGCGGAGGATTCGTCGGGGAGTGTCGTAACAGAATTATTGTTTCACAACACATGCTAATTGAAATTTTGTTTAATTAAATTACAAGAGGTTACATTGTCCTAAAAACAAAGAAACATAACATAATTAACTAGTCTTGCATCTTTTATTGTCACTAAGGCCCTCGTCCAATCCTATGTTTGCATCATGATCATCTAATAACAGCACCTGAAACACATGTGAAAATAGGTACGTCAGCATAAAAATGCCTATGAGATACATAGGTTTTATTAATCTAGGATTCATGACTTATAAGTTTAAAGAATATGTTTAACAAAAGTTAGTCATGAACCTTGTAAAAGGTTTTCTTTTATAAATTATACAAAAATCGATAAGAAAACAGATGATATAAAAGAATAATGCATGATTAAATAAATAACCAAGTAAAAATGAGTTTGTACAAAATATGTTGTTTGTAAAACAATGTTTTGTAAAGATATGTTAATTGTGAAAAATGTAATATGTCTAAATTGAAATGGTTTAAATAACGCTACGATATGTAATATCATAAAAGCACTTATATATAGGAAGTACCAGCGGCGTATCCACCATGCTTTTATCATATTACACACGCCTCGTTATTTAAATCACTTACCCAAACAAACCACCAAACTGTATTGTTTAAACCAATGTAAAAATGTTCATGTATAACCAAATGTAATGTATAGTGAATAAAAGCATTTACTCAACCCTATAAGAAAGAAATGTACAAAACAATGTATTTGATAAATCATAATTTAAATCAAAAGTTATGTTTTGTAAAACTAATGCTTTATTGATATAAACATCTATGCGGTAATGTTCTAACGTCTACATCCAAGCCTTGCAACTGAAGAGACAAAACCTTAATAAGTTAAAGGTTTATCAAACTTATGAATTCGGATTCGGTCATTCCTTCCACCCAAACAAACCTAGGATTTCAGAAATGGGAGTTGTCAAGTCCTATGGTACCATTACCTACTACCAAGCGGCATGATAGGTGTTAATGAATGTATTAGTTCGTTAAACAAACCAAATGTTATACCAAATGTAAGCATGTTATATGAAAATAATGTACTAAATATGCTAAGTGAACATACAAAGTAGAAATGTAAACAATGTCTCCATATACTGGATGAGCATATGCAACAAAATAGCATGCTCAGTGAACATACATAGCAAAACATAATGAAATCATGTACTATAAGTGTACTAATGAACATAGCAAGTATATGTTATAAAAGCATGAAAAACACGAAAGTAACAAGTAGGCACATGTGTATCACCCCGAAACATTTGAAAACAGTAAAAGAGGGGACTATGTACTCACTTGAGGATGCTTAGAAGTCTTGAATAACAACCAAGCAAAGCTAGAAGGATCACGGAAATCAATCGGCGCCTAATATAGATAACTACATTAATAACCGGACCTAAATCGGAAGATCGGATAGAATGAGGTTTCGTAAACCAAATGAGTATTGGAACTCATGTGATATGGTTTAACAAAGCCTACATACTAAATCGAAACCTAACCTAAGTGCTTACGACCCGTTTAGGTAGCTTATGCTACTTTAACGCGTCGTTCACGTAAAACGCGTTCGGACCGCCTAACTAGTCCTATGACAAGTATTATATCGCTTAACATGTCTAATTTAGATGTAAAAATTTAGAATACATATGCTTAAAATGAATTTATGCGTAAAAAGGGCATTTTGGTCATTTTCCTAAGGCATATAAATTACCTATCATACAACTAACTAAACGAAGTGACTATAAGGTATAACCTCGGAAGGTTATTCCCTATACAACTATAGTCAAAAAATTTGTTTGGTCGGATCCTAATGATCGACCAAACGGGTCGGGTTCGAAAGTCTAAGCGGTTGTTTAGACCGCTTATCTTACGACCCTATATAAGCACTAAACTAAAAGTGACGAGTTAAACATGTTAAAACATGTTTAACGAAGTTAGAAAACAAGTTTGATATCAAAACAAAGGGTTTTGATACCCAAAAATAGTTTGGTTGCAAAATACGCATAAACGCGTATTTTGACCGAAACTATGACTCATCACCATACCTAAATATCGTGGTAATAGTAGGTATAGTTACAAGGGACTATAACCATCGTGATTACGCTCACGTTGCGAAGTTCAAACGAACTTCGTGTTGACCATTAACTGGTCAAAGCAGAAAGTCAAAAACTGTTTGAGTTTTACGCTTAAAAACGCATAAAAGCATGAAAAAAACTTAGAAAAGGTCCAAGCAATGGAGATTTGATTCAAGTTGCTCAAGTATGAAGTGTGGAAACTCCAACTTAGAGCAGAAATGAATCAAGGTGTTAGGATGCAAGTGAATTCAAGGTGGGTATTTATAGGAATTCAAGAGCCGTTAAGATCCTTTCTCGAACTTTAAGCTTCAATCTTGGCCCTCCATGTGTGCCCACTGATTTTACAATACTATGGGTGCTCAAAACAAGCTCATAGAGTTGAAAAACCATGCACATAACCCAGAAACCAGCTGCTGTTTGTGAAAAACTAATTTTTGCTAATCTGGGGAGTTTGCACGGGCCGCGTAAGGGGAGGCATTGGGCTACGCACCCCGCCTAGACTAACTTTCAGAAAAAGTCAGTTTTGGTCCCTGAATGTGAAAAACTTGCTTTTCGATGCATTTTTGACACGTTTAAGCCCCGTTAACCTCATTTCAAGGCTCTATAATGTAGTTAAAGTATAGGGAACTTAGAATATGCTCAAAAACATCTCAGATGTTGGTTCGTTTGGTCGTACGGTTGCGTTGTTCGGTTAATTACGACGAAACTCGAACGGACGCGAAAAATAATCCAAATTACGCTACGAATGGAATTTTATCATGCCAATCACTAAAATAAAATATTTTAACGATTACAAAAATTTTTGGAGGTCCGAATATATTCAGAACGTAAGATATGCGGGTAAATGCAAACTTGTGCACTTTTTGACGCTTTTAGTCCCTGTTTGACCAAAAGGTTTATTTTTGCACACCGAACCCCTCAAAGCCTATTTCTAAGCTATGTAAAGGATATTTATGGTATGTTTAACTTATGGTCAAGTTCCAGAATGTTCGATACCATACGAATCAGCAGACTTTTGCAGTTTGACGCAAATAGTCCCTGCGATCGAATAAACTTGATTTCGACACACCAAACCCTCCCAAACTTATTTCTAAGTTATGTAACATGTCACTGTTCTGGGGTGTTTGTCACGTTAGACTGATTACATTTACGCATCAGTTCGCGTATAACTTTCCAGAAAGCGATTTAGAGCTCGAAATCGAACAGGAATTGATATGTGCAAATGATACACATATTTATACAAATCCTAAGTATTAAACACAAAATTTCATTAATTTGGTATTTGTTTGATGGTCGAAGAGACACAGATGTCACAATTGTCGCCGCTAAAGGTCACTGTCGCCGCTATTGGTCTTAGACTTTTAGCGATGACATGTGGCCGCTAAAGGGTCATCGGAGTTACTCATGGTCGGTAAAGGAAAAAGGCAATAGCGGTGGCAGCTGTCGCCGCTAAAAGTATTTTTTTTTAACAGCAGCTGTATATAGCTGCACCCAGCCAGTTTTACGGCTGAAAAACAGAACCTGCCTAATTCAAACAACGCAAACATACGCCATGAACATATACTAAAGGTAATATAATTACAAACTATGTTTAATTCCTACATTATAATCCTACAACGTTTAATTAAATCCTACATTAAAAACAACAAGTCACTCATCGGAATCATTATCGAATAAGTCATCAGAATCATAGTCGTTTGACTTTCCTTTTCCTTTTCCTTTTCCTTTTCCTTTTCCTTTTCCTTTTCTTTTTCCTTTTCCTTTTCCTTTTCCTTGTGAAGCAAGATAGTTGTTAAGTTGGTTCAAAAAGGACGGGGTTTCGAACAAGCTGTTAACAAAATCCTACAATAATAGATATCAAAACGTATATTAGCATATTAATTAACACTACCAACATATCTTTAACAAGGAAACATGCGTTCGTTTGTCATTGTGTAAATTGCGTAGTTTACCTCGGAAAAGGGTTCTTGCGTCCGAGGTTGCGAAGACGACATGTTTGAAGACGTGTTGGAAGAAGGTTTAGGCCCCATCCCCCGGTACCATCCTTGCCTCTCTCCCAACGCTTCCTGATGCGGCCAATTGGATGACCATCACCGCTCAATTCGTTTGTGGCCTGCTGTAAGTTCCGCTGTGTTTTACGACGATGATTAAATATACATACATATATATATATATATATATTTGTAATAGAAAATTATACTTAAAAGAAATACTTACATAATTTTGTTCAGCAACTGGATCAACCTAATTCCCTTGATTATCCGTGTGGGTTTTAGCATACGTAGGTACCCAATCCATATCCTGTTTAACATTAAACTTAGATTAGACATTATATAAACAAAAGCCTACACACACATACATACATAAACCATTACATTTTATAGGCGGTGCTACCGTACGACGATGTCGCCCCGTGGTATGGGAATTGTTGTTTCTCGCGTACTTGTTTGTTGGCCTCGCTTCTTTTAATATATTTTTGGTCCCGGAAACCTTCGGGGGTTCTCAACCAGTTATCATAGGGCATATCCGCGGGATGGTATGTGTCACACCCTCAAAATCCATATGCAGAGTACTACCAAGAGGCATGTGACTGACTAGGATCCAACCACTAATCATACTGAACAATTAAGATAATAGTAATAAGGTTCACCAATCATGAAGATTAGCGATCACCATAGTTAAATTTCAAAAGTTTTAAGGTTCAAAATAGCAGTTTAAGTAAGTAGCGGAAGCATAGGCAAAACATGTCAAACAAAGTTCATAGTTTAATTTTATTATAGAACCCAACACATGGGTTAAGATGACCACACACATCCCCAAGCTGCAAGCTCCTGAGTCACTGGGTACCTGCAAAGCATGCAGTAGGTGTGACAATTGTGCTCTGTAATCGATGTACAATGTAAAACAATGTTAATTATCAATAAAACAATGTGCTTTGATGTTATTATATGTGTTTTATGTGTGTATTTGTGTTTGGTGATTTTACAATTTGATTCGATTCGATTTCAAGCTTTAAATCGCTTTCTGGAAAGTTATACGCAAACTGGTGCGTAAACGCAGTCAGTTTAATGCGACAAACACTCCAAGATAGTGAAATAGGCTTAACATACTTTAAATAACCTTCACATGACATAGAAATAAGTTTTGAATGGTTTGGTGTGTTGAAAATAAGTCTATTCGATCGCAGGGACTATTTGTGTCAAACTGCAAAACTATACCAATTCGTATGGTATCGAAGAGTCCGGAACTTTATCAAAAGCTAAACATACCATAAATAACCTAAACATAGCTTAGAAATAAGCTTTGAGGGGTTCGGTGTGCGAAAATATGCTTATTTGATCTTACAGGGACTTAAAGTGTCAAAAACGACGTAAGTTTGCATTTTCGCGCATATCTTACGTTCTGACCACATCTGGACACCCAAACTTTTTGTACACACTAAAATATTTTTATTTCAGTGATCGGCATGCAAAAATACCGTTCGTCGCTCAATTTGGATCATTTTCGCGTCCGTTTGAGTTTCGTCGTAATTTAACCGAACAACGCAATCGTACGACCAAAAAACCCAACATCCGAGATGTTTTTGAGCATGTTTTGAGTTCCCAATACTTTAACTTCATTTTAGAGCCTTGAAATGAGGTTAACGGGGCTTAAACGTGTCAAAAATGAGCCAAAATGCAAGTTTTACAAGTTCAGGGGCTAAAACTGTCATTTTGCCAAATGGCCCAGGCGGCCCGCGTAAGCCTAGCCTTACCTTCACGCGGCCCGTGTCAGTGTTACAGCTCAGAAACATTGAATCTGGTCATTTAGCTCGAATTTGATGGTTTTGATCTCTAGTTTTTCATGCTATGGGCTGGTTTGTGTGGAGAACAAGTCCCCCAATCATTCTTTGACAATTGTATGGCCAAGATCATTCCCTCCTTGCCAAGAAATGATCCTAACGTTTTGCGAAAAACTATATAAGGCCATGTCTCCATTCCATTTGTTGGCGAAAAGTTGCTCTTTCTTTAGGAGTTCCAGAGTAAGACGAAGATGTTGCTCGTGATCAGCTCGCGTCTTAGAATAAATCAAGATGTCGTCAATAAAAACAATGATGAACTGATCCAAATAAGGCTTGCAGACCCTATTCATTAAGTCCATGAAAACAGCAGGAGCATTAGTCAAATCGAATGGCATGACTATGAACTCGTAATGCCCATAACGAGTGCGGAAAGCTGTCTTGGGAATATCTTCTTCGTGCACACGAAGTTGATGATATCCAGATCGCAGATCGATCTTCGAAAAATAAGAAGCGCCCTACAACTGATCAAAGAGATCATCAATGCGAGGTAGGGGATATCGATTCTTGATGGTAAGCTTGTTAAGCTCACGATAATCGATACACATCCTAAAGGATCCATCCTTCTTCTTGACAAAAAGAACGGGAGCACCCTAAGGTGAAAAGCTAGGACGTATAAAACCTTTGTCAGAGAGCTCCTGAAGCTGCTTAGACAACTTTTGCATCTCAGATGGTGCAAGATGATATGGAGCTCTGGAAATGGGATTTGCACCAGGTACGAGATCAATGCGGAACTCGACTTGGCGTGCTGGGGGTAGACCAGGTAACTCTTCAGGGAAAACTTCAGAATAATCCCGAATGACAGGAATATCTGAAATAGACTTACCCTTGCCTTTATCTGCTATAACATGTGCTAAGAAAGCCACATAGTTCTTTCGTAGATACTTCTGAGCTTTAAAACAAGACATGAGCTTGAGACCACCAGACAGTTTCTCACCTTGAACCTATAAGATCTCACCTGTCGAAAGCGGCACACGAACGATCTTCTCGAAACAAACTACCTCTGCGTGATGCTTGGATAACCAATCCATTCCCACAATGACGTCGAAGCTTCCAAGTTGCATAGGCGTGAGGTTGATAGGAAAAAGATGGTCGTTAAGGTTCAACTGGCAGTTGCGTAGAACAGAATCAAGAACAATGGGTTCACCACTAGCAACTTCTACTGTCAAGGGTTTTCCTAGTTTCGTTCTAGACACGCGAAGCATTGGCTCAAAAGACAATGACACTAAACTCTTGTCGGCACCAGAATCGAAAAGAACAGATGCAGGTTGATTATTAATAAAGAACGTACCGTTCACCACATTATCGTCTGCCTGCGCCTCTTGGGCATTCATGTTGAAGACTCGACCCCGAGCCTGAGCCTGATTCTGGTTTGCATTCACCAATCTTGGACATTGATTACGGTAGTGGGTCAGATCCCCACAGTTATAACAAGGACCTGGTGGGTAGTGTGGTCATGCAGCTTGACCCTGTTGCTGAGCAGGAGGCTGAGCAACTTGTTGAGCCGGGTTCTGAACTGCCTGATTCTGAGAAAACCGACAAACATTGGCAAGATGACCCGACTTCCCACAGTTATTACAAAAACGGCACTGATGTTGCGGCTGATGGTGACTGTTGCATCTATTGCACAAAGGTGCATTCCCTGAATAGGGCTTCTTTGCTGGAGGCTGTGCGGGTTGGTTGGGAGCTGCCTGGTTAGCTTGGGCAGTGACAGCATAGTTTTGGGAAGCGTTACGCTTCCTTGCCCTTTTCGATGAACCAGAATCCTTTCCATTCTTGTTTTGACCTTTCTTGTTATCTTCCTTGTCAGACGACTATTTCTTGCCCTTGTCACCCTTCCTGTGTAACTTATTCTTCCGAATCTGCGACTCAGTCAATGTTGCTGCTAACTCGATAGCCTGACGGAGTGTGGCAGGGTTACTACCAGTAATGATGTCTTGTACTGAGTCAGGTAGACCATCGATGTATCTTTCGATAGCCTTGTCGAGTGGGGTAACCATTGTTGGGCAAAGCAGACTCAACTCCTCAAATCTATCAGTATATGCCCTGTGCTCGCCACTGTCTTGTTTCAAGTCATCGAACTCTCTTTCCAAAGCTCGTTGTTCATGACGAGGACAGAACTCCCTCATCATAAGGGCCCTAAGTTCAGCCCAAGTTTGTGCTAGAGCAACTTCTGCACCACGGTCTCTCATGACCCCGTTCCACCATGTGAGAGCCCTCTTCTGAAACACACTCGAAGAAAACTCGACCTTGCGATTGTCAGGACACTGCACGTGGCGAAAAGTATTCTCAATGCTCTCGAACCATTGAAGAAGCCCAGTCTCTCCTTCAGAACCACTAAACTTGAGTGGTTTAGCCGAGTTAAAATCCTTGTATTTGCATTGAGCATTGTTGTTGTTGTTGGCTTGGTTCCATTGAGCAAAGAGGTTTGGGAATTGAGCAGCCATCTGCTGCGCAATGATTTCTGCCAGTTCGGCAGTCACTATCTGGTTTTCGCGTCGAGGAGGCATTCTAAAAGAGGAAAACATGAAAGGAAACGAGTGAGATGATTGGATGAAAAGAATGAGATGAAACAAAAATTGACAACAACAAAGATGGTGGTCATTTGTTCGCATCGCAAAGCAAACAAATGACACACAGTGACTAATCAAAGTAAATGGGTTAAAAATGATGTATCGCGAAGACATGCTCGCCTATAAGTGAACACTCACCCAAGAGTTCCCAGGTAAGAGTGACTGGTCCGATTATGTGGATTTATACGAACACTCTAGCCTTAGACAGAAAACCCAGGGTACAGGCATTCACTCTTCTAGTTTGCACGTGTTCACACTATTTACAACCCAAAACTTTGACGAGATTTTTGAAAACTTAGAAGGTACAAGGCCAAAAATCAAACTGGAAGGGTTCAAAACCATATAACAGAGGGTTCAAAACCTTACAATAGAGGGTTCAAAACCTTGTAATAAATCATCCAAAAACAGATGATTGTTTTTCAAAAATCGTTTCGGAAAAATTTGGTTTTTGTTTTGATAATCACCTAAGAATAGGTGATGTGCATGTTTTAAGATCTAAACACAAGATAACTTGTGTTAGGGTCCTAGAAAGGTTATAGTCTAGGTCAAAGAATTACTAATAACCTAATTCCCTATAACCATTGGCTCTGATACCAACTCTTCTGTCACACCCCGACCACGTAGAACATACAAAACGTGGCGGAAACGTCGGGGAGTGTTGTAACAGAATTATTGTTTCACAACCATGGCATACAAAGTTATATTTTATTTATTAAACAAGAGTGTTATATTGTCTTAAACAGGAAACAAATAGTTCATAACATAATTAAACTAGTCTATCTTCATTTTTAGTCTCTAAGTCACAGGTCCGCCCTAGTGTCACGATCATCATCCTATGCAAAAGCTCCAGAAAACACATGTGAAAATAGGTACGTCAGCATAAAAATGCCTGTGAGATACATAGGATTTGTGAAAAGTGGATTCATGACTTAAGTTTAGAAAAAGTTGTTTAACAAAAGTCAGTCATGAACCTTGTAAATTGTTTTGTTTTGTAAATCATTCAAAAAGCGATGATATGTATAAATAAGAGAATAATGTAAGGTTAAATGAATAACCAAGTAAAAATGAGTTTGTATAAGATAAGTTGTTTTGTAAATCAATGTCTTGTGAAAATAAGTTGTTTATGTAAAACGTAATATGTCAAATATTGAAATGATTTAAGTAACGCTACGACATGTAATGTCATACAAACACTTATATATAGGAAGTACCAGCGGCGTATCCACCATGCTTGTATCATATTACACACGCCTCATTATTCAAATCACTTACTCAAACCAACCACCAATGTAAATTGTTTATGTATAAATGAATTGTCATGTGTTAATGTGTAAACCATATCGAAATGTCTATGTCCAATGTAAACCACTAAATGTGTATATCAATGTCAAAATGTTTATGTTTAATGTAGATCATGTAATGTGTACCCAAAAATATCATGTATGGTAAGTGAAATATATCAACTAAACCATATGTAAAATGCACAAAAACAAGGTATTGAAGTAAAACATGGTTTAAATCAAAGTTATGTTTTGTGGAACAAATGCATGCTATACTGATACAAACATTTATGCGGTATTGTGAAAATGCATACATCCAAGCCTTGAGACTGTGGCGATAAACCCTTAAAAAAATTAAAGGTTTATCTAAGTTATGTGTATCGAATTCGGTCATTCCTTTCATCCAAACCTACCCAGGATGTCCGGAACGGGAGTTGTCAATTCCTATGGTACCACTACCTACTAACGAACGGCGTAGCTAATGTTAATGAATGTATTGTTCCATTTTAAACAACCCAAATATCATACCAAAATGTAAGCATGTGATGAAAACAACTGTACTAAGTATGTAATCAAATGAACATACATAGCGTGAAATGTAATGTAAAACAATGTACTAAGTATGCACACAATGGACATACATAGCATGAAATGTAATGTGAAACAATGTACTAAGTATGCACACAATGGACATACCTAGCATGAAATGTAATGTGAAACAATGTACTAAGTATGCACACAATGGACATACCTAGCATGAAATGTAATGTGAAACAATGTACTAAGTACGCACACAATGGGCATACATAGCATGAAATGTAATGAAATCATGTACTATAATGTACTAACAAACATAGCGGGTATATGATGTGAAAACAGGAAAGCATGAAAGTAACAAGTAGGCACATGTGTTCCACCCCCAAAATGTTTGGAAAACAGTAAAAGAGGGGTCTATGTACTCACTTGAGATTGCTCAGAAGTCCTAAGATAACCACCAAGCAATGCTAGAGATCACGGAATCAAACGGCACCTAATATAGGTAACTATGTTAATAAACCGGACCTAAATCGGAGGATCGGATAGAATGAGGGTTCGTAAACGAAACGAGTATGGAGACTCGTGTAATATGGTTTAACAAAGCCTACATACTAAATGAAACCTAACATAAGTGCTTACGACCCATTACGACCCGTTTAGGTAGCTTATGCTACTTTAACGCGCCGTTCGCGTGAAACGCGTTCGGACCGCTTAACTAGTCCTATGACAAGTAACATATGCCTTATCATGTCTAATATTGTTGTCAAATCAGTTTAGATGTCAAAAGTTATGTTACATATGTTTAAAATGAATTTGGGCATTAAAGGGGTATTTTGGTAATTTACCTAAGGCATATAAACTACCTATCATACAACTACTTAAACGAAGCGACCATAAGGCATAACCTCGGAAGGTTATTCCCTATATACTATGGTCACCTAATGTGTTTGGTCAGATCCTAATGATCGACCAAATGGGTCGGGTTAGAAGGTATAAGCGATTTATTAGATCGCTTACCCTTGCGACCCTAGACAACGTGGTAATCAGTAGGCATAGTCCCAAGGGACTATAACCATCGTGATTACAATCACGTTGCGAAGTTCAAACGAACTTCGCATTGACCATAAACTGGTCAATGCAGAAAGTCAAACAAAGTTTGACTTTCGGACTCGAAAAGCAATAAAAGAACGAAGGAATACTTACGAAGGGTCCCCGAATGCTAATCGTGATTCAAGTAGCTCAGGTATGAAACAAAGGTTTCAACTTAGAGCTTCTCAAATCAGATTCTTGTGAGGAATGAGTGAAGTTGAGGTGGGTATTTATAGGATTTCCCGAACCGTTAGGATCGTTTCTTGGAGAAGAGGGAATGATCACATCCCTACACTTGTTGGAATGTTGTGGTAGCTCATTTTGCCCCCACCACAAGAGTTTGACACATGGCATTGGCCTTTGGAGGGTTTAAGGGCTGGTAACATGTGTTTAAATGGCTTTTGCTGATAAGAAGGGGCCTCGCGTGATGCCAAGGGGGCTAGGTGTCACGCTAAGGTCCCTCTGTTCAGCAATTGGTTTCCAAAGCTTCCAATTCAGTCCCCGTTGCGTATTAAGGCCATTTCCGACATGTTTAAGGCTCGTGAAGCCATTTTCAAGGCCCTTAAATGATGCCTAAACATTGTGGACATGAAATATGCTCAAAAATATCCCGGATGTTGGTTCGTTTGGTCGTACGACCGCGATGTTCGGTTAATTACGACGGCATGCGCATAAGCGCGAAAAACGATCTAAATTGCGTGACGAATGGATTTTTCTTATGCCAAACACTAAAATAAAATATTTTAGTGCTTACATAAATTTTTGGATGTCCGGAGGTATTCAGAACGTAAGTTATGCGCGAAAATGCAAACTTGTGCACTTTTTGACGCTTTTAGTCCCTGAATGACCCAAAAGTTTATTTTAGCACACCGAACCCCTCAAAGCCTATTTCTAAGCTATGTAAAGGATATTTAAGGTGTGTTTAACTTATGGTCATGTTCCGGAATGTTCGTTACTGTTCAAATTGGCATACTTTCGCAGTTTGTCAAGTTTAGTCCCTATAAGCGGATTATCTTGTTTTTGCCATACCAAAGCCTTCAAAACTTATTTCTAAGTTATGTAAAGGTTATTTAAGGTATGTTAAGTATATTTTGATTTTTTGGAGTATTTTTCGTGTTAAACTAAGTATGTTTACGCACCAGTTTGCGTATAACTCTCCAGAAAGCGATATAGAGTTTGAAATTGAATAAAAGTCAAAACATGAAAAATGTAAAACAAAACCAAACAAACATTGAGATCAAATAACATTGTTTTATTGATAACTGAACTGTTCACAATGATTACAAGCACAGATGTTACAGTCTCCCCTACTTGTGGAAATTTCGTCCCGAAATTTATTTAGAGGAAACTCGTGGGAAAAGATGCGGATATTTCACCTTCATTTGATCTTCGCGTTCCCAAGTAAACTCGGGTCCACATTTAGCTTCCCAGCGAACTTTGACCAAAGGAATGCGATTGCGTTTGAGCCACTTGACTTCACGTTCCATGATTTCCACTGGCTTCTCAACAAATTTCAGTGTTTTGTCAACACGAATTTCGTCAAGCGGTATGTGGAGGTTCTCATCAGCTAAACACCTCTTGAGATTGGACACGTGAAAATTTGGATGAACATTTCCAAGTTCAGGAGGTAACTCAAGTCTGTAGGCTACCTTACCGATTCTTTCGACGATCTTGAATGGTCCAACGTATCTAGGTGCAAGTTTTCCTTTCTTTCCAAATCTGATCACACCTTTCCAAGGTGAGACCTTAAGTAATACTCGATCCCCGACTTGAAATTCCAAGGGCTTGCATTTTGGGTCCGCGTAACTCTTTTGACGGCTTCTAGCTGTCTGAAGGTTATCACGAACTTTCTTAACCTTATCTGTTGTCTCTAAAATGAGGGCAGGTCCAGTAAGTTGAGCCTCGCCGATCTCATTCTAGCAGACTGGTGAACGACATTTTCGACCATAGAGAGCCTCGAAAGGAGCCATTTTGATGCTGGTGTGATAACTGTTGTTGTAGGAGAATTCAATTAACGGAAGATGTGAATCCCAACTACTACCAAAATCGATCACACAAGCTCTAAGCATATCCTCCAGAGTCTGGATTGTTCTTTCAGATTGACCATCCGTTTGCGGATGATAAGCCGTGCTCAGATTAAGTTGGGTCCCCATAGCAGATTGCATGGTTCTCCAAAAATGAGAAGTGAAACGAGCATCTTTGTCAGAAATGATGTTCAAAGGAACACCGTGTCGAGCTACAATTTCATCCACATAGATTTTAGCAAGTTTGTCAGCAGAAAAATCCTCACGGATTGGCAAGAAATGCGCT
Source organism: Helianthus tuberosus (assembly GCA_030545235.1). NCBI lineage: Eukaryota > Viridiplantae > Streptophyta > Magnoliopsida > Asterales > Asteraceae > Helianthus > Helianthus tuberosus. The sequence goes on along the minus strand of CM060379.1, from coordinate 29,736,935 downwards.
GACTTAGTAAGACGATCAACGACTACCCAGATGGCATCATGACCTTTCTTTGTGCGTGGAAGTTTGGTAACAAGATCCATAGTAATGTTTTCCCATTTCCAAACTGGGATCTCTGGTTGCACCAATAAACCAGAAGGACGTTGATGTTCAGCCTTAACCTTAAGACAAGTAAGGCATTTTGATACGTATAAGGCAATGTCTTTCTTCATACCAAGCCACCAATACTGAATACGAAGATCCTTATACATCTTATCTGAGCCAGGATGAATAGAATAACGAGACTTATGGGCTTCATCCATAAGCAAGGTGCGAAGGTTATCTTGGCTTGGGACCCACAAACGGTCCATGAAGTTATACGATCCATTGTCCTTCAGTTCCAGAGCAGGTGTTATGTGATAGGGAAATTCCATATCCATCAAACCCTGTGAAACACAAGATTGTTGAGCCTGAGAAATGCGTGCTTGGATATCAGATCGAGCTTGAATAACAGCTTGAACACGAACACAATGAAGCTTAGTACGTTCCTTACGACTCAATGCATCGGCTACGACATTCGCCTTACCAGGATGGTAGCGAATTTCGCAGTCATAATCGTTTAGAAGCTCGACCCAACGTCGTTGCCTCATGTTGAGTTCTTTCTGATTGAAGATATGTTGAAGGCTTCTGTGGTCAGTGAAAACCACATATTTTGTACCGTACAAATAGTGTCTCCAGATCTTGAGAGCGAAAACAACTGCACCTAACTCAAGATCATGAGTGGTGTAGTTTTTCTCATGTATCTTCAACTGCCTCGATGCATAGGCTATGACTTTGTTCCTTTGCATCAGAACGCAACCAAGGCCCAATTTCGATGCATCACAATACACAACAAAATCATCATCACCCTCAGGCAATGATAGAACAGGCGCATCGCAAAGCTTCTGTTTCAAGTTTTGAAAAGCTTCTTCTTGTTTGAATCCCCAATCAAAGGGTTTGTTCTTCTGAGTTAGAGCAGTTAGAGGAACTGCAATCTTTGAGAAGTTCTCAATGAAGCGGCGGTAATAACCCGCTAGACCAAGAAAAGACCGAACTTCAGTAGGAGTAGTAGGCGTATCCCAATCCTTAATCGCACTGATCTTGGAGGGATCTACATGAATACCTTGTTCGTTGACAACATGTCCTAAAAATTGAACTTCTTTAAGCCAGAATTCACACTTGGAGAATTTGGCGGAAAATTGCTCTTTCTTTAGGAGTTCCAGAGTAAGACGAAGATGTTGCTCGTGATGAGCTCGCGTCTTAGAATAAATCAAGATGTCGTCAATAAAAACAATGACAAACTGATACAAATAAGGCTTGCAGACCCTATTCATTAAGTCCATGAAAACAGCAGGAGCATTAGTCAAACCGAATGGCATGACTGTGAACTCATAATGCCCATAACGAGTGCGGAAAGCTGTCTTGGGAACATCTTCTTCATGCACACGAAGTTGATGATATCCAGATCGCTGATCGATCTTCGAAAAATAAGATGCGCCCTGTAACTGATCAAAGAGATCATCAATGCGAGGTAGGGGATACCGATTCTTGATCGTAAGCTTGTTAAGCTCACGATAATCGATACACATCCTAAAGGATCCATCCTTCTTCTTGACAAAAAGAACGGGAGCACCCCAAGGTGAAAAGCTAGGACGTATAAAACCTTTGTCAGAGAGCTCCTGAAGCTGCTTAGACAACTCTTGCATCTCAGATGGTGCAAGACGATATGGAGCTCTGGCAACGGGATTTGCACCAGGTACGAGATCAATGCGGAACTCGACTTGGCGTGCTGGGGGTGGACCAGGTAACTCTTCAGGGAAAACTTCAGAATAATCCCGAACGACAGGAATATCTGAAATAGACTTACCCTTGCCTTTATCTGCTGTAACATGTGCTAAGAAAGCCACATAGTTCTTTCGCAGATACTTCCGAGCTTTAAAACAAGACATGAGCTTGAGACCACCAGACGGTTTCTCACCTTGAACCTGTAGGATCCCGCCTATCGAAAGCGGCACACGAACGATCTTCTCGAAACAAACTACCTCTGCGTGATGCTTGGATAACCAATCCATTCCCACAATGACGTCGAAGCTTCCAAGTTGCATAGGCGTGAGGTTGATAGGAAAAAGATGGTCGTTAAGGTTCAACTGGCAGTTGCGTAGAACAGAATCAAGAACAATGGGTTCACCACTAGCAACTTCTACTGTCAAGGGTTTTCCTAGTTTCGTTCTAGACACGCGAAGCATTGGCTCAAAAGACAATGACACAAAACTCTTGTCGGCACCAGAATCGAAAAGAACAGATGCAGGCTGATTATTAATAAAGAACGTACCGTTCACCACATTATCTTCTGCCTGCGCCTCTTGGGCATTCATGTTGAAGACTCGACCCCGAGCCTGAGCCTGATTTTGGTTTGCATTCACCAATCTTGGACATTGATTACGGTAGTGGGTCAGATCCCCACAGTTATAACAAGCACCTGGTGGGTAGTGTGGTCGTGCAGCTTGACCCTGTTGCTGAGCAGGAGGCTGAGCAACTTGTTGAGCCGGGTTCTGAACTGCCTGATTCTGAGCAAACCGACAAACATTGGCAAGATGACCCGACTTCCCACAGTTATTACAAAAACGGCACTGATGTTGCGGCTGATGGTGACTGTTGCATCTATTGCACAAAAGTGCATTCCCTGAATAGGGCTTCTTTGCTGGAGGTTGTGCGGGTTGGTTGGGAGCTGCCTGGTTAGCTTGGGCAGTGACAGCATAGTTTTGGGAAGCCTTACGCTTCCTTGCCCTTTTCGATGAAGCAGAATCCTTTCCATTCTTGTTTTGACCTTTCTTGCTATCTTCCTTGTCAGACGACTGTTTCTTGCCCTTGTCACCCTTCCTGTGTAACTTATTCTTCCGAATCTGCGACTCAGTCAATGTTGCTGCTAACTCAATAGCCTGACGGAGTGTGGCAGGGTTACTACCAGTAATGATGTCTTGTACTGAGTCAGGTAGACCATCGATGTATCTTTCGATAGCCTTGTCGAGTGGGGTAACCATTGTTGGGCAAAGCAGACTCAACTCCTCAAATCTATCAGTATATGCCCTGTGCTCGCCACTGTCTTGTTTCAAGTCATCGAACTCTCTTTCCAAAGCTCGTTGTTCATGACGAGGACAGAACTCCCTCATCATAAGGGCCCTAAGTTCAGCCCAAGTTTGTGCTAGAGCAACTTCTGCACCACGGTCTCTCATAACCCCGTTCCACCATGTGAGAGCCCTCTTCTGAAACACACTCGAAGAAAACTCGACCTTGCGATTGTCAGGACACTGCACGTGGCGAAAAGTATTCTCAATGCTCTCGAACCATTGAAGAAGCCCAGTCGCTCCTTCAGAACCACTAAACTTGAGTGGTTTAGCCGAGTTAAAATCCTTGTATTTGCATGGAGCATTGTTGTTGTTGTTGGCTTGGTTCCATTGAGCAAAGAGGTTTGGGAATTGAGCAGCCATCTGCTGCGCAATGATTTCTGCCAGTTCGGCAGTCGCTATCTGGTTTTCGCGTCGAGGAGGCATTCTAAAAGAGGAAAACATGAAAGGAAACGAGTGAGATGATTGGATGAAAAGAATGAGATGAAACAAAAATTGACAACAGCAAAGATGGTGGTCATTTGTTCGCATCGCAAAGCAAACAAATGACACACAGTGACTAATCAAAGTAAATGGGTTAAAAATGATGTATCGCGAAGACATGCTCGCCTATAAGTGAACACTCACCCCAAGAGTTCCCAGGTAAGAGTGACTGGTCCGATTATGTGGATTTATACGAACACTCTAGCCTTAGACAGAAAACCCAAGGTACAGGCATTCACTCGTCCAGTTTGCACGTGTTCACACTATTTAGAACCCAAAACTTTGACGAGATTTTTGAAAACTTAGAAGGTACAAGGCCAAAAATCATACTGGAAGGGTTCAAAACCATATAACAGAGGGTTCAAAACCTTACAATAGAGGGTTCAAAACCTTGTAATAAATCATCCAAAAACAGATGATTGTTTTTCAAAAATCGTTTCGGAAAAATTTGGTTTTTGTTTTGATAATCACCTAAGGATAGGTGATGTGCATGTTTTAAGATCTAAACACAAGATAACTTGTGTTAGGGTCCTAGAAAAGTTATAGTCTAGGTCAAAAAATTACTAATAACCTAATTCCCTATAACCATTGGCTCTGATACCAACTCTTCTGTCACACCCCGACCACGTAGAACATACAAAACGTGGCGGAAACATCGGGGAGTGTTGTAACAGAATTATTGTTTCACAACCATGGCATACAAAGTTATATTTTATTTTTTAAACAAGAGTGTTATATTATCTTAAACAGGAAACAAAGAGTTCATAACATAATTAAACTAGTCTATCTTCATTTTTAGTCTCTAAGTCACAGGTCCGCCCTAGTGTCACGATCATCATCCTACGCAAAAGCTCCAGAAAACACATGTGAAAATAGGTACGTCAGCATAAAAATGCCTGTGAGATACATAGGATTTGTGAAAAGAGGATTCATGACTTAAGTTTAGAAAAAGTTGTTTAACAAAAGTCAGTCATGAACCTTGTAAATTGTTTTGTTTTGTAAATCATTCAAAAAGCGATGATATGTATAAATAAGAGAATAATGTAAGGTTAAATGAATAACCAAGTAAAAATGAGTTTGTATAAGATAAGTTGTTTTGTAAATCAATGTCTTGTGAAAATAAGTTGTTTATGTAAAACGTAATATGTCAAATATTGAAATGATTTAAGTAACGCTACGACATGTAATGTCATACAAACACTTATATATAGGAAGTACCAGCGGTGTATCCACCATGCTTGTATCATATTACACACGCCTCATTATTCAAATCACTTACTCAAACCAACCACCAATGTAAATTGTTTATGTATAAATGAATTGTCATGTGTTAATGTGTAAACCATATCGAAATGTCTATGTCCAATGTAAACCACTAAATGTGTATATCAATGTCAAAATGTTTATGTTTAATGTAGATCATGTAATGTGTACCCAAAAATATCATGTATGGTAAGTGAAATATATCAACTAAACCATATGTAAAATGCACAAAAACAAGGTATTGAAGTAAAACATGGTTTAAATCAAAGTTATGTTTTGTGGAACAAATGCATGCTATACTGATACAAACATTTATGCGGTATTGTGAAAATGCATACATCCAAGCCTTGAGACTGTGGCGATAAACCCTTAAAAAAATTAAAGGTTTATCTAAGTTATGTGTATCGAATTCGGTCATTCCTTTCATCCAAACCTACCCAGGATGTCCGGAACGGGAGTTGTCAATTCCTATGGTACCACTACCTACTAACGAACGGCGTAGCTAATGTTAATGAATGTATTGTTCCATTTTAAACAACCCAAATATCATACCAAAATGTAAGCATGTAATGAAAACAACTGTACTAAGTATGTAATCAAATGAACATACATAGCGTGAAATGTAATGTAAAACAATGTACTAAGTATGCACACAATGGACATACATAGCATGAAATGTAATGTGAAACAATGTACTAAGTATGCACACAATGGACATCCCTAGCATGAAATGTAATGTGAAACAATGTACTAAGTATGCACACAATGGACATACCTAGCATGAAATGTAATGTGAAACAATGTACTAAGTACGCACACAATGGGCATACATAGCATGAAATGTAATGAAATCATGTACTATAATGTACTAACAAACATAGCGGGTATTTGATGTGAAAACAGGAAAGCATGAAAGTAACAAGTAGGCACATGTGTTCCACCCCAAAATGTTTGGAAAACAGTAAAAGAGGGGTCTATGTACTCACTTGAGATTTCTCAGAAGTCCTAAGATAACCACCAAGCAATGCTAGAGATCACGGAATCAAACGGCACCTAATATAGGTAACTATGTTAATAAACCGGACCTAAATCGGAGGATCGGATAGAATGAGGGTTCGTAAACCAAACGAGTATGGAGACTCGTGTAATATGGTTTAACAAAGCCTACATACTAAATGAAACCTAACATAAGTGCTTACGACCCCTTACGACCCGTTTAGGTAGCCTATGCTACTTTAACGCGCCGTTCGCGTGAAACGCGTTCGGACCGCTTAACTAGTCCTATGACAAGTAACATATGCCTTATCATGTCTAATATTGTTTTCAAATCAGTTTAGATGTCAAAAGTTATGTTACATATGTTTAAAATGAATTTTGGCATTAAAGGGGTATTTTGGTAATTTACCTAAGGCATATAAACTACCTATCATACAACTACTTAAACGAAGCGACCATAAGGCATAACCTCGGAAGGTTATTCCCTATATACTATGGTCACCTAATGTGTTTGGTCAGATCCTAATGATCGACCAAATGGGTGGGTTCGAAGGTACAAGCGATTTATCAGATCGCTTACCCTTGCGACCCTAGACAACGTGGTAATCAGTAGGCATAGTCCCAAGGGACTATAACCATCGTGATTACAATCACGTTGCGAAGTTCAAACGAACTTCGCATTGACCATAAACTGGTCAATGCAGAAAGTCAAACAAAGTTTGACTTTCGGACTCGAAAAGCAATAAAAGAACGAAGGAATACTTACGAAGGGTCCTCGAATGCTAATCGTGATTCAAGTAGCTCAGGTATGAAACAAAGGTTTCAACTTAGAGCTTCTCAAATCAGATTCTTGTGATGAATGAGTGAAGTTGAGGTGGGTATTTATAGGATTTCCCGGGCCGTTAGGATCGTTTCTTGGAGAAGAGGGAATGATCACATCCCTACACTTGTTGGAATGTTGTGGTAGCTCATTTTGCCCCCACCACAAGAGTTTGACACATGGCATTGGCCTTTGGAGGGTTTAAGGGTTGTTAACATGTGTTTAAATGGATTTTGCTGATCAGAAGGGGCCTCGCGTGATGCCAAGGGGGCTAGGTGTCACGCTAAGGTCCCTCTGTTCAGCAATTGGTTTCCGACATGTTTAAGGCTCGTGAAGCCATTTTCAAGGCCCTAAAATGATGCCTAAACATTTTGGACATGAAATATGCTCAAAAATATCCCGGATGTTGGTTCGTTTGGTCGTACGACCGCGATGTTCGGTTAATTACGACGGAATGCGCATAAGCGCGAAAAACGATCTAAATTGCGTGACGAATGGATTTTTCTTATGCCAAACACTAAAATAAAATATTTTAGTTCTTACATAAATTTTGGATGTCCGGAGGTATTCAGAACGTAAGTTATGCGCGAAAATGCAAACTTGTGCACTTTTTGACGCTTTTAGTCCCTGAATGACCCAAAAGTTTATTTTAGCACACCGAACCCCTCAAAGCCTATTTCTAAGCTATGTAAAGGATATTTAAGGTGTGTTTAACTTATGGTCATTTTCCGGAATGTTCGTTACTGTTCAAATTGGCATACTTTCGCAGTTTGTCAAGTTTAGTCCCTGTAAGCGGATTATCTTGTTTTTGCCATACCAAAGCCTTCAAAACTTATTTCTAAGTTATTTAAAGGTTATTTAAGGTATGTTAAGTATATGTTGATGTTCCGGAGTATTTTTCGCGTTAAACTAAGTACGTTTACGCACCAGTTTGCGTATAACTCTCCAGAAAGCGATATAGAGTTTGAAATTGAATAAAAGTCAAAACATGAAAAATGTAAAACATAACCAAACAAACATTGAGATCAAATAACATTGTTTTATTGATAACTGAACTGTTCACAATGATTACAAGCACAGATGTTACAATCCGGATTGATATTGGGATCAACAATTTGGTATCTGAGCCTTAGTGCTCTTGGTTGTTGTCTTTTTGTTAAGCTTTTTCAAAGTTTGGAAGGTTTTTCAAAGTTTCAAGGTTTTTCAAAATTTTGGACTTAAAATGGATTGATTTGGTGTGTTTCATCGATAGGTTGTTGTTAATCTGTGTTTAGGGAGACATTTTGGACATTTTGATGTATCAAAACATGGTTTTTGAGTCGTTTTTGAGAGATTAGAGGGTTTTAGTTCATGTTAAACCCTCTGTCCAGCGAAATTAACTTGAATACAGCGAAGAATTTTTTAATCCAGCGAATTTATTTTTGAATATAGCGAAGACATCTTTGAATATAGCGAAAATTTTTTGAAGAACATCGCATAATCATTAATTTCACCGACTAAAACTCGAGCGAAATTATTGATTGCCGGCGAAATAGTGCCAAATGACCCTTTAGCGAAATTATCGAAGGTGACTTCGAGAACTGTGATATAGAACCACAGCGTTCTTATCACGGTATACGGCGAAATTAGTCAAACTAACGTGTGTGCTTGTTGTATCAGCGGAATTAGCTTCATCGCTCGTGCAGGATATCTCCGTATACCGGCGAAGACAGGAGACCAGTCAGATCATCGGCGGATTTACCACATTTTCCGGTGAAATTGTGCTTCAGCAGTATTACCAGTGAAATTAACCTCTGATCAGCTTTCCTTTGTCAAAAACAAGCCAAGATTTCGTTAAATCAGCTAAGTCCAATCGCTCAAGCTGAACTTGAGACCAGAACCACTTCTAGGCCACCAAAGTTGAAAGGAGCTGAAGATTTCAGTACATGGAAGACTCGCATCCAGTCGTTCTTCGAATACACGGACTATAATCTGTGGCTCTCAGTCACCGCTGGACCCCACATTCCAACGGTGGTTCGAAATGATGCGGTAGTCGCTAACAATGACCCCACAACCTTCACTGACGAAGACAAGGACCTAATCCAACGCGATCGCCGTGCACATGCCGCCTTAACCATGGCCCTGTCAACTGATGACTACAACATGTTTGAAGAACACCGAACTGCAAATGCACTCTGGAATGCATTGATTGAGTATTATGAGGGAAATGAAGAGCTAATTGAAAGTAAGAGAGACATGGTGCAGAAGCAATACGACATGTTTTGTGGTGTTCATGGAGAAAGTCTTTCCGATCATATCAGTCGCTTTTTGAATATGATGACCAAAATGAAGAAGGCAGGAAATCCTGTAACAAACCGTGCTGCTATAAAGAAGCTGCTGGACTCACTCCCTAAGGAATGGAGTTTGCAATGCATGATGATCAAGAAGGACTTCCTCAATAATCCAAATCCTATCACTCTGTCAGACTTAATTAACACACTAAGAGCTTTTGAAATGCATGTCGACAAACGAGAAATGAACACTGCTGGCTACACTCCAAAGACCAATCAAACTTCTGCTGGAATGAAGAATGTGGCATTCCTTGCTTCAGGTGGCATCAGTCAACAAGCTTCTGACATGATCTATGCTAACGCTTCCACAAGCGCATCAAAAGCTCCACAACCTAGTGAGAAGACTGTCACGGTTGGTGATACACAAGCGTTGAAAGTGTCTACTGAAAACGTGGCACTTTTCAACATGTTTTTGAGTAGTTATGAAGCTTTAATGTCAGGAGAGCTCAAGAAGGAAATGTTCACAGCTGAAGACATGTATCAGGTCGATCCAGATGACATGGAGGAAATGGATCTGAAATGGCAGATGGCCATGATAACCTTAAGGTTGAAGAAATTTCAGGACAAGACCGGGAAACGTTTGGGTCTTGGAAAGGCTGGCTTTGACAAATCCAAACTGAGATGTTACAACTGCAAGAATCTGGGCCACTTCAAGCGTGACTGCCCCTTGTTGAAAAAAGGAAACATTGAAGCTACTCCTGCTGTAAAACAAATCACTATCGAAGAAAACAATAACAATGTGTCTCCTAGCACACCAAAAGCCTTAGTCGTTGAAGATTATGATTGGAGTGAAGAAATTGCTGAAGCCAAGGAACAAGTCAACAAAGCTCTTATGGCAAAGATCTCAAGCGGATCCTCATCAAAGTATTTTGAGAAACCGACAGCTGGAATACCAAAAGGTGACAACATTGCTGACAAGGGGCTGAAAAGCATTCTCACCACTCCGGAGCCTGAGAAAGAAAAGAAGTCTGAAGAAGCTAAGGAGCAGATTCCTAAGGATGCATCTGACCAGAAGAAAGACAAAGAAAAAGTCTCAGCAGCAGCAATGAAAACAGAATCTTCGAAAGAAAAAGTTGACAAAGACTTGGTAAATAGTATTCCACATAGCTTTAAAGTAAAGTTATGCACACCAGCATGCGTTGATGTCGTGGCACATTACAAGTCTCTAAATCTAGAATTTGAGAGACAAAAAGACAAAGCTTTAAAATTTAACAAAGAGCTTAAACAGAACGAGGCCGCATATCAGAGAAAGTTGAATTCACGATTAACGATTTCATAATTAACGATCTCACAGACAGACTAGAAAAAGCTTTGAACGAAAAGAATAAATTGCAAATTATCATAGACAAATGGAATGTCAGTCAAAAGGCCTTTACTGACATCAAAAACTGCCAATGACCAACGTATGTGAAAGAAGGGATCGGGTATAAGGACAGGCAAGGAAATGAAAGAAAACTCTTCTTTCCACCATATAGCAAAAACTATGTGCCTATGCCAACTCCTCATCCCGAAAATGATCTCATTGATGAAAAGGCCTCTGTAGAACAAAAAGAATCTTGTGAAAACGAAACAACCGCTAACTTTTCTAAGAGTAATGCAGATCCAATTGTGTGTAAAGAAGATGTGTGCGATGAGGATGCAGACTGCGGCGGTTCAAAAATAGGAATAGGTTATTCAGGCGACAGTTATTCTACTGTTAACTGGTTCAGTTGGAACTGTTCTAAGAAAAACAATATTCGGGATGAATGTAATAATTTAATTAGGACGGATGACTGTAATGGCCGTGTGCCTAAATTTAAATCTTCGGATGACTGTAAGGGCCGTGTGCCTACATTTGAGACCCGTGATCGTGAACATGCTATGTTTGAATGTCATGATTTGAATTCTGCATTTTGTGATGATAAAATTGTTTGTGAATCTCCTGTATTCGTGCCAGAATTGAAAAAGAATAGCTTTGGAAAATTCCTCACAGAGGAAATTCCAGAATTTATTCCTTCTCGAACAGGTATAACAGATTCAGACAAGATAGTCACTGAATATCACTGCAATGAAGACTCAAGCATTACTACCTCAGAAGATAAAAAGGAGACTTCAAGTCCTGAGGATGAGCTAAAATCAGAAACCTCAAGTGAAGATCGAACAACAGATGGTGAAAGCACTGAATTTTCAAGTGAAGAAACCTCAAAGACCTCAAGTGAAGAAAGCTCCGAAGGTTCAAGTGTTGAGACAATTGAAGACCAAGATTCAGAAAGTTCAGGCGAAGATCAAAGCTGCAATGATTCAAGTTATGAAGCAAGTGAAGAACTAAATTCCAGTGAATATCAAACATCAGAAAGCTCATTAGATTCCGACAGTGATGAAGAATGCTTAGAAGATGAAAGTCGACTTGACAAGAAAATGAAGAAAGAAGAAAGCTTAAGACACTCATCACATACATCATCTTCTAACACCAAAAGGCCCAGACGTAAACGATGTTTTCGCTGTGGTCATTTAGGACATACAGCGGAACATTGTAAAAACAAGAACTTTTCTAAACTAAAATATGATTTTGTTAAGAACTTCACAGCTCAACTTGATTATCTTAAGAAATCTGTTAAAAATATGGTCAATTCAACAGCTTATTTTTGGAAGCAAAAAGAGGATATCGTGGGACAAAACCACGATAGATCCAAAGTAAAGCAGATCTGGGTTCCTAAATCAAACTAATTTGTGTATATTCTTGTATTTCAGAATAAACTCCAGAAATGGCTTCGTATGCTCATGGAATACATCTGGCATGTCGATAGCGGATGTTCAAGACACATGACAGGCTTGAAGGAACTTATGAAGTACTTTCATTTTATTGATGGTGATTTCGTGTCATTCGCAGGAGACGAGAAGGGAGGGAAGATCGTTGGAATAGGAGATGTGGTGTCTGAAGCCCTCACGTTGGAAAATGTCAATTATGTTCCAGAATTGTGCTACAATCTCATGAGTGTATCACAAGTCTGTGATAAAGGAATATCGGTGCTGTTCAATGACATGGAATGCTTGTTTCTCAAGCCTGAATATGTCGTTCCTGCAGAAATGATCATGCTCACTGCTCCAAGACAAAACAACACATACGTGCTCAACATGAAAAATGCCAAGACAATTGACAACTTGACCTGTTTGATCTCAAAGGCTTCAGAATCGGAGTCACTGCTTTGGCACAGGCGATTGGGGCATGTAAATTTCAAAAATATGAACAAACTCTCTAAGTTAAACTTAGTAAGAGGACTTCTGATAAAAGAATTTCCTTTTTCTGAAAAATGTATAGCATGCGCCCAAGGAAAGAAACACAAGAAATCGCACAAGTCCAAAGCAGTGAACACGATTACTGCGCCTCTTCAGTTGTTGCATATGGATCTTTTTGGTCCAATAAGTGTTAAAAGTCTTGCTAAAAGTTCTTACTGTTTGGTGATTACAGATGATTTCTCTCGTTTTTCGTGGGTTTATTTTCTTGAAGCAAAGAGTGAGACAGCTGATATTCTCAAGTCATTTGTTCCCTTGATTGAAAACGTGACCAGATTAAAAGTGAAGTCGATCAGAAGTGATAATGGTTCCGAATTCAAAAATCAAACATCCATATCCTTCTGTGCAGAAAAGGGAATTCATCTCCAATACAGTGCAGCCAGAACTCCTCAACAAAATGGAGTTGCTGAACGCAAGAGCAGAACATTGATCGAGGCCGCAAGGACCATGCTGGTGGATTCAAAGCTTCTAATCATCTTCTGGGCAGAAGCAGTAAATACAGCATACTATGTTCTGACAGGGTTCTCATTGTAAAACCACACGGAAAAACGGCATATGAACTTCTCTTCAAACGAAAGCCGCTTATTGACTTCTTCAGACCATTTGGATGTTCATGCACACTCTAAACACTTAAGAAAATCTCATCAAGTTCGAAGCAGTGGGTGATATCTGCTACTTCACGGGGTATTCATCCACAGAGAAGGCCTACAGAGTTTACAACAAAAGAACGAAGATGGTGATTGAATCATTTTATGTTGATTTTCAAGAAGGAAACTACACCAACACTGGAAGTACTCCCGATTGGTTTTATGACGTGGGTGTGATTTTCAACACCTTCAAAATTCCAGAAGATACTCCAGAGGCAGAACCTATTGAAGACGCTCAAGTTGAACCTTTTTTTGACTCTTCAGATATTGGTTTAACTTCGTTCACTACCCGTTTCACTCCATTCTCTACCAATCCACTTCTCTCTGTGGATGAAGTAATTGGTGACACTGCGCCTGAGAACACCCCAGAAAACGGTGCTTCTTCTTCACGGGCAAATGTGGATGAACCAACTCAAGAAGATGACCGTTCGGTAATTTACGTGGACGAACACTTCACCAACCTTCCGCAGCAGATTGAGTCTCAGACAAATGCAGGATACAAGACAAATCACAATCATCCTCTTGAAAATGTCATAGGTGCAGTTGAAGAAGGAGTACGTAAACGTGGCCAGTCATCAACCATCAACAAAGGTCTCTATGTAGCTTTTCTCTCACAGTCCGTGCCACGGGACATTAAAGATGCCATTCTAGACTCCAATTGGGTTCAGGCAATGCAGGAAGAATTATCTCAATTTCGCAAACTCAAAGTCTGGGAGTTAGTAGATTTACCTGAGGGAAAGTTTCCAATTGGTACTAAATGGGTCTTTCGTAACAAGATGGATGATCGTGGAGTAGTAATCAAGAACAAGGCCAGATTGGTGGTGCAAGGTTTTCGTCAGGAGGAAGGAATTGATTACGAAGAGGTTTTTGCTCCAGTTGCAAGATTGGAGGCAATCAGAATATTCCTGGCATACGCGTCATACTGAAATTTCAAAGTTTTTCAGATGGACGTAAAGAGCGCTTTTCTGTATGGGAAGGTAAAGGAAGAAGTCTACGTGTGTCAGCCTCCGGGTTTCGAAGATCCTCATTTTCCAGGTCGCTACTACAAGTTGGACAAAGCACTCTATGGTCTTCACCAAGCTCCACGTGCTTGGTACGAGACTTTGTCAACTTATCTTTTGAAATGTGGATACACAAGAGGAACAATCGACATGACTCTCTTCACCAAAAGAGTCAGAGAAGACATAATGCTGGTTCAGATTTATGTGGACAATATCATCTTCGGGTCAACTAACGAGGAACTGTGTAGAGAATTCGAATCTGTCATGAAGGAAAAGTTTGAAATGAGCATGATGGGAGAGCTGACGTTCTTCTTAGGACTAGAAGTGAAGCAAAAGGAGGATGGGATTCTCATTCATCAGGCTAAGTACATTTGGGATATTCTCACGAAGTACAACATGAACGACTGTAAAGTTGCCAGCACCCCGTTCGCCTCTCAGACGGAGCTTACTCTAGATCCTCAAGGAAAACCAGTGAACAAGTCCTTCTATCGCTCGATGATCGGTTCTCTGATGTACTTAACGGCTAGCAGGCCTGACATCATGTGGGCTGTCTGTCTCTGTGCTCGCTTTCAGACAAATCCCAAATAATCACATGAAACTGCTGTGAAACGCATCTTCCACTATCTTAAAGGAACTCCGAAACTAGGTCTTTGGTATCCTAAAGATAGTAATTTTGATCTTATTGCCTATTCTGACAGTGATCATGCAAGTTGTAAAGTAGATCACAGGTCTGTATCAGGAGGGTGTCAATTCTTGGGAAATCGTCTGATCTCATGGCAAAGCAAGAAACAGACAACGGTGTCCACCTCCACCGCTCAAGCAGAATACACCGCGGCCTACAGTTGCTGTTCACAAGTTCTCTGGATACAAAATCAGTTGTTGGATTATGGAATCAACATCATAAAGACTCCTATATTCATCGACAATGAGGCATGTCTGGGAATTGTGAAGAATCCCATCCACCACTCCAGAACAAAGCATATCGAAATTCGTATTCATGCAATTCGAGATGCCTACGAGAAAGGATACATTCAAGTGGTGCCAGTGGATACAACACAGCAGCGGGCCGACATTTTCACAAAAGCCTTCGATAAAACCCGATTCAACCAACTGGTAACCTGGTTGGAAATGGTTAATTTCCTTGAATGGAAATGAATCTTGTGGTCCAAATTGTCCTTAAATACTCTATCATTTAAAAAAAACGTTTGTTGAAAGTAAAACAAGTATCGAAAAACGTCGCTAACCAAAAAGATTTTTTGTCTAATATTTTATTTTCGGGCAAAGGACTTACGAAAATAAAGATTTTAGGGGGGATATTTCCAGAAAATCTAAAATCAGATGCTTGTGTCTGACTCCTGCTAGAGGAAATGATAGAAAATTGCTAACACTTTGTCGTTTCTTGCAAAACAGAAAACAAAAAGAAATCGGGGTACCAAGCAACGACGTGTCGGTAGATTCAGCAACACCGACGAGTAAACTGCTGTTAGGGAGCAAAACATAACATCTACATAAGGATTCTGGCTTTTCTCAGGCATTACGCATCTTGTGGGTAACACGTTGCGGCATATGGCTTAATGGTCTTAAATCTTGCATTGACAGATTGCCAAAGTCTGAGATTTCGTGTCTTTTCATAATAAGTGCCTTAAAAAAAAAAGGCCAACCCCTTTCATAATAAGTGCCATTATTGGCCAAAACTTTAGATGGATTAGTTTGGTCTCTCTGCTGTACGAAAGTACTGACCTGATCTCCGCTCTATCGTTGAAAAGAATGAAACCAATATACTCACCTGTTATGAGGAACCTTTGCGCATACCTTGATCGCGGGGGTATGTCCTGATGTGGGACTCACGGGCGTAATGATTCTATTATCAATAGCTTGTGTGGGGGCCATTGAAGTATTGTCAATATTACCGAAAACATGATAAAAGCGCTCTTCGAAGGCATGTTGAAAGAAGGATGCATGGATTTAAGCGGACAAACATACTGGCAGTTTTTCTTGTGCCTTGGTTAGTAAATAATAATAATAATAATAATAAATAAGAAGTTGGCAAGTGTTGGCGAATGTAACAAGAAAATCCGCATCAAATGAATCCTCCCAGAGCTGAAAATTTGAAGTTCGGAGTCAAAATGGCCCAAATTTTTATCAAGTTTGTGAATAGTACATATTATGAGGTTTTAACAAAACTGGGCACGTTTTACGAGAAACTTTGAAATCTACAAGCGAAATTAAAATTGTTTTGAAAACATTCTAGTGGCGGAGAAATTAAGATACCAGCGAAATTGTTATTTCGCTGGTTATCTAATTCCCTTTATAAATATCTATGTAACCGTCATTTTTTAAACTTTTCAAAAACTGTTTCATCTTCTTTCTCATCATCGGACACATTCTTGAAATCGACACAAGATTCAATTTCGTTCAACGATTGTCAGGTAAATCTTAATGTAATCATCTACTTCAATCTTGACATTCATCAGTTAACGTCGTTGATCAGTGATGAAGTATTTGATTTTTGGGTTTAGTTCTCACCTAGGATTCAAACCTCATGTCCATAAATCGATTGTTTCTAAGATTTAGTGCATATAGTTAACCTGATATGATCATGTCTTTGTAATGCATATTCCTGATTAGCCTCGTCTGTGACTGATATCGATCAACTAGTGGAATCAGTTGGGGGTTTTAGAAGGGTTTATCAAGAAACCCTTGAATATGGCGAATTAACGATGAATGTAGCGAAATCAGCGAAATTAACATGGAATCTCAAAAGTCTCGAATGCGAGTTCGAGCAACTGGCAAAATAGTTTATTTCGCCAGTAAAGCGGTCTAGACAAGTGTCTTCGCTGCTAAATCGTTTACGGAACAAAACTCTGTCGTCGCTAAGTTCGCTAGCGAAATTATTTTGAATCATCAAGTTTATTATAGGCGATGATGCACATGATCCGACATTGTCGTCGGTGAAATTACCGGATCTCGATCACAAACATCAGCGAAGACAGCTGTTTGGGTTGTCAGCGAAATTACCCATTAATTAATTTTTTTTAAACCCTTGTAAATATCCATTCTATTTTTTTTAAATCAAATTTCTTGTTTATATTTCCTTATGTACAATGATACGTTATATCTGTAAATAATAGTTTCATTTCGAATTTTGTCTAACTTGCCTCATTTCTCGTGTCCAAAACAGGTTGGTGAAGAATATTGAGTGGGATAAGACGTTGAAACACAATCAAACCATCAATCTCGATCAAGTTCCACAGGATTTTCAGGACGCAGCATGATGGGTTAGATCAAGCAGATTTGGCTACGCCGTCGAAACAGATGTTAAAGTTTACAGAATCCACATTCAAGACTTCTGGCAAACTGCAAAACCAGAAACTGTCAACAATGCCAGAGGGATTTCTGCAACCGTCCATAACAAAAATATAGTCGTAACAGAAGAAAGGATTCGCAAGGTTTTAAAGCTGAAAGACAATGCTCAAGATCCGATCAGCTTGAGCAAGGACGACATTCTAGATGGTTTTCGAGGCATGGGATACGCAGGAGATTTCAGACAAAAGAAAGAGATAAAGAGAAGTGGACTCACAAGAGATTGGAGATTCATAGTTCACGTGATTGCCATGAGCCTAGTTCATCGTAAGGGTGGTTTTGATGGCCTGAATCTCGAATGGTCGGCAGCGATGTTGAATCTGTGTCTAAATCAAAAGTTCAATCTCTCTGGTTTAATCTTCAATTATATGCTCAAAAATGTAAGAGGGCCGACTTGGGCGATGTATCCCAGATTCATTCAGATGCTAATTAACGATCAATATGAAAAATCCGCCGAATGATGGAGACCTTTACACCTTTCATGTGCCCACAAGTCGTCAATTCACAGAGATTAAAACAAATGAATGGGTAATGTTACATGACTGGATGTATGCAGCTGAGAGATTGCCCTTGGTCAAAGAAGCTTACAGAAAATACAGAGAAGCCCTTCGAGAAAAGCAACAAAGGATTGCACAAGCTGAGGCAGAGGCAGCAGAAAAGGAAGAACGATCAAAAGGAAAAAGGCAAGGAAAGCAAGCTGCTGAAGATGAGCCTCCAAAGAAGAAAAAGGCATCTGAAAACCCAGAAAGATTCATGGGCGCAAGCATCAGAGCGGCTGAATCTGAAGAACATCGTCGATATATCCAAGATATGAAAGAAATTCACGCGATGCAGGAAAAAGAAAAGAGAGAGAAGAGGCTCAAAAGACAAGAGATGACAGAATCTGAAAGACCAATTGTGGTGTCGGAGGAAGAGCAAACTTTAGATGACTTTGTTGATACATTATTGGTAGATCCCAATGAAATCTCTGCAAGTAAATCAACCCCTCCGAAGAAGAAGACAACAGAAGAAGGATGGTCCAGAGTTCCTCTAGTAAGGCCAACGAGGATCTCTAAGCCACCGGTTCCTCCACAAAGGGTTCGTCCTTTTCAAGAACTCAATGATAAACTCATCAAAGAAACCGGTCCATCTGCAGCCAAAGAAATCTGTCTTCTCAAGAACCAAGTAAATGACACAAACATCTTGAGAGAGAAGATTAAAGATCAGCGTAAGAAGAACAAAGAAATGAACGCTTACATGGCCAAGCAATCAAAATTCATAAGATTCCAACATATGGGGATGGAAAAACTGTACAGAATGATGAGAAGTATGTGTGCGAAGATGGAAATAGAGCCTATGTTCTCCTTTGAGGATGTTTTCGACTTTGATGCCTTCGTAGAAGAAGAAACCACCAGAAAGGCGAAAGAAGCCGAGGCAAAGAAAAGGCGTCTGGAGTCAACCAAAAAGGTGACTGAAGGAGATGAGAGTGAAGAAGAAGAGGTTGATAGGGATGAAATGCCTGCCAAATTCCTTGAATGGGGGCAGGAAGAGGAAGTCGTGTACAAGCAGGAAGATGGAAAAACTTTCTCCCCACAGCATCCCGAGTGGTTTAAGAAAGAAAGAGAAAAACTCACTGATTTCTATCAGGTGATAACTGTCGAAAAGACTGAGGCCACCGACAAAATCATCAGCTAGATGTACAATAATTTGAGGGGAATTTTTGTGGTTAAAAGACGAGGCGGCGTAATTCAGTATTTCCATACTGGATTTGATCTCTTTACTCTTCCTAGGTGGGATTTGCATGAGCTTGGCCGTCTGGATATTCTAAATCCTCAAGATAGAGGCATTGGCGGGGATTTTGAGCGCCTGATTACTAAAGAATGTAACAAGGGTTTCCCGAATCATAGGCCACAGCGTCCAAGACGGAGAGTGTCCAAAACAACCATAGATCCAGTGACGGGAAAAGGAAAGGTGACGTGGGTGATTAACCCTGCAAAAGTTGTCACGAGAATCAAGCTTCCTGAAGAAGTTCCAGTATCCCTCAACAATTTCAAGAAATGGTTCTATGATAGCCAAACTGGTGAACCAGTAATCAGATCCAACGAAAACGTGGATATCCGAATCTTGGATCCAATGGACGTGTTTATGTTTGGACTCTCCGATCTAACGGTATTAAATTCCAGCCGCATAAACGTTGGAGCTGGAAATGCTAATCTTGAGGAGGCCATGCTATTTCAGTGAGCGGTAGATCGAGCCTGGAAGATAAAGAGAGAAATGTTGGATCTCGTAGACAAAATCAAGAAAAGAAAAGAAACTAAGGACAAGAAGAAGAAAGCGAGGAAGAAGAAGAAGCATGAAAGGAAGAAAGAAAAGACCTCCGCTTCAACTACAGAGCCCACCACAACCTCCCAGCCATCATCATCACCTCCGGCCTCATCCACATATGAGGCCACTATGGAGGATCCACCAACAAGTGAAGCTGTTACTAATCAAGAAACTTCTGTTGCACCAGTCGAGACTCAAGGACCACCAGAAATGGCAGGACATGAAGACAACCCTAAAGAACCTTAGAAGATAGCTACAGAAAATCCAGTGGAAACAACAGAAGAATGAGAAGACAAGTATGCAACGATCTAGGGGGGATATTGTTGGAACTTTTGAGATCGTTCATACTTGTACTGGATTAGTTTTATAGTTATTTGTAGCTAATTTAATAGTATAGGGGCTTATTTTGTAATTTCATGAAATTAGAAATCCTGACTTGGTGTAGTTAAGATTCCAGCATAATTATAATTATGCTGGCAAGTCAGTGCCTATATAAGCCCAAGCATTGTAACACCAGCCAAGCTTTTGGCTCTTTGGTGAATGAAGTGTTGTTTACATTAAATCTCTTGATTGTGTGCTCATATCAGATTTTTCATGGTGCTTTATTGATTCATATACTTGTTTGGATTCAATACAACACTTGTTGTATTCATCAATCCATTAGCTTCATCTTCATTCTTGATTGTTCTTAACTTTTTCATAGTTCAAACACTTAATCAATAGGTGTTTTGGACTATACAACCAACCACAGTGATCCGGATTGATATTGGGATCAACACCATTTTCCTCACATTTGATCTGAGAATTTCTCTAAGTGGTTGTGATTATTCACTACCTACCTGAGAATACTTAGAATCAAATCTATTTGGACCCTTTGTAAGTCCTCTTTCATTCTTTTATTGCTTTCTTAGCTTAAAAGTCAAACAGTGTTTGACTTTCAGCTTTGACCAGTCAATGGTCAACGAGAAGTTCGTTTGAACTTCGCAATGTGAGCATAATCACGATGCTTATAGTCCCTAGTGACTATACCTACTGATTACCACGTTGACTAGGCGTAGTGACGAGTCGTAGTTTCGGTCAAAATGCGTATTTAAGCGTATTTTGCAACCAAACTACTTTAGGATACCAAAACACTTTGTTTTCATATCAAAACTTGTTTTCTAAATTAGTTAAGCATGTTTTAACATGCTTAGCTCGTCACTTTTAGTTTAGTGCTTGTTTAGAGTCGTAAGTCAAGCGGTCTAAACCACCGCTTAGACTTTCGAACTCGACCCGTTTGGTCGATCATTAGGATCCGACCAAGCATGTTTAGTGACCATAGTTGCATAGGGAATAACCTTCCGAGGTTATACCTTATGGTCACCTAGTTTAAGTACTATGACAGGTAGTTTATATGCCTTAGGTAAATTACCAAAATACCCTTTTCATGCATAATTGGATTTTAAGCATATGTAACCCAAACATTTGTCACTTAACTGATTATGCAACTTAATTAAACATGTTTAGGCATATAATACTTGTCATAGGACTAGTTAGACGTCTCGAACGCGCTTTTGCGCGCACGACGCGTTAAAGTAGCATAAGCTACCTTAATGGGTCATAACGAGTCGAAAGCACTTAGGTTAGGTTCCGATTTAGAATGTAGGCTTTGTTAAACCATATCACATGAGTTCCAACACTCATTTCGTTTACAAGACCTCATTCTGTCTGATCTTCCGATTTAGGTGTCGATTTATTTACTAGTGATCCGATTACTAGGTACTACTTGAATTTCCTTGGTTTGTCTGAGCTTCGCTAAGTTCTTTAGATCAAGGATACCCTTCTATTCAATGTGAGTACATAGTTCCCCTATTTTACTGTTTTCAATTGTTTTGGGGTGATTCATATGTATTAAAACAATTTCGATATTTAAACGATGGTTTCAAAAATGATTTAAATGGTTTATATTAAACTAATAACGATTTCGATAATGTGAATGAACTTGTTGGTTGTAGTTACATAACGAATGACATTCATTAATTTTGGCCGAACCGACCAGTATTTGGTTATAGTACCATAGGATCTGACAAATCCCGTTATCAGACTACACCCATGGTTATGTGTGGGGGTTATGTAGGTAACGACCGAATCTGTGATTGTTAACTTACCCTTTGGTGGTTTGTTAATACGAGAAATGAGATAGTTGAGTCACGAAGGTTTAAATGTTATTAGCGAGACGACCATAAGTAATTTCACAATTAAAATGAGAACGATTTTGGGACGAGTTAAACGATTTGAGACGACTTAAATGAGATAAACGGTTTGACTAAACGATTGGTTTGGGTGGTGATTAGATAATGGGACGGGTGTAGTATGATAAAATCATGGTAGATACGCCGCTGGTACATCTTATATATAAGTGCTTCTATCATATTACATTGCGTGTCATTATTTAGTTCACTTGGGAAACGATTTGAAACGATGTTACACAACGAAGTTTTCGAAATGATATAAACCATACGAGTTTTATTAACGAGTTTTAACGAGATGTTTTACAAATTGGTGTACTAAAACAAAAGTCTTTAAGTTAAGAATCATGGCTAGGAGATTTTATAAAATATAACTAACTTGGTTTGAGTTGGTTAATTATGTTGCAATACACTTTTCAAAACAAGGTTTGTACTTTTGACTCTTGTAGTCTAATGAGGTACTGCAACATACAAATGAGCCATGAATCCGATACTCTCACAAAACCTATGTGCTCGCCAGCATTTCTTTGCTGACTTTGTTTTTACATATGTTTCAAGTAATGTTGCGTGATGATTGCTAGGAAGCATGTTCACTTAGGATCTGGATATGGCCTTAGTGACATAAAAACGATAGTAGACGATGTTTAATTTGTTTTTTTGGTTTTAAGACAATGTAAATTACTTAATGAATCAATAAAACAAAACTTTTAATTACCATGGTTGTTGAAACGATGATTCTGTTACGACATTCCCCGACGTTTCCGCCACGGTTTGTTGTTTTAACGTGGTCGGGGTGTGACAGAAGAATTGGTATCAGAGCCAATGGTTATAGGGAATTAGGTTATTAGTGATGCTTTGACCTAGACTATAACTTTCTAGGACCCTAACGCAAGTATTCTTGCGTTTAGATTTTAAAACAATTCCGTCACCTATCCTTAGGTGATGACCACAACGAGAACACAATAACAAATCAGCTTCGAAAATTAATCATCTATCCTTGGATGATTGATTGTAAGGTTTTGAACCCTTCCAGTTTGATTCATTTTCGACTTTATGCCCTCTGAATTTTCAAAATCTCGTCAAAGTTTGGGTCTAAATAATGTGAACACGTGCAAACTGGAAGAGTGAATGCCTGTACCCTGAGTTTTCTGTCTAAGGCTAGAGTGTTCGTACAAATCTGCAGTATCGGACCAGTCACTCTTACCTGGGAACTCTTGGGGTGAGTGTTCACTTATAGGCGAGCATGTCTTCGGTGATACATTATTATGATCTATTTACTTTGATTAGTCACTGCGTGTCGTTTGTTTGTTCGAGGTAACGAACAAATGATCGCCTTCCTTGTGTTTTGTCAAAGTTTTTAATACCTCTTTTGTTTTTCCAAATTATCGACCTCACTCGTTTCTCATGTTTCCTTGTTAGACAATGCCTCCTCGACGCGATGCTCGAACTTTTACTGCCGAGGAAGTCACAGCCCTTGTCTCTCAGCAAATGGCTGCTGTGCTTCCAGGTGTTGTGACCCAAATCCATGAGTTATACAACAACAATAATAACAACAATAATGCATAATGCAATTTCAAGAATTTCAATTCTGCGAAGCCGCTTAAGTTTTCTGGGTCACAAGGAGCAACTGCGCTCCTGTAGTGGTTCGAGAGTATCGAGAGCACATTCAGACATGTGCAGTGTCCGAATGCGCGTAAAGTTGAATTTACTTCAAGCATGTTTGAGAAGCGAGCTCTTACATGGTGGAACGTAGTGATGCGTGATAGGGGTGCCGAAGTGGCATTAGCACAAACTTGGGAAGAGCTCCGAGCTCTCATGATGAGAGAGTTATGTCCCCGTCACGAGATTCGAGCTTTGGAACGAGAATTCGATGATTTGAAACAAGACGGGGGAGAACACCGTGCTTATACGGATCGATTTGAGGAGCTCAGTTTGTTGTGTCCCACTATGGTTACCCCACTAGAGAAAGCAATCGAGAGGTATATCGATGGTTTACCCGATTCCATTCAGGATATTGTGACCGGTGTTAATCCTACTACCGTCCGTCATGCAATCGAGTTGTCTGCTACCCTGACTGAGTCTCAAGTCAGGAAGGGTAAACTTACCCGCAAGGGTGATAAAAAGAAGTCGATCGATTCTGATAAGGAAAAGGGTAAGGGTAAGAAAGGTGAGTCGTCGAAGAAGTCGAGGAAGCGAAAGGGTGCTCAGAATTTTACTGTTACAGCACAAATTCCCCAGAATCCACCGACTCAACCTCCTGCAAAGAAAGCATATGCTGGTACCGCACCTCACTGTGCCCGATGCAACGGTCACCATGTTGCCCAGCAGGCCTGTAAACAGTGTGCTACGTGTGGTAGACTTAGGCATTTGGCCAACATTTGTCGTTTTGGTCAAAATCAAGCTGCTCAGGTTCCAGCACAAGCTCAAGGGAATGATGCGAGATTCCCACCTGGTTCGTGTTTCAATTGCGGAGAAATGGGTCATTTCCGCAACAATTGCCCGAGATTGGTAAATGCGAATGCAAATCCGAATGTCAACGCGAACGCGAATGTTAATCCCGCTCATGGACGGGCATTCAATCTAAACACGAATGAGGTGAGGGCGGACAACGAAGTTGTTAACGGTACGTTCCTTGTTAACAATCAACTTGCATCTGTTCTTTTCGATTCTGGTGCCGATAGGAGTTTTGTTTCGTTATCCTTTGAGCCTTTACTTGCGATACCTAGAACCAAACTAAGGAAACCCTTATCTGTCGAAGTTGCTACTGGTAAACCCCTCGTACTCGATTTTGTTCTTCATGGTTGTCAATTGAACCTCGATAACCATCTTTTTCCTATCGACCTCACGCCGATGCAACTTGGGAGTTTCGACATTATCGTGGGAATGGATTGGTTAACCAAACATCATGCTGAGGTGATTTGTTTCGATAAGATCATTTGTATTCCTCTTTCGTCTGGCGATGTCCTGGAAGTTCGTGGCGAGAAACCATGACGGGTGGTCCATGGGACAACCCTTAAGTGTGTTAAAAGACGAGTTAATCCCTCATTTGATCATGTAATTGTCTTGAATTAGATAACTACGGTTGCTTGTGTTTCAGGTACATTTGGAGCTTAAAAGTATGGAAATAAAGCTTCGAATAGACACGACTGGATTGGAGATTGAAAGATGGAGAATAAATGAAAAAAATAAAATTTTGGAATTGAATAATTAAGAAGATAACATGATAGAGGATGAAATTACGAGAACGTAGGCGAAAACGGTGAAGAAAACGGAGTTGAAACGAGAAAGTTATGAAGAAAACAAAATTGATTGCTGAAGCCTACCGTAAATTACGGTAGCTAGCGTAATTTACGGTAGACTCTGACAAAATTGATGTCGTAAGACAGTTTAAATCCACCGTAAACCATTTTAAGCCACCGTAAGCTACGGTGGCCACCGTAGCTTACGGTGGAGCCTGCGAAAAAAGTGTAACTCCCCACTTTTAAGGTGTTTTATGGTGTCTTTTCATTGGCAATCATTGTGGGACGTTTTGGAGCAGTTCTTGGGGCGATTTTGGCTAGTTCTTCTTAGTTCTAAACAATTGGTTTGTGTTTTCGATTCATATGAACATTAATCCTTGTGTGATGATGATGTACCAAGTCATGAGTGGCTAAATTCGTGGTGATCATCCTAGATGTAAGGTTTACTTTTGAAACACTTTGTTTGTGCTTGAATTTCTAGAATAATGACTTTGAATGTTGTTTTTTAGTTATTATGGTGTTTGAATGTTTATTTGTAAAGTGTTGATTCTTGTTTGATGTTAGTCTAAACCATACGTTCTTGGTGCCGTTGGCAATCGAGATATCATGGGAGGGATTAGGGTTGGATAATTGTCATTTGATCATCGGGTAACAACCTCGCATTTTATAATCCGAGTACTTAGTTCCCTTTCATCACAAATAGATAATCAAACACGAGCCATGTCTATGTGGTTCTTTCTAGTTAGGCATAAACATTAGTGTGGATTAAAACCTGAAATCTAGGATGGTCGCTTGTTCCTAATCTGTTTTCAAAACCAACATTTGAATTGCAATCTAGTTTAGTTTAATCTAGTTAATTAAAAGCAAACAATCCAAATTATTGATCTTACTTTCTGCAAATTAGTTTAATTTTATTAAAAGTGAAAAGCTACAAAATCAACACATTTTCCACATACTCCCTGAGTTCGATACCCATTTACCACTATCTATAGTTGTTATTTGGATTAAATTTGCGTGTACCATGACAAACACGTCAAATTTTTGGCGCCGTTTCCGGGGAGTTGTGCGCAACGTGTGTCAGTTTGTTAGTTTTGCTTTGTTATTTTCGGGTTTACACTGGTGTGTTTAGTGTGCAGGTTCTACAGGTGCATGCATACTAGAGGCTCTCACAAGTCATCACCATTGTCATTTGATCCGGAGATCGAAAGAACGTTAAGGCAAAACCGTGTGTTAGTAAGAGAAAACAGAATCATTGGTTCACCTACATCACCCATTACACCACGAAACATCATGCAAGAATCTCAAATACCACCCACAACGGGTCAAACGACCTCATCATTCGTACCTACTTCCACACAACCATCACCAAACACCACTATACTTAACACCACTACAATTCCTACTCCACCTCATGATACTACACCAACCAATACCACCCAACCCATTACCACTCAGGAAGAACCTACATTGACTTTTAACCCGTCTACTACAATTCCACCATTCACTCATTTCTTCCTAGCTTCAGGTCAATCATCCTCCACCTATACATTACCACAAGGCTCAACTGTTGTTCATGCTACTTCATCATTTAGACCACCAAACCAATCGGGCTTTCAATACTTGACCCTTCCATTTGGGCAATCTTCGGGTATAGGGGGAGATGGATATGAGGAAGGATATGAAGATTTTGAGGGTTATGATGAAGACGGGTATGCTTATGGGGGTGATGGTGATCAAGGAGAGTTTGGTTATGTGCAAGGCCAACCTCAAGGGATGGCAAGTGTTGGTGGAATGCCACAACAACAACTCATACCACAACATATTCGGCCAAGGCCACAAGGGCCACCAATGCAACGCCCTACACCATTGCAACAAGTTCGACCACAAAATGCACAACCACAATTCCAAAGGCCAATTCAACACCCACTGATGCCACAACAACAATTTCAACAACCATTCATACCACAAGGGCATATACCAAGACCAATGGGTCCTGTTCGTCTAAGGGGTCGGTTGGGTGTCCCAAGAAGGCATCTTAGAGAACATGCGAGAGGCATTGAAGCGCATTTCAGGCCGGTAATTACTCACAACCCTTCACCGGTGGTTATTCCTCACAACAATCAAGGAAGAACCTATGAAGTAAGGACTAATTCCTTACAAAGTTTGCCGAAATATAAGGGGCTAGCAACAGAGGAGACTTATTTCCATTTGGAGGCCTATGACTCAATTTGTAATACTCTTGGGAGTCAAGGTTTTTCGGCCGATGATGTCAAGTTAGTCTTGTTTCAATTTTCGTTGGAGGATAAGGCAAAGAAGTGGTTCTATACTTTGCCTTCAGCATCTATTTACACTTGGGCGGAGATGCAACAAATTTTCCTAGATGAATTTTACACCGCTCAAAAGACCAACGATGCTAGGAAGGGGTTGAGGAGTTTTCAACAACAACCAGGCAAAATGTTTCATGAAGCCTTTGAGTGTTTCAATATGATGATCAAGAACTGCCCTCATCATGGAATTGAACTTTGGGAATTAATGAATTCCTTCCATGAAGGGTTGAGTGCCGAAGATGCTCGCGATTTAATGTCCATTACAAATGGGTCTTTCGGTACGAACTACGAGCATGATGATTGGGAGTTCTTGGACCAAATGGCAATCATATCAAAGAGGAAGGCTCAAGCATCAAGGAGAGCGCGACCGGCAATTGCCCAACCTCAAGTGCATGCAATAGATGATGGTAATGTTCAAACCA
Organism: Helianthus tuberosus; assembly: GCA_030545235.1. NCBI lineage: Eukaryota > Viridiplantae > Streptophyta > Magnoliopsida > Asterales > Asteraceae > Helianthus > Helianthus tuberosus. The sequence continues at coordinate 29,709,099 of CM060379.1, read as the reverse complement.
CTAATTAAATTTATGATGTTTGTGCATTGTGTAATGAAATAGGTCATGCGAATGAAAATTGCCAAAGAGTGGAAGGGCAATATGAGGAGGTGAATGCTGTGCGAGGACAAGGAGGGGGTGATAGGAATTACAACAACATGAATTCCAACACCTATCACCCGGGTTTGAGGAACCACCCAAATTTCCGCTATGGAAATCCGTCGAACCAAGCTAACCCAAACTTTCAAGGAGCTCAAGGTAACTTTGCACCTCGTCAACAATACAATCAAGGGAATTATCGGGGTGGAAGCAACTATGGTTATCAAGGGCAATTTCAACAAATGGGTCAAAGTGGTCCTTCGGGTCAAACTTCATCAAGTGGGAATGAGGTCATGGAGATGTTGAAAGCGATGCAAATGGAGATGCAATGAAGAAATCAATTAGATGATGTTCGTATGCAAAAAGATGAAATCCGTGACAAAGCTATCCAATCGTTGACCACTCAAATGGGTCAACTTGCGAGTGACGTGGCGATATTGAAGAAAGCAAAAGGTCAATTACCAAGTCACACGGTGATAAATCCCAAGAACACAAAAAGCATTAACATCAATGTGGTAAGCACCGTTCCAAATACTAAATTTAATGAAACATTGCTAACTTCTTCGTATCAAGTGAATGCAGGTTTGGAAAAAGATGCCGAAGTCGAGAATGATAAAGAGTATGAAGCGCCAATCGTGCCTATCCGTGTGGGAAAATTAAAAATTCCTCACGCATTGTTGGACTACGGGGCAAGCATGAGTGTGCTACCAAGCGATCTATACGATATGTACGACTTTGGTCTGCTTGAAGGTATAGACACCATGGTGAGCTTGGCGGATGGAAGTTGGAGGCGTCCACGGGGAATAGTTAGGAATGTTAAGATTCAGTTGGGAGAGTTTGAATACCCGGTGGATTTTCTAGTTCTGGACTATGCTTCTACCAACATGGCAGCACAACAAAGGGTAATCTTAGGTCGACCGTTTCTATACACAGCAAATGCTCAAATTAATTGTAGAGACGAGATTATTACCATGACCGAAAAGAACCGTAGGTTGTACTTTGATGTTCAAACTAGAGTGATTAGTTATGAGTCCATTGAGAGGAAGGGTGGTGAGTCTAGTGATTGTATGAAAAATGTGTCAAAGAATGAAAATAAATCACCCACCGAATCGTGAAGAAACGTATACGGGATCAAGTATGAGTGATTTCGATTACCCACCGAATCAAAGCGGGACGGATGCATTTTACGCAATGGCACGATGTAGTGATGGAAGTGGCAGGAACCGATTCTTTGAGCCACCATAAATGCGGGTGGCACGGTCTGGCTGAAGACTCGAAACTTAGCGCTGCTCGAGAGGCAACCCGGGATTTAATATTGATCTTGTTGTTTTTATCTGTCTATGTTTCAGGGCCATGGCGACATTCATGTGTGGGGAAGATGTACGGATATTTGGGTGAAGGTGGTGATAGGAAGTCGGATTATCTACAACATCTGTTGTGGCAAACTTCACCAGGTCAATGTACTCTTTCCTTAGTCTTGTTATGTTCTTTAGCTTTGAAATATTGGTAGTTAGTTTGTTTGCTTTTTGCTAAAAAAAAAGAAATTTGGGGTTTGAGTGTTTAAGCTTTTGTTGATGTTGAATGGGTTTTAGTGATCAATTCCATCCAAAACCATACATTGGGGTCAATGTATCCCAAGTGTGGGGATGGGGGGGAAATTTTGAGGTTTTTGAAATTTTTAAATCAAGCTAAACATTGTTGGAATTTGAACACCTTGGACTAACCCCGAGTGGCACACCGGCAACCCTTATTTACCCTTTTTCTTGGTGAGAGTTGAAGCCACAAATGTAAATAAATAATTATATCTTTGATGAGAGTGGCAATGGGTGGGGGTGCATTAGAGCTTGTGCTTGAATACGGTTCGAGGCCTTAGTGAAACATGAATGTGGATAGGATAAGGGCATTTAGGTAGCCTCGTCATAGTGTGTGCGAGTGTGGGTTTTGGGGGGTTGGACCTCATAAATTATATATATGAGCTTGGTAGTGAGAGGGGCGGGGGTTTGGACATTTAGTTGCTCATTTTGTGCCTAAAGCCAATCATTTGTTACCCCTTACCTAGTTCCCCAAAAATTTACCCGACTTGACATGGTCTTATAGTGTTAGTAGTTGTTATAGTTGTGTTTAGATATGTTTTGTTGAATGTTTCTCTATGCTAAAAAAAAAGGAAAAAAAAAGAGAAAAAAAAAAAGCAATGAAAAAAAAAAAGAAAAAAAAGTGAAAAAGCAATGAAAAAGAAAAAAAAGTGATGTTGAGTTGTCTTATATATAGAAGTTATGTCATGTTTATTGTTTGTTTCATTGTGTAATAAAAGACCGGGTTAAGTCCTTCGCTACTACATATATATTCCATTTCCTACCCGTACACCTAGCCACGTTACAACCTTAAAGCCCTTTGATTCGCATTCATGTTTGGCACTTGTTAGGAGAAGGACCGATTTAGGTACAAGCCTATAGTTGCGAACCACCCGTTTGCCTTTTGTGTGTCTAGCTCATAGTTGCTAGTGCTTACTTGTTGCCGAGAGGAGAGACATAGTGAGGGGTGCGTTATTTTGGGTGTTAAGAAGGGGTTGGTAAAAGGACTACATGTTTATGCTTGATTTGTGTTGATCGCATGTGCACTTGGAAATGGTTTGATGAGTTGCTTGGGACAAGCAACGGTTAAGTGTGGAGATGTGACGGGTGGTCCATGGGATAACCCTTAAGTGTGTTAAAAGACGAGTTAATCCCTTATTTGATCATGTAATTGTCTTGAATTAGATAACTACGGTTGCTTGTGTTTCAGGTACATTTGTAGCTTAAAAGTATGGAAATAAAGCTTCGAATAGACACGACTGGATTGGAGATTGAAAGACGGAGAATAAATGAAAAAAATAAAATTTTGGAATTGAATAATTAAGAAGGTAACATGATAGAGGATGAAATTACGAGAACGTAGGCGAAAACGGTGAAGAAAACGGGGTTGAAACGAGAAAGTTATGAAGAAAACAAAATTGATTGCTAAAGCCTACCGCAAATTACGGTAGCTAGCGTAATTTACGGTAGACTCTCACAAAAATTGATGCCGTAAGACAGTTTAAATCCACCGTAAACCATTTTAAGCCATCGTAAGCTACGGTGGCCACCGTAGCTTACGGTGGAGCCTGCGAAAAAAGTGTAACTCCCCACTTTTAAGGTGTTTTATAGTGTCTTTTCATTGGCAATCATTGTGGGACGTTTTGGAGCAGTTCTTGGGGCGATTTTGGCTAGTTCTTCTTAGTTCTAAACAATTCTAAACAATTGGTTTGTGTTTTCGATTCATATAAACATTAATCCTTGTGTGATGATGATGTACCAAGTCATGAGTGGCTAAATTCGTGGTGATCATCCTAGATGTAAGGTTTACTTTTGAAACACTTTGTTTGTGCTTGAATTTCTAGAATAATGACTTTGAATGTTTTTTTTTAGTTATTATGGTGTTTGAATGTTTATTTGTAAAGTGTTGATTCTTGTTTGATGTTAGTCTAAACCATACGTTCTTGGTGCCGTTGGCAATCGAGATATCATGGGAGGGATCAGGGTTGGATAATTGTCAATTGATCATCGGGTAACAACCTCGCATTTTATAATCCGAGTACTTAGTTCCCTTTCATCACAAATAGATAATCAAACACGAGCCATGTCTATGTGGTTCTTTCTAGTTGGGCATAAACATTAGTGTGGATTAAAACCTGAAATCTAGGATGGTCGCTTGTTCCTAATCTGTTTTCAAAACCAACATTTGAATTGCAATCTAGTTTAGTTTAATCTAGTTAATTAAAACCAAACAATCCAAATTATTGATCTTACTTTCTGCAAATTAGTTTAATTTTAGTTAAAGTGCAAAGCTACAAAATCAACACATTTTCCACATACTCCCTGAGTTCGATACCCATTTACCACTATCTATAGTTGTTATTTGGATTAAATTTGCGTGTACCACGACAAACACGTCAAACCATCTGGTGGATTGAAACTCATGTCATGTACGAAAGCCCAATGTTACTTACGAAAAGGATATGTTGCTTTCCTGGCATATGTCATAGAGGAGAAAGGCAAGATCAAGAGTATTCAGGATATTCCAATTGTTCAGGATTATCTAGAGGTGTTTCCTGATGAACTGTCTGGTTTGCCTCCAGTTCGTTAAGTCGAGTTTCATATTGATCTTGTACCCAATGCTAACCCGATTGCGAAAGCACCTTATCGTCTTGCATTATCTGATATGCAAGAGTTATCAAAATAGCTTCAAGAGTTATTAGATAAAGGATTCATCCGTCCGAGCTATTCACCTTGGGGTGCTCCTGTCCTCTTTGTGAAGAAGAAAGATGGATCTTTTCGAATGTGTATCGATTATCGTGAGCTTAACAATCTTACCATCAAGAATCGATATCCCCTACCTCGAATCGATGATCTCTTTGATCAGCTGCAAGGTGCTACATGTTTCTCCAAGATCGATCTGCGTTCTGGGTATCATCAGCTTCGTGTACTCGAAGAAGATATTCCCAAAACTGCTTTCCGAACAAGATATGGGCATTATGAGTTTACTGTCATGCCTTTTGGTTTGACGAATGCTCCAGCTATCTTTATGGACTTAATGAATAGGGTCTATAAACCTTATTTAGACAAGTTCATCATTGTGTTCATCGACGATATTCTTATTTATTCAAAGTCTCGAGCCGATCACGAGCAACACCTTCGTTTGACTTTGGAACTCCTGAAGAAGGGACAACTTTTTGCTAAATTCTCCAAGTGTGAATTCTGGCTTAAAGATGTTCAGTTTTTGGGACATATTGTCAACGAGCCAGGTATTCATGTGGATCCATCCAAGATTGTTGCAATTAAGGATTGGAACACACCGACGACGCCTACTGAGATTCGATCTTTTCTTGGTCTTGCTGGATATTATCGTCGATTTATTTCGAACTTCTCAAAGATTGCGGTTCCACTCACTGCTTTGACTCAGAAGAATAAGCCTTTTGAGTGGGGACCCAAACAAGAAGAAGCGTTCCAAACGCTAAAACAGAAGCTATGCGATGCTCCTGTTTTATCTTTGCCCTAGGGAAATGATGATTTCGTTGTCTACTGCGATGCGTCCAACTTAGGCCTTGGTTGTGTCCTCATGCAACGAGGCAAAGTTATAGCATATGCGTCTAGACAATTGAAAGTTCACGAGAAGAACTACACGACTCATGATCTTGAATTAGGAGCTGTAGTTTTTTCTCTCAAAATCTGGAGACACTATCTTTATGGAACGAAGTGTGTGGTTTTCACAGACCACAAAAGTCTCCAGCACATTCTTAATCAGAAGGAGTTGAACATGAGGCAGCGACGTTGGGTTGAACTCCTAAATGATTACGATTGCGAGATTCGCTACCATCATGGTAAGGCGAATGTCGTAGCTGATGCGCTTAGTCGAAAGGAGAAAGTCAAGCTTCATTCTGTTCGAACTCTATCTGATCTTCAAACTCGTGTTCTTCAAGCTCAGCAATCTTGTGTTTCACAAGATTTGATAGGTAAGGAATTACCACATCAGCTTGAGCTTAAACTCGAAGCGAAGGATGATGGTTTACTCTATTTCAAAGATCATTTGTGGATTCCGAAACAAGACGATCTTCGCACTTTAGTGATGGACGAATCTCATAAGTCTCGATATTCTATCCATCCTGGTGCTGACAAAATGTACAAGGATCTTCGTACTCAGTATTGGTGGCCTGGTATGAAGAAAGATGTTGCCTTGTATGTGTCGAAATGCCTAACTTGTCTCAAAGTTAAGGCTGAACATCAACGACCTTCTGGCTTGCTTGTACAACCAGAGATACCGGTTTGGAAGTGGGAGAACATTGCTATGGATCTCATCACTAAATTACCGCGTACACCTAAAGGTCATGATGCTATATGGGTTGTTATCGATCGATTAACGAAGTCAGCTCATTTCATTCCGATTCGCGAGGATCTATCAGCTGATAAACTTGTAAAGATTTAAGTTGATGAGATTGTATCTCGACATGGTGTTCCTTTGGACATCATATCTGATCGTGATGCTCGATTTTCATCTCATTTTTGGAAGGCCATGCAATCTGCTATGGGAACCCAACTAAATCTAAGCACTGCTTATCATCCCCAAACAGATGGACAATCTGAGAGAACGATTCAAACTTTGGAGGATATGCTTAGAGCATGCGTGATAGACTTTGGGGGTAATTGGGATTCTCATCTTCCATTGATCGAGTTCTCTTACAACAATAGTTATCATGCTAGCATTAATATGGCACCATTCGAGGCTTTCTACGGTCGAAAATGTCGTTCACCTGTCTGTTGGAATGAGATCGGTGAAGCTCAGCTTACTGGACCTGAGCTCATTCTAGAAAAAACAGACAAAATCAAGAGAATTCGCGATAATCTTGTGACAACTAGATGCCATCAAAAGAGTTATGCGGATTTACGACGCAAGCCCTTAGATTTTCAAGTCGGAGACCATATCCTACTCAAGGTGTCACCTTGGAAGGGAGTGGTGAGATTTGGAAAGAAAGGAAAACTTGCACCATGATATGTTGGACCATTTAAGATTGTTGAAAGGGTTGGAAAGGTTGCCTATCGAATAGAGCTACCTCCAGAGCTTGCAAATATCCATCCGACTTTCCACGTGTCCAATCTGCGAAAGTGTTTAGCTGACGTTGATCTTCACATTCCACTCGACGAAATCCAAATCGACGAAACGATGCATTTTGTCGAGAAACCTGTGGAAATAGTGGACCGTACATACAAACAGTTGAAGAACAAACGAATTCATTTGGTCAAGATTCGCTGGGAATCCAAACGTGGCCCAGAGTTTACTTGGGAACGTGAGGACCAAATGAAGGCGAAATATCCGCAATTGTTCTCACAAGTTTCCTCTAGTTAAAATTTCGGGACGAAATTTGATAAAGTAGGGGAGACTGTGACAATTGTGCTCTGTAATCGATGTACAATGTAAACAATGTTAATTATCAATAAAACAATGTGCTTTGGTGTTATTATGTGTGTATTTGTGTTTGGTGATTTTACAATTTGATTCCATTCGATTTCAAGCTTTAAATCGCTTTCTGGAAAGTTATACGCAAACTGGTGCATAAACGCGGTCAGTTTAACGCGAAAAACACTCCAAGATAGTGAAATAGGCTTATCATACTTTAAATAACCTTCCCATAACTTAGAAATAAGTTTTGAATGGTTTGGTGTGTTGAAAACAAGTCTATTCGATCGTAGGGACTATTTGTGTCAAACTGCAAAACTATACCGATTCGTATGGTATCGAAGAGTCCGGAACTTGATCATAAGCTAAAAATACCATAAATAACCTAAACATAGCATAGAAATAAGCTTTGAGGGGTTCGGTGTGCGAAAATATGCTTATTTGATCTTACAGGGACTTAAAGTGTCAAAAACGATGTAAGTTTGCATTTTCGCGCATATCTTATGTTCTGACCACATCTGGACACCCAAAATTTTTGCACACACTAAAATATTTTTATTTTAGTGATCGGCATGCAAAAATACCGTTCGTCGCTCAATTTGGATCGTTTTCGCGTCCGTTTGAGTTTCATCGTAATTTAACCGAACAACGCGATCGTATGACCAAACGAACCTACATCCGAGATGTTTTTGAGCATGTTTTGAGTTCCCAATACTTTAACTTCATTTTAGAGCCTTGAAATGAGGATAACGGGGCTTAAACGCGTCAAAAATGAGCCGAAATGCAAGTTTTACAAGTTCAGGGGCTAAAACTGTCATTTTGCCAAAGTGGCCCAGGCGGCCCGCGTAAGCCTAGCCTTACCTTCACGCGGCCCGTGTCAGTGTTACAGCTCAGAAACATTGAATCTGGTCATTTAGCTCGAATTTTATGGTTTTGATCTCTAGTTTTTCATGCTATGGGCTGGTTTGTGTGGAGAACAAGTCCCCCAATCATTCTTTGACAATTGTATGGCCAAGATCATTCCCTCCTTGCCAAGAAATGATCCTAACGGTTTGCGAAAAACTATATAAGGCCATGTCTACATTCCATTTTCCTCACATTTGATCTGAGAATTTCTCTAAGTTGTTGTGATTATTCACTACCTACCTGAGAATACTTAGAATTAAATCTATTTGGACCCTTTGTAAGTCCTCTTTCATTCTTTTATTGCTTTCTTAGCTTAAAAGTCAAACAGTGTTTGACTTTCAGCTTTGACCAGTCAATGGTCAACGAGAAGTTCGTTTGAACTTCGCAACGTGAGCGTAATCACGATGCTTATAGTCCCTAATGACTATACCTACTGATTACCATGTTGACTAGGTGTAGTGACGAGTCGTAGTTTCGGTCAAAATGCGCATTTAAGCGTATTTTTCAACCAAACTACTTTAGGATATCAAAACACTTTGTTTTGATATCAAAACTTGTTTTCTAAATTAGTTAAGCATGTTTTAACATGCTTAGCTCGTCACTTTTAGTTTACTGCTTGTTTAGAGTCGTAAGTCAAGCGGTTTAAACCACCGCTTTGACTTTCGAACTCGACCCGTTTGGTCGATCATTAGGATCTGACCAAGCATGTTTAGTGACCATAGTTGCATAGGGAATAACCTTCCGAGGTTATACCTTATGGTCACCTAGTTTAAGTAGTTGTATGATAGGTAGTTTATATGCCTTAGGTAAATTACCAAAATACCATTTTCATGCATAATTGGATTTTAAGCATATATAAACTAAACATTTGTCACTTAACTGATTATGCAACTTAATTAAACATGTTTAGGCATATAATACTTGTCATAGGACTAGTTAGACATCTCGAACGCGCTTTTGCGCGCACGACGCGTTAAAGTAGCATAAGCTACCTTAATGGGTCATAACGGGTCGAAAGCACTTAGGTTAGGTTCCGATTTAGAATGTAGGCTTTATTAAACCATATCACATGAGTTCTAACACTCATTTGGTTTACAAGACCTCATTCTGTCCGATCTTCCGATTTAGGTGTCGATTTATTTACTAGTGATCCGATTACTAGGTACTACTTAAATTTCCTTGGTTTGTCTGAGCTTCGCTAAGTTCTTTAGATCAAGGATACCCTTCTATTCAATGTGAGTACATAGTTCCCCTATTTTACTATTTTCAATTGTTTTGGGGTGATTCATATGTATTAAAACAATTTCGATATTTAAACGATGGTTTCAAAAACGATTTAAATGGTTTATATTAAACTAATAACGATTTCGATAATGTGAACGAACTTGTTGGTTGTAGTTACATAACGAATGACATTCATTAATTTTGGACAAACCGACCAGTATTAGGTTATGGTACCATAGGATCTGACAAATCCCATTATCAGACTACCCCCATGGTTATGTGTGGGGGTTATGTAGGTAACGACCGAATCTGTGATTGTTAACTTACCCTTTGGTGGTTTGTTAATACGAGAAACGAGATAGTCGAGTCACGAAGGTTTGAATGTTATTAGCGAGACGACCATAAGTAATTTCACAATTAAAACGAGAACGATTTTGGGACGAGTTAAACGATTTGAGACGACTTAAATGAGATAAACGATTTGACTAAACGATTGGTTTGGGTGGTGATTAGATAATGGGGCGGGTGTAGTATGATAGAATCATGGTAGATACGCCGCTAGTACATCTTACATATAAGTGCTTCTATTATATTACATTGCGTGTCATTATTTAGTTCACTTGGGAAACGATTTGAAATGATGTCACACAATGAGGTTTTCGAAATGATATAAACCATACGAGTTTTATTAACGAGTTTTAACGAGATGTTTTTCGAATTGGTTTACTAAAACAAAATTCTTTGAGTTAAGAATCATGGCTACGAGATTTTATAAAATATAACTAACTTGGTTTGAGTTGGTTAATTATGTTGCAATACACTTTTCAAAACAAGGTTTGTACTTTTGACTCTTGTAGTATAATGAGGTACTGCAACATACAAACGACCCATGAATCCGATACTCTCACAAAACCTATGTGCTCGCCTGCATTTCTTTGCTGACTTTGTTTTTACATATGTTTCAGGTAATGTTGCGTGATGATTGCTAGGATCTGGATGTGGCCTTAGTGACATAAAAACGATAGTAGACGATGTTTAATTTGTTTGTTTGGTTTTAAGACAATGTGAATTACTTAATGAATCAATAAAACGAAACTTTTAATTACCATGGTTGTTGAAATGATGATTCTGTTACAACACTCCCCGATGTTTCCGCCATGGTTTGTTGTTTTAACGTGGTCGGGGTGTGACAGTAGGGTATCAACATAATGTTGGCGAGTTCATGAGTTTGTCCAGTTTTAATTCCAAAAACTTGTTTCAACAGTTAATTTACTCATTTATACCATGCCATGGGGAGCTACCCCATATGTAAGCTACTAAACTGTATAATACCGAATACTTTGCGACCACATATTACGTGAATTTTGCCCCATTTGTCAATGTCTATCATCATTGACGGTTTTGCCAGAGTCTATCAGTTCACTCTCATTCCCATACACGGGCACGGTGTGAGGTTGGTGAAACCTAATAGGGCTATCAACTAATAACCCGTTTGCCAGGCCCCAGTGACTAATCGGTATCAATAAGTAGGGACTTGAGTGATAGAGTTTCGTTTAGTATGCTAGTTGCATCTCATATAAATAGTAATTAACTAAGCGTCCCTCACAAGGGGAGAAAAGTAGTTTGTATCCCTCACAAGGGGATAACGTTGTTTTAAATTCCGTTTCCCAACCACTGGGAACGCATGCTTTAAAAGTTGTGAACTCACCTTGGGTTGCTTGGTAGATGGTTTACTTGGTCAAGTGTGCTGGTCGACCACGTCCTAATATGGTTACCAGTATAGGTCAGGCTCGGGAATAAATAAGTCACGTATATCTATACGTATCTTACACAAGGCACGTAGGTTACACTATCAATCCCGATACTGGGCTTTTTCTAACACACAACCCATTAAACAGCAACAATTAATACATGTCATATGATGTTATTGGGCCTGTCCTATCATACTAACAGTTAACAGTCGCATGTATTCACAGAGTCCAGGTTAAACAGTAGCACGTATGAACTATCGCGGCCTAATAACTAAGGTAAGCAGCCTAGTCGAGAACAGGTGATCTCGACTCGAGATCATGGGGTCTCGAGTCGCAACCAAGGGGTCTCGGGTTGCAAACAGGAGGTCTCGAGAAGTGAACATTTGAGTCGCAACCTATGCGCTCTTGAGTTCGATCTTGGGTCGAGATCAAGGGATCTCGAGTCGCAACCTCATAGGTCTCGAGTCCTTGAGATGTGCTGGCTAGTCTCGAGATGTCACTTAGATGGTCTCGAGTCGTAACTGGGGGTCTCGACTCGCACCTCTGATGATGAAGGAATCTTCTAGAAACTTTTCCAGCTTTACGTATTATCCAATCATATTGTACAAACACGTTTCCAATACCGTACACTTGTCAAATTGGATCAAACGCAACAATTTTCAAATATTCAACACATATTCAAACTATTCATCATCAGGGTTTCAAGATTCATCACACTGATTTGTTCTAACCACCCTATTTCTAGCATATCATACTCATTCTGTTAACGATTCATGAGCCATCATCAATCCCTAATAACTAGCATACATTTCCCCAAAACAGGAACATGCATACACATCATCTAGATGTCATGATAATCTTGCATACCATCATTAAAACAACATTTGTCCTACACTATCTAATATAAATCAAGTGGTCATAAACACCCTAAACTATCAATCATTTATCATTCAAAACACCTTAGCAAGCATTATCATGCACAAGTTCACATTTTTTATAAAAGAGATATTGTTCATCTTAGACATTGGAACCAAGCATGTATCATTAACAAATAGGAACTTATATCAAAAGTCTCCATCTATATGCAAGGAGGCACTAACCAGTTCAAGAGTGTGGAGGTGTTTAGGGAATCACCGAGATATGAACACGGGCTGATCTGAGAGCTCCTTCCACAGCCACCGGTTGCTTCGAGATGAAAGGAGAAGGATGTTTGGTTTAGGGTTTTTAGTGAGAGAAAGTGGATGAGGTGGGGGAGAGAGGTGAGGGGAGTGTTTGGGAAATTGTGGGAGAATGATTGTTGCCCAAAAAGGAAATGTCGGCTCAAGGTATGGGTTTTATACCCGCTTCAAGGGCCGTGCACCCTAAGGAATATTGAGTGGGCTGGAGGGTAGTTGGGCCAGATTATGCGAGTGGGTGCGGCCCACTGTTTTGGATCACTCGAGACCTAGTGGTCTCGAGTCGATACCTTGTTGTCTCGGTATACATACGGCACACATATATATATATATATATAGGGTAGGGATCAAGAGTGAACAATGTTTAAAATGTGAACAAAAACGAACAGATCCTGACCGTTAAATAATGAGATCTTGAATATAGGATTTAAATGGTTTTTAAATTAAATAAAACAACAAATTGATTTAAAATAACCGAATAAGGGCATTCTTGTAATTTTTTTATAGGAGTTAAGTTTAAAAAAACAAAATCAGTTATAGGAGATCAAATCAATATGCTTTATATATACCAATCCCTTTCTCTCTCTAGAAGATTAAAAGGCGACGTGCAAAATTTTCTTCCAGCCTGTTGAACATCGAAATCTGGTAGTGTGATTTAATCTTCTTGATTCATAGCAAGGTAACGTTGTTTACAGTATACCGAGCATTCCGATTGTGTATATTTTGTGTGTTTCTTCCTTGAATTCTTGCATTTAAAATCTAGGGTTTTATTTGAATGTGTGTATAAAGAGTCGTAGTTGTTATAGTAGGTTGGTTTTTGTAGCTTTTAATCCATATGATTTGTCTGTTTAATTGAAGTTTAGTTCAGATTATAACAATAGTGTGAGTTAATTTAGGGTTCAAGCAATGAATGTCATAGTTATACTCTGTTTTGCGACACAAGTGTATGCCTACTCTGTTTTAATCCATATGATTTGTCTGTTTATTGAAGTTTAGTTCAGATTATAACATTATTAGAGGATGTATCTACACATATGTAGTTGACTATTATTGGGGGTTTTAGGTGGTGATCGAAATAGTGTTGCTGATTGCATACTTTGAGAAGATCTGTACAATTGCTGGCATGTACATATATGTATACAGTTTTATACACATGTGTATTTTCGTGCTATTATACGTATGTGTATTAACAGTGTATAATATTAAACTGAAATTTGGTTGTGAAACAGTTATATATTATCGTTGTACAACTGCATTTTTTACCGTGAAAGAGTTTTGTATAATTTTAAAAGTTTTGAAAGCCATTTATTTAGCTATGCTGATTTGATTCAGGTGATTAGATGAATTGTGAAAAAAATAATGTTCAGGTTACATTTGGTGAAGGAATTCATCTGGTTGTTGATCTTTACAATAAGCCTACTGTCGTCGAAGATGCAAATACAAATAAAAGTATAATATTCTAGCGATTTGAGGAAATTATATAATAAATTGAGACACTTTATAACGCATGTGTAATTGTGGAAATGCGTTGATGGGGGGCATAAGGATGATGAAACAAAACGGGAAAGCTAAGAGTAGAAAAGGGAAAACAAACAAAACGACGGGACAAGAGTCAATTACCGCGGTTCGTGTACCTTTTTCAGATGACTTGGAAGGTACTGTTTTTTGTAGTTTTGTTTTACATAGCTAACTTATTTACTTTAACACCGTACTGTATGAAATTAATTGTTGCATTCCTTTAGAAATCGTCGATAAAACAAAAAATGAACATAAAAGCTTAAGAAAAGTACAAGTAAGAGAAAGGATGTTTGTGTAGAAAGCGAAATATTAGGTAATGTAGTCTTAGAATTTGTGTTGATTTTCTTACCAAATTTGTATTATACACGTGTAAAGATTGAGATATTATTTTACATTGTGTAATTTTTAATGTAGAGACTGAAAAAATTGGGAAGAAGAAGCGGTCAGCTAGTAAAGTTCAACCCAATAGAAGTCCAGAAGAAGATGAAAAAGGAGGTACTGATAACTATATAATTTGTTATGTATGTTAGCATATACAGGTTAATGTTGCGTATTATAAAAATGTATAAAATAGACTACCTTTTTAAAGGGATGTATATTTTTTTCAGATTTTGAAGGAGATTCTAAGATGAATGCAATCAAAGAACTATTCAAATTCAAGAAACAAAATCCAAAGAGGATTGTTTAGTAGTCGTTATACGTTTGGTTATCTTGTTGGTGCTTTGTGTAACTGAACAAATTGTTTTTAATGAAGAAATCATTTTTTAGGTTGTGAAGTGTATGCATTAAATATAAATTGATGCTCTGTATAATAAAATTTATGAACGTGATTAGTGAATTTGAGATCTATGAATTAACTTATAATAAATCTGTACATTACGACGTATATGTAAGTGTATTTAATAATAGTACATCGGTGTATTGAGAACTTATACACCTATGTATTACAACATATAGATAATTGTATTTAAAAAAATACATCTGTGTATTGAGCGAAATGTGCATTTGAAATTGATGTAGTGTTACACATAATTCAGTTCATAAATACAAGCATATAGTTGAATATAAACCATTAGTATAATGATCTATTATGTGAATATGAAACATATTAATATCCAGGAAAAAAAGAACATGTATGGGATGCGATCCGGCAAATGTTGGAAGATAGTCAAAATAAAAAAAAACTGTCGATCTCTAATATATTTGGATGAAAATTGATTTAAAATCTTGATAATATTTAAATGATAATTTGAAATCACAAAAATATAGGATAAGTAACTGTTTTTGGATAACTACCCACTAATGATGTAATATAATTAAAAATTAATATTAATTTATAAGTATAATTACAATCCTACCCCTTTTCATCTTAAACTAAATGAATGGCTAGGATAAGTTCACAAGGTTCACAAGGAAGGGGGTGTTTACAAATGAACTTAACCCTATATATATATATATATATATATCAATACACATAACACAAACGAGGGGACTACATAATGCACAAAAGTAAATAACAATTTCTCATTTAATAATATACGTACACATAACACTAATACAAGAAGAAGGTTGCTCGGGAAAACCTAGAGAGTCACATTATCCCCTAGTTTTAAGAACTTTCATCCCGAAAGTTAGAGTGCCGCCGCTGTCAAGCTAGTATGTGTGAGAGTGTTACAACGGGGTGTCACATCATCCCCCTGTTAGTATGGAATTTGGTCCCGAAATTCCACTGTAGCTTCAGTGCTAGGAGTTTCATTTGCAAACAACTGGGGATACTTGCGCTTCATCTGGTCTTCCCGTTCCTAGGTAAACTCTGGGCCACGGCGCGAGTTCTAACGAACTCGTACGATAGGTATCTGGCTACGTTTGAGGGTTTTAACTTCTCGATCCGTGATCTCAATCGGTTCCTCAATAAAGTGTAGCCGATCATCAATAGTGAGTTCCTTGAAAGGAATGATAAGTGTTTCATCGGACAGACACTTCTTCAGATTAGACACGTGAAAAACGTTGTGCATTGCACTCAGCTCTTCAGGCAGATTCAATCTGTAAGCAACCTTGCCGATCCTTTCGGTTATTTCAAACAGTCCAACATATCGCGGATTAAGCTTCCCCTGTTTACCAAAACGAACCACACCCTTCCAGGGTGAGACTTTAAGTTGAACCCGGTCCCCGACCTGGAATTCTAGTGGTTTCCTACGCTTATCAGTGTAGCTTTTCTGACGGTCATGAGCCGCCGCCATGTGTTGTCTGATCTGGGCAATCTTTTCCGTCGTCTCGATCACAAGTTCCGGGCCAGTAATTTGGCTTTCGCCAATTTCCGCCCAACATAGAGGTGATCGGCATTTACAACCGTACAATGCCTCGAAGGGTGCTGCCTGAATGCTGGTGTGGTAGCTGTTATTACAGGAGAACTCTACCAAAGGTAAGTGTCGTTCCCACTCGTTTCCAAAATCAATGACACATGCTCTCAGGATGTCTTCAAGTGTTTGGATAGTGTGTTCAGTTTGCCCATCGGTTTACGGGTGGTAAGCAGTGCTCATATCTAGACAAGAGCCAAAAGATCTATGTGTAGCTTGTCACAACTCTGAGGTAAAACATGGGTCACGATCAGAAATGATAGAGATTGGCACCCCGTGCCTAGCAAGTATTTCCTTCAGGTAGATAGCAGCGAGCTTCGAATACTTGTATGTTTCCTTCATCGCAAGGAAGTGTGCAGACTTGGTTAGACGGTCCACGATGACCCAAATGGTATCGTTCCCGCTTTCGGATCTTGTCAAGCCTGTAACGAAATCCATGGAAATTTACTCCCATTTCCATGTCGACAACTCTGGCTGTTGCAACAAGCCCGACGGCTTTTGGTATTCAACCTTGACCCTAGCACAGGTTAAGCATTTGCTAACGTACTTAGCAATAATGACTTTCATGTTAGACCACCAATACAGGATTTTGAGATCGTGATACATTTTATCGGTGCCAGGATGTATCGAGTAGGGTGATTTGTACGCTCCGTCCATCACTAGTTCTCGAAGATTTCCATAAGATGGAATCCAGATGCGGCCAGTAACGTAGTGAATACCATCGTCCTTGAGTTCCAGTCGTTTCTCCATGCCCCATAGGGATTCAGCTAGGAGATTTTCTGTCTTTAGTGCTTCAGCTTGAGCGTTGCGGATCTGATCAGGGAGGTTCGAATGGATAGTGAGCTGCAAGGCAAGAACACACTTAGGCTTGGTTTCCTTCCTTCTATGGGCGTCGGCCACAACATTAGCCTTGCCTGGATGATACTTGGTCGCGCACTCATAGTCGTTAAGGAGTTCGACCCATCTACATTGCCTCATGTTCAACTCCTTTTGGTCCAGAATATGCTGGAGACTCTTGTGATCGGTGTTAATTGTGCACTTGGTACCGTACAAGTAATGTCTCCAAATCTTGAGTGCGAAGACAACTACTCCGAGTTCTAAGTCATGCGTCTTATAGTTCCGTTCATGAATCTTAAGTTATCGAGAAGCGTAGGCGATAACCTTCTCGCGTTGCATCAACACGCAACCGAGCCCATGAATAGACGCGTCGCAGTAAACCACAAAGTCGTCGGTACCTTCAGGTAACGAAAGAATAGGAGCACTACAAAGATTCTCCTTTAGCTTCTGAAAAGTAGACTCTTGAGTATCATTCCACTTGTAAGCAATACCCTTCTGGGTGAGAGTCATGAGAGGTTAAGCGATCTTCGAAAATCCATTGATGAATCTATGATAATACCCTGCCAATCCTCGGAATTGGCGAACTTCGGTCGGGGTCTTTGGTGTAGGCCAATTATTAGTGGAGTCGATCTTAGCGGGATCGACGTGAATCCCATCATTATTGACTACGTGCCCAAGGAAATGGACTTCTCGAAGCCAAAAGTCACATTTCGAGAACTTGGCGTACAGTTGCTCATTGCGAAGGAGCTCGAGAATAAGACGCAGGTGTTGTTCGTGCTCCTCTTGACTCTTCGAGTAGATCAGGATGTCGTCGATAAACATGATCACAAACTTGTCGAGGTAAGGTTTGCACACTCGGTTCATGAGATCCATGAAAACCGCAGGTGCGTTGGTCATTCCAAAAGGCATGAAGAGGTACTCGTAGTGACCATAACGAGCTCTGAACGCAGTTTTGGAGATGTCCTTGTCGCGAACTCTCAACTAATGATAACCCGATCGCAGGTCAATCTTAGTGTAGTAGCTCGACCCTTATAACTGGTTGAATAGATCATCGATACACGGGAGTGGGTAGCGGTTCTTGATGGTAACCTTGTTTAGCTCACGGTAATCAATACACATACGAAATATGCCATCCTTCTTCTTAACAAAGAGTACTGGTGCTCCCCAGGGTGACGAACTAAGGCGGATAAAACCTTTGTTCAATAGTTCTTGCAGTTGCGTAGAAAGTTCCTTTAGTTCAGCAGGGGCTAGTCGATAAGGTGCGCGAGCTATGGGTGCCGCTCCGGGAGTTAGCTCGATTTGAAATTCGACCTGGCGGTGAGGAGGGAGTCCTGGTAGTTCCTCAGGGAATACCTCGGGATAGTCGAGTACGAAAGGAAAATCTTCGATCCTCTTTTCCTTTTCCTAGGTGTCGGTGACGAGTGCTCGAATAGCGGTGCGCCCCTTTCGTAAACACTTCGGGGCTTTTAAAAACGAGATGATACCTGAGACAGCTCCATAGTTGTTACCTTGAACGATGAGGGGTTCTCCACAAGGATGGGGAATACGGACGACTTTGTCCTGACAGTAGATTTCAGCTTGATGCTAAGATAACCAATCCATACCAATAATGACGTCGAAGCTTCCAAGAATGATAGGGAAGAGATCGATGGAAAAGGTCTGACCAGACAATACGAGTTTGCAGTTACTGATAACATGTGAGGCCTCGTTGTTTCTACCATTGTCTAGTTCGATGACTCGGTTAGAGTTCAACAATGTAGGCGTACGCTTAAGCTTCTTACTAATACGTAGGGATACATAGCTAGCATCGGCTCCAGAATCAAACAATAGAGAAACATTACGACCATCGAGTAGGAACTTACCCGCCACGACGTTGGGATCATTCCTCACCTCTTCAGCTCCAATCATGAATGCCCTTCCTTTAGCGCCATTGCCAGCGTTGTTGTTGTTATGATCGTTGTTTCCAGCGCCCTGATTGTTGTTGCGGTTTTGGTTTAGTTCAGGACAATCCATGCGCATGTGCCCCGTTGCTCCAAATTTGTAGCATCCACGGTTGTTTCCTTGTTGCTGCTGGTGTTGTGGTTGTTGTTGATTCTGCCTAGCTAGAATCTGGCTTCTGCAGTCCTTGGCTTCATGTCCCATCTTGTTGCAGCGTTGGCACGGGTTCCTTGTACACTGCCCACGGTGATGTCGATGACACTTGTTACATTTGGGTCGGTTTCCTTGGTAACCACCCTGTTGCTGAGGGCCCTTGTTGTTTTCAGTCTT
Source organism: Helianthus tuberosus (assembly GCA_030545235.1). NCBI lineage: Eukaryota > Viridiplantae > Streptophyta > Magnoliopsida > Asterales > Asteraceae > Helianthus > Helianthus tuberosus. The sequence goes on along the minus strand of CM060379.1, from coordinate 29,690,019 downwards.
CCTTTGCTGAGCTGGGGCCTGAGTGGGGTTAGCATCATTGCCCTGATTTCCATCCCATTTACGCTTGCTATCATTTGAAGCTCCAGTAGTAGCACTGATCCTTTTGGGCAGCTTGCCCTGCTCCACAGCCTAATCAGTGAGTCGGTAAGCGAGACGAATGACTGGTTGAATTGTGGTGAGATTGGCCGAAGTGACCAAACTCTAGATTTCATGGACCAAACCCTTGATGTACAGTTTGATCCTTCGATAAGCAGGCTGAGACATGTTTGGACAGAGAGCATCATAGTCGTTGGACAGCTTGGTGTAGGTCTCAATCTCTGATCCGACCATCTTATGCTCGTAGTACTCGTTCTCGATCTTGTGGTTGTCATTCCTGTGGCAGTACTCCTCTTTGATCATGTTCTTGAAATCTTCCCAAGCAGTGGCGTTGGAAGTCTCCAACCCAAGCATCTGAATTTGCGCTTTCCACCATGAAAGCGCATTCCCTTCAAGCGTACCAGTGGCAAACTTCACCCAACTAGTGGCGGGACACTTGCAAGCAGCAAACATAAATTTGGCCTTCTCAATCCAGTGCAGAAGACCTATGGCACCTTCAGTGCCATTGAAAGGGAGAGGCTTGCAATCCATGAAGATTTTGAAAGTACAAACACGTGGTTGTGCAGGTGCAGGCTGACCTGTTGTGGAAAACGAAGCGTATAGGATTAGGGGTGAATAAACGATGCGGGGGTAGGATCTAAGCATCCTAGAGTATCGAGTTTAGCTCCGGGGTGAGCTGCGAAAGCTGCAGCAACCGTGTTGATCAGGTTAGTGAACTGAGCCTGAGTCATGTTAACTTTTCCCCTTCCGCGTCCACTCATTGTCTTCACAATCCAGAAAACACAGTATGAGTGCGACGTCATAGTGTAGTAAGAATGAGAAAGAAGAGGGATGTGTATATATCTATCTAGGCACACTAGTACGTATAGTAGAGCATACATATTAAACAAACAAGCAAGTAAACACAAGTCCAAGCCATGAGGTTTGATACGTTGAGCATTGCACTTGGAGTGTAGCGTCGTCGTGAGTCACGGGTTATAGTCTGGTTTTTCTCATAAGCTTTCTTTTTAAAACCGAGTTCACTATAACCAATGGCTCTGATACCAATATATCACACCCTCAAAATCCATATGCGGAGTACTACCGCGAGGCGTGTGATTGACCAGGATCCAGCCACTAATCATACTGAACAATTAAGATAATAGTAATAAGGTTCACCAATCATGAAGATTAGCGATCACCATAGTTGAAGTTCAAAAGTTTTAAGGTTCAAAATAGCAGTTTAAGTAAGTAGCGGAAGCATAGGAAAAACATGTCAAACAAAGTTCATAGTTTAAGTTTATTATTGAACCTAACACACGGGTTAAGACGACCACTACACATCCCCAAGCTGCAAGCTCCTGAGTTACTGGGTACCTGCAAAGCATGCAGTAGGGTATCAACATAATGTTGGCGAGTTCACAAGTTTGTCCAGTTTTAATTCCAAAAACTTGTTTCAACAATTAATTCACTCATTTATACCATGACATGGGGAGCTACCCCATATGTAAGCTACTAAACTGTACAATGCCGAATACTTTGCGACCGCACATTACATGAATTTTGCCCCGTTTGTCAATGTCTATCATCATTGACGGTTTTTCCAGAATCTATCAGTTCACTCCCGATCCCATACGCGGGCACGGTGTGAGGTTGGTAAAACCTAATAGCGCTATCAACTAATAACCCGTTCGCCAGGCCCCGGTGACTAATCGGTATTAATAAGTAGGGACTTGAGTGATAGAGTTTCGTTTATTATGCTAGTTGCATCTCATATAAATAGTAATTAACTAAGCGTCCCTCACAAGGGGAGAAAAGTAGTTTGTATCCCTCACAAGGGGATAACGTTGTTTTAAATTCCATTTCACAACCACCGGGAACGCATGCTTTAAAAGTTGTGAACTCACCTTGGGTTGCTCGGTAGATGGTTTACTTGGTCAAGTGTGCTGGTTGACCACATCCTAATATGGTTACCAGTATAGGTCAGGCTCAGGTATAAATAAGTCACGTATATCTATACGTATCTAACACAAGGCACGTAGGTTACACTATCAATCCCGATACTGGGATTTTTCTAACACACAACCCATTAAACAGCAGCAATTAATACATGTCATATGATGTTATTGGGCCTGTCCTATCATACTAACAGTTAACAGTCGCATGTATTCACAGAGTCCTGGTTAAATAGTAGCAGGTATGAACTATCGCGGCCCAATAACTAAGGTAAGCAGCCCAGTCGAGACCAGGTGATCTCGACTCGATATCATGGGGTCTCGAGTCGCAACCAAGGGGTCTCGGGTTGCAAACAGGAGGTCTCGAGAAGTGAACATTTGAGTCGCAACCTACGCGGTCTCGAGTTCGATCTTGGGTCGAGATCAAGGGATCTCGAGTCACAACCTCATAGGTCTCGAGTCCTTGAGATGTGCTGGCTAGTCTCGAGTTGTCACTTAGATGGTCTCGAGTCTTAACCGGGGGTCTCGACTCGCACCTCTGATGATGAAGGAATCTTCTAGGAACTTTGCCAGCTTTTCGTACTATCCAATCATATTGTACAAACATGTTTCCAATACCGTACACTTGTCAAATTGGATCAAACACAACAATTTTCAAATATTCAACACATATTCAAACTATTCGTCATTAGGGTTTCAAGATTCATCACACTGATTTGTTCTAACCACCCTATTTCTAGCATATCATACTCATTTTGTTAATGATTCATGAACCATCATCAATCCCTAATAACTAGCATACATTTCACTAAAACAGGAACTTGCATACACATCATCTAGATGCCATGACAATCTTGCATACCATCATCAAAACAACAATTGTCCTACACTATCTAATATAAATCAGGTGGTCATAAACACCCTAAACTATCAATCATTTATCGTTCAAAACACCTTAGCAAGCATTATCATCCACAAGTTCATTTTTCACAAAAGAGATATTGTTCATCTTAGACATTGGAACCAAGCATGTATCATTAACAAACAAGAACTTATATCAAAAGTCTTCATCTATATGCAAGGAGGCACTAACCGGTTCAAGAGTGTGGAGGTGTGTAGGGAATCACCGAGATATGAACACGGGCTGATCCGAGAGCTCCTTCCACAGTCGCCGGTTGCTCCATGAAGAAAGGAGAAGGATGTTTGATTTAGGGTTTTTAGTGAGAAAAAGTGGATGAGGTGGGGGAGAGAGGTGAGGGGAGTGTTTGGGAAATTGTGGGAGAATGATTGTTGCCCAAAAAGGAAATGTCGGCTCAAGGTATGGGTTTTATACCCGCTTCAAGGGTCGTACACCCTAAGGAATATCGAGTGGGCTGGAGGGTAGTTGGGCCAGATTATGCGAGTGGGTGCGGCCCAGTGTTTTGGGTCACTCGAGACCTAGTGGTCTCGAGTCGAGACCTTGTTGTCTCGGTATACATACGGCACACACACACATACACACACACACATATATATATATATATCAATACACATAACACAAACGAGAGGCCCACATAATGCACAAAAGTAAATAACAATTTCTCATTTAATAATATACGTACACATTACGCTAATACAAGAAGAAGGTTGCTCGGGAAAACTTAGAGTGTCACAGTATTCCCTTGCCCTCTCAATATCATCGTATCCTCCCTTGCTCTTAAATATTTTTTTAGCTTCGTACTTGCGGTCAGAGTACCGCTCCATAAGCACACTCCTAATACCACCAGTCAAGTTTTTCGCCTCTAAATCACGTTCCACTTCATCAAAATTGAAATTTTCCTACGAATTAAATAAAAGAGTTAAAATGTTATATATAAATTAGATTTAACGATGGCTGCAAAATCGCCGTAAACGGGCCTTTAAACGGCTGCAAACTCAGCCGCAAACGGAAGCGATTTTGCAGCCCTTTAACGACGCGTTTGCAGCCGCAAACGACAGCGATTTTTCAGCCCTTTAACGGTGCGTTTCCAGCCGTTTAAAAGCCCATTTACGGCTGCAAATGTGCCGTTAAACGGCAGTGAATTCGCAACCGTTTAACGGCACATTTGCAGTCGTAAACGGGCCTTTAAACGGCTGCAAACGCATCCGCAAACGGCAGCGATTTCGCAGCCCTTTAATGGCGCGTTTGCAGTCGTTTAAAGGCCCGTTTACGGCAGCGATTTTGCACATGTATGGTAATGGCACATTTGCATGTGCTTAAATATTTGATAAAATTTTATGCATATAACTTATTTACCCATATGGGGTTCATGATGGCATCCTTGTGCAGTGGTGTAACGTTATCCCATCCAATTTTATCGAACGGGATGGTCCGCCACATATACAGACTGGCCTCCCTTGAAAACATATCTCTTGATTTACCAACGGGGGTATACGTGACCTGTCTGTCAAACGTAAGCGATACGGGTCCCCCCGGTTTTACCAGACGTCGTAGTTTCTCATTTTTGGCTTTCCCCCTAACCCTCTTCGGGGGAACCGCTACAATTAAAACAAAAATAATTAGTAAAAACATTTATAATATATTAAATATAAGGACTACAAAATAATTTAGTAAAAGACTTACCGTCAGTCTCATGCGTGCCACTAAAATAACCATCAGGAGGCGGTGGATCACCAGCGCCGTCACCCCCATGTCCCCATGGGGCCACATCCGCCATAAGATAAATGCAAATATAAGAAATATCGAAAACATAATCCCTAAAAAGTTACAAATGTTACAGCATGTGTATCTAATAGAAATTAAGGGAAAGTACAACAAGTGTAACTCAAATTCAAATAAATATTTCAACAAGTGTTTATCAAATACAAATTAATATAAATTACAATAACTTTTCTTTTAGTCAGACTCCATATAATCGGGATCGTCCTCATCACAATCAGCCTCGACCTCATCACAATCAGTCTCGACCTCAAATACTTCATCGACGGTAGCCGTTGGGGGATCAACTTCAATTGAAGGCTCACCCGCAGTAACATGAGAAGATCCAATTTGAAAGTATTGGGTCAAGTCAATGACAAGTGGACAGTCAGATGAAGAGTTGTTGTCGACAACATCAATATCTTCTAAGCCTTTGTTGTCACACCCCGACCACGTAAAACAACAAATCATGGCGGAAACGTCGGGGAGTATCGTAACAGAATCATTGTTTCACAACCATGGATTAAATAGTCATGTTTTATTCAATTATTGAACTCATTGTTTTATTACAAATCAAATAAATACAAATATTGTCTTTCAAGTTTTAAAGTCGCTAAGGCACGAGTCCATCCTATGTATAACATGCATCAACAATCATCACATAGCAGCACCTGAAACATATGTAAAAAAAGGTACGTCAGCATAAAAATGCCTGTGAGATACATACGTTTTATTAAAATAGGATTCATGACTTGTAAGTTTTAAAAGAATGTTTAAGAAAAAGTAGTCATGAACTTAAAAATGTTTTCTTTATAAATCATGCGAAAATTGATAAGAAATCAGATGATATAAAAGAATTAACGCATAGATAAATAAATAATCAAGTAAAATGAGTTTGTATAAAATATGTTGTTTGTAAAACTATGTTTTGATAAAAAGGTTTGTAGTATATATAAAAATATACCTTGGTTTTAAGAAAGTCGGATAAGTAATATATTAAAATATATTTTAGTTCCAAAATAGTTAAACAGATAGTATATCAAATATACTTTAGTTGTTGAAATAATAGTTTTCGGCAGTATATGATAAGTATACTTTGGTTTTGCAAATAACATATCAAACCATGCTTTGGTCTTGTAAATAACATATCGACTATGTTTTGATTTTGAAAATAGCATATCAACTATGCTTTAGTAAATAACAAAATATATGTTGGTTTTGTACATAGTATATCAAATTATACTTTGGTAAACAATATCACATATGGGAGCATATCAAACTATACTTTGGAAGTATATCAAAATATACAAAAGAAAATGTGATTTAGTATTCATTCAAACCTTAGTGTATTAAACTACACCTTAGAGACTATAGAAATACCACAAAGGCAATTTCTATTTGGATAAAATTTGGTTTTTAACATTCCATACAACAGGAATGGGGTGTCTAGTCCTATAGTGCAATATCGTACTACCAATCGGTTTGGTGAATCTATAAAATAAGTACAACCCAACAATTAATTTTATAATCTTTGAAAAATTAGTGCTTAAACCATAGATAATCATTCAGTTTGTCAAAAGATAAGTACTAGCATGTATAATCAATTTATACTTTTAAATCATGAAAATAACAATTAAGCACACATGTTTCACCCCAAAACATTTGAAAATAGTAAAAGAGGGGACTATATACTCACTTGAGAATGCTTAGAAGTCCTTGAATAACAACTAAGCAAAGCTAGAGGATCACGGAATCAAACGGCACCTAATATAGGTAACTACGTTAATAAACCGGACCTAAATCGGAATATCGGATAGGATGAGGTTTCATAAACCAAATGATCATTATAACTCATATGATATGGTTTAGCAAAGCCTACATACTAAATTGAAACCAAACCTAAGTGCTTACGACCCATTATGACTCGTTTAGGTAACTTACGCTACTTTAACGTGTCATTCGCGTTAAACGTGTTTGGACCGCCTAAATAGTCCTATGATAAGTATTATATGCCTTAACATACCTAATAATGTTGCCTAATCAGTTTAGATGTCAAAGTTTAGGTTACATATGCTTAAAATGAATTTATGCGCAAAAAGGGCATTTTTGTCATTTTCCTAAGGCATATAAACTACCTATCATACAACTAACTAAACAAAATGACCATAAGGTATAACCTCGGAAGGTTATTCCCTATACAACTATGGTCACAAAATATGTTTGGTCGGATCCTAATGATCGACCAAACGGGTCAGGTTCGAAAGTCTAAGCGGTTGTTTAGACCGCTTATCTTACGACCCTAGATAAGCAATACACCTAAAGTGTCGAGTTAAACATGTTAAAACATGTTTAACGAAGCTAGAAAACAAGTTTGATATCAAAACAAAGGGTTTTGATACCCAAGAATAGTTTGGTTGCAAAATACGCATAAACGCGTATTTTGACCAAAACTATGACTCGTCACTACGCCTAATTAACGTGGTAATCAGTAGGTAGAGTTACAAGAGACTATAACCATCGTGATTACGCTCACGTTACGAAGTTCAAATGAACTTCGTGTTGACCATTGACCGGTCAAAGCAGAAAGTCAAACTCTGTTTGACTTTCGTGCTTAAAAACGCATAAAAGCACGAAAGAATACTTACAAAAGGTCCAAGCTAGAAGATTTGATCTAAAAATTCTCAAATATGAAGTTTTGAACCTCAACTTAGAGAAAATTCAGATCAATGTGTGAATTGAAATGAAGTTAGGGTGGGTTTATATAGGATTTCCAAGACCGTTAGGATCGTTCCTCGATAAACGAGCTTCCATCTGGACCGTACATGTAATACCCACTGATTTGGTAATCTATGGGTACCCAAAACAAGCCCATAGATTGATTAAAAGCATGTCCAAATGCCAAAAACCAGCTGCTGAATGAAAGAAACTGGTTTTGCTGAACTGGGGGTCTCTCACGCCCCACGTAGACTCAGCAAGAGTCTTACGCGCCCCGCAAGAGAAGAGTTTAAATCTAGGTTTTCGATGCATTTTCGACACATTTAAGCCCCATTAACCTCATTTCAAGGTTCTAAAATGAAGTTAAAGTATAAGGAACATGAAACATGCTCAAAAATATATCGGATGTCGGTTCGTTTGGCCGTACGGTTGTGTTGTTCGGTTAATTACGATGAAACACGAACGGACGCGAAAAACGATCCAAATTACGCGACGAATGGAATTTTATCATGCCAATCACTAAAATAAAATGTTTTAATGATTACATAAATTTTTGGATGTCCGGATATATTCAGAACGTAAGATATGCGCGAAAATGCAAACTTATGCATTTTTGACGCTTTTTGTCCGTGTTGATCAAATAAGTTTATTTTTGCGCACCAAAAACCTCAAAGCCTATTTCTAAGCTATGTAAAGGATATTTAGGGCATGTTTAACTTATGATCATGTTCCAGAATGTTCTTTACAGTACGAATCGGCATACTTTCGTAGTTTGTCGAAATTAGTCCCTGTTTGCGAATAAACTTGATTTCGACACACCTGACTTGTCTGTCGTGGTACACGCAAATTTAATCCAAATACTACTAATAGATAGCGGTAAGTGGGTATCGAACACAGGGAGTTTGTGGAATATGTGTTATTTAGAAGATTATCTAACTTGACTAAAACTACACTAATTGCAAATAAAGTAAAATTCAAGAGTTGATTTTGAGTGAATTGGTTTTTAAAACTAAGATTACTAATTAATTTGCGAAATGAGAATTGAGTTTGTAAACAATTTAGAGACAAATGACCATCTTTAGTTTCCGGTTTGCTATGACACTTATGTTAACATTCCACTAGAAAGAACTACATAGACATAGTTCATATGTGATCAATTGCAGTGATGAAAGGGAACTAAGTACTCAGATTCCTAGAACGTGAGGTTGTTACCCGATGATCAATCAACCCTTACCCAAGCCTAACTATACCCATGATATCTCGATTGCCAATGGCACCAAGAACGTATGGTTTCTAAGTACTTCAGCACAAGGATTAACAATTTACTAACAAATAATCACATACCATAACAAGCAATTCAATAAAGAGAAGATTGTTATTCTAGAAATATGGAAATAAACATAAATGTCTTGCAAACCTTCCACCAAAGATAGTCACAAAATACTTAGCCACTCATGGCTTGAACAAACATTGTTAAACAAGTTTTGATCTTCAAAAACAATTCAAACATCCAAAAACTAATGATCCAAGATTGTTTCAAGCTCCAAAAGTTCTCCAAGTTGCTCCAAAATTCGTGTACAAGCAAATAGTAACCGAAATCCAATGATAAGTCTCCATAAAATCCCCATGAAATGGCCAATAAATGTGTAAGTTACATTTTGAGATCAGTCGGAGACGTAACCTACGGCTCCCAGCCGTAGGTTACGGCTGTCAGCATGTCATACAAGTCAACAGGGACCCGTAACCTACGGCCACCTGCCGTAGGTTACGGCTAGCAGTGAGTCTTATGGCCAAGGGCTCCTGTTTTACGGCAAGTCTTTTTTGGCAAATGATGGGGCCGTAACCTACGGCTGGGAGCCGTAGGTTACGGTGCTGTATGTGGTGTTTTCCCTTGTTCTCTTCATTACAAGTTGAATCTTCCATTTTTGTTTTCACCAACATCAAGCTTCCATCCAAGCTTCATAATATCCATTCTTTAGGCTCTTTAACACCTGCGAATACAATTTCAACGTAGTTATCAAATTCCCACAATTAACCGAGACAAGCATGAGATGTGCACCTATTTAACTCATTTAAGGGTTGTCCTACGGACCACCCGTCACATCCCCACACTTACCCGTTGCTTGTCCCAAGCAACCCATTCAAAGATTATTCATAAACACAATCGATCAATTATGCAAACTAAGCTAAAGTGCCATCCTTTTACTAACTTTCAATCGTACCACAAGACACACCCCTCGCAAAAATCTCTCGGTAACAAGAATTATTAGCATAATGCTAATCCACTCAATGCGTGTGTGTGTGTGCGACAATAAGCTTGTATAAGAATCAAGTTTCCTCCTAACAAATGTCTAGCATGCTTATGAATCAAAGGGACTTACGGGTTGTTACGGGGCTAAATGCAAAGGTAGGGAATGGTGGAATACACATGAAGGAGCTAATTGATTCGACCCGGTTTTATTTTCACTACTAAACAAAGCAACATCAACTATATACAAGACATCTTCAACTAAATTCTTCTTTTCTTCTTTTTTTGTATTTTTCTCATATTTTTCTCTTTCTTTTTTTTCTTTTCTTTCTTTTTTTTTTTTGTCTCATATAAGATATAACAACTCACACAATATACAAAAACATCAACATTCACAACTAGACTCCTAAACCGGGTCATCTCAAAAGGTAAAGTTTTGTAGAAAGTAGGTTCGGGTCACAACCGAATGGTATAAGGCTCAAACATGGCTTTCTAAAGACCAAACCCCCACCCCTCACAATACCAAGCTCATATATGTAACGTATGAGGTCCAACCCCCAATTCCCACACTCTCACACATCTAGACGAGGCTACCTAAAAGTCCCCTATCATTTTCACAAGCATGCTAACTCTAAGATTAAACAAGAATTTGTACACAAGTTCTATTAACACAATACACACACCGCCACTCAAAACAAAGAAATATCTATAATAATCATATGTGGCTCAAACCCTCACCAAGAAATGACTATAAAGGGGTGTCGGTGTGTCAAGTGGAACAACATCAAGTTTTCAAATTTTGACAATTTTCGCTTGGCTTCACAAAAATTTTAAAATTCCTCAAAAATTCCCCCCATCCCCACACTTGGGATACATTGTCCCAATGTATGGTTTTGAGGGAAAGATCGCTTCTAACCAAAAACATTAGCTTTCGCTAATACTCTCAAATCCCAAATTTCTTTTTTTTCTTTTTATATTTTTTAAACAAAATCAAACAAACTAACTACCAATATTTCAAAGCTAAAGAACACAACAAGACTAAGGAAAGAGTACATTGACCTGGTGAAGTTTGCTACAACAGATGTTGTAGATAATCCGACTTCCTATCACCACTTTCACCCAAATATCCGTACCTCTTCCCCACACTTGAATGTCGCCATGGCCCTGAAACATAGAAAGATAAAAATAGCAAGATCAATATAAAACCCCGGGTTGCCTCCCGAGCAGCGCTAAGTTTCGAGTCTTCAGCCAGACCGTGCCACCCCCATTTAAGGTGGCTCAAAGAAGCGGTTCCTGCCATCTCCATCACTTCCTTGTGCCATTGAGCAAAATGCATCCATCTTGTTTTGACTCGGTGGGTAATCAAATACGCTCTTGCTTGAACCCATATGCTTTTCTTCATGATCCGGTGGGTGATTTCTTTTCATTCTTTGGAACACCTTTTCACTAAACCCGCTATCATCCGCCTCAACAAACTCGTAACTAATCATCTTCGTCTGAACATTAAATGACAACTTACGGTTCTTTTCGGTCATGTTAATGATTCCTTCTCTACAATCAATTTGAGCATTTGCCGTATAGAGAAACGGTCGACCCAAAATCACCCTTTGTTGTGACGCCATCGTGGTAGTAGCATAATCTAAAACCAGAAAATCCTCTGGGTATTCAAATTCTCCCAACCGAATCATAACATTCTTAACCATTCCCCGGCAACGGCGCCAAAATTTGACGTGTCTGTCGTGGTACACGCAAATTTAATCCAAATACTACAAATAGATAGCGGTAAGTGGGTATCGAACACAGGGAGTTTGTGGAATATGTGTTATTTAGAAGATTATCTAACTTGACTAAAACTACACTAATTGCAAATAAAGTAAAATTCAAGAGTTGATTTTGAGTGAATTGGTTTTTAAAACTAAGATTACTAATTAATTTGCGAAATGAGAATTGAGTTTGTAAACAATTTAGAGACAAATGACCATCTTTAGTTTCTGGTTTGCTATGACACTTATGTTAACATTCCACTAGAAAGAACTACATAGACATAGTTCATATGTGATCAATTGCAGTGATGAAAGGGAACTAAGTACTCAGATTCCTAGAACGTGAGGTTGTTACCCGATGATCAATCAACCCTTACCCAAGCCTAACTATACCCATGATATCTCGATTGCCAACGGCACCAAGAACGTATGGTTTCTAATTAGTTCAGCACAAGGATTAACAATTTACTAACAAATAATCACATACCATAACAAGTAATTCAATAAAGAGAAGATTGTTATTCTAGAAATATGGAAATAAACATAAATGTCTTGCAAACCTTCCACCAAAGATAGTCACAAAATACTTAGCCACTCATGGCTTGAACAAACATTGTCAAACAAGTTTTGATCTTCAAAAACAATTCAAACATCCAAAAACTAATGATCCAAGATTGTTTCAAGCTCCAAAAGTTCTCCAAGTTGCTCCAAAATTCGTGTACAAGCAGATAGTAACCGAAATCCAATGATAAGTCTCCATAAAATCCCCATGAAATGGCCAATAAATGTGTAAGTTACATTTTGAGATCAGTCGGAGACGTAACCTACGGCCACCTGCCGTAGGTTACGGCTAGCAGTGAGTCTTACGGCCAAGGGCTCCTGTTTTACGGCAAGTCTTTTTTGGCAAATGATGGGGCCGTAACCTACGGCTGGGAGCCGTAGGTTACGGTGCTGTATGTGGTGTTTTCCCTTGTTCTCTTCATTACAAGTTGAATCTTCCATTTTTGTTTTCACCAACATCAAGATTCCATCCAAGCTTCATAATATCCATTCTTTAGGCTCTTTAACACCTGCGAATACAATTTCAACGTAGTTATCAAATTCCCACAATTAACCGAGACAAGCATGAGATGTGCACCTATTTAACTCATTTAAGGGTTGTCCTACGGACCACCCGTCAACACCAAACCTCCAAAAACTTATTTCTAAGTTATGTAAAGGTTATTTAAGGTATGTTAAGCCCAGGTCACTGTTCCGGAGTGTTTGTCGCGTTAAACTTATTATGTTTACACATCAGTTCGCGTATAACTTTCCAAAGAGCGATTTAGAGCTCGAAGTCAAACGAGAAATAATATGTGTAAATGATTCACATATTTATACAAATCCCAAGTATGAAATACGATATTTCATTGGTTTGGTATTCGTATGATGGTTGTAGTCACACAGGTGTCACAGTCTCCCCTACTTTAGGAAATTTCATCCCGAAATTTAATTTTAGAGGAAACCTGTGAAGACAATTGTGATTGTTTCGCTTTCGAATGAATCCTTCGTACCCTAAGGAAAACTCTGGGCCACGTTTGGATTCTTAGCGAATTTGTCAACTGTCAAAGTGATGTCCTTGTAGTAACAAAACATGGGGTTTCGAACTACGGATAGAAGAACGTTTCCTATGAAGACTATTATAGGAAACTCGTGTGTGCTCGAAATTGGAGTCAGAGATTGTAAGATAAAATGACATTGGTCAAGGTCCAGGACTTCTAGTAACTTAAATAACGCTACGTTCACAATGTAATAAGGAACACTTATATATAGGAAGTACCAGCGGCGTATCCACCATGCCCCTTTCTACATTGTTCCCGTTTCGTTATTCTCATCACTAAAGGTCTTAATACATAACAAAACTTGTTGTGGTTTCTGTGCACTGAATTCCATAATTATGTATGCATCCATAACTACGTAATTCCTTGCACAGTCCGCACAGTTCATTTCATAATGCGTAGGGGAAAAAATCAATCGAATAAACATGAAGTGACTTGACTAGACCACCAAAGGATCTTTTTAACTAGATCAACGAACAATCTTTTTAACTAGATCAACACATGATCTCCTTAACCAGACCGTCGTATGATCTCCTTAAATAGACCACTTAAGGGATCTTTTCAGCTATATCATCACATGATATTCCTAACCAGATTTTGAATCAATCTTTTTGTCACGGCCCCCGACCCGGTTTGACCCGTTTCAGGAGCCGCGGGACAGAAATCCCGTGGTATTTATTTAATTGAGTTAACAGCGGAAGATTTTAACAGGATCTTTTTCAAACTAAAATATTTCCCGATTATTTTATTTCACAATTCGGGATAAACCCCGGTATTTTACAATCATATGATTTCACGGAGAAATCTTTATTTTACCAAACATGTTTCTTTATTTTATATTGAGCCACTTCCTTAAGCTTGTAGTGCTTCACGGCACTTTTCCTGGATCACAACAGATCACCTGAAACATGTTTGAAAAAGTTTTGTCAGCGGGAAATACTGGTGAATCATTCTTTTTACTAAAACGACACGTTTGTTATAATTTACAGTATTAAGAGCGATTACAATGTTTCCATATATCAACCAACTACCCACGATATTTGTCACTCGACCATCCATTGATAACCTCATTGTCCAATGGTGTCTGTGACTATGGTCATATCACTCATTGGCTAACCCGTTGTCCAATAGTGACGGTTATCAAGTAATGTATACAAAACCCTACATACTGGCTGTAATTTGGAGATTACAAAGACTTAATCCCTGTAATTATAACTTTGAAAATAAACATGCTTTTGAAAGTAATTTGGTAAAAAGAGAATGACTCACATTGCAGATTTTATATGAGCAGAGCTTAGCCTACTGATTAGCCTTGTTAACCTAATTTAAATAACAATGCACACAAACTAGGTTAGTAACTAATACAACATTTACGATAACTCACGAGATTAAACCTTCACAACGAATGACAAAGTGCGATACTTAAACATCCATCGAATTAACGACGATGAATGACAAAGCATAAACCCTAATGTGGGCAGCACTTAAACGTCCATTGGATAGTTTAATCAATCGGACATTGAATCGTAGCAGCGATCGAGTTATTACCCTGTATTGCGGCAGCACTTCGTGAATTGTGTGTGTTTTGGGACTGTTTCTACTATATCTCAGTGTACGTTTTGAGTTTTAACGTCGAACGAACGCACAATTGCATGTACCAGACTCCCCTATTTATACATGAAAAACGGCGCCCTCGCGTGGCGCGAGGGGCCTTCGTGTGGCGCGAGGGACACCCTACTACCATAGGGTAGCTTCGTGTCCAGGTAGCTCAGGTGAGTTGGTCTCGCGTTAAAATTCATTATACACGTAAAACTGTTTGGATATTATCAACTAGGGTTTTACCCCCCCCCCCCCTGAGTTTTTGGGGCCCTGATCCTGATTCCGAGTGTTCTGAAAATTTTAGGGTTTATGCAGAATCACTTGGGTGTCTTAATTAGGGTTTCCTATTGGACAATTAAAGTAATAAATAGGACTTTTGATGAGAGTTGTTACATTCTCCCCACCTTAATAAAAATCTCGTCCTCGAGATTCATTGGAATAAATGAGGATACTTTCGCTTCATCTCTGATTCCAGCTCCCAAGTGTATTCAGGTCCTCTCTTTGAATCCCACTTGACCTTGACAAGTACTAACCGTTTGTGTTTGAGAAATTTCACCTTTCTGTCTTCTATCTGAAGAGGTTTCTCAACAAATTTTAACTTTTCGTTTACCTCTATATCTTGAAGAGGTACTACCAAAGATTCATCTGATAGGCATTTCTTGAGGTTGGATACATGAAATACATCATGTACTCCAGCTAACTCCTCTGGTAATTGTAATCGATAAGCAACTGGTCCTATACGTTGGATCACTAGGAATGGTCCTACGTATCTTGGACTTAACTTTCCTTTCTTACCAATCGAACTACTCCTTTCCAAGGAGAAACTTTTAATAATACTTTGTCTCCAACTTGAAACTCGAGTGGTTTGCGTCGATTGTCGGCATAACTTTTCTGGCGATCTCGAGCCGTCTTCAGTCTTTCCTTGATTTGTGTGATCTTGTCGGTAGTTTCTTGCACAATCTCCGGACCTGATAATTGACTTTCCCCTATTTCTGCCCAACAAACTGGAGTTCTGCACTTTTTTCCATACAGTGCCTCGAATGGGGCAGTTTCAATGCTGGCATGATAACTATTGTTAGAGGAGAATTCAATTAAGGGTAAATGGTCATCCCAATTTCAACCAAAATCGATTACACATGCTCGGAGCATGTCTTCAAGAGTTTGGATTGTCCTTTCACTTTGTCCGTCTGTCTGATGATGATATGCAGTACTTAAATTTAGTCGGGTTCCCATTGCTTCTTGGAAACTTGTCTAGAAATGGGAAGTAAAACGACTATCCCTATCTGAAACAATGGAGAGTGGAACTCCATGTAAGGATACTACTTCATCTACATACAACTTTGCCAACCTTTCCATACTAAAGGTTTCTTTCATTGGTAGAAAATGAGCTGATTTGGTTAATCGATCCACAATTACCCAAATAGCATCATTACCTTTTCTGGTTTTGGGTAACTTAGTAACAAAATCCATTGTTATGAGTTCCCATTTCCATACAGGCATTTCTAATTGTTGTAGTAGACCTGAAGGTTTCTGGTGTTCTGCCTTAACTTGTGAACAAGTAAGACACTTAAAACATATCGAGCTATGTCCTTTTTCATTCCTATCCACCAAAAGTTATTTCTTAAATCTTGGTACATTTTATTGTTTCCAGGGTGCATGGTATACCTAGATTTATGAGCTTCTTCTAAAATCTTATTTCTTAATTCTCCCTGCTTAGGTACCCAAATTCTTCCTTTGTGGAATCTCCAAATTCCATCAGCTCCTTGTTCTAATTCTTTTGTTCGTCCTTTCATTCCTTCAACATCGTCCTTGATTGCTGTTTCTTGAACATTCTTTATTTGTTCCATTAAATCTAACTGTAGATTTAATCTAAGAGCACGAACCCGTCGTTGTTTCTCATGGTATTTACGACTTAAGGCATCTGCAACTACATTTGCCTTTCCTTCGTAATACTGAATATCACAGTCGTAATCACTTAGGATTTCCATCCATCTCCTTTGCCTCATGTTCAACTCTTTTTGCCCAAATATATATCTTAAACTTTTGTGATCCATATAGATTGTAAACTTACTTCCATACAGATAATGTCTCCAAATCTTAAGGGCAAAAATTATGGCTCCTAACTCTAAATCATGAGTTGTATAGTTTTCTTCGTGCTTTTTCAATTGCCTTGATGCATACGCAATTACCTTTTTGCGTTGCATAAGCACACATCCTAATCCTAGTTTTGAAGCACCACAGTAAACTTCAAAATCTTCGGTTCCTTCTGGCAAGGCTAGGATTGGGGCATTTGTTAACTTCTGCTTCAAGATTCTAAAGGCTTCTTCTTGTTTAGGTCCCCATTCAAACTTAACTGCTTTACAGGTTAGCTTAGTTAATGGTACAACTATCTTGGAAAAATCCTTAATAAACCGTCTATAATATCCAGCTAAACCTATAAAACTTCTAATTTCCATTGCGGATTGTGGAACTTTCCATTTGGTAATTGCCTCTATCTTAGCAGGATCTACATGAATACCTTCATGATTTACCATGTGACCTAAAAATTGCACTTCCTTTAGCCAAAATTCACACTTCGAGAATTTGGCATAAAGCTTTTCTTTTCTTAACAAAGTTAAGAGTGCATGCAAGTGCCGACAGTGTTCGTCCTGACTTTTGGAATAAATAAGTATATCATCTATGAAGACAATTACAAATTTATCCAAATACGGTTTTCAGATTCTATTCATCATGTCCATGAATGCGGCAGGTGCATTCGTTAATCCGAAGGGCATGACTGTAAACTCGTAATGACTATACCTAGTTCTGAAAGCAGTTTTAGGTATGTCTTCTTCTTGTACCTTCAATTGATGGTATCCAGAGCGTAAGTCGATCTTAGAGAAGTATCTAGCTCCTTGAAGTTGATCGAAAAGATCATCAATCCTAGGTAATGGGTATCGATTCTTAATTGTAACCTTATTCAATTCTCTATAATCAATACACATTCTCATCGAACCATCCTTCTTCTTTACAAACAACACTGGTGCTCCCCAAGGGGATGAACTAGGTTGTATGAAACCTTTATTTAATAATTCATCTAATTGCTTTTTCAGTTCTAACATTTATGTGGGTGCTAACAGATAAGGTGCCTTAGTTATCGGTGTAGTTCCTTGAATTAGATGAATTCTAAATTCTACTTCCCTATCGGGTGGTAATCCTGGTAACTCTTCTGGAAATACATCCGAGTATTCTGAGACTACAGGAATTTCCTTAAGTTCCTTACCCTTAGTGCTAATGATTACCGAAATCATATATACTATTCCTTGCTTTCGTTCATAACTAGCAACTTTCATTACTGATATGAACTTCATGGGTTTACGTGGTTTATCTCCTGTAATCATAATTACTTCCCCAGTAGGTGCCCGAATTTCTATAGAGTTTTTATCACAAAGGATTCTAGCATGGTTGACTACTAACCAATCCATTCCTAACACAACATCGAACCCAGCTAGATTCATTGGTAATAGGTTTGCATGAAATTTATGACCTAAAAGTTCTATATTTTCTTTTTGCAAAACCTTATCTATTTTAATAAAATTCCCATCTGTTGTTTCTACTGTAAAAATCTGCCTAAGGTTGGTTAAAGGTAAGTTAAGAGCTTGGCAGAATGAAGTATTTATGAAACTTTGGTTTACACCAGAGTCAAATAATACTTTTGCGTAAATGTTGTGAACTAGGAATGTACCAGCTATCACATCAGGAATTAGCTCGGCTTCCTGAGTAGTTAACTGGAAGGCTCGAACATTCTTCTTGGTAGCTCCGTCAGCTGGCTTGACTTTGTTGTCTGCTGGTTTAACCAATTTAGGACATTCTGGTTTAAAATGTCCCATTTCTCCACAGTTAAAGCAGACCCTTGTTTTCTTTCTGCAGTCTTCTTCTTGATGTCCTATAACTTTGCAAAAGTTGCAGGTTACATTACATCTTCCATAATGTTTCTTTCTGCAATTCTTGCAGAACGGGGGAGTTGAAGATTGCCCTGTTACCCCTCTCTTGAAGTTGCTATTATTACCCGTACGAAATCCTTGGGTAATTTTCTGAGCCAGTTCCTTTTTCCTGTTTTCATCTCTTGTGCGTACCAGCTCGTCAGTTAGGGTGTTAGCTAATTCTACCGCATCGTCAATAGTACGAGGTCTCGCAGCTTTAACGATATTACGGATTTCGCTAATTAATCCCCAAATATAGCGAGAAATGAGTACCGGTTCTGGCGAAGCCAGTGTTGGTACCACTCTAGCATATTCAAAGAATGTCGAAGTATACCCTCGACAATCTACACCCATCATTCGATGATTTAGGAACTTATTTTCCATCTGATCTTTTTCATATTCGGGACAGAATTTTCTTTCTACAAGACTCTTAAATTCTTCCCAGTTCATGGCATAGGCCATATTTCTTCCTTTGGCTTGAAGTACCGTATTCCAACATTCTAGCGCCCCTTCTTTGAAAAGATTCGACGCGTACATGACCTGATCGTCCTTGGCACATTTACTTATTGTAATCACTGCCTCGGTTTTCTCTAACCAACGCAGTGCTGCAGTTGCCCCTTCGTTACCTGCAAACTCAGCTGGTTTACAAGCAAGAAATTCTTTGTAAGTGCAACCAGGCATTGCAGCTTTCATTTTCTTAGGGTGCGGAGCTTGTCGTGGTTCATTATCGTGATTAGTATGATTACCGCCTCCATTTACGCTATTACTGAAGTTATCTTCAGAAGTACGTTTGCTAGGAATGATTTGTTGCGGTTCAACAGGTTTCTGTGCAGCAGCAAGTATTGCTGGAATAGCATTGGCTATTCCTTGAGCAACGATATTTTCTATATCTTGCCTAGTCATAAATTGATCTTCTGGATGTTGCTCAGAATGGTTAACCTCGTTTACTGGTTCATTATTAGCATTTTCCATCTGATGATTAATATATATAATTTATTAGTATCGAATAAATAACAATCATACACAAAATAATCATACAATTTTCATAACACACATATAGCCAAAACTATCGATTTCTCGATTCCCATTTTTATATTTTATAATATGCTTCATTACACACCTTTATCTTACAAATTTTTATTTGTAGTTATTTTACAGATTGTTTTTATTACTATTTATTATACAACCACATTCTCACAACCCCACTATTTCTCGTCTGTTGGTACTTTAGTAACGACGTTGCCTCTCGTCGTATTTCCAGGAGATCTGTTCTCCTACTTCTCTGATCCTATTTCCTGCATCCACCAGTTCCTCGCCAAAGTGGCGGAGTTCAGCTAAATTTTCATTGCTCATTGGTGGGTTTGGTATAGGTTCTGGGTCGAACTGAGGGAGAAAAGTATATGGATTGTTGAGCATGTTTTGGAACTGCCAATCATTAGTCCACCACTCATCCATTCCTAGAGGTTGGGAGTGGATTATAGGTTCTGGGATTGCTGGTTCCAAGTTCATAGGAAGTTGATTTTCAACAGGATAAGAGTAGAAATTATTATTGACAGGCCTGACTATATCACAGCTCGCCAATGCGCGGTCTAATTCATCCTGAAATGGTAACTCCTCAACTTGTCTAGAGCTTTCCCCAATTTCCATCTCCGTCTGCCTAGAACCTTCCCCAAACTCCTTTTCCATCTGCCTAGAACCTTCCCCGACTTCAATCCCCTTTCCTTTATCTAAAGGATTTTCTATTTTAGGAACCTTCCTAGTTGTAGGTTTCCTCCTGCGCACACGCCTCCATCCCACAAATCTTCTCCTTTTCTTAGGCTTGGGTTTCTCCGGAGGTGGAGCGTTGAATTCCATAGGTTCTTCTAAATCAGGTATGTAACCAGAAAAATATCGGGAAACCTCTATTTTCACCGGATAGAGATTGAGATTTTGAAGGGCTTCAGATAAGTCACTCATGCTGTTTAGCATATATGCAAAATACACAAAAATTGCTAAGTTAAAATTTTATAACAAAATTTCATAGATAACCTTTAAATTTTATTTCATACCGTGTGACTAATTTAATACAAAGAACAACTGTCAATTAAAACATATTTATTATAACTTATTTATTTACGGGATAAGGTTTCTGGCTTGTAGGTGATAGGAGTGCTAAAACTTGAGTCAGAATATTTAAAGATTTGCATTTACTGCTACAGTGGCTAGCATATATAGATCTGCCCATTTTTCATCTAACTGGTCTTCCCATGGTGGGTTACTGCCTAGTTTCTTGGTTTCCTGGTTAACTTTCTTTTCTCGGGATTTCTTTATTTTCTCCTGACTTTTCCTAATAATCAAACTTCTTTTATTAGGAGAAAGTGGTTCCTCATATTGTTCCTTTCGAACAAATATTCCTTCTTCAGGAATTGTAGAGTAATTTGAGGATGATGATCCTTTTTCTTTTGGTGTAGTATCTAATTTATGATAGATAGCCGAAAGTCTTTGTTTACCCATACTGTAAATAAATATTCAATTAATAAAACATATAATCATAGAATAGCAATTAATAAAATTAAGTATTTTCTAAATACTTAATTGGCTTAAATCAGTGGCTCTGATTAATGTAGCTCTGATACCACCTTTTTCTGTCATGGCCCCCGACCCGGTTTGACCCGTTTCAGGAGCCGCGGGACAGAAATCCCGTGGTATTTATTTAATTGAGTTAACAGCGGAAGATTTTAACAGGATCTTTTTCAAACTAAAATATTTCCCGATTATTTTATTTCACAATTCGGGATAAACCCCGGTATTTTACAATCATATGATTTCACGGAGAAATCTTTATTTTACCAAACATGTTTCTTTATTTTATATTGAGCCACTTCCTTAAGCTTGTAGTGCTTCACGACACTTTTCCTGGATCACAACAGATCACCTGAAACATGTTTGAATCGTTCTTTTTACTAAAACGACACGTTTGTTATAATTTACAGTATTAAGAGCGATTACAATGTTTCCATATATCAACCAACTACCCACGATATTTGTCACTCGACCATCCATTGATAACCTCATTGTCCAATGGTGTCTGTGACTATGGTCATATCACTCATTGGCTAACCCGTTGTCCAATAGTGACGGTTATCAAGTAATGTATACAAAACCCTACATACCGGCTGTAATTTGGAGATTACAAAGACTTAATCCCTGTAATTATAACTTTGAAAATAAACATGCTTTTGAAAGTAATTTGGTAAAAAGAGAATGACTCACATTGCAGATTTTATATGAGCAGAGCTTAGCCTACTGATTAGCCTTGTTAACCTAATTTAAATAACAATGCACACAAACTAGGTTAGTAACTAATACAGCATTTACGATAACTCACGAGATTAAACCTTCACAACGAATGACAAAGTGCGATACTTAAACATCCATCGAATTAACGACGACGAATGACAAAGCATAAACCCTAATGTGGGCAGCACTTAAACATCCATTGGATAGTTTAATCAATCGGACATTGAATCGTAGCAGCGATCGAGTTATTACCCTGTATTGCGGCAGCACTTCGTGAATTGTGTGTGTTTTGGGACTGTTTCTACTATATCTCAGTGCACGTTTTCAGTTTTAACGTCGAACGAACGCACAATTGCATGTACCAGACTCCCCTATTTATACATGAAAAACGGCGCCCTCGCGTGGCGCGAGGGGCCTTCGCGTGGCGCGAGGGACACCCTACTACCATAGGGTAGCTTCGTGTCCAGGTAGCTCAGGTGAGTTGGTCTCGCATTAAAATTCATTATACACGTTAAACTGTTTGGATATTATCAACTAGGGTTTTACCCCCCCCCCCCCCTGAGTTTTAGGGGCCCTGATCCTGATTCCGAGTGTTCTGAAAATTTTAGGGTTTATGCAGAATCACTTGGGTGTCTTAATTAGGGTTTCCTATTGGACAATTAAAGTAATAAATAGGACTTTTGATGAGAGTTGTTACACTTTTTAACTAGACAACTCAAGGGGTCCAATTATAGAATAGTACTTCATAATCCAAGGGTCTTAACTATTAGGTAGAAGCCCATTAAGGATTTAAGGTAGTACCTTTGGATATCCTACTATGAATCCCCCATATGGAGATATGGAAGATTCTATGAGGATTTGGATATTGAATATTCGGATTACACAAAAACACAAGACATAAAGAAATCACATAAGCACATAATCACATAATTGCATCAGTTTCGTAAAATAAACTTGAAACAACAAAATTTATTTATATAACAGCTGAATTGTTCCAAACGTCAAAGGGTAACAAACAAAGAAATACAAAAGACTAATTGTTCACTGCTGCATTGTCGTTCGCGTTTGCCTCGTTTATGTTAAACACTCGTCCACGCGCTGGATTTACGTTAACAAGTCTTGGGCAATTGTTTCAGTAGTGAGTAAGGTCACCACAGTTATAACACGACCCAGGTGGAAACTGTGCTTGCGGAGCAGCAGGATTTGCAGCAGCTTGATTTGCATAACGGCAGGTATTGACCAAATGTCCCAATCGCCCACAGTGGGTACATTTGTAACACTGTACTTGCTCCAGATGATGACGGTTGCATTTGTTGCACAAAGGTGCGGTACCAACATAGTTTTTCCTTGTACGAGGTTGTGCTGGCTGGTTTAGTGCAACCTAATTATTCTGAGCAGTTATTGCGCAGTTTTGGGAAACCTTGCGCTTCTTCTTCTTGGATGTCTCGGCATGTTTATCCTTTGGTTCTTCTTGTGCAGACTTGTCAGATGGTTTCGGGTCGCCCTTTCGAAAAAGCTTACCTTTCCTGATCTAGGATTCAGTCAGGGTAGCAGACAATTCAATGGCCTGTCTGACGGTAGTAGGGTTGCTACCAGTAACGATATCCTGAACTGGGTCAGGGAGACCATCAATGTACTTCTCGATCGCCTTTTCCAAAGGCGTAACCATGGCAGGACATAATAGGCTCAGTTCCTCATAACGGTCAGTGTAGGCTCGATGTTCGCCACTGTCTTGCTTTGGATCGTCGAATTCCCTTTCCAATGCTCTAAGCTCATGACGAAGACAGAACTCCTTCATCATTAGAGCACGAAGCTCTTCCCAAGTTTGAGCTAGTGCCACATCGGCACCCCTATCACGCATCACATCGTTCCACCATGTAAGAGCACGCTTCTCGAATGCACTGGATGCAAACTCAACCTTACGCTCATTCGGACATTGCACATGTCTGAATGTGCTCTCCAAACTTTCGAACCATTGCAGGAGCGCGGTTGCTCCTTGAGACCCAGAAAACTTCAAAGGTTTAGCAGAATTGAAGGTCTTGAAACTACACTGAGCATTGTTGTTGTTATTGTTGTTGTATAACTGATGGATCTGGGTTACTATGCCCGGAAGCACAGCAGCCATTTGCTGAGAGACAAGGGTTGCGACTTCTTCGTTGGTTAGAGGTTGTGCATCTCGTTGAGGAGGCATTGTCTAAAAAGAACAAGGAAACATGAGAAATGAGTGAGGTTGACAATTAGAAAAACAAATGGGGTAATGAAAGCATCGACAAAACACAAGGAAGGCGGTCATTAGTTCGTTACCTTGAACAAAACAAATGACGCGCAGTGACTAATTAAAGTAAATGGGTCAATATAATGTATCGCAAAGACCTGCTTTAGCCTATAAGTCGACACTCATCCCAAGAATTCCCAGGTAAGAGTGACTGGCCGAATTATGTGGATTTGTACGAACACTCTAGCCTTAGACAGAAAACTCAGGATACAGGCATCCACCCTTCCAGATTGCATGTGTTCACATTATAAGACCCAAACTCTGACAAGATTTAGAAAACTTTGAGGGTTCAAAACCTTATAATAAATCATCCTAGAACAGATGATTGGTTTTCAAAACGGATTCGAAGTTTGTGTTCTTATTTTGGTTGTCACCTAAAGATAGGCGACGGTATTGTTTTAAGGCTAAACACAAGATAACTTGTGGTAGGGTCCTAGGAAGGTTATAGTCTAGGTCAAAGCATTACTAATAACCTAATTCACTATAACCATTGGTTCTGATGCCAACTTTTATGTCACACCCCGACCACGTAAAACAACAAATCGTGGCTGAAACGTCGGGGAGTGTCGTAACAGAATCATTGTTTCACAACCATGGATTAAATAGTTATGTTTTATTCAATTATTGAACTCGTTGTTTTATTACAAATCAGATAAATACAAATATTGTCTTTCAAATTTTAAAGTCGCTAAGGCACGAGTCCATCCTATGTATAACATGCATCAATAATCATCACATAGCAGCACCTGAAACATATCTAAAAATAGGTACGTCAGCATAAAAATGCATGTGAGATACATAGGTTTTATTAAAATAGGATTTATGACTTGTAAGTTTTAAAAGAATGTTTAACAAAAAGTAGTCATGAGGTTAAAAATGTTTCCTTTATACATCATGCGAAAATTGATAAGAAATCAGATGATATAAAAGAATTAATGCATAGATAAATAAATAACCAAGTAAAATGAGTTTGTATAAAATATGTTGTTTGTAAAACAATGTTTTGATAAAAAGGTTTATAGTATATATAAAAATATACCTTGGTTTTAAGAAAGTCGGATACGTAATATATTAAAATATATTTTAGTTCCAAAATAGTTAAACAGATAGTATATCAAATATACTTTAGTTGTTAAAATAATAGTTTTCGGTAGTATATCATAAGTATACTTTGGTTTTGCAAATAACATATCAAACTATGCTTTGGTTTTGTAAATAACATATCGACTATGTTTTGATTTTGAAAATAGCATATCAACTATGTTTTAGTAAATAACAAAATATATGTCGGTTTTGTACATAGTATATCAAATTATACTTTGGTAAACAATATCACATATGGGAGCATATCAAACTATACTTTGGAAGTATATCAAAATATACAAAAGAAAATGTCATTTAGTATTCATTCAAAACTTAGTGTATCAAACTACACCTTAGAGACTATAGAAATACCACAAAGGCAATTTCTATTTGGATAAAATTTGGTTTCTGACATTCCATACAACAGGAATGGGGTGTCTAGTCCTATAGCGTTGTATCGTACTACCAATCGGTTTGGTGAATGTATAAAATAAGCACAACCCAACAATTAATTTTATAATCTTTGAAAAATTAGTGTTTAAACCAGAGATAATCATTCAGTTTGACAAAAGATATGTACTAGCATGTATAATCAATTTATACTTTGAAATCATGAAAATAACAATTAAGCACACATGTTTCACCCCAAAACATTTGAAAACAGTAAAAAAGGGGACTATGTACTCACTTGA
The DNA here is from genome assembly GCA_030545235.1 of Helianthus tuberosus. Classification (NCBI taxonomy): domain Eukaryota; kingdom Viridiplantae; phylum Streptophyta; class Magnoliopsida; order Asterales; family Asteraceae; genus Helianthus; species Helianthus tuberosus. The sequence continues at coordinate 29,664,098 of CM060379.1, read as the reverse complement.
GAATGCTTAGAAGTCCTTGAATAACAACCAAGCAAAGCTAGAGGATCACGGAATCAAACGGCACCTAATATATGTAACTACGTTAATAAACCGGACCTAAATCGGAAGACCGGATAGGATGAGGTTTCGTAAACCAAATGAGCATTAGAACTCATATGATATGGTTTAGCAAAGCCTACATACTAAATTGAAACCTAACCTAAGTGCTTACGACCCATTATGACTCGTTTAGGTAGCTTACGCTACTTTAACATGTCGTTCGCGTAAAACACGTTTAGACCGCCTAACTAGTCCTATGACAAGTATTATATGCCTTAACATATCTAATAATGTTGCCTAATCAGTTTAGATGTCAAACTTTAGGTTACATATGCTTAAAATGAATTTATGCGCAAAAAGGGCATTTTGGTCATTTTCCTAAGGCATATAAACTACCTATCATACAACTAACTAAACGAAGTGACCATAAGGTATAACCTCGGAAGGTTATTCCCTATATACCTATGGTCACAAAATATGTTTGGTCGGATCCTAATGATCGACCAAACGGGTCGGGTTCGAAAGTCTAAGCGGTTGTTTAGACCGCTTATCTTACGACCATATATAAGCACTACACCTAAAGTGACGAGTTAAACATGTTAAAACATGTTTAACGAAGTTAGAAAATAAGTTTGATATCAAAACAAAGGGTTTTAATACCCAAGAATAGTTTGGCTGCAAAATACGCATAAACGCATATTTTGATCGAAACTATGACTCGTCACTACGCCTAATTAACGTGGTAATCAGTAGGTATAGTCACAAGAGACTATAACCATCGTGATTACGCTCATGTTACGAAGTTCAAACGAACTTCGTGTTGACCATTAACCGGTCAAAGGAGAAAGTCAAACTCTGTTTGACTTTCGTGCTTAAAAACGCAAAAAAAAAACACGAAAGAATACTTACAAAAGGTCCAAGCTAGAAGATTTGATCTAAAAATTCTCAGGTATGAAGTTTCGAACCTCAACCTAGAGAAAATTCAGATCAATGTGTGAATTGAAATGAAGTTGGGGTGGGTTTATATAGAATTTCCAAGACCGTTGGGATCGTTCCTCGAAAAACAAGCTTCAATCTGGACCGTACATGTAATACCCACTTATTTGGTAATCTATGGGTGCCCAAAACAAGCCCATAGATTGATTAAAACCATGTCCAAATGCCAAAAACCAGCTGCTGAATGAAAGAAACTAGTTTTTCTGAACTTGGGGTCTCTCGCGCCCCGTGTAAACTCAGCAAGAGTCTTACACACCCCGCCAGAGAAGAGTTTAACAGAAATGTCAGTTTTGGTCCCTGCAGTTGTAAATCTTGGTTTTCGATGCATTTTCGACACATTTAAGCCCCGTTAACCTCATTTCAAGGCTCTAAAATGAAGTTAAAGTATAGGGAACATGAAACATGCTCAAAAATATCTCGGATGTTGGTTCGTTTGGCCGTACGGTTGCGTTGTTCGGTTAATTACGACGAAACACGAACGGACGCGAAAAACGATCCAAATTGCGCGACGAATGGAATTTTATCATGCCAATCACTAAAATAAAATAATTTAATGATTTCATAAATTTTTGGATGTCCGGATATATTCAGAACGTAAGATAAGCGCGAAAATGCAAACTTATGCATTTTTTGACGCTTTTAGTCCCTGTTGATCAAATAAGTTTATTTTTGCGCACCAAACACCTCAAAGCCTATTTCTAAGCTATGTAAAGGATATTTAGGGCATGTTTAACTTATGATCATGTTCTGGAATGTTCTTTACGGTACGAATCGGCATACTTTCGCAGTTTGTCAAAATTAGTCCCTGTATGCGAATAAACTTGATTTCGACACACCAAACCTCCCAAAACTTATTTCTAAGTTATGTAAAGGTTATTTAAGGTATGTTAAGCCCATGTCACTGTTCTGGAGTGTTTTTCACGTTAAACGGATTATGTTTACGCATCAGTTCGCGTATAACTTTCCAGAGAGCGATTTAGAGCTCGAAATCGAACGAGAAATGATATGTGTAAATGATTCACATATTTATACAAATCCCAGGTATGAAATACGATATTTCATTGGTTTGGTATTCGTATGATGGTTGTAGTGACACAGGTGTCATAGTCTCCCCTACTTTAGGAAATTTCGTCCCGAAATTTAATTTTAGAGGAAACCTGTGAAGACAACTGTGATTGTTTCGCTTTCGAATGAATCCTTCGTACCCTAAGTAAAATTCTGGGCCACTTTTGGATTCTTAGCGAATTTGTCAACTGTCAAAGTGATGTCCTTGTAGTAACAAAACATGGGGTTTCGAACTACGGATAGAAGAACGTTTCGTATGAAGACTATTATAGGAAACTCGTGTGTGCTCGAAATCGGAGTCGGAGATTGTAAGATAAAATGACATTGGTCAAGGTCCAGGACTTCTAGAAACTTAAATAACGCTACATTCGCAATGTAATAAGGAACACTTATATATAGGAAGTACCAGCGGCATATCCACCATGCTCCTTTCTACATTGTTCCCGTGTCGTTATTCTCATCACTAAAGGTCTTAACACATAACAAAACTTGCTATGGTTTCTGTGCACTGAATTCCATAATTATGTATGCATCCATAATTACGTAATTCCTTGCAAAGTCCGCATAGTTGATTTCATAATGCGTAGGGGAAAAAATCAATCGAATAAACATGAAGTGAATTGACTAGACCACTAAAGGATCTTTTTAACTAGATCAACGAACAATATTTTTAACTAGATCAACACATGATCTCCTTAACCAGACCATCGTATGATCTCCTTAAATTGACCATAAAATTTCACAGCGTTTTCTCCAACCACTTCCACCCCCGAGTTTTGCGTTGCGCATTTTGCATCACATTCAATTGTCTTAAACCTAACACCGTTGACTATGCAAGCAGTGTAAGTGTAAGCAGTCATTTTCGCACAAATTGAAAGAGCATACAACTCCAGGTGGAATTCTGGAGAATTTTGTGTTTTCATCGAATGGACCTAACAAATATAGAGTAATAATGTTTGTTATATATGTATTACCTAGCAAGTGTAGAGTAATGAGTGTTATATATGTATTATACCTTATGGAGAAACCATCCTGGAAATTTGGTTTTAAGATCATCTTGGGGATGTGTATGTTTGAATTCACTACATTGATCACAAATATAAGAATGGAATGAAAAATACTAATTAACATATTATGAAAAGTTAAAGATAGAAACACTCACTTCAGGTACGCCCTGACTTCTGCGCAGTTTTCGATGACAAACCATTCCATCTTGCTTCTTTTAATGAATGATAGATGTTTGTTCTTTGTTGCGCCAACAGGACGACATTTGGACTCAAATACCCATAACTTTCTATTTTCAACAACGACATCATCGTTTCTATCTGGGCGATTGAACTTAGTCTGAACATCTTTAAGGTACATTGAACAAAATGTTAGAGCTTCTTCAAACACATAACATTCAGCTATACAACCTTTCGTCCTTGTCGGGTTTTTGACATAGTTCTTTAGTTTTTTCATGTACCTTTCAAATGGATACATCCCGAAATTTAATTTTAGAGGAAACCTGTGAAGACAATTGTGATTGTTTCGCTTTCGAATGAATCCTTCGTACCCTAAGGAAAACTCTGGGCCACGTTTGGATTCTTAGCGAATTTGTCAACTGTCAAAGTGATGTCCTTGTAGTAACAAAACACGGGGTTTCGAACTACGGATAGAAGAACGTTTCCTATGAAGACTATTATAGGAAACTCGTGTGTGCTCGAAATCGGAGTCGGAGATTGTAAGATAAAATGACATTGGTCAAGGTCCAGGACTTCTAGTAACTTAAATAACGCTACGTTCACAATGTAATAAGGAACACTTATATATAGGAAGTACCCGCGGCGTATCCACCATGCCCCTTTCTACATTGTTCCCGTTTCGTTATTCTCATCACTAAAGGTCTTAATACATAACAAAACTTGTTGTGGTTTCTGTGCACTGAATTCCATAATTATGTATGCATCCATAACTACGTAATTCCTTGCACAGTCCGCACAGTTCATTTCATAATGCGTAGGGGAAAAAATCAATCGAATAAACATGAAGTGACTTGACTAGACCACCAAAGGATCTTTTTAACTAGATCAACGAACAATCTTTTTAACTAGATCAACACATGATCTCCTTAACCAGACCGTCGTATGATCTCCTTAAATAGACGACTTAAGGGATCTTTTCAGCTATATCATCACATGATATTCCTAACCAGATTTTGAATCAATCTTTTTGTCACGGCCCCCGACCCGGTTTGACCCGTTTCAGGAGCCGCGGGACAGAAATCCCGTGGTATTTATTTAATTGAGTTAACAGCGGAAGATTTTAACAGGATCTTTTTCAAACTAAAATATTTCCCGATTATTTTATTTCACAATTCGGGATAAACCCCGGTATTTTACAATCATATGATTTCACGGAGAAATCTTTATTTTACCAAACATGTTTCTTTATTTTATATTGGGCCACTTCCTTAAGCTTGTAGTGCTTCACGACACTTTTCCTGGATCACAACAGATCACCTGAAACATGTTTGAAAAAGTTTTATCAGCGGGAAATACTGGTGAATCATTCTTTTTACTAAAACGACACGTTTGTTATAATTTACAGTATTAAGAGCGATTACAATGTTTCCATATATCAACCAACTACCCACGATATTTGTCACTCGACCATCCATTGATAACCTCATTGTCCAATGGTGTCTGTGACTATGGTCATATCACTCATTGGCTAACCCGTTGTCCAATAGTGACGGTTATCAAGTAATGTATACAAAACCCTACATATCGGCTGTAATTTGGAGATTACAAAGACTTAATCACTGTAATTATAACTTTGAAAATAAACATGCTTTTGAAAGTAATTTGGTAAAAAGAGAATGACTCACATTGCAGATTTTATATGAGCAGAGCTTAGCCTACTGATTAGCCTTGTTAACCTAATTTAAATAACAATGCACACAAACTAGGTTAGTAACTAATACAACATTTACGATAACTCACGAGATTAAACCTTCACAACGAATGACAAAGTGCGATACTTAAACATCCATCGAATTAACGACGACGAATGACAAAGCATAAACCCTAATGTGGGCGGCACTTAAACGTCCATTGGATAGTTTAATCAATCGGACATTGAATCGTAGCAGCGATCGAGTTATTACCCTGTATTGCGGCAGCACTTCGTGAATTGTGTGTGTTTTGGGACTGTTTCTACTATATCTCAGTGTACGTTTTGATTTTTAACGTCGAACGAACGCACAATTGCATGTACCAGACTCCCCTATTTATACATGAAAAACGGCGCCCTCGCGTGGCGCGAGGGGCCTTCGTGTGGTGCGAGGGACACCCTACTACCATAGGGTAGCTTCGTGTCCAGGTAGCTCAGGTGAGTTGGTCTCGCGTTAAAATCCATTATACACGTAAAACTGTTTGGATATTATCAACTAGAGTTTTACCCCCCCCCCCCCTACCTGAGTTTTTGGGGCCCTGATCCTGATTCCGAGTGTTCTGAAAATTTTAGGGTTTATGCAGAATCACTTGGGTGTCTTAATTAGGGTTTCCTATTGGACAATTAAAGTAATAAATAGGACTTTTGATGAGAGTTGTTACATTCTCCCCACCTTAATAAAAATCTCTTCCTCGAGATTCATTGGAATAAATGAGGATACTTTCGCTTCATCTCTGATTCCAGCTCCCAAGTGTATTCAGGTCCTCTCTTTGAATCCCACTTGACCTTGACAAGTACTAACCGTTTGTGTTTGAGAAATTTCACCTTTCTATCTTCTATCTGAAGAGGTTTCTCAACAAATTTTAACTTTTCGTTTACCTCTATATCTTGAAGAGGTACTACCAAAGATTCATCTGATAGGCATTTCTTGAGGTTGGATACATGAAATACATCATGTACTCCAGCTAACTCCTCTGGTAATTGTAATCGATAAGCAACTGGTCCTATACGTTGGATCACTAGGAATGGTCCTACGTATCTTGGACTTAACTTTCCTTTCTTACCAATCGAACTACTCCTTTCCAAGGAGAAACTTTTAATAATACTTTGTCTCCAACTTGAAACTCGAGTGGTTTGCGTCGATTGTCGGCATAACTTTTCTGGCGATCTCGAGCCGTCTTCAGTCTTTCCTTGATTTGTGTGATCCTGTCGGTAGTTTCTTGCACAATCTCCAGACCTGATAATTGACTTTCCCCTATTTCTGCCCAACAAACTGGAGTTCTGCACTTTTTTCCATACAGTGCCTCGAATGGGGCAGTTTCAATGCTGGCATGATAACTATTGTTAGAGGAGAATTCAATTAAGGGTAAATGGTCATCCCAATTTCAACCAAAATCGATTACACATGCTCGGAGCATGTCTTCAAGAGTTTGGATTGTCCTTTCACTTTGTCCGTCTGTCTGAGGATGATATGCAGTACTTAAATTTAGTCGGGTTCCCATTGCTTCTTGGAAACTTGTCCAGAAATGGGAAGTAAAATGACTATCCCTATCTGAAACAATGGAGAGTGGAACTCCATGTAAGGATACTACTTCATCTACATACAACTTTGCCAACCTTTCCATACTAAAGGTTTCTTTCATTGGTAGAAAATGAGCTGATTTGGTTAATCGATCCACAATTACCCAAATAGCATCATTACCTTTTCTGGTTTTGGGTAACTTAGTAACAAAATCCATTGTTATGAGTTCCCATTTCCATACAGGCATTTCTAATTGTTGTAGTAGACCTGAAGGTTTCTGGTGTTCTGCCTTAACTTGTGAACAAGTAAGACACTTAAAACATATCGAGCTATGTCCTTTTTCATTCCTATCCACCAAAAGTTATTTCTTAAATCTTGGTACATTTTATTGTTTCCAGGGTGCATGGTATACCTAGATTTATGAGCTTCTTCTAAAATCTTATTTCTTAATTCTCCCTGCTTAGGTACCCAAATTCTTCCTTTGTGGAATCTCCAAATTCCATCAGCTCCTTGTTCTAATTCTTTTGTTCGTCCTTTCATTCCTTCAACATCGTCCTTGATTGCTGTTTCTTGAACATTCTTTATTTGTTCCATTAAATCTAACTGTAGATTTAATCTAAGAGCACGAACCCGTCGTTGTTTCTCATGGTATTTACGACTTAAGGCATCTGCAACTACATTTGCCTTTCCTTCGTAATACTGAATATCACAGTCGTAATCACTTAGGATTTCCATCCATCTCCTTTGCCTCATGTTCAACTCTTTTTGCCCAAATATATATCTTAAACTTTTGTGATCCATATAGATTGTAAACTTACTTCCATACAGATAATGTCTCCAAATCTTAAGGGCAAAAATTATGGCTCCTAACTCTAAATCATGAGTTGTATAGTTTTCTTCGTGCTTTTTCAATTGCCTTGATGCATACGCAATTACCTTTTTGCGTTGCATAAGCACACATCCTAATCCTAGTTTTGAAGCACCACAGTAAACTTCAAAATCTTCGGTTCCTTCTGGCAAGGCTAGGATTGGGGCATTTGTTAACTTCTGCTTCAAGATTCTAAAGGCTTCTTCTTGTTTAGGTCCCCATTCAAACTTAACTGCTTTACAGGTTAGCTTAGTTAATGGTACAGCTATCTTGGAAAAATCCTTAATAAACCGTCTATAATATCCAGCTAAACCTATAAAACTTCTAATTTCCATTGCGGATTGTGGAACCTTCCATTTGGTAATTGCCTCTATCTTAGCAGGATCTACATAAATACCTTCATGATTTACCATGTGACCTAAAAATTGCACTTCCTTTAGCCAAAATTCACACTTCGAGAATTTGGCATAAAGCTTTTCTTTTCTTAACAAAGTTAAGAGTGCATGCAAGTGCCGACAGTGTTCGTCCTGACTTTTGGAATAAATAAGTATATCATCTATGAAGACAATTACAAATTTATCCAAATACGGTTTTCAGATTCTATTCATCATGTCCATGAATGCGGCAGGTGCATTCGTTAATCCGAAGGGCATGACTGTAAACTCGTAATGACTATACCTAGTTCTGAAAGCAGTTTTAGGTATGTCTTCTTCTTGTACCTTCAATTGATGGTATCCAGAGCGTAAGTCGATCTTAGAGAAGTATCTAGCTCCTTGAAGTTGATCGAAAAGATCATCAATCCTAGGTAATGGGTATCGATTCTTAATTGTAACCTTATTCAATTCTCTATAATCAATACACATTCTCATCGAACCATCCTTCTTCTTTACAAACAACACTGGTGCTCCCCAAGGGGATGAACTAGGTTGTATGAAACCTTTATTTAATAATTCATCTAATTGCTTTTTCAGTTCTAACATTTCTGTGGGTGCTAACAGATAAGGTGCCTTAGTTATCGGTGTAGTTCCTTGAATTAGATGAATTCTAAATTCTACTTCCCTATCGGGTGGTAATCCTGGTAACTCTTCTGGAAATACATCCGAGTATTCTGAGACTACAGGAATTTCCTTAAGTTCCTTACCCTTAGTGCTAATGATTACCGAAATCATATATACTATTCCTTGCTTTCGTTCATAACTAGCAACTTTCATTACTGATATGAACTTCATGGGTTTACGTGGTTTATCTCCTGTAATCATAATTACTTCCCCAGTAGGTGCCCGAATTTCTATAGAGTTTTTATCACAAAGGATTCTAGCATGGTTGACTACTAACCAATCCATTCCTAACACAACATCGAACCCAGCTAGATTCATTGGTAATAGGTTTGCATGAAATTTATGACCTAAAAGTTCTATATTTTCTTTTTGCAAAACCTTATCTATTTTAATAAAATTCCCATCTGTTGTTTCTACTGTAAAAATCTGCCTAAGGTTGGTTAAAGGTAAGTTAAGAGCTTGGCAGAATGAAGTATTTATGAAACTTTGGTTTACACCAGAGTCAAATAATACTTTTGCGTAAATGTTGTGAACTAGGAATGTACCAGCTATCACATCAGGAATTAGCTCGGCTTCCTGAGTAGTTAACTGGAAGGCTCGAACATTCTTCTTGGTAGCTCCGTCAGCTGGCTTGACTTTGTTGTCTGCTGGTTTAACCAATTTAGGACATTCTGGTTTAAAATGTCCCATTTCTCCACAGTTAAAACAGACCCTTGTTTTCTTTCTGCAGTCTTCTTCTTGATGTCCTATAACTTTGCAAAAGTTGCAGGTTACATTACATCTTCCATAATGTTTCTTTCTGCAATTCTTGCAGAACGGGGGAGTTGAAGATTGCCCTGTTACCCCTCTCTTGAAGTTGCTATTATTACCCGTACGAAATCCTTGGGTAATTTTCTGAGCCAGTTCTTTTTTCCTGTTTTCATCTCTTGTGCGTACCAGCTCGTCAGTTAGGGTGTTAGCTAATTCTACCGCATCGTCAATAGTACGAGGTCTCGCAGCTTTAACGATATTACGGATTTCGCTAATTAATCCCCAAATATAGCGAGAAATGAGTACCGGTTCTGGCGAAGCCAGTGTTGGTACCACTCTAGCATATTCAAAGAATGTCGAAGTATACCCTCGACAATCTACACCCATCATTCGATGATTTAGGAACTTATTTTCCATCTGATCTTTTTCATATTCGGGACAGAATTTTCTTTCTACAAGACTCTTAAATTCTTCCCAGTTCATGGCATAGGCCATATTTCTTCCTTTGGCTTGAAGTACCGTATTCCACCATTCTAGCGCCCCTTCTTTGAAAAGATTCGACGCGTACATGACCTGATCGTCCTTGGCACATTTACTTATTGTAATCACTGCCTCGGTTTTCTCTAACCAACGCAGTGCTGCAGTTACCCCTTCGTTACCTGCAAACTCAGCTGGTTTACAAGCAAGAAATTCTTTGTAAGTGCAACCAGGCATTGCAGCTTTCATTTTCTTAGGGTGCGGAGCTTGTCGTGGTTCATTATCGTGATTAGTATGATTACCGCCTCCATTTACGCTATTACTGAAGTTATCTTCAGAAGTACGTTTGCTAGGAATGATTTGTTGCGGTTCAACAGGTTTCTGTGCAGCAGCAAGTATTGCTGGAATAGCATTGGCTATTCCTTGAGCAACGATATTTTCTATATCTTGCCTAGTCATAAATTGATCTTCTGGATGTTGCTCAGAATGGTTAACCTCGTTTACTGGTTCATTATTAGCGTTTTCCATCTGATGATTAATATATATAATTTATTAGTATCGAATAAATAACAATCATACACAAAATAATCATACAATTTTCATAACACACATATAGCCAAAACTATCGATTTCTCGATTCCCATTTTTATATTTTATAATATGCTTCATTACACACCTTTATCTTACAAATTTTTATTTGTAGTTATTTTACAGACTGTTTTTATTACTATTTATTATACAACCACATTCTCACAACCCCACTATTTCTCGTCTGTTGGTACTTTAGTAACGACGTTGCCTCTCGTCGTATTTCCAGGAGATCTGTTCTCCTAATTCTCTGATCCTATTTCCTGCATCCACCAGTTCCTCGCCAAAGTGGCGGAGTTCAGCTAAATTTTCATTGCTCATTGGTGGGTTTGGTATAGGTTCTGGGTCGAACTGAGGGAGAAAAGTATATGGATTGTTGAGCATGTTTTGGAACTGCCAATCATTAGTCCACCACTCATCCATTCCTAGAGGTTGGGAGTGGATTATAGGTTCTGGGATTGCTGGTTCCAAGTTCATAGGAAGTTGATTTTCAACAGGATAAGAGTAGAAATTATTATTGACAGGCCTGACTATATCACAGCTCGCCAATGCGCGGTCTAATTCATCCTGAAATGGTAACTCCTCAACTTGTCTAGAGCTTTCCCCAATTTCCATCTCCGTCTGCCTAGAACCTTCCCCAAACTCCTTTTCCATCTGCCTAGAACCTTCCCCGACTTCAATCCCCTTTCCTTTATCTAAAGGATTTTCTATTTTAGGAACCTTCCTAGTTGTAGGTTTCCTCCTGCGCACACGCCTCCATCCCACAAATCTTCTCCTTTTCTTAGGCTTGGGTTTCTCCGGAGGTGGAGCGTTGAATTCCATAGGTTCTTCTAAATCAGGTATGTAACCAGAAAAATATCGGGAAACCTCTATTTTCACCGGATAGAGATTGAGATTTTGAAGGGCTTCAGATAAGTCACTCATGCTGTTTAGCATATATGCAAAATACACAAAAATTGCTAAGTTAAAATTTTATAACAAAATTTCATAGATAACCTTTAAATTTTATTTCATACCGTGTGACTAATTTAATACAAAGAACAACTGTCAATTAAAACATATTTATTATAACTTATTTATTTACGGGATAAGGTTTCTGGCTTGTAGGTGATAGGAGTGCTAAAACTTGAGTCAGAATATTTAAAGATTTGCATTTACTGCTACAGTGGCTAGCATATATAGATCTGCCCATTTTTCATCTAACTGGTCTTCCCATGGTGGGTTACTGCCTAGTTTCTTGGTTTCCTGGTTAACTTTCTTTTCTCGGGATTTCTTTATTTTCTCCTGACTTTTCCTAATAATCAAACTTCTTTTATTAGGAGAAAGTGGTTCCTCATATTGTTCCTTTCGAACAAATATTCCTTCTTCAGGAATTGTAGAGTAATTTGAGGATGATGATCCTTTTTCTTTTGGTGTAGTATCTAATTTATGATAGATAGCCGAAAGTCTTTGTTTACCCATACTGTAAATAAATATTCAATTAATAAAACATATAATCATAGAATAGCAATTAATAAAATTAAGTATTTTCTAGATACTTAATTGGCTTAAATCAGTGGCTCTGATTAATGTAGCTCTGATACCACCTTTTTCTGTCATGGCCCCCGACCCGGTTTGACCCGTTTCAGGAGCCGCGGGACAGAAATCCCGTGGTATTTATTTAATTGAGTTAACAGCGGAAGATTTTAACAGGATCTTTTTCAAACTAAAATATTTCCCGATTATTTTATTTCACAATTCGGGATAAACCCCGGTATTTTACAATCATATGATTTCACGGAGAAATCTTTATTTTACCAAACATGTTTCTTTATTTTATATTGAGCCACTTCCTTAAGCTTGTAGTGCTTCACGACACTTTTCCTGGATCACAACAGATCACCTGAAACATGTTTGAATCATTCTTTTTACTAAAACGACACGTTTGTTATAATTTACAGTATTAAGAGCGATTACAATGTTTCCATATATCAACCAACTACCCACGATATTTGTCACTCGACCATCCATTGATAACCTCATTGTCCAATGGTGTCTGTGACTATGGTCATATCACTCATTGGCTAACCCGTTGTCCAATAGTGACGGTTATCAAGTAATGTATACAAAACCCTACATACCGGCTGTAATTTGGAGATTACAAAGACTTAATCCCTGTAATTATAACTTTGAAAATAAACATGCTTTTGAAAGTAATTTGGTAAAAAGAGAATGACTCACATTGCAGATTTTATATGAGTAGAGCTTAGCCTACTGATTAGCCTTGTTAACCTAATTTAAATAACAATGCACACAAACTAGGTTAGTAACTAATACAGCATTTACGATAACTCACGAGATTAAACCTTCACAACGAATGACAAAGTGCGATACTTAAACATCCATCGAATTAACGACGACGAATGACAAAGCATAAACCCTAATGTGGGCAGCACTTAAACGTCCATTGGATAGTTTAATCAATCGGACATTGAATCGTAGCAGCGATCGAGTTATTACCCTGTATTGCGGCAGCACTTCGTGAATTGTGTGTGTTTTGGGACTGTTTCTACTATATCTCAGTGCACGTTTTCAGTTTTAACGTCGAACGAACGCACAATTGCATGTACCAGACTCCCCTATTTATACATGAAAAACGGCGCCCTCGCGTGGCGCGAGGGGCCTTCGCGTGGCGCGAGGGACACCCTACTACCATAGGGTAGCTTCGTGTCCAGGTAGCTCAGGTGAGTTGGTCTCGCATTAAAATTCATTATACACGTTAAACTGTTTGGATATTATCAACTAGGGTTTTACCCCCCCTGAGTTTTAGGGGCCCTGATCCTGATTCCGAGTGTTCTGAAAATTTTAGGGTTTATGCAGAATCACTTGGGTGTCTTAATTAGGGTTTCCTATTGGACAATTAAAGTAATAAATAGGACTTTTGATGAGAGTTGTTACACTTTTTAACTAGACAACTCAAGGGGTCCAATTATAGAATAGTACTTCATAATCCAAGGGTCTTAACTATTAGGTAGAAGCCCATTAAGGATTTAAGGTAGTACCTTTGGATATCCTACTATGAATCCCCCATATGGAGATATGGAAGATTCTATGAGGATTTGGATATTGAATATTCGGATTACACAAAAACACAAGACATAAAGAAATCACATAAGCACATAATCACATAATTGCATCAGTTTCGTAAAATAAACTTGAAACAACAAACTTTATTTATATAACAGCTGAATTGTTCCAAACGTCAAAGGGTAACAAACAAAGAAATACAAAAGACTAATTGTTCACTGCTGCATTGTCGTTCGCGTTTGCCTCGTTTATGTTAAACACTCGTCCACGCGCTGGATTTACGTTAACAAGTCTTGGGCAATTGTTTCAGTAGTGAGTAAGGTCACCACAGTTATAACACGACCCAGGTGGAAACTGTGCTTGCGGAGCAGCAGGATTTGCAGCAGCTTGATTTGCATAACGGCAGGTATTGACCAAATGTCCCAATCGCCCACAGTGGGTACATTTGTAACACTGTACTTGCTCCAGATGATGACGGTTGCATTTGTTGCACAAAGGTGCGGTACCAACATAGTTTTTCCTTGTACGAGGTTGTGCTGGCTGGTTTAGTGCAACCTAATTATTCTGAGCAGTTATTGCGCAGTTTTGGGAAACCTTGCGCTTCTTCTTCTTGGATGTCTCGGCATGTTTATCCTTTGGTTCTTCTTGTGCAGACTTGTCAGATGGTTTCGGGTCGCCCTTTCGAAAAAGCTTACCTTTCCTGATCTAGGATTCAGTCAGGGTAGCAGACAATTCAATGGCCTGTCTGACGGTAGTAGGGTTGCTACCAGTAACGATATCCTGAACTGGGTCAGGGAGACCATCAATGTACTTCTCGATCGCCTTTTCCAAAGGCGTAACCATGGCAGGACATAATAGGCTCAGTTCCTCATAACGGTCAGTGTAGGCTCGATGTTCGCCACTGTCTTGCTTTAGATCGTCGAATTCCCTTTCCAATGCTCTAAGCTCATGACGAAGACAGAACTCCTTCATCATTAGAGCACGAAGCTCTTCCCAAGTTTGAGCTAGTGCCACATCGGCACCCCTATCACGCATCACATCGTTCCACCATGTAAGAGCACGCTTCTCGAATGCACTGGATGCAAACTCAACCTTACGCTCATTCGGACATTGCACATGTCTGAATGTGCTCTCCAAACTTTCGAACCATTGCAGGAGCGCGGTTGCTCCTTGAGACCCAGAAAACTTCAAAGGTTTAGCAGAATTGAAGGTCTTGAAACTACACTGAGCATTGTTGTTGTTATTGTTGTTGTATAACTGATGGATCTGGGTTACTATGCCCGGAAGCACAGCAGCCATTTGCTGAGAGACAAGGGTTGCGACTTCTTCGTTGGTTAGAGGTTGTGCATCTCGTTGAGGAGGCATTGTCTAAAAAGAACAAGGAAACATGAGAAATGAGTGAGGTTGACAATTAGAAAAACAAATGGGGTAATGAAAGCATCGACAAAACACAAGGAAGGCGGTCATTAGTTCGTTACCTTGAACAAAACAAATGACGCGCAGTGACTAATTAAAGTAAATGGGTCAATATAATGTATCGCAAAGACCTGCTTTAGCCTATAAGTCGACACTCATCCCAAGAATTCCCAGGTAAGAGTGACTGGCCGAATTATGTGGATTTGTACGAACACTCTAGCCTTAGACAGAAAACTCAGGATACAGGCATCCACCCTTCCAGATTGCATGTGTTCACATTATAAGACCCAAACTCTGACAAGATTTAGAAAACTTTGAGGGTTCAAAACCTTATAATAAATCATCCTAGAACAGATGATTGGTTTTCAAAACGGATTCGAAGTTTGTGTTCTTATTTTGGTTGTCACCTAAAGATAGGCGACGGTATTGTTTTAAGGCTAAACACAAGATAACTTGTGGTAGGGTCCTAGGAAGGTTATAGTCTAGGTCAAAGCATTACTAATAACCTAATTCACTATAACCATTGGTTCTGATGCCAACTTTTATGTCACACCCCGACCACGTAAAACAACAAATCGTGGCTGAAACGTCGGGGAGTGTCGTAACAGAATCATTGTTTCACAACCATGGATTAAATAGTTATGTTTTATTCAATTATTGAACTCGTTGTTTTATTACAAATCAGATAAATACAAATATTGTCTTTCAAATTTTAAAGTCGCTAAGGCACGAGTCCATCCTATGTATAACATGCATCAATAATCATCACATAGCAGCACCTGAAACATATCTAAAAATAGGTACGTCAGCATAAAAATGCATGTGAGATACATAGGTTTTATTAAAATAGGATTTATGACTTGTAAGTTTTAAAAGAATGTTTAACAAAAAGTAGTCATGAGGTTAAAAATGTTTCCTTTATACATCATGCGAAAATTGATAAGAAATCAGATGATATAAAAGAATTAATGCATAGATAAATAAATAACCAAGTAAAATGAGTTTGTATAAAATATGTTGTTTGTAAAACAATGTTTTGATAAAAAGGTTTATAGTATATATAAAAATATACCTTGGTTTTAAGAAAGTCGGATACGTAATATATTAAAATATATTTTAGTTCCAAAATAGTTAAACAGATAGTATATCAAATATACTTTAGTTGTTAAAATAATAGTTTTCGGTAGTATATCATAAGTATACTTTGGTTTTGCAAATAACATATCAAACTATGCTTTGGTTTTGTAAATAACATATCGACTATGTTTTGATTTTGAAAATAGCATATCAACTATGTTTTAGTAAATAACAAAATATATGTCGGTTTTGTACATAGTATATCAAATTATACTTTGGTAAACAATATCACATATGGGAGCATATCAAACTATACTTTGGAAGTATATCAAAATATACAAAAGAAAATGTCATTTAGTATTCATTCAAAACTTAGTGTATCAAACTACACCTTAGAGACTATAGAAATACCACAAAGGCAATTTCTATTTGGATAAAATTTGGTTTCTGACATTCCATACAACAGGAATGGGGTGTCTAGTCCTATAGCGTTGTATCGTACTACCAATCGGTTTGGTGAATGTATAAAATAAGCACAACCCAACAATTAATTTTATAATCTTTGAAAAATTAGTGTTTAAACCAGAGATAATCATTCAGTTTGACAAAAGATATGTACTAGCATGTATAATCAATTTATACTTTGAAATCATGAAAATAACAATTAAGCACACATGTTTCACCCCAAAACATTTGAAAACAGTAAAAGAGGGGACTATGTACTCACTTGAGAATGCTTAGAAGTCCTTGAATAACAACCAAGCAAAGCTAGAGGATCACGGAATCAAACGGCACCTAATATATGTAACTACGTTAATAAACCGGACCTAAATCGGAAGACCAGATAGGATGAGGTTTCGTAAACCAAATGAGCATTAGAACTCATATGATATGGTTTAGCAAAGCCTACATACTAAATTGAAACCTAACCTAAGTGCTTACGACCCATTATGACTCGTTTAGGTAGCTTACGCTACTTTAACATGTCGTTCGCGTAAAACACGTTTAGACCGCCTAACTAGTCCTATGACAAGTATTATATGCCTTAACATATCTAATAATGTTGCCTAATCAGTTTAGATGTCAAACTTTAGGTTACATATGCTTAAAATGAATTTATGCGCAAAAAGGGAATTTTGGTCATTTTCCTAAGGCATATAAACTACCTATCATACAACTAACTAAACGAAGTGACCATAAGGTATAACCTCGGAAGGTTATTCCCTATATACCTATGGTCACAAAATATGTTTGGTCGGATCCTAATGATCGACCAAACGGGTCGGGTTCGAAAGTCTAAGCGGTTGTTTAGACCGCTTATCTTACGACCATATATAAGCACTACACCTAAAGTGACGAGTTAAACATGTTAAAACATGTTTAACGAAGTTAGAAAATAAGTTTGATATCAAAACAAAGGGTTTTAATACCCAAGAATAGTTTGGCTGCAAAATACGCATAAACGCATATTTTGATCGAAACTATGACTCGTCACTACGCCTAATTAACGTGGTAATCAGTAGGTATAGTCACAAGAGACTATAACCATCGTGATTACGCTCATGTTACGAAGTTCAAACGAACTTCGTGTTGACCATTAACCGGTCAAAGGAGAAAGTCAAACTCTGTTTGACTTTCGTGCTTAAAAACGCAAAAAAAAAACACGAAAGAATACTTACAAAAGGTCCAAGCTAGAAGATTTGATCTAAAAATTCTCAGGTATGAAGTTTCGAACCTCAACCTAGAGAAAATTTAGATCAATGTGTGAATTGAAATGAAGTTGGGGTGGGTTTATATAGAATTTCCAAGACCGTTAGGATCGTTCCTCGAAAAACAAGCTTCAATCTGGACCGTACATGTAATACCCACTTATTTGGTAATCTATGGGTGCCCAAAACAAGCCCATAGATTGATTAAAACCATGTCCAAATGCCAAAAACCAGCTGCTGAATGAAAGAAACTAGTTTTTCTGAACTTGGGGTCTCTCGCGCCCCGTGTAAACTCAGCAAGAGTCTTACACACCCCGCCAGAGAAGAGTTTAACAGAAATGTCAGTTTTGGTCCCTGCAGTTGTAAATCTTGGTTTTCGATGCATTTTCGACACATTTAAGCCCCGTTAACCTCATTTCAAGGCTCTAAAATGAAGTTAAAGTATAGGGAACATGAAACATGCTCAAAAATATCTCGGATGTTGGTTCGTTTGGCCGTACGGTTGCGTTGTTCGGTTAATTACGACGAAACACGAACGGACGCGAAAAACGATCCAAATTGCGCGACGAATGGAATTTTATCATGCCAATCACTAAAATAAAATAATTTAATGATTTCATAAATTTTTGGATGTCCGGATATATTCAGAACGTAAGATAAGCGCGAAAATGCAAACTTATGCATTTTTTGACGCTTTTAGTCCCTGTTGATCAAATAAGTTTATTTTTGCGCACCAAACACCTCAAAGCCTATTTCTAAGCTATGTAAAGGATATTTAGGGCATGTTTAACTTATGATCATGTTCTGGAATGTTCTTTACAGTACGAATCGGCATACTTTCGCAGTTTGTCAAAATTAGTCCCTGTATGCGAATAAACTTGATTTCGACACACCAAACCTCCCAAAACTTATTTCTAAGTTATGTAAAGGTTATTTAAGGTATGTTAAGCCCATGTCACTGTTCTGGAGTGTTTTTCACGTTAAACGGATTATGTTTACGCATCAGTTCGCGTATAACTTTCCAGAGAGCGATTTAGAGCTCGAAATCGAACGAGAAATGATATGTGTAAATGATTCACATATTTATACAAATCCCAGGTATGAAATACGATATTTCATTGGTTTGGTATTCGTATGATGGTTGTAGTGACACAGGTGTCATAGTCTCCCCTACTTTAGGAAATTTCGTCCCGAAATTTAATTTTAGAGGAAACCTGTGAAGACAACTGTGATTGTTTCGCTTTCGAATGAATCCTTCGTACCCTAAGTAAAATTCTGGGCCACTTTTGGATTCTTAGCGAATTTGTCAACTGTCAAAGTGATGTCCTTGTAGTAACAAAACATGGGGTTTCGAACTACGGATAGAAGAACGTTTCGTATGAAGACTATTATAGGAAACTCGTGTGTGCTCGAAATCGGAGTCGGAGATTGTAAGATAAAATGACATTGGTCAAGGTCCAGGACTTCTAGAAACTTAAATAACGCTACATTCGCAATGTAATAAGGAACACTTATATATAGGAAGTACCAGCGGCATATCCACCATGCTCCTTTCTACATTGTTCCCGTGTCGTTATTCTCATCACTAAAGGTCTTAACACATAACAAAACTTGCTATGGTTTCTGTGCACTGAATTCCATAATTATGTATGCATCCATAATTACGTAATTCCTTGCAAAGTCCGCATAGTTGATTTCATAATGCGTAGGGGAAAAAATCAATCGAATAAACATGAAGTGAATTGACTAGACCACTAAAGGATCTTTTTAACTAGATCAACGAACAATATTTTTAACTAGATCAACACATGATCTCCTTAACCAGACCATCGTATGATCTCCTTAAATTGACCATAAAATTTCACAGCGTTTTCTCCAACCACTTCCACCCCCGAGTTTTGCGTTGCGCATTTTGCATCACATTCAATTGTCTTAAACCTAACACCGTTGACTATGCAAGCAGTGTAAGTGTAAGCAGTCATTTTCGCACAAATTGAAAGAGCATACAACTCCAGGTGGAATTCTGGAGAATTTTGTGTTTTCATCGAATGGACCTAACAAATATAGAGTAATAATGTTTGTTATATATGTATTACCTAGCAAGTGTAGAGTAATGAGTGTTATATATGTATTATACCTTATGGAGAAACCATCCTGGAAATTTGGTTTTAAGATCATCTTGGGGATGTGTATGTTTGAATTCACTACATTGATCACAAATATAAGAATGGAATGAAAAATACTAATTAACAGATTATGAAAAGTTAAAGAGAGAAACACTCACTTCAGGTACGCCCTGACTTCTGCGCAGTTTTCGATGACAAACCATTCCATCTTGCTTCTTTTGATGAATGATAGATGTTTGTTCTTTGTTGCGCCAACAGGACGACATTTGGACTCAAATACCCATAACTTTCTATTTTCAACAACGACATCATCGTTTCTATCTGGGCGATTGAACTTAGTCTGAACATCTTTAAGGTACATTGAACAAAATGTTAGAGCTTCTTCAAACACATAACATTCAGCTATACAACCTTTCGGCCTTGTCGGGTTTTTGACATAGTTCTTTAGTTTTTTCATGTACCTTTCAAATGGATACATCCATCTAAAAGCTACAGGACCTCCCGCAATCGCTTCATCAGGTAAATGCACAAGTAAATGAACCATAATGTCAAAAAATGCAGGTGGATAGATCATCTCTAACTTGCATAAGATGGTAACAATGTCATCCTTCGCTTTCTTCATATCATCCACCAATAGTGTTCTAGAGCAAAGTTGCTTAAAGAACATACAAAGGTCTACTATTGGTGTAGATGTATCTTTGGTCAACAGCCCTCTAACCCCAATCGGTATCAAACGTTGCATGAGGATATGACAGTCATCAGATTTCAACCCGGTAATGTTAGCATTGTTATTTGTCACCCTCTTACTGATATTAAATCCAAATCCATCTAGTAGTTTAACATTTTTTATAAACTGACAAAAAAGTTTTCTATCATCGGACTTGAATGAGTACTTTGGGTGGGGACTTAAGAACTTGCCACCCGATTGTTTCAGCCATTGTGTCGGCCGAATGTTAAGTTTTTCCAAGTCGGACCGCGCATTTGGCGTGTCTTTGCTCTTATCGTTCATTAGAAGAGTACCGAGCAAGTTGTCGCACACATTTTTCTCTATATGCATTACATCTAAGTTATGTTTCAGCTGCAGAGAAGACCAATACTCAAGGTTAAAAAATATGCTTCGTTTGGACCAGTTCAACTCGAAATCTGACCGGGTTATCCTCCCACCTCCAAAAGCTGGATGCTTGACTGGTAGACGATTAATTAAACGACCGAGTTGAGCTTCTATGTCAGCTGGGCTAAACTGTCTCAGAGGGTCTCGTGTCTCGGGTCTCCAGTTAAAGTCGAGACTTGTTCTCCAAGGATGGTTGGCATCTAAGAACCGACGATGACCAACATAAGCACATTTACCAGTTACACGTGTTGAAGGAGTGTCTTGGTTACAAGTTGGGCATGCCATGTAGCCTTGTCCGCTCCAACCTGATAGACTACTACGGGCTGGAAAGTCATTTATGGTCCATAACAACGCCGCCTTCATTGTGAAGTATGTGTTTGTTGCTGCGTCTTTAGTACGTATACCTGAATGCCACAATTGCTTAAGCTCATCCACTAACAGTCTAAGGAAAATGTCAATGTCTTTCCCAGGTGATTTAGGGCCAGGAATCAACAAGGTCAACATGAATGTGGACTCTCGCATGCATAGCCAGGGAGGCAGATTGTATGTGGTGAGTATAACCGGCCACGTGCTATGAGTTGAGGATCCACTATCGTTATTAAAAGGATTAAAACCGTCAGCTGCAAGCCCTAAGCGAACATTTTGTGGTTCCATCGCGAAGTTTGGGTACTTTTTATCAAAGTCTTGCCATGAAGATCCATCAACTGGATGACGCATAGTCCCATCTTCCGATCGTCCGGTACTATGCCATATCATATCTTTTGTTGTGTGCCTTGAACAATACAAACGTCGTAGTCTAGGCGTCAAAGGAAAGTATCGTAACACCTTACGAGCCACCTTCGTGCCTTTTGTGTCTTTATCAACCCATCGACTCTCATTACAAACGGGACAATTTTGTAAGGACTCATTTTCTTTCCAAAAGAGAGCACAATCATTTGTGCACACATCTATCATCTCATATGCCAAACCAATCTTCTTAAATGTCTTTTTAGCTACATAATACGAAAGGGAATCTTGTTGCCTTCTGGCATTGACTCTCGCAACAACGAGAGGATATGATCTACTGCTTCATTAGTCAAATGGTGCATATCCTTTATATTCATAAGCTTTGCTAAAAATTCAAGAGAAGAAAACTTGGTAGAACCAGGATATAATTATGTTTCAACTTCCTTTACCAGGTTTTCAAAATCATCACCAACACCGCTACTATCTCCATTCGAGTTCTCTTGGTTAAGGTATGTATCTTCTTCCATACACTCCCCCCTAACGTCTTCAATAGCGTTTCCCATACCGTCTTGTGGCGCAACATCGCTTACTTCTGCAATTGGAGCCGTTTCCCCGTGATAGGTCCACTTCATGTATTCCTTCCAAAAACTGTTAATACACAAATGGTATTTCATTTCTGCCATTTTTATTAAGCCGGAATTTTTACATAGGGTACACGGACATCTAACTTCATCGTGGTTTTTTATCACTCTTTCACACATCTCGATAAAAGACTTGAGTCCTTGCTTGTAGTGAGGTGAATGACGTGGGGAATCAATCCAACTTTTATCGATAGGCATTATGCAACTGAAAGAAAATCTAATTTAGGATTAATAAGACAAGGGTAGGCTGTTAAACCAACTTTTTGAACACTTTATCTCATATGTGAATGTGTATTACATGATTGTTTGTTTAAGAAAAAATCGGCAGCATTTCCTCTTAGCTCCCAAGTATATATGTAATGATATATATACCCGAGGAGCAAAGAGAAAATGATAACCGAATCCTTCTTAAACAAACAATCATGTAATACACATTCACATCCTAAATCAGATAAAGTTTTCAAAAAGCAGTCCCAAGATAAACGGGGACAACACGAAATTAATTTCTAAATCAATTTCGGGTGGGTATTTCTAAGCTCGTTATGTTTAAAATGATTAATTCAAACACGGGCACAGTTTTTTAAGCTTGTTATGTTCTTAATGATTGTTTTAAATTTTGGGCGGTACGTTATGTTTTAAATCATGATTTCAATTTCGATTGGGTATTTTTTAGCTCGTTACGTTTGAAATGATAAATTCAATATCAGACACGACTTTTTAAACTTGTAATGTTCTTCATGATGGTTTAAATTTCGGGTGGGTATTTTCTTAGCTCCTTTTGTTTTAAATGATTATTTCAATTTTGGCGGGTATTTTCTATGTTCGTTATGTTTTAAATGATGATTTTAATTTAAGGGGGGTATTTCCAAACTAATATATATTTGTCAAAGTTAAATATAAATGTTTTCAAACCTAAACACAAACATACTAATTATCAAACTTAAACTTCTTTTTTCAAACCTACACATAAACAACATTCAAATTATCATCTTAAATATATTTTTTTTTCAAACCTAAACATAAACATAGAAATTATCAACTTAAACATTTTTTTTTTCAAACATGACCATAAACATAGAAATCATGAAACTTAAACATAATTTATGCACATTAACACATACTTTATACATACTTACCTACACAAATTTACATACTTTATACACACATATTAACATACTACCAACACACATACATACTTATAAAACACATGTACATACTTACACATACATACTTACAAACACACATTTTGATCAAAACCACAAAATTTATATATACTTACATACACATTTGCATACTTTATACAAACATACATACTAATATACACATTTTTCACAAATTGCAAACATTTACATGCACAATTGTTCATTATTTACATACACCTACATACTAACATACATACATTCATAGACTTACATACACATATACATGCTTACATACACAAATACATAGATTTTCATATACACATTTTCACCAAATACACCTACATTATACATTTGACATACTAACATACACCTACATACATACATTCATAGACTTACATACACATATACATGCTTGCATACACCTACATACACAAATACATAGATTTCCATATACACAATTTCACCAAATACACCTACATTATACATTTGACATATTAACATACATCCTTAAATACACATTTACATACCTAAACAAAAAATTATACAATTTCTAAACTTTGAAAAAAAATACATATAAAACTAACCGTATTTTCAAGTTTCCAAGAGATGTAGACCGCATAGACGAGGTGGTGACCAGAGAAGTGATGGTGGTGATCGGAGAAGTGATGGTGATGATCCGATGTCACTACCATAAACACAAAAACACACAAAAATATACAAAAATTAAAGCCTATCACATGTATATAACAAAATAAAGAAGAAATGTAACAAAAACAAAGCTTTACTTACACGATTTGGGCAAATTTCGAGTGTTACCGGCGGTCTCGGAAGTTTTTTTGGGGGGAAAGTGAAGAAAGAGGGAAAAAATGGCGCTGATAAGGGTCTCACACTCGTTTAACCATTAGCGGCGACGACTTGTCGCCGGTATTGCTCCTTGACGCCGCTAAAGGGTTTAATGAGGGTTGACCAGAGATAAGGTTTGTGTGGCTAGGGTTTAAAGTTCTGGCACATACATTTAGCGGAGACACAGGTCGCCGCTATTGCCCATGCTATTGTCGCCGCTAATGTCCTTTAAATCCCCAACCGTTAGATCAGGATTTTGATCAACGGCTGGGGTTTGGTCTCAGGCTCCGTAACGCGGATCGACCAATAGCGGCGACATTAGGCCTGTCGCCGCTAATGGTGTCGCCGGTATTGATATATACTTCTTGTAGTGTTTTCTATATTTTTATAGAAGTTTCGTCGTTCAAAAAAAAATTATTACATCATATAGATACAGAATTTAAATATCACATTAGAAAAAAATTGAAATGAATTAATATTTCAAATTGAAGATATGGCAACCAAAGCATGCTCAATGTTTGCCTTTAATTTTCCATTTTAAATTCAATAAATTGATAACAATAAATATTATTTGGAAAACAATATAATAAAATTCACGAGCATGGATGACATGACTCGAAATAAAATAAAATAACAAACATGTAAAATGGTAAGTATAAATTTAAAATCAATAAAAAATATAACATAATTTGTCAAATAATATTTTTTGATTTCATCCGATCATAATTAAGAGATATTTTTTTTTGTTAACGTTTTACATTTTAAGGGACTTTTATGATATAAGAGTAGAAGGTATGTTGTTTTTTAGGTATAAAAATGGTTAGAGGAATTTTATAAGACAAAAAAATATATTAGTTTTCTTATGTTCAAAAAAAAGTAAAGAGACTTTTATGAAACAAAAAGAGTATTTTGGTTATTTAAGTAAAAAAAAAAGTGAAAGGACTTTTATTTAGGTTTTTTTTTTATGAAATTTGCTCTTAAAGGAAAGCAACAAAAAAGTTTGATGAAATTTTGCTATTAAAAATAACTAACCTGCATTGATATAAATCATACTAAACAAACAAAAGTTGCAGCATTTTCATACTTAAAAAAACCATAATTTATGACTTTAACTTTTATTTTCCCATTTTGTAACTATTTATTACATCATATCTAGAAAATATTTAATTCACTTATTTATTAGATCATAAAAGATTTCGTCCATTTATTATATCTTTTTTTTTTTTTTTGGAATGCATTTATTACATCATATAGAAACAGATTTTAAAATATAGTTTTGGTAAATATAATATTAAAATTTTAAACTCCAACCTATTAATAATTAATTACATTTTTCCAACATTTCGGCCCCTCAGTTCAACGTGGTGGGGGAATGCCGGTGTGCTAGGAAACTACATATAACGCATTACGCGGGTAATTCGTTATTTTCTTCTATAAGTTCACTTTTAGTAACCCTATAAACAACACATACTTTGTTTATCAAGAAGCTCTAATTTTTATATCCCAATTTGTTTCTTACTATCATTATCTTCATAAACTCTAAAAATTAACTGATCCGAAAGTTTTCGAGTTACCTACCCTTTGATCTTATAATCACCAAGCTCCTAACAAATCTTCAAAGTGGTTTTTTAAACTTTTTTAAAGAGAGTTTTCAACATTTCATCTGGATCAAGTTCTTAATCAGAACCCTAAAAACCTACACAATACACTGTGTAAGACAAAAAAGATTAACACCCCTTTGTTTTCATTCAGTTTTTTGAGTCGATCGTCAATCTTTCAAGATTTCGACATCACTTCGAGAAGGAATCTGGTCCAAACGGAATTGAAATATACCTCGTTTAATGATGGACAATACTTATCATCAGAATCTTGGATATGTGAGTTATTATCTTCCTTAAACTTTTACTTTGTGATCCTTGTCAGAATCTCTTGAAAATTCTCATCGCCAGTGGACCCTTTTAGGAGCTTTCTGGTGATTGAATTTTTAAGACATATCTGTCAACGTATCCTGCAGTTGACCAGCTATATGAAAGTTAATTCTTTGTGTCAAATATACAATTGATTTCATATGGTTTTAGCTGAACGATGGTATTTTGTTGGGTTGAAACACATAAATGCATCATTTTATTCGAAAAGAGAACAACTCACTTGACTCCTTCTACCTTAATTAATTAGCAGGATTACGAGGCCTCGGGTAGTTCAAGATTACCAGTAAACTTGAAGAAACTGGTATTTTTGAATGAAGTAGCTTCGCCAGTGTTTACAAAACAAAAGATCATTGGAAAAGCCGGTGGTGATGATGGAAAACACTCCATTAAATTGATCTTAGTTGACGCGAATACACACGAAAGAATCACCTCTGGGCCAGAAGCCTCTGCAAAGGTGAGGATGGTGCTTCTCCGTGGAGATTGTGGTGGCTCCTCCACAAGAGAGTTCGAAAAAAATGTTGTCGTCGACTGGAAAAAGAAGAAAAACATTCTCCTAGGTGATCTCTATGTGGATCTCCAAAGTGGGTGTGGGACGGTGGGTGAAATTAGAATCAAGCATGATAAAAATTCGCTTAAGAATGTTAGATTTCGATTAGGTGCAATGGTAGTCAATTCGTCCTATGAGATTGAAGAAGCTATGACGAATCCGTTTGAAGTTAAGGATCACCGCAATTTACCTAAGCACTTAAAACCATTGTCACTAGAAGATAGAGTGGGCAAGATGATGAACATATCGAATAAGGGCACCAGCAAGATTCGTGCACGTCTAGAGAGCAATAACATTCGAACGGTGAGGGATTTTCTCGACATGCACTCTTCAAACCCTCAGGAACTCCAGGAGGTATTTAGTGTTGTTATTCCTCTCAAAACAATTCATTAATGGTGTATATGTGACATTTGATAAAATAGATATATTTGAATTGTAGATATGTGGTATCAAAGGCAAAAAGTGGGAGAGAACGGTGCGTCATGCAAAAACAACCCTCATAGGAAACGTGGTATGTCTCACTTAGCAACTGATATAATTTTAACAAATGTAACAAAACATATGTTTTGTAGGGCATTAACTTCTCCTCTCAAAATTCAAACACTTTGACATCCGATGATTATGATGGTGGCATTGTGTTTGATGACAGCTATTATAAACCAAAACCTTGTGAAGAAGATCATTCTAGTATACCTATGATAGAAGACTTGAATTTTTCTATCCAGGATGTTGAAGTATGTGAAGCGTATTTTAATGGGTTAGAGGCATGTCAAGCTAATGAAGAAGGTGGAATGAATACTGGTGCATGGGCTTTGGATGAAAATAGACAGGAAGGGAACATAGTAAACGCTAAAAAGAGATGGACGAAACTGCGTCATTTCTCATACTCAATTGTGACTTTCACTAAGAAGCTAAGGTTGGGGTAGGTGTGGGTGTGGGTGTGGGTGATGTAAATGAGGTGAACACCTTCACGAGCTACTCTGGTAAAAGCATGAATCAAACCGAGATTGAGCCCTAACTTCATAGAAGGGTTTGACTAGGCTCTCGAATTAAACATTCCTCTTATCTATGTAAATATAATACTATTGCTATATACATAGCTAGATAAAAATAACTAACTAGTATATATATATGATATCTCTTGTTTTTTTTTCTTTTTAATTATTACTATATGTAAAAATAAATTATTAGAGATGTATAACATCTTGCGCTTGTCATCTTGTTTAAAGTTATAATTATCATATTGACATATTGTTTAGAGATAGGATTATGATCAAATACAAAGGCTCTTAATTGTAAGAAGGATACAAAGGCTTTTAAAAAAACCCACTACAAAAAAAAAAAAAAAAAAAAAAAAAACCTAAACACACACCACCACCCAAAAACCTAAACCCCCCAACCCCCTTTCGAAAAAAAAAAATCGAAGGCGAGGGGGAGGGTGGGGGTTTAGTTTTTTTTTTTTTTTTTTTTAGGGGGGGGGGGGTTAGGTTTTTGGGTGGTGGTGGGGGGTTTAGGTTTTTGGATGGTGGTGGTGTGGGGATGTGTGTTTAGGTTTTGGGTGGTGGTGTAGTGGGTTTAGGTTTTAGGTTATTGGACACTTATCACTCTATAAATCCTTCTTACACTTCTTACAATTAGGAGTTTTGTAGAATGACTTAACTCTTTAGAGATATATCATCATAGTTATCTTCCCCCTTGTTTTTGTGTGTTTATTTTACACTCTAGAGTTTGTTACTTTTATATGTATCTTCTTTTATCTCTACATATGAAGAAATACAATCATAAGTTATTCAATATACTAACATCGTTTAAGACCAAATGTCTATTGGATTTCGATAGCTTTCATGGTATCAACATGCCAAACTAAAACCTAATTGTTTTCTGCTTTTTTCCCTATGTATTCTAACGATCATCCACTATAATGGTGTAAATGGAAGTAAACTTCACGGAGGGATTCGACCGGACAACAACAACTACAACAAATTTTAAACATCGCCAACATTACAAGACTTGTTTATGTAAAATTAGATAATAAATATCTCTCAAAGAAGCATCAAATAATGACTATATGACAATGATAATTTTGAAATATGTCAGATATGCCGTTAGATAAGCTTAACCTAACGGATGGAAATACTTTGATGAGTATCTGACGACGTGTACCATTGCCACACTAGATCTGACCCTTGCTCGCTTGACGTTAGGCACAATATCGGTTGGTGCCTAACTATGAAAAATCATCGAAGAAACATACTTTTAACAAGCTTTTGCGAAAAAAAAAATTAAATAATAATAATAATTTGGAACCTGAATTCAAATGATCAAACGAAGTAACGTCCCTCTAGTCTCCTATTGTGACTAAGTGAAGAAATTGGTAGATCAACGACACGCTATTAAAACTTAATTAGTATGAGGAGAAACCCTCGTTTTTTCAAATTCCTCAAGGTTTGAATTCAGTCTACAACCAAGTGGCGAGGATTGAAATCCCATTCTGGGTATTTAAAAAGTGTGTAATTAGGGAGTATATGTGTCGCCTAACTAAAAACACATTAGTAGTCAATTCGGTATGTTTTGACTGCTTCACAAACTGCGAATATTCTCATCAAGATTAGAGGGTTTATCTATGACTCGGTTTGCTACTCTTCATACTGAACATTACTACATACGTCCAGCTTATGGATTTACATATTAGATATCTAAACCATTGAGTACTTATCAACTTATTTAGATATATATTAGCATGGTACCTGTCATATATTTAGAGATATACTGGAGAATGGTTATCTTCCCCTATGGTTATTATTAACTCTGGACTTTAGTAGATGACCTTCTGATGCATTGGCAGCCTCAAGACCTTCCAATATGGAGGTCATGGATTCAAGTCTCGCCTAGAGAAAAATATCTCTAGGTCAAGTTAGGGCAGTTTGCCTTCGGGTGGTGGGTTTCCTTTTGAATGGTAGCGGGACTGGTCACCAACGTCGTCTGCGTTTTGCAGAGGGCAGTGACCTTTAAATGATGTAATTGCCAGCAGTTAGCAAAACTGATGTAATTGATGAAAGCAGCCATTAACAACTTATTAAATGATGTAACTGCCAGCAGTTAGCAAAACTGCTAGATAGTTACATTGTTACATAGAATTGTTGCTTCTGATGTGTGAGAGAGAGAACTGCTAATTGAGAACCAGCACTTCTGGAAATCCAGAACTTCTAGACTTTGACTTGTCGACTTGATCTAGTAGTCTTCAGTCTTGACTTTAGTTGACTTGTAAATTAGCACTTTGACAATCCAGCACTTTGTTCATCAATTCTTTAATCTTGAAGGCAGTAGTTTATGTTCCAGTAGTTTGGTATAACAACCCTCCTAAAACCCTTAAAACACCCCTAACGTTCCTATTATACCCCGAATACTCGTTAACGGGCCTAAAACACCTTTGTATTTATAAAAAAACAAATAAAACAAGAAAACATGAGTCGCTCGCGGGCCATGACCCATCTCCCTGGGTCTGTCGCGGGGAGCGACGGAGTGACACCAGGCGAGCCATCCGGCTGCCACGTGTCCTCATGCGTGTGAAGCCTACACCCTTGACTCGACCAAGCTAGGACCTACCCTAGGTCCCTCACGGGCCGCGAAGGAAGTAGAGGGGGCCGTCGCGGGGCGCGAACCGCCTTATGTCAGCCCTATAAAAGGAGGTCGATGCCTCATTCAATTGTCGCTCAATTCTTTCTTTATCTCTCAAAGATATAGTGTTATTATATTCGGGTATTATACCCCTAAAAAGCGAACCTCTGCCTCGTTGTAAGTATTATAACCCCCGATCACGTGTTTGCTACCTTACCCGATTGATCTAGGGCTTCGTAATGCATGTCAAGGCTTTGCCTGACTCAGTCGTTGGAGTTATGTCTCGTGTTGTATGGCTAATGTGATTTGGGTTATCTTACTAACATGTGTGCATTGTTTAAATTTTAATAGATAATAAACAGGAGAACCATCATGAAGCTATAGTATTATCTAAGTCAGTAATGTGAGTACATCTTACTTTTTGTCACCTTTTTGTGAGTCAAATATTTTACAAAACCCTAAATATTTATCAAGACACTTACAGTGATTAAGTTTTTGTAATTCTACAATTATCATCAGTATGTGGGGTTTTGTATACATTACTTCACACTCGTTACTATTGCGAATAGTAGCATGACCGCAAGCACGGGGGACAAAGGTTGCCCAGTAGCAATACTATATTGAATAATTGGATAGATATAAACATTGTAAATCTTAATACTGTAAAGTTGTAAAATTGTTTTGATTAAACTGGGATGCACTCGCCAATATTTCTTGCTGATAAAACCTTTTTTAAAACGCGTTTCAGGTAACTTAATGTGAAGCTAATAGAAGCCAGCTGGAGAGCACTGAAGGCTTAAAGATGTGGCTATAAAGTTACCTAAATAAAAAGGAGATTTTGTTTTCAATAAATTAGGGTTTATCCCTATAAATGTATTGTAACAGAAACTTGGGTTTTATCCCATATTTGTATTACAAAAAGTTTGGTGTTTTAACTCTGATAAAATATTTCCTAACTACGGTCTTGATGTATAAATTCCGCTGCCAAATTAATAAACACCGATACCACCGTCTCTGAGTCTCGCGGCACCTGCTCCCGGGGTAGGGGTCGGGGGCTGCGACATTGGGCAGCTGTTTTGGGAAGCCTTCAAGGGTGGCAACTTCTGGTCTTGTGGATGTATGTTAACTTATTCCATCAGACAAGGAAGATGGTTCCCTTAGGTTTTGGCTTTCATCATCAACAGATCTTACATTACCCAACAATAGATCTGCTGATGCCAAAATCACACTAATTGAAGCCTGTCTTTTATTAATTTATTTGATGAAGTCTTCAGTCTTTACCCGATCATGCCTTGATATCTTCTGGGCTCAAACTTAGTACTCCATACCCATCCACCTGTATTCTAAAGCCACATTCTCTAAAGATCTTCACAACATTCTAGTCCTTCATTGCTTGTTATCTTACAAACTTTGGGTTATGGAGATTGTGAGGCAGGTCCAGACTTTAGTGGGAGCCACTGACTGAAGTGATAGATCTCGTGGATCTTCTTTTGGGGATTCTTCAATTCCTACAGAATAAGTGCCAGCAGCTAGATCACCAGCTGTTCTGAACACATGTGTAACATCAAGCATGACATCGACAATAATCATCTTCTTCTCTTCTTCTAAATCAACAATCCAATTAGCAAAACCATGTTTCTCTTTGAGGTAGTTCAAGTAGTTTTCCATGATTTCAGGATTATGGGAAAAGATCTCTTGGGGTTTAAAAGTAACAGCAACAAACTCCTTCTACTTTTGAGCAAGGTAAAGCTTTGTGTTCTCCCAAGATAGCCTTAGTGTAATTTTTTAGGATCCATTTTCCTTGCATTAAGATAATCCATGAATTCTTTTGACACAGTTGTGTCTTTCCACCTTATAATTGAACCTTTTGTAGCCCATCCAACATGTATCATTTCTCGTCTCATTCTGAAGATCTGTTTTGCCTCTTTTGGTGTTGGCTGTCTTTTACTGCCAAGCTTCCAATTTAGAGGAGTAATCTTTATGATTGGGTCTGCTAACATCTTCCTTACTCTAGACACTTCTCCCAGCAGTTTTTGTGCATCCCAGTTTTGAAATACAGAAAGGTTCTTCACAGGATAAGGGACATTTTTCTTGAGCCACTCTATGCTTTCCTGCTTCGAAGCATTTGCCACAGACCGTTGTTTGAATTAAGGGATTTTAGAGAGCCTTTGTGATTCTTAGTACATGTGTTGTTCATAGTCTTTAATCTCTCTCATTCTCCTATTCATGATATACTAGGCCTTTCTATAAGTCATCTTGCCCTGGTTTGTTGTGAATTCTTGGATAGCCTCCTCTTCCATTTTCTTTGAGTTTTCTTCATAATTCAACTGCTCACCTATTTTTAGCAATGGCAACTTTTGAAGTGAGTTGATGGAATTTAGTGAAGGATGTGGCTCTTCAGCAGATGGTTTTGTGAAAACTGTTGTGGTCACATGTTCATTTGTTGTTGTTGCTAGAAAGTCTTCATTCTCATCTTGCAAGACCAACTTCCTTCTCTTTGAGGGTTGAGTAGTTGCGTCTTTGGGAAGTTCTAGTTTGCTTACAACTACTTGGTTTGGTGAAACTACTAGCTTTTTGCAAGATAGTTTACTAGTAGTTTTGACAATAGCTGGTTTAGCCCTAAATTATGTCTTTGACGATGATCTGGTTGTTGGTGGAGTAGAAGTTAATTGAGAACCAACAGTTTTGCATGGTCCATCTGTTTAAGTCTGCACTCAAGCTGTTTGAGCTGGACCAGCTATTTGTCCTTTGGGACCAGCTATTTGTCCTTTAGCAAGTACTGGTTGAGCTTGAACATGTTGTCTTATTTTAGTCTCCAACTTTGCAATGGTCTTGGCCTTTTGGATGACTGCCGGTGGCCTCATATCAATCTTGACATTTGTATAAATTCTTGGATCTTGCCTTGCAGCTCTTTTTTCTACTCTTTGACTTTCTATTTGACTAAAACCATTGCTAGGGAACTTGTTTCTTCCGCTATTTTCTTAGCTCTTATTTCACCTGCTTCAATCATGTCAGGTTCATCATCCTTCTTCTTCTCCCTTTTTTAGGCATCAGCAGTTTCCTGCCTTTGCATGAAGTGATGTAACCAGGGTTTAGGGGCAGAAGTTCCAAAAAGTTTAGCATCAAAGTTGTCCAAGTAATCTTGGAATATGGGTTCTAAGATGTCTTTGTATGCATTTTTTAGCTCCCCTGCTGGCAATGATGAAGTGGCTAAAACCTCACCAGCAGTTTGGCTTTGTGTGGCTGGTGGCTGTTGAGTAAGAGAGTTAAATATTTGGGTGAGCTCCAGTGTAAACTGACGTATTTTCAAAAGACTAAGTTACAGGTTGCAAGGATACGTAAATAGGCTAGAAGTTGCCTGGTAATGCTAGAAGAGGAATTTGCAACTCCTTTGCATAAAGTCTATTAGTCTATTATCTCATTTTTGTACATTTTCGATATGCCTGTGGATCTTTATTACAAGCAGTCTGTATTATTATTTTGAAAACTCGGACATTTATGTTTGTAATAATATTTTAAATCCAAGACTTCTGTTGTGCTATCTGTGTTTGTGTATCTTGTTATCAATCTAGTCACAATACTCCCCATCCGGGCCCACCAGGCGATGTGGTAAATACCGGGGTGTGACAATTAAAACTGCTTTCCCTGCTTGAGGACTCCACACCCAATCACGATTGTCGTGTTTCTGCTTTGGCAGTGCAATGTTCCACGACGTAGCTTTTTTGCCACATCATCTCCACACCCACCGCTAGACCCCAATACTACATGATCAAAAATTCTAATTTTTGTATTTAGAAAAATCAAAACTTCTACCAATTACGTATTGTCGTGGAACAGTGCAATGGCATCGAAGATTCATCCATGTAAAGGAATGCAAAATCCCGTGAAGGAATTCAACCAAAGTGATTGTAATCTTTGACCACTCACCATCGTCACATCTAACTCCCTGCCATCGCCCCCCACTAGCCACCCCAACTGCCTTGGCCATAGCCATAACCACCACCACCCCATCACCGCACTCACCCTGATCACATGCGTTGCAATCCTACTCATCAACCACCAACCGATCATCATCAAGGGCCGACGCGGGTCACCAACACCCATCCTCAATCATCTCCACCCACACATCTTAGTCATCCCTATCCGCACACCCCACCCTGGCAGACCGTGTCGTCCCGATCAGTCAAAAACCTAATTAACCTAGTAGCTAGGGTAAGTCAGGTATCGTATCCACGAAAAGCATGTGGTTAGTATCACACTAGTTGTTTTGTCTAAGCTATTTACAAACAAGTGTACAAAATAATTATGAAACTTGGTAATTTTCTTTTTAAAAGTTTGTTTAGAATAATTAGAATGAGTAAAAATAATAATTTAGAAACAAGGGTCACACCCGGTTTGACAACTGCAAGACCTAGGGTTCCTACACGTTAGACTTGATTTAGCTGCATTTGATTATTAACGGATTTAGTATTACGTGGCTTAGGTGCCAAGAGCTATCAACGTCATAGACAACGGACCGCACTACACTTCGTTACCAAGAACATGTAAATCCTAACATATACCAAGGTATAATTGCACATATTCATTTCACAAAGTCAAATTTCATAACTCATTTGACAATTCATGAATCCAATACAAATGCAAGACAATTATTACAAGTTTCAAAAAGTTAAGCACAACTAGTCATAAATTAAATCATAAAAACAAATGTTTTAAACCCTAAAATCTTACAAAGTCTACATCGGGGTGAAACCCAAAACGATTAGTCTCGCGTACTCATCGCGTCTCGCAAAAACAATATCATCTTTTTCCCTTCGATCTACGTGAAAAAAGCCAAGCCAAGAAGGTTGCCCCCTCTCCAACCATGCGTTGTCCACTCTATAACTTGTAAATGTCGAAAAATTTCCCTCTCAAAGAAAGTGGCGTCCACTTTTTTCCATCTCTCGGTCACAGGCTCATTTCTTTAGCCCATGATAACAATTAAATAAGCCTTTTAGCCCATATTTTCTCATGTGAATTGCCGCTTTCTTAATGCATCCAAATATCCTTTTGCCCATTACTTTTTTTAACGGCCAACAGAATCAATCCTCAGCGCTCTCGCGGCACCCACTGAACCAAACATAGTACTCTAAGAGTAACTTGAGTCCACCACCAATTCCGAAGAAAACCCGGTAACCCACCCGCACGTAGGCACTACAGTGAAATTATCGTTAAAACCCGTTTGGCTCAAGGATCGAACCCAGGTTTCCCTGCGTCTCCTATCATTGCCCACGAGTGTCTCATTCCACACCAAGTGGAAGTTGAACCTGCATCTCGCAAGAGAATTGCCGTTTATTGACTTGAATAAATTGTATATAAAATGTTGAGCCCAAGATTCTTAATATATTCCATGACATCTTCCTACGTTTCCCCTGCATTACGATTTAATAGTCTGATATTTTAGAAATTATAACTATCAAATGTTCATAGCTCATTTAATTTTCAAAAGTTATTTAATTTCGATTATGACTATTTTCAATTGTGATCATACGTTCATTTTATTTAGATGCTTTAATAGCACATTAGTTGGCATAATAGGTACAAAACCTATAAAAAATAAAAAAATAAATAAACTACATGATAAAGAATAAAACTAATACATTTTATGTTATAATTAATATCATATAAGGTGTGCATAAAATGTACCGATCACACCACTACCACCCTTATCCATCCCCACCACCACGACCCCCTAACCACACATAGAACCCTGGTCATTACCGTCACCATCTAGCCACCCGAATGTTCCTAGACACCACCACATGGTCACTGACATTACCACCCCACCGTCACCCATAATCACCATCGCCACCCTATTCACCCCTCCGCCACCCCATCGTCACCCTAGCCAAGGGACTACCCGCACCATCATTATCGTCTCGACCACCTATGTCGTCTAGCCACCCACTTTGACCCCCAACTTAAGGGAAGCAGGTGGCGGTGACGACCAAGGTGGGAGGGCTGGGGCGGCGGGTTAGGACGACTGGGTGGCGGTGGTCATGGTGTCGGTGTGGCAAGGGTAGCGGCGTGGGTGGGGTGGCTTTTATGAGGAGTTGACGGTGACGAGTAGTAGGTGGATGTGGTGACGGTGCTAAGATGGTGGTGTGGGGCAACGTCATTGGTGCTGGTGTGACTCCGGTTCGATTCCCACTCTCCTCATTATTTTCTGGGGCATCCAGGTGAAAAGCGAATACGGTTGGGGCCGGTTCGACTTGGATGGGAGGCGAGGTTTTACCGATTATTCCACTGTCATGCCTTCGGGCGGGTGAGGTCGGGTTTCCGCACATCTGGGGCGAGCCAAGGGGCTGGCGGCGGTCGAGTAGTCGACCTTGGCCACAGCGCCCGGTGTCACGGTGGTTGGCACGCCGT
Organism: Helianthus tuberosus; assembly: GCA_030545235.1. Taxonomy (NCBI): domain Eukaryota; kingdom Viridiplantae; phylum Streptophyta; class Magnoliopsida; order Asterales; family Asteraceae; genus Helianthus; species Helianthus tuberosus. Next base: position 29,627,443 of record CM060379.1, on the reverse strand, counting down.
TCCTTGCCGTTAAAAAAAATCCAATTTCTTTAAGCTTCATTTTCCTTTTGACAAATTCAAATTCTTTCAAATTCCAATTCATTTAACAAATTTTAGTTCCTTAAAAAAGTACGGAAATCAAACGCATCCTTAAGGGTATGGGTCCGTTGGCCTTCTACAAGCCAACTTTATTACATGATTATCTAATGTTTTGATGCTTTTGTAGATTGATTATTGTTATTTTTAACCATTTGTAGTTAAAATGAAGAAAAGCGTAAAAATGGTGTTCAACGGAATTTATTGCGACATGCGATAACAACTGCACCACTGTTAGACACTAGAGTTATCATCATACTAATAAAACACCACCAATAGAGATGCCTACAAACTTATATTAGATGCGGAAGAGTGGAGAAGAGAGAATAAAGAACAAGGTATGTAATAATTTTCAAATGAAATAGATAATTTTTGAATGCTTAAACCAATATAATAGGTGCTCTTTATAGAAAGTTTCTAAATTTGACATGTTTACTAAATTTTCAAAGATTACAAATTGACTAGAAATAATTCAAGTTAAATTTAAGGAAAAATCTTGATTAATGAAATTTGGGCCTTCGATAATGGAATTTTGGTCTGAGAGTTGGTTTAAACCGCCAACTCATTGAGGGCTTTACGTTACCTGCTTGTGGATCTCGTAACTTTAATCATAGTCCAAATTATGAGCGTGTAAAATTCTTGAACATATATGTCTGTCATGTTTCCTCTTGGTCCATATGAGAATCCATCTCATCAATTTTTTATAACCAACCCAATTAGCTAAAACATCTAATCTGAAGAGAAACCATAATTTTTAATTTACTCTCTAAGAGATCTACAAGAAGAATATATTTCTAATAATAACTCAAAAGCTCTACAACAATGACAAAAACAATAGAGATATTGGATTTAAATAACCCTAACTTTCACTAATTGATTGATGACACTTCCAATTTTCGATTTGTACCACAACACTTCCAATTTTCAACTTATTTTCACATGACACTCTCAAACTAACTGAACCCTAACCCAGTTAGCTGACGACATATGCTATGTCACTAAACAAGTGCCACATCAGATGTCACGTCAACAAAAAATTGTCACGTCTGATGCCACGTAAGCAAAAACTAACTGGATTAAGGTTCAGTTAGTTTGAGAGTGCAGAGGAAAAAAAAGATGGAAGTGTTGTTGTACAAATCAAAAGTTAGAAGTGCTATCAGCCAATTAATGAAAGTTGAGTTTATTTAAATCCAAGACCCCAAAACAATAACAAAATTTAATCTTTAAATGTTTAAAATTGGATTTGACAAACAATTTAAGTAAATATGTGATTTATTTAATTATATATAATTATCCATAGCTTGATAAAGAAAAATATAAAGTTCTTGACTCGGGACCCTTGTGTCAATATTGATCGGCTTATTAATTGATAGCTTGTAATGATAAAATCATAATATATTGTAACTTTGTATTATTTAATTGTATAACTCGTTATACACGTCAATGCATGCTTGAAATTTTCAACGAGGGTTTCACATATTAGATGAAATTGAACATGTTTTCTGCTTTATAGACTTGGCAATTAGGAACTTGCTTTTTCCGAGAGACTGAAAATGTCATTACTTTTAATAGGAATTTGATTTTAACATAGTAGTGACATTTTTAAGCACTCCATTTTAACCGGGTAACTCGCCTGCGCGTGTTTCATCCAGTCATATGGCTAAAATGAAAGAGACGAGTCGAGTAAAAGGTAAACAAATTAAAGCTTAATATCTCGTGGCAACTTCATGTTGCGTGTTCCCGGTCACAAGATCATTTTTTAAATTTCAATCATTAAGTTGTGTCCGAGTTTCATAATTTTCGTAATAGTTGTTAAGATACTTTGTTCACAAGATCATTTTTTAAATTTGTGGTATATAATTTCTTGTGTATTGACGTGTTAAATTTCTTGTATAAGGGAAGTGGGGGTGGTCTGTGATGGCCACCCCATCACTCGTTATTTTATATGGAACACCGTCGCCACCACTTTGGTAACGAGTGATAGGATTAACGCGTTGTTTATATCACGCGTTGAAGAATTATTGAGGTATGTGTATGAGTTGTACATTGTGTATTAATACTTGTACATTGGAATCCCATCACTAGTGATGACCACCGCCACTAAAGAATGCTTGTGAGTGATAGAATAGTGGTTGCTGACATGGTGGAACATGATTGGATGTTTGTGAGTGATGGAATTTCATCACTAGTGACCACCCCCACTCCCCTAACAATCATAGTTGTTTTTTTACTTTGTTTGACCAAAGTCGCCGTAATTTCAAGTAATGGATTGAAGTTTGGGTTAGTAATATTGGAAATGTATCAGGTAAAAAGTGTGAATTACTTTCTGTTTAAAGAAACTATCTGTTAACTTTTTTTTAAGATTACATAATTAAACTTTTCAACAAATGTTTTAAAAATGCTATTGCAAAGTGGAAAATTTTAGTAAATGACTAAATACCAGAAGAACGGAGTTCCATTGAGGTTTTGCAAGTTCTTGGTCTACATAATATGGAGATCTTGCTTCAACCCGTAAAAAACGATTCTATAATCTTGCATGTCATATATAATAAAAAATCACACAAAACAAATCATAAGGTTGCATCTTAGTTTTAGTCTACCAAATCCCCATAAAGAAGAACGTAAGGTAAAGTACATTTTGCAACAAGAACATAAGGTATGTTTAAGACTCATTAAATAGTATCTTCATGCATCAAAATTACTACCACTAGATTCACCTCTGAATGGTTGACAGGTTGTTTAGTGTTTACCTGATTGGAAAAAATGACACGATAAGTTATCGTGTCGTGTTTGTGTCTAGCATATCAGGTCATCGTGTCTTTTCGTGTGGTGCTTGACATCAGTGGCAGAACTATCCCAAAAATTTAGGGGTATCCAAAAAAATTTTGGGATTAGGCATGGGCGAAGGATAGTAGGGGCAGGAGGGGGCGACCGACCCCTTGAACTTTTCGCTCAGTAGTGGAGAGTATGTAGTTTTCGTATAGAAATTTTTGGGTTTATATGTTTTCGACCCCCATTTTTATAGAAATTTTTTGGTATATACGTTTTCGACCCCCCGGTCGGAAATCTCAAACTTCGCCACTGGGATTAGGGGTATCCTTTTATAACGAAGACAGAGTTGATGGGTGTTTTTACACCACGGAGACGGGGTAGAGGGGTATTCTTATACTACGAAGACGGGGTTGAGCCGTAGCCCGTGCTATCCCTGTTAACACATCAGCTCCCCCCTGCCTGACATGTTATGTCAGCCCTAGGTGATGGCTTTGGGGTAGCGATCGACTAAACCAAAGCAAGAGAGATCTTGAGGTCATGGTGTACAATCAGTTAGGCGATAAAGGAAGGTGGTGTTACTTCTATGATCGAACAAGGAAAGAAGCAATAAGGTGGTGATCAGTGGCAATTGGGTGGTTTCATCCTCTTTGTGTCCAAATGAACTAATGGAGAAGCTAGAGATCGATCTAGGTGAGTCCTATATGTCCTATATAACATGATCTTACTCTTTTTGGGTACCTGATTAACACACGAATAATAAAATGGTTTTGAAATTTGCCTAACTATAATAATTTTAGAAACTGAATTTTTATTTTTAGCAACAAATGTAACACTGTTAAACAAAATAATTGTTTTCAATTTACGCGTATACAAAAGCTTGCTTTTAGTAATAAAATATTGATCAACAATCCTTTTTATATATGACCCAAGAGCATGTTTCTTGGCCGTGATTGGTACGTAATGATATCTATTTGATGAAGATAAAGTGTCCCCTTGATGAAAATAGACTATTTAATTTGTAAACGAATTTAAAAGAAAATTATCAAAATACACAAATCTATGAAAGTTATTCATATTCATATTCAATACTAACTTTAATTTGTAAACGAATTTTTATACCATTCATCTCTTGGCCATGATCTATTTGGCGTAGACTAATAGTCAATGTCTATTTTATTAAAGAGTAAACTGCAATTTTACCCCCTGAGGTTATGGGTGATTGGCACCCTTACCCCCCCCCCCCCCTCTAAGGAAATAATTACAATTTTACCCCCCACTGTTCACTGTTATGTCACAACCTTACCCCCCGGCCTCAAATTTGTTGACTAATCTGTTGACTATAACTTGAAATGACTATAATGCACTTTCATATTACCCCCTGTGTTTTGTGCACTCTGTGATATTACCCCCTGCCATCACTGCCACCGCTATTCACCACCACTGCCACCTCCAGCCACCACCCTCAATCATTTTTCAGTGTTTTGTCACTAATTAAGGAATCTTGCACATGTTTATCATAATAAATTAAGCAATCTTAACATCCTCCGTAGCAACTTCCATCAACACCGGTCATCTTCTCCGACCACTCATCTCCGGTGTTGATGACAGAGCACATCGTCCAATGGCCACCATTAATGCAAGCAATCGCACACCACCATCCACCGTGTGCTCAAGATAAGATGCTGATTTAATCAAATACCTAAGGGAATGTGATTGGCTGAATTGTTGCATGCTGAATTCCCCCCCCCCCCCCCCCAAATCTACCCTCTTTTCTCCCAATTCTGTGTATGGCTTATGCCTTATACATACCATCAAGAGTTTCTTCTGTTATCCAAATTATACAACTTAAGCGTTTGGCCATTTAATTCTCTACCCTAAACACTTAAAGATATAATGATGTGATTTCAGCAATCCACATCGCTGTACCGCCTTCTGATCATGGGCTTGCAGCAAAGACATAATGAATAAATTTATGGCCATATTGATTCAGAACTCGACACACGGTGTCACAATGAGTTTTGCTGCAATCACTTTTTCCATTGTTAAGTCGTGCTAATTTTTCTATAGGTTGACCTTTACCACCAGAAATATGAATATAGGCAGTAGGCAGGTGTTTAAAGACCCAAAAAGCATTAAGAAAGCTGGAACCCAGATGACATCTCGAAAGGTAATTCATTAAGAGAATGACACGGGCGATTACCTGTGTAACAAATCAAACATTGTTCACCCAAAACTGCAGCCAGTTTCAGTTGCATCATTTACACAAATTTAACAGACACGGGAGTACAGGTAGGCAATTAAACCAGATCCCTCTGTTACAACAGCTCCACCTCCGTCTCCGGTCATCCTCTCCGGCGACCATTGAACCTCCTCTGTCTCCTTCCGGATGGTTGTGGTGGTGGTTGTGTGGCGGTGGCAGTTGTTGTGGTTGTGGTGGTGAATGGCGGTGGCAGTGGTGGTGCCCGGTGGTAATTATTGTGGTGGATGAGAGAGAGACAGGAAAGAGATGGTACCTGGGCAAGAAAAGGGTTTCAGGGATATTGAAGAAGAAGAACTATGTATTTTATATATATATATATAATAACAATAATAATAAAAATAATAATATAATAATAAATATAGGGTAAGATTAACAAAATACCATTACCTGTAAGGGTCAAACTACCGTTGACTGAGGCCGGGGGGTAAGGTTGCGACATAACAGTGAACAGTGGGGGTAAAATTGCAATTATTTCCTTAGGGGGGTAAGGGTGCCAATCACCCCTAACCTCAGGGGGTAAAATTGCAGTTTACTCTTTATTAAATTTTCTAGTCAAGATGTCTCTTTTTGTTGGTGTGTGAAAGAGCCAAACCGCTTGTGAGCTACTCGAAAATCAGCTTGCTAAAAGATCAAATCAAGCTGAGCTTAGACGAGGTGACTCACAGGCTCATGAGGCTAAACGAACCATTTATTTTCATAATTTTTATCAAATATTTAACTATATATATATATATATATTAATAATATTTTATATATACTTATTATAAAAATAACTAAACAATATACATTATGATATATATATATATATATATAAACGGGATCAGGAGAAAACGCCCAAAAGTGTGAGAACGATGAGAACGCATCCTGACCCAATACGTGGCGCACAATATAATTAGGGCGTATGGGCTTTTTTGTCATTTTATATTCCGCTTTTCACAATATTGATTTATTTTTGGGGTTTAAGATTTTTTTGCGTTAACCAAATTCAATAATTATATGACGTTTTAATGGTTTCATTGTATTAATATTTTGGCGTTTATGGCGTTTTATGGTGTTTTTTCAAATCGTATGCCATTGGAACCCCAAGGGGTCAGAATATCTATCTGAATGGCTTCATCCATACTAAGTATGGCCATGACTTTTTTGGATGACGCCCCATTGTTTGTTCTTAGATTCAAAGACGTTTTAGACAAGATGGCCCATTGTTATATTATTTTTTATATACCTTTTGGCGTTTGTGGTATATTGGCGTTTTACAATCGGAAAATTATATTACAACCACAGGGAAAAAAATAGAAGCGAAAAGAATAAATTAAAAATCCTAATCGGATCTCTCTTCACAATCTTCACTGTCATCAGTCTCTCTCTTCTTTAATACTACAAGAACTGTCACCAAATATATGGCGTTTTATGCAAAACTTAGCAAACCCATCGATTTGATTATTTTGTCTGCTCGTCTTTTGAAGTGGCTTTTGTGGATGTTTGGGGACATAGATCTATGACGTGTGGGTGGGTTTTTCGCTTTGATCTTCATCTTTATAATCATCCCACTCTTCAGTGTCATTGATCTCTTCTCCTCATCCAAGCCTTCTTCAAGAACAAAGAACAAAGAACACAAAATGACATATGACTGTCATTAGTATCTTTTTCTTGAAGATTTTCCATCTCATGCAGTAAAATCTTACTGAGTTACTCTCCTCACCCAACAATCCATTCAGTGAACCTTCACGAAGAACAATACTGAATATCCAAGAAATCATAATAGCCATCTTTGAATTTCTATTTTTTTAGCGTTTTACAGTGAGTGGTATTTAGTAGTATTGGCATTTGTTTTTTCGGTTTGATCAAATGGAAGTTGCTGAGAGGTATCATTTTATAGGATGTCTTATGGCGCGTAGGTTAGGCGAATAGTATTCGTCGTTTCAGTTACTGTTTGTAATTAGTGTTTTTTATAAGCTTTATCTCTGAAGTCTGTAACACGTCCCATCTTTCAAGTTTGGCGTTTTAGTTTCTAATATAATAAATTTTCCGTCTCTTCAGTTTTACTGTTTTGTAGTTACTGTTTGTAGTTACCTTTTCAAGTTTGGTTTTTTTTTTGGGTTTTTTATAATACTTGTCCAAAGTATTTTTATTATATTTTTGGAGTTTTTGAAGCGTTTTACGGCATGATAGCATTTTAACAAGCATTTGGTTGTCTGGCGTTTCTATTATATATGACGTTTTTATTATATAACAATCAACAAAAAAAGAAAATTAAAATATATATATATATATATATATAAACAATTGATCTTCCAAATCTTCACTGCCACCAGTCTCTTTCTTCTTTTTTGAGTCATCTTCACTGACTGTTTCGACTTTCGTATTATTTATTTTGATTTTTTTGTTTTTGAAGTAGTTTTTTTGTCGCCGTTTGGAAGCACAAAGTCTGAAATCATCTTCTTTTTCTTGAAGATTTGTCCATCTTATGCAGCAAAATATTATTGAGTTTACACCCTTCAGCCAACAATCTTGAATTTCCAATGGACGATGTTTGAGTTTTTTAACCTTTTGGCGTTTTACCGAGAAAAAGAACGCCACTAAATAAAAGCACCTTAAAACTCTAAATTTGATCATGCTAAATCAATAATGTTTTGTTGTATCATGATGGACAACATTGTTAATCCTCCGTTAAGAAAGATGTCTGACAATGTTGTCCACCCCATTCAGCTAAACTTTATTGACAACAAACCTCAATAATGTTTTTGTATGTTTTGGTGTTATAAATTGGATGGAAGTTGAGGATAAAGTCAATAAAATTTTACTCAATGAAATGGACAATATCCTCACTTAAGGATTTTTGTCCATTACATTGAGCGAAACCTTACAGATAACCAAACTGAATTTCAAATAAACGTTTTAGTTTAGAGGATATTTGATGTTTGGGTTTTTTGACGTTTCTAAGACGAATGGTATATATTAAATATGGCGTTTGGGGTTTTGTGTGTTTTTAATTGAAGGTCTGAGATGTTGTATATATAGGATGTTTTTTGGGAGTTTTTTAGGCGGGATTTTATTATAATTAAGTTTGGCGTTTTATATCTAATGGGGTTTTTAGATTAGGATGGTGTGTGCTATTGTATGGCGTTTTATTTCATGAGATGGCGTTTTGTTTGGAGAAGTCAAAAGACTTTTTTACCCTTAATGAAGCGTGTCCACGTAATAAAATTGATGTTATTTACGAAAACGCCACCGCGCCAATCTAGTCCATAGATTGTTTTGATCGGACGATCCATAAGTAGGGCTGTAAATGAACCGAACATTCAGCGAACAGTTCGTGAACCGTTCGGCGGAAAGTTCGTTTATGTTCGTTTGAACATGAACAAGAAATTTCGTTCGATTGAACATGAACAGAGGTCTCGTTCGTTCGATTGTGTTCGTGAACGTTCGGTAAGGTGTTCGTGAACATTCGTTGATTTGCATTCGTTTATATTTGTATGTTTGTGTTTCAATTGAAGATCTTTGTACTTTCTTATATTTTATTTGTACTTTTTATATTATTAAACTTTTATTTATTTTATGACCCTAACAATTAAACTAGAAAACCCACTTTCACCTTGTTTATGCATTATTTCCCTTTCATTTCACATTATTTACATCGGCGAATACGATTGACCTTCGTTCCACAATAAGGGATACAAGTTCGAGTGCTACTCTCTGGGCCATCTATCTTTATCCTTGGTCGCGTTCGCCAAATTTATTTATGATCGTTTGTGTTCGTGAACCTTTCGCGAACACGCCCATTTCCTTAATGAACGAACACGAACATAAAATCTCGTTCGGTAAGTGTTCATGAACCGTTCGTGAGCACATTTATTTCCTTAATGAACGAACACAAACAAGGCCTTGTTCGTGTACGTTTGGTTCGTTTACAGCCCTACCATAAGCGTTCTCACGTTTCTCACACTTTCCACCGTTTTCTCTAAATCCTGACCCTATATATATATATAGTTCATATATAGGTATTTATAAAATAAAAAATTAATTATAAATGTACAAATAAAAAGTAACAAACAACAAATTAGTTGAGTCCAATGTTGCAGAATCGGCGTAGGCGGCCGATTAATCGGCGCATAGGCGGTAATCGGAGGTCCATCGCCTAAATTTGCCAAATCGGCCCTACTTTGCGGTAATGGTCAACATTGGTCAAATTCGTAAAAATCGGTCAATAATCGCAAAAAAAAACGGACCTAGTCGGTCATATGAGGTCAAAATCGAATCATAATGGGCCAAAATTGAACCAAATCAGTCAAAAAGGAACGAGTTCTTACCTCGATTCGAACCAAAATCGGATCTGAACTCGTCTCCATTGTGCAAAATCGACCCACATTGAAGAACTAATCGATTAGATAAGCGAAACTGGGCATAGAGTTTGTGTTCTTGTGTTGTCTGATGAAAACAATGGAGATGGGGTAGGAGGCGGCGTATAATGAACGTGGGTGGGGATTAGGTTATATTAACTTTAGGTATTTTAACATTTAACCCCCTCTATCTTTCACTAATTTACTTATGGTTCTTGAACTCTTAAATTTATTAATAAAAAGTATAAAGTTATCTCCTAAACTTGTAAATTTATTAATAAAAAGTATGAAGTTATCTCTATATATATATAAATTTGTAAAATTATACTTAAAAAGTCCAATCCGATTAATCCCGATTAATCCGTAGGCGGTTCCTCGCCGCCAGACTAGCGCCTTCTACAACATTGGTTGAGTCACGCTCAAGCTTTAGAAATAAAGTTCAAACCATACCGAGCTCAAACTCGGCTTGAATCATTCACACCCCTACTTTCCTAATTCTCCCTGTTTAGGGCAGGCGGGGTGGGAACACTTTTCCCCGTAATGAAATTTGGTCATGCGTGATACCAAGAATAAAACCACCGCCACTGAAAATTAAAACGCGTCAAGATGACAACGCGTTATATATATGACGCGTTATGGGGTATTGGGTGATGAGGGAAATTGTTGGTTGTGAGGAAATTGTTGGGTGTGGTGGTGAGTGATGTGCATTTTCACTAAAAAAGGTTGTGAGTGATGGAATAATGGTTGATGACATGACGAAAGTTGATTGTATTTTGCGAGTGTTGGAATTTGTACAGTTGATGACCACCCCTACCCCTTATAATGTTACACACTACATCTCAAAAAGTTTTGTAAGCCTCACTAATTTCATCTTGGTGTGGGAATGTGGATGCTCAAATTTTGACCGGAAAACAAGCAACGTTTTACGCGGTTAATTCTTATTTAAGTGTTTAAGTTCAGTTCTAGAAACTCTAAAATGAGCACATAATTAGTATTTCTTTATCAAGAAGCTCCCTGTAATCCCTTTGTTCTTTACTGTCATCTTCACAAACCCTAAAATTTAATGGATTTGAGAAACCTGCCCGAGACCCTTTAATCTTATTATCATCAAGCTCCTTCTAAACCTTAAACCGTGAAAAACAAACCCACTAGTTTTTTTTTCTCTCTAAAGAGAAGCTAGCTAATAAAAACCCTAAATTTTTCATCAGGATCAAGCTCTTAGAACCCTATAAACTAAACCCATAAAACTTTGTAAGTGAAAAAAGATGTAAACCCTTTGTTTTCTTTCTGTTCATTGAGTCGTTCGTCGATCTTTAACCGTTATATTCATAGGTGGGAGGTGGCTTTCAAGTAATTTTCATCAAATTTGGAAGGAATTCGATCTAAAGTATAGAAGTTTACCTTGTTAAACGATGTGCAGTAATTATCATCAGAATCTTGGATATGTGAGTTATCTTCTTCTTTCTTCAATAACTTCCTTAAATTTTTACATGTTAGTTACTCTGGTGTAATTCAAGATCCGGTGAGTTGACCATAGTTGACCAGCTGGCCGGCCGTTTGATCGGAAGTAGCACACTTTCCGGGAGATAATTACCTTCCTTATTAGTGATTTTGATCGCCAAATATAATGAGTGTTCCCATTATTATGCTCTAAATATATAGCAAGTTAAATTTAGTTTTAGCCGAATGATCATATTATTTTGTTGGGACTAAAGTCAGAACACGTATAAATGTATCATTTTGTTCGAAAAAAGAAAACTCACTTGACTCCTTTTACGTTAATTAGCAGGAATATGAGGCTTCAGCCATTTCAACATTACCAGTAAACTTGAAACTGGTATTTTCAAAGGAAGTAGCTTCTCCGGTATTTACTAAACAAAAGATCATTGGAAAAGCCATTGGTGATGATGGGAATACCTCCATTCAAGTCATCTTAGTTAATAGAAACACAAACCAAAGGATCACATCCGGGGCGGAGGCCTCAGCAAAGGTGAAGATGGTGCTTCTCCGTGGAGATTGTGGTGGTTCCGTCACAAGAGGGTTTGAAGAAAACATTGTGGTTGACTGGAAAAAGAAGAAAAACATTCTTCAAGGTGATATGTATGTATACCTCCAAAGAGGGTGTGGGACGGTTGGTGAAATTAGAATCAAACATGATAAGAACTCTCTTAAGAATGTTGAATTTAGATTAGGTGCAATGATAGTGGACACGTCGTATGATGTTGAAGAAGCGATAACGAATCCATTTGAGGTTAAGGATCATCGTAACTTACCAAAATACTTGAGACCATTGTCACTAGAGGATAGAGTGGGCAGGATGATGAACGTATCGAACAAGGGCACGGGCAAGATTCGTAACCGTCTAGAGAGCAAAAACATTCGGACAGTGAGGGATTTTCTCGGCATGCACTCTTTAAACCCTCAGGAACTCCAAGAGGTAATTAGTATTCTTATTCTTGTAAAAAGGATGCAATGATCATATATGACATTTGATAGAAATCTAATATGTGATATGTAGATATGTGGTATCAAAGGCAAAAGGTGGGAGATGACGGTAAAACATGCAAAAACAAGCCTAATAGGAAACATGGTATATATGTGTGTCAATTAGCAATCTAAATAACTTGCAAAAATCATTCGACATATAATGTTTTGTAGCATTTAGTATTTAAATTTTTTTAACAACCTTATTGAGTCAAAACCGGTGTATGTTTAATGTTTTGTAGGGCACTAAATTCTCCTCTCAACATTCAAACACTTTGACATCTGATGATAGTGATAGTAGCATTGTGTTTGATAACAATTGCTATAAACCACAACCTTGTGAAGATGACCATAATAGTATACCTATGATAGAAGATTTGAGTTTTTCGACCCAGGATGTTGAAGTATGTGAGGCGTATTTTAATGTGTTTGAGCCATGTCAATCCAATGAAAAAGGTGGGATGAATGGTGCTGGGGCTTTAGCTGGCAATAGTCTAGAAGGGAACAATGTTAAAGCTAAAAAGAGGTGGATGAAGCTACGTCTTCTATCGTACTCGATTGTGACTTTCACTAAGAAGCTAGGTTGGGGTAGGTGTGGGTGTGGGTTACGGGTGTAATTGAGTTGAGCTCATTCGTAATCCATCTTAGATCGGTTCATTCCAAGTTTGAATCAAGACGAGCTTGAATCCTAACTTCATATATCAGGATTGACTAGGCTCAAAACTTAAGCATTTACCGTATTTATGTATCTATAATAAGATTGCTATATATAACTAGATAAAAACAACTAAATAGTACTGTGCTATGTATAACTTTTTATATAATTTTAGGTTTATTTAAATATAATTATTGGAGATACAACATCGAATACCTATCATCTTGTTTAGAGTTATATTTACGGTGGAGGTATCCACACCGACCCCCCCCCCCCAAAAGTATTTACACACCCCCTAACCCTAAATGACCCTCATTGCCCAATACGCCTCAAACTGGCCTCACCCATACGCCTCTCATTGCCCAATACGTTTGAAAATGGTCCCTACCATCTAATTAATGCCAATCATTGGGTGTCAGCCAATGATTACCAATGATTGGGCTGTGTGGAACTTTATTTTGATAGGGTATTTGTATGAGAAAGTTGTGAAATATTAAGAAAATTAATTTTTTTTTATAAAATGTTGTTATAAAAAATTGTGTTAGTATTATAAAAACTTCAAATTTTTATGAAATGAATTGTGTACATTATAAAATGCCAATTTTTTATAAGTATTATTAAATGTCAATTTTTTTATAAAACGAATTGTATATATTATAAAATGGCAATTTTTTATAAGTATTATTAAACGTTTCTCCATAAGAATTACGCTACCACCACCGTCAAAACACTGACTTTCGATATCCTGTTAATAAAAAATACAATTTAGCATTAGACTCGGCATTCGAAAATATATAGTAAAAATTTAAAAAAAAAAAAAAAAACACCACCACAGCCGACCCACCACCACCACCACAGCCGACACACCACCACCACCACCCCAACCGACCCACCACCACCCCAGCCGACCCACCACCACCACCCCAGCCGTCCCACCCCCACCACCACCACCACCACCACAGCCAATCCACCACAACCACAACCACAACCCCAACACCACCACCACCACCACCACAACCACAACCCCAACATGACCACAAACCGCCAAAATAAAACCACAAAAAAAAACAAGGGTAAACAAACCTTGAATATTCCGACCGTATAGACTGATACGAGAGCGAAAACTATACGAGAGACGCGTGTGGTCCCCTTCCGGATTGTCATCGTGTGGTCCAGAACTCGTCAAAAAAATAGCTTTTGGATTTGGATATGTACTTGTTCTCGGTTAAAGTATAAAAAGGAAGGTGAAACTGAACTTCAATGAGACCCGTATGGGTCGATGAGAGGCATATGCAAGTGGGGTGTCATAAATGTCCTGTCAACTTTTCAGAAAAGGTAGGTGGATATGGGTCTCATCGGGCTATACGAGGCATATGGGCTGAAAAGTTGTCAGGATCCGTACCCACCATACGCGCGTATGGCCTATGAGCGGCATATTGGTTTGGTTTTTTAAAAAAAAAACTTGTATATGTTGGTTGCAAATGTCGGATATTTTTGTCATCCTTACTTGCCACAGAAATATACACCATCTTCACAATCACAAATTCACAATGGTTGTATGCAGATGTGGTAGGACGGCTGCACTAAGAACATCTTGGACTGAAGCTAATCCCGGACGTCAATTTTACACTTGTCACAGTATGGTATGTTTTTAATGTATCTTTTTCCATTAACCCTTGTATATTAGTGATTTTTTTTCATGTCAGCGTTCTAAGTGCAACTTCTTTGTGTGGGTCGATCCTCTCATGTGTCGTCGGGCATGTGTGGTCATCCAAGAACTGATGGATACGAAGGCTGTGCTGAAAAACGAAGTCAATTTTTTGAGAGAGGATGTTGGAATTTATAAATTGCAAGAAGCGGAATTTGAAGAATTTCATTCAAGTGTTGTTCGTAAGAGGGAACATTGGTTGATAATCAGTTGGATTTTTTTTGTGTTGTTTGTCTTGTTATTTTTCATTGTTAGTATGTAAGTTTATGCAAGACATGTAATCGAATATTAGTTATAAATGTCGTTTTTTATATATATTAAGTTTTAAAAAAAAATATAATCGAATATTGTGTTGTTTGTCTTGTTATTTTTCATTGTTATTATATATACTAAGTTTTTTTTTTTAAATGTTGTTTTTTAAAATAAGTCGACTAAGCATAAATAACAAAACGAACAAACATTCATCAAGTTACAAATGTTTAAACATACCAAAATAAACAAAAAGAAATAAATATTTGTTCATACATGCCCACAAATGTTTAACAAAATAAAATTCACCCAACAAATACAAATACTAATCCTCCATCTCCTCATCGCTGTCGTCAGAATCATCCCCACCACCTGCCTGTGTCCCGGACGGACCTTCCTCCATGTCGAAACCCGGATACACTCGTGGATGTGGCGGGGTTGAACCAGCAACCCCGCCTGGGTTCGTCTCTCGGCCTCACTAGCCATCACCCACTCCATCAAATCCTCCATCCGGTCCATCCGCCTGTCCATCCGCTGAAACTGCTGTGTCCAGCTGGCCATCATACCATCCTGACCCGCCACCAGCCTCTCAAGGAGACGTTGGGTGGACTGAGGCAACCGCACTGCATGATAAACGCGTTGTGGAATCTGTGGCGGCTCCTGCGGATTCCCCTGGTCAACCTGAGGCTCCATGTCTCCATCCATAGCAGGCACGTCAGCAATATGCGGCATCTCCACCTCCCCAGCCTCGAGCAGTGCCTGGTGGACTATCGGTTGGGGGTTCATAAATCTGTTGGTGTTCGTCAACAAACCGATGCCCGATATCCGGAAAGTTCACCGCAATCTTCATCCCTCTCATCGTCCTAAGATCTAAGGGCTCGTGTGGTGCTGGGGCCGGCATATCCTCAAGGAATGGGTAATACAGACTGCAATGATGGGCAATACGCGTGATAAACGCCCCTCCAATCAAACGGCTACGCCTCTGCCGTTTGCCGCACGAGGCGAAATACTCCGCCTGACAGCGATGGAGGGCGCACGGTGTGCCCGTATATAAGTAGTAAAGAAAGAATAGATCCACCTTCGTGACCCACTCGTTGCTTTTGCCACGCGCAGAGATCGACGTGATAATGCAGCGGTGTATGTAGCGAACGAGTGGGTCAGGAATCGCAGAAACTCGGGCCTTCTTACCGAAGGGTCCAAGACATAGAGTGAGCCACCAAGCAAACAACTGATCATCAGGCATAGCCCAAATCGCGATGGTATAGATGTCCAGAACCAACTCATCATCGGTATAGGACCCGGTGGCAACAGCAAACTGAAGCAGCGACCAATTTTGTCGCTGCCCGAACAATTAGAAAGATACCTCAGGAGGCGGTGCTTCCACGTTCAGATCGTCCATATCCGAATTGGGCCGGTCAGCCGGCCGTGGACGAAACACGAATGTGGACAGAAACTCCACTATCATGGTCCTATAAGACGGCCCAGCCGCCACCGAAAACATGCGATCCCACAGGGAATTCTCCCTGATCAAACCCCGGGCTCTCTCCTCCTCCCCGACCTCCCGTAAAGCCTCCCATGACAACACCCTCTGCCGATCCACCTTCATTTATCGCAACCTGTTAAAACGTTTATACTCCCTAGAATTGTTCGGGTAGTCCATATAGGGAATACCCAAACAATCACCCCCGGCCATCTCATCGATTCCAGGCACCTGTGCTGCACCAAACTCCTCCTCGTCTGACGACATATCTGCAAAAATTAATATATAATACGTGTCATATTATAAACTTTTTACATTTTTTATAAACTTGTAACAAATTTTTAACAAATTAACATCTAAATAATCGAAAAACCACCACCACCACAACCACCACCACCACCACCACCACAACAACCACCACCACCACAACCACCACCACCACAACCACCACCACAACCACCACCACCACAACAACCACCACCACCACAGCCACCACCACACCTGCCTAACCACCACCACAGCCGTCAATAACCACCACCACAACCACCACCACCACCGTCAAATCCCCATCACCACCACAGCCGCCTAACCACCACCACATCCACCACCACACCCGCCTATCCACCACCACAACCACCACCACCACCACTGTCAAACCCCCACCGCCGTCAATCCCCTACCACCGTCAAACCCAACACCGCCGCCAATCCCCCACCGCCGTCAAACCCAACACCAACACTACCGTCAAACCCAACACCACCGGCCATAATTTAAAAAAAACCAAAATAAACAAAGGAAAGATGAAATAATAGACTAACCTTTTATGAAAATATGGACCGTATAGGTTGATACGTTCTAAGCCGAGCTATACGAGAGAGACAGTGTGTGTTTCTTGGTGTTTTAGTGTGTGAGGTTAAAAAGTTTTAGATCTATTCTCTATTCGGTCAAACCTGAAAAGTAGTTTTTGAATCAATGAGGGGCGTATGGTTCAATGAGCACCTTATAGGAGTTGTTGTTAAAGTGTGTGAAGCGTATAAAGGATATACTATAACCAATTTATCAGCTCCTGTACAGGAGGATAAACTGGTTAAGGCTTGTGTGTTCTATGCGAAATGTGCGAGTTCGAAACCCGGGGGAGGCCGGTCCGATACAGAAGGACCCCTCCTTTTTTTTATTTGACATTTTTTATTATTCATTTATTTATATTAAAATTAATTCATTTTATTAAAAAAAACAGATTTCATTTTTAGTTTGAGTCAACAATTTTAAATCCCTTTAAAACAATAGTTTTCTTTTATTTTGTATAAATAATAACAATAATAATAATAATAATAATAATAATAATAAATAATAACAATAATAATAATAATAACAAGAATAATAATAATAATAATAAATAATAACAATAATAATAATAATAACAATAATAAATAATAATAATAACAATAATAATAATCATAAACAATAATAATAACAATAATAATAATAACATTAATAAATAATAACAATAATAATAATAATAATAAACAATAACAATAATAATAAATAATAATAATAATAATAATAATAAATAATAACAATAATAAATAATAATTATAATAACAATAATAATAATAATAATAATAATAAATAATAGCAATAATAATAATAATAACAATAATAATAAATAATAATAACAACAATAAATATTAACAATAACAAAAATAAATAATAAATAATAATAATAACAATAAATAATAATGATAGCAACAATAATAATAATAATAATAAATAATAATAACAACAATAAATAATAACAATAACAACAATAAATAAATAATAATAATAATAATAACAATAAATAATAATGATAACAACAACAACAACAATAATAATAATAATAATAATAATAATAATAAATAACAATAATAACAATAATAATAAAAAATAACAATAATAATAATAATAATAATAAATAATAACAATAATAATAATAATAATAATAATAATAACAACAATAACAACAATAAATAATAAATAATAATAACAATAAATAATAATGATAACAACAACAATAATAATAATAATAATAATAATAATAATAATAAATAATAAAATAATAATAATAACAACAATAAAGAATTTCACGAAAAAGGATTTGTTAACTTGGCAAAGGTGTTAGTAGATGTATCGTGTTAAACAGGGTAGGGCGTTAGTAGATAGTAATAGAACTTCACGAAAAAGAATTTGTTAACTTGGCAAAGGTGTAACATCAGTGAAATATAGTGTATGCAACAATTTAAAAAAAAATATTAATTATGGTGTTTTATAACATAAAAACCCTTAATTACCACATAAAATTGTTAAAAAAAATTAATTTCATATGGGTCGTATAGGGCAATGAGACCCATATACAACTCCTATAAGGTGCTCATTAATCAATAAGCCTTCCCTGGTTAACACCTTATGAGTGTCTCATTGACCAATAAGCCTCCCCTGGTGGTTTCCACTTTAACCACCAGGGAGGCTTATTGGTCAATGAGACACTCATAAGGTGTCAACTAGGGGAGGCTTATTGATCAATGAGCACCATATAGGAGTTGTATATGTGTCTCATTGCCCTATACGACCCATATGAAATTAAAAAAAAATTTCAATTTTATGTGGTAATTAAGGGTTTTTATGTTATAAAACACCCTAATTAATATATATATATTTTTTTTAAATTGTTGCATACACTATATTTCACGGATGTTACACCTTTGCCAAGTTAACAAATTCTTTTTCGTGAAGTTTTATTACTATCTACTAAAGCTCTACCCTGTATAATACGATACATGTACATTGTCACCCATTCATAGCTTCTATATGTCGGTGAGGTATTTCAAAGTCCATTTCGTACCGACATCGGACAATCATCCCGTTAACTTAGCAATAGCAATAATAATAATAATAATAATAATAATAATAATAATAATAGTAATAATAATAATAATAGTAATAATAAATAATAATAATAATAATAATAACAAATAATAATAATAATAATGATAATAATAATAATAATAAAACATATACACATTTAAAAAAACGATGTTATATCTAGTCCCGGCAAACGGGTTGGGCCAGGGGTCGGGTAAGGTCTTTGACCCATGACGATATTTTATGAAATGAATTTTGTGTATTATAAAATTTCAAATTTTTTATTTATCAGTTATTATTATGTCTTTAATTATTTTTCACTTGTCATTTATTAACCATAACGCAATAAATACACGAAACATCGTTTTATATTAATACACAAAATATGTCATTTTAATACAAAATGTAACGACTAAACCCTAAACCCTAAACCCTAAATCGCTAACTGTTACATATTCTTAAATTCTTGCAAACTGTATCGGTTATTCAGATCTCTATTCGGTCACCATATTGTTGCTATCAAGTTTAAGGACACGTTCCACGGTAAACGTGCTTTTCGCTTCCCCATTACCACATGAAGAACCTCCGACCTGATCTGGCGCTCCCTCGTTGCAGAAGAATTCTCAGTAACCGGTTCCACAACATGAAGAACCAATCCATACAGAAGGAGTTCTCCCTCGAGGTTGCTGACGCAGAAGCATTGTAGTTGGTGGAGGTTCAAGGACATTCCAGTTAACCCTCATAGTCACCGGTAAATATCTACTTCCACCGTCACAGATTTTGAGTGCAGAAGCATTGCCGTTGGTGGACGTTCCGGTGCATGAATCTGGAATACGAACGCAGTTAAGCGTTTGAATCTTTAATACGAACGCAGTGTACTTCTCCATAAGGATTACGCTACCACCACCGTCAAAACACCGACTTTCGATATCCTGTTAATAAAACATATAATTATAGCATTAGACCCGACATCCGAAAATATATTATTAAAACATACAAAACACCGACGAAACCCCACCACCACCACCACCACCACAACCACCACCACCACCACCACCACATCCGTCAATCACCACCACCACAGCCGTCAATCACCACCACCACCACAACCACCACCACCACCACCACCACCACAACCACAACCACAACCACCACCACCACCACAACCACCACCACCACCACCACAACCACCACCACCACAGCCACAACCACAACCACCACCACCACCACCGCCGCCGCCTAACCACCACAACCACCACCACCACAGCCGTCAATCACCACCGTCGTCAATCCCCCACCGTCGTCAATCCCCCACCGCCGTCAATCCCCCACCGCCGTCAATCCCAACACCACCGTCAAACCCAACACCACCGTCAAACCCAACACCACCATCAAACCCAACACCACCGTCAAACCCAACACCACCGTTAAACCCAACACCACCACAAACGGCGGAAATAAAACCAAAAAATAAAAAAAGGTTGAAGATTAAGCAATAAAATTTGGAATACAAACTAACCTTCATCGTGTGGTCCAGAGTTTGTCTTGTGAAAATCGTGTGGTCCAGAGCGTTTGTGTGTGTGTTCTTGGTGTTTTAGTGTGTGAGTTTAAAAATTTTAGATCTAGTTTACCCCTTTATTGAAGTTGGGAAAGTGTTTGTGTTCAATGAGAGCCGTATGGTTCAATGAGCACCTTATAGGAGTTGTTGTTAAAGCGTATGAAGTGTATAAAGGATATACTATAACCAATTTATCAGCTCCTGTACAGGAGGATAAACTGGTTAAGGCTTGTGTCTTCTATGCGAAATGTGCGAGTTCGAAACCCGGGGGAGGCCGGTCCGATACAGAAGGACCCCTCCCTTTTTTATTTGACATTTTTTATTATTCATTTATTTATATTAAAATTAATTCCTTTTATTAAAAAAAAACATATTTCATTTTTAGTTTGAGTCAACAATTTTAAATCCCTTTAAAACAATAGTTTTCTTTTATTTTGTACTATTTTCTTTTATATGAAGCACTTTAATTAAAAAAAAATTATAAAAAAATTGTTGTGTACACTATATTTGACGGATGTTACAATATATTTAAATTATAATAAAGAGAAACATTAATAAGTTCGTTGCGTACACTATGTTTCACGGATGCTACACCTAACACAAGTCAATAACTTCTTTTTGTCGAGTTCTATTACTACGTAGTAACGCCCTACCCTGTGCAATACGAGACATGTACATTGTCTCCCATTCCATAGCTTCCATACTTCGGTATATATTCCAAAGTCCATTTGGTACTGGCATCGGGCTATCATCCGCTAACTTAACCATGATGAAATGGCTATCTTCGACATAAGCAATCGTTAAAATGGAATGGTTCGGGTAAACCTGCGGTCCATCGAACATCGGGAAGTAAGTTTGACAAACACCGTTGCTTAAATGTTGAACAATCACCCCAAATTTTTGAGCCACCAACAACCTTGTGTAGGGCAACCACATCCAGCATGCCATAGGTGCAGGTTCAACATTTAACCAATTTATCGATCGATACACATTTTCGTAACATCCCTTGTCCAATGATTCGAGTATATGCCCCCAACGCTTTTTGTTAATGAACATCTCGTCGAGTAGCTCTTGGCGGACCCACTTCCACTGTTTCTGGTCATACC
Organism: Helianthus tuberosus; assembly: GCA_030545235.1. Classification (NCBI taxonomy): domain Eukaryota; kingdom Viridiplantae; phylum Streptophyta; class Magnoliopsida; order Asterales; family Asteraceae; genus Helianthus; species Helianthus tuberosus. The sequence goes on along the minus strand of CM060379.1, from coordinate 29,605,855 downwards.
CCAAACCCATAGCTATGGATCGAAACCCACAGTTACCGTCCGGCTGGGCATCTTCGATATGTGTTATGTATCTCCGATAGCTAGATGGAAGTCAATCCTTAAAACGCTCGATCATGTTTTTGTACCTATAATTGGCAAAAAAATAAAAAAAATAAAAAATATTAAAAAATAAAAAATTGAAAAAGAATTCGAAATATATGTATGTATATACGTATGTACCTGTGCCCGGCCAACAGTGGCAAGTCTTTATCTATAATCGGAAGTGTATTTTTTTCTTCTTTGCTTTTCTTTGAACGACTACCTCGCACATTTGGCTTTTGAGTGTAGTCGTTCCTCTGTGATTCGGGTTGTTTATCTTTACGTCTCGCAAGGTCTTCATTCTTTTGTTGTTTTGCTTTCGTAGTTGGGCGGCCCCGCGTATCTTGTTGTACCTCAGGCGGTTGATAGTCAGTCATACTTGGATTCAACACCGCTTTCATCTTCGACAACATACTTTTTAACACTAGAGGTGGCTGCTTATGTAGTTGCTGTGTGAGTTTATCCATTTCCGCCTGAATATTACACTCGTCTTGATTAAGTTTTTCTGTCGAAAAATCAAGTTTTGTCTAGAATTTATCTATCGCGGCAAGTGGAATTTTGCAACCTGTTTTTCAAGAATAATTGTTAAAACATGAAGTATAATGATGATTATATTCTATGGATCGAAGCATATGTTATAGTTGTTATGTTACCTGTATTTTCCCACCACTCCATCTGACAAGCACATGGCAACCCACAACCCGTAGAAAGCTGGTGGCCACAAGTCCCCCTCCTGCCCTCAACGCATGTAGCTTCTTCCTCTCGACAACCAATAACTCTAAGGCTTTTTGGGAAACATTACCGCGTAGGTTGGTCCCCCATTTGCACGGACCTGCTCTCCTGAAAACTAAGTTTTATTTGTATCTTTTGTGACTCTACAACTTTGCCAACAAGACACACAAGTCTATGGAGCGAGTTGTTTGGCCCTTTAATGTATCTCTTAAACTTAGAATGCTGGCTTTCAACTCTGTTGGTTGTATGTTGACCAAAATTGGGGACTGTGTTAGTCCAAGCTGAAACGAACTTTTCTTTATAATCTTTCAGCCACACATCATACAAATAATCCATAACATCTGAAGAAAAAAAATTGAATACAATGATTCGTATGTATATATGTATGGATGAATGTATGTAAACTAATATAATATGTACCTGATCGTTCGTCGTTAACCAGTCGCGTGAAAAGCCGCAGAAAGTTATAATTGTATAGCGTCGGACTGGGAGAACTACACAGTCGAGACCAAGAAAGCTTGAATATTTTCCAGTCTTCATCCGTAAATTTTGCCCGACATTGTTTTAGAATATTCTGTGAGATGTGCCACCTACATAGCAATTTGGAAGCTTTTGGGAATACTTTATCACAAGCATTCATCAAAGCTTGATCCCTATCTGTTACAATTACACGTGGCTCCATGCAATCTACCAACAATTCTTTGAGCTTCTCCAGGACCCATAAGAAGTTATCTTTTTTTTTCTTTAGAGACAAACGCATGAGCCACACAAAAAGACTTGTGTGTCGATGTCACACCCACAACTTGAATAAACAGAAGCTTATACTCATTCGTCTTGTAGGTAGCATCAATCATCAACACATGTGGGAATGCACGCCACATGTTGTACGAGTCCGGATGAACGAAAAAAACCTCCTCGACCGCGTTTGTGGAAGGATTCACTCTGGTGAAATAAACGTACATTTCTTCTTGCAACATGCTTTCCAATATCTGCATTGGAGTTCGATCGCCGTACATTTTTCGTTTAATCTTTTTAATCATGTTTTGTACGTCTTGTAGAATGCAGACGCTATGTGGGTACTGATTTCTTATGGTTAAATGTATATTTGTAGGCTCCATGTTTTGCAGATAAAGTCTCTCCACCAGTGATTCTTCGTCTGGGGTCAGCCTTCTAGCAAACGCGTGGCCCTCGAGAAATTCAGCAGGCTCATGGTTGTGAATGTTTTTCTTCTCCACAAGGCTCCAACTACCATTACTTGAGTCTAGTTTCCCTATCAGACTAAAAGGACAGCCAACCTTTTTGCTACCGGAACGCCGAACGGATGCTTTACTTTTGGGTTCGCCGCCACGATCGCATTGCAACCATATCTTCACTGTCCTTGCTGACGCACCTTCACCTTTTTTCCTCGTTCGTTGGGTGACAATGACGTAACCTTTCGCAACTTCTCTTTTGTATACCCAATTCTTCAATTCTTCAAGTGACCCAAATACCTCAAAAAAAAAAGGTTCATTAGAAATCCACATAAATGAAACTAATATATTAATTTGTCGGAAAAACAATAAAAAAAACTCGAGTTCAACATCGGGTTCGGGTTAATATGTATGACACATTTTAGGGTTTGTATGAAATTTCGTGAATTGGCATTTTCTATTTTTAATCAGTATACATGCTTCGTTCGTGTTCGTTTAGTTCATTTACAAGCCTAAGTAATCTATTTTTAACAAAATATTTCACCAGAACATATATAATATTTCACCAAAATGATAACGAAATCGGGTTAATATGTATGACACAATTTCGGGTCCGGTTCGGGTTAAGGTCGGGACGGGTCAAACATTTTTTAGATTTCTCCTACCTAATAAAAATTATATACATACGAATAACACGTATACAAAATCATTTTATCCACTCTAAAATTATATCAACATTATGTAACACGAATAACACGTAATTGACGGTTATGTCATACCTTTTTTTGTTTTTTTCTCGTCATTAGCACCTTCCTCGTTAGCACGCTCGTCGTCGTGAACACCTTCCTCGTTAGCAGGTTCGTCGTCATCAACACCCTCCTCAAAGTGCATTACACCTTCCTCGATTTCGTTATCATTTTCCTCAAAGTCCTTAGCACATTCCTCGACTTCGTTATCATTTTCCTCAAACTCGTTGGCACCTTCTTCAACTTCGTTATCATTTTTCTCATACTCCTTAGCACCTTCCTCATACTCTAACTTGTGTTTGTTTTCCGTATACGAATGGTAAGTCCCGTATTCGTGTCGCGGATAACTTTGGGCAATGTAAGATGGTTCCCCCTCATCTACAAACACCTGGTTCAAGTCAGGTAACGTGGGTCGCACACCCTCGTCATCACAACGAGGCACGGACACAACCTCCTACTCACCTCGATCAACGCCGGATAACCAAACGCTTTCGGAGACGTACGACTGGTTCGAATCTTCGCCAAAAATATTACCAATGCCCCAAAACGACATCTTTATGCTTCACGGTCTCAACCAAATTTTTTAGTTAAGAATCTTCATGAGTTCAGTCGGAATTTTGTGAGTTTGAAAATTTTTGGAAGCCATAAATCCCGTATGCTTGGGTAAACAAACATTTTTGCTCGATAAGGGTCGTATAGGTCGATAAGGGTCATATGGGTCACTTTCACGCTTTTTCAGACTGAACTCCTTTCATGTCAGTAATTATACCTTAAATTCATCAAAAGTCGTGCCGATAAGCCTCTCATTGCTCAATGAGAGGCGTATAGGGTTTAATGCTCCAACTACCACAACCTTATATGTCTCTCATAGGGCAATGAGAGGCTTATCAAAACCCTTTTTCTGGCACATTAATTGCTTTCACACTATATACTCCCCTTATTGCCCTATATGCCACCTCTAGGGGGTGTGCACTCAAAAAATAGGGGTGTGTCAATACCCTCACCCTATATTTATCATATTATTTGAAGATATATTAGCCTTATAGTTATCTTCTCCAATATTTGTGTGTATTGATAGAAACACACACTAAAGGAACACCTCCGTGCCGAAAGCCTCAACAAAGGTGAAGATGGTGGTGGTTCCACCACAAGAGAGTTTGAAAAAAAAAACATTGTGGTTAACTAGAAGGGAAAAAAAAAAACTCTTCTAGGTAATAATCTATGTCGATCTCCAACGTGAGTGTGGGGTGGTTGGTGAAATTAGAATTATACATGATAAAAAAGTCGCTTAAAGAATGTTAAATTTTGGTTAGGTAGGTTGAAGAAGCTCTAACAGATCCGTTTGAAGTTAAGGATCATTGTAATTTTCCTAAGTCCTTAAAACGATTATCACTAGAAGATAGAGTAGGCAACATGACGAACATATAAAATAAGAGCACGGAATTTGGCAGAAACATGATATTTGATTATTACAGAGGTGTTTCTGAGAATTCATGTACCCTATTCAAACTAGTGGAAGATGACAGTTTATCATGCGAAAACATGCCTCGTAGGAAACGCGGTGCGTCTCATTTAGCGACAAATGCAACTATAACAGATCTCTAAACATATAATGTTTTGTTGTTTATTGTACGTTTAATAAACTTTTTAACAACCTTATTGGATCAAAATTGGCGTAATTTGTTGTAGCACCTCGAATCCACCTCTCAATAATCAAACATTTTGGCATTTGATATTATGATGGTAGCATTGAGTTTGACAATGGAGATTATAAACCGCAGCCTTGTGAAGATGGTCATGTCAGTATGCCTATGATCGAAGATTCTAATTTTTTTTCGGGATGTTGAAGTATGCAAGGCCTATTTTAATGGTTTCAAGTCATGTCAAACAAATAGTAGGCAGAATGAATGGTGGATGGGCTATGATTTGACAATAGTCCAGAATGAAACGGTGTTAGGTTAAAAAGAGATGGATGAAAGTGTGTCTTTTCTCGTTCTCGATAGTGACTAAGAAGCTAGGTAGGGGAATGTGTTGGTAAGGGTATGGTTGTGAACCGGGTGAGTCGGTCATCAACTACTTGAGTTAAGCTTGTAAAAGATTTTTTTTTTTTTTAATGGCTAATGTTACTCTCCAAAACACCTATATTTACAAATAAATCACCCTTGCTTGTCATTGAACCCAAGACCACCCACTAAGAGGCAAGAGCCTCTACAAAGCTTGTAAAAGCTTGAATCAAATCAAACTTAATTGAGCTTGAGACCGATTTAACCTAAATTGGTGATGATTTAATAAACGAACTCAAGCATGATGTTCTTTTCTAAAACCAACCTCTCTAATTATTTAAGTATATTAACTTTATATTAATATAATAAACATATAATCACATAGTAAATTAGATATGTATACACACGCTTATAGTTAAGTTAATAAATAACACATATAGTATACATGTTTTTAAGCGTTTTGAGTAAAAAAAATAATAAAAAAGCGGCGAAAGGATTATTTTTAAAAGTAAACAAGTTTTTACGTAACAATGCGTAATGCGATCATAACATATGTCACAAAAACTTGTTTATTTTTTAAAAATATTTCGTTGGCCCTTTTTTGATTGTTTTTGCTCAAACCCTTCAAAACATGTATATAGGGGAGGGTTAAACATTAATAAACCTTTGGTATAGGAATCAAAATTCTCTCTCTCTTTTTGCCGATCGTCGGAGGCTTGACGGAGTGGAAAAGTCGATATAGTGACGTGTTGTCCTAGTCACACGCAAATTTAATCCAATTACAACTAGATAACTAGCGGTAAGTGGGTATCGAACACAGTGAGTTTGTGGAATATGTGTTATCTCAATGGTTATCTAAATGACTAATGTTAACTAAATTGCAAGAAAGTAAATTCACGGATTTGGTTGTTTGGTTTTAATTGTCTAAACTAAACTAAATTAGATTACAAATCAAAGTTAAGTTTTGTAACAGGATAAGAAGGTAGCGATCATCCCAAGTTTCAGGTTTTAAGTGACAACCAGTGTTCATGTTCAACTGGAAAGAACCACATAGACATGGTTCATGTAAGATCAACTGTTTGTGATGAAAGGGAACTAAGTACTCGGATTCCTAGAACGCGAGGTTGTTACCCGATGACCAATCAACATATATCTAACCCTAATCCCTCCCATGATATCTCGATTGCCAACGGCACCAAGAACGTATGGTTTAGAACTATGATCAAACACACATTAACAATTTACAAACAATCACTCAAACACCATAATAAACTAAACAACACATGCAAAGTCTATTTTTCCAGAAATTAAAGAACAAAACATAAGTGTCACGAGCAAACCTTACATTCGGGATGATCACCAACGAGATTAGCCGCGCATAGTGTGGTGAATCATCATTACATCAATTATATCGTTCATAGATTAAAACAACAAACCCAATGTTAGAATCTTCCAAAATCGACACAAGAACACCTATTTTCGCCTCCAAGGACTGCTCAAAACGGTTGGGAATGATTGGATTTGAAAAGACACAATAAAACATCATAAAATAGGGCAGTTGCACATTTCTCGCTGGCCTCCACCGTAAGCTACGGTGGCCACCGTAGCTTACGGTGGCGTGGAATGGCTTACGGTGGGTCTCTACTACCTTACGGTGGAAGAAAAATGCTGGGGGCTACCGTAATTTACGGTAGCTACCGTAAGCTACGGTATCCTTCAGCATGCAATTTTGTTTTCTTCATAACTTTTTTGTTTCAACTCCGTTTTCTTCACCGTTTTCGCCTACGTTCTCGTAATTTCGTCCTCTATCATGTTATATTCTTAATTCTTCCATACCAATAATTTATTTTTTTTCATTTATTCTCCGTCTTTCAATCTCCAATCCAGCCGTGTCTATTCGAAGCTTTATTTCCATACTTTTAAGCTCCAAATGTACCTGAAACACAAGTAACCGTAGTTATCTAATTCAAGACAATTACATGATCAAATGAGGGATTAACTTGTCTTTTAACACACTTAAGGGTTGTCCCATGGACCACCCGTCACATCCCCACACTTAACCGTTGCTTGCCCCAAGCAACCCATTACAAATCATTTCCAAGTGCACAAGCGATCAACATAAATTAAGAATAAACATGTCATCCTTCTACTAGCCTTTTCCTAACACCCAAAAAACACACCCCTCACTATATCTCTCCTCTCGGTGACAAGTAAACACTAGCAAAGATACGCTAGACACACAAAAGGCAAACGAGTGATTGCACAACTATATGCTTGTACCTAAATCGGTCCTCCGCCTAACAAGTGCCAAAACATGAATGTAAATCAAAGGGACTTTAAGTTTGTAACGTGGCTAGGCATACGGGTAGGAAATGGAAATATATATGTAGTAGCGAAAGACTTAACCCGATCTTTTTATTACACAAAGAAACAAACAAAAGAAAGACTTTTATATACAAAACAACTCATACATCATTTTTTTTTTTTTTTGCTTTTTCACCTTTTTTTCTTTTCTTTTCTTCTTTTTTTTTTCAACATAGAGGAACATCCAACATAACATAACTAAACACAACTATAACAACTACTAACACTACAAGACCGGGTCAAATCGGGTAAATTTTTGGGGAACTAGGTAAGGGTTTACAAATGATTGGCTTTCGGCACAAAATGGGCAACTAAATGTCCAAATCCCCGCCCCTCTCACTACCAAGCTCATATATATAATTTATGAGGTCCAACCCCCCAAATCCCACACTCGCACACACTAAGACGAGGCTACCTAAATGCCCTTATCCTCTCTACATTCATGTTTAACTAAGGCCTCAAACCGAATTCAAGCACAAGTTCTAATGCACCCTCATCCTTTGCCACTCTCATCAAAGACAATCATTATTTATTTACAATTGTGGCTTCAACGCTCACCAAGAAAAAGGGTAATTAAGGGTTGCCGGTGTGTCACTCGGGGTAGTACAAGGTGTTCAAATTCCAACAATGTTTCACTTGATTTAAAATTTTTTAAAACCATCAAAATTTTCCCCCCATCCCCACACTTGGGATACATTGACCTCAATGTATGGTTTTGGGAAGAAGTGATCGCTAAAACCATTCAACATCAACCAAAAGCTTAAAATCTCAAACCCCAAATTTTTTTTTTATCATAAAGCAGACGAACTAACTACCAATATTTCAAAGCTAAAGAACATAACAAGACTAAGGAAAGAGTACATTGACCTGGTGAAGTTTGCCACAACAGATGTTGTAGATAATCCGGCTTCCTATCACCACTTTCACCCAAATATCTGCACATCTTCCCCACACTTGAATGTCGCCATGGCCCTGAAACATAGAAAGATAAAAACAGTAAGATTAATATAAAACCCCAGGTTGCCTCCCGAGCAGCGCTAAGTTTCGAGTCTTCAGCCAGACCGTGCCACCCCATTTATGGTGGCTCAAAGAATTGGTTCCTGCCACTTCCATCACTACATCGTGCCATTGCGTAAAATGCATCCGTCCCGCTTCGATTCGGAGGGTAATCGAATACACTCCTACTTGATCCCGTATGCGTTTCTTCACGATTCGGTGGGTGATTTATTTTCATTCTTTGACACACATTTTTCATACAATCACTAGACTCACCACCCTTCCCCTCAATGGACTCATAACTAATCACTCTAGTTTGAACATCAAGAGACAACTTACGGTTCTTTTCGGTCATGGTAATAATCCCGTCTCTGCAATTGATTTGAGCATTTGCTGTGTATAGAAACGGTCGACCTAAGATTACCCTTTGTTGCGCAACCATTTTGGTAGAAGCATAGTCTGGAACTAGAAAATCCACCGGGTATTCAAACTCTCCCAACTGAATCTTAACATTCCTAACCATTCCCCGTGGACGCCTCCAACTTTCATCCTCCAAGCTCACCATGGTGTCCACATCTTGCAGCGGGCCAACGTCTTACATGTCATACAACTCGCCTGATAGCATGCTCATGCCCGCCCCATAGTCCAACAATGCATGAGGAATTTTTAGTTTTCCCACTCGGATAGGCACGAGTGGTACTCCGTGCTCTTTGTCATTTTCAAACTTGGCATCTTTTCCCATACCTGCACTCACTTGACAAGAAGAAGTTAGAAATGTTTCATTAAATTCACTATTAGGAACGGTACTTACCACATTGATATTAACACTTTTAATGTTTTTGGAATTTGTCACCGCGTCACTTTGTAGTTGACCTTTTCCTTTCTTCAAGATTGCCACTTCACTTACAAGTTGACCCATTTGAGTGCTCAAAGATTGGATAGCTTTATCACGGATTTCATCTTTTTGCATGCGAACATCGTCCATTTGATTTCTTCGCGGCATCTCTAGTTGCATCGCTTTCAACATCTCCATGACCTCATTTCCACCCGAAGAACCTTGACCCGAAAACCCACTTTGATCATTAAACGGTTGGCGTGGAACAAAGTTACCTTGACTTCCTTGAAAATTCGGGTTGGCTTGGTTGGATGGGTTCCCATATTGAAAATTCGGGTGGTTTCGTAACCCGGGGTGGTAAGTATTTGAATTCATGTTGTAATTTCTACCACCCCCACCTTGACCTTGCAATGCATGAACCTCCTCATATTGCCCTTCCACTCCTTGGCAATTTTCAGCCGCTTGCCCAATTCGTTGCAAAGTGCACAAACATCGTAGATTTGATTAGTGGTTTGAACATTTGCATCTTCAGCCGCATGCACTTGAGTTCGGGTAATGGCCGGTCGTGCTCTCCTTGATGATTGAGCCTTCCTTTTCGATGTGACCGCCATTTGTTCCAAGAATTGCCAATCATCTTGCTCATAATTGGTACCGAATGTACCATTCGTGATAGACATCAAATCACGAGCATCCTCGGAACATAAACCCTCATGAAAAGCATTTAATAATTCCCAAAGCTCAATGCAATGGTGAGAACAATTTTTAATCATCATATTAAACCTCTCGAACGCCTCGTGAAACATTTCACCCGACTGTTGTTGGAAGCTTCTTAAACTACGTCGTGCATCATTAGTCTTTTGAGCCGTGAAGAACTCTTCCAAAAACCTTTGTTGCATTTCGGCCCATGTATAAATCGAAGCTGATGGCAAAGTGTAAAACCATCTCTTCGCTTTATCTTCCAAAGAAAATTGAAATAATACCAATTTCACATCGTCGGATGAAAACCCTTGACCACCAATAGTGTTACAAATAGAATCATATGCCTCCAAATGAAAGTAGGGTTCTTCCGTTGCTAACCCCTTATACTTAGGTAAACTTTGAAGCGTATTGGTCCTAACCTCAAACGTTCTTCCATCCGGGTGATGAGGAATCACTACCGGAGAAGGGTTATTAGTGATAACGGGTCGGAAATGAGCCTCAATTCCCCGTACAACTTCACAGTGATGTCTTCTTGGTACACCCAAAAGCACTCTTGGACGTGGTGGACCCATTGGTCTTTGCACTTGTGGTCTTGGAGGCGTGAATTGTTGAAGAGGTGGTTGAAACCTTGGCCCCGCATATTGTTGTTGTTGAACTTGCCTTTGAATCGGTGGACCTTGTAGTGGCAATTGTTAAGGTATAATTTGTTGAACCACTTGTTGTTGAGGAACTCTACTATACCCTTGCATCCCTTGACTCTGGCCTTGAACATACGTGTACTCTCCTTACTCTCCATCTCCACCATATATATACCCCTCATCTTCATATCCCCCAAATTCATCGGCATACCCATCATCAAACCCATCTTGTCTTGCACCCGAAGTTTGCACAAACGGAAAAGATGAATATTGAAAACCCGGTTGGTTCGATGGTCGATATGTAGATGTAGTATGAATTACAGTTGAACTTGGTGGTATAGGATAGGTAGAGGATGATTGACCGGAAGGTGGAAAAAAGTATGAAAATGGTGGAACCGTTGAGGAAGGGTTATAGGTGGGTTCAACTTGGGTAGTAATAGGTGATGTGGTGTTAGTTGCACTAACTTCATGTGGTGGAGTAGGATTAGTAGTGGAATTTGGAATGGTGGTATTTGGTGAAGGTTGTGTTGATGTAGGAATGAAGGATGATGTTGTTTGACCCGTAATGGGTGGTACTTGTGTCTCTTCCGTGGTGTTTCTTGGTGTAATGGGTGAAGTGGGTGAACCAATGATTTTGTTTTCTCGTACCAAAACTCGGTTTTGCTACAAAGTTCTTTCAATTTCCGGATCAAACGATAGTGGTGATGACTTGTGAGATACCCTAGTATGCATACACCTGAAGTACCTGCACACTAAACACAACCAGCGTAAACCCGAAAATAACAAAATAAAACTACTAAATTAACACACGTTGCGCACTACTCCCCGGCAACGGCGCTAAAATTTGTCGTGCGATCGTAGTCACACGCAAATTTAATCCAATTACAACTAGAGAGCTAGCGGTAAGTGGGTATCGAACACAGGGAGTTTGTGGAAAATGTGTTATCTCAATGGTTCTCTAAATGACTAATGTTAACTAAATTGCAAGAAAAGTAAATTCACGGATTTGGTTGTTTGGTTTTAATTGTCTAAACTGAACTAATTAGATTACAAATCAAAGTTAAGTTTTGTAACAGGATAAGAAGGTAGCGATCATCCCAAGTTTCAGGTTTTAAGTGACAACCAGTGTTCATGTTCAACTGGAAAGAACCACATAGACATGGTTCATGTAAGATCAACTATTTGTGATGAAAGGGAACTAAGTACTCGGATTCCTAGAACGCGAGGTTGTTACCCGATGACCAATCAACATATATCCAACCCTAATCCCTCCCATGATATCTCGATTGCCAACGACACCAAGAACGTATGGTTTAGAACTATGATCAAACACACATTAACAATTTATAAACAATCACTCAAACACCATAATAAACTAAACAACACATGCAAAGTCTATTATTCTAGAAATTAAAGAACAAAACATAAGTGTCACGAGCAAACCTTACATTCGGGATGATCACCAACGAGATTAGCCGCGCATAGTGTGGTGAATCATCATTACATCAATTATATTGTTCATAGGAATTAAAACAACAAACCTAATGTTAGAATCTTCCAAAATCCACACAAGAACACCTATTTTCGCCTCCAAGGACTGCTCAAAACGGTTGGGAATGATTGGATTTGAAAAGACACAATAAAACATCATAAAATAGGGCAGTTACACATTTCTCGCTGGCCTCCACCGTAAGCTACAGTGGCCACCGTAGCTTACGGTGGCGTGGAATGGCTTACGGTGGGTCTCTACTGCCTTACGGTGGAAGAAAAATGCTGGGGGCTACCGTAATTTACGGGAGCTACCGTAAGTTACGGTAGCCTTCCGCATGCAATTTTGTTTTCTTCATAACTTTTTCGTTTCAACACCGTTTTCTTCACCGTTTTCATCTACGTTCTCGTAATTTCATCCTCTATCATGTTATCTTCTTAATTCTTCCATACCAATAATTTATTTTTTTCATTTATTCTCCGTCTTTCAATCTCTAATCCAGTCGTGTCTATTCGAAGCTTTATTTCCATACTTTTAAGCTCCAAATGTACCTGAAACACAAGCAACCGTAGTTATCTAATTCAAGACAATTACATGATCAAATGAGGGATTAACTCGTCTTTTAACACACTTAAGGGTTGTCCCATGGACCACCCGTCATATAGTGTATGAGGTCGCTTGTGTTTGGCTTGACCTTCCATCCTATCTTGTTCTTTGGAAGCTCCCATTCGCCTTTGGGTGCGTGCTGTCTATGGTTCTTCTCATCCTCCTTATCGGCTCTTTTAACTTGATTGCTTAGCGGGTCTGTTATCGGTCGCGGCAACCTTGTGTAGTTTAGCTTGACCGTTACGAATCCCGTTTACCTTTTAAAGTTCTTTTGCTCGTCTTGGCCAGGTATGGGGGAAGCCAGTCTTGGGTTGACGAAATTCTTTATCATAAATTTGCCGGAACGATGTAGCTCCTTGGATATTGGGGAGTTCTTCAGCGTATTCGGGGATGTTACGGGTGTTTACGTGGCTAGGAAGAGGGATAAAAAGGGTAACAAATTTGGTGTCGTCTCGTTTAAGAGGGTGGGGGACATTAAAGATCTGGAAGGTAGGATGAAGGGTGTGAAGATGGGAGACTCCAAGCTTTTGGTTAACATTTCTAAATTTACGGTGGAGAACTCTGGCTTTTCCGATCAGCCCGCGGTCAGAAAAGTCCAGTATAACCCTTCAAGACAAGTTGAGAGGAATGTGTTTAACTTAAGGGACTGTAGGTCTTACAGTGATGTTTTGGGTAAGCAAAAAGGTAAGGGTGATTCTGCCAAGGAGTTCGGAGGATCCATTGGGGCTGGTATGGCTATAATCGAGAAGTTGGTGGTCGTGCCTGATAGAACTTCAGCATTCAAGGAGTTGTTTAGGTCGGCGGTTATCGGTAGAACGGTGGATCTGGAAACCCTGGTTGATTTCGACAAGCTTATGAGGATCGCTAAGGTGGAGTTTGCCAGAATTCAGTATTTGGGTGGACTTTCCATCATCATCTCTTTTCTTGACGATGCTGCGGCTAACAGATTCTTGGAGTCTCGAGAAATCTGGGGGCCTTGGTTTTCCAAGTTGGAAGCCTAGGGTGGTAAGTCTTTACGCATGGAAAGGGTGGCGTGGCTCAATCTGCATGGCATTCCTCTAAACCTTCTAGAGCCCGATGTCTTTGTGCAGGTTGGAGAGTTATTCGACAAAGTCCTCTTTGTCCCTAAAGCTCTGGACGAGGATCTGGACCTGTCTGTATTCAAGATTGGGGTGTTAGCCGGTGAGGCTCAGAGGATTAGAGAGGTGGTGTCCTTGAGATGGAAAAACATGATTTTTAGAATATGGGTGGAAGAGGAACAGGATGTTTGGGTTCCTGAATGCTTGGATTGGGCGGATAGTGCTTCTCCGGTGGCTAGCTCTCCTATGATGTCTTCGCAGGTTGTGAGTTCGGTGAGCTCAGTGTATGAGGATGCCGGAAGGACGAAGAAGATGGACGGTTCGGAGGATGTCAGAAAGTCTCCTGTTAATGTTGTTGATCCTTCCGAAAATGACGTTCCCATGCACGAGGAGAATGTGCATGTGGATAACCTTTTTAATGCAGTTAATGATGAGGCGGTGGTGGGACCCCCCTGGAAAGAGGTGGATGTCGGTTCTGGTACACCCGCGATGGGACCCAATGTTTTTAGTAGTGGAGATGGGCCAGTCCCTTTTGGGTTTTGTGCGTTCTCTGGTGAAACGGTTTCTATGGCCCAACGTAAATATTTTGTGGGCTTTAAACATAGGAATGGTCAGGCCCATATTGGCAAAAGTGCTTCTCCTGGGAACGATTGACCCAAGAAAAGGTCTAGAAGGGATGAAGAGGATCAAGAGCAGGGATTTGGTTTTGTCGGCTTCACTTCAAAGAATCAAAATGGGACTGAGGGTAGGAGCCTGGTCGATAAGGGGGTTCACGAGGGATTCGACCTTAACGTTGGAGCTATTCCGGTGGCTCCCAATGTCAATAGGTTGGAGGATTCTGGGTACTTCGGCTCTAACGACAGGAACGCGGATGCTCCTGGTCCTGAACTCCGCTCGGTGGTGGACAAGGAAATTAAGAGTACGTTTGCTATTGGGGAAAAGCTAGGAGTTGAGCTACATAACCACTCTGATCTGGTTAGGGAGTCCATCTTGAATACAGGTATCAAATTGTTTCCCCAACGAATTTTCTTTCTGTTAATGTCAGGGGGATTGGGGGAGTTTACAAATCTGGTTGGATCAGGTCGATTATCCGGGAACATGGTATCAATTTTCTAGCGATTCAGGAGTCTAAACATGTTGATGTGTCTAGATCGGAATTGTCAAATTTTTGGGGTAGTAACGGATTTGGGATGGAGTCTGTCGATGCTTATGGGCTTTCCGGTGGTTTAATTTGTATGTGGGATGAAAGCTTGTTCCTCTTGGAGTCGTCGTTTAAAAGTAGGCATTATCTCCATATCAGGGGTAATCTGGTTGGTTGCAACTCGTTAGTTGACTTCTTGAATGTCTATGCCCCTCAAGGGATTCCGGCTAAGAAAGAACTTTGGGAGGAGGTGGCAGTCCTCATTAATAGTACGGATGGTTTATGGATTGTCGGTGGGGACTTTAATGCAGTCCATTTTCTCGAAGAAAGGAGGAATTGTTCATTCAATCCTACCTGTGCTAGTAATTTTAATTCGTTTGTCTTTGAAGCGGGGTTGTTTAAATTTGATATGAGAGGCTCTCAGTTCACCTGGAGATCTGAAAATGGGAACAAACTAAGTAAGCTTGATAGATTTTTGGTTAATTCGGAGTTTCTTAACGGATGGCCGGAGGCTCGGGTTCAGGCTCTCCCGCGGTTGTGGTCTAATCATTGCCCTATTATTTTGATTTCTAAATCGGTTAATTTTGGGGCACGTCCGTTCCGAGTCTTTAACTCGTGGATGGATAAAGAGGGTTTTACGGAGGTAGTGGAGGAAGCTTGTAACAATTTCTCTGTCACAGGCTGTCCTCCTGACGTTGCCTTGATAAGAAAATTGGGTTATGTCCGAGGTAAAATAAGGGAGTGGAGAGATAAGATGATTCAAAATGAGGGTGAAAGCCGCAGGATTGTTGGAGAAGAGTTTGAGGCTTTGGAGTCGATTCTTGATTCCAGAGATTTATCAGAAGAGGAAGAATGGATCATGGAGGAGAACAAAAAAACCATTGCTGAGATCGAGCTAGCCAAAGTGATGGACCTAAGACAAAGGTCGCGGGTCAGATTGGCCAAATAAGGTGATGAAATTCCAATTTTTTTCATTCTTTGATTAACTGCAGGAAAGAGAGCAATGTGATTCACGGGCTTAACATTAGTGGCGAATGGGTCTCGATCACCCTCTTTAGTTAAGAAGGAGGTGTTCAACTTTTTCAGATCAAAGTTCGTGGAGGATTGTGTGGCCCGTCCTCACCTTTTTTGCCCTAATTTGAAGAAGATTTCTGCTTCTGATGCATCCTGGTTGGAATCTTAGTTTTCGGTTGAGGAGATTAAAGCTGTTGTGTTTGCTTGTGGGGATGTTCGGTATTGGGGCGGATTCGGCGGAAGCGGGGGATTTGGCGGATATTGTCGGATGCAAACCGGACTCCCTCCCGTTTAAGTATCTCGGTCTGAAGGTGGGGGCTAACTTGAATCGAATCAATAATTGGAGAGCCGTTTACGATAGTTTTGAATCAAGACTCGCGCTGTGGAAGCCCTCTCTGTTGTCTATTGGTGGTAGAATTACCCTTATTCGCTCAGTTCTGGTGAGTCTTCCTAACTACTATTTTTCGCTTTATAAGGCTCCCGTGAAGGTTGTTAAGGATTTGGAACGAATGATTAGAAAGTTTCTTTGGGGAGGGTCGTGTGATATTAGAAAAACTCATTGGGTGGCTTGGGATAGATTATCTACTTCTATCAAATCGGGGGGTTTGGGGATTAGTATGCTGAACAATGTCAACAGGGCGCTTTGATGTAAATGGGGTTGGAGATATAAGAAAGAAAGAGATAATCTTTGGGACAAGGTGGTGGATGCTATTCATTCCAGTGGAACAGGATGGCCGTTTCTTCCCGTGAAGAAATCTTTAGGAGGTGTTTGGAATAATATCGTGTCCGTTTTCAATAAACCCATAACCGGCAATACGCGGCTTGGTGGGTATTTTAGGGGATCGGTGGGTAGGGGGATTGTATATTATTTCGGTTGGACCCATGGCTGAGAGAAGTCCCTCTTAAGGTGGTATTACCCAATTTGTTTTCGCTGGAGATGGTCAAAACGTGCTCTATTCGGGACCGTTTATATGGTGATTGGCTTTGGAAGCACGAGCAAGATCTGGACGTCGAACGGAGTGAGTTGGATGCTCTTTTGACCGCCATAGCTACGGTAACATTAAACGACAGGAAGGATGATTAGGTTTGGTTACCTGGTCGGTCGGGCTCTTTTCTGTCAACTCCGTCAAGAAAGTTTTGGATGGTATCGCTGCTAGCGGGAGCAACTTTGTGATGGAATGGTGTAAGTGGGTGCCGATAAAATGCAACGTTTTTGTTTGGAGAGCAGAGATGAACCGAATCCCGACTTCGGGTGCATTGCGTAGAAGAGGCATAGACGTGGGTGACGGGATTTGTCCATTGTGCAAGTCGGAAAATGAGACCGTGGAGCACCTCTTTACGTTGTGTATTTCGGCTGTGGTCCTTTGGCAAAAAATTAGTCGTTGGTGCCGTATTCCGCCTATATTCGCCTTCTCTTTCAAGGACTTGTTGGAGATTCACCTTGATAAAAACATTATTACCGGGGTCAGAGCTGTGGTTCATGGTATTATTGTTAGTGCATGTTGGTGCTTGTGGTCGGCACGGAATAAGGCGGTCTTCTCAGGGGTTGAAGCCAAGGTGGAAGGTGTGTTCAGCGAAGTCAGATCGTTAGGTTTTTTATGGTATAAAAATAGAACTAAAAGCAATCCCATCTCTTGGTCGGATTGGTGTAAATTTGTAATTATGTATTTTGTTTTGTGTTGTGTTGTGGCCTGCCCGGTTTTCGGGTTTGGTTGTGTTTTAATGAAGTTCGCCTTTCAAAAAAAAGGGGGAGGGTTATTTTACATGTGTTATTTTTATTTAAAAAATTTGAACTGTTATAGTTTCGAGGGTTTTTTTCCTTAATTATGGGTTTTCTATCTATCATTTCCCATATATATATATAGAGAGGAGGGTTATTTTGAGAACCCTAAATATTACGAGAATCATGAGAACAAATGAAATAACCGCGAAAACTTGGTCGAAAACAATTTAAATTCAATTATTATTACTCTTATAATTGTTATTCGAATACAATATTGGATCTTAAATTTACACGCTTATATTTACATATATTCCTAAATAAATTAAATTTACACATGTGTAATTTTACTTTTTACACATATGTAAATTTATTGTATTTACACATGTGTAAAAAATTATTAAGAGTGATTTTGAGAGAAGAAATGATTTATTTAAAGAGTAAATTCTTTTTTAATGTTGTATTAAAGTGTAAATTCTTTTTTTTTTTTTTTTTGAAGGGTGACTTTCAATAAGTACATGGACCATTGGTCACCGGGTTCCCGTCAAGGACGGTTACCCGTCAGCCCAGCATTCGCAGACGCGATGTTCGTTCGGGCCCCGGCTGCCGCTCTGCCTGACCTTCGCCCGGAAACCGTACTGCCCCCACACGAAAGACTCGCTGGGGTAACAGCTAGGTAAAACCGGGTTGCCCTCCGGATCGCACCATGCCTCGGTAGTAACGATCCATCATTGAGACGTCATCCCCCAATAACGCCGCAGCCGTGGATCGAACCGGTGACCTCCAAGGAGGAAACCGGCCCAACCCCACCACATGGGACCAACTGGGCTAGGGGTTCGGATGAGTAAATTCTTTTTTAATGTTAGTATAGTAAATATAATGAGATTTGTAGTTAAAATGTTGATTAGAAACTCGTAGATTTGAAGCATTCAAACGAGAACTTTGCTATGCATGCTCCTCGTCAACCTCTATTTGATAGATAAAAACTTGTTTCGTTGTTAATTCAGTTGTATGTTATATCTAGTGATGTGTAATTGATGTTTGTTTGAATTTACAAAAGGGTATTTTTCTGAAGTGGGCGCCAATTGCTTGATGATTTGTTTGTGAGAACAGGTTGATCATGTTTGATTTGTAATTTTTTTTAGCAATTGTTGCGTTGAAAGAAGAATCAATGGTGTTCAAGAACTCATTAAATGCACAACCAGTACTTGAAGAACTAATAGCACTCAAGAACATCAATTTGATGACGATGATGATGATTATAATAATTATATTGCAAAAGTTGAAACAGTAAAAAAAACCAAGAAGACAATAGTGATAGGAAGAATCTATGGCGTTCAAGAATTAATTCTATTCCCGCTAAATTTGCTCACACTGGGCTACAACCCAAGGGGCATTTACAATTTGTTTAGGTTCGATATAAAGAAAATCAATATAATAGTTTTCAAGCCATAAATTTGATTATGTAATTGGTTAAGCTAATGTATTAAACATATATTGTATTACTAGTTTAAGAACCCGCGAATTTCACGGGTTGGTAAAAGAAAATATCTTCAGTATCACCATTACCATTGATATAAATATTATGATTTTATACACGTTAAAACACAAACGAAGAGAATAGAGTACGACAAATTGAAATACATGAATATGCAACGATCACAATTCGTTGAAAATCTCTTTATAAACCACATTCGTTGTTTTATCTGTAGATTTGCCTTTGTTGTCAAGTATTAGTAGTTTGACTCAATCTCGCGTTTTTATCCTTGATTAAGCAACACACAATTGACCATGAGAGAAGACGGGTTGTTTCAAGTATAAACCAACTCTGGAAAGTGACTGCCGTTGACATAAAATTTAAAATGAAATAAACGTTCCACTACTTTTGATATGATTGATTTACAATGAACTCACAAAACCAAATATGAAGTTTGTCCTTTTACATTTTATTTTTTGTGCTTTCTTTTATGACATTTTATTCTACAAACTTATAGTTAGCACCTAAATACACAAATGAATTGATATAGGCAGCATAGCCAAAAGCGTTTCAAAGTTGTAACTGTAACACATGCCTTTAACATTCAAAGAGCCAAAAAAACACATAATTATCCATAACATAACCATTGCAATAAAAACATATTAAACCCGACGATCAGATAATTGAATAAATGTAAATGAATTTAAAGTATTAGAGACAAAAAAGTAGAAACTCCATATAAACATTTTTCGCCATGTGTAAATTTTGCCATGTGTAAAATCTTGTCTACTTCTTGCGACTGCTAAAAAGTTGTACCATATTTATATACAGTTGTACCTACGGCCCAAGTTCTTCAGTTTTAATTCTGGCTTATTTGACCATAGGACCCCAGCCCACATCTTCCAGATGACCCAATCATTACGACCTATACATAACCATATAAAGAAGTTGACTTTTTAGTCAAAATAATACATATGACTAACTCACCTGGGTATCGGAATTTCAATCCATGCTTATGCTATAAGACTTGTAGCTTGCGCATGCCCTTTGACCCGTTCATTGAACATGCTTAGTCTAGCCTTCACCTTTAGCAGATTTAGAAACACACTCCAAATGAATAGTTTGCTTTTCTCTCCGGTTCAGGTTCAGGTGGTGTACGGTATCCATATAGCAATTGGTACACCCTCCACTCTCATTATTGATGACAATTAGTTCAAAGTCAATTACTCATAAAAATCTATGTGTTAAAACCCACAACCCATGATCAGCATTTTGAAGTACCAACTTTGACTTTTTTTAAGTCAAATTCCACCTGATCAAAAAAGATAGATATAAAAATTACACAAATATCTATCATTTTCATATAAAAATAGCCTTAAATTCTTTTTAACTTTTAATAGTTATTATTGTTATCATTATTCAAACCCTTAAAAAATATAAACACAACAAACACAAAAGAAAATGATGAATGAAGAAGTACCTTGGGGTCCCATTGTGACTTTTCAGCTCTAGCAACCAGGTTCACACCAAACTGTAAAAAGAACAAAAAAGCTGAATGACAGTTTGCAAAAAAAAATAAAAGTACTGGTGCTTAATTCAGAAAACTTATAAAACATGGTGCCCAAAAGCTAAACAATAGAATGATTACTGTGGCGGTGAAATTGGTTTTAATAATAATAACAATACATAAACTATAACAAATTACGAAAGTTGATTAGGAGAAGACTTAATTAAATCATTTCGCTTGTATGCATGAATAAAGAACCAAACATCAAGAGATATGATACAGTGACATGGTGTAAACATGATGAGCTAGTTAATGCATAATGTTCAAGTGAAGGCTCATATTCACCCTTGGCATCACAAACAATACCCATAAGTCTTTGAACTGATGCTGCTTCTATAGAAGTAGTTGAAGCATTTGCTTTGTGAGTGTCAAGAGCCATTTGACATAACTTCTTAGCCTCATCAAATTCCAATGCAAAGGTGGAAACAACACAGTGAATATGCCATCATCATTCTGCACTCCTTAACTCACTCCCTAACATTGTTTCTCAAAACCCTTTTGTCCACATTATGACCCAACCTGAAACGTAAATCAAAAATTCGGTTAACCCCTTATTTTAATTTTAAAGATGCTAAACAATGTGTTTTCTTATGTATTTTGATCCCACTATAAAATTTACCATAACATATAGTAAAAACCAAAATAAATGCATAATTTAGAACTTTCAAACATAAATCAAGAGGATTTCAGATGCCAAAACCTGTAATTCAACCATTCAAGATTTAATCATTTGTTAATCATTCCAACCCTCCCGAATCAATATTAAATACAAAGACTCGTATTATTATTGAAATAGTGTTGTCTTATAAATCATGATTAATACGTTAATTATCTATTAAGATGGACGTAGATTCGCTGTTTAAACCTGAACCCAATTGCCAACCTTCACTGTGCGCTAGTGCATTTGGGATACCCCTTACTTCATTTTTAACAAAGGATTAAAAAAAATGATATGTTTGCTACCCAACTTGTTTTGACTAATACAAATGGTGATCTATTTAAATTCAAAGATCGTTCTTAACCCGCCCTACCTGGCCATCTAAGAAAAGATTTCACTGTTTAAACCCAAACTCACTTGGCATGGCAACTCGCACTGGCCGATTATTTGGCTACTTATTAAAAAAAATTATTTAAGGATTTAGATCTCTTATATAATACTAAAAAAAATATGTATGCTACCTAACTCGCTTTGACTCATACATGGAGTGGCCTATTTAAACCGAACCCGCTACGCTTACCCACCCCATCTCAGCATCTGGATAATATTTCACAGTCTTACCATTTTGACCGCCTTACCCTTCGTTTAGCTACCTCCTAATTTTTTAAGACATTTAGATTATTTTTGCAACAATGAAAAAGAACAAAAACATGTTTGCAACCCAACTTGTTTGTTTGACTCGCATAGAAAATGACCTGTTTAAACACGGACCTGTTACTGATCCCATCTAACCCATATAGTCACCTAACTACACTAACAGTTTTAAAAGACATGATACTTCATATTTGCAGGGTATGTATGTTGAATTAAACATACCAAACCATCTTCCTCGGGTGAAATTCCCCTAACAACCTGTCTCAAAGCTGTGGATTTTTCTCCTTAAGAATGTTGCATCTTTCTTGCATAAAACAAAAATCTGATATCATCAATTTCATTTCTTTAGCTAAAATCCATGGTCGTTTTACCCATGATATCGCAATCGTGAATATATACAAATGATTACTTTATTAACTAAAATTTTATAAGAATTAATAAGAAACTTAACTAACATTTGTGGCTTTGTTGAACTTTCCAAACTCTTTCGGGTCATCTCTGGTATCTTCGAAAAGTTCTTCGGGATCCGGCTCTGTCGGTGCCAATTCAGTGGCTATCTAATTATCAAAGGAAAAGGTTGGAAATGTACATACAGAATTTGTTAGTCTAAGAGGCCAAGATTATCAAATAAAATTATAAGTTGATAACAAATCGTTGCTCTTCGAACCTAGGGTATCAAATGGTATCACATAGAGGGATGTACCGGCCAATTTTCAGTAAAAAATCATTGAATCAAACCTATTCTGGAATATATATCAAGGAGCCACCTTCAAGTTCGGTTTCAAATCAAATCAACCAAATCCGGATTAGGGTTACAGTTCATTTTAGTCCATCAAATCCAACATGTAAATAAACGCGATAAATCAAAACCGGATTCAAAGAGCAACGTTTAGTTTTAAACCCTAATCTAGGACTACAGATCTATGAAAGAAACATGAACTTCAAAAACTTACCAGTATGAGATTAATCAAATCCGGATTCAAATCGAAAGGATTGTAGCGGTGGATGATTAGCAACGAAAGAGAATCTGCTCGAAGAAGATGGCGAAATTTGAAGATTGGGTGTTCTGAAATCGCGTGTTGTAATAAGGAGAATAAGGAGAAAAAGGGGAAAACAAATTGCCGCCCATATACCAATTCTCTGCTCAAAGAGACATGCCACATCAATAAATGATTGCTTAAGAAAAGGACATGTGGCATTAAGTGTATTTTTTTAGTATAATAGGTAGATGATAGTTAAAAAAATTATTAGTAAAAATATTATTTTAGTTTCTCAAAAGAAAAACTAAAATAATTTCACAATTTTTAAATAAAGTGTTTTGAATGGAACACGATGAGACTAAACCCACACTATTTTAGGAGAAAGACACCAATGCAGCATCTTGATGACGCTGAGCTAGAGGCCTTTAATTTTCTTTTCAACACAATCTTTAAATAATCTTGATTATGGAATATTCATTTTAGCTCTTATCTTTGTCAAATCCACATTTTGTAATTCTTGATTGTTTTTTATAAATCCTATTCCTTATAGTAAATTTTTCAACATATATTAAAAAAATAAACTCATTTGTAAGTGATTAGAATTTGAACTTAAAATCATATTATTCATTTTTATATTCAATAACATAAATGTTAAAAGATGTGCATGACTGTTATTTACTTAAAGTTTGAATACAAAGTCTATTTTGCGTTAAACTATCTGCTAACAGTGTACATATTATGACCATCGTCAAATCATTTAAAACAAAACTAATTATATAACTAGGGTAGAGTATTTTATCTATAAGGAGCATTGGTTAATGGTTAGTATTATATAACTAGGGTAGAGTATTACTCGTGTGGAAAAACGTGTACTGCCGGGACATGCAAACCCATCATCCACCATTGCCCTGATGATGAGGAAGGCATCCCTCGTCTGAGACTAAAAGGGCAGGAGCTAACTCAACTGCGCAGAACCGGGCGAGCCTAGATTCGAACCCAATATTTATGTGGAACGAAACCCGAGTCCTAGTTAGTTGAGCTACACCGGCATTACTTTGTATTAGGGGTGTGCATGGGTCGGTTTTGACCTAAAACCATAACCATAAATAACCGCTATATCGGTTAATGGATAACCATAACCATATCCGATTGGTTATGACGGTTATGATTAATTGGTTTTGATGGTTATAATGGGTCGGTTGTGGGTGGTTAACCGTGTATTTAGCATAGCTTAAAATATGTAAACTTTTTAACATGAAAAAATTATTAATGCATATTTGTATATGTTAGTATATTACATAGTATTAAAAATACATATAATCTATAATATTAACACTGAATATTCAAATAAAGTGATGTGAAATATTTCATAAATTCAAATAAACATTCAATCAAAAGCGCAAAACGATATAAAATAACCCTTAAATACTAAAAAATCTTTAATCAAAAACATCAAATATTAAAAAAAAAACTGGTGAAAAGTCCTAAATCCTACAAAGATTTATTACATGTCGGTCCGGTTCGGTTATGGTGGGTATGGAAACATTGATAACTATAACCGACCCACTACATTCGGTTTAAAAAAAAAAACAATTAACCGACCCACCGGTTTTTGATTTGGTTCGTTTTTTTTGTTCGGTTTTATCGGTTAATTTCGTTATGGTTCGCTTAATTCGGTTTTTTGCACACCCCTACTTTTATAAGATAAGGTAACTCCTTAGCTATTGTGATGATTCGGAGCTCCATCCCGGCTGATCCATATAGCAACACAATGTAATTCAACTCTTTTATTTATCTCTCTCAATTCTCACTATGTAGGCACTCTTTTGTTTTTAATTTGTTTGCGAACTTTTTTCTTTTGTTTGCTTAAGGGTAAAGACCGGTCTTTCAAAAAAAAAAATTTTCTCTCGGATTTTCATTGGATTTGTTTGAAAATATAAAACGAAAAAAAACTGGAAACTTTTAATTCCATCAGAAATATCAGAACTTTAATCTGTTTATTTGCTATATTGCTATCTATCTAGATAATTTTTGGAAAATGCTATTTGCTTAAACAAATTCATGTCATATTAATACATTAGGAAGGAAATTGCGTATTGCAAAACGCGTAGAACGATAATATAAACACAAAACAAGTTGAACTGGTCAATTCTATTTATTTACTTTTTTTTTTGCTCAAGATATAGATAACATAGGATTCGGTTTGTAAATAAGTAGGCTCTAGCACGGTTGATTACAAAGAAATTCTTGAATGGCTTATAAAGAAAATTGGTTTGGTTATATATATATATATATATAGGGGTAAGATCAAATAAAAAGTTTATTTTGCCTAAGTAGGATGAAAAGGAATCTTAACCATTCATTTTTCAAATCAATGGTTAAGATGAAAGTGTAGGAAAAATGAGGAGTGTAATGGTATCTTAGGAAAATCCTATTTATTGACTTTCTCTCTACACATGCAAGGCACATGTATATTCCACCCTCATTTTTTAAACGTTCATAACTTTTTTATATGACATTATTTTTTCATAAAAATTTCACCGTAAAATCGAGCGTCTTTTTATCTTTAATTTGAGTACCATATTGCCATATAAAATATGAAGACTAAAAAAACCCACTAAAATGTGTTGTATTTCTATGTTGTATAACATTTTTTTGTGCTGGATTTTTGTACTATATTTTTGTGCTAAATTTTTTGTGATGAATTTTTTTGTCTTAATTTTTTTTCCAATTTTTTGTGCTGGATTTTTTTGTACTACATTTTTTTGCTAAATTTTTTCTTGCTAAATTTTTTTGTACTAGATATTTTTGTGCTATATTTTTTTGTACTATATTTTTTTGTACTACATTTTTTGTGCTATATTTTTTGTACTAGATTTTTTGTGATAAATTTTTTTGTACTATATTTTTTTTTTTTGTATTTTTAAAAAACAAAATGGGTGCCACATGTCATTTCCACTCCTATTTATAAGGACCAAAATGCCCTTCATTCCTACTTATTAGGAGTGCCACATGTCATCATCACAATCCTTCTTAGGCTACTTAGGCAAAATCCACTTTTTAGTGGATCCTTCCCCTATATATATATATATATATATATATATATATATATATAGGTAAAGGATCCTGTACAAAGTCCTACTTTTGTAAGAAGTATGAGAAATAATTTGGGGATGACAAATGTCCTTTATCTTAATTAATTCAAAAGGGTACATTAGTAATTTACCTTTCTTATCAATTAATTGTGTGTAACGGTTTTGGAGTTAATTTAGGAGATACATATCTTTTTGGTTTATACATGATCTCCTATATACTGATCGTAATTCTCATTATAAAATCGACGCCATTATTTAATTGATGAACGTAAGGATTTTGATCACTGCAATTCTCAAGTTTTATTTAATTCATGGTGTGGTGTTTTATCTGGAGACATTGTTCATGGCGTGGTGTTTTGTCTCCAGATGTTTTAAAACACCACGCCATGAACAATGTCTCCAGATAAAACACCACGCCATGAACAGTGTCTCCAGATGTTTTAAAACACCACGCCATGAACAGTGTCTCCAGATGTTTTAAAACACCACGCCATGAACAGTGTCTCCAGATAAAACACCACACCATGAACAATGTCTCCAGATAAAACACCACGCCATGAACAATGTCTCCAGATAAAACACCACGCCATGAATCTGATTACAGTTCTTCTAAACGTAAAACACCACGCATTGAATCTTATATAAAACAAAGAGGCTTCCGATTTAGATCTTGGTCATTAATTCCGATATTTAAGGAAAAATGAGTGAATGTAGGTGTTTTTGGTTGTGTAGAATATGGTTACCATATTTGAAACATTGAAAAAGACACTATTGCCCTTCATTTTTACATAAGGTCCCTCTAATTTAAACACAATTTACATTTTATACCCTATTGATCTCAACCATTAGATCAAATATCCAATGGTTTAAAACACTTCTTACCCTTCTCACATTTTAAACACTTTTTACCATATCCCTACCCTATATATATATATATATATATATAGGGTAAGGTTCGGCTAGAAAGTCCAAGTTTCCTAAAAAGTGTAAAAAGTCATAAAACACAATAATTTCAGGCATAAAACACACCTAAAACTCACAAATAATAGAATGAATATTACTAAAACACCATATTCAAACTCTAATAGTCCATAAAAACTTCAAACGCACCATCGTATAACTATGAATATAAAACACAAAATGCTAAACAACATAAAACACAATAATATTTGTCATTCCATAATCAGAGTCTTAACATCTAAAACACAACACAAAACCCACATACATGATGTTTTAGTAATCTTCATCATATTATTTGTGGGTTTTTGGTGTGTTTTATGGTTGACATTATGGTGTTTTATGACTTTTTACACTTTTTAGGAAATTTGGACTTTCTTGGCAACTCCTAGCCTATATATATATATACACTAGGTTAGAACTCGTGTATTACACGGATTGAATAAATATTATTTAAATAATAAAAAAGTTATATCTTTATGAACCTTGTATATTGTATGGGTTAAATAAATGTAATTTTATATATCAAATAATAAAAAAGTTATATCTTTAAAGACCCTGTGCATTACACAGATTAAATAAATGTAATTTTGTATATTTAATACTAAAAACGTCGTATCTTTAAAAACCATGTGTATAATCGAGTTGAATAAATCTACCAAATAATAAAAAAATTACATTCTTAAAAACCCCGTATATTAAACGTGTTGAATAGATCCACAAAAGATTTATATCTTTAAAAACCATGTGTATTACACAAATTAAATAAATGTAATTTTGTATATTAAATATTAAAAACGTCGTAACTTTAAAAAACCCGTGTATAGTCGGGTTGAACGTGAGTAATGGATGGAGAAAATCAAAATGAGCAATCTTAAGAGTTCAATGGAACTTACGAACAGTGGCGGAGCTTAAACAAAAGTTTCGAGGAGGCGTAAAGTCATGGGACTTAAAAAAAAAAATTCTATCGTTATGTTTCCGGTTGGGCCGACTTTTCGATTCGGTTCAGGTCAAATAATAATAGTTCCAAATAAAACAAAAAAAAATTCATTTAGAGGACCCGTTCTTACATATAAAAAAACTAAATATTGTTTAACAAACAAAATATCAATCTATATATAATGGTACGAGATAAATGAAACATGGACTGTTTAACAAACAAAAGATCAATCTATATAATGGTACGAGATAAATGAAACATGGACGAAGAATTACAACTCAGCCCGACGACCTTTAAGATTTAAAGTGGTAACAAACTTTACTTTCATTTATATATTATATAAATGTTTAGGCAAAATAATTGGAGGGTGATCCTATATAATTTTAAATTTTTAGGACGAAAAATCGAAAATTATACACTTCTAACCGAAACATTAGAGGGGGCGGATTTAATGTGGTAACAAACTTTACTTTGATTTATATGTTGTATAAATATTTTGGCAAAATAATTGGAGGGCCGATCCTATATAATTTTAAAATTTTCGGACGAAAAAACGGAAATTATACACTTCTAACTGAAACATTGGAGGGGGCGGGTGCACCCCCGGGCACCTACTAACCTACACCCCTGCTTACGGAGATAATAAACGATCGACGGAGATCAAGCATTGTTTGATGAAGACAAATTTTTTTAAGATTTGCAATTGCAACTCTACTCAATGGATTGATTTTCTAAATGAAATAAAAACTCGGCTGTTTATTGTTTAATTTAGCCGGGTACAAACAAATATCATAAGTAGATCGAACATTTTGTTTATAATAAGTTATGTAGAAGTGATTAATACGTAGTTTTCTTCTAAAATCGTGTTGTATTTGAGAATATATATCAATATATGTGGTAATTAATTCTTGGGTGTGTCGAGATGTAGGTACTTGAGTTTTTTTTCCAGGAAACGAGATTATTAAAAAATGTTTCTTTATAAAGCTCAATCCGTTGTTCACCATCATCTTCTTGCAAAATCTTATTATTACACAAACCATATAAACTGAAAACCCATAAATTTTCATCAGGATAAAGTCCTCAAAACCCTATTAAACATACCCATTCAACTTTTTAAGATCAAAAAGATCTTTTTAGGGGTAGTGATGGAATTCCATCACTCACAACATTCAATCAAGTTCCGTTATTTCATCGAGCTTCATTCAATCACTAGTGATGGATTTTAGTGAAAATGCCCATCACTAGTGATGGTTTTTTTTTTCTAATTATAAATTAATAATAACAATTTCATTTAAATAAAAATTACATTAAATAAATCCTAAATTACATACTTAAAAAAACTAAATATTGCAATTTAAAAAACTAAACATCACTAGTTTGTTTTGAATTATGTACTTTTTATCAAACATTTTTATTAGCTCAGCCCAGCCCATTGATACTTGTTTAAAATGCATTTTAGGGTTCCATTGATACTTATTTCTTCTCTGGAGAAAGAACAAATGAAAGAGGCAGGCTCCATCTTAGGTCACTTATTCCTTCATTTTTTGGTGTAAAGATTGAATTCTTTTGTGTGTGAAAAATTGTATCTCAATCCAGTTTCTCATGCGTGATCACGAACACGCGTTGCCAAATCAACGCGTCAAAAAAATAGGTGGCGGCGGTGTATAACGGGGTGCCACGTGTGGTGGGCTGGCCACAGGGGCGCAGGATTTAAGGGGCGGGAAGGGGCCCCCGACCCCCCGAATTTTTCGGCCAGTAGTGTTATATATGTACGTTTCGTATAGGATTTTGTAGGTATATACGTTTTCGACCCCCCCCCCCCCCCGTTTTATAAAAAAATTAGGTATATACGTTTTCAACCCCCATTTTTAATTTTTTTTATTTATATAGCCCAAATAAAATATTTATTTAGCCCAAATATTATAGCCCAAATCATTATATTTGGTAGAATACTAGAATCTATCTCTTATACTAAAATAAAATAGTGTTGACTATTTGACTTTGATGTGGCTATTTTCTTTGGCCAGAGAATTGATATTTGAGCACCATTTTGCTTCTTCCTACGTACGCTCTTCTTCAATTTTGGTAACCTAATCAATTCTCTCAATCAGTGGAAGGCAAATTGATTTCTCTTTAAATCTCAGAACCTAATCAAATTGATTTCTTTCACCCATATTCAATTTTACAAACCCTAAATCTCATCTACGGCTTCATCTGTAGCGATGGTACCTGGCCATACCCACTTCAGAAATCCCTAAAACTCAATCATTCGAACTCTCATCTAGGTATGTTTTCTTTGATTTTTATGATGTAATCCGATTAGAGCATCGGCCGATTCTCATTTTCATTCGAAATCTTCAATTGCATATTTTCTGATTACTTCAGTTCAAATGGCGTCTTTGTCCGATTCTCATCCAGGCAATTCTCAGAAACCCTAATTCAAAACCAGTCGAATCTGCTCCATGTATGTTTACTCTTAAAATTCTTTGATTCTACAATATTTTTCTGTTCGTTTTTTCATTTTGTCCATGTATGTATGTATGTATGTATAGATATGTGGAACTAATCATTGATATGCATATAGATTTGTGGGAGTTGTGAAATTAATTGTGAGTGTAGGCATTCAACGATTTTAATCGTGTCAGGAGACCTGTTTCTTCTCACAAGGCGAATGAATCTTCAATTCATGTACCTCTTTTATTTTAAATGTTCACATTCTTTGTTAATTGATTGTAGATATCAGTGTTTTTTGGGGTTTGTTTGTTATTTTTGTTCAATGGAGTTTCTACTATTGTTAGGGTTTAGGTTTTATCTGATGTTTTGATTATGTTGACTGTTTGATTATGTTGTGCGTGTTCATTTGGATGTCAATACGAAAGAACTGTTGTTACTCGAATAATTTGTAGTGCATGTTTATTTTGGTTATTGATTCGTTTATTTGCAATTTGCAGGTTTCTTTGTTGATGTTGCAGCTTCATTTGTTGTCAATGGTCTGTTAGGGATGATGCTAACGGGGTGAGGAGTTTTTAAGGGCTGGTGATTTTGGTAATGGTAAGTTTTACAATTTGTTCAACCCTGAATTCATAAGCCTCATTTATCCTTTTTAATGCCATATTTATGGTTTTTTTGTGAAATAGAATATAATCACATTCATATATATATATATATATATATATATATATATATATATATATATATATATATATATCTTGAATAAGATCAAATTTTAAGTTTGTTAGAATGTCATTCAGATTTATTCAGATTCCCTATGCACACTATATATACAAAGTATAATTAATTAATACACTAAGAAATCATACAACTTCTTCATGAAAAGCTATCACAAAGTCCTAATACTTTGATTCTTCTGCTGGTCCTTTTTAACTGTGTACAGATTGTACGTTCCAGACTCGGATTCTACCATCAACAACATTGGTAAAAGCAGGACAAAATACATCTGTGGGTGTCTTCCATGGGTGCTTTGGCGTTGATTCATAAATTCTCCAAAAAAGAAAAAAAAGAATTCAAAGCAGATACTAACCTTGATGATAATGAACAACAATGTTGATTGTGCCAATATAGGTAAATTTGTCCTGTAACCATATAGCAGCGTTATGTTTAGGCGATTTACTACTCAGACCAATTATTAAAGGGATTTCATATACTTTTGTTGCCGCAATAGGTATTCTGAAAGAAGCATATAGAATAAACTTTCCGGTCAAGTGGGCGCACTCCACATCAACCATGGCAGATGCAGCTATAAGCAAGTCTTCTAACTTACACATCATCATGCACATATAATTTTGTATGTGTATTGGAAGTTAAAACCAGTTGGTAAGTACTAGCCTACAATATAGCCTTTTTCTTCAAGATGTAAAAAGTAAAACTATCTTACTGTTTATCTTATGACTATTGAAATTGCAATTCGAGTCTTACCAATCATCTAAAAAGGTTGAATTTTGATACATTTCAATGAAAAAAGTAGAATTATTGTGTGACGGTTCTTTTGATCGGCCTTTTTCAAGATATTGTATGAGAAAATATATACTAACTGTCAAATTTGAATGGTATTTAAGCTTTTGTGCATGTAATATATAAGTTTCAACTGGATTTACGTAAATTAAGCTGTTATTTTTGCAGCGGACCTTGATGGTTGGACTCGAATTATTGTTGAGAAGTCATTTGGTAAGGACTTGGCTTCTGATGAAGAACTCAGTTCTCAGATCGGAGAACTATTTGATGAATCGCAAATTTACCATATTGATCATTATTTGGGAAAAGAGTTGGTGTTTTTAAAATGTCTTCAAATAAGTGACAACATCTCAAATATACAGGTAAGAATTCTTCATGAGAGTATTACTTCGTTAGCTTTATATTTGGTTTTGAAGAATCACTTATTACAAGCGACAGAGTTCCCAGACTTTAAATTGAATTTTAATTGATATGCCTTAATTACTGTTTATTTGAATTTTCCAGATTATTTCTAGAGACCATTTGTGTTTTAAGGCATAAAACATCCTAAATCATCCTATTAACAAAGTCAGATTATTACAGAAACGACAATTGTCAATAAGCACGTTTATTTATGCGTGATTAAATCCCTTAAACTTTAAAAGCTTGAGGGAGAAGTCCCTTCACTTCAATATTATAATAAAAAAATCCTTTCTTTGAATGATTCTAGATTTGTATCTCTTGATGTTTTTGTATTGACTGAAAATTTGACACAGATACACGCTTTGGTATAATCTAGAAGTCCCTCTGTCACATAATGTATGAATTTTGAGATATTATATAAGTAACATGTTTTTCTTATTTGAAAAGGTTCGTAATCTTGATCGTTTCATTTTTTAGAACAATTATCTAATATTAACAAAACTAATTCAAATTTGTACAAAAGCATCAGCTTTTTATATTTTTGTGTTTGACAATTTAGTTGCTATCTAAATAAGCCTCATTCTTATTTTACGCATCTTAGTGCTTAATATGAAGAATTAAACATTTGTTAAACATGGCTACCAAGATGCCCACTGTAGATAAAGCCGAAGAGCGTCTTCAAAAGCTGAGTAATGCTTCTTGGAATGTTCCGGTACAAGGTGAGTATTTTGGAATCTTGGAATGAATTTATATTGTTACTATTTTAGTCTTTCTAAAATCATGGATTCTCTTTTCTTGCTTTCTTTATAAATATTAGATGGGCAAAGTATTAGCATTAAAATTAAAGAGATGGGTAGGGGGTTGGGTTTAATGGCAAAGCCTTTGGAGTTTAAGTGGAGCTTCTCTTGAAGGTCAGTGGTTTGAGCTTGGGAGAAACATTGCCTTTAAAAAAAAACGGGTCAAATGGGTTAACATATAGCAAAAAAATATAAAACGGGAATTTTATGAAAATCTAAATAAAACGAGTTAAAACTTACATTAATTGGGTCCACCTATGTTCTCACTTTATTTACATTAAAGTTAAAGGTTTATATCAGTTTAATTTTTTTTTTCTTATTATAAAATATAACATTAACTATTAGGACAACACACATGTCAATAGAACTAAGAAAAAAACAAAAGAAGGAGAAAAAAGAGTCAATTATGCAGGTTGAGAGACCAGCTAATTGAGATGGTGGTACTACACGACTGTGCAACTACCAATATATTGTTCCATTGGTAGGTCATGGCGAATCATTGCATATTTCGAACTTTTGCATGGGGCAAAAGCTAAAACTTTTGGTTCAGTGTGTTTGATGTATTTGATGACATTTTCAATGCCCTTGACTCTCACGTGAGTAAAGAGGTAAATTACGTAATTACGCCTAACTTTAAGCATTTGATCAATTATCCGCTTATTATAATTCTTGAAGTTACTCTTTTCATTTTCTAGAGCCTTCACATCTGTCTCTTTGTTTTTTTAATTAATTAGTTTGTTTTAGTTTTTATTCTAAGTTTATACATTTACATTATTACCTTTTTACATGTTGCAAATGCCAATATGTCCAACATTTGGAAAATCAACTTTTAATTGGGAGACTTCTGGACAATGGCTTCATTCACGGGACTTAAAGTTCTTTAAATTTTCTCTTTCTCTATTGATGTTTCACAATGCAAAGTGTTTATTAACTTTGTTTTATTGTTGGAGTGAGATAAAACAATGTTCTGTTAAATAAATAAGAGCCAATCCATCAATGTTATACTAAGCATTTGATTATAAACATCAATTAAGAGCCAATGCATCTGCTGGTGTGAATTCTAAGAGTAAGACTTACAGGTATATTTACCTTATATTTTTTTATTTAGTTTACAGTTACTGTATGCAAATATTGATATTTGTCGTGATGTTTTAAATCACAGATGTGTTGGATTTTGATATGGGTGTTTGGATGTTTGTTTACAAAGTAAGTACCTTTTATTAAAAGAATGAAATATATAATTGTATTACATGTTGCTTCAAGCTACAGACACATCCAAAAAACCCTTTTGATGCCGAGACATTTGAAATTTTGTTTCTCTCATTAAATTTACTTCATAAACAAATTAATGGAGGATGCACATGTGGCATCCCATATGACCTTCAAAGTAGACATGGCATTAAGAAGTCAATGTGAAACCTATATTCTTGGTCTATACTATTTTTAGGTCGAAAATTCTTGGTCTATTCTATTTTTAGGTTGAAAAATAATGACCATTTGTTCATCTGTTCAATACATTTTGCAAGACTTATATTAATTTTTTTGCCCCCATGTAGGTTTGACTTTTTTGTCTATGTTGAATTCTAGCCTAATCCAGATTCACTAGAAGCTTTGCTATTTCTCATGGTTGCACTGAAGTGGCAGCCCAAGCATGTAGTTTGGTTGACTTTGAGCATAAAAGGGTTAGTAATATCTTCTCTTACTTTTGTTAACTTGATGGTTCTAGAGAAAAGTTGTGGTTGTTTTAAAGGTAAGAGAATGGGTGTATCGGACGGGTCAATAACGGGTCGTAACAAGTTATGGTGGAATACCAGAATCAATGGTGTTCTTTACGTGCTTCACAGTATGTTAAAACCCTTAAATCATGTCTCGCTTTATATATTATGCACATGTTACCCTTTCTGTTGCTACCATTTGACCTAATCACTTTTTAGTGGTATACAAAGTCAACTTCACATATATTTCACCTTATTGATCAATCTTCTTTTTTTACTACATTAGTTGAATGGTTTGAATAACATGGCGTTTGGTTATTGATATATTGAACATTATATTTCACCCAACACTTGCAGTGGATATCACCAATCAACTCTAAGCTTTTGACCCGTTTCATTTAAATTTCTTTATTTTGACATGTTTCATATTTTTTTCTCTTTATTTTGACGTGTTTAACCAAATTCATTTTAATTCCTGTACCTTGACCCACTTAATATTAGCTATATTTTACCATTTGTAAAATTAAATATAAAAGTAGTCTTTGAATTATACTTCAAATATTTAACCATTTCACTAATGATTTAATTTTTTTTTGTTGGAGCAGTTCTTTGGTGAGCTTAAATGAAAGCTTTCGAAGATGTCTGATGTAAAAAAAATACATTTTGTTCCTGATGCTCATGAATCTATGATGAGATTCAAGTGATATTGGATTTCAATATACTTTAAGTGCATAATAGATAAATCTAATGTTAAGTTAAACTAAAATCGTACCCATTTGATGTACTTGTAAGTGATGTTCAATCAAAATCACATTCTTTTATTAAACAAATTGTTTGAAATTGGCATGTCTAGGTTGATTTAATATCTGGTGCTACTTATTTGGTCAACAATTTAATGTTTTCAGCCCCAAATCTTGGCCGAAACTCGAATTTTTTGTTGGAAATCGCTGGTTTGTTTGGTGATTCATTTATGCAATTACAATGAAAACTTTAGATTATTGCATCTTACTCTTATAAACTTACGTTGGTTGCTTATTATGTTCAGCTTGATTGTTCCTCCGTTCACTTCAATATAGATTGAAGAATATAGAATACGGAGGTGGCAAGATGGCCGGGTTGAAAAGAGCCATTCCAGGTCGGTTGAAGAAATCTTTAATGATTTGTGATTTTTTCTCATTCATGTATTTCAATTATTCAGTGTACTCTAATATTTGCGTTAGTGGTTTAACATTTATATAATTAAAATATTTGTGTCAACATTGTTAAAGGAGATATTTTTTTTTTTTGAAAGTCACCCGTGTAATACACGATTTTAACTTCTTTTCACCCATTTGACTTGATTCCATTTAAAACTATTTTTTTCTTGGATTAATGGCTTGAAACAACCTGTATAAAAGCAATAAACATTTAATAAATTGCTAAGTTAAAGTTTAAAAATAAATAGGTATATGTTGGTCGGACAACGACAAACATGTCAAAATGGTTTTCGTAACAACGCGTTGTTAGAATATTTTCATTTTTTACGGTTCGTTGTAATTTAATCTTTACATAAGTTACGAAACGTTTCTTTCATTAAAAGTTTATGTCAACACTGTTAAATAAACCGGCAGACCGGATGGGCATGTGGCATCTTTATTTTCTGGCCACCCTCTACTTGCAAAGAAGAGCAAGTGTGCCGCCTTCATCAAGGAATGGAACGCTTCTTTCGTTAAAAAATTTATGTCAACATTGTTAATGATGAAATATATTATTGTGAGGCCACCCGTGTATCACACGGGTACTTAGACTAGTGTATATTATATAACCCAATATTTTGTAGAATACTAGAATGTATATTATATAACCCAAATCAAATCATTATATAGACCAATTTAAAAGCCCACCCTATCAAAAAAAAAAAAAAAAAAACAAATTCGTTTACTTTGGAACATCGACCAGAAGAACAGAAGCCACAAGCCAGAACTGCAAAAGGGGGGAAAACGCAGGTTCCAGAACTATTAGACTTCAGCTTCTTGTTCGAGAACAGAAGCCAAAGCGCTGCTCGTTGTTGTGGTCTTGTACTCTTGTTCAACTTCTTCAATCTTCATATGGTTAAAGGTATGTGGTTTTTATCTTTAGGTTTAATTTAGGGCTGCAAATTATGTGATTTAGGTGAAATTAGAGGTGAAATAGGTCCGAATTTTTGCCCTAAACTTGTTGAATCTTTCTATAACTATGTCTAATTTTATTTGTTTAATCTTATTGTGATTTGATTTAGATAGAAATTAGAGTTTGAAATTTAGGGTGATTTGTTAACTTGTTTAGTTATTAGATTATGCTACGGGAAAGACGAGCAGAACTATAATTCTCATCCAGGAGAACCGGTGCCCACCTTCCTCTCTCTGTTTTAATGTTTTGGTGTCTTTGTTCGTTTGTTTGTTAAACAATGTTTACGTTTTAATGTTTGAGAACGTTTTTTATTTGATATTAATGTTTGACCCAACCCGACCCGAATCGAATCACCGACGTCCGACCCGAACATACACCTCGAAACTACACGATAGAAAAAAAATTTCGGTCCGTTACCTTCCGACCCCCCGAACTTTTTTTTCAAGCTTCGCCACTGGCTGGCCATTTTGGTGTAACCGGTTGAACCATTTTCTAAGCCCAGCCCAGTATAATTAACGGGCAATGGTATGCGATTTCGTAGAGCTCCAATTAATATGATGGGCCAAGAAGAACACAATAAAAAATGAGTTGATATGTGATGCAGTACATCCAAAAAGATACAAACAAACAAGTTGCACCGGTAAATCAATACTTTTTATTAAGGGAAAATTACCAAAATGTTGCTTGACCAAGTGTATTTTCAAATTTGCCACCCTCCTGCGTCCTTGGAAGGACTACTCAGCCTCGGAAGCGTCTGCATGTCTCGTTGAAGCGTCCGCTTTTCACGTTGAAGCGTCCGTTTCTTTTCAAGCGACACGTGTCCGTTTCTCTTCAAGCGACACGCGTCCGTTTTCTTTTAAAGCGTCCGTTTTCTTTTCAAGCGTCCGTTTTCTTTTCCGAGGATGGCCGACGCTTCCAAGGCTTGCCGCCGCTTCCGAAGCTTGACCAGACGCTTCTGAGGCTTGACCAGACGCTTCCAAGGCTTGCCCAGACGCTTCCCGAGGATTTGGCCGACGTTTCCCAATGCTTGACCGACGCTTCCCGAAGCTTATGAAAAAAGAAAATGGAAACTCAAAAGGCCGTTTTAACTGTGACCGTTGCATGCACACGTATTTACCGTTCGCTTTTCACCCCCCCCCCCCCTATATAACCCGTTCGCTTTTCACATATCAAACACCCGCCGTTTTCAAAAATTTTGCAAGCAAAATCAGCCATTTTCACTATAAAACCGACGCCGTTAACGACCCCGACAATGGCCAACTACTGGACTGACGTTGAGGATATTGCTCTGTGCGAAGCATGGGAGCAGGCCATGATCGATCCTCCACGTCGAGGACACGGTGGGCTCTGGCTCCGTGTTCAACAGAATTTCGCCCAACTACGTGGTCCGGACCACAACCGGACCGTTGACGCACTATCCTCCAGGTTCCGTGTCCTGCGGTTAGAATGTGAGAGATTTGATCGCTATTTCAAGAAGGTCAAGACAGAAATGCCGGACCTTGGGGAGGACGATCAGAAGGAGGTGGCCCTCATCAACTACTGTCACGAAGAGAGACATGATTTCAAACATGTCTCGGAGTGGGAGGCTATTAGGATATGGTTTTAGATATATTATATAATATTATGTGTTGTTTGGTTTTTTTTTTTTATTATGTTATGTTTTGATGTTTAATTATAGTGTTTAATATAAATTTTTTGACTAAAAAATAACATGTGTTTATAGTGTTTGAAAATTAACTCCGTTAACATACATCTTAACCGGACCCCATGTTAGAAATGTTTATATGTTATAAAAAAAAATTTGGACGTTTATAAGATATAAAAAAAAATTGGACAAATATACGAAACTGCGTCTTTGGCCGACGCTTCCGAAGCTTCACGGACGCGTTAGCACTGAGGCGGACGCTTCAACAACGAACACGTGTCGCGTGAAACACACCGGACGCTTCAACGAGGCATGCGGACGCTTCCGATGCTGAGTCGTCCTTCCAATGACGCAGGAGGGTGACAAATTTGAAAATACACTTGGTCAAGCAACATTTTGGTAAATTTCCCTTTTATTAATGTCATAGCTCTAATCTGTATATCGGTTGTTGAAAATTCAAATTCAAAATGTTTATCGTTTTTACAACGATTTATAAATTATAACACGAATAATGTTAATGTTATTCGCTAATAATTTAAACCGATCATTAAGGTAAA
Source organism: Helianthus tuberosus (assembly GCA_030545235.1). Taxonomy (NCBI): domain Eukaryota; kingdom Viridiplantae; phylum Streptophyta; class Magnoliopsida; order Asterales; family Asteraceae; genus Helianthus; species Helianthus tuberosus. The sequence continues at coordinate 29,566,961 of CM060379.1, read as the reverse complement.
GTAAATTAAAAAAGAACGGGGCAAACAATTATCAAAAAAAAAAAAAAGTGAAATGAAATGAAATGAAATTTGGGCACCCTCATCACCTCTAATCATCTTGGTGTGGGACCTTTGTAACTTCGGTTTCCTGGAAATTTAGATAGCAATTACCGTGAAATCGAAAATAAAATTATCAAAAAAAAAAAAAAAAAAAAGTGAAACTAAATTTGGGCAAACCCTAAACAACGTACCCTCATTCATGCTATTTATATTCGATCTTGATACATCATCTTCTTCTTCAAGCTCTCTTTCTTCTTTTGTTCAAACTTTCAAAATCGTAAACCAGCTTGAAACCCTTTGATCTTATTATCATCTAGCTACCTCCTTCCATATCTTCAAAGCTTTACGAACACCCGTAAGTATTTCAAGAGAATTAAAACCCTTAGATTTTCTTTTCGTTGAGATCAAATTCTTATGAACTTTGTCATATCAAAATGATTAAAACCCTTTGTTCTCTTTCTGTTATTCTACTCCTTTGTCTAATCTTTAACTGTTTTATTCTTTCTCAGGTGGGAGTAAAGAACTTGATCTAACACAGAACTATACCTAGCTCGGTACATGAAGATGGACACTTATGTTCAGAACTTCAATATGTGAGTGTTAATCTTCTTTCATTAACGTTAATCTTCCGGCCGTAGTAGCCGATGATATAATGATGATCCTTGTCGGAGTCTCTTGAAAACTCTCATAGCCAACGATCAGAATCCGGTCAGTGCACTCGGTTACGAGCTTATTGTGGTGTGATTGAGTTTTCAGGATAATTCTGTCAACGGATAAAACTGTGTGTGAGTTAAAACTATCATTTTAACACAAACCCTAAAATTTAATGGATTTGAGAAACCTGCCCGAGACCCATTAATCTTATTATCATCAAGCTTCTTCTAAACCTTAAACCGTGAAAAACAAACCCACGAGTTTTTTTTTTTTTTTTTTTGTCTCTCCAAAGAGAAGCTAGATAATAAAACCCTAAATTTTTCATCTGGATCAAGCTCTTAGAAGCCTATAAACTAAACCCATAAAACTTTGTAAGTGAAAAAAGATGTAAACCCTTTGTTTTCTTTCTGTTCATTGAGTCGTTCGTCGATCTTTAACCGTTATATTCATAGGTGGGAGGTGGCTTTCAAGTAATTTTCATCAAATTTGGAAGGAATTCGATCTAAAGTATAGAAGTTTACCTTGTTAAACGATGTGCAGTAATTATCATCAGAATCTTGGATATGTGAGTTATCTTCTTCTTTATTCAATAAGATCTGGTGTAATTCAAGATCCGGTGAGTTGACCATAGTTGACCAGCAGGCCGGCCGTTTGATCGGAAGTAGCACACTTTCCGGGAGATAATTACCTTCCTTATTAATGATTTTGATCGCCAAATATATAATGAATGTTCCCATTATTATGTTCTAAATATTTAGTAAGTTAAATTTAGTTTTAGCCGAATGATCATATTATTTTGTTGGGTCTAAAGTCAGAACACGTATAATGTATCATTTTGTTCGAAGAAAGAAAACTCACTAGACTCCTTTTACGTTAATTAGCAGGAATATGAGGCTTCAGCCAGTTCGAGATTACCAGTAAACTTGAAGCTGGTATTTTCAAACGAAGTAGCTTCTCCGGTGTTCACTAAACAAAAGATCATTGGAAAAGCCATTGGTGATGATGGGAATACCTCCATTCAAGTCATCTTAGTTGATAGAAACACACACCAAAGGATCACATCCGGGGAGGAGGCCTCAGCAAAGGTGAAGATGGTGCTTCTCCGTGGAGATTGTGGTGGTTCCACCACAAGAGGGTTTGAAGAAAACATTGTGGTTGACTGGAAAAAGAAGAAAAACATTCTTCAAGGTGATATGTATGTATATCTCCAAAGAGGGTGTGGGACGGTAGGTGAAATTAGATTCAAACATGATAAGAACTCTCTTAAGAATGTTCAATTTAGATTAGGTGCAATGATAGTGGACACGTCGTATGAGGTTGAAGAAGCGATCACGAATCCATTTGAAGTTAAGGATCATCGTAACTTACCAAAATACTTAAGACCATTGTCACTAGAGGATAGAGTGGGCAAGATGATGAATATATCAAATAAGTGCACGGGCAAGATTCGTACGCGTCTAGAGAGCAAAAACATTCGAACAGTGAGGGATTTTCTCGGCATGCACTCTTTAAACCCTCAGGAACTCCAAGAGGTAATTAGTATTCTTATTCTTATTCTTGTAAAAAGGATGCAATGATCATATATGACATTTGATAGAAATCTAATATTTGATATGTAGATATGTGGTATCAAAGGCAAAAGGTGGGAGATGACGGTAAAACATGCAAAAACAAGCCTAATAGGAAACATGGTATGTGTGTCAATTAGCAATCTATATAACTTTAAAAAATCATTCGACATATAATGTTTTGTAGCATTTAGTATTTATATTTTTTAATAACCTTATTGAGTCAAAACCGGTGTATGTTTAATGTTTTGTAGGGCACTAAATTCTCCTCTCAACATTCAAACACTTTGACATCTGATGATAGTGATAGTAGCATTGTGTTTGTTAACAACTGCTATAAACCACAACCTTGTGAAAATGACCATAATAGTATACCTATGATAGAAGATTTGAGTTTTTCGACCCAGGATGTTGAAGTATGTGAGGCGTATTTTAATCTGTTTGAGCCATGTCAATCCAGTGAAGGTGGGATGAATGGTGCTGGGACTTTAGCTGGCAATACTCTAGAAGGGATCAATGTTAAAGCTAAAGCTAAAGCTAAAAAGAGGTGGATGAAACTACGTCTTCTATCGTACTCGATTGTGACTTTCACTAAGAAGCTAGGTTGGGGTAGGTGTGGGTGTGGGTGTGGGTTACGGGTGTAAATGAGTTGAGCTCATTCGTAATCTACTTTAGATCGGCTCATTCAAAGTTTGAATCAAGACGAGCTTAAATCCTAATTAACTTCATGGGCTTGACTAGGCTCAAAACTTAAGCATTTACCATATTTATGTATATATAATAAGATTGCTATATATAACTTGATAAAAACAACTAAATAGTGAATACTGTGCTATGTATAACTTTTTATATAATTTTAGGTTTATTTAAATATAATTATTGGAGATATAAACATCGAATACCTATCATCTTGTTTAGAGTTATATTTATCATATTATTTGAAGATATATTAGCATTATAGTTATCTTTTCCAATATTTGTGTGTATTGATAGAAACACACACTAAAGGAACACCTCCGGGCCGAAAGCCTCAACAAAGGTGAAGATGGTGGTGGTTCCACCACAAGAGTTTGAAAAAAAAAACATTGTGGTTAACTAGAAGGGAAAAAAACTCTTCTAGGTAATAATCTATGTCGATCTCCAACGTGAGTGTGCGGTGGTTGGTGAAATTAGAATTATACATGATAAAAAGTCGCTTAAAGAATGTTAAATTTTGGTTAGGTAGGTTGAAGCTCACTACTAGAAAATACTCATTTCTTGACGCACATTGTGCGTCATGAAACGGTAATTATGACACGCAAATGCAAGTCGTTGATTGAGGAGTCATAAAATTAACATGACATGCATTTGTGTGTCATGTTTTTATGACACACATTTAATGACATGCATTCATAACACTCATTTTATGACACCTTTTTATGACATGCATTCATGATACTCATTTTATGACAATTTTTAATCACATTCGTTTACGCGTGTCATGCTTTTAATTGTTTAAAAAATAATTTTTTTTATAAAATTACTAATTTACCCAGGATACATATATAATTTCAAAAATAATAAATCTATTTCATAAAACAAATACATATATATATACCAAAACAACCCATTACATAATCGTATGTCAAGTATATTACAAATATGTTAACGTTAACAAAAAAAAATTGTTTGCCAATACATTCTTCAACACCTAAAATATGGTTCCACTTAACAACAAAGGTAGCCGCATAAGTCAAATCAATCTTCGCGAATGTCATCCATATCTGCAACCGAGTATTCCTCTACTCTTCCCCCAACCAAAACCAAATGTGACACCTTGTGGCAAAACTTTTTTTTTTATTTTCTTTGAAGCAATTTCCCTCAACAAGGCCCATGTTAGCAACAAACCAAACCAGGCTTCTCAAGTAGCCATGTACAGCATGAACCTACCTGCATTAATATGAGGAAAAATCAAATCTTGTTGAGCCACGTCAGAAGAGTTGTGTAACAAGTGTTTTTACATTTTTAGTAAGACCAAAACTTGTCAGGCCAAATTGAGTTGTCCCAAAAATCAATTATTGTGTATTTTAAAAAACATTTATATAAATAGTTAACTGAATTGATTATAATTACAAAAAAACAATACTTTTACAGAATAGCCGATGAAGGCTTGCATTTCTCTTATGAGATAAGGTTCAACTCCCACTTGGTGTAGAGTGAGGCACTGGTGGGCAATGATAGGAGACCCAGACCTGGGTTCGATCCTTGAGCAAAACGGGTTTACCGGTAATTTCACCGTCGTGCCTACGAGAGGGTGGGTTACCGGGTTTTCCCCGGAATTGGTAGTGGACTCAGGTTAATCTAGGAGTACTCCGTTTGGTCAAGTGAGTGCCCCGAGAGTGCTCAGGATTGATTATGTTGGCTGATAAAAAAGACTTTTACAGAATAAAAAAAAGTCAAATCTTTGAACAAAATAATCATAGAATTCTATCTTTGGAAAGTTTTCAACTGATTTTATGCATTTAGCTTGTAAAGATTTCATCATTTATGGGACTTTATACATGAGTTGCAGGTGGGTGAAAAAATATAAAAAGTAAAGTAAAACACTTTCAGTTTAAAAAAAAATATATACCGCTAATAGCTGCTTGCTTTCCACACCAAAGTTAGTTAGAAGGGAATTTGTGTTATCATAATTCAATGGATGAAACTGCTTTTAGCCTTGTAGGTATCACGCCTGCTCTTGTCTATAACAAAATGTTTGTTCCCATATTTCATGCCAGCCCTCTTAATATAAGCTGCACGTTCAAAACAACTAATTAATAAATAAAAACAGATGAATTAAAAAAATATCAAGTAGAGTTAGAAGTTTAGGACATTGATATGCAACCATCTAACCAAGATTGCAGTGAAATAAAATATTGGCACTATTAAGCTATTTTACCATTTTTATGCTACACGGATAAAAGAACACATGAAAAGATTATCTAAAGTGTTACAATCAGTAAAAAGACAACAAATAAAACCTGGAAACTCTTCATTCCAATCTGCTAAGAGCTCATAGTTTTGTTCACCATTAAAGGTACGACCTGATGGAAATAAACTATCATGATATAGTTTATTATGTAAGATTAGTCAAATATGTCCATAACTCACAAACCTCTAAAGCTCATAAACATATCATGATATAGCTCCAAATCCTAGGTTTAGTCTTGTTACAATAAATCCATCATTGATTTGAGTAAATCTTTTGAAACAATGACTAAACAAGAAGTTAGCAAACGACATGCATACCAAACCTGTGTTGCATAGGGGCTATCAGATGTGATGGTAGCATGACAAACATCATATTGCATGTCTGTAAGGGTGCATACAATATCAAACATAAGTTTGGACCGATCTCTATACCTTACAATGACCACCGAATAATCCTTCTCTTAAAGTCTTCTAAAAGTGTTTTTAACTTACTAATTTAGGAACACAAAGTTTGTAATAGCATTTAATCCTTGAGTTACTTGTAAAAATGGACAAACAAGTGTCATCGGGAGCAAATCATCCCAACCAAGTTCGTTTTAACTTATTATAAAAGCACATATTTTGACTTACTACCCACCCCATTTTGACACCTCTATATATATTGCAAAATCATAACAAATTTGCTGATCTAACTATACCAAATACTTAACACAAAATTCATAACTAAGGGTGTATACGAGCCTAGCTACTCGAGATCGACTCGCTAACTGTTACTCAAGCTCAAGCCTAGAGGTGCTTGGCTCGCCTCGTTTACACCCCTATAATCATAACAGAAGCAAACAACAGCGCATAGAGCATTGAAGTATGTTAAACTCATCATCAAGCCACATGACAATTTCAAGTTTTCAACATACATAGAATGAAAATATGAATTCACAAAAGAAAACGCTTTACCAATTCAACAGAAAAAAAATCAACACATTAGAAATTAACTGCATACCTTATTAGCTAAAGTTAGATCAGAAGACGAAAACAACTGTTACAAAACTGAGATGAATTAAAACTAATAGAAAATTCATGGTTCTGTGAAGCACACGAGTTTACAATCACGACATCAATCAATGAAAAACATCTACATATCAAACCTAATTTGCATTCAAAACCTAATAAGCAAATGTGTATTAACAACCTAACATTTTGTAGCAATCTGATAATAAAAATTATGTAAATCTGACATGTTACAAACAAAGTAAAAAATATACACGTATATATATACCTGTGATTGGATTGTGATTTTGAGTTTTGAACTATTAAAATCGTTGAAGAAGTAAGAACCAAAGGCTGGGAAACAAAGGCATGTTGTAAGACTGTAAAAGAAAGTCAAACTCAACTATCATAATCTGTTCATATATTCAACGAATTCGAAGACTCAAAACAGAAATGAACAAACGCTAACATAAGATTCGTAAGATAACATACCCTCGGGTGTTCTGGTGGTTGTGGTGTTTGAAGACCTACCAGCCACCTACGGAATTGGCGGCTAGGGTTCCGATGACCACTGGTAACAAATATGTAAGCTTGCGGATCTATTTATTTCTAATACAAATTTTGACCAACACCATAAACCACCAAGAAGTGGTGGTGTTGTGAAGGCAGACCACGACTTCGATTAAGCTTGAGGGGAAATATGCGGTTGGGAAGGAGATGGATTTGGGGAATGTAATTGTAAACAAGCGGGAATATGAAATTTTCAAGTAGAGGGAAGATGAAATTTCAGTAGAGGATGAAGAGGGAAGTTTCGAACTTTAGGTATTAGTTTATAGAAAATGTTTTTTAGAAAATCAAGTAAAAGGGAATCAAATACTCATTTAGATCAATAAATTTAATTATTTATGATTTGTCAACACTTTTAAATTAATGAGAAAGTTTTTTTTTTTCCTAAATTTGAATATCTACGTTTTTTGTTTCTAAATTTGAATATTACAACTAGTTTTGGTTTAAATAGATTTAAATATTAACAGTCTATTTGACATGATGTAATCAAATAGACGAGGAAATGAAATAAACGAGATAATGAAATAGATCGTTAACATTTCATATCTTGTTTGGATACCATGTGAAAATGAAATGAATTATCGTTTTGTGTTGTTTGGTAGGCAAGAAAGAATAAAATCGGTGCTGAGTGGCGGTCTTCGGTGGTTGTGGGTGGTGATAGATGGCAGTGGTAGTGGTGGTGGGTGGTGGCAGCCGTGGGTGACGGCGACGATAGTCATGGTGGCGGTATCAGTAGGTACCAGCGGAGGTAGTGGCGAGTGGTGGCAGTGGGTGGCGGCAAGGGAAGAGGTAGTGGTGGCGATGGTAGTCGCAACGGTGGTGGTGGTGGTGACGATGGCGGGTATCAAAGCTGGGATTAAATTTCAACTCGACCAATTCAACTATATTTTCATACACCTACACGAGATCTAGAGAGAAGTGTAAAGCTTGTATGTTCACACACTTTTTTTTGCGATTTCACTATTTGATCGGCTGGGAGTTACATTGTTTCATTATTTGTCGGAATCGTCAGAATCACAACGTCGTTTTTTGAATAGTCCGAATCCCATTGCTGTTGTGTGTGTGTGGGGGGGGGGGGGGGTTGATCGGGTGGGAGTTAGGCTTTTTTGAGAGTGTGGGAGCTGAGCGGGAGACTATGAGAGACCAGGTTTATCGATTAGATAATTTAAGAATTTAAGTTAGAAGATGTAATAGGACATTGCTAAAAAGATGACAAAAAAAGAGTGTCATAATGTTTTTTTATGACGATAAAAAGATGACACACAAAAACGAGTGTCATAAATTTATTGAATTTTGTAAAACCATGGCATTTTTTTCTTGACACACGATTTTAAATGTCATAAAATGAGCGTGTGTCATTGTTCGCGTGTCAAGATAGATCTTGTGTTTTTTTATGACACTAAAAAGATGACACACAAAAAAAAAGTCATAAATATATTGAATTTTGTAAACCATGACATTTTTTTCTTGACACACGCTTTCGAATGTCATAAAATGAGTGTGTGTCATTGTTCGCGTGTCAAGAGATGTGTATTCTCTAACAGATCCGTTTGAAGTTAAGGATCATTGTAATTTTCCTAAGTCCTTAAGACGATTATCACTAGAAGATAGAATAGGCAACATGACGAACATATAAAATAAGAGCACGGAATTTGGCAGAAATATGATATTTGATTACTATAGAGGCGTTTCTGAGAATTCATGTACCATGTTCAAACTAGTGGAAGATGACAGTTTGTCATGCGAAAACATGCCTCATAGGAAACGCGGTGCGTCTCATTTAGGGACAAATGCAACTATAACAAATCTCTAAACATATAATGTTTTCTTGTTTATTGTTTAATAAACTTTTTAACAACCTTATTGGATCAAAATTCGCGTAATTTGTTATAGCACCTCGAATCCACCTCTCAATAATCAAACATTTTGGCATTTGATATTATGATTGTAGCATTGAGTTTGACAATGGAGGTTATAAACCGCAGCCTTGTGATGATGATCATGTCAGTATGCCTATGATAGAAGATTCTAATTTTTTTTCGGGATGTTGAGGTATGCAAGGCCTATTTTAATGGTTTCAAGTCATGTCAAACAAATAGTAGGCAGAATGAATGGTGGATGGGCTATGATTTCACAATAGTCCATAGTGAAACGGTGTTAGGCTAAAAACAGATGGATGAAAGTGTGTCTTTTCTCGTTCTCGATTGTGACTAAGAAGCTAAGTAGGGGAATGTGTTGGTAAGGGTATGGTTGTGAACGAGGTGAGTCGGTCATCAACTACTTGAGTTAAGCTTGTAAAAGCTTGAATCAAATCAAACTTAAGTGAGCTTGAGACCGATTTAACCTAAATTGGTGATGATTTAATAAACAAACTCGAGCAAGATGTTTCTTTTCTAAAACCAACCTCTAATTATGTAAATATATTAACTTTAGAGAAAAATGCCCGGATAGTCCCTGTGGTTTCGTCTTTTTTCACCTATAGTCCCCAACTTTCTAAAATTACCTGAATAGTCCCCAAGTTTTCATTTTTTGTTCCCGGATAGTCCCTGGGTCTAACTTCAGTTTGTTTTCTCTGTTAAGAGGGTGTGAAATGACAAAAATACCATTTCCTTAAAAGGCCAAACCATATGGACTATCCGGGCATCTTCTTCATTTTTATTTATAAAACCCCACCACCACACTTCATCTTAAACCTCCACTACAAGAACAGGGCACCTTTAGCGGCGACAGCTGTCGCCGGTATTGACCACTTTTGTCGCCGCTATTGACTTTTAGCGGCGACATGTCGCCGGTAAAGCTTCGCCGGTATTGCTCGGACGCTATTGACCCATTGTCGCCGCTAAAGACTCCTGTCGCCGGTATTGATCTTTCACTTTTAGCGACGACAGATGTCGTCGCTAAAAGTGTCGCCGGTATTAAGCTTGGCCGGTAAAGGTCTAATGGCAATAGCGGCGACACTGTCCCCGCTAAAAGTCTGTTTTTTTTAATACAGCAGCTGTATATACAGCTGCCCAGCCAGTTTTACGGCCGAAAAAACAAAACCTGCCTATTTTCAAACAACGCAAGCATACGCCATGAACATAATCAACATATACTAAAGGTAATATAGTTAAAAACTACGTTTAAGCCGTACATTATAATCCTACAACGTTTAATTAAATCATACATTAAAAACAACAAGTCACTCTTCGCTGGATTCATTATCGAATAAGTCATCAGAATCGTAGTCTTTTGACTTTCCTTTTCCTTTTCCTTGTGAAGCAAGATAGTTGTTAAGTTGGTTCAAAAAGGACGGGGTTTGGAACAAGGTGTTAACAAAATCCTACAATAATAGATATCAAAACGTATATTATCATATATTTAACAAGGAAACATGCGTTCGTTTGTCATTTTATAAATTGCGTAGTTTACCTCGGAAAATGGTTCTTGCGTCCGAGCTTGCGAAGACGACATGTTAGATGACGAGTGCGAGGACGTGTTGGAAGAAGGTTTAGGCCCCATCCCGCGGTACCATCCTGGCCGCTCACTCAACGCTTCCTGATACGGGGCAATTGGCGGACCCTCACCGCTCCATTCACTTGTGGCCTGTTGTATGTTCCGCTGTATTTTACGAAGATGATTAAATATATATGTGTATATATATATATTTGTTATAGAAAATAATACTTAAAAGAAATACTTACGTAATTTTGTTCAGCAACCGGATCAACCCAATTCCCTTGATTGTCCGTGTGGGTTTTAGCATACGTAGGTACCCAATCCATATCCTGTTTAACATTAAACTTAGATTAGACATTAAATAAACAAAAGCTTACACACACGCACACATACATAAAACATTACATTTTTATAGGCGGTGCTACCGTACGACGATGTCCCCCCACGGTATGGGAATTGTTGTTTCTCGCGTACTAGTGTGTTGGCCTTGCTTCTTTTAATATATTTTCCGTCCCGGAAACCTTCGATGGTTCTCAACCAGTTATCATAGGGCATATCCGGGGGATGGAGTACTTTGGGTGGGGACTTAAGAACTTGCCACCCGATTGTTTCAGCCATTGTGACGGTCGAATGTTTAGTTTTTCCAAGTCGGACCGCGCATTTGGCGTGTCTTTGCTCTTATCGTTCATTAGAAGAGTACCGAGCAAGCTGTCGCACACATTTTTCTCTATATGCATTACATCTAAGTTATGTTTCAGCTGCAGAGAAGACCAATACTCAAGGTCAAAAAATATGCTTCTTTTGGACCAGTTCAACTCGAAATCTGACCGGGTTATCCTCCCACCTCCAAAATCTGGATGCTTGCCTGGTAGACGATTAATTAAACGACCGAGTTGAGCTTCTATGTCAGCTGGGCTAAACTGTCTCGGAGGGTCTCGTGTCTCGGGTCTCCCGTTAAAGTCGAGACTTGTTCTCCAAGGATGGTTGGCATCTAAGAACCGGCGATGACCAACATAAGCACATTTACCAGTTACACGTATTGAAGGAGTGTCTTGGTTACAAGTTGGGCATGCCATGTAGCCTTGTCCGCTCCAACCTGATAGACTACTACGGGCTGGAAAGTCATTTATTGTCCATAACAACGCTGCCTTCATTGTGAAGTATGTGTTTGTTGCTGCGTCTTTAGTACGTACACCTGTCTGCCACAATTGCTTAAGCTCATCCACTAACGGTCTAAGGAAAACGTCCATGTCTTTCCCCGGTGATTTAGGGCCAGGAATCAACAAGGTCAACATGAATGTGGACTCTCGCATGCATAGCCAGGGAGGCAGATTATATGTGGTGAGTATAACCGGCCACGTGCTATGAGTCGAGGATCCACTACCGTTGTTAAAGGGATTAAAACCGTCAGCTGCAAGCCCTAAGCGAACATTTCGTGGCTCCATCGCGAAGTTTGGGTACTTTTTATCAAAGTCTTTCCATGCAGATCCATCAACTGGATGACGCATAGTCCCATCTTCCGATCGTCCGGTACTATGCCATATCATATCTTTCGCTGTGTGCCTTGAACAATACAAACGTCGTAGTCTAGGCGTCAAAGGAAAGTATCGTAACACCTTACGAGCCACCTTCGTGCCTTTTGTGTCTTTATCGACCCATCGACTCTCATTACAAACGGGAAAATTTTGCAAGGACTCGTTTTCTTTCCAAAAGAGAGCACAATCATTTGTGCACACATCTATCATCTCATATGCCAAACCAATCTTCTTAAATGTCTTCTTAGCTACATAATACGAAGGGGGAATCTTGTTGCCTTCTGGCATTGACTCTCGCAACAACGAGAGGAGTCGATCTACTGCTTCATTTTGCAAATGGTACGTATCCTTTATATTCAAAAGCTTTGCTAAAAAGTCGATAGAAGAAAACTTGGTACAACCAGGATATAATTTTGTTTCAACTTCCTTTACCAGGTCTTCAAAATCATCAACAACACCACTACTATCTCCATTCGAGTTCTCTTGGTTAAGGTATGTATCTTCTTCCATACACTCCCCCCTAATGTCTTCAATAACGTTTACCATACCGTCTTGTGGCGCAACATCGTTCACTTCTGCAATTGGAGTCGTGTCCCTGTGATAGGTCCACTTCGTGTATTCCTTCCAAAAACTGTTAATACGCAAATGATATTTCATTTCTGCCATAGTTTTTAAGCCGTAATTTTTACATTGGGTACACGGACATCTAACTTCATCGTGGTTTATCACTCTTTCACACATATCGATAAATGACTTGAGTCCTTGCTTGTAGTGAGGTGAATGACGTGGGGAATCAATCCAACTTTTATCGATAGGCATTATACAACTGAAAGAAAATCTAATTTAGGATTAACAAGACAAGGGTAGGCTGCTAAACCCACTTTTTGAACACTTTATCCCATATGTGGATGTGTATTACATGATTGTTTGTTTAAGAAAAATTCGGCAGCATTTCCTCTTAGCTCCCAAGTATATATGTAACGATATATATACCCGAGGAGCAAAGAGAAAATGATAACCGAATCCTTCTTAAACAAACAATCATGTAATACACATTCACATCCTAAATGAGATAAAGTATTCAAAAAGCAGTCCCAAGATAAACGGGGACAACCCGAAATTAATTTCTAAATCAATTTCGGGCGGGTATCTCTAAGCTCGTTATGTTTAAAATGATTAATTCAAACACGGGCACAGTTTTTAAAGCTTGTTATTTTCTTAATGATTGTTTTAAATTTTGGGCGGAACGTTATGTTTTAAATCATGATTTCAATTTCGATTGGGTGTTTTCTTAGCTCGTTATGTTTGAAATGATGAATTAAATATCAGGCACGATTTTTAAGCTCGTAATGTTGTTCATAATGGTTTATATTTCGGGCGGGTATTTTCTTAGCTCCTTTTGTTTTAAATGATGATTTCAATTTTGGCGGGTATTTTCTATGTTCGTTATGTTTTAAATGATGATTTTAATATAAAGAGGGTATTTCCTAACTAATATATACTTGTCAAATTTAAATATAAATGTTTTAAAACCTAAACACAAATATACAAATTATCAAACTTAAACTTTTTTTCTCAAACCTAAACATAAACATAGAAATTATCAACTTAAACATATATTTTTTTTCAAACATGACCATAAACATAGAAATCATGAAACTTAAACATAATGTATGCACATTAACACATACTTTATTTATAGACTTACAAACCCACATACATGCTTACATGCACCTACATAAACATACAAACATTCATCCTTACATACACATTTACATACTTTATACAAACATACATAAACATAGAAATTATCAACTTAAACATATTTTTTTTCAAACATGACCAAACACACATTTTGACCAAAACCACATCACTTATGCATACTTACATACACATTTGCATACTTTATAGAAACTTACATACTAACATACACATTTTTCACCAACATACTAGCATACACCTACATACATACATTCATTCATTCATACACTTACATACCCACATACATGCTTACATACACAAATACATAGACTTTCTTATACAATTTGACCAAAACCACAAAATTTATACATACTAACATACACATTTTTCACCAACATACTAACATACACCTACATACATACATTCATTCGTACACTTACATACCCACATACATGCTTACATACACCTACATACACAAATACATAGATTTTCGTATACACATTTTCCCCAAATACACCTACATTATACATTTGACATACTAACACATACCTACATTATACATTTACATACCAAAACAAAAAATTATTCAACATCTAAACTTTGAAAAAAAAAATACATATAAAACTAACCGTATTTTCAAGTTTCCAAGAGATGTAGACCGCGGAGACGAGTTGGTGACCGGAGAAGTGATGGTGGTGACCGGAGAAGTGATGGTGGTGATCGGATTTCTCTACCATAAGCACAAAAACACATAAAAATACACAAAAATTAAAGCCTATAACATGTATATAACAAAATAGAGAAGAAATCTAACAAAAACAAAGTGAAACTAACCAATTTGGACAAATTTCGCGATTTACCAGCGGTGTTCGGAGGTTTTTTTGGGGCAAAAGTGAAAGAGGAGGGAGAAATTGGCGCTGTATAGGGGTTTGGTTCGTTCAACCTTTAGCGGCGACAAGGTGTCGCCGGTATTGCCATCTGTCGCCGGTAATGACTTTAATGAGGTTGACCAGAGATAAGATTTGTGTGGCTAGGGATTAAAGTTTTGACATTTACTTTTAGCGGAGACCAGCTGTCGCCGCTATTACCCTATCCCTGTCGCCGCTATTGATTTTTAAATCCCCAACCGTCAGATCATGATTTTGATCAACGGATGGGGTTTGGTTTGAGATCCTGTGACGCGGATCGACCAATAGCGGCGACATTTAACCTGTCGCCGCTAAAGGTGTCCCTTTCTTGTAGTGCTCCACCCACCATCACCCTCCTCCACCCTCCACCATCATCGCCACAATCACTCTCCAACAATCATTCTGTCACCGCCACAATCACTCCCTACACCATCTCTCTCTGCAACAACAACATCCAAACCCTAAAAATCAAACGGAAAGGCAGAGAAGTGCTACTTTTATACCAAAACAAGAGATTGCTTTTGAAGTGTTACTTTCAAACAAACTGACCACAATCAAGAAACACCACTCACCACCATACACCGGTCACCACCACCTGCATCTTCGCTAACACAACCCTTTCCCACTCGAACCTACACCGCCGGAGGCATCCGGAAACGCCGTTCTCCACTACCATAACCACCGCCGTCACGCCTACCACCACCTCCGCCGCTACCGCGAGACTGCGGATCGTTGACGGTGATATTCCGGCCGTCGAGGCTCTGGCCGTGACATTCAAAACACCTCTCCTCTTTCTATATCCCTTTCACGGTGATATTGTTGGTATTGTGTTGAGAGAGAAAGGAGTAGAAGAAGATAGGAAATTTGATTGCTATTGTCGATTGAGAGAGAGAAGCAAAGTGGGTGACGTCCATTTGTATTTCTCTCTTCTAGCCCTGGGCATCACTGTCTCACCTGTTAATCCGATTTCAACCAAATCGGAGTTAACCGACCTTGTTCGGATTAGTAATCCAGTCATCGCTTTCGCTACATCCGTCGTTGCTTCTAAACTACCGTCGTCGTTTTCGTTAGGTACGATTATCATAAAGAGTTTTGATTACTCTGTTGCCACTATTCAGATTACTCTAGAAGAACAGATCTAAAACATAAAGAGTTTTGAGATGAAAATGATGAAGAACAGATCGAAAAATCAAAACAAAGCAAATCGGAATACAAAGTAACTCACTGGAGAAAGGCCATCGTCGGAGAAGAAAGATCTCGCCGGAGGTGACGGTGGTGGTGGGTTTTAGTGAGAGAGAGAGAAGAAAGATAGATAGAGACATAAGTATAGAGATGTGTTTTATTTATATGTTATTTTTTAAGGAAAGGGCATTTTAGTAATTTCACACCCTCTTAACAGAGAAAACAAACTGAAGTTAGACCTAGGGACTATCCGGGAACAAAAAATGAAAACTTGGGGACTATTCAGGTAATTTTAGAAAGTTGGGGACTATAGGTGAAAAAAGGCGAAACCACAGGGACTATCCGGACATTTTTCTCTTAACTTTATATTAATATAATAAACATATAATCACATAGTAAATTAGATATGTATACACACACTTACAATTAAGTTAATAAATAACACATATAGTATACATGTTTTTAAGCGTTTTGAGCCAAAAAATTAAAAAAAAAAGCGCCGAAAGGAATTTTTTTTAAAGTAAACAAGTTTTTGCGTAACAATGCGTAATGCGATCGTAACATATGTCACAAAAACTTGTTTATTTTCTAAAAATATTTGGTTGGCCATTTTTAGATTATTATTATTATTATTTTTTTTTTTTGCTCAAACCCTTCAAAACATGTATACAGGGGAGGGTTATTTTACATGTGTTATTTTTATTAAAAAATTGAACAGTTAGAGTTTCGAGGGCTTTCTCCTTAATTATGGGTTTTCTATTTATCATTCCCCTATATATAGGGGTGGATTATTTTGAAAACCTTAAATATTGCGAGAATCATGAGAACGAATTAAATAACCGTGAAAACTTGGTCAAAAACAATTTAAATTCAATTATTTTTACTCTTATAATCGTTATTCGAATACAATATTAGATCTTAAATTTACACATTTATATTTACATGTATTCTTAAACTAGTAGGGTGCCCGCGCGATGCGGCGGGGGCGACACTTTGCATTGCGGCACTCGTTTCTGGTAGTTTTCTTATTCGTATAATATTTATGATAACATTATTGTGGTGGATATATGTCATAAGTGTTACACATATGTAAAGTTTTATTTTTTATAAAAATTAATAATCAAAAAACAAAAAATATTGTTTTTTTTATAAAAATTAATAATCAAAAGACAAAAAATAAAAGATAAGTTGTTATAATCGTAACTAATGTTTATTTTATTGGTTAAATTATAAAGTATAATTTTATTCTTTAAAGTTCATAATTTTTTTTAAATATCCACATAGTACTCATCCAATAAACTTTAAGTTTAAAATTTTCATTTTTATAAAAATAAAAAATAGTATTTGACTCGTAAGTATGTTTTAGACCTTTAACTTAAATTGTTGAATTTCGTTTTCTTACAGATATAAAAAAAATTATATTTTTATAAAATTTCAAGAACTGTTTTTATAAAAAAAAAATAGGATGTTAAGAGTTTATATCTTTATTAATTTTATATCATACTAAGTTCAGATTTTTAGTTCCTAACTAATCTTATCTATATAAGTCTACTTTTAACTTATAATCTCTAAAAATATACAACACAATCTACTATGTATCTGATCAAGTTGGTAAAGAATTCTTTTGAAACTGACTAATATTATCGGTTGAACTTATAATACCTAAAAATTTGCAACACAATTTAGTATTTATCTAGTAATGATTGTAAATTTCTGGAGTATTTTATTTATATTACTTGTTAAAAAATGTTTATAAAATAATTATTTTTCATAAAAACAAAATGTTTTGTTTATAAATAAAGTAAAAAAAAAACAGTTTTACACATGAAAAGTTTCGTTTTTTAATAGAAAATAATCATCAAATGACAAAAAATAAAAGATAAGTTGTTGTAGTTGTAACGTAAGTTTATTTTATTGTTTAAATGATAAAGTTTAGAATTTTATTCTTTAAAGTACATAACCTTTTTTAAATATCCAGATGGTACTCATCCAATAAACTTAAAGTTTAAAATTTTTGTTTTTATAAAAAAAAAAGACAGTAGTTGACTCGTAAGTACGTTTTACACCTTTAACTTTAATTGTTAATTTTGTTTTTATATATATATATATATATATAATTTATATTTTTATAAAATTTTAAAAATAGTTTTTATAAAAAAATAGGATGTTAAGAGTTTATATCTTGATTAACTTTATATCATAGTAAGTTCAGTTTTTTAGTTTAGCTTTAAAGTTTATTACTTTATTATTTTTTAGTTAAGAAACACAAATTATTAAATTAATATCCAAGAATAACTTGCAATATTTTATAATTTCAACTTGACTATATCTAACTGCAATATCTATTTATTGCAACTTTAATATACTTATATAAGTTCAATTGACTTGTAAATTTAGGATAGTAACTTTATTTTGAACTTTATTAATATGGTCCTGCAATATATTAACACCAAAAATAAAGTTCAAAAATAAAATAAACTTTATTCATACGTCTAGATCAAACATAACAACTGAAAATGAAAAAAAAAACATAAAAACACTTGATAGATTTCATATTAGACTGCATGAAATTTGTTTCGCTTCTGAATTGACACTCGATATATTTTTAATCGGGTTTTCTGGTTTGTGCTTGAATCGGCAGTATCTTCTAATTCTTCTTCTTTGTTATTGTCCTCAGAAACATCTAAATTAAAAATCTCATTCCATTTCCATTCAGAGAGTCTCTTGGATCTCTTCCTTTGAGTCTCAAACTTCTAATCCTTAAAAAAGACAAAAATTGAATACAAAAGTTAAAAAAAGATTAAAGAAACATTAAAATTACCTCTTCACGAAATTCACGTTGAAGATTAGACTTGTATGGACTAAACATTGCATCATAAGAATAATATTAAAACTTTTATCACAATTATCCTGCAATAAAACACACATATACATGCTATCTTTGGATTTTTTTTAAACAATATAGTTTATAAGATATGCCAGGAATACGTGAAAAAATTATAAGTTTGTTGTGATGGAGTGAATTGTAACTAATTGTCTATAATTTTGTTAAAACATCAGGGATTTAAGTGTACTAAGTTTAAGAGCTAAAAAATAAATAATGTTTAAAAGACCAAACTACCCTCACTTTAGGGGTCTTTCTATAAATAAAGGGGGGGGGGGGAAGTGTTGGTGCACAAATGTCTGTTAACTTCGTCTTTATCGAGTCTTATGTCTAGATAGGATAAACGAGCACACAACAGGATAGAAATTAGGGTTTTATGTGTGAAAGTGGGTAATTCCGCTTGAAAGTGACAATGTCCAGTTCAAGCGAAATTAACCATGTTAATTCCGCTTGAAATGGGCAGTGACACCCTCAAGCGAAATTACCAACTCTATATATAGGTGTGTGCTGAGTTCATTTGAAACGGAATTAGGTTATGATCTCTGAGTCGAGGTACTGTC
Organism: Helianthus tuberosus; assembly: GCA_030545235.1. NCBI lineage: Eukaryota > Viridiplantae > Streptophyta > Magnoliopsida > Asterales > Asteraceae > Helianthus > Helianthus tuberosus. The sequence goes on along the minus strand of CM060379.1, from coordinate 29,547,986 downwards.
CGTTTGTCATTTGAATTGTAAAAAGCTCAGAATTGATCAATAAGAAGATAATTAGAGGAAAACAAGTTGTGTTAGATCAATTACACTGATTCCGCCTTTGTTTTTGATGCTGAACTCATCGGATTGACTCGTTAGGGTCACACGACGATCCAACAAGTGGTATCAGAGCTCAGGACGAGCAGTTCATACCAATTCAGCTTGATTTCATTGGATTCTCTCACTTCTACTTCTTCTTTTCTAAATTGAACGAGATTTAACGGTTGAAATGGCGTAAAACTCACATATATTAAGCGAAACATAGTTCTAACCAATCCTTGAAAGAATTGAACTTTAATTCAAACAAATTCTAATAAAAATGGTTAATTTCGTTTGAAAATCATATCGAACTTGCTGACATCATCATAATTCGCTTGAATTTGTCTGTGTTGTTTCAAACGAAAACACTAATCTCGTTTGAAATTACCTTATTTCGCTTGAGATTGTTGACTGTTTCATACGGAATCACTAATTCCACTTGAAACTACTGTTGAGTTCAAACGGAATCACTTATTTCGCTTCAAGTGACCTTATTTCGTTTGAAGTGCTATTTCGCTTGAATTGCTATTCAGCTTGAAAAGCAATTCCGCTTGAAAAGCTGATTTCGCTTGAGATAATTCCGTTTAAAACCGTATTTTCAAAATCAAAAAATTTCTAAGTGTTTGTTGATCATTTCAGGTACTTGAAGATGGATGAGTTCATGAATTCGTTCTGTGATGTTTTTGCTTTTGCTGGAAACGGTGGAGATGATATTTCAACCGACACATCGAACAACATAAATGAGAAAGCTCCGAATGCGAGAAAGACTATTTCTGATGCATTAAGTGTTGATAGTGCTTATGGGACGTACAACAAACCTCCTAAGTTGATGGCGATAGAAGATTACAATAAATGGACGAAAAAGTTTGAAGATTGGCTCAAAGCATTTGCATATCCAAGTTGGAAGATGTTGAAGAATGGTTTTGTTATGGGAAGACCAGATTTTGAAAATTTGACAGAAAATGACGAAATAGACAGATATGTTGCTGAACAGAAGTGCATTGCCTTAATTCATCAGTCTGTGAGAGACGACATCATAGCATTGATTGAATACACGAATTCAAAAGATCTTTGGGCTAAATTGAAAATAAAATGTGAGGGTAGTGCAGAAATAGTCAAAAACAAAAAGAAATTGTTAAGAAAAGAGTTTGACCTATTTGGCTGTTTGAAAAATGAGTCTGTTTCTAAGATGATTGAAAGATTCGGACATCTGAAAATGGAGCTGGCGAGACATGGAATCATTTATTCTCGAGAAGAACTTGTTGATAAGCTGTTTGACTCGTTGCCGGATGAACAAGACTGGCAATACTTTACATTGATGCTGAAGAATACAATCGAGTCGGAGAAACTAACAGTTGATCTGTTGATTGAAAGACTAGAAAGCCATGAGCTGGAGATCAAGAAATCTTTCAAAGTCAATCATTCTTCATATCAACAGAATGTTGGTTTGTATTACAGAGGATATGGGATACCGAAGAATGTGTCTCCTAAAACAGCTTTCTCAGCTGAAGGTTCTTACAAGAAAAATCAAGAGAGTCCGAGCAGTGATTTTCATAGTGGTTCTTCATCTTCAACTCCAAGTCAATCTATTCCGAAGAATCTATTCCAGTGTAATATTGCTGTAGATCTGAAGAATGCACAAAACTTCAGTGAGGAATCAGCAAAACAACAAATGGTGTTCTTAGCGTCTGTTCTAGAGTCGTACGAGAGCCTGGTTGCGGGTAAGATTGGAAATACAAATCTCACCAAGGAGGATTATGACCAGATCGACCCAGAAGAGATGGAGTTGATCGACATCCGGTGGTGTATGGCTAGTGCGGTTAGACGTGCTCAAAGGTTCATGGAGATTACTGGCAGACATTCAATTGGCGGACCTTCCACAAAACTTGGTTTTGACAAATCAAAGGTCACGTGATTCCGATGTAAACAAAAGGGACATTTTAAACGCGAATGTCGAAATGCACCTGGTGATGATACTGCAAATCCGTTCAGAGAGGATTATTACAAGAGAGCTATCTACCATCAAAACAAATCTGAACCCCCCAGAATGAAGCAGCTTGAAGATACCCCCAAAGAAAAATCAAGAGCTCTTGTTGTTATTCATGATGATGAGGGATACGATTGGAGTGATGTATTACCAGAAGAGGATGCAGTGGGCTATGCGTTTGCTGTAATAAAGAAGTTCCTTTCAAAGATAGCAGGAATGAACAAGAGAAATATAGTTACAGAAAGATGAAAGCTCAAGACAAGATGATTAGAATGTCTAAGATTTACAACGAAGCAAAAAGAGCAAAAAGATGGGATGCTGATAGAGAATGTTACCTAGATCCCGATGGTAACATAGCTGTTGATTCAAAGACCATTGATATTGAAGTTCTAATCAAACAAATTGCTGAAGAAGAAGAAGCCAAACAGAGAGAATGGTGGGGAGGAGGAGAAGCTGAAGAAAAAGAAAAGGAAAAGGAGAAAGAGCAGCAGTCAAAGAACGTTGATAATGGGATTATTGATACAACACAAGAGTTTACTGCTGAGAATTTGAAGAAGATGGCTGACAAAGTGTTTGCTGCAAAAGAACTAGAGGTAGTTTCTGGTTCTGGCACTGAGTCCAAAAACAAGGTCAGTCAGAATGATACTATCGATGAGTCAGGTAAGAAAGCTAAAACTGAGAGCAACTGCAAAAATTGCATGAAAAACTGCAAGGTTTGTAGTACTATCACTTACCACAGTGGTAAAAAGATTGAGGATCTGACAAAAAGAGTCAGAGATGTGGAGGATCAGATCTTAAACCGTGATAAAATGTTAAAAGCTTCAAATGATCGCATAAAAGAACTAACTGAGAAAATCGAAAATGATAAAATTGAAGTAGAAAGAGTTAGGAAAGAAAACGAAAGGTTGATTCATGAAAATCGACAAGTTTCAGAAAATTTTGAGAAGCTAAAACGCACGGTGAAAGATTCTGATGAAAGAAATGGTAAGACATGTACAAAAAATGTGCAATTAAAAGGAGTTCTTAGGGTTAAAGAAGAGTTAATCAACCAACAACTGGATGAAATTGCTAAGTTGAAGCTTCAGTTTCAAGAAGCCAAAATTGAAAATGAACGTATCCAGTTGAAACTGAACAGTTACAGCTCCGCAAGTTTTGTTCTTCAGCATATTGTTCCTAAACCGATTGGAAAGAACAAAGCAGGCGAAAATGTATATGCTGATGGAACTGGGGTGGGATATCATCAGGTTCCACCACCTGTTCTAAACAATTATTCAAAGAAAAATTCAGGGTTGGTTAATGATGAAGATGAAAATGAAGTGAAACTTCGAGACACAATCGATGTCACATTCACTTCATCATCCGATGAAGGAAGTGTCCAATCTGAAGTTGTTAAAAGTGTGGTTGAAAGTGTTTTGAAATCTGATAGTGACACTACTGAGGATGATGAATGCTTTTTGGACAAATATATTCCAAAATCAAAGTCCAAAAACAACTTACATGAAGAACCACATCTTGTGATGTACAAGATGGCTGGATCGGATAAGTTGTATTCGGATCTTGATTTTCCTTTGGAAAATGTGAATGTGGAAATGTTGAAAAACGTATTCAAATTGGTCGAAATTGATGTGTTTGAGATTGAAGGTTTGAAAAATGCGAAGAGGCAACTGAATTTTGAAAAAGATAAAGCTTACTACAAAAAGCCTGTTGTACCACCGCGTTTTTATAACAACAATCAAAACAGATGGTCGGGTGGTTATCAGGGTGGTAAGAAATATCAGAGAAAGAATTTTCAAAACACGAAGTTTGCTGAGAAAAAAGGTGTTTGTAAAAAGCTCGAGTTCTCATTCCGAGCAGGAGTCTGAGATTTTTTCAAAGTCGAATGAAGAGTTCTTTGAGGAAAAGGCCTCACAGCCTCAGACTGAAGGCACAAGTCGAGTAGTTGATACTCGTACATGCTTCAAGTGTAACAAAGTTGGGCATATTGCACGAAAGTGTACCAACTTTAAGCCTAAGTCTGAAGTTGCTGAGAGTTCAAAAAAGAAGGTTGATACAAAAGGCAAAGCTCTAATGGTTGTTGAGAAAATTTTGAAAAATGAGAAAACAAAATTCAAAACTAAACCTGTTAAGAAGTTGGAAACTAAAAATGACAAATTTTACAAACGGGTTGCTTCATCTCAACAAACATGGAAGCCAAAAAGTTCTCCAAAACCAAAGGTTTCAGAGTCGGAAAAACAATCGTCTTCTACCACTCCGGTAAAGATTGATGTTCCTTTGGATTATTATGAACAGTTGGAGAAACAATCTTCTACTCCACCAGAGAAGAAGAATGTTCAAAAGAAAAATCAACCAATTGGTCAACCTAAGAAAGATGAGTTTTTCTTATACAAAAAGGTTGAGGTTGGATCTGAAGAAAGCTTGAAAATGAATGACAAAAATTTTACGCCACTTTACATTGCTAAAACTCACCTTAATGTCAAGTTACCCGAGTCAAAAGAGACTGGGGTAGCATCAACATCTCACTAAATGTTTTTGAAATGTGCAGGAGCTTCCAAGATCCGTTTCACGTTAGATTATGGATAGTGGAGCTTCTCGGCACATGACAGGGAAGAAGACCCTTTTGTATGATGTTAGAGGGTTTAACGGAGGATATGTGGGATTCGCAGGCAATCAGGGTGGTCGAATAATTGGTGAAGGAACTTTATCAAATGGCATTGTAACGTTTGAAAGAGTAAACTACATCGCCGAGCTTGAAAACAATCTTCTGAGCATATCTCAGATCTGTGATCACATGTATATGACGCACTTTACAGACAAAGAATGTTTGATCTTGAAACCAGGATTTGTTATTCCCGAAGAGTGGATTATCATGAGGGCACCTAGAGTGAATGACCTGTACGTGTTGGACATGAGTGTAGCAACTACTACCACGGGTCAAGCTCATTGTTTTGTGTCAAGAGCAACGGAAAAAGAATCGAAATTATGGCATCGAAAGATGGGCCATATTCATCTCCGAAAAATGAATCACCTGGTGCACAACGACTTAGTTACTGGTGTTCATGTGAAAGGTTTTAATCTGGAAGGAGAGTGTATCAGTTGCGTCAAAGGCAAGCAAAAGAAGAAATCCCATCCTAAAAAGAAAGACAACTCAGTCTCAAGACCGTTAGAGAGAATTCATATGGATCTTTTTGGTCCAGTAAACGTCAAAAGTATAACTGGTGATCTCTACTGTCTGGTAGTAACTGATGATTACTCAAGATTTTCATGGGTATCTTTTCTAAAGACAAAGGATGAGACTTTTGAAAGCTTGATGGCGTTGTTCAGAAAAATTGAAAACTTGTACCAAACCCGAATCAGAAGAATCAGGTGTGATAACGGTACCGAGTTTAAGAACAACAGGATGGAAGAATATTGTGATGAGAGAGGTATACTGCAAGAATTTAGTGCTCCTTACACTCCGCAGCAAAATGGAGTAGCAGAAAGAAAGAACAGGACACTAATTGAAACGGCCAGGATGATGCTTGCTGATTCAAAGCTACCAGTCAATTTTTGGGCAGAAGCAGTGTCAGCCGCTTGCTATACACTCAACCGGGCTCTCACTGTGAAGAAATTCAACAAGACATGTTTCGAGTTGATCAACAACCGTAAACCGAACCTGAAGTATTTAGAACCGTTTGGGTCTCCCTGCACAGTTCTAGAGCCTTTTGGAAAGTTTGGTGAAAAGAGCATTGAAGGAATTTTCGTGGGATATGCTAGTCCATTGAAACAAGTCTTTGTTCCAAGCTTGAAGCGGATCATCGAAGCACAACATGTTGAGTGTCAGGGGTATACTATGCCGCCTCAGAATCCCGGTGACTCATGGCGTTTTAATTACGATACTTTATGGGATTCGTTTGACATTGAAGAAGAACCGGATTTCTTTGACGAGTTAGATATTTTGAGATAGTATGAAGAGTCGCAGGAAAGATTCCCAGCAGAAATTTTTAGTCGACAAAGGCAAGCTTCGAACGATGATGAAGCAGGTCCAAGTAATGCTGGTGAACATGATGATATTCAGCAATCTCTTGACAATCAGACGGCAGTCAATGATATTCAAGAATCTGATAATGGACTAGTATTTGATCATGGTGATTCAGATTCTGAGGGGGAGCAAATCCAGATCTCAAGTCAAACAGTTCCAGTCAGTGAACAAGGTGCAAATCAAAATGTCACAAATTTGGAAGGCGAGGTAGATGTTCCAGGCGAGGTGATGCCGAGAACACTTTCATACCATCCAGAGGAGTTGATCATTGGAGAGTTGCAGTCCGGCGTCCGCACTAGACGACAACTTGATCAAGGGCTTACATGTTTTTATTCAACAGTTGCTCCATTACAAACTGAGTTCCCACTGAGTTGTTTTATCTCGCAGATTGAACCAAGGACTTATAAAGAGGCGCTTACAGAAGATTCTTGGGTCAATGCGATGCAGGAGGAACTGAGCCAATTTGAGAAGTTAGGTGTATGGAAATTAGTAGACTTGCCTGATGGTCAGAGGAAGATAAACACCAAGTGGGTGTTCAAGTGTAAGAGAGACGATAGAGGGGTTGTTGTTCGTAACAAAGCTCGACTCGTAGTCCAGGGCTTTAGTCAGCAGGAGGGTATAGATTTCACTGAAGTGTATGCTCCGGTTTCTAGACTAGAAGCGATCAGAATCTTCCTAGCATTTGCATCTTGGAAAAATTTCAAAGTATATCAGCTAGATGTGAAATCGGCGTTTCTCTATGGGAAGGTAAGAGAGGAGGTATATGTCGGTCAGTGATGCGTGTGAAGTGTGTATATAAGTTTAAATATATTTTAAGCCCTTTTTACACTTTCTTTAGCCAAGTTTTAAATTTATAAAACACGATATTTACTAACACTAAACACACATATGGGCAAGTGCACCCATCGTGAGCGTAGTATAGTGTTGGTAAGATACCGAGGTCGTCCAAGGATACAAGAGCTTTTAGTACCGGTTTATCCTCAACGTCTAATCAAATCAAAAAGTTTTAGAAAAAGGTTTTAAACTAAGAAAAATAAAAACTAACTAAAATGCTGAAAATAAAATAAAAAGAAAAATAGATAGACAAGATGAATCACTTGGCTCCGACTCGTGTATAGTGTAACCTTTGATTATTTCCGCACTTTTGCACTTTTTATGAGATTATCTTAGTTATTGTAGTAGGCCCCTCTTTTGAAGGTGACGTTACACTAAACCCAGTAGTTTGAGTCAGCAAGGATACAATCCTAAAGGGTCGGATTATTGAAAGATAATTAATTAAGTTATTAATGCATATTATGGTAGGCCCCTCTTTTGAAGGTGACGTTACCCTCGGCTAAGTAGTCTGAGTCAGCAGGGATACAGTCCTAAGTAGCCGGGTTAAAGTATTAATAGTAGCTTACATATGAGGGGATCAAAGAGTTTGGACCCCTACCATCCAATACCGTTAAGTATTGAAGGAGGTCCTACTAAATTTGACCCAGGTCCTTGCAGGATCTATACACTGAACAAGGCAAGACTTTTACCAAACCGATCCCTTAACCCCCGACCAGGTAGCCAACATACCTCCATATAGACCGTGGAGATATGAATGGTGAAAATATTTTATTTTATATAGACAGTAAAATAATGCCAAGTCACCACGGACAAACGATAAGGAAAAATCACCTTCAACATAAGAAACTAGTTATTAAAGTCATTAATACATAACCAAGTAAAAAGTGCGAAAAGAATAAAAATAAAAAGTATTACACTAGACACTTTGTCTTCACCAAGTGATGTAAGAGACTTAGGCAAACATGGCCTTGATTGTCAAGAACTCTTACGATCAATCTTGGATCCCGAGACGACTCACACACTCTATGATGGACAATGGATGATGGTGGTGGATGATGGTGTTATGGTGGTGGTGGGTGGTGGGTGAAGTGTGAGAGAGGTGGTGTGCCAAGGGATGGTTTGAGCTTGAGCCAAGCACTCCTATTTATATGCTGAACAGAAGCTCGGGCACGGCCCCGTGTCCACATCCTTATATGTCTTCATTAATTGCTCTTGTCTGTATTAGTTGACCACGGCCTCGTGTCCGCTGGGCACGACCCCGTGTGCAGAAGCATATCTGTACTATCAAGATTTGTCTGGATTCTGCGAATCTTATAGTTGACCACGGCCCCGTGTCCGCTGAGCACAGTCCCATGGTGGGCGATGGAAGCTTCTACAACTTTGTCTTTTATGCTGACACTTGGGCACGCCCCCGTGCTCATTGAGCACGGGGCGTGTTCAGCCTTCTGTTCTCTTGTTTTGCTTGGGAAGATGCTGTCGTGGGGTCGGGCATGTCACGTTTGTTCCTTTTCTTGTATTTATGTTAGATTTAGCTGCCTTTTTGCTTCTTTTGTTAATTTGAGCTCATTTAATCCTGAAAATACAAAAGGAAGGCAAAAGCACACTTTTTCCAACATTAGTACTAAAAAATGGTTAGTTTTATGCCACAATTGATGTAATTTATATGTTGCATTTTACACACATCAAATACCCCCACACTTGAATCTTTGCTTGTCCTCAAGCAAAACTCTTTATAATGTGGCTTTACACTCCCAAATGGAATTGGTAGAAAAGAACGTTTTTGGGCTTGTCATAGAGTGTCGGGATTTCCAAGATTCTTTATTTAGTTTTATTTTTATTTGTTTGCAATCCTATTCGTCATCATTTATTTAAAACTTTACATAAGATAACTTACTTATTAGGGCATAACATGCTTCTTTAAAATTCCATATATATACAAGTTCACATACCTCACGGGGGATCACTCAACACTCGGCCGAAGATGTATTTTAGTGAATCACTCGAGAGCAGCATGGAACTTACTCCTACCATAGGCTTGCCAAGCAATCAATTCTCCTCCTTTTTAACTATATACCTTTGTAAATATCAAGAGGACTTTTGGGTGAAGGGTTAGGCTTGGGTTAAAGGTAGGTGGTTGGGTTAGTGGTAAGTAGAAAAGGGCGAAAAAGCGTAAAAAGCGTCGGTTTTCGAAAGACTTTTTATTTTTACAATTTTTATTTTGATGAAGCTATTATTCAAACAAAGTTATTTTTGATGAACTTGTTTGTTTATTTCTTATGCTTCATCAACAAAACATAAATTTTTTTTTTCAAAATCAAACGAAAAACCGAGCTTGTTACTAAAACAAAGGGTTAGAAATAAAAAAGGTTTTGGTGGGTGAAAGGGTGTTTGGTTTGGGTTAAGAAATGAAAAGGTTTAGGCTCAAAAGGGGTTAACTAGGGGGATTTTGGGTAAGTGGTAAAAAAAATAATGGTGTAGAAATAAAAAGGGTTAGTCCTAATGCCTCCATCATTTACTTACTCGGGTTTAAGTTGGTAAGGACCGGGAATGTATCGTCGTGGCAAGTTCTAGAGTCGTAAGAACCAAGCGGCTATTCACACAAGAAACGAAAAATGAGCATTTAGTTTAAAGATATATATTTGTATGCTCAATAAAGGCTCAAAACTCACTTTTGTGGGAATGGGTTTTTATGTGATCAAGTATATATAATCAAATTTTAACTAAGCTTGTCATGTCGTTTCATAATTTTCTTATGTTGGTTCTTTTTATCACGACGCTATCGGTTGTAAATTTATAAAAAATATAACCTTTTTAGAATTTGAAACTCCCAACTTAAACCTAGACAAGTAAAAAAAACTGAAATTTTTTTGAAAAAATTTGGGGTGATTAGCGGTTCCAATAGAGTTTTGTGTAAGGCATATAATTAGGACTTGCAAGATTCAAGGTTTTAGCATCCCCCCCCCCCCCCCACACTTAAATTACACATTTTCCTCAATTTGTCCCAAAAATAAGTTTTTAGGTTGATTGAATGTGTAAAAAGGTGTGAAAAAGCAAAACTTTGTGTTACTGGACGATGGACACGGCCCCGTGTTGTCCGGGCACGGCCCCGTGTTCAAGTGCCAGTAACAAAATTGAAAAAAAAGAAACAGAATCCTGGACACGGGGGCGTGTTGGGTGAACACGGCCCATGTCCAGTTTACCTGAACTGGGCATTTTCTGCAGACTGTGCAGCACGGGGCCGTGTTGGGCGGACACGGCCCGTGCTGAACTTACTGTTAATGAAGAAAATTGTCGGATGGCCCTGTTTTCCTGCATGGGGTGCTGGTTCAAGTTTCCCTTGTTATCCTTTGCCATCCTGAGTGTGTTTTATTTATTTTAACACCATCCAAACACCAGTTGAACTAAAACCATCATTCATTAAGTCATAGAGAGAATTACATAATAGTCCTAGAAAATGGAAAACAAAGCAGAAAATAAAAGTAAATGGTCCTAAATTAGATAGGTCAAGTGATACGTAAAATCATCCTAAGGAGTTCTACTTCTACAATAAGAACCAAAATTCCGGAAATAGTCTTCCGGTATCTAAAAGTCTTGTAGAACTCCAAGCCGAGGGGCGTTAAAGCCATTCTTCTATCTCTCTTGGGAGGAAGAAGGCGGCGTCATTCTCTTCAACATCTTGTGGAGGAGGAGCGACACCAACCGGAACCCCTTGTAGCACTTCCCGAGGAGGCTCCGGATGCATGGCGTACCACTTGGCTGGTATGATGACTTCAGGAACCACATTCCATGCCTTTTGGGTAATGATTGGTACCAAAGGAGGAGAAGCGAGAATGTTCAACCTTTGGTGCAAAAGGTTGACCTCTCGAAGACATCCCTCTAGTCCCACCGTCAAATGATTAATACGGTCAACCAATGCCTCTTCCACTCCTGTCATTTCATCAAGGGCCTCTCTTAAGGCGTAAACATAGTTTACAAGAGAATCTTCAACCGTTGATGACCTTCTCCCTTGTCGGTTGTTTCTGGAGTGTGATGAAGATGTTCCGCTAATTCTGCTCGCCATTCTGAGAAAAAAAAGCGAGAAGAGTTCAACTTTATGAAATCAGTACTTCGGACACGGCCCCGTGTTCAACGAACACGGCCCATGTTCAAATGTTTGCAGATTTTTAGGACAAGGGATCTTGGAGTTTTAATTTGTTTTTATGATGTTTAAAACATTTTTAAGCAGAAACAACTTAAAACATTGTTGTAGAACTTATTTTTAACAAGATCCCATGAATAAAAATCTAACAAACATCTCACTAAAGCTTGAAATTATGGAGATTTCAAGTTTTAATGGAAGCATGAAGGAAAATTGAAGAAGATGGAAGTGGATAAAAGAGGAAAGGACAAGAAGGGTGTTGAGAAACTTCTTTTAGAAAATACCTAGGATGGTATATGAGAATATTCCCCAAATCTCTGTCCCTTGAATGGTTCAAATGTGCAGGATTCTTGGCTGCATTTATAGAAAACGACAGTACGCTGCACACGGCCCCGTGTCGGCTGGACACGACCCCGTGTTCAGGGGGAATCCTGACACATTTTGTCCGTATTCTGACACGAAATCAGACGGGAATCTTTGAGTGGACACGGGGGCGTGTTGACCTGGACACGGCCCCGTGTCTAGAAGCTGTCTTATGGAGTTTGTCTATTTTTAAGGAACTTTTCTGGATCGGGCGGTTCCTTACTGGATGGAACAACCCCAAAGTGCCTAAGATACCTTAATTGCTCTAGATTAAGACGAGAACGCAAGAGGTTGTCGGTGAGGGTGATTCCTATGCTATATGTAGGTGGACAAGTCCAACCCTTTCCCGGGCTCTCGTTAAAGAAGGTGTATGCCGAATCGCTCAGGTCTATGTATGCATCGAACGAAGTCGATGGGGAGTCCTTCACGGCACAATCGACATAGGGACGACTATCGTTCAAGTCCTTACTAGAGTTAGAAGTATCGTCGGGAACAACGAAGTTGTTTGAATGCTATCCCAATACTTCTTCTTGGCTATCGTCTTGAGATAAATTATTGAAATCTATCATAAGTTCTTTTAACCAATTAAGAATTAGATCTTCCAATTGAAATAGTTCATCAAGAAGCATTTCTCCTAGAAAATCCGGTTGAGAGCATTCGAGGGAGAGATAAGGATTATTTTTACTTTCGCCCCTCTTAAGGATATAAGGAAACGATGGGTCTATATAGTGGGGCTTATAATTTAGAAAATAGCATTCTAATTCCTTATGGGAACCACCACATATTTGACACCACGCACCATAAGAGTGCCGAATGTAAAAAATATCAGTATCACTCATGTTTGTGTCAGAAATTACCAACCGTCGGGATCTTACGGTTCTGTTTTCAGTAACTGAATCTTGGGCACGGGGCGTGTGGAGTGGGCACGGCCCTGTGTTCAGCTTACTGTCTGACTTAAAACAGGATTGCGAGTTCCAATGATTGGGCACGGGGCGTGTTCAGAGGGCACGGCCCGTGCTGAGTTCTGCAGAAGCTGAAACAACTAAGAAAAATCCTAAAAAATAGAAAAAAAATAAAAAAAAATGATTAGGCCGTTGATTCCTAACTTTCTTAAAATCCTTGTGTCCCCGGCAACGGCGCCAAAAACTTGATGCGTGTGAGGTGTGTATATAAGTTTAAATATATTTTAAGCCCTTTTTACACTTTCTTTAGCCAAGTTTTAAATTTATAAAACACGATATTTACTAACACTAAACACACATATGGGCAAGTGCACCCATCGTGAGCGTAGTATAGTGTTGGTAAGATACCGAGGTCGTCCAAGGACATAAGAGCTTTTAGTACCGGTTTAACCTCAACGTCTAATCAAATCAAAAAGTTTTAGAAAAAGGTTTTAAACTAAGAAAAATAAAAACTAACTAAAATGCTGAAAATAAAATAAAAAGAAAAACAGATAGACAAGATGAATCACTTGGCTCCGACTCGTGTATAGTGTAACCTTTGATTATTTCCGCACTTTTGCACTTTTTAAGAGAGTATCTTAGTTATTGTAGTTGGCCCCTCTTTTGAAGGTGACGTTACCCTCAACCCAGTAGTTTGAGTCAGCAAGGATACAATCCTAAAGGGTCGGATTATTGAAAGATAATTAATTAAGTTATTAATGCATATTATGGTAGGCCCCTCTTTTGAAGGTGACGTTACCCTCGGCTAAGTAGTCTGAGTCAGCAGGGATACAGTCCTAAGTAGCCGGGTTAAAGTAATAATAGTAGGTTACATATGAGGGGATCAAAGAGTTTGGACCCCCGCCATCCAATACCGTTAAGTATTGAAGGAGGTCCTACTAAATTTGACCCAGGTCCTTGCAGGATCTATACACTGAACAAGGCAAGACTTTTACCAAACCGTTCCCTTAACCCCCAACCAGGTAGCCAACATACCTCCATATAGACCGTGGAGATATGAATGGTGAAAATCTTTTATTTTATATAGACAGTAAAATAATGCCAAGACACCACGAACAAACGATAAGGAAAAATCACCTTCAACATAAGAAACTAGTTATTAAAGTCATTAATACATAACCAAGTAAAAAGTGCGAAAAGATTAAAAATAAAAAGTATTACACTAGACACTTTGTCTTCACCAAGTGATGTAAGAGACTTAGGCAAACATGGCCTTGATTGTCAAGAACTCTTACGATCAATCTTGGATCCCGAGACGACTCACACACTCTATGATGGACAATGGATGATGGTGGTGGATGATGGTGTTATGGTGGGTGGTGGGTGAAGTGTGAGAGAGGTGGTGTGCCAAGGGATGGTTTGAGCTTGAGCCAAGTACTCCTATTTATAGGCTGAACAGAAGCTCGGGCACGGCCCCGTGTCCACATCCTTCTCTGTCTTCATTAATTGCTCTTGTCTGTATTAGTTGACCACGGCCCCGTGTCCGCTGGGCATGACCCCGTGTGCAGAAGCATATCTGTACTATCAAGATTTGTCTGGATTCTGCGAATCTTATAGTTGACCACGGCCCCGTGTCCGCTGAGCACGGCCCCGTGGTGGGCGATGGAAGCTTCTACAACTTTGTCTTTTATGCTGATACTTGGGCACGCCCCCGTGCTCATTGAGCACAGGGCGTGTTCAGCCTTCTATTCTCTTGTTTTGCTTGGGAAGATGCTGTCGTGGGGTCGGGCATGTCACGTTTGTTCCTTTTCTTGTATTTATGTTAGATTTAGCTGCCTTTTAGCTTCTTTTATTAATTTGAGCTCATTTAATCCTGAAAATACAAAAGGAAGACAAAAGCACACTTTTTCCAACATTAGTACTAAAAAGGGGTTAGTTTTATGCCACAATTGATGTAATTTATATGTTGCATTTTGCACACATCAGTCAGCCACCGGGCTTCACCGACCCAATCCACAAAGACAAGGTATACTTACTGGATAAAGCGCTGTATGGTTTACACCAGGCCCCGAGAGCTTGGTACGAGACATTGTCTCAACACCTGCTAGCCAACAGCTTCATCCGTGGAAAAGTGGATGCCACTCTCTTCACCAAAGAGGTCGACGGACATCTTCTGATAGTTCAAATATACGTGGACGACATCATATTTGGGTCAACGAATGAAAATTTGTGCAAAGACTTTGAAAGAGTTATGAAGCAGAAATTTTAAATGTCATCGATGGGTGAGATGAAATTCTTTTTGGGATTGCAGGTTGATCAACTACCCAAAGGAATTTTCATACATCAAACGAAGTACGTTCATGATATCTTGGAGAAATTCGGGATGTCAGGTTCTACTCCAGCTTCCACCCCGTTAGTGACGAACCATGGGATAAACCCTGATCTCACCGGAGAGAAGGTTGATGAAACGTTGTATCCTTCTATGATCAGTTCGTTAATGTATTTGACAGCTTCAAGACCCGATATCATGTACCCAACCTGCCTCGCAGCGCGGTTTCAGTCTAATCCGAGAGCTTCGCATATGGTGATTGTGAAACAGATATTACGCTACCTGAAAGGAACTCCATCATTGGGGTTGTGGTATCCAAGAGAAGGCGATTTCACGCTCGAAGAGTATTCTGATTCCGATTTCGGATGCTGCAAAGTTAATGCTAAATCAACAACAGTGGGGTGCTAGTTTTTCGGACAACGATTGGTTACCTGGCAATGCAAAAAGCAGACCTATGTAGCTTTGTCCACATGTGAAGCTGAATATGTATCTGCGAGCAGTTGCTGTTCTCAGATCTTGTGGATCCAACAACAGATGCGCGACAACGGTTTGCAATTTCTTAACACCCCTATCTTTGTTGATAATGAGGCAGCAATTAACATTACTAAAAATCCAGTTCATCACGCTAAAACCAAACACATTGAAATTCGTCATCACTTCATCTGAGATTGTTTCGAGAAGAAGTTGATACGAATTGAGAAAATCCACACTGACGAACAAAAAGCTGATTTACATACCAAAGCGTTTGATAAAACTCGTTTTCAATACTTGTTAAAACTGAACAGTATGAAGCTTTTATCGGTGTTGGAAGAGATTTTTGGCGTTGATGAAGGAGACATTGTAGATGATGTTGAGAAGTAATCTGCAATGGTTTGTCGATTTTTTACCTGTTTTGGTATTTAGGGGGAGTATAGGGTAATATTTTCAGAAAATACAAAAACAATAAAAAAATGACAAAAATACAAAAACATGAGATATTTACAAAATCCAAAAACAATAGAAAACCAGAAAAGAGCTTGTGTAAAAAGGGAAAATGATAGTACATCGGCTTGACAGTTACGGTATGCTAAAGAAATGGAAAGTTTAAATGCGTTAAACAGTCTCGCTGATGATGTGCCGATAGGTTTTTACACATTTAGTAGGTTTGTTCGGGATATAAACCTAAATCTTTACTTACTTATTTCGTGGGGAACACTACTTGGATATATAGGTAACCCCTGAAATCTTGTTTGAAAGATCCCTCTTTCTGAGATACTAGGTCTTTATACTCAGTGATATCTGGGGTATTATCCCTGTAGGTCCACCCGGATGATCGAGTAACCTCTATTCCCTGTTTTCTGACAAACCCGAGAGTGCGGAATCCAAACGGGTAAGTTAAACCAAGTGATGAACACGTAAGACACAACGATTCAACGATTAACACTCCATTGTATTAATCTAGAAAACGGTTACAATACAATGTTTACAAGATGCTCTCATAAACTCTCAGTGTGTGTGTGTTTACAGTGTTCGCTCTCAAATCTATTCAGACTTGTCTCATGTGTCCTGTCTGTTATCTGTGTATATATACTGAACCAGGACGACGAAACACTTCAAGGTCGACGAAACACATGTTTCATCGACGAAACACAATAACATTATCAACAAAATCGACGAAACACTTCTTGTTTCGTCGACCTACATTTTTTTATGGGGGTCCGGCCCAAATGCAATGTATTTTGGCCCAATGTGAAGGTTTCGGCCCAGTCATACATGTTATACGTAAATCCATTCTCAACATGCAGATTATAAGCCTTAGTCAAACAAGTGACATCATCATGACATCATCATGATGATGTCATGATGATGTGGCAGCGGGAACCGGCTCGCGGCGCTTCGTGCTTCGCGTGTCGAACTCTGGGGCGCACGACGGAGGATTGTCGTGACGTCGGGCTTGAGCCGAACCTAACCGGGTCGAACCGAACCGAGTTGAACCGAACCGAGTCGCGTCCACATAATATGTATCAACAAACTCCCCCTTGGACGCTACTCGTGAGGTTCATCTTCGATGTCTTTCATGTCGGAGGATCTTCAAAGTCTTCACGCGTCGTAAGTAGAAAGTGTATCAACAAACTCCCTTTTCATTTAGGTAGTGTGTTAACAAACTCCCCCTTGAACTATGCTTGTGAATCTTTTGACTTCAATGCTTGAGATCCTTGTGGTGTTGGTGATTGATCAGCGGCAACTCGATCATCTTTGTCTTTTGAGTGCCTCCATGTCGTGTCTTCATTCCGAAGCTTGTCATCGAACATGTTCTCCTCGCGTTTAGCATCTGCACATGCAAGAAAGCTAAACACGTAATGAGAACAAACGCTTGGAATATAGTTAACATTTAAACAAATGACACACATGTGACCATGTTTTCAACTACCGTCCGACAGTTAGTTTGAAAAGTTAACAGATTTTTCAATTTTGATAATTAACTTTCAAAACTTGCAGACTCTGACCGTTTATGAAGATTCAGTCGTTTTGGTTTTCAATCAGATTTCAGGCAAACGAAGACTTGAGTTCCAACATCGGTTAATCAAAACTAAAGCAGAAATAAAATCTTTTTAACTTTTATAAAGTTTATATTAAAACACACCTAAAATCTTTTTGGTATTTTGAATATTTCAAACTTAAAGACTGAAAGCAGTAAATAAATATATACAAAGATGCAGAAACTAAGAAAAGTAAATATATACAAACATTCTTTTTGCGAGTTTCGAGGGTAAGAGAATCATATCAGTTTACGGTCATGCCAAAACATTCTTGTTGTTCTTTTTGTTAACAATTAGATAAACATTCTATAACGATTATCGGTATTGTTATCCACATAAGCTCAACTTATCATATGTAATCATGGCGAGGGGATACGTTAAGGTATGATTTATACTTACCGACCGGTGTTCATCCACATCACGACACATTCCCGTATCAAGGTATGCACGAGAATTCATCTTACTGGTGAGTATACCATTTATCATCTGTTTTGACGTATATGAAAATGTGAGAGACTCACTTATTTTGATGAAAACAAGCCCTATGTGATAGAATCACTTATTGATGAGGAACTTGATTTTCAGATGCATGAGGGCACAAGAGCAAGTCCGTGAACAGGTCAATACTTTCGTACAGCAAAGAGACGAACTTGACTCCCGGATAAATGTGATATATTATCACTCATTTTGTGGACATGTGATTGTTGATCACTTATTGAGGTCGTATGCAGTATGTACACGTATGTATGGTATGATGAAAGATCTAGACTTCGTCTCCGTTTGTTTCGGTAAAAGAAACAACCATAATACCCAGATGATAAACAGCATAAAGACCACATATCTCAGAACCTCGGCAATCTCTCAAACGAAATTTCGGTACTAAGACCATATGCCAATGAATGGTTCCCACCTGGTCTTCAGTCGATTTAAGTTTATATCACCCTGCACACTTTAAGATGATTGTGAGCCTACCGATACATCTTATATAGAGCTGCTTAACATTTTTCATTTTGCATTTCAGTTTAAAGAGGTTTCAACAGACCACTTATGTACTATCATTTTCTCTTTTGCTCGCCAGGAAACTCATTTTTGTTTTTCTATTATTTTTGGGTTTTTGAAATTTTTTGATGTTTTTGAATTTTCAAATTTTGGAATTACTCCCCCTAAAATCAACAAACTTACAATAATTTTAAAAACACAAAGTTATTTACAAAAACGATTTTCCGATGTGGATTACTCTTGCTTGACCTTAATGTCGTTTACCAAAATTTATTTAATCAGAAATGATTTATCGAATTTTGGAAAAATCAGTTGCAATGACGGTAATCGGTGCGGACCATGACAACATTGATGAGTTTCATAGTGAAACAATCACGCGTAAGGTGATATTCGAGTTCAACGTGTCAGGCTAAGGAGTGCTGTACGAGATGATAATAATTCATAAAGCAGCTTAAATATCGACAAGTATAGGAGAGATTAGAAATTTAAAACCGTAATCCTGTAATTGCTTCGTGCATTGCAAAGAATCTGAGTGCTCTCCCAAATTGGATATTCACCAGGTGTGGATTTCAAATTCGATTTTGTAGCTACTGAGAAATCTCTTCACAGCAACAAGATCATAAACCTCTGGGTCCGGCTGGTCTTCCACATTGCACCAGCGAAGATCTTTGTCTTTCTCCTTGAGAAGTAGTGTGCGGTTGTTCAATCCATGCCAAGGCATCCGCACACCCAGTTGGTTTGTTCAACAAACACATTTTCTTCAATCACATCGCGAAGAAACGTACACTGCACATTCATCTTGTTGATTTTGAACTTTAGACGTGCTGCAGGTGCGTACATTTTGATTTGAATCTATCCTCTTGACCCGATCAAAAACCATAACAACCAAGTTTTGGCAAATATTTCATCTTGTCGAATTTTTTTTTAATTTCATTCAACCACATTCTTTCACCAGACATTTTTGTCTTCTTTTCTCCTCTCTCCATCAAAGGCAACAATATTCTCCTAGATGTAACAATATTTCGGAGCCTTATGTCGCCGATCTTGCGCATGGACGCTCCACTATCAACAATCCTAAGACTATCAATAGTTCCTCCCGGAACATCCTGCACACTCATTTAGAGATTAATTGGAGATGGGGACCCAAGCCTTCACAGACTTGGGTCGTCCGTCATCATCGAGAATTGTAACATCCATTTCCTGATGATTCGGAAATGATGTAGCTCCCCCTGAAACAATTTCCGATTTTGGTTTCCAAATCTGTTTTTGTTTTTCATGTTTAACATTTGATTTAACATATTTTGTTTGGACAACCTCCGGTTTTAAAACCTTCTCAACATTTTTCCGTTGTTTCTTTATCTGTTTCACTTCTTGTTGTTTAACAAGACGAGGGTCCTGTTTTGGTGAAACAGATCTTTTATGGTAACTGTTACCATGGGGGGCATCAACCTTTGCCTTTCCTTTCGTGAGTTATGGACAATTTCTGACAATGTGCCCATACTCACCGCATTCGAAACATGATCTCCGCTCAACAAACCTCGGAGTATCATAACTGTAGGAGCTTGATGATGAACTTCGTGATCTTGAGGTACTTGCTCCTACATCACAACCGTTTGTATGTTATGTGTAATTGTTTTGACTGTTTCTTTTCAAAATTTTACTTTGTTTAACAAAATCCGTGTTGGATTTGTTTTCAAAAGTTTCAATTTTATCCGTCCCTCGGGATTTCACAAAGTTCATCTTCTTGTTCTTCTTTTGATTCAGTTCCATACGACCTTGGGTCATTGATTTGCCTTTTGGTTTGGTATGATTTTGCTGCTTTTTCACTGTTAGTAATTTCTGATTGCCATTTTGTTTTTGAATTTCGGCTTTTGGAATCGAAGGACACTGTGTTACCACAACGTGTGAAGCCGACTTTCCCAAAAACCTACTTGTCGAATCTTCAAAAAATTATTGATTAAAGATTGATTAACATTCTTAATCGGAAAATCTTTGTCAGAATAGATTTTATCATCACCAACAAGAGTGTACAGCAAATTCACACTCTCAGACTCTTTTGCAGACGTGGACTCGACCTGAAAAGTCTTAGCAGGTTTTGCGGGAGGATCACATAGAATATGATTCTCAAGAGGTATGTCCTCTTCTTTGATAACCGCATCAGATTGTGGAGAGTCAGTATCATCGGATTCATCAGCTGAAGAATCAGCATCCTCAACAATGACTAGAGGATCCTGATTTTGTTCAGCAGTTACAAATGTATATGCTGACACATCCGAATCTAATGATACTTCCGGTTTGTATCCAAGTCCCGTTGCAAATTCCTCAATGTCTAAAGGAACAGATTCTTCATAATGAGTTCTATACTCCTCATCAGGCAGTGCATCGTAATTGTGTCTAACAGGTGGTGGACATTTCTTATATCCAATGCACGTGACATCCTTTTTCTCTTTTTGTGTGCCAATGATGTGATCCAGCACGTATCTAGAGTTAGAATAACTGTCTAGTTTAAGCCGGATCGCCTCACTTTCACACTTTGTACAGGCCAACTCTTTTTGCATGATCTCAAGATGATTAATATAACAGTTTATGTCTGTTTGTTTTCTTGAAACCATTTTTGTCAGTTCGGTTTTATCTTTTCTTAAATTTTCAATCACCGTTTTAAACTCTTTTTCATGGTTTTCATAAAACATGTTGGCCTCTTTGCATTTCGAAAGATCCACTATCAACTTTTGATTGTGGATATTTGTCACTTCATATTTGTTTTGCAAAGCCTCATGTTTGCTTTGCAAATCACACCACTTAGCATCTAACGAAACATGTTTGTTTTGCAAGTCAAACAATTCAGCATTTAAAGCATCATGTTTGCTTTGCAACTCAGACATATTAGCATCCAAATCAGCACATTTAACGCAATTATCACAATTAACGACAGTTGGTTCATCGACACATACCTGACTGGATTCACTCTCAGATATTGACTCACTTGCCTCAGAAACAACAACCTCCCTTGTTGATTCATATTCTGATCCATTCTCGCTTGAACTTGTACCATCTTCAACTGAGGTTGAAACATCTTCAACTGAACTACTGTCATGTTCAGAACTGTCATCATTTCCTGAGGACTCACCATTGCTGATATTTTTGACAATTTCGGCATAAAACGCAGTTCCTGTCTGACTACAGTTCCTTGGATCAAGAGATGATGGTGCTACAGTAGAGCTATAGCTTTGCTGTGAGGCAACTGGTGGTAGTGGATTTCCATACATATCGGTTATCATTTTCGGTTCACTTTGCTTTTGATTAGTAACCGATGCCCATTGTTCTGCCGTAATTCGAGGTGGTGTGGGAGGTTCGGCCCATGATGGCGATAAACGTGTGTTTGTATACTTGCTCTCTGCAGTTGACGGATTACCCCACCAATTCGGATTCATTTTTGATGAATAAAATTGAAAACCTGAATAAACACTTAAAAACACACTGTTAAATCACTTAAACAAGTCTTCTGTTAAAAATGACAAGTATCTCAACGAAACACTTTCCACGAAACACTTCTGTTTCGTCGAAATGGCTTATGACGAAACTGATTTGATTGTTATGAACGACGAAACTGATGTGTTTGATGAACGACGAAACTGATTTTGAATGTGTCCGACGAAACTGAATGATGATCTTGTTCGACGAAACAGGTTGATCGACGAAACGAGTTGATCGACGAAACGAGTTGATCGACGAAACGAGTTTAAGTTTGATATTGGCGAAACATAATTAATGCGACGAAACTGATTGAAGTTTGAGCTCGACGAAACAGGTTTAAGATTGAAGTCGACGAAACAAGTTTCCTTTTGATATGTGACGAAACTGACATGGATAATATTGCAGAAGTTGGTGAGAAATTTCAACGTGAGGTTATCTGATTCTGACACAGACACAACTTTTCAACTTACACCATGATTTTCTCAACAACCAGTATGGTGAATCAATATTTTAATCTTTTCTTTTATCCTTTTTAAAAATCTAAATTCACCAACACTTTAAACAGTGACTTGTCAAAGATCAAAAAGCTGAAAATATCAAGAACACCTTGAATTTTCTGATGAACAAATGATTTTTCCGGTGAACGATAAATTTCCGAAAATACAATTTTGTAATAAAGTTAATAAAAACCCAATCCCAACATGTATACCAAAGATTTAACAAGGTTTTTAGTAAAACAAATAGCAAAAACACAAGGTTTTTCACGATTTTCAAACTGATTTTCCAGAAATGTATGAACTTCAAACTCTAAAATTCAGAAAAACACTTAAAAAATCTTTCAAAAACACAAGAAAAACAACTTGGTTTAACACGGAATCGAGCCAATGCTCTGATACCAATTATAGGTCCACCAGGAGGATCGAGTAACCTCTATTCCCTGTTTTCCGACAAACCCGAGAGTGCGGAATCCAAACGGGTAAGTTAAACCTAGTGACGAACACGTAAGACACAACGATTCAACTATTAACACTCCATTGTATTAATCTAGAAAACGGTTACAATACAATGTTTACAAGATGCTCTCATAAACTCTCAGTGTGTGTGTGTTTACAGTGTTCGCTCTCAAATCTATTCAGACTTGTCTCATGTGTCCTGTCTGTTATCTATGTATATATACTGAACCAGGACGACGAAACACTTCAAGGTCGACGAAACACATGTTTCATCGACGAAACACAATAACATTATCATCAAAATCGACGAAACACTTCTTGTTTCGTCGACCTACATGTTTTTTATGGGGGTCTGGCCCAAATTCAATGTATTTTGGCCCAATGTGAAGGTTTCGGCCCAATCATACATGTTATACGTAAATCCAATCTCAACATGCAGATTATAAGCCTTAGTCAAACAAGTGACATCATCATGACATCATCATGACGATGTCATGACGATGTGGCAGCGGGAACCGGCTCGCGGCGCTCTGTGCTTCGCGTGTCGAACTCTGGGGCGCACGACGGAGGAATGTCGTGATGTCGGGCTTGAGCCGAACCTAACCGGGTCGAACCGAACCGAGTTGAACCGAACCGAGTCGCGTCCACATAATATGTATCAACAATCCCGGGACTTCTGATTTTACGGAAGCAATGGCCTAGTCCCCGGAGAATACTTTACCGCTTGCTTGAAATATAGCACCGCCCTCAGCATAAAAATGATGAAACATTGAAAAAAATATGTAAATCATGTGCTGTTGTAAAAAAGATCCTCTAAAGGGGACCCACTAAAGTCGAACCGTCATCTCTCTGTTGAACGGAAGTTCTGACCTGAGCTCTCACGGTATCGCAAATTAACCCCTTACAGATATCATCTGTGGTATACTCACCTGTAAGACTGAATATTGGGATCTGGATACGGGAGTATATTCAAGAGGTGGGACACATGAATGAGTTTAAGTTTCTAAAACACTAAATCCGTATCCTGGACAGATTGAAATGTGTGTGAGAATTTAAGTGGATCAGTATATCGACAATCTAAGCGAATTGTTTAATTCTGAGTATGTAATTAAAGCTTAACGGTATTTGTGACTTGTCGAACAGCTGATATGATTCCCTAACACGCTCACCAAAATTATGTTTGTAAATAGTTTACATTTACTGCATTTTATTTCTGTCATTCATTTCTAGTTTAGAAACTTTATTAAAAATCCAAAAAGATTTTACACTTCTGCTTTATTTTCTGACAAACCAAAGTGGAGAGTTGATCTTCAGATTCGAATTGAAGCAGATGCAGGAAGTTTCTGAGCTGGAGGATGAGTTTGGAGCTTAACATGAAAAGTTTGTGAAAGTTGAAAAGTTAAAGCAAGTTCATTAATTTGAAACTTGTAAATTTTCAGAAAATGTTTGAACAAAAAGTCAGTGTGAGTTATCTCAGATCAACCAAGGTCATTAAGTTGGACTTGGTAGACAAATTTAGTAATCAGGGTCATTAGTTTCGACCTGAATACTTAAGTGGATTTCTAATTCTGACAAGATCATAAAATTGAAGGTGAATGGTAAGTTTGGATTGAAACTGTTATTGTCATATATCTTATATTTAGGTAGAGATTGTGCAGGTAACAGGTTGAAATTGAGAAAGCAGCTAAGCAAATCCCAGCCTACTGATAGGGGGAGTCTGAAGACTTAAAGTCAGATACAGTTCCTCGATCTATATTCAAGGGGGAGCTTGAAGATACTAAAGATTCAGATTCTATGATTCATGTTAGCTGTTGATTGAAGAAAAGAAGATTTGAAGGAAGCAATGATTGTTAGACAAATTGGAAAGAGACAAAGACTAAAGACTCGACGCCGAAGACTTCGTCAACATCCAAGGGGGAGTCTGTTGGTGCACAAATGTCTGTTAACTTCGTCTTTATCGAGTCTTATGTCTAGATAGGATAAACGAGCACACAACAGGATAGAAATTAGGGTTTTATGTGTGAAAGTGGGTAATTCCGCTTGAAAGTGCAATGTCCAGTTCAAGCGAAATTAACCATGTTAATTCCGCTTGAAATGGGCAGTGACACCCTCAAGCGAAATTACCAACTCTATATATAGGTGGGTGCTGAGTTCATTTGAAACGGAATTAGGTTATGATCTCTGAGTCGAGGTGTTGTCCGTTTGTCATTTGAATTGTAAAAAGCTCAGAATTGATCAATAGGAAGATAATTAGAGGAAAACAAGCTGTGTTACATCAATTACACTGATTCCGCCTTTGTTTTTGATGCTGAACTCATCGGATTGACTCGTTAGGGTCACACGACGATCCAACAAAAAGTTCTTATTTTTTAGGTATTTTAAAATACCCTCACTCGTGCATTATAATATAGTATAGATAAAGTAAATTTACACATGTGTAATTTTGCCTTTTACACATATGTAAGTTTATTGTATTTACACATGTGTAAAAAAAATTATTAAGAGTGATTTTGAGAGAAGAGATGATTTATTTAAAGAGTAAATTCTTTTTTTAATGTTGTATGCTAAATATAATGAGATTTGTAGTCAAAATGTTGATTAGAAACTCGTAGATTTGAAGCATTCAAACGAGAACTTTGCTATGCATGCTCCTCGTCAACCCCAATCTGATCGATAAAAACTTGCTTCGTTGTTAATTCAATGTATTTGATGTTTGTTTGAATTTACAAAAGGGTATTTTTCTGATAATTTGGAAAAAAATGATTACGTAATGGGCGCCAATTGCTTGATGATTTGTTTGTGAGAGCAGGTTGATCATGTTTGATTTGTAATTTTTTAGCAATTGTTGCATTGAAAGAAGAATCAATGGTGTTCAAGAACTCATTAATTGCACAACCAGTACTTGAAGAACTAATAGCACTCAAGAATAACAATTTGATGACGATGAAGATGATTATAACGATGATATTGCAAAAGTTGAAACAGTAAAAAAAAAACAAGAAGACAATGGTGATAGGAAGAATCAATGGTGTTCAAGAATTAGAGGGTGTTTGGGGTTGAGTTTTGAAGGAGATTTTTAGATTATTGAGTTTTGAAATCGTAAATAATCAGTTTTGAGTGTTTGGGTAAAAAAATAAAAAAAAATTGATTATTTGCGTTTAGAAAGTTACAAAACACAGTTTTCCAAAAGCAGCTCCTCCCCTACTGCAACAAAATGCAGTTTTCCAAAAATTGATTATTTGCGTTTAGAAAAGGATTTTCACTTGTTTATTTTTTGAGTTAATTACTGTTTTCGTCCCTGTGGTTTGTTAAAAATCACTATTTCAGTCCATTAGTTTAAAAGTTGTGATTTCAGTCCCTGTGTTTTCACTTTCGTAACCATTTCAGTCGACCTCGTAACTATTTCAGTCCCTGTACTTAACAGAATAATGGATTGAAAGGGTTACGAAAGTGACACCACATCGACTGAAATGGTTACGAAAGTGAAACCACGGGGACTGAAATATCAATTTTTAAACTAATGGACTGAAATAGTGATTTTTGACAAACCACAGGGACGAAAACAGTAATTAACTCTTATTTTTTTAAATATATATTTGTCAAACACTCAAATAGTTGATTATCTGATTATTGTGATATCAAGCAACATAATCAAATTCAAACATTATCTTTTAACATCACGTTTTGTTACAGTTAATTATCTGATTCTGATTATTCAAAACGCATAATCTATATTCAAAACTCAACCCCAAACACCCTCTTAATTCTATTTCCGCTAAATTTGCTCACACTGGGCTACAACCCAAGGGGCTTTTACAATTTGTTTAGGTTCCATATAAAGAAAATCAATATATTAATTTTCAAGCCATAAATTTGATTATGTATTGGTAAAACTAATGTATTAAACATACATTGTATTATGATATTTACAAAAAGAAAAATATTAGTAAAAATATTATTTTAGTTTTTTAAAAGAAAAACTAAAATAATTTCCTAATTTTTAAATAAAGTGTTTTAAATGGAACACGATGAGACTAAACCCACACGGCCACACTATTTTAGGAGAAAGACTCCAATACAACATCTTGATGACGTTGAGATAGAGGCCTTTAATTTTCTATGAGTTAATTGCCAAAATCGTCCTTGCGGTTTGGGCACATTTGCCATTTTTGTCCAAAATGACACTTTTGTACCATTTTACCCTCCACGTTTGTAACTTTTTGCCATTTTCATCCAAACCACTAACTTAGTTTATTTTTTCTGTTAAGTTGAATGCTATTTGGATGAAACTGGCAATTATAAACCCCAGGGACGATTTTGGCAATTTACTCAAACTCTTTTTAATTTCTTTTATTTAATTAATTTTGTCACATATATAATAAAAAAGAATATACATGCAATTTTTATATGAAAAAATAATAGTTTTGTCACATATTTTTTATAAATTGTCATCCAACCACTAACTAAGTTAATTTTTTTCTATTAAAGCGAAGGATGTTTTAAATTTTATAAATTAATACAGAAATTAATTTCCAATTTCTTTATATAAATCAGTTTTATTAAGAGAAAAAACTGGTATATACTTTTCAATATTTTCGCTCTTAAACTTTTAATAAATATATGCAGTTTGAAATATAAGAATAAAAATAAATCATACATTTTCTATTAGTTTTTTTAGTTCTTATCCGAAGAAAAAGAAATCATACATTTTCAGTTAGTTTTTTTAGTTCTTATCTATTTTTAGTTTTTAGTTTATTTTTATGTAAATGTATTATTTTGCTTGTAACTTATTCTATTAATGAGTGACCACACTATTTGAGTATTTTGGTCAATGAAATGTAATAAATAGTCACACTAGTTGGTTTTTTTTTGTAGTGAGCTTTATGTTATAACTCAAGCATTATGTAACTAAAGGTTGTCGGATGATACAATCAAACTTTGTGAATTTAGTTCAAACGTCTAATATTGTCATTTGGAAAAAAAAAAAAACAAATTGGGTAATTTTAACAAACATTTTCATAATTCAGGTAAAAAAAACAAAAGAATTTGTAACAGACATATAAAACTTGAAGTTAATTTATTATAATTGAAGAACTAAAAAACTAATATATATATATATATATATATATATATATAAGAACTAAAAAAGTGCAAAAACTTTTTTTGCTTAAATTTCGAATTATATAATTATATACTTTTCAATATTTTCGCTCTTAAACTTTTGATAAATACATGCAGTTTGAAATATAAGAAGAAAAATAAATCATACATTTTCATAGTTCTTAAATTTAAGCAAAATATTTAAGAGCGAAAATAAATATTTATTAAAAGTTTAAGAGCGAAAATATTGAAAAGTATATACCAGTTTTTTCTCTTAATAAAACTAATTTATATAAAGAAATTGGAAATTAATTTCTGTATTGATTTATAAAATTTAAAACATCTTTCGCTTTAATAGAAAAAAATTAACTTAGTTAGTGGTTGGATGAAAATTTATAAAAAATATGTGACAAAACTAATAGTTTTTTTCATATAAAAATTGCATTTATATTCTTTTTTATTATATATGTGACAAAATTAATTAAATAACAGAAATTAAAAAGAGTTTGAGTAAATTGCCAAAATCGTCCATGTGGTTTATGTTTGCCAGTTTCATCCAAATATCATTCAACTTAACAGAAAAAATAAACTAAGAGCATTCTCATCCAATCCATCAAAACTTGTGAGGGTAAGTTTTTATATTGTAAAGGGTAAAAAAAGTGGTTGTGAGTGGAGGAGAGATAAAATCTTACTGTTCATCTGTATATTTGGGGGACACTGTTCACCCAGTATAATTTTTTTAATATATATTGAAAGTGGTTGTGAGTGAAGAAAAGAGAAAAATGTGATGATAATATTATTTAATTGAAAAGGAGAGAGAAAAAGTATTTGTTTTTAGTGGAAATATATTGATATAGGAGTTGTTTTTTGGTGGAATGTATGTATAATTTGATGGATTGGATGAGAATGCTCTAAGTTGGTGGTTTGGATGAAAATGGCAAAAAGTTACAAACGTAGGGGGCAAAATGGTACAAAAGTGTCATTTTGGACGAAAATGACAAATGTGCCCAAACCTCAGGGACGATTTTGGCAATTAACTCATTTTCTTTTCAACACAATCTGTAAATAATCTTGATTATGGAATATTCATTTTAGCTCATATCTTGGTCAAATCCACATTTTGTAATTCTTGATTGTTTTTTTATAAATCCTATTCCTTATAGTAAACTAGGTTAGAACCCTGTGTAATACACGGGTTGAATAAATATAATTTTATGTACCAAATAATAAAAAATATATCTTTAAAAACCTCATTTATTACACAGGTTGAATAAATGCAATTTTATATACCAAATAATAAAACAATATATCTTTAAAAATCTCGTTTATTACATGGGTTGAATAAATGTAATTTTATATCTTAAATAATAAAAAAAGTTATATTTTTAAGAACCCCATGTATTGTACGGGTTGAGTAAATTTAATTTTATATATTAAATACGGGAAAAAAGTTACATTTTTAAGAACCTCATGTGTTATACGGATTGAGCATTTGTAATTTTATATACCAAATAATAAAAAGTTATATCTTTATAAACCCTATATATTATATGGATTGAATAATTCTAATTTTATATACTTCATAATAAAAAATTATATTTTAAAAAAAAAACCCGTGTATTACATGAGTTGCATAAATGTAATTTTGTATAGAAAAAAATAAAAATGTTATATCTTTAAAAAACCTCGTTTATTACACAGGTTGAATGAATCTAATAAAAATTTATATCTTTAAAAAAACTAACGGATATACTCGATATACGATGGATGAGGTGATTGCGGTGATGGTTCTTATAAATGTCACGTAAGCATAGTGATTACCGTATTTGAGTTGAGAGTTGCACACGAAAATAAAAGTATATAACCAATAAACATTGATTAATATTTTTGTTTACCTCTTATAAGCATTTTTGAAATAGGTTATACCCTTAACTACTTTAGTTTAATAAAATAAATAAATCATTTATATTTAATCTGATAAATATTTTAAAATATTATATTATCTCCTCTACGAATTGTTTAAATTTATATTAAATTTAATTTTATAATTATCTTTTAATTGATATTAATTATTTATAAAAAATAAATGGCTTCAATGAATGACATGTGTCCTCCCATTGTTTTCTTTTATTATATAGTATAGATTTTTCAACATATATTAAAAAAATAAACTCATTTGTAAGTGATTAGAATTTTAACTTAAAATCATATTATTCATTTTTAAATTCAATAACATAAATGTTGAAAGATGTGCATGTATGTTATTTACTTAAGAGTAAACTGCCATTTTGGTCCCTGTGGTTTGGGCACTTTTGCCATTTTAGTCCAAATCTCAAACTTTTTACATCTGGGTCCCTATGGTTTGCATTTTGTTGCCATTTTAGTCCAAAATCCAAAAACCCTCTATTTTGACTGTTGAAAGCTAATTATTTTGTCCTTTAGTGCAGGGGCATTTTGGTCATTTTTTAAATTTCCTTTAAATACCCTTATTTAACACTCATCATCTTCCTTCATTTTTACATATCATCTTCCCCCAAAGAAAACCCTAACCCACAAAAATCGCAGTTGTTTAAATCCAGCACACATTCACCAAATCAACAAAACCTAGCAATCAACAAGATCACAATTATAAACCCAACACCTACAGCCCCTCCCAATATTATTGCAACTGTTCTCCCCGGATTAGATCCTGCACACAACCGGAAGTCGATCGAGCGAGAGAAACAGAGAGTTTAGTTTCTCCGGTGAGAAGCCGATCGAGATAGAGAAACAGAGGGTTTAGGGGTCAAGTACTTAGAAGTTCGTAGAGAACAGTGGTGTTCCGATAGTGGTGGCAGGTGGGGCGGCGGTGGTTGGCGGAGAAAGTGGCGGTCGGAAAAACGTCAAGATCATCATCAACATCGTATCATCATCGTCTCTCTCTCTCTCCCTCTCTCCCTCTCTCTCTCTCCCTGATTTGCTAAGTGTGAAGGTGGAGGTGAAGATCGACAAGATTGGAGGCACCGGTGGTTGTGGTGGATGGTTGAAGATCGGTGAAGACTGAGCTGTAGATAGAGGTAAAGATCGGCAAGATTGAAGCAGATGAAGAGCAATCGAAGCCTGATTCTTTGTGGAGAAAACTGAAGCAGATGCAGAGCAATTGAAGCCTGATTCATCGTTGAATTTGTTGATTTTTTTTTTTTTTGGTGAGATATTGGTGATTGAGAAGTTGATGGTTTGGAAGAGTGGTGGATTTTTTCCTGATTGAGTGAAGAATAGACTTTTGTTGTTTATGGCGGTAGAGAGAGAAGAGAGAGAGACAGGTCTGAGCTGTAGAGAGAGAGAGAGAGAAGAGAGAGGGGGGATTTATAAAGTATAAGGTGATTGGGGCAGGCAAAATGACCAAAATGCCCTTCAGAAAAGGATAAAATAGCAGTGGATTTTTTTTTAAATCTGACCTGATTTGAGTTTTGGACCAAAATGGCAAAAAAATGCAAACCACAGGGACCCAGATGTAAAAAGTTTGAGATTTGGACTAAAATGGCAAAAGTGCCCAAACAACAGGGACCAAAATGGTAGTTTACTCTTTACTTAAAGTTTGAAGTTTGAATACAGTTTATTTTGCGTTAAACTCTCTGCTAATAGTGTACATATTATGACTATCGTCAAATCATTTAAAACAAAACTAACCTATATAACTAGGGTAAGTAGGGTAATTTATCTGTAAGGAGCATTGGTTAATGGTTAGTATTATACGTTTTCTTTGATTGTAACATAAAGATTTGATTGACGTGAATATAATATTAACCAAAATATCGTTTGACCAAGTGCATTTGCAAATTTGTCACCTTCCTGCGTCGTTGGAAGGTCCTCACTCCTCACAGCCTCGGAAGCGTCCGTCTATCATGTTGATGCGTCCATTTCCTACAAGCTGACACGTGTCGGACACGTGTACAATATGTTCAAGCGTCTCTTGATTATTGTTTATGCGTCGGTGATGCAATGATTCCACGACTTGCGTCCCTGGTTTCATATCGTTTTTAAAGCGGCTGAGGATGTATTTGGCTGACGCACCATAATGGTCCGGCTAAAGTTCCGCAATGGTCCGGCTGACGCTTTCCCCAAGCGTCCCGCTGACGCACTGTAATGGTCTGGCCGACGCTTTAAAAACGACTGGCTGACGCTTTTAAAATGATAGGCGGACGCTTTAGCTTAGGTCGACGCTTTAAAAATTTCTGGCGGACGCTTTAGAAAGTTTGAACGTGTTCAATTTTTAAGGGACCCATTTTTAAATTTTTTGAAGTTAAATTTATTGTTTGTTGAACGGTTTGGTTTTGACATATTTATGATCTCCCCATTTAATTATTAACATATAACAATTTATTGTTAAACCGTTTCAAGATTTCTTCCCCTATATATACCACCCGTTCTTCATAAAATCCTCATTTTGCAGTGAACATCTCATGAAAATTTCCTTTACCCCCGTAGATTTCACACCTTCCAAATATGATCAGACCCCCTGAAATTGATTTGTGTGAAGTTGCTTTAATTGAAGATGACGTTTTCCTAAGCTTTAGAGTTGTCGTTTTTTGTAATCGACAATAATTGTCTGTTGGCACTGGTGTCAGCCGCTTTCCCCGTCCTCTACCTCTGATCACTACAAAGTGTTCAAGAGCTCATCTACAAAGAACACGTGATGCATCAAACGGGTTGTTTGGCACATGGCGGTGAAGAAACTGCGAACAACCCGTCCCATATCACTTCCGCCAAAGTGTAAACAACGTGTCGATGGAACTTACCATTTCAAGATACATCGTTTATCTTTGGTCAGTGTTTTGATGCGAATTCCGGAAGCAGAAATAAATTCATTCTTAATTTAATATTTCTGTCCGGATCTTCTACCCAGAAGGAATTAGCAGTTTGACGAAGTTATTTGAAGACTATTTAATTCAGTTGGAAATAGCAGTTCGGTGTAGTTTATGTTTGTTTGTAGCACTTGATTTCAAACACGTCTTGTAATAAATATCTGTTTTTAGGTTATATTTTTTTTTCGTTTTTTAATGTAATGTTTAGGTTTTATGTTAATATAAAAATGGTTTTGTCTGTAAACGTAGAAAAGTAAAATTATTTTGTTGTTTAACCGATGTGACTGTTTGGCAAAATCCCAACATTATTAAACCAACAAATAGATCTCGTACAACTTTATTTATTATTTTTATAACATAAATTTCCAAATAGAAAATTAAATTAAAATATAAATTAATCATCAAGCGTACTGTACAATCGAGAACGGTCTGGCTGACGCAATCGAGAAGTCCCGTTGACGCAATAGAAAAGGCCCACGGACGCTTTAAAAAGGGTCTGGACGACGCTTTAAATAGTCTGAACGTATACTTTATCTTTTGACGACGATTTAAAAAGGTCTGGCGGACGCTTGAGCATTGGCCGAGGCTTTAAAAAGTGTGAACGTGTGCAATTTTTAAATGTTTACATTTTTTGAAGTTCAACGCTGTTTATATACATACAATCTTTTGTTCACCATATCCTCTAACCCCCCATTAGTGTTCACAGTTCACAGCTTCAAAAAATGGGTAGACCCCTTGAAAATATTTTTTCGAATTCAACAAACGGGTTTAAGAAGTCATCTACAACGGACACAGATCTCCTCCGATTTCATCGGATGTGATCGGATATCCTCTTCCACGTGCTCTGCGGGGTCGATCGGGTTCAAGAACTCATCTACAACGGACACGTGAAGAGTCCAAACGGGTTGTTCACCAATGTGTTAACCAGGTCTCCAAATATCACTGAAGCTGGTGAACCGTTGAAGAAAATGTGAACAACCCGTTACATATCACCTAGGCCAATATAAAGGTGGGTTGATGGAACTTACCAGTTCACGACCCATCTTTATCATTGCTAGGTGTTTTGATGCAAATTTCGGATTCAGAATCCGGATCTCCTACCTAGTTAGAAGTAGCGGTTTGGTGTATTCTAGTTCAAATGATTATGTTTGTATTTTTTTGTGTTATGTTTTTTATGTACTTTGTATTGAATCATAATAAAGTTATAAAGTTTACTGATTTATGTTTTAATTGTAGTTCAATTGTAGTAAAATTCAATCAAAAAATTATATAATATTGAACTCAACACCGTTTTAACAGCCATTTAAAATAATATATTCATTTAAAGTTACATTAAATATTCATTTAACCCCCCATATTAACTAAAATCCAAACTATTATTTATTTAGAGTAGTATTTATAGGCCGATAAGTATTAAAATATTGGAAAAAATAAATAATTTTCTTACATAATAATTATTTTAGGGAATTATTTTATAAATTAAAGACAAAATTCGGACCATCTCCATTAATTAACATTGAAAAACGGGAACGGTCTGGCTGACGCCATCGAGAAGTCCCGCTGACGCAATAGAGAAGGCCCGCCGATGCAAAAGGAAGTCCCACCGATGCAGTAGGAGAGTACCGCCGCAACCAGAAGTCCCGCCGACGCGAAAGGGAAGTCCCGCCGACGCAGAAGGGAAGTCCCGCTGACACAAAAGGCGTCAACGTACCGTACGGCCTGACGTAACCTGATGGACGCTTTAAAATCGTACGAAGGACGGATAAATCACATGTGGACGCTTTAGATTGTATACGGATTTCATAAACATTTGATTCTTTTAAATAGGCAGTATTGGGACCCAAGAAGTATTACTAGTAAAAAAAATTAAACAAGAGACATCACGTGTGATTTTACTCTCAATTATGGGTTTTAGATTTGTTGTATACCTTGGTGGAAACTGGAAAGTTATTAATAACAACATGGAATATGTTGTTGATTGTCAATCAGTAAGACGTCTTTTAGGAATCCCGAACAGTAATATTTCGTATACTGAATTTGTAAGATATCTTTTTGAGATTTTTGGTGTTCAAAATATCACACGTTTATCATACAAAATGTCATATTTTACTGATCACATTGATTTAACTAATGATTATGATCTTTCCTTTTTTTTCCAGCTTATTGAAAAAAATCCCTATGAGCTTTTTAAATTATATGTAGTTCAAGAAATTGGTGTTGGTTCGTCTTCTGGAAGTCAACGCACTAATTTCAAATGCCCCGATTTAAACGATAATGTTTTTGAAACTAATGAGTTTAATGATTGTGATAAAGGTAATTTTGATTTTGAAAAGCAATCACCTGTTTCTTTTAATGTTATAGAAAAAGTTGGGTCACATTGTCGGTTAAAAGAAGGGTATCTTTTTAGAAATAAAGAAGAGATGAAAATCGAACTAGGAAGATTATGACTTGAAGAATGTTTCGAATATAAAGTAAAAAGGTCATCAAAAACAAGTTATGTCGCATCATGTGTAAATGACGACTGCGAGTGGCTTTTTAGAGCTTGTAGTCGTCAATCTAGTGATGTATTTTATATAAAATATTTTAACAACAAACATACATGTTCTAAGACGCAGACGCATCCACGTCTGCGTCAAGCAAACCCGAGTGTTGTTGGAAGTTATGTCAAAGAACAATTGAAGGAAGGCAGTCGCATTTACTGAGCTACTGATATCGTTAAAGATTTTAGACAAAATTTTCAAGTGAATTTATCTTACATGCAAGCTTGGCGTGGTAAATGTAACGCGTTACAAAATCTGCAAGGAACATTGGAAAATTCTTTTGCTGAACTTTCATTATATTGTCACAATTTGAAGAAGGCAAATCCAGGAACAGTGACACATATATTGACAGACAACGAGAGTCGTTTTGAAATGTTATTTGTCGCCATTGGTGCTGTGGTAATTTTGGTCCTAAATGTACATAAAAAAAATTTGATATAATTTTTGCTAGATATTTATATTTTTTTATCTTTCAGGTTCGGACTTTTATTAACAACTTAAGACCTGTTGTTATCATAGACGCGGCTCATTTGAAAGGGGAGTTTAAAGGCACAATGTTTTTGGCAGTTGCCATGGATGGAAAAAATCAGATTTTGCCTATCGGTTACGGCATTGGTAAATCTGAGGACGGGCAGTCCTGGACCTGGTTCTTGTCCAAATTAAGAGAGTGTATCGGTGTTCATCCAGAGTTAGCCATCATATCTGATCGTGCAAACTCCATTCACTTAGCCGTACGAGATGTTTTTCCAGAAGCCTTTCACGGCCTGTGTTGCCGGCATTTGATGGTCAATCTTCGTTTACCGTCCAACAAGAAAAAGGAACACGAGAGCCCCTGGTGGAAGACTTGTAAATCCTATAGGATGTCCGATTTCGAAGAATCGTTCGACGCGCTTTGTGCAGCTGTACCGAGAATTCGACAGATAAATGGTCTAGAGCACACTGTACTGGCAAAAGATATCATTATATGACATCTAACAGTGCGGAGTCTATGAATGCTCTATCTAGACACCAGAGGAAAATGCCAATAACCCAACTGGTCGAATTTTTTCGACACTTTGTACAAGGTTGGTTTTATGATCGCCGAAATCAGGGTATCCATGGTAAGCAATTGCTTACAGAATGGGTTGAGAAAAAATAGAAAAAAAGATATGCAAGTCTAGGACGTGGACGGTTGATGGCATTGGAAAAAATACTTTTGACGTTGAAGACGGGAAAAAAAGGGGCCTTGTCGACTTCTCGAACCAAACATGCAGTTGTCGGGTGTGGCAGGTATCTGGGTTTCCGTGTGGCCATGTGATTGTCGTTTCCAGATTTCTAGGTGAAACGAGTTGCAGTCAATATGCGTTTTCTTGTTATAGCAATGAGGTTTACAAGAGAATGTATGAGGAAGCGGTATATCCACTGCCGCATAAATCTGAATGGGAAGTACCTGATGAGCTTATTAATCTTCTGCCACCACGCATTACTAAACGTCAAGCGGGTCGTCCAAAGGAGGGGAAAAGAATCTTATCTATCGGAGAAGCACCCACTCGTTTATATTGTAGTAGGTATAAAACGTACGACCATCATCGTGACAGTTGCACATTCCCCATGCCTTCCCAGAATTCTTCGCGTCGAGGTTCAAAGAAAAAATCGTCTACCAATCCTGAGGTTATTCAAGTTGAACCAGAAGAGTTTCTGTAACACCTCGAAAATTCACGTCCTATAATATGTTGACACGTGTCATATGTTTGAACGTGTGAAAGAATGCTATAGAAGGATTAAAGTTGACAATCATGGAAAGTATGTGGATATACGAGTTCTAAATGTCAACAGTGAATAAATACATTGTACATTAACCCTACATGATTCTCATACCTTCAAACGAATAAATCATGGATCATACGAGGCTAAATATGAAAGAAAGTGAGAGATTACAAACTACAGGGGTTAAATGTGTCAACATGTTTAAGTTATACCTCTGGGTGACCTTTTAGCAAACCCGAAGCTTTGTAACGGTAAATTATGCTCACTAGAATGCACAATATAAATTTCATAAAGTTTCGTTATCGTATGAGAAAGTTATGATCAAATTCGTATGCGAGGGGTTAAAAGCGTCAACGTTGAAGTTTGTGACTTTTCGGGTAACAATAAAGTTAACCGAGGACTAAACAAAGTAGGTAAATGTCTTAAAGCCCTTATAAGTCAAATTAGAGGGCTCATTGTGCAAAACAAGACGTGAAAGCGACCTTTAGAAGGACCGGGGGCCAAAACTGCAAATAATGGAAAATTGGTTTGGCTGAACCACACATGCTCGCGTAGCGCGAGCACTAGACTATATGCCATCGCGCTACGCGACGGCCTTACCTGATCAGAATTTCAATTTTGTTGGGATTCTTGTCTGCCATAGCCTTGTAACCGCCTTTAAATCGATTTTCCTCATCTTGCTTGACCCCTAAACGACTCCTAGACACTTAGGGACACTTGTTAGTGATCAAACATCAATGGTAGACCTTGTTGTCAACAATCCATGAAGATTTGAGCACTATATAAAGGGCCAAGGTTGCAACAAGTTCTTCACACCTTCCATCTGCACTTTGGAACATTTCTGGAGCTCAAGACTTCTCTCTAAGCTTCACATTTCGTGCATAGGACTTCAGTAAGTTTGCTTAACCTTTCTTAGTTAAGTTTTTGCTTAGTTTTAGCTTAAAAGTCAAACCGTCGTAATTAACGGTTGACTTAGCGATTAATCATTGATGGTCCAGTGATTAGTCGAATTGAAAGTAGTTATAAGTTGGTAATTATGTGGGTAATAAACCCTTAAAAGGGTTCCCCCTGATTCCCACTCTAACTAGGTCAAATGTCGGGTCAAACTTGTCATTAAAAAGTCAACAGGATGCTTATTTTCCAATTTATGCATAATTAGCAATGTAGAACACATACAACCTGTTTGATCATTAATATAACTTGGTAATTAGTGTAAGAACATGTCTAAACATGTTCAACCCGACAATTTCCTGTTTAGACCCGGTTCGGAACCGAAAGTCGCAAAGCTTTGACTTTTGCTTTGACTTCAGTTCTGACCCGTTTTGGTATGTTTTAGAAATACCTTAGAGCTTTATTTGGACCAGGTTACATGCTAGTATAACCCTCTGTGATTATACACCTTGGTTCATTAGTTAACCAATTAATATGCATGATTCCGTTAATTGCTCATATGTTGACCATTATGCCCTTTTCACCTTAAAATGTGATTTTTGAAAATGTAAAAGAGTAGAAACTTTAATTACTAATATATAAACTTGCACCCAAAATTTGACATCAGTTTGAGGTGTAGATTGAGAGTTATGCTCATTAGCGTAATTTGAAAGCTTTATGTTAATTAAACGGCGTAATTAGCGTATAGCCTATTTAAACTCACTTTTTGACATAAAACTTTATACCCACTGATGTAATATATTATTTTGGGATTTTTGAAGATTTTTAATTAATTTTAGGCTGAGCATAACTTATAGTCGTAGGCTTAATCCGGTAATTGTCGGTTTTGCCCTTTCGGGCTATAAAATGAGTTTTACATATCTAATTGACTCCAAACCTTTTGCTACTGATTTTAAATGATAAATAAATTATTTTAAGCCTTCTGGAATAATAAAAATATCAGCTTTATGTATAGAACCCGGAAATGGCTTCTAATCGCCTTTTTAAGCGTTTTTAACGCATAGTATGTACTAAGACTATTTTAAACATACAAGGGTTGATACCTACTGATATTTGAGGTAAATTATAATATTTTAACAGTAAGCAAAAGTTGTTAAACTCAGACTTCAGTTTTGAGCTTTACGGCTTATGTGAAATTACCAAAATACGCCTACGGTGCATAGTTTGGTTATAATTGATAAATTTCACATATATACTTTACCCTACTGTTATAACTTATTAAATTGAGTATTTTTGCTGATTATATCAGACCTGTAACTCAGGTAAATACTTAAACTCTTTTATAACCTTTTAAATGACCAAACTACCCCTACGGGGCATAGTTTGTGTTTACACTCGTTTCGGGCATAATAAAAGACATCCTACTGATGTCACAACATATTTGATGCATATTAACTTAGGAAACCTGTATATGGCTCTCATGACTACCCGTTACGCTTATTACACGTTCGGTTCGGTTTATGTAACTAGTTTACATAAATTAGCCGAAACGGGTCAAACCTTATCGGTTTTATCTCAAAATCCAGAATGTGTATGAAATACCCATATTAAGAAAGTCTTCAAACTTTTCGGGTCTAAATCACATTCTATTCCAGTCTTCGCTTAATCATGCGTACGAACCGTATCTTTGAAACTAACCGGTCTAAGCTTAAGCTTAATTAAAGACCCGTTAGGATTCTAATAGGTTATTATAAACCTTCGTTCCAGAATAGGAGGACCAGTAAAAGCTACTTGCATTTGCTTATTGTGATTATTACTTTGCTCAGGTAAATACTTTTAACTTATTTTCCCTATACGGGCTTGGGTTACGGTATATAAAATACCGCTTGGTCGGGCATTAAATCTTCCATCGTTTGGTGGTTAATTGAATAATTTAATCGGCTCGTTTAAACTGTTTTGTTTACTTAAAGCCTTTGGGGGGTTAATGACCATGTCCCGGATATCCTTGGCATCATTTTACGAAATGGCCACGACCTAAGCGTGGAGTGTAGGCGTACACTCGTCAGTGCATAAATAGTTGATGTGGTATGTCTATTGATCTTTAACCCGGCACGCTCCGGGCTACTGAACGCATAAGGAACATGTAATTCGTTCACAAGATTATATATTTAAATGATTCTCCCAAGTTATAAAATGTTTATGTCACGTGCATCCAAATCAATTTTTAATCATTTTTAAAATGAGTCAGTTGATTGTATTTACCAGTGTAAACTGACGTATTTTCCCAAAAAGATTAAATGCAGGTACTAAGCGTAATAGGCTGGGATTTCTCCTTAGCATCAATAGAAGTCTCGCAAGCATAAGATGCCTAAAGTCTGTTGAACTACTATTTATTTTTGATCCTTCTGTGGACAAACTTTCAACTGTTGTGATACACGATATTACAATATTTTATTCGGTTGAAATATATATTTTCATTTGCTTCCGCTGTGCATTTAAATGTTGTGTTGTTTGACTATTATGTTGCCAACCACGTCACGATACTCCCCACCGGGCCCACCGGTGACACGTGGGAATCCGGGGTGTGACAGTTTCAGGAATATGTATTTCAAAATACCTATCCATCATATAATCTTGGTGACTTTTAATGTTTATTTAATACATTAAATTATTTATTAATTAATTTACTACAAACCATTCACATTCACACATATATATATATATGCATGCATAGAACCATTCAACTTTGTTCATATCAAACAAAGCCTTTCAAGTGTTGAATACCAAAACGAATTCATTCAAGAAAAATGTCTACCTCATCCGAAAATTGGTCCAAAGAAGAAGACGTAGAATTGGCGACGTCTTACGCCGAAGTGGCTGATTTAGCTTTATATGCTAGCATGAACGAGGCATTTTGGGAGCGGGTTTACCATCATTTTTGTCGTAATATTGTGCAGACAACCCGTCAATTGGATGAAGTTAAGAGGCGGTGTACTTTACTCTACTTAAGATGTTCCTTGTTTTCTTCGATTTACAACAAGGTTCCAAATCCTGATAATGATCGTTCTAAAAGTGAACTTATCAAAGAGGCGTGCTTTGACTACGCCGAGAAATACGATGAGGTGTTCGAACACGCGGATGCTTAGGAAATTATCAAAGATCAAATCTAAAGACGAAATTTACTTTTAAATTTGTGTTTTCATGTTTTACTTATCGTTTATGTTTATGTTAATGTTTATGTATAAGTGTTTATGTTAATGTTTATGTTTGAGGTTACGATAATATGTTAATTTTATGTTTATGTTTACGTTTATATTGCTTCTTACATTTAATGGAAATGCATTAGAATCAATGAAAATGCATCTTTTAGCTTCTTAGATGTAACCTTAAAACACATATTTTGATACTCAAAAACAGTTATTTTAACACTGCTAAAACGGGTCTTCCCGGTGTAGCCCGCCTCGTATCATTTAACGGAATGAAAGTCCCACTTGAGGTTTTCATCTCGGCCCGGTCCGTTTGCCCATAAACACTCGGGGCTGGCAGAAACGGGACTGCGAAGTGGCTTCCGAGGGGTGATTATACCAAAAAAACGCACAACATATGACAAACTAATAATTAAAAAACTCCTAATAAGCGGCTTGTAGATGTTATATCAAAAAGACTATAAATACAATACCTTAATCCGGAAATAAATTTTTGTTAGCCTCATCGACTATCATTTGGCTAGTAGACTGTTTTGGTCAAAAATTACCGAAGCAATTAAGTGATCAAATTAGTTAAGTGAGGTAGTGTGCTAGAAATGCGTGTTAAAAATATGCTAGTTAAGTTGTTTGCAAAAACAGTTTCAAGATACGGCTCAGGATATAGAGTTGTATCTATGATCAAACAATGAGCGAAAATGTAAAGGATGACACAGGATGTACGAGGAAAGCCCTTGATCAATCTAGATCGCCGGCACAAAACCTCGGGAGCTGACAATCGCAGCTGCCTTGTTCTTCTATTACTTCAAATATCAGGATACAGTGCAGGATATGATGCGGATCAACTAGGTGTTACAATGTAATTCGAGTACAAGTGTTTGTGTGTAGTGATTGTTTGCAACAGGAGAGAAAAAGTGTGCGTAAGAGTGTGTGCCTTAACCTGATCCGATCAATCTATTTATAATAAAAGAAATTTAACTAAATATCCTATTATTCCGGGATTCGGCGGATATTCCCCATACGAACGTTGCAGTCCTAGTCTTCCGGGTCCAACGTCTTTAAGCTAACTGATTTGCCCTAGTCTTGAGGAGAAGAAGTCCATTTGAACGTTGAAAACTTGCACCTCCTAATCTGCACGTGATTAAATCAATTACTACCAGGATATCGTATCAGGATGTCACCAATATCCTGATCCGGTATCCTGATCACAAATAAACAATCAAATCCAGAATATTAGTCAGGATATATATGCAGAAAATGACCCATAACAATTGTCCCCAAAATATATCTGTTGGAATTCTGAATTCAAACGGATATATTTTAAACTTTATCACCTGGATCGAGGCAATTAATACGACTGGACTCTTGAAATGACTATGTGCAACTTCCAATGCGATATTTACTCTTTACCCCTATACTCAGCCTATAATTAGCCGAAATACTTTGCATTGTGATCATTACTCCTCAAGCAAATCTCAGGTACTTCTCTTCTCTTTTCTTTTCTCTTTTTCTTTTCTTTGAATTTCTTGTTTCTTGCTCGATACCCCTTATGGCATCTCGAATAAGATCACAGTCAAACGAGCCGGTCACAACCCTCACGAGTCAAAACCTCATCCGAGAACCACAAAATGAGATCTGCTCTTTCAACAATGCCGATATCGCCGCTTTGAAGGATTCCGGTGCCTTTCCTGCCGGAGTGGTTGATCGCCCTTTTGATCGGGAAGTACGATCAGATGCGTCATCAAACGAGTGGGTCTGTTTTCTCGCCTATCCCTTTTCTTTGGGACTCCAGTACCCATTTCCACCCTTCATCTCTCGTTTCTTCGAGCTTACCGGCCTCAGTTATGCCCAGACTATGCCAATGGTGTGGCGAGTTTTAATGGTGTTAAACCAAATTAAATCTCGTCATTGCCCTGACCTATGCATCGAAGACCTTCCCATAGCATACCGACTGAGATCCCATGGCAACAGCCACTTTCTTTTGTTCTCCACTTCCAAGAACCCCCTAATCCTTAAGGCCACCAAGAACGAAGATCAGTAGCAATGAAAGTTCTTTTTCGTTAAAAAGGACTCTATTGACAAGGGTTTTGATCTGCCAGTTAGATGGTTAACCAAGGGTAGGATTTAGGGTTTTAGGAATATGCCCAAATGTATCCTTAAACTATATCCTTGACTGATATCCTGATATTTTATGCAGCTAACTTCAGAGACTTAGCACCCCCAAGCGCGGAATCGGAACCT
This sequence comes from Helianthus tuberosus, assembly GCA_030545235.1. Classification (NCBI taxonomy): domain Eukaryota; kingdom Viridiplantae; phylum Streptophyta; class Magnoliopsida; order Asterales; family Asteraceae; genus Helianthus; species Helianthus tuberosus. Next base: position 29,504,830 of record CM060379.1, on the reverse strand, counting down.
AGGATCAAAGAGATCTACCGACTTCCTGCTAGTGAAAGAACCTTCTCCCTGTCTCTCACAAACTCAAGTTAAAAATCCAGCTTAGAGATGTCTGGTAAGCATATGATTAGATTGATTATAAAGTATAAGTGTTATAAACTAAACATTTCTTCCTTTGTTCAGTGCCGGTCATTAACCTTGAAGGCTTCCAGCTTGATGAGTTGGACAGTTATTCCAGCCTCGCACCTGCCCAGCAAGAGACCAACCCGAAACCAGCTGCCACACCAAAGCCTACTGGTTCGAAGACCGCTACTACTCCTAAAGCTCCTCCAGCATCCAGGACCCGGGCCTCCAGTTCCCGGAAGAGGAAGGAAGTGGAGCATCCTGCTACACCCCACGTATTCCCATTTGAGAACCATGGGTTTACGGAATCCAGCAAATTCATGACCGGCTTCCTCAACCAGGTTAGTATCCTAGACCTATATCCTGCACCATATACTGGTTATAAAAGTTAATTAAAGTTAGTACCTGTTTCTTTGTTTTGCAGGGCCTCGAACGCCTGGTATTCCTCTATGAAGACGCATGTGGCCTGAACACCATGTTAGAGAGCAAACTGAAGAAGGTCGAAGCCACCATTGCAGATCAAGCAGCAATTGCCACCGCCAAATCAGAACACTACGAAGCTAAGTACAAGGAAATGACTCAAGAGCACCAGTCTGCCATCCAGAAGATCACCCAAGAGGCTCAAGATAAGTCCGACGCTGCCCAAGTTCAATATGAGCAAGATATGGCTTCGTATCGGGAGAGCCTCAAAAATTCAGTTGTCATCTCCCTCCTCCAGGCCAGACTGAAAATGGCTTATGAGGCCATGGCTTTGGGTGTTGAATGCCCTTCATGGAATATCAAAGCTTGGGAGATGAAGCTGAAAGACCTTGGTGGTAATACTGTAGAATCTACTGTGAAGCCCACAGCGGAGGAGCCTACTGAGGTGGCCAAGAAGGTGGATGGTGCTGGCGTTCCGAAGGATGCTGATGGTGATGCTGGAGGTGATGTTGGAGGTGATGCTGGAGGAAATGCTGGGAAGGATGCTGCTGACGAGGTCATGATGGAAGGAGGATCTGCCCCTTAGAGGCAACGAAGTGGGCGATGATGGATATATGTGCCAAGGCCGGAGCCCACTTTTTTAGATTTAATGGTTGTGGTCTGTTTGAACAATTTACTTTTCCTGTCTTTAATCAATTTACATTTCCTGCACTAGAACAATATGATGACCAAAGGTGGATGGGTCCTGGGTTTCAGGATGAAGCCCTTAGTCATCAATTAGTATAATCTGTTTTGAATGATGCAACGGTTGGAGGCGGATGGGTCTTGTTTTGAGATGAACCCTTTAACCGTTACGTAAATATGGTAAAAAACTAATCGTGCTTTTGGCAGATGGGCCTCGGTTTGAGGTGAAACCAAAAGCATAACTTTCGACATGTTAATAATATAACCACCTTTTGACTTATTTGATGCTCTATTTTAATTTTTTGTCATGCATTGCTTAGTTTAGACTTCAACTTTGCAAAATTATTTATTGAAAATATCCTGATCAACATACTCGGCGGTATCCTACGAAGACTTTCGTCAAATAGGGTTTTTCAAAATTCAAACAATTTAGATAAAGTCTTTAAAGAATAAAGGATAGTTTATTTTTCAAAATCCGTTTTGATAACACTTGTTTGACCAGAGTACTAGTTTTCAACCCAAGTATTATTTCCCAAATATTCCAATCAAATATCCTGAAACATATCCCGAAAACACATTTTTAGAATATATCCTAAGGATATATCCTAATCCGGATATTTAAGCCTTAAACATAGTTTCAAAAGTTCAAACAACTTATGTAAGGTTCACAAAGGAAAGATCATACCAGGAATAGAGTGTAACCCTAGTATCAAACTTCAATCCTTTTGCAACTTCTTCCACTAAGATGTCCCCAGTCCGAGATACTTAGTACACTAGGTTCAAATTTGATTCATTGAGCCTTACACAATCGCCTTATGAGGAATGTCCCCTGTGCATAAAGTCTTTGAACACTTAGAAATTTTTTGAACAATAGTTTCAATCGTCTGAACAGTTCTTATGTTACAGGGGGTAAACCCTAAAATATACTGGAGATAATTCCTTAGTATCCTGGGGATAAACCCATAGGTATCCTGGGGAAAATCCCAAATTTTCATGCGCTACAGGCGGGAGTGTATAAACTCCAAGAGTTAGAAAGGTGAAAACCTTTAAACCTTAGAGAGTATGAAAATACCCTTTCGCGAGAGAGGGTGATCAATCCTCATATACCTTGAGGATCCAGGATATAGCCAACAGTGACGAAATTGTCACCAACTTTTACATGAACTGGTCCCGCCACCTTGAACTATCGTTGGACAACTTGCGCTCCAGGCGGGGTGTTTAAACCCAATTCGTGAGAAAGGTGAATACCTTTAAACCTGTGAAGGGACCAGAATCCCTTAAACGTGAGAGAGGGGGCCAATCCTCTAGTCTTTCGAAATATCCTGAGTGTGTATCCTGGAGCTATATCCCGAAGCATATACTGCAAAACAACTGTAAGCTAAGGTGGGTGTTAGCCTGGCTAACACCCCTCCGATGCTTAAGTCAGTAATGGGTTCAAAATAATAAATAATATTAAAATATAATAAAAGAGATAGAATCCATACCATCCTGAGTTAGAATTTAAATTCCAAACTCACTTGAAATAGAGCTTTAGATGTATAGCATTCCAGGATCTTGGTAGCATATCCCCCTCCATATTCTTGAGTCGATATGCTCCTTTTCCTGATTCCGATTCAATCTCATAGGGTCCTTCCCATTTCGGAGCCAACTTTCCATCAGCAGGATTAGTAGTATTCTGAAAAGCCTTTCTCAATACCCAATCTCCAACCTGGAACCTACTAGTCCTTATATTCTTGTTATATGCTTTAGATATCCTCTGTTGATATGCTGCCATCCTTAGCCTTGTTGCGTCTCTTGTCTCATCAATAGTATCCAATTCCTGGCATAGGACTTCAGGATTCTGCTCAGGATCCCGGAGGTTGGATCTTGCTGTAGGTATTACCATTTCTATCGGGATCACCGCTTCTGCCCCAAAAACAAAGAAAACAGGGTTTGGCCAGTTGCACTTTTCACCGTCGTCCTATCAGCCCATAAAACAAAGGGTAGTTTTTCTGCCCATCTTCCTTTTTTAGCTCCTAGTCTCTTTTTCAGGTTGTTGACAATTATCTTGTTTGAGGATTCTGCTTGTCCATTTGCTTGAGGATGTTCCGGTGTGGATGTGATCATTTTGATTCCCCAACTCCTGCAAAAGTCAGTAGTCGTCTTACTTATAAACTGAGATCCATTGTCACAAATTATCTCAGCTGGTACTCCAAACCTAGTCAGGATATTCCTTTTTATGAAGGATACCACTTCTTGATCTCTGACTTGAACAAATACTTCAGCTTCAACCCACTTAGAGAAATAATTGGTCATTGCCAGCATGAAGACCTTTCCTCCTGGAGCCTTTGGCAATTTTCCTACTATATCCATTCCCCACTTCATGAATGGCCAAGGGGAAGCTATAGGATAAAGTGGCTCGGCCGGCTGATGTAATATATTACTGTGTCTTTAACAAGCATCACATCTTCGAGCATATTCTGCAGCATCTTTTCTCATCGTCGGCCAATAATATCCTGAAGCACTTCTTTGGTTTTGGGATCCTCCAAGTACCTCAGATATGGTCCTGCAAGAGATTTCTTATACAAAACATTATTTATAATAGTGAATCGTGATACCTTCATTCTAAAGGCCTTAGGATTCTCATCCTTTGGGATGTGTCCTTCCTTGAGATATCTCATGATTGGAGCCGTCCAGGACTTAGGATCCTCTTCAGGATACTCATCATCAGGATCCTGAATACTTACTATTTGCTTATCCTGAGGATCCATCGCATGATATAGGATATGTAATATCGGTATTCGGGTTCCTTCCGGTATCCTAACTGATGATCCTAGATTTGCCAAGGCATCAGCTTCAGCATTGTCCTCTCTTGGTACATGTTCAAGTGTAAAAATATCGAAATATCCTGCTAATTTTTTTAGAATTTCGAGATACTCGATTAACTTCTCTCCCTTAACTGCATAGGTTCCATTAAAATGGTTAGTGATTAACAAGGAATCAACAAATACTTGTAAACTCTTGATATTCATGCTCTTAGCCAATTCTAATCCTGCAATTAAAGCTTCATATTATGCCTCATTATTAGTGGCAGGAAACTCACATCTAATAGCCTGGGGTAATATGTCCCCCTGTGGCAATTTTAGTAGTATACCCAAACCTACACCTCTTACATTAGATGCACCATCAGTATATAACGTCCAAGATTATAAGTTTTCTCCTAGCTGTTGTACTTCTAGGTCTACTTCTTTTTTAATATCACTACTGAAATCAGCCACAAAGTCAGCTAAAGCCTGAGACTTTATGGCATTTCTAGGCTCATATACTAGATCAAAGGCACTTAATTTCACTGACCATTTAGCCATCCTACCTGACATCTCGGGTTTTCTAAGCACATTTTTAACAGGATAGTTCGTTTTAACGTGAATCCTATGTGTTTCAAAATAATGTCTAAGTTTTGTTGATGCCATAACTAGGGCTAATATCAATTTCTCTAAGTGAGAATACCTAGTTTCAGCATCTAATACACTTTTACTAACATAATAAACAGGATACTGCTGACCTTCATGATCCTTTACGAGGACAACACTTACTACATTCCCCGATACTGCAAGATACAGGGATAATGGTTCACCATCCTCAGGCTTCATCAATAGAGGTGCGGTTGAAAGATACCGCTTCAAATCCTGCAAGGCTGCTTCATGCTTCACTCCCCATTCGAACTTCTTATTCTTCTTCAGGATATCATAAAATTCCTTGCATTTTTTCGAGGATCTTGAAATAAATCTGTTTAACGCTGCTACTCGCCCTGTTAACCGTTGAACATCCTTCATATTTGAAGGTGATTTAATATCCAGGATAGCTTTAATCTGCTCCGGGCTTGCTTTTATCCCTCTTTTAGTCACCATATATCCTAGAAACTTTCCTGCCCCCACTCCAATATGGCACTTAGCAGGATTTAGCTTCATGTTATACTGGTCCAGGATATCAAATGCTCCCTTAATATCCTGGAGGTGATCCTCAGCCTTCTTAGATTTTACTACCGTATCATCGATGTACACCTCCATGGTCTCCCCCAGCTTTTCTTTGAACATCATGTTCACCAATCTTTGATATGTTGCACCTTCATTTTTCAAACCAAAGGGCATAGCAGTGTAACAATATATACCTGTTGGTGTCATGAAGACAGTATCCTCCTGGTCTGAAGATTCCATTTGGATCTGCTGGAATCCTAAAGATGCATCCATGAAGGTTAACATCTCATGGCCGGCAGTAGCATCCACCATTGAGTCAATATGAGGAAGAGGAAATGGGTTTTGGGACAAGGTTTGTTTAAGTCTGTGTAATCTACACAAACTCTCCATTTCCCATTTTTCTTTTGCACCACAACTACATTCGCCAGCCATTTAGGAAACTTCACTTCCCTAATCATCTTGCTCCTTAGTAGTCTTTCAACTTCCTCTTGGATGATCACATTTCGCTCCGGAGCAAATTTCCTTCTCTTTTGTTGGACAGGCTTGAATGACCTGTCAATACCGAGCTTATGTGTTATAATATCCTTGGAAATACCTGTCATATCCTCGTGCTTCCATGCGAATGTTGACATCCTGCATTTCAAAAAATTAGTCAATCGACCTTCAATATCCTGAGGGATATTGGTTCCCACGAGCACCGAGATATCCGGATTATCCTGATCCAGGATAATTTTCTTCACATCCTGTTCTGAAGCCTCCATGATATCCTGGCCTCGCATCTTTAATTGCTATGCTGCACTAGGTTTTGTTGAGGATTTCATTGAAGAAGAATAACACTCCTTTGCTTCCTGTTAATCACTTTCCACCTTGACAACTCCCCAAGGAGTAGGGATCTTGATACATTGATGGTAGGTTGACGGAACAACTTTCATATCATGGATCCAAGGCCTACCTAATATAATATTATAGCAGGATAAAGAGTCCATGACACAAAAGCGCTGCATCGAGTTGACCCCTTGAATATACACGAGCAATTTTATCTCCCCTACGGTATTCCTAGCTTCTCCACTGAAACCAATGAGCACGGTGGACTTCGAAGTAATATCCATCGGGGATACATTCATCCTCTTCAAGGTTTCCAGCTGAATTATGTTGACTGAGCTGCCATTATCCACCAATATCCTGCGCACAAAATGGTTAGCAACATATAATGTTATTACTAGAGAGCATCATGATGAGGATCCTGGACAGTATCCCTGTCATCATCATTATCGAACGTGATCACTTTGTCAGTCGTGATGGTTGACATCCTAGTTGGCTTATCTCCCCTCTGCTTTGGCTTCCTTTGCGTGTCTCTTCGCCGCAGAATATGATGTACCGCAGATGTCGGATCCTCCTGAAATAAAGTTAATTATTTTTGCGTCCGCAGGAGGTGATGCTACACGTTCAGGATCCTTCTCATGGTCCTGGCCCTTATTCTTCTTTCTTCCCAAGAGGTCCTTCAGATATCCCTTACTCAAGAGATAGCTTATTTCTTTTCTTAAAGCAATGCAATCCTCAGTAACATGTCCAAAATCCTCGTGGAAGGCACACCATTTGGACTTGTCCTTCCAATCAGCTTTTTGTTGATTCTTTCGGGGCCATCTTGCTTTGTCTCCTAAACCCTGCATAGCATACATCAGTTCAGGTATGTTAACAGAAAAACAATATTCAGACAACTCAGGATACTCCTCAGGATCCTCGTCTTCAACAGCATTCACTTGTTTGCTATCATTTCTGCCATATGGCTTTGAGCGATATGGTTTATACGAGGATTCTAATTTCCTGTTGGTTGACTCATAGGTCGTGGACGAATGCGTTCTCTCTTGCATCTTTTTTATCATCCTCCAGCCGAATGTATCTTAAAGCCCTGTTACGAGCTTCGTCCAGGTTCCTGTAGGGATTCATTACAAGATCCTGATAAAATTGAGAATCCTTTTGCAACCCCATCTTGAAGGCTTGCATGGCCGTTGCAACATCAAGATGTGGGATATCCAAAGATTCCCGACTAAACTTGTTCACATAATCCCTCAAGGATTCCTGAGGTCCTTGAGTTATCCTGTAAAGGTCACTGGTTAGTTTCTCAATACTCCGGCTGCAAGAAAATTGACTATTAAATAAATTAACTAAATGAGCAAATGAAGTAATTGAGTGAGGAGGAACGTTTAAGAGCCATTTTAAGGCTGATCCTGTTAAGGTAGAACCAAAACCCTTGCACAAGCATGCTTCTTTGAGATCTGGAAGGATAGGGTTGATTTCCATTCTTTCCCTATACTGGGCAATATGCTCCTCAGGATTCGTAGTTCCGTCATAGAGTTTCATGTTGGGGGTTTGAAATCTTTTTGGGATTTCAGCATCACAAATGGGATACACAAACCGGGATATCCTGTGGCTGTCCTGGGATACTTCAGGAATTGGCTGAACCACCCCAGGTACACTGGATATCATATCCTTCAGTTTTTGAAGCTCCCTAGAAAATGCTGATGTCATACCTGCATCCTGCAAAGATCCAACACCATTAGTAGCAAGAGTATTATTATTATTAGATACATTACCAGCTTGGGGATTCTGGCCATATCCTGAAGCATATCCTGAGCTTCTCACAGTTGATACTCTTACTGAAGAGGGTATCTCTGGAGTATGATTCTGGGAATGGCTAGGCACAATATTCCCCTGGTTATCCTCAGTATAAACTGCAGAACTGAAGTTCAAAGCCCTGGGTTGCAAGGGAGTGACAGTATCTTCAGCAGGCCTACTTGGGCCGGATTTCAAGAGTTGTATCTCTCTCATCAGCATCTGATTAGTTTCCTGCTGCTGCCTCATCTGTTCCTGTACACTACTAAACAAATTTAGAATTTCTTCGTTAGAAGCCAAAACAAGACCAGATACTTGGATATTGCGAGCGGGAATAACATCCCGAGCCACATGACTTTCAGTTCCCTGTGAAGAGGCTTGCATTCTCGGAGGAGGTGGTGGAAGCACCGAACCAATTGTTGCAGAGGTTGTAGCAGACACGGTGGAAGAGCTCATGTTTGATCTCGAGGCCATTGAAAATAGTGTAGCAAAAAGTTTTGAAAATAGAAAACCAAGTAACGATTTTGCAAAAGCTTTTAGTAGAAATAGCACCACTTGCCCCACGGTGGGCACCAAATTGTTTTGGTCAAAAATTACCGAAGCAATTAAGTGATCAAATTAGTTAAGCGATGTAACATCTGTGCTTGTAATCATTGTGAACAGTTCGGTTATCAATAAAACAAAGTTATTTGATCCCAATGTTTGTTTATTTATGTTTGACATTTTTCATGTTTTGACTTTTGTGTAATTTCAAACTCTATATCACTTTCTGGAGAGTTATACGCAAACTGGTGTGTAAACGTACTCAGTTTAACGCAAAAAATACTCCGGAACATCAACATATGCTTAACATACCTTAAATAACCCTTACATAACTTAGAAATAAGTTTTGAAGGCTTTGGTATGGCAAAAACAAGTTAATTCGCTTACAGGGACTAAACTTGACAAACTGCGAAAGTATGCCAATTTGGACTGTAACGAACATTCCGGAACATGACCATAAGTTAAACATACCATAAATATCCTTTACATAGCTTAGAAATAGGCTTTGAGGGGTTCGGTATGCTAAAATAAACTTTTGGGTCATTCAGGGACTAAAAGCGTCAAAAAGTGCACAAGTTTGCATTTTCGCGCATAACTTACGTTCTGAATACATCCGGACATCCAAAAATTTATGTAAGCACTAAAATATTTTATTTTAGTGTTTGGATCGTTTTTCGCGCTTGTGCGCATTTCGTCGTAATTAAGCGAACATCGCGATCGTACGGCCAAACGAACCGACATCCGAGATATTTTTGAGCACATTTTAAGTTCCCTATACTTTAACTTCATTTTAGAGCTTTGAAATGGGGTTAACGGGCCTTAAACGCGTCGGAAATGGCCTTATAACACAACAGGGACCAAAACTGTCATTTCTGAAAGTTGTTTGCTGATAAGACAGGCCAGGCGGCCCGCGTAAACCCAAGGTGATACCTTACGCAGCCCGCGTCAGTCTCTCAGACCAGATTCAATGTTTTAACAGGCTGTTAACAGCTGTATTACCCACAAAACCACCTTGCACATGGTATTTCTCAATACTAGGGGCTCACATGGTTTTGTAAAACCATGTTCTTGAGGTGTATGGCCAAGATCAAAGCACGGTTTCCAAGAAACGATCTTAACGGCTCACCGAACACTATAAATACCCAACCCCATGCCTTGCAAAAACCCACTAGAATCTGATTTGAGAAGCTCTAAGTTGAAACCTTTGTTTCATACCTGAGCTACTTGGATCAAGATTAGCATTCAGGGACCCTTTGTAAGTATTCCTTCGTTCTTTTATTGCTTTTCGAGTCCGAAAGTCAAACTTTGTTTGACTTTCTGCATTGACCAGTTTATGGTCAATGCGAAGTTCGTTTGAACTTCGCAACGTGATTGTAATCACGATGGTTATAGTCCCTTGTGACTATGCCTACTGATTACCACGTTGTCTAGGGTCGTAAGGGTAAGCGATCTAATAAATCGCTTATACCTTCGAACCCGACCCATTTGGTCGATCATTAAGATCCGACCAAATACATTAGGTGACCATAGTAGGTAGGGAATAACCTTCCGAGGTTATACCCTATGGTCACGACGTTTAAGTAGTTGTATGATAGGTAGTTTATATGCCTTAGGTAAATTACCAAAATACCCCTTTGATGCCAAAATTCATTATAAACATATGTGACATAACTTTTGACATCTAAACTGATTTGGTGACAATATTAGGCATGTTAAGGCATATTCTACTTGTCATAGGACTAGTTAGGCGGTCCGAACGCGTTTCACGCGAACGACGTGTTAAAGTAGCATAAGCTACCTAAACGGGTCGTAATGGGTCGTAAGCACTTATGTTAGGTTTCATTTAGTATGTAGGCTTTGTTAAACCATATTACACGAGTCTCCATACTCGTTTGGTTTACGAACCCTCATTCTATCCGATCCTCCGATTTAGGTCCGGTTTATTAACATAGTTACCTATATTAGGTGCCGTTTGATATCCGTGATCTCTAGCATTGTTTGGTTGTCACTCAAGGACTACTGAGCAATCTCAAGTGAGTACATAGACCCCTCTTTTACTATTTTCCAAACTGTTTTGGGGTGAAACACATGTGCCTACTTGTTACTTTCGTGCTTTCCTGCTTTCACATCATATACTTGCTATGTTCATTAGTACATTTATAGTACATGATTTCATTGTGTTCATGCTATGTATGTCCATTGTGTGCATACTTAGTACATTGTTTTACATTACATTTGATGCTATGTATGTCCATTGTGTGCATACTTAGTACATTGTTTCACATTACATTTCATGCTATGTATGTCCATTGTGTGCATACTTAGTACATTGTTTCACATTACATTTTATGCTATGTATGCCCATTGTGTGCATACTTAGTACAGTTGTTTTCATCACATGCTTACATTTTGGTATGATATTTGGGTTGTTTAAAATGGAATAATACATTCATTAACATTAGCTACGCCGTTCGTTAGTAGGTAGTGGTACCATAGGAATTGACAACTCCCGTTCCGGACATCCTGGGTAGGTTTGGATGAAAGGAATGACCGAATTCGATACACATAACTTAGATAAACCTTTAATTTGTTTAAAGGTTTATCGCCACAGTCTCAAGGCTTGGATGTATGCATTTTCACAATACCGCATAAATGTTTGTATCAGTATAGCATGCATTTGTTCCACAAAACATAACTTTGATTTAAACCATGTTTTACTTCAATACCTTGTTTTTGTGCATTTTACATATGGTTTAGTTGATATATTTCACTTACTATACATGATATTTTTGGGTACACATTACATGATCTACATTAAACATAAACATTTTGACATTGATATACACATTTAGTGGTTTACATTGGACATAGACATTTCAATATGGTTTACACATTAACACATGACAATTCATTTATACATAAACAATTTACATTGGTGGTTGGTTTGAGTAAGTGATTTGAGTAACGAGGCGTGTGTAATATGATACAAGCATGGTGGATACGCCGCTAGTACTTCCTATATATAGGTGTTTGTATGACATTACATGTCGTAGCGTTACTTAAATCATTTCAATATTTGACATATTACGTTTTACATAAACAACTTATTTTCACAAGACACTGATTTACAAAACAACTTATCTTATACAAACTCATTTTACTTGGTTATTCACTTAACCTTACATTATTCTCTTATTCATAGATATCATTTGATCTTATCGCTTTTTAAATGATTTACAAAACAACTTACAAGGTTCATGACTAAATTTTATTAAACATTTTTCTTAAACTTATAAGTCATGAATCCTATTTTCACAAAACCTATGTATCTCACAGGCATTTTTATGCTGACGTACCTATTTTCACATGTGTTTTCAGGAGCTGTTGCGTAGGATGATGATCGTGACACTAGGTCGGACCTGTGCCTTAGAGACATAAAATGAAGATAGACTTAGTTTAACTATGTTATAAACTCTTTGATTCCTGTTTAAAACAATGTAACACTCTTGTTAAATAAATAAAATATAACTTTGTATGCCATGGTTGTGAAACAATAATTCTGTTACAACACTCCCCGACGTTTCCGCCACGTTTTGTATGTTCTACGTGGTCGGGGTGTGACAAGTGAGGTAGTGTGCTAGAAATGTGTGTTAAAATATGCTAGTTAAGTTGTTTGCAAAAACAGTTTCAGGATACGGCTCAGGATATAGAGTTGTATCTATGATCAAACAATGAGCGAAAATGTAAAGGATGACACGGGATGTACGAGGAAAGCCCTTGATCAATCTAGATCGCCGGCACAAAACCTCGGGACCTGACAATCGCAGCTGCCTTGTTCTTCTATTACTTTAAATATCAGGATACAGTGCAGGATATGATGCGGATCAACTAGGTGTTACAATGTAATTCGAGTACAAGTGTTTGTGTGTAGTGATTGTTTGCAACAGGAGAGAAAAAGTGTGTGCCTTAACCTGATCCGATCAATCTATTTATAGTAAAAGAAATTTAACTAAATATCCTATTATTCCGGGATTCGGCGGATATTCCCCATACGAACTTTGCAGTCCTAGTCTTCCGGGTCCAACGACTTTAAGCTAACTGATTTGCCAGAGTCTTGAGGAGAAGAAGTCCATTTGAACGTTGAAGACTTGCACCTCCTAATCTGCACGTGATTAAATCAATTACTACCAGGATATCGTATCAGGATGTCACCAATATCCTGATCCGGTATCCTGATCACAAATAAACAATCAAATCCAGAATATTAGTCAGGATATATATGCAGAAAATGACCCATAACATAGACGCCATATCAAAATTGTCTTCCAAAATACTATCATACAATTTGATCGCGAGCTTGTGTCGCATTTGCATTGCGGTTTCTTTTGGTTATTCATGTTGATGTAACAGAGGTTGATTGTTAATCAACCTCTCCATGAAAATACATACCCAAACGCCACAATCACCTAAGGATCTGAATTGTTGAGGGACATTATCTGGGTAAACAACCTTGAACGGGAATGACAATGACCATCCCTTGTCATCATAGTAATCGTTCATTCGCAACCATGAGTCAAATGCAAAATTGATATGACATATGACTTGTGTTCTCTCTTTGTCTATTGAAGGCCAATCTAGAAAACTGTAGGTTTAAAAAAAAAATCAAAGGATTACTAAACATCACCTACAACACTTAAAAAGATAAATCACACTAACCTATCATATGTCGTTAACGTTTTGTCGTGCAGGTGGAAAACTCCCAAGAACCAATGCTTGTTTAGTACGTTCAACGGAACATAAACCTACATATATTCGACAAACTGAATAAAAAATAAAACAAAGAAAATACTTATAACTAAAAATTAATTTTTTTTACCTCGTCAACTTGGTTAATTCGTGGCAAGGGCTCCAATGATCCATCAAAATAATACTTAAAAACATTCTTCGTCCCTGAGTAAAAAAGCGACCATTGGAAATGAGGTGGTAAAATACACCAACGGTCGGTTTTCTGTCTCGAGTTATACAAGTCTATCATGCAAGCATAGATGTGCTGTAAAACAATAGAGTGTTAAATATAATACAAATTAGAATATAAATGTTATTTTACGTAACAAAGTTGGTTCTTACATCATCGTCTAACCAACCGCTCCGCTGTACGCCTAGCAAACAAAGCCAAAAGTCTGGGCCAACTTTTGTGCCAATTGTAAGGCCAAGTTTTCGAACCCTCGCCTCACCTTTATCAACTGTTGTTTGCTCCTTTTCGGCCCACTCCTTTATTTGATTTTTTTTTCTGACGGAACTTCTTTCCGCTTTTTCCTACCCGCCACTTTGTACATCACAACGAAAGGTGAGAGCAACCAGGAGCTCGGCTTTGATAACCTATCGGATTTTCTAGTCTCGGCCACTTCAATGTCCTCTATCTGCTGCAAAAAATAATACCTCGTTATAAATCATTTTCAGAATTTTTACTTGTTGATATTTTACATATAAAAGTTACTCACTTTTTCACTACTCGGATGCAACTCGTCGGTCTTCACATGATAATCGCTACAATTGTCATTTGCACCACACGAGACCGCATCAACCTAAAATAAAAAATTGTTTTTACCAATGAAAACATTATTTCTATGTTATTCAAAGTTACCCTTTCAGTAGCGTTAGATGTTCCATCTGCTCCCTTAGAAATTTTCGACTGTAAAAAACATTACAATATAAGATATAGTACGTCAGAATTGTTTGATAAAGAAATAAGTGGATTAGTGTTACCTCCGGCTTCACTAGCTTAGCCAACCTCTGGAATTTTTCCTCAAACCGATCGTCTAGAAGTTTTTGAAATTGTTGTATCAAATTGTTTTGTGTTTCAACATCAAGATTACACCCACCGAGCGGTTTCATCATCAAGATTACACCCACCGTCATTGCCTCCATCGTTGCCTCCATCAACCTCGTCATCAAAACCCTCTAAACAATCATTGTCTCCACCATCTACCTCCATATTTTCAAACACATGTCGTTCAAAAGACGGTTGCATTTTTTCTGAGGCTGGTTTCATTAAACCAAAACTGACTATGTGTTGCAAACTCGAGCCGAACCACATGGTATCCGACTCTTCGCTGGTGGGAACTAAATCACAGCTTGGAAAATATTCATCAATCTGCATTTAATTAAAACAATACATTCACAAAATATTCATAAAATATATAATATATCCAAGTAAATAAAAATTCCAAAGACAATACCATTGTCGAATCTTGAATAATCCGATTCACAGAATTCCATGCTAGCCTCTTTCCTGCGGCCCAACTCAAAAATCTCGGACTTTTTGGAGCGATATAAAATCCATCCCGAGATTTGAATTCAGGAAAATTTTCTAAAATCCAAAACTGCAAAATTAAATAAGTATAACTAATTAAAAAACCTTTCAAAAATCCTAAACTGCAAAATTAATCCGTTGATGTACCTTGAATGGCCAAACGCGGCCGGGTAAGGAAAAACCCTTGTTTTCTGGCTGGTACCGATGGTTTAGATTGTAAACATTTGTACATGTGTTCGGCCAGAGATAAGTACCCCATGGAAATTGGTTCCAAGCTTCAAGATTATCGACCAGATTTAACAATTGGTCGTCAACAGCCTGGTAGTCTTGGGTTCCTTTAAAAGATTCAACCATCATCAAAAGGCAAATGCGAAGACAATCATCTTCTGTGTACCCTGTCCAATCAGACCCAAACAACTGTTCTAGTTGACGTTGCCTAACCACTTTGAAACCTCCAAAATATCTCCTCCTGAATGAGTTAGGGGATTCCTCGGATTGAAAATTTTCTACTGGTCCAAATCTAAACCCAGTTATTAGACAAAAATCTTTTGGGGTAAATTTCAAAGTGTGCACACCTATTGAATATGGTATTCCCTCAATAGGATTATCTGTTTGAATCTGTCGTTGCGCAACTCCTAGCAAAAGATTGCTTTGGCAGATAACGTTTTTAATGTTCAAGTAATCCCCAAAACAGCCTTGCCTAAACCGGATTTCTAAAGAAGCAGACATTTTCTCCTTCAGTTTCTCAACTATCGTCCAAACGGCTCTAACTTTAAACCTAGGAACCTTAGGTTAAAATATAAATTAATCTTCGATAATAAACAACATAATAAATTTGAAGACTAAACATACTAATCTTGAACAATAATCAAAATGATAGACATGATTAATAAAAATAAAATACTAATGAAAGAAATACTTACCTTCTTCCGTTTAGATGTTTTGTCTTGCATCAAAACATTCGTATTCGGACTGATGCCGTCAACTATGTTTCCGAAGCCAGTGTTTGCGTCGTTGCCGACGTTTCCGATGTCACTGTTTCCGGCGTTGGCAACGTTTTGGAAATCAATGTTTCTGGCATTAAGAAAGTTTCCGAGGTTTAAGTTTCCGGCGTTGGCAACGTTTTGTAAGTCAGTGTTTCCGGCGTTACCACCAACGTTTCCGAATCCACTCTCTCCGATCTCACCAATGTTTCCGAATCCGATACCTGGGTCTTGCCCCCAAGTTACCAAAAACACTATTTCCGACATTACCGTTGTACCCTGGTTGGTTGAAATCTTCATTCCAAAAGTTCATGCCGGCCGGGACCACGTGATTGGCACCGGAAACGGGTCGGGTCAAATTTTTTTGTGAGTGTTTGGCACCGGAAACGGGTCGGGTCTCGTGGTGGTCCCTGGTTTAGCGTCAATGGCGTTAGGGAATGAGGTGGAGATGTGGTCCGTCCACTATGGTGCATCTGGCAGACGCTAGATGAGAACACGTGTAGGCATGGCAAACGTCACCGGACGCTTCACGTTTTAATGGCGGACACACGAGGTTAAAGGATGGCAGACGCAATAAGGGGGAAGGCGCAATAAGGGGGCAGACGCAATAAGGGGGCATACGCCATTAAATATAATAATTAATGTTCTCTAATATTATAATCGGGCGACGCAATAAGGGGGCAGACGCAATAATTATGGCAGACGCAATAAGGATGGCAGACGCAAAACGTCTCGAATTTTGAAAGCGTCTGCGGACGCAACGCAAGCGTCGGCTTAGTTATTAAATCAATTTAATATTATAATATAAGGCAATACCAATAATTGTTTGTTCTATTATTTTTTTGTATGACAAAAATTTGAGAACACAAAATACTGTCTAATTGATTTTCCTGTGTCAAGCTAAATTATGTCTGATCGCCGTGGGAAAAGCTTAGCTAATGACGAATACTGTTCCCAACCAGCTAAGAAATCTTCTAGTTGGATCTTAAGTAGGTGGAGGCATCCGATGAATGTAAGCGAGACATCATCATTAAACGAAAATGCAAATCAACCCGCTCCGGATGAAGATCAGTTTATACACAATCGGCAAAGCCTACACCAGCACAACAACGGTAGATGGGCTATACCAGACGACGAAACAACAAATTGGTCTAAAGATGTTGTCGAATTCTATAATAATGGGGATTCTCAGTTCTGTTTCTCAGCCGTTTTTTCAAGGACTGTAGAACTTTATTGGGCAAATGTTTAAACTGTAATCTCACCAAAACAGTAAGAATTATTAAGTATTTTTTTTGTACATTTATTTCTTAATAAAAAACTTATAATTTTAAATTTTTTTAACAGCATATTGAAGGCTGGGTTGGAAGATTGATGAACTGGAGAAGTAGAAAGCTACAAAAAGACCCCTTGTTAAATATGCGTTGGACGATTCTACCACCGAAGTTTTATGAAAGCTTGTTACAGTCCGTTCCAAAAAACGTGGCTAGCTATTGCAATGGTAAATTAAGCCCGTTTCCATCTTTTTTTTATGTTGATTATGTTTTCTTCCCAATACCGCTCAACAATAAAGAATGGTTGCTTATAATAGTAGAGTTGGAGACCCAACAACTGCTTATTTACCCATGGGAGAACGTTTGTGCGGTCCAAAATACAGGACTGTCATTCACCCTCTGTTAAGAAAGGTCGCTGTATATTTTGGAGCAGTTTTGGTAAACATGCGATACTGGAAAAAAAACTGGTCAACAAGAAAAATGCATCACATTCGAGCTTAACGATGATTATGTAGTGTCTAACGGGTCACTGGCAGGTAACGAAGCTGTGTACGTTTGTATGCTGATGGAGCATCTGGTTACGGATAAACCAATTAATCTAGCAGGCGATATTCAACAAAAGTTTTTAGCTTACAGGAGGTTCATGGCTGATAACATGTATTTTTGGCGGTGTTTACCCCGTGCAAAAATGCCATAATTTACTTTGTGTTTGTATTTAATTAGTCCTATTTATTAACTTCGTACCTATTTGGGTATTTTGTGCTTTTCCCTTTTAATTTAAGTTAATCTTTAATTTTCTTTTATTTTTTCAGCAAACATTAATCTAGAACACACAATACAAAAAAAATATGGTTTATTTTTTATTTTTTTTAAACTTTAGTAATATGCAGAAATTCTACAAAAAAATTTATAAAAATGATACAAAAATTCAGTCAAATTACGCATGACTATCTCAAATTTTTTTTATTATTTTTATTTATATACAATGTGTTATAAAAATTATTTTTTTAGTAAAAATTGATAATTTTGCTGGCTGATCCCGAGCTAACCGATTTAATGATATATGGGTGTGTAGTATGTACTGTAATACTCAATTTAGTGTCTTTTTTTTAGTAATGGTTTCGGCTGTTTTTTTTTTATTAATAATACTAATTTTCTGGCCGTTGAAAAAAAAAACAAAAAGATAGCAGGTGACATCTAATTTTGTGCAAAAAATAAAAAGGTGACATCTAATTAAAAGTTTATTTCATAAACTACATTAATACCATACAAAACACCTAATCTACTAAAAATAGCCTTAAGATCTCCCACTCCGAGACACGTTTGAAATCCCGCCCAACCTGGTGCCGATAGTTGATGAGAGCGACTTGTAAGGTGGCGTCCTCATCGATGTCACCACCCAGGTACTCAACCTCGTCTGACGCAAGACGCCTCCGAAGCGTCTCCCCGACGCAAAAAAGTACTGCCATCTCGTCAACCTCGAGGAGTCCGTCTGACACTTTCCCAAGCGTCCGCCGACGAGTCCGTCCATTGCGTCCGCCGGACCATTCCGGTGCGTCTGCCTGACTCGATAATTATTTACTTTTTTTTTTAGTTTTCCACTTTTAAAGTTAATCTTTAATTTTCCTTTAATTTTCTATTATCTTTAATGCTAAGAAAATTATCCATTCCAAAAAAATTAAAGTCATGTAACTTAAAACATGCATTCAGTAAACATAACAACTGAAAAAACATGCACTATCTAAATTATTTTTATTATTTATTTATATGAATTTCAATTGGTTCTTAGGTTTGGAGAATGTAAGTTGCTTTTAATGGTAATTCATAAAACATAACTCTAAATTAAAAAACACCAAATACAATAAAAATTACACATCATACCACTAAATTTTATTATACAAGTAAAATTACACATCATATCACTAAAAATTACACTTCATACCACTAAATTTTATTACACATCAAATAACCCCCTCTGTAAGTGATTTCTTCAGGAGGTGGAAGACCATACCGATAACACGGTGTGATTCTATGTGTTCTTTGAAGATGAGTTCTTCCCATTTCTGAGAAGTTCACTAACCCTTTTTCATCAACACCGGTTTTCATGTGTCCTTTGAAGATGAGTTCTTCCCTGCTACCGGTTTTCATCAACACCGGCATTTATAAAGCTCAGTAAAACATCATTTTCAAAACATGTAAACGCCTTTGTTTCTATTTGTAGACTATCAAAAGAAATTAACATATGCATTGTATAACGCTGCTTGGAAAGAAAACATCTGATTTCCAAGCGTATTTATATACTGAAAATTATAACAAAGTATAAAAATCAAATAATTTGAAAAAATATGTTGCCACGCGTCCGTCTGACGAAAGACGCCTCCGAAGCCTGACAAATTCCCAAGCGTCCGCCGACTCATTAATTTAATTATTTACTTTTTTTTTGAATTTTTTATGTTAAACTTAATTGAAAGTAAAACATCAAAAAAATGATGGCAGCGGGACTCGAACCCCCGTGCCTACCGTGTCCAACCCAACACTAACACACACATCAATTATATTATTTATTTTTGTTAACATTTGCTAAACATAGCGGCCAGCATACAGTTGATCAGCCATAAATCTTCTATATCTCATACAAGCATCTTGAATGTTTCCTTCTTCCCATTTCAGTGAACGGTTTTCAACCAGATTTTGTAGTAATATACATACGATAACCCCAGAATTTCGCCGAACGTGACGAACACACATGGGCCATACAACATCCCTAGCATATTCTAGTGCGTCAACCTCGCTGAGTCCAATTTTTTCCCAGTAACCTATACGTTCTATAAACCATAGGAATGCCGGCTCGAATTCAATAAGAGTTTGGTATATTCTCTGGTGGACGCAAAACGAATCACCACAATTAATTGCATCGCAATTGTTTGTATAATAAACAGTTATAGTTAGTGACGGCATTTCAATCTTAATAAGGATCCAATTTTCTTCGTCTGCTGACACTGGTATATATACCTAACAAACGTTAAGTTAACATTAATATTGTAGTTTCGGGGAAAAAAATTACTATTATTTTTAGGTCCCTTTTTTTACCGTATCGACATCCCACAACGCAGGATATATTCCGCTAGAGCCATTTACATATCCGTAAGCATCATGATGTTGTTCTACAAGGAGATTGAGAAATTGAGGTGGGAGCACCGTCCAGCGATAACTAACTGATGAAGTCGTAATTCCGGAATTTTTAGTTTTCTTCGACTGCACGAGCCAGTTACACCATGCTCCGACATGCTGTGTACAAAATTTTGATATTTTAACATTTTAATTAATATAAAACTTAAATATATTACACATTTACCGTTTGTTGAATAAAACCGTTTCCACAAAAACCTAATAGGCCACCCCACCAGTGTTTATCTAGAGGTTGGCTCCCAATATAGCTGGAACAACAAGAAGAACAATCACCCTCATAATAAAACTCAAGAACATTTGGAGACCAATTTTCATGTTGTTGCTTATCATTGACCCAGATAGTGTTTTCTACTGATTCCGGTATGTTACTGGAACGCCTCCCGGTTGCCATCATGCTCATACACACTAATGGACAACGTGGGCCAGTATATATAGGCTAAAAATTTAAAAACTTATATTTAACTAATATCTTTAGGTTGTAATATTTTTACATTGGAAAAATTTATGTTTAATAGAATAAAAAAACAAAAAAAATATACATATATTAGAGAAATCAGCCGAGCCAAACAAATTCAAAGAGTCGGCCAAGTCATTGGAAGCGTCGAGGAAGCCATCGGAGAAAGCGTCGGCAAGCCGTTCGAAGCGTCTGGGAGCCAAAACTTTTAGGAAGAGATGATGAGTCAGCGAAACACAAAGCCGGACGCATCAATATACTTTTTGGTTATGATGCGTCGGCCACCGATGCTTGAACATTGTCGGACACGTGTGGGACACGTGTCAGCTTGTATGAAATGGACGCATCAACATGATACACGGACGCTTCCGAGGCTGTGAGGACCTTCCAAAGACGCAGGAAGGTGACAATTTTGCAAATACACTTGGTCAACAGACATTTTGGTAATTTTCCCTCAATACAGATGAACAAAGGGCACACAAAAGTATGAGATAAGAAACAAATGATCACATATGGGTTCGGGTTTGATAGCATAACATATAACCTAATTTAATCAAGTCCTATAGCTAGCTAGAAAGCTATACCGGCATTACTCGTGTGGAAAAACGTGTACTGCCGGGACAAGCAAACCCATCCTCCACCATTGCCCTGATGATGAGGAAGGCATCCCTCGTCTGGGACTAAAAGGGTAGGAGCTAACTCAGCTGCGCAGAACCGGGCGAGCCCAGATTAGAACCCAATATATGTGTGGAACAAAACCCGAGTCCTAGTCAACTGAGCTACACCGGCATTACTTTGTATAACATGAGGTAAATCCTTAGCTATTGCGACGATTCGGAGCTCCATCCGGGCGGATCCATAGCAACACAATGTAATTCAACTCTTTTATTTATCTCTCTTAATTCTCACTATGTAGGCACTCTTTTGTTTTTAATTTGTTTGCGAACTTTTTTCCTTTGTTTACTTAAGGGTAAAGAGTGGTATTTCAAAAAAAAAAAAATTTCTCTCAGATTTTCGTTGGATTTGTTTGAAAATATAAAACGAAAAAAAAAAACTGGCCAACTTTTAATTCCATCAGAAATATCAGAACTTTAATCTGTTTTATTTGCTATATTGCTATTTATCTAGATAATTTTTGGAAAATGCTATTTGCTTAAACAAATTCATGTCATATTAATACATGTGGAAGGAAATTGCGTTATTGCAAAACGCGTAATATAAACACAAAACAAGTTGAACTGGTCAATTCTATTTATTTACTTCTGTTTTTTTTTTTTTCTTTTTTTTCTTACAAAGATATTTATTTAACTTTAATCGGTATGCACCGTTTGTTTAAAATTCATGTTATCTTGATTTTCAATGATTGAAAGTGTTTATAAAATATTATAAATATAACAAATTTTTGATCGATACTCAAATTAAAGCGTTGTCATAAGAAGGAAAATTTAATAATCGTATTTTCCTAAAAAAATAAGCAAGTTATGTGATATTTTCCATGCGCTCAAGATATACATAACATAGGATTCGGTTTGTAAATAAGTGGGCTCTAGCACGGTTGATTACAAAGAAAAGTGCTTGAATGGCTTACAAAGAAAATTGGTTTGGTTATATATGTGACTCGACTCTGACCCGAACCAAAATGAACCGAAAAAGTTTAATATAGGCGATGACCGACCGCATGAAAAAAATTCCTGCAGCAACCGCCACTGAATTTATCTATAAAAAACCCCGTTTTATTGATAACAATCAGGTTTTATACCATTAGATATAGTCGGGTACTCTAGTTTATTGATACTAATCAGGATCCATAGGCCCTCAAAAATATATATCAAGGTTTTTATTTTTAGTTTTTTGGTATTTACAACATTTCTATGGGCTGCCAATAATTCAATAAAGGTTCAGAACATCATGTACCATTAAAAAGTTCTTTATTTCGTTTCTCTCATACGCGCTTTCATCTTCTTTCTTTCATTTATAGATAAGAACGTATATAAAAACATATGTGTATATAGAATATAATTTATAAAGGCACACAAATACAAATTGTTGTACGTGAGCAATGGATGGAGAAAATCAAAATGAGCAATCTTAAGAGTGTTCAATGGAACTTACGGAGATAATAAACGATCGATGGAGATCAAGCATTGTTTGATGAAGACAAATTTTATTAAGATTTGGCATCTCTACTCAATGGATTGATTTTCTAAATGAAATAAAAACTCGGCTGTTTATTGTTTAATTTAACAAATGTCATAAGTAGATCGACCGTTTTGTTTATAATAACTTATGTAGAAGTGATTAATACGTAGTTTTCTTCTAAAACCGTGTTGTATTTGAGAATATATATCTATATATGTGGTAATTAATTCTTGGGTGTGTCGAGATGTGGGTACTTGAGTTTTTTTCCCGGAAACGAGATTATTAAAAAAATGTTTCTTTATAAAGCTCAATCCGTTGTTCACCATCATCTTCTTGCAAAATCTTATTATTACATAAACCATCAGTAAACTGAAAACCCATAAATTTTCATCAGGATAAAGTCCTCAACACCCTATTAAACATACCCATTGAACTTTTAAAGATCAAAATGATCTTTTTAGGGGTAGGGGCGCTCCACTAGTGGTGGAATTCCGTCACTCACAACATCCAATCAAGTTCCGTCACGTCATCGAGCTTCATCCCATCACTAGTGATGGATTTTAGTGAAAATGACCATCACTAGTGATGGTTTTTTTTAATTATAAATTAACAATAACAATTTCATTTAAATAAAAATTACATTAAATAAATCCTAAATTACAAACTTAAAAAAAACTAAATATTGCAAATTAAAAAAAAACATCACTAGTTTGCTTTGAATTATGTACTTTTTATCAAACATTTTTATTAGCTCAGTCCAGCCCAGCCCAGCCATTGATACTTGTTTTAAATGCATTTTAGGGTTCCATTGATACTAGGGGTGTACAGAATTCGTTTCGAAATCGAAAAATTCGAAATTCGTTTAAATTCGATTCGATTATCAAGAATTTGTTTCGATTATAAGAATTCGAATTCGATTCAATTCGAGTCAAGTAAATCGAATACGAATCAAATACGAATTTATAATTTCAAATTCGATTCGATTCGAAATTCGAATAAAAATTATACATTTTTATTTATTATTTTTATATATAATTCATATATAACTTTTATTAGGCTATACTATAAATTATTTTCAAATTTTTTTCCAAGTACTAAAATTACCCATTACCAAACCCACTACATGGCTCATAACTAAAACCTAAGTAACAAATCTATCAATAGATTTCTAAGCGTAAAAATATTAACTCGTAATGTGGAGTGGTTATTCCCGACTTATCGTTTTGAATTTTAGACTTGTGGTACTTTATTTGGAACTTTTTAATGTGTTATCGTGTTTTATGGCTGCTTTAAATTTATGTTTCATTTTGAAAGTTTTTTGCATGTTTTTAAAAAATCTAAATTAAATCGAATTTATTCGAATTCGATTCGAATTCGAATTTTTAATCGACTACAAATTGGGTTTTTTATTCGAATACGAATTCGATAGGTTTTAATCGAATTCGAATCGAATACGAATTCAAGGAAAAATAAAAATTATTCGAACAATTCGATTTCGATTCGATGAACACCCCTAATTGATACTTATTTCATCTCTGGAGAAAGAACAAATGAAAGAGGCAGGCTCCATCTCAGGTCACTTATTCCTTCATTTTTGGGTGTAAAGATTGAATTCTTTTGTGTGTGAAAAATTGTATCTCAATCCAGTTTCTCATGCGTGATCACGAACACGCGTTGCCAAATCAACGCGTCAAAAAAATAGGTGGCGGCGGTGTATAACAGGGTGCCACGCGTGGTGGGCTGGCCATTTTGGTGTAACCGGTTGAACCATTTTCTAAGCCCAGCCCAGTATGATTAACGACAATAGTATGCGATTTCGTAGAGCTCCAATTAATATGATGGGCCAAGAAGAACACATATAAAAAATGAGTTGATATGTGATCCAATACATCCAAAAAGATACAAACAAACAACAAGTTGCACTGGTAAATCAATACTTTTTATTAATGTCGTACCTCTAATCTGTATATCGGTTGTTGAAAATTCAAATTCAAAATGTTTATCGTTTTTACAACGATTTATAAATTATAACACGAATAATGTAAAGTCTTAAGGAATTCTTAATGTTATTCGCTAATAATTTCAACCGATCATTAAGGTAAAGTAAATTAAAAAAGAACGGGGGAAACAATTTAAATAGTTTAAAATAGCTTAAAAGTTGCTTACTATGAATTCAAATGGGCACCCTCATCACCTCTAATCATCTTGGTGTGGGAACCTTGTAACTTCGGTTTCCTGGAAATTTAGATAGCAATTACCGTGAAATCGAAAACAAAATTATCAAAAAAAAAAAAGTGAAACTAAATTTGGGCAAACCCTAAAGAACGTACCCTCATGCTATTTATATTCGATCTTGATTCATCATCTTCTACTTCAAGCTCTCTTTCTTCTTTTGTTCAAACTTTCAAAATGGTAAACCAGCTTGAAACCCTTTGATCTTATTATCATCTAGCTACCTCCTTCCAAATCTTCAAAGCTTTACGAACCCGTAAGTATTTCAAGAGAATTAAAACCCTTAGATTTTCTTCTTTTCATCGAGATCAAGTTCTTATGAGCTTTGTCATATCAAAAAGATTAAAACCTTTGTTCTCTTTCTGTTATTCTACTCCTTTGTCAAATCTTTAACTGTTTTATTCTTTCTCAGGTGGGAGTAAAGAACTTGATCTAACACAGAACAATACCTAGCTCGGTACATGAAGATGGACACTAATTATGTGCAGAATCTTCGATATGTGAGTGTTGATCTTCTTTCATTAACGTTAATCTTCCGGCCGTAGCCGATGATATAATGATTCTTGAAAACTCTCATCGCCAACAATCGGAATCCGGTCAGTGCACTCGGTTACGAGCTTATTGTGGTGTGATTGAGTTTTCAGGATTATTCTGTCAACGGATAAAACTGTGTGTGAGTTATATATAATTATATATACACATATATAAAGATTTGGAGATCTATAAAACAAAGATTCAAACAGATGTAATGTAAACAGCTTAAATCTGAACGAGATATGAAAAACTGAACAACAACAACAACCATACCCAGTAAATCCCACAAATAGCAAAGCTAGTTATAGGGTCTGGGGAGGGTGGGAAGTAGACAGTCCTTGCCTCTATCCATAGGGATAGAGAGGCTGCTTCCAGAGAGACCCTCGACTCAAAAACGAATAGCAAACCAACACACCAAGTCAAGGAGTATAGAAAGAATATAGAAATAAGAAGTCGCTCATACCAAGAAAGTGAACAGAGTGGCACAATATATTGTAAATCATGTAAAATAGCATACACCATCATTTATGCATAAACACAAGAAGGCAATCACCGGAAAAGTCACTTAAAGAATAAGAGAAACCTACATCCCTGAAATACACCTAAGAGCTTACTGCCATATCCTCTATAGGTCCTTAACCCTAATCCTACGCCTCCACGAAGTCCTATCTTGGACCATGTCCTCAGAAAGATGCAACTCTAGTAAATCATGTCTGATCTGCTCATCCCATGTCAGTTTGGGTCTGCCTCTACCTCTCTTCCCCTCCACAGTAAGAGTTTCCACTACTCTAACTGGTGCCGTCGTTTCCCTCCGCTTCACATGCCCAAACCATCTCAATCTCCCCTCCTTAATCTTCTCCGATATACTAGTTACTCCTAATCTTTCCCTAAAAACCACATTTCTAATCCGATCTAACCTCGTGTGTCCACACATCCACCTCAGCATCCTCGTATGAAAAACTGAAGATCATGGGAATAAAACAAAAGTAAGTTGAAAATTAGGGCATTGGTCGGACCGGGATTTGTTTGTGGTTGTATATGTGTGCTTTATAATTGAGAATCTGTCGGCAAAAGGTTATTTTAGTGCATTGAATGTTGTATCCTAGCTTTTTGACATTTAGTTCGTTTTCTTTGAAAATGTAACATATAAAAATCATGGGTTTATGATTAGGCATTAAGGCGTTGAGCTTTTATTTTATTTTTTATTTTATTTTTCTAAACATAATTAAGTGTATATGATATTATTAGGTTTTTAAATTGGATCTTATAGTAGATTGATATAACGACCGGTTTAATAACCGATTTCATCCTAAAACATTGATTCAAGTTGCAAGTAAATTTATTTGACCGTCAGAACCAAAGGAAAACATTTTCTTATCCTTAAGGCCGGAGGGTGTGGGATAAAGCCCCTAAGGGCTTTATCACGCCACACCTCAGCACCACCTTGGCGCCACGTCAACGTCACGTCACAAAGGAGGCTTTAAGACCCCCTCCCCTTAACTTGCACGGTGTGAGATAAAGCCCCCTTTTAATTATAGTGCCCCCTTTAAACTGACCATCTCCCCTCGATCAAATAAAAAATCGTTCGTTAACATGCTCGCAAAGGAAGCATGGCGCCCCGGTTTTAACTTGCAGGGTATGGATGATAGCGCCGGAAAGAGGGGCGCTATCGGCGGTGAGGTGGCACGGTAACACCCTCCATACCCTCTATACTAAACAAAATGTTTTAAGTGCAACTTCCACGTGAAATCTCTCCATGTTGTCAGTATATCAAAAAATAAAATAATACTTGGTGTTAGTAATAAACGCACATGTTAAAAGATATATTATTTAATAATCTAATATACTTGTAACCAAAAATATATTATTTATTTATCAGGATTGCAAGGCATCTGGAAGTTTAAAACTGAAATTTTCAAGCGAAGTCAATTCTCCGGTGTACACCGGACAAATGATCATCGGAAAAACCGGTGGTGATGGTGGAAATACGTCTATTAAAGTCATGCTGGTTGACAATAAGACACAAAAAATTGTCACAACCGGGCCGCTAGCCTCGGCAAAGATGAAGTTAGTGCTTCTCCCTGGAGATTATTGTGGCTCCACCACAAGAGAGTTTGAAGATAAGAGTGTGGTTCACTGGAAAAAAAAAGAAAAACATTCTTCAAGGTGGTCCCTATTTTGACCTTAAACATGGGTGTGGGACGATTGTTGGACTTAAATTGAAACATGATAGATATCCTATTAGCAATGTTAAATTTCGGTTAGGTGCAATGGTGGTTGATTGTCCCTATGAGGTTGAAGAAGCTATAACCGATCCATTTGAAGTTAAGGATCTCCGTAATTTACCTAAGTCGATAAGAAAGTTGTCACTAGACGATAATGTGGGGCGACTGAAGAACATATCGAATAAGGGGGCAGGCATGATCCGCATGCGTCTCATGCGTGAAAACATTTGCACCGTGAGAGAGTTTCTCGAAATGTACTCTTCAAACCCTAGGGAACTCCAAAAGGTAAACAATACATAAATCATATATATGTGACATTTGATAAAAATATGTCTTGATACATCATTTGAATTGTAGATATGTGATATGAAAGGAAAAAAGTGGGAGATGACTGTGAATCATGCAAAAACAAGCCTCAAAGGAAACGTGGTATGTCTCACTTAGTGATCGATCTATTGTTGACAAATCTTTCAGCGTATAATGGTTTGTCGCATTTGGAATTTATTATATTGGGTAAACAACTTGTGTATGTTTTGTAGCGCATTGACTCCACCTCTCATCAATCAAACGCTTTGGCATGCGATGGTTGCTTTGAGTTTGACGACAATTGTTATAGGCCGCAACCATGTGAAAACGAGCATTTCATGAGTATATCAATGATAATAGATCCAAGTTTGACGATAGATCCGAGTTTGTCAACCAACGATTTTGAAGTATGGGATCCGAGTTGTGATGTGTTCAAGCCAGGTCAAGCCAGTCAAGAAGCCGCATTGAATGGTGCATGGGCTTTGGGTGGCAACATCGCGGAAGGGAATGGTGTTACTGTTAAGGCTAAAAAGAGATGGATGAAACTGCGTATTATTGTGACTTTCACTCATAAGGTTGGGTAAGACGTGTGGATGTGACCCCAGCTAGTCAGCTAAGTATTTGGTTAGTTGGTTCGGCAAAATATTTGGTTGGGTGTGGGTGCGGGTGCGGGTGCGGGTGCGGGTGCGGGTGTGACCATATTCATCTATATATGTAAAGTAATTAAAACTTATACATAGTACGATAAATAATCACTTTATAAATATGTTTGAATTTGTTGTTTCATATTGTTTGACTTTGTTGTTCCCCATTTGTCATTGTTGTTTTAATAATTAAAAGAACATGAGAAACGCGCGTTGCGGTGCGCGGTGCGCATAATTGCGGGCAACTACTAGAATGGTTTCGGTGCACTCACTATAAAGACTACCATTAAAGGATCCAAAACGAGACTTACTATATTCATGTGACATAATTATAGGGGTGTTAAAAACTAGATATTCGATATTTTCGGATGCCTAATTTCACTATCAGAATCCATATCCGAAATTTTGGATATCCGAATATCCAATTTTTTATTTAATTTTTTTTTTTTAATATACGGAACCGGATATTTTGGATAGTTTGGGATATCCGAATATAAATTTTCCGATATTTTTCGGATATGATCAGTTATTTCGGATATTTTCGGATTCTTTGGATATTTGGATATCCAATAAAAATTAAATTTTTGGATATCTGAAAATATTTCAAATCACTATACGAATCCGAATCCGAGAATTCGGATATCCGGATTGGATCGAAATTTAGATATCCAAATTTTCGGATATATCGAATAATTCGGATCGGATTTTTGGATAGGTATATTTTTAACACCCCTAATTAATTATGTCCCTATTACCTCCGACGGGAATTCAGTAGGTTTTGTTACACTCGAAAATATAGTCATAAGTTTGTTGTCTTTTCATTGAATTTTAGTTAGATAACAAGAGAGGAAAAACAAATTTTTTTACTTAGATAATAAGGGGAAGGTAATTGATACGGTACTAATAAGTGAGGGGTCTGAATTGTAATAATGAATAGTTGAGGGACGAGTTATGTCTAAAATGATGTTAGGTAGTTAATAGTTAGTTAATGATGGTTGTACTTAAACAGAAGTTGTTAATGAAAGTAGTGAGTGTTGAGTGAGCTAATCTTCTTGTCTTCTCTCTCTAATCTCTCTCTAAAACAGTTCGTATCATTGGTATCAGAGCTCTCTGATCCTTGGAAGCTCCATTACTGATTGATTGTGCGTTCAATTCATTGAAATCAATCAATTGTTCGATTGATTTATCCGTTCAATTCATCAGAATTAATCATTGTTCGATTGATTCAGTTCAATTCAACTCAGGATTGTTCATTGTTCGAGCAATTCTAACCCAAATTTCATTCAGATTCATCAATACAGTTGACAAATTCAGGATGACAACTCGAAGTCAAGCTGAAATCGAAAAGGCATTGAAAGATCATACAACTTCATTGTTGAAATTTGATGCTTTCATGGAGAAAACAGAGCATACTTTTTCTGATATCAAGAAGTTGTTGGAAAAGTTAACTAACCACACCAATTCAGATGATACTGATACTTCAACCAATCAAGAAATAATCAACAAGTCCACAGATAGGCTGTTCAGATAGGGAAAGATTGAATTTCCAAAGTATAATGGGTCAACGGATGTGGAGGAATGGGTGTGTAAATGTGAACATTTCTTTGATGTGGATGACACACCAGAAGCTTACAAGGTTCGTTATGCAGTCATCAATTTGGAAGGTAAGACTATGAAATGGCATAATAACTTTGCTAAGACTAGACCTATTACTAGTATTTCTTGGGCAGAATATGCTAGAACTATAATAGACAGAATTTCTACTCAGTTGTTTAAAGATGCTATGGGCTTGTTATCATCTACTGTTTAAACTGGGGATTTAGAAACATATTGTGATGAGTTTGATGAAAATTTGTTAAGGGTCACAATTGCAGAAGAGTATGCAATTAGTCTCTTCATTAGGGGTCTTAAACCTGAGTTAGGAGGTCTAGTTAGTATGTTTGACCCTAAAACTATGAAAGAAGCTTATATGTTGGCCAAGAAACAAAAGTTGGCTAATGATAGAGTCAAAAGTCAGTACAAAACTCCATTCAATTCTAAACCTACCTCATCAAACTTTGTGGCCAACCCTAAACCCCTGTCAACCTTTAAACCACCTGTTAATACTTCCCATTTGCCCTTATTACCCAACACCAGCAAATCAAAAGTTACTACCAAAAGGCTCACTAGTAAAGAAATAGAAACCAAAAGGGCCAAGGGAGAATGTTTTTGGTGCAATGATAAGTTCACTCCTGCTCACAAATGTCCCAATAAACAGTTGTACGTATTGGAAGTTTGGAGTGGGGAAGATGATGGTCAACAAGAGAATGAAGAAGGGGAACAATTAGTTAACATTATGGGGCAAGAACAAGTCATAGATACCACACTGAATGACCCACTTATTTCTATCCATGCTCTCACTGGAATCCCATCATTCTCTACTATGCAAGTGGTAGGAAATTTGGCACCAAACCAATACAAATTTTGATTGATTCTGGTTCCACTCACAACTTTATAGATGAAAAATTGGCCAAGAGGTTAAACTGTCCTTTGCAAAGTATTGAGGGCATGAAAGTTGGGGTAGCCAATGGGTCACAGTTAATGTGTGGTCAGATGTGTTTAGGATTTCAATGGCAGATGCAAGGGTTGTGGATGAAAGCAAATGTGTTGGTATTACCTTTGGCAAATTATGACATGGTTTTAGGGGTTCAATGGTTATCACCATTAGGGGACATAGTATGGAACTTCCAAGATATGAAAATGCAGTTTAAAGTGAATGAGAAGGTGTATCAATTGAAGGGTAGCAACACTAATAGAGTCATTGTGTTCTACTGAGTTAATGGATCATTTGTTGGGTTTTCAAGGGAACCAAATTGTGCAGTCTCAATTGTTTAGCCTACAGCAAGAGGGAAAGACTGATCAGTTCCAACATAGATCAGTAATTACCAAAAGTGGAGAGTTTCCAGCCATTAAATTTTTTATTGAAGAATTTCAGGATGTCTTTGCAGTTCCTACTACCTTGTCACCTGTTAGGCCTTTTGATCATAAGATAAGGTTGAAGGATGAGGCAATGTTTATTGATCAGAAACCTTATAGGTACCAAGCTGCACATAAAGACATAATTGAAAAGATGACTAAAGAGTTGTTGGATACTGGGGTGATTCAGGGTAGTTCTAGTCCATTTGCAGCCCCAGTTGTGTTAGTGAAGAAAAAAAGATGCATCCTGGAGGATGTGTATTGATTACAGGAAACTGAATGATGCTACGGTGAAGAATAAGTATCCAATTCCTTTAATAGAGGAGTTGTTGGATGAATTTGTAACACCCTATTTTCTATTTAACGGTTTTATATGCAAATACCAACAATTTGATGTGTAGTTAAGACTACACATACTATAAAAATATGGATTTATTAAAACTTTTAATAAATCATAAGTTAATCAACATAACGTGATCGAGTTCATCGTTTAAAATTTACAACGAGGCAATGTGCGGAAGCATGAGTCTTTATCGTGTTCGGTTCTTCATTGAACTTGATCGTCTTTCGGCATCCAAAATGTACCTACATTTCATAAACATGAAATGCTTTAGTCATATTGGGGTTAAAACGTGATTAAACGAGTCCGGTAACGAATAAGAAAGGAGAAATCCCAACGTTAATCTCTTGATCTCAAAACAAAATTTTCAACTTGGTCTCCGCCGTAACTTACGGTGTCACCGTAAGTTACGGTGGCCCCTGTAATGATATTCCCCCACCGTAACTCAGGGGTTAACTACCGTAACAGTTTTGGCTCCACCGTAAATTACGGTGGCACCGTAATTTACGGTGGTCCCTGCATTCAGCCTTTCCATTTTGCCGTTTATTGATACGAAAACTTCCGTATCTTTCAATCTTCTTATCCGTTTGACCTACCGTTTCTTCCTACATGAATGTAATTTGATCCTCCATCATATGGAGTTAAAACCCAACATCCGTCTTAACAAAATTTAAGACTTTTAAGTCTTCGGCTTATTACCCTTTTTACCAAATTTTGACCCGTTCGCGATTTTATCAAACAAACATATTTGTTTGATTCCTATATCACATGAATCTTATAATTTCAATGTTGTCTATCATATTAGGTTCAATTCACGAGTTTATGTATATTCTTAAACCCGTTTGTACTTAAATGCTTATTTTGACCCGTTAAGGGTATTTAAACACTTTTCCGCATAATTCATAATTATTTATTTCTAGCATCTTATTTTCGTAATATTTGTCAAATGATCTTCCACCACAACTATATTTATGGTGGGTTTACTAAGGTAATCTATGTAAACCGAGTTTTACCCCTCAACTCATTATTTTACGGCAAAGACTCAAATAGAGCCATTTGACTAACGTAATACATCTTTCAACTTCTATACTCGTCCTAAGTATTTATCTAATCGTAAAACTCATTTCCAAACAACTTTTAAAGGTTGTTTGCTCAATTTAGCCTCCAAGGGCGTTTTGGTCCATTTTAGTCTTTTATTTACGATGAAGGACTTTTGAAAGTATATTTGACCCATAATCCCTCTTTTAACCTATGATTTTGTTTGAAAAGTCATTAAGCTTTCCAAACGCAATGTTCATTACTTAAAACATTTGGTTTACTTATCAAGTAACCAAATGTTCATTTTGACTACTTTTAACACTCATTGAACCACATGTTCTAAATGAGTGTTACCCTTTTTCACATACCTGGCGCAGATCAATGTATTGACCCGTTTTTAATACCTTGCTTTTATAACCGCTAATTCATAGCGTTGCTAATACCCATTTGACATTTACACCTGAAATAATATAGCTCGACAATAATCATTAGTCGTTATTGTCAAAGGGTGATATTTTCACCGTTTGACCCATTTGGTCTAAGTGACCGATTATGTTGGCGAGATGATATTTATTACCATCTCATCTATATGACTCGCTTCGGTTTACACCGTGTGGTCATTTCACTTATTAATCGTTTTCTTAACGCTTTTTTAGCCTATCATGGCTTACGCCTTACAGTGTCTTTCAAAACCAATAGTTATGGTCAACGCATGACCAATTTACCGTTTTACCCTTATTGTTTGTTTTGGTTTACCCTATAAGGTAACCATTCAAAAGTTCATTTTCCATTTGTCATAAAATGATCGAATTACCGATTTAATTCCTTTTAAACCATCAACATGGTTTCTTGTCATGCTCGACTACATTGTTCCGTACGTTTACACGTCGGAACATCATACCTCAATTATGTATTTATCTTATTCGTAACTAATACGATAAGAGAATATTCTAACATATAAGACTAGTGTAAGCTATACTTACCTTACTTCCAAATTATGATTTTCCGTCATTCTTGCTTCGTTCGACCCGCTTGCTCCCCAAGCTTCATCTAGCTTGTTAAGCGCCAACTATCATTCATTATTCATAAGGTTGTTAGATTAGTCATTCCAAATCATGACTTTCACACCTTATGAACCTTTGACTACTTTTCTTATTGAACTAAATCATAAATTATGAGTTTAATTCTTGTGTCAAGACCCACTTCAAATCAAGTATGAACTCTTAACAAATCTCCATTTTGTTCAAGTAGTTCATTTATACAAGTTAGTATGGCGTTTATAAACACCAATACAACATTAATTTCATCAAATCAACTAAACCCATTTCATAGCAATTATGATCTTGTACACAAATTCATGGTTTAATCGAACACCTTCTATTTGTTATCATGCATGTTGATTCTAAGCATGGTTATATCATCAATTTCATCATAACATTAAAACCCACTTATCTAAGTGTGTTAATTCATCAAATCCTTCAATTTATAGCAAGTTAGGTATGATTTTCACTTAGGGTTTCGTTCCTAAGCAAATATACATCACTAATCTAGCCATAGCTTCTATAATCCATGCCTAATTCGCGATTAGGATGATTATCAAATTTTTACAACTTCACGAATCATCAAATTTTTACATACCTTATGATCCCCTAGCTCGGGTGATCATTAATCCGTGTTCATGCATTGATTTAGGACCGAAATCGACCTTCAATTTGATGATTTTGGCTCTTTAGGGTTTCACCCCCTTCTTGGTCGCTCCTGGAGATCGATCCACACACACAAGGTGTGTGTGTGGTTTGTTTTTTTTTATTTAATAAAACTTGTTCCCTTTTTAACGATTTTGGTCCCTCAAGTTTTGTTAACTAGTAAGTAGGCTACACCCTACTTATTTTCAACAATACTTTGTTTTGTTAACTAGGTTAAACTTTGCTAGTTTAACTTAGTGAGTTCGGGGTAGTCATAACCCGTTTTATTTTAAGTCCCGTTAGCTCGGGCCTTCTATATACTTTGTTTTCCTCAAAGTATTTATCTTCTCTTAATTAACATCAAATTTATTTATTTAAATCCTAATATTAACCGGGTTAATTTTTACCACTAACGGTATTTTACCCGTCGTCACTAATAACGTGGTTTAATTACCAAACCCATTTTTGGGGTGTTACAAGTCTACCCCCCTTAAAGAGGTTTCGTCCTCGAAACATTTTCTTACATAATTCATTGAATTTAAACTCAATGCATTTGTTCCGAGAAATCCTTTGAACATTACTTTTATTTTTAACCAATTGTTGATATCACCCGAAATGTATGATAATATCCTTTTGGTTATTAATCATCCACGTATCTCATATGACATAGTGCAACTTGAAATAACGTAATCTCGTTATTTCCACTAGTTTAGTTAACTTAGCGATATCCATCGCTTTCATATACTATCGAATTCTTTATGAATCCGTTACTTTGACCCGTTTAAAGGTCTTTAGTGAAATCTTTCACTTTTAGCAACAAATTCTTTTGTTTTCAAATTTATTTATTCGGTTCAGTTATACCGAATCTATCGCTTACAAGCAAACCAAATTTCTTGATTTGAATTGGTGACCTTAACCGGTCTCACTAACTAGACTTATTAGTCCAGTTACTTTTACCGCTCGCTTGGTTATAATGTGATTCTTCCTCACATTGCATTTCTTGACCGTGATCGTGTCACATCATGTTAAATTCATATCAACCTTTCATTTTCGAAAACATCACTTTTCGAATATATCGTCTTACGCCTATTAGTGTCAAGACTTGTATCCTTCATGCTTACTATTTAAATTCCTATCAGAATTTATATTTGTAAAAACGTTATTTCTTACTAAAACCAAAGTTTTAGCTTTAGGATCTTCTCTTTAACTTTTGTCAGAATTATGGACATTGACAGTCCATAATTTATTCTTTTACAGTCTTAGTTTTATGCGGGGAATCATAACAAGTTCCCTCACCTTACACTATTGACCCGTAAGTTCCTTCCACTTAGCCTCATAGGCTATTTCTTTATATTTTTCACCTTTTTAAGGTGAGACCCAACAGTTCGTTTCCTTTTATTTGTGACCCGAAGGTCTTTTTGGTCCCGTAGACCTTAACATTATTTATAATATCATAAGTTATGATGATCCCGAAAATCATCTTTTATCCAAGTCATTATTCAACTGTATATATATATTTACGGTGTCAAGGTACCATTTTTATCTTTCAAATCTTTTATTGTCGCTTTTGCATTACGTTTTACCTTGACCGTAGTCTAAGGCTACATTGTTTTCTTTCGGAAAATTTTCCGACCTTATGACTTCTCACGTCATTCATGCATCGGATTATCTTTTGCTCACCATTATCCTGTTTACATACATTCGTATTTGATTATGTCCCATTACCGGGCTCATTACTCTTTTGCTTTTAACGCTACTAGTATCCCGCTTGTGTTTACTCATGCCGTCCGGCATGATATTATATTCGACCCGTTCAACTTTAAAATAGTTTAACACCATTTATTCAAAATTTCTATTTACATTTTCTTGTTGTCTTTTAGTTATGACTCAAAACCCGAGTCTTTTAACTTTCCATCCGAGTTCCCGTTTCTCGGTCTACGCATGTGTTTAATTCTTACCCATCAACCGGGTGTTTTACCGAAGTTGTCATTATTGCAACCCTCCCGGTATGCATTAAGACTTCGCTTCACTTTTATATTCCGACTTTGTCCTCAAGTTTGACGTTTTACAAAAACTGTCCTGTTTAGAGACATATTCGCACTTTCCGGGTTCGAGTGTAAGTATACTCCCTCCCAATGCATATCTTGGTCGTTCTACGTGTTTATATTCTCCGGGTTCGAGTGTAGGTACACTCCTTCCCAATAGATGTCTACATCATTTTACATGTTTGCATTTTCCGGGTTCGAGTGTAAGTATACTCCCTCCCAATGCATATCTTAATTATTTTACATGTTTCTTTGTCCCTTCTCTCGGGCTCATCATCCTAATGTAATACGCTTCCGTCACCCGGCTGTGCGTTTACATTATTATCAAATATCTTGCTCATTTGATTCATTTGGGTACCTTTTAAGCTAGTCCCATTCACCCCGCCCTTACTACATCGGATGTAATTGTGTCCGCTATAAGAAACTCGTGGTATCATATGCCACTACTTACTTGGCCAGAGTAAGCGATTAACACATGACATACACGACCCTTTTATAGTTTTCACATCACGCCCTATGTAAGTAACGCCTCTATTTAGTTTTCTTGGAAATGATATCCTGGATATGTATTTCTATTCAGGTTTTCCAAGTTTCTATTTTACCTATGCAACAATCATTCTCTACTTGTTTATTGCATTTTACTATTTGTGCGGTTATATTTAAAAGTGTGCACCTGGTATTGCTTGCCCCGTCGGGCGTTCCCTGCCATTAACCTTGTTCG
This sequence comes from Helianthus tuberosus, assembly GCA_030545235.1. Classification (NCBI taxonomy): domain Eukaryota; kingdom Viridiplantae; phylum Streptophyta; class Magnoliopsida; order Asterales; family Asteraceae; genus Helianthus; species Helianthus tuberosus. The sequence goes on along the minus strand of CM060379.1, from coordinate 29,467,441 downwards.
CGGTCGTTACGCGATTTAGGTCCTTAATGAGCATGCTCTCTTTGTCATACCTCGGACCGTTCCATCATCATATCCACAATTCGTTCAACTCTCGTCATCTTCAGATGCGAGTGTCCTTCAATTAAGACATTCACAAGAGTTAGTAATGTCAACTCCAATAATCGCCCGTATTATAATACAAGGCTTTTTCTACTATACGCGTCAACGCGCGTATTTTCGTCAACTACATCAATCATTTTAATTGGGGTAGCGCGTATCGCACGATAGCCCTATGTGTTATTTACAACACTTTAGCATACTAAACTATTAGCATACATGTACTTACCGGATCTGCGATCAAGCCTCGAACCGAACACTATTCTTTATCAAGAGCGTAAGGTTTAAGTCCAAGCATGGTTTTCCCCCACCATACTTGAATCTCTTAAACCAGGGCTCTGATACCAACTTGTAACACCCTATTTTCTATTTAACGGTTTTATATGCAAATACCAACAATTTGATGTGTAGTTAAGACTACACATACTATAAAAATATGGATTTATTAAAACTTTTAATAAATCATAAGTTAATCAACATAACGTGATCGAGTTCATCGTTTAAAATTTACAACGAGGCAATGTGCGGAAGCATGAGTCTTTATCGTGTTCGGTTCTTCATTGAACTTGATCGTCTTTCGGCATCCAAAATGTACCTACATTTCATAAACATGAAATGCTTTAGTCATACTGGGATTAAAACGTGATTAAACGAGTCCGGTAACGAATAAGAAAGGAGAAATCCCAACGTTAATCTCTTGATCTCAAAACAAAATTTTCAACTTGGTCTCCACCGTAACTTACGGTGTCACCGTAAGTTACGGTGTCACCGTAAGTTACGGTGGCCCCTGTAATGATATTCCCCCACCGTAACTCAGGGGTTAACTACCGTAACAGTTTTGGTTCCACCGTAAATTACGGTGGCACCGTAATTTACGGTGGTCCCTGCATTCAGCCTTTCCATTTTGCCGTTTATTGATACGAAAACTTCCGTATCTTTCAATCCGCTTATCCGTTTGACCTACCGTTTCTTCCTACATGAATGTAATTTGATCCTCCATCATATGGAGTTAAAACCCAACATCCGTCTTAACAAAATTTAAGACTTTTAAGTCTTCGGCTTATTACCCTTTTTACCAAATTTTGACCCGTTCGCGATTTTATCAAACAAACATATTTGCTTGATTCCTATATCACATGAATCTTATAATTTCAATGTTGTCTATCATATTAGGTTCAATTCACGAGTTTATGTATATTCTTAAACCCGTTTGTACTTAAATGCTTATTTTGACCCGTTAAGGGTATTTAAGCACTTTTCCGCATAATTCATAATTATTTATTTCTAGCATTTATTTTCGCAATATTTGTCAAATGATCTTCCACCACAACTATATTTATGGTGGGTTTACTAAGGTAATCTATGTAAACCGAGTTTTACCCCTCAACTCATTATTTTACGGCAAAGACTCAAATAGAGCCATTTGACTAACGTAATACATCTTTCAACTTCTATACTCGTCCTAAGTATTTATCTAATCGTAAAACTCATTTCCAAACAACTTTTAAAGGTTGTTTGCTCAATTTAGCCTCCAAGGGCGTTTTGGTCCATTTTAGTCTTTTATTTACGATGAAGGACTTTTGAAAGTATATTTGACCCATAATCCCTCTTTTAACCTATGATTTTGTTTGAAAAGTCATTAAGCTTTCCAAACGCAATGTTCATTACTTAAAACATTTGGTTTACTTATCAAGTAACCAAATGTTCATTTTGACTACTTTTAACACTCATTGAACCACATGTTCTAAATGAGTGTTACCCTTTTTCACATACCTGGCGCAGATCAATGTATTGACCCGTTTTTAATACCTTGCTTTTATAACCGCTAATTCATAGCGTTGCTAATACCCATTTGACATTTACACCTGAAATAATATAGCTCGACAATAATCATTAGTCGTTATTGTCAAAGGGTGATATTTTCACCGTTTGACCCATTTGGTCTAAGTGACCGATTATGTTGGCGAGATGATATTTATTACCATCTCATCTATATGACTCGCTTCGGTTTACACCGTGTGGTCATTTCACTTATTAATCGTTTTCTTAACGCTTTTTTAGCCTATCATGGCTTACGCCTTACAGTGTCTTTCAAAACCAATAGTTATGGTCAACGCATGACCAATTTACCGTTTTACCCTTATTGTTTGTTTTGGTTTACCCTATAAGGTAACCATTCAAAAGTTCATTTTCCATTTGTCATAAAATGATCGAATTACCGATTTAATTCCTTTTAAACCATCAACATGGTTTCTTGTCATGCTCGACTACATTGTTCCGTACGTTTACACGTCGGAACATCATACCTCAATTATGTATTTATCTTATTCGTAACTAATACGATAAGAGAATATTCTAACATATAAGACTAGTGTAAGCTATACTTACCTTACTTCCAAATTATGATTTTCCGTCATTCTTGCTTCGTTCGACCCGCTTGCTCCCCAAGCTTCATCTAGCTTGTTAAGCGCCAACTATCATTCATTATTCACAAGGTTGTTAGATTAGTCATTCCAAATCATGACTTTCACACCTTATGAACCTTTGACTACTTTTCTTATTGAACTAAATCATAAATTATGAGTTTAATTCTTGTGTCAAGACCCACTTCAAATCAAGTATGAACTCTTAACAAATCTCCATTTTGTTCAAGTAGTTCATTTATACAAGTTAGTATGGCGTTTATAAACACCAATACAACATTAATTTCATCAAATCAACTAAACCCATTTCATAGTAATTATGATCTTGTACACAAATTCATGGTTTAATCGAACACCTTCTATTTGTTATCATGCATGTTGATTCTAAGCATGGTTATATCATCAATTTCATCATAACATTAAAACCCACTTATCTAAGTGTGTTAATTCATCAAATCCTTCAATTTATAGCAAGTTAGGTATGATTTTCACTTAGGGTTTCGTTCCTAAGCAAATATACATCACTAATCTAGCCATAGCTTCTATAATCCATGCCTAATTCGCGATTAGGATGATTATCAAATTTTTACAACTTCACGAATCATCAAATTTTTACATACCTTATGATCCCCTAGCTCGGGTGATCATTAATCCGTGTTCATGCATTGATTTAGGACCGAAATCGACCTTCAATTTGATGATTTTGGCTCTTTAGGGTTTCACCCCCTTCTTGGTCGCTCCTGGAGATCGATCCACACACACAAGGTGTGTGTGTGGTGTGTTTTTTTTTTATTTAATAAAACTTGTTCCCTTTTTAACGATTTTGGTCCCTCAAGTTTTGTTAACTAGTAAGTAGGCTACACCCTACTTATTTTCAACAATACTTTGTTTTGTTAACTAGGTTAAACTTTGCTAGTTTAACTTAGTGAGTTCGGGGTAGTCATAACCCGATTTATTTTAAGTCCCGTTAGCTCGGGCCTTCTATATACTTTGTTTTTCTCAAAGTATTTATCCTCTCTTAATTAACATCAAATTTATTTATTTAAATCCTAATATTAACCGGGTTAATTTTTACCACTAACGGTATTTTACCCGTCGTCACTAATAACGTGGTTTAATTACCAAACCCATTTTTGGGGTGTTACAGAATTGGGGAAGGCTGTGATTTTTTCTAAGTTGGATATGAGGTCAGGGTACCATCAGATTAGGATGTTTCCTGATGATGTGCACAAAACTGCATTTAGAACTCATGAGGGGCATTTTGAGTTCTTAGTTATGCCTTTTGGCCTAACTAATGCCCCTGCAACATTTCAGTCATTGATGAATCATACATTCAAACAATTTTTGAGGAAATCAGTGCTGGTGTTCTTTGATGATATACTCATCTACAGTCAGTCAGTGGATCAGCATGTGTCACATTTGAGAGCAGTGTTAAAGGTTTTAAGATGGAATCAGTTGTTTGCTAAACTATCAAAGTGTGAATTTGGGGGTACCACTATTGAGTATTTGGGTCACATTATCTCTAAAGATGGTGTTGCTACCGATCCAAAGAAAATAGAAGCAGTTGCAAAGTGGCCAGTCCCTACAAATGTCAAACAACTTATGGGATTTTTGGGTTTGTCAGTTTATTACAGAAGGTTCATTAAATCCTATGGTATATTTGCTAAACCCCTAACTTCCTTACTTAAAAAAGATCATTTTGTTTGGACTGAGGAAGCTACAATAGCTTTTGAGAAGTTGAAAGAGGCTGTTTGTTCTCCACTTGTCCTGGCACTACCAGATTTTGATAAGACCTTTGTCCTAGAAACTGATGATTCAGCTCTAGGCATTGGTGCTGTCTTAATGCAGGACAACCACCCTTTAGCTTTCATTAGTAAAGCTTTATCATCAAGGCAGCAGGCATGTTCAGTATATGAGAAGGAATTATTGGCCATTATCTATCATGTCAAACATTGGCATCATTATTTGTCTAGTGGCCACTTCATTATAAAAATAGATCAAAGGAGTCTAAAATACCTAATGGAGCAAAAGTTGACTACCACTCTTCAACATGCTTGGCTATCTAAATTGTTAGGGTATGATTATGAAATAGTATATAAGGAGGGAAAAGAGAATCAAGTGGCAGATGCTTTATCAAGAGTATCTGGACCTGCATTGTTTGTTATTTCATTATCTACCTTGGATACCTCATTGTTGCAAAGAATTAAGGATTCTTGGTCACAAGATCCTGTGCTTTTGGAGAAGATTAAGAAACTATCAAAAGGGGAAGCTGTTCCAGGGTATAAATGGGATGGGCAGTTGTTGATGAAAGGGAATAGAGTGGTCATAGGCATTGATGTAACATTGCAACAGGATATCATCCAGTTGTCTCATAGTTCAGGAATGGGGGGCATTCAGGGATTCATGCAACTACTCAAAGGATAAAGGGAATGTTCAAATGGAAAGGGTTGCACAAACAAGTCAGACAGTTCATTCAAACATGTGATATCTGTCAAAGGGTCAAAGCTGAAAATATAGCATACCCTGGCATCTTACAACCCCTGCCTGTTCCAAAGTCAGTATTTTCTGATATATCAATGGACTTCATTGGTGGATTTCCTAAAGTAAATGGAAAGGATTCTGTGATGGTGGTAATGGATAGATTGACTAAGTATGGTCATTTTATTCCTATCAGTCATCCCTATTCTGCAATGACAGTGGCTCAGTTGTTTTTGGATCATATTTTTAAGCTTCATGGGTGGCCCCAAACTTTTGTGAGTGATAGGGACCCTATATTCTTGAGTAATTTCTGGAAAGAGTTCACCAAGATGCATGGTGTGCAATTAGCTATGTCCACTGCTTATCATCCTCAGTCAGATGGCTAAACTGAGGTTGTAAACAGGTGCATTGAAGCCTATCTAAAGGCTATGACCTTGAGCACCAATACATCATGGCTCAGGTGGCTTCCTGTAACGCCCTGCTACTTCATACTTTCCATAAATAGAAAGTCTTGTTTGTGTTTCTATTTTTGGAAGTCTTGTGTTCTTGTAATCGCTCTTTCTTTGTAACCGTTGTAAAATCCGAGACTTGGATCATAAATGAAACTCGTATTTTATTCAATTCATGTTATACATACTTTATACATGCTCATACATTCAATTTTATGAAACAATTGATGTTTATTCGTCATTCTTGGAAACTATGTGCTAAACTTGCAAATATGTGAAACTTATGCATAAAACGTGTTTTGATCGTAAACGATATTTAAATACGACCTTCATACGCTTAATTATACTTGGTTTATGTTACTCGTACTTAAATTTATCTTAAACTATGCTTTTATGGCGAAACTAGTCCCAAAAACACCTAAAAAGGGCCTAAATGACAAAGTTGAGGGGCCTAAGTGTAATAAAAGGAAACTTCAGCCACCCCCTCCATACAGGCCGCGTAAGCTTACCTTGGGGGCTACACGGGCCGAGTGAAAACTCCCAGAATTAGCAGCCTTGTTCACTTCGCGATTTTGAGCGGGATTTGGTTGTTTTTGAGTTTAAAACCGGGTTTTTGGCATTAATTACACACCTAAACCAACCCTAATTCATTCCCTATATAAACCCACACTACTCCAAGCCATTTGCACTTTAGAAACACTCTCACAACACTCTCAAACTCTCAAATTCGTAGCTGCAAGTGCAAGTTCGGACAGAAGCATCAAGCTCCACTAAAGTGAGCATAACTTCTTCATTTCTCATCCGTTTTAGCTCATTCTTTTTCCAGAACACTTGGCTTGACCTTAGCTTCGATTCCATGGGTATTTCACAGTGAATAAGTCCCTGGAACTCCAGCAAATAGGCTCCAAAGTTCACTGTTTTCATTAACCTTTACTAATCCTTGTTTATACTTGTTCAAACTTGAGTCTAACTCACTCAAACCCACGTCCTTATGCTTATAACCACTTCTATGGTTAGTTAAGCTTAAAAACGGGGCTGAGACATACAAAATCAGAGGTTAATCCTCATATACTTTCTGTTTTGTTTAGGGTTTTTAACCCACAAGTGGTGTTCAAGCTTCAAGCTTGATAAAGGTGTGATTGTGGACTAACTTGGGTTGTCCAACATAAAATCCCCACATCCCTTGATGATTTCTCATAGTGTAGATGTTTCTTATTCTTGTATTGATATTAGTTCATGACCCTCCTTGTATGTTTTTACATCAAGTGTAGTGGTGAACCATAAGAGGTACCTAAATGGAAGCTTGTTCTTCCTACCTCCTACATGACTTCCATGATACTAGAGGTGCCTAAATGAAGAATAATCTTCTACCTCATGCTTGACTAATGGACTAAATAATACATATAATACTTACATATATATACTCTCCAATATTCGAATCCTTGATGGTGAACTTGTGTTCATTCGTCAAAATATTAGAATAACATCATCTAAGGCATAAGACTTGTTACGATTCTAATATTACTCATGAAAACATTAACCCTTGAGGTTTCATAGTGTCAAAAGCAATTACTTGTGCTAAAGGATGATTACTTTCGTATACGTATGTTCTTCTGTTTTAACTTCCTAAATCCTTAATCTACCGTTGATCTCCGTTACTCATACACTTTGTTTCTTCGCGTAGAAGGACTTGGTATTCCTACCTCCAACAACAACTCACTCGCGGATTCACAAGTAGAAGACTTGCAAAACCGTGAGTATACTCGCAACCCCCTTTTTATGTTTACCACTTTTGGGGTGTAACATGTTAAAGTATTAAAACCACACTTAACTTATTCTTTATGCAATGCACGAAAACAATCCTTATACATGAATACTATGTTGTTATACTTGATGCTTATACGTGGACCATACTTATGTGATATACTATAGTCATTAGCTTTATACGAGCCTCCATTTGACATGTATAGCGCTATAGGAGTAACGCACCGCCCGTAGACTAGTGGTCATGTTGAATTATATCATTTTGCGTAAACAGAGGGTTGACTAGAAATATTGCATGCCATGCTATGTTGATCTTGTATAAACTAAGTTGCCATTGGATTCATTTTTAAACTTTTAAACTTATACTTATACTTATTCTTAAACTTGTATACTCGCCTTTGGTTTTGCATTGAATTGTATTTTAAACATGTTGTTTCAGTTCTGTTTACACATGACGGAAAACATTAAAACATACATGTTACAGCAGACAGTGCAGTGGAGAATCCAGTCAGAGATGATCCCATCGTGTTCGACATATGTGTCAGTGTGATCTGGTTCCTCCTTAGGGTGCTGACTGATGATGGTGACTAAGAAAACCGACAAGGGAATCGGTTTTGGGAGAGGGAGGTCGATTGTGATGATGATGTTATGATTAGGTTATGTAACTGTGTAACCTTTTGACCTCTACATAATTCCCCTTATATAAGCACCCAGGAGGAAACCTAATTAGTTAATAAGGGTAATATGGTCCATCAACAATTACCAACTAATTATTTAATAGGTTATTATATATTTTGATCTATATTATATAAATGATTATAATGGCTATAGATTAAATATTAAACAAAATATATTTAATCTTACATTCTCCCACTTAGCCGAGTAATCATTTACCATGAGTATTAGATAAGCCTGATCAGGAGTTAACACTCATTTTAGCCTTAAACAAGTACTATAGCAGAGAAATACAGCCGTTGAATCATTATGCGACTCAGGACCCCCATTAGTCATACTATAGCCTTAATTTAAAACCTAATCGTCATGATCAAAATACGCATAACCCCTTTGTTTGATTTGTAACTTTATTTGTCTATATGCCATTATACCGGTTGAACATATTCTAAGAGACATACAAAATCAAACAGAGGAAATTTCATTAATCATAAAACATAAGCTAGTACAATATGCTTAAATAAGGTCTTTACTAAATCCCATATTCCGAACATGTTCTTCGTAAACCTTAGGAGGGAGACCTTTAGTCATCGGATCCGCAAGCATATCTTTAGTACTAATATACTCTATACAAAGATTATTTTCCTCAACTCGTTCACGTACGAACAGATATTTTGTATCGAGATATAAACCAGCTCCAGTCGAACTGTTACTGTTCGAGAAACTAACGGCAGCTGAATTATCACAATAAAGCTTCAATGGTTTAGAAATGGAATTAACGATCTTGAGTCCAGTGATCAGATTTCTAAGCAACATTCCATGACAGGTTGCGTTATAAACAGCAATGTACTCTGCCATCATTGTGGAAGTTGTGGTCAACTGTTGTTTATGACTCTTCCAAGAGATAGGGCCGCCTGCTAACATAAAAATATAGCCCGAAGTGGATTTCTTTTCATCTTTGCACTTGGCAAAGTCAGAATCAGAATAGCCCACCACTTCTAAATGATCACTTCTTCTATAAGTCAGTTTATAGTCTTTCGTCCCTTGCAGATATCGAAGTACCTTCTTAGCTGCTTTCCAGTGATCTAGGCCAGGATTACTCTGATAACGGCCTAGCATTCCAGCAATATAAGCGATATCTGGGCGAGTACAGACTTGAGCATACATCAGGCTCCCGACTACTGACGCATAAGGTATCTGGCTCATTTTCTCCTTCTCAACCTCTGTTGTCGGAAACTGGAATGAACCGAAAACATCTCCCTTAACTACTGGAGCGACGGAGGGTTTGCACTGTTGCATGTTGTAACGTGTAAGAACACAATCTATGTAAGCCTTTTGGGACAATCCTAAGATCCCATTGTGTCTATCTCGGTGAATTTCGATGCCAATGACGTAAGAAGCATCTCCAAGATCCTTCATGTCGAAGTTATGTGAGAGTAACCGCTTCGACTCATGCAACATGTCTAAACTACTACTTGCCAATAGAATATCATCTACGTAAAGGACAAGTATAGTAAAGTTGCTCCCACTCATCTTGAGGTAGGTGCATTGATCCACTTGATTCTTCATAAAACCTTATTTCTTCATGACTTCATCAAACTTGAGGTACCACTGACGTGATGCTTGTTTTAACCCGTAAATGGATTTCTTCAACTTACAAACTAGATGCTCCTGACCTTCAGGTTTAAAACCTTTAGGTTGTTTCATGTAAACATCTTCGTCCAAGTCTCCGTTAAGGAAAGTGGTTTTAACGTCCATCTGATGTAACTCTAAATCAAAATGAGCTACTAGGGCCATGATGATCCTTAATGAATCTTTACGAGAGACAGGTGAAAATGTCTCTTGATAATCAATTCCATCTTTCTGAGTGTAGCCCTTTGGAACCAATCTCGCTTTGTAGCGTTCAACGTTCCCGTTCGGATCCAGTTTTGTTTTGAACACCCATTTACATCCTACGGGTTTCACACCGTTGGGTAATTCTACCAAATCCCAAACGTCATTTTTCTTTATGGATTCAAGCTCTTCAATCATTGTTTTATTCCATTCAGAAGACTGATCACTGCTAATGGCTTCATTGTAAGATATAGGATCATTGAGCTTTCCGGGATCCATTTCAGTCAGGTAGGTAACATAATCATCCCAATTAGTAGGCCTTATTTGCCTAGATGACCTCCTGAGTGGATTATCAGGTTCAGCGTTGTCTTGGTTTTGAGTGTTTGATGTGCCTTCGTTATGAGGTATAATGGGTTCTGATTGTAGAGGTGAATTTGCAGTTGGTGCAGTAGCTTCAGGTACAGTAGTTGCATTGGGTACAAGAGGAGTAATCAGAGTAATGGTAAGCGACGAGTCTCTCCCCCCCGCGTCTTGTACTTCTTGCAATTCTTCGTAAGGGTTGGTATTGCTCCCACTGACCTTGAAATCCTCCAGGAACGCAGCACGCTTGGTTTCAACAATACGGGTGACATGGGAAGGACAATAGAAACGATAACCCTTTGAATTATCAGGATACCCGATAAAGAAACAGGTAACTGTTTTAGGGTCAAGTTTCCTTAGGAAATGATTATAAAGTTTTGCTTCAGCAATGCAGCCCCATACTTTCATATATTTAAGACTCGGTTTCCTTCCTGTCCAAAGTTCATAAGGAGTTTTAGGGACAGACTTAGAAGGAACTCTATTGAGTATATGAACAGCTGCTTTTAACGCTTCAGTCCAGAGGAATAATGGTAAATTAGTGTTGGCTAACATACTGCGCACCATGTTCATAAGGGTACGGTTTCTTCTTTCAGCGACACCATTCTGCTGAGGTGTACCAGGCATGGTGTATTGGTTCACAATCCCCTGGCCCTTACAAAACTCATAAAATGGACCAGGAGTTTGTCCCACATCAGTATGTCTTCCATAATATTCACCGCCTCTATCTGATCTCACAACTTTAATCTGACGATCCAATTGCTTTTCAACTTCAGCCTTATAATCTTTAAAAGTTGTAAGAAATTCAGATTTCTCCTTAATTAGATACAAGTACATGTAACGAGAATAATCATCAATGAAAGTGATAAATGAAGTATGTCCTGTTATGCCAGCGATTTGGTAGGGACCACTAATGTCAGTGTGAATGAGTTCTAATAAATTAGAACTCCTAGTGGCACCTTTCTTATTCGCTAATGTCATTTTACCTTTAAGACATTTGACACATGTTCCAAAATCAGATAAATCAAGAGGAGGTAAGACTTCATCCTTTACGAGACGATTTAATCATTCTCTTGAGATGTGGCCTAAACGTTGATGCCACAACATGGACGAAGTTTCTAAGTCTCGTTTCTCTTTCATCTTTGTGAGTGATTCATTAATGTTATATGACAACAAAGATTTGGAAAAGCCATCATCTAGTTCTAATCTATAGAGACCACCATCCAGAATACCAGTACCATAAAGAACAGAATCATAGAGGATAGAGAGTTTGTGATGACCATGGGAAACAATAAAACCGTCCATGTCTAACTTTGGTCCTGATACAAGGTTCCGAGTTACCTCAGGAACATATAAGGTATCATAAAGTTTAATACATAAACCAGTTTTCATAACTAATTGTAATGTTCCAATGGCCTTCACTTCTAATTCTCGATCATCCCCAACCTTAAGCGTTCTTTGGTTTCTTTCCAGCTTCCGGATTGAAAGGAATCCCTGTGTTGAATTGGTAACATGAACCATAGAACCAGAATCAAACCACCAAGAATTAGCAGGAACACTTAAATTATAGGACTCAAGTATCATAAAATAATCGTTACCTTTCTTAGCCAGCCACTCCTTAAAGTCAGGGCATTCCTTCTGCATATGTCCTGTTTTTTTACAGAACTTGCAGCGGATTCTGCCTAAGGAGTTCTTAGAACTGGAAGGTGCACTTGTATTAGGATTAGGATTAGGCCTTTGGACTTTTGAAGCATCATTCCTCTGATGATTGTTCTTCCTTTTCTTAGAATTTGAGGTGGTGAAGTTGGCAACATCAGTAGTGCGATCCATCCTCATACGCTCTTCCTCCTGTACGCACATAGCGACCAGCTCACTCGTCGTCCATTTATCCTTCTGAGTGTTGTAATTGATCTTGAATGCTTCAAAGGATGAAGGAAGCGAAGTGATGATAAAATGAACAAGGAAACTGTCACACCCCCAAAATCCACCTGCGGAGTATCACCGCGTGGAGGCGTGACTGACCAGGATCCAGCCACCAATCATATTGAACAAGCATGCATGTAATTATAAAAGTTCTACCAATACGATTTGGTGTCCAAACAAAACACAGTTTAAGTTGCAAGCGGAAGCATAACGTTTAAATCCAAAACATAAGTTTAATTGTTTCAAGTTTAACATGGCACACAGCTGTCCATGTCCCACAACGACTCTCTTCCATGCAAGCTCCAGCTAAGTACCTAAAGACCTGCAAAGCATGTAGTAACGAGTCAACAACAAGTTGAGTGAGTTCACAGTTGGGTGTTCGTTTTAAGTTGTTTCGAAAACAGTTTCCTTTAACTGACATCCTGCCGTGGGGGTTACCCCATAGTTGAAATCGTGACTTGTTTATTCCCGGTTACTCTGGCAATCCAGCCGTGGGGGCTACCCCTTGTTAGTTATCTGGCATTTCGGCCGTGGGGGCTACCCCATGTATACACTAGACTCGTTACCATATCGACTACTGACGTTAGTCATGTTTATGTGCCCTTAGCGTCGGTGTCTATCATCACCGACGTGCCATAGTCCATTAGTTCACGCCCGTCCTCTGCGGCACGGTGTGAGGTTTGTCAAACCTAAATAGCGCTATCTAACTAATGACCCGCTCGCCATTGGCCCGGCGATTAAGTCGATACAAAAAGGAGGGACTTCGTGATAGAGTTTTGGTCTAGTACGAGTTATCTGTCCATGAGGACGAGGAATTACATTCCTGAACCAATACTGTCCTACCCAAGAAAGGACGAGGAATCCATGTTCCTTAACCCCATTCCCAACCCAGGGAATCCCATGCTTTGTAGAGGGTGTGAACTCACCTTGGTTTGCTCGGCAGATACACAGAAAGGTCAATCAAGTTGTAAGTGGTCAACTACGTCCTAACATAGATACCATTCAAGTCAGGTTCATGTCCAAGTAGTGCACGTATGTTCTACACGTATACTAGCAAGTTGCATACATGTATTATTCATGGCATACACGTATAAACATGGCGGTTTACAATAATACCTATGAGTTGAACAGTAGCATGTATACAAGTAAACAAAGCCCAAAAGTCCGGCCCAATCACCTAAGCCCGTAACAGTGTGCAAGTCCAAAACAGAAAGAGTGTATACGTGGTCTCGAGTCGAGACTAGAGATCTCGAGTCGAGACTGTGCGATCTCGGGTTAAAGCCTACGAGTTTTCGAGTCATGCATGAACTAGTCGAGACTAGGTGGTCTCGAGTCGCAACCGGACTCGCAACCGGGGTCTCGAGTTATGCTGCTTGTGCTGGCATTGTGTGGTCTCGAGTCGAGACTAGGGGTTCTCGACTCGCAACTGCTGATCTCGAGTTGGCTTCTAGATGGTCTCGAGTCGAAACCAGGAGTCTCGACTCCCAGCACCTGCTGATCTGCATAGTGTACTTAACCAATGGAAATCCGATTTCATGCACCCTTATGTACTATCCATATAAACATGTTTTCTTGTCTAACAATTTACTAAAATGGATCAAACAAGTATTTTTCAAATGTTCAAGACACATTCATATCATGTTCATGTTGTTCTTCATATATTCAAGTAGTTCATCAAATATTCATAACACAATCAACCCTTATTCATTTATTTCATCACTTACAAACATGTTCATTCAAGTCAACCTAAATCTCTAAACAAATGCAAATCCGATTTTATGAATAACAGCTTCCTCATTCAACCTAAACATGACCAAACCTTTCGGATCCAACCATATAGAACCGATTACCAACATTCATGATCAATCACGTATTATCTCTACCAAACCGACCTTACATCGTCATATAACAACAATCCTAGTACCGTATATTCAAGAATGATGTATTTATCATGCATAAAGCTCAACAAGCAACATATTATCGAATAATCTTCATCATACATCATCATCAACCGAAATATAAACACACAATATGACACACTTATGAATCGATTACTTGAACACTAACTCATCATGTATTGTTTACTAATCAATGTATAAAATCATATAAATCAAAACATCATTTGACAAAACACCAAATCATGAATCACTAACCGGTTCAAGTATGGGTTCAAAGGTGTGTATGGAGCTTCCAAATGGGTGTGTGTGTGAGCCGATCCGAGAGCTCCTTGTGGTCGCCGGTTGAATCCGAGAGAAGGAGAGGTGAGGTGATGTTTGATCTTTAGGGTTTTAGGTTTTCTAGAGAGAGAGTGTGGAGGAGAGTGTGTGTGAGAGTGAGTGTAGGTTGTTGTCCCAAAATGGTAATGTTGGCTAACAACAAGGTTATATACTAGCCCTAAGGTGGTGCACCTTAATGGCTTTCGGTTGGACTAAAGAGGCGCACGGCCCAATCCGGCCCAACTGTTACTGTTCACTCGAGACCGCATGGTCTCGAGTCGGGTCCTTGTGTCTCGGGTCGCATACATACAAGCATACATATAAACATAACACATAATCACATAGGATGTTCACTTATATCATCAAGCCAACAAGTTGACTAGTCACATAACGTTCAAGCATGTTACATCAAGATACAACGAAAGGTTCTAAATTTCGAGTTGTCACATCATCCCCAAGTTGAAAGAAATTTCGTCCCGAAATTTGGTAAGCACTCACTGAGGAAGCTAGTTAAGTTGTATGGTTTTCCCGGTTTTCCTGGGGTGTCACATCCTCCCCCCGTTGATCTGGAATTTCGTCCCGAAATTCCGTAGCTTCAGCCTCAGTAGTGGTTGTACCGTTTGCAAATAGTTGGGGATACTTTTATTTCATCTGATCTTCGCGTTCCCAGGTGAACTCTGGGCCGCGACGTGAGTTCCAACGAACTCGAACGAGAGGTATTCTAGTGTTCTTGAGGACCTTAACATCCCGGTCCGTGATTTCAACTGGTTCCTCGACGAATCGTAACTGCTCGTCGATAGTGAGTTCCTTCAGAGGAACTATGTGGGTCTCATCTGACAGACACTTCTTCAGATTCGACACGTGGAAAACGTTGTGAACTGCACCGAGTTCTGCTGGTAAGTTCAGTCTGTAGGCCACCCTTCCTATTTTCTCGATGATTTCGAAAGGTCCGACGTATCGTGGGTTAAGTTTGCCTCGTTTACCAAAACGAACCACACCCTTCCAGGGTGAAACTTTGAGTAGTACCCGCTCCCCAACCTGGAGCTCAAGTGGTTTCCTGCCCTTATCGGCGTAGACTTTCTGACGGTCACGAGCTGCCGCCATGCGTTGTCGTATTTGAGCAATTCGTTCGGTGGTGTCTACCACATGTTCTGGACCAGTAATCTGACTATCCCCCACCTCTGTCCAATCAAAGAGGTGACCGGCATTTACGCCCGTACAATGTCTCAAACGGAGCAGCTTTAATGCTGGTGTGGTAGCTGTTATTGTACGAAAATTCCACAAGTGGCAGATGCTTTTCCCAGCCGTTTGCCGAAATCAATCACACATGCCCTAGGCATGTCTTCTAGAGTCTGGATGGTGCGTTCAGACTGTCCATCCGTTTGCGGGTGATAAGTTGCGCTCATATCTAAACATGAGCCAAAGGACTTGTGCATTTCTTGCCACATTCCTGATGTAAAATAAAACGTGCATCTCGATCCGAGATAATAGAGGTGGGCACCCCGTGCCTCGAGAAAACTTCCTTGAGATATACGTCTGCTAGTGTGGAGAACTTATCTGTTTTCTTGATAGCCAAGAAGTGAGCAGACTTTGTGAGTCGATCCACGATCACCCAAATAGTATCGTTACCACGTTGAGATTTAGGCAGGCCAGTAACAAAATCCATTGAAATTTGCTCCCATTTCCATTGTGGTATCTCTGGTTGTTGAAGAGGGCCTGAAGGTTTCTGGTATTCCGCCTTGACTCTCGCACAAGTCAAGCGCTTGCTAACGTAAGTTGCTATGTGGGCCTTTATGCTAGGTCACCAATATGTAGTTTTAATACCGTGGTACATCTTATCCGAGCCAGGATGTATCGAGTAACGAGACTTGTGTGCTTCATCCATTACAAGCTCTCGTAAGTTGCCATAGAGTGGAACCCAAATGCATCCTGTGACGTAGTAAGTACCGTCTTCCTTCTGTTCTAATCATTGCCTTGAGCCGCGTAGGGCTTCAGCCCTGAAGTTTTCTGGTTTCAATGCTTCTACCTGAGCATCTCATATCTGGGGAGGAAGACTAGACTGTATAGTGAGTTGTAAAGCTCGCACGCGCTTAGGCGTAGTGTCCTTTCGACTAAGGGTATCAGCCACAACATTGGCTTTGCCATGATGGTTCTTGATTGCACATTCGTAATCGTTCGGCAGTTCGACCCATCGTCGTTGTCGCATATTCAGTTCCTCCTGTTTGAAGATATGCTCGAGGCTCCTGTGGTCAGTGTAGATGGCACATTTGGTACCGTACAGGTAATGTCGCCATATCTTAGGTGCAAAAACAACAGCTCCCAGCTCTAAATCATGTGTAGTGTAGTTCTTTTCATGAACTTTGAGTTGGCGTGAGGCATACGCAATAACTTTATCTCGTTGCATCAATACACAACCAAGACCTTGAATTGATGCGTCGCAGTAGACCACGAAGTCGTCTGTGCCCTCTGGCAAGGAAAGAATAGGTGCGCTGCAGAGTCTATCCTTTAAATGCTGAAATGCTAACTCCTGTGCATTTCCCCATCGGTAACCAACGCCTTTCTGCGTTAGTGAGGTGAGAGGCTGTGCGATCTTAGAAAAATCCTTAATGAACCTCCTGTGGTAACCTGCCAAACCTAAGAATTGGCGAATCTCCTTTGGTGTACGAGGTGCAGGCCAGTTCTTAATTGAATCCACCTTGGATGGGTCAACATGAATCCCATCCTTGTTCACCACGTGGCCTAAGAAATGGACTTCTCGAAGCCAGAAGTCGCATTTTGAAAACTTGGCGTATAGCTGTTCTGCTCGAAGGAGTTCCAAAATAAGTCGTAGATGCTGCTCGTGTTCCTCCTGGCTCTTAGAGTAGATCAGGATGTCGTCGATGAAGACTATGACGAACTTGTCCAGATAGGGCTTGCACACTCGATTCATCAAGTCCATGAAAATCGCAGGTGCGTTTGTCAGCCCAAAAGGCATGACTAAGAACTCGTAGTGTCCATAACGCGTTCTAAAAGCTGTCTTGGAGACGTCCTCCTCTCGGACTCTCAGCTGGTGATATCCCGATCTCAAATCAATCTTTGAATAGTAGCTCGACCCTTGCAGTTGGTCGAACAAGTCGTCAATACGCGGTAGAGGATAACGATTCTTCACTGTCACCTTGTTGAGTTCACGGTAGTCGATGCACATTCTGAAGGTACCGTCTTTCTTCTTCACAAATAGCACTGGAGCTCCCCGGGGCGATGAGCTAGGACGAAATAAACTCTTATCCAAGTGTTCTTGTAGCTGCGTAGAGAGTTCTTCCAACTCTGAGGAAGCTAAATGGTAAGGTGCACGAGCTATAGGCGCAGCTCCAGGAGCTAGTTCAATCTGAAACTCGACCTGGCGATGAGGCGGAAGGCCGGGTAATTCCTCAGGGAATACCTCAGGGAAGTCCCGTATAGTCAGAAAATCTTCTATCTTCTGCTCTTCCCTCGAGATGTCTGTAACATGAGCCAAGATAGCGGTGTGCCTGTTTCTCAAACACTTATGGGCCTTAAGGAAAGAGATGATGCTCACAACAGCACCACTCTTGTCGCCACGAATCATGAAAGGTTCATCACCTGGGCGAGGAATACGGACGATCTTCTCGATGCAAGAATCTCTGCTTGATGTTGGGATAACCAGTCCATCCTGATGACGATGTCAAAACCATCATACGTTGGGGTCATTCCTAGCACCCCCTGACCAATCACGAACACTCGACCCCTGGCACCATTGACGTCGTTATTACCCCCGTGGTTGTCTCCATTATTGTTCCCGTTTTTCTTGGTTGGGGTTCCGATTCTGGTTCTGGTTCGACTGTGGGTAGTGTCTCTTGAAGTGACCTTCAGCACCATACTGATGGCATCCCTCGTTACCCTGATGTTGCCGCAGATTTTGCGGAGCTTGTGGCTGCTGTTGTCGGTTCTCGTTTGCAGGGCGTGAGCGTCTACAATCTTTGGCTTCATGCCCGAGCTTGTTGCATTTCTGACAACGATCTTTGTTGCACGGCCCGCTGTGGTGTAAATTACATCGATTGCACTTAGGGTGGTTTCCCCTGCATCCACCCTGACTCCGATTACCAAAACGATGCTAACTGGGGCTCTTGTAGTCGTCAGTCCTTCTCTGCTGATACTGAGATTGAACAGAAGTCGAACCTTTGCTTGAAGCTCCATCCCACTTCCGTTTGTTGTCACTGGCAGTAGTAGCAGTAGTAGCAGTAGTAGCAGCAGTAGCAGCAGCAGCAGCAGCTGCAGCAGCTAGCAGCAGCTAGCAGCAGTAGCAGCAGTAGCAGCAGTAGCAGCAGTAGCAGCAGGAGCAGCAGGAGCAGCAGGAGGAGCAGCAGGAGCAGCAGGAGCAGCAGGAGCAGCAGTAGCAGCAGTAGCAGCAGTAGCAGCAATACGTTTAGGCAGTTTGTTCTGTCCCACTGCCTGGTCTGTGAGACGATGAGCAAAACGAGTAACATCCTGGATGGTTGCAAGGTTAGTAGTAGTCACATGGCTTTGAATCTCTGGTACTAAGCCTTTGAGGTACAGCTCAATGCGCTTGATGGGAGGATTCACCATAGTTGGACACAACACTGCCAGTTCGTTGGATCGTTTCGTGTACGCTTCTATCTGTGGCCCCGCCATCTTCAGGTTAAAGAACTCCATTTCCAGCTTGTGGATGTCATCACGACTACAGCATTCACGTTTGATCAGTTCCTAAAAAAAAAAATCATTCCATGGGGTGGCATTAGCAGCCGCCAGCCCCAACATCTGAACGTGCGCGTTCCACCAAGTTAGCGCAGTGCCTTCGAGAGTTCCAGTAGCGTATTTCCCCCTGCGAGCTTCAGGGCATTTCCACATTTCGAAGACCGATTCGAGCTTCTCGAACCAGTGGAGGAGACCTACGGCTCCTTCAGTGCCGCTGAAAGTACTAGGGCGACAGTCCATGAATGTCCTAAACATGCATACGGGTGACTGGGCATGCCGGCCCGTTGAGTACACCAGGACGGGATAAAGTTAAACACAAAGGTCGGTTCACGAGAGTAGGATCTAACATCCTAGGGTAGGTTCGTAATAGCAGGTTACGCCTCCTGCCTGAGCGGCTGCGAGTGCTGCCGTATCTTGTTTGTTGATAAGAGTCGTCCACTGGCTTGAGTTAGGTTCACACGTTCCCTCATGATCTTCACATCGAAGGAAGCACAAATAGGAAGGGCGTCGAGAATGTGTGTAAGGGTGGAGTGACAGAAGAGAGCAAGCACGCATGTGTTCTCATACTATAGTTGCTACGTTTATCTAAGCATACCATAAGCATAGTTCTATGAAATCTAGCAAGTAGGTAACAGAACATAAACCATATCACCTAGTTCGTCGAACCTTGCACGTGGAGTGAAGCGTCGTTGTGGATCGTAGAGCACTGTACAGGTTATAGTCTGGTTTTCACAAAAACGTTTTCCCTTATTAAAACCAAGTTCACTATAACCAATGGCTCTGATACCAATCTGTCACACCCCCAAAATCCACCTGCGGAGTATCACCGCGTGGAGGCGTGACTGACCAGGATCCAGCCACCAATCATATTGAACAAGCATGCATGTAATTATAAAAGTTCTACCAATACGATTTGGTGTCCAAACAAAACACAGTTTAAGTTGCAAGCGGAAGCATAACGTTTAAATCCAAAACATAAGTTTAATTGTTTCAAGTTTAACATGGCACACAGCTGTCCATGTCCCACAACGACTCTCTTCCATGCAAGCTCCAGCTAAGTACCTAAAGACCTGCAAAGCATGTAGTAACGAGTCAACAACAAGTTGAGTGAGTTCACAGTTGGGTGTTCGTTTTAAGTTGTTTCGAAAACAGTTTCCTTTAACTGGCATCCTGCCGTGGGGGTTACCCCATAGTTGAAATCGTGACTTGTTTATTCCCGGTTACTCTGGCAATCCAGCCGTGGGGGCTACCCCTTGTTAGTTATCTGGCATTTCGGCCGTGGGGGCTACCCCATGTATACACTAGACTCGTTACCATATCGACTACTGACGTTAGTCATGTTTATGTGCCCTTAGCGTCGGTGTCTATCATCACCGACGTGCCATAGTCCATTAGTTCACGCCCGTCCTCTGCGGCACGGTGTGAGGTTTGTCAAACCTAAATAGCGCTATCTAACTAATGACCCGCTCGCCATTGGCCCGGCGATTAAGTCGATACAAAAAGGAGGGACTTCGTGATAGAGTTTTGGTCTAGTACGAGTTATCTGTCCATGAGGACGAGGAATTACATTCCTGAACCAATACTGTCCTACCCAAGAAAGGACGAGGAATCCACGTTCCTTAACCCCATTCCCAACCCAGGGAATCCCATGCTTTGTAGAGGGTGTGAACTCACCTTGGTTTGCTCGGCAGATACACAGAAAGGTCAATGAAGTTGTAAGTGGTCAACTACGTCCTAACATAGATACCATTCAAGTCAGGTTCATGTCCAAGTAGTGCACGTATGTTCTACACGTATACTAGCAAGTTGCATACAGGTATTATTCATGGCATACACGTATAAACATGGCGGTTTACAATAATACCTATGAGTTGAACAGTAGCATGTATACAAGTAAACAAAGCCCAAAAGTCCGGCCCAATCACCTATGCCCGTAACAGTGTGCAAGTCCAAAACAGAAAGAGTGTATACGTGGTCTCCAGTCGAGACTAGAGATCTCGAGTCGAGACTGTGCGATCTCGGGTTAAAGCCTACGAGTTTTCGAGTCATGCATGAACTAGTCGAGACTAGGTGGTCTCGAGTCGCAACCGGGGTCTCGAGTTATGCTGCTTGTGCTGGCATTGTGTGGTCTCGAGTCGAGACTAGGGGTTCTCGACTCGCAACCGCTGATCTCGAGCTGGCTTCTAGATGGTCTCGAGTCGAAACCAGGTGTCTCGACTCCCAGCACCTGCTGATCTGCATAGTGTACTTAACCAATGGAAATCCGATTTCATGCACCCTTATGTACTATCCATATAAACATGTTTTCTTGTCTAACAATTTACTAAAATGGATCAAACAAGTATTTTTCAAATGTTCAAGACACATTCATATAATGTTCATGTTGTTCTTCATATATTCAAGTAGTTCATCAAATATTCATAACACAATCAACCCTTATTCATTTATTTCATGACTTACAAACATGTTCATTCAAGTTAACCTAAATCTCTAAACAAATGCAAATCCGATTTTATGAATAACAGCTTCCTCATTCAACCTAAACATGACCAAACCTTTCGGATCCAACCATATAGAACCGATTACCAACATTCATGATCAATCACGTATTATCTCTACCAAACCGACCTTACATCGTCATATAACAACAATCCTAGTACCGTATATTCAAGAATGATGTATTTATCATGCATAAAGCTCAACAAGCAACATATTATCGAATAATCTTCATCATACATCATCATCAACCGAAATATAAACACACAATATGACACACTTATGAATCGATTACTTGAACACTAACTCATCATGTATTGTTTACTAATCAATGTATAAAATCATATAAATCAAAACATCATTTGACAAAACACCAAATCATGAATCACTAACCGGTTCAAGTATGGGTTCAAAGGTTTGTATGGAGCTTCCAAATGGGTGTGTGTGTGAGCCGATCCGAGAGCTCCTTGTGGTCGCCGGTTGAATCCGAGAGAAGGAGAGGTGAGGTGATGTTTGATCTTTAGGGTTTTAGGTTTTCTAGAGAGAGAGTGTGGAGGAGAGTGTGTGTGAGAGTGAGTGTAGGTTGTTGTCCCAAAATGGTAATGTTGGCTAACAACAAGGTTATATACTAGCCCTAAGGTGGTGCACCTTAATGGCTTTCGGTTGGACTAAAGAGGCGCACGGCCCAACTGTTACTGTTCACTCGAGACCGCATGGTCTCGAGTCGGGTCCTTGTGTTTCGGGTCGCATACATACAAGCATACATATAAACATAACACATAATCACATAGGATGTTCACTTATATCATCAAGCCAACAAGTTGACTAGTCACATAACGTTCAAGCATGTTACATCAAGATACAACGAAAGGTTCTAAATTTCGAGTTGTCACAGAAACCATCATTGATCTCCATTTCCAGCCCCTTCAGCTTATTGGCCATGTCATTCATCATCATGATGTGCTCGCGAATGCCGCTCCTCCCATCATACTTAGTTGTCACCAGCTTGAGGATAAGGGTACTAGCGTGTGCTTTAGACATCCCCTTGAATTGCGCCTCCACATGTTCCAAGTAGGTTTTAGCATCTTCAGAATCAGGAATAGCTCCCCTGATTGCATTGCTGATGGACTGCTTCATAAACATAAGAGACATGCGATTACACCTAGTCCATTTTTCATGAACTATCTGCTCAGCAGCAGTACTTGTAGCAGTAAGGTCCGCTGGCTTATTCTCTCTAAGAGCATAATCGAAGTCCAGCAATCCAAGCATAAGCATGAGAGCATCCTTCCATGCAGCAAAGTTATCACCAGTCAAAGGTGGAATCCCCTGATTTGGTGCTGATAGTGGAAATAAGATGAGCAAGTTATGATACTAAGGAAGAAGTTCTAATGTGATCTAAGGGCATGTTAAACTAAGGCAGGCATAAATAATGACCATTTTACATTATGAAGCTGTGATATTGTCTATTACTAACATCAAAATAATAGACTTAGTTAAAAATTCTACTTAAACGAAGACAAATCAGTTTTGGCCAGAAGTGTAATCATTTAAGCATATGTGCAAAGTGGTTGTAACAAATCAGCTTTGGCCAGAAATTGAGACAATCACTTTAGTTATGCACTTGTTAAGTATGCCATCTATGAAGGGATTAAATCAGCTTTGGCCAGATATTAAGACATTCATGTTTATGACGCACACTCAACATAGCTTTCGTAATACTTGAACGATAAGTAGATGTATCAAGTCAGCTTTGGCCAGAAATGATACATCAAAAGCTCATTCGAGTTAAGCTATTTTGGTTTTGTAAAGCATTATCTGATTCTGATTAATTAACTAAGTAATTACAAAACCAATTATTTAATAGCAAACCACCTGTTAGCGCGGATCGAACTTTATGAACACTCATGATTTCGGATGAATCATGTCTTGGATTCATCCGAAATGAATAATTTTGAATCATTTCGGACTATCCGAAATGGATGATTTCGAATGATTTCGGATGTGTCCAAGACGTGAAAGTCGAGTCTTTTCGGATGATTTCGGATGATGATACTTAGTCCGAGATTCATCCGAAATGGTCAGTTCTTGATGATCCGTGATGCATTTCGGATGATTTCGGATGGTAATGCTTAGTCCGAGATTCATCCGAAATGGTCAGTTCTTTGATCATCCGTGATGCTTAGTCCGAAATGGTCATTTGCTGATCCGTAATGGGCGAACAATGTTCATCCGAAATGATCATCCATAATGATCATCCGAAATGTGTTCTGCAAGCTGTTACAGCTGTTAATGCGAAAACATAACTGAAAATTCAAAAATGAAGAATTGTGATAGAGTTTCCTATTTTAACATTGATCTAATTTTATCAGAAAATTTCGAAAATCATAATCTGTTTATCCTATTAACAGATTTCGAAAAACTTATTAGAAAAATAGATCAAAATTAGGAAAACATATAACAATTCAAATCATATTCCAAAACATAAAGGAAATTTCAAATTTTAACTAAGAACATGATGAACCCTAAATAAAATTAACCTTAATCCTATATCCGAAATCTGGAAATAATTACACATTCAAACATGTTTCTCAAACTGATGATTTCGGAACAGTTATAACGAATCAATATATGATCCGAGATGAATTAAACAGATCCGAGATGGCATCTCGGATGATAAAACCGAATTTTATTATGGTTTTCAAATCCTGTTTTCCAGTTTTATTCCAGATTTATGGATACAAAACAGAACTGACTAATCAACATATGCTCTGATACCACATGTTGTTTCAGATCTGTTTACACATGACGGAAAACATTAAAACATACATGTTACAGCAGATAGTGCAGTGGAGAATCCAGTCAGAGATGATCCCATCGTGTTCGACATATGTGTCAGTGTGATCTGGTTCCTCCTTAGGGTGCTGACTGATGATGGTGACTAAGAAAACCGACAAGGGAATCGGTTTTGGGAGAGGGAGGTCGATTGTGATGATGATGTTATGATTAGGTTATGTAACTGTGTAACCTTTTGACCTCTACATAATTCCCCTTATATAAGCACCCAGGAGGAAACCTAATTAGTTAATAAGGGTAATATGGTCCATCAACAATTACCAACTAATTATTTAATAGGTTATTATATATTTTGATCTATATTATATAAATGATTATAATGGCTATAGATTAAATATTAAACATAATATATTTAATCTTACAAAACATGTTACAGGTTGAGGATTGATGATGCTATGAAATGGATTAGCAAAGATGCCTAGATACCCACTTAGACGTTTAGGTTTAAAGTGTTGTATCAAATTTTGTTATGTTATGTTTGAACAATGTTGTTATTTGAGTTTTCTTGTATCGTTTTGAAAATTTGAGTATGAAATGAAATTGGTTGAATTAAATATTATCGCAAATAGTGTTATGAAGTATCTTGCAATCTTGAATAAGTCCCACTCCGATGATTCCGCCATTGGTTGGGGTGTGACACTTCCTTTGGCAGAATGGGGGTACAACACCAACTTCCACTCAGCCATTAAAACCACTCCTTTCCAAGCCCTATATGGCTATCCACCCCCACTATTTGTTCCCTATATACCTAAAGACTGAACTGTGGAGGCTGTTGACCAGTTATGTTTAGAAAGGGAACAACTTGTTAAAGAATTGCGGAAAATTTTGATTTTGGCTTCTAATCGAATGAAACAAAAGGCAGATATGAAGAGAACTGAAAGGGAATTTGAAGTAGGGCAGTGGGTGTATTTGAAATTGCAAGATTACAGGCAGAATTCCCTAAGAAATCACAAACATCACAAGCTGAGCCCTAAATACTTTGGACCATTTTTAATCATTGAGAAAATGGGAACAGTAACGTATAAACTGGATTTACCTGAGGAAGCTCAATTGCATCCAGTCTTCCATGTATCACTGTTAAAACTAGCTCATGGTGATCATTCGGTCATCCTTCCATTACCTGTTCAACCAAGGTTTTGTTATAGTCCAGCCGCTGTGATTTATAAAAGAATTGTAAAAAAGAACAATCGGATGAGCATGGATGTGTTGATTAAGTGGAATGACTTACCCGTTACTGAAGCTTCATGGGAGAATTTGGAAGATTTCCAGAGTTTAATTTTGACTCTTGATTTTGGGGTCAAAATCTATTGAAGGAAAGGTGATACGGTATTAATAAGTGAGGGGTCTGAATTGTAATAATGAATAGTTGAGGGACGAGTTATGTCTAAAATGATGTTAGGTAGTTAATAGTTAGTTAATGATGGTTGTACTTAAACAGAAGTTGTTAATGAAAGTAATTAGTGTTGAGTGAGCTAATCTTCTTGTCTTCTCTCTCTAATCTCTCTCTAAAACAATTCGTATCAGTAATAAAAAGAAAATGATTTAAAAGAATCAGCAGATTCTTTTTGGTTATATTTAAGTTAAACAATAATTAAAAAACAGATCATATTTAATACCGAAATGATAATTATCCTTATAAATTATCAAATCTAGCATAATTTTATAATTTATACAATTCAGTTTTTAAGATAATAATAACAAATCAATTTAACTTAAGATATCATGAGTAAGAAAAATCTATTTAATTATATAGTTAAATCATATTTGTTGGGCTTAAACTAACACAGGTTGATTGGGCAGTAACAAAGCCCAGGGAAAGAATCCATGGGCCCAACAGAACTCATTTAAAAAAGGAAAAAAATTAAAAAAGAGGCATGACCACTATCAAAGCCCTTTTTGTTGTTTATTTATGTTTTATGCTACCCCGTGATTCCGTAAATACTCACGCTACTGAACCATTTTTATGTATACAATAAAAAAGGAAAAACTAAAAAGAGGCATGACCACGATAAAAAGGCTACCTATAGTCACCCAAATATAATACAAAAACAACAGTTATGACACAATGTCCACCAAATTAGTAGAAACCACATCGACGATTTTTTTACTAGACGAACTGTTAAGAAAAAATTATCATGTGACAACGAAAATGCTATAATATGAGTTAAAAACACCTAAAGAAAATACATAATAGGGATTCATAGCACTAAAGTGTAGCTGGCGACTTTCATGGTTTTCTATTAATATAGTAATTCTTTGTGGGTGACGCACTTTGAGGGCTACGAAAGCTAAAATGACAGCAAGACTTGTATAAAAATTAAAGTCATTTAAAAACATTTCCATGTTATATTTAACCAACATTGCAACCATTGAAAGAGTAAACGGAATGAACACGAACAAATGTAACATTTATTCAAAATGTACGATATGTGAGGAAATAATATAGTATAGATTAAAGAAATACTAATTATTGAAAGTTAATATTACATTATTTTATTATTAATATTATTTTTACTATTACTACTGCTACTATTATTATTATTGTTATTATTATTATTGAGTTAAATACTCGGATGGTCCATGTGGTTTGTACAGATTGCAACTTTTGTCCTCAACTTTTCAAAATTACATGAATGCTCCTGGTGGTATGTATATTTATAACTATGTTAGAACCTAACGTGGATAAACATTAAACTTTTCAGATACATTTCTAAAAAAGACCAATATGCCATTTCTTTAAAAAGTAAACATTTAACATGTAAAGAAATCTAAATAATAGCAACCATATTATCCCCCATTTCATTAATCCAGGTCCGCCCCACTTCACACATTGAAGTCGCATTTCAGGTTCTCAATCGTCGGCGAATGCAAGAACCCTACCACTACCACCACCTATGACCCGCCTAATTTCATGGAACATGATTAGCTTCCAATTTAAGTTTGTCGATTTCTTCTCCATATTCTTATTCAAGTTCATTCGCTTCTTCTGGCAGTGGCTTCCACGCACAAGATGTGACAGAGGGCCTTCATGGACCGTGAAGGCTTGATAAGATTTTTCTCATGGTCCGTGAAGGCCTGTAATTAGATGTCGTCAACTGGAGGCTTTCATGGATTGTGAGAGATTACCAAGAGTTGCTTCATGGTCCATGAAGCAAAAGATTTTCATTTTTTCAAGTTTAGTCCTTCTACTTCCATCTTTGATCAAATAGTGTCTTTAACCCCTCAATTTGGCCAATTTTCACGAGGAAAGTACTCAGACACATGCCACTACTAGGGTTGATTGGTATACACCATGTGTCACAGCGTGTGTTAGTCACCCGCAATCTTGGTCAAGAGTTGCGGAAATTGGGTGGTTTGGGTAGAGATTAAAGAATTTATGTATTGAGTTGAATGAGGCAACACCATAACACATCGATGGGTTAAATGGACTACCTAAACACTATATGTATTTAGAATGGGTTCAAACGAGTAAGAGCAGGTTAACCAATTTGAAGAGAAAATCACCAAAGATTGTTGATTATGCGTTTAATGATAACTACCACTGTAGATAAACCACCACCTCAACTCCACCTTCGATAGAGCGCCACCCCAACGCCGCACAACCACCATAAATCAATGGCATTGCAACCATCATTAGTGTTGTAACCACAGTCCACATACCCACAATTGCCCCCCCCCCCCCCCCCCCCAATGTTATTGCAACATAGTACAAAAATCTCCCAATGGCGTTCTTAATCTCTCCATTGTTAAAGGCATTCATAATCTCTCTCTGTAGAGCACACATTAGTCGCATACAATCATCAGTAAAAATGGTGGCATTTAGGCCTATAAATAAACCAAACGAACACAAAACTTTAAGCAAATATACGATTGAATACAAACAATTAAACGAACATGGTTTTCTTGTTCATGTTCCTTCGTTAAGTTATGAACATGTTCATGTCCCCTTATGTTTGTGTGTTAAAGCTATAAACAAACAATTCACAAACATAAATAAACATAGATAAACAAACATAAACAAACACAATTGAACGAACGTCAATTAATAAGAATTGTAAACTTCAATGTGTCAGGTCTAAAAAACTAACAAAACTAGAATAAATTATAATCAGACCATGTGTAGTGGGGCATTTTTTTTAAAAAATTTCAAAAAAAAACGCCCAAAAACGCCTCCCCCACCATTACATAGGGCGTTATTTTGTGTTTTTTTTGAAAAAAAATTGAAGCAGCGTTTTATATATAACGCTCAACACTCAAATTGCATGGGGAGGAGATGATTGACTAGCCAATGAGAGTGGACCAAGTGTAATGATTGACTGATCAAGCAGCGTTTTTCTTTTTTTTTTTTTTTTTTGTCCTTTTTAATGATTGGAATGGACATTATTTGGGCATTATTCCCACTACGCCACTTTTGCAATAACGCCCCATGCTGACTGGGATGACACGTGTCGGATAATGCCCCATGGTAGGGGCATTATTTTTCTTAACCACTACGGGTGGTCTCATATGTAATATTTTAATTTCGTCAACCCAGTATGACACGTTATCTAACCCAACCGAACCCTCAGGTATATCCACAATCATTTCCAAAACATAACAAAAGAGTCATAAGACCAACATCCCTAACAATAACATTAGTTTATAGTGAGAAACGCTTGAACATTCGAATCTGGATTGCTTTAGTAATACGCGCAACTTTTTGGTCGGAAGGAGTACGTGATTCCCTCCTAAAACAACTCTAAAGGCCAAGGGCAATACAGTAAAACAACACCTAATAATCACCCCCAAAACCTCACATATTTACAAACATACCCTCCCAAATGACAGCTACAGAACAGTCTTTGACTCCCCTCTTCTGACCGTCTTGTTGTAAACCCACAACCCTCTCATAAGGACACCCACACCTCCACCAACACACACACACACACAAAAAGCAGTCTACTTTTCTTGATCAATCACATATTTCTGATCATTTTTGTGTTTCTTGATTCGATCTCTGTTCTGGGTGTTGAGTTCTGTTGAATCTTTGAAGGATCACATACAAAAAGATCATAAAAAATGACTTCATATGGTGGAACAACACAAAAGTGTAAGGCTTGTGAGAAGACTGTGTACTTTGTTGATGAACTCACTGTTGATAATAAGGTTTATCATAGGGCTTGTTTCAGATGCCATCATTGCAAGGGTACCCTTAAGGTTTTTCTCATTCTTTTTACTGTTCTTTTGTTGTGATCCAACTTTAATTCATCTTTATGTGTTGAATTATGCTGTTTCTTGATCTGATTCTTGAGTTATATATATTCTTTATGATGTTTTTGATCTGGGTTTTGTGTGATTATTTGTTTGAAGTCACCAGAGTTGATGTTTTGATTAGTTTAACTTCATTTGTATTTGTTGAATTATGGTGCTGGTTGTATCAGATGTTGTTTTCTTGATCTAATTTTTGAGTTCTGAAGATTCTTTATGAGGTTTTTGATCTGGGTTTGGTGTATTATTGATTTAAAGTGATTAAAGTTGATATTTTGGTTGTCAGTTGAAAGTTTCTTGATGATTTAATTGTGTATTTAGTTAATAAATCTTATTTTTTATGCTGTTTATGATCTGTGATTCTTGGTTTGAAGTAACCACAATTGATCTGTTTGTTTGTCTGTTATGAATCTAGTAACAATTTGAGATTTTTTTTGTTACTTTTAATGAATATTTTTGCTATGTTATGTTCTGGTTTTGTATGATTCTTGATTTAAGGTAACAAAGTTAAAGATTTCTTAATAAGTTTAGAGTTCTTTTGCTGGCTTTAATGATTTGTTTGACAATTATAATCTGTGTTTTCGGTAGGTATCTAATTTTAAATAACAACAAATGAATATATTAATTCATCTAATGTAGTTTTTCTTAAATATTTGAGGGTTTATTACTTTATTTAGTTCATGTATTTCAATTGCAGTTGAGTAATTACAGCTCTTTTGAAGGAGTGTTGTATTGCCAACCGCACTTTGATCAACTCTTCAAAATGACTGGCAGTTTGGACAAGAGTTTTGAAGGTTAGTTTTATCCCATGAAAAATCGTAACATTTGATTATCAACCAAATGTATTAAACACCCTTTGATAATGACAATATAAGATAATTTTGTATACCGAGATTGATATAATTCATTTTTTTTTGTTTTTCATGTAGGTGCCCCGAAAACTGCTAGATCATATGAGGTACCGCACAATTAAGATCATAGTAGACGTATATATTAGTTTCTGATTTTTAGAATTATTAGTGGTGACCAACTAACCATGTAACGATTATGGATATACACACGTAAATTATCAACGTGTTTTTTTATTATTGCGATGCTAATACTTGAAGTGTAACATCAGGGCCAATCTAACAGCAAAGTATCAAGTATGTTTGGTGGGACCCAAGACAAGTGTATAACTTGCAAGAAAACCGTCTACCCGCTTGAAAAGGTAAAGAAAAATCAATAAAGTATCAGTAATTCAAAGATTCAAACACTTAAGACACCTCAAAATGTGCATAAACGTGCGTTTATACACAAACGTTCTAACGTTTAGTGATCTTGATGGTTGTTTTTCAGGTGGGTGTTGACGGAGGTGCATACCACAAGGCCTGTTTCCGATGCAGCTATGGCGGGTGCCACATAAGCCCGTCAAACTATGTGACGCATGAACATCAGCTTTACTGTAAGCATCATCACGCGCAGCTCTTCATGGCTAAGGGAGATTTTAGCAAATTTGATAAGCAACATGAACCGGAAAACGGGGTGACTGAGAACACAACAGAAGATTGATAATTTGAGGTCAGATTCGACGTGGGATTTCTGGAAATCTTGAAAGTATGCAGAGCAGAGGTTTTGGCAGTCGTTTTGTTATGTTGTTGAAAGAAGATTATTTCAAGATGTGTACTTTTTGTCTGCGCGTGTTGAGTGAATAACTTGTTATTTCTGAATAAGTGTGTTTTTGAGTTGTAACCTGTTATATAAACGTTTGAGGATGTTTGGTTCTTGTGATTATTTGAGGCTTTGGAGTGATTTCTTCTGTTATCTCCTTGTTTTTCCATTCATGTATAATCTGGAAAATCAAAATACCATTTGTCCTGCTGGAAGAGCTTATAATAATCTCAGGGTGTAAACGAGCCAAGTTTAGTTCGCCCAGGCTCGTTTAACTCGCGATAACTCGAGCTTGGGCCTGCCTCATTTCATTTCAAGCTTTATTTCTAAAACTCGAGTTTGGCTCGTGAGTAGTTTTTCAACCTCGATCTCGGCTTATTTGTTATCTTTTAGGTCATTTATAAACATTATATTTATCTTTTTATATATTCAAAATTATAATTTTTATATAACATAATATATATTATCTTGTTATTTTGTACAACTTTATACATAACAAATAAATCAATAATCATTATCAATTTTTTTAAACATAATTATATTAATAATAGGTTTGTGACTCGGCTCGAGTTCAACAAGTGAAACTCATGCCGAGGGCCTGTTTAAGCCCGGCTTATTCGAGCTAATAACGAGCCGATCTTGAGTCCTTTACGACTAATTACGAGCCGTTTGGCTCATTTACACCCCCATAATAATATAATATGGTGGGTGGACAAGTTAAATCTTTCTCTCACGCATTTCATCAAACACCTTTAGCACAACCTATGAGCCAGCTAAAGATTCGTCTCTACCAACTATTAAAACACGTACAATCATTGAATCAAATTAAGCAAATTCACGCCCAAATTATACTTCAATCATTAGGTGCAACCAACAATCTCATTGGAGCATTAATCCAATCATACAGTGCCCATAAAAAACTAAAATCTGCTCGAAATGTATTCAACAAATACCCAACTCTACAACCCACATTTCTATGGAACCTCCTTATTCAAGCTTATACAAAAACGCCATTCACTGAACAATCACTCCATCTGTTCAAACAAATGCTTCTGGTTGGTGGGTGTCATTCTTTAGCAGTTCCAGATGATTACACGTTTACGTTCGCCATTACGGCTTGTTCGCGCCAGCGAACAGTGTTTAGTTATGGCCAGAACTGTCATACAATGGTGGTTAAACTCGGGTATGATTCGGATGTTTGTGTGGGCAATGCGTTGGTTAGTATGTATGTGGTGTATTCGGAAATGGTGTATGCGCATAAGGTGTTTGATGAAATGCCTCAACGAGATATAATAACCTGGACGAGTATGCTTAAAGGGTGTGTGACGGGTGGGAAGATTTTAGAAGCGGAACAAGTGTTTGTGGAAATGCCTGAAAGGAATGAGGTTTCGTGGGCGGTGATGATCGCCGGTTATGTTGGACATAAGATGTATAATGATGCTTTGAGGTGTTTTAATGATATGTTGGATGATGATAATGGTAGGCCTAATGAAGCCATTCTTGTTAGTGTGCTATCAGCTTGTGCTCATCTTGGTCAGATTAATCAAGGTGAATGGATACATTTTTACATAGAGAAAAAGCGGTTCCCGAAAAGCTCAAACGTATCAACTGCTTTAATCGATATGTACGCTAAGTGTGGGAAAATCGATTACGCGAAACAGGTTTTTAACGGAGCTGGAAACCGAGATCTTTTGACGTGGACAAGCATGATTTCGGGATTATCTATGCATGGGCTAGGTAAAGAAGCACTCAAGGTGTTCGATGAAATGCTAGAAGAAGGAATCAAACCAGATAACATCACGCTTGTCGGTGTTCTTAATGCTTGTAGCCATTCGGGTCAAGTTAACGAAGGGCTTTCGATCTTCAACAGTATGGAGCGAGAATGGGGGATTTCACCGAAGATTGAACATTTTGGATGCTTGGTAGATCTTCTGAGCCGTGCGGGTAGACTTGAAGACGCATTCAAAGCTGTGAAAACGATGCAAATGGAGCCCGATGATGTCATCTGGAGAGCGCTCTTAAGTGCTTGTAGAATACATGGAAATGTAGGTCTTGCGGAGAGAGTTATAGAACATGTTAAGAAGACAGGTGGCGGAGGGCGTTTGCTGCTTTCGAATTTGCACGCGTCTTTTGGGCAATGGGACAATGTAAGACTAATAAGGGAATCGAAGATTCACAAAGAGGATGATTCAACTCCGGGTTGTAGTTATATTGAAATAGACGGTGTTGTTCATGAGTTTCTTGCGGCAGATAAGCTGCATCCGCGGATTAGAGAGATAACTCGGAAGTTAAATGAGGTTATGAAGAGAATAAGCTTAGATGGAGATGATATGAGAACTCTATGAGAACATTATTTAAACAAAAGTGCATGTAAATCGGATATCGGTCAAGGACCGATATTTGAGATCTCGATAATCACAGTTGGATATCGGTAATTTAATATCATGCTGAATTTATATATATAGCAATTTAACACTAACAATTCAGTATACTCTCTTCCCATTAACAAATTAACCTTTTGCAACTTGCAAAACACTAACAATCGTAACAAGTAGGAACTTATTAAGACTTAAAACACTAACATTTAACACTAACAATCGACAATTATGACTTGAAACACTAATAACAACAATAAGAAGAAAGACGAACGGTAGAAATAAGAAGAAATGGACAGATATAGGGAAAATCGGTGATATATCGGTCAATATCACCGATAATATAGGTACCAATATTCTGACCGATATTTTGCACCGATATCTCATCAGGGAACCGATAACCGATACATCACCAATATATCGGCAATATTAACTGCATAGATATTCATGAGAACTTTATTTAAACAAAAGTGGGCATTCAGAAATCATGTTTCTATTACAAAAGAGGGAAACAATATTCTTAAAGTTGAAAGCAACAAAACTGATCCTTTCTGCTTCACTTCCATAATTCTTACCCATTAGATTTACAGCAAAAAACGACTATTAATAGATCACTCGAGTGAGAAATGATTAAATACATAGTTGGAACCAAAATGAACAACAGTTGTATGTTGCTACTTGACCTCAAACAGCGGGGAAATATTTGTTGAGGTTAAATGGCAACGAGTAGAATTCTTCACTTCTTGTGTCGGTGTGGAACGAACGGAATTTGTCCCACCAATGTTTACCTCTGTCTTTTCTTACAGTTCCATCGTGCCTGTGAAGTGTGTTATCCAGAAAATAGGCGACGATTCCAGCCACAAAAGCTTCCGATGAAAATGGAACCGTCACCATGTTGTTGAACTACAAAATAGCAACAGAAAATGGGATTAATAATATACCTCCTAAACATAGTTGTCGATAGCGGTTGCTATGGTCGCTATTGCGAATAGTGTGTAGCGTATAGGTCGAAGGTCGCTATAGGGTATGTAGCCATAAATAGCGGGATTTCAATTTTTTTTAAATAGAAATGGAGATTAAATATAGCTATAAGATAGCTGGATTTTAGGTTTTTGTTAAATATATATGTAAAATAGCGTATATACTAGGGTATTTTGATATAATATACGTATAATTTTTTTTAAAATTTGTTCTCTGGTGCATCGCTATTTATAAAATAGCGTCCGCTATTCATCGTTATTCCCTATGTAGCGTATAGGCACCTTATCGCTATTTGTCGCTATTCGCCGTTGACTATGCTCCTAAACTGTTTCTATTTAGAGATATAGCTTATTTTGTAATGATGCTATTTTACTAATCATAATTGGCACATTAACTATTTAAAAAATGGAGAAAAAGTATGTGGGTCATCTCAACCCCGACACGGTCTCTTTCAACCCATACTAAAATTGACCCATTTCGACTCGAACTGTGAACTGTGTTGACCCATTACCCGGCCCAAACGGTTTATTTTTCCGGACATACCCATCTTCCAGAAGTGTGGACAGGCCCATAACCATTGATAGCTTCATATTCGTTAAAATACTGGGGAATAGACAGGCCCAAAAAGAGTGAAAAGCCCAGTATGAACTTTGTTCTGAAGCTGTTAAGGTTGCAAAACTGAAGGAGACTCAAACCAGATGAACCTACACGAACATGAAAAGACATAATCACCGTTGAATTTACCACCAAATAAAATGACGAAAAGGCTGATGGATTGGGTAATCATGTAAACTTACCAACATAAGCAAAGAAAAGGCAATACAGAGCCGCAACAATGGGTGCGGGGATTGAAGCAAAGACCGCACCAAATTTACCTGCATCGTTATTTGAAATTAGAACTCGCAATTTTGACCCGTTTATTTACAATCCTGTCGATACAGGTTATGTCATATATGAAAAAGCATACCAAGAACTGAGAAGAAAATCATGAAGCCAGCGGAGATCTGTACGACTCTGCGACTACCAACACGAGTCACAGCCAAGAGACCAGCGTTCTCACTGACATTACACACCGGTAACTTAATGTCAAAGGAGGTTTTTTTAATAAAGAAACAATGTTATTATTTTCAAGCAAAAATATAAAAATCGTGTTACTCACATAGATACGGATGACCCATTCACAGTCCCAAACAAGCCAGACAACAATATGCCAATCCCCTATCAACAAATGACAAAACATATACTTCATAAATGGTATTGAATGCAATGATTTATAAAGTCAAGGGTCAAAATGGTATTTAACCATTCTATAAATGCAGGTTTTGAACAGTGATAATTACCTGCCAACCGACACCACGGCTTAGAACAGACGGAGGCAAGGGGGTGGCACTAGCATATCTCGAAACCGCCATGAAGCCACCAGTTGACTGATGTTATAATTACATGTAAAAATGTTTTAGAGCAAATATATAACTAAAAAACAAACGGAGCTATATGTTTTAGTTGACCAATAACAATTGTTAAAAACCAAAAACGGACCTCCACTAGCGCAACAAAAGCAGTCATCATCATGGCAAAGGCTTCACCAGCGTCAAACGAAGGTGCTCCCCATTGAAATGGATACGGAACTCTTATCCTGAAATTATTTATAAAAATCACGATACAAGATAGTTGTCAGTCTTCTAATTTTGTTTTTATGTTTTAACATATGTTAGTTCTTCGTACGATCATTTCCTTATAACAATCTCTTTATTAATTTATGCTTTATATTTGTAATGTGTGTCCATTGATTACCCAATATTGCAAGATATACCAAATAATAAAGGTACTTGATGAATTCAAGATCTATTATATTCATTAGGATATAAATGTATTGAAATAAAAGGTCAATCTACTAACCATGGTGCGCCATCGATTAATCCAGAACGGTCAGTACGACAACTTGTTTGTGTCTTAGGTGGCGTATGATTGTAGGCCCCACCAACAGTAAGCAAGTGAGCGTAAATCCAAACAATTGCAATTGATATTAAAACAGAAAATTTCTCAAAGACCGGCTTTCCTGAATGTACCATATGAGCTACATACTGCACATAATTTAAAGAAACCAAAATCTTGAAGTAGATATTTTATTAATACAAATTAAGACATAATTGTGGGACCCACAAGATGAAAGTATTTTATTAATGAAGGGTTAATAACTCAATATCACCTGTGACAAGATAACTACAATGATTAGTTGAGGCAGCCCGATTTCAACACATCTTGCAACCTATAAAACAAGTTTAATTCACATATAAAACAAGCAAACACACTCCCATGAGAATTTGAATAAATTTTAGAGGAAAATTCCATTTTCGTCTGTTTTGCGACTTTCGTCCAAAGGTTTGTTTTTTCCGCATCTGGATCCAAAAGGTTTGAAATCTTGCCATTTTCATCCAGCTTGTTAACTCCGTCCATTTTTCTCCGTTAAGTCAGGGGCATTTCCGTCGTTTTGTTAACTTATGAAAAAGACCGAATTTCCCTTTAAGTTAGCAAAAAACGACGGAAATGCGTCTGACTTAACGGAGAAAAATTGATGGAGTTAACGAGCCGGATGAAAATGGCAACATTCCAAACCTTTTGGATCCAGATGTGGAAAAACAAACCTTTGGACGAAAGTCGCAAAACTGGCCAAACCTCTGGAACGAAAATGGCATTTTACTTTTTATTTTGGTTTAAGTTGATATACATATAGTCATACATATTTATATAATTATACTTACCCCGGGGAATCCAAATTCATAGAGCCCAAAACCAGCAAGAGCGATCAGCGGAGTAGCCGAAAGGGGACTCAAGAATCTACAATGAAATTCACAAAACAAAAGGTAAGTATCGTTTAGCATATTACTGCAAGAAAACTGATTATTCCGATATGTTAATAGTTAATAATTATTTAAACCAACCTTGCAACATTTCTCCAAAGACCACTGAATCCTAAAACAATTTGAATTGTCGAAGCAACAATCATCGCACCCTGAATTGCACGCATTGTCTTCTTAAATTTCTGTAACAATAAATAAAGAATTAGCACAAACTTAACGCGATATTTTTCAAGATTTTGACTAACCTCGATAGGATCAGTATCATTCCATCGGTTATTCAAGATGATTGAAATCGTGGGTGCAACAAAAGTATATGAGCCCCCAATCACAGCTGGCAACCTAGTACCAAACAAACTTTGTAGCAAAGTGTTCCAACCCGCCACAAAAAGTAGAGTTTGGATGACTTCTGCTTTTTCGGTCTGATGAGAGTCATTAAACCGTAATTACCATCAAATTACAATGATTCAAGATTTAAGAAACATCAAACATTTGCTTCAATTATAATGTCTTACATCTCCACCACCCATTTGAGGAACGAGTGCAGTCGGAATGATAACCGTTGTGCCAAGCATTACCAAGTAATGCTGAAAACCAAGTAGAATAGCCTCAGCTGCAAATATGCACATGTTTAAATTAAATAAATAATGTAGATAAATTATGTATGCTTAAACAACAAACTTGTATTAGAAAATTTGGAAGTCCTAAAATAGGATCTTTTACAGTAGATCAAGAATATCAAAAGAAACCAACAAGAATCTTGGAGTCTTACAAAAGTAGCTACTTTAAAGAACCCAAAAATCAGATTCTACAACAAATTAAACAAAAGTTGAATACATTTGGGGCAAAAATATATATATATATATAATATATAAACATGATCCTTATGGATTTAAGTTCAGATCAGAACTCCTCCGAGTTGTGAGAACCACGAGAACTCCTACTTCCCGTGTGAGTTTTTCAACCACATTTTGCACAAACGTAGATTAACATCTAACTAAGACATCTAAAAAAATTTGACGAGCCGGCATTTATTCGACGTGTAAGTTTGATTTGCACCGGTGTAAATGGATGCTGACATCATCAGTGGCGAAGCTTCGCCCCCCCCCCCCCCATTTTTCCGAAACCGGGGGGGTGGAAACGTATATACCTAAAAATTTTCTATACGAAAGTACTATTCATAACACTACGCATCGAAAAGTTCGAGGGGTCGGGCGCCCCCTCGGAACTCCACTAAGCTGCGCCCCTGGACATCATCAGCCTCAGAGCGTTACGGCGGTGTAAATTGGTTTTACACCGACGTAAGAACTAAGAAGTCGTATACAATATCTTTTTCTTTTAAGTTTCATAAAAAAAAAATCGGTCAAAATTTTTTTTCCAAAAAACCTTTAAATAAAAAAGTTCTCCAAGTTCTCACAACTCACGCTAGTTCTTATTTTAACCATAAATGCTAAAGGAATTGAAAACTAGATTCTAAGAACACAAAGAACATGTGTAGGAATAAACAAAAGTATATTCAAATTTCAAACTATATATAAACAAGAATCATGAAAGCTACTTTTAAGAACCCAAAATCAGATTCTACAACAAATCAAACAAAAGTTGAAGAAATTGGTCAAAATATATACAAACATTATCTTAATTTTGTAAACTAGATACCAAGAACACAAAGAATATGTATATTTCAAACAATATATAAACAAGAATCAGAATGAAATGGTACTAGATTTATCTTTTACAAAACCCTAGAAAACAACCTAATTTAGAACAACCCACTTGCCATATAAACAATCTAAACTTACCCCTCTCACAAAAAACATAAAAAAAAAGTTATTTAAAAAAAAAAACATGAAGAATATCAATATCTTCTACAAGAATATACTCACGCCAAGGGGGTGGACTAGTAATGCAGTAAGTGACACCAAGCAGCTGATCTTTTGGTGGGTGTGGGCCCGGTTCATCGGACTTTCCTCCGCCACCACCTCCGGCCATCTTTTTGTTTTCCGGCGAAGTTGTGAAATTACTATAAAACCCTTAAATCTGTAAAAGAAAGAAAACCCAGATGGAAAATGGTGGTGGGAGTACTACTAAAGAAGCTAAAATGTATAAATGTATAATTTTTTTCTTTTTTATAAAGAACACAAGAGCATTGAGCAAACAACTCACATGGAGGTAATAGTAATGGAGACACCCACTACAGATGTGTGATTTGTTGAAATTTGAGTAACGACAAAGGGGTAAATAATGGGGTGTTTGTTGTGAATCAAATGCCAGGAGTAATTGACTAACTTGTGCAACCCAAACCAATTGAATTGAGAGAAAGATAATTTTTGGAATTTGTTTTGTATGTTTGCTGTGACTGAATTGTAATTATTGTTTTCTTGTATTCAAACCGACCTTGATTTACTACCAAGAAAGCTACATTTCATATTATAATATTGTTTTGTTTTTTTTTTTTTACTGATGAAGCAAAATCAAGTGGGTGGACCACGAGGCATTCATTCAATTTAGGGTTGAGGGTATAGTCAATCACTTTAGGAGTTTAGGGTGTTTGAGTGAAATCATACCCAATAATATTATGTCATGTCAACTCCCCATTTCACTTCCCATTTTACACTCAATCAAGGGGTATGGTTAATCACTCTAGAGTGTTTGAGTAGGTTAAAAAATAAAAAAAATGTGATTGGTTAAAAGGGGTTGGGACCCACCATTTTCTCAATCACTTTCTCTCAATCACTTCGGTGAACTATCACCGATTTTCACACCCTCTCTCCAAGTCACCGATCATCTTCATCAACAAGGTATAGTCACCGATCGGTGACTACACCTCCCCGTTCAAGTCCCCGCTTCCTATACCCTCCACCCTTAGATTATGAGGTGTGGAGAAGGGTAGTCTTAAGGGATAACTCGTTATGTAAGCGTCTATGTCAACAGATGGGTGTGGGGATGAGCCTAAAGATGGGGTGCTCCCCTCATGAGATGGGTAAATTTTTCACTCACCCAATCATCTATTCCTATGTCAATTTCTCTCTAATTCTCATCTTTTCCAAAAACATTAGGGGTGGTCACCACTGGTGGGGAGAGGTAAACTAATTTTTTTTCTTTTTTTATAAACTATTAATTAATAAATGAAAACATATTTTTAACAAAATAAAAGTACATTAAATTAAAAAAAACATTACATTAAATTAAACTAACTAAAATTACATTAAACTAAATTAAAAAAGACAATACATAAAATTAAACCTACTAAAAAAATAAAACCATAAAAAATTTAGAAACTACATGACGAATTATTATTATTATTTTTTTTTGCGATCTCGCGTTTTCGGGCTAGTGTGATTTCCAACATCTCCAGTGGAACGTTGTCGTGTGACCTGTTAAACATCTCCAGATCCTTATCAAACCTAATCGATCTCAACGTCTCTCGATGTTCATCCGCCAACGCCATAAATTTTTCCTCTCGTTTCTTTTTAATGTTCACCAACTCTTGTTTCATAAATTTATATTTTTGGAGCTTGTCAGACATACCAATTGACCTTTCAGTCGACGTTGCGGATCCTTTTCTCTTCTTTCTCTTTCTTTTTTTGCCTTCTTGGAGAGGGATCTACGTTTATGTCGGGTATATCACTAGTGAATTCAGTATTCGGTGTACCCGCTTAGTAGTAACCCGAATTCGATGACTTTCTTTTTTGCCCCGAACTACCACTCTCCTCACCCA
This sequence comes from Helianthus tuberosus, assembly GCA_030545235.1. Lineage (NCBI taxonomy): Eukaryota > Viridiplantae > Streptophyta > Magnoliopsida > Asterales > Asteraceae > Helianthus > Helianthus tuberosus. The sequence continues at coordinate 29,426,339 of CM060379.1, read as the reverse complement.
ACAATGGTTCCGGGGCCCTTTTCTCATGTTTTCTAACCACCTCCCACGCCTCAATATGAGGAAAGCCACCCGGATGTTTTTTCGGTAATTTTTTAGTGTTTGTTTCATAACATGAGCATCTTCACTCTCGCTAGGACGTAAATGATCCTATAATAAAAATATATAAGGTAAAAAATAACAATATTTAAAGGTAAAAAATAAAAAGTATGTAAACGTAAAAAATTATACCGCTTGATGCCAAAAGTCGTTGAATGAGTTCAACTTCCCTTGCATAACTTTCCATTTTGGAAGGACTTGATGAACGGTCCGGGAACTTCCTCCAACGGTTGCATTGTAATGTTCGAGAACTTTTTTCCCAAAAACCTTCCGATTTTTGTTGATTGCCTTTTTTTCTTGTTTACACTACAATGCACATACGCCATCGCTAACGCCTCTTCTTGTTTCTTCGTCCATCTTTGCAGATCCGCCTTACCCTCATTTCCTTTCGGTTCATCTTCGGCTTCTTCTTTGGCTTCATTTTCGTCTTCATCTAAGTCTTGAGTCTCGGCTACAAATTCTTCATCTTCGTCATCATCGTATATTGGAAGCATGTGTTCAACATTATCTCTTGGAGATTGAGTTGGTGGATTCCGTGTAACACCTCGTAAAATCGTGTCCAACGATGTGTTGACGCGTGTAATAAACCCTAATAAAGTCAAACGTTGACTATGAGGGACTAATTTCGTCAAAATCGAAAACCTTGATTATAGAAGGACTGAGAGTGTCAACATGCCTAAACTAGGCCTCTGAGTGACCTTATACGGTGTCCGTATTCTCAAATGAGCCACTTGTTGGACGAGAGGAGCCGTTTGCGTGATTATGTGAAGGTTTGCGCATCGAAGGGTTAAAAGTGCCAACATGTTAATTCTTACCTCTGAGTGACCTTTTAATAAACCGAGAGCTTCATAATGTTTGATCATATTCTCGGGAATGCCTAGTATTGGCCATTCAAGGCTTTTATGCCAATAAGTGAAGTTACGCGCAACTTTGCGAGTTAGAGGGGTTAAAAGCGTCAACATGTTTAATTATACCTCTGAATGACCTTTTAACGAACCCAAAGCATTAAGATATGCAAACATACGCTCAGGAATGCTTATTATGGGCCAAGGAAGGCTTTCATGTCGTTAAACGATATTACGCACACCTTTGTGCGATAAAAGGACTAAAAACGTCAACTAGCGAAACTACACCATAAAGTGACCTTTAAACGAACCCGGGGCTTCGTAATATTAAATTATACTCTCAAGAATAAGTGATAACAATTTCACAAGGTTTCGATATCGTTATGTGTTGTTTACGCAAATTCCCAAGAATAAGGGTTAAAAGCGTCAACGAGACGAAACTAGTGTTTTCGGTGATCCTTTAACGAAACCGGACCTAACGGTGTTTAGCTATATTCCCTAGAACATCTACAAACTAACTACAAGGGTTAAAAGTGCCGAAAATGAAAGTTTCATTGCATATAAAGGTACAGGGACTGAAAGTGCCAAGTTTTAAACTTGGTTTGCTGGTCTGTGGTGGCGTCGCGCTGCGCGATCACCTTCCCCATATGCCGTCGCGCGACACGACGGCCTATCTGTGACAGAAAATGTTTGGCAGCTGCAGGTTTCTCTTGCTTGTTCACCACACCCCACCCCACTTCACACTCACATAATTCAATACCATGGACTATTAGATGGTTTTAAATCCTAGTTTACCCATGTTGTAATCCTAGTTAATCCTTGGTGAGCACACTAACACTTGGCATGATCCAAGGGTGTGATGTTTTACTATAAATAGGTGTGAGTTCCTTGTTTAAAACTTGCACCTTTCCTTCTCTTCTTCTCCTCTGAAATTCTGGAAATTCCTGGTCATTAGGAAGCTCATTCTTTAGTAGAAAAGATTGCTAGGACCCTTTGTAAGTGTCTTAGCCCCCTCTTTAGTTCAGTTTTCTTATTTAAAAACACAAAAGTCAAAGTTACGTAAAATAGATTTGACTCTCGGTTTAAACTCAAATGGTCCAGCCATTGTTCGAGGCGAATATGGCTATGTGACCATAATTAGGTAGGTGTTAATCCCTTATAAGGGCACCTCCTAATTATCTTGTTTGCTTAGTTAATTGTCGGGTCTAACTATTAATTAAAAAGTCAAACTGAACAGATTTTTAAATAATAATCAAAACTAACAATGCAGAGGTTATAAATTATATTTTATCACTCCAATAACTTGGTAATTATTATTAGAACATGTTTAAGCATGTTCAACCAGACAATTCTGAGTTTAGGGTCGGTTCGCAACCGAAAGTCGCAAAAGCTTGACTTTTGCTTTGACTTTCAGTTCTGACCCGATTAAGCTTAAACCTTTTATGTTTTAAGCTTCCATTAGGACCATATTATGTTGTAGTATAACCCTCTAAGGTTATATTACCTGGTCATTAGTATTCTGAATTATATGCTAGTTTCCGTTATTATGCTTATATTTGACCATTATACACTTATAGTCAAAAATTGAGATTTTTGATAATATGAGCATACTAATAGGTTAAGTACTGATATATAAGCATGTATAAATTAATTTGACATGATTCTCTGGTCTCAAAACAAGGTTATGCATGATATCGTAAATTAGAATTTTTATTAATTAAATTACGCTATTATGCATAATACATGTCTAAACATGGATTTTGACCCAAAACTCATTACCTACTATTATGATATCATTTTTAGGAATTTTTGGAATGTTGGATCAGATTTGTTACTGACCATAACATAGAGTTCTTGTATAAAGTCCTTAATTGACGATAATGCCCTTTTGACTACTAAAATGTGATTTACATGTGATTAGCATGCCAAACCTTTTTCTATTGATTTGATATGAAAAATAAAATATTTTAAGCATTCAAGGCTGATCAAAATCTCAGAATCACATAAACATCTTAAATATCGTCAATTATCGACTTTTACGCTAATTAGGTACATAGTATGGATTAAAACCATATTTAACACCTAAGACTTGTTACCTACTGGATTTTTAAATAAATTTTAATATTATTACAGTAGGTATAAGTCATGAACTCAGACTTCCAATTATGTCCTTAAAATCATATGTGAAATGACCAAAATACCCTTTCGGGGCATAGTTTGGCCATAAATGGTAAACCACATATATGAATGATATCCTACTGTTTAAGCATCATAAAATAAATATTTTTATTGAATGTTTTAGACCAGAATATCAGTTTACTATAAAACCTCTTTTATAAATATTAAAATGACCAAAATGCCCTTACGGGACTTAATTTGGTTTTAAATACTTTTTGGGCATATATGTTAACATCCTACTGATGTATTAACATATTTTAAGCATAATAACATAAGGTACTTGTATAAGGTTCATTTGGTTGCCCGTTATGCATTTACGTTCGGATCGGTTTATGTAACTAGTTTACGTAAGTTTGCCGAAACGGGTTTATCCTTATCGTTTATACTTCAAAATCCAGAATGTACTTAGTTTACCCATATTATACAAGTCTTCGTACTTGTTGGGTCTAAATTACATTCTATTCCGGTCATCGCTTAATTTAGTGTATCGTACCGTTTTAGATACTTTAAGCTAGCCGGTCTAAGTCTACGACTTAAATAAGACCGTTAGCATTCTGAATTGGTTATATATTACCATCACTCCAGACTAGAGCCACCCGGTAAAAGCTACCTGCATTTAGATAGATTGGATACAACTGAGTTATTTTGCTGTGAATCAAGTATTAGCTCAGGTAAATACTTTTAACTTATTTTCCCTTATACGGGCTTGGGATACGGTATTATAATAATACCGTTTGGTCGGGTATGAAATCATTTAATCGGATTGTGATTAATAAATTTACATAACCCGTTTTAATCTGTCTTGTTTGATAACATAAACATTGGGGGTTAATACGACCGTGTCCTGGATATCCTCGGCTCATTTCATTTGAAAATGGCCACGACCAATGTACGGGGTGTAGGCATACACCTGACAGATGCAAATGCTAAATAACCCACATGTTGGGGATAACTCCTTTGTGGGTTTTATAAGTGGTGAGTCGGTTAATCATGACCGGCTTCCAAACCGGCCCCATATGTATGACAAACATGTAAAACTGTATACAAGATTTTATATAAAAATTATCCCAAGTTATAAATGGTTTGTGCCTTGTGCACTTAAATCAATTTTCATAAACTCTTTTCAAAAGAGTCAGTTAATTGTATTTACCAGTGAAAACTGACGTATTTTCAAAAGACTAAGTGACAGGTACTACTCGTAATAGGCTAGGAGTTGCTCGGTGTCGAAATAGAGGATCTTGCAAATTCTTAAAGATGCCTTAAAGTCTGCTAAACTTCATTTTATACATTCTGTAAAGATCCACCTGTGGATTTGATATTACAGGCTCGTCTATAATAAATACTTTGATATTTTCAGACATTTGGGTTTGTAATAATATTTTGTATTCCAAGACTTCCGCTGTGCTATTCTGTGTATGTTTGACCATGATGATATCAACTACGTCACGATACTCCCCACCGGGCCCACCGGTAATATGTGGAAATATCGGGGTGTGACACTCCGATAAGTAAACGAGTCAAAAACGTTTTGGGCATCCGTAGAATACTCGTACACACCCGGTGTAACCATCGTGGAACCTTGTGGTAATGATAAAATTGTGGTGGATAATTGGGTTGGGGTTGGGTGTTGTAAAAACCCAGTTGTGTATTTTGGGCGTAAAAGTATGGAGGTTGAGAGTGTGGGAAATAACCGTGTTGTGAGGCACAATTGAACCACTCGATCCGCCTCGTCTACTTTGCGAGTCGTGCCCCCTCGCATTCGAACCAGAACCCAAAACTTTTTTCTTGCCATCACCCGTGTTTTGTCTATCCATAGTATGCTTTGAGAGTATGTGGGTGAAAATGGAATGTAAAATGGTAATATTTATAATGTATTTATTTGTTTTTTTAAATGAGCCGGCTATGAAGCTGTTACCCTCCAACGGTCATATTATCCTTCCAACAGTCATATTATGCATGCGTTAAAGACTCACTGATTTCCACCCACCCCGCGCAGAAAAGAGTGGCGGTGGCGGTGTTCCCCGCGCGGTTAAGGGGACCATTACCCTCTTTGTCGCATGCAACCCGTTCACCCTAAAGGGGATGGACCTAGGGTGTGGGGGATGAGCCTCAATATGTGTGTGTGTGTGTGTTGGGGGGGTCGTCGAGAGCGGCTGCAAGAGGACGTTGGGGACAATGACAGGCCTGAGGAGGTGGGGAGGTGGTCCGGCGCTGGAGGTCGATGGGTAGGGGACGTCCCCCATACCCACCAGTCTTAAGGGTAGCTATTATGATTTGGATTTGTAGTTTTATAAATGGATATGTTAATTTTTAGGATTAATTTCATATATACACTCATAAACTTTAAAATTTTCATATATATCCAACAAAAATTAAAAATATCGTATACGCCCTTACAAAGAAACTAAAATATCAAATATACTCAATTTATTAAAAACAATATAATAAATGATCATTTTACCCTTATTTTTTTAACTTCAAGTTTTCATATATGTTGATCTTTTTAACTTCATATTTTTATATAACATATTTTATCTTAAATTTATTTTTACACATTTTTTTATTTTTTTATTTTTATTCATAAGCTATAGTATATATACTCCATATATAATATTTAAGCTAAATAAATTTTGCTAGAAATTAAAGGTTATATATGAGATTTCAAAGTTCTAGAAAAATAAGGGTAATTTTTTTGTTTATTAATTTGTTTTTAATGAACTGGGTATGATATTTCAACTACTTTGGAAGTGTATATATGATATTATAATTTTGCATGGGTATATGTGATATTTTACAAGTTTGTAGGGATATATATGAAACTGCCCCTATTTTTTTAATTCTAGATATTTAAAGGTTATGTGAGTACAAATTAATGTATGTTGGAACATTTATCTATTACAATGTAGGTCTGAAAATGGGTATTATTTGATAAAAACATGTTTAATGATAAAAACCTTTCTTTTAAACTCTTCAAAGAGACAAAAATATATTTGTTGAAGGTTATCTATATGTGACGCAAACAAGAGACAAGGAATGACGTACGTTAGCGCTTACTATGAAAACCTAGGGTCGGGTGTTGGCGACGACAACTAACTCCCGACTCAAGCTGATGACAAGCGAGATTCTGGCAATGGCATGTGGTGGCGCGTCCCCGTTTTGACAATGATGAAATTCAGTGGACCTGTTTTTTAAAGATGTTCTCAAAGCAGTGATGGTTAACTTGTAGTAAGAGAGATTGGAAACAAAAGGACGAGCAAATAAGAGGGGGTTAGAGAGGAAAAATATATACTAAGCCAATTTGACTCTAATACCATACAAGTTTGTTTATTTCCATATGCAACTGGTATGATGAATCCATCACCAACGTGGACAAGTTAAATAGTTTGAATACTAAAAAGGGAATTTAGCTTACATGTGTCTGAATCTAGGTGTGTATTAGCTCCAGTATCAATATAACACTTTAACACCCGGCTCCCGTAATAATGAAAATAGTTGAGTTTGGTTAGAAAGACGTAGAGATGAGCATTTGGTACTGGATACAGGTACCGAATTTTCCGGTACCGGTACTCACTTTTTGGCATTTTCAGTATTGGTATCGGTTCGGTACGATACCGGTAAAATACCGAATTTTACCTTCAAATACCAGTATCAATATCGTACAGTACCGAATATTTCGGTACCGCTACATAGTTTTGACGAATTTCGGTACCGGTATGTTCGGTACGATACCGATACCTCGCTCAACTCTAGAAAGATGTTATAAATGCAATGAGGGTGTTGGTTAAACCCATTTGTAGGACGAGAATTTGAAATAGAGGAAAGATTTAGGTGGTGTTTGTTTTTTTAAAGGAGAGAGGAACCTGTGATTAGTTTTTCGGGAAATTTCCAACGAAATCTTTCAATTTCTTATGCGCATTCTCTTTTGTCTGCGTCTCGTAGATCATGCGCAGACATTGTCATCTACAGACTGTTTGTTTTTTTTTTAAGACGTTTCATTAAAAAACGTTTGCGCGAGCTCTTGTTGGGATTGAACCCTATCAGATGAACATATAATTAAAGCCAAAACTGGATGAGAGCAGTGGATCCAGAATAAGCAGATGTTATGTTTTCAAGTCTCTCCCCTTGAAAGTGGTTTCAACGTCTGATGACCTCCAATCCACTGATCGGTACAACTGCTGACCTACAACTGCTGATAAAGTCAAAGACTGATGAAGACTAAAGCCTTGCTGTTCAATCTACTGATGTGGGTCAAGCACTGCTGGATATATCAAGTGATGTTGGGTTCACATCAGTGGAAGGATTCAGCAGTAGTTAGTTTGTCTTTATGTAATGTATTGTATAACAGTTGTTAGCATAGCAGTGCTTGTATAGATCAGTTGTTAGAGTTTGTTAGGAGGTTAGATGTCACTTTCATGGTGACGTCAGCAAAGATGCCTCAGTGGTTTGTCCGTGCCTATAAATAGAACAGTACCCTGTACTGTTCTATTAGCTCTTCACCATCTTTCTTCCCGTACGAACAAATCACTGTGAGCTCAGGCTGAGGGGGAGTTTGTTACATGATGCAATTGTAATCATTGATGACATAAATTCAATCATTCGGTTCATTGTTGAAAATGTGTGTTGAAAGCAATTCTCCTGTTTGATTGTGAAAAGTTTATTTCCATTATATTCCGCTGCACTACTTGTTCATTGTTCATCTTAATTCAAACATAAAACACAATCACAATCAAAACCAAAATCAGATCCTAACAATTGGTATCAGAGCCCGGACAGTCAAATTTGATTTAACAATCATTTTGACATAAATAGTTCAGCTCGCAATCGTTGATACTGATAGTTTGTTCGTTTTGTTGAAAAACAGAGCAAGGTTTAATCACCATCAAAGTTGATTAATCAGTGTCTGTAAAACAACCAGGATGACGTCACAATCACAAGATGACAAGAATAACATTGGTTCTCTTTTCAAACCACCCATGCTTAAACGTAATGAATATAACATCTGGGAGAGAAGGATGGGTCACATCATTGCTCAACAGAACACTGGATGTTGGAGATCTGTTGTTTTTGGGCCCCATGTTCCTATGGTGCCAAGTGCTGAGGATACAAAGAAGTTCGAACCTAAAAAACCTGAAAACTATACTGAAACTGACTTTCAAAAGTTCGAACTCGATGCCAAAGCATTTAGCATCATAGCATCTGCATTACCCAATGAAATCTATGCTGGACTGTTACATTGTAACAGTGCCAAAGAGCTATGGGATGCACTGAAGGAACAGTTTGGGGGAATGGAAGAAGTTATTGAAAATAATAGGGAAATTCTGAATCAGCAGTATGAAACCTTCTATCACATCAAGGGTGAATCACTGACTCTGCAGTTTGAGCGGTTCAGTTGTCTCATTAGTGAGCTAAGACTTGTTAAAGTTACATTTCCAAATTCAACTCAAAATAGCAGGTTTCTTAGATCACTACCAGAAAAATGGGATACCATTGCATTTGAAACTAGAAATTCTGCTGAGTTCAAGGATCTGACCCTGACCCAACTTCATGGTAGACTCCTAACCTATGAAAGGGAGTTAAACCAGAAAAAGAAGTTGCAAGAGTCTGGCAAAGTTGCTAATGATTATTCATTTGGCAGCACAACTCTTTTTGGTCAGGAAGAATCTGGTAGCAGTAGTAAGGATCAGAGTTATGATCATTTTATTAATATAACTGCTGGTGGAAATTTTAACAACTCTGATTCTCACTCTGCAAATTATGCTTTTACTGCAAATTATGAAAACCAGATGTCAGATAACTTGTGTTTTGAACTAAATGATTTGCAACACTTTGATCCCACTGACTTAGAAGAGATGGACATTTTGCATCAATTGGCTTTGCTTAGTGTAAGAACAAGCAAATTCTATAAAAGAATAGGGAGAAAATTCCCTGGGTTACATTGGAATTTAAGAGTGGGGTTGGATAAATCAAAACTGAAGTGTTATAAGTGCAATAGGCTAGGTCATTTTGCTAGGGAATGCAGGAGTCAAACCACTGGTCCAATAATAACTCATCCCAGCTCAAACCCTAGACCACAACATCAAAGCACTGTGCACTATACCCAATATACCCCTGCAGCACATGTAAACACTGCTCACTATGCTGCAACCCCTGTGCCTGTGCATTATGTTCAAACCACTGTTCCACAGGTTCAGTATGTTCAAGCCCCTGTCCCTCAGGCACAAGTGCAACCTGTTGCACCTCAACAAGCTGCTCCAACAGTGGTACAACCTGATCAGCAAAGCTTTTTCACCCAAGGCTTTGTTGACTGGAGCAGCATGCCTGATGAGCTTGGTGATGAAAATTTTGCACTCTATGCTTCTAATGATACTTTTAATGATGAATTTTATTTGATGGCATTAGAGTCAATACCAGAAGGGGTAGAAACTGAAGGTGAACAGCTAAGTGCTGAAACAGTGGATGAAGTGGCTGAAGCAGTGGTTACTGCAGTTGCTGGTGAACTACTGCTGGGAGAAAATTCAGAAACCCTGATTGAACCACTGTCTGGCCCCTGGTCCAAAGAAGACAAAGAAGAAAAGGAAGAGAAGAAAGCAGGTGAGAAAGAAGTTAGAGCTGATGAAGAAGGTGATCATCAATGTGATTGTACCATGATGGCTGCTGCTAAGGGAGCTTTTGCATGCTTAGATAGCCTTTGGTATGTAGATAGTGGAGGCTCCAGGCACATGACAGGATGTAAAGCCCTTCTCAAAGATTTCAAAATCTATGGAGGGGGTGATATATCCTTTGGTAATAATAGTAAAGGAAAAGTTCTGGGGTCTGGTACAGTATAGTCTGGTAATGTAAAATTTGAAAATGTCAATCTGATAGACAATCTAAAATTCAACCTCCTGAGTGTTTCACAAATGAGTGATAAGGGGTATGGATCATTCTTCACAAAGGAGTGTTGTAGGATTGTTGGACCAGAAATGGTTGAAAAGATTGAAGCAATAATAAAAACTGGAAAAACCAAACTTGTTGCTCAAAGAAGTGGCAATGTTTATGTGGTGGATATGTCAAAAGAGAGCCCCAGAACTGATGCCTCTCTGTTCTCAGTTGCATCAAACAAAGAGACAGAATTATCGCACAGGAGATTGGGGCACACAAATCTCAAGACAATCACTACCATTTCAAAACAGGGGTTAGTAAGAGGTTTACCTCAAAAACTGTTCACCTGTCCTGAGCATTGTGTTTCCTGCCTAAAAGGAAAACAACATAAAAGCTCCTACAAATCCATTGATGAGTCCAAAACAACCAAATGTTTGCAAATGCTTCATATGGATTTGTTTGGCCTAGTTAAAGTCATGAGTCTTAAGAAAAAAGAGGTATTGTTTGGTTATTGTTGATGACTTTTCTAGGTTTACATGGACTTACTTTTTACACTCAAAAGATGAGACTGCAGGCATTCTGCAAGACTTTGTGAAACAGGTTGAAAAGCAGTTTGACCTTCCAGTAAAAATCTTCAGAAGTGACAATGGCACAGAGTTCAGGAACAAGGAGTTGATGATTTCTGTGTGTCAAAAAGAATTGTGAGGCAATACAGCATTCCAAGAACACCAGAACAAAATGGGGTTGTTGAAAGAAAGAACAGAACTTTGATTGAGGCTGCCAGAACCATGCTTGCTGATTCAGGTTTGCCATTAACTTTTTGGGCAGAGGCAGTAAACACTGCTTGCTATGTCCAAAACAGAGTTTTAATCAACCCCAGGCATCAAAAAACTGCCTATGAAATGCTGTATAAAATAAAGCCATTGATTTCATATTTCAAGGTTTTTGGCTGCCCATGCTTCATTTTAAACTTAAAAGATTCTATCTCAAAGTTTGCAGCCAAAATTGATTGTGGTTATCATCTGGGATACTCAACCACTGCTAAGGCCTACAAAGTGTTTAACACAAGGACCAAAATAGTGGAAGAGACTTTGAATGTAAAGTTCAATGAACTTTCATCAATGAAAATCCCAGCAAACCCTGCAGAATTGTTTGATCTTGATAAATTCACTTTTGAAAATACTGCTGTCAAGACTAACAGTGCAGGTCCATCAGAGGATTCATCACCAGACTATGGGTATGAAATCATCATTCCTCAACAAAAGTCTGTCACAATGGGAAGAGCAGCAGATATTCAAACCAGCTGTCAAAGCTCAACCACTGCTACCTCAACAGTTGTTGATCAAAGTAGCCCATTAACCCCTGCTTCCACATCATCAAACACTGTTGATAAAAATCCTCAAACAGTGGATAAAAGTCAGCATATGTCCACACAATTACCACTTATTCCACCACATTTTGAAGCCACTGTTGGATCATCAAAGTCACCAGCAGTGGTTAGCTCAGATGATTCACATCTGCAGCCCTCCCCACTCAATGCCATAGTTCCATACCAAGAAGAGCTCATCTTCTTGAAATCTCATCCACCTGACCAAATCATTGGCAACATCAATGAAGGGGTGCTCACAAGAAGTCAATCCCAAAACATTTGTCTTTTTGCTGGTTTTCTATCTCTCCATCAGCCAGTCAAGTACCAAGAGGCACTAAAAGACAACAGCTGGGTAGAAGCCATGCAAGAGGAGCTCCAACAGTTTAGAAGATAACAAGTTTGGGAGCTTGTACCATTGCCAGAGGGTGTAAGTCCTATTGGCACAAAATGGGTCTTCAAAAATAAAACTGATGAAAGGGGTATTGTTTTCAAGAATAAAGCCAGGCTTGTGGTTCAAGGGTTCAGACAAGAAGAGGGCATTGATTATGATGAAACATTTGCCCCTGTAGCAAGACTTGAAGCAATCAGACTATTTCTGGCCTTTGCTGTCAACCACAACATCAAGGTGTACCAAATGGATATCAAATGTGCATTCCTCTATGGTAAGATTCAAGAAGAGGTTTATGTTTGTCAACCTCCAGGCTTTGAGGATCTATTTAATCCAAATCATGTCTACAAGCTGAATAAAGCTCTGTATGGCCTGAAACAAGCACCAAGGGCCTGGTATGAAACTCTTTCCACCTTTCTACTTTCCATTGGTTTCACAAGAGGTAAAATAGATAAAACACTGTATTTAAAATGGAGAGGAAAGGATTTGATGATTGTCCAAATCTATGTGGATGACATCATCTTTGGGAGCACATGTAACAAAATGTGTGAAGAGTTTAGGCAACTCATGACAGCTGAGTTTGAAATGAGTGCAATGGGTGAACTGCAGTGCTTTCTTGGTCTCCAAGTAAGGCAACTGCAAAATGGCACTTTTATCCATCAAGGTAAATATGCCAAAGAACTTTTAAAGAAATTTGAGATTGATGATTGTAAGCCATGTAGTACACCCATTGCAACCAATAAAGTTGTCATGTCTGATGAGAAGGATGATTTGGTTGATCAAACTTTATATAGAAGCATGATTGGGTCTTTATTGTACCTAACAACATCTAGGCCAGACATCATGTTTGCAACATGTGTTTGTGCAAGATCCCAATCAGCCCCTAGAAAGTCAAACCTTATTGCTGTAAAAAGGATATTCAGATACCTAAAAGGTGCTCCCACACTTGGTATCTGGTATCCAGCTGATGGTAAAATTGAGCTTTCAGGTTTCTCAGATAGTGACTTTGCTGGATGTGACAAGACAAGGAAGTCCACTTCAGGAGGGTGCCAATTCCTAGGCAGTTGTTTAGTGTCTTGGCAAAGCAAAAAGCAAGCAGTCGTTTCCACATCCACTGTTGAGGCAGAGTATATAGCTGCTGCAAGCTGTACAGCCCAACTGCTTTGGCTTCAAAATCAGTTGCTGGATTTTGGTATCACTACCTTAAAGACACCACTCATGTTGGATAGTCAGGCAGCAGAAAATATCATCAAAAATCCAGTTTCCCACTCAACCACCAAGCACATTGACATCAGACATCACTTTGTGAGGGATTGCTATGAAAAAGGTTTGATTTCTCTGCACCATGTTCCAACTAAGGATCAGCTGGCAGATGTGCTAACCAAAGCATTAGACACGTCCACCTTTGAAAGCTTGATCTCTAGGATTGGCATGCTAAACATGGAATAACAGGCAAAATCCCATTTTTCTATGAATAAAAGCATTAAAATGTTTTCAGAAAATAAAAAATCCATCCTTAAAAATAGCTAAAATGAATTTTTCATTAAAATCCTTAAAAGTCTGCCATAACCACTGCTTTCTTCAAAAGTCTGTTCTACTGAAAACTCTGTCCACTCCTAAAAGTCAACCCCTGTTCTCTCATTTTCTTGATAAGCACTGTTGTTCAAAATCAGTGTTTTATCCACTGGTGTGCTATCCACTAATAGTAAAAAATCACCCACTACTTTCATTCTTACCATTACAACCACGGGTCTTGTTCCATCAGTGGTTTTCATAAAAACACTTGTCCTTCATCTCATCAGGGGTTGGCACGTGGAGAGTACATAGTGGTCAGATCTTTTGTAACCGCTGCCACGTCAGCATTCACTTTTTTCTTTTATAAAACCCTTTTCAAAACCCCAAACAGGGTTTTACTGTCGAATCGAATTCACAAAAATTCCTTTCTCAAAACAATTTCCATTTCCCTCTCTCAAATCCTTCAAAACCTTCATCGATCTTCTTCTCCAAAATGACAAAATCAAAGTCATCCGCAAAATCCACTTCAAAATCATCTTCTAAAAAAGCCGCTCAAAAGGCTACACCCATCGAAATACCATACAAATATCCTCACAAAACCCGGCACCACTGATGCTTTCGATTCCATCATTGACATCATGTCTGCATCAAAGTACAAAACTTTGTTAACAGCAGATGCTCCAATTTACTTGAAAACCCAAAGAGAATTTTGGAAAAATATTACCCTTGACAAACAAGGCGAGGATGTCATAGCCATTAACTCTTCTCTAATGGGTAAAGCTGTCAAAATCACACCACAATCCATCTCGGAAGTCTTTGAACTCAATGATCAGCAAGGTAAAAATTCTTTTCCCAAAAATGAGTTAAAAACTGATTTCCTTGAAAGGGGTTATGCAGAACAAATAAAAAAGGATACCTTACAAAAAGGTAATTTTCCACCTGCAACAAGATTTTTGTTCCATACCCTGCTTATGTGTCACACCCCGATATTTCCACGTATTACCGGTGGGCCCGGTGGGGAGTATCGTGACGTAGTTGATATCATCATAGTCAAAATAATCACAGTTCAATACACAATGGAAGTCTAAAGTAAATATATTACAACCGATTCAAAAGTAACATCAATTATTACAAACGGATTGTAAGATGGATCCACAGGCGGATCTTAAAACAGAAAGATAAACATTGTTCAACAGACTTTAGGCATCTAGAACTTGCAAGATTCCCTATTAACGCCCTGAGCTCCTAGCCAATTACGTACAGTACCTGTCACTTAACCTTTTTGGAAAATACGTCAGTTTACACTGGTAAATACAATTAACTGACTCTTTTGAAAACGTTTATGAAAACTGATTTAAATGCACAAGGCACAAATATTCTTTTATAACTTGGGACAATTATTTTAAAAATAATCTTGTATACAGATTTATATGTTCGTTATACATTCAGGGCCCGATGTTAGAAACCGAGTCAAGATTAACAGACACACCACAAGTATACGCCCACAAGAGAGTGAGATACCGTTTCCCTTACACAATTGTCAGGTGTATGCCTACACCTCGTGCTTAAGACGTGGCCATTTCTTAATAATGATGCCAAGGATATCCGAGACATGGTCATTAACCCCCAAAGGCTTTTATTTCAAACAAGACAGATTAAAACGGGTTACCTCAATAATTTAATCACAATCCGATTAAACATTCAATACCCGACCAAGCGGTATTATTATAATACCGTATCCCAAGCCCGTATAGGGAAAATAAGTTAAAAGTATTTACCTGAGCTTAAAATGCAATTTATACTCAGCCGCATATTCTAATCAACAAGCACAAGTACCTCTACTGGGGCTCTCAATCTGGAACGAAGGTTTTATTAACCTCTTAGATTCCTAACGGGTCTTATTTAAGTTGAAACTTAGACCGGTTAGTTTTAAGGAAAGGTTTACGGTTCAAAACGCAAGATTAAGCGAAGACCGGATTAGAATGTGATTTAGACCCGAAAAGTATAGAGACTTGTATAATATGGGTAAACTAAACACATTCTGAATTTTGAAGTGAAAATGATAAGGTTTGACCCGTTTCGGTTAATTCATGTAAACTAGTAACATAAACCGTACCGAACGCGTAAAATGCATAACGGGTAACCACAAGAGTCATGAACAGGTTTCATAAGTTAATATGCCTTAAATATGTTGTGATATCAGTAGGATACCTT
This sequence comes from Helianthus tuberosus, assembly GCA_030545235.1. NCBI lineage: Eukaryota > Viridiplantae > Streptophyta > Magnoliopsida > Asterales > Asteraceae > Helianthus > Helianthus tuberosus. The sequence continues at coordinate 29,410,873 of CM060379.1, read as the reverse complement.
CCATTATTGTAACACCTCGAAAATTTACGTCCTATGATGTGTTGACACGTGTCATAAGTTTGAACGTGTGAAAGAATGTTCTTGAAGGATTAAAGTTGACAAACAATGAAACTATGTAAATATAAGGGTTCAAAATGTCAACAATGAATAAATATACTTTACAATAACCCTACATGATGTTTATAACCTTAAACGAATGGATCATGGATCATACGCAGCGAATTGTGAAAGAAAGTGAGAGATTACAAAATACAGGGGTTAAATGTGTCAACATGTTAAGATATACCTCTGAGTGACCTTTTAGCAAACCCGAAGCCTTGTAACGATTAATTATGCTCACTAGAATGCACCATAAAAATTTCATCAAGTTTCGTTACCGTATGAGAAAGTTATGATAAAATTCGTGTGTGAGGGTTAGAATCGTCAACATTGAAAATTTGGGCTTTTCGGGTGATCACAAAGTTACCCGGGGACTTTACAAAGTGGGTATAAGTATTAAAGCCTCCATATGTAAATTTTAAAGCCTCAAAGTGCAAGAAAGAAGGTGAAAACGACCTTTCGGGGGACTAAGGGCCAAATGTGCAATAAAAGAAAATATGTAACCTGATCAGAAGGGCCATGCGGCCCGCCTAAGATATATCAAGATCTAAAGCGGGCCGCCTGCGACTGCCAGATGCAGAATAAACAGACAGGTGCCTGTTCCAGCCTTCTAACCGACTTTAATTGCAAGTTTTCGATTCTATGGGCTTCCTATACTGGTATATAGCCTATAGAAGACACATGTATCAATCTTGGATCATCCTAGACCCATTTGGCATAAATTTAGAAAGATCAAAGTTCATATAAAAGTCTCATGTTGCAACATACAAACACATTTCAACTTCTGGACATTTTGAGGAGCTCAAGAACTGATACAAAGCTTCCTAAGCATCCATTAGACTTGTGTAAGTATCCTCGACCCTTCTAAATTAAGTTATGCTTAGTTTATAACCTAGAAGTCAAACCGTCGTAACTACGGTTTGACTTAGCGATAAAACACAAACGGTCCAGGGATTTTTCAAAACGGAAGTTGTTATAAGTTGGTAATTATGTGGGCTTTAAACCCTTAAAAGGGCACCCACTAATTCCAATCCTAACTAGATAGTTTGTCGAGTCAAACGTGGTTAGAAAAAGTCAACAGATTTATGATTTTCGAATTAACACACGATTAGCATTATAGAAGGTGTGTAACCTATTTTTTCATTCATATAACTTGTTAATAAGTATAAAAACTTGTCTACGCTTGATTGATTCGACAACTTTCTGTTTTGAACCGATTCGGAACCGAAAGACGCAAAAGTTTGACTTTTGCTTTGACTTCAGTTCTGACCCGGTTTTGATAGGTTTAGACATGCCTTAAAGTTCCATTAGGACCTAGTTACAAGTGTGTATAACCCTCTGCGTTTATACCACTTAAATCCTTAAGTGTCCGACGTTTCCGTTAAATGCTTAAATATAGACCATAATGCCCTTATGACCATACAACGAGAATTTTGGAAATGTGAAAGTACAATAATCTTAGTTGCTGATTACTAAACATGTCTGTAAATTTTTACATCAGTTGGACATATAGATTAGGAGTTATGCTCAATGACGTATTTGAACGCTTCTTAGTGATTTAACGGCGTCATTAGCGTAAAGCCTATCTAAACCCAATCTTTGACACCAAAACTTTTACCCACTGATGTAATATAATTCTTTGTGTTTTTTGAGGATTTTTAATTATTTTTAAACTGATCATAAGCTAGGATTAGTGCCTTGATTCGGTAAATACCGAATATGCCCTTTTTGGCCATAAAATGAGTTTTACAAATCCTTTTAATGCCAATCCAATTGCTACTGATTTTAAATAATAAATGAAGTGTTTTGAACCTGGTTAACTGAGTAGAAAACTCAGAATCCTATTTTAACCCGTACGTCGCTTAAACCGGCGTTATACGCGTATTAAACGCATAGTTAGGGTTTAAAACTATTTTGGCATATAAGACTTATAACCAATTGTTATAACCTGTTAAAATAAGCTATTTTACTGATTTATTCAGACCCGGATCACAGAAGATAAACTGATCCCTTTTATAATCTTTAAAATGACCAAAATACCCCTACGGGGCTTAATATGAGATTAAACTCGTTTTGGGCATAATGGAAGGTATCCTGCTGATATCACAACATATTTAAGGCATGTTAACTTAGGAAACCTGTTTAGGACTCTTATGGTTACCCGTTACGCTTCATGCGCGTTCGGTTCAGTTTATGTAACTAGTTTACATAAATTAGCCGAAACGGGTCAAACCTTATCGGTTTTATCTCAAAATCCAGAATGTGTATAATATACCCATATTAAGCAAGTCTTCAAACTTGTCGGGTCTAAATCACATTCTATCCGGTCTTCGCTTAATCGTGCGTACGAACCGTATCTTTATAACTAACCGGTCTAAGCTTAAGCTTAACTAAAGACCCGTTAGGATTCTAATAGGTTATTATAAACCTTCGTTCCAGATTAGGAGAACCGGTAAAAGATACTTGCACTAGCTGATTTTGATTTATACTTGCTCAGGTAAATACTTTTAGCTTATTTTCCCTATACGGGCTTGGGGTACGGTATATAAAATACCGCTTGGTCGGGCATTTCGACCTTAATCGTTTTAGGGGTTAAGTATTATCGAGATGACCGTTTAAATTGTTTTGTTTGCTTAAAGCCTTTGGGGGGTTAATGACCATGTCCCGGATATCCCTGGCATCATTTTACAAAATGGCCACGACCTTAGCACACAGGTGTAGGCGTACACCTGTCAGTGTCTCATATACATAATGTGGTGTGTCTATTGATCTTTAACCCGGCACGAACCGGGCTACTGAACGCATAAGAAACATGTAAATCTTTTACGAGTATTATATTCAAATAATTATCCCAAGTTATAAAATATTATTTGTGCCTTGTGCCTTAAATGCATTTTCTTAAACTCTTTTCAAAATGAGTCGGTTGATTGTATTTACCAGTGTAAACTGACGTATTTTCTCAAAAAGGTTAAGTGCAGGTACTACGCGTAATAGGCTGGCTTTTCTCCTAGCATCCACAATAAGTCTCGCAAGCTGGGATGTCATAGACTGTTGAACATTGTTTCCTTTTATTTTGATCTACCTGTGGATTTATATTCGACTACTTGTGATACTTAATATTACAATATTGTTTGGTTGAATTTAATCTATACTTTGCTTCCGCTGTGCATTTTAAATATTGTGTTGTTTGACTATTATGTTGCCAACCACGTCACGGTACTCCCCCACCGGGCCCACCGGTGACACGTGGAATTCGGGGGTGTGACAGGTTGGTATCAGAGCCAACACTGAGCGAATTAAACACTAGTCTTCTGTGTTTAATCTCAGTTACACAATTGCACATTCCTAAATCTTCGAGTCTAGACAAAGAACTTAGGAATAATCCAAAATGTTTTTATTTTAGATTAAATGTTGTCCTTTATTTTTCCTTGTTATTACCTTGTTTATATTAACAGGTTTGGCAATGCCGCCAAGATTCAGACGAGGAGATCGAGGAAAAGGGCCAATCAGCGCCCCTAACGACCACGAGGCCGGGCCTTCGGGCCGGCGAACTCCTTCTACTACAAGGAGTGCAGATCCGCAAGAACCGTGGAGGATTTATGAGGAGCCTTCCAGACGATCTACGTCGTATAGCTCAACGCCTCCATATCATCACTCCTATGGGCCTCATTCCGAGAATGAGCCCCACAACCCGCAACCTTCATACATACCCCTACAGCGATCCTCATCGCACCGTTCCTTCGAGGACCCTACTCCTGTCTTTCGGGGCCAGTTTAACCCAGCAGACTACCTACCAGAACAAGTGGGCTTTAACCCACTAGGACCGGAGGATCACTTTTCCGGCGATCAAGACATGGACGAGGACACAGATCCTGTCGAGCCTGCAACCGGAACCCCGAACCATCCTGTAGAGATCTCTGATGGTTCGTCTTTTCACGGAACACCATACCAAGGTCCGGATAGTCACCAGGCACGGTTCGAACGGTGTGAGTGGTACTATACACCATCTTACCACTCATCGCCTCACCAGCAGCCGCAAGAGCAGCAGCAAGATCCCTCTAGGGATCCACGTTTCGAGGCAGTCACGCCACCGCCTCCACCGCCGCCAGTTCATCTAGAGCCTCCAGCACCACCAAGACGTAGGAGGACTGGCGCACGGATGTCAGCACGAGAAGGGGATTTTCATTTTAGCACCCCTCAACACTCTAGTGGCAGCCACTACCCGCCACTATTTGAAGAGCCACAGGAGGATGGACCTTCAGTTCCAGTTTCAGAGGTGAATTCGGCACCTATTGCACCTCCATCACCGGGTTTTGGCAACCCTATCCCTGCTTATACTGCTCCGGCAGCTTACAACCCATAAGGACCTTCAGCATACCATAGCTATAACTATGCTGAGGATCCTTACCAAGTGGCAGCAAACTACAATGCCTTTCACCCAGAAGGACCTTATGGAACCCCTTGGGGTATAGGACGCCCAGCTCGAGGGTATGAAGTACCTGTTCAGCCGCCGCTACAATACCAGCCACCACGGTTTTTGTAACGACTCTCATCAAAAGTCATAATTATTAAATTAATTTGACCAATAGGAAACCCTAATTGAGACACCCAAGTGATTCTGCGCAAACCCTAAAATTTTCAGAATAATCAGAATCAGGATCAGGGCCCCTAAAACTCAGGGGGGGTAAACCCTAGTTAAGGATTATCTAAATTACGTGCTGTCCAAGTTGAATTAATGAAATTCGTCGACTCAGCTGAGCTAGTCCCACACGTGGCAACCCTATAGAAAAAAATAGGTCTCACGCGGCCCGCGTGAGGATAAGCCAAAAATAAAGCGGGCCGCGTAAGGGTCAAATTTTGGCTATAAATAGAGGACCTTGGGACTTGATTTCTGGAAAAAGAACGACGCTCAAATGCACTTTGTGTGCTGAGATATCGTAGAAATACTCCAATTAACACACACAGGCACTAAATTGACGCCGCAATCAGGGTATTAGCACAATCGCTATTACGATTCATTTTCCGACGATCAATATATCCAATGAATGTTTAAGTGCCGCCCACATTAGGGTTATACTTTATCGTTCGTCATTAATTTGACGGATCATCGTTAATTCGATGGATAAAGTATTGTACTTTGTCATTCGTTGTTAATTCAACGAATCATCGTTAAATCGATGGATGAAGTATTGCACTTTGTCGTTCATTGTGAGAATTTGATCTCGTGAGTTATCGTAAATGCTGGATTGATTACTAACCCCAAATTGTGTGCTTGTTATTGAAATTAGGATAAAGGCTAATCAGTAGGCTAGGCTTTGCCCGTATAAATCTGCAAAGTGAGTCATTCTTCTTTTCTCACAGTTTGTGAGTCATTCTTCTTTTCTCACAGTTTGTGAGTCATTCTTCTTTTCTCACAGTTTGTGAGTCATTCTCCTTTTCTCACAGTTTGTGAGTCATTCTCTTTTTATCAACTATTTTACAATACCTCAAATTATTTTCAAGGTTATAATTACAGGGACTAAGTCGTGGATATCTTGAATTACTGGTTAGTGGGGTATTGTGCACATTACTAATTTTCTCCCAGTTAGGTTCATTGACCTACTCGGGATAATCACTGTTGGGTTCATTGACCTACAGGGATAATCATCACTATTTAGGTTCATTGATCTAAATAGTGGTATGACCATCGTCACCATTGTGACTTGTCACCATTGTGACAGAATGCCAGATAAAAATAAGATAAAAGCCATTGTAATCGATCTTATGCTGTAATTTATAACTATGCATCATTATGCAAAATAGAATGATTCACTCAGTATTTCCCGCTGACAAAACCTTTTTCAAACATGTTTCAGGTGACCTATTATGAATCAGGAAAAGTGCCATATAGCACTAGAAGCTCAAGAAAGTGGCTCAGTATAAAATAAAGAAACATGTTTTGTAAAATAAAAGATTTCTTTGTGAAATCAAATGATTGTAAATTACTGGGTTTTATCCCGCGTTGTGAAATAAAATAATCGGGAAATATTTACATTTTAAAAGATCCTGATGGAAACTTCCGCTGTCAAACTCAATTAATTAAATACCGCAGTATTTCTGTCCCGCGGCTCTTGAAACGGGTCAAACCGGGTCATGGGCCGTGACAGAAAAAGGTGGTATCAGAGCCACTTATCGAGCCACTGATTTAAGCCAATTAAGTATTTGGAAAATACTTAATAATTTTTATTAATTGCTATTTTGTGATTATATGTTTTAATTATTTGACTAATTTTGAATAGTATGGGCAGATTTTTATATGTTAACAATATTGTAATATTTATTGCTCTATCATCGTTAATCGAAAAACATTATATATAAATTTACTTGATTATATATGGAATTACCTAATATAGTATTACTATATTGCGGTAAAGAAATTATATTTTTATGTTTGAAATATATTCTTATTTAAAATTTTTATTTAGTTATTTATTATTAATAATTTTATTATTAATAATAATATATTAATAGTAGTAGTATTAAGATTATTTTTAAATACTAGGGTTATTATCAAAGGCAGATATTGGATAGCCTAGCCTTAATTAGGCATGGACTGATCACCTATACTTAAACAAGGCCGCACTAACCAATATCCACCATGATAATGACTAGTTAATATATATAAATTAAGTCATCATAGTTATTTAGTATATAGATTTTTATATGTTAACTACTGTAATAGTAAATATAAATCTTTAAATATTCTGATTTAAAGTTTAGTATTTTATTATCTACAGTCTAGAAAATTTATAAATAAATTACAAATAAAACCTAGTATGTTTTAATTTTCAGTCGGGTTGGTAGTATGAAATACTATTTAAAAAGTTGTTCTATAAAATTTTGTATGATTTAATAATTATGTGTATTTTGTTAAATAGCATGAGTGAATTGTCGGAAGCCCTTCAGAATTTAAATCTCTATCCAGTAAGAATAGAAGTTTCCAGAGATTTCAATAGGTATATACCAGATATAGAAGAACCTATAGAATTCAATGCTTTACCTCTTGAAAAACCTAAGCATAAGAAAATGGAAATTGGGGAAAGTTCTAGGCAAATGGAGGGACTACCATCTCAAGAAGAACTAGATTTTATAATGGCAACCGATGATACTATTGAGCCTGTTAATGAAAATAATTTTATGAACTTAGAACCATCTATTCCAAACTCTTCTAATCACTGGAATATAGACGAATGGTTGGATAATGAAATACTGTTACAAAACCATCCCTATAGGCTTTTTCCTAAGTACAATCCAGAACCTTTACCAAATTTACCAATAAATAACGAGAATAGGACTGAACTTCATCATTTTAACAAAATGGATGCTGGGAATAGAATCCAAGAGAATTTGGGACAGATCTCCTGGAAATACGATGAGAAGAAACGCCGTTACTAGAACATCATCTGATAAAGGATAGGAATTATGAAATATGGTTGTGTAATTATAATAGTAAAATCGGTATGTGTAAATTAAATAATAAAACGGGTGTATATAGAAGTATGATATAATGAAATATTAGAAAAGTTACAATTTTGTTTGTATATTCATTTATGTGATTATGTGCAACTAAATTGTAATATTGAATTATTTTCTTTATACTAATTATGTATCTATAAATTAGATATCAGATGGAAAACGCTAATAATGAACCAGTTAATGAGGTTAATCAATCTGAGCAACAACCGGGAGACCAATATGTGACTAGGCAAGATATAGAAAATATCATTGCTCAAAGGATAGCCAACACTATTCCAGGAATAGTTGCTCAAGGGATAGCCAATGCTATTCCAGCAATCATTGCTGCTGTTAAAAATCCAATTGAACCTCAACAAATTATTCCAAGCAAACGCATTTCTGAAGATAATTTCAGTAATAGCGTAAATGGAGGTAGTAATCATATTAATCATGATAATGAACCACGGCAAGCTCCGCTCTCTAAGAAAAGGAAAGTTGCAACGCCTGGTTGCACTTACAAAGAATTTCTTGCTTGTAAACCCACTGAGTTTGCAGGCAATGAAGGAGCGACAGCGGCACTGCGTTGGTTAGAGAAAACCGAGGCAGTAATTGCCATAAGTAAATGTGCTCAGGATGATCAGGTCATGTATGTATCAAATCTTTTCAAAGAAGTAGCGCTAGAATGGTGGAATACGGTGTTACAAGCTAAAGGAAGAAATAGGGCTTATGCCATGAAATGGGAAGAATTTAAGAGTCTTGTAGAAAGAAAATTTTGTCCTGAATATGAAAAAGATCAAATGGCAAATAAGTTTCTAACCCATCGGATGGTGGATGTAGATTGTCGAGGGTATACTTCGACATTCTTCGAATATGCTAGAGTGGTACCAACCCTGGCTTCGCCAGAACCGGTACTTATTTCTCGTTATATTTGGGGATTTATTTCTGAAATCCGTAATATCGTCAAAGCTGCGAAACCTCGCACGATTGATGATGCGGTGGATTTAGCCAATACTCTGACTAACGAGCTAGTACGGACAAGAGAAGAAAATAGAAGGAAGGAAGTAGCCCAAAAGATTACTCAAGAATTTCGTTCGGGTAACCATAACAATTTCAAGAAAAGAGGGAATGGGCAATCTTCTATTAGTCCATTTTGCAATTCTTGCAAAAGGAAGCATTTTGGAAGATGCAATGGATATTGCAATTTTTGCAAAATACCGGGGCATCAAGAAGAAGACTGTAGAAGGAAGAAATTTTCAGTTTGCTACAACTGTGGAGAAACTGGACATCTTAGGCCAGATTGTCCAAAACTGAATAAACCCTTTGATAATCAAGCCAAACCAGCAGAAGAAGCAAAAAGGAATGTAAGAGCCTTTCAGTTAACTACTCATGAAGCCGAGATGATTCCAGATGTGATAGCCGGTATGTTCTTAGCTTACAACGTTTACACAAAAGTATTATTTGACTCTGGTACAAACCAAAGTTTTATAAATACTTTACTCTGCCAAACTCTTAACTTACCATTAACCAACATTAGATAAATTTCTACAGTAGAAACGGCAGATGGGAAATTAGTTAAAATAAATAAGGTTCTGCGAAACGTAGAAATAAAACTTTTAAGTCATAAATTTTATGCAACCATATTGGTAGAATTCGATGATATGTTAGAAATAGATTGATTAGTAAAACAATTATACTCGAATTATCTGTAATAAGAATTCTATAGAAATTGTACACCCACTGGAAAAGTAATAATGATTAAAGGAGATAAATCATGTAAAACCATAAAGTTCATAATCAATAATGAAAATTTTAATTATGAACGAAAGCAAGGAAAAGTATACATGATTTCAGTAATCATCAATACTAAAGATAAAGAAATTAAGGAAATTTCTGTAATTTCTGAATACCCAGATGTATTTCCAGAAGATTTACCTAGATTACCACCAGATAGGAAGATAGAATTTAGGATTCATCTAAATTCCAGGAATTTTACCGATAAGCCAGGGAACCTTATCGGTTAACACAATAGTGGTTATTAAGAAAAAGTATGGTTTGATGAGAAAGTGTATTGATTATAAGGTTACAATTAAGAATCAATACCTAGAATTGATGATCTATTTAATCAAATTCCAGGGAAATAGATATTTTCCTAAGATCAACTTAAATTCCAGATATCATCAATTGAAAGTACAAGAGGAAGACATACCTAAAATTTATTTCAGAACTAGGTATGGTCATTACGAGTTTACAGTCCTGCCCTTCGAATAACAAAAGCACCTGCAACATTCATGGACATGATGAATAGAATCTATAAACTATATTTGGATGAATTGATAATAATCTTCATCGACGATATACTTATGTATTCCAAAAGTTAGGAAGAACATTATCAGCACTTACATGTACTCTTAACTTTGTTAAGAAAAGAAAAAGCTTTACGCCAAATTTTCGAAGAATGAATATTTGCTGCTAAAAGTGCAATTTTAGGACATATGGTGAATCTCGAAGGTATTCACGTAAATCCTGATAAGATATTACCAAAATGAAAGGTTCCCTAATCCGTAATGGAAATTAGAAGTTTAGTCGGATACTACAGACGATTTATTAAGGATTTTTCTAAGATAGTTATACCATTAACTAAGTTAACCTGTAAAATAGCTAAGTTTGAATGAGGATCTTAAAGCAGAAATTAACCAAATACTTAGATATTAGCCTTATGAACTAAAGATTTTGAAGTATAAGGTAATGCTTCAAAGTTAGGATTTGAATGCATGTTAATGCAACGCAAAAAGGTAATTGCATATGCATCAAGGTAATTAAAAAAAGGTACGAAGGAACTATACCACTCATAGGTTAGTATTAGGAACCATAATTTTTGCCTTAAGATTTGGAGACATTATCTGTATGGAAGTAAGTTTACTATCTATACGGATCATAAGAATTTAAGAAATATAGTTAGGCAAAAAGAATTAAACATGAGGCAAAGGAGATGTATGTAACTACGACTGTGATATTTAGTATCACAAAGAAAAGGATGAAGACGACAAGAGATCGTCAGAAAAGTATACAGATAAATAGATAAAAGTCGTTGGAGTTCGAGTTGGAGACAAAATACTATTGAAAGTATCTCCTTGGAAAGGAGTTATTAGATTCGGAAAGAAAAGAAAGTTAAGTTCAAGTTACGTGGGACCATTTTTAGTAATCCAATGTATAGGACCAGTTGCTTATAGTTTACAACTACCAGGAAGAGTTAGCTGGAGTACATGATATATTTCATATATCCAATCTCAAGAAATATTTATCAAATGAATCACTGGTAGTACCTCTGCGAGATATAGAGATAAACGCAAAGCTGAAATGTGTTGAGAAAATTAAGGATCGAAAGATCAAGTTCCTCAAATATAAACGACTAGTTTTAGTCAAAATTAGAAGGGATTCAAAGAAAGGAGCTGAATACACTTGGAAGCTGGAATCAGAAATGAAGCAAAAGGATTCTCAATTATTCTAGTAATCTCGAGGACGAGATTTTCTTAAGATGGGGAGAATGTAACGACTCTCATCAAAAGTCATAATTATTAAATTAATTTGACCAATAGGAAACCCTAATTGAGACACCCAAGTGATTCTGCGCAAACCCTAAAATTTTCAGAATAATCAGAATCAGGATCAGGGCCCCTAAAACTCAGGGGGGGTAAACCCTAGTTAATGATTATCTAAATTACGTGCTGTCCAAGTTGAATTAATGAAATTCGTCGACTCAGCTGAGCTAGTCCCACACGTGGCAACCCTATAGAAAAAAATAGGTCTCACGCGGCCCGCGTGAGGATAAGCCAAAAATAAAGCGGGTCGCGTAAGGGTCAAATTTTGGCTATAAATAGAGGACCTTGGGACTTGATTTCTGGAAAAAGAACGACGCTCAAATGCACTTTGTGTGCTGAGATATCGTAGAAATACTCCAATTAACACACACAGGCACTAAATTGACGCCGCAATCAGGGTATTAGCACAATCGCTATTACGATTCATTTTCCGACGATCAATATATCCAATGAATGTTTAAGTGCCGCCCACATTAGGGTTATACTTTATCGTTCGTCATTAATTTGACGGATCATCGTTAATTCGATGGATAAAGTATTGTACTTTGTCATTCGTTGTTAATTCAACGAATCATCGTTAAATCGATGGATGAAGTATTGCACTTTGTCGTTCATTGTGAGAATTTGATCTCGTGAGTTATCGTAAATGCTGGATTGATTACTAACCCCAAATTGTGTGCTTGTTATTGAAATTAGGATAAAGGCTAATCAGTAGGCTAGGCTTTGCCCGTATAATTCTGCAAAGTGAGTCATTCTTCTTTTCTCACAGTTTGTGAGTCATTCTTCTTTTCTCACAGTTTGTGAGTCATTCTTCTTTTCTCACAGTTTGTGAGTCATTCTCCTTTTCTCACAGTTTGTGAGTCATTCTCTTTTTATCAACTATTTTACAATACCTCAAATTATTTTCAAGGTTATAATTACAGGGACTAAGTCGTGGATATCTTGAATTACTGGTTAGTGGGGTATTGTGCACATTACTAATTTTCTCCCAGTTAGGTTCATTGACCTACTCGGGATAATCACTGTTGGGTTCATTGACCTACAGGGATAATCATCACTATTTAGGTTCATTGATCTAAATAGTGGTATGACCATCGTCACCATTGTGACTTGTCACCATTGTGACAGAATGCCAGATAAAAATAAGATAAAAGCCATTGTAATCGCTCTTATGCTGTAATTTATAACTATGCATCATTATGCAAAATAGAATGATTCTCTCAGTATTTCCCGCTGACAAAACCTTTTTCAAACATGTTTCAGGTGACCTATTATGAATCAGGAAAAGTGCCATATAGCACTAGAAGCTCAAGAAAGTGGCTCAGTATAAAATAAAGAAACATGTTTTGTAAAATAAAAGATTTCTTTGTGAAATCAAATGATTGTAAATTACTGGGTTTTATCCCGCGTTGTGAAATAAAATAATCGGGAAATATTTACATTTTAAAAGATCCTGATGGAAACTTCCGCTGTCAAACTCAATTAATTAAATACCGCAGTATTTCTGTCCCGCGGCTCTTAAAACGGGTCAAACCGGGTCATGGGCCGTGACAGTTTTCTCCACCAGAGCAGGAGGATCTCCGTCAAAGACTGGGCAGGGTTGAGCGAGATCTCGAGAAAGAGCGTAGGAAGAATCAGGGATTCATGAGTGGTTTGGCAAGTTTGCTAAAGGGAAAGAAGAAACGGGATCGTTAAATCCCAATATGTATTATTGTATTTCCTTGTTTAAATTAAGTCCCTGCGTGGACATTTATTTATTTATGTGTGTATGTAGTCCCTGCGAGGACATCTACCTTTGTACTTAGTCCCTACGTGGACTTGTCTTTATTAGTCCCTGCGTGGACACTTATTTTTGCAAACAGTCCCTGCGAGGATTTGTATTGCCATTATAGCTCCTACGTGGGCAAGTGTTTCTCTGAAAAGTCCCGTTTAGGGCAAAATGTACTACTTTTAAATTTTATTGGAATGTAAGTTTATAAATTTCATTTGTGCTATGTTATGCATAATTAAATTATATAGGAAATAAATAAATCGGAATCATTCCTTTTAAAATCTATCTGCCTATGTTATTTTTAATTTAGGATCTTAAAGGTATAACCTAGCCTGCATGTCATTTAAGACCTGGCCAAGATGGTAAAACCCGTTAAAAAGATTCAAATCCCTGTTAACATCTGAAAACATGTTAACACTCCTGGCAGACATGATACGTTAAAAACGCACGTGTTATTATTAAATATGGATCTTTTCAAAGATTCCAAACCCACCTAAATGATCTCTGAATCATGGGTTAAATCATTAATATATATGATCAGTTCTTTTTACCATACATTGGTAATAGAATGCCTACGGGCCCTTCTCATTTTCATATGAGACAAAAGACAGTAATAGTCTGTGACCCTGTCTGATAAAGGTAATGAACTTTGTTCAAACCTTCATGCTTTGATTCTCTGAAATCATAGCTTATGATCTAAATTGTCCCTGTGACTAGGCCTTATGTGCTAATAAAACTGTTATTGTTTTATAATTAGGATAAATTATATTTGAAATCCTAAATAAATGTGAGTAATAAATTAACCATATATGGTCTATGTTTACCACGGTTAATAAAATTGCCATAAAAGGCAATTCTATAATAAACTCACCGATAAATTATTGTCGATATGTAACAGTTCAAGCAAAATGGCAGACTCAAATGAGGTCAACAGTCACCCAGGGAGAGAGCATGATAATGCCCGAGTAAATGTAGCGGGTGCAGAATTACTCGCAATGATAGATAATGCCGTAAATCGAGCTATGGATAGACAGCTCCATGAATCTAGTGGTACCCGTGCAAGGACCCAATCTGCACCACACTCTAGAACACCCTCCAGGACCCACACAGCCCACAACAGTAATTCTCACCACTCATCAAACCAGAGGAGTGCTCCATCCCAGAGAGTCGTACAGAATCAAGAACCCCGTAATAAGGGTTGCTCCTATAAGTACTTCGTATCGTGCAAACCCAGGGATTTCACTGGGGAAAAAGGGGCAGTAGATTGCATGACTTGGTTGGACGAGATGGATACGGTTGTGGACATCAGTGGTTGCAATAATAGGGATATTGTGAAATTCCTGTCTCTGTCTTTTAAGGGAGAAGCATTGGCTTGGTGGAGATCTTTGATCCAAGCTACGGGGAAAGTCCCATTGTACAACATGACCTGGGAACAGTTCATGGCACTGATCAAGGAAAACTACTGCCCTCAGCACGAGGTTGAGAAAATTGAATCTGACTTCTTGTCGCTGGTCATGAGAAACCTAGACTGTCAGGCATACCTTACCAGTTTCAAAAATTTGTCAAGATTGGTTCCATATTTGGTAACTCCGGAACCCAAACGTATAGCCCGATTCATTGGGGGTTTGGCCCCGGAGATCAAGGCAAGTGTAAAGGACTCCAGACCAGCTACTTTTCGGTCCACAGCGGACATATCATTGTCTCTTACCTTGGATGCGGTCAGGCTGAAATCGCAGAGGAACACTGATACTGAAAAGAGGAAGCGTGAGGATGACAACTCACGACGTTCAGACAAGAAGCAGAAGGGAAACAATGACTATAAGAAGGGGTCAGGATTTAGGAAGGATGGTCAGCAGTCGGGTGAAAAACCCAGATGTAAAATCTGCAAGAGGCAGCACTTTGGGAAGTGCAGGTTTGAATCGAATTCGAATTCACAATCGAAAGCTTTTGCATGTGGGTTGTGCAAGTCCAAGGAACACAAGACCTTGGATTGCAAAACGATGAAGGATGCAACCTGCTACGGTTGCAATGAAAAGGGGCACATCAAGACCAATTGCCCAAAATACGCCAAGAAGCCTGAAGAGGCTAAGAAGACCAATGCTAGGGTCTTCAGGATGGATGCTAAGGAAGCCGTCAAGGACGACAATGTGATAACAGGTACCTTTCTCGTAAATGATGTTTATGCGAGAGTGTTATTTGATTCAGGCGCTGATAAGTCGTTCGTAGATAATAAGTTTTGTGAATTGTTAAAATTACCTGTTAAGACCTTAAGGGTGAAGTATGAGGTGGAACTAGCAGATGGCACTTTAGAAACCGCCTCAACCTTATTAGATGGATGTTTCATATCCATTAAGAACCACTCTTTTCCTTTGTCCCTACTTCCTTTGAAACTAGCCGGTTTCGACATAGTTTTAGGCATGGACTGGTTATCTCATAACCAGGCCCAGATTATTTGCAATAAGAAGCAAGTGATGATCAAGACTCCGTTTGGTGAATCACTTACTATCCAGGGAGATACCCAGTATGGGCTGCCCGAGAAAATGTCTATGCTCAAAGACTCTAAGTGTTTGAAGAAGGGTTGTGTCATCTACATGGCACAAGTGATTATTGATGAGCCGAAGCCCAAGATTTGGGATATCCCCGTCATTTCTGAATACCCCGAAGTTTTTCCAGAAGAACTACCTGGTTTGCCACCAGATAGGCAAGTAGAATTCAGAATTGACATTATTCCTGGATCCGCACCAGTAGCAAGGGCGCCTTATAGGTTAGCACCAACGGAGATGAAGGAATTGAGAACGCAGTTAGATGATTTGCTAGCCAAAGGATTCATCAAACCTAGTTCGTCTCCTTGGGGAGCACCAGTTTTATTTGTCAAGAAGAAGGATGGATCGATGCGTCTGTGCATCGACTACCGTGAACTAAATAAGGTCACTATCAAGAATAGGTATCCTTTGCCCAGAATCGACGATCTGTTCGATCAACTGCAAGGGGCAAGTTTCTTCTCGAAGATTGACTTAAGGTCAGGCTATCACCAACTGAAGGTTAGAGATGAAGACGTACATAAGACTGCATTTAGGACTCGTTATGGTCATTACGAGTTCCTAGTGATGCCTTTTGGGCTCACTAATGCACCGGCCGCATTCATGGATCTCATGAATCGCGTTTGCAAGCCGCACTTAGATAAATTCGTCATCGTTTTCATCGATGATATCCTCATCTACTCAAAGAACCAAGCTGACCATGAGAAGCATCTTCATTGCATTCTGGAACTACTTCATAAAGAAAAGCTCTATGCCAAGTTCTCGAAGTGCGAATTCTGGCTTCGAGAAGTCCAATTTCTTGGACATGTTGTTAGTGAGCGTGGTATCCAAGTAGATCCCGCTAAAGTTGAAGCTGTCATGAATTGGCATGAGCCAAAGACGCCTACAGAAATTCGAAGCTTCCTAGGTTTGGCAGGATACTATAGGCGATTCATTGAAAACTTCTCAAGGATTGCTGCACCCCTGACTTCGCTGACGCGTAAGAAGATTAAGTTTGACTGGGGTCCTAAGCAGCAGGAATCCTTCGATATTCTGAAACAAAAGTTGAGCAATGCTCCAGTACTGACATTGCCTGAAGGAATAGAGGAGTTTGTAGTTTATTGTGATGCATCACACACCGGGATGGGATGTGTGCTTATGCAGAAAGGCAAAGTCATTGCCTATGCTTCACGCCAGTTAAAGGTGCACGAAAAGAATTACACCACCCACGACTTGGAATTGGGTGCCGTTGTATTCGCACTAAAACTGTGGAGGCACTACCTATATGGAATCAAATGTGTGATCTATTCTGATCACAAAAGCCTTCAACATCTGTTCAATCAGAAGGACTTGAACATGAGGCAACGCCGTTGGATGGAAACTCTGAATGATTACGATTGTGAAATAAGATACCATCCCGGCAAGGAGAATGTAGTCGCTGATGCCTTGAGTCGAAAGGAAAGGGTGAAACCCATCCGAATCAATGCCAAGCGCATGGAAATAAAGAACAATTTGATCGAAAAGTTGTTAGCTGCACAGAAGGAAGCTGTGTTGGAAGCTAACTATCCTAACGAGAAGCCAGGGGTAACTGAGGAGCAGTTAACACTTAGCAAGGACGGAATACTAAGATTGAATGGACGAATATGGGTTCCAATTTATGGAGGACTTCGAGATGTTATCCTTCAGGAAGCCCATAGTTCCAAATACTCCGTTCATCCTGGAGCTGATAAGATGTACCAGGATCTAAGGGCGAATTATTGGTGGATAGGCTTGAAGAAGTCTGTAGCCACCTATGTAGCTAAATGCTTGACATGTGCGCAAGTCAAAGCCGAACATCAAAAACCGCCAGGTTTGCTACAACAGCCTGAACTTCCTACGTGGAAATGGGAGATGGTGACGATGGATTTCATCACCAAGCTACCAAAGACAAGGAAAGGCAATGATACTATATGGGTGATCGTTGATAGACTGACTAAGTCAGCTCATTTCTTACCCATCAAGGAGACTTATAGCTCCGACATGTTAGCCCAGTTATACGTTGATAAGATTGTAGCTTTACATGGCATACCTGTGTCTATTATCTCTGACCGAGATACTAGATACACGTCACATTTTTGGAAAAGCTTCCAACAATCTTTGGGCACGCGTTTGAATTTCAGTACGGCTTACCATCCTCAGACAGACGGTCAGAGTGAGCGTACTATTCAAACGTTGGAAGACATGCTTCGTGCATGTGTGATTGATTTGGGTGGTAGTTGGGATAACCACCTACCACTAATTGAGTTCTCCTACAACAATAGCTACCACACCAGTATAAAGGTTGCGCCTTTCGAGGCCTTATATGGTAGAAAGTGTAGAACGCCCGTTTGTTGGGCGGAAGTTGGAGATGTCCAATTATCGGGACCAGAGATAGTGTTCGAAATGACGGACAAGATTGTCCAGATTAGTGACCGTCTCAAAGCTGCCCGAGATAGGCAGAAGAGTTACGCTGATCCAAAGCGTAAAGCTTTTAATTTCGAGGTAGGTGATAAAGTTTTGCTTAAGGTATCACCCTGGAAGGGGGTGATGCGATTTGGTAAGAAAGGCAAGTTAAGCCCGAGATACATAGGACCTTTCGAGGTTATCGAACGTATCGGGTCAGTTGCCTATAAGTTAAACTTACCAGAAGAGCTCAGTAGTATACACAATGTGTTCCACATCTGCAATCTGAAGAAGTGTTTCGCTGACGAATCACTGGTCATACCACATACAGATGTGCATATAGATGAGAGTATGAAATTTGTGGAAAAACCATTGTCGATCGAGGATCGACAGGTTAAGAAGCTTCGAAGGAAGCATGTACCGATTGTAAAGGTCAAGTGGGATGCCCGTAGAGGTCCCGAATACACTTGGGAGGTTGAGTCCACGATGAAAGAAAAGTACCCTTATCTATTTCAGTAAATCTCGAGGTCGAGATTTCTTTTAAGGGGGTGAGGATGTAACACCTCGAAAATTTACGTCCTATGATGTGTTGACACGTGTCATAGGTTTGAACGTGTGAAAGAATGTTCTTGAAGGACTAAAGTTGACAAACAATGAAACTATGTAAATATAAGGGTTCAAAATGTCAACAATGAATAAATATACTTTACAATAACCCTACATGATGTTTATAACCTTAAACGAATGGATCATGGATCATACGCAGCGAATTGTGAAAGAAAGTGAGAGATTACAAACTACAGGGGTTAAATGTGTCAACATGTTAAGATATACCTCTGAGTGACCTTTTAGCAAACCCGAAGCCTTGTAACGATTAATTATGCTCACTAGAATGCACCATAAAAATTTCATCAAGTTTCGTTACCGTATGAGAAAGTTATGATAAAATTCGTGTGTGAGGGTTAGAATCGTCAACATTGAAAATTTGGGCTTTTCGGGTGATCACAAAGTTACCCGGGGACTTTACAAAGTGGGTATAAGTATTAAAGCCCCCATATGTAAATTTTAAAGCCTCAAAGTGCAAGAAATAAGGTGAAAACGACCTTTCGGGGGACTAAGGGCCAAATGTGCAATAAAAGAAAATATGTAACCTGATCAGAAGGGCCATGCAGCCCGCCTAAGATATATCAAGATCTAAAGCGGGCCGCCTGCGACTGCCAAATGCAGAATAAACAGACAGGTGCCTGTTCCAGCCTTCTAACCGACTTTAATTGCAAGTTTTCGATTCTATGGGCTTCCTATACTGGTATATAGCCTATAGAAGACACATGTATCAATCTTGGATCATCCTAGACCCATTTGGCATAAATTTAGAAAGATCAAAGTTCATATAAAAGTCTCATGTTGCAACATACAAACACATTTCAACTTCTGGACATTTTGAGGAGCTCAAGAACTGATACAAAGCTTCCTAAGCATCCATTAGACTTGTGTAAGTATCCTCGACCCTTCTAAATTAAGTTATGTTTAGTTTATAGCCTAGAAATCAAACCGTCGTAACTACGGTTTGACTTAGCGATAAAACACAAACGGTCCAGGGATTTTTCGAAACGGAAGTTGTTATAAGTTGGTAATTATGTGGGCTTTAAACCCTTAAAAGGGCACCCACTGATTCCAATCCTAACTAGATAGTTTGTCGAGTCAAACGTGGTTAGAAAAAGTCAACAGATTTATGATTTTCGAATTAACACACGATTAGCATTATAGAAGGCGTGTAACCTATTTTTTTCATTCATATAACTTGTTAATAAGTATAAAAACTTGTCTACGCTTGATTGATTCGACAACTTTCTGTTTTGAACCGATTCGGAACCGAAAGACGCAAAAGTTTGACTTTTGCTTTGACTTCAGTTCTGACCCGGTTTTGATAGGTTTAGACATGCCTTAAAGTTCCATTAGGACCTAGTTACAAGTGTGTATAACCCTCTGCGTTTATACCACTTAAATCCTTAAGTGTCCGACGTTTCCGTTAAATGCTTAAATATGGACCATAATGCCCTTATGACCATACAACGAGAATTTTGGAAATGTGAAAGTACAATAATCTTAGTTGCTGATTACTAAACATGTCTGTAAATTTTTACATCAGTTGGACATATAGATTAGGAGTTATGCTCAATGACGTATTTGAACGCTTCTGAGTGATTTAACGGCGTCATTAGCGTAAAGCCTATCTAAACCCAATATTTGACACCAAAACTTTTACCCACTGATGTAATATAATACTTTGTGTTTTTTGAGGATTTTTAATTATTTTTAAACTGATCATAAGCTAGGATTAGTGCCTTGATTCGGTAAATACCGAATATGCCCTTTTTGGCCATAAAATGAGTTTTACAAATCCTTTTAATGCCAATCCAATTGCTACTGATTTTAAATAATAAATGAAGTGTTTTGAACCTGGTTAACTGAGTAGAAAACTCAGAATCCTATTTTAACCCGTACGTCGCTTAAACCGGCGTTATACGCGTATTAAACGCATAGTTAGGGTTTAAAACTATTTTGGCATATAAGACTTATAACCAATTGTTATAACCTGTTAAAATAAGCTATTTTACTGATTTATTCAGACCCGGATCACAGAAGATAAACTGATCCCTTTTATAATCTTTAAAATGACCAAAATACCCCTACGGGGCTTAATATGAGATTAAACTCGTTTTGGGCATAATGGAAGGTATCCTGCTGATATCACAACATATTTAAGGCATGTTAACTTAGGAAACCTGTTTAGGACTCTTATGGTTACCCGTTACGCTTCATGCGCGTTCGGTTCAGTTTATGTAACTAGTTTACATAAATTAGCCGAAACGGGTCAAACCTTATCGGTTTTATCTCAAAATCCAGAATGTGTATAATATACCCATATTAAGCAAGTCTTCAAACTTGTCGGGTCTAAATCACATTCTATCCGGTCTTCGCTTAATTGTGCGTACGAACCGTATCTTTATAACTAACCGGTCTAAGCTTAAGCTTAACTAAAGACCCGTTAGGATTCTAATAGGTTATTATAAACCTTCGTTCCAGATTAGGAGAACCGGTAAAAGATACTTGCACTCGCTGATTTTGATTTATACTTGCTCAGGTAAATACTTTTAGCTTATTTTCCCTATACGGGCTTGGGGTACGGTATATAAAATACCGCTTGGTCGGGCATTTCGACCTTAATCGTTTTGGGGGTTAAGTATTATCGAGATGACCGTTTAAATTGTTTTGTTTGCTTAAAGCCTTTGGGGGGTTAATGACCATGTCCCGGATATCCCTGGCATCATTTTACAAAATGGCCACGACCTTAGCACACAGGTGTAGGCGTACACCTGTCAGTGTCTCATATACATAATGTGGTGTGTCTATTGATCTTTAACCCGGCACGAACCGGGCTACTGAACGCATAAGAAACACGTAAATCTTTTACGAGTATGCCCAAAACGATTTTAAAATTAATTTAAGCCCCGTAGGGGTATTTTAGTCATTTTTAAGATTATAAAAGAGGTTAATAATAATCTGAGGTCCTGGTCTAAAATGATCAGTAAAAATATTTATTTTAATAAGTTATATTAGTAATATATCTTACATATGTGAAATTTATCATTTATGGCCAGACTATGCACCGCAGGGGCATTTTGGTCATTTCACATATGCTTTAAGGGTTAATTTTGGAAATCTGAGTTCAAAACTTTTATTTACTGTTAAAGTATAAAAATTTATTCATAACATCAGTAGGTAACAAGCTTTAGGTGACAAATATGGTTTTAAACCATACTATGCGCCTAAATCGCATAAAAGTCGGTATTTGACGGTATTCGGGTTAAATAAGTAAATCTGAGATTTTGAACAGCCTTTACTATTTAAAATAATTTATTTAATATATAAAATCAGTAGAAAAAGGTTTGATATGTAAAGGATGTGTAAAACTCATTTTATTAGCAAAAAGGGCATAACCGTCAATTACCGAGTCAATGCAAGAACCCTATCTTATGATCAGTTTAAAATTCAACAAAAATCTTCAAAAATCCCTAAATATTATATTACATCAGTGGAAAAAAGGTTTGGTGTCAAAATTCGGGTTTAAATAGGCTTTATGCTAATAATGTCGTTTAATTAATAAAAAACTTTCAAATTACGATATTGAGCATAACTCCAAATTTAGACCTCAAACTGATGTCAAATTTTTAGGACATGTTTATAAATCAGTAATAAAGGTTTTTGTCCTCTCACATTTTCAAAATTCTCGTTTTAATATCAAAAGGGCATAATGGTCAACTTTTAAGCATTTAACGGAAACATGCAATGAACTAGGATTTCTATGGAACCATGTTGTATAACTTCAGAGGGTTACACTAACATATAATATGGTCCTAAAGGAATCGTAAGGCATAACTAAACTAAACTAAATCGGGGGTCATAACTGAAAGTCAAAGTAAAAGTCAACTTTTGCGACTTTCGGTTCCGAACCGTGCCTAAACTCAGAATTGTCGGGTCGAACATGCCTAGACATGTTCAATTAATATTTACCAAGTTATTAAAGTGACAAAACTGATTTTATTGCCTTTACATCATTAATTATGAATTTTGTTTAAAAACCGACTCGCTTGACTTTTATTTTAATTACTTTGACCCGACAATTAACTAAGCAAACGTGGTAATTAGGAGGTATAGTCATAAGAGACTATAACCATCGTGATTACGCTCACGTTACGAAGTTCAAACGGACTTCGTGTTGACCATTGACTGGTCAAAGTAGAAAGTCAAACACTGTTTGACTTTTGTGCTAAAAACGCATAACAACACGAAAGAATACTTACAAGGGGTCCAAGAAATGGAGGTTTGATCTAATAATTCTCAGGTATGGAGTATAAACACTCCAACTTAGAGAATATGATCAGATCATGGTTTGTTGCAAATGAAATCATGGGGTTTATATAGTTTTCGGGTAACCGTTAAGATAGTTCATCGATAAACGTGCTTCGATCTGGCCCTTACATGTGTGCCCATGGTTTTAGAATACCATGGGTGCCCCAAAAATAGCCCCTAGAATGATCAAAAACCATTTGCAAACCAGAAACCCAGCTGCTGAATTGAAATCAGCTGTTTTTTTTTGCAGATCTGATGCACTTTAGTTCAGTAAACAGTTTGCTTATTTACAGCTTTGGTCCCTGCAAGTGTTTAAGGCCCATTTTGACATGTTTAAAGCCCGTTAAGCCATTTTCAAGGCTCTAAAATGATGCCTAAACATAGGGAACATAAAACATGCTCAAAAATATGCCGGATGTCGGTTCGTTTGGTCGTACGGTTGCGTCGTTCGGCTAATTACGACGAAACACGAACGGACGCGAAAAACGATCCAAATTACGCGATGAATGGAATTTTATCATGCCGATCACTAAAATAAAATATTTTAATGATTACATAAATTTTTGGATGTCCGGATATATTCAGAACGTAAGATATGCGCGAAAGTGCAAACTTATGCACTTTTTGACGCTTTTAGTCCCTGTTGATCAAATAAGTTTATTTTTGCGCACCAAACACCTCTAAGCCTATTTCTAAGCTATGTAAAGGATATTTATGGTATGTTTAACTTATGATCATATTCCGGAAGGTTCGATACCATACGAATCGATAGAGTTTTGCAGTTTGACGCAATTAGTCCTTTAATCGCACAAAGTAGCGCGAAATGTCATTTAATGATATCCAAGCTTCCATGGCCCATAATGGGTATTCCCAAGCATGTGTTTAGTTATTACTACGCTCCCGTTCGCTTAAATGGTCACCAAAAGGCGTAGATTCAAAAGTTGACGCTTTTGGTCCCTCTAATGCGCAAACTTGCGCATATCATCGTAAAATAGCATCGAAGCCTTATCTAATCCATATTAGGCATTCTTGAGAGTATTATAAAACATCATAATGCTTCGGGTTCGTTAAAAGGTCATTCAGAGGTATAATTAAACATATTGACACTTTTAGTCCCTTTAACTTGCAAAGTTGCGCGTAACTTCACTTATAGGCATAAAAGTTGTAAGGACCTTCAAAATCGTCCATGAACGACCCGAAAGTGAAAACCCGGGCCCCAGAAACCCTAATGTACATGAAACATCAAGAAAAATCAGATTTTTGGTTTCACGCGGGCCGCGTAAGCCTTAAGATAAGGTTACGCGGGCCGCAACAACTTAAGATATCTCTGGATAAGCGAACAGGCCACGTGTCACACACGTGGCAGACCTAGGGATGACACGCTAGCCCTAGTTGTAGACTAGGTGGCCCTCGCGGGCCGCGTAAGAGTTAACTGTGGGTTACGCGGGCCGCGTAAAACCCAAAATTTGGCTATAAATGAATTGGACATGAGCAGTTCATCTGCACTCGAAAATTTTTGCAAAAGACGAAGTATACTGCTCAAATTCGTGATTTTACGTAGGGAAACGCTGCTACGAGTAAAGGGTATTAACTCGATCACTGCTACGATTCAATGTCCGATTGATTGAAACCGATCCGATGGATGTTTAAGTGCTGCCCATATTTGGGTTATGCCTTTGTCATTCGTCGTGAGGGTTTTGATTTCGTGAGTTGTCGTAAATGTTGTATTAAGTTACTGACCTAGTTTCGTATGCATTGTTATTTAAATTAGGATACAAGGCTAAATCAGTAGGCTAAACTCTGCCCGTCTAAACTTGCAATCTGAGTCATTCTTTTTTTATCAAATTGCTTTACAAAACTCTAAATGTTTTCCAGTTATACTCTGCAGTGATTAAGACTTTGCTAATCTTTAATTACTGGCAGTATGTGGGGGTTTTATGCACATTACTACTAACGATTTATCACTTTAGGTGGGCGAACCTAATTAGTGATATGTCCACAGTCATAGATTCGGTCGAGTGACAGCTGAACCAGATAATTATATGATAGGGGCAAATATAAAAACCCTTAATACTGTAGATTATAACAATGTGTCGTTTTGTGCAACTTGAATGACTCGCCAGTATTTCCCCGCTGATAAAATATTTTTCAAAACATGTTTCAGGTGACCTACTGTGAATCAAGGAAAACGTGCTACGGAGCACTAACAAGCTTGAAGTGGTGGCTCAGTAAAATAAATAAACATGTTTTGTAAAACAGGGAATTTCCTCGTGAAATTCCTCTATTGTAAATTACGGGGTTTATCCCGAATTATGAAATAAAATAATTGGGCATTTTCAAGTTTTAAAAGATCCTGTTAAACTTCCGCTGTCCACTCAAATAATAAATACCACGGGTTTCTGTCCCGCGGCTCCTGGACCGAGTAACACCGGGGCGGGGCCCGTGACAAAAGCCCTTAATGGCCAATATTAGGCATTCCCGAGAGTATAATCAATTATCATGAAGATCTCGATTTCTTAAAAGGTCACTCAGAGGTAAGAATTAACATGTTGACGCTTTTAACCCTTCATCGCGCAAACTTTCAATTAATTACGCAAACGGCTACTCTTGATCAACAAGTGGCTCATTTGTGAACATGATTACCATGTAACGTTATTTAGAGGCTTATAATAAGCATGTTAACATTTCCAGTCCTTCTATAATCAAAGTTTTTGATTTTTCGCAAAATTAGTCCCTCAAATTCAACGTTTGACTTTATTAGGGTTTATTACACGTGTCAATACATCATTGGACGTGATTTTACGAGGTGTTACATTATGTGTGTTTCAAACAAAACCACTTCTTTTAATGAGATACCATTAAAGATTCAAAACCTGGGATATGCTATTCTTCAAGATGAAAATTTCAATTACTCCCAGGAAATCTTTAATGATTTGGTTAAAAATGTTGATAAAAAGCCATTCTTACTTTTTCCAAGATTTCTAAGTTATTATTTTGAAACAAAATTTGGTAAGGATGATGCTTCTGTAATAAAACAAGGTGACTCTTTTCAAATAAACAGCTTAACTGCTGAAACTTTTACAAGAATGTCAACACCTTGCAAAACACAAGCAGAGGTGCCTGAGCAGACTTTAGCAGCTACCACTGCTCCTCAGGTATCTGCTGCTGAGCCCACTACTCAAGGTGATCATAGCAGCAAAACAACTGCTTTGAAACCCACACCTAAAATCACCAAAAAGCCAAAACAAAATAAAACTCAAAAGCCCCCCAAACCTACCAAAAAGGCAACTCTGGAGGATGAGATACCAGAGCAACTACCAGTGACAGCACAAAAGTCACAAGAAACCACTGCTGCTACTTCCTCACAGCAGTTGGTAGAAATATCTGAACCCATGTCTGAAACTCCTCCTGCTTCTTCTCAAAAAGAACAGGTTGTACAAATAGGGACACCACAATATGATGCTCTGGAATCACTTGCTTCCTCATCCACAGCCCAATGCCCGGGGCCAATTCTCTTTCTACACCCAACCTCACCTCCACAATTCCCCCACCAACAAAATTATTGTTGGATGCTATTGATTTGAACCAGGCACAAACTAGTCCTTCTCACTCACATATCAATGAGAACATACTTCAACAAGTGACTGGGTCTGATGTATCAATCATTTCTAACCCACCAACAAGACCTGAGGAGGTTACACCCCTTGAGTTACAAGTAATTCTTGGTGGTAGTCCAAGTGAAGCAGCCACTACAAGTGCTGAACCCACTGGTTTGCATTTGGACAGTGGTTACATCAATAAGACTTCCTTGGAGGCAATTTCTTCTATGGGAACATTTGTGTATCCAGTCTTCACTGGTTCACTAAAAAGTGTCTCTCTTTTTGAAGAAAGAAGTCCACAGTACCAAGAAAAAGGGGCATCAGTGGATGACTTTTGGAATACAATCCCTGAGTCAACCACTGTTACAACCACTGTCAGTGGGAAATCAGATGATCCCATTAAGTTGGGTGATGGTTTAAAGTACCTAGAATTGACGGATAGAATTGACAAACTGGATACCTCTGTTGCAGAAATCAAAGTAATGCTGCAACAGTTGTTGAAAGTTCAAAAAGTGCAACCCACTGCTGTTCCAAGTCAAGCACCTGCTCCACCACAAGCAGCTGCTGCAAATGAGTTATGTAATCTATTTCAACCCCTGCTCCAACAACAAAGACAAATAGCTGATCAGCAGCATGATAAACATGTTCAAATGCTGAGAAACATGATGGAGTCAAGGCTCAAAGATACCCAAGCTGACATCAAGGCTATAAAGGCCCACATACTAAACACCACTGTTCTCTTTCTTGATAACCCCCCACCAGATAATGCCAAAAAGGGGGAGAAAATCAAGCAATGGAAGAAGAAGGGTATTGAAGATGGCCTTTATATTGAACCAGAGAAAGAAAACATGACTAAAAACATTCCTTTGCCAGATGGTAGTAAAAAGCTTGATGTTACCACAAATGCACTTGCTGAAGCAAAAGCAAGTGTAAAAAGGGATAGAAAGACTAAGGATAATGCCAGTTGGGAACAGGAGAAAAGAGAGTTTATTGAGCTGAATGCACAGGGTCCTTCTGAACCTATGGATGATAAAAATCCTAAGGATGAAAAGAAGAAGTCCACAAGAAATGTGAGGCAACCCAAAACCACACCATCCAGACTCACAAAGCATGCCTCTAAACCACCTACCAAAGGCTCCAAACCTCAAACTACCACCCAAACAGCTGTTGTAACTCCTGTTGTATCAACAACTACTGATACTTCAGTAGTTTCAACAACTGTCATCCAAACACCTGCCACCACTTCAACACACACCACTTCAACACACACCACAACCACTGCCTTACCACCACCACCAAAAATCATCTAACCACCATCACCACCAAAAACAGCCTCACCACCATCACCTCCTGCTAAAAAGCAGAAGACATCAAATGTTACAACATCTGTTGTAATGACAACAGTGGTTGAAACACCAGTTGTTTCAACAACTGTCAGTCAACCACCTTCTACCACTCAAATCACCACCACTGATCCACCCAAAACATCATCAGCCTCTCCTATAATAAAAAAGAGAAGGATTTTTATACCTGATGATGATTCTCCATCACCACCACCAACATCCTCACAATCTCTTTCACTTGTTAATATCCCAAACCCTATTCCTCTCTCATCAGCCCAAGTACAACAACCAATCACTACCATCACTCCTGCAGGTTTCCAGTATCCTCTTGAACTTATAGCAGTCAGAGAAGAGATCAAATCCTTCTACTTTGAGGATGATCCTGCTAAAAGGAGGTTGCCATCAGTTGAAGGATATCCTAGGCCTAACCACATTGAAGAGTAGTTGAAAATTAAGGCTCAACAGGCAGAGGATATCTCCAAAAGAAGCTCCCAAGGTAAAACTGATAAAGAAATTCAAAGGCATTACCAATTTCTATTCACTCAAGTCAGATCCTTAAAGCAGTTTGCTAAGAATGTTTGTCAGCAACTATCAGAAAGAGCATATGAAACCCTCAGAAAAGACTACATTGAAAATACCATGGCTTCTAAGAAGTATAAGGGGGAAAATATATGTACAAAGAGTGGACCATTCCTGAGCTTGAAAGTGAAGCAGCCAGGATTCAAGAAATGATTAAGAATAAGGTCAAACACACTCCTCCAGATTGGTCAAAGTACAAAAAGAATGTGCCTGAAAAGACATTGGAGCTGAAGAGAATGAAAGAGGAATTAGTTGCTGCTGATTATGGGTCCAAAAATCAAGTGTTGAGATGGAGAGAAGACAAAGTCAGGACCACCTACAAAAGGTTGGAGGAATTAAGGAAGAAATATCCTAAAGTTCCACAAAAACCTGACTACCCTGAAGCAGAGGTTTCAACAAGACCACCAAAGCTACAAATCAGGAGATCCACTGCTCCAACTGGTGCTGCCATCTAAAAAAGAAGACAACAAAAATAGTTGGATACTGAAACAGTGGAAGAAATGATGGCAGGAGATGACCTTGTAAAAGAAGGCATTAAAAGGATGATAGCTGAAACTCTTGGCCTAAATCAACCTGCAAGCACTGCTCAGTCAGTCATCACAAGGCCAACATCACCAAACACCTCATCTAATAAAAATCTCCCAAGAAACCCACCAGACTCAAAAGTACTAAAGTGGAAAACTGACAAACAGACCCATGTACTGACAGTGATCAAGTCTAGTGGAGAAGTGAAGAAAATAACAAGGGAACAAGCACTTGGCCTAAGTCTTGAAGATTTGCAGGATCTCCTTGATCTTCCACTGTGCAGGGATGAAGATGACACAGATGCCTTAGACTTTGAGTTACAACTCAAAGGGCAAATAAGGGAACTGTTGATGAGGCAATAAAGATCTACCAATAATGAAGGGTTTTGGCATTATCTGTTCCAGGGGGAGATTGTTGGGATTGAACCCTATCAGAGGAACAGATAATTAAAGCCAAAAATGGATCAGAGCAGTGGATCCAGAATAAGCAGATGTTATGTTTTCAAGTCTCTCCCCTTGAAAGTGGTTTCAACGTCTGATGACCTCCAATCCACTGATCGGTACAACTGCTGACCTACAACTGCAGATAAAGTCAAAGACTGATGAAGACTAAAGCCCTGCTGTTCAATCTACTGATGTGGGTCAAGCACTGCTGGATATATCAAGTGTTGTTGGGTTCACATCAGTGGAAGGATTCAGCAGTAGTTAGTTTGTCTTTATGTAATGTATTGTATAACAGTTGTTAGCATAGCAGTACTTGTATAGACCAGTTGTTAGAGTTTGTTAGGAGGTTAAATGTCACTTTCATGGTGACGTCAGCAAAGATGCCTCAATGGTTTGTTCGTGCCTATAAATAGAACAGTACCCTGTACTGTTCTATTAGCTCTTCACCATCTTTCTTCCTGTACGAACAAATCACTGTAAGCTCAGGCTGAGGGGGAGTTTGTTACATGCATGCAATTGTAATCGTTGATGAAATAAATTCAATCATTCGGTTCATTGTTGAAAATGTGTGTTGAAAGCAATTCTCCTGTTTGATTGTGAAAAGTTTGTTTCCATTATATTCCGCTGCACTACTTGTTCATTGTTCATCTTAATTCAAACATAAAACACAATCAAAACCAAACTCAGATCCTAACAGCTCTTCTTGGTGCAGCCTTGGCCCAACCACTTTTAAGATATTCTAAGGTCTGCAGAGGGTTAAACACCACCGTCCACCACCCACCACCACCACCGTCCAACAGCACCACCACCATCACCCACCACCACAGTTCGTACACCAGTACCAATTTATTTTAGAAGTCTGCAGATGTTTAGTTCATCTCTTCTTCTACAGATGTCTGCATATGTGGTCTGCAGATTGCAGACATTTTATCTCTTAAAAAACAATCAGCACTTTATAGACACAAAAGTAAAGAAAAAAGAGGAGGTTAGCGGATTTTTTTTTTTTTGAAAAAAGAGGAATTAGCGAGAAAAGAGAATATCAAACCTACCTAATGTTTGTATAATTATGCGTCATGCATATAAGACACAAAAGTTGATGAATAAAATTTAACACATAACCGATCTATATTTATAACGCTTAATAGAATTTTTATAACGCTCAATAGGATTAACTAAATGCCGAGTATATTCATAATATGATCATATGAGTGGGTGTCTATTTACACAACTAATGTTACGGATGCATAAAAGCACATCTCGATTTAAAAAAAGAAATGTGGTTTTTATCATTTTGCAATAATTCGGTCTAATCAAATTTAAATGGCTTATAATGTAGTTTATGTGTTCTTTACAAATTACAAACATGGATTTATAAGTGAGAATGTGGAAAATATTTCAAAATAATGTGTTTGGTACTTTGGTACATGTCACTTGGATGGATTTATAAGTGAGAATGTGGAAAATATTTCAAAATAATGTGTTTGGTACTTTGGTACATGTCACTTGGAATTAAAAAATATATGAAATAAAAAATTAAATTCTCACCTAAAGACTAAAGTGTCGGTTTTACAATCACACACATAACTAATGTGTTTGGTACTTTGGTACACACTTTCATCCTTTTTATTCTCTCTCACACACTGTAAATGAACCAAACGTTCGGCGAACAGTTCGTAAACAACCGTTTGGCGGGAAGTTCATTTGTGTTCGTTCGTTTACTAAAAAAACGAACATGAACAAGAAATTTCGTTCGTTTAGTTAAATGAACAAACATGAACAGAGGTCGTGTTCGTTCATTTATGTTCGTGAACGTTCGGTAACGTGTTCGTTTGTGTTCAATACTTCATTAGTATTTTTAGTTTTTATATTTATTTAAATACTTCAAAATTCTGACAAATTAAATATCTAATAAGTGTCGCTGTATTATATATTCTGTTCATGAACAATTTTTTGTGTTTGTTTGTTTCCATTAGTGTTCATGAACATTAGTTTGTGCTCATTTGTGTTTGTCAATGTTCGTTGCCTAAAATTAAAAAACAAACACAAACGAACACGAACAAGTTCATTTCCTTAACAAACGAACACGAACATAAAATCTCGTTCGATAAGTGTTCGTGAACGGTTCGTGAACACATATATTTCTTAACAAACGAACACGAACAAGGTCTTGTTTGTGTTCGTTTGGTTTGTTTGCAGCCCTACTCACACACATAACTAATTTCATGAGATTAACATTCTTTTTTCTCTTTATCAGACTTTTTTACTCGAAAGTCCACCCAAAATATATTATCACTGTGATAAAATAAATAAATATGTGTGTAACCTTGTAATATACACTCATGTTGTGTACATAATAAAATATTATAAAATACACTTCTTATTCATATTTTTATATTTTTCATTCCATAATCGTAAACATTGATGCAGCGGCAAACCTATGAATTATTTTTTAGGAGTACAAACGAGGGATTCAATAAAAATTTCAAGAGATGCGATCGGGATTTTTTGCCTACAAAATACACTAATTTTTTTTAAAGGGGGCGTCCGCCCTCCCACCTCTTCACCTATGTCCGCCATTGCAAAGATGTTTAAATTATCAATCAATGAAGCAAACCAATTAAGAAATATTGGAGTGGGGGCACTAAGGTAATGGTCCTTTCACATAATAGAATGGAATGAAATGGAATCTTGATGGAATTGGAATGTTAATATCACTCTTTATTTTGTTAGATGGTGTTCGTTTCCATATTAGAATGGAATCTTAATGAAATTGGAATGTTGATATTACTCCTTATTTTGTTGGTTTCAATAAGAAAATGAATTAGAATTGAACAACATAAGGAATAGAATCTACATTCAAATTTCATCCAAATTTTATTCCATTTTACAAATGATCAAATTTCAATTTTTGTGCAAATTCTCATTCCAATTCCATTACAATCCATGAAACGAACACTACCTAACGGTTGTGGCGTGTATCAATGTCGAATGTGGATATAAAAACGTTGTCAAAAGTTGAACAAATGAAATGACCATTGAATGTCAAAGCTAAATTATCAAGTTAAACTTCAAATTCTTAAGTCCACAATGTGCCTACACGTCCATTGATAGAAAAGACACATTAACGTGATAACTGTTTAAGTTAGGCTTTAAAATCGTTTAGTAATAATTATAAACTAAACCAAAGTAACAATCAAAGGCTCTTAAAATAGTTAAGATAGTGGGAATTCGCATAGAATAATTATCAAACGAATAAAATCTGTAGATTACAACAACAACCATACCCAGTAAGTCCCACGAATAGCAGAGCTATTTATAGGGTCTGGGGAGGGTGGGATGTAGACATACCTTGCCTCTATCCATAGGGATAGAGAGGCTGCTTCCAGAGAGACCCCCGGCAATTAATTTTTTAAAAGATGACATGTTTTATAATATGGAAATATATATTTTTTATTAGACGAAAAACATTGGAAGAATCTTCCATGAGAAGATAATTTACAACATGGTTTAAAGCCTTTGAAAGTGTTAAAATTGCATTTTTGTATAATAATCACCATTTGGGTATTCACAGCACAGTATTTTTAAAACATCTTCTAAAGAAGTTGTCAACTTTGATATTTATAATAGCTGGCTTTTAGGAATGAACAAATGGTACTAAATACTGAAACTGAACTGATATCGAATTTATCGTACCGAATATTTTTTGTACTAATTCGGTGCCTACTTTTTGACGTTTTCGAGATCGGTACCTTCAGTTTGGTGTGTTACCGGCTTTTACCTTTAATTACCATACCGTACCGAACATTTTCGGCACCGGTACCCAATTTTAACGATTTTCAGTATTAATACTTTCAGTACCATACTAGTTTCATTTGACAGAGGAAATTGCTTGGAAAATTCAAAGAAAAAGACATGAAAAAATTCGGTTTGTTGTCAACACCTCCTTTTCACAATATTTAAGCAAGTATTTTCACACATATCAGTTTCTCTCTTTCACACTTAAACCCTAACCTTTTAACCATGTCTTAGTCATCTTTAAGCTCCATCTATTACCCAATTGAAAGATAATGGATTAGCAAAAGAGGAGTGTTTGTCGGTCTCATTGTAACATCTACATCCAAACACTTTATGTTGTGTGAGTGGTGACCCCAACCAAAATTAAAGAGAATTAGTTAATGTGATCGCCGCCTAGATTAGTGAAACAAGAAGAGGTGATCACTTCCTTATTAGTGAGAAGATATGGTGTTGACCACTACCTTATTTGTGAGACGATTGTAGTAATTTCTTTTGCATTGTTACAAAAAATTGTGGTGATTTCTACCCTCTTAGAGAGACGTTTGCAAATTTGATCACTGTTAGGGCCTAGTTTTAACTTGTTATGGATCCGATATCTTGAGACATATTCTAGATCAAATATCCTTGATGGGTATTACGAGACCTCAGAGGATCAAGGATCCTTAATGTTTGCTGTAACAACTCTCCTTAAAAAGTCCTATTTATTATTTTAATTGTCCAATAGGAAACCCTAATTAAGACACCCAAGTGATTCTGCACAAACCCTAAAATTTTCATAATAATCGGAATCAGGATCAGGGCCTCTAAAACTCAGGGGGGGTAAATTCCCGTTAGTATTATCCACACAGTTTTACGTGTGAATTGAATTTTAACGCGAGACCAACTCATCAAGCCTACAATTACACGGGGCTACCCTATGGTAGGGGGTAACCCCTCGCGCCACGCGAGGGGGGCGATTTTTCAGGTATAAATAGTAGGCTTCGGGACTTGAATTCTGGCACTTGAACGACGTTAAAACTCAAAATATACGCTGAGATATTATAGAAACAATCCTAAAACACACACGATTCACAAAGTGCTGCCGCAATATAGGGTAATAACTCGATCGCTGCTACGATTCAATGTCCGATCGATTAAACTATCCAATGGATGTTTAAGTGCTGCCCACATTAGGGTTTATGCTTTGTCATTCGTCGTTAATTCGATGAATGTTTAAGTATCGCACTTTGTCATTCGATGTGAGGGTTTAATCTCGTGAGTTATCGTAAATGCTGTATTAGTTACTAACCTAGTTTGTGTGCATGTTATTAATTTAGGTAACCAGGCTAATCCATAGACTAAACTCTGCCCGTGTTAAATCTGCAATGTGAGTCATGCTCTTTTTATCAAATTGTTTTATAAATTCTTAAATGTTTTCAAAGTTATAATTACAGTGATTAAGTTTATGTAATCACCAAATTACAGCCGGTATGTGGGGTATTGTGCACATTACTGCTATTTTTTCACTTTGGGTGGGCGAGCCTAATTAGTGATATATGTCACTATTGGGTGGCAGGACCCAATAGTGATATGACCATAGTCACAGAAACGAGTCGAGTGACAAATACTGTGGGTAGTTGGTTGATATCTGGAAACATTGTAATCTCTCTTAATACTGTAAATTATAACAAACGTGTCATTTTAGTAAATAGAATGATTCATCAGTATTTCCCGCTGACAAAACCTTTTTCAAACATGTTTCAGGTAATCTGTTGTGATCCAGGAAAAGTGCCGTGAAGCACTACAAGCTTAAGAAAGTGGCTCAATATAAAATAAAGAAACATGTTTTGTAAAAATAAAGATTTCTATGTGAAATCATATGATTGTAAATTACCGGGGTTTTATCCCGAGTTGTGAAATAAAATAATCGAGAAAATACAGTTTTAAAAAGATCCTGATAAAATCTTCCGCTGTCAACTTAATTAAATAAATACCACGGGATTTTCTGTCTCGCGGCTCCTGAAACGGGTAAAACCGGGTCGGGGGTCGTGACATTTGCTATGGTTTCTAATGATTGTTCTCGATATTTTATTGTGTTTATATGCAGGTAAATTGAGTGGTGGACTGAGTCTAAGCTATAATCTCGCTGGAAATGGTTGAGGAGGTGCATGTGCTCATTCAACAATGGTCATGGGGCGAGGACGTGGGCTTAGCATATTTATCGCATACTTAGTTATTTGTGTTATCTTTCTTTTAATAGAGGGATTGATCAAGTTATAACCACACACATATACACAACACAACAACTGACCAACACACACACTACTTTCATACGAGCTCTGCTAAAACATTGTACCAAGCTCGATGGATTTCCGAAGTTGTATTATACATTGTTGCTTAATAGAAATTGGTGGTAGATAGTTTTCACCACCTGAGGTATTTATGCCGGCGATCTACTAGTGATCAAGGGCTTTTTCTCGTATAAATTACTGTGTTCAACTTACATTTCAAGCCTTGCAATCATTTTGTTCATACAATCACTCTACCTCACAATACAAATTTGATTACATTATCCTTAAACCGATTTTTAACAAAAACAATCACTATCTTGATTAGTGAGATATTAGTAAAGATAAATTCTTGGTGGAAGCCAATGAGAGAATTTGAGGTGAGTTATTTAACAGTCACCAAACCACTATAAATCTTTATGTTTTGTGTGTAGATTTGTCTTTTTCTTTAACTTGTTTAAAATAGTTTTTCAACATACATGTTTAGTATGAAAAAAATATATTCGTAGCAATGGAAGATTGTGATTATAAAATTTGAAAATAACATCTTCACCCACCATTTAGGTTCTTACATGCATAGTTGCAGAAGTTATTAAGTGCTTCGAGGTCGGGCGACTGGGAAGTTGCGAGTACTCGAACATGATAAACTATAAAGAAATTAATTTTCAGGAAATTATATATATGTCAAATATAGTACTTTTACTAATATTTAAAATAAAATACGTGAATATCAATAAAATAAGAAAGATACATGTTCAAATACTAGTATTTCAAAAACTGAAATCCATTCATTAATATTATAGATATAGGAATTATGTTTTCAAGTGACTGAATCCGATTATGGCCAAGATTAACCATCTTTGTGTGATTCCGAGTAATTATATAGATTTAAAGAAAACAGTCTCAACATAATGCCTTGTAGTAAGTACTCAGCGACAGTCTCGACATATTGCTTACATGCATCATCCACCAAGACTTAAAATTGTACATAACTTTCTATCCTTTTAAGAGATGTTTCTAGTTTCAGAGTAGGATCATATACAAACTAATTAAATCTAAAAACTATAAGAACCAATAGATTAGTAAAACATAGCTAACTTATAAAGACTCAATAAGGGTATATTTTTCTTGAACATATACAAGGATTATGGAAACCCCTATTTTCATGCTATTTATAATTTGTAAATTTGACAATGATATTTTTTTGGTAAACAACACATGCTATTACATAACTAGCATAATTTCATTTTTTTTAATTACACAAAGAGCACTACTATTACATAACTAGCACAATCACAATCTCATCTTTATTTTTTATTTTGTAAACAACACACATGTTGTTATATAACTAGCATAATGTTTTTTATTTTATTTTATAAACAACACATATTATTAAATAACTAGCACAATTTCATGTTTTTCTTTTTAATTTTGTAAACAGCACACATACGAGCACAATTTCATGTTTTTGTTTTAATTTTGTAAACAGCACAGCTATTACATAACTAATAGAAAACAAATTTATTTTCAAATAGGCTCTCACTAACAACAAAAAAGGAAAAAATAGCAATACATAAGAATTACACAACAAAATATAAAAATTATTTTACTTTAAAAAAATTGATGGAATTAGTATTTAATGAAAAATGACTAAATGAATAAAATACGCATAGATCTTATTATATAATATAATAATTGTTATTGATGAACTCTAATCAATCTTAACCCTTGATTTAATTAATCAACAATCAAAATCTATTTTTACTGCTTTTAGATAATATAAGGTTTTTACCAGATCAAAGTTTTTACTACAGTTTTCTTATACCTTTTATTACCACATCAATTAACAAAATCTAATCCAAATATCACTTATGATCCTTTTGATTAGTGCCATTTGTTTGATTTGATTATAATTATTTTTATTTTGACTAACCTATTCTAACATATTCCTTGTCATAGACAAATCATATAAATGGTGACACATTATTCTAGCCATCAATCACTATGATGGACACAATAAACTATTAAGATAAAGTATTTATAACTTATAATCACACTCAAAGAGTCCCATTGTAAAATGTTTTTCCTAGCATGTTAAAATACATTCAAATACTATAATTCATATGAAGAAAAAACATGGGTCATGCTATTTACACACGGAGAAAATTATTTTCACACCCCAAAGCGCCGCGCTATGGCCAAAGCTGGGCGCTTTGGTGTAAAGTCAACCGACAAGGACTGACGCGGTCAGACCTTGTCTGTTGCTTTACATCAAAGCGCCCCGCTATGGCCAAAGCTGGGCGCTTTGAAGTTTTTTTTTTTTTTTTTTTTTTTTTTTTTTTTTTTTTTGCTTTACGGCGATAATAGTATAAATTTTACGATTTTTCCATTATACATCATTTTTTAATATATATGGACTATACTGCAAGTTCCGGATCAAATCGGTTACGTGTGATGTCGTATTCCATTATATCGTACTTGTGCTTTCAAAACAAAATGATACGATATAATGGAATACGACATCACACGTAACCGATTTGATCCGGAACTTGCAGTATAGTCCATATATATTAAAAAATGATGTATAATGGAAAAAGCGTAAAATTTAGATTATTATCGACGCGTTTGTGAATTAAAAACATCGGTTCCAACCCGAAACCGATTCCTCCGTAACCATTTCAGAACCGGTGTATTAAAGTCCTGATTATGTTACCGTTGGAATCGATTTCTTGCCGTTGCACGCCATTTGATCTTTGAAAATAATCAAATATGGATTTAAAGAGATTTATGAACTTATTTTTACATAATAAAGTTTCAAAATCGTATTACAACAGAATAAAGTAACAAGTTTCAAAATCATTTTTTTTATTGAGTTTGAAATTAATACTTTTGTAATTTTTTTTTATTTTTTTATTTTTTATATTTGAACTATTTTGATCCTCATACTTTTGACAGTAAGAAAGATTAAAAGGTATGCAAAAATACTATTTCTAGTCTTAGGAGTCTAAACATGTAGAGTAGGTCTTTCATATGGAGTGTGGGGGTGGTTCTATGGAGTGTGGAGGTGGTTCACCAAGTCAAAAGTGTTGTCATTTCTTTTGTTGGAACCATGCCCCTTCGACAAAAAAGAGGACAAGTGATAGGACTTGCAAAATGATGGTTTTAACTTGCTTGGTGTGGTTCCCAAACAATATACACCATAATACTACAATTAATAAAAAATACGCCATGTACATGTACGGTAGACGGCTGATACACATAACACTACTCATAGGAGTACTTGTGCTTTCAAACCAAAATGATACGATATAATGGAATACGACATCACACGTAACCGATTTGATCCGGAACTTGCAGTATAGTCCATATATATTAAAAAATGATGTATAATGGAAAAAGCGTAAAATTTATACTATTATCGACGCGTTTGTGAATTAAAAACAATATTAAAAAATTTAAAAAAGGCCCTAAGCGCTGCGCTTTGCCCGAAAATTTAAAAATGCAAAAAAAAAAAAAAAAAAAAAAAAAACTTCAAAGCGCCCAGCTTTGGCCATAGCGGGGCGCTTTGATGTAAAGCAACAGACAAGGTCTGACCGCGTCAGTCCTTGTCGGTTGACTTTACACCAAAGCGCCCAGCTTTGGCCATAGCGCGGCGCTTTGAGGTGTTTAAATAGACTAAGGACGTGTGCGAATAGACCAGGCCAAAAACATTTTGCAATAATCTCGAAAGCTAATGTGTTCGAGAATACACGAGTAAATGAGTCATAAGTCATAACAAGGATAATAAAGTGTTTATGGGGTCCATTTAAAATCAAGAAAATTAATAGACCACACCAATAAAACTTTAGAAGAAAAGTATATCCTTTGCTATGATCTGTCAACCAATTTATTCAAAAGTAAAGAAGAAAGTGTTGTTAGGGTGAGTATCTTTTGTAAAGAAAATGAAGTTTATAAACAATAATCGTCAATTAAAATTGGTAAAACAAATACAAAATGAAGATACATGGGGTGAGTTTAGATTATCATTCTATTCAAAGTTCAAACAAACTATTTTAGTAATCATTATAAAACATAGTACATTCACGGGTAAGAGCATTCACATCCAGCTTCCTAAAAATATATATACATTCCACTAAAAAACAACTCTTATATCAATATATTTTCACTAAAAACAAATACTTTTTTTTTCTCTTTTTCAATTAAATAATATTTTTATACATTTATCATTACATTTTTCTCTCTCCTTCACTCACAACCACTTTCAATATATATTAAAAAATTATACTGGGTGAACAGTGTCCCCTCGAATATACAGATGAACAATAACATTTTCTCTCTCCTCCACTCACAACCACTTTTTATACCTTTTTATATTTTAAAAACCCTACACACAGATTTTGATTCCCAGGATGTGAATGCTCTAATAATTCAAATATATTTCCGTATATATAAACATACACATTATTACATAAAATATATAAAAATCAAATATGAAAGAAAATATCTTTTAACAACAAAGTAACATAATATTATTAACTAGTATTAAGCCCCTGCGTTGCAATGGTTGTTGTAAAAATGTGTCAAATAGTACCAATGCTATACCACTGTCAGCGACCACCAACATCAGAAAAGCTCGTAAAAACAAATTAAATAAAAACGAAAAAAATAACGCCGAGCGAACAGCAGACGTAAAATCTTTGAATCGCGAACGCTCGTTGCAGAGAAATTAAACCGAAACGTAAAACATAAAAAAATAACTAAGTCAATCTAGGACCCACGCGTTGGTCGAACTTGTTAAACGGAGAAAAATATATGTGCTGCGACGGGCCAGTCAAACGGGAAAAAATATACGAAAAAATGTTGAACCCACACGCACGTTGCGGTGCATTAAATCACAAAATTTAGAACGAAACGAAAAACTTGGGAAAAATGATAAGTATGGTCGACCAAAATTGAAAATAAATAAAAAAGTTGGGATTAAATTGCAAAAGACGAAAAAACTTTGGGTTAAAAGAATAAAAACAAAGGGTCTAAATTGCAAAATTGAAGTTACTTATTAATCTTAGATAAAGATAAGGATAAAAATAAATGATATCTATACATTAGTTATTAATATTAATATTAAAATAAATGTATTAAATAATTATAGATAAAATTTATGAGGTTGAAGAATAGAACGTCATGTGCCATTATCTGGAGTGTTTTACTTAGAAGATTAACAAAGACTCAAGTTAGCAACTAGCTAAGATGTTGACAATTACACTATTAGAAGACAAGATCAAAATTACACAAAACACACCAATCGATCGAATGAACTGGGCTCTATTTTTTAATCAAAGAAAAAACCCTCATTTATATCTTCCATAAATTTTTCTCTGGTCTTTTTTATATGTTGTTAAACACCATATCGTTTCTTGCTATCAAAACAGACCATGATGTAACCAAAATCATACCTTGCCCCTATTTTTTATAAGTCTTGTTTCGAGTGAAAATCCAACTTTTTATAAGAGTCGTCTATAATTTGTCATTGATTTTGGCGGACACCCTAGCACGAGAAATATGAACAATCATCGACAATGTGACACCTCGGAAATTATGGCAAATAATGACAACACGTGTCTGACAACTCTCAAATAATCCCGATAATTTGGACGAGAGGGACCAAATTGTACAAAATATGAAAGATGGATAATCAAACATTATAAAATACCAAAGTTTTGGCCTCAGGCGCTTCCTTACGGACCGCAAGCTTTAGCCGTACGGTTCGTAAGACATTTAAACATACTGTGGGCGTGCAGGGTCCCTTACGGACCGTAACCAACCCCTTACGGTCCGTAAGAGTTGTCGCTGGCAGATTCTGCTGCAGCAGCCTGCAAATCTTGACACCTAGCTCGCGAAATGCCACCATTTCTCTTTTCTCTGCTTCTTCCACCTATGTGGACACTAATCTACATCAGAAAAGCTTTGTGAACACTTGGCATGATCTTATAACACTTGTGCAAGTATAAATAGAGGCCTTCAATTGCCATTCCAACTTGTACCTTCATTTCTTTCACTCTAAATCTTCTTGGATAGCTTCTGATCTATAGAGGCTTCCCTCCTGGAGTTATAACACTCACTTGAAAACTTGTAAGTGTTCTGACTCAGTCTTGTTTCATTTATAGGCTAGTTATTAGCCGAAAGTCAAGCAGATTGACTTTTGCTTTGACTAAGCATTTTAAAGTTTAGGGATATTGGATTTATATTACCCAAACTTTCACCAATTGACCGACAACACTCCTAACTTTCGATTTGTATCACACCACTCAAACTTTCAACTTATTTTCTTTTGGCACTTCTAAACTAACTGAACTCTAACCCAGTTAGTTTTTTTTTTTTTTGATGTGATACTTGTTTAGTGATGTGACATCTGATGTGGCTTTTTTTGATGACGTGACATTTGACGCGGTACTTATTTAGTGATATGGCATTACTATATGATAATATTACTAATGAATGAACAGTTGTTTTATAATATTATAATAACCTATTATTAATTACTATATGATAATATTATTATTACTATATGATAATATTACAAATGAATGAACAGTTGTTTTATAATATTATAATAACCTATTAGCAAATGGTATCAAGTACCGGTACCGGTATCAAATTTATCAAATCGGGTGTATTTTCGGTACCTATTCGACACCGATATTCACCGGTTTTTACACTCAATTACCGGTGTCGTACCAGTACCGACCGTTACCAAACCGTACCGTACCAGGTATATTTGATACAGGTACCCACTTTTGGGCCTATATATTAAAAATAGAATTAAATCAATAGTAACATCACTAAGTGTTGAGCAAATGGTATCTGGTACCGGTACCAGTATCAAATTTAGCAAACCGGTTGAATTTTCGGTACCGGTTCGGCACCGGTATTCACAGGTTTTTACCCTCAAATACCGGTGTCGTACCAGTATCGACCGGTACCGAACCGTACCGTACCAGGTATATTAAGTGCCGGTACCCACTTTTGGGGATTTCGGTCTCGGTATTTTCGGTACCGATTGGTACCGAGCTCATCAAATCCTGTAGCAACGTAACAATGCAAGTAATTGCACCATTTAGATTACTTTTCATACACACAGTAAGTAAATTGTATTTCATTTGAATGAGGTTTTATATACACAACAACTTATTTCGCTTCCTTTTTTGTCTTTTTCTGTAATGAATGAATTATAGCATATAAAATTAACTTGGATATTTAGATTATTGATGAGCAAATCGTATCAAATCCTGTAATCAAACCGGTATTGTATCGGTACCAAATTTACTATACCAAATCATTTTCGGCACCAATTTGGTACCCACCTTTTGGCGTTTTCAGAATCGTTACTTTCGGTTTAACACCGGTCTAGCACCATACCTGTATTTATTGATTTTTACCTTCAAATACCATACCGTATTGTACCGAGCATTTTCGGTGCAGGTACCTAATTTCGATGATTTTCCGGATCGGTACTTTCGGTGCCGTTATCGGTACCGAGCTCATCCATATTTTAATGTGTTAGCACCGAAATAACTGAACTGAAAACAACCGAATTTCCAACGTGTGGGGTCCTATTATTATATATTAGGTTATTTAAATTTTTTTTTAGAACAGAGTGATTATCCTTACCATGTCATTTTTATTTATTTTTTGATATTCGGTAGCTGTTTGTCGTTGCTGACACGCGTTTTGCAGTCATTGGGTCCCCGCCGCAACGCGCGGACATAAAATCAACTAGTTTGATGTAGTATATGACGTA
The DNA here is from genome assembly GCA_030545235.1 of Helianthus tuberosus. Classification (NCBI taxonomy): domain Eukaryota; kingdom Viridiplantae; phylum Streptophyta; class Magnoliopsida; order Asterales; family Asteraceae; genus Helianthus; species Helianthus tuberosus. The sequence goes on along the minus strand of CM060379.1, from coordinate 29,367,707 downwards.
GCTTTTTTTATGACATGGCATCTGATGTGACGCTTGTTTAGTGACGTGGCATCTGATGTTAGCTAACTGGGTTAGCGTTGGGTTAGTTTGGGAGTGCTATAGGAAAATAAATTGAAAGTTGGGAGTGGTATCGTAAAAATCAAAAGTTGGAAATGTCATCAGCCTATTGATAAAAGTTAGCATTATTTAAATCAAATATCCCAAAAATTTAAAACAGAGATTTGTTTAACAAAGCATTACCGAAAAATACATCCGCTCTCACTAGGGGTGCAAACGAGCCGAGCCGAGCCCGAGCTTGACCAGGCTCGACTCGAGCTCGATTAACTTTATGTGAGCTCGGGCTCGAGCTCGAGCTCGATTCGAGCTTTGTTTTCAAGGCTCGAGCTCGGCTCGTTTGTATTTTCTCAAGCTCGAGCTCGGCTCGGGCTCGGCTCGTTTATTATTTATTAATTTGTATATTAAATAAAAATAATATAAATAATAGACTTTTTAGGCTCGTGAGCTCGATAAGTGAAGCTCGGGCTCGGGCTCGTTTACTAAATAAGCTTATTTTTAGGTTCGAGGTCGGCTTGTAAACAAGTTTAAATAAGCTCGGCTCGACTCGGCTCGTTTACACTAAAGCTCGATAAGGCTCGACGAGCCTAACGAGCTTCACATGCAAGGCTCGAGCTCGGGCTCGATAAACAAACGAGCTTTGTTTTGAGGCTCAAGCTCGGCTCGGGCTCGATAAAGCTCGGCTCGTTTCGAGCTTTTTCTCGAGCCGATCTCGAGTAGCTCGCGAGCCGGCTCGGCTCATTTGCACCCCTAGCTCTCACACACATTATATATGCTTACTAGAAGAAACTTGGTCAACAGGATTCTCCTCGGCTGTTTTTTTTTAAACGTCTTCTATTGTCTTTTTATTACCATTATCTCTCAAGTCTCATAATTGACACTTACAACCCCATATTTCTAAAGACTTTGTAATCGAGTTTTACGTGCTTATTTTTATGTACGTGTCGATATAAATTCAAGATGAATTACGTTTCAACGTAAATTTCTTTTGCAAATAAGTCGGGTCAAATTTAATACGTTTTCGTGCTTATTTTATGTAGTTTTCAATTGTGCTACGTTTTCACGTAAGTTTTGTTCGGAAACAAGTGAGTCAAATATAATACGTTTTCATTAGACAATATAAAAAAGAGTTACTTTACGTTTCGACACCGTCGTAAGACGCCGAAAAATTTACTAGTTAGTGACATTATTATATATAGCAATTGAGGGTGTGTTAGCAATAATGGCTAAGACACACCATCTTTTTTAATAATTTCTTTTGAAAATTTTACAAAAATGCCATCAAATAGTTTTTAATTATTACATATTTTCATTTACTCTCTCGTCTTTAATAAATATATCATATCGTTCATCAATTTTGGTAATAAGATATTTAGCCCTTCAACTTAAATAAGGTTTTTTTTTTTTTTTTTTTTTTTTTTCATTTTTTTAGTTTTTTCTTAGCGTAATGTTTTCCATATTATCGTCATAAATAAGTTAGTGTCGATGCCGTAACGAACTAAACCAATAATTTTTCTGTAACTTTCGAATATATCGCCATGACATGGGCTTTTTATCGTCGAGTAAAATATTATGTAGCGATTTGCTTATCTCTATATACAGTGCTTTTTTTTTCCCTTTTATGTACCTCGATTTTTAGTATTCACACTTATACCCTGTCGTCAATATAAAAACTTTGTAAAATGTCATTTTGACCCTTGCGAGTTTTACGTGCTTATTTTTATGTATGTGAGTCAAATATAATACGTTTTCGTACTTATTTTCATGTTCATCTTCGGTCGGTCTACGTTTGGACATAAATTTTGTTTGGAAACGATTCGGGTCAAATATAATATGTTTTCACTAAGCAGTATAAATTCAAGTCACTTTAAGCTTCGACGTCGTCGCAACGCCCGGCGGGTGAAAATACTAGTTTTAAATATATCTCAAACAATGTACGTTATCCTTTGATCCATTTAAGTAGTTGTATGTTTTCATCTAATTTTAACATTTTTATAACAAACAAATATAAAGGAAAATAATAAAAAAAACTTAGCAAAACAAATAAACATGTCATATCACATAACACAAACATCGTTCTCATGAACATATTGTTAATCCATAACCGTCATGTGTCATCGCCTAAGTGTGTTTGTTGCCATGTGCTTTATTAGATTTTACATGTGTGTTTTCTAATATTGAAATCAACATCGATGCTATATAGGTAAAGACCAATGTTTTTATAACCGGTCTTATTATCAAAACAGTTTTTAAATCGGATATCATAACTAATCAAATAGGTTAATGTGTATACACACACTACACATATATTGAATCGAAAATAAATTGTAGAAATATTTTTATCTTTTGTGTGAATTTGTAGTATTAACAAACACAAAGCCTTAATAGATCAGTATTGAGATTTTGAAAGATAATTTTTTTTTAATTCCGGTCCGGTTCACAAGTAGGGATAGCATTTGGTATCGGATATATTCGGTACCGATACTTATTTTCTCCGTTTTTCGATACTGGTACCTGTTTGATACTGAACGGGTACCATGCTCATCCCTATTCAAAGGTGCAACTAGTAGCCAAACGATTTTAATAAAAAGCTACAAAAGACATTGTGTGTGAAACATTGATCAAGAACCTATATCCTTCACTAGTCACATAGAATTTTTGGAATTAAAACCTAAAAGTTGAATGACTACACATCTTTCTTTGTGGTAAATACAATATTATTACGTGTGTTTTTTATATATAAAAAAAATCCATAATATTAATTGTTAGGCAGGGGACCAATTAGGTAGCGTCTTAGCGAGTAATTGTTTGCCCACCTCACATTATTTAAGCTACAATGAATAATTGTTTATAGGTTACTTTAGGTTGCACAACAACTTGTGCATGAAGGACAGGCAGGCCCTAATTGCTACTTTCTTTGCCATCTTTTTAGGTTGAACCTACTTGACCGACTCGTTTAAACTTGGACACGAACAAAACACATTAATTAAACGGATTAATGGATTTTACATGACGATCCAAACATGTCACGTTTATTAACCATGTTAGGCTGATCAACCTCGAAATGAATTATTTTAATGTTAGATTTGTCTTGTGTTTTTTAAATTATGTAAAAAATTGTCACGTCTCAAGTTTCTCTCATATATCCTTACCATTTATTTTATGAGATATTCGATTTAAATACTTCTAATTTTCACCAATTTATTGGCCGATAACACTCCCATACTAACCAACACTAACTCAGCTTGCTGACACCAGTTGCCACGTCATCAAACCAGTGCCATGTCATCTTTCATGTCATCAAAAAGCCAAGTAAGATGCCACGTCAGCCACCACGTCATCAAAAAATTCACTTCAGATGCCACGTCACCACATCGGCAAAAAACTAACTGGGTTAAGGTTCAGTTAGTTTAGGAGTGCTATCGGCCAATAAGTTGAAAGTTGAGAGTGGTGTGGTACAAATTGAAAGTTGGGTGTGCTATCTACCAATTGGTGAAAGTTGGAGTTATTTAAATCCAATATCTCTTATTTTATTTTCATATTTCATTATTTCTTATATATTGCATTGGCTAGTGTTTTTTTTTTTAAAATTACGGAAGCGTCATTGGTTAAAGTCTATGATTTTATTTGAAACATCATAATGTTAAATTCTATCTTTTGTTAATGGTAATACTCTAAAAATCATTTAGATAAAACTGAGGCCAACAAGAAACTAGAAGTCCCAAACTTACAAAACCAATTACAAAATGACATCTCGTGAATCAAAGGCGCATCACCTCTCCCAAATAATAATAAGAAACGGGATCTATTCTTTACCCGTAAGAAAGACTCTTCCTTGATACTCTCAACTATCTTTCCAATCGAAATAAGCTTGCCATTAAACACCTTTTGATTTCTAGTCCGTCATATACATCACGTCGTCGTAAAACAAGTCCCGTTAACCACCCTTTACCATTTTCTAGAACCCCGGCTACCTACTCACGTAAACAGACCAGTGGCGGACCCAGGATTTTTTTTCTGGGGGTGCAGAATTTTTTAAATATTTTAGACCCCTAGCTATATAAAAAAAATTGGTTCATAGCGGATCGGGTCGGGTCATGTAAAACAAGTAAACACAAACAAAGTTTCATAGCGGGTCGAATCAGATCGGGTCGGGTCCATTTCAATTTTCAAACAATTAAACCTTAGTTCCTAACTTCTTATCACATTAACAATTAGATCGGGTCGGGTCCATTTGAATTTCAAGCCCTAGTAATTGTTATTTACCAACCAACAATCATATAATCAACAAAACCACCCAACTAAATACTAGAACAACTCAAAAATACATAAAAACATATAAAATTTTAAACCTTTTTAACAAATATATATATATATATATCTGTTTCTATTAAAAAACCCAATAAAACATCAAAACAAATCGAATTACCTATTTAAGTTCAATTTTTGAATTTCATCTTTTCAAACCCTATACTAGAATCATATAATCAATAAGAAATTAAGAAACAACAAACCAATACTATAAAGACTAGAACAACCCCAAATTACCTCAAAACACATAAAAGTTTAAACTTTTTTAACCCATCCTAAAATCCAATTATCTCATGACTCTTGAACAAAATCGCATAACATCAAAATAAAAAAAATAAAATAAAAAAACAAAACTTGTACCTGTCAGGGGGGGGGGGGGCTGAATTAACTAGTTTGCAGCCAGAATTTTGTAGTCGCCGACCCGAATTATGCTGGTGAGGCAGAGGGAGGGCGGGAGTCCCTGACAAATGACAGCGATTTGGGTTTTTTATTTTTTAATTATGTGGACTGATTTTGTTTAACAAAACTAGAAGTTGGGTTGGGCTTGAATGGGTCTTAAGTTATTGGGGTTGATGGATTGAATTTAAGTTTTATTAAAGAGGTTAGTGGGCTAACTTGTTTACATAATTTGATCGGGTTACAATCCTTGTTCACAAATTTTTTTATATAAACTCCTAACATTTTTTTCTAAGGGGTGCGGACGAAAATATCCAAAGGGTGCGGTCGGAATTTTTCAAGGGGTGCGGACGAAAATTTCCAAGGGGTGCGGTCGGGATTATTCGCGAAAAATACCACTAATTTTTTTTTTCAAGGGGTGCGGCCGCCCACCCACCCCATAAGGTGAGTCCGCCATTGAAACAGACATGTCATCATCATCATCGTACTCAGTAAATTCCACCAATAACAAAGCTAAGGTAGGGTGTGAGAAGGGTAAAATATAGACAACCTTACTCCTACCCTGTATGAATAAAGAGACTACTTCCAGTGAGACCCCGCTCGACACGTAAACAAACAGGTCCTCCTCACAATTCTATCAAAACTTATATGTTTCTGATTGACCATATTTTGTAGACCTTGAAATTGAATGGTGACTAAGTGACTCTACTTGTCCATTTTTTAGTTGGAATTATATGCAAAAGTTTCCTTTCTTGCTTTATTCTTTTTATCAAAAAGTGACAGTGAGGTTGAATTGATCGACTCGTTTGTTTTTCACATTTAAAAAAAGTGTCTTTCTACTTTCTAGAAAGTAGATATAATATAAAAACACAGGTTACAACTTTCACAAGAACGCATTATTATGTTGGGATAGAGGGGCCCAAAGTGAACAAGAGTCTTGGATTATATCCTACATATCGAGGAAGAAAAAAACATTTTCACATATAATATATTTAATTTAATTTAATTCGTTTGAAGTCTCTTAAATTTACAATAAAAGGTAGTTACATTCATATTCATATAATCATATGCATCTTAAATATTTACATTTACAAAGGAAATAAATAAATAAAAAATGAATATTAACAATCCATGCAATAACATAATGGTCGATAATAATTCACATTAGCAACCTGAGCACTGTCACTAATAATTTTCATTTTCATTGTCAAAGACAGTCTCACTCAAACGGAAATGTAAACCCGCATGCTTCTGATGAACAAGAGTGTTGTAAATTGTTTTAAAATTGACAAAAATGAAAGTTAGAAACATATGAAGTTCCTTCCCCATCAAATGTAATTGCCCTGGATAAAAAAGTGAATGTCAGGAGTATCATTATTATAACACATATTATCATTGAATAATGACTCATAGTTTGAATAATTAAAATTCAATTTGCCATTAATAATTTTTTTTACCCGTAAAAAATAAAAAATAAAAAAATACATGTTGAAAGGTAACATATTTATTTAGTTAAAGTTGGAATTAGTTCTTACATATTATTATTTTCAAACTTTATTTTTTAATTTATTATTTAAATTGCTTCACTATTCGATAATCGATACTTTACGTCATTAGCATATAAATCGAGTATTAATCAGGCATGGTTTCGGTTCTATGTATTGAGATCTAAACGCATACCCTATCTATACCCTACCGATAAGGCTTAGGGACCATTAGATCCTGAGTTCGATTCCCACAAGGGGGGGTTTCCAAGATTTATTGGGTTGGTGTACAAACATTATTGCCTAGTGGAGATGAATATGATCGGGTGGTTCCGCTGGTGACACGATGATACTCCAGTGGTCCATCAGTGATCCAAATTTACGGTTAAAAAAAAAACCGCTTCCAATTCTTTTTACCGTGTCCGGTTCGAGTCTTCGAGATACAATATCTTTGTACACGACTATTTGTTTTTGTCTTGTAAATGAAACTTAAGATGAGGCCCATAAACATGGGTCATATTATCAAAGGTCTATTTTTGTTGGGCCATCAAACACATCAAGCCTTTTGGGTTTCTTGCGACAATAGAAGCCCTGCAGTAACGCCGATCTTGTGCATCTCTGCGTTGTCATTCTAGAGTTGATCAATCCCTTGCATACTCTTTATCCAGTTCTTCATCTGCATCCATCTATCTGATTCTGGTACGCCTTTTTTTAACCCTAAATCACGTGTATTTTTTAGTTCAACAACCATAGTTATCATCATTATGCCCTCGCCCCACATAACCCACATCGGACCACCCCATCAATCTCTTTTCAGTGCAGATTAAACAAATCGTGTGTTTTGTTGTTTTTGTTTAATTGTTTATGGTGTGCTGTTGAAGTTTTGTGTTTTCTTTTTGTTTTTGTTAATGCACACCAAGTGTTCGACGATATGTTTCTGACAGTTTTGCATTTGGGGTTTTACTCCAAGTTGTAGAAGACTGTTCATTTGATGAAAATTGAATTATTTACAAGTTACCAGATGATAAGTGATTATTTTATTTGGTGTGTTATGCAGGTTTGTGGTGTAATCATGTTTTTGACAAGGGTTTTTGGAAGGAGGCTGTTTTCAACAGCAAGATCAGAGGCTTCTGCAGCTGGGGCTGCTGGTACAGTTAGGACCGCACATAATCCGCTTGAAGAGTTCTTTGAGGCATATAGGAATCCAGAGGAGGAAAAACCTGTTGTCTATGGTACGTGTTTTGGCACGCGTGTTGCATTTCTGTATATGATTGTGACTTGCTTCGTGTGATATATACTTTTTGTGGTACTTACAGCATATAAACAATTAAATTAACATTGATTTAGCATGATGTCGTCTTTTTTAGAATCATGAAGTTATCAGAGCATTTCTAGCAAGGCTGGGCTTTCTTCTGGCTTTAGTTTTTTTTTTTGTTTAATGTTTTAACTTGCATACCTTTAACTTTCACTTAATAAGCTTTGTAGTTTGTCCTAGTAGTTCCTCACTACTAAGAGCTCTCTCAGTGATGTCACATTTTTTTTATTAATATATTTGAAAATTTGAAATCAATCTTGGGAGGCAGCACCATAAGTTGATTTTGTTGATCTTGTATTAAAATATGCATATATCTAAGAACACATATAGGCTTGAAGTGGTAGGACACCCAATATTTGGTGCGATATTTATTCATATTACTTGAGTCTTGAGATATATAGATTAAGTATTTTTTTTTTTTGCACAAAAGACCTGGCCTATTGTGTAGGAAAAAACATGCCCACCATCAACCTTGGACACAATTGATGATCAGTTATTCTGATGGGTTTTTGGTTGCTTGATTGAGGAATGATTGATGAACTTTTCATTTATTAGGTAATCTTGTTTAAAATCAAGCTAGTTTTAGCTTGATTGGATATTTGGTACTGTAATGGTTATGTTATACTGTTTGATTTGTTGAAAATAAATAAAGCATGCAATTTATGCTCTTAGAATTTGGGGTTTAATTCATTGGACTGTTACCTTTTGACTTCTGTTGAGAAGTAGGATCATTAGGGGTTTTGATTTTAGTTTTTTTCTACTAATTGTTAAGGTTTAACTTTTATGTATTGTGGAATTTTGTGCATTTCAACTCTAAATAAAAGCATTGCCAATTAGGTTAGAAATAATGACAGTTGAATGCCCTAAGTAATTGCTTCTGCTGTACATATATTCATCTAAATGGATGAAACTTTTTAGTTATCATATCATAGTGTTCTATCAATTCTGAAGTTAATTGTCTTCAATTTAATTCTTTGATGCTATACAAATAGGAAATTATTAATGGCTCCTCAGTTACTTTTGTTGATGCAAGTGGCCGGCCCTGAGAATTCGTGTACCCTGTTCGAGCTCGAAAAAATGTGCCCTTAGGCCTTAACGAAATTGGGTATTTGGCTCACTAAAGGTCTAAACCTAATGTCAAAGGGGTTAATAACTAATCTAAATCATAAGAATAGTTTTGTAAGGAGGGCTATGTTGGTGTTTGTATGGATGTACCCGATTAAAAAATATTTTTCATATACATATCGGTTTTTTTTTTTCATAAAAAACGTGCCCCTCGAAATATCGGGCCCTTGCCGGTGGTCCTCCCGCCCACCCCCAGGGCCGGCCATGCAAGTGAGCTATACATCATTTTCTTGCCAATCTGTTGACCTACACCATCTATCTTGAATGTCATATAGCTGAACTAAAAGTTAATATATGAATACATCAACTTTTATATTAAAAATAAGTATATCGTATATGTTAGTCAACTAGATATTAAAATACACTTTCGATCCATTTGACCTGTTTCGTCTACCTGAGTTTTTTGATCTAGTCTAGAACATTACCTGAGTTTTTCGATTAGGCTCCCAAATATTCTTCAAAAACTTTCATACCAGATATAATCTCTGGTGTGAAAATGTATGAGGAGAGAACTTTTGACTCTTAAAGTGTAAGCAGACCGAGTTTTGAAGTTTTAATGTAATAAAAACTCCTTTAACTTACGCGAACAGATACTGCAAATCAGCAGATATTGACATTAAGTTCGCTCGTATAAAACATTAATGGTTTTGAGCAAAGGTGACAATTTCAATTCATTTTCTAATGAGTTGGTAGACTGGGTTATATGTTATCTTAAATGGGTCAAATAAAGAAATAAAGAAAGAAATACTAATGAGTTGGAAGTGAAACTGCATTATGTATATGCTAATTGTCTTGATCTGTGTCTTTTAGGACGTAGTTGGAAGGCTTCAGAACTGCGTCTCAAGTCATGGGATGATCTGCATAAGTTATGGTACGTCCTGCTTAAGGAAAAGAACATGCTCATGACTCAACGCCAGATGCTTCATGCTCAAAACTTAAGGTTCCCTAATCCAGAACGCCTACCTAAGGTTTGGCCCACAATCTTTGTTTCGCTTTCATGAGATAAATATTATGTTAATGAGAGATAGATATCCTAGTAACGTTTAGACTTCTGGTCAATGTGCAGGTTAGAAAATCAATGTGTAGAATCAAGCATGTACTGACTGAAAGAGCAATTGAAGATCCAGATCCTCGGAGAACTGCTGAAATGAAGCGAATGATAAACGCTCTGTGATGCTTGTAAGGTTTGTTCTTGTTTAGACTTTTAGCGTGTATTAATAAACTGCATTGGTAATCATTTATGTCGTCGTGAAATGGGAACCGTTCGTTTTTATCGGTCTATGCAATAGTTTATTGTCCTTTTTTCATGGAATTGTGTGGTACAATGTTATGCCTGTTGAAACACCTACACACATTTTAAGCATTCTTATAGTATTGAGTTGTGAGTATTATAACTTGGTTGGAGCACGAGGACCTTGATATATTTGAAGAAAATCCTTGTCATGTTCAACTACTTTCACTGGATCATCATTTGAGCACCTTGATATATTTGAAGAAAATTCTTGTTAGTTCGCTGTGAGCTTGATTTACCTCTCATGATATGAAACATGTTGAGCACTTTTAAGTGTAGAAAGTTTATGATTAATAGCTTGGCAGTTGGCACTTCAATAATAGCCACGCTTGTTATCATTTTAATTTCCAAGAAATGAATGATACTCAAACCCAAACTTACATGTTTTAAAGGAGTGCGTGACTGAGTTGAGCCTAGTCGATCGAGCTTGAGTTGATTGTGATACTCGTAGCTTGAAAATTGGTTTGAGCTTGCTCGGGCCATTATTTTCTACCTTGAGCTCGGTTAATGAATCAATATTTTCGAACTGGGACTCTACAATTTGACTCGAGATTTAACAAGAAAGTATGGTAATCATGCAAAATATACACATATGAAGCAAGTATAAAATGGCAAAAGCTTGGAAATCCTGATATATAGCTTTAACTATTTTAAATCAATTTGTTTAAACTTTAAAGGACATATGTCGACGGCACGGGCGGATCTACATTGGATAGTACGGGTTCACATGAACCCACTGCGTTTCGAAATACTAACAGAAATTATATATACCAAAATGTAATGAACTCATTAGTATTATTAGAAATGAACCCATAAACAAAAAACAAGCGTGTCTAAGTAGGGGCGTAGCATTCAAGGGGCCGGGGGGGGGGGGGGGTGCCCGACCTCCCGAACTTTTCGGTCAGTAGTGTTACGTATGTGCGTTTCGTATAGAATTTTTTAGGTATATACGTTTTCGACCCCCCGGTTTTATAAAAAAGAAATTTACTTATATAAATTTTTTAGGTTCGGTGACTTCCGACCTCTCGATGGAGATTTTCAAGCTTCGCCACTGTGTCTAAGCGGATAGAGTCATTGTCTTCGTTCGGAGTGGCACGGGTTCGAATCCCCTTCTAGCCTTTTTTTAGAATTTGTTTAAACCCACGGAGGGTTTCCACTAGTTCACCATCGCCCTTTTTCAATTATTTGAGGCTTCGGCCTGGACTACAATTGTTCTAAGTTTTAATTTTAAAGAGGTAAACTACTAAACTATGAATTTCTTAATTTGCTAAATGTTAATGGAATGCGATTGTGGAATTAGTTTGAATTGTTAACATTGTTGATTTTCACATGCTTGTGGAATTAAAGTAGGGGATTTACCCTAACTAGTTCAACTTCAGCACTAACTGATTTTTCTGTTAATTCTTTACGGTTTCTGTTAGTATTTATTCTTTAGTGATCCCCTAACATGCAATCATTAGCATGTGTAAATAGATTCTACCATCAGGAACTACATCAGAGGTACTTCCTATAGTCTTAGACAACAAATTTACTAGTTCATCATAAGAATTCAACCATCAAAGAAAAATTCACTCCCTTTCTGCCCATTCCTAAACATATGGTTTGTATACAAATTTGTGTTATAGCATTAGCTTCTTGAGCTTGTGTTTCCATTCCAATTTCAAAGTTATATTTCAGAAAAATTAGCACCCATAGCAATATTGAAGAAACATTATGACGTTTTAATGATTCTCTAAAGCTCGTAGGGTTTGAACAACTATGGGTAATTTTTTTAAATCGCAAATACTATCGTATTTTCATTATGTGATGAACTTTACCCGACCCGAATTATCGAACCGACCCGAAAATTTTTATGTCCAGTATTGTAAAACTGGAGCATCTAAAGATAGTGAACCTATGGGAAAAAAATCCTGGATCCGCCACTAGTCGACGGTGTCTGTGATCAGGGTATACAAGCCTACCTGTCACATCATACCGAGGGGTATAACATGGTGAACAAATTGGGTTAGTTAGTGGTCACTGTTCCTTGAAAGAAAAAAAGATGCATATAGTCGGGTTCATAAACATGACATTGTAAAGTCTACCCGTTAGGGTTAATTAATAAACTAAAAACATATATTAATATTGTATTCTATATACAAATTTAACATATAATTTAGAGTAAATTACGTTTTTGGCCCCTGTGGTTATATCACTTTTACTATATTAGCCCAAAATAAGAATTTTTAAGATATCTGCCCCCATAGTCTCTATAACTAACCATTTTGGCCCCTAAGTCTAACCATTTTGGCCCCCATGATCTCTAGACTTAGGGGCTAAAATGGTTAGTTATATAGACCATGGGGACAAATATGTTAAAAATTCTTATTTTGGGCTAATATAGTAAAAGTGATATAACCACAGGGGCCAAAAATGTAATTTACTCTCTAATTTAAAAAAGTTTTGCTTTGTTACTTACTAATAATCAAATACTTAAATGAAAAAAACATATGAAGAATAATTTCTGTACTGGTGTTGGTGTCTTTTTTTGGCGTTGCTGTGTATTTTGGCCCCCTTGTACTTTTTGATTTTTATGAAAGTCACATTCAGCCGATAAAAAAGAAAAAAAAATAGTTATTTCAAAATGCACAATATGATATCTTCCGTTGCAAGAAACCTTAAAGTAACACGACAACGGTTATACATATTAACGGAATAATAATAGTTAGTTTACACAAACTCCTCACGGAACTCTGCCGTAAACACTACTTTTGCTACACAACCCTTCCATATAAAACGACAACGTTCTATCAACTCCTTCCTTCTAAACCTTCCCCCCGCCTTCAAAACTATAATATTAAATTATTAATAATAATATCGCCACCACCACAACCACCGTCATCTCGCCGGAGTTTCCACCTTCCACCACTCCACCACCACAATCCACTCCACAACCCACTCAATCCACCACAAACCACCTCACAAAATGGTCGACAACAAGCGCAAACGCGGCCGTAAACCCAAATCCATCGTACCCGAAACCCTAGATCTCCAATCCACCAAACCACCGTCCTCTTCCACCTCCATCGACGATCTCACCACCACCCCGACCTCCACTCACCACCACCACCACCTCCGCCGCCGTCGCCGTAATCCCCCACCCGAAACCCCCGATAAAACCCTAATTTCCGCCTCCCCATCTAACCATATCGAAAACGGTAAAATTAACGGTAACGTTAGTTTGAACGGTAATGGTAGTTTGAACGGTTTGGTGCTGGATAGTGTGGTGATGGCGATGGCTAGGGTTGTGCCCGCAATGGATGCTGTTGTGAAGGTGTTTTGCACCCACACCGAACCGAATTTCTCGTTACCGTGGCAGAGGAAGAGGCAGTTTAGTTCTAGTAGCAGTGGGTTTGTGATTAGTGGTAGGAGAGTGTTAACAAATGCACATTCAGTTGAGCATTATACACAGGTTAAGCTTAAGAAACGCGGGTCCGATACGAAGTTTGTCGCCACGGTTCTCGCAATTGGGACCGAATGCGATATCGGTGAGCTTTTTTTAATGATCATGTGATTAATGTTACCGTTTTTAGTAGGTTTTGGATATGATATTGTTGATATAATTATGTAGCTTTGCTTACTGTTGAGGATGATGACTTTTGGGTGGGTGTATCGCCTGTTGAGTTTGGGGATTTGCCTGCGCTTCAAGACGCGGTTACGGTTGTGGGGTATCCGATTGGGGGTGATACGATATCTGTTACGAGCGGGGTTGTTTCGCGTATAGAGATATTGTCTTATGTTCATGGGTCGACTGAGCTTTTGGGATTGCAGGTTAATGAAGTGCCTTTAAATCTTTAATCGCATATTACTATAATAATTGCGTGTTTACTGATAAAAGTGTGTGAGTTTGATGCAGATAGATGCTGCGATTAACTCGGGGAATTCTGGCGGGCCTGCATTTAATGATAAGGGGAATTGTGTTGGTATTGCGTTTCAGTCTCTTAAACATGAGGATGCTGAAAACATCGGATATGTCATACCAACGCCTGTGATAATGCATTTTATCCAAGATTATGAGAAAAATGGATCGTATACGGGTAAGTACTTGTTCAAGTTCTATCCTTTTTCTTTTCCATTATTCAGTATTAATATCTTATACCAAGCTGTGTTAATACAATTGTTGTTTCATGCAAATCAGGATTTCCTATTCTCGGGGTGGAATGGCAGAAGATGGAAAACCCTGATTTGCGTAAGTCTACAGGGATGAAAGATAACCAAAAAGGTGTTCGTATTCGAAGAATTGACCCCACAGCTCCTGAATATAAAGTTCTAAAACCATCTGATATTATTCTTAGTTTTGATGGGGTTGATATTGCCAATGATGGAACAGGTAACGTTGTATTATAATTTATAAAGCTTCTTTTTTTTGTACGTAAATTATTAATATTTTGACGTTCTGCATTGACTACTTGTGGTGAATCAGTTCCGTTTAGGCACGGAGAGAGGATTGGTTTTAGCTATCTCGTATCACAAAAATACACTGGAGATACAGCTCAAATCAAAGTCCTTCGCGACTCAAAAATCCTGAAATTTAATATAAAGTTTGAGACTCACGGAAAACTAATTCCTGCACACAATAAGGGTAGACCTCCGTCTTATTACATCATTGCAGGTTTGGTTTTTACAACCGTATCTGTTCCGTATCTTCGCTCCGAGGTATTTAAAAACGTTTATGAGTATACTTCATGTCATATAAATGTAGGTTTTTGTCACGTTTAATTCACTGATTGTGCATGTTTCAGTATGGAAAGGACTACGGATACGATGCTCCAGTTAAGCTGTTAGACAAACTTCTGCATGAATTGCCGACGTCGCGAGATGAACTGACTGTAGTTGTCTCACAGGTTGTTTTTTTGTTTCTGTAGAATTGCATTTTTTGTAATTTTTTTTTCCTATTATTGTGTAAATGAAAGTTTCATGCTCATATTGGACGCATTTATTGAAGGTACTTGTGGCTGATATCAACATAGGATACGAGGAGATTGTCAACACTCAGGTTAGTATTGCTGTCAGTTGATTAATTGCCTGATTAACTACGCTACGTTTTTGGTTAAAAATATTTTATTTAGCATTTAGTCATTTACGACACTCTGTTAGTAGTTTTCTGTTATCTACCTTTCCTTGCAATAGACTACAATTTTACTTGTGTTACAAGAATAGTTTTGCACAATGTTGATTGTTCTGGTGTTTAAAGTTTCATTTTACCTTTACAAAGAAAGATGCGTAAAAGACGCCTAGTTATCTTAATAATTGAGGGGTGTTCAAGATCGGATTATCCGGTTTTTGGATATCCGAAAATTTTGGATAGTGAATATTGATATCCGAATCCGTATCCAAAATTTCGGATACGGATTCGGATATCCAAACGGATATCCGAATTTAAAAAAATCAAAAAATCTGTTTCGTGTATAGATTAAAACTAAACTTATATTCGATTTTCCAAATTTCCAACTTTTATAACTAAAAACAATCATAAATTCACATGAATACAATTATTAACTACTTTTTTACTAATTTTTACAATACTTCAAACTAAATATAATGCTCATATACTATATATATTCATAAAAAAATAATTAGTTTTCGGATATCGGATAATCGGATTATCCGAAATTTTTGAAATTCATATCCGAATCCGAAAATTCGGATTATCCGGTTTTTGGATATCTGAATATTCGGATATCCGAAATTTCGGATATTTCGGATACGGATTTTTGGATATTTCGGATCCGGATTTTTTTGAATACCCTTAAATTCTATGTACAACCTCTATGCATTAGGCGATTCTTTGACATTTTTTCCCGTCGAAGATCTGGGGTTGTTGATGTCAGTTAACAGACTAACATTAACGGCGTTTTTAAATGTTCTAATGGCTATGAAATATATATTGTGAGCTATGCAGTTAATATGGTGATCGGTCCCCCATGTAAAATATCGGTATCAATATTATCGGCGATATTGACCGATATTTGACTGATATATCACCAATTTTCCCGATATGAGTATCTTTCTTCTTAGTTCTACCATTCGTCTTTCTTCTCATTGCTGCTATTAGTGTTTTAAGTCTTAGTCAGTTCCTAATTGCTACAATTGTTAGTGTTTTGCAAGTTGCAAACGGTTAATTTGTTAATAACAGGAGAGTATACTGAATCGTTAGTGTTAAATTGCTATATATATAAATTCAGCATGATATTAAAATTACCGATATTCCACCGCGATTAACGATATCTCAAATATTGGTCCTTGACCGATATCCGATTTTTCTACCGCATTAACTGCTTAGATTGTGAGAACTGATCTTGTGGTGTATTCCATATATGTGTATATATTTAATCATTATATTTTGAACTGGTTTATTAGGTTCTTGCTTTTAATGGTCAACCCGTGAAGAATCTTAAAAGCTTAGCAAACATGGTAGAGAGCTGCACCGACGATTATCTAAAGTTCGAATTGGAATATCAACAGGTAGTTTTTGACTTTTTGTTCTTTCCTTTTACTAGAATGATAATTTATTTGCAATAAAATATCAAATACAATGGTACAAAAAGTCTAAAACAACTTGATATTTTTTTTTGCAGATAGTGGTACTCCAAACAAAAACCGCCAAAGCAGCAACGGTGGACATCCTCTCAACTCATTGTATACCTTCTGCCATGTCAGATGATCTCAAGGCCTGAGAGACAAACTTAACGGTATGATCTACCATAGTTGACCTAATGTCGGGTCAACGGAAGTTCTTTGGAGCCCATATTTTG
Source organism: Helianthus tuberosus (assembly GCA_030545235.1). Taxonomy (NCBI): domain Eukaryota; kingdom Viridiplantae; phylum Streptophyta; class Magnoliopsida; order Asterales; family Asteraceae; genus Helianthus; species Helianthus tuberosus. Next base: position 29,350,937 of record CM060379.1, on the reverse strand, counting down.
GGTTTTGAGGAACTGGATTAGCTCTCTATTTAATCGTAGTGAGCGGGAATATATACGGGTATGGCATGAAGTAGGAGGAAGATATAATGCGGGTATTGCTTTATCTTCCATTTTGATTTTATTACCATTACCCATTTGAATTGTTTATCTTCATAATGTGCATGTTCTTGGACCGATAGTTAAAAGATTGAATCATTATTTATTAATACCAGCTTTATTATCTGTATCATTTTTAATGTTGGAGTTATAAATCTTTAAAAAAGGGTGACATGCATCAGATTTTAATGTGTGAACCCTAGTGTATGTGTATGTGTTGGTTTAAAAGCTTATATATTGTGGGGGTTGATTGTATTCACATCCATTTGGTGCAACTCTAGGCCAAAAGCTTATAACTAATGATGCTAAGCCACTTTTTTTTTATTAAACCAAAACTACCCAAATTAAATGGGGTAGTGTTTCAAGCTACCCATCTGACCGAAAGCGTTTTCCCCTTCAATTTTTCACCGTAGTTGAATCGGGTACTAGAAGCTGAAGACTGTAGCCGATACATCAACTCAATACCCATGTGGCGGTGTTGCCAAACTACTCGCACTGCCCGAAGTCACTACCCAAAGAACGCCCCTTGTACCCTTATGAAAAATGTTTATCTAGAGAACACAAACTAATGCATATGAAAGTAAAAAGATTGTGCGCGAAAGGAGAGTTAAAGTGTTGGAATAGTTACTATGCTAAAGAAATGAAACAACGGTAAAAAGTTATCCATGGAACCTAGGACTGATCATTGATTGTGTATCAAGGTGCTTCGTTTAGATCCATTTTCAAGAGTAGATTCATTACGACTTGACCAAATTCGCGCATAACTTTTATTTCAATTTTAGCATCAAATTTATATCTTCAAAAGGGTTCCTTTACCTTGCAATGAGTTTGACTTGTTTGACAAAGAAAAGAATGTGTTTGATGTTTTCTCTAAACAGAAGATATCGTTTTGGTTTAAACATATCTTTCAAGTAAGGGATCATAACTTAAGTGTTTAATTACAAAGATTCCACTATTAAACAAATTTATATAATAAACTCTGGATTATATGTTTATAAACTTTATAATAATGTATCAGATACAAAATCATAAAGAATAAGAAAACCATGAGAATCAATTTGAATAACCTTTTCCTTAAGGGGGAGTCCGCAATAGAGTTGTGCACTTTAAATAGATTGTGAATCGAAAACACATAAATCGGTTGAATTTGAACCAAACCAAGCACCAATGCTTTGCTAAATAATGGACACCACATAGCACGAAATGAAAATGCTCCACCAAGTCCTTACCCGACCCACAATAATTGCATGCCGATGAATCAACATGGATACCTCGTCTAACAAGAACATCCGGCATGGGAATCTGAGTTTGTAACACCCTCCACCCGATATATTTGTCTTTATCTGGATAGAGATAATTTAGATTTGGTCATTCACCGCCTGAATGTCCATTGGAAGTCCGTCGGTAAATCTTATTTTTATTTTAGACCATATTATTAAATATTTGTAAATTTCTTAGAAATAAAAATAAATAATTTTTGAAAATGTAAATATAAAATCTACAATGATTTGTGTGAAAAAAATATAAAGAATGATAAACTATTTAGCTAGAAAAGCCAAGGAGATTCATATGACAACTTGTGTTAGGTTTGATTCGGGCATGTGTCTTGTAAACTAACTAGACAATGCAATCACACGGTTTAACAAAAGAGAAGAGGATTTTCTCTCTTTTTTTTGAGTAAATTTCTATTTTCGTCCCTGAGGTTTGTCAATTTTAACTAGTTTAGTCCAAAAATCTAATTTATAACAAATCCAACCCTGAAGTTTGCATTTCTTAACGTTTTTCATCCCTAAGGGTGCTTTTTCATTTAATTATTAGGGATGAAAAGCGTTAAGAAATGCAAACCTTAGGGATGAAAAGCGTTAGGAAATGCAAACCTTAGGGATGGTTTTGTTATAAATTAGATTTTTGGACTAAACTAGTTAAAATGGACAAACCTCAGGGACGAAAACAGAAATTTACTCTTTTTTTTTTTTTTTTTTTTTTTTTTTTTTGAAATTTTGGCTGCATAATAACTACAAAATAACAATCCCATTACCTGTTTTAACCACTTGTAGTATAATGCGCATTCACATTGTCAACTAGTCTATTTTATTATCCGAAAAAATTACAAGTTTTGTCCTTTATGTATGTCCCAAATTTCAGGCGCTGTCCTTTAAACCAAAACTTGACAGACGGTGTCCTTTGTGTTTTCAAAATCTTGCACGTTTTGTCCTTTAGGCTAAACCCAGTTAGATTTGTTAGTTAAATCTGGTATCAAGGGGCTATTTTGTAAAAAAAATTTATTCAGGGACTAGTTTCTAAAAAATAAAAAGATTATAAAGAAGCCCTATCTCTCTCTCTCTCTCTCTATCAGACGTTAGTTAAACCTACAACCACCACCGCCATTACCACCACACCCACCGCCCTCCGCCGTTCGTTTTCCGGTGAAACACCCCGACCACCCCCCTCATTCACTCACACCACCATCACCCTCCTTCTCCCTCTACTTTGTTCCCCTCTCCCCGATAAACAACAACGGCAGCAGCACCACCAGTGGTGGCGGTGCTCAGCGGTGGCGGAGGACCGAGAGGAAGCAAGTCAACGAGCAGGTTCGGGTAGTGTTGGTTCAGTCTCGGGTCAGCAGGTTCAATTCGGATCAATTCAAGCTTGGCGAGGTCGGGTTGAGGTTCGAGTCTCGGTCAGAACATCGATTTGAGTCGCTGGTTTTCCGACGAACTCGTCGGTGACACCATCAGTTCCAGGTTCAAGTTTCTTGTTTTGATTTTGTTTCCGGTTGGTCAGTTTTCGTGTCTCGATTCAAGTATCGGTTGTTTTGTTATTTCATTTGGCCCGGGTTTCATGGTGTGGGTTAGCTGGGTTCAAGACTAGGGACTCGGTTCAGTTTTGACTCGGCGGTGGTTAGGTGCGGTGGTGGAGGTTGTGTTAGTTGTTATATATTGAATAAACGAACTGAATTTGTTGTTCGATTGAGTAATCGATCTGAAACTGTTGATTGTTTGAATAATTGATGTGAATTTGTTGTTCGATTTGAGATATTTGACGATCGATGTGAACTGTTGAGTAATTGATTGATTGAATGATTGTGTAGATGATTAAGGAAGCGATTGTGACGTTGAAGGAGAGAAACGGATCGAGCCAGTATGCACGAAGTTTATCGAAGAGAACCAGAAGAAATGAAGAATCTTCCGGCGAGTTTTAAGAAGACGTTGACTCAATTGAAGAAGTTTGTTGCCGGAGGTAAGCTGGTCAAAATCAAAGCTTCTTACAAGCTACCTAGCTTATCTTTTTTTGGGTAATATGGGGATTGAATCTTGATGGTGTTGAGTATTTGATAGATTCTGTGGTGGTCCTTTGATATATAATTTGAGAAGAGGATTCTTGTTTGGATTAAACAGTAGTAATTGATTCCTGGTACAATTTGAAAATGATAGGATAAGTTTAAAATAAACCTAAAAGGTTTTGAAATAAGGCATGTTTGAAATTTGAATTAATCTAGGATTTATGGCGGCGGTAGTGGTGGTGGTGGTGGTGGCGGCGGTGGATGGTGGTGGTGACGGTGATGAAGGGTGGTGGTGATGGTGGTTAGTAATTTACTCAATAATATTAATAATAATAATATTAAGGGTAAATTACTTTTTGAGTCCCTGTGTTTTATGTGTTTTAACTAGTTGAGTCCAAAAGCAAAAAGTTTAACGACCTGAGTCCCTATAAGCAATTTCTTTAACCATTTGAGTCCATTTTTAACCCTTCTGTTAACTCTGCTGTTAAGTCCCCCCACGTGCAGTCCACGTGAGGGGTATTTTCGTCCATTTAACCTCCCCTGCCTTAATTCCACCTTCATTAATGCCACCAACCTCAATTAAAACCCTATTATCACCCCCAAATCATTCAGTCGCTCTCACAATTCCACCTGATAACTTCAAATCATCCTGTCGATCATCATCCACATGAACGAAGAACAATGGCGCATCTTCACGACATCTCAACGTGGTGTATTCGTGGTTATGGACAACATTTAGATCCATATGAGGAGTATGGTAAGTAACTAATAACCTAAATCTCATCTCTGTTTTAACATGGATCCTTTTACAGTAATCTCAACTCTGTTTTACTTCATTTCAGTTGGTGAGCCTACAATGTTCAGCATTCACATTTTCCATGGTGGGGAGTTTGTTGTTAAACCTGTGTTGAAGTATGTTAAAGGTAAAAGCAACCATATTGATTACATAGATGCTGATGAATTCTCTGTTATTGAGTTTAACACGATATTTAAGATGCTGCATTATCCGGAGGATGAAGTTGTGTATTACCATTATAGGATTCCGGATAAAAGTTTGGTTGAAGGGATTAGGGCTTTAGGGACTGATCAGGATGTGATAGATATGTGTCAACATGTTGGTAGGATTAGAGAGATTGAGGTTTATGTTGAACATTGGATGACAAAACTTCACACATATTTCCTGTCACCACCTAAATCCACATCAAATGTGGTAATTGAAGAAATTGCTGAAGATGCACCATAAGTTGGGAATGTTCCTGTTAGAGTTAGAGCTAAACCTAGAGGTTGGGTTAGAAGACTTGAAATTGGGTGGTTGGATGATAGTGGCCCATCAGGTGTGAATGATGTAAATGAATCAGGTGTGAATGATGTAAATGAATCAGGTGTGAATGATGACTTAGAAGGTGGTATTAACTTAGGAGATGACATAGAAGATGGAAATGACTTAGGTTTGAATGGTGTAAATAATGACTTAGGTGCAAAAGATAGTGAACAACATGAGCAGGATAATCAAAATGGAAAAGATACTGAACAAGTAGATGTGCAGGATAATGTAAATGCAAGTGCTGATACTCATTCATCATCTTTGAAGTTTACTGATGATGAAGAGGATTCCGATGATCCGGATTACATATGTTTCGGTGCTCTCAAAGAAGGGTTCAAGGTAAATGGGAGGGATATTTTAGGATTAGATGGGTGTTTCATGAAGGGCCCATTCCCTGGGCAAGTACTGACAGCTGTTGGAATTGATTCAAACAACGGGATATACCCTGTTGCATACTCAATAGTTGAGGCTGAAACTAAAAGCAGTTGGGAGTGGTTCTTAGGGAATCTTGGAGATGACTTAGGTCTTCATCAACAGTCCTACTTCACATTCATATCTGATAGACAAAAGGTTAGTTCTTTATGCAGTCTTGAATATTTATGCAGTCTTGATTATTTATGCAGTCTTGAATTAACATTGTCATGTGTGCATAATAGGGATTAATACCAGCACTGGCAAAGATATTCCCATTGCCAGAGCATAGGTTCTGTTTACGACACATCCACGAGAATATGAAACCAAGATGGAGTGGCAATTTATTCAAGGAAATGTTATGGGATGCTGCATGTGCTACCACAATGCCACAGTTTAACAGAAAGATGAATGCCATAAGACTGCTTGACAGTGACTTGTTTGACTGGTTAAGCCAGATTCCACCTAAATCCTGGGCAAGATCACATTTCACAGGTTTGGTTTGTTTCATTACACACTAACAGTTTTTTTGTTATGTTTTAAATATTCAATGTTCTGTTTGAATATTCTGTTTGACAGGTAGGGCCAAGACTGATGTCTTATTGAATAACATGTGTGAGTCATTCAACAACCAGCTTGTAAAGGGGAGGGACAAACCAATAATCACCTGTCTTGAGTATATCAGAGAATACCTGATGAAAAAAATTGTTGTGGTTCACAAAGTCATAGCTAAAAGTAATGGACCTTTGACTCCATATGCTACAAGAGTGTTTGATGAAATCAAGGCTGATGCAAGTCAGTATTCAGTGATGATGGCTGGTAGGGGTAAATTCCAGGTTACTGGTGGATATGCTGATCAGTGCAAGGTAGATGTTAATGAGAGAACCTGCACATGCAGAAAGTGGCAGTTAACAGGTATGCCATGTAAACATGGTGTAGCTGCCATATGGGATATGGCAAGGAATGGTATGAATGTAGGTGTTTTAGAGTCATGGGTTGATAAGGTTTATTGGCTTCAAACCTGGAAGGATGTTTACATGCACACAATTGAACCTATCAGTGGGAGAGAGTACTGGACACCTTCACAATGCCCAACAACCCTTATCCCTCCAATTCATCATACTCCAGTGGGAAGGCCCAAGAAGAAAAGGAAGAAGTCAGAGGTGGAGATTTCTGAGCTTTTGATAGACAAGAAGGGGAAAATGACAAGGCAAGGAGTGCCTAAAACTTGCAAGAAATGTGGGAATGTTGGGCATAATAAGAGGAGCTGCAAGGGTCATGGTGCAACTCAAGCTCAGAGTCAAACAACAGCTCAACCTCAGGGTCAAACTGCAGGTCAAGGTGAGACTCAAACAACCAATGCTGGAAGAGGTGGGAGGGGTGGAACAGGGCCCAAGGCTGGAAGAGGTGGCAGGGGTGGACGAGGAGCCAAGGCTGGTAGAGGTGGCAGGGGTGGAAGAGGAGCCAAGGCTAGTCAAACTGCTTCACAAAGTGCTAATCTTTAGACTGTTACCTTGTTAGACATATGATGCTTTTGTTATGTAGTGTTTGAAGTGTCTTTTGGTTTAGTATATAATGTTATGCAAACTTTGGTAACTTAACTAAGATATTGTACTTTTGGATGCTACTTTATGTAATGTTTGAATGTTTGAAGTGTCTTTTGGTTTGGTAATGTGTGTTTTTGTTTAGGTCATCAGTTTTGTTTCCAGGTAATGTGTCTTATTGTTTAGGCCATGTCTGTTTAGGTCATGTCTTGTTTAGGCCATGTCTTTTACTTTGGTAATTGGTTTAGTAATGGAAAAAGTCCGATAGGCAAAACGTTAGTTGTCCGATAGACAAACACAAAGTAACTTGTTTTGATTAGCGTCGTACTTGGTACATTGTAGAGTGCATAAACACAAGACAAAACGTAAGTTGTCCGACAGCGAAAACGTAACTTCTGGATAGGCGAAACATAACTTGTTTTCATTAGCATCATATTGGGTACAAAAGACATCCCCACTGACCATTTACAATAATGTTGACAAAAAAGGTCAATGGGGTAAGAAGGGTACAACTTTCATGCCAACAACATATACATTAGACACAAAACCCAGGTAACCCCTAACACAATCTTCAACCTTTTCACTTCGAGGTCCTTTTTTCTTGCCATTTCTTCATGACTGTTAATGGATCTTAGTAATCCAGGTATGATTTCCATTGCTCGTGCACATAATAGAGGTTCAGCCCAGCTTACGAACCCACAATTAGTTCCCTGCAACACATAAAACACAAGAATTAGGGTTCTTTACCTGTGGATCTTTATATCGAATCAACTACCTCTCTTGCACAACAATGGAATCTCCTCCCTGGATTTGTTGCAGTCCACGAGGTTCGAATGATAGTTGCAGAGCCACATGCGCATACAACCTGATTGATCATGATGAAGATCTAGGGTTTTAATTTTGGGGAAGAAGATGAAAGGGAGAGATCATGTTGAAGAATTAGGGTTTTTAGTTTATGTGGAAGAAGATAAAAGGGAACAATTATATAGAGACACATGGAGGTTAAATGGACGAAAATACCCCTCACGTGGACTGCACGTGGGGGGACTTAACAGCAGAGTTAACAGAAGGGTTAAAAATGGACTCAAATGGTTAAAGAAATTGCTTATAGGGACTCAGGTCGTTAAACTTTTTGCTTTTGGACTCAACTAGTTAAAACACATAAAACACAGGGACTCAAAAAGTAATTTACCCTAATATTATTAATAATAATAATAATAATAATAATAAATTACAAGTTTTTTTTTTTGAACGGCCAACAAACTCAATCCCGAGTACTCTCGGGGCACCCACTGGACAAACGGAGTACTCCGAGAGTAACCCGAGTCCACCACCAATTCCCGGGAAAACCCGGTAACCCACCCGCCCGTAGGCACGACGGTGAAATTACCGGTAAAACCCGTTTGGCTCAAGGATCCAACCCAGGTTTCCTTGGGTCTCCTATCATTGCCCACCAGTCAGGGGCGAAGCTTAATGGGGGGGAGGGGGGAGGACGTCCGCCCCCCGGGATTTTTCGCTCAGTAGTGTTATATATGTAGTTTTCGTATAGAAATTTGTGGGTATATACGTTTTCACCCCCCCGGTTCTATAGAAATTTTTGGGTATATATGTTTTCACCCCCCCGGCCGAAAAATCCAAGCTTCGCCACTGCCACCAGTGCCTCACTCTGCACCAAGTGGGAGTCGAACCTGCATCTCTCAAGAGAAATGCAAGCCCTCCACCACTTGATCTAGAGATCATTGGCATAAATTACAAGTTTTAACTAAACAATTTAGTACCTGAATAATTTTTTTTTTACAAAATAGCCCCTTGATACCAGATTTAACTAACAAATCTAACTAAGTTTGGCCTAAAGGACAAAACGTGCAAGATTTTGAAAACACAAAGGACACCGCCTGTCAAGTTTTGGTTTAAAGGACAGCGCCTGAAATTTGGGACATACATAAAGGACAAAACTTGTAATTTTTTCTTATTATCCTAACATATCTTTATGTGAAAAGAAACTAAAAGAATATCTCCTAATGATCCAGATGCTTCAAAGAAACTAAAAGAATGTGAAAAGGCTGTTATGAAGCTCAAGTTTGAAGAAGCAATTTATGTACCTACTTCCGAACAACAACGCTCGGTAGCCGAGTCTATCGGCTTTCGAACCATAGGTATCATTTTCTTTAATTATTCCTTATTTATATTTTCTACTGGTTTACAGTTTTATCTACTTTTACCAGACGCTTCATCATTTTTTTTTTTTTTTTTTGACGCTTCATCTTTTGAAGTTACATTATTCTCTACAAATGAATATTGTCTTTTCTACTGTTTAGTTGTCGTGGCCCTTAGCATATTAGTTAAATAATCACTTATAACTTAAAGTGTAATACTAGGAAATCTGCAAGATCACATGACAAATGAAATCTATGATAATGTACAGTCGTTGTGTCAAATGTTAATGGTTATGCATTTTAATTGTCCTCTCCCTATCTTATCATTCCCTTCAGGTTACTGCCGCAGCGGTGGCGGTGGCGGTGGCAGTAGCATTACTGGCTATATTGATGCTGGTGGTGCGGCCCATTGTATCCACTATGGTGGCATCTGCGGCACTGGCAGCATTCTTGGTGGTCAACAAGACTGGTTGGTGGGCTGGCTACACTGATGGTTTCTTAACCAAGAGTCAAATATTGAACATAGGTTTGAACTTAGTAAAGATCATAAGAAATCATACAGTTAATAAATTATAAAAAAAGTTCTTAGAGCATAAGTAATTTATTAGATGTATAAATTGTGATAATTTTATGTGTAGATATGTGTGACTTTCCTATGTGCATTTTGGTGCTTTGACTATGCTTGCATTTTAAAAATGATATGTGATTGATGGTTGTCATCTTGATAAATAGTCTTGGCATGTTTAGGGGTTTTAAAATTGGTTCTTGATTTTAACTATTAGGGCTTCAAGTCCACAAATTTCATGCTCAATGTGCCTTTATTATTTATTATTTTATTTTTTATTTTTCTAATATTTTAAGTAAAAATGCATGTATTGAAGTTTAGTGATACGATGGTTGTAGGTTGTATTATAGTGGTTGTGGTTTGAAATCTGAATAATGGGAAGTCAGGAGAACGATGGATCGCCTGTTAAGGAGGCAAACGATACCACAAATGAAACTCCTCCAACATCCCAGGTGAATTGATTCTCTTTTGACTCTTGTGCGTCATGGGATGTATATAGATGCTGTTAATCTGTTTTACTTACATTCCTTATCTATATTGTTTATTGGTTTTTGTTTGCTCAGGAGCAGCCATCAGGCAATGCCATGGGAGCGGTCCCACCTGATTGGACCGGATTTCAGGTTTTGTATCTATAACACTTTTAAGCTTATAGTCAAATTGGAGCATGTGTGGTGTGAGTTGTTTGACTAAATTTAGGTGGTGTTTACGTAATTACTTCTTGAAGAGGCTTATTCGACTATGCCTCCACCTGGTTACTTAGCATCAAGCCCTCAACCTCCTCCCTACATGTGGGGGGTTCAGGTACTACGCTTCTTAAATAATGGATTTTGCTCTATAAAGTTGATTTATATAAGCAAAATATAAGTCAGTTTTATGGAAATGTTCCATTTTTATGTGTTTTTTTGCAGCGGTGAGAGTAATAATTCAGTACCGAATGCCTAAATACCAAAAAAAAAATCTGGTACAGATACCGTATTGTATTTTACCGAATATCTGCATTTGAGAAATCCTAATACCAATACCAATTAGGCTATATCGATGCCATATCGCTACGGTACCGGTATATGAGAAAATAATCTCATCCTTAAGTATAATGATATAGCCACTATAACAAATTTAATTTTGTTTTTTTTTTTGTCAATTTTAAATAATAGATATTGGAAGATGGATTGAACAAGTTAGAGGGTGTTACTTGCAACAAAGCAGAAGGCGCAATGTATCTTTTCCCACGTATTCGGCTGCCCGTCAAAGCAATAAAAGAAGCGGAATCACTTAAAAAACACCCGAGGCTTATTACGCTGCTCGCCTTCTAAACGCCACTGGTATAGTTGTGGTTCCTGGTTCTGGTTTTGGTCAGGTAAATTTTTCAATACCTTTTTTCATATTGGTTCATAAGTGAATGTTTTTAGTTTTTACGTAACCATAACTACTGCAAGAACTATGAGAATTAATCAAAATCATTTATTTATCATTAAAATGTTCATTTCGGTTGCAGGTTCCTGGGACGTGGCATTTTCGGTGCACGATATTGCCACAAGAGGAGAAGATTCCGGCTATAGTTTCGTGGTTGACTGAATTTCACCAGAAGTTCATGGATGAGTTCCGTGATTAAATGGCTTCACAGCATTTTTGTTTTGCTTCTGGTGGTGATAATGGGTATGGTCTATTGGATTACATTGAGCCATTTTAGGTTAATTACTGCAACTTATATGTTGGTGTTAGTGACCTCATCTGATCATTTTTTTAAATTTCTTGTGTTAAGCCACCGTACTCCCCAAATTGGAGAGCTCTGTTGTCCCACTCTGGCCAAACTGTGTTGTCTTAAACAGGTCCACGTTGTCTTTAGAGTTTGGCTTGGGCGTTTCCCCGGAATGGAGGAAGTTGCAGAACTTCAAGCAATTCCAGATGCTCACATTCCAGTCATGAAGTTTAAATTTGTTGCGATATCTACTGATCGTCTTTATGCCAATGTTTCACTTTTGGTTGTGTCAGATGCAAGTTTTTGTGATTTTTGTGATTTTTGTGATTAATATTACAATTTTGACTAAACATTACTCTCTCAAATATTTTTCTTTTAATGAAATCAAATGTTAGAAACTCGGAATAAGTGTGGTTCGTAATAGACATCATAACTGAATCTGATATCACTCGGGACACCCGCCGCAACGCGCGGGCATTCCCACTAGTACATAAAGACAAGCTACCGTAACTTTGCAATTATTAATCTTACTATTTTTAACAAGATGTGTGTAATCACAAGGTTTATTTTATATTTAACGTTCATTTATGGTTTAAATTACTTTATTGTTTTGGTTAAGAGTTTCTTAAATAGTTCAAAAATAAACTTAAATAGATAAACTAAAAGTTTAACTATTTCACTTTTATAAATTTATTTCAAATACTTTAGTTAATAATTTAGCCTGGGTAAGATAATCATCAATAAATAATATAGTTAACACTTCATTCCAACCATATATGATTACTAATTTTTTTTATCGGCAGAAATATATAGATACGGGCCTATAAAAAAATGGGACCCGCAAGGCCACAGTTTTCAATGTGCCCCCGAACTTTTCGCTCAGTAGTGTTATGCATGTACGTGTCATATAGAATTTTCTATGTATATAAGTTTTCGAGTTTCGACCTCTCGGTTTTATAATTTTTTTTACTTATATAGCCCAAATATCGTATTTGTAAACATGTTTGGAATAATGTATTGTTTATATCCCAATTGCCCAAAAAACTATAACCCAAATAGAAAGTCTACCTTATTAAAAAAAGCCCAAATTCGCTATGATTACGACCATACCAGACGCAAAAGAACAGAACAGAAGGGGAAAAAAATCGCTGCTGCTGGCTGTGCTGCTTGTTCGACTTCGAGTCTGCAATATATGTGATTCTTCTTCAATCTAAGGTATGTGTTTTTAATCTTTAGGTTTAATTTAATGTTTGACCCGACCCGAATCGAATCACCGATGTCCGACCCGAACATATCACCTCGAAACAAAGCGATATAAATTTTTATAGATCCAGTGACTCATCCGGTGAAAATTTTCAAGCTTCGCTACTAAGGACCCTTGATTACAAAATTACATCGCAAATTTTGAAATCTACTCACCTATTTCAATTGAAATTATAAAATTTAGATCTACTCGAAACAAAAAGAAAGAAATTTTCTTTGTTAGAATCCATCGTACGATTGAAGTGAATCTAGATATGATTACTAATCGGAATACATATAGGAAGTAACGTCCCAACTCCCAAACTTGCATGTTGGTTTGAGATGATTTCTCAAAATTCAAAGTTCCAAGTGTCAAATGATGCGTATGGTAACACGCTTATCTAATCCTTAAACGACACCTTATCTTACATTATTAAAATAAAAACACGTAATCATTTGAAAATGTATTCATGTTTCCTTCCTCGCCATTGCTTGGGCTTATGTCAACACTCTCCACGTGTCCTTTAAATACAATTTACTAGTTGATGAGATTTTTTTAATGCTAATTAAGATTAGTCGTTAAATAAAGTCGTTGACGGTGGGTGAATCATGATGATTTGGGTAAATATTGTATTCATGTAACTTTAAACTTTTGTTTAACTTTACTATCAACTTTGTTTTTCAAATATTAAATAAGTAAACAAACGATTCATACGTAATTTAATCTAAATTTTTTTTATCAACTTATAGGTAATCATTTTTTTATCAACTTATAGGTAATCAATAATCTATAATTAACAATATATTTCAAATTCAATAGCTGGTGTTAAATAATAGGTTGATTTTTTTACTTAAAAATTTCAAGGTTAATAATAATAATTAACTTTACGATAAAAAATGAGTAAGAATGATGATACACGACTACTAGCTAGATATCTTATGCATTAACGTCTACATTAATGGGCATAAAGTGTTATACGTACGCTAGATAATAGTGATATGCAAGTTTGATCGCATAGAGCACACATCTACTGTCCAGTGGCGGATCTAGGATCCACGCCAAGCAGTAACGTTTTATAAGAAAAGCGGTAACGAAATCGAAAAAACGTCAAATTTTTCCAAAATTTACACTAAAAACGTCAAATTTTTCCCCGCCTAGCGGTAGCGGGTGCTCCCCCGAGTAACCACATAGGTCCGCCCCTGCTACTGTCTGATACACAAACAAAAGTATTACGTATATTATGGATCTATTTTCGTGGTTATTTTAAAAAAAAGCACCTCACTACTTCCCGTTAGTTTATGGATCTATTTTCGTGCTTATTTAAAAAAAAAGAACCTCACTACTTCCCGTTAGTGATCATCAACACGTGTTGTGTATCAAAGTGTTTTCTCGAACTCGTGACGCCAATTTCACACACAGATAAATTAAATGAACGGATGAAAGACAAAATAACAGTATAAAAATGTTTTCTTGCTAATTAGCGGTTGAAGGTGGCAACCATATAATTTTTGTTTTCTTTTTTCGAAAACTAAACTAATACATTATGATGATCGAACTCCTAACCTCCTACAATCCTAAATCCTATATATTTCACCAACATCGCTACACAACTATAAATTCGTTTATGTGAGCAATAGAGAAAGAAAGAGAAAACATTTACAAGAAGAACAAATTTGAATGAGTTAAATGTGATTTTAGTCCCTTTGGTTTGGGCTATTTTACAAGTTTAGTCCAAAAGTTTTATTTTTCGCATGTGGGTCCAAAAAGGTTTCATCGTTGCCATTTTAATCCATTGGGTTAACTTCATACATTTTTTCTATTCACAAGATGGACAATTCAGCTATTTTATATGTAACTCTGTTAACTAGAAGAGCAATTCCACCATATACAATGACGGAATCGCCCTTCTCGTTAACAGAAAAAAATTGATGAAGTTAAACCAGTGGACTAAAATGACAAAGATGAAACCTTTTTGGATCCATAAATGAAAAATGAAACTTTTAGACTAAAATGATAAAATAACCCAAACCAGACATTTAACTCAATTTGAATGCAAAATATAGTCAATAAAATTCCTTATCCATCATATTTCATTTGAAAACCAGTTTTTAAACATATATCCGAAACTTAATCTTGACCATCCAATCTAACTTTCCCGCGTGACCCAACCACCTGTCTTCTACCATAACCCCACTTCTCTCCAAAGTCCACGCAAGCATACCTCCAAACGCGCATATCTCACATCCACGTGTACACCACACACAAAAACATCCTTATCCCCTCTATAAATCCTCAACATCATCAAACTCTCATCTCACAACACTCCAATGCTTACAACATTCGACCAAACCACTCGCCGGATTCTCCACTTTCCGGCGGTTTTTCCATGCCAAAATTTCAACCCAACAACTCTTCTTCACTCCATACTCTCTCTTTCCAACTCCATCACCAAATACCAGCCCGAATTCTTCCCTACACAACGTCGTAATGCCCGCGAGGCGATACGACAAGTTACAATCCTCTCAATGTTCGTCAATGAAATCATTAACCAAGACGTATCCAGCTTACCCGATTCCGCTATACTTTGTTTTTGTGAACTTCACTATTCGTTCCAGAAGATTGAATTTCTACTCAAAGACTGCACACGCAGCGGAGCTAGAGTTTACATTTTGATGAAATCACACGTCGTAACGAACCAGTTTTTGACGGTTATACGCGCTATTGCGACCGCGCTTGATATACTGCCGTTGAGTTTGTTCAAAGTGTCACGAGATGTTGAAGAAATGGTGGATATGGTTAAGAAGCAAGCGAGTACAACAAGTGTTGTACTCGATCGTGACGATGAGTATGTTGTTGTTAAACGGGTTGCCTTGATATTGAACCGGTTTGAAAACCGGTTCCAGCCTGATCCGATTATGATCAGACAAGCGCTGTGTCATATTCGGATCAGTAGCTGGAGCGAGTGTCATAACGAAGTTATGTTTTTGAATGAAGAGATTTCGTTATGTTTGTTGGAAAATAATGAGAGTGACTTGCATTTATTGCATAGTTTAGCTGGATTCATGCAGTATTGCAGGGGAGTTTTGTTTGAAAACTCTGTTGTTGAGAATATGCATTACCAAATTTACCAACCCAACGAAAAGGATGATCTTATAAACCTTAGTTGTTTAAACCCGGAGGATTTTCGGTGTCCGATTTCTCTGGAATTGATGATGGATCCGGTGACTGTTTCCACCGGTCAGACATACGATCGGGTTTCGATTCAAAAATGGCTGAATTCGGGCAACTTAATATGCCCGAAAACCGGGGGGAAACTAGCAACAACTGAGCTCGTCCCCAATTCGAATCTTCGAAAAGTTATTCGACAATATTGCGTTGGTCATGGAGGAGTTTCGGTGTCGAGGTTTCAAATGCATAACCGAGATATATCCTCAACGAGTCTCCCCGGTAGTGTAGCATCCGCGGAAGCAATCAAAGTCTTGAGTGAATATCTAGTGAGAAGATTGTGTAACGGGATGGCGGAACAGAAGAACAGCGCAGCTTATGAAATAAGATTACTCGCAAAATCGAATATTTTTAATCGATTTTGTTTGATCGAAGCGGGCGTGATCCCTCCGCTTTTAGCGTTACTTTCCTCATCAGATTCAACCATTCAAGAAAACGCCATTGCGGGTTTACTCAAGCTATCGAAACATTCGAATGGGAAGAAAGCTATTATCGATCACAACGGCCTAAGTTTGATTGCATCCGTGTTAAAAAACGGATTGACACAAGGATGTAAACAGGCCGCAGCCGCAACAATCTTTTACTTATCATCCATTCAAACAAACCGAAAGCTTATTGGAGAAATCCCAGAAGCTATTCCGGCTCTGATCGAACAGGTCAGAGCCGAAACATCTTGTGGGAGAAAGAACTCATTAGCCGCGCTATTTTTGATCCTGCTAGAACCAAAAAACCACAAAACCGCGCTCTCGTTGGGGATCATTCCTTTACTATCCACTCTCATTTCCACTTCAGAAAACCCCGAAATCGTTACGGATTCATTGTCAGTTGTGGCTGCATTAGCCGAAAGCATTGATGGGTCTGATAGAATCTTGAAAGATCTATCGTTGGCATCGATCATCAACACTCTAAAGAAATCGGCTTCAAAAGAGTGTTGTGTGACTTGTGTCTCAATCTTGCTAGCGTTGAGCAACAATTGGGGGGACAAAGTGATTGCTGTTTTGGCAAGTGAACCTAATTTGATGAGTTTGTTGTACTCGTTATCGGTAACCGCGGGTTCACAGGCGGGCAAGAAGGCTCGAGCATTGTTTCGAATCGTGAACAGGTTCCGTGTGACTAGCGGTTCGGGTTCGATGGTTAACTGGGATTCATCAAGATTTGAACCAGATCGTTCTTGTTAGTTTAGATCTTTGTGTAGTAATTTTGTTAGTCATGAAGCTCAATTTTTGAAGGAGCTACATGCATTGTGTAATATATAGATAAACATTTGGTTTGAACTTTGAATGTTTTAGGTTTTGCATAGATGAAATAGTTGATTTTTTGGAACAACTATTTCATAAGTGGTTGTTAAGTTGGATCATATTTTACCAACTATCGACACAAATAAGTGTTTGTATATATTATTTTATTACACGTAATCATTTTAAAATGTATTCATGCTTCTTTCTTTACGATTGGTTGGGGTAATGTCAACACTTCACACGTGTCGTTTGAATACAATTTACTCGTTATTGAGATTTTTTTAGGGTGCTACTTTCTACACCCCTTAATTACTTTTTACACCTCCTCCTCTCACATACTTACAGCTGGGGCCCGCGTGTGACCGGCAGTTTTCCTCTCACAAGGGGGTATAAGACTGCGAGGTATGGGGCGGGAGTTTGGGCGTGGGTAGGGGGAAAACGCCCAAGCCACCACCCCGGGTTGGCATGGGTTTCGGCGTGGCCCTTGGGGCATGAGTTTCAAGCCGGGCGTGGGGCGGTCTGGCCAAGCTGACATGGCGGACTCTAATTGGACAAACCAAAGAAGCCGTTGGGCTAACTTCCCACACTCCGATGATGCGATACCTACACCGTTTACACAAACGTCCATCAACCTTTCACCAACCTCCATCGACCTTTCACAAAACGAAACCGTCCCCGAAACTCAACCACCCAACGATGGTCCTTCCGCACCCCAGCGACCAGTTGGATGACATTTCATCCAAGATGGATACATTCAACGTCTTCCAACAACAAAGGGCCGAAATTCGGAAGAGCAAAGAAGCTAGAGATGCCGCTAGAGAAGCCCAGAGACAAAGACGGGAGGATTTGAAAATTCTATCCCAGCCGATTGATCACCTAAAGGGTGACGAGTTGGAAATAGTCTTGGAGATGAGAGAAGAGATAAAAAACAAATATAAACGTTAGGAAATTTTTTTATGTAATTTTTATGTAATTTTCTTTAATTTTTATGTAATTTTCTTTAATTAAAAACAAATACAAAGAGCCCAGCCGGGTCAGCCCAGCGAAGCCCACCAAACCCCCGCCCCCAACCCACCATACCCTGTTTAAATGTGGGTCGCCCCATGTCTGCCACCCCAAGCCACGTGTCAATAAATGCCCCAACCCAAGCCCAACCCCCGCTCCACCATACCCCGCAGTCTAATCAGGAGGGACCAAGCCCAACCCCCGTCCCACCATACCTCGCAGTCTAATCAGAGGGACGGAGGTGTGTTTAGAATCAGCCTTTTTTTAATGGTAATTAAGATAAGCCGACTATAAAACTAACATGTGAGTAAAATAAAAGTCGTTGACGGTGTGTGAATTGTAATTTGAGTAATATTATATTATATTCATGTAATTTGGGGTTAAATGATAGGTTACGAAAAATTAACAAAAAGAAAGATGAAAGGTTGATAATAATTGATAATAGACGGGTAAAAATGATGATACACGACAAAATATTCGACCAAAATAAACTAAAAAGATTATAGTTGGTGGTTATTTTTTTTATTTTGTATTTTCGTTTGTATTAAAATATTTATAGATAAGTTTATTTTTCTAGCTTTATTAGACGCATATATTTTAATAAAACTTTCATAATTGGTATCTTCTAACAAATCACCTTCAATTGACAAAATAACTAACCCATTCAATCTTTCTTGTGACATTGTAGATCTTAAACAATGTTTTAACAATTTTAATTTAGAAAAGCTTCTTTCAGCGGAAACAACTGTCACGGGAATAGTTAACATAATCCTATAAGCAATATAAGCATTTGAAATAGAGTTAAAAGTTTTAATATAATTTAGTATATTAATAGGAGTATCACATTCTAAATGTATTATATGTCTTAGAACTTTTAGTTCTTCAAATTAATCTAGACCACCAATATCTATACTATATCATGTTTTAAAGAATTTTCAAGATTAATACATTTTTCTTTAAACTATCACCATTGAAAGATTTCAAGTTTTTTATACTAAATAGAAAATTGAACATACTTTCAAACACTTTAAATTGATCAAATCTAGTGTTGATCGAAGAAATAACTTGATCCACAATATATAAAAAGTAATCAGTTTTAAATAATTCAATCGGAGTTATATTAGTTTCATTATCAACATTTTCATCAAATCGTCTTTTTCTATGGATCATACGCTTTTCACAAAACTTAGGTTCTACATTTAACTCTATAGCCAACTTTTTTGCTTAGCGTTTTCAAATCCATTTTCTCTATAATTTTCAAATTAACACATACGTCCATGTAATTTTTTATAGCATCATCAATACACATATCTTTTGATTGTAAAATCTTACTAACACGATCAATAGCATTCAAAACATCATCCCAAATAATTATTCCTAATAAAAATTCAAAGTTATCAAATTCAAACATTGCCAAGCATTGAGCCCCACTTTCAACTTTTGCATCATTCTTTTCCTTATATAATGCCCAAAGTGCCTCTCGTACTTGTGGTGCTTGATATCGGATTGCCCAAACAATCTTTTTCGGACACCTTGATGCTTTCCTTTTATATTTGAACTATTGTCATAATCTTGTCCTCTAATCTATATCTCTAATAAAGCAAACCATTGGGGGACACATGTCACCCTCTGGTTGATTCCAACTAAGCATACACATAGGCAATGATGTGGCATATGTCAAATAATTGGACAAGTGGCATTCCTCATATGCCAGGATTGGTGAAGGCTTCTTGTGTACGCTTTCTCTATACTCTCTCTCATTCTCTCATTAATCGTTCCTCTTCTATACTCTCTCTCATCATCGCTCGTTTTTTCTCTCTAGAGATTGAAGAGATTCAACAGGTTTGGAATCATCCTTTCATATATGTTCTTCCAATCGATTCGACCATCAGGTACATCTTCTCATAATTTTTGTTCCAATCGGCTTCGGATCTAGGGTTTTATCTCTTTGAAGATCATCAGCGACTACCTTCAATCGAAGTTTTCAGTCATCATTGATCAATCCGTTCTTTAATTTCTTTAATCTTTTTCAAACCCTAAAAACTCTAGCCGCATAGAGATTGAAGAGATTCAACAGGTTTGGAATCCTCCTTTCATATGTGTTCTTGTAATTGATTCGACCATCAGGTACATGTTGTCATAATTTTTGTTCCAATCGGCTTCGGATCTAGGGTTTTATGTTGAATTGGACTTCTGACTTATTTCTGACTGTTGTTTAATTACCCAGCTATATAAACGAAGATGGAGTATGTTCACACGCAGAAATACGATTGTCTTCTTTATGGTATAATTACATAAATTCTTCTTTTTTCTTGTGTGTGTTTTATTATGCGAAATACGATTCCTTCATATGTTGTTTTTTTACAGAAATCGATCTATGATTATGCGAAGTCTGTTTGATTGTAAGTTGTTATGGATCTTTGTTGCGTTGTTTATGATTTACTTTCATAATTTTACCAAAAAAGCTAATTTTTCATGCTTTCGGTTTAAATAGATATCATGTTTTCTTTGTAATAATTCATTATATATGGGTGTGACCGACATGGTTGTTTTGATATTCATGTTAACAAGTTCTTTTATTGAATTAACCATCTGTTTGATCAATGAGGTTGGGAATAACGAATATTTCGTGTTTTTTTTATACAGGCTGTGAACTGAAAGATTATGGAGGCTTTTTTCAAAGTCTTGCGAGAAAGGGTCCAATTGGTATTTTTCATTCCATGGCCATATTTATACATTTGATGTTTTGTTTATTGATTTATTTTCTTTTTGTTATCAAGGTACTTCCTAAAGCTTATGTCCAAAAAACATGAATGGGTCGTTGTTGAATGATCAGTTCATACTCAACTTTAATGGAATGCGCTCATGTGACGCCCTAACACGTTTTAACCTAAAGTCGCAGCGGAAATACGAACTTAAAAATTCTCTTTCATTATATTCATTTTTTTTCACTTAAATACATTAATCCCTTTTTATAAATTAATTAAAGACTAACATACGTATATCGAATTAAGTGACCACATACACACCCACGCACAATCCATGTCTTGACTCGATCTTCAACCGCGTACACCTCTTGCGCAAACATTTATAAACCTGTACAACCTGCAGTCACCACAACCAATTACTTCATTAGCAACCGATGACATAATATATATATATATACTTTAAAACGTGCATAATCAAGCATCAACATCTCTTATTCTCGTTCATATAAGTCCATTCATCCATCCATTCGGACACTCTCGTCTGACTTCTAAACTTAACCTTCATTCTCCATTATTAGTATACCTGCACTTCCATTTCATTTTTAACAGAAAACAATTAGCATCATTATACCTTCCTATCACTTTCGACTCC
This sequence comes from Helianthus tuberosus, assembly GCA_030545235.1. Lineage (NCBI taxonomy): Eukaryota > Viridiplantae > Streptophyta > Magnoliopsida > Asterales > Asteraceae > Helianthus > Helianthus tuberosus. The sequence continues at coordinate 29,329,788 of CM060379.1, read as the reverse complement.
TTTTTCCGTAAACTTACCTATTTACTGCCATTGTTTAATACTTTCTCACATGTATCACAATAATCATCATACTACAATATATTTTACATCTAAAGTGTAAGTCCGGGATTTACTTACCTTACGCGTCCGTATTTGCATTCGCTTACTTGAGTCTTCTTGTCCCGTTAGCCTTCCACGCTCCCATCCATCTTGACATGATTCCTATACTTTCATGTCATTACATTTACATCCTTATTAGCATACATGATTATTCATATGAACGATCATATCAAGTTCATATCTCGCATATGTATTTCATTAGCCGATTCAAACAAGCATATAGCATACTCAACATCATCATAACACAACCTTTACCTATTATTGTCATTTAGACATTTCATCAAACACGTGGTGTGCGTACTACTTCCTAGGCATCATGTACAACTAGTTTATGCATAATCTTCCTAGTTCATTAATATTTCATCAAATCTTCTTACTAATTAACAAGTACCATTAACACATAAACATCAAACATATCAACACCATATTTCTTTCGATCCATTTAACAATAGTTCACCATAACACAACATAATTCATGAATATTGAACAAGGATTGTACATAATGAACACCCATGTCATCTTAATCATCCAACTAGTGGGTTTACATCCTTAAACATCAAAATAGTCAAAATTATGCATAACACATGTTCCCTATGATGATGTTAACACATATTCATGCTTAATTTCATACAAATTCGTGGATTGATCATAACCCACTTCTTATAAGATCATCAAATCTTAAATTATAACTTACCACATGTTTGCTAAGGCTAGATCATCAAGAAAACGAGTTCATGCAACGGATTTGAGCCTAATCTCCTTGTCAATTTGAAGCTTTCTTGTGAACTAGGGTTTACACCCATGTCCTCTTCCCCCTGATCGATCTCACGCACACACACCTAGTGTGTGTGTGTGTTTCCATTTTATTTAATAAATCATGTTTCCTTTTTAACGGTTTTGGTCCCTCAAACTTCGTTTTAATTAATAAAGAGACTAACACTCATTATCTTGTCACTTATATACATGTCACCACTCGGTCAATTATTCCTAGTCAACTTTTAATTACGGGTTCACTTTTACCCCAAACGGTATTTTACCCGTTCCTTTATATTAACCGGTTTTAAATTATCAAACCCATTTTTGGGGTGTTACAGCTCATGGGTTCTTAGATATAAGAGGGTTAATGAGGTGTTAATGAGGATATAACAATTACTGATGGTTGGAAAACCATTGTTGATGACCTTGGTTTGAAGCATGGCTTTTGTAACAACCCTCGGTAAAACCAACACCCTCATAAAAGTTATGACACTCTACTATATTGTAAAATGTCCCCATATGTCTTATATTACACCCCGTGTATGAAAACCGAGCCCAAAATAGATTATAACATATAAAATAAATTAAAAATAAGAAAAATAGAGTTGAGGCGGGCCGCGTAGACCCACCCCAACATCTCACGCGGGTGGTACCAGGGTCTAAACCTGATATCGTTGAATCCTTTAGTTCAGGCGGGCCGCGTAAGAGTCTTTGTTAGTTAACGCGGGCCGCGATAGATCATGAAACGCGGAGACATCCGGTGCTGACACGTGTCGACATCGTGGCGAGTCTAATAGCTGACCCAGCTAAGCTATAGTGTTGACCAAGGTTGACGCGGGCCGGGTAACCTTGGCTTGTGTTTTACGCGGGCCGCGACAGGACTAGAATCAGGAACTATAAATAGCAGGCATCAGTTTTCGTTTTCCGTCGCTCATTCGCAATTCTCAATCTCGAATTCTGAAGTATTAGGCATAATATTTGGGTATTATACCCCTAAATTAGCGAGGTTCTGCTCCGTTGTAAGTATTATAACCCCAGTTTCGTAATAGTTACGCTGCCCGATTGATTTAGGGTTCCGTAATAACTGTCGTGGTTCTGCCTGACGTAGTTATTGGAATACCGTCTCGGGGAGGGTATCATTAATAATTTCAAAGGGTTATGATACTGACCAATGTACATTTGTATAAATTATAGATTATATCCAGGAAACCCTTACGAGAAGCCTAAGATAGCAAAGTGAGTTTATCCTCTTTTTGTTAACCTTTTTGGAATATTTTACAAAACCTTAATTGTTTACAATGTGATTAAGCGGTGATTGAGTCTTTGTAGTTCTTCAATTACTGCCGGTATTATGGGGTTTTGTATACAAAATTTATTACTACGAGTAGTAGTAATAGTCGGAATGACAGTACATCACCATTGGACGACGAGTTAGCCAATGGGTAATTTGACCATAGCCATAGATCCGGTCGAGTGGCAAATACTGAATGAGTAATTGTGTAGAAATAAACAATGTGATCGCTCTCAATACTGTTTTAATTAATAAATGTTCTTGATTAAACTGGGATTCACTCACCAGTATTTCCGACTGACAGATGTTTTTAAAACGCGTTACAGGTAACACAATGTGACAGCCAATTAATGATAAGCCAGCTGGAGAGCACTGAAGGCTTGGGAAAAATGTGGCTATAAAAGTTACCTAATAAACGATGTTTTAAATTCAATAAAATAGGGTTTGTCCCTATAAATGTATTGTAATAAGAAACTTGGGTTTTACCCATGTGATTATTAATATAAAATATGGTGGTTTTACTCTGATAAACATTTCCTAACTACGGTCCTGATGTAAATTCCGCTGCAAGATTAAATAACTGATACCACCACTACTGAGTTCGCGTCCGCCCGTTCCCGGGACATATAAGGGATTGGGGGTTGCGACAGAAGGTGGTATCAGAGCCTAGCCACTGGTCTGAGCCAAAGAAGTGTTCTACTGACACTTACAATTCTATATTTTGTGTTAGGAAATAAATTACGGAAATATGTGCATAACTGTAATTATTTGTTATGTGTTATTTGACTATCTGTTAGTTTTCAGTATGAGTGATCGAGGTCCATTAGACGTGAATCGTCAGTTATCTGATTCACCTAGGAGTGAAGGTACATCATCACAGCCTGCCCTTTCAGGGTATTCTGCTGATCAGGAGGAGGGAATATTTGCCTTTAGAGCTCAATCTGAAGTAGCATTTCCTAATAAGAAACGAGGATGATTCAGTAAAGAAACTTTTGCTCGTAGGAAGAGAATGCAAAAATTGCAACATCAAAGAGCGTTAGCAGCTATTAAGCGAGATACAGATGCCCATACACAGGACATACTTAATAGAAGCCTAGCTAATTTTCATATCTTAGCTACAACTGCTGCTGACCCAGGTCTGGAACAATTAGTAGCCCCACAACCACAAAACCCAGAACAACCCATGGAAATAGAAAACCCGGAAAACCAAGTAGAGATGCACGATTTTAACCCAGAAGAAATCCCAAGGGTACCTGCACCAAACCCTCTAGATCCAAATTACGACCCCTGGTGGGACGACAATAGGGACTTTGTGCAACGTTACCCTATCCAGGAATATCCACTCATACAGAACATAGAAGCCTATCCAGGTATGGACCCTTTAGATCCCTATTACCAAAATGATTATATTAGGGAGATATTAGAGGATCCTTACCAATTTCAGGAACTGTCACCCCCATATCAGGAAACCGCACCCCAGATTCCAAACCCAGTCCGAGAACCTGCACCCCCAATGAGTGAAGAAAACGTGCAAGAACTTAGGACTTTCGGGGAGGAAATTTTAGAAAGCAGTGAGAGAATGCGTCAGGTGGGAGAACGTCTCATATGGAAATACGATGAACGTAATATGGATTTTTGGATAAATCCATATCCGTGAATGAGATGGTGAAACGATGGTAGTAATAATATTATAATAATAAAATAAAATAAAAATAAAATATGTGTGTACGGATGCATATTATTATTAGTGTAATTTTCTTTCTGTTGATATTGTAGTCTTTATTTCTGTACTAGTGTGTAATGGACGCATAGTATATGAAAAAGAGTATAGTCGAAATGATCGACGGTTTTGGTTAATTTGCGTGTCATGTGATTAACTATATTACCTATTATTTGTGATATTAATATGAGGTAAATGTTTAAAATTCAGATGGCCGACGAAGAAAATCAAGGAAATCTGAATAATGATAACCAGAGTAACATTAACGTGGTTAATGAGAATCCAAGCATCAATAACAATAACAATCAAGTGGATAATAGTGCTATCCAACACATAGTAGCACAGGGAATTATAGATGCAATGCCATTTATTCTTCAAACTGTTAAAGATGCTGATAATAAAAGTAAGCATAGCAGTAAGCGACCAGTTGAACCAGAAAACAATGTGAACAATGGACCAGTACTTCAATTGCCTATTCCCAAAAGAAGAAGAACCATGCCTTATGGTTGTTCTTATAAAGAATTTTGGTCTTGTAAACCAATGGAATTCTCGGGCAACGAAGGGGCTATTGCAACTTTACGCTGGATAGAAAAGACTGAGGCAGTCTTAAGGATAAGCAAGTGTGCTGAAGAAGATAGAATATTGTTTGCTTCTAACCTATTTAAGAATGCAGCATTAGAATGGTGGAACACTATCCTTCAGACAAGAGGAAGTGATCAAACCTATAATATGGAATGGGAAGAATTTAAGAACAAGGTAGAAAGGAAATTCTGCCCACCCAATGAGAAAGAACAGATAGCAAACAAATTCCTAAATCTTAAGATGACTGGTGTGGATAGTAAGGGATATACTAAGATATTCTTTGAATATGCTAGAATAGTGCCAACTCTTGCTTCGCCAGAACCAGTGTTAATTTCCCGTTATATTTGGGGATTAATTGGGGAAATAAGACACGTAGTCAAGGCAGCTAGACCTCAAACTATAGAAGAAGCTGTAGAACAAGCCAATACTTTGACTGATGAGTTAGTCCGTACTAGAGAAGAGGATCAAAGAAAGAACCTAACACAAAAGCTCACACAAGAATTTCGTTCTGGAAATTTTAATCGTGGGAAAAATATAGGTTCTACCTCTACACCTTACTGTAGGTATTGCAAAAGAAAGCATTCAGGAAGATGCTCCATATACTGTAACTTTTGCAAAATATCGGGACACAAGGAAGAAAATTGCAGGAAGAAGGCTAACACCCGGATATGTTACAACTGCAGAGAACAAGGACACATCAAGCTTAATTGTCCAAAATTAGCTCCAGCTCCAGATAACAAGAATGCTAAAAATGTTAGAGCATTTGTTCTGACTGCAGAAGAAGCCAAGATGATCCCTGATGTCATAGCTGGTACGTTTTTAGTTGATGATGTTTTTGCTAAAGTATTATTTGACTCTGGTGCAAACCAAAGTTTTATTAATACATCATTTTGCAAATTTCTAAATCAGTCATTAACTAAACTACCACAAGAATGTCTAGTAGAGACAGCTAATGGAGAAACTGTTAGGATTTCTGAAATCTTGCAGGGAACAAGAATAGAAATTTTAAATCAGAAATTTATAGCAAACCTGTATCCCATGAATCTGACAGGATTCGATGTTGTTTTAGGAATGGATTGGTTAATAGCCAATAAAGCCAGTATTTTATGTGATCAAAAGTTAATTCAAGTAAATTCACCAAAAGGTAAAACGATCACAATTAAAGGAGATAAACCTTCTAGGTCCACTAAGTTCATATCTGTGATGAAAACTGCAAGTTGCATAAGAAAAGGTTCTATAGTGTATTTGATTTCTATAATCACTAACACTAAAGGAAAGGATTTAAAAGATATTCCAGTAGTATCTCAGTTTTCAGATGTCTTTCCAGAAGAATTGCCAGGGCAACCTCCGAATAGAGAAGTTGAATTCAGAATTCACCTGCTACCAGGAACATCACCAATTGCCAAAGCACCTTACCGTTTGGCACCTGCAGAAATGCAAGAATTAAAGAAACAATTAGATGAATTGTTGGAAAAAGGATTCATACAACCAAGTTCGTCGCCATGGGGAGCGCCGATACTATTTGTTTAAAAGAAGGACGGATCAATGCGTATGTGTATTGATTACCGTGAATTGAACAAGGTCACGATTAAGAATCGGTACCCATTACCAAGAATCGATGATCTGTTTGATCAATTGCAAGGAGCTCGATTTTTCTCGAAAATCGATTTAAGGTCAGGATATCATCAATTAAAGGTACAGGAAGAAGACATTCCTAAGACTGCATTTAGAACAAGGTATGGACATTATGAATTTACTGTCATGCTATTTGGTTTAACCAATGCCCCAGCTGCATTTATGGACATGATGAACCGAATATGTAAGCCATATTTGGATAAATTCATAAGTGTATTTATAGAAGATATTCTAATTTATTCTAAGAGTAAAGAGGATCATGCAAGACATTTGCACACACTTTTGAGTTTACTACGAAAGGAAAAGCTTTATGCTAAATTTTCAAAGTGCGAATTTTGGTTAGAACAGGTACAATTCCTTGGACACCTAGTCAATCATGAAGGAATTCATGTAGATCCCACAAAGATTGAAGCAATTACTAAATGGAAAATCCCTGAGTCACCAACTGAGGTTAGAAGATTCTTAGGATTGGCCGATTATTATAGAAGATTTATTCAAGATTTCTCTAGAATAGCCATTCCCTTAACTAAGTTAACCTGTAAATCTGTTAAGTTTGAATGGGGATTAAAACAAGAAGAAGCCTTTAGAATTCTTAAGCAAAGATTAACTCATACACCTATATTAGCATTACCAGAAGGAACTAAAGACTTTGTAGTCTATTGTGATGCTTCTAAATTAGGTTATGGATGTGTATTAATGCAACATCAGAAAGTTATAGCCTACGCATCTAGACAACTTAAGAATCATGAAGAGAATTATTCAACCCATGATTTAGAATTAGGAGCTATAATTTTTGCTCTTAAGATTTGGAGACATTACCTTTATGGTAGTAAGTTTACCGTATTCACTGATCATAAAAGTTTAAGGTATATTTTCAAACAAAAGGAGTTGAATATGAGGCAAAGACGCTGGATGGAATTTTCTTAGTGATTATGACTGTAATATCCAGTATCATGAAGGAAAAGCAAATGTAGTAGCAGATGCTTTAAGCCGAAAGTATCACGAAAAGCCAAAAAGGGTACGTTCTCTTAAATTAAATCTGCAAGTAGATTTAAATGAACAAATAAGAGAAGCACAAGAATCAATAATCAAGGATGACTCTGAAAAAAATTAAAAGGTATGCTAAAAGAATTAGAACAAGGAACATATGGAATTTGGAGATTTCATGAAAAGAGAATGTGGATACCTAAATTAGGAAACCTACGTCATCGCATATTAGAAGAAGCCCATAAATCTAAGTATACGATGCATCCAGGTAGTGATAAAATGTACCAGGATTTAAGGAAAAATTTCTGGTAGATAGGAATGAAGAAAGACATAGCAACCTATGTTTCTAAATGTTTAACTTGTTCACAAGTCAAAGCTGAACACCAGAAACCCTCAGGTTTGTTACAGCAATTAGAAATGCCAGCTTGGAAATGGGAATTAATAACAATGGATTTTGTTACTAAATTACCCAAAACCAAGAAAGGAAATGATACAATCTGGGTGATTGTAGATAGGCTAACTAAGTCAGCTCATTTCCTACCAATGAAGAAAACAATTAGTATGGAACAATTATCTAAGTTGTATGTAAATGAAATTGTTTCTTTGCATGGAATTCCTTTATCAATTGTTTCTGATAGAGATAGCCGCTTTACATCTCATTTTTGGTCAAGTTTCCAAAAGGCAATGGGAACCAAGTTAAAGTTAAGTACGGCTTATCATCCACAAACAGACGGACAAAGCGAAAGGACAATTCAGACAATGGAAGACATGCTTAGAGCTTGTGTAATTGATTTTGGAGGTAATTGGGACGATCATTTACCTTTAATAGAATTTTCTTATAATAATAGTTATCACACAAGTATCAATGCTGCACCATTCGAAGCACTTTATGGACGAAAGTATCGAACCCCAGTCTGTTGGGCAGAAATTGGGGAAAAGCAACTATCTGGACCTGAGATAGTGCAGGAAACAACCGACAAGATTATTCAAGTCAAGGAACGACTGAAAGCAGCACGTGATCGACAAAAGAGTTATGCTAATAACCGACGCAAGCCATTGGAGTTTCAAGTAGGAGATAAAGTATTATTGAAAGTCTCTCCTTGGAAAGGAGTAGTAAGATTCATCAAATGGTGAAAGCTAAGTCCCAGGTATGTTGGACCTTTTGAGATTATTAAAAGAGTAGGACCAGTAGCCTATCAGCTACAACTGCCAGAGGAAATGGCAGGAATACATGATGTGTTTCATGTATCAAATCTCAAAAAGTGTTTAGCTGATGAATCACTGATAGTATCTCTTAAAGATATAGAGGTAAATGAACAACTTAAGTTTGTAGAAAGACCTCTACAGATTGAAGACAGGAAAGTCAAGAATCTCAAACATAAGAGACTAGTTCTAGTCAAAGTGAAGTGGGACTCCAAAAGAGGACCTGAGTACACATGGGAACTTGAGTCTGAGATGCAAAGAAAATATCCGCATTTGTTCCAATAGACCTCGAGGACGAGCTCTAAAACAAGGTGGGGAGAATGTAACAACCCTCGGTAAAACCAACACCCTCATAAAAGTTATGACACTCTACTATATTGTAAAATGTCCCCATATGTCTTATATTACACCCCGTGTATGAAAACCGAGCCCAAAATAGATTATAACATATAAAATAAATTAAAAATAAGAAAAATAGAGTTGAGGCGGGCGCGTAGACCCACCCCAACATCTCACGTGGGCGGTATCAGGGTCTAAACCTGATATCGTTGAATCCTTTAGTTCAGGCGGGCCGTGTTAGAGTCTTTGTTCGTTAACGCGGGCCGCGATAGATCATGAAACGCGGAGACATCCGGTGCTGACACGTGTCGACATCGTGGCGAGTCTAATAGCTGACCCAGCTAAGCTATAGTGTTGACCAAGGTTGACGCGGGCCGCGTAACCTTGGCGTGTGTTTTACGCGGGCCGCGACAAGACTAGAATCAGGAACTATAAATAGCAGGCATCAGTTTTCGTTTTCCGTCGCTCATTCTCAATTCTCAATCTCGAATTCTGAAGTATTAGGCATAATATTTGGGTATTATATCCCTAAATTAGCGAGGTTCTGATCCGTTGTAAGTATTATAACCCCAGTTTCGTAATAGTTACGCTGCCCTATTGATTTAGGGTTCCGTAATAACTGTCGTGGTTCTGCCCGTCGTGGTTATTGGAATACCGTCTCGGGGAGGGTATCATTAATAATTTCAAAGGGTTATGATACTGACCAATGTACATTTGTATAAATTATAGATTATATCCAGGAAACCCTTACGAGAAGCCTAAGATAGCAAAATGAGTTTATCCTCTTTTTGTTAACCTTTTTGGAATATTTTACAAAACCTTAATTGTTTACAATGTGATTAAGCGGTGATTGAGTCTTTGTAGTTCTTCAATTACTGCTGGTATTATGGGGTTTTGTATACAAAATTTATTACTACGAGTAGTAGTAATAGTCGGAATGACAGTACATTACCATTGGACGACGAGTTAGCCAATGGGTAATTTGACCATAGCCATAGATCCGGTCGAGTGGCAAATACTGAATGAGTAATTGTGTAGAAATAAACAATATGATCGCTCTTAATACTGTTTTAATTAATAAATGTTCTTGATTAAACTGGGATTCACTCACCAGTATTTCCGACTGACAAATGTTTTTAAAACGCGTTACAGGTAACACAATGTGACAGCCAATTAATGATAAGCCAGGTGGAGAGCACTGAAAGCTTGGGAAAAATGTGGCTATAAAAGTTACCTAATAAACGATGTTTTAAATTCAATAAAATAGGGTTTGTCCCTATAAATGTATTGTAATAAGGAACTTGGTTTTACCCATGTGATTATTAATATAAAATATGGTGCTTTTACTCTGATAAACATTTCCTAACTACGGTCCTGATGTAAATTCCGCTGCAAGATTAAATAACTGATACCACCACTACTGAGTTCGCGTCCGCCCGTTCCCGGGACAGATAAGGGTTCGGGGGTTGCGACAGTTTTTTATTGGACTTTACACCGTTTGAGTCGTATGTTGAATTCATGTTAACTGCATTTAATGTTGATTTTGTTATTGTTTTCAATTCACGGAAGAGGCATTTAACGTTTCAACTACTTGAAATGATACACCAGGCACCGAAAGTGGGATCTTTACCAAGTGGAATGGTTATATTTTTCTCCCTGAACTGTTGTATTCACATCTTTCTATTTAAATTCAGGGTCGGATTCTTACGGTAGCCGAGATTACTATAGCTCTTTGCGCTGCACCATTCACTGCCTTATTGAATTCAATCGCAATTGCTGTTTGGCCTACTTATGTAGCAGTCGCTATCTCAGAGATCGTTCGGAGGGTTTGTATATTTCCATGAAGCTATAGATTCGTTTCTTTAACTTAATTTCTCGATATCGTTTCACAGGTGGTAACATATGTTGTAACTAGGCCAAGAAGAGAATTACTATTTACTGTCGTCTCACAGGATGAGACCGTTCGGAAGGTTATTTTATTTCTTTCCTTGAAGCTCATATGGACTATTCCGTCTGTTGGTTAACATTGTGGTCTAAACATGGCAGGTTTGCAAGGTTTGGAGATTCTTTAATGGATTATAACATCAAAAAATGCCTATAGCTCCAAAGGGACATACATGAAGCTCAAGTGCAATTTGCCCTAGAAGAGGTCTTCTTGCCATGATTGGCGTTGTTGGCACATAGAGATTGCCTACACGGCTCTTTAATCGCGTTTCCTTGTGCCATGGACAGAAAAATAAAAAAGTGCAGAAGAAACTAGCAGACTTGCAGCCGACTTATGGAGCGAGAGTGGTTCCTGTGTAAGTGTAAAATTTAAAATATTATGTTTTCTGTTACATATTAAATAGAGTCTGTTATGTCTCATATTATAACTTGAAGTTATTAAACAAAAAGGAAGCATGCATGTTACAGAAGACGTCCTTCATATTGATGTTTGCTCCATTTTTTATATGGTATAATAATCCTTCTTGGGATACTTCTACATATGGATGCTCATTGTTTATAATTTTTCCTCTTTTTTTGTAGGTTCGCTGGTACAACAGTTGGAGTTGAACACATATTGCCCCATTGTGACTCTAAGTGATGATCAAATGTTAATAAAATTTTGTATAATTCAATAGATGTTTGATGCCTTTTTAGATATGTGATTTCTTCGATAAACTAAAAGGTGAACATTTTGTTGACCATACCACGTTCATTTGGGATGAATTGAAATCTATTATGAAGCTGGAAAGGGTTTCTCCATTCGATATTAAAACTTTTGTCCACAATGCTTGCTTTGACAATTTAACTAAATCTGATTAATCTATTATGCAGGATTAGGCTTGCTATACGTGTCCAGGACTGTATCGGCATTGTCACTCTGATGAGGAAGCCGTCAATGTCGAACTATCCGATTCCAATCGTAATGTCTATTGTCCCGTTAAGGTTTACTATCAATTTAGTTAATATATGATTTAAGTTTTATTCATGATTTGTTAAATGTATATTTATAACTCATTCTTTTTTAAAATTTTTAGGGTTCTATATCCAAAACGAGAGACGATGTAACCCCCTGATGTAATGTTTTTAAAATTTACTTTACAACATCGTTTGATCAGAAGGATACTAATTCGGATACGATGTGCGAAGGTGACTTGAAGCACAATTTGGATACCTTTATGATGTTGATGATGTTTCTTTCCAGTCGTCACAAAAAAATGCGTAAAGGCGATATTGGGCATGAGGACAATGATGCTGTCGATGCAGTGTTTCTAATTCCAAAGATCGAAGAGGAGTTCACCTTTACTCCAAACTTTTGATATCATCGAATATTTTTTTCCGTCTTTGGATGTTTGTGTCTTTAATTTTAATTGACAATTGTTTTGACGTGTGTGGTTGCTTTATCCGAACATCTAGATTTTGTGGTTCTGATTTTTATTCGAATAACAATTGTTTTTTGCTAATTTGTTTTGTTTATTGAATTTTTGTTTCAAATATATATGTTATCATTCTTCTTTTTGTTAATTCTCAATTTAAAAATATATAATTTTATTATTTAAAACGTTACTAAAACTATAAGACATAATCTAACTTTTGAAACTCAAAATCATATAAAAACTAGTAACTAAAACACAATTTTTAGTTGATTTAAAAAACACAATTTAATTATAGATGTAATCGGTTTTACTATAATTATTGTTATGGAAATTATGTAATACATAATCAAATTTTATTTTATATATTTACTAAGATTGTTTATAAATCTATATATATATATATCAATCTATAGCAAATATTAAATAGTATTTTTAAATAATTTTTAACTTTTTCATTTTTAAAAAAATCAAAAAAAAAAAACACATTCCGTTTTTTAATTTCTAACTTTAAATATACTCTTTTAATTTTGTCAATCAATGTCTTTATATTTTTATTTTTCTAACCCACTTTGTAAGCAATAAACTTTAGTATTATATCTTTTTTTATATAATCATAATATATTTTTGCACAAAATAGACAAATAATGTTTCCATAATTGAGACTATTACTATAATCTTAAATAACCTTATCTTATAAATATACATAATACATAATCATCTTCATCCTCTTCAAATTTCATATATCAATGGAGTTGCTAAATTGTTTTTTAGTTTATCTATCAGACAACAAGATGAAGTCTCGGGTATGTTCATGTTATCTTCAACTTTATTTTTTTTTATAATATGTTGTTTTTATTTTTTAGTTTGTATACAGATTTTACCAAGGAATTACCACAATTGGGTAGCTGATTTCAAGTTAGCTCCTGATGGGATGGTTAAAATCATTACCACTGATCGAAGAGTTTTTACTGTCAGAGTTAGGAAAGCAAGCTCTTCATATTTTTTCACGACGAATGGTTCAACATGATACAATCACTACTATTACCAAATAAGTCATTGCTTTTATTTCAGTACGAAGGTCGTCTTAGTTTTCGCCTGATATACTTCTATCAAGATTTGGCACTTGCTCAAAATGATTTCTTATATTGCCAAACATCACAGTTATCTGAACATAAAGATCATTTGGTAATTCATTTTTTTATGTTTGTACTATATTAGTGTTTTACTAAGTTTATAAAACTTTTTTTAAGACAATTTTTTTTAGAGTAAACTGCCATTTTGGTCCCTGTGGTTTGGCCAGTTTTGCCACTTTAGTCCAAATCTCAAACTTATTACATCTGGGTCCCTGTGGTTTGCATTTTGTTGCCATTTTGGTCCAAAACTCAAATCAGATTTCTCAAAAAAGCCCCTGCTATTTTGTCCTTTTCTGAAGGGGCATTTTGGTCATTTTCAAAAAAAAACCTGTCTGTCTCTATTCTCTCCTCTCTATCTGCAGATAACCAAAAAAAACCCCTGTCTCTCTCTCTCTCTATTTGCAGATCATCACCAAAAAAACCTATCTGTCTCTCTTCTCTCTCTCTATCTACAGTCTATTACCCTTCACTTAGGGTTATATGAGTGAGCAAAGAAGAACCAGAAGCACCTGAACCACCACCGCCCTCATCCAACCTGAACTACCTTCATCAAACCCAGATCAACTCTTCACACAAAAATACAATTTATAAACATACAATGTACAGATTCACAACAATCACACTCTCTCCCTAACTTTCTCTCTCAACAAAAGCCACCACCACCGCACCACAACCATCACCATCACCACCGCACCACCTCCACCACCATCACCACCGCACAACCACCTCCATCAACACCGCCACACCACCACGAGCTCCGGACGAGAAAGAACAGGAACAAGCACCGACCTTCTTCTCAAGCTAACCGTCCCTGAATTCGATTTACAGTTTGGTGAATTTCGGACTGAATCGGTGAAAACTAACCGTCCCTGAATTCGATTTGGAACAGATCCGTCCCTGAATTCGTCTCTGAATCCTCCAACGCAATAGATCCAGATCTCGATCGTCGATTTCAAGCTCTCAGATCCAAACGTAAACCTAAAATCGTCGATTTCTTCACATTCTACGAGCTGCAAGTGGCTCTGTTCTTCCGATCTGAAAAAAAAAACCGTGAGACTGAGCTATACGCATCGATTTATTTGGGAGAAGAGAGAGAGAAGAGAGAGAGTCAGTTAGAAGATCGAAGTTGCAGACCCCAAATAGCTGCGTATTGAACTTCCGATCTGCAAGTGGTCATAGTCTGCTGCTGATTTATTTGGGGTTTATAGAGGAGAAGAGAGAGAGAGTTAGTTTAGGGTTTTATTTTGGGATGATGATTATTTATTTAGGGAAGATGATCCAAATGTTAATTAAGAAAAATGTTAAATGAAAAGCAAAATGTCCAAAATGCCCCTGAGCTAAAAGACAAAATAGAAGCTTGCAACAGAAAAAATAGGGTTTTTGGATTTTGGACTAAAATGGCAACAAAATGCAAACCACAGGGACCCAGATGTAATAAGTTTGAGATTTGGACTAAAGTGGCAAAACTGGCCAAACCACAGGGACCAAAATGGCAGTTTACTCTTTTTTTTACTTGCAACTTATCGATAGAGTTTTTGTTCATCATAAGTTGAAGAACATAATACCTACCAACAATGTTACTATAACTGCTTATCCTAACCGTACATGGTTGGTTTTTATGGAGAAACATGGTCAAAATTTGTATATGACTACTGGATGGAATCAAATTAAAGAAGACATGAAAATTCAAGACGAACACTATATTATATTTGACATGATTTCGGAGTCAAAATTTGATATGATGGTTTTTAGAGGCACAGAAGATTTGGTCCGTATTCCTGAAGGACGTCTTGCACGTATTAAAGTAGAGGTTAAAGAAGAAGTTAATGAATAAGATGTTGCTTAAATTGTTTACCATTTTTTATCATATGATATAAAAAGAATAAAAAAAACTTTGTTTTTTCTTAGTATTACATTTTATCAATTTATACTCACACACATGTTCTTATCGTTTATTAATCCTCCTTATTCATCATGCAAAGTTAGATTATAAATATATATGTATATATTTTTTCTATATAAAGATACATTAACAACCCGTGAGTATTCACGGTTGGTAAGTTGGAAATCACTTGAGATGTTACAGAAAACTTTGGGTTAATTAAAAAACATTTAACAGTTTACAACTTCTCTTAAATATGTATTTATAATTTCACACTTGGTTAAAATTATATAAAGATTTAGAAAATAGAATGGTGTTGTTGTAAGTGATGGTTAGATTATTCTCAATTTTGTCACATTTGAAATTAAAGGGGGTGTAGATGTAAAATTCTTAAATGACGGTTGATTCAATAGATTGTATCATTACATACATGCTATATTATCATATCATCTCTCAAATCATCATTCTAACTCTTCGAAGACAGTATCTAGGGCTCCAAAATTTCGCCGGAAGCTTCGTCGGAACAATAGCCGGCGCCGATTTTGTTGTCGGAATTGTTATTAACACGTTTGCGATAGTCATCGTCCTTTACTTTTATCATGATTTTGGATTTAACCAGTTACAATCGTTGATGTTGAAATCCTTATTTGCAAGTAATAATAGTAATCTTCCTTTAGTTTTAACATTATCTTTGAGTTAATCACTTCCAATCGTTGATTTAACACTACATTGATGTATTTGAGAGATGATCCGGTTATACTAATGTGTTAGTAATATTGACTGTTTAATGGTTAAAAATTTAGTCTTGAGTTTATTTTTCTTATGAACGAGCACCGTGGAAATACATGCCATTCAGCCAAAGGAAGATGATGGAGAGTTGACCGAAATGCGCACTAAATACTTTTCGAGAGATCTCCTCCAAATCACTGGTATGGCTATCGAAATAGTGAGCATCAGCATGTAGGTTCCAGATCCAAGTGGTAGTTTCAGGGCCTTTAGCTATTGTTCTTAAGAAATGACCCAGTCTAGCCCATTCCTCGAATGAAGTTTTTATGTGATCCCTATCTACCAAAATTTTTACTTCTGGTTCCGGCGAACGAATAATCATTGAGTCCTCCTCTTTCCGGACAACACATACAAAGAGATCCGCCAACAGTCAAATAATTAGTGAATCTCGGAGAGATATTTCTATTATATAATAAGTTTCTTTCTCTTCTAGTTTTCTATCTCCCATCTATCTATTTTCTTTAGTTATTCACTAGAGCAATTATGATCTGGAAGTCGATCCGGGGCAAGTGTTCGGATCTATTATGACATAGCCTCTCTGTTCAACATGTGTGTATTTGCCGATTGTAATATAGTCATAAAGGGACAGTGACGATTTGATATTGAATGATTCAGTTAAAATTTGTTAAACAGTGTTATAAAAACAGTAAGATTCCGAACCATTAAAGTTAGTTATAATAACTGTATGGTTATAGAATTTCTTGATTTCTGAACCATTTACGTTAGGTTTTTTCATGATGTGAATCCTTAGTATGTGCAGTCGAATCAGTATTCTTTTTGTAGTGTTGGTTATGTATATTGTAAGTATTAGTATTAAGTAAAGTAGGAGAATGTAATATTTTGTTTTGTTTTTTGAAAGCAACTTTCTTATCATATTTATTGTTTCAGGTTTGATAATGTATTGTTCGTTTGTAAAGTATCTTCAAAACCCGGCATCATTGAGTATAGTAAACATTGTTTATGTTACGTATAATTCATTTTTTTGATTAATATTGTTTAGTATTTTTTATGTTTAAAAGTTATAATACTAAATATACTAAATATTAATATATATATATATATATATATATATATATACAAGATGTATCTCCTTTGTTAATCAATTCTATGAAGAGAATTGGGAAGATAAGAAGCTGCATATCTATCATGCAAGTGGGAAAAAAATGGGTAGTAATTCTGAAACGAGTAAAATCTATGCCAGTCTTTACTGATGGCTGGAAAACAGTTGTTTCAGACCTTAATCTTCAAAAGGATTGTTTTTTTACCTTTCTTCCGTTATCACATTTTGGTCTCCATCTTTCATGTTATGTTAACGGCGTGTGTGGTCAATCTTATTTCACAATTAGTCGTTATCTAAGATTGGGTTTTACGGTACGAATTCTCATTTTATTTTCATTACATTTTATCGTTAACAAGTTTTTCACACTTTATCATCTAACTTAGAAGGTAAAAGTCAATGTATTATGTTTCATCTTATGTAGATCATTGAAGATTCTTTTGTTGAAGAATGTTTTGGAGACAACCCACCAACTGGCGCATATGAAATATCTTATAAGGGTTCTTCGTGGACTGTGTCAATAAGTAAGCTTCATTCAAGTTATGTATTTTCTCAAGGATGGCCTCAACTTTGCAACGATCTTGGCATACAAGAAGATGATTTACTGGTCTTCGAAAAACTGGATGATGTTTTATTTAGCTTAACTGTTTATTGAGACGAGATAGAAATAAGGTTGAGCAAGAAGGTTGAATCCGATGATGATGATGTGTTGGAGATCTCTAAGGCTGATTACTTTGAAACGCTTTTGAAGGTGCATATCTATTAACTATTACATTTTGTATCCATTTTACCCGTCTTTTATTTGTTTTCAAAATGATGTTTTCCAGGACATAGAGGAGGATGATAACATTTATATTCCTGAAGAAAATCCATCTTTCAGTAAGGTAGTTATTTAATTATATCCAAACAATAGTGCTTTTTAAATTCCATTAAATTTTCTGGTTTTTAAAATTCATGTTGTTAATGATTTTCTTACTTTGTATAAGAAATCAACAAGTCTACCAGCTGGAACCGTCCGGTCACGTACACCGAAGAAGGTTCATGTTCAAGAGACGTTGAAGAAAGGTGATGCTTCACATTTCAAGACAATGCAAGATGTAAGTTACCACCACTAAACATATTTATATTAATTTATTTATGATTAATGCTTATTAAAAGTCATGTTTAGAAACTCAATCTTGAATGAAACAATACGAAGTTGAGTACTGATTTGAAACCTGAGCTTGCATCTAGATCCTTAGTGTTATAGTCTGCTTTTGGTCGTTTGGTTCTACAAACACATTGTTAAATCAATGTGCTGGATACATAAGGTATATGAAATAGGTTCAATAATCACGTTGGTTGTATTAGAGGTTTAACAACCAGACTGTTCATTTCGGAGGTTTACCAGTCAAAAAGTTTTTCAAGTACTGATGACATTATACAATAAATTTAATAAGTTTAGTATATTAGTTGTTTAAGTAAATCTGCAGCTCGATAAGAACGTATTGAAAGTCGATCTGGGTTGGTTTTTTGCCCTATGTTTCTTTCTGTTTTACTCTTGATTACTATTCCGATTATGTTCATTGCGATGTTTAAGTATGTAATGGTTTTGTGATGCGTGTCGAGTGTTATATATATTAGGTGTATATTTTAAGCCCCTTTAACACTTTTTAGTCAAGTTTTAAATTTATAAAACATGATATTTACTAACACTAGACACACATATGGGCAAGTGCACCCATCGTGAGCGTAGTATAGTGTTGGTAAGATACCGAGGTCGTCCAAGGACACAAGAGCTTTTAGTACCGGTTTATCCTCAACGTCTAATCAAAATAAAAAGTTTAGAAAAAATGTTTTAAGCTAAGAAAAATAAAAACTAACTAAAAATGCTGAAAAATAAAAATAAAAGAAAAACAGATAGACAAGATGAATCACTTGGTTCCGACTCGTATCTAGTGTAACCTTTGATTATTTCCGCACTTTTGCACTATTTTAAGAGATTATCTTAGTTATTGTAGTAGGCCCCTCTTTTGAAGGTGACGTTACCCTCACCCCAGTAGTTTGAGTCAGCAAGGATACAATCCTAAAAGGGTGGATTATTGGAAGATAATTAATTAAGTTATTAATGCAAATTATGGTAGGCCCCTCTTTTGGAGGTGACGTTACCCTCGACTAAGTAGTCTGAGTCAGCAGGGATACAGTCCTAAATAGCCGGGTTATAGTATTAATAGTAGTTAACTTATGAGGGGATCAAATAGTTTGGACCCCCGCCATCCAATACCGTTAAGTATTGAAGGAGGTCCTACTAAATTTGACCCAGGTCCATTGCAGGACCTCTAAACGCTGAACAATGGCAATACCTTTACCAAACCGTTCCCTTAACCCCCGACCAGGTAGCCAACATACCTCCATATAGACCGTGGAGATATGAATGGTGAAAATCTTTTATTTTATATAGACAGTAAAATAATGCCAAGACACCACGGACAAACGCTAAGGAAAGATCACCTTCAACATAAGCAACTAGTTATTAAAGTCATTAATAGAAAACCAAATAATAAGTGCGAAAAGATTAGAAATAAAAAGTATTACACTAGACACTTTGTCTTCACCAAGTGATGTAAGAGACTTAGGCAAACATGGCCTTGATTGTCAAGAACTCTTACGATCAATCTTGGATCCCGAGACGACTCACACACTCTACGATGGAGAATGGATGATGGTGGTGGATGATGGTGTTATGGTGGTGGTGGGTGGTGGGTGAAGTGTGAGAGAGGTGGTGTGCCAAGGGATGGTTTGAGCTTGAGCCAAGCACTCCTATTTATAGGCTGAACAGAAGCTCGGGCACGGCCCCGTGTCCAGTGGGCACGGCCCCGTGTCCACATCCTTCTCTTTCTTCATTCATTGCAGCTTGTCTTATTAGTTGAGCACGCCCCCGTGTCCGCTGAGCACGACCCCGTGTGCAGAAGAATCTTTGTACTATGAAGATTTGCCTGGATTGTGCGAATCTTATAGTTGACCACGGCCCCGTGTCCGCTGAGCACGGCCCCGTGGTGGGCAATAGAAGCTTCTACCACTTTGTCTTTTCTGCTGACACTTGGGCACGCCCCCGTGCTGGCTGAGCACGGGGCGTGTTCAGTCTTCTGTTATCTTGTTTTGCTTTGCTTGGGAAGATGCTGTCGTGGGGTCGGGCATATCACGTCTTGTTCCTTTTCTTGTATTTATGTTAGATTTTGATGTCTTTTTGCTTCTTTTGCTAATTTGAGCTCATTTAATCCTGAAAATACAAAAGGAAGACAAAAGCACACTTTTTCCAACATTAGTACTAAAAAAGGGTTAGTTTTATGCCACAATTGATGAAATTTATATGTTGCATTTTGAACACATCATTTTGTAACATCTTTGGTTTTTTGCTATTAATCTGAAAATATATGTGTGATTGATGAATAGATGCTACTTAATCGATTACCTTTTGTATATGAAATATGATGCGGTATAGTTTTATTTATAGATTTCTAAAAACATTTAAGATTAAAATAATGGATGTGCTAATATTATTCTTTCACAACATGTTAAAGGAAAAGGAAAAGCTAAAGTTTTTGCTGACATATTCGAGATAGTCGAGAATTGAAGAAAGAATGCAAAGGGCGACAATGTAGTAAAAAATCTGATTCGATTCCGTATCGTCCATCTGCTGATTACGTCAAGGTATTAAATATTTAATGTATTTTTATGAATTTCACTAATATCCGTTTTTTATTGTCATTGTCTGGTTAGTCATATTCATAAGGATTGATAGAAATTTGATAATTCTTGGTGAATAACATGTTTAAAATTCAAATTGGAGAATCTTTCATAATTTATTTTTTGGCGGTCAAGTTGAATATGTTGAGATTCATTTTCAAATAGAATGAAACGAGTCTTAATTTAGTAAAAAGTGAATAGGTTTAGATTCAATGGTCTAAATGGTTTATAAGTCATACAAAGTCTAGATAGTATGCGTAAAATTATTTAAGTGATTTTTTATTAAAAGATTTCAGATTATTGATTATTAGTTAATATAAAATTGTTTCCCTAATATCATAGTCTATACATACATTAACATTAACAATAAAATTGAATTTAAGCCAAAGCAGTGTGTTAGTCAGTTTCATAAATACTCTTTATACAAGAAAACTTTAATTGTACAATATATACTATATTTGCTGTTAACCACTTCTATATTTTTTTTTCATAAACAAGGGAAAGAAACGGTTAAAGGATGTTCAAAAAGTGAAGCATCGAAAGAAGATTACAAGGAATGCACGCAAAGTTTCTGGTGTTGGCATGGATCCTGAATTCTTCAACTTTAGTCGTAAAGGAGACTGTAGGCTGGTATGTTTTTTTACATGATTTACCATCATATTTATTTCATTTTTTCTATTGACTTATATTTGTTTTTCTTTAAACGCATTTAGCGTCTTCCTGTTGAAGTTGTAGATAGAGCAGGCCTGTCTGATAACTTGCAACCTTTATATGTTCAAAACATGACTGGGGATGTGGAGGTTTATGAAACAAAGACGGAGTTAAACGGTCGTACATTACGTTACGCCGTTGATGGTTGGAGGAAGTTCATGGCAGATAACCAGTTGGAGTTTGGTCATATGTTGCACTTCACTTATGTAACATCCCAGAAGAAGATTGTGTTGAATGATGTAACCTCGATCTAAGCAAGACTGGTATGCATTTTGTTTATAACAGCTATGGTTTGGTAAGTTATTGGTTAGTATATTTGATATGTACATTTTGGATGTTGGGTTGATGGACATGAAAACTTTGCTTACTTTATTATGGTTTAGTTTATGTTGATGTTTTGTAATGGTACAAATAACTTAGTTAAATATGTGACTGAATGGTGTTACTGTTTGATGTTATTATCATTGTCTTTATATATGTTTACAATAGTTTATCAAGTACTTTTGTGTTAGTGCACTATGTCTATTGACTTCATCTTGTATCGAGTCATGTATAGGATAGGATAAATCAGTGCTCTAGTTGCTAGAAACTGATTTTAGTGGATTTGTTGGTAATTTCGTTTGAAATAGCCAAGGGCAAGTTCAAACGAAATTAACAATGTTAATTCCGCTTGAACGTGACTTTGACCATTTCAAACGGAATCACCACTACTATAAATAGGGGAGCACACCGTGTCATTTGAAACGGAATTAGGTCTTGTGATTCGGTAACGAAGTGCTGCCGAATTGTCTCTAGGTGCTGTAATTCTATTAATTCAATACAAGAGACATTTAAATTGAATTGAGCGTCCGTGTCATTGATTCCGCCTTTGATTCGGATAAACAACTCTTCTGATCGACTCATTTAGGTCGTACAACGTTCCTACATTTTGTTTTTGTCATATGGCCATTTTTAACTTCCGGCTAGGTTAACGTTTTCTTATGTTTATAATGTTACGTTCTTGATTTATACAATAGTTAGATGATATTCTTTTGTATAAATTAGGTATCGATTCTTCTAACCATTCACAATCTTCATATTTTCGCAATAAAATTTTGTTATTTTATTTGAAAGTTGTGATCACTCATAGGTAGTTTTGTAACCATTGACAATCTTCATATGTAGTATACAAGGAAGTTTTTTTATCGGGATTGAATAATTTTCTGTTTGTTTCTTCCAATGTATGCGTTTGTACAGAATATTTCATTTCAAAGTAAATAATATTGTTTTGGTTGAAGCCCGCGTATTACGCGGGCATTAACCTAGTATTATTTATTTCAAGTCCTGTATTACCAATTTCTTCAACAATAGCATCAAATAGGCCGCTACCAACTGTACAATTTACTGTTATAAATTAAAAAAATATTCTTTAACTTCAATTGGAGTTGATGAAATATCTAAGCATCGTAAAATAACTGACATTTATTCTTCATGACTAGCATTTGGAGTGCAATCAAGTATAATGAAAATACTTAGCTTCCTTAACCTCGATGACAATTCTATTTTTAATTTCATCTGCTAATAACTTGATAAGTTCGTTTTGCATATTATGTCCAAGATAATGATTAAAAATTTTCTATCATATTTTCCCCATTTGCCGTCTTTTACATATAAAAAGAAGAGTTAAAGTTTCTAGCATATATTCTTCTTTTGGAAAATCATAATCACAAATCTTTACCGGTCCTTTTTCTACAAGTAAATCTCTTAAATTAGCATCAATAACAGTTCATTCACTTGGATCGTCTAAATTTATAGGTTCGTTTACATTTGAAGGTTCATCGCTATTATTTTCATTCACATTCAAAGGTTTATCGTTATTATTTTCATCCACATTCAAAGGATCATCGCTATTATTTTCATCCACATTCAAAGGTTCATCGTTATTATTTTCATCCATATTCAAAGGTTCATCGCTATTCATCCACATTTAAAGATTCATCGCTACTAAGTTCATCCACTTTTAACGGTTCACTATTATTATCTTTCACGGGTTTTACATATTTTAATAAAGAGCCTTTTAATGATTCCATCCGAGCTTCTAATTTTTGTTTCTTTTTGTTTTCTCTTAGAATGACACGATTCATGCTTTCTATATCTATTAGACATTATAGATTCACCAGTTGCAAATAAATTCACACAAAATCTAATATGAGCATAACAATTATCAACAATTCAAGAACCTAAGAAATAACAACAATCTAAATTCACAAATTGCAAAAATGTAAACGGTAATCAAAATCAACATGAATCAAATTAGGGCACGTAATGTATGAGTACCTTTGAAGTTAGAACAGCAAGTCAAATATCAGATTAAGCCAGCCCTGAATCAAGCTTTGATGCTTTGGAATCGATGGACTCCAGAACAACAACCACCAACAACAACTACAACCCCCACAACTGATTGTAGTTTTAGATTTCGAAATTGATTGTCAGAACTCAGAATCAAGAACAAATTGGCAAAATTTTCTATCACTGTAAACGAACAAATCAAAGATTACTGTTATACTATATATAGACAGAGTAAACTCAAGATTCAAAAATCAAGAAAAAAAAAACGTTAAGGAAAAAGACGTTAGAACTTAGAAGTTTAATACCTACGACAAGTGATGAAAATTTGCTTACTTCCATCATCGCCGCCTAAACCTAGCATCAATTATTCATGTTTCCATCGTCGCTTCGTTTCCATTGTGATTCGCGATTTCCGACTTACAATTCTTGCGGTTTGCCGCTTGCTTTTTGGTCGTCCCATTTAATTGACCATAAATAATTGTTTTAGGGACACAATTCCAAGTCCATATTCACATATCACCAGGCGGCCCTCCAACTCTCCTAAGCCTAGTTTATTAAAAGCCCAAATCGAAATACCCTATATAAGTTTTTTTTTGCTGGAGGCCCTATGAAATTTGTGGCCTAAAGCCATAGCTTGACTACAATGGCCCATGGGCCGACCCTGACCTTAAAAATACCGAAATAATTCTTGACACCATTTCCACGCATCACTACAGGACACAAGCTATATAATATATGTTCTCAAGAAATTTAAAGAAAATGATATAGTTAGTCGATTACAACTGACATTATATATGAAGACATTAATTGCATTTAACTATCTTACATATAAATCTTGATTTCTTGTACGACTCATAGGGGTTGAAATGGATCTTTATAAAGTCATGTTGCTAATATATAAGCCATTAAAACCGTTTTAAACTTCATTTCCATGTCAATAGAAAAAGAGGGAAATAGGTTGATGTTTTGGTTCTAAAGAAATTAAGAGGATACACAAGAGAGTTTATTGACTAAAGTCGGATTCTTGAGAAAGGATTGAAGGAACCATGTGGGAACAATTCCACCCTGTTTTTTTAATCAAGTTTGAGGAAGAAAAATCCGTTCCAAGTGACGTTTGATGGGATTGGTTTCAGTTCACATGAATCACGCAAGAAGCGGTAAGAAACACGTAAAAGTTGTTATGTTGTTTTATGTTTGATGTATGACATGATGTTATGGATCGATTATGATGAGTTTTCAATGAAAAAGGTAGGATCTTGATGTGAAACTGCTTCAGATCTCAGTCGTCACTTTGCGCGACTAGGGTTTTTTACCACGTACGTTGCACTCCACTTCACGCTTCTTATTGATGAACGCGCAATGTGCCACTTAAAGTAAGACATGCATGATGATTAGTTTAAAGTAATGTAGTTAGCGTAATGTGTTCAATGATGAAGTGTAACGCTGGGTAGTGCCACGTTGCGCGCGACAATATCCACCTAATTAGCAAAGCTCTACTTTCCGCTGAATATTAAGGGCATAATGTTGATGAATTATATGTGTAAAAGAAGTTAACTTCTAGGTGACTTCTAGATGCCATCGTTTTTAGCATTTTGTGATGATAAGCATGCTACCTTAAATGGTATATACTATTGATGTACTTGATTGCTATTACATGACTACTGATTGATTGATGTTATGTGGTTAACCTTGATTGTTTAGTTGTGTAAGTTTTGATTATTGACGATTGATGATGAATGATTGACGCTTCAATGATGATTCTAGCCTTGTTTGATGTCATCTTTTTAGCATTTTGTGATGATAAGCATGCTACCTTAAATGGTATATACTATTGATGTACTTGATTGCTATTACATGACTACTGATTGATTGATATTATGTGGTTAACATTGATTGGTTGTGTAAGTTTTGATTATTGACGATTGATGATGAATGATTGACGCTTCAATGATAGTTCTAGCCTTATTTGACGGTCTTGCGAACGCAATAACGTAGCAGGCACACTGTCTGACGTAGCATCGGTAGTTAAGGATGAAGATCGACTCACATGTTGATGTTTACTTACGATTGAAGTTGATGTGCATGTTTGATGTTAACATGTGTATTGTTAAAATTACTAAATTATTTATATAAACTGTTAACTCCTCGTTTTTGTTAAAACTAGGGCTCACTAAGCATAGCTAACCTTTTAGTATGCATGCAAGTTAATTAGGTTAATGCTTGATAGGAGGTCCATGACATGGATTGAAGGCTCTCCTACTTATTGAACAAACACCATATCGACCTTAGTTGACCTACTATGTTAATTTAATGTTTGCTTAAATTTGGAAAACTTGATGTAATCAATACTTGATATTTTAATTAATTTTTCGCCGCAATATGATGACTACTATCGGTTTAAGTATTATGTATTGCAATGATCTAACTATGGGACTTCTCGGGTTTGGAGCCTTACACGAACTCATTTAGTTTTGTTTCTTCTTTAGTTAGACTGGTACTAATTTTTGTTGATTACTATCATATGTAGTTTATATTTATTATTACAAGCTTTTATGAATTATATTATATTATTTCATTTTCTTTTTTTTTCTGAACAACGATTTAGAGAGTAAAATCAAAACCTTAAGGATTGAAAAACCTCCAACTTAAAAATGTATCCAAGAATCATCCAACCTATTTATTAGTGCAGGGTCTATTGTAATTTTATATTTAAAAAAAAAAGACTTATGATCATGACGAAATGCTTATAATCGGTTCAGTTTTTGCAAATCGGTTCGAATATTCAACATAACTCAACTCTTTTAACATCACCTTCTTGACCCAATTTGTGCTCACACCATGGCAGCTTCTTTAGATCATCTTCTGACATGATACTATTCCTTATTTCCTTTGCAATACAGCACTAATTCTCCCGATGCTTTCTTGAGTCTTCACAAATTAATGTCTTACTACCAAAACATGTGATTGATATTGAACTTATCAGAAAGTGTATGAACAATGGTGGTCTGTTTTCGAAATCATTTGAAATGCTAAAAAAACATGCCTAAAATTCGAACATTGGTTGTTACACTAACCAATGGAAGAAAGTAACATATGTAACAAATTTTAGATTAGAGCGATAAGAAATGCATGCGATATTTGCATCTACGATAAACGGTTTATACTCATAAACGAATTATAAGAATGAGAAAATTTAGAAAAATGTTCAAAGTGGGACCCCAAACGACAGAATTTGAGTTTAAGAGTTGAGCAAACCTGCTTAGGCTATTTGTAACACGTGGGTGTGGTAATAAGTTGTATTCGTCATATCTTATGGGACTCACTACTTCAATCAAATACTAAACTATAAACATTTTAAGTGTAACCTATTTATGATCGTTTTTAGATCTAGTCACTCTTTAGGACAATGGTCTTTTATTTATTAATTAAGGTGTGGTGCTGAGTGTATATGTATTTACCGTTAAAAACAAGGTTAATCTACACCTACATTCGTGACCAGTAATATCCTCCAAATGTAGAGATACGAGGTTGACCAAATGTAACATACCAAACATAGATACGTGTACGGACAAAACTAGCATTCATACCATCCGTACAAACACAACACACAATCTATTATGTCTCACAATCAAGAATGTATCTTACTATACAAAAGGGGCATGCATCAACATCAACACCCTAAATCTTCATTTGCATTTTAAACATGATTCATATGTTTATATTGCAGTAAAGTAACATAGATACGCGTATTTGAAATCTCATCGTCACTTCGGATTTACTACGACAAAAAATAATAGATGGACCACGATCAAATTAGACTCATCGTTGGGATCATCGGTTTGTACTTCCATCTCTTTTTTTTTCTTCTGAAAGAACAAACATGACATCCACTATATCTTGATTTCGTGTTGACCTGTTTAATGATTTATAAATCTCATGAAAGTGCATGCATGTCTAATATATATATATTTTTTTAAATCTGTGCAGGAAATGCAATTGCATTATATCTATTTCTTTCTCCCACGTAAGCATTCATTTGACAACATTTATGTTTTGTAAATTTTGTTTAGGGTTATTAACAAACAAAACATTAAATTGCAGCCCTACATTCCTCAAAATTGTCAAACTTAAATCAGTACAATCATTCAAGCCAGATACATATCTAGCTACACTTATGAACTGTTCAATGTGGCTGTTCTATGGTCTCCCCATCGTTCATCCCCACAGTTTACTTGTTGTCACGATCAACAGTGCCGGCATCCTCATCACGATAACCTTCTGCAGCATCTTCTTCATCTATTCCTCATGGGCGTGTCGTGTGCGTATACTTTTCAATTTCTTAACTTTTTATAGAGCAGGAATTTGGTGTAAATATTGAAGTAGAATGGAAGCACAAAAAGATAACATATTCTCAAAAAAATATATATAGTATGTTGTAGATAACTATATATATATTTGGCAGTTCAAAATTTACAACTGACGTACATGACATTATAGCCTAGTGGCATTTTGGATTGAGATAAGGTTTAGAGACCATTAGGTCACGAGTTTCCTTCTAAATTGATGTATAGATATTATTGCCTAGTGGAGATGGATATGATCGGGTGGTGCCGCTTGTAGCACGATAGTACTCCAGTAGTCTGTCAGTGATTCAAATTTCTGGTTAAAAAAAATTAAAAACACACAATTAAATACTGAAATTAAAGACATAAATAAACATGTAAATTAATGCAATAAGAGATTACGTGCTTTACAATACAAAAGGGAATACTTTTAGATGACACTAGAATTTGGGGAATGTCTTCGCTGCTAAATTCGGAGTAGGGATGACAATCGAACCCGAACTCGATGGGTAAACTCGAAATCCAACACATTTGGGACGGTTTAGGGTCGGCTAACCGGGTTTGGGACTAGTTTTTATTTTTTTCAAGGGTTTGGGATTTGGTGATATGCCCGTTTACCCGACCCGATTACCTGATAAAGTGTACCCGATATAATTTCTTTTGTATTTCTAAATATGTATGTATATATGATACATCCATTTTTTACATATAGATATTTTATTTCGTGTACATTATAATAATTATTTGTTATTTTTATAGTGATAATACTAAACGTAACTGACTAGTAGTTACCCAATAGGTTTTGGGTCGGGTATACCCAACGGGTAATATTTTTAAATTAACGGGTTTACCAAATACCTGTGGGTATATCTGATACCCGATGAGTATTTACACGTTAGAAACCAGGTTTTGGGACAAACTTATCTTACCGGCTTTGGGTTGAGATTACTTAAACCTGTTCCAAACTTGACCCATCGCCATCCGTAATTCGGAGCCCTAAATGATGGAACTTGGGTCTGACAGTTAGGCTTTTGCCACGTGATCTGGCCTATCGAAACCTTTTCGTCCACCACTTATGGGCCCAAATTATGCTCCTTTTGGGTATGTTTGGCAAAAGTAGCTGGTGGCTGGAAGCTGGTGGTTGAAAGCTGTTGACTGTAGCTTTTTTTATATATTTAGGTGTTTGGAAGAGTAGCTGGAGGTTTTAAAAAAAATGTATAAAATGACCAAAATGGACATAACTAAAAAGTTCATTATCTTTAGAGGTTAAAATAGTCATTTTTTTCCTAAAAACTTGTAGCTCATTCTAAACGCTACTAGGGTATGTTTGGCAAAAGTAGCGGGTGGCTGGAAGCTGATAGCTGGTGGCTGGAAGCTGGTAACTGTAACTTTTTAGATATATTTAGTGTTTGCAGAGTAGCTGAAGTTTTTAATAAAATGTATAAAATGACCAAAATGGATATAACTAAAAATTTAAAAAGTTTGTGCATTAAAAAGTTCATTATCTTTAGAGGTTAAAATAATCATTTTTCCCTAAAAGCTTATAGCTCATTCTGAACGCTACTAGTAGGAGCATTCAACCAAAAGCTTCAAGCTTCTAACCTAAAAGCTTCAACCTCTTCAACCAAACAAGGCTTTTTATTGAGTATGAGCTTTTTTTTATAAGCTTAAAGCTAGAAGCTCCTAAAAGATTCATGCCAAACATTCCCATATCCTTTATGTTTGATCCCTCTTTGAGTTTTTTTTCTGTTTTAACTCAGTCCAAGTAGAATCTGACTCTTGGATAAGCTCCATATCAAGTATGATTTGAGTTACCAATCTTGAAAATGCAGAAAAAGATGATAATCATTTTAATATTGGAGGCAATTGTTATAGCAGCAATGGTGACTGTTACTTTAACACTATCCCACACACACCCTGCAAGATCTATGCTTGTCGGAATCTTGTGTCTCGTCTTCAATATTATTATGTATGCATCTCCACTAACAATCATGGTATGGTACACTATAAACTATACCTTTGTATTGAACTTGTCATTGATTTTTTTAAGGTTTTCATGATCTAGTTAAACAACATTTGATCAACAGAAAACTGTCATAAGGACGAAGAGCGTCAAGTACATGCCGGTTTGTATATCCATTGGAAATCTTTTAAACGGATCGATTTGGGTCGTATACGCAGCCCTTGAATTTGATCCTTTCATCATGGTAAAATATACTTCAGCCTTCCATATGAATAAACTTTTCATTTTCCATATTTTTGATGATTTTTTTTTTTTTTTGGATTTTCGCAAGAACAGATTCCTAATGCGGTTGGGGCAGTTTCGGGAATGATTCAAATTGGATTATATGTAAAGTACTATAAAACCACCAACTGGAGCGATGACCAATCGCCTAACGAGATTGAAATGCCTCCGTCTGCATCGAATGCTTAATTACAAAAGAATTAACCTTATAAGATTGAACGTTGTTCTTCCAGTTGATAGCGGTCGGATAGTGTATATACGTATATACCAGGTGTTAGTAGTCTCGACATCAATGTATATCTATCAACGAAGGTTTTCATCATCATCCTCGTTGCAGAGAAAAATGTAGCTGGTTTGGCATTTACAAAAAAAAGGAAAAAAAGCACAACCAATGTAAAATGTGAAAATAATTTAATTTTTTTCTATTTTATACTCATCTAAGAAGAACTTTTGTACAAAGATTGATCAAGGTACATGTCAAGAGAATTTTCTTTTCTTTATGCGTATGACTTTTTACTGGTATAGGATTACATCCATAAACTACACACTATAAGCGTGAAGGGAGTCGTCCCATCAGTGGCCTTGTTCGTGTTTGTTCATTAAGGAATAAGCATGTTCATGAACCGTTAACGAACACTTACCGAACGAGATTTCTTGTTCGTGTTCTTCAATTAAGGAAATGAGTTTCATGAACTGTTCACAAACACTTACCAATACACAAATGAACTCTAACAAATGTAAATGAACATAAATAAACACAAATAACGGTTATGGACACAAATGAATACAATATTCATTATAGAATAAAATCTGCATTTTTCATCATTATGAAGAATCCACCAAAAATTAAATATGCACTTAACATAATTATCCGAACACAGTTGATATAATTATCAGAAAATATGATTAGCAGAAAATTAAGAAGTTTATTAAGCTTTAACACAAACTCTGAAATTGAAATAGTCAAATGAGCGATGTTGGGGGAGACATATAGTATAATTAGGGTTTTGAATTTTTAAAAACTAAAAACAATAAAAAAACAACATATAAACACCTTCAAATGAACGAACACAACTAAATATAAATGAGCAAACATATATATGACACATTACCGAACATTTACGAACTTAAACGAACACATTACTGAACGTTCACAAACATAAACGAACAAACGCAACCTCTGTTCATGTTCTTTCGTTTAACTTAACAAACGGAATTTCTTGTTCGTGCTCGTTCATTTATTAAACGAACGAACATTAACGAACTCCCCGCCGAACATATCAGAATTGTTCGCTGACCGTTCGGTTCGTTTACAACCTTACTCGCCCACACTCCACCCCTCCAGGGCGTGTTGTGTCTTACTAGGTCGTGTCCGTTTCTTAGCAGGTCGTATGATGCGTTGGTAAGTTTTTTTGTGTCTTAACAGGCTGTGTTCGTATAACCAGTTTACTATCAAGTTCGGGTTCGAGTTTAAAAAAACTGACACAATAAGATTTCTTGTCGTGTTCATGTTCATATCTTAATAGGTCGTGTGTCTGACACGATATGGCAACCTTACCTATGATCACACTTGAAACAAGCATAACAAAAGATCTCTCAAGTGTAGGAAACTTGCTCTTTATGTGTGAGTTTGGGAATATTGAATTGCATAACTAGTATCTCGACTAAGCATAACAAAGGAGAAACTGTTTTATCATTAACTCAATTTACTTAAAAAGTTTGTTGTGTTAAAGCAGTTTAAATCGGTATAATGATCAATTAAAACAGATTTGGCCCACCTCTATTCAGAACGTCTTATGAAAAAAGTGGTTGGGTTCGACCTACGTTATGTTTAGAACCATGAATCATAAGCCCGTATGTAGCGACCCAACAATCAAGCAGTTCATAAATGATAAAGCCCACAAATGTGCCAACTTGCCAAGCAATGAAGCAGCAACAGCCCATATTAGAACTGTTAACAAGATATTTCAAATTATGCATTTTGATGATTAAACTAGTATTTTTATATCGCGTGTTGCGGCGAAACCGAACAAATAATAATGTAAAACAAACGTGATTTGAAAATAAAACATGTTGTTTAGAAAGTCAAACCATTAGAACGCTTTAGTTTATCATCGTACCGTTTTATGATACCAAATAAATACTTTATTTTGAGTATAACCTCGTTTTAACAAAACTTATAACGGAATGACAGAAAAAGAAATCAAGCACAACTACGTACTTAAGTTTTTAGAAAAAAAATTATAAACGTAACTTATTAAAGAAGTATCAAATTAATCGATAAATTAATATTTGTTCAAAAAAAGAAAAAAAACAATTATTAAAAAAAAGGGTAAAGTAAATATATATTTAAAAAAATATGTTATTAAAAGTAAATATAATAATAAACTATTATAATAAATTAAATAATAAAATAATAAAAAACTATATATTATTATAAAAAAAAAGCTACTATTCATCATCCCTCGAAATCAATATATATATATAATTGTTAATTGATACAATTTTTAAAATATCCCTAGCCCAAATTTACTAATAACAAAGAGAAAGCCTCAAATGTCAATCTTTTTTTAGAAGACGACTTTGTATTAGGGTATTGCACTTTCTAAATTGGAGAGCCTCATTATCTCACCCCTGTCAGACTATGTTCTGTTAACCGGACCCGCGTTGGGTTCAGACTATGTTCTGTTAACCGGACCCCTGTCAGACTATGTTCTGTTAACCTGAATAGAGAAAATAAACAAAATATTATTGTTAATATAGATTCAATTTTCTTTTACATGAAACACCACCAAGAAAATAATAAGTACACGAGAAAAAGTTCTAATAATCATATATTTACAAATCTGGAAAATAATAGTAGAATACACACAGAAATAAAACCAATCTTCAAGACCCTTAACTGATACCAGAACAAAGTAAGGGTCAAAAGGGTCCAATAATCATCTTGCACCAAAATATTATATGCAAAAAAAGAAAATTGTGTTCCGCAACTCATATTTAGGCATACATAAAAACATACCTCATAATATTCCATGTTTATGCAATGAGTCGAATTTAGACCAAGAAGTGAGAATACAATTTCATATCTATATATAGTTTTATATGCAAATTTCTTGGTTGATGGAGAAATTCTAAAAGTCTTTTCTTATTGTGAAACAAAAAAATGCTTAATGACTATTTAATACTCTATAACCATTCAGTAACCAAAGCTCTTGGAATTGAAGCATGTCAATCTTTACTTAATTAATAGATCGTATATGTTTTTCATTTAAAAAGAATATTGTGGTTTAACCAAATTGTTTAAAATAACTTATTTATAAGTTAACGATTAACTTTAACCAAATTTTAAAATTATCAATTTATCTTTATATATATAAGTTTGAACTAATTTAAAACGTTTCCATTGGAAACGTTAGATTTGAACCGGAACATTTTTTATTTTCAATAAAAATAGAGTTTTATGTATTTATAAAAGAGTATGATAATAGGAAACTTTTCATATATCCATATTAATATGGTACTTATTGTTTGATGGGTATTAACATTCTTAATAGATATCAAAGTCTTTTATTTAAAGAAAAAAAAAAAGAAAGAGAAACCAATATGATAATTGATATAACGAACCAAAATGATTGTGAGAGAGAAAAAGAACACTGATAATTGATAGATCACAAACATATAAAATTTGATAAAAATAAACGTTAAACTTACTTTTTAAATTGCCGAA
Source organism: Helianthus tuberosus (assembly GCA_030545235.1). Classification (NCBI taxonomy): domain Eukaryota; kingdom Viridiplantae; phylum Streptophyta; class Magnoliopsida; order Asterales; family Asteraceae; genus Helianthus; species Helianthus tuberosus. The sequence goes on along the minus strand of CM060379.1, from coordinate 29,295,876 downwards.
TCCATGTGGATTCATTCTAATTTGTAGAAATTACAATAAATTTAATCAATTAAGTTAGACTCTTAACATTATAAGTTACAAATGTGCCAAAATCTCTAAAATACCCCTAAAGTGTCTTAAATTTTTGGACAATGGACAAGTTTACCCCCTCTAAAATAATTTGGCTCTCTTGTATATGTTGCTTGAAGATGTGTACACAATGTAAAATTACCATAAAGGTAGAAAACTTAGTTTGCTTAATAAGGTAGTATATATATATATATATATATATATATATATTGATATAGATATAGATATAGATATAGATAGTATAGTACATAAGCAGACAAATCACACATGCTAAGAAAAAATTAAGTTCAAGCCTAAGATTACTAAATCATACAAGACTTAAGAAAAACATCATCAAGAATCATAAATATCAAATTTAAATGTGTCACAGTCTTACATTTTTATTTGATTGTTTAAACAATATATTTGAATTTTTCTAAGATAAACCATTTGTTTAGAAAAAATAAACTATTTTTTGACTTTACATAATCTTTGTTGGATTTACAAACCACGGGTTTACTCGCACCTATTGATGACGAGTATTGGTATAAAAGAAATCCGTTTGACAGATAACCTGTTGAAAATTTTAGTGAAAATGAGTTTTCACTAAATATCACTACATATTTTGGACATCAATAATTATATTTATATATGTGTGATATAAATAATAATTAGTGGGTTTGTGTTCTATGTTGTGAGAGCATCATAATAATGAATCAAACTATGTCCAAAATGGAGCTATGATGAATAGAATATCGATGCTCGAAGTTGAGTGATTGAAGTGAATATTTCTAAACTTTGGTGACTCTAGTATAAATTTATCCTTGTCATAAACTGGTGATTTTATGACTTTTAATATCTATTCAAGAGTCATGATGTAAGTTTTATTATGTCTTATTATTTTATCTAATATGACATTAACATGAAATTAATCCTTTTTGACTCACTAGTAGGGAAGCCCGCGCTTCGCAGCGGGTGAGAAATACGACCACATTACTCTTGGGCTTAGTATTTTATCTTAACAAAAACCTAGTTAAACTTACTTAGTATTTTATCCCAATTCTCATTTCGTTTTCCGGAATCAGTATCTAAATCCGCATCTTTTTTCTTCTTCTTGTGTAATTTCGACGACTTACTATGGTGTTTCGCCAACGTTTCAAGAACACCGTCAACTTCATCTTCGACCGAATCATCACTACCTCTATCAGAATTCTTCCTATTGGAAGTAATGTAATTAATGTTTCGGATAACAACTGTTTTCGAAGACTTCTTTTTGTTCTTTTTACTTGACTTTTCATGCTTCGACACAGAACCTGAATCACTAACCGAATCAGACTCACCGTCTTCATCGCTGTCTTCATCTTCTTCATCGGAGGATTAGGTAATAGAGATTTTGACTTCTTTTTCGAAGATGATCTATGATGTCGGCCATGGCTAGAGTCGTCAGCGTTTACGGGCCAGTTCATATGAGCTGGATAATATGGCATCATACCAGGGTATGGATACGGATAACGTGGACCTTGTGGGCCTGGATAATTGTACATATACGGCATCTGGTTTGGCAATGGCATCTGCATCGGGACATTTGAAGGAGTCGATGGTACCTGATCAGTGCTTTTTTCACCTTCGTGCTCGAAGTTGAGCTCATTATTTAACGTTGAAGCGTTACTTTTGGTTACAATTAGTATTCCTGAGGTACCGGTGTACGCTAGTTCTGAAGGGGGATACGCAGTCATTGCCGCAAACTCATCCATCCATAGACCATCATTGTGTTTCTTTTTGCATAAATCTCTGAATTCTATGCATGCTTCCCTGTATCAAACAAAAAAATATTAATATAAAGATCCAAACATTAAGATTTAAAACTCAAAGTATTGCAAAATGGCTCAGACCCATGTTGCATACCTTAAACGTGATTCTCCAAAATGATCAGCAAACAATATGAGAGTGTTCATGTTTTCTGTTTCAAATCCAGCAACATGAGCACGATGAAGTTGAATAGTCGTTGAAGTTGAATCCTGGTGAAACGCAATTGACAAAAAGCCAACCTTAGTTACTTAGAATTTTCTTCTTGTGCATTAGGGGTGTAAACAAGCCCAGAGGCTCGAGAGCTACTCGTGATCGACTCGGTTAAAAGCTCGAACGAGTCGAGCCTTAAGGAGCCCAAGCCTGAGCTCGAGCCTGAAATAGAGCTCGTTTAGTTATCGAGCCCGAGCTCGAGCCTGAAATACAAAGCTCGTTTAGGCTCGCGAGCCCAAACGAGCCTAAACAAAATTTTAGTTATATATATATATATATATATAGCTAGAGGATCCTGTAAAAAGTCCAACTTTTGTAAGAAGTGTGAGAAATAATTTGGGAACGACATGTGTCCCTTATCTTAATTAATTCAAAAGGGTATATTAGTAATTGTCCATTCTTATCAATTAATTGATTTCCAAAGATAACTGCCAAAAATATCAGGCGATATATTAGGGATGTGATTCGAATTCGATTTGTTCTATACATTTAATTGTTCACAGTAAGTTCTTGTTGTAGTGTTATATTCCCCAGTCAATATTGTTATATTATGTACAGGTATCTTTAATCTCCTTTTCATAGTGTTTTATCCCCATCAATAGTGTTTATTCTGTATAGTGTCTTACAGTAAACAGATAGTGTTATATCTTTCTATAGTGTTTTATCATGTAATATATTGTTCCTTTCATAGTGTTTTATCCTCATCAATAGTGTTTTATTCTGTATAGTGTCTTACAGTAAACAGATAGTGTTATATCTTCCTATAGTGTTTTATCATGTAATATACTGTTCATTTTCATAGTGTTTTATCCCCCATCAAAAGTGTTTTATTTATGTATAGTGTCTTACAGTAAACATATAGTGTTATATCTTCCTACAGTGTTTTATAATGTAATATACTGTTCTTTATAGTGTTATAAAAAGTTGTTACGAAGGAAATCGAAGAATTTATTTCAGTACGAGAAATTCGCTGATTTTTTAGGAGATTGATGGGGGTTTTGAAACAATTACCATAAATTCGCTGATTTATAGGAGATTGATAGGGGTTTTGAAACGGTTACCATATTTGAAACGTTGGAAAAGTCACTCTTGCCCTTTAATTTTACATAAGGTCCTTCTAATTAAAACACAATTTACATTTTATACCCTATTGATCTCAACCATTAGATCAAATATCCAATGGTTTAAAACACTTCTTACCCTTCTCACATTTTAGACACTTTTTACCATATCCCTACCCTATATATATATATATGAGTAGGAGTTGGGTGGAAAGTGTGTTTTTCCTAGAAAGTCTAGGAAGCAATAAGAACGCGACATGTGGCATTGAAGGATTTTATCTAAAAGGGCATTTATGTACTTTCACAATCTATTTTTATTTTAGGAAATTATCTTCAATAACTAACCATCCATAAATTTCGGAATTTATTGTTTTCGATTTCTGATCTCACGTAATATCAATCATTCCTTCGTTTTCTTGCTGGAATCTATCAGCATGTTCTTGGTACTGTGTTTTAACAGTTTGTTCTTGGTGATGTGTTTTAACAGCAAGCAGATTCATACAGCTGTGTTTTATTATTCAGATTCATACAGTTGTGTTTTAACAGCAAGCAGATTCATACAGTTGTGTTTTAGCATTCAGATTCATACAGCTGTGTTTTAACAACAAGCAGATTCATACAGTTGTGTTTTAGCATTCAGATTCAAATAGTTGTGTTTTAACAGCAAGCAGATGCATACAGTTGTGTTTTAGCATTCAGATTCATACAGTTGTGTTTTAACAGCAAGCAGATTCATACAGTTGTGTTTTAGCATTCAGATTCATACATGTGTGTTTTAACAGCAAGCAGATTCATATAGTTGTGTTTTAACAGGAAGCAGATTCATACAGTTGTGTTTTAGCATTCAGATTCATACAGCTGTGTTTTAACAGCAAGCAGATTCATACAAATGTGTTTTATCATTCAGATTCATACAGCTGTGTTTTAACAGCAAGCAGATTCATACAAATGGGTTTTATCATTCAGATTCATACAGCTGTGTTTTAACAGTAATTCAGATTCATACAGCTGTGTTTTAACAGCAAGCAGATTCATACAAATGTGTTTTACATCAGCAAATTTCGCCCCAGCTTTCGATCGGCTTCCGGTAACTGTTCCGCTGCTATTTATCCTTTCCAAAGTTTCCTGCTTTTTGAATATCTTCCCTGCAACCAGCAAAATACCGTCAATTACAAACAAGAATCACCCGTAATCGCTTTGTAAAACACGCAGTACAATGAAAACTTGATCTTACGTATACGGAACAAGGAAAATCTCTTATCTTCATCCATGATTTTAGGTATTTTTGGTATGATTTTGGGGGGTTTCCGAATTTGGGTTTAGAGAGAGAAAGAGAGAGAGAGGGAAATTGGCGTGAATTAAGGAGATGTGATATCTCTGACGGTTATTTTTTGATTGGTTTAAAACACACATAAGGACGAAATTGCCCCTGCTAATTTAAAACAATCTATTAAATATAGTTAATTATTACAAGATTGCCATTAATTTAATCTCAACCCTTAAACACACCAATCGGATGGACAAGATCGCTTCCTAGACTTTCTAGGAAAAACACACTTTCCGTAGGAACCCTACTCATATATATATATATAGGGGATGGTTCAAATGAAAACCACTTTTAACGCGAAAACTCGAAAACTAACTAAAAAAAGCCTAAAAAACACACAATTTTTTTTTTTTCAATTTTTTTAATAAAAATCGCTGGTTTTTATATATGAAAAAAAAATTTCAAAAAAAAAAAAAAAAAAAAAATTTTTTTTTTGGTTGTACTGCACATGTGTAGTACACTAATACGGAAAGCCTAAACCACTTAACCCACCCCCCACCGACACCCCCCAAAAACCTAAACCCCCCACCCCCACCCCCCCAAAAACCTAAATTCACCCTCCCACCAAAAGCCTAACCCCCCACCCTGTAGGTCCCTCTCGAGGATGAGATAAAACCTTATCCTTGTTATATCAAACACACTAGCGAGTGCGGAATCCAAGCTAGCATGCAACCGAGACTTTATACGAGAACAAGCACAAACACAACACGTAAGATTCACCGATTAACACCACTTGTATTAATACGAATGAAGGGTCCGGTTACAAGCTCAATGTTTACAGAAGTATTCTATAAACTCTCAAAGTGTATGTGTGTGCTCCTGTCTCTCTCTGTCTTCCTCTTGTGTCTCGTCTGTAATTGAAGTGAACACAACACACGGGTATTTATACCCGACACAGATCGTCTGGTCGAAGGATCAGACAGAGTGATCGAAAGATCATCTGTCGACCAGAAAACCCATCGAAAGATCACATACACCACGAAGGATGATATCCTTCGTGGTCTATCCTTCGAGTTCATCCATCGAAGGTTATGTTTCGAACTCATCTATCGAGGTCCATCTTTCGAGCTCATCGAAGGATATAAAACAATCCTTCGATGACACATCCTTCGAGATAACCAGCTTACAACATTTTTCTAACTGTTTGGTCAAGTCAAACCAGGAGGATGGTTGACTTGGTCAAACTTACATCAACCTTACATTAAAGACATCGTTTTGTATCATGACGAAATACAGACAAAGGACAGACACAAGTGCACCAACAAACTCCCCCTTGGCTGTAGCTTTGTCTCGATCTTCGTGTCTTCAAATCTCTAAGGTCGAGTCGAACCGAGCTGAGTCGCGTCCACACAAAATGCATCAACAAACTCCCCCTTGGACGCTACTCGTGATGGTTCGTCTTCTGTGACTTTCATGTCGGAGGATCTTCAAAGTCTTCACGCGTCGTAAGTAGAAAGTGTATCAACAAACTCCCCATTTAACTTAGGTAGTGTGTCAATAAACTCCCCCTTAGATTGAACTCTCCATTGAGTCATGCTCGTGAATCCTTTGACTTGTCAATTCTTCAGATCCTTGTGGTGTTGATGAAGGGACAGCGGCAACTCGATCATTTTATCCTTTGAGTGCCTCCACTTCGTGTCTTCATTCCAAAGCTTTTCATCGAACATGTTCTCCTCGCCTTTAGCATCTGCACATGCAAGAAAGCTAAACGCATAATGAGAACAACCGCTTGGAATATAGTTAATATTTAAACTAACGACACATCTGAGATCAAATCTCAATCAAACACCAACCGACAGCAGTTTGAAAGTTTAGAAAAATATTCATCTTAAACCTTTAACTTTCAAAACTCGTTAACTTCGACTGTTTATGAAGATGCAATTGTTTTCCAGCTTATAATCAGGATCTTGGGAAGGATAGACTCGAGTTCCAACATCAGTCAATCAAAAATAAACTAGAAGCAAAATCTTTTTGGATTTTATAAAGTTTATATTAAAACACACCTAAAATCTTTTTGAAATTTTCATTTTTCAAATGTAAAGATGGAAAGCAATAAATAAATATATACAAAGATGCATAAACAGGAAACATTAAATAAATATTTACAGACATTCTTTTTGCGAGTTTCGAGGGTAAGAGAATCATATCAGTGTACGGTCATGCCAAAACGCTCTTGTTGTTCTTTTAGTTAACATTAAGATAAGCATCCTATAACGATTATCGGTATTGTTGTCCACTTAAGCTCAGCTTATCATTTGTAATCATGGCGAGGGGATACGTTAAGGTATAATTTATACTTACCGACCGGTGTTCATCCACATCACGACACATTCCCGTATCAAGGTATGCACGAGGATTCATCTTACCGGTGAGTATACCTATTATCATCTGTTTGACCGTATATGATGTGAGATTCTCACTTATTTGATTTGAAAACAAGCCCTATGTGATAGAATCACTTATTGATGAGGAACTTGATTTTCAGATGCATGAGGGCACAGGAGCAAGTCCGTGAACAGGTCAGTACTTTCGTACAGCAGAGAGACGAACTTGACTCCCGGATGAATGTGATATTTAATCACTTATTGGTTTGGGCATGTGATTGTTGATCACTTATTGAGGTCGTATGCAGTATGTACACGTATGTATGGTATCATGGAAGATCTAGACTTGCGTCCCCGTTATTTTTCGGTAAAAGATACAACCATGATACCCAGATGATAAGCAGCATAAAGACCGAATATCTCAGAACCTCGGCAATCTCTCAAACGAAATTTCGGTACTAAGACCATATGCCAATGAATGGTTCCCACCTGGTCTTCAGTCGATTTAAGTTTATATCACCCTGCACACTTTAAAATGATTGTGAGCCTACCGATACATCTTATATAGAGCTGCTTATCGTTTTTCATTTAAGGTTTAAAGAGGTTTAGACAGACCACTGATGTACTATCATATTCTCTTTTGCTCGCCAGGAAACTCATTTTTGCTTTTCTATTGTTTTTGTGTTTTTGAAATTTTTCAATGTTTTTGGATTTTCAAATTTTTCAAATAATTTACTCCCCCTAAAATCAATAAACTAAGACAAATTTAAAATACAAAGGTATTTACAAAAAAAAAATTTCCGATGTTGGTTAACTCATGTTTTACCTCAATGCCGTTTACCAAAATTAAGTTATAATCAGAAATGATTTAGCGAATTTTGGAAAAATCAGTTGGCATGTCGGTTAGCGGTGCGGACCATGACAGCATTGTCTGGCCAAAGAGTGCTGTACGAGATAATAATTCACAAAGCAGCTTAAATATCGACAAGTATAGGAGAGATTAGAAATTTAAAAACCGTATCCTGCAACTGCATCGTGCATTGCAAGGAATCTGAGTGCTCTCCCAAACTGAATATCCACCCGTTGTGGATTTCAAAGACGATTTTTGTAGCTACTGAGAATTCTGTTGACAGCAACAAGATCATAAACCTTTGGGTCCGGCTGGTCTTCCACATTGCACCAGCGAAGGTCTTTGTCTTTCTCTTTCAGAAGTAGTGTGCGGTTGTTCAATCCATGCCAAGGCATCCGCACACCTGGTTGGTTTGTTCAACAAACACATTTTCTTCAATCACACCATGAAGAAATGTACACTGCACGTTCATCTTGTAGATTGTTGAACTTCAGACGTGCTGCAGGTGCGTACATTTTGATTTGAATCTATCCCGGGGACCCGATCAAAGCCTTGAACATTCACATTTTTGAAATGATTTTCATTTTGTCGAAGCTTCCAATTTCTTTCATCAGACATTTCTTTTTCCCTTTTCTCTTCCTCTCCATCAAAGGCAACAATTTCTTCTGTCGCCTATCTTGTGCAAGGACGCTCCACTATCAACAATCTTACGACTATCGAAAGTTCCTCCTGGAATATCCTACACACTCACTCAGAGATTAGTCGGAGAGGGGGACCCAAGCCTTTGTGGACTTGGGTCGTCCTTGATCATCAAGAAAGGTGATTTCAATCACTTGATGATTAGGAAAAAGAACCTGTGGTGCTCCCCCTGACTGAATTACCTGTTTTTGTTTCCAAGCTGTTTGTCCTTTACCAGTATTTGTATTAATTGTTTTAGCATTTACTGGTGTTACAGTTTTAGGTTTTGCTTGAACATGTTTTTCTTCTTTGACCTCTGATTTTAAGGCCTTTTCAATTACCTTTTGATTCTTTTGTTTTAACTTCTTTTCCCTTTCTTTCAAGACACGTGGGTCTTGTTTCGGGGAAAATGATCGTTTTTGGTAATTGGTTTCTTGGGGAGCACTTGTTTTTGCCTTCAACTTTTGCAGGTATGGGCAGTATCTTATAATATGCCCAATTGTGCCACACTCAAAACACATTCTCCGCTCTACAAACCTCGGAGAAACATGTTGATGATCAGACGGAGAACCAGACAATGAACTTTGTGATCTAGACGTGCTAGGACCTAAATCACCTCCGTTGGTGTGTTGGGTGTAGTTATTCTGATCATTTCGTTTTAAAATTCTAACTTGTTTTACAAAATCAATGTTAGATTTATCCTGAAATGTTTCAAGTTTATCTGAACCCGCGGATCCAACAAAGTTCACTTTCGGTTCTCTTTTCTTAACAGGAGCTCTTTTGTTTTGCACCCATTGTTGTTGAACCTTAGGTGCTTGAACATTCTTGTTCTGAGCCTTCTTTCCCTGTACCTTACCTTTTCCGGAATTGACTTGTTGTTTTCGCTCAACTTGTAGTTTTTGGTTTCCGTACTGTTTTCTAATTTGTTCACACGGAATTGGATCACATTGAGTGACAGTAACTTTGCCACTTTTGTTCCCCAAAAACTTATCAGTGCATCCTTCAAAAATTTGCTCAATTAAATCTTGATTTACATTTTTAATTGGAAAATCTTTGTTAGAGTAGATTTTGCTATCTCCTTTGAGCGTGTACAACAAGTTACTCCCTTCAAAACTTGATACAATCGACTCCATTTCTTTTGACATTTCAGTCTTACTCGGTTTCACTGGTGGATCACACAGGATGTGATTCTCGATTGGAATATCTGTTGTGACCGAGTTAGACTGTTGGTTCACAATTACATCAGATTCATCATCCGAAGAATCAGTATCCTCAACAACGGGAGGACTCTGTTCCTTAACACACGATGAATCTGTCACACTTTTCTCAGATTCTGATTGACCCGAGGATGATGTACCAGTTGTGAACCCGAGGCCTGCTGCAAAGTCATCTAGACCGAGTGGCACAGTAGGTTCAAAACGGGGCATATCCTCGTCATCAGGCAATTTGGAGTAATTGTGATTCATTGGGGAAGGACATGATTTGAATCCCATACACTTCTTATCCCCCTTTTTCTTTTGAACATCAATAATGTGATCCAATACATAGCGGGAATTGGAATAACTTTCCAATTTCTGCTTGATTGTTTCACATTCACATCGAGCGGTTGCCAATTCTACCATCTGCTTTTCAATTGTGTCTATAAGATCATTGTTAGCATGTTGTTTTCGCAAAACAGCTTTTTGTAATTCTGAAACATCATGTCTTAATGACGCAATTGTTGTTTTAAATTCCTTTTCATTTCTGGTTAAAAACACGTTAGCTTCAGCTGCTTTAGAAAGATCTACAATCAATTCTTGATTGTGTTTGGATAGGATTTCAAACTGACTTTCCTGTTCAGCATATTTAACATTTAAACTATCACAATTTTCACAGCTAACTACAGTAGGTTCATCGACACATACCTGACCTGATGAACTGTCGACATTAGCCATAAAGGCTGAATGGAGAGAAGACGAAGAGTAAGCAGCTTGATCCATCAAATTAGATCCTTTTTTAGTTCCTGCTGCAGCTTCTTCCAAAAGCTCATCAATATCTGCATCGACTGACGCACTTGATGTCTCATCCACATGATCATTTCCTGAAGTGGAGGATTCTTCATCTGAGCTTCCACTATAACCAGAACTGTCTTCATCTCCAGAAGATGCAACACCATTGGTGGAAGATTCTCCACCACTGGCGTGCTTTAAATCCTTTACGACTTCAGCAAAACATGCTGTTCCACCATTTCCTCCTTCTCCAAGCTGAAGCGACCAATCACAACCCTCATCTATTTGAACCACCAGCCCCCGGTTGGCATTTGATGACCCTGCTTGGCCTTGGTTGTTGACAGGTATCAACGTTCGAACATTGTTCCCGTTCTGGTTCTGCTGGTTGCCTTGATTTCTGAACGGATTTTGATTTCCATGCTGAGCTGGTCTTGTGCATTCCCTTTTGAAATGACCCCGTTCGCCACAGTTAAAGCACTTGACAGCTTGCTTGTCGAACCCATACTTGGTGTCTTTCTTGTTTTCCAAGTTGGTTCTCCCCGTCCTTTCCATAAACTCCTTTGCTCTTCGAATTGCACTAGCAAGAGCCCATTTGATATCCATCATTTCAAACTCTTCTTTATCCACTTGCTGATAATCTTCATTGGTTAGATTGACATTCCCAATCTGACCTGCGATCAATCCACTATAAGCACTAACCAAGGTATTCAACATCTCCATATGCTCCTTGGCTACTTCGACACTGACTTTGGAAAAGTTGGAAGTGTCTAATCTGACTGTGTTAGGATTGGAAGTGGCTTGAAAGTTTGAGGAGCTTCCATAAAACCCTTGCTGTTGCGGTTGTTGCTGCTGAGCTGTCGGTTGCACATTCGGTCTTGAAAACATCGTGTAGGCTGAAGGATCAAACTGATCTGTTGTTGAAGGTCCGGTGTTAGAAACGAAAGCTGTTTGAAGCTTTGCGTGTTGAGAAGCTGGTCTTTCTCCACTGATACCTCCTGCAATCCCAAAGTACATTTCTGGATTTTGAGGAGTTTGTGTTCTTTTTGCCTTCAGCTTTTCTTCTACATCCTTATTCTCCAATCTTTGAATTAATTCATAAACGGTGATTGTTTCTAAAACACCATTTTCTTTGAGAATTTCAAGATAACTGCTCCACTTTGCTGGTAAGCTATCAGCGAATCTCTTCACCAATTCTTGTGGAGTGGCAGTGACTTTAAAAGCAAACATCTCACTCAACAAATGATGGAACCTTGTAGATAACTCTGCCAAAGTCTCATTCTCCAAACACGTAAATCCTTCAAACTCTTTCTTCAGTAATTCTTACTTGATCTTTCTAGATTGAGCATTTCCTTCACACCGTAACGTGAGCATATCCCACAAGCTTTTAGTAGTCGTGCAGTAAACAAACTGGTGATAAATGTCTTGGTGAAGAGCTTGTGTGAGAATCATGAATGCTTTCTTTTCTAACTCAAACTTCTTCTTATCTTCTTCAGACAAAGTGCTGTAAGTTTGTGGATTAGATCCTGCAACTTCCAGCTCATTTTCAAAGGCTGTGAAGAAGCACATCCATAGATCTTGACCTTGTCCCTGAACATAAGTTCTCAGCCTTTCTTTCCACCATCCCCAATCATTGATGTGATTTAACTTTGGCGGTTTTGTGCTTGTACCAGTTTCACTGTCATTCTGCATCATAGATTGAATGCTGTTGCTTTGATTTGTGACCAAAGCCCATTGATTTGCAGTTATCATTGCAGCTTGAGGTGGGGCAATAGCTCGCATCCATGCATTTTTGTCGAAATCTGACGTAGATTGCGTAGATTGCATAGCTGATGATTGTGGAGTCGAAGTTATTTGAGTCCATGCGGTTGGATCCCACTGACCGTTTGTTCCCATTTTATGAAAATTAATATATTAAGTGAAAATTGATTTAAAAATGAAAACAAGTTTTCTATTTAAAAATTTAATTTTCACAAACTATGTTAATTTCAAATGATAACAACCAGCCGAAAGATCCTTGATCGAAAGACCTGAAAAACACAAACTGTTAGACTTAAACAAACAAGGATCGAAAGATCAACACCTGTTCGAAGGATCAACAGTGTTCGAAAGATCACTGTTGAGTTTCGAACAATGTTTTCGAAAGATTCTCCAATCGAAGGATCCTTATCTTTCGAAAATGAACTGTAGACCGAAAGATATATGTTTCGAAAATATTCCTTGGACCGAAAGATAAGTCTCACACTTCGAAGGATGCTCGAAGGATGACTATCTGTCGAACCTCCTTAGGTCGAAAGATGATCTTTCGACTTCGAAGGATATCTTTCGAACAGCTCTGACACGGTTGACAAATGTGACAGGTTGGTGAAAAGTTGACGGGTTGGTGAGAACTTTCGGCAGAAAGTATGTTCAGACCATATCTTTCAGGTCTGAATATGCAGACTTTCACCAACCAGGTAAGGATCCCAATATTTTAATCAGAAAACAACTTCCAACACAAACAAACACTTTGTAATTTAAAATTTTTAAGATCAAAAGGGTAAAATATCAAGAACCAACTCGAACAAAGGATGAACCAAATGAAGAACAGCCCAGAAATATATGAATATTCTGATGAACCGAAGGTTTTCCGAAACCTGATTTCAGCCGAAACTTCACTAAAAACCAATGTTTAACATGTGACAATGAGAGATAACAAGGTTTTATGACAAACACAAGGCAAAATAACAAGATTTTCCAGAAAAATATAAACTTTAAAAATCCGAAACACACCCGAAAACACTCGGTTTTAACAAGGAGAAGAGCCAAGGCTCTGATACCACTTGTAGGTCCCTCTCGAGGATGAGATAAAACCTTATCCTTGTTATATCAAACACACTAGCGAGTGCGGAATCCAAGCTAGCATGCAACCGAGACTTTATACGAGAACAAGCACAAACACAACACGCAAGATTCACCGATTAACACCACTTGTATTAATACGAATGAAGGGTCCGGTTACAAGCTCAATGTTTACAGAAGTATTCTATAAACTCTCAAAGTGTATGTGTGTGCTCCTGTCTCTCTCTGTCTTCCTCTTGTGTCTCGTCTGTAATTGAAGTGAACACAACACACGGGTATTTATACCCGACACAGATCGTCTGGTCGAAGGATCAGACAGAGTGATCGAAAGATCATCTGTCGACCAGAAAACCCATCGAAAGATCACATACACCACGAAGGATGATATCCTTCGTGGTCTATCCTTCGAGTTCATCCATCGAAGGTTATGTTTCGAACTCATCTATCGAGGTCCATCTTTCGAGCTCATCGAAGGATATAAAACAATCCTTCGATGACACATCCTTCGACATAACCAGCTTACAACATTTTTCTAACTGTTTGGTCAAGTCAAACCAGGAGGATGGTTGACTTGGTCAAACTTACATCAACCTTAAATTAAAGACATCGTTTTGTATCATGACGAAATACAGACAAAGGACAGACACAAGTGCACCAACAAACTCCCCCTTGGCTGTAGCTTTGTCTCGATCTTCGTGTCTTCAAATCTCTAAGGTCGAGTCGAACCGAGCTGAGTCGCGTCCACACAAAATGCATCAACACACCCCCCAAAAACCTAAACCCCCCCCCCCACCCCCACCCTCCCGAAAACCTAAAACTAAACCCTAAACATAAACCCGAAAAAAACCTAAACCCCCCCACCCCCACCCCCACCCCCCAAAAACCTAAACCCCCCTCCCCCCCCACACCCAAAAACCTAATCCTAATCCTAAACCTCCAAAAAAACTAACCCTAAAAGCTAAACTAGACTCAAAAAACTAATTTTAAGCATGTAATGAAATTGTAGTACATGTTATATTGCACATGTGCACTACTATAATAATAGTATTGAAAACAAGACGACACCATAAATCTTTTTTTATGTCATAAAAAATATGCTCGAATATACTTGAATGAAATATACAAAAATTTGTGATCTTATGGTGCCATTTTTGTTTTAAAATGATAACGTATGGAGAAATGGGAAATTTTTGAAAAGTTATATATTTTTTTTTCCGATTTTACCCCTCCTTCATTAAAAGTCTCCCCCCCTTCTTTTTAGTGGTTTTTAATTAGTTTTCGAGTTTTCACAATAACTAGTGGTTTTCATTTGAACCTTCCCCTATATATATATATATATATATATATATATATATATAATGATGATGATAACATTGGTGAGCCGAGCTCGAGCCGAGGTTTTAGCTCATTTGAGGTTGTTCTCGAAATAGCTCGAGCCGAGCTTTGGGTTTTACTCGCGAGCCGAGCTCGAGCTCAGAGAAGTAGGCTCAAACCGAGCCGAGTTCGAGCTCGAGCTTCATAAAAACATAACGAGCCGAGCTCGAGGCTAGTCGGGCTCGGCTCGACTCGTTTACACCTCTATTGTGCATTATCACCAGCTTCTCCAGCTTTGATCTATAACACAAGATATATATTAGATACCAACATATTTTTGATCTATAACAAATCAATATCAAGATGAGGCAACAAATAAACACTAAAAAACAACACATCAAGCGTTCACTTTTATACATGTGAACAATACCTTCCGGTCTTCATTGTCATTGTTATGATTAGAGTTCTCAATTTGCGAAATTTCTCGTTCTAATCTTATAAACCTCTCAAGAACTTCAGGAAAGTTTATGAAGCGCACAAGCCTACTGTCACACCCTGATATTTCCACGTATTACCGGTGGGCCCGATGGGGAGTATCGTGACGTAGTTGATATCATCATAGTCAAATAATCACAGTTCAATGCACAGTAGGGGCATTTTGGCCATTTCACATAAGCTTTAAGGGTCAAATTTGGAAATCTGATTTCAAAACTTTTACTTACTATTAAAGTATAAAAATTTACTTATAATATCAGTAGGTAATGAGTTTTAGATGTCAAATATAATTTTAACCCAAACTATGCGTTTAAAAAGCGTAAAAGTCGGTATTTATCGATTTTCGGGTTATTAAAAGAAATCTGAGTTTTTGATCAGTTTATAAAGCTCAAAATATTTTATTTAACATATGAAATCAATAGCAAAAGGTTTGGCATCAAAATATTATGTAAAACTCATTTTATCCAAGAAAGGGGCAATTTCGTCAACACCGAATTTACTTTAAAACTCTATAATATAATAAGTTTAAAATTCAATAAAAATTTCCAAAAATCCCTAAATATTATATTACATCAGTGGATAAAAGGTTTGGTGTTAAAATTTGGGTTTAAATAGGTTTTATGCCGAAAATGCCGTTTAATTAGTAGAAAGGCTTCAATTTACGATATTGAGCATAACTCCTAATTTAGACCACAAACTGATGTCAAATTTTTAGGACCTGCTTATAAATCAGTAATAAAGGTTTTTGTCCTCTCACATTTTCAAAAATCTCGTTTTTATATCAAAAGGGCATAATGGTCAACAATTAAGCATTTAACGGAAACATGCAAATGATTCGAATTACAAAGGAACCATATTGTATAATCTAAGATGGTTATACTATAACAACTCTCACCAAAAATATTATTTTTATTATATTTTGTCCAATAGGGAACCCAAATTTAGACCCCCAAGTGATCCTGCATAAACCCTAAAATTTTCAGAACAATCGGAATCAGGATCAGGGCCCCTAAAACTTAGGGGGGGGGGGTAAACCCTAGTTGATAATATCAAAACAGTTTTACGTGTAAAACGAATTTGCATGAACGGCCAACTCACCTGAGTTACTGGGACACGGGGCTACCCTATGGTAGGGTGGCACCCCTCGCGCCACGCGAAGGCCCCTCGCGCCACGCGAGGGCGTCCTTTTTCCAGTATAAGTAGTAGACTTTGGCACTTGCAATTTCGCGTTGGTTCGACGTAAAAATTCAATTCATGCACTGAGATATCGTCCAAATACTATGAAAACACACACAATCTCAAATTTTGCCACGATAAACAGGGTAATAACTCGATCGCTGCTACGATTCAATGTCCGATCGATTGAAACTATCCGATAAATGTTTAAGTGCTGCTCAAATTGGGTTTATACTTTGTCATTCGTCGTGAATTCGATGGATGTTTAAGTATTGCACTTTGTCATTCATCGTGAGGGTTTAATCTCGTGAGTTATCGTAAATGCTGTATTAGTTACTGACCCAGTTTCGTGTGCATTACTGTTAAATTAGGTTAACAAGGCTAATCAGTAGGCTAAACTTTGCCCATATTAAATCTGCAATGTGAGTCATTCTCTTTTATCAAAAGTATTTTACAATACTTCATTTTCAAATGTTATAATTACAGGGATTAAGTAGTGGTTATCTTAATCACTGGCTAGTGGGGTATTGTGCACATTACTAATTTCTCACGGGTTAGGCTAATAAATCCTCACCGTGATAAACGTCACTTCTTGGGGAAAGACCCAATAGTGGTATGACCATCGTCACACGGGTGACAAGGCGCCAGATAAAAATAAGATAAAAGCCATTGTAATCGCTCTTATGCTGTAATTTATAACTATGTGTCATTTTGTGCAAAATGAATGATTCACCAGTATTTCCCCACTGACAAAATATATTTAAAACATGTTTCAGGCGACCTGCTGTAAATCAAGGATAACGTGCTACGGAGCACTAACAAGCTTGAAGAGGTGGCTCAGTTAAAATGAATAAACAAGTTTTAATAAATCAGGGAATTTCCTAGTAATATTCCTCTATTGTAAATTACGGGGTTTATCCCGAATTATGAAATAAAATAATCGAGCATTTTGAGTTTTAAAAGATCCTGTCAAAATCTTCCACTGTCGCATAAATTAAATACCACGGGTTCCTGTCCCGCGGCTCCTGACCGGGTCAAACCGGGGCTGGGGCCGTGACAGGAAAAGGTGGTATCAGAGCCACTGATCTAAGCCTATTAAGTATTTGAGAAATACTTAATTTTTTTTACTGATTGCCATTTTGGGATTACATGTTTTATTATTTAAATATTTGTTTACAGTATGGGTAAACAAAGACTTTCGGACATCTATCATAAAATAGATAAATTACCGAAAGAAAAAGGAACTTCATCATCAAATTACCCAACAGATATGGAGGAAGGAATATTTGTCCGTAAAGCACAATTTGAGGAACCACTTTCTGCTAAGAAAAGAAGTCAAATTATTAGAAAAAGTCAGGAGAAAAGAAAGAAATCACAAATAAAAGAAGTGAGAGTTAATCAGGAAACCCAGGAAATAAGCAATAACCCACCATGGGAAGATGAGTTAGATGAAAAATGGCCAGATCTCTATATGTTAGCCACTGTAGCAGTAAATGCAAATTTTTAAAACCCAGTGTTAGCACCCATATCATCTACAAACCAGAAACTTTAAAAAAATTACCCAGTAAATAAATAAGTTTACAATAAACCCTAGTATGTTTTAAATTTTCAGTTGTCCTTTGTATTAAAGTAATTACACGGTATGCAATAATACTTGAATATCTACCTGTGAAATTTTTATAAAATTCTAACTTAGCATTTTGTGTGCATTTTGCATATATGCTAAAACAGCATGAATGAGTTATCTGAAGCCCTTCAGAATCTCAATGTTTATCCAGTAAAAACAGAAGTTTCCAAAGACTTTACTGGATACATAGCCGATGTAGAAGAACCTATGGAATTCCACGCTCTACCTCCGGAAAAACCAAAACCTAATAAAAAGAGAAGATTTGTAGGTTGGAGGCGTGTACGCAAGAGGAAACCAGCAACTAGAAAAATTCCCAAAATAGAAAATCCTATCAATAAAGGAAAAGGGATTGAAATTGGGGAAGGTTCTAGGCAAACAGAAATGGAAATTGGAGAAAGGTCTAAAGAAATCGAGGAGTTGCCATTACAAGAGGAGTTGGATCGCATATTGGCAAGCTGTGATATCATTAGACCTATCAATAACAACATTTACCCTTATCCTGCCGAAACCCAACTTCCAATAAATTTAGAACCAGCCATCCCAGAACCTTTAATCCACACCCAAACTTTAGGAGAAATGGATGAATGATGGACTAATGACTGGCAGTTTCAAAACCTCCTTAATAATTCTTATACCTTTTTCCCTCAGTTCGACCCAGAACCTTTACCAAACCCACCAATGAGCAATGAAAACCTAGCTGAACTTCGCCACTTTGGCGAGGAGCTGATAAATGTGGGAAATAGGATCCGGGAGGTGGGAGAACAGATCTCCTGGAAGTATGATGAAAGGGAGCATCATTTCTAAGAAAATAGCTGATAAGAGATAGTAGGATTGTGAAAATGTGGTTGTATAATAATAATAATAGTAAAATATAAAGTAACCTAAAATAAAACTTTTGCAAAATAACAAGTGTGTACGGATGAATACTATAATCTATAAAAATAGAAGTCGAGAATTCGAAAATTTTGATATACGTGTGGTGTGATTCTTGTGCAATTGTCTTACATATAGTTATTATTTATTTCATGCTAATAATTTATATATATTAATTACCAGATGGAACCTGCTAATAATGAACCAGTTAATGAATTTAATCAATCTGAGCAAAATCAGGGAGAACAATTTATGACTAGGCAAGATATCGAGAATATCGTTGCTCAAGGAATAGCCAATGCTATTCCAGCAATAATGGCTGCTGCTCAAAAACCTGTTGAATCTCAACAAATTATTCATAGCACACGCACACAAGGCGACGATTTTAGTAATAGTATAAACGGAGGCGGCAAACATATTAATAATGACAATGACGGGTTGCAAGCTCCACTCCTTAAGAAAATGAAAGCCGCAACACCTGGTTGCACTTACAAGGAGTTTCTTGCCTGTAAACCAGCTGAATTTGCAGGCAATGAAGGGGCGACTGCAGCACTACGTTGGATGGAGAAACCGAAGCAGTAATTATGATAAGTAAATGTGCTGAGGAAGACAAGGTCATGTATGCGTCGCATCTTTTTAAAGAAGGGGCGCTAGAATGGTGGAATACGGTACTTCAAGCCAAATGAAGAAATATGGCATATGCCATGAGTTGGGAAGAATTTAAGCAACTAATGGAAAGAAAATTATGTCCTGAATATGAAAAGGAACAAATGGCAAATAAGTTCCTGAATCATCGGATGATGGGTGTAGATTGTCTAGGGTATACTTCGACATTCTTCGAATATGCGAGAGTGGTACCAACCCTGGCTTCGCCAGAACCGATGCTTATTTCCTGCTATATTTGGGGATTAATTGGCGAAATTCGTAATATCGTTAAAGCTGCAAGACCTCGCACTATTGACGATGCTGTGGAATTAGCTAATACCCTAACTGATGAGTTGGTCCGCACCAGAGAAGAAAACCACAAGAAGGAAGTAGCCCAAAAGATTACCCAAGGATTCCGAGTAGGTAATAGTAGCAATTTCAAGAGAAGGGGGACTATGCAATCTCCCACTGCTCCATTTTGCAATACCTGCAAAAGAAAACATTTGGGAAGATGCAAAGGGTATTGCAATTTCTCCAAAATTCCAGGCCATCAAGAAGAAGAGTGTAGGAAGAAGAAGAAAGCAACAGTCTGCTACAACTGTGGAGAAGTTGGACACTTTAGGCCAGACTGCCTAAAACAGGTCAAACCAGTTGATAACAAAGCCAAACCTGCAGAAGGAGCTACAAAGAAGAACGTAAGAGCCTTCCAGTTAACTACGCAGGAAGCCGAATTAATTCATGATGTAATAGCTGGTACGTTCCTAGTTCACAATGTTTATGCAAAAGTATTATTTGACTCTGGTGCAAACCAAAGTTTTATAAATACTTCATTCTGCCAAGCGCTTAACTTACCTTTGACCAACCTTAGGCAGATTTTTACAGTCGAAACGGTAGATGGAAAGTCTGTTAAAATAAATAGGGTTGTGCAAGAAGAAAAGATAGAACTTTTAGGTCATAAATTTTCGGCAAACCTGTTACCTATGAATTTATCCGGATTCGATGTTGTGTTAGGAATGGATTGGTTAGTAGCCAACCATGCTCGAATCCTTTGTGATAAGAACTCTATTGAAATTCGGGCACCCACCGGAGAAGTAATCGTGATTACAGGAGACAAGCCACGTAAACCCATGAAGTTTATTTCAGTAATGAAAGTTGCTAGTTATGAACGAAAGCAATGAATAGTATATATGATTTCAGTAATCATTAATACTAAGGATAAAGAACTTAAGGAGATTCCTGTAGTCTCAGAATACCCAGATGTATTCCCAGAAGAGTTACCAGGATTACCACCAGATAGGGAAGTAGAATTTAGGATTCATCTAATTCCTGGAACTACATCGATAGCCAAGGCACCTTATCGGTTAGCACCCACGGAAATGTTAGAATTGAAAAAGCAGTTAGATGAATTGCTAAATATAGGATTCATACAACCTAGTTCATCCCCTTGGGGAGCACCAGTGTTGTTCGTGAAGAAAAAGGACGGTTCAATGCGAATGTGTATCGATTATAGGGAATTAAATAAGGTTACCATTAAGAATCGATACCCATTACCTAGGATTGATGATCTTTTTGATCAACTACAAGAAGCTAGATACTTTTCTAAGATAGATTTGCGCTCCGGATACCATCAATTGAATGTACAAGAAGAAGACATACCTAAAACTGCTTTCAGAACTAGGTATGGTCATTACGAGTTTACAGTCATGCCCTTCGGATTAACGAATGCACCTGCGGCATTCATGGACATGATGAATCGGATCTGTAAACCGTATTTGGATAAATTTGTAATTGTTTTCATCGACGATATACTTATTTATTCCAAAAGCCAGGAGGAGCATTGTCAACACTTGCATGCACTCTTAACTTTGTTAAGAAAGGAAAAGCTTTATACCAAATTCTCGAAGTGTGAATTTTGGCTACAGGGAGTGCAATTTTTAGGACACGTGGTGAATCATGAAGGTATTCACGTAGATCCTGCTAAAATAGAAGCAATCACCAAATGGAAGGTTCCACAATCAGCACTAGAAATTAGAAGCTTTATAGGTTTAGCCGGATATTATAGACGGATTATTAAGGATTTTTCTAAGATAGTTGTACCCTTAACTAAGCTAACCTGTAAAGCAGTTAAGTTTGAATGGGGACCTAAGCAAGAAGAAGCTTTTAAGATTTTAAAGCATAAGTTAACAAACGCTCCAATCTTAGCTTTACCGGAAGGAACCGAAGATTTTGAAGTATACTGTGATGCTTCAAAACTAGGATTAGGATGTGTGCTTATGCAACGCAAGAAGGTAATTGCGTATGCATCAAGGCAATTGAAAAAGCACGAGGAAAATTATACGACTCAAGACTTAGAGTTAGGAGCCATAATTTTTGCCCTTAAGATTTGGAGACATTATCTGTACGGAAGTAAATTTACTGTCTATACAGATCATAAAAGCTTAAGATATATATTTGGGCAAAAAGAATTAAACATGAGGCAAAGGAGATGGATGGAAATCCTAAGTGACTACGACTGTGATATTCAATATCACGAAGGGAAAGCAAATGTAGTTGCTGATGCTTTAAGTCGTAAGTATCACGAAAAGCAAAAGCGAGTTCGTGCTCTTAGATTAAATATACAATTAGATTTAATGGAGCAACTGAAGAACACTCAAGAAACAACAATCAAGGACGCTGCTGAAGGAATGAAAGGAAGAATCAAAGACTTAGAACAAGGAAGTGATGGAATTTGGAGATTCCACAAGAAAAGGATTTGGGTACCTAAGCAAGGAGAATTAAGAAATAAGATTCTAGAAGAAGCTCATAAATCTAGGTATACCATGCATCTTGGCAACAACAAGATGTATCAAGATTTAAGAAATAACTTCTGGTGGATAGGAATGAAAACACCAGAAACCTTCAGAAATAAAGCTAGATATGTTTCTAAATGTCTTACTTGTTCACAAGTTAAGGAAAAACACCAGAAACCTTCAGGTCTACTACAATAATTAGAAATGCCGATATGGAAATGGGAGCTCATAACAATGGATTTTGTTACTAAGTTACCCAAAACCAGAAAAGGTAATGATGCAATTTGGGTAATTGTAGATCGATTAACCAAATAAACTCATTTTCTACCTACGAAAACCTTTAGTATGGAAAGGTTAGCCAAGTTGTATGTAGACGAAGTAGTATCCTTACATGGAGTTCCACTCTCCATCGTATCAGATAGGGATAGTCGTTTCACTTCCCACTACTGGACAAGTTTCCAAGAAGCTATGGGAACTCGAGTAAATCTAAGTACTGCATATCATCCTCAAACAGATGGACAAAGTGAAAGGACGATCCAAACTTTGGAAGACATGCTTAGGGCATGTGTAATAGATTTTGGTGGAAATTGGGACAACCATTTACCCTTAATTGAATTCTCCTATAACAATAGTTATCATTCAAGTATCGAAGCTGCCCCATTCGAAGCATTATATGGACGAAAGTGCAGAACTCCAGTCTGCTGGGCAGAAATAGGAGAAAGCCAATTATCAGGTCCCGAAATAGTACAAGAAACTACTGACAAGATCACTCAAATCAAGGAAAGACTAAAAACGGCTAGAGATCGCCAGAAGAGTTATGCCGACAATCGACGCAAGCCGTTAGAATTCCAAATTGGAGACAAAGTACTGTTAAAAGTTTCTCCTTGGAAATGAGTAGTTCGGTTCGGTAAGAAAGGAAAACTAAGTCCACGATACGTAGGACCATTTCCATTAATCCAACGTATAGGACCAGTTGCCTATAGTTTACAACTACCAGATGAACTAGCTGGAGTACATGATGTATTTCATGTATCCAATCTCAATAAATGTCTATCTGACGAATCCCTGGTAGTACATCTTCAAGATATAAAGGTAAATGAAAAGTTAAAATTTGTTGAGAAGCCACTGCATATAAAAGATAGAAAAGTCAAGTTTCTCAAACACAAACGACTAGTGCTGGTCAGAGTCAAATGGGAATCAACGAGAGGACCCGAATACACCTGGGAACTAGAATCAGAAATGAAACGGAAATATCCTCAACTGTTCCAGTAAATCTCGAAGACGAGATTTTTATGAAGGTGGGGAGGATGTAACAACTCTCAACAAAAATATTATTTTTATTATATTTTGTCCAATAGGAAACCCTAATTTAGACCCCCAAGTGATCCTGCATAAACCCTAAAATTTTCAGAACAATCGGAATCAGGATCAGGGCCCCTAAAACTCAGGGGGGTAAACCCTAGTTGATAATATCAAAACAGTTTTACGTGTAAAACGAATTTGCATGAACGGACAACTCACCTGAGCTACTGGGACACGGGGCTACCCTATGGTAGGGTGGCACCCCTCGCACCACGCGAGGGCGCCCTTTTTCCAGTATAAGTAGTAGACTTTGGCACTTGCAATTTCGCGTTGGTTCGACGTAAAAATTCAATTCATGCACTGAGATATCGTCCAAATACTACGAAAACACACACAATCTCAAATTCTGCCGCAATAAACAGGGTAATAACTCGATCGCTGCTATGATTCAATGTCCGATCGATTGAAACTATCCAATAAATGTTTAAGTGCTGCTCAAATTGGGTTTATACTTTGTCATTCGTCATGAATTCGATGGATGTTTAAGTATTGCACTTTGTCATTCATCGTGAGGGTTTAATCTCGTGAGTTATCGTAAATGCTGTATTAGTTACTGACCCAGTTTCATGTGCATTATTGTTAAATTAGGTTAACAAGGC
The DNA here is from genome assembly GCA_030545235.1 of Helianthus tuberosus. Classification (NCBI taxonomy): domain Eukaryota; kingdom Viridiplantae; phylum Streptophyta; class Magnoliopsida; order Asterales; family Asteraceae; genus Helianthus; species Helianthus tuberosus. The sequence goes on along the minus strand of CM060379.1, from coordinate 29,271,863 downwards.
TAATCAGTAGGCTAGACTCTGCCCGTATTAAATCTGCAATGTGAGTCATTCTCTTTTATCAAAAGTATTTTACAATACTCCATTTTCAAATGTTATAATTACAGGGATTAAGTCCTGGTTATCTTAATCACTGGCTAGTGGGGTATTGTGCACATTACTAATTTCTCATGGGTTAGGCTAATAAATCCTCACTGTGATAAACGTCACTACTTGGGGAAAGACCCAATAGTGGTATGACCATCGTCACACGGGTGACAAGGCGCCAGATAAAAATAAGATAAAAGCCATTGTAATCGCTCTTATGCTGTAATTTATAACTATGTGTCATTTTGTGCAAAATGAATGATTCACCAGTATTTCCCCGCTGACAAAATATTTTTAAAACATGTTTCAGGCGACCTGCTGTAAATCAAAGATAACGTGCTACGGAGCACTAACAAGCTTGAAGAGGTGGCTCAGTTAAAATGAATAAACATGTTTTAATAAATCAGGGAATTTCCTAGTAAAATTCCTCTATTGTAAATTATGGGGTTTATCCCGAATTATGAAATAAAATAATCGGGCATTTTGAGTTATAAAAGATCCTGTCAAAATCTTCCGCTGTCGCATAAATTAAATACCACGGGTTCCTGTCCCGCGGCTCCTGACCGGGTCAAACCGGGGCTGGGGCCGTGACATATACTAAAATGTAATATGGTCCTAATGGAACCCTAAGGCATATCTAAACTAAGCTAAATCGGATCAGAACTGAAAGTTAAAGCAAACGTCTACTTTTGCGTTTTGGTTCCGAACCGAGCCTAAACTCAGAATTGTCGGGTTGAACATGCCTAGACATGTTCTTACATTATTTACCAAGTTATTTTAGTGTTAAAACATGTTCCATAACCTCTGCATTGCAAGTTATGAATTTATTTGCAAAAATAGCTTCTGTTGACTTTTTAATATTAAGTTTGACCCGACAATTGACCAAGTTAGAGTGAGAATCAGTAGGTGCCCTTTTTAGGGTTTATTACCTACATAATTACCAACTCATAGCCACTTTCAATTCGAATAATGGTTGGACCATTAGTGATTAATCACTAAGTCAAAGCTTAATTACGATGGCTATGACTTTTGGTCATTAAACTAATTAAACTTGAACTTAAGGAGCTAAGAACACTTACAATGGTCCTTAGCATGAATTTGGAACTTAAGAAAACTTGCTTGAACTCCAGAAAGCTCCAGAGAAAGAGTTGTGAATAAATTTTCAAGTGAACGCAAGAACAATGCAAGCAAAGGCCTTTATATAGGACTTCTAGAGCTTCAAGATTGATCCACCTGCCCCTACAACTGATTTCTGATGATCCCAGGTGTCCCCTATGCATGTAATACTGTTGGCTCAGTCCCTAGTATCGAAAAATTGCATGCAAATGCGGTGGAACTAGCTGGACATGCACATGTCCCTTTTTTCTGCATCTGGCAGTCCCACGCGGGCCGCGTAAGACTCCTAAGGGGTCTACGCGTGCTGCAACACTCCACTATGACCGGATAACAAGTTTCAGTAATTGCAGTTTTGGTCCCTGGTCCTTCTAAACTTGATTTAACTTTCGTTTATTGCACTTTTAACCCCCAAACTTAACTTTTAAAGGTCTTGAGTCTTTAAACATTTATCAATAAGCTTTCGGTTAGTTACGAGGTCATCAGAACGGTCTTGAAATGCAACATTAACGCATTTGACCTTTATTACTTGGAATTAATACTTTGATTATTTATGTGCGTCGAAACTCCACGAATTTATTATTCGACAATCATGGAAGTATAAGGAAGTATTACAAAGTTTCGGAAATGTTAAAAGGTCACTCAGATGTAACTTTCAACATGTTGACACTTTTAACCCCTATGCTTCGTAAGATCCTTATTTTAAGCACAAACGACTTTTTAAGTTTGATAAATTATTCATTAAAGAATACGAACGTCGTGTGAGGTCAATCCGAGGCACAAGAATGGCATGTTGACACTTTGGATTCCTTTATTCACATATTTACATTGTTTGACAATTTTAGTCCCTCCAGGTCAATCCATTAGACGTCTAAAGTCCATGACACGTGTCTTGATTTTATTGGGCATGATTTTTACGAGGTGTTACATTCTTACCCCCTTAAAATAAATCTCGACCTAGAGATTTACTGAAATAAATCAGGGTACTTCTGTTTCATTGTGGACGCAACCTCCCACGTGTATTCCGGGGCTCTACGGGCATCCAATTTAATCTTCACAATTGGTACGTGCTTCTTTCGAAGGTTCTTAACCTGTCGATCCTCGATCGACAAAGGTTTTTCAACAAACTTTAAGCTCTCATCTATCTGCACATCATTGTGCGACATTGCTAGCGATTCATCGGCTAAACATTTCTTTAAGTTGCAGATGTGGAATACATTATGTATTCCACTGAGCTCTTCTGACAATTTCAGCTTGTAAGCTACAGATCCGACACATTCGATGATCTCGAATGGTCCAATATATCTTGGGCTTAGCTTACCCTTTTTGCCAAAACGCATCACCCCTTTCCAGGGTGATACCTTAAGTAACACTTTGTCACCTACCTCGAATTTCAGAGGTTTACGCCTTTTATCTGCGTAGCTTTTCTGCCTATCCCTGGCAGCTTTGAGATGATCTCGAATTTGAACAATCTTATCTGTCGTCTCCAGGACTATATCAGGTCCCGATAGTTGGACATCTCCAACTTCCGCCCTACAAACTGGCGTTCTGCATTTCCTTCCGTACAATGCCTCAAAATGCGCGGCTTGTATACGCGAATGATAGCTATTATTATACGAAAATTCAATCAACGGAATATGTTCATCCCAACTTCCTCCTAAGTCAATAACACAAGCTGGTAGCATATCCTCAAGCGTTTGAATTGTACGTTCGCTCTGACCATCCGTCTGAGGATGATATGCAGTGCTGAAATTTAATCGAGTGCCTAAAGATTGATGAAAGCTTTTCCAAAAATGTGATGTGTATCTTGTATCCCTATCAGAGATGATAGACACTGGTACTCCGTGAAGAGATACAATCTCATCCACGTACAGCTGAGCTAACTTGTCGGAGCTGTGAGTTTCCTTAATAGGTAAGAAATGGGCTGACTTGGTCAGTCTATCCACTATAACCCAAATAGTATCATTCCCATGCTTCGTCCTTGGTAACTTGGTGATAAAATCCATAGTTACCATTTCCCACCTCCAAGTGGGAAGTTCAGGCTGTTGCAGTAAACCTGACGGCTTCTGGTGTTCAGCTTTAACGTGCGAGCACGTCAAACATTTGACCACATTATCAGCTTTCACAATCATAGTCATTCAGTGTCTCCATCCATCGACGTTGTCTCATGTTCAGATCCTTCTGGTTAAATAGATGCTGAAGGCTCTTATGATCAGAATAGATCACATACTTGGTACCATATAAATAATGCCTCCAAAGTTTTAGTGCAAACACAACGGCACCCAGCTCCAAATCGTGGGTGGTGTAATTCTTTTCGTGCACCTTTAATTGTCGCGAGGCATAGGCAATGACCTTGCCTCTTTGCATGAGTACACAACCCATTCCAGTATGTGATGCGTCACAGTATACCACAAACTCTTCAATTCCTTCAGGCAATGTAAAAACCGGAGCATTGCTCAACTTCTGCTTAAGAATCTCAAAGGATTCTTGTTGCTTAGGACCCCAATCAAACTTTATATTCTTTCGAGTCAATGAGGTTAGGGGTGCAGCAATCCTTGAGAAATCTTCAATAAAACACCTATAGTATCCTGCCAGACCCAAGTAGCTGCGAATATCTGTGGGCGTCTTCGGTTCTTGCCAATTCATGATGGCTTCAATCTTAGCGGGATCCACCTAGATACCACGCTCGCTAACCATATGTCCAAGAAATTAGACTTCACGAAGCCAAAACTCACATTTTGAAAACTTGGCGTAGAGCTTCTCTTGCTGAAGAAGTTTAAGGATACATTGAAGGTGCTTTTCATGATCGGCCTGGTTCTTCGAGTAAATGAGTATGTCATCAATAAAAAAAATGACAAACTTGTCCAAATAGGGTTTACAAACGTGATTCATGAGGTCCATGAACGTTGTTGGTGCATTAGTGAGCCCGAAAGGCATCACCAAGAACTCGTAATGACCATAACGAGTTCTGAATGCAGTCTTATACACATCTTCATCTCTAACCTTCAGCTGATGGTAACCTGACCTTAAATCAATCTTGGAGAAGTAACTTGCTCCTTGAAGCTGATCGAACAGATCGTCGATCCTGGGCAATGGATATCTGTTCTTGATTGTAACCTTCTTTAGCTCGCGATAATCGATGCATAGACGCATCGAGCCATCCTTGTTCTTCACAAACAGAATCGGTGCCCCAAGGAGATGAGCTAGGTTTAATAAATCCTTTTGCCAACAAATCATCCAACTGAGTTCTTAACTCTTTCATCTCAGTTGGTGCCAACCGGTAAGGTGCTCTTGCAACTGGAACTGCTCCAGGAATAATGTCAATTTTGAACTCCACTTGCCTATCTGGAGGTAACCCAGGTAGCTCTTCAGGGAAAACTTCTAGATATTCAGAAATGATGGGGATGTCTTCGATCTTGGGCTTTGGTTCATCAATAGTCACTTGTGCCATGTAAATAACACAACCCTTCTTCAAACACCTTGACGCCTTAAGCATAGACACTTGCTTAGGCAACCCATACTGGGTATCTCCCTGAATTGTTAACGACTCACCATAAGGTGTTTTAATAACCACTTGCTTTTTATCACAGACAATCTGGGCTTGGTTATGAGATAACCAATCCATACCTATCACTATGTCGAATCCAGCTAGTTTCAAAGGAAGCAAAGACAACGGAAAAGAGTGGTTCCTAATGGATATAAAACATCCATCTAACATAGTTGAAGCAGTTTCTATGGTACCATCGGCCAATTCTACTTCATACTTTATGTTTAGGGTTTTAACAAGCAGATTTAATAACTTACAAAATTTATTGTCTACAAATGACTTATCTGCACCTGAATCAAACAATACCCTTGCATAAACATCATTGATAAGAAAGGTACCTGTTATCACGTTGTCGTTTTGAATGGCCTCCTGAGCATTCATCTGAAAGACCCGTGCATTGGTCTTTTAACCTTCTTCAGGTTTCTTTGCATACTTTGGGCAGTTGGACTTGATGTGCCCCTTCTCGTTACAGTTGTAACAAGTCGCATCCTTTATCTTCTTGCAATCCAACATTTTATGCTCACTTGATTTGCAGATCCCACAAGCCCTAGGCTGCGATTGGGATTTTGATTCGAACCTGCACTTTCCTAGATGACGCTTCTTGTAGGTTTTACACTTAGGTTTTTCACCCGTCTGCTGGCTATCCTTCTTGAACCCTGAACTCTTTTTGTGATCAGAGTTCCCCTTATGTTTCTTATCAGAACGACGTGAGCTCTCATCCTCACGTTTCCTTTTCCCCTCATCAGAGTTCCTAAGCGATCTCTGCCTGACCGCATCAAGAGTAAGAGATAACGACAGATCAGCCACTGACCTAAAGGTAGTAGGTGTTGATGCTTTCACACTTGCCTTAATCTCTGGATCCAAACCTCCAATGAATGGAGCTATACGTTTTGGTTCCGGTGTGACCAAGTATGGAACCAATCGTGACATAGTGTTGAAGCTCGTGAGATATGCCTGACAGTCTAAGTTCTTCATGACCAAGGTCAAGAAGCCAGTCTCAATCTTCTCAACTTCATGTTGAGGACATAAATTTTCTTTGATTAGAGCAACAAACTGCTCCCAAGTCAGGTTGTATAACGGAATCTTCCCCGTAGCTTGGATCAGTGACCTCCACCAAGCTAGAGCTTCTCCTTTAAACGATTGTGACACAAACTTCACAATGTCTTGTTCGGCACAACCACTAATATCAACCACTGTGTCCATCTCATCTAGCCACGTCATGCAATCAATGGCTCATTTCTCCCCTGTGAAGTCTCTGGGCTTGCAGGAGATGAAATACTTGTATGAACAGGTTTTAGCACGTGGCTCTTGATTGAGCACTACCTTCTTAGATGGAACACTCCTGTGATTCGATGAGTGATGAGATTCGCTCTTGCAAGCTGTATGAGTCTTAGAGGGTGGTTTTGAATGTGGTACAGACTGAGTTCTGACGCGGGTACCACTTGATTCATTAAACTGTCTGTCAAGAGCTCGAGTGACAGCATTATCTATTAATGCCTGCTGTTCCGCACCAGCTACATTAACTCTGGTAGTATCATTATTCTCCCTCGGGTGGCTGTTAACCTCATCTGATCCAGCCATGTAGCTTGATTGCTACATAAAATATTGACAATGATTCATTCAGATGTTTCTTATGGAATTGTCATTTATGGCATTTCATTAACCATGGTAACTATAAACCATATTGGTTAATTTAATTTATTTAGATTTTCATTATGTTTTATCCCAGTTATAGTTTATTTAGGACAATTGGGTGGCATACAAAAAGGCCTAGTCACAAGGACAATTTTAAATTATAAGCCATGATCTTATAGGATCGAGGCATTTAGGTTTGAACGTAGTTCATTACCTTTCTTGACAGGGAGTCATAGACTACAACTGTCTTTTGTCTTATTTGACAATTATTATGGCCCGCAGGCACATCATCACTAATGGATGTTTAATTAATAAAGGAAAGGAATTGGAAGAATCCAATATAAGGATGACTTATGTGATTTTATCGAATCACATTTGTCGGGAGTGTTAACATGTTTTCAGATGTTAACAAAGATTTAAATCTTAAAAAGGAGCTACCATCATGGTCCTGTCTTAAAATGACACATGGACTAGGTTTTGCCTTTAAGATTTTCATTCAATATTCATTAGTAGATTTAATAAGAAGGAATGATATTTGATTTATTTCATTTATTATATTCATGTATATGATGACAATGAAATTTTAAAATTAAAACATACCATTAAATTTAAAAAGAGTACATAGGTGCCCTAATCGAGACTTTTACATAAATAACTGGCCCACGCAGGGGCTAAAATGAAAATACAAGTCCTCGTAGGGACTAAGTACATAAATGAAAATTTCCACGTAAAGACTTGATTGAAATAAAGAAATTACAATACAAATAAATAAGAAATCTTCAAAATCGCTCTTCTTCTTCCCCTTGATCAAATTCGCCAGACCCTTAAGAAATCCCCGGTGGTTCCTACGCTCCTCTTGAACCTCTCGTTCCACCTGGCTCAACCTCTGAAGAATCTCCTGTTGTTGCGGTGGTGGAATCAGCGGCGGCTGCGGCGGCTGTTTCTGCGGAGGTTGAGCAGGTGGCGGGTATTGGTACCCATATGCTTGGTACCCAGATTGGTACGAAGCTGCATAGGGCCCTTCAGGGTGAAGAACATTGTAGTTTGCCGCTACGAGATACGGATCAACATTAGGGGCATTGTAGTAGTTGTAGCCAGGATAAGCCGGCTGCTCAAAAGGTTATACGCCGCTGCACCGGCGTATAAAGGAATTGGGTTATCATAACCCATGTGTGGTGGTGGTGCGACTGGAGCTGAGTCGACCTCTGAAACTGGGTTTGAAGGCCCACCCATCTGTGGGTCTTCATACAGTGGCGGGTAATGACTGCCACTGGAGTGTTGAGGGGTGCTGAAATGAAAATCCCCTATTCGCACGGACATCCGTGCACCTGTTCTTCTTCGCCTCGGTGGCTCCGGAGGCAGTTGCTGCTCAAGCGGTGGTGGTGGTGGTGGTGGCGTGACCGCTACAAAATGTGGGTCCTCAGAGGGATCCTGTTGCTGCTGTTAAGGTGGGTTGAAAGGAGGAGTAAACTCCCAGTGGTATGTGGCCCACCTTTCTTGGAAACTATCGGGGCCTCTGTACGGCGAGCCATGAAAGGATGACCCGTCTGAAATCTCTATGGGATGCGTGGGCATCCCAGATGGTGGTTCGGCAAGATCGGGGTCATCATCCATCTCCATGTCCTGAGCTTCAGGGAAATGGTCTTCGGGGCCCAATGGGTTATGACCCATTGATTCTTCAATCTGATTTGCCGTGTTAAACCGGCTCTGGAAATACGGGGTCGGGTCCTGGAAGGCCCGATGTGAGCTTGACCACTGCAGCAGAATGAAAGAGTGATGTGAATGGTCGGACTCGTTGTTCTGGCGGAGTCCGAAGGAATCTTGGTAAGAAGGTGGAGAGCTGAGCGAGACAGAACGCCTCGCGGGCTCCAAGTACGTTCTCCAGTATTCTTGAGGACTTGAGCTCATTGTTGCAGAAGGAGTTCGCCGGTGTGACGACCTCATGGTCATTTCTTCCTAGCATCGGGGCCTTGCCTCGTCCACCTCTTCCTCGAAATCATGGTGGCATCCTTCGTTTCTGCCAAAACAAACAAAAGAAACAAGCAAAAGAAAACAATAAGATTAGGATTAGTCCTATGTTGTTAGCCAAGACTCGGAGGTCAAGGAATGTGCAAACTGTGTCATTGAGATTAAACACAAAAGGCTAGTGTTTAATTCACTCAATGTTGGCTCTGATACCAACCTGTCACACCCCGATATTTCCACGTATTACCGGTGGGCCCGGTGGGGAGTATCGTGACGTAGTTTATATCATCATAGTCAAAGAATCATAGTTCAATGCACAGGGGAAGTCTAAAGTAAAATATTACAAACCGAATGAAAGTAACCTAAATTATTACATAACGGTTGTAAAGTGGATCCACAGGCGGATCAAAACAAAAGAGATATTGTTCATCAGATTTAAAGTGATAAAAGCTTGCAAGACTTTTTATTTATTCACTCAGGAGTTCCAGCCCATTACGCTTATTACCTGCAGTTAACCTTTTTGGAAAATACGTCAGTTTACATTGGTAAATACAATTAACCGACTCTTTTGAAAAGTGTTAATAAAATTCATTTAAATGCACAAGGCACAAATATTCTTTTATAACTAGGGATAATAATTTAAAAATAATCATGTAAAAGAATTATATGTTTGTTATACGTTCAGTAGCCTGGGTTAAATACCGGGTTAAAGATTAATAGACACACCACATAATATAACCCACGGCGAGTTATTCTCGAACAAGCAGGTATATCATTTTACATACACACCGGCAGGTGTATGCCTACACCCCGTGCTTAAGTCGTGGCCATTTCAATGAATGAGCCGAGGATATCCAGGACATGGTCATTAACCCCCTAAAGGCTTAAAACAACAAAACAGATTAAACGGGTTATCTAAATGATTTAACCTTCATACGATTAAAGATTCAATACCTGACCAAGCGGTATTTTATATACCGTACCCCAAGCCCGTATAAGGGGAAATAAGTTAAAAGTATTTACCTGAGCAAAAATATAAATTTATTCCAAGCCCGTATAAGGGAAAATAAGTTAAAAGTACAAATAGTTTTTACCGGGCTCCTAATCTGGAACGAAGGTTTTTAATAACCTATTAGAATCCTAACGGGTCTTATTTAAGTCTTAACTTAGACCGGTTAGTTTTAATGAAAGGTATACGGTTCAAAACGCAAGATTAAGCGAAGACCGGATTAGAATGTGATTTAGACCCGACAAGTATGAAGACTTGTTTAATATGGGTAAACCAAACACATTCTGGATTTTGAGGTAAAAATGATAAGGTTTGACCCGTTTCGGTCAATTTATGCAAACTAGTCACATAAACCGCACCGAACGCGAAAAATGCATAACGGGTAACCAAATGAGTCATGAACAGGTCCCCTAAGTTAATGTGCTTAAAATGTCTTATGATATCAGTAGGATACCTTCCATTATGCCCAAAACGAATTTAAAATCAATTTAAGCCCCGTAGGGGTATTTTGGTCATTTTAAAGATTATAAAAGAGGTTAAATGACAATCTGAGGTTCTGGTCTAAAATGATCAGTAAAAATATTTATTTTTGTAGGTTATATCAGTACGATATAGCATATATGTGAAACTTATCATCTATGGCCAAACTATGCACCGTAGGGGCATTTTGGTCATCTCACATAAGCTTCAAGGGTCAAATTTGGAAATCTGATTTCAAAACTTTTACGTACTATTAAAGTATAAAAATTTACTTATAATATCAGTAGGTAATGAGTTTTAGGTGTCAAATATAATTTTAACCCAAACTATGCGTTTAAAAAGCGTAAAAGTCGGTATTTAACCATTTTTGGGTTATTTAAAGAAATCTGAGTTTCTGATCAGTTTATAAAGCTCAAAATATTTTATTTAACATATGAAATCAGTAGCAAAAGGTTTGGCATCAAAATGTTATGTAAAACTCATTTTATCCAAGAAAAGGGCAATTTCGTCAATACCAAATTTACTTTAAAACTCTATAGTATAATCAGTTTAAAATTCAATAAAAATTTCCAAAAATCCCTAAATATTATATTACATCATTAGGTAAAAGGTTTGGTGTCAAAATTTAGGTTTAAATAGGTTTTATGCCGAAAATGTCGTTTAATTAGTAAAAATGCTTCAATTTACGATATTGAGCATACCTCCAATTTAGACCACAAACTGATGTCAAATTTTTAGGACATGCTTATAAATCAGTAATAAAGGTTTTTGTCCTCTCACATTTTCAAAAATCTCGTTTTTATATCAAAAGGGCATAATGGTCAACAATTAAGCATTTAACGGAAACATGCAAAAGATTCGAATTACAAAGGAACCATATTGTATAATCTCATATGGTTATACTAACATGTAATATGGTCCTAATGGAACCCTAAGGCATAGCTAAACTAAGCTAAATCGGATCAGAACTGAAATGCAAAGCAAAAGTAAACTTTTGCGTTTCGGTTCCGAACCGAGCCTAAACTCAGAATTGTCGGGTTGAACATGCCTAGACATGTTCTTACATTATTTACCAAGTTATTTTAGTGTTAAAACATGTTCCATAACCACTGCATTGCAAGTTATGAATTTATTTGCAAAAATAGCTTCTGTTGACTTTTTAATATTAAGTTTGACCCGACAATTGACCAAGATAGAGTGAGAATCAGTAGGTGCCCTTTTAAGGGTTTATTACCTACATAATTACCAACTCCTAGCCACTTTCAATTCGAATAATGGCTGGACCATTAGTGATTAATCACTAAGTCAATGCTTAATTACGATGGCTTTGATTTTGGTCATTAAACTAATAAAACTTGAACTGAAGGAGCTAAGAACACTTACAATGGTCCTTAGCACGAATTTGGAACTTAAGAAAACTTGCTTGAACTCCAGAAAGCTCCAGAGAATTAGTTGTGAATAAATTTTCAAGTGAATGCAAGTACAATGCAAACAAAGGCCTTTATATAGGACTTCTAGAGCTTCAAGATTGATCCACCTGCCCCTACAACTGATTTCTGATGATCCCAGGTGTCCCCTATGCATGTAATACTATTGGCTCAGTCCCTAGTATCGAAAAATGGCATGCAAAGGCGGTGGAACTGGCTGGACATGCACCTGTCCCTTTTTTCTGCATCTGGCAGTCCCACGCGGGCCGCGTAAGACTCCTAAGGGGTCTACGCGGGCCGCGACGCTCCCCTATGACCAGATAACAAGTGTCAGTAATTGCAGTTTTGGTCCCTGGTCCTTCTAAACTTGATTTAACTTTCGTTTATTGCACTTTTAACCCCCAAACTTAACTTTTAAGGGTCTTGGGTCTTTAAACATTTATCAATAAGCTTTCGGTTAGTTACGAGGTCACCCGAACGGTCTTGAAATGCAACATTAATGCATTTGACCTTTATTACTTGGAATTAATACTTTGATTATTTATGTGCGTCAAAACTCCACGAATTTATTATTCGACAATCATGGAAGTATAAGGAAGTATTACAAAGTCTCGGAATTGTTAAAAAGTCACTCAGAGGTAACTTTCAACATGTTGACACTTTTAACCCCTATGCTTCGTAAGATCCTGATTTTAAGCACAAACGACTTTTTAAGTTCGATAAATTATTCATTAAAGAATACGAACGTCGTCTGAGGTCAATCAGAGGCACAAGAATGGCATGTTGACACTTAGGATTCCTTTATTCACATATTTACATTGTTTGACAATTTTAGTCCCTCCAGATCAATCCATTACACGTCTAAAGTCCATGACACGTGTCTTGATTTTATTGGGCATGATTTTTACGAGGTGTTACACCTACAAATATCAATTAATCGCCATCGTTACGCCTTATCGATGCCGAGATTCCTTACTTTGTTATGACTCTATACACCCTGCACCAAGAAAGCCAAAAAAAATATTCATCAAATTCTGTAAAATCATAATCGTTTACTTATAAATCATAAATTAATCTTCAACAGCAAAGTGATTAGTATCTATACCACTTAAACTATTCACACACACACACACAAATAACATAACACAATGAGCATTAAAGAATCATTACTTAGCATTTTTCTTTCTTTCTTTTATTATTTTATTTAACATATAGAGCATCTCAACCTGCAACCATCTATTTTTACCACCAAGAAGTCTGCTTGGGACCATAAGAACTATTACATAGGTTCACACATAGATTAAATTCATCGGCATCCATAAACTAACTAAGAGAATGGCTACAAACTTACAATATAAACAGAGATGATTTGGTTCTCTCTGTTCTCCGTATTACCTTGTTTATGTCAATCTGTAGATTCTCTGTGTTACCTTGTTTACAAAAATCTGTAATCCCAAATAGATTGTAGATCTGCCATTAGCATATTACACAGAATGATGACACCTGATTCCTTGTTCCATGCTGTTAAAACAGAGCTTCGCAAACAGTGAACAAATCACTGAACACTTACAAATACAACATCAACTTCGAATGTAGAAAAGAAGATAAAAAATTAACAGATTCTATAAAAATATTTGAAAAATAAGAACTGAAACAAGATCGGGAACGAGAATAGTAACAATCCTACAAATCGGTTAGGGTTTCTTCAAATCGGTGTTCTACATCTCCAGTTATTCGTCATCTAAATGGAGAGGGATAGTGAAGAAACACTGACCTTGACGGTAGTATCCGACTAAGACTTCAACTATCAGTGACCCGAACAGTTAGATGCAAAACAGAAACACCGTTAGGACTCGTTACAAGAATGGGGTTATTCCTGTAACGACCCTCTGGCGTGAGAATAAGTCTCAGTTTTGGGAGTATGAAAGTAAAGATGAAGAAGAGAGTTGTATGGGAATAAGATGATCCATACCTTATACGTTTACCTCTATTTATAGTTTGCTATTAGGTTTCCCCTAACTTAGGATGGGCTCCGATAAGTTAGGGATTTGCATGATCTTCCCAAAAAGTTGGAGATTTGGTTGCGTGACCTATTCATGCAGGATGGAATGTTCTAGAACAAATCCTTATAATTATTTATTTATAATAAAATAATAGGTAAGGACCGGGTCGGATTATCCGATTCGGGTCATACCTCGTCATGTCCCCCCAGTCCGAAGTTATGAAATGAAATTCATGAGATCGGACTAGAAAAAAGAAAAAAATCAGTATACCCTATTGAGGGCAAATTTTATAGACTAAAGTGCCATAATGTGTTAGGAGAAAATGGCGGCAATGGGATAGGACGTGACAGTTAGGCCATCATTGGGATGACAACTGTGTTTACCCTGCTTTGACGCGTATTTCCGTCCCTTCCTCTTTTCGAATTTGAAAAGTTACCTTCTTGAATAAATAGTACCCCTGTTTGCCAGATTTGAATCACATTTCCTCACAACACCATCTGTTACTTCGCTTCTTTCAAACAAAATGGCCTCTAAGACCGCTGAATCTTCCTCCCCTGCCCCAGCTAGTTCTGATGCCCTGTTCTGCAAATGGGGAATCGTGTCTTATAACAACCTTATGCAAGATTACGGGATCAGGGCTGAGTGGAATCCCGTGTTTCCGTCAAGAATGGACACAGCGTTTCCGTTGAAGGAGGGTAAAATCACATTGTTTAGTGATTTCTTCAAATTTTGCAATTTCCGGCTGCCTATAACCGAATTTTGCAAATTGGTTCTTGACCATTACCGTATTCACATCTCCCAACTACACCCACTAGGATTGGTGAAACTTCGACAGTTTGAGTTTGCTTGTGCGACTTTAGGGCACATTCCGGAACTTATTGTGTTTAGGGTTTTCTTTGTGCTTGTGTGGAAATCCCCCTTTTTCACCTTTGACCGGAGAGATACCGATGCAACTTGTCTGAGGGATATCCCTACCAGTTCCAGGGACAAAGATTGGAAAAAGAAATTTTTCTATATCGATGCCTCGGTAATTCCCGGCGAGATGCATTTGAGAAACATGGGACCAAAAGATAAGGTGAAGGACGATAGTCCTTCTGAAGATGCTTATATTTCAAACGCCATATATACAAGACTGTGTGGCCGCCCTTTCGAGTGTACAGTAATCCCAGAAGGAGCCCTGGTAATGGCGGGGATGAGTCTACTGTGGCGTGATATCAAGCAATATCCCTCATTTCGAAGGGATGATGAAGGTACTCATAAATTTTACTAGTCATGTATTTTGCCATTTTTGAAGATAACATATGTGTATCTTTCAGGGGAATGGAGCTTGTTTGACTTTGTTGATCCTCCGCAGCATCTGGCGTTGAGAGCCGCGGACCGCGTGCTTGACGAACAGGACCCTGATGTGTTGAAAGTTCACCTCGATCAGTTTTTATTACCTGCTCTGCCTACGGATCCTGTCGCCTACGTTTCCCCTACCCTCAGCGGGGGTAGTAACGTTATCCTTCCAGAGAAGAAACCAACCCGGATAAAGGTTACAGGTAGGAAATATATGGCAACTGGGGCGGCCACATCTTCCGTTGGGGGTGCGGCACTCACCAAGGTTGATACTACTACTATCGCTATAATGACAAGCCCTACCCATGTGGCGAAGAAGCGAAAGGTGTTTGTTACTCCCACGCTAACTACGTTTGAGGCTATGCAAGCCGCCTATGCCCTGCCAATTGGTATGTTTGTTTTGTCTTCGAATGTCATTGTGAATTATGAGCTTCGTGTTACTGAAGCTTGTTTTTTATGCAGGTACTACTGGCGAGGTTCAGACTGCGAATGTGACAACCACGCCCTTGTCATATGTGGGGGCGGTACCTCCCATTGCTAGCAGCCTTTCAGATCTTACACCTTCAGCGCATGTTACCGCCGCTGCTAGTTGTGTCATGTAGCCGCCTATACTTACCGCTGCTGTGACTGTAACAACTAGCCCGGTTTCCATGCCACTGACCTCGAGTGTCGCCCCTTTCGCTATGTTTGATTCTCCTTTGAGTATATATTCCGCTACTAGGAAAGAAATGCCTGCTGTATCTCTGGCCCACGAGGCGACTAGTGCGGGGGATCACGCTGCTGGTGATACTGGGGGATCCAGTAGTGGCATTGCTGACGATGGAGCCCGCCTGGGTGATGATCTTTATTCACCTACCATCAATTGGGATCCCAACAATTGGGATAAGTGCTACCAGCCCCAGTGGAAAATTGCGGAGTCCTCTAGGTTGATCTTTCCCCCCGATTGTTCAGCACTGGGTTGAGCGGGCTTATCCTCCAGCAGAGGTGGCGTATGTTGAGGGGATAAACAACGAGAATTTGATGAATTCTGCGATTGTGGATTCTGTTAGTCAGCCCCGGAGGCTTTCAGAGATCCGGCGTAAATGGATGCATGACAACAATGAACTTCACCTAGCGCGGACCCTTATCGAGGAACTCAAAGATGAGAAATACCGCCTGGAGAGTCAGCTTCAAGCCGCTGGGTTGAGGGAGAGTCGGTTTTTATCGGAGAAAAACAAAGTTGAGGATGATTTGAAGAGGGTGACTGCTCACCTTGCTAAGGAGCGACTTATGTGGGCTCGAGACATAGCGGAGAAAGACCGGGTCATTTCGCACGCTAAAAGTGTGCAGGAGGAGTTAGAGTGTAAAGCTGTTAGTGAAGCTCAGAAGGTGGGATCTGAGATGACTGCTCTTGTGGATAAATTCTAAATTGACACTGACTTTGTGTCTCAGGTGCAGGAGCGCTATCAAGCTTTGACCGTTGAGGTGGAGACTTCCAACGGGAAAGCCCAGGCTAAGCAAGCAGAACTGGAGGAGCGGGAAGGGCAACTTAGGGAACTCCAACAACATTGTGATTCCCTGCTTCTTGAAAGAAATACACTTACCCAATCCTCTGCTGCACGCCTGAAGGAGGTGGTGAGTGCCCTGGAGCAAGCGAATTTTGAAGTGGATAGCTTAACTAGCCAACTGGCTGCGATGCGGGGCGACAAGAATTGGTTGATAACCAACGGGTTAGTAGGGGCGTTTGAATACCTTCACCAATCAGCGTCTTTTACCGCTCTGATAGACCGCCTCTCCGCTGATGCATACCAATCCGGTCACCATGATGGCGTTTATAAAGGATACTTTGACTGTCGCCAGTCGGAAAAAATGCCTTCTGAGTTCCATGGGGCCAGGGGCAAGTTTCAGGGTGACATGGCTGATGCATTGGAGGCAGCGTGCAACGAGCCATTGCCTGAGTATGACGACTTAATGGACAGAGTGAATGAAGAGGGCATCGAGTCTTTGCATGCGATGCTCGACCCTACGGAAGAGTCCGAAGTGGAATAGGTAGTTTGTTTCATATATGTATGTTACTTTCTCGTGCCGTTTGTAATGACACTGTTTAATCTTGGTTTTTGCGAAAATATCTAAGTAGTTTGTCAGACATTTAATGTTAATGTCATGATGTATGCCGCCACCATTCTTCTGAAATGCAGTGACTTGAACCGTAATGATTATTTACCATTAATGTTGCTATCGTCATCTCTGTCAAACTGTTTGCCCTTCTATAAATTATGGTTCTTTTTTCCGAATTTGGTAACTCGAAAATATGAGCCAAAGAACTTATAGGCAGAGACTTTTTGATATTTTCCGGCGTTTGGATGCCGTCGACGGTTTGGTTCAACTACAGACTCCGGTAACAAAGTCGATGAT
Source organism: Helianthus tuberosus (assembly GCA_030545235.1). NCBI lineage: Eukaryota > Viridiplantae > Streptophyta > Magnoliopsida > Asterales > Asteraceae > Helianthus > Helianthus tuberosus. Next base: position 29,254,868 of record CM060379.1, on the reverse strand, counting down.
TCGGAAAAGGAGAGCACCTAATGCTGTTCCCTCCCGGGCGAACCGTGCGTGCCAGAGTGTTGTTTACGAGGATCCTTTGCCAGCTAACACTAATATGGCATCACTATCGGCCGATAATCTGATGCAAATCATCCCGGCTGATCATGTTCAACGATGCCATTTAGTGTATGAGCGTCGTCGTGGTGGTTGTGTTGTAAAAGCTTCTGTTGATGACCCGGGGCTGGTAACTCCACCGGTGGTTGGAGGATCGATCGATGACTTGGCCATTGATCCTGGTGTTCTGGATTGTGGTAAGGTGCTACATACCCCTGCAGAGGTGATGGCGACATGTTCCCACAAGTAGGTGTTAGAACATGTTCTTTTTTGGTTCCCACGTGTTGGTTTTTAACAACGGGGACAAGTACTTGGTTTGTGTAAGATAGTTCGTATGTATTTATTACTAAAATACCTATCTTTTTGTAGCGGTTAGCATATCTATTACCAAGATACCCGCTTTCAGCGCTGTATATTTTGACCCCATGACTGTTGTGTATGAAAATATATCGTGTTTAAGGGTACTTTTGTTGTTTACCGTTATGTGCAGTTTGTTTGCGTTGGTAAATTTTATTGTATGTTTAAGTAATGAGAATAAACAAAAGGAGATAACTTTTATTGAACTCAAACTTAGATGAACAGAAGCGACATCGCTGTGGATGAATTACACTTGTTTATTGAAAAAAGAAAAATGCGCTTTCGCTGTTAGGAGCAAGGCATTACAGGTAACATTTTTTCAATTGGGCTATGTTCCAGCTGCACGGTATAGCGGTGCCGTCTAATCTGGACAAGCGGTAGGACCCTTTGCCCAAATCTTCTTGAATGACGTAGGGACCCTCCCAGTTGGGTCCCAATTTGCCTGCGGGTTCCGCTCTACTGGCTTCGTTGTCTCGCATGACGTAATCTCCTTCTTTGAAGGTGTGCTGTGCTACGCGTTTGTTGTAGTACTTTTCCAATGTTTTCTTGTACTTTGCCTCGTTAATGGCGGCAGCTTATCGCCTTTCTTCGAGTATATCCAGGCCTTCCCTTAGCTGCCTATCATTATCATCACCGGTAGTAAGGCGACGTAATGATGGCAATCCCGCCTCGGCGGGTATCATTGCTTCTGCACCGTAGGTTAGGCTGAAAGGGGTTTCGTTGTTGCTAGTCTTGGGCATTGTCCGGTGTGCCCATAGGACATTTGGCAGTTCTTCCACCCAAGAACTTCCTTCATAATCTAGTCTTCTTTTAATGCCATCCAGCAAACTCCTATTCGCCCGCTCTACTTGGCCGTTTCCCTGGGGATGGGCTACTGACGTGAAGATTTGCTGGATCTGGTGGTCGGCGCACCATTCTTGCAGAATTTTGTCTGTGAACTGTGTTCCATTGTCGCTCACCAGGTATAGCGGTAATCCGAAACGGCATACTATGTGTTCCCAAAGGAACTTTTTAGCTTTATCCGCCGTGATTTTAGCCAAAGGTTTGGCTTCTACCCACTTGGTAAAGTAGTCGATTGCCACGATTAAGTACTTTAGCCTTCCGGGAGCTAACGGGAATGGCCCAACAATATCCATCGCCCATTTTTGAAAAGGCCAGGCCGCTGTAACTGGGATTAAGTTGTTTTTGGGCCTGAGCGTTTGAGGGGCGAATTTCTGACAATTGCGACATTTTCTAAGTTCTTGCACCGCGTCTTCATGCCTCCCGGGCCAATAGTACCCAGCATTATGAATTTTGGCTATAACCGCCCGTGGGCCGGCATGGATGCCGCATATACCTGCGTGAATTTCCTGGATCAAGTACTTAGCTTCCACCGGGGAGACACACCGCAGGAGTGGTCCCAAGTATGACTTCCAATATAGGACGCCACTGTTTACTTCATATTGCAGTGCATTTGTTTGTATTTTCTGAGCGTCGCCCCTAGCGGAGGGTAATTCCCCTTTAGTAAGGAACTTTAGTATCGGGGTGTACCAGCAAGGTTCCTCCGCTGCGATGGCGGAGACGTTCCGGGGTTCAATTGAGGGTGACTGCAATGTTTCCACCTTTATGTAACGCCCTAACACGTTTTAACCAAATTTAACGCAGCGGAAAATACATACTAAAATTTTTTCTTTTATTACATCCATTCTAACATACTTAGAAATACATTAATTCACTATTTTACAATAATACATTAATGCTTTCCATAAATTTATAAAATCTGACATACGTATATCGAATTAAGTGACCACATACACACCCACGTACAATCCATGTCTTGACTCGATCTTCAACCGCGTACACATCTTGAGCAAACATTCATAAACCTATACAACCTACAGTCACCACAACCATTTACTTCATTAGCAACCGGTGACATAATATATATATACTTTAAAACGTGCATAATCAAGCATCAACATCTCTTATTTTCGTTCATATAAGTCCATTCGTCCATCCATTCGGACACTCTCGTCTGACTTCCATGCTAAACCTTCATTCTCCATTATCAGTATACCTGCACTTCCATTTCATTTTTAACAGAAAACAATTAGCATCATTATACTTTCCTACCACTTCCGACTCCTTTTTCCGTAAGCTTGCTTATTTGCTTCCATTGTTTAATACTTTCTCACATGTATCACAATAATCATCATACTACATTATATTTTACATCTAAAGTGTAAGTCCGGGATTTACTTACCTTACGCGTCCGTATTTGCATTCGCTTACTTGAGTCTCCTTGGCCCGTTAGCATTCCACGCTCCCATCCATCTTGACATAATCCCTATACTTTCGTGTCATTACATTTACATCCTTATTAGCATACATGATTATTTATATGAACGATCATATCAAGTTCATATCTCACATATGTATTTCATTAGTAGATTCAAACAAGCATATAGCATACTCAACATCATCATAACATAACCTTCACATATTATTGTCATTTGGACATTTTATCAAACACGTGGTGTGCGTACTACTTCCTAGGCACCATGTACAACTAGTTTATGCAAAATTTCACTAGATATCATAATAATTCACATAATCAACCATTCTTGCACAAATCATTCATTCTACACATAGTAATCTATCAATGTTCTAGTGTTCACACAATTATTCATAGAATTGCTCTACTTATTCAAATGACATAAACATCATCCTACTAGAACAAGTGGGTTTTCTCTCAAATCTTTAACAAACCAAATTTGAAGCATAATATACCTTCTAACTAGTGATTCTAACTCATATATAAACTCAATTTCATAGTGATTCACGGATTGGTAAAACCCACTTCATCAAGATGCATCAAAACATGAAATTCTTTCTTACCTTATGATCAGAATACTTAGATTAGTGAGAAATCAAGCACATGCATTCGATTTGTGTCAAGAACCACCATAAATTTGCTGAATTTTGACCTTGATTGAACAAGTAGGGTTTCACCCTTTCTTTCCCCCTCCTGGTCGCGATAACCACACGCACCCAACTACTGGGTTTTTAATTTTATTATGTTATTTATCAATCTTACACATTCAACCCCTATGTTATCTATTGTTGTCACTTAATAACCTTTTCCAAGTTTTATAAACTTTCTTGATACTTTTAAAACTTATCTAATTATATAAAACACTTAGACATTTTAAGAAAACAACTTTCAAGTTGTTCACTTTGGTCCCCATGTTTCGTTTTAATTAAATAAGGTTACAACCCCTCGTTTAATACCAACGATACTAATATTCAACTAGGTTAATTATTCCTAGTTAATATTCATTTACGGGTTCACTTTTACCCCTAACGGTATCTTACCCGTTCCTTTATATTAACCGGGTTTAAATTACCAAACCCATTTTTGGGGTGTTACACTTTACTTCTTTTTCCATGCCCAAAGTGGTGAGTTTGCTCAAAGCATCCGCTATTTGGTTTTTTCCCCTGTGAACGTGATTGAGTGTGACATTTTCGAAAGAATCCATGAGCTCCTTTGTTTTTGCTAGGTACTTTGCCATCAATTCATCCTTGGCTTCATACGTCTCATTCACTTGATTATTAACCAATAGGGAAAAGACATATGCGTCGACCCGCGTGGCTCCCATAGATTGGGCCATTCTTAAACCAGCGAGTAACGCTTCATATTCTGCTTCGTTGTTAGAACATTCGAAGTCAAAGTGTAGGGCGTACATTAGTCTGATCTCATCTGGGCTTATCAACATTAGGCCCGCCCCTGATCCTTTTCCACTTGATGACCCGTCAGTATAAAGTTTCCAGGTCTGTCGGGCAGTGCTAGATTCCGGGATATCCCGGATGGCGGGGTCCACTATAGTTTCCCCTTCAGGGATCTCAGCTAAGAAGTCGGCGATTACCTGCCCTTTGACTGTTGTTCGTTTTCTGTATTCAATATCCAAAGCGCCTAATTCAATCGCCCATTTGGCCAGTCTCCCAGAGATTTCTGGCTTGTGCAAGATTTGCTGTAGTGGGTAATTCGTCAGGACTTGTACGTGGTGTGCTTGAAAATATCTTCTCAATCGCCGAGTGGCGTGAACTAATGCCAAGACCAGTTTTTCAAGGGTTGGGTACCGCGTTTCAGGTCCCGCCAATACTCGACTGTTGTAATATATGGGTGTCTACTTCCCGTCTCTTTCCACCATAAGTACCGCACTTACCGCGTTATGGGCTGCTGCCTAATACATTTTAAGCACTTCATTAGGAGACGGCGCTGTCAGCATGGGTAATTTTTCTATGAAACGTTTCATGTCTAGCAGGGCTTCTTCCGCTTCGCCGGTCCATTTGAAATTCTTTTTGTTGAGGCAGTCTTTTAATGTCTTAATAAACGGAAAAGATCTCTCAACATGTCTTGCTAAGAATCTGTTGATCGCGACTAAACGTCCGTTTAACGCCTGCGCTTCTTTCAAAGTTCTTGGAGAGGGCATCCACGTTATGGCGGCTACATTTTCTGGGTTAGCTTTAAAGCCGTCTCGGGAAACAACCACGCCTAAGAACTTTCCTTCCTCTACCCCGAAAGAGCATTTCTTGGGGTTGAGTTTGATGTTGTATTCTCTAAGCTTTTGGAAAGTTTCTTCAATGTCTTCTAACATTTGTTTCTCTTCCCTGCTTTTGATCACAAGATCATCAACGTATACTTCCAAATTTCTGCCAAATTGTGTTTCGAAAGCTTTGTCCATGAGTCGCTGGTAAGTGGCCCCGGCATTTCGTAGACCGAAAGGCATCTTCGTGTAGCAAAAGATGCCGATATCAGTATGAAACGCCGTTTTTTCTTCGTCTTCCTTGGACATCTTAATCTGGTGGTATTCTTTTACGCGTTTAAAAAGCATTTATACCTGTAGGGGACCAGGGAATCAACCTTGAAGTCCATCTCAGGTAGTAGGTACGCATCTTTGGGGCATGCTTTATTCAGATCTTTAAAATCAATGCACATTCGCCATGTGCCGTCTGGCTTCTTTACCATCACCGGGTTTGATACCCACGTCTGGCTTCCACCAATTTTCGTACCTCTCTGACAACTGCTGCCTTTCTATCCGGGGCCATACTGCGTTTACCCTGTGCGACTGGCTTAATGCCTGGGAGTGTTTCTAACTTGTGTTCTGCCTTATCGCGGGGTATACCCGTCATATCAGAATGTTCGAAAGCGAAGACATCGACGTTCCTTCTCAACAGCTGTTTCAAATCGTTTTTAACCTCAGGTGAGAGGCTGTCTCCGATTGTAACTGTCTGGTCTGGATGGCGTGTGCTTAATACCCATCTCTTTGGGCCCACGGCTCCGGTAGGGCCCTGGTGACATCTTTTGGTGTTTAATACCACCCCTAGTTTGTCGCGAAACACTGTTGCGATACCCCGCGGGGTAGGGAACTTCATGAAACCTCGCGCTGTAGAGACTATGGCGTCTAATTTTCCCAAAGTGAACCATCCGATGATCACATTGTGGTACGATTCAGCACGTACCACAAGGAATGTTAGGAGTATGGTTCTTTCTCAAGGCTCTTGTCCGAATGTGCTCGGGAAAGTAATCTGACCAATAGGGTCAACCTTTTCCCCTGTGAAACCTTTAATGGGGGCGTGTACTGATTCAAGCAGCTTTTTGTCTTCTGGTTGCATTCTGTTAAAACAGTGTTCGTAGATAATGTCTTCTGAACTTCCAGTATCTACCAGGATTCGCCTCATGCGGTAGTCTCCCACTGCAGCGGATATGATCAGGGCGTCCGTAGTGAGGTGTAAGTCTTCCACGCGAGGTTCGATGGTCATGGTTGCTAACATCCAGGGTTCGAGCATGGAGAAACTCCGTTTTGCCCTTTTCCCTTTGTCTACGTGTACCATATTCAGTTCTCGCGGTCTCTTACCCGCCGCCTTATCGTTCTCTTCCTTGATGACCGGCGGGCCCTGCTTGATGTCCCTTACTAAGTGTGCCAATTTACCCGCTTTCACAAAATATTCAATCTGCTTTTTCAGCTGAAAACAGTCGTTTGTATCATGATCACTCCCTTTGTGATATTCACAGTATTTACTTGTGTCTTTGTTAGGGTTATCTTTCAACGGCTTTGGGGATTGAACTTGAGATTCTCCAAAGTTAGGATCTCTGCCGGTGTCTTGCTCAGGTTGGGGTAGTCGGATCGAGGTTTCGAGGACTCATTCCTTGAATAGGCGCTTCTGGGTCTATCGTACCGCGAGTCCGTCTTGTCGTTCCTTTGGTATCGATCTCCTCTACCCCTACCTTTAGAGCCTCGCTGTTCCCTGTCTCCTTGGTTTTTCAGGGCCTCCTTTTTCCTATTGGCCACGTGACTGGCGGCTACTGCCTTTTCTTGTATGACATAAACTTTAGCTATCTGCAGTATTTCATCGATGGTTGGCGGTACGCCATCCTTTCCATGAAGTGTTCTCAACAACTAGTCGTCGTTCACTCCTTGTAGGAAGGCTCCACATGCTAGATCGTTCGTTACACCCGGGATTGCCAGGCTCTCTTTGTTGAATCTAACAATAAAATTTTCCACCGTTTCATTGTCTCGCCGGCGGATGTGGAGGAGCTCGTTCCTATCCTTCGTGTGCCTGCGCTGCTGGCTGAACTGCAAGATGAATTTGGATTCTAGATCTTCAAAACTGTCAATCTCCCCAGTGGGTAGACTACCCCACCCGACCCGTGCCTCGCCTACCAGTGTCTGCACAAACATTTTACACCATAGGGGCATGGGCCAACAGGCTACCTCCCCTGCACTTTTGAATAGGTTAAGATGGTCATCAGGGTCACCTAGACCATCGTATTTACCTACAGTTTTAGGTATCTTGGGTTTCTCCTTGATAGGAGCTTCTGCTATTCTTCTGGTGAACTTGGATTTGAAGGTCGCATCCACTGGCTTGTAAGGTCTGGTGAGTTCATCTTCTTCTACATTGATGGGTTGTACTGGAAGGACAATCCCGCTCTGGCTTACACCCTGAGTGACTGGGGGTTGAGCCGAAGTGACGTTTAGCATGGGACTGGGAACCCCTCCTGAAGAGAATCTGGGCCTGGATGTGTTCCCTCTATCAGAAACTGGTTCTGCTGTTGGCGGGGTTTGAGTGTAAACCAGTTGTGACGTTGGAAAAGTCCACCAAGGCGGCATATAAGCCGCATATGGCGATTGAGTATGGCCTTGTGTGGCTCCCTGGGGTGTGCACATTGAGTTACCGTATGGGGGTAAATATCCGTACGGGGGTGCGTAATAGTACCCGGGGATATATGCCTGATTTCCCGGCGTGACTGGGGCGTTCATAATTCCTGCTGGCATGATCACCGGTTGGTGAGGTGGCGTTGACAGTGCCGCTGTTAGGGCTGCGAAATATAAGGGCGGCATGGCGTAAGTAACCGAAGGTTGGTAATACTGAGGCATGCTGGCCTGTGGTATAACGGTGCTTGGGTTTGCCAATGTAATAACTGGCATAGAGTTAAGGCGTGAGATCTGTACGCTAGTGGTTGCCACTGGGGTGAACATGTTACCGCCTGTTATGCTCGGTTCCCCCGACTGCAACCATGAAGATGTATAGGGAAACAGATTTGCCGCCGTAGACCCAGAGGAGACGGCGGTGATGCCTGTAAAACCTGGTGGTGGTCCTTCCGCCTCAAACTCCAGGAGACCTGGTGATCGCCGGTGAGGCCGGTGTGGTGGTGACAAGGCCTGCTCCCGACACCGGGTTGTTGTCTGTCATTGTTTGGTTTGGGGTAACTGCTACGTTCCGATCACTTGCCATGGGGTTCAATCTAACTGTTACCGAAAAGGTCCCACGGATGGCGCCAACGAAGAAACACTGACCTTGACGGTAGTATCCGACTAAGACTTCAACTATCAGTGACCCGAACAGTTAGCTGCAAAACAGAAACACCGTTAGAACTCGTTACAGGAATGGGGTTATTCCTGTAACCACCCTCCGGCGTGAGAATAAGTCTCGATTTTGGGAGTATGAAAGTAAAGATGAAGAAGAGAGTTGTATGAGAATAAGATGATCCATACCTTATACGTTTACCTCTATTTATAGTTTGCTATTAGGGTTTCCCCTAACTTAGGATGGGCTCCGATAAGTTAGGGATTTGCATGATCTTCCCAAAAAGTTGAAGATTTGGTTGCGTGACCTATTCATGCAGGATGGAATGTTCTAGAACAAATCCTTATAATCATTTATTTATAATAAAATAATAGGTAAGGACCGGGTCGGATTATCCGATTCAGGTCATACCTCGTCAGATAGGGTTCCAGATCGAGAGAAAAAATGAGATTGGAGAGAGCGTGAATTGAACTTTGCTAGGGTTCCAGGTTGTAATGGGGATTTGTATGGTCCAGGCCAGGAGATTTGGAAGAGAAAGAGTGAGAAAATGTTTAGAGAAACGATCGGTCATCTGCAAGTTGTAGAGTCACCAAATTTCCAATACCAAGAATGCCACTATAGTGTCTTAAAACTTTGGTGAATATACCAGTTCAGCCCCTCTAAAAAGGCTCCATCTTCTTGTACATGTTGTTATAAAGATTGTGCGCGATATAAAATTATATTTTTTGTACATTAGATTTGCTTTATATAGTTATATAGATAATGAAGGTTTTTATTGTAATAAATATCTTTAAACAATATAAATTAAATATGGAGTTTAGTTTTGAGTATAAAAGGAACCTTATAACTCTTTGTTGGATGCAAAAAGAAAATAGAGAAAAATGAGATGAAAGAGATATACTAGAGAAAAGTTTTATAGAATTTAGCGAGGAGTACTCTCTAATTCTTCCACAATCACCAACTTATATTTATTTATTCTCACACATAAATTAGAACACCGTGATACCCGATGCTATCTCGGGCGCGAGTGTCATCTCTGGCAGTACACATACTGTTCCGGTTGTTGTACCCTGGGAGACAGAACCGTCTGAGAGGAGGCGCGAAATCTGTTTTAAGGGAAGCGTGTTGAACACGTGCCTCAACCAAAACCGTCAACAATTTTGCTTGTCTTGCAGCGGAGTTTCGATCTGGAAGGTGCGGTTGAAGTTTCCAAAGACGCTTGCTTGAATCAAGATTGGTACAATTATATTGTATTTTATATTCGTTTATTACTTTTTGTAACCGGTATTGTACTAGTTGAATTTCCCACAAATAACGAGAGTCTCGTTATTATTTATTATTTATTTTGTAATATATTTTAATAAAAAGTGAACCTAGTTCCTACAATCTTAAAACAGGCTTTCGTGAAGATTAATTGTTACCACAATCTTAAATCCCTTCTCTACAAGTATTTAGGTTCGCGAAAGTTTAAAATATTAATTGAGATTTTTGTTAAAATCTTGTAAATATTTTGGGAAATATTTTTTTAGTACAATGAGTCGGATTAGTTTTGATGATTGGAGTACAATCTTTAATCGGAATACCGTGTTGCAAAACGAACATTTTGATTCATGTTCTAGAGTTCATGGGTTTTTGTTCGTGTTTAGATAAACCGAACCATATACAAAATAATATGTATTTCAATATGTTTTGAAATACTAAAATTTTTTAATGAGCGTATTAGGAAAATATATTTTGTAATCCCATACAAAAATGTTTGTAACGTTTTATTTATTTATTACAAGCATGTTATAAACTTTAATTGGTATATTAATATTGGTTTAAATGTCTTGAAACACATGTATTTTCTATTGAGTGTATTAGAAAGTAAATATTTTTATAAATTACAAGTTTTAAAACATTTATGTATTCTAACAAACGTGTTGGAAATAATTATTTTGTATAATAATAAGTTTTAAAACATTTATATGTTCTAACGACGTGTTAGGAACAATGTTTTAAAGACGGTTGGATGTTCTAACGAGCGTGTTAGAAACAATAGTTTAAATACGTTTATATTTTCTAACGAGCGTGTTAGAAAATATTATTTTTCCAAACAACTACCGACGAGCGTGTTGGAGACACTTATTTTGGATAATAATAATAAACCTTTAACGGTTTAGTTTAAATCATTAAATTTCTAACAAGCACGTTTGAAACGGATTACTTACATAAATGTTAAAATGACTTCGTATTTGTTTATTTCTAAAGTGCGTATTGGAAATAGTTTATTTTTATAAACTTCAAAACAAATATTGCAATCGTTTATTTCTAACGAGCGTGTTAGAAAACTTTTAACGACTCTGACAATTGTTTATTTCTAACAAGTGGGTTAGAAAACATTTATTTTTATAAACCAAAAACGGCTTATGGCAATAAGTGTGTCCGTTTAAATTTCTAACGAGCATGTTAGAAACGGTTTTCTGGTTTTCTTTATAGAAAACCAAATATTTTGAATGTTTTGTGAAACGTTTAAAATCTAATGGGCGTATTAGAATTAGTTTATCTTATAACCAACTTTTTTAACGATTTGCAATCGTTAATTTCTAACGAGTGGGTTAGAACCGGGTTAACTATAATAAACTATTTAAGTTGATTTGTAATTGTTTTATACATACTTTCTAAGGAGCGTCTTAGAAAATGTTTATGTTTATTTATAACGAGCGTGTTAGAAAACGTTTATTTAAATAAACCAAAAGTGGCTTATGAAAATAAGTGTATTCGTTTTATTTCTAACGAGCGCGTTAGAAACGGTTTACTGTATAAAAACCGAATATTTTGAATGTTTGTTAAACATTTGAAATCTAATTAGCGTATTAGAATTGGTTATCATACAAACCACTTATTTTAACGATTGGAAACCGTTTATTATCTAACAGCGGGTTAGAAACGGTTTGAATATAATAAACCAATTACTAAAACGGTGAAGGGGTAAGGTCCTAAAAACCCTACTTCAAGTGCTTGGGACCATATCACAACCGCATCCTTCTAACTATCTTTAGACCTTGTGCGGCCGCGCACTGGTCCTACAAAGAGAACTTAGAAAGATAACAATATTCAACACATGCGCGCCAAAGGGAAAATAACAAATCCTTGCGCCCATCTCCGTAGCAGACAGGATAAAAATCCTAGCTAAACACTCCCGTATAAATAATACCCAGACTTGGATATTATTAAAGCTCTCTGTTACCACATAATTAACAATAAGGAGAGCCACACATGATTACAGCTGTATTCTTCCAGAAGGCTCCATCGTGCACCACCAGACGGTTATAATCGAATGGCCACGTGTCATCATCCCAAGCTCCCTTGAAGTCACGATGATTGCACTGGATAAAAGAGAGATCTTCACTTGCCCACTTTCCACGTGGCAGTACCCCAGCCGTTGATCAAAATTGCGACCCGTGTGCTCTCACACCCATTAATGATTAACGGAGGGAAAAATAACCACTCACGGAAATAGCACTTTCCGTCAATATTTCACCAACAAGTTTTCCCGCCCAAACTTCGGCTATAAATAGAAGGATAATTCAGGTATAATGTCCAAGTTACATTCACTTCACTTTCACTACTTCTTCTTCTTCTTCTTCTTCATAAACCTGTACTTATTCTCACGCCGGAGGGTGGTCACGGAGAGAAACCCCATTCTCCCCGTGGCGAGTCTAACGGTGGTTGTTTTGCAGCTATTGTGAGAAGGAGAGCATTCACCCACGAACCGAACGAGAGGACATAAACCCTTTTATGAAGATTCAACCCCCTGGTTTAACTGATTCCGATCAATTAAACCAGTGTTTCTTCAAACGGTGTGTATTTGTTTTATTTTCAAAAGAGCGAGTTTGAAACTGTTTTATTTAATAAACTATTATAAGGTTTATTGTCTTGGTTTGTAATCAAAACATAAAGAGTTAAATGCCATTTTAGTCTCTGTGGTTTGTGCCATTTTGCCAGTTTAGTCCAAAGGTTTCATTTTTAACCTGTGGATCCAAAAAGGTTTCACAGTTGCCATTTTAGTCCACTGTGTTAACTTCATCCATTTTTTCTGTTAACGAGAAGGCCAATTTGGTCATTTTGTATGTAATTCTGTTAACTAAAAGGGCAATTCAGCCATATAAAATGACCGAAATGGCCTTCTGGTTAACAGAAAAAATGGATGAAGTTAACCCAGTGGACTAAAATGGCAACTGTGAAACCTTTTTGGACCTACAGGTTAAAAATGAAACCTTTGGACTAAACTGGCAAAATGGCCCAAACCACAGGGACTAAAATGACATTTAACTCAAACATAAATATATATAGTTTAATTAAAAAACACTTGCAAAAACGAGAAATGTTTTGAACGAATAAAACACGTCTTTGCGATTTAAGTGTGATTCGATGCTTCTACGAAAAGTATTTCGTATTTTTTTTTTGAATCATACAATAGTCTCGGAAAGACTATTTGGTGAAAAACAACACAATGTTGTTATAAATAATAAGTTGTTCAACTACTTGTGAGCAGTTAATTGTAAACAACTTTATATTTTTGGATAAGTTGTGATTATTCATGTTTTGAGTTTCAATATGAAACAAGTTATATGTATCCCATTGAGGGAGTACCTCAAAACATGATACGGAACGAAATAATTGCGTTTATTTCGGTCGAAAGTGTTGAAAATAATGACACTTTGGGATTTGATGTTTAGATATCATTGGTGTATCCTTATTATATATGTTCGCTTTTATTTTATTATAAATGGTAAACTATCGTTTGGGTTTATTTTACATAAACAAATGGTTTAAATATAATAAAAGATATGCAAGACGTATATTTTTTTTTTACTACTAATTTTTTTTGTCAAAATAACGATGGATACATATGTTTAAAGCAAAGTGTAAGAAGTAATTTACACAAACACAACGAACGGGTTGTGATCATGACTTATGTAATAAGTCACAAATCAAACGTCAAACGCATAACGACTTCGTGAGAAACGTGGTGAATGGTTTGAGATGAAATACACGAAAACGAGATATGTCATCTAATGTTGAGAGCATCAACATGGAAATGCACATGTAAGTTTTCAAAGAATATAACATAGGAAAGAAATATATGTTGTTATTGTAAATGATTTTAATAAATTTAGCAAATTTATTAAGGGAAATTTACAATAGTGATGGACTTGTAGATGCTTCTACCACCATCAATGTTGTTTAAACTATGTGGAGGGTTGGTCCACAATTTGGGAGAGTATCCTAATACATGGTTTAAATGAAACAACAATGTAAATGTATATATCACTATAGGCATACGAGAATGCCTTGTTGTTGAGAGTCAATCTAATTGACTATATCTCAAGACTGGAGTGATTTTATATAAAGATCGTTCATCAAAGTGACTTGGATTAAGACTTATGTTTAAGTCTTTAGGAAGTCAATGGTGAAGCCTTAGAGATAAAAGGGCAAACAAGTTATGATCCTAATGGATGGAGTTAACTATGGTTTTGAGGCCTTCCTAAAACCGATTGTTTTGGAATGGTGAAATAAAATTTCATTATTGTGTCTAAACTAAGAAACGAATGTTCAGAAGAGATAGTGCGTTATCTCTTAAGGCTGTGAAGAATTGGAATGATGCATCTTATGTTCACATGCTAGAGTATTGTGGTCTAAAGCATGATAGACTAATACTTGTTAATTTATATGCTCGACGGAGATTAAATTAACTTTAAACATTCAAAATATGTGATGACATAATAACGAATTTTGTACTAAAACAAAACTATAAATAACTTCATATGTGAAGAACTCATATAGCTCAGAAGATCTTATGAGCAATATTAATCTGAGTAGAGTAATATAATTGGATGACTGCATTGACAAAAAGATATGGATAATTTTATCCTATCACGCGGGTCTAAAAAGTCATCAAGAATAATATTACTTAAACTTAATTAAAATGCAAGCAATGTAGGGGAGAAGCCATTTAAGAAACAAACCTTTTAGGGTATGTAGAAATGGTAGTTGAGAAGCTTTCTCAAACTCGAAATGAAAGTGGGAACCTTTCATCACCCCATTTGGATGCTATCCAATTACACTTAAATGTGGGGGGTGACTTGCATTTGAATGTGAGAGGTTTGACAATAAGGATTTTAGCAATCCAAAATAAATATTGCAAACACATGACCATGTGTAGTACACAATGGTTATATGGAGTCAATCGAGTTGATTGGATTTGAATGCCAATTGGTTTGATTCAAATCTAGTAAGATGTCAGTCATGACTCACCAAAGGCATGATGAAAACGTGTCTAGCCATGAATTGAGTTTCATGTCATTCTAAAGACAAGGTACATAACTAGATCCAAGTTGAGATCATTAGTTATAAGTCTTACGAATCGACTAAAAGGAAAAAGTGACTAGCGTGTCAAGAACACGTTAGAACAACTGATCGCAATTTTAAATTATCATTGTTGACTTAGCAAAGTCAACAAATAATTTTGGATCTAACAAACCAGTGGGTTGATAAGAGATCAAGTTGTGGAATGAGACTAAACCCCATGGAAAAGGGACATGAGGGAAACCTAACCTAGCTGACTGGAGATCCTAAGATCTAGCTTCAATAGGACAACTTAATCATGAACCGAATGGTAGTCACTGTGGGGGCATAGCTAATATATATGTTTATATATAAGCTAGTGTATATGTTCATATATCTCTCTAAAACTATAAAAGGGTGTTTAAATACGTCCTAGTCCATTCCTATAATATTCAGTGACCATGTTGTGAGGCTAAGCATAATATATGGCTAATTGATTTATGGAAATCATAGTAAGACATAATGCTTTTAATGATTCAAAGGAATCCTAAAGCTCTCGCAGAACCAGGCTAGTGTTCCAGGACCATAATAGGACACGATAATGAGGGGATGGCCCGGCTAGGAAAAGTATTGTGTGAATGTATATTGTCGTTTACACAAATGGGTGGTTGTTCAAGGACATCACGTCTACAAAACCCTAGTAGACAAAGTGTGCTTCACAAAGGAAGGTTCAAAGGCAAAACCTACCTATCCTGCAATACTTGACTGTCGAGGTTTCATCGGGGAATTTTGTGTGTTTTAATCATCTCCATTCATGTGGGGGATGGTTGAAAATTTTAGTGAAAATGAGTTTTCACTAAATATTTTGGACATCAATAATTATATTTATATATGTGTGGTATAAATAATAATTAGTGGGTTTGTGTTCTATGTTGTGAGAGCATCATAATAATGAATCAAACTATGTCCAAAATGAAGCTAAGATGAATAGAATATCGACGCTCGAAGTTGAGTGATTGAAGTGAATATTTCTAAACTTTGGTGACTGTAATATAAATTCATCCTTGTCATAAACTGGTGATTTTATGACTTTTAATCTCTATTCAAAAGTCATGATGTAAGTTTTATTATGTCTTATTATTTTATTTAATATGACATCAACATGAAATTAATCCTTTTTGACTCATAATGAAGGTTTTTATTGTAATAAATATCCTTAAACAGTATAAATTAAATATGGAGTTTAGTTTTGAGTATAAAATGAACCTTATGACTCTTTGTTGGATGCAAAACGAAAATAGAGAAAAATGTGATGAAATAGAGGAGTACTCTCTTATTCTTCCACCATCACCAACTTATATTTATTTATTCTCCCACATAAATTAGAACACCATGATACCCGATGCTATCTCGGGTGTGAGTGTCATCTCCGGCAGTACACATACTGTTCCGGTTGTTGTACCCTGTGAGACAGAACCGTCTGGAGAGGAGGAGCGAAATCTGTTTTAAGGGAAGCGTGTTGAACACGTGCCTCAACCAAAACCATCAACAATTTTGCTTGTCTTGCAGCGGAGTTTCGATCTGGAAGGTGCGGTTTAAGTTTCCAAAGACGCTTGATTGAATCAAGATTGGTACAATTATATTGTATTTTATATTCGTTTATTACTTTTTGTAACCGGGATTGTACTAGTTGAATTTCGCACAAATAACGATAGTCTCGTTATTATTTATTATTTATTTTGTAATATATTTTAGTAAAAAGTGAATCTAGTTACTACATAACCCATACGTTCACAAGTAGAAAAAAAATCCCACAATCGTAGGTGATAAGTGAACGGTCCTACCCCTCGCAACCTGACCCGACTTAGCTCAAGGCTAAGTGAAAGTGAAGTACCAATCCCAACATATAAAGTACATTTGTCATGAAAATGGTTGAAAGGATTCTATTATCATAAAAGTCTAAAAATGTAAAACAAAACATGTTTAGTGGTGGATAATAAGACAGGAGGTGTGTTTTATGGTGGTGTATGATTAGCATGCTTGCCCACAAAAGGACAACACTAAATCATAAGCCAGCCAGAATGTGCTCCTGCCCATGGTTTCTTTCTTTCCCAGCACGCAATTGCCACTCACCATCATATCAAACTTGAAAACTTGTTAGCTTCAAGCATGCACAACCACTTTAATCAGTGTTCATATTTTTAATTTTTTATTTACAGAAAATACCCATAAGTTAGACGAACCTCAGTTAAAAAAGACTCGACGGAGGAACAATGTATGCAAGTTAGGACGGTGGGGGGAGACAGGGCCGGCCAACCCATGTCGTCGCCCAAGACCCAAATTTTCAAAGAGCCCGAAAGGTTTTTATAAAGTTTTTTATATACACTGAATTATATATTTAGTATATGCATCCATTAAGTATGTAAAAAAATGTTGGTGGTGGAGTGGAAAAACCATCTTAAGATAATATAAAGGTCTTAAGTTTAAATCTTTGTTCCATCACCAAGTTTTTATTTTTTTAATTCATTTCTCCTTAACCACAATTTTGGGTCTAATTCTTTTTATCGCCCGAGGCCTAATTGTTTTGAGAATTCTAGAGGACGGCTCTAAGGGGAGATTCTTAGGTTGGATTATAAGCGGCTAACGAGTGAAAGTTCAGATTACTAAAATCAAATTCTCTTTATATTTTATAGCTAAAAACAACTATTTTGTTTTTTGTTTTTTTTTTTTCTCATTTATTCTAGGTTGGATACGAATTAGTGAATTACGATGTACTCTTTTTAACTTTATCAACTTTTGCGAATTTTACCGGAAAAAAGTAACACCAAATGTACTATCAGTTATGATTATAAAAAAACATATATAACTTTATTTTTGTACTATCAGTTATGATTATAAAAAACATATATAACTTTATTTTTGTAACGATATTTTCATTATTATGTCATTGATATATTACCTCTTCGTTCAGTGTCAATCAATCTTTACATACATATAATGAAAAAAAGTAATAAAGATGAAGCATTTAGACGTTTTTTATTCATTCTAGCTATTATGTTTTACATAGATATAATGAAAAAAGTAATAAAGATGAATCATTTAGACGTTTTTTATTCATTCTAGCTATTATGTAATAAATAACATAAAAGCCTAACATTTAGTGCCTAATTGTTTACCTCTTAACGAGTCTCTTAATAGTTCAGATCTTTTACTGGTTCAGCACTTAATGGTTCAGAGTGTTTGTTTCACGAGCGGATGTCTGAATGATTCAAACATTTGCATCTGAATGGTTAAGATTTATACAAAGTTTGAATGGTTAAGACCTCTAATCTGAATTAGTCAGACATTTGACTCCGAACGGTTAAGTATTATAAAGGCTCTTAATGGTTCAGACCTTTTACTGGTTCAACACTTAATGGTTCAGACCTCTTACTGATTTAGCACTTAACCATTCAGATGTTGCCAAACAACCCCTTACACTTGTATCTATATATATATATATATAGGGACTAGGGAGGAGATCATGCGAGAACCACCCTTATTGCGAGAACCGCGAGAACCAATGTGAACACAACCTAAAATAGCTAAAAAAACCTAACCCTCACCCCCCCCCCCCCCAAAAAAAAAAAAAAAAAAAAAACCTAACCCCCCCCCCCCCCCCAAGCTAAATGCTAAAAACTAAAACCCCCAAAAAACCTAACACCCCCCCCCCCCCCCCCCCAAAAAAAAACCTAAACCCCCCTCCCCCACCCCCCAAAAACCTAACCCCCCCCCCCCCCCCCCACACACACCCCAAGCTAAAATGCTAAAAACTAAACCTAAAAAAATCTAAAAAAATAAAAAAAAAATCTAAAATATTATTTTTTTAATATTTTTTATGCTCAAATCGCTACTTTTAGTGGCAAAAATTTTTGTTTTTTTAATTTTTGTTTTTTTATTATTATTTTTTTTTTGCTTCGAAAAGTAGCGATTTTTATATAAAAAATATAAAAAAAAAATTGTATGATTTTTAGCTATTTTTAGGCATTTTTGGTTGTGTTCACATTGGTTCTCGCGGTTCTCGCAATAAGAGGTGGTTCTCGCATGATCTTCTCTCTATGTATATATATATATATATATATATATATAGGGGAAGTTTCAAATGAAAACCACTAGTTATTGTGAAAACTCGAAAACTAATTAAAAAAGCCAAAAAAACATACCAATTTTTTTTTTTTGCATATTAATTTTCGCAGGTTTTTTTATATGAAAAAAAATTTCAAAAAAAAAAAAAATTTGTGTAGTGCACATGTGTAATACTACACATGTGTATGTGTACTACAAATTTTTTTTTTTTTGAAATTTTTTTTTTCATATATAAAAACGAGCGATTTTTATAAAAAAAAATTGAAAAAAAAAATTTGTGTGGTTTTTAGGTTTTTTTTAGTTAGTTTTCGAGTTTTCACAATAAAAGTGGTTTTCATTTGAACCATCCCCTATATATATATATATATATATATATATAGGGTAGGGTTCATTAGTGAACAATTATTTATTTGTGAACAAAATGAACTTATCCTGACCATTGATTTTGTAGATCTAGATTTTTTCTTTAATGGCAAGATTGTAATTATCTTTTGTAACTTACATGTAATTTAATAGACACAAGGGTATAATTGTATATTTCTATCTTCATTTAATTAATTAATTTTTTCTCTCTCCCTGATTTCTCTTTCCAATTAAAACAATATTTAATTACATTCTTTATATATTTTTTTCTCTCACATATTACCTAACTTAATATTACATAATTTAAAAAAAAATACAAACATTATCAAATATTGTTCCATCTAAAACACAATTAAAAATATTTAATTACATTCTCTATACATATATGTATTAGATCAATGTTTGATGAAAAGATATATAGTGGAAAACAATATGTAGTAATACACAAGTGTATAAGTCTGGTATATTTCGACATGTATACACTATGTACTTGAATAATACACAGGTGTATACGTTGGTATATACCGACCCATATACACATACGTACTTGAATAATACACAAGTGTATAAATCTGGTTTATAGCGACCCGTGGAAACAAGATGTAATAATACACAAGTGTATAAGTCTTGTATATACTAACCTGTATACACATATGTTAAAAATCAATTTAATTAGGTTTAATATTTAATTTTAAAAGGAACATAACAATTTATATAAAAAAAATAGCCATTCAATCTCTTATAATTAATAATTAAAATAATAGAGAGAAATAATTAAAAATGAGAGAGAGAGAGTGAGTTAAGTGAGGAGAAAATTAAGGGATTCTAATTAAAAGTATTTGTCTAATGTAAATCTTACCCTTTTAAACTAAAAAATGATCAAGGGTCAAGATTAGTTCACTTAGTTCACTCTCAAAAAGTTGTTCACTCATGATCCTAATCCTATATATATATATATATATATATATATATATATATATATAACTTTTAACTTATAATTCAAAACATTATTTCCTGTATATATTAATGTTCTATTTCTTAATACTTTAAATTTAAATATAAAAATAATTTAAGTGAAACTAATAAAAATATATATATATGAGAAAATTTTTACTCGAGAAGTGCTTATACATACTTATTTTTTCACTCAATATACTTCATATGATTATATCAAACTGAATACCAGTTCTTTCAATTTACATGTAAATTGTAAAGAGAGTGCAATTAATTCTCAACAACCGTACCTATATGCACCAGTGATAAAGAAATTATAAGGCTAGAGGGTATGGTGATGGTCCCCTAGTGGAGGATGATCCGTCACATAGGCGCCACGTCATAATCCTTTCCAAGGATGGTCCATCACACAAAACTAGAGGGTATGAAGGATGGTCCTGGATGATCCTACATCACCACTTTTATGTTTTTTTTAATCTTCTACTTTTTTTAACATTTAACAAATAAACTAACACAATATTTTCATTAATATTAAAAAATATTACATAAACTTAAAAAAAACATTAACTTAAAAAAAAACATAAACTTAAAAAAAAATAAACTTAAAAAAATCCTAATATATTAAAATAAGCTACTAGTCTACGTCTTTCATGTCGTCGTCGGGTTCGTTTTAAGCGTTGTTCCAAATGTACTCCACCAATTCCGCTTGTAGGTTATGATGTGTGTACTCGTTACGTAGAGCGAACATGTTCAAATCTTGATGTTCCCCACTAACTGGAACAGAATTTCCAGTAGACGCGTTTTTCGTTGTACTCGCATATCGCTCTACCTTCGTCTTCAATGATCATGTTATGAAGGATGATACAGGCGTACATAATGTGTCGTAACCTCTTTGGTTTAGCCGAACGTGCTGGAAGTTCAATGATGTGTCATTTTTTTTGTAGAACACCAAAAGCCCCGTTCAATATCTTTTCTCGCACCCTCTTGATACTTCGCAAATTTTTTTCTTTTTTCGTTTGTCGGGTGCGGAATAGTTTTAACGATTGTCGAGTAAGTTGGGTATATTCCATCGGCTAGGTAGTAACCTCGCCTGTATTCCACCCCCGAAACCGTAAAACTTGTGTCTGGACCTGTACCCGCCACTACATCCTCAAATATATGTGACTGGTATATGATGTTAAGGTCATTGAGCGAACCAGGTAGACCAAAAAAAAGCATGCCAGATCCAGAGATCTTGTGACGCAACAGCCTCTAGAATAATAGTCGAATGTCCATGATCTCACCCTAGTATACTGACCTTGCCAGGCAACTGGGCAGTTCTGCCACGGCCAGTGCATGCAATCAATGCTCCCGAGCATTCCTGGGAAACCATGTCTCTGTTCGTGTGCTTGATATAATTTTTGAACGTCGTTACGTTCGGTTTTCGCAGGTATCTCTGGCTATACAATTTGACAACTCATTCGCAAAACTTGTGCAAACATAGACGTGCGGTTCTTTCAGACATCCTTATATACTCGTCTAATGCATCGGGTGCGTAACCATATGCCAGTTGGCGAATGGCCGACGTACATTTTTGTAAATTACTGAAACCCCTTTGCCCCCTAGCGTCGTTTCACAGTGTAAAAAACGGATCAGACTGGGCCATGTCGCCTGCAATACGTAAAAAAAGTGGACAACTCATGCGGAACCGACGTCGAAAAATCTCGGCTGGGTACACGGGTTCGTCAGCAAAATAATCGGCTACTAGTTTATCGTGGGCGGCTATAAATTTAAAACGAAACATAAATGAAATTAATTATAAAATACATTTTCAAATCTATATAAAACATAAGAAAAAAATAGTAAAGTACCTTCTTGGTCTCGGTTTAATTTTGCTCGTCTAGTTAGCCGTTGGGACGACGCTTCATCACCCGCCATGAAGAAGTGAGCAACGTTCAAAATCATATTGTGCATAATAGCATCCTCTTCTGAAGATGATGAATACCACGTAGACGAAGAAGATGAAGAGATGGAAGAAATTGAAGAAATGGAAGAAGGTGAAACCGTGTTAATTTTTGAGAGAGAGATGGCGTGGTAGCGGGTAAAAAATGGTATAAAAATTGATGAGTTTTTTTATAAAAATGGAAGAGGGGTTATAAAATGTGAGAGAGATATGAGATTGTAGTGGGTGAAAAGTTGTAAAAGATGTGAGTATTTATAAAAGTGGGAGTGAATTGGGTATATATTTGAATTATAGCTGTTATTAATAAATATAAATTCTGAATTTGATTTTTTTTAAAAGGTCATCTAGTCAAACGGTCCCCACTTTTTTTGTCATTTTGTGCTCGTCGCCAACGTCTAGTTCATGCCGGAGAGGACGGGGACACGGGGGGGGGGGGGGGGGGGGTGTAGCTCCCGGCGACGGTCCTCGATAGTACGGGGACGCCCCCATACCGCATAGCCTAACATTCTCAACAACCGTACCTTTATGCACTAATGATAAAGAAAATATAACATTTATAAGCACATCTACTTTTGGTTTAGGATATTTAAAGCTTTCAATTTTTGTATTTCTATCACATTGCCCCGAAACATAAATACTTCTCATGTACGTATAAGTATATAACTTAGGGGCTGTTTGGTAGCCTCTGAATGGTCATTAAGAGGTTACCTCTTAATGGAACCATTAAGAATTTTACCAATGAGAAGGTAGAAGAATGTGACATGTGATGATTTACCATTCAGAGGTTAACTCTTAACCATTCAGACTTGAGGTTACCTCTTATTCATTCAGAGGTTTTAAACCATTAAGAGGTAGCATCTGAATGGTCATTAAGAGGCTACCAAACAGCCCCTTATATTTTCATCACAATGCTCAAATATTAAATATTTAATTATCTACATATAACTTAACATATATGTCTAAACTTACTATTTATGATTTAAAATAATAATATGTAAAATATATATGGAGATCATATATGTTTAGTAAATTATTGTTTCTTTCTAACACACACATTTAAAAAGAAATACCAAAAACCAATAAGGTGGTAGTTCATTGGTAAACACAAAGTGTTTAGACACTTGGGTTTGAGAGAGGGAGTCTTGGGTTTAAATTTCACAAACCACAAAGATTAAAAAGAAATTTGCCGTTAAAAAAATGAAAACGAAATATAAATTACGTAATTGAATACCAGTGAATCACACACTTTTAAAAAGAAATACGAAAACAATACATAAATTAAGTAACTGAACACCAACCACTGAATCACGTAAATAATAAACAAAGATAAGATTATATGAAATTTATAATTAAGCAATAACTATAAAGTTTGAAAGCTATCTAAAAGAGTCCTCCCAATTATTTATAAGATGGTAAAAAATAAGATATCGACTAACTTACATATCTCTCTAAATCTCTAATTATGTTTACTTTTTTATAATATGAAATGTATGCAATTACATATCTCTCTAATCTCTAATTATGTGAACCTTTTTATAATACTGAAAAGTAGTTAATTACACATGTCTCAAATTATGTTAACATTTTTATAATATGAAAAGTATGTAATTACAATTCTCCCTAATTATGTTAGTTTTTTTATAATATATAAAAAGCAATAGATCAAGTAACTAATTACATGCAATTACATATGTTTCAAATTATGTTAGGTTTTTTTATAATTCTTAACACGTTTATATATAATTAATCTAGTTTATTTGAAAAAAAAAACATTCAAAACTATATGAAAAGAACATCAAATTTAGAATCATCACGACAATGAAGTTCTCAAATCTCAAACAACAATACTACTATGAATGGCAAAAAAAACTATAACTAATCATGTCTTCAATCAGCAGTTGTCCAAGTCATGTCACTTTCAAATATCCAATGACAAACTTCGATCTTACCCGGACCTGATCCGAGTGCGATGAAAGCTCCATGCCCGGGGCTCCATGATGACGTGTCTATATGACATATGGCAACACCAGTGTTTATCTTTGCCTTACTTGACACGTCAAGTATCTCCGCCACGTAAACCCTCACCTTCGGTACAGAGTGGCAGTAATACATTAGGTAAGGGTATAAGCTTTGATGACACGACACAGATTTCGTGAGTTTCCCACCGTTGACCCCTTTGACTTCCCCGATCGTCACCTCCTTCTTTGACCCTCTAACATTCTCGGTAGTCCTAACCACCACATCATGACCCAAAACCGAAACCGCAAAGTCAACCATGTCCTCAATCGAGCCAACGCATTGTTTGGTCTCACCTGGGCTTGGTGGCCGCTCACATTCTGAGAGCGTGTTGGATAACACACGCTCTAGAATAGAGTTGTCCCGAGCCTGGAAAACTTCCTTCACGTCAGACAGTTTGTCAGTGGCAAACGGTAATTTTGACGTGATGGCTCGGGGCAGAAAAGACCTCCTAGGCATTTTATCCACAATGTCAGGCATCATCACAACCGTCCCTTTCTTTAACATTTTCTCTCTAAAGAACTTAACCGGCTCGCTCCACTTATTTACCAAACTACCACTAACCTTGTTCAAACCCTCATTCAACCCAGGTTTTGCGTATTGACCAAATGAGACACCGGTTTTAGAATACTCTTTGAACGTAGTGTTCA
Source organism: Helianthus tuberosus (assembly GCA_030545235.1). Taxonomy (NCBI): domain Eukaryota; kingdom Viridiplantae; phylum Streptophyta; class Magnoliopsida; order Asterales; family Asteraceae; genus Helianthus; species Helianthus tuberosus. The sequence continues at coordinate 29,230,190 of CM060379.1, read as the reverse complement.
AAGAGTATGTACTAAAACCGGTATGTTGACCCGTGGCTCCTTTACCATACTCAATAAACGAATCAGATCCCGGGTTAAACGACTTCCCATAATTCACGAAAACCGATCTACCCGAATTCGCTTTCCTACCGTACGACACAAATGAATCGGTACCCGAGTTCGCCCTATCGCGATAACTCACAAAAGTATCCGACCCGGCATTCCCACCACCACCACCATAACTCTTAAACTCATTTTTAGGGTTATTAGCATTAGACGAATAAGCTTTAAAACTATCATTCCCCCCATTAGCCAACTCACCATAATGTGAAAAGGTAGACCCCACCACATTTGACGTGTCACCATAACTTGTAAACCCTACCGGAACCCCATTCCCATTTCTTGCATAGTTAACAAACTGTTGGTTACCGGAGTTTGTATCATCAACATAGCTTTTAAAAGTCAACGGGTGGTTGTTCCCGTTACCGGAGTACGTCGTGAACCGGAGGTCCGGCACGTTGACACGTGGCATGTAAGAGTTAAACTCACCGTTACCACCGGTGGCATCACCGGCGTAGCTAGTGAAGTTTGAGTTAGCCACATTAGCATCGGTTGCATACGAGTTGAACCCTTCACGGTGGCCGGTGGATCCGCCGCTATATTTTGTAAACCCACTGGATGCAAAGTTGGTGTTTTCTGAGTAGTTTTTGAAGGTGTCGCCGCCGCCAAGGCGGCCGGAGCCGTAGTTTGAGAAACCTTTGCCGTCGTAGACGGCGAAGTTGGAGTCCTTAGCGTTGCCGGAGTTAGATACGGTGGCGTCGGAGAAGCAGAATAAGTTGGCTGAAGAGCAAAAGGAGGATAAGTGAGATGAGAGAGAGTTGTTGGAGGCTAGTTTGGTAAATAAAGAGAACTCTAAGGGTGGTAATGGAGATGCTTTCGACAGAAGAAAGTTAGGGATAGGATGTTTGTTGGAGATTTGTGTTTTCCAATAACGAGTTAGTGAAGATTTAGGTGAAAAAGGGTTTGATTTGGTTGATGTGTTTAAAGTGGTTGTTTTGGATAAGGAAACCTGCATGGACAAGATGGGATTGTTAAGAAAATGAGTAATGAGTAATTACAATATAAGCTAAAAGACAATGGAAGAAGAAGAAGATGTATAGAACTTACAGTGATGGAAGATAGAAACAAGAACAAGAAGCAGAAGAGGTTAAGTTTGACTGTTTTGTCCATCTTGATTTGTCTATGTGTGTGTAGAATGTGAGTGTTTGGTTTGGTTTGGTAGGTGTGTGGTGATGGTGAGATTTATGGAGGAGAGTGGGAATCCTATAAATTAATATATTTTATTTCAATTTTTCAGTATATATTAAATAATGTATTAAGTAACTCACTAACTCTTTGTCTTTTTAAAATAAAATAAAGCATGAGAAATATAGAGTGTCACTAGAACAAGCAAGAATATCACTCATTTTTTCAACTAGTTAGTTAAATCTTGTAATCATTTTTTACTTTCTTCTTTTGCAAGCAATGGTGTGGACAAGTGATGTGCAAATTTGCAGAAGTATGGTTTGAAGTTTGAACAACCCACTTTCATTTAATTTTGTAGTAGGAGACAGTATGGGCATAAGTTTTCTTTAAAGAAAGAGTTAATTGCCATTTTAGTCCCTGTGGTTTAGGCCCATTTTGCCAGTATAGTCCAAATGTTTCATTTTTATCATCTGGATCCAAAAACGTTTCATCGTTGCCATTTTGGTCCAACTGACTTAACTCCATCCATGGACCTCAGTTAACTCAAGGGCAATTTTGTCATTTTATCTATCTGTTTTAATTAATTAATATTTAAAGAATATATTATACACACACCTTCATCACCCACCTCACTATCACTACTGCCACCATCACCACCCCTGCCTTCACCACCACCACAGCCTCACCACCACTAACCAGGAACCGACCACCACAACTATCACCAGGAACCGACCACCACAACCAATCACCACCACCCGACCACCATGGAATCCACACATACATACAGAACACACACACAACCACCACCTCTGCCATATCCATCTAGATTAAAAAACAAACCCACAAACAAAATCAAATCCAAATTAACGAAAGAATCAAATCAAATCCAAACAAACCCAATAACCAGATACTACAATAGCAGACATCACATTTCTTTTGAATCCAAAAACAAAACTATTAACAAGTGTATATATGTTCATCCAGGAATCTGTGAGACAAACAGGGATAGGTACCTACTGATCGACGAGTCATAAGTGAACAAGGTGTCTGCTGCCACTGATACTTGGCTGTTAACAACTAATGAACAATTATTGTCTTCTAACACTTCTTTGAATGCAGAAAAAGAAATACTCCAGAAGATGGAACAATACACCTCCGCCATCATCACCAGCACCATCACCGGACTACCACAACTATCACCAGGAACCGACCACCACAACCAATCACCACCACCCGACCACCATGGAACCCACACATACATACAGAACACACACACACACACACACTCTCTCTCATCTTTCTCTCTGCTCTCTCTCTACTACCACCACCACCACACCACCACCCCCACCACCGCAAAACACAACCTGCAACAATATACCTCCGCCATCATCACCAGCAACACCCCACCTCCACCACGCCACCCACCTCCGCCACCCACCACCAAATTCACAGAAAACCCCCAAATTCACTGAAACACCTCCCCAACCCAATCAATCACAACCTCCAAGTTCAAATCGCACATAGATCTTCAAATCAATCACCACCTACAAAACCCACAACCCAGCGCCGCCGTTTATCACCATCAACACCCACCTCCGCCATCATCACCAGCAACACCCCACCTCCACTGTCATCACCATAAACATCCACAACGACAAACTCACCACCGCCGTTCATCACCATCAAACCTGTCGAATCACCTCTGCCGTTCATCACCATCAAACCCGTCGAACCACCATTTTTAGAGAGATAGAAAGTCAAACCTGTTAGGGACGGTGGTGGCTTGTGATGGCAGCGGTGGTGCTTACAGCGGTGGTGAGGTTGTTGATGGTAGGGGGCGATGGTGATTGGTGGATGAGAGAGAGAGAGACAGGAGAGAGTGAGAATGAGTGGTGGTGGTGCACAATATCTGTATATATATATATATGTTATTATAATTATATTATAATTATTATATATATGATAAATGATTATATAAATGATTAAAAGAAAAAAATAAAGTGGAATTAAAGGGTTAATTAAAATAGTTTGGGAAATGACTAAAATGCCCTTCAGTTAACTGAGGTCCATGGATGGGGTTAAGTCAGTTGGATCAAAATGGCAACGATGAAACGTTTTTGGATCCAGATGTTAAAAATGAAACCTTTGGACTATACTGGCAAAATGGGCCAAACCACAGGGACTAAAATGGCAATTAACTCTTAAAAAAATAACAAAAACTTGAAACCTAAGGACCAATATGGCGCTTCTAGGGGACACTTTCTTTCTTCTTTATCCTTTAAGTCTTCTTTTACACAAATGGTGAAAAAGACACCTCCAAGGACCATGCTTTTTTTTATTTTATAATAAAGGACTAGTAAATCAACCTTGCATACGAAAATGCCGGGCAATGTCAACCTCGCATGAAGAAATCCTATTTTTATTGTTTTATAATAAGGGACCAGTTAGAGCATCCCGCTGGGCTGTAAATGAACCGAACAAATACGAACAACACCTTTTCGTGTTGGTTCGTTAAGGATATAATGCATTTATGAACGGTTTATAAACACTTACCGAACGAGATTTTATGTTCGTTTCGTTCGTTAAGAAAAACGTGTTCACAAACGATTCACGACCACATATAAAATCGGCAAATACGTCAGTGGCTAGAGGTGGATGGTGAAAGTGAGCGGCGCTAAACCTTAAGCCCTAATTGTTAAACGAAGATCGATAGTATTTTTCGATGTGAATAATGAGAAGGAAAGTGGAACAGTACATAAACAAGGCGGAGATATATAGTGTTTCCTATTTTATTTGTTTGGGTAATGACATAAATAAGAATTAAAGAATATAAAAAAGTTTAGATACAATAAATAAATGCTAAAAAATCGTTAATGAACAACATAACCAAACAAACATGACCGGATGTTCACGAACACATTACCGAACATTAATGAACGCAATTGAACGGATGAGAGATTTGTTCGTGTTCGTTCATTTAACTAACCAAACAGAGTTTCTTGTTCATGTCCGTTCATTAATTAAACAAACGAACATAAAACAAACTTCTCTCCCAACAGTTCACGAACTGTTTGTTGAATGTTCGTTCGTTTACAACCCTAATATCAGCACTTCACCTATGGATGCGAAGCTGGCAGCGTTCGGCATAACCGCAAGAATCCCTCTCTCAAATATTGGGTATGTGGTCTGAGGTCTGTGTCTTTGTGGCCAGACCACTCTCAAAAGCAAGCCATTAGAGGTGCTTGTATTTTTCTATCAGCTTAATATATTTTTAGCAATGAACCTGTAGTAATTATTATCTATATTAATAGTAAGTGTATATAGATATTTTAATATAGTTATTATCTATATTATAATTATCATTTTATTATTGTATTAGTTATTGTTATAAATAAAACCATTTTATATATGATATATACATTTAATATGTTTAATTTTTTTACTAATTTGATTTTATACTTGCATTTGTTTTCTTTAGAAACTAAATAAGTAGTTGTGTTCGACTACTTTTCTTGATGTTCCTGTGTAAATTTTATTAAAAACTGGGTTATGTTCGAACTTCGAAATAGAGTTTTTATATTGTATCGTAGGCTATATCAAGTGTCGGTTTTATAGCGGTTGGTGTGACAAAACCAATACAGCGATACCGATCGAACAACGACCATACCGGTATCAGTATGTTATCCGATATAGTTTAAAATTTATATGGTTTGAAACCATTTAGTTTATTTAATTTGATTTTCGTTCGATAAGTCGCATTCATTATACCTTTTTTTATAAAAATGAATACCAACTATGGTTAATAATTTTTTTTCACATTGCTTCCGTAAAAACTGTGTTAAAAAAGAGTTTATTTTTCAAAATAGTACCATGATGAATCGAGTTGATACCAAAATCGATACTAATATATAATTATTATCAGAACTGGCACCGGTATTCATTTTTATGGTTTTCAATGTAAAAACACATTTTTTTGGACATATTATAAGTTTCAACCAACTGCCAGTATCATACCAATACTGTAACGAACCGAATCGATACCGACCGAATTCCCTAACATAATGAACCAAAGAGATACCGATCGAATTTTTGTTGCATCGCGCGGGAAAAGTCACCTAGTTAGGGTTAAAATTAGTGGCGGAGCTAGCCCAAAAATTCAAGGGCACTCCAATTTATGTTTTTAGGGGGATCAGGGGTATTCTTTGTATAAAACCGATTTTTTTATTTTTATTTTTTTTACACTACGAAAACGGTACGGAGACGAGGTTGTGCTAATCCTTCTAATACGCTAGCTCCGCCATGGTTAAAACTAGAGAATTTTTTATCATCCGATCAACCAAACATGATATATTATCTGGCCATCAAATGATTAGCATTTATTATTTCTCCATTGATCTCTCTCACTTTGATCCATCAACATTCACTGACAGGGTTGGTTACCAAGACCATGACATAATAGTATAAACATTGTTTCATCAACTTGATTTATGGGTTCAAACCCAAGAATAGATATAAAATACACATTATAGATCTGATAAACTAGATGATAGTTATAAACAAGTGATCAGTATCTTAGTGATGCGCAGAAAACAATGCATTAAGAATAGTATAATGCATGTGGATTATTCAGGATCAAAATCAACTAAGAGTGGAATAGATTCCTTCTGCAACATGCACCAATTTCAAAGACCACAAAATATGGGAGGATGTCATGTATGAGACAAAAACATCAAGGAATCTTAACAAAAGTTTGCCATGGCCCTATGTAAATACTAGATAGTAAAAAAAAGTATTTAAATAATCTGTATAAATTGTCACTCGGTACGGTTATATATATAAACTAAAGTATATCTTCATGAAAAAAGAAAGCAATAAAGCTTAGGCATTATCTTTAACTGGTACAGAATTCAGATATGCAGTAACTTTATCTTTGCTTTTATATCAAAACATAATCAAGAATAAATACCTTACTCAACTAGGCTACAAAAATTGTTCACAGCATAGTATCATATCCCCAAAATGTTTTCAAATTTTGAATTTTTTTTTACTGACACTTTAAAGTGGATTTGAAAGAGGGAAGAATGTTGAATTTCATTTCGACTTTTGGTGCCACATTACGGTGCGCCTTATCTTTTTTATTTGATTCGTAACGTGTTTTGCTGTCTTGTTACTGGTGTCTTTAATACCTTTGGTTTTTCGTTCTTTTTGTCTTTGATACCTTTGGTTCCCTTGCTCCTGAAGTTGTTGGGTTTTTGGATAGAGTGCAGAGTGTCGTGCACACCAATTTTTCGACGCCAAAGAACCAAAGTTTTATTTTCGGTAGATTTTCTATTCAAAAGGGGGTGGCGGCGCAACTTGTTGCCCGACTACCTGCCATTGCTTTGTAATTGTCCTTTTTTCGTGTGGAATGAAGAGAAAGGGGTTTGTTAATTATGGATCGAAATACTCTTTAAATTGATCTTTTATAAGTTCTTAATTTTGTTTTGAATTTTACAAAAAATAATGATAAGCATGCCAGAATTGTGACCATAGATATAACAAGTTAAAAAAACCCTCAAAATTATGAAATTGTTAATAACTTTAATTCTTTTCATAATGGCAATTTAACTTGTGTTATTAAATTGGAGAACAATGTTCAAACATACAAAAAATCAGTTTATAAGGGTATATAATACAATAGGTTTAAGGAAACTCATGTTTGATGGATTTTCTTAGACTTCCTTTAAAACAAACGTAGTACACCACTTTTATTTACAATGTTTCGTTCCTAAACCATAAACCATATATAAACCATACCAAGCCCATCCTTAAATGTTTGAATATGTGATTGGTGTGTTTAAATACCTTTTTCTCATATTGGTTATTAAATGAATGCAGAACAACTGAGTTCTTGTTGGACTGCAATGAAAACTCAAATGGGCTGCTATAGTTAAGCTTGGGCATTGGGCCTTGGGCTTTCGTCTAAATGAAATAGAAAAAGGGCAATTAAAAGAGATACAACGGCAGTCCACTAATCAGTTTTGGGCCGGTGATATTTATATTAGAAACTTGAATAGTTGAATGTTTATTGAATTGTGACAATTCTTAGTCGTATTTGTCCTATGGATGAGTTATGGATTACTTATTATGTGGATGAGTTATTGTGGATTGCTCTATGATGCTGTTCCACCCTAGTTAGTGTAGTTATAGAATGTTCGGTTGGAGTGGTTTGGCATAATTCGTGTTAGAATGTAGTATGATTGTCCTTTTGCTATTGGTTCTTGAGCTAATTGTAAAAGCAACATGTTTTGACTTTCTGTTGGTGTCATCCCACCCTAGTTAATGTAGTTAGGTTTGATATGACTCTTGATGAATTATTCTTGATTTCTTAGTTTTGTCATTCCGCTCTAGTAAAAGATCCGGTGGGTTTTTGAAATTCGGATTGGGGATTTTATCCGGTATCATAACCGGTTTCCCAATCGGATCAATTTTGAATTACTTTTCGAATTAACCTTAGATTTGCACTTTTTGTACAACTCTATAATAGGGTTGTTCACAAGTCGAACCGAACCGATCAGACATTTGCTCGTGCTCGGTTCGTTTACAAACCGATCCGAACCGAACCGAGCGTTTTTTCAATCGAGCCAAAGTCGAGCGAGCGTCTTTCGATCCGAGCATTTTTTGAACGAACGTCGAGCGAGTATCGAGCATTGCAAAATAAACAAGGAAAGTGACGATAGGAGTGCTAGTTATTAGAATAAAGTGCACTTTTCGTCCCTGATGTTTTGTCCAATAGAACACAAGTAAAAAATTTAACAAATAACAAGGAATACAAAAACACTCAACTAGCTCTATCGAGAATAACTAAGCGGGAAGATAAATTGTCGACTGATTGAAACATACCCCTGTTCTATCGGAAGTTTGAAATTGAATGAATCGATTGAAGCAAAACCCTAGTGAGTTGGTGTCTTGGCGAGTGTCGATGGAGAAATCGAATAACGGTGGCCAATGGGGGGTTTTAATTAGGGTCTTGCACTTCTGAATTAAATGACGGGTTGAGACTTGAGTATTGATCGACGCTTCATATTATAGTATTTGAAATTTTGACTCAATTACTCAAATGGACATTTAAGTATTAGATAATGGACTATTGGTATTGGATTTCAATTCTAATTACTTAGATGAGCTTTATTTGGATCTTGGACCAAACATTGTTAATGTTTGTCTCTAGTCATTTCATTAAAAATGATACACACACAAACACATATGTATATATATATATATATATATATATATATATATATAGGGAGGGGCTCATGCGAGAACCACCCTTATTGTGAGAACCTTGAGAACCAATGTGAACACAACCTAAAATAGCTAAAAAAACCTAAACCCCACCCCCCACCCCCCCCCACCCAAAAAACCTAAACCCCCCCCCCCCCCCCCCAAAAAAAAAAAATCCGAAACCCCCCTCCCCCACCCCCCAAAAACCTAAGCCCCCCCCCCCCCCCCCCAAGCTAAAATGCTAAAAACTAAACCCCCAAAAAACCTAAAAAAAATCTAAAAAAATAAAAAAAAAATCTAAATTTTTTTTTTGATTTTTTTAATATTTTTAGGTTAAAATCGCTACTTTCGAAGCAAAAAAAGAAAACAAAAAAATTTTTAAAAAATTTAAATTTTTTTTTTTTGGCTTCGAAAAGTAGCGATTTTTTTATAAAAAATTCAAAAAAAAAAATTTTTTGTGTGATTTTTAGCTATTTTTAGGCATTTTTGGTGTGTTCACATTGGTTCTCGCGGTTCTCACAATAAGAGGTGGTTCTCGCATGATCTTCTCCCTATATATATATATATATATATATATATAGTAGGAGTTGGGTAGAAAGTGTATTTTTCCTAAAAAAGTCTAGGAAGCAATGAGAATTGGACATCTGGCATTGAGTTATTTTAACTAGAAGGGCAATTATGTAATTTCACATTTTAATTTTATTTTTGGAATTTATATTTCATTAACTAACATTGCATGATCTAGAAGGTAACGGATTATGTCCATGATTTTCGGAATTTTGGTTGTGTTTCGAATCCAAATCTCATTCAAATCATATGTATATACAATTCTTTCTATTGTTTTCTTCTTCACCAGCAGTATTCGTATTCAATAATTTTTTCAGAGAGAAAAATCATGGCTTCAAACACACTTGTTGATTGTGGAGATGGTTATTAACATTTAACTGCAAAACCATCAGCTTGTTCTTGGTGATGTGTTTTAACAGCAAGCAGATTCATACAGTCGTGTTTTAGCATTCAGATTCATGCAGATGTGTTTTAACAGCAAGCAGATTCATACATTTGTGTTTTAGCATTCATGTTGGTAATGCTGGAGGATTTCTTGACCCTGTGTTTTATTATTCAGATTCATACAGTTGTGTTTTAACAGCAAGCAGATTCATTCAGTTATGTTTTAGCATTCAGATTCATACAGTTGTGTTTTAACAGCAAGCAGATTCATACAGTTGTGTTTTAGCATTCAGATTCATACAGTTGTGTTTTGCATTCAGATTCATACAGTTGTGTGTTAACAACAAGCAGATTCATACAGTTGTGTTTTAACAGCAATCAGATTCATACAATTGTGTTTTAACAGCAAGTAGATTCATACAGTTGTGTTTTAGCATTCAGATTCATACAGTTGTGTTTTAACAACAAGCAGATTCATACAGTTGTGTTTTAGCATTCAGATTCATACAGGTGTTTTAACAACAAACAGATTCATACGCTGTGTTTTACCATCCATGCTGGTAATGCTGGAGGATTTCTTGACGCCGTGTTTTAACAGCAAGCAGATTAATACGATGTGTTTTCTTGATGTGTTTCTTCATGAAGGATAGAAGGAAGAGAGAGAGAGAAAGGGAGAGAGAGAGGGAGAGAGAAAATCGCAAGAAATGTGGAGTGATTATGGAATGACAATTATTTCCATATTTAAAACAAGCTAAATGACATATCTACCCCTGATTAATTAAATAATCCTATTTTTAAGAAGCACATATTACCAAAATGCCACCAAGATGATCTCAACCATTAAACACACCCATTGGATGGCCCAGATCGCTTCCTAGACTTTCTAGGAAAAACACACTTTTCGTAGGATCCCCACTCTATATGTATATATATATATATATATATATATATATATATATATATATATATATATATATCAAGCCAACCGAGCCGAACTGAATTGAGCGGACCTTTGCTCGTGCTTGGTTTGTTTACAAATCGAACCGATCCGAACCGAGCATTTTTTAATCGAGCTGAATCGAACGAGCAAATTCCGAGCATTTTCTGAGCGAGCGTCGAGCGCCGAGCGCCGAGCAATTTGAACAGCCCTACTTTATAAAGTGTTCAATAGGTATTGTTGCAACTGATGATTTCTCATTAACCTCAAAGTTGCTTAAATACATAAAAGATCAATGGAAACAAACTGAAACTACCTACAAATAAGGAACAGAAACAATAGACTAGGCTTTAGTGGACTGCTAAGCCTCACACGATTACTTGTTGATTATTCGTAATAAAAAAACAAACTAGACGTTATCCTAATCAAAAGCAGAAGACCCGAACTTCAACCATGCAATGTGACTAGCCATGCAATCTTGTGGAACAAAGAACCTTTCAATCCCTCCCTCAAACTTAAGGGTGATCAACCTCAAGTTTGCCTTTAGCTGAGCAAACACCCAATCTTCCTTTCAACTTTATAAACACTACTCTTCCTAATGACTTTGTAAATATATATGCCAATTGTTCATTGGTTCCGGAATGCTCAAGTTCAACGACACCATTCTTCACCAGATCTCTTAGAAAGTGAAAGCGAACTCAATATGTTTGCAACGGCCATGAAGGACAAGATTTTTAGAGAGTTTGATAGTAGAAGTGTTTTCACATTTGATTGACATATTGTTATGCATGTTTAGACCAAATTCCCCAAGAAGTTCTTTAAACTAAACCGCTTGACAAGCACACGAAGCTCCTGCCACATATTCAACTTATGTGGAAGATAACGCCACAATATCCTGCTTCTTTGATGACCATGAAACAACGCCATTATCCCACATAAAGATATAACCCAAAGTACTTTTCTTCTCCATAATATCTCCATCAAATTCATTGTCCGTGTAGATTTCTAAAACTCCTTCTCATCCTCTTTTGTACCATATTCTATGGTTAATAGTACCTTGTAAGTACCTCAGAATTCTCTTCACTACAACTAGATGTGTTTCAGCTGGATTAGACATAAAACGACTAATCAAATTTACTGCACATTGCATGCCGGTCGAGTAGTTGCGATGTACATGAGACTCCCGATAATCTGTTTGAAAAAGGTAACCTTAGATCCTTCATTATTAATTAATCAACTTCCAGAAATCATTGAGTTGAGATCTGGATTACATTCACTTATTTCAAACCTCTTCAAATCCCTATGGCATACTTGTGCTGTGGTACATGGATTCGTTGTCTGTCTAAAACACTTCCAAACCTAGGAAATATTTCATCTTTCCCATATCCAACATTTCAAACTCCTTCTTCATAGATATCTTAAGTTGATGCATCATCTCCTCACGGTTTCAAGTATACAATAGATCATCGACATATAAGTTTACAAAAAGAATACCTTTATCTCCTCTTTTTATAAACAGTGTATGTATCATGTTTCTCACTCTTGGTGATCCATTTTCTAGAAAATAAGCTCCAATATGACTAATCCAAGCACGAGGTGCTTGCTTTAGTCCGTATAAATCTTTGTGGAGTCAATACACCTTCTGTTCACTGCCTTCTATGACATATCCTTGAGGTTGTTGCACTTACACTTCCTCTTTTAAACTTCCATAGAGAAAGGTCAATTTAACATCTAGTTGAAACACATTGTAGCACCTTTGAGTAGTTAAAGCAATCAAGTGTTGAATGGTATTCATTCAAGCTACGGGTACATATACCTCTTTGTAATCAAACTTATATTCTTGCTCGTAACTTTTGGCCACTAAAAAAGCTTTGTTTTTGTTTATTTCCCCATGTTCGCTTAACTTTGTCTTATAGACCCATTTAACCCCAATGTATTTTGCACCTTTTAGTAAGTTAGTGAGTTGCAATGTGTTGTTTCGTTTGATGACTTCCACTTCTGCATCCATGGCAACTTTCCACTTTTATTCTTTAGTTGCTCTCTTAAATCTCAAAGGACCTAGAAAACCATCTTGAACACATTAGCTTCATCTTCTAGAGTGCCTTCATCATCTAAAACATAATCATTTTATAAGATCCCTTCTTTTTATACAATTATCATATAGATTTCGATTATAATAGTGTATTTATGATTAAACATACACTTGAAAATACGAGTTTGTTAAAACATTTTAAGATTTAAAATATTTCAACATCTTGTATATATATTTGCCGTTTAAAACATGACGACGAAACATTTCCCGTAAGCTTGAATTCTTGATCGTCATCTGGCACCGTATAGTAAACCTACATTTCATAAAAACATGAAATGAGTTAGTAATTCAACGTTTAAATCATGTCAGAACAAGTTTGTGAGTCGAAATAAGCAAACATATAAGTTTCAGCAGCCTTTGGCTGGATTTAACACCCGTCGCGTGCCGCGACGGGAACTTGCATCATTGTCACGTGACGCGACACCGGTTGCGGGCCGCGACCATGAAACGTAACCCTTGTCGCGCGACGCGAGGGCCCTGTTTCGACATAAAGATTTGTTTTCAGACCTGCATTGTTCCAGCAAATCTTAGTCTCACGAAAACGGACATAACTCATTCGTTATTGATCCGATTTAAGTCACGTTTCTTCCTACGTGATCGTTGTTATAGGTCATTTTCTGAACATATATCCTGACTAATATTCTGGCTTTGATTGTTTATTTGTGATCAGGATACCGGATCAGGATATTGGTAACATCCTGGTACGATATCCTGGTATTAACTGATTTAACCACGTGCAGATTAGGAGGTGCAAGTCTCCAACGTTCAAGTAGACTTCTTCCCCACAAGACTCGGGCAAATCAGTTAGCTTGTAGACGTTGAACCCGAAAGACCAGGACTACAACGTTTACTTAAGGAATATTCGAAGCATCCCGGTTTAATAGGGTAGTTTGTTATTTTCTTTTACTATAAATAGGTTGATCGGATCAGGTTAAGGCACACACTCTCACTCACACTTTTACTCTCCTGTTGCAAACAATCACTACACGCAAACACTTGTACTCAAATTACATTGTAACACCTAGTTGATCTGCATCATATCCCGCATTGTATCCTGATATTTGAAGTAATAGAAGAACAAGGCAGCTGCGATTTTCAGCTCCCGAGGTTTTGTGCCAGCGATCTAGATTGATCAAAGGCTTTCCTCGTACATCCTGTGTCACACTTTACATTTTTGTAACACCTAGTTGATCCGCATCATATCCTGCATTGTATCCTGATATTTGAAGTAATAGAAGAACAAGGCAGCTGCGATTTTCAGCTCCCGAGGTTTTGTGCCAGCGATCTAGATTGATCAAGGGCTTTCCTCGTACATCCTGTGTCACACTTTACATTTTTGCTCATTGTTTGATCATAGATACAGCTCTATATCCTGAGCCGTATCCTGAAACTGTTTTTGCAAATAACTTAACCAGAATATTTTCAACACACATTTCAAGCACACTACCTCACTTAACTAATTTGATCACTTAATTGCTTCGGTAATTTTTGACCAAAACAATTTGGCGCCCACTGTGGGGCAAGTGGTGCTATTTCTACTAAAAGTTTTTGCAAAATCGTTACTTGGTTTTCTATTTTTAAAACTTTTTGCTACACTATTTTCAATGGCCTCGAGATCAAACATGAGCTCTTCCACCGTGTCTGCTACAACCTCTGCAACAATTGGTTCGGTGCTTCCACCACCTCCTCCGAGAATCCAAGCCTCTTCATAGGGAACTGCAAGTCATGTGGCTCGGGATGTTATCCCCGCTCGCAATATCCAGGGATCTGGTCCTGTTTTGGCTTCTAATGAAGAAATTCTAAATTTGTTTGGTAGTGTACAGGAACAGATGAGGCAGTAGCAGGAAACTAATCAGATGCTGATGAGAGAGATACAACTCTTGAAATCTGGCTCGAGTAGGCCTGCTGAAGATACTGTCACTCCCTTGCAACCTAGGGCTTTGAACTTCAGTTTTGCAGTTTATACTGAGGATAACCGGGATATTGTACCTAGCCATTCCCAGAATCATACTCCTGAGATAATTTCTTCAGTGAGAGTATCAACTGTGAGAAGCTCAGGATATGCTTCAGGATATGGCCAGAACCCCCAAGCTGGTAATGTATCTAATAATAATAATACTCTTGCTACTAATGGTGTTGGATCTTTGCAAGATGCAGGTATGACATCAGCATTTTCCAGGGAGCTTCAAAAACTGAAGGACATGATATCCAGTGTACCTGGGGTGGTTCAGCCAATTCGTGAAGTGTCCCAGGACAGCCACAGGATATCACGGTTTGCATATCCTATTTGTGATGCTGAAATCCAAAAAAGATTTCAAACCCCCAACATGAAACTCTATGACGGAACTACAGATCCTGAGGAGTATATTGCCCAGTATAGGGAAATGATGGAAATCAACCCTATCCCTCCAGATCTCAAAGAAGCATGCATGTGCAAGGGTTTTGGTTCTACCTTAACAGGATCAGCCTTAAAATGGCTCTTGAACGTTCCTCCTCACTCAATTACTTCATTTGCTCATTTAGTTAATTTATTTAATAGTCAATTTTCTTGCAGCCGGAGTTTTGAGAAACTAACCAGCGATTTTTACAGGATAACTCAAGGACCTCAGGAATCCTTGAGGGATTATGTCACACCCGATATTTCCACATATTACCGGTGGGCCCGGCGGGGAGTATCGTGATGTAGTTGATATCATCATAGTCAATACACACAATATAATAGTACAGCGGAAGGCTTGGTGAATAAACTATTACAAACCATAATGTCTGAGTGTTCGAATCAAAGAATATACAGACTGGAATGTAATAAGATCCACAGGCGGATCATGAATAAATACAAAGAAACAAAATAACAGACTTCAGGTATCTACGGATTTGCAAGATCCTTTTATGACACCTAATAGCTCCAGCCTATTTCGAGAGGTAATTGTCAAATCAGTCTTTAAGAAAATACGTCAGTTTACACTGGTAAATACAATTAACTGACTCTTTTGAAAACATTTATGAAAATTGATTTAAGTGCACATGGCACAAATCTTTTATAACTTGGGACAATTATTTAAATATAATCTTGTATACAGATTTACATGTTTGTCTTACAATTGGGGCTGGTTGGAAGCCGGTCGTGATTAACCGACTCACCACTTATAGAACCCACAAATGAGTTATCCCCAACATGTGGGTTTATATTTTAGCATTTGCATCTGTCAGGTGTATGCCTACACCCCGTGCATAGGTCGTGGCCATTTTCAAATGAAATGAGCCGAGGATATCCAGGACACGGTCGAATTAACCCCCAATGCTTATGTTATCAAACAAGACAGATTAAAATGGGTTATGTAAATTTATTAATCACAATCCGATTAAATGATTTCATACCTGACCAAGTGGTATTATTATAATACCATATCCCAAGCCCGTATAAGGGAAAATAAGTTAAAAGTATTTACCAGTGTAAACTGACGTATTTTCTTAAAGACTGATTTGACAATTACCTCTCGAAATAGGCTGGAGCTATTAGGTGTCATAAAAGGATCTTGCAAATCCGTAGATACCTGAAGTCTGTTATTTTGTTTCTTTGTATTTATTCATGATCCGCCTGTGGATCTTATTACATTCCAGTCTGTATATTCTTTCATTCGAACACTCAGACATTATGGTTTGTAATAGTTTATTCACCAAGCCTTCCGCTGTGCTATTATATTGTGTGTATTGACTATGATGATATCAACTACGTCACGATACTCCCCGCCGGGCCCACCGGTAATATGTGGAAATATCGGGGTGTGACAGGTTGGTATCAGAGCCAACATTGAGTGAATTAAACACTAACCTTTTGTGTTTAATCTCAATGACACAATAAGCACATTCCTTAGACTCTCGAGTCTAGGCAAATGACCTAGGATTTTACTCTTAATCTTTGATGTGCGGTAAAGTGTTACTTATTTTAGGTGTATATTTTAAGCCCTTTTTAACACTTATTTTAGCCAAGTTTTAAATTTATAAAACACGATATTTCACTAACACTAAACACACATATGGGCAAGTGCACCCATCGTTGAGTGTAGTATAGCGTTGGTAAGATACCGAGGTCGTCCAAGGACACAAGAGCTTTTAGTACCGGTTTATCCTCAACGTCTAACCAAAATAAAAGTTTAGAAAAATGTTTTAAACTAAGAAAATTAAAAACTAACTAAAATGCTGAAAAAAAAAAACAGATAGACAAGATGAATCACTTGGTTCCGACTCGTATCTAGTATAACCTTTGATTATTTCCGCACTTTTGCACATAATTAAGAGATTATCTTAGTTATTGTAGTAGGCCCCTCTTTTGAAGGTGACGTTACCCTCACCCCAGTAGTTTGAGTCAGCAGGGATACAATCCTAAAAGGGTGGATTATTGGAAGATAATGAATTAAGTTATTAATAAAGTATTGTGGTAGGCCCCGCTTTTGGCGGTGACGTTACCCTCGGCTAAGTAGTCTGAGTCAGCAGGGATACAGTCCTAAATAGCCGGGTTATAGTATTAATAGTAGTTAACTTATGAGGGGATCAAAGAGTTTGGACCCCCGCCATCCAATACCGTGAAGTATTGAAGGAGGTCCTACTAAATTTGACCCAGGTCCATTGCAGGACCTCTAAACGCTGAACAATGGCAAGACCTTTACCAAACCGTTCCCTTAACCCCCGACTAGGTAGCCAACATATCTCCATATAGACCGTGGAGATATGAATGGTGAAAATCCTTTATTTTATATAGACAGTAAAATAATGCCAAGACACCACGGACAAACGATAAGGAAAGATCACCTTCAACATAAGTAACTAGTTATTAAAGTCATTAATACAAAACCAAATAAAAAGTGCAAAAGATTAGAAATAAAAAGTATTATACTAGACACTTTGTCTTCACCAAGTGATGTAAGAGACTTAGGCAAACATGGCCTTGATTGTCAAGAACTCTTACGATCAATCTTGGATCCCGAGACGACTCACACACTCTACGATGGACAATGGATGATGGTGGTGGATGATGGTGTTGTGATGGTGGTGGGTGGTGGATGAAGTGTGAGAGAGGTGGTGTGCCAAGGGATGAGATGAAATGAATCCAAGCCCTCCTATTTATAGGCTGAACAGAGAGCTGGACACGGCCTCGTGTCCGCTGGGCACGGCCCCGTGTCTGTCTGACAATCTCTCTCCTCATTAATTGTAATTCGCAATTACAATAAATGCGCCTGCTGTACTTTCGACACGCCCCCGTGTCCGCTGAGCACGGCCCGTGGTGGGCAATAGAAGCTTCTATAGGTTTGTCTTTTCTGCTGCTTCTTGGGTACGACCCCGTGCTGGCTGAGCACGGGGCGTGTTCAGTCTTCTGATTTCTCTATTTTGCTTTGGAAGGTGCCGTTGAGGGGTCGGGCAGTCCACTAATATTCCTTTTCTTGTATTTATGTTGGATTTAGCTATCTTTTTGCTTCTTTTGCGTTTTTGAGCTCATTTAATCCTGAAAATACAAAAGGAAGACAAAAACACTCTTTTTCCAATATTAGTACTTAAAAAGGGTTAGTTTTATGTCTCATTTGATGTAATTTATATGTTGCATTTTACATACACAAAATACCCCCACACTTGAACTTTTGCTTGTCCTCAAGCAAAACTCTTTAATATGTGGCTTACACTCCCAAAATGGAATAGGTAGAAGAGAAGGTTTTGGACTTGTCGAAGAGTGTCGGGATATCCAAGATCTTTTTGGGTTGTATTTTTATTTATTTACAATTCTATTCGTAATGATTTATTTAGAACTTTTCATAGGAGAAATTACTTATTTGGGCATAACATGCCTTTTTAAAATTCCATTTATATACAAGTTCACATACCTCACGGGAGAAGTCACTCACACTCGGCCGAAGGTGTATTTTTAGTGA
Organism: Helianthus tuberosus; assembly: GCA_030545235.1. NCBI lineage: Eukaryota > Viridiplantae > Streptophyta > Magnoliopsida > Asterales > Asteraceae > Helianthus > Helianthus tuberosus. The sequence continues at coordinate 29,211,802 of CM060379.1, read as the reverse complement.
ATCACTCGAGAGCGGCATGGAACTTATTCCTACCATAGGCTTGCCAAGCAATCAATCCTCCTCCTTTTTAACTTTTATACCTTTGTAAATATCAAGAGGACTTTGTGGGTTAAGGGTTAGGCTTGGGTTAAAGGTAGGTGGTTGGGATAGTGGTTAGTGGTTAGTAGAAAAGGGCGAAAAGCGTAACAAGTGTCGGTTTTCGTAAGACTTTCTATTTTTATTTTGATGAAGCATTTATTCAAACAAAGTTATTTTTGATGAACTTGTTTGTTTATTTTCTTTTTGCTTCATCTTCAATTTTTTTTTTCATACGAAAAACCGAACTTGTTACTAAAACAAAGGGTAAAAAAATGAAAAAGGTTTTTGGTGGGTAAAAGGGTTTTTTTTTTTTTTTTTTGGATGATGAAATGAAAATGTTTAGGCTCAAAGGGGTTAACTAGGGGGGTGGTAAAAGAAAAAGAAAAATAATGGTGTAGAAATGAAAAGGGTTAGTCCTAATGCCTCCATCATTTACTTACTCGGGTTTAAGTTGATAAGGACCGGGAATGTATCGTCATGGCAAGTTCTAGAGTCGTAAGAACCAAGCGGCTATTCACACAAGAAACGAAAAATGAGCATTTAGTCTAATGATATGTAATTGTGTGCTCAATAAAGGCTCAAAACTCACTTTTGTGGGAATGGGTTTTTATGTGATCAAGTATATATAATCAAATTTTAAATAAGTTTGTCATGCCTTTTCATAATTTTCTTATGTTGGTTCTTTTTATCACTACGCTATCGGTTGTAAATTTGTGAAAATATAACCTTTTTGAGAACTTGAATTTCCCGAGTTAAACCTAGACAAGTAAAAAAAATGAAATTTTTGAAAAAAAATTTGGGGTGATTAGCGGTTCCAATAGAGTTTTGTGTAAGACTTGTATTTAGGACTTGCAAAGTTCAAGGTTTTAGCATCCCCCCCACACTTAAATTACACATTGTCCTCAATGTGTCCCAAAAATAAATTTTTAGGTTGATTAGATGTGTAAAATAGTGTTTAAAAAGAAAAAAATTGTGTTACTGGGCACTGAACACGGCCCCGTGTTGTCCGGGCACGGCCCCGTGTTCAAGTGCCAGTAACAGAATTAAAACAAGAGAAACAGAAGCCTGGACACGGGGGCGTGTAGGGTGAACACGGCCCGTGTCCAGTTACCTGAACTGGGCGTTTTCTGCAGGGTGCTCAGCACGGGGCCGTGTTGGTTGGGCACGGCCCGTGTTGAACCTTCTGAAACGAAGAGAATTGTCGGGTTGTCTTGTTCTTGTGCATGGGTTCATTTTTCTCGTTCCCCTTTTCATCCTTTACCACCATGAGTGTGTTTTATTCATTACAAACCATCCAAACCTTAAAACCATCATTTCATTTCATCATAGAGAGAACTTACATAGTCCTAAATTAAACTAGATAGAATAAGGAAATAATAACCCATGGAGTCCTAGCCTTTACTTTATTTTAATTAGCAAAATTTCCAAGAAGCAATTAATCTTGGTTAACCAAGGCCTTTTTGAACTCCATCTTCCGCGTGCGGTTCTCCTCAAATGTCGGCGAGCCATTCTTCCACCTCCCTTGGAAGGAGAAAGGAAGGTTCATTGGCATTAGTTTGAGGAGTTTCAACTTCCACCGGGATCTCTTGTAGGTGTTCCACAGGAGGTTCTACTGGCAAGTCTTCCCACCCGGTAGGGTTGTTGATTCCGAGTGCTAGGTTCCAATCCTACTGTGGAAGGACTGGTTCCATCGGAGGTGCTACAAGAATATTTAACCTCTGGTGCAAGAGGTTAATTTCTTGGAAGCTGCTTTCAAGTCCCATCGTAAGATCGTTAATACGGTCAATTAGGACCTCCTCTACTGAAGTCATTTCATCGAGAGCCTCCCTTAATGCTACCACATAGTGCACAAGTGTAGCTTCAATAGAGGGTCTTCTTCCTCTTCGGCTGTTTGACGAATGCACAGAAGATGTTTCGCTGTTTTCACTCGACATTCTACGAAAAATAAACTGAAAGAGTTTATTTAATGAAACAGTTATCGGACACGGCCCCGTGCTCAATGAGCACGGCCCCGTGTTCATCTTTCTGCAGAATTTCGGAATAAGGAAACTTGGATTTCTAAGTTATTTTCTAAGCTTGTGGGGTCTTTTTAGTTGCTAATAACTTAAAACAAGGTTACAACATGTTTTTACCAAGATTCCTTGAACAAAACTCATAATTCCCTACCACAAAGTTGAAAAATTTCAAACTTTCAATGGTAGTTCTTGGAGAAAGATGAAGAAGAAGGAAATGGCTAAAAGAGGAAAGGACAAGATGGGTTGTTGGAACCTTCTTTTAGACTTACCTAGGATAGTTTGAGAGAAGATTCCTGCAAATCTCTGCCCCAAGTTGGTCCAAATGTGCAGGATTCTTGGCTGCATTTATAGAAAATGACAGCATCCTGGACACGGCCCCGTGTCTAGTGGACACGGCCCCGTGTTCGGGTGGAATTCTGACACAGTTTGTCCGCATTCTGACGTACTGATCAGAATGGAATCTTTTGATGGACACGGGGGCGTGTTGGCTAGACACGACCCCGTGTCGAGGGACTGTTTTATGAATTTGTCTAGTTTTTTTAAGGAACTTGTTAGTATCGGGTGGCTCCTGACTGGTTGGAACAACCCCAAAGTGCCTAAGATACCTTAATTGTCCTAGACTAAGGCGAGAACGCAAGAGGTTGTCGGTGAGGGTAATTCCTATTTTCATTCTAGGTGGACAAGTCCAACCCTTTTCCGGGCTCTTGTTAAAGAAGGTGTATGCCGAATCGCTCAGGTCTATGTATGCACCGAACGAAGTCGATGGAGAGTCCTTCACGGCACAATCGGCACAGGGACGACTATCGTCCAAGTCTTTGCTAGGTACTAAGGCATTTTCGGGAGCAACGAGGTTGTCGGAATGCGGTTCCAACTTTTCTTCATGGTTATCGTCTTGGGGTGGATCAATAAAATCCTTCCTAAGTTCTTCTAACCAATTTAGAATTAGCTTTTCTAGGTGAAATAACTCATCAAGGAGCATTTCTCCTAGAATATCTGGCTGGGCGCATTCGAGGGAGAAATAGTGCTTATTTTTACTTTCGCCCCTCTTAAGGTTGTAAGAAGTTGGTGGGTCGATGTAGTGGGGCCTATAATTTAGAAAGTAGCATTTTACTTCTTCATGTTTGCCACCACATAATTGACACCACGTACCATAAGAGTGCCGAAAGTAAAAACAATTACTATCACTCATGTTTATGTCAGAAATTACCAACCGCCGGGATCTAACGGTTCTGTTTTCAGTAACTGAATCTTGGGCACGGGGGCGTGTTGGGTGAGCACGGCCCCGTGTTCAGCTTACTGTCTGACGTAAAACAGGATTGCCAGTTCCAATGATTGAGCACGGGGGCGTGTTCAGCGGGCACGGCCCGTGCTGAGCTCTGCAGAAGTTGAAAAACTAAGAAAAATCCTAAAAAAATTAAAAAGAAAAATAAAAGATGATTAGGCCGTTGATTCCTAACTTTCTTAAAATCCTTGTGTTCCCTGGCAGCGGCGCCAAAAACTTGATGTGCGGTAAAGTGTTACTTATTTTAGGTGTATATTTTAAGCCCTTTTTAACACTTATTTTAGCCAAGTTTTAAATTTATAAAACACGATATTTCACTAACACTAAACACACATATGGGCAAGTGCACCCATCGTTGAGTGTAGTATAGCGTTGGTAAGATACCGAGGTCGTCCAAGGACACAAGAGCTTTTAGTACCGGTTTATCCTCAACGTCTAACCAAAATAAAAGTTTAGAAAAATGTTTTAAACTAAGAAAATTAAAAACTAACTAAAATGCTAAAAAAAAAAACAGATAGACAAGATGAATCACTTGGTTCCGACTCGTATCTAGTATAACCTTTGATTATTTCCGCACTTTTGCACATAATTAAGAGATTATCTTAGTTATTGTAGTAGGCCCCTCTTTTGAAGGTGACGTTACCCTCACCCCAGTAGTTTGAGTCAGCAGGGATACAATCCTAAAAGGGTGGATTATTGGAAGATAATCATCATCATCATCATCATCATACTCAGTATATCCCACCAATAGTAAAGCTAAGGTAGGGTCTGAGGAGGGTGAGATGTAGACAGCCTTACCTCTACCCCGTAGGAATAGAGAGGCTGCTTCCAATGAGACCCCCGGCTCGATTGTGGTTTTGCATCAAGCCTTGGACATAAGGCACGTAACACTCAGCAATTGAGACAAACGCCGATTAGTGCATGCACCCCCTTGTCTTTTGGCTATCAACGCCACCACATGATGCATGATTAACCGTCCCCCTCTTTTAACGTTATTTTCACGAAATTAGTAAAATAACGTTAAAATTAGTGCACTTTCACTTTTGCCCCCCGAGCGCCCACGCATATATACATTATATGAGCATACCGCAAGCGGGGCGTATATTGGAAGATAATGAATTAAGTTATTAATGCAGTATTGTGGTAGGCCCCGCTTTTGGCGGTGACGTTACCCTCGGCTAAGTAGTCTGAGTCAGCAGGGATACAGTCCTAAATAGCCGGGTTATAGTATTAATAGTAGTTAACTTATGAGGGGATCAAAGAGTTTGGACCCCCGCCATCCAATACCGTGAAGTATTGAAGGAGGTCCTACTAAATTTGACCCAGGTCCATTGCAGGACCTCTAAACGCTGAACAATGGCAAGACCTTTACCAAACCGTTCCCTTAACCCCCGACCAGGTAGCCAACATATCTCCATATAGACCGTGGAGATATGAATGGTGAAAATCCTTTATTTTATATAGACAGTAAAATAATGCCAAGACACCACGGACAAACGATAAGGAAAGATCACCTTCAACATAAGTAACTAGTTATTAAAGTCATTAATACAAAACCAAATAAAAAGTGCAAAAGATTAGAAATAAAAAGTATTATACTAGACACTTTGTCTTCACCAAGTGATGTAAGAGACTTAGGCAAACATGGCCTTGATTGTCAAGAACTCTTACGATCAATCTTGGATCCCGAGACGACTCACACACTCTACGATGGACAATGGATGATGGTGGTGGATGATGGTGTTGTGATGGTGGTGGGTGGTGGATAAAGTGTGAGAGAGGTGGTGTGCCAAGGGATGAGATGAAATGAATCCAAGCCCTCCTATTTATAGGCTGAACAGAGAGCTGGACACGGCCCCGTGTCCGCTGGGCACGGCCCCGTGTCTGTCTGACAATCTCTCTCCTCATTAATTGTAATTCGCAATTACAATAAATGCGCCTGCTGTACTTTCGACACGCCCCCGTGTCCGCTGAGCACGGCCCGTGGTGGGCAATAGAAGCTTCTATAGGTTTGTCTTTTCTGCTGCTTCTTGGGCACGACCCCGTGCTGGCTGAGCACGGGGCGTGTTCAGTCTTCTGATTTCTCTATTTTGCTTTGGAAGGTGCCGTTGAGGGGTCGGGCAGTCCACTAATATTCCTTTTCTTGTATTTATGTTGGATTTAGCTGTCTTTTTGCTTCTTTTGCGTTTTTGAGCTCATTTAATCCTGAAAATACAAAAGGAAGACAAAAACACTCTTTTTCCAATATTAGTACTTTAAAAGGGTTAGTTTTATGCCTCATTTGATGTAATTTATATGTTGCATTTTACATACATCAATCTTCCTCTTATTGTTTTTATTATAGTTACTTGTTTTGACAGGTTATCACTTGGAAAAAATGCCACCAAGAGTAAGAGGAAAAGGCAAAGGACCAATTGGTGGAGGACCGTCTGGCAACGCGGGACCTTCCCACAGACGTACACCATCCGATTCACTTTCGGGCTCCGACTCAAGGGATAATTGGAGCCATAGCTTTGAACCAGCAAGACATTCTGTCTCGCTTGGATCCTCACCGTCTGACCCTCCTTACTTTGGGTTGCCCGTTCCTATCGAACCCCAACATTCATATCATTCGCAGGAATCCCATCGTTCGAGCCAATCACACCACTCTTTTCAATCTCATCCTTTTCATCATTCGGACTCTACTTACTCTCCTGCACAATTCAATCCGAATGATTATGTTAACGACTTTTTGGGCTACAACCCTTTGGGTCCTGAGGATCACTTTTCTCAGGAAATGGAGATGGACGAGGAACCGGACCCAGAATTGCAAACAGGAACACCAGGCCACCCAATAAGCATCTCAAGTGGTTCCCCATTTCAGGGATCACCGTACCATGGGCCCGACTCATTTCAAGAGAGGATGGCTCAGTATGATTGGGTCTTTACCCCTTCATACCATAGCTCCCCAGCCCAACCTCCCTTGGTTGAACCCTAGCTCCAAGCTGTTACCCCACCACCGTTACCAGTTGAGGAACCACCTCAACAACCTCCCGAGCTGCCAAGGCGGAGGAGAAATGCTAGAATGTTTGTACGTGGGGGACCACGATTTGCATCTCCTCACGGCTCAAGTTCATACCCTCCTATTCCAGAGGACCCACAATTGGGTGGACCCTCACACACGGTGCCAGAAGTCAACCCTCCACCAGTTTCTCACGCACCACTGCAGCCACCGCTGGGTTTCGACAATCCGATCCCGACATACCCAGGTTCATCCGGGTATAACCCATCAGGATACCCATCGGACTATGGAACCTATGATCCGTACCTTACAGCTGCACAATACCATCATCTTTACCCTTCTTCTTCTTACCATCCAGTTTATCCAACTGGATACCCAGGGCAGGGTTATCAATACCCGCCATACCAGCAACCTCCTCCTTTTCAGCAGCAGCAAACTCAAGAGATCCTAGAGAGGTTAGACAGGGTTGAACATGAAGCTCATGAAACCAAGAAGAAGCACAATGGTTTTGTCAAAGGTCACATGAACCTTCTTAAGGGAAAGAAGAAGTAGGAAACTGTTGTCTCATGTTGTATTCCAATAAGTCCCTGCGAGGACGTTTATTTTATTTTCTTGTACCAAGTCCCTGCGTGGACTTACTTTCTGTTTCAGTAGCCCCTGCGTGGGCAGTTTGTGTTGTTTTTCTCAAGTCTCGTTTAGAGCAAGTGTTGTACTCGTTTCATGGTTTAATGAAGTTATTTTCGATTTTAAATATGTAATTTATTACATCATGTTACTTCATTTCAATTTTTAATTGATCTGCCAATAAATTTCTTAGAGGTATAACCTAGCCAAAATATTAAATGGCTATGATGGTACAACCTTTTTAAGACAATAAATCTCGGTTGACATCTGAAAACACGTCAACATTCCTGCTGTGCGGTACGAGAAACCACACAAGCTTCCAAAATGTACTTGGATTTTTCCGAGTCACTTAAGTATAGCCTGAATGATCAATACGAATCATGGCTAATAAACATCAATATGATGTAAACACCAGAACATCCATTAGAGATGTATGCTTAGAAGAAAAGGTGTAATAAAGACAATGAAGGTTTTATTTTTATAAACTTCTTGTCTAAAAGGCGATGAACTTCGTTCGACCCTTAAAGAGATTATTGATCCAAGAGATCAATAATTATAATTGTCCTTGTGACAAGGCCTTGTGCCATCTAAATGTCCTTCGAGACGAGCCTTGTGCTATAAGAAAATGTCTTTTATGACATCGACAGTTGTGAAATTTTAATTTCCCTGTCTAATAGATATAAAGAATATTATATTCTATTGATTATATAATAATGGTCTTTACATGGTTTAATAATACCATGACCATCTAATCATCAATGCGATGATTCATTATACAATTTAAATATATCATTTCTATTTGATTTAGTAAACAAAAATGGCTGGCTCGGATGAAGCAAACAGTCATCCCGCAGAAGGAAATAACACCAGGATTAGTATCAATGGTGCCGAACTGCAAGCAATGATAACCGCAGTGGTTGCTCAGGCTGTGGATGATAAGTTCAAAGAAACGAGTATTGTTCGGTCTCAAACTCATTCAAAATCCCATTCTCAACCTCATACTCATAAGAAAAGTGAGTCTCAGCACTCATCTAATCAGGGCAGTGAGCCCAAGAGGCAGATTGTCCTTGAACCGACTCCCAGGTACACCAAGGGTTGTACCTACAAGTACTTTGTCTCCTGTAAACCAAGAGATTTTACGGGAGAAAAGGGAGCGATCGATTGCATGAAATGGTTAGATGAGATGGAGACTGTGATAGACATCAGCGGATGTGCTAAAGAGGATATAGTGAAGTTTGTATCACAATCCTTCAAGGGCGATGCCCTCACTTGGTGGAAAGCATTAGTGCAAGCCACCGGGAAGGTTCCTTTCTACAATCTGTCATGGAACAAGTTTGTTGATTTGGTTAAGGAAACCTATTGCCCTTAGCATGAAGTCGAGCGGATAGAAACTGATTTCCTCACCTTAGTGATGAAGGATCTGGATTGTAGATCCTATGTGACTAGCTTCAATTCAATGTCAAGGCTAGTACCATATCTAGTCACTCCTGAACCCAAACGCATTGCGCGTTTCATCGGTGGTTTGGCTCCTAAAGTAAAAGGGAATGTTAAAGCCTCTAAGCCAACCACTTATAGATCTGCTGTAGATCTGTAGGTCCCTCGGAGGTTGAGGTTAAACCTTATCCTTGTTATGTTTAACACACTAGCAAGTGCGGAATCCAAGCTAGAATGCAAACCGGTAGTTTATATGAGAACACAAGCTACAAAGAGAAAGGTAGACACACGAGATATCAAAGTTTTCTCTTGTATTTCAGTGGACATGGTTACAGCCCTTGACCAAACTGAAAATACGCTCTCTACAAGACTAAGTTCACTCACTCCTCACACCTTGCTGAAGTGAACACATTACATGGGTATATATACCCAAACCAGGTCGTCTGGTCGAAGGATCAGATAGCCTGATCGAAGGATCATCTATCGATCTGAAACCTATCGAAGGATGCACATATACCTCGAAGGATGATATCCTTCGAGGTCCATCAACATCCATCGAAGGTTTATCTTTCGAGCTCATCGAAGGATCTAAACAATCCTTCGATGACTCATCCTTCGACACAAACATGTTACAACAATGTTCCAACTGTTTGGCCAAGTCAAACCAGGAGGATGGTTGACTTGGTCAAACTTACATCAAACTTACATCAAAGACAAACCTAAGACGTAACCCAGACTAACACAAGACATCGTTTTGTATCATGACAAAATACAGACAAAGTACAGACACAAGTGCACCAACAAACCCCCCCTTGGCTGTAGCTTTGTCTCGATCTTCGTGTCTTCAAGTCTCTGACGTTCTTTCAAGTCTTCAATGCCGAGTCGAACCGAGCCGAGTCGCGTCCACACAAAGTGTATCAACAAACTTCCCCTTGGACGCTACTTGTGATGGTTCGTCTTCTGTGTCTTTCATGTTGGAGGATCTTCAAAGTCTTCACGCGTCGTAAGCAGAAAGTGTATCAACAAACTCCCCATTTAATTTAGGAAGTGTGTTAACAAACTCCCCCTTAGAATGAACTCTCCATTGAGTCATGCTTGTGAATCTTTTGAACTTCAATTCTTTAGATCCTTGTGGTGTTGATGAGAGGTCAGCGGCAACTCGATCATTTTATCCTTTGAGTGCCTCCACTTCGTGTCTTCATTCCAAAGCTTGTCATCGAACATGTTCTCCTCACCTTTAGCATCTGCACATGCAAGAAAGCTAAACGCATAATGAGAACAACCGCTTGGAATATAGTTAACACTTAAACAAAAGACACATATGAGATCAAATCTCAATCAAACACCAACCGACAACAGTTTGAAAGTTTAGAAAAAGTACAATTTTAATCCTTTAACTTTCAAAATGTGTTAACTTCGACCACTTATGAAGGTGCAATTGTTTTCCGGCTTATAATCAGGATTTTGGGTAGGATAGACTCGAGTTCCAACATCAGTCAATCAAAAATAAACTAGAAGCAAAATCTTTTTGGATTTTAAAAAGTTTATATTAAAACACACCTAAAATCTTTTTGAAAATTTTCATTTTTCAAAAGTAAAGACGGAAAGCAATAAATAAATATATACAAAGATCCAGAAACGAAAGCAGTAAACAAATATTTACAGACATTCTTTTTGCGAGTTTCGAGGGGTAAGAGAATCATATCAGTGTACGGTCATGTCAAAACGCTCTTGTTGTTCAATTAGTTAACATTTAGATAAGCATCCTATAACAATTATCGGTATTGTTGTCCACATAAGCTCAACTTATCAGATGTAATCATGGCGAGGGGATACGTTAAGGTATGATTTATACTTACCGACCGGTGTTCATCCACACACGACACATTCCCGTATCAAGGTATGCACGAGAGTTCATCTTACCGGTGAGTATACCATTTATCATCCGTTTTTAACGTATATAAAATGTGAACAAGTCACTTATTTGAGTTTGAAAACCAAGCCTTATGTGATGAAATCACTTATTGATGAGGAACTTGATTTTCATATGCATGAGGGCACAGGAGCAAGTCCGTGAACAGGTCAGTACTTCCGTACAGCAGAGAGACGAACTTGACTCCCGGATAAATGTGATATTTTATCACTTATTTGAATGGACATGTGATTGTTTATCACTTATTGAGGTCGGATGCAATATGTACACGTATGTATGGTATCATGGAAGATCTAGACTTGCGTCCCCGTTATTTTTCGGTAAAAGATACAACCATGATACCCAGATGATAAGCAGCATAAAGACCGAATATCTCAGAACCTCGGCAATCTCTCAAACGAAATTTCGGTACCAAGACCATATGCCAATGTATGGTTCCCACCTAGTCTTCAGTCGATTAAGGTTTATATCACCCTGCACACTTTAAAATGGTTGTGAGCCTACCGATACATCTTATATAGAGCTGCTTATCGTTTTTCATTTTAGGTTTAAAGAGGTTTAGACAGACCACTGATGTACTATCATATTCTCTTTTGCTCGCCAGGAAACTCATTTTTGCTTTTCTATTGTTTTTGAGTTTTTGAAATTTTTCGATGTTTTTGGATTTTCAAATTTTGGATTTACTCCCCCTAAAATCAATAAACTAAGATAAAATTTAAAAGACACGAAGATATTTACGAAAACGATTTCCCGATGTCGGTTAACTCATGTTTTAACTCAATGCCGTTTACCAAAATTAATTTTAATCTGAAAAGATTTATCGAATTTTGGAAAAATCAGTTGGCATGTCGGTTTGCGGTGCGGACCATGACAACATTGTCTGGCCAAAGAGTGCTGTACGAGATAATAATTCAAGAAGCAGCTTAAATATCGACAAGTATAGAAGAGATTAGAAATTTAAAACCGTATCCTTCAACTGCTTCGTGCATTGTTAGGAATCTGAGTGCTCTCCCAAACTGGATATTCACCCGGTGTGGATTTCAAGGTCGATTTATGTAGCTACTTCACTTAATCCTAGATAGCTCCACACAGCAACAAGATCATAAACCTCCGGGTCCGGCTGGTCTTCCACATTGCACCAGCGAAGGTCTTTGTCTTTCTCTTTAAGAAGTAGTGTGCGGTTGTTCAATCCAAGCCAAGGCATCCGCACACCCGGTTGGTTTGTTCAACGAACACATTTTCATCAATCACACCGCAAAGAAATGTACACTGCACGTTCATTTTGTCGATTGTGAACTTCAGACGTGCTGCAGGTGCGTACATTTTACGTGAATCTATCCCGGGGACCCGATTAAAGCCTTGGACAATCAAACTTTTGGAATGATTTTCATTTTGACGAAGTTATCAATTTCTTTTGACAGACAACTCTGTTTCCCCTTTCTTTTTCTCTCCATCAAAGGCAACAATTTCTTCTGTCGCCTATCTTGTGCAAGAACGCTCCACTATCAACAATCTTACGACTATCGAAAGTTCCTCCTGGAATATCCTACACACTCACTCAGAGATTAGTTGGAGAGGGGGACCCAAGCCTTTGTGGACTTGGGTCGTCCTTGATTATCAAGGAAAGTGATTTCAATCACTTAATGATTAGGAAAAAGAACCTGTGGTGCTCCCCCTGATTGAATTACCTGCTTTTGCTTCCAAGCTGTTTGTCCTTTACCAGTATTTGAATTTATTGTTTTAGCATTTACTGGTTTTACAGTTTCAGATTTTGCTTGTACAGGTTTTTCTTCTTTGACCTCTGATTTTAAGGCCTTTTCAATTACCTTTTGATTCTTTTGCTTTAACTTCTTTTCCCTTTCTTTCAAGACACGTGGGTCTTGTTTCGGGGAAACTGATCGTTTTCGGTAATCGATTTCTTGGGGAGCACTCGTTTTTGACTTCAGCTTTTGCACGTGTGGGCAATATCTTACAATATTCCCAACTGTCCCACATTCAAAACATGTTCTCCGCTCTACAAACTTCGGAGAAACATGTTGATGACCAGACGGAGAACCAGACAATGAACTTTGTGATCTAGACGTGCTTGGACCTAAATCACATCCGTTGGTGTGTTGGGTGTAATTATTCTGATCATTTCGTTTTAAAATTCTAACTTGTTTTATAAACTCAACGTTAGATTTATCCTGAAATGTTTCAAGTTTGTCTGAACCCGTGGATCCAACAAAGTTCATTTTCGGTTCTCGTTTCTTAACAGGAGTTCTTTTGTTTTGCACCTTTTGTTGTTGAACCTTAGGTTGTTCAGTCTTAGGCTGCTGAACTTTAGGTGCTTGAACATTCTTGTTCTGAGCCTTCTTTCCCTGTACCTTACCCTTTCCGGAGTTGACTTGTTGTTTTCGCTCAATTGGTAGTTTTTGGTTTCCGTATTGTTTTCTAATTTGTTCACACGGAATTGGATCACATTGAGTGACGGCAACTTTGCCACTTTTGTTCCCCAAAAACTTATCAGTGCATCCTTCAAAAATTTGCTCAATTAAATCTTGATTTACATTTTTAATTGGAAAATCTTTGTTAGAGTAGATTTTGCTATCTCCTTTGAGCGTGTACAACAAGTTATTCCCTTCACGGCTAGATACAAGGGACTCCATTGCTTTTGACATTTTAGTCTTACTCGGTTTCACTGGTGGATCACACAGGATGTGATTCTCGATTGGAATATCTGTTGTAACCGAGTTAGACTGTTGTTTCACAATTTCTTCAGATTCATCATCCGAAGAATCAGCATCCTCAACAATGGGAGGACTCTGTTCCTTAACACACGATGAATCTGTCACATTCTCAGATTCTGATTGACCCGAGGATGATGTACCAGTTGTGAACCCGAGGCCTGCTGCAAAGTCATCTAGACCGAGTGGCACAGTAGGTTCAAAATGGGGCATATCTTCGTCATCAGGCAATTTGGAGTAATTGTGATTCATTGGGGGAGGACATGATTTGAATCCAATACATTTTGCATTCCCTTTTTTCTTTTGAACGTCAATGATGTGATCCAATACATAGCGGGAATTGGAATAGCTTTCCAGTTTCTGCTTAATTGTCTCACATTCACATCGAGCTGTTGCCAACTCTACCATTTGTTTTTCAATTGTGTCAATAAGATTATTGTTAGCATGTTGTTTTCGCAAAACAGCCTTTTGTAATTCTGAAACATCATGTCTTAATGACGCAATTGTTGCTTTAAATTCCTTTTCATTTCTGGTTAAAAACAAGTTAGCTTCAGTTGCTTTAGAAAGATCTACAATCAATTCTTGATTGTGTTTGTATGTGATTTCAAACTGACTTTCCTTTTCAGCATATTTTAAACACTTTGCACATTCAATAGGAACAGAAATAGAGTCAGAATTAGTATCACATACCTGAGAAGTCTGACCTTCTACGTGAGCCATAAAGGCTGTATGAAAAGAAAAAGATCCATCTTCAGAGAAGAACTGAGCAAGCTTCTCGGAAGTTCCAGCAGATTTCTGGCAAAGAATAGATCTCCTCTTGCATAAAGCTTCAGCTTCAGCCAAAAGCTCATCAACTTCCAAATCTAAAGCATCACTTGATAAATCACCAGCATCAAGTGATTCCCCATCCATGCTCCCACTATAACCCGAACTATCTTCATCTTCTGAAGATTCACCAGCAGACACGGGTTCTACTACCTTCTCAATCACTTTAGCATAACATGCTGTTCCACCATTTCCTCCTTCTCCAAGCTGAAGGTTCCAATTGCAGATTTCATCAGCTTGAACAACCAATCCTCTGTGGGGATTAGTGTTTGTGGATCCAGATGCATTTCCTCCAACGGGAACTATTGATCTGTCAGAATTGTTTCTGAAGGGATTCTAATTTCCTTGCTTAGGTGGCTTCTGACACTCCCGCTTGAAGTGACCCTTTTCACCACAATTGAAGCAAGTGACAGCATTCTTATCAAAACCATACTTGGTGTTGTTGTTGCTATTCAAGTTGGTTCTCCCCGTCCTTTCCATAAACTCCTTTGCTCTTCGAATTGCACTAGCAAGAGCCCATTTGATATCCATCATTTCAAACTCTTCTCTATCCACTTGCTGATAATCTTCATTGGTTAGATTGATATTCCCAATCTGACCTGCGACCAATCCACAATAAGCACTAACCAAGGTGTTCAACATCTCCATATGCTCCTTGGCTATTTCGACACTGACTTTGGAAAAGTTGGAAGTGTCTAATCTGAATGTGTTCGGATTGGAAGTGGCTTGAAAGTTTGAAGAGCTTCCATAAAACCCTTGCTGTTGCGGTTGTTGCTGCTGAGCTGTCGGTTGCACATCCTGTTGTAGAGAAGAAGAAACTGGTCTTGAATACATCGTGTATGCTGAAGGATCAAACTGATTTGTTGTGGAAGGTCCGGTGTTTGAGATGAAGGCTGTTTGAAGCTTCGCATGTTGAGAGGCTGGTTTTTCTCCACTGATACCTCCTGCAATCCCATAGTACATCTCTGGATTTTGAGGAGTTAGTGTTCTTTTTGCCTTAAGCTTTTCTTCTACATCCTTGTTCTCCAATTTTTGAATTAACTCATAAACGGTGATTGTGTCTAGAACACCATTTTCTTTGAGAATTTCAAGATAACCGCTCCACTTTGCTGGTAAGCTATCAGCGAATCTCTTCACCATTTCTTGTGGAGTGGCAGTGACTCTAAAAGCAAACATCTCGCTCAACAAGTGATGGAACCTTGTAGATAACTCTGCCAAAGTCTCATTCTCCATACACGTGAATCCTTCAAACTCTTTCTTCAGTAATTCTTGCTTGATCTTTCTAGATTGAGCATTTCCTTCACATCGTAACGTGAGCATATCCCACAAGCTTTTAGTAGTCGTGCAGTAAACAAACTGGTGGTAAATGTCTTTGTGAAGAGCTTGTGTGAGAATCATGAATGCTTTCTTTTCTAACTCAAATTTCTTCTTATCATCATCAGACATAGTGTTGTAAGTTTCTGGATTAGATCCTGCAACTTCTAAATCATTGTCAAATGCGGCGAAGAAGCACATCCATAGATCTTGACCTTGCCCCTGAACATAAGTTCTCAGCCTTTCTTTCCACCATCCCCAATCATTGATGTGATTTAGCTTTGGCGGTTTTGTGCTTGTACCAGTTTCACTGTCGTTCTGCATCATAGCTTGAATGCTGCTGCTTTGATTTGTGACCAATGCCCATTGATTTGCAGTTATCATTGCAGCTTGAGGTGGGGCAATAGCCTGCATCCATGCAGTTTTGTTGAAATCTGACGCAGATTGCGTAGCTGATGATTTTGGAGTCAAAGTTGTTTGAGTCCACGCGGTTGGATCCCACTGACCGTTTGTTCCCATTTTATAAAAATTAATATATTAAGTGAAAATTGATTTAAAAATTGAAAACAAGTTTTCCCTTTTTAAAAATTTAATTTTCACAAACTATGTTAATATCTCGAATGATAACAACCAGCCGAAGGATCCTTGATCGAAAGACCTGAAAAACACAAACTTGTTAAACTTAAACAGACTAGAATCGAAGGAACAGAACTTGTTCGAAGGATCAACAGTGTTCGAAAGATCACTGTTGAGTTTCGAACAATGATTTCGAAAGACTCTCCAATCGTAGGATCCTTATCTTTCGAATAAGAGCTGTAGATCGAAAGATATATCCTTCGAAAAGATTCCTTGGATCGAAGGATAAGTCACAGACTTCGAAGGATGTTCGAAGGATGATTATCTATCGAACCTCCTTTAATCGAAAGATGATCTTTCGACTTCGAAGGATATCTTTCGATCTGAACTGACACAGTTGACAAACGTGACAGGTTGGTGAAAAGGTGATTGGTTGGTAGAAAGCTTTCGGCAGAAGGTATGTTCAGACCATACTTTCTACCAAACCAGATTTGACCAATAAAATATTACCTAAAAAGAAGGTTCTTATCCAGAAAACCGGTCACCGGAGTAAGCCGGAATTTGGCCGGAAATTACCAAACTTCTTAAAAACAAGTTTTTAAGTTACCCAACCCGTCCTTTAACACACCCGGTTAGTTTAGAACACGTTTTTACGTCTAGAAATGCGAGAAAAACACTAAAAACGGGTGCTAAACCATGTGAGTTTTTGTCCAAACACTCCAAAGTCTTGTATAAACTCGGTTTTTAACAAGGAAAAGAGCCAAAGCTCTGATACCACTTGTAGGTCCCTCGGAGGTTGAGGTTAAACCTTATCCTTGTTATGTTTAACACACTAGCAAGTGCGGAATCCAAGCTAGAATGCAAACCGGTAGTTTATATGAGAACACAAGCTACAAAGAGAAAGGTAGACACACGAGATATCAAAGTTTTCTCTTGTATTTCAGTGGACACGGTTACAGCCCTTGACCAAACTGAAAATACGCTCTCTACAAGACTAAGTTCACTCACTCCTCACACCTTGGTGAAGTGAACACATTACATGGGTATATATACCCAAACCAGCTCGTCTGGTCGAAGGATCAGATAGCCTGATCGAAGGATCATCTATCGATCTGAAACCTATCGAAGGATCCACATATACCTCGAAGGATGATATCCTTCGAGGTCCATCAACATCCATCGAAGGTTTATCTTTCGAGCTCATCGAAGGATCTAAATAATCCTTCGATGACTCATCCTTCGACACAAACATGTTACAACAATGTTCCAACTGTTTGGCCAAGTCAAACCAGGAGGATGGTTGACTTGGTCAAACTTACATCAAACTTACATCAAAGACAAACCTAAGACGTAACCCAGACTAACACAAGACATCGTTTTGTATCATGACAAAATACAGACAAAGTACAGACACAAGTGAACCAACAAACTCCCCCTTGGCTGTAGCTTTGTCTCGATCTTCGTGTCTTCAAGTCTCTGACGTTCTTTCAAGTCTTCAATGCCGAGTCGAACCGAGCCGAGTCGCGTCCACACAAAGTGTATCAACAAGATCTATCTTTGTCCCTCACTTTGGATGTTGTGAGGAGTAGGGCGAAGAAGAGTACCGATGAAGGAAAGAGGAAAAGAGAGGAAGACAAATCTCCTCAGTCAAATAAAAAGGGGAAAGGGAACTCTGGTATCAAAAAGGGGCAGTCGAATGACAAGCCCAGGTGTAAGACTTGCAACAAAAGGAATTTTGGGAAATGCAACCAGGACCCACAGGCTAAACCATGTGGGATTTGTAAAAAGAAAGGGCACAAGTCTGTTGAGGGCCGAAATATCAAGGATGCAACCTGTTACGGTTGCAATGAAAAGGGGCACATTAAAACCAATTGCCCCAAGAATGCTAAGAAGCCCGAGGAGGCAAAGAAAAACAATGCTAGAGTTTTTCAGATGAATGCTAGGGAAGCGGTGAAAGACGAGAACGTCATAACAGGTACCTTCCTCATCAATAATAATTATGCTAGAGTCTTATTTGATTCCGGTGCTGATAAGTCTTTTGTAGACCACAAGTTCTGTAAGTTATTGAATCTGTCTATTAAGACTCTAGACATAAAATATGAGGTAGAACTTGCCGATGGAACCTTAGAAACAGCTTCAACTCTTCTTGATGGATGCTCTATATCCATTAAGAATCATTCTATTCCGCTGTCCCTCTTGCCAATGAAACTGGCTGGGTTTGATATAGTTTTAGGCATGGATTGGTTGTCGCATAACCAAGCCCAAATTTCCTGCGACAAAAAGCTAGTTATTATCAAAACCCCTTCTGTTGAATCTATCACTATTCAAGGAAACACGCAATATGGATTGCCTAGAAACGTGTCTATTCTCAAAGTATCACAGTGTTTGGAGAGTGGATGTGTCATTTACATGGCACAAGTAACTATGAATAACCCGAAGCCTAAAATTAAAGATATTCCAATTATCTCCGAATATCCTGATGAATTACCTGGACTACCTCCTGAGAGGCAAGTAGAGTTCAGGATAGACATTCTCCCAGAATCAGCACCTATAGCACGAGCTCCTTATCGTCTAGCGCCTACAGAAATGAAAGAGCTCAGAACTCAATTGGATGACTTACTGGATAAAGGTTTCATTCAACCCAGCTCTTCGCCTTGGGGAGCTCCAATACTGTTTGTGAAAAAGAAGGACGAATCAATGCGCTTATGCATCGATTATCGTGAATTGAATAAGGTAACGATCAAGAATCGTTATCCTTTACCCAGGATCGATGATTTATTTGATCAGCTACAAGGGGCGAGCTATTTCTCAAAGATTGATTTGAGATCTGGGTATCATCAACTCAAAGTAAGATCTGAAGATGTGCCTAAGACAGCATTCAGAACGAGGTATGGACATTTCAAATTTTTAGTGATGCCATTTGGGCTCACTAATGCGCCAGCAGCATTCATGGACCTCATGAATAGAGTCTGCAAGCCATATTTAGATAAGTTTGTCATTGTCTTTATAGACGACATACTTATCTACTCTCGTAGCCAAGTTGATCATGAGAAGCACCTTCGATGTATCTTAAGATTACTTCAACAGGAGAAGTTGTATGCTAAATTCTCCAAATGCGAGTTATGGCTTCGCAAAGTCCAATTTCTTGGACATGTTGTTAGTGAGCGAGGTATCCAAGTTGATCCCGCCAAAATAGAAGCCATTATGAATTGGGAAGCACCAAAGACACCTACAGAGATACGCAACTTTCTGGGTTTAGCTGGATATTATAGAAGATTCATTGAGAACTTCTCGAGGATAGCTGGACCATTAACTTCTCTGACCCGCTAGAACGTGAAATTTGATTGGGGTCCGAAACAACAAGAATCTTTTGAGATTCTTAAGCAAAAGTTGAGTAATGCTCCAGTGCTAACACTACCTGATGGAATCGAAGAGTTTGTCGTATATTGTGATGCTTCACACACCGGCATGGGGTGTGTACTTATGCAGCGTGGTAAGGTGATTGCCTATGCATCAAGACAACTGAAGGTGCACGAAAAGAATTACACCACCCATGATTTGGAATTGGGTGCTGTTGTATTCGCACTTAAATTATGGAGACATTATTTTTATGGAACTAAATGTGTGATCTACTCGGATCACAAAAGTCTCCAACATTTGTTCAATCAAAAAGAGCTCAATATGAGACAACGCCGTTGGATGGAAACTCTAAATGACTATGATTGCGAGATACGCTACCATCCAGGTAAAGCGAACGTAGTCGCTGATGCTCTAAGTCGACAGGAGAGTGTTAAACCAATCAGGATCAATGCCAAGAGCATTGAGTTGAAGAATAGTCTGAATGAAAGACTATTAGCTACACAGAAAGATGTTGTTTTGGAAGTTAATATTCCAAATGAAAAGTTGGGTGTAACTGCTGAGCAGTTAGCACCTGGGAAGGATGGAATCCTCAGAATGAATGGAAGAATTTGGGTTCCTATTCATGGAGGACTTCGAGATGTAATTCTCCAGGAAGCTCACAACTCCAAATACTCAGTTCACCCTGGAGGTGACAAGATGTATCATGATTTAAAGGCAAATTATTGGTGGATAGGTTTGAAGAAATCTATTGCCACCCATGTAGCTAAGTGCCTGACTTGTGCTCAGATTAAAGCTGAACATCAAAAGCCTTCAGGTCTACTTCAACAGCCAGAACTCCCTACATGGAAGTGGGAGATGGTAACCATGGATTTCATAACCAAGTTACCTAAAATAAGGCATGGAAATGATTCCATATGGGTTATTGTTGATAGACTGACTAAGTCAGCACATTTCTTGCCCATCAAGGAGACCCATAGCTCCGACAAGTTAGCCCAGTTGTACGTAGACAAGATTGTAGCTCTTCATGGCGTACCCGTGTCTATTATCTCTGATAGAGATACTAGATATACCTCTCATTTTTGGAAAAGTTTCCAACAATCTTTGGGCACGCG
Source organism: Helianthus tuberosus (assembly GCA_030545235.1). Taxonomy (NCBI): domain Eukaryota; kingdom Viridiplantae; phylum Streptophyta; class Magnoliopsida; order Asterales; family Asteraceae; genus Helianthus; species Helianthus tuberosus. The sequence goes on along the minus strand of CM060379.1, from coordinate 29,191,522 downwards.
TTTGAATTTTAGTACTGCTTACCATCCTCAAACAGATGGACAGAGTGAGCGTACAATTCAAACATTGGAATACATGCTTCGTGCATGTGTTATTGATTTAGGTGGTAGTTGGGATGACCACCTACCCATAATCGAGTTCTCCTATAACAATAGCTACCATACGAGCATTCAGGCTGCGCCTTTTGAGGCATTATATGGTAGGAAATGCAGAACACCTGTTTGTTGGGCGGAAGTAGGAGAGGCTTAGTTGTCAGGACCTGATATAGTCCTTGAAACGACGGACAAGATTTTCCAGATTCCTGATCGCCTGAAAGCTGCCAGGGATAGGCAGAAAAGTTATGCTGATGAGAGGCGAAAGCCTCTAATGTTTGAGGTTGGCGATAAAGTCTTATTGAAAGTATCATGCTGGAAAGGTGTGATGCGTTTTAGTAAGAAGGGTAAGTGAAGCCCTAGGTATACTGGACCATTTGAGATTATCGAATGTGTTGGCAGTGTAGCTTATAAGCTAAACTTGCCTGGGGAGCTGAGTGGAATTCATAATGTGTTCCACATTTGTAATCTCAAGAAATGCCTAGCCGATGAATCACTAGCTATGTCTCATAAAGACGTGCAAATTGATGAAAGCTTGAGATTTGTTGAAAGACCTATATCGATCGAGGATCGACAGGTTAAAAGGCTCCGAAGAAAGCAGGTGCCTATAGTAAGGTCAAATGGGATGCCCGAAGAGGTCCCGAATATACATGGGAAGTTGATTCCACTATGCGACAAAAGTACCCTCACTTATTCCTGTAAATCTCGGGGTCGAGATTTCTTTTAAGGGGGTGAGGATGTAACACCACGTAAAAATGTGTCCAATTATGTAAAGACACGTGTCCTAAACTCTAAAGGTATGGAAGATTGAGTTTGAAGGACTAAAGTTGTCGAACAGTGAAACTATGAAACCACAGGGACTAAAAGTGTCAACATGCCAAACTAGTGCCTCTGAATGACCATACAAGATGAATATATTCTTAAACGAGTGATTGATTGGATATAAGAAGCCGTATATGAAAATAATCAGAAGATTATTAAATTACGAGGGTTAAACGTGTCAACATGTCGATTCTGACCTCTGAGTGACCTTTTAATGAAACCGAGGCTTCGAAATATTCAAATATACTCTTAAGAATTAGTGGTATAAATTTCACGTGGTTTCGAGATTGTTTAGCATGTTTTCAAGACTTTGGGCTATAAGTGTCAACTTGATGAAACTTGCTTTTATAGTGATATTTAACGAACCCGAGCCTAACGAAGTTTGTTTATTCATCCTTGAGCTTCAACAAACTAACTACAAGGGCCCTACATGTCAACAATAAGGTTAAAAAGGGTTTAAATCGACCAGGGACTAAAACTGCCAACACTAAAACTTGTTTTACCAGTTCAGACGGTCCACGCGGCCCGCGTAAGACCCCCCTTAAGTCTTACGCGGCCCGCCTCAGCATGCCAGTAACAGAAAAGTGTTGCCAGGTGCGGGTTTGGATGTTCCACCGCCTTAGCCTAGTTTGTAACGACCTAAAGAGCTATATGTCGGTTTATTTCATCAACTAGGACACCTGGGGTGATCCTAGGATGTCCCATTACACCTGGAAGTAATCTAGGATCTTGCAATTCACTATATAAAGGGACTTGCTCTTATGTTCATAAGCACATTTGCAAACAACTTCACTAAGGACTTGTCTCTGGAGCTTGCATCATTAGGAGAAGACTATCAAGGGTAGAAAAGACTGCTAGGACCTTTAGTAAGCCTCTAATTTCTTGCTTAGTCGTTTTAATTAGCTTAATTACTCTAAAGTCAAACTTATCGTAAATTTAGTTTGACTTTCATTTTAATTACATATGGTTTAACCACTGATCAAATTGAAAGTGGTTATAGAACCACATTAGTGTAGGTGATTAACCCTTAAAAGGGCACCTCCTAATTATCTCGTTTGACTGGTCAATTGTCGAGTCAAAGTAGTTTGACAAAAAGTTAAACTGGACAGAATGGTCAAAAATGATTAAAATTAATAAATCAGAGGTTCTAAATTGTATTTTAACATTCTAATGACTTGGTAATTAATAATTAAACATGTTTTATCAGTCCTAACCCGACAATTAATAGTCTAAGGTCAGTTTATAACCGAAAGTCGCAAAAGCTTGACTTTTGCTTTGACTTTCAGTTCTGACCCATTTAAGCTTAATTCCCCCATGTTTTAAGCTTCCATTAGGACCACATTACTTAGTAGTATAACCCTCTGGAGTTATATTGCATGGTGCCTAGTGGTTTGAATTATATGCACTTGATCGTAATTATGCTTAATAATGCCATAAACGCCCTTTCGACATACAACTGAGATTTTTAACAATGTGAATGGACTAATAACTTTGTTACTGATATTTAGACATGTCCCGAAAATTTGACATCAATTTGAGGTCTAGAATAGGAGTTATGCTCAATAGCGTAATTAAGGAACTTTTTATTATTTAAATGGCGTAATTAGCATAAAGCCTATCTAAACCCGATTTTTGATATCAAACTTTTTACCTACTAATGTAAAATAATATTTTGGGATTTTTAAAGATTTTTATTTATTTTTAGGCTGAGCATAACATAGGATTATAGCTTGATTTCGGTAATTGTCGGTTTTACCCTTTTTGTGCATAAAATGAGTTTTACATAACATTTTGATGTCAAACTTGTTGTTACTGATTTTATAAGATAAATAAAATATTTTGAACTTTATAAACTTGTCAAAAACTCAGATTTCCTATTTTACCCCAAATATCCCTTAAAACCGACTTTTAAGCGTTTTTAGCACCTAGTATGGGTCAAAACTATTTTTGACATATAAAACTTATTACCTACTGATATTTTAAGCTAATTTATATAATTAAACAGTAAGCCAAAGTTTTTGAACTCAGAAGTCTATTTTTGACCTTTAAAGCCTATGTGAAATTACCAAAATGCCCCTACGGTGCATAGTTGGATTATATAAGATAAATTTCACATATATAAAATACCCTACTGATATAACTCATAAAAATACATATTTTTACTAATTAAATCAGACCTGAAACTCAGTTTCATATTTAAACTCTTTTATGGGCATTAAAATTACCAAAATGCCCTTATGGGACTTATTTTGGTTTAAATTACTTTTTGGGCATATATGTTAACATCTTACTGATGTATTAACATATTTTGAGCATAATAATGATTAAGACCTGTATATAATTTATTTGGTTACCCGTTACTCGTTTACGTATTCGGATCGGCTCATGTGACTAGTTTACATAAAATAGCCGAAACGGGTCAAACCTTATCATTTAATCCTCAATTTCCAGAATGTGTTTAGTTTACCCATATTATACAAGTATCCAAGCTTGTCGGGTTTAAACCACATTCTATTCCGGTCACCGCTTAATCTAGCGTTTAGAACCATAAGGTTTCCTTCTAGCTAGCCGGTCTAAGTCCTTGACTTAATTAAAGACCTGTTAGCATCCTAATAGGTTAATAAACCTTCTATACAGATTAAATAGCTTCCGGTAGAAGGTGCCTTCGAAAAGCTTTAGGATTTTACTTCTAGCATCAGGTAAATACTTTTAACTTATTTTCCCTTATACGGGCTTGGGATATGGTATTATAATAATACCACTTGGTCGGGTATGAAATCATTTAATCGGATTGTGATTAATAAATTTACATAACCCGTTTTAATCTGTCTTGTTTGATAACATAAGCATTGGGGGTTCATTCGACCGTGTCCTGGATATCCTCGGCTCATTTCATTTGAAAATGGCCACGACCTATGCACGGGGTGTAGGCATACACCTGACAGATGCAAATGCTAAAATATAAACCCACATGTTGGGGATAACTCCTTTGTGGGTTCTATAAGTGGTGAGTCGGTTAATCACGACCGGCTTCCAACCGGCCCCAATTGTAAGACAAACATGTAAATCTGTATACAAGATTTTATTTAAATAATTGTCCCAAGTTATAAAAGATTTGTGCCATGTGCACTTAAATCAATTTTCATAAATGTTTTCAAAAGAGTCAGTTAATTGTATTTACCAGTGTAAACTGCCGTATTTTCTTAAAGACTGATTTGACAGGTACCTCTCGAAATAGGCTGGAGCTATTAGGTGTCATAAAAGGATCTTGCAAATCCGAAGATACCTGAAGTCTGTTATTTTGTTTCTTTGTATTTATTCATGGTCCGCCTGTGGATCTTATTACATTCCAGTCTGTATATTCTTTCATTCGAACACTCAGACATTATGGTTTGTAATAGTTTATTCACCAAGCCTTCCGTTGTGCTATTATATTGTGTGTATTGACTATGATGATATCAACTACGTCAAGATACTCCCCACCGGGCCCACCGGTAATATATGGAAATATCGGGGTGTGACAGATTATGTGAACAAGTTTAGTCGGGAATCCTTGGATATCCCACATCTTGATGTTGCAACAGCTGTGCAGGCTTTTAAGATGGGATTACAAAAAGATTCTCATTTTTATCAGGATCTTGTAATGAATCCCTGCAGGAATCTGGACGAAGCTCGTAACAGGGCTTTATGATACATTCGCCTGGAGGACGACAAAAAGATGCAAGAAAGGATGAATTCGTTCACAACCTATGAGTCAACCAACAGGAAATCAGAATCCTCGTATAAACCATACCACTCTAAACCGTATGGCAGAAATGATGGCAAAAAAGTGAATGCTGTTGAAGACGAGGATCCTGAGGAGTTTCCTGAGTTATCTGAATATTGTTTTTCTGTTAACATACCTGAACTGATGTATGCTATACAGGGTTTAGGAGACAAAGCAAGATGGCCCCGTAAGAATCAACAAAAGGCTGATTGGAAGGACAAGTCCAAATGGTGTGCTTTCCATGAGGATTTCGGGCATGTTACTGAGGATTGCATCGCTTTAAGAAAATAAATAAGCTATCTCTTGAGTAAGGGATATATGAAGGACCTCTTGGGAAGAAAGAAGAATAAGGGCCAGGATCCTGAGAAGGATCCTGAACGTGCAGCATCACCTCCTGCGGATGCAAAAATAATTAACTTTATTTCAGGAGGATCCGACATCTGTGGCACATCATATTCTGCGGCAAAAAGACATGCGAAGGAAGCCAAAGCAGAGAGGGGGGATAAGCCAACCAGGATGTCAACCCTCACGACTGACATAGTGATCACGTTCGATAATGATGACAGGGATACCGTTCAGGATCCTCATCATGATGCTTTAGTAATAACGTTATATGTTGCTAACCATTTTGTGCGCATGATATTAGTGTATAATGGCAGCTCAGTCAACATAATCCGGCTGGAAACGTTGAAGAGGATGAATGTATCCCCAATGGATATTACTTCGAAGTCCACTGTGCTCGTTGGTTTCAGCGGAGAAGCTAGGAATACCGTAGGAGAGATAAAGTTGCCCGTGTATATTCAAGGGGTCAACTCAATGCAGCGCTTTTGTGTCATGGACACTTTATCCTGCTATAATATTATATTAGGTAGGCCTTGGATCCATGATATGAAAGCTGTTCCGTCAACCTACCATCAATGCATCAATATCCCTACTCCTCGGGGAGTTGTCAAGGTGGAAAGCGATCAACAGGAAGCAAAGGAGTGTTATTCTTCTTCGATGAAATCCTCAACAAAGCCAAGTGCAGCATAGCAATTAAAGATACGAGGCCAGGATATCATGTAGGCTTCAGAGCAGGATGTAAAGAAAGTTGTCCTGGATCAGAATAATTCGGATATCTCGGTGCTCGTGGGAACAAATATCCCTCGGGATATTGAAGATCGATTGACTAATATTTTGAAATGCAGGATAACAACATTCGCGTGGAAGCACGAGGATATGCCAGGTATTTCCAAGGATATTATAACACATAAGCTCGGTATTGATAGGTCATTCAAGCCTGTCCAACAAAAAAGAAGGAAGTTTGCTCCGGAGCGATGTAACGCCCCAAAATCTGAATGTTAATAATTGTAGTGTGTTCCTATATGACACGTCATGAAATTAATAACTAGGCTATTAACCTAGTCAAGGGTATGGTTAAAAGTATTAAATGATGAAAGTAGTGTCGGTTATGTTTTAAAGGCAAACCCGAGGGGTTAAAGTGGAACAAGATGGAAGTTGAGTTATTAAAATGAAAGATCAACACACACAAACACACACTTCGTGTGTGTTCACGAATGTTCAGGAGCTCAAAGAGCTCCAAACCCTAACTCAACTAAATCACCAAATTGAAGGGTGAATCGAGGCTCAAATTCAAGAAGGAACACGGATTAATGATCACCTTTACGAGGGGATCGTAAGGTATGTCTTAAATCTAAGATTGGTGATCATGTGTAAAGTGGGTTATGTTCTAATCCATGAGTTTAAGTGGAATTGAGCATGAGTATGTGTAATAATCATCATATAGAACATGGATTATGAATGGTTTATGCTAATTTGATGTTTAGATGATAAACCCATTAGTTATGGTGATGAAGATGTCTTGACTCATCACCTATGTCCAATTCTTGTTGAAAGATTGAGGTATTTTGTGAGTATGATGAGTTGTGGTTAGAGGATTTGAATGAAATGTGGTGTTGATATGTTTGATGCTTATGTGTGAGTGATAGGTGTTGACTAGGAGAAGGATTTGATGAGTTATATATGAGTTTAGAAGATTATGCATGAAATAGTTGTACGTTATGTTTAGAAGATGGTACACACACCACATATGTGATGAAATGTATATAGTGTCGTCCGTATAGTCGATTGTGATGTTGCGAGTATATGATGATAAGTCGATAGTTAAGTATGGTTAATAGTTGACTTTTGAAAGTCAACTAAATATAAGAAACATGATTTGACTCGTTGTCGTAAATATAGGTTGATGGGAAGCCGTATGGTACATGTTATAGCAATCCGTGTTAAACGTAATGACATGATGAGTTACATGAGTTTAAACGTATACGGATATGATTATATGAATTATGTTTGTTAGAAATGATTAATGAAAGTTAAGTGTGAAATATGCGATTGATATGATTGTTATCATGTACGAATGCATATGGTAATAAGAGCGTGATTTTGATGAAAAGAGAGTATAGGAGTCATGTCAAGATGGACTCAAGCATGAAAGGCTAACGGGTCAAGAAAAGGCGAGGAATCGGATACGAGCACGGACGCATAAGGTAAGTGATTTCCGTAATCACTTCTTAGTTCAATTAAGTAATATGGTGTTTTAATTATCTAAACACGATGTTTGAGGTCAAATATGTGTTGTAGGCTTTCGTCGTAATTGATGGGATTAAAGTTGACCAAAATGCCCTAGATGGGTATTTTGGGCAAACGATCTTAAAAAGTAGTTTAAAAACAAGTTATTCGAGTAATGTAATGTTTTGGTCTAGTATGAAAGTGGGAAGTATGGTCTTGTTAGTCACAAGACCAATTAATGCGCGAATACCCTTAACGGGTCAAAATAAGCTTATGAATGAAAATGGGTTAAGAGGATGCAATACATCCAAGAATTTAGTCTTTTATGATAGACGTCACTGATATTATTAGGTTCATAAGGAATTATGGTAAAACAAACAAGTTATGTTGATGAATGCATGAACGGGTCAATTCTTGGTAAAAAGGGTAGTAATCCGAGGACTTAAAAGTGTGAAATTTTGTTAATCCGGATGCCGGATCTTAACTCCATGAGATGGAGAATTAAATTACGGACGCGTAGGAAAATGAATCGGGTAAAACGGACCAATAACGAAGAAGTTATGACCGTTTCCGTGAAATGCGGTCGTGCTGGGAATCTGCAGCACAACAACAGCAACTTTCTGCTTGTTTGAGGGCGTCGCGTCACGCGACGGCCCGTTGCGTCGTGTGACGGGTCATTTTTCTCCGGAAATTGTTTTCGTGCCTCGTTTTGCCTTGGGAACTCGTTTAAACGCGTTTTAAGTTGCGTATGACTATTTTAAGTTACGTTTTTATAAGCTTAAGTGTATGCACATGTGTAGATAGGTATGTACGTATGTTTACAAGTATGTGAGTAAGAATGTGGATATACCAGGGTATGTATGAGGGTAGACATGTATAAGTTTGGTTTGTTGTAAGTAGGGATGTATGTATGTATGTATGTATATATATAATGTCATGAGTGTATGTAATGATGTAGGTATGTGTACATGTAGATACGTATATAATGATGTAGATGTGTTTGTATGTAAGTATGCATGTAGGTTGGCATGTACGTGCGTGAGTATGTATGCAAGTAGGTATGTATGCTTGTGTGTACGTATGTATATAAGGAGATAATATGTACGACGTTTAGGTATGTATGGAAGTCATTCAGTACGATTAAGTGTTTACGTTGTTTATTCGTGTACCTGGAGGTATAAGTGTGATGCAGGAATGGCAAGGAAGTCTCACCACGGATTGTAAGACAGGATGGAAAAGCTGGGATGTAAAGCGTATAACGAAACGAGAAGTAACGAGAATAAACTTTATATGTTTCTAGTGCGTACTAATGATGTGAATTATATGTGGTGAACGCAGGTAGTACCAGTCATGAGGATATCCAAGGATGGGAGATCGAGGATCGAGTCTCGAGATAGATTGTGCGAGAGTGTTGAGTACGTAAATGAGTGAAGCCAGTTTATGATTTCTTATTGTAAATGAGTATAATAAAGGTATTTATTGAGAAAGAATTAACCCTAGAAATGAGATTAAGTGTGTCAAAGTGTTTGTAACTCAAGAAAATTTTTATGGTACGAATTTCCGCTGCGACTTTAGTCAGATACGAATTAGGGTGTTTTAAGTTGGTATCAGAGCCCTGGTTTGAGGGAATCAAGTACGAGAAAGTAAGTACTTGAACTCAAACTTGTGTGCTCTTGAGAGAAGAAACCCGTACAATCTAAGACTCGATCAAGATCCAAAGGTAAAAGCTAATGTAAGTATGTACTTATGTATACGTATAAAGAAACTGATGGTTTTGTATGTACAAGGTAAGCATAAGTGTTGGAAGAGGATGATCTGTGAATGCAGTCTAGGATGAATACTAAGGCAGGCAAAGAGGTAATAAGACAAACTTGAATTCAGGTAAGTAAATTCGATATGTGAGTATATGTAGTAGTAAAACTCATTAAGGGAAGGAAAATTCTAAATGAAGTATAATGATAGTATAGTAATGAAGTACTGAAAGGGATACACGCGCCGAAACCTAAGTCTACGGACATATGGTGACAATTACATGAAGGCACGAAACTACTATGTGGATTGTGTACCTGGCCAGTACACGAGAAACGTATGACGTTCGTGAGATCATGATAATTGTTACAGGTATGTCCGGTAGAGTTGGGTAGCAGGCGGGCGTGTGGGTGAAATGGGAAGTAAGACTCTCGGGAAAATGAGAGTACTATGTAAGAATGAAAAACATGCCTGATAAGAATGAAGAAGGTTGAATCTGTAATTAAGTACGGATCAACAAGATATGAATAACATGTCTGAATCCGGGAGACGGATTCAGGGAATGAAAGGTATGAATGTAATGTTTGAATCCGTGAGACGGATTCAAGGATGAAAGGCATGAATGATATGTTTGAATCCGTAAGACGGATTCAAGGATGAAAGGCCTGAATGATATGTTTGAATCCGTAAGACGGATTCAAGGATGAAAGGCATGAATGATATGATTGAATCCGTAAGACGGATTCAAGGATGAGAGGCATGGATAATACGTTTGAATCAGCGAGAAGAATTCAAAACACAGAAGTAATGAAAGGCATGAATATAATGTTTGAATCCGTAAGGCGGATTCAATGAATGAAAAAGCATGAATGTTGCATCTGAATCCGTGAGACGGATTTCACAATGTAGAAAGATGAAATTAATCCGCATAAGAAGATGCCGACAGTTTGACCATGATTGAGTCGAACGGGTCATACAAAATAAGTAAAAAGTAAGAGGTGATAGTATAATAGATGAAGTTTTGTATAAGTTACGTGTTAGATGTGTTAGTAATTGACTCTTAGAAGTCAGAATGATGACGGGCTGTGACCTGGACAATAACTTGAGTATGGGCGGGAATGGTAAGCTTGGTAAGAAATATTGAAACGATGTAATAAGGTCTTTGCAAGTAAGCATGAATGGAAGGAAGTACGAGCGTGTACTTCCGTTGGCGAAATGATTAATAGAATGAAAGGATTGCATGTAAGAGATAGAATGTGTGGTATGTTATAGTAGGTACGTAGGAAATTGTAGAAGAGTTATGGGTGGGTAATCGCCTAGTGTAATGAATGTTTAAATGACATATGCTAACCGCCGATGATGTTGATGATAATGTAGAACTATTGATGTGATGAAATCAATTGTATTGGTGAAAGGATGTGCATGAGCGGAAGCCCATCACACGGATGAATGAAACCTGGCAGGTACGGCTGGTACACGAGGAAAAGATGGTCGATCCGGGTTGCGGGTCGTTGGTCTGAGAAATGAAAAGGAGGTTAGTAAAATGTTTACCCATGTTGGATAGATATGAACTAGTATGACCCATTTATATACGTAAATTAAGTAATGCATGAAGTGAAAGGAATAGTAATGTGGAATGAACGAAATGATTTAAAGGTAACGTAAAGGTATGCAAGGTACAAGTAACTGCAGAAAACGTAGAATAAGGTTATGTTAGTGCATTAAGTGTCTATCGCCTCCGTCAATCTAGCACGTAGCAGAAACCGAAGAAGTCTAAGCTTTTATTGTAATATCTAGTTAAAAGGACAAGGTGGCAAACTTGTAAATAAGGAGAAATCCTTATATTCCTTGTGCCTATAAATAGGGAATTATAGTGTTAGGTTTGAGACTTTTGCCATTTAGAGCATTTGGAGAGCTAGAGATCTAGAGAGAGATTCTAGAGAGAGAAAGCTTGTCCACGTGATTCAGGTTCTTGTACGCTATCAAATCTATCAAAGAATCACAATTTATTTTACTGTTCGTGTGTTCGGTCTCACTCGTGCACGGATTCCGCACGTCGTACGAGTCGGTTCGCAATCGAAACGGAGTCAAACCGGTCCTACAAGTGGTATCAGAGCTAGGAGCTCGATTGCTTGATCAAACACATTGTTTTCGTACCAGATTTCAGCCGATTCAGATCCGATTTCATCTATTTCTTCATCTTTTTCATATATTTCACGTTTTTACTGAAATTCGTCAAATTGAACGGGTTTTTATTGTCCAAATCGTCTGATTTTTTGATATGTTGTGCGTATATACCTGATCTATAACCCTACCAAGTTTCAGATCCAAATTCCTAACCGTTTAGGAGAAATCTAAGATTTTCAGTTCGATTTCGCTGTCAAAATTGCAGGTTTGCGTTTCTGGTCCGCTCCAACGTACAAGTAATTCTGGTTCGCTCAAAATGGCAGTTTTGGTTGCTGGTTCGCTCGTCCGGTTCGCTTGAACAAAACATCTTTCTGGTCCGCTCCAAAGATCATTTGTGATCCGCTCATGTGATAGTATTAGGTCCTCTTATCCGAACATTACCAGGTCCGCTTATTCGGACATTATCTGGTCCGCTTATCCGAACAATACCTGGTCCGCTCATTTGAACAAGTGAGATTCGCTCATTGTGACACATTTGAGGTCCGCTCATTTGTCACATTAACAGTAGGTTCGCTCCTGTGTCACTTGAGAGTCTCGCTTTTGTGACACGTTTATGGTTGAATGTATGTCAGTGTAATCACGTGATCTGGTGCACCGTTTCATCGGAAATTGTTGTTGTGTATTGAAAGTTGTCGGTTATTAAAAACAATTGGTCCAATCAACATTTGATGTGTGTTGTTAAAAGCCCATGTGAGGATTGTATAAGTCTATGTGATTGGCTTATATAGAGGCCCAATGAGATTATTGAATTAATATTGAAATTGTCAGCCCATGTGACTTAAATCGAACGGCCCAACCACATTTGAACATTAAGATCATTGTTGTCAGCTCACTTAGGTTGTTTGACCCAATCTTATAACAGATTAGTGGATTATTCGGCCCAATCAGCTGACATTTACGGCACATGTGATTTGTATAATCGTATATTCCAAGGCTATTAATTACATGTGATTTTGTCAGCCAACCTTAATTGAAGATGACAAATTGCATGTGAGAATTTTTTTGATAGAGAGCAATTCACTGTTTGAGGTCAAAGAGTCAAAGTGCCAACTGATCAACTCAAGTTTTGTCGTTTAGTAAAGTGGTTTGTGTCAAAGAGTCAGATTATTTTCAGTCACACGGATTCTAATTCATTCGAGACATCTCACCCGAACGAACAGCGTTGTCACGAGATTATTTTCACTGATTTTTGTTGACTCACTCATACAAGTACCTCGTCTGATTCAGTTGTTTGATATTTTTAAACTGATAGTTTGTTTGTTTGTATTCAGGAGATTCAAGATTTACAAAGTGCGAAGTTCAAGAAATTGATTGAAGATGTCAAGCAACGGTGAAGAATTTTTCAATACTTTTTACAACGCGTTCAATTCCGAATCATCAGATAGAAGATCTGAGATGAAAGAATATTCAAAGGAGATTTCAGAGAATTTGAAATTCGAGAACATGTACGGAAGCCAACAGAAGCCACCAAAGTTAATGAAAGTTGAAGATTATAATTGGTGGAAAAACAGATTTGAGGGTTGGATAAAAGCTTTTGCTACTGAAAGCTGGTTAAAACTGACACATGAATACGTTGCACCAGTAAAAGAGGGAGGAGAGTTAATAGATGCAAAAGATTTTACAGAAAAAGATATAAAAAATGTTGTGGCTGAACATAGAATGATAACATTGATCAAACAGTCAGTAAGAGAGGATATTATTTCATTACTCGAACAAGAAAAGACTTCAAAGAGTCTGTGGGAAGCGTTAGAGAGAAAATGTGTAGGAAGTAATGAAATTGTTAAAAACAAAAAGAAATTGTTGCGTAAAGAGTTTGATTTATTCAATTGTATGAAAAATGAGTCTATTTGTAAAATGATTGAGAGATTCGGACATCTGAAAATGGAGCTGATCAGACACAACATCTTACCTTCTGAAGAGGAGCTGGTGGATAAACTGTTTGATTCATTGCCAAATGATCAAGAGTGGCAATACTTCGCTCTAATGTTGAAAAATACAATCAAGCCTGAAGATTTAAAATTGGATTTGCTGATTGAAAAGCTTGAAAGTCATGAGTTGGAGATAAAGAGATCTAAAGTCAACAATCCAGCTTATCAGCAGAATGTAGAGCTTTACTACAGAGGAAATGTACCACAGGCTGGGTCTCCAAAAACAGCATTTTCCGCAGAAAGCTCAAGATCAGTGAACAATGAAATTCTTCACAGTGGTTTTCACAGTGGATCTTCTTCAAACACTTCTGATCAATCTGCTTCCAAGAATCTGTTTCAGTGTAATATCGCAGTAGATCTGAAGAATGGGCAGAATTTCAGCGAAGAATCGGCAAAACATCAGATGGTTTTCTTGGCATCTGTACTTGAATCGTATGAAAGCCTCGTTGCAGGGAAGATTGGCAACACCAACTTGACGAAAGAAGATTATGATCAATTAGACCCCGAGGAGATGGAACTAATGGATATAAGATGGTGCATGGCCAGTGCGGTTCGTCGGGCACAGCGGTTCATGGAGATCACGGGGAGAAAGTCAATTGGTGGACCATCTACCAAACTGGGATTTGATAAATCTAAGGTGACATGTTTCAAATGCAAACAAAGAGGTCACTTCAAGCGCAAGTGCAGAAATGCGTATGCTGATCATGATTCTGAAAATCCATTCAACGAAGATTATTACAAGAAAGCGATTTACCATCAGAACAAGTCTGAGCCACCAAGATTAAAGCAACCAGAAGAAAAATCAAGGGCTGTTGCAGTTATATATGACGATGAAGGATATGACTGGAGTCAAGAGGTTCTACCTGAAGAAGATGCAGTTGGATATGCATTTGTTGCAAATGACGAGCATGATAATTGGTGGAGAAGAGACAGTGCGAGATGGGAGATTGGCAAATTGTATGAACCATTCAAAGAAGCCTAGAGAGCTAAAAGATGGAATGAAGAGTTAGAGTGTTACATGGATCCACAGGGTAATCCAGTAGTTGATCCATCAAAAGTGGATTTTGATGCTGTAACCAATGTGTTTCCAAGTGAGGGCACTTTCAACACAAGAAGGCTTTCTGATAAAAGCTATTTGCCAAATTTGATGAACAAGTTAAAAGAAGTTTTTGAAGCAAGTTTACCGAAGGTGGTAGAGATGAAGAAGCGAAAAGAAGAAGAATTGAAGAAGATGGTTGAAGAAGTGAAAACTGTTGCGAAGATTGTTCCTGGAGAGGAACAGAGAGCTGAAGAAACGCAGAAGAATGAAGAAGCTCAGAAAGAAGAAAAGGAGGAAGATCAGAAATTTGAGTCAGAAGAATCGGTGCTGAATGAGACCAAGGTTAGAAAATCTTCTGATTTATCGAATGTTGAATTAGTTGATGAAAATGAGAACAAGTGCAGGAATTGCATAGAAATGTGCAAAGCCTGTACTGAAAAAGATGATATAATCAAAACAAAAGATATTGAAACAAGCAAACTTGAAAATGTTTTCAAAATAAAATGTAAAGAAATGATTGAAAAAGAAGAAATTTTGAAACTAAAAGTTGAAAATTTGACACAGAAATGTCAAGGTCTTGAAAAGGATAATGATGTTTATAGACAACTGTGTTCTACAAAATGTGTCGATTGTGTTGAAAAAGAATTGAAATTTCAAGATTTACAAAAACAGTATGATTCTTTAAAGTGGTCGAGTCAGAGAGTACAAGAAGCTTATGATACTTTGAAGAGCCAAGTCAAAAGTTTTGATCAAAGATTGTCTGAAACTTTAACAACCAAAGAAATGTATGAGAGACAGTTTAAAGAAAAGAAAATTGAATTAAACAAATGTGTTGATGAAATTGCAAATCTTAAACAAGTCTTGGCTGAAAAAGAAAAGGTTGTTACAAAACTTCAAAGTTATCATAACTCTTCGTACATTCTTGAACGCATTTTCAACATCACACCAGATGACAAAGATACTGAAAATTGCAAAAAGGGTATTGGTTCAGAATTTCATCAGGTACCACCACCATTGAGAAACAACTATACTTTTTATGATGAGGAAAAGGTGGCAAAGGGTTTGAACATAGCTGACCAGTTACCTGAAAGTATCGATGTGACTTATACCAAATCTGATGATACTAATGATTCAGAGGTGGTAAGTAAGGTTGTTGAAAGCATTTTGAAAGATGAGTCTACAAAAGGTAAGTCTGAATCACAGGATGGAGATGAAGGAAATCTTTATGATGGTTATCTGAAAAACACAAAATCCGAGAAAAAATTGAATGATGATTCAAAAGGATTGGTTTATACCATGATTGGATCGGACAAATTATTCTTAGATGTGGTATTTCCGATTCAGAATGTGATTTCAGAAAAGGTCGATAAAGTTTTCAAAATGGTTGAGATTGAGAAGTCTGAGATTCCAAAGTTTGCTGGTAAAGGTCATAAATCTTTTTATAACAAACCTGGTTTTAAGAAGAAAAATATGAAGGCTGGTTTGGGTTATAAAAAGAAACGGAATTGGAATCAAAGTGAAAAACAGGATTTGCAACAAAAGATGAATTTTGTTCAAGGGAAAAGCTTGAAAGAAGAGGAAAAACTCAAATTTAGTCGACAGTCTAATGATGAGTTTGATGCTATGAAAAAGAAACAACAACAGGCCAAGGATGTTTCAAAGAAAGTGTGTTTTAAATGTGATCAAATTGGACATGTTGCACGAAAGTGTCCAAATCCAAAGCCTGTTGATGTTGAAAAACAGAAATCTGAGGATGTGAAATCAAGGTCAACCAGATTTGATTCGAAACAAACTTGTAGGTACAATACAAACAAGTTTGCTTCAAATCAAAATTGGAAATCAAACCCGAACAGGTTCGATTCAAGACAGACCTGGAATTCTCACACACCCAGATTGAGAACAACACAGAGTTGGAGAACATCTGTTGATATGACAAAACCTCAAGAGTTTTGGAAACCTAAAAATGTTGTTCAAAATCAAAAGGTTCAAAAAAAGACAAATTTTTACAAAAGAGGTACTCCGGAAGGTCAAATGTGGAGTGCTAAGAAACAAGTAACGATGGTAAAAAATGAAAAAGTTGAAGTAAAAATTGAAAATGTTTTAAATGACAAAGAGTTTCTGAAATTAAATGAACATTATTGTGTTGAAATGCCTAAGGTCCAACAGACCTGGGCTAAATTGTTTAAATGATTGATAAAGTTTGAATGTGCAGGTGCTCAACGAAGCTGAAGATTGTGAGAATGGTAGTAGGAGCAGCCTGGCACAGGAAGAGGTTGCAGGACCCTGGTTTGGTTGAACAGGGAGTTTAGTTGAGTGTTTTCTGTACATAAATAAACAATATTTTCAAAATCATAAAAATTGAAAAATTAAAAACCAAAAATATGTTGTTTTTAATTTTGTTTGAATGTATGTTGATTGAATACGCCGAAACCCTCACGGCTGAACAAACATGATTACTTTCATCAGATTGAAACACGGTTTTCAAACTGTTAAGATCAATGGGTTGTAAATCATGGGGGTATGTTATATTTTCTACAAAACAGAGCATGAGATGCAGAAAATGGATGGCGAGACAAAGCTATCAGTGTTGGTTGTCAAATTTTCTTTAAATGGTTTTGCATTTTAGGGGGAGAAATATTGTTAGAAAATCCAAAAACATTTGAAAATTTGAAAATGACAAAAACATGATAAAATTAAAAATTTTGAGTTTTGCGTAAAAAAGAGGAAATGATAGTACATCAGTAGACAGTTACAGTATGCTAAAGAAATGGAAAGTCAAAATGTGTTAAACGATCTCACCGTGGATGTGTCGGTAGATTTTTATACATTTAGTAAACTTTTTCGGGATATAAACCTAAATTCAAACTTACTTATTTCGTGGGGAACACTACTTGGATATATAGGTAACCCCTGAAATCTCGTTTGAAAGGTCTCTTAATCTGATATACTAGGTCTTTATACTCAATGATGTCTGGGGTATTATTCCGGGACTTCTGCTGAACGGTAGTTCTGACCTAGTCCTTGGCTAATACTTGCTGCAATGCTTGAAACACAGCATTAAACCCTCAGCATGCTGAAACAATAAAATTGATAAATGCTGCTGTTGTAAGCTAAAAGATCCTCTAAAGGGGACACACCGAAAAGTCGAAGCTGATATCTCTCTGCGTATACGGAAGTATTGACCTGAGATCCCTCGGCCCTCGCATACCTAATTTATATACAGATATCATTGTAGTATACTCACCTGTAAGACTGATTATTGGGATTCTGGATACGGGAGTATATTCAAGAGGTGGGACACATGAATGAGCTAAGTTCATAAGACACCTAATTCATATCCTGAATCAGTTGAAGTTTGTATGAAAATTTAAGTGGATCAGTATATCGACAATCTAAGTGAATTGTTTAATGCATAATGTGATTTTAAGCTCAACGGTACTTGTGACTTGTCATAAACTGATATGATCCTCTGACGCATTCTCAAACAAAAATATTATTTGTAAATATGTTTGTACATATTTCTTTACTGCTTTATGTTTTCAGAAAATACAAAAAGATTTTGATTTCTGCTTTATTTTCGACAACCGATGTCTGAGTGCTGAGTTTCAAAATCTAAGTAAGCTGATTGTGTTTCCGAAAATAAAACATGTTCATTAATTTGAAACTTGAAGTTTTTTTTAAAATCAAAAATTCAAAAACAGTTTGTGATATCTCCAAGGTCATTAAGTTGGACTTGGATGATTAACTGTGGGGGAGTTGGATGCTTATATTGTTATAAGTGTTAGTTTCCGATACGATTCGATGAAACTGCCAAATTCATGAGAAGTGGTTTAGAAGGTTTGAATTGTCAGATTACGATATCTAGAAGATTAAAATGTTGTTACTCATAGTTGTATGAGTGATTGCAGGTAATCCAGACTACGATCCCGAGAGCTGAGTCTAAGGGGGAGTCTGAAGACAAGCTGAAAGTTAGTAGAAGCTTGTAGATGGAAAGCTAGGTGTCGATCCCTAAAAGCACAGAAGCTTGACGAAAGGGGGAGCCTGAAGAAAGAGTCTACCGAGAGAGGGAGCAACGGAAGCTTGTAGACAGATCCACGGGGATTCTGTTCAAGATAGAGAAAGACAAGATGCTATGAGATTGACTACGACAATATCCAAGGGGGAGTCTGTTAGTGCATTAAGTGTCTATCGCCTCCGTCAATCTAGCACGTAGCAGAAACCGAAGAAGTCTAAGCTTTTATTGTAATATCTAGTTAAAAGGACAAGGTGGCAAACTTGTAAATAAGGAGAAATCCTTATATTCCTTGTGCCTATAAATAGGGAATTATAGTGTTAGGTTTGAGACTTTTGCCATTTAGAGCATTTGGAGAGCTAGAGATCTAGAGAGAGATTCTAGAGAGAGAAAGCTTGTCCACGTGATTCAGGTTCTTGTACGCTATCAAATCTATCAAAGAATCACAATTTATTTTACTGTTCGTGTGTTCGGTCTCACTCGTGCACGGATTCCGCACGTCGTACGAGTCGGTTCGCAATCGAAACGGAGTCAAACCGGTCCTACAGGTTAACGTTAGAGTTAAGCACGTAGGTGTGAATAAGAAATGGTAGTTTTGTTATGATATCAAAACAAGAGTTAAATATTATACAATGCTTGTAGAGAATGTAATCTTAAGAGATGAGATAAAGGTATTAGATTCGTTAAGAACGGATCATAAGGATGTATGTATGATTATAGATTAAAGAAGTGGGTATATTGACCCGTTGTTAACCGGTCAAGGAAATAAGAATGATATGTGAAGTTATAGTATGGAAGTCATGAACTTATTGAGAGAAGCCAACTATATGAATAGTTGTGAATCGAGAATGTGTAGATACCCATTACTATGATGTATTAGTTAAAGTTAAACATATCTGAGTATATACAAATTTCGATGCAAGATCGTATAGTCGATGAAAAACATTATGAATGTTGAAATAAACAAATGGGAAATGTTAGTAATGGGAGGTTGGAATGGTTTCAATTAAATAAAAAGATATATAATGCATATGATATACGAGTATTAGAATGATGAATGAATCATTAGCTATAAAGGCTGTTAGGAATTAGCGTTATTAGTAAAAGCGACACTAATAAGAACTCCAGAGCGGGTTCTTAAAGAATGAAGATAGTCGTTGTGATGGGCTAGCGGTAGTGTTGATGGGGCGTAGAGAAGAATTAATTAGTGTTAAATAGAGGTGAGAAAGGTTTCGGGGACGAAACCTTAATTAAGGGTGGTAGACTTGTAACGCCCCAAAATCTGAATGTTAATAATTGTAGTGTGTTCCTATATGACACGTCATGAAATTAATAACTAGGCTATTAACCTAGTCAAGGGTATGGTTAAAAGTATTAAATGATGAAAGTAGTGTCGGTTATGTTTTAAAGGCAAACCCGAGGGGTTAAAGTGGAGCAAGATGGAAGTTGAGTTATTAAAATGAAAGATCAACACACACACACACACACTTCGTGTGTGTTCACGAATGTTCAGGAGCTCAAAGAGCTCCAAACCCTAACTCAACTAAATCACCAAATTGAAGGGTGAATCGAGGCTCAAATTCAAGAAGGAACACAGATTAATGATCACCTTTACGAGGGGATCGTAAGGTATGTCTTAAATTTAAGATTGGTGATCATGTGTAAAGTGGGTTATGTTCTAATCCATGAGTTTAAGTGGAATTGAGCATGAGTATGTGTTATAATCATCATATAGAACATGGATTATGAATGGTTTGTGCTAATTTGATGTTTAGATGATAAACCCATTAGTTATGGTGATGAAGATGACTTGACTCATCACCTATGTCCAATTCTTGTTGAAAGATTGAGGTATTTTGTGAGTATGATGAGTTGTGGTTAGAGGAATTGAATGAAATGTGGTGTTGATATGTTTGATGCTTATGTGTGAGTGATAGGTGTTGATTAGGAGAAGGATTTGATGAGTTATATATGAGTTTAGAAGATTATGCATGAAATAGTTGTACGTTATGTTTAGAAGATGGTACACACACCACATATGTGATGAAATGTATATAGTGTTGTCCGTATAGTCGATTGTGATGTTGCGAGTATATGATGATAAGTCGATAGTTAAGTATGGTTAATAGTTGGCTTTTGAAAGTCAACTAAATATAAGAAACATGATTTGACTCGTTGTCGTAAATATAGGTTGATGGGAAGCCGTATGGTACATGTTATAGCAATCCGTGTTAAACGTAATGACATGATGAGTTACATGAGTTTAAACATATACGGATATGATTATATGAATTATGTTTGTTAGAAATGATTAATGAAAGTTAAGTGTGAAATATGCGATTGATATGATTGTTATCATGTACGAATGCATATGGTAATAAGAGCGTGATTTTGATGAAAAGAGAGTATCGGAATCATGTCAAGATGGACTCAAGCATGAAAGGCTAACAGGTCAAGAAAAGGCGAGGAATCGGATACGAGCACGGACGCATAAGGTAAGTGATTTCCGTAATCACTTCTTAGTTCAATTAAGTAATATGGTGTTTTAATTATCTAAACACGATGTTTGGGGTCAAATATGTGTTGTAGGCTTTCATCGTAATTGATGGGATTAAAGTTGACCAAAATGCCCTTGATGGGTATTTTGGGCAAACGATCTTAAAAAGTAGTTTAAAAACAAGTTATTCGAGTAATGTAATGTTTTGGTCAAGTATGAAAGTGGGAAGTATGGTCTTGTTAGTCACAAGACCAATTAATGCGCGAATACCCTTAACGGGTCAAAATAAGCTTATGAATGAAAATGGGTTAAGAGGATGCAATACATCCAAGAATTTAGTCTTTTATGATAGACGTCACTGATATTATTAGGTTCATAAGGAATTATGGTAAAACAAACAAGTTATGTTGATGAATGCATGAACGGGTCAATTCTTGGTAAAAAGGGTAGTAATCCGAGGACTTAAAAGTCTGAAATTTTGTTAATCCGGATGTCGGATCTTAACTCCATGAGATGGAGAATTAAATTACGGATGCGTAGGAAAAATAATCGGGTAAAACGGACCAATAACGAAGAAGTTATGACCGTTTCCGTGAAATGCGGTCGTGCTGGGAATCTGCAGCACAGCAACAGCAACTCTCTGCTTGTTTGAGGGCGTCGCGTCGCGCGACGGCCCGTTGCGTCGCGCGACGGGTCATTTTTCTCCGGAAATTGTTTTCGTGCCTCGTTTTGCCTTGGGAACTCGTTTAAACGCGTTTTAAGTTGCGTATGACTATTTTAAGTTACGTTTTTATAAGCTTAAGTGTATGCACATATGTAGATAGGTATGTATGTATGTTTACAAGTATGTGAGTAAGAATGTGGATATACAAGGGTATGTATGAGGGTAGACATGTATAAGTTTGGTTTGTTATAAGTAGGGATGCATGTATGTATGTGTATATATAATGTCATGAGTGTATGTAATGATGTAGGTATGTGTACATGTAGATACGTATATAATGATGTAGATGTGTTTGTATGTAAGTATGCATGTAGGTTGGCATGTACGTGCGTGAGTATGTATGCAAGTAGGTATGTATGCTTGTGTGTACGTATGTATATAAGGAGATAATATGTACGAAGTTTAGGTATGTATGGAAGTCATTCAGTACGATTAAGTGTTTACATTGTTTATTCGTGTACCTGGAGGTATAAGTGTGATGCAGGAATGGCAAGGAAGTCTCACCACGGATTGTAAGACAGGATGGAAAAGCTGGGATGTAAAGAGTATAACGAAACGAGAAGTAACGAGAATAAACTTTATATTTTTCTAGTGCGTACTAATGATGTGAATTATATGTGGTGAACGCAGGTAGTACCAGTCATGAGGATATCCAAGGATGGGAGATCGAGGATCGAGTCTCGAGATAGATTGTACGGGAGTGTTGAGTACGTAAATGAGTGAAGCCAATTTATGATTTCTTATTGTAAATGAGTATAATAAAGGTATTTATTGAGAAAGAATTAACCCTAGAAATGAGATTAAGTGTGTCAAAGTGTTTGTAACTCAAGAAAATTTTTATGGTACGAATTTCCGCTGCGACTTTAGTCAGATACGAATTAGGGTGTTTTAAGCGAAATGTGATTATTCAGGAAGAAGTAGAGAGGTTATTGAAATCCAAAATGATCAGAGAAGTCAAGTTTCCAAGATGGCTGGCAAATGTAGTGGTGGTGCAGAAGAATAATGGGAAATGGAGAGTTTGTGTAAATTACACAGACTTGAACAAAGCTTGTCCCAAAGACCCATTTCCTCTTCCTCATATTGACTCAATGGTGGATGCTACTGCCGGCCCTGAGATGTTAACCTTCATGGATGCATCCTCAGGATTCCAACAGATCTAAATGGAACCTTCAGACCAGGAGGATACTGCCTTCATGACACCAACAGGTATTTATTGCTACACTGCTATGCCCTTTGGTTTGAAAAATGCAGGTGCAACATATCAAAGATTGGTGAATATGATGTTCAAAGACAAGCTGGGGGACACTATGGAGGTGTACATCGATGACATGGTAGTAAAATTTTAGAAGGCTGAGGATCACCTCCAGGATATTGAGGGAGCATTTGATATCCTGGATCAGTATAACATGAAGCTAAATCCTGCTAAGTGCCATTTTAGATTGTTTTGGTCAAAAATCAAGCAAAGATAATGCAACCAAACTTTCTGTTGTGAGGTGT
This sequence comes from Helianthus tuberosus, assembly GCA_030545235.1. Taxonomy (NCBI): domain Eukaryota; kingdom Viridiplantae; phylum Streptophyta; class Magnoliopsida; order Asterales; family Asteraceae; genus Helianthus; species Helianthus tuberosus. The sequence goes on along the minus strand of CM060379.1, from coordinate 29,168,643 downwards.
GATGCTTGAATCAATGAACAATATTAAGGATCACTCAGAAATGTAATGAACAAGTGACACAATGATTTATACGAGGAAAAAGCCCTTGATCAAGAGTTGATCTCCAGCATAAAAAACCTCAGGTGATGGAAACTACCGATCACCAACTCAGATTAAACAGAAAATGTATTACAACTTTGGATGATAGCGACCTTGTTACAAGGATCACTAGAGTGTAATGTGCAAAAAAGTGTGTATTCGCCGAGCAAACTGTCGAGAGCTGATGAGAGCAGTTACGAGTGTGTGTGTTTAGCCAAAAATAGCCAAGTGTTCTAATCTAGCTCACTATCCCCTTTTAAATTTGGAAAATATCTAAGCTAACTAACTATCCGCATTTCGTGCAAGTCTTCCACGACCTCCATAACGTCCATATTAGTCAAGCACGTGCGGAATAAAAAGGGAATTTGCTCCAGGAATATCGCCAAGACCAAGCCCAAGCACGTACTCCTGCAAAACAACTTCATATTCAAAGCAGACAATCGTTAGTGTAAGGATCACTATGATGATCCTAGATCCTGATCCTACAATACTCTCTGAGGATCACTAATTCAAACATAATTGATGATCCCTAAGCCCGATAGTAATTGAGGATCACTGATCTTTGGAAAATCCTCCCCTAACAATTGCCCCCAAAATATAAGGAGTAAAGTGTAAGTAAACGAGTTATATTTTCTCGTTCTTATCCGTAACAAACGAACGGATATATAGCCGTTACATTCTGACTAGCCGTTGCCAATCTGACGTCATTGAAGTGACTATCCTGCAAAATCATGATTATAAATTGAACTTAGAGATAAGGGTTAGGAAGCATTTAAATTCGTGCGTTTCATCCTTTAAATCCTCATTCGAAGATCTGATCAGGTACTTCTCTTTCCTTTCTCTCTTCATATTCTCATTCTGTTTCTTCTTCTTCACCCTCATCATGACCAAGATGATGCTAAGATCTTCACCGACTAAGGATCACAAAAAGGACAGTCCCTTGAAGAGCCAAGGGATCATCGAAGGCTCTGCGAAGGAACGATGTTGCTTTACTGATCCGCAGATAGACAGGATTCGCCATTGTTTTCCGGCGAACACCGTTTTTAAAGCTTTTGACCCCACCGTCCTAAGCGACTTTGTTTCTGAAACCTGGGTAGCTTTTCTGGTCACCCCATTTACGATAGGATACTCGTATCCTTTTCCTGATTTCACCCAATCTTTCTTCTCTCTCACTGGCATCTCCTACATCCAAGCGATGCCAATGATGTGGAGGGTCTTGTATACCCTTGAAAGAATCATTGAGCATGAAGGTATTGATTTGGCAATGTTGCAGTTAGCAGAAATGTATGACCTTGTGAGCCATGGATCTCATCGATATCTATTCAAACACAAACCCGGTGAAGAACACCTCATCTTCAAAATCACTAAGAATGACACCAACTGGAAAAAGGCGATTCTTCTTTGTCAGAAGGGATTCCATCCATGATGGAAAGGATCTGCCTAGAAAATGGACCACTCATGGTAGGATAGAGGATCCTTATAGAAGGATCATAGGATTCCCTATTTCTGCTGAGGATCACTAATCCCTTTGTTTCTATTTTTCAGCTATTTCTGTTTCACACATCATTCCTTCACCCGCGACCAAGGAGAGGATCGACGCTTTTCGGAATCTTGATCCTGAAATAAGATCATTTAAAGCAAACACCAAGGATTCTCAAGAAGTATCCTCAGGCTCTGTCACAATGTCAAGTAAGTATCCAAGTTTGTATTTAAGTGAATGTTAAAAAATAAATAAAACAAGAATACTTATCTTTTGTGTTGGATGTATATGTGCTGCAAAATCATCGAAGTCTGCTACTCGTTTCAGTGTCACTGACCTCGATGCTGTCCGATCCTCAACGAGGAAGCTTGCTGCTAGTCCATCCGTCACGATCCCCAAGGCAACCACTTCTAAAGGAAGGGGCGGAAAGAAAAGGAAGACAGCTGATACCCTTGAAGGTCTGCCTATGATCCAACATCAGTTCGAAGAATACGTTGCTGAGGTGAGAATAACTGATCCTCAAATGTGATTCTTGTACATTATCCTTCCACACTGAGGGTAAGGGATCCTGAATTGTATTCTTTCTTTTTGCAGAAATTTGCTGAAATCCAGGATTACGTAGGGAGCATTGAAGAGGTTGAGCTAAAGTGTTTGGACCTCCAAAAGATCATGCTGGCCAAGGATCAGAAGATTGCCTCTCTCGAAAATGATGTCAATCTGGTGAAGAGGGAACTTGTCCTGGCTCATATCACTGCTGATCAGGAGAAGAATGAAATCACCATTGATGCTAAAGTCTCCGCTGCCATTGCTATGTACAAAACCAAGTTGCAGATGGCCCAAGAAGCTCAGGATCCTAACTTTGACAAGAGAAACTGGTAAATAGAGGGCTGGAAGGCTAGGTTGACTGAGCTGGATGACGAAGAAGAGGCTGGTGAGGTCTTAGCAATCGAGGCTGGCAGCAGTGGGGTTAAGGATCATGTGGGTGATGCCGGAGCTGGAGGAGCTGGTGAAGGTGATGGTGATGCAGCAAAGGTGTAAGCTGCTGAAATGGGCGATGATGGATATTTCTAGACATGGCCGGAGCCCATTTTTTAGGATTTGATAGTGGTTTTATTTTGGTTATGGTGTTATGAAACAATGTTGGGTTGTATTTGAACAATAGTTTCTAGGGTTATGGATCATGGATCCTTAGACAATAGGTAGGATAATAGGTGGTGGAGGGATCCTCTGTTTGGGGGATGAAGCCACTTGTTATCCTGCCATCTTTTATTTCCTGCACTCTTAAGACCCGTTAACAATAGACACCCTTTGCCAACCCATGTGGACGGGCCACGTTTTGCTGGTAGAAACGTGGGTTGGCAATTTTGACAACTTTGAAGGGTTTAACGTTTTGTGAATAAATAAAACCTTAACTTTTTGGCTATTTCCCGTGTTGTTATCTTTGTGAATACTTTACTTTTCAATTGTCGTGATATACATTTGTTTGAATTTATTAAGTAAAGAAGAAAAAGTTTAATAAATATCCTCAAAAAGTTTAGGATATGATCAAGGATCACATATCCTATAGTCGACAAGTTCTGAAAGATAATGTAGTTTAAGGATCATAAGTTCAGTTGTCAAAGGATAAGGGTCACTCATGTAAATAATAAGTAAAATCAGAGTAATTAAGGATCATACCTGAGGATCCAAGTTAGGATCTTAACCTTTAACACTTAGAATCAGGATAACCAAAAGACAAACCTTAGTAAAAGGTAAGGATCAAGGATCCTTGGTCGTTTAGCTTCAAAAACCTGAAATAGGATACAACTTGGGACTAAGCCAATATAAGATAAAAGTTAGTGACTGGGGACAAGCCCAACAATTCTGGGGACAAGCCCAACATAATGGGGAAAAGCCCAAAGGATAACTGGGGACAAGCCCAAAGGATCGTGTGTAAACTGGAGTATGGCCCTCACTGGCGACTATCCAAACTTAGTGACATGAAAATGCCAAAACCTTAGCTAACGTGAAAACGTTAGAAACCTTAGGAACAGATGTATGGTACGTCTACCATTATACGTAGGATCCTGAATACAGCCAGTACAATGCAATTGTCAGCCCCTAAAGCGAGTAATGGTCCCATATCCATGAACTATACCAGGATCATCGTGCACAACAGGAGAAACTGGGGACAGAACCAAACTGGGGTCAAGCCCAAATAACTGGGGTCAAGCCTAAATAACTGGATACTTCTGTGGATACTCAATCCTTTGTTAAGGATACCTGAACCTTCAAAACTCAGAACCAAGTGAAAGGAGGATAAAGGATGCAGGATCCTTATCCTTATATAAAATAATTAAAGAATGAAATAGTTTGAGATTAGAATATTACCAAAATGAGGATCATATGTCCTGTAAGGATCCTTCAAGGATACTTGTCAGGTAAGGATCATGAATCCTTATTACATGAAGTATTTCTTCAAGTGGACAGCATTCCAAGCTCTTGGTAGCAAATCACCTTCCATTGTTAGCAATCGATATGCCCCCTTTCCTGCTTCGGCTTCAATCAAATAGGGGCCTTCCCACTTTGGTGCTAACTTCCCATCAGCAGGATTGGTGGTATTCTGAAATGCTTTCCTTAACACCATATCACCAACTTGGAATTTCCTGATCCTGACATTCTTGTTGTAGGCTCCAGCCATCCTTTGTTGATAACTGGCCATCCTTGTCCTTGCCAAATCCCTGAGTTCTTCTATAGTATCCAAATCTTGAACCAAGTTTTCAGCATTTTCTTCAGGATCACGAATGCTTGTTCTTGAAGTAGGAACCACCATCTCTGTAGGGATCACTGATTCTGCCCCAAATACCAAAGAAAATGGAGTTTGGCCAGTGGCATTCTTGGGAGTTGTCCTATCAGCCCATAGTACATAAGGTAGTTCTTCTGCCCACTTTCCTTTCTTGGATCCAAGCTTCTTCTTCAAATTGTTGATGATGATCTTGTTGGATGATTCTACCTGACCATTAGCTTGTGGGTGGACTGGTGTTGATGTTATCATCTTAATCCCCCAGCTATCACAAAAGTTAGTAGTTTTATTCCCAATAAATTGGGATCCATTATCACAAACGATTTCAGAAGGAATACCAAATCTAGTAATAATGTTTCTCTTAATAAAGGATATCACTTCCTTTTCTCTGACTTGAGCAAAGGCTTCAGCCTCTATCCACTTGGAGAAGTAATCAGTCATAGCAAGCATGAATACTTTTCCACCAGGTGCCTTAGGAAGCTTACCAACTATATCCATTCCCCATCTCATAAATGGCCAAGAAGAGGATATAGGATGCAAAAGTTCTGCTGGTTGGTGAAGGATATTACTGTGTCTCTGACAAGGATCACACTTCTTGGCATATTCCACAGCATCCTTCTTTATAGTAGGCCAATAGTATCCTGTCCTCAGGATCCTTGAGAATAATGCTCTGCCCCCAGTGTGGTTTCCACAATCTCCTTCATGGAAATCCTTTAGGACTTCTTGAATTTCAGGATCCTCAATGCATATTAGATATGGTCCTGCAAGAGATCATTTATACAACATATTATTTAATATTGTAAATTTAGATACCTTTATTTTGAAAGCCCTGGGGTTTTCTCCCGTGGGAATCTCTCCATTTTGTATGTATCCCATGATTGGAAGGACCCATGATCCTGAATGAGATTGTGTATCATCACTAGGGATGATTGTAGAATCCTCTCCTATCTCCATGGCTACATGATCCTCGATAGCAGGGGTCAGGATGTGGATAATAGGGATCTTGATATCCTCCGGGATCTTCAAGGATGATCCTAGATTGGCTAATGCATCAGCCTCTGCATTCTCTTCCCTTGGTACCTGTGTCAAACTAAAGGAAACAAAAGAGAGTGCCAATTCTTTGACTATCTCTAAGTATTTGATTAGTCTTTCACCTTTAACAGCATAGGATCCATTAAAGTGATTAGTAATTAACAATGAATCTACATGTACCTCAAGATACCTGGTCCTCGTATGCTTAGCAATTTGCAAACCAGCTATCAAGGCTTCATACTCAGCCTCATTGTTGGTAGTTTGAAATTCACAAGCTATGGAGTGGGGTATTATGTCCCCATGTGGCGATTTTAGTAGTATTCCAAGTCCTGTTCCTTTGACATTAGAAGCACCATCAGTGAAGAGTATCCAAAGATCCTTAGTTTCCTCCAGCTGTTGGACTTCTAACTCAGCTTCCTTTTGCAAGCCACTACTAAAATCTGCCACAAAGTCAGCTAAGGCTTGGGATTTGATGGCAGTCCTTGGTTCATATCTTATATCATATGCACTAAGCTTCACTGCCCACTTAGCCATCTTTCCTGACATTTCAGGTTTCCTGAGAACATTCTTAATTGGAAAATTAGTTTTAACAATAATGGCATGAGTCTCAAAATAATGTCTTAATTTAGTAGATGCCATAATTAATGCAAGGATAAGTTTCTCTAAGTGTGAATACCTGGATTCAGCATCAAGTAAACTCTTACTTACATAATAGACAGGATGTTGTGTACCTTCGTGATCCTTAACAAGGACCACAATTACTGCTTTAGAGGATACCGCTAAATACAAGGATAATATATCCCCTTTCTCTGGTTTCATCAAGGCAGGGGCTGAGGATAGGTAATCCTTAAGACCTTTGAGAGCATTTTCATGCTTTTCAGTCCACTCAAATTTCTTGTTCTTCCTCAAAATGTCATAGAATTCTTTGCATTTTTCTGAGGATTTGGATATGAACCTGTTCAAGGCTGCGATCCTGCCTGTCAATCTTTGCACATCCTTAGCATTGGCATGAGATTTGATATTCAAAATAGCCTTGATTTTCTCTGGACTTGCTTCAATGCCTCTTTTTGTCACCATATAGCCTAGGAATTTACCTGCTTTAACACCAAAGTGACACTTGGAAGGATTCAGTTTCATATTAAATTTATCAAGGATATTGAATGCTTCCTCCAGGTCTCTAAGGTGATCCTCAGCTTTCTTGGACTTAACCACCATGTCATCTATATAGACTTCCATAGTGTGTCCAATTTGTTCCTTGAATATCATATTGACTAGCCTTTGATATGTAGCACCTGCATTCCTTAGTCCAAATGGCATAGCAATATAACGATATATACCAGTTGGGGTCATAAAGGTTATATCCTCTTGATCAGATGGTTCCATTTGAATTTGTTGAAATCCAGATTAAGCATCCATAAAAGTCAACAACTCATGACCCGCGGTAGCATCCACCATGGAGTCAATGTGGGGTAATGGGAAAGGATCCTTGGGACATGCCTTGTTTAAATCAGTAAAATCGACACATACCCTCCACTTTCCATTTTTCTTTTGAACAACAACCACATTGGCTAACCATCTTGGATACTTGACCTCTCTTATCATACCTGCCCGTAGTAGTTTGTCTACCTCTTCCTGGATAATAGCATTCCTTTCAGGTGCAAACTTCCTCCTCTTCTGATGTATAGGCTTGAATGACCTGTCAATGCCAAGCTTGTGAGTAATTATGTCCTTAGATATACCTGTCATATCCTCATGCTTCCAGGTAAAGGTAGTTTTCCTTCTTTTAAGGAAGGATACTAGATCCTGTTCAATGTCGCTAAGGATCCCTGATCCTATGAAGATCTTGGATTCAGGATCATGAGGATCCATGGGGACTTCTTTTACATCCTGCTCTCTTTCCTCCAAGACATATCTTGAAGGATACTTTAATTGCTATTGCTCCCTTGGTCTTGAGGCTGGCTTCATTGATGAGGTATAGCTATTCTTAGCTTCTTGTTGATCACTCTCAATTTTCACCACTCCCCACGGACTAGGAAGCTTCACGCACTGATGATAAGTAGATGGGACTGCCTTCATGTCGTGTATCCATGGCCTGCCAAGGATAACATTACAACAAGATAAGCAATCTCTAACACAAAACTTTTGATAAGAATGGAGTCCTTCAATATAGATAGGGAGTTTGATGTCCCCCAATGTATTTTTGGTTTCCCCGCTAAATCCCACAAGTACTGAGAATCTTGGGACAATGTCTGATTCAGGAATGTTCATCTTCTTGAGGACATCGAGCTGAATGATATTCACTGAGCTTCCTCCATCTATAAGGATCCTGCGAACAAAGTGATTAGAAATAAACAGGGTAATAACAAGACCATCATGATGAGGATCCTGAACATCAAGGCGATCATCCTCATCAAAAGTTATGATCTTATCCTCCGTGACAATGGAGGTCCGGATGGGTCTGTCTCCATTATCCATCTTGGTTTCCTTGGCATGTCTTTTGGCTGCTGAAAAGGAGGTACCACAAATGTCTGATCCACCAGATATGAAGTTTATAACTTGTGCATCTGCTGGAGGAGTAAGAGCCTTTTCCGGGATCTTTCAGGATCCTGGATCCTTGACTTCTTTCGACCCAAAATCTCTTTCAAGTGCCCCTTGCTTAACAAGTGTTAGGGGAGGATTTTCTAAAGATCAGTAATCCTCAATTACTGTTGGTATTAGGGATCCTTGATTCTGTTTGAATTAGTGATCCTCAGAGAGTATTGTAGGATCAGGATCCTGGATCATCATAGTGATCCTTACACTAACAATTGTCTGCTTTGAACATGATGTTGTTTTGCAGGAGTACGTGTTCGGACTTGGTCTTGGCGATATTCCTGGAGCATATTCTCTTTATATTCCGCACGTGCTTGACTGATATGAATGTTATGGAGGTCGTGGAAGACTTGCATGAAATGCGGATAGTTAGTTAGCTTAGATATTTTCCAAATTTAAAAGGGGATAGCGAGCTAAATTAGAACATTTGGCTATTTTTGGCTAAACACACACACTCGTAATTGCTCTCATCAGCTCTCGACAGTTTACTTGGCGATTACACATTTTTTTGCACTTTACACTCTAGTGATCCTTGTAACAAGCTCGCTATCATCCAAAGTTGTAATACATTTTCTGTTTAATCTGAGTTGGTGATCGGTAGTTTCCATCACCCGAGGTTTTTTATGCCGGAGATCAACTCTTGATCAAGGGCTTTTTCCTCGTATAAATCATTGTGTCACTTGTTCATTGCATTTTTGAGTGATCCTTAATATTGTTCATTGATTCAAGCATCATACCTCACAACAGAAAGTTTGGTTGCATTATCATTGCTTGATTTTTGACCAAAACAGTTTGGCTCCCACCGTGGGGCAATTGGTGCTTCATTCCTAAGAAGATTCATATTTTTGTGGTCATTTCGGTTCATTACGACCAAGTAGATGGCTTCTTCAACAAAGAATACATCAAGTTCTATGCCGGCAATCAGTTCTTCACAAGGCATTCCTCCTTTGCCTCCACCACCTTCTGGATCCCAGAAGAATGCTGAGAATGCTGCGAAGAGACAAACCCCCATTTTTCCAAAACCACCAACTTCTTCTATTTCTCTAATCCTACTACTAATGACCTTTTTACTCTGATTTTGCAGATTAGAGATCACATGCAAGAGCATGACAAAACCAATGAAAGGATCCTACAGGAGATTGGTGACATCAAGAAATAGAAGAAATCAGTAGAGGATCACTCTCCTCTTATACCAAGGTAATTGAATTTTGACACTCCAATTGTAACTACCCTACAATCGGCAGTTCCGGGCATCTACTCCATCAGAAAGGCGTTATCGAACAACAACTATGACTTAAGTATTTGGCTCTCACTTTCAGCCTCAAGGATCCTGTTTTCAGCCATCGGGATCCTCCTTTCAGCATCAGGGATCCTTTGTCAGCTCAGGAGGATATTTGGGAATGCACACAGTTCACGGATCCTCCCAGGTTCAAGGTTCCTCCCAGGTTCAAGGATCCTCCCAGGTTCAAGGATCCTATCATCCCCAAGGATCCTCTCAGGTTCAAGGATCCTCTCAGGTTCAAGGATCCAACATCTTTCAAGATCAAGGATTCTTAAGAAGTATGCAGCCTCCAAGCTCGGAAGTTCATCACGAAGACTTCATACCAATGCAAACCATTGCTTCATCTGGTCCTTCAATCATACCGGAATCCCGTCAATATGGATTCACATCTGGAATTCCAAACATGAATCCTTTAGTAGGTAACACTTTCAATAATTCTTATAACACTAACCATGGCTCCATGCATGATACAGGTATCAATCAGGCTATGGCCAGAGAGTTACAGAAGCTTAAGGATATGATATCCAGCGTACCAGGAGTGGTTAAACCCATTCCTGAAATTGCAGATGGTAGCCATAGGATATCTCACTTTGCGCCACCTATATGTGATGCTGAGATACCCAAAAGATTCCAGATACCATCCATGAAGCTGTATGATGGTTCAACGGATCCAGAGGAGCATGTGGCTCAATATAGGGAGAGGATGGAGATCAATCCAATTCCTGAGAGGTTAACAGAAGCATGTCTATGCAAGGGATTTGGATCCACACTCACAGGATCTGCTCTTAAATGGCTGCTAAGTCTTCCCCCTTACTCTATTACTTCATTTGCTAATCTAGTTAATTTGTTTAATAATCAATTCTCTTGTAGTAGAAAATTTGAACGATTAACTAGTGATCTATATAGGGTAACACAAGGTCAAAATGAATCACTTAGAGATTACATCACTAAGTTTATTAAAGAATCCTTAGATATCCCTAACCTGGATATAGCTACGGCTGTAGAAGCCTTTAAAATGGGTTTGCTTAGGGATTCATTGTTCTACGATGATCTTGTTATGACCCCATGCAGGAATCTTGATGAAGTAAGAACCAGGGCCCTTAGGTTCATCCGCCTAGAGGATGACAAAAGGATCCAGGAGTGATTGACAGGATCCTCAAAACAGGAAAAGCAAGGATCCTACTTTAAGAATAACAAGTTCAAGTCCTATAACAAGTCTGATAACCAGAATGTGCATGCAGTGGAATAGGAAGAGGATGATGAGGATTATCCTCCCATTTCTGAATATTGTTTTTCTGTTGATAACAATGAACTAATTCTTGCAATGCAGAATTTAGGTGAGAATGCCAGGTGGTCGAGAAAAAGTGATAAACCAGCTGCTACCAAGGATAACTCCAAGTGGTGTGCATATCATGAGGATTTCGGGCATCTCACTGAAGAGTGTATTGCACTTAGAAAGGAAATTGGTTACTTGTTAAGCAAGGGGCATTTGAAGGAGCTTTTGGGACGAAAGAAGTCAAGGATCCAGGATCCTGAAAGGAAACCGGAAAAGGCTCCTGCTCCTCCAGCAGATGCACAAGTTATAAACTTCATATCGGGTGGATCAGACATTTGTGGTACTTCCTTTTCAGCAGCCAAAAGACATGCCAAGGAAACCAAGATGGATAATGGAGACAGACCCATCCGGACGTCCACTGTTACCGAGGATAAGATCATAACTTTTGATGAGGATGATCGTCTTGATGTTCAGGATCCTCATCATGATGGTCTTGTTATTACCCTGTTTATTTCTAACCATTTTGTTCGCAGTATCCTTATAGATGGAGGAAGCTCAGTGAATATCATCCAGCTTGATGTCCTAAAGAAAATGAACATCCCTGAATCAGACATTGTTCCAAGATCCTCAGTACTTGTGGGATTTAGCGGGGAAACCAAAAATACATTGGGGGACATCAAACTCCCTATCTATATTGAAGGACTCCATTCTTATCAAAAGTTTTATGTTATAGATTGCTTATCTTGTTGTAATGTTATCCTTGGCAGGCCATGGATACATGACATGAAGGCAGTCCCATCTACTTATCATCAGTGCGTGAAGCTTCCTAGTCCATGGGGAGTGGTGAAAATTGAGAGTGATAAACAAGAAGCTAAGAATTGCTATACCTCATCAATGAAGCCAGCCTCAAGACCAAGGGAGCAATAGCAATTAAAGTATCCTTCAAGAGATGTCTTGGAGGCAAGAGAGCAGGATGTAAAAGAAATCCTCATGGATCCTCATGATCCTGAATCCAAGATCTTCATAGGATCAGGGATCCTTAGCCACATTGAACAGGATCTAGTATCCTTCCTTAAAAGAAGGAAAACTACCTTTGCCTGGAAGCATGAAGACATGACAGGTATATCTAAAGATATAATTACTCATAAACTCGGCATTGACAGGTCATTCAATCCAATTCATCAAAAAGAAGGAAGTTTGCACCTGAAAGGAATGCTATTATCCAGGAAGAGGTAGATAAACTACTTCGGGCAGGTATGATAAGAGAGGTCAAGTATCCAAGATGGTTAGCCAATGTGGTTGTTGTTCAAAAGAAAAATGGAAAGTGGAGGGTATGTGTCGATTTTACCGATATAAACAAGGCATGTCCCAAGGATCCTTTCCCATTACCCCACATTGACTCCATGGTGGATGCTACCGCGGGTCATGAGTTGTTGACTTTTATGGATGCTTCATCTGGATTTCAACAAATTCAGATGGAACCATCTGATCAAGAGGATACAGCCTTTATGACCCCAACTGGTATATATTGTTATATTGCTATGCCATTTGGACTAAGGAATGCAGGTGCTACTTGTTTTGGTCAAAAATCACACAAGGATAATGCAACCAAATCTGATTTTGTGAGGTATGATGCTTGGGTAATTGTATGAACGACAAGTATATGAAATCAACGATGAACACCGAGATTTATACGAGGAAAAAGCCCTTGATCAAGAGATGATCTCCGGCATAAAAAAACCTCGGGTGATGGAAACTACCGATCACCAAATATATTGGAAAAACAATAATGATCCTTGTACAACTTCGGAAGAAAACAAGCTCAATACATAGAATTGCTAGTGTAAGTGTGTGTTTTTGCTAAGTGTTTGTAGAGAATTCGAGTGTTATGTGTTTTTTCTGTGGTGTGTACGACTTATGCCTCAAATGAGCTTGTTTCCCCTTAAAAAGATAAGAAATATCAATTAACAAACTTTCCTAAAAAGGTGGAAATGGCCCATGTTCTCCAAAAACATGTTTCATCAAGCATGTGCCATATGAACGAATATTCCCCGAAATTCCAGCTAAGAATGAGTCCACTACGTCCATTACCTGCATTTAAACATTAAAAACGTGACAATTGTTAGAAAACATAAGTTCTGTTAAGGATCCTGGTTCCTCAGACTCTGGATCCTCAGACTCTCTGCATCATCCATTAAGGATCCGTGATCCATGCTCAGTCTCAGGATAGATGATCCTTAGCATAAAATTCATGCCCTAACAATTGCCCCCAATATGACAGTTGTGATAAGGATTCACAGCTGTCATATTTCCGTTAGAAGTGGACTAGCTGTTGCTGCTGGTAACTAGTCATTACACTGCTTGTCGTCATTGATAAGACCTACTATAATCATTATTGCAAAATATAGAGTTAGAGATAACTCCTCAAGTGCCTTTACAGATCAGAAGATCCTTCTGTTTGTGGAGAATGAATCCTTCTACTTCGTTCGCTATTAACCTTCCTGCACTTTAATTTCTGCATAGACACTTTAACTGTTAGATAGCCTTATCCGGCCTGGGTGGATGGTCCACGGTTTTCCTGGTGAAATCCAGGCCAGATGATTTGATACATAATGAATGGGTAATAACATTAAACATTTTTAGCTACAACTTTTGTTGTTTCTTTCCTCTTTATTTTTCATGTATGCTTTCTATTTTCAATGATATCATCGCCAAACAACTAGAAAGTTATTGGAAATCTGATGATAATGTTAAACTTTTAATAGAAAACTTGAAGTGTTTGAACAAATGTGGATCAATGATCCTTAACCAAAAAGGATAAGAGACAACTTACAGCTTATAAAAAGTTAGAATATAACATACTAGAGAATCCAAGTTAGGATTCTATATCCTTGTAAATTATTGCTGAATAAGCAAACTATGAAAAGTAAAGCTTCTAGGATCAAGGATCCTTATCGTCAGAACTTGTATAACTTTAGAGCTCCAAGATCCTGTAAGAAAAACAAACTTGGGACCAAGCCAAATAATTGGGAATGAACCCATAATAACTGGGGACAAGCCCAAATAAACTGGGGACAAGCCCAACAAACTGGGGACAAGCCCAAATAAACTGGGGACAAGCCCAAATAAACTGGGGATAAGCCCAACAAACTGGTGACAAGCCCAACAAACTGGGGACAAGCCCAAATAAACGGATGTAAACTGGGGTCAAGCCCATATAACTTGTGTAAACTGGAGTATGGCCCTTACTGGCGACTATCCAAACTTGAGCGACATGAAAATGCCGAAACCTTAGCTAACGTGAAAACGTTAGAAACCTTAGGAACGAATGTATGGTACGTCTACCATTATACGTAGGATCCTGAATACAGCCAGTACAATGAAATTGTCAGCCCCTAAAGCGGGTACTGGTCGCATTGCCTTGAACTGCACCAGGATCATCGTGTGCTACTGGCGAAACTGGGGACAGGCCCAAAAAATTGGGGACAAGCCCAAATAACTGGGGACAAGCCCAAATAAACTTTGGAGAGTTGGCCAACCACTTTGATCTTCTGTAAAATGAGAATAACTCTGCAAAAGCTTAAACTTTATGAAAATAGATGTTAAATGTTTAACATCTTTGCCTTATGATAAGTAATAAGTATAAGATGAATGAAAATGAAAGTAATGTGTTACCAAATGTAGAATCATATATCCTTTAAGGATCCCGGATCCTTAATCAGAATACTGGCATCGCTGAGGATCCCTGATCCTTCTTACATAAAGTACGTTTTGAGATGAACAACATTCCAAGCTCTTGGTAAGAGGTCACCATCCATTGTCAACAAACGATATGCCCCCTTTCCTGCTTCAGCTTCAATTAAGTAGGGACCTGACATTCTTGTTGTATGCTCCAGCCATTCTTTGTCGATGAAGGATATTGTTGTGTCTTTGACAAGGATCACATTTCTTGGCATAATCCACAGCATCGTTCTTCATAGCAGGCCAATAGTATCCTATTCTAAGGATCCTTGAGAACAGTACTCTGCCCCCAGTGTGGTTTCCACAATCTCCTTCGTGAAAATCCTTTAAGACTTCTAGAATTTCTGGATCCTCAATGCACCTTAGATATGGACCTGCAAGAGATCGTTATATAACATGTTATTTAGTATTGTAAATTGAGATACCTTGACTTTGAAAGCTCTAGGATTTTCTCCAGTAGGAATCTCTCCATGTTGTATATATCTCATGACTGGAAGGGTCCATGATCCTGAATGAGATTGTGTATCATCACTAGGGATGATTGCAGAATCTTCCACTATCTTCATGGCTACGTGATCCTCAATTGCAGGAGTTAAAACATGGATGATGAGTATTTTCACATCCTCTGGAATCTTCAAGGATGATCCAAGGTTGGCTAAAGCATCAGCTTCTGCATTTTCTTCCCTGGGTACCTGTGTTAGACTGAAAAAAGCAAAAGAATATGCCAATTTCTTGACTATTTCTAAGTACTTGATTAGCTTTTCACCTTTGACAGTGTAAGAACCGTTATAATGATTAGTAATTAATAGAGAATCTACATATACTTGAAGATACATGATCCTCATATTGTTAGCTAATTGCAAACCTGCTATCAAGGCCTCATACTCTGCCTCATGATTAGTGGTTTGGAATTCACATGCAATGGAATGGGGTATAATGTCCCCCTGTGGCGATTTTGGTAGTGTGCTTTGTCTAGTTCCTTTAACATCTGAAGCTCCATCCGTGAGGAGTGTCTAAGGATCCTTGGTCTTCTCAAGTTGTTGAATTTCTAATTCAGCTTCCCTTTGTAGATCACTACTAAAATCAGCCACAAAGTCAGCTAAAACTTGGGACTTGATGGCAGTCCTGGGTTCAAACTTAATGTCATATGCAATAAGCTTGATTGCCCACTTTGCCATTCTACCTGACATTTGAAGTTTCCTGAGAACATTCTTGATATGAAGGTTAGTTTTCACAATAATGGTGTGAGTTTCTAAATAATGTCTATGTTTAGCAGAAGCCATAATTAAATCAAGAATTAATTTCTCTAAATGAGAATACCTGGCCTCAGCATCAAGTAGAATTTTACTTACATAGTATACCGAATGTTGAGAGCCTTCATGATCCTTAACTAGGATCACACTTACTGCTTTAGCTGAAATAGCTAAGTATAAGGATAACGATTCTCCATTTTCTGGTTTCATCAGGGCTGGTGCTGAGGATAGATAATCCTTAAAAACCTTGAGTGCAGCTTCATGCTTATCAGTCCACTCAAACTTGCCTTGAACAATTTGTCTACCTCTTCTTGGATAATGGCATTCATTTCAAGTGCAAACTTTCTCCTTTTTTGGTGTATTGGCTTGAAAGACCTGTCAATACCAAGTTTGTGAGTAATAACATTCTTAGGTATACCTGTCATATCTTCATGTTTCCAAGCAAAGGTAGATTTTCTTCTTTCCAAGAAGGATACTAAATCCTGCTCAATACTGTCCAGGATCCCGGATCCTATAAAAATTTTGGATTCAGGATCCTCTGGGTTCAACAGAATATCCTTGACGTCTTGCTCTCTTGCCTCCATGACGTCTTGCTCCTTGGAGGCTGGCTTCATTGAAGAAGTGTAACAGTTCTTTGCCTCCTGCTGATCACTTTCTATCTTCACCATATCTCATAGAGTTGGGAGCTTGACACATTGATGATATGTTGAGGGGGACTGCCTTCATATCGTGTATCCATGGCCTGCCAAAGATAACATTACAGTAAGATAAGCAATCAACAACATAGATTTTTTTTAACATAATTCACTCCCTCTATATAGATAGGAAGTTTGATGTCCCCCAATGTAATCTTTGTCTCTCCACTGAATCCCACAAGGGCAGATGATCTTTGGACAATATCGGATTCAAGGATGTCCATTCTATTGAGGACATCCAACTGGATTATGTTCACTGAGCTTCTCCCATCAATGGGAATCCTGCGAACAAAATGGTTAGATATAAATAATGTAATACCCAAACCGTCATGATGAGGATCCTGTATGTCCGCATGGTCATCCTCATCAAAGGATATGAATTTTTCCTGGGTAAGAATGGAAGTTCGAACAGGTCTGTCCCCGTTCTCCATCTTTGTTTCCTTTGCATGTCTTTTAGCTGCTGAGAACCTCCATAGATGAGATGGATGATTTGAGCATCAGCTGGTGGAGGAGGAGCTTTTCCAGGAACTTTCTCAGAATCCTGGATCCTTAACTTTTTCCCTCAAAGAAATTCCTTCAAGTATCCTTTGCTCAAAAGATAACCTATCTCCTTCCTTAATGCTATGCACTCATCTGTGATATGACCAGAATCCCCATGGTAAGCACACCATTTTGATTCGTCTTTGGTGGCAGGCGGTTTGTCATTCTTCCTTGGCTACCTAACCTTGTCACCTAAACTCTGCATAGAAAGGATTAGTTCATTATTAGCAGCAGAAAAACAATATTCAGAAATAGGAGGATAATCCTCATCATCTTCCTCTTGTTCCATAACATGCACATTCTGGTTGTCATGCTTGGAGTATTGCTTGGATCAGTTAACCTTGAGATAGGATCCTTATTTGTCTTGCTTTGAGGATCCAGACAATCTCTCGTGGATCCTTTTGTCATCCTCTAAACGGATGAACCTAAGGGCCCTGTTCCTTTCCTCATCTAAGTTCCTGCAAGGGGTCATGACAAGATCATCATAGAACATTGAATCCCTAAGTAAACCCATTTTAAAGGCTTCTACAGCCGTAGCTATATCCAGGTTAGGGATATCTAAGGATTCTTTACTAAACTTAGTTATTTAATCCCTTAATGATTCATTATGACCTTGGCTGATCCTATATAAGTCACTAGTTAACCTTTCAAAAGTTCTACTACAAGAAAATTGACTATTGAACAAGTTAACTAAATGAGACAATGAAGTAATAGAGTAAGGAGGAAGACTTAGCAGCCATTTTAACGTTGATCCAGTAAGTGTGGATCCAAAGCCCTTGCATAAGCAGGCTTCCTTCAAGCTTTCAGGAATGGGGTTGATTTTCATTCTTTCCCTCAGCATTGCATATGGGAGGTGCAAAGCAAGACACTTTATCACTTCCACGTGGAATCTCAGGAATGGGTTTGACCACTCCCGGGACGTTGGATAACATATCCTCGAGTTTTTGTAACTCTCTGGCCATAGCTTGGTTGATACCTGTATCCTGCACCAAGCCATGGTTAGCATTATAAGAAGTATGTAAAGTGTTACCTCCTGATGGATTCAAGGTTGGGATTCCTGATATGAATCCATGTTGACGGGATTCTGGCATAACCGAGGGACCAGGGGAAGCAATGGTCTGCATTGGTATGAAGTCTCCTAGATGAACTTCTGAACTTCCGGGTTGCACACTCCTTAAGTATCCTTGATCCTGGAAGATGTTGGATCCTTGATGTGCTGTGAATGAAGGTCTTGGAGGATAATCCATGGATCCGAAAACCTGAGATGAGGATCCTTGAACCTAAAAGGAGGATCCTTGAACCTGAGAGGAGGATCCTTGAACCTGAGAGGATCCCTAAACCTGAGAGGATCCTTGAACCTGAGAGGATCCTTGAACCTGAGAGGAGGATCCTTGAACCTGAGAGGATCCCTGAACCTGAGAGGATCCTTGAACCTGAGAGGATCCTTGAACCTGAGAGGAGGATCCTTGAACCTGAGAGGATCCCTGAACCTGAGAGGATCCTTGAATCAGTTGCGTCCCCATGCATCCTCCTAAACTGGTGAAGAATCCCTGATGCTGAAATGAGGATCCTGAAGGCTGGAAAGAGGATCCTTGAGCCTGAGATATTGCCGATGATCCAGAACGCATTCCTGTTGATCCACCCTGGTATTGGACATCTGGAGCTGCAAAGTGCTGGGAAGTTATTACCGGAGTGTCGAAATTCAGCGACCTCGGCAGCAAAGGGGGATGATCCTCTGCTGATTTTATCAATTTCGCGAAGGATCCTGCCATTAGTTTCGTCCTGTTGTTGCATGTATCCTCTCATCTGCAAAATCAAAGCATAAAGATCACTGTTAGTAAGTGTAGAGGAAGAAACAACAGTTGGTTTTGTGAAAACGGGGGTTGTCTTCTTCGGAGCAATCTTCTGGAATGCAGGGGGAAGATGATGCAATGGTGGAATGCCATGTGATGAGGAAACCGCCAATATGGAACTTGAAGAAGTTTTTCCTTGAGAAGCCATGTGGTTGAAGGTGATGAACCGAAATGACCGAAATGAACAAAATTTATCAGAAATGAAGCACCAATTGCCCCACGGTGGGCGCCAAATTGTTTTGGTCAAAAATCACACAAGGATAATGCAACCAAATCTGATTTTGTGAGGTATGATGCTTGGTTAATTGTATGAACGACAAGTATATGAAATCAACGATGAACACCGAGATTTATACGAGGAAAAAGCCCTTGATCAAGAGATGATCACCGGCATAAAAAACCTCGGGTGATGGAAACTACCGATCACCAACTATATTGGAAAAACAATAATGATCCTTGTACAACTTCGGAAGAAAACAAGCTCAATACATAGAATTGCTAGTGTAAGTGTGTGTTTTTGCTAAGTGTTTGCAGAGAATTCGAGTGTTATGTGTTTTTTCTGTGGTGTGTACGACTTATGCCTCAAATGAGCTTGTTTCCCCTTAAAAAGATAAGAAATATCAATTAACAAACTTTCCTAAAAAGGTGGAAATGGCCCATGTTCTCCAAAAACGGTTATATTTCATCAAGCATGTGCCATATGAACGAATATTCCCCGAAATTCCAGCTAAGAATGAGTCCGCTACGTCCATTACCTGCATTTAAACATTAAAAACGTGACAATTGTTAGAAAACATAAGTTCTGTTAAGGATCCTGGATCCTCAGACTCTGGATCCTCAGACTCTCTGCATCATCCATTAAGGATCCGTGATCCATGCTCAGTCTCAGGATAGATGATCCTTAGCATAAAATTCATGCCCTAACACTACTTATCAAAGGCTAGTCAATATGATGTTCAAGGAACAAATTGGACACACTATGGAGGTTTATGTAGATGACATGGTGGTTAAGTCCAAGAAAGCTGAGGATTACCTTAAAGACTTGGAGGAAGCATTCAATATCCTTGATAAATTTAATATGAAACTAAATCCTTCCAAGTGTCATTTTGGTGTTAAAGCAGGTAAATTCTTAGGCTATATGGTGACAAAGAGGGGCATTGAAGCAAGTCCAGAGCAGATTAAGGCTATTGTGAATATCAAATCTCCTGCCAATGCTAAGGATGTGCAAAGATTGACAGGCAGGATCGCATCTTTGACAGGTTCATATCCAGATCCTCAGAAAAGTGCAA
The DNA here is from genome assembly GCA_030545235.1 of Helianthus tuberosus. Classification (NCBI taxonomy): domain Eukaryota; kingdom Viridiplantae; phylum Streptophyta; class Magnoliopsida; order Asterales; family Asteraceae; genus Helianthus; species Helianthus tuberosus. The sequence continues at coordinate 29,148,750 of CM060379.1, read as the reverse complement.
GGAGTTCTATGACATCCTGAGGAAGAACAAGAAATTTGAATGGACTGAGAAGCATGAAAGTGCCCTCAAGGCTCTTAAGGATTATATATCCTCAGCCCCCGCCTTGATGAAACCAGAAAAGGGGGCATATTATCCTTATACCTAGCAGTATCCTCAAAAGCAGTAAGTGCGATCCTTGTTAAGGATCACCAAGGTACACAACATCCTGTTTATTATGTAAGTAAGAGTTTACTTGATGCTGAATCCAGGTATTCACACTTAGAGAAACTTATCCTTGCATTAATTATGGCATCTACTAAATTAAGACATTATTTTGAGACTCATGCCATTATTGTTAAGACTAATTTTCCAATTAAGAATGTTCTCAGGAAACCTGAAATGTCAGGAAGGATGGCTAAGTGGGCAGTGAAGCTTAGTGCTTATGATATAAGATATGAACCAAGGACTGCCATCAAATCCCAAGCCTTAGCTGACTTTGTGGCAGATTTTAGTAGTGACTTGCAAAAGGAAGCTGAGTTAGAAGTCCAACAGCTGGAAGAAACTAAGGATCCTTGGATACTTTTCATTGATGGAGCTTCTAATGTCAAAGGAACAGGACTTGGAATACTACTAAAATCGCCACAGGGGGACATAATACCCCACTCCATAGCTTGTGAATTTCAAACTACCAATAATGATGCTGAGTATGAAGCCTTGATAGCCGGTTTGCAAATTGGTAAGCATATGAGGATCATGTATCTTGAGGTACATGTAGATTCGTTGTTGATTACTAATCACTTTAATGGATCCTATGCTGTTAAAGGTGAAAAGCTAATCAAATATTTAGAGATAGTCAAAGAATTGGCACTCTCCTTTGTTTCCTTTAGTTTAACATAGGTACCAAGGGAAGAGAATGCAGAGGCTGATGCATTAGCCAATCTAGGATCATCCTTGAAGATCCCGGAGGATATCAGGATCCCTATTATCCACATCTTGACCCCTGCTATCGAGGATCATGTAGCCATGGAGATAGGAGAGGATTCTGCAATCATCCCTATTGATGATACTCAATCTCATTCAGGATCATGGATCCTTCCAATCATGAGATACATACAACATGGAGAGATTCCTACATGAGAAAATCCCAGGGCTTTCAAAATGAAGGTATCTCAATTTACAATATTAAATAATATGTTGTATAAACGATCTCTTGCAGGACCATATCTAAGATGCATTGAGGATCCTGAAATTCAAGAAATCCTAAAGGATTTCCATGAAGGAGATTGTGGAAACCACACTGGGGGCATGGCATTATTCTCAAGGATCCTGAGGACAGGATACTATTGGCCTACTATGAAGAAGGATGCTGTGGAATAAGCCAAGAAGTGTGATCCTTGTCAGAGACACAGTAATATCCTTCACTAACGAGCTGAACTTTTGCATCCTATATCTTCCTCTTGGCCATTTATGAGATGGGGAATGGATATAGTTGGTAAGCTTCCTAAGGCACCTGGTGGAAAAGTATTCATGCTTGCTATGACTGATTACTTCTCCAAGTGGATAGAGGCTGAAACCTTTGCTCAAGTCAGAGAAAAGGAAGTGATACCCTTTATTAAAAGAAACATTATTACTAGATTTGGTATTCCTTCTGAAATCGTTTGTGATAATGGATCCCAATTTATTGGGAATAGAACTACTAACTTTTGTGACAGCTGGGGGATTAAGATGATAACATCAACACCAGTCCACCCACAAGCCAAAGGTCTGGCAGAACCATCCAACAAGATCATCATCAACAATTTGAAGAAGAAGCTTGGATCCAAGAAAAGAAAGTGGGCAGAAGAACTACCTTATGTACTATGGGCTAATAGAACAACTCCCAAGAATGCCACTGGCCAAACTCCATTTTCTTTGGTATTTGGGGCAGAATCAGTGATCCCTACAGAGATGGTGGTTCCTACTGCAAGAACAAGCATTCGTGATCCTGAAGAAAATGTTGAAAACTTGGTTCAAGATTTGGATACTATAGAAGAACTTAGGGACTTGGCAAGGATAAGGATGGCTGGAGCCTACAACAAGAATGTTAGGATCAGGAAATTCCAAGTTGGTGATATGGTGTTAAGGAAAGCATTTCAGAATACCACCAATCCTGCTGATGGAAAGTTGGCACCAAAGTGGGAAGGCCCCTATTTGATTGAAGCTGAAGCAGGAAAGGGGGCATATCGTTTGCTAACAATGGAAGGTGATTTGCTACCAAAAGCTTGGAATGCTGTCCATTTGAAGAAATACTTCATGTAATAAGAATCCATGATCCTTAGCTAACAAGTATCCTTGAAGGATCCTTACAGAACAGATGATCCTCATTTTGGTAATATTCTAATCTCAAACTATTTCATTCTTTAATTATCTTATATAAGGATAAGGATCCTGCATCCTTTATCCCCCTTTCACTTGATTCTGAGTTTTGAAGGTTCAGGTATCCTTAACAAAGGATTGAGTATCCACAGAAGTATCCAGTTATTTGGGCTTGACCCCAGTTTGGGCCTGACCCCAGTATCACCAGTAGCGCACGATGATCCTGGTATAGTTCATGGCAATGGGACCAGTACTCGCTATAGGGGCTGGCAATTTCATTGTACTGGCTATATTTAGGATCCTACGTATAATGGTAGACGTACCATACATCCGTTCCTAAGGTTTCTAACGTTTTCACGTTAGCTAAGGTTTTGGCATTTTCATGTCACTATGTTTGGATAGTCTCCAGTAAGGGCCATACTCCAGTTTACACACGATCCTTGGGCTTGTCCCCAGTTATCTTTGGGCTTGTCCCCAGCTATCCTTGGGCTTGTCCCCAGTTATCCTTGGGCTTGTCCCCAGTTGTCCTTTGGGCTTGTCCCCAATGTATTGGGCTTGTCCCCAGAATTGTTGGGCTTTCCCTAGTTACTAACTTTTATCTTATATTGGCTTAGTCCCAAGTTGTATCCCATTTCAGGATCTTGAAGCTAAACGACCAAGGATCCTTGATCCTTATCTTCTACTAAGGTTTGTCTTTTGGTTATCCTGATTATAACTGTTAAAGGTTAGGATCCTAACTTGGATTCTCAGGTATGATCCTTAATTACTTTGATTTTATTATTTACATGAGTGACCCTTATCCTTTGACAACTGAACTTATGATCCTTAAACTACACTACTTTTCAGAACTTGTTGACTATAGGATATGTGATCCTTGATCATATCCTAAACTTTTTGAGGATATTTATTAAATTTTTTCTTCTTTACTTAATGAATTCAGACAAAATATATATCACAACAATTGAAAAGTAAAGTATTCATAAGGATAACAACACGGGAAATAGCCAAAAAGTTAAGGTTATTTTATTCACAAAACATTAAACCCTTTAAGGTTGTCAAAACTGCCAACCCACGTTTCTACCAGCAAAACATGGCCCGTCCACATGGGTTGGCAAAGGGTGTCCATTGTTAACGAGTCTTAAGAGTGCAGGAAATAAAGACGGAAGGATAACGAGTGGCTTCATCCCCCAAACAGAGGATCCATCCACCACCCATTATCCTACCTATTGTCCAAGGATCCATGATCCTTAACCCTAGAAACTATTGTCTAAGTTATTACAGACTAGCATTGTTCAGAAAAACATCATCAAAACAAAAACCATTACCAAACTATAAAAAATGGGCTCCGGCCACGTCTAGAAATATCCATCATCGCCCATTTCAGCAGCCTACACCTTTGCTGCATCACCATCACCTTCACCAGCTCCTCCAGCTCCAACATCACCCGCATGATCCTTAACTCCACTGCTGCCAGCCTCTTCTTCGTCATCCAGCTCAGCTAACCTAGCTGTCAAGCCCTCTATGTCCCAGTTGCTTTTGTCAAAGTCAGGATCCTGAGCTTCTTGGGCCATCTGCAACTTGGTCTTATACATAGCAATGGCAGCGGAGACTTTAGCATCATTGGTGATCTCTGCCTTCTCCTGATCAGCAGTGATATGAGCCAGGACAAGTTCCCTCTTCACCAAATTGACATCGTTTTCGAGGGAGGCAATCTTCTTATCCTTGGCCAGCATGATCTTTTGGAGATCCACACACTTTTGCTCAACCTCTTCAATACTTCCAACGTAATCTTGGATTTCAGCAAATTTCTTCAAAAAGAAAGGATACAATTCAGGATCCCTTACCCTCAGTATGGAAGGATCATGTACAAGAATCACATTTAAGGATCAGTTATTCTTACCTCAGCAACGTATTCGTCAAACTGATGCTGGATCAGAGGCAGACCTTCTAGGTTATCAGCAATCTTCCTTTTCTTTCCACCCCTTCCCTTGGAAGTGGTTGCCTTGGGGATTGTGACGGATGGACTAGCGGCAGGCTTCTTCTTTGAGGATCGGACAACATCGAGGTCAGTGACACTGAAACGGGTAGCAGACTTCGATGATTTTCCAGCACCTACACATCCAAAACAGATAAGTATCATTATTTCATTTTTATTTAAACATTTAGTTATGCACAAAATGTGATACTTACTTGACATTGTAACAGAACCTGAGGATACTTCTTGAGAATCCTGGGTATTTGCTTGAAATGATCTTATTGCAGGATCAAGCCTCTGGAAAGCAGCAAGCCTTTCCTTCGTCGCAGGTGTTGTAATAAGGTGTGAAACAGTAATAGCTGCAAAATGGAAACAAAGGGATGTTAGTGATCCTCAGCAGAAACATGGTTATCCTGTGATCCTTTTCAGGATCCTCTATCCTACCATGAGTGGTCCATTTTTTAGGCAGATCCTTTCCATCAGGGATAGAATCCCTTCTGACAAAGAAGAATCGCCGTGGTGTCATTCTTAGTGGCTTTGAAGATGGGGTGTTCTTCACCGGGTTTATGTTTGAATAGATATCAATGAGATCCATGGCTCACAAGATCATACATTTCTGCTAACTCCGACATTCCCAGATCAATACCTTCATGCTCAATGATTCTTTCAAGGGTATACAAGACCCTCCATATCATTGGCATTGCTTGGACGTAGGAGATGCCGGTGAGAGAGAAGAAAGATTGGGTGAAATTAGGAAAAGGATACGAGTATCCTATCGTAAATGGGTGTTATGGGTGAAATTCTGAGCTCATATCCTGGGAAATATCTTAACTTATATATTGGTTGTATGATATCTGTTCATATCCGGGATGCTCATTCAGGATATTGGTAACATCCTGAATGGTATCCTCAGGATTACTAACGGGTTGTGTGCAGGAGTACGCGTCCAGGTGCCCAACGTTCACGAAGACCCTTTCTCCGGGAGACTCGGTCCAAGTTGTTCAAATAAACACGTTGAAGCCGCATTACTCGGTCTACAACGTTAACGATGGAATATTCGGGAGCATCCCATATTTATAGGAATTTTAGTTTGTATTTCGTTACTATAAATAGGTGGGTATGTCAGATCAAATAGGACATCACAATCACACTCACTACACTCGTTCTCTCGCAATTTTCACTTTCACAAAAAAGCATTGTAATACTTAGCGATCTTGTCGATATGCTGCACTGTATCCTGACGTTTGAAGTAATAAGAAGAACTAGGCAGCTGCGATTGACAGCTCCCGAGGTTTTATGCCGGCGATCTAGATTGATCAAGGGCTTTCCTCGTACATCTCGTGTTATTTCCTTTATTTTTTGCTCATAGTTTGATCGTAGATACAGCTCAATATCCTGAGCCGTATCCTGAAAACTGTTTTTACAAACAACTTAACCAGCATATTTCCAACGCACTTTTTAGCACACTACCTCACTTAGGGGTTGTTTGGTAGCCTCTGAATAGTCATTAAGAGGCTACCTCTTAATGGAACCATTAAGAATTTTACCAATGAGAAGGTAGAAGAATGTGACATGTGATGATTAACCATTCAGAGGTTACCTTTTAACCATTCAGACTTGAGGTTACCTCTTATTCATTCAGAGGTTTTAAACCATTAAGAGGTAGCATCTGAATGGTCATTAAGAGGCTACCAAACAACCCCTTAACTAATTTGATCACTTAATTGCTTCGGTAATTTTTGACCAAAACAATTTGGCGCCCATCGTGGGGCAAGTGGTGCTACCTTTACTAAAAATCTTTGTGAAATCGTTAATCGGTTTTCTGTTTTCAAAACTTTTTGCCACGTTGTTTACAATGGCCTCAAGATCAAACATGAGCTCCTCCACTATGTCTGCTACGACTTCTGCTACTACCGGTTCGGTGCTTCCACCTCCTCCTCCAAGGATGTCAGCTTCTTCACAACCTCAGGATATTATCCCTACTCGGAGTGTTTAGGGATCTGCTCCCGTTTTAGCCTCTAATGATGAAATTCTAACTTTATTTGGAAGTGTGCAGGAACAAATGAGGCAGCAACAGGAAACTAAACAAATGCTGTTGAGAGAAATACAACTCTTAAAAGCTAGTTCGATCAGATCCGCTGAGGATATTGTTACTCCTTTACAACCCAGAACTTTGAACTTCAGTTCGGCTGTGTATACTGAGGATAATAGGGGGAATATTGTGCCTAGTCATTCCCAGAATCATACTCCTGAAATACCCTCCTCGATCAGGATGTCAACTGTGAGGAGCTCAGGATATGTTTCAGGATATGGCCAGAACCCTCAGACTGGTAACGTGTCAAATAATAATATTCATGCTACTAACAATAGTGGATCTTTGCAGGATGCAGGTATGCGTCAACATTTACTAGGGAGCTTCAGAAATTGAAGGACATGATATCCAGTGTACCTGGAGTGGTCCAGCCAATTCCGGAAGTGTCCCGAGAGAGCCACAAGATATCTCGTTTCGCATATCCTATCTGTGATGCTGAGATTCCGAAAAGATTTCAAACCCCCAACATGAAGCTTTACGATGGGACTACGGATCCTGAAGAGCATATTGCCCAGTATAGGGAAAGAATGGAGATTAATCCTATCCCTCCGGAGCTCAAGGAAGCATGCTTATGCAAGGGCTTTGGTTCTACCTTAACAGGATCAGCCTTGAAATGGCTCTTAAATGTTCCTCCGCATTCGATTACATCTTTTGCTCACTTAGTGAATTTATTTAATAGTCAACTTTCTTGTAGTCGGAGTTTTGAAAAACTGACAAGTGATCTTTACAGGATAACTCAAGGACCTCAGGAGTCCCTAAGGGATTACGTGAACAAATTCAACAGGGAATCCTTGGATATCCCACACCTTGATGTTGCAACAGCTGTGCAGACTTTCAAGATGGGACTACAAAAGGATTCCCAGTTTTATCAGGATCTTGTAATGAATCCTTGCAGGAACTTGGACGAAGCTCGAAATAGAGCCTTGAGATATATCAGGCTGGAGGATGATAGGAAAATGCAAGAAAGGATGAACTCATCCACTACATATGAGTCAACTAATAGGAAGTCAGAATCCTCGTTTAAACCATATCGCTCTATGCCATATGGTAGAAATGACAACAAGAAAGTGAATGTTGTTGAAGACGAGGATCCTGAAGAATATCCTGAATTATCTGAATATTGCTTTTCTGTTAACATTCCTGAATTAATGTATGCTATGCAGGGTTTAGGAGACAAAGCTAGGTGGCCTCTGAAGAATCAACAAAAAGCTGATTGGAAGGATAAATCCAAATGGTGTGCCTTCCACGAAGATTTCGGACATGTGACTGAAGATTGCATCACTCTAAGAAAAGAAATAAGTTATCTTCTGAGCAAAGGATATCTGAAGGATCTCCTAGGAAGAAAGAAGAATAAGGGTTAGGATACTGAGAAGGATCCTGAACGAGCAGCATCACCTCCAGCGGATGCCAAGATAATCAACTTTATTTCAGGAGGATCCGACATTTGTGGGACTTCATATTCTGCGGCCAAGAGGCATGCAAAAGAGGCTAAGACTGAAAGGGGAGACAAACCAGCTAGGATGACTACCCTCACAACTGATAAAGTGATCACTTTCGATAGTGATGGCAGGGATACCGTCCAGGATCCTCACCATGATGCTCTGGTAATAACATTATATGTGGCTAACCATTTTGTACGCAGGATATTGGTGGACAATGGTAGCTCCGTCAACATAATCCAACTAGAAACTTTGAAGAGAATGAATGTATCTCCGATGGATATCACTTCGAAATCCACCGTGCTTGTTGGGTTCAGCGGAGAGGCCAGGAACACAGTAGGAGAGATAAAGTTACCAGTATATGTTGAGGGGGTCAGCTCGATACAACGTTTCTGTGTAATGGACTCCCTATCCTGCTATAACATTATACTGGGCAGGCCATGGATCCATGATATGAAGGCCATACCATCAACTTATCATCAATGCATCAAGATCCCTACCCCTTGGGGGGTTGTCAAGATTGACAATGATCAGCAGGAGGTAAAAGAATGTTACTCGTCCTCAATGAAGTCCTCAACCAAGCCTAGTACAACATAGTAATTAAAGTTGCAGGCCCAGGATATCGTGGAGGCTTCAGAGCAGGATATGAAGAAAGTTATCCTGGATCAGGATAATCCTGATATCTCGGTGCTCGTAGGAACCAATATCCCTCAGGATATTGAAGAACAATTAACTAGCTTTTTGAAATGCAGGATGTCAACATTTGCATGGAAGCATGAGGATATGACAGGTATATCCAAAGGTATTATCACTCACAAGCTTGGAATTGACAAGTCATTCAAGCCTGTGCAACAAAAGAGAAGGAAGTTCACTCCTGAGCGAAATACAATTATCCAAGAGGAAGTTGAAAGATTATTGAAGTCCAAGATGATCAGGGAAGTCAAATTTCCCAAGTGGCTAGCAAATGTGGTCGTGGTTCAAAAGAAGAATGGGAAATGGAGAGTTTGTGTAGATTACACAGACTTGAATAAGGCTTGTCCCAACCTCTTCCTCATGTTGACGCAATGGTAGATGCTACTGCCGGGCATGAGATGTTAACCTTCATGGATGCATCCTCAGGATTTCAGCAGATTCAAATGGAGCCTTCGGACCAGGAGGATACTGCCTTCATGACACCAACAGGTATTTATTGTTATACCGATATGCCTTTCGGTTTGAAAAATGCAGGTGCCACATACCAGATATTGGTGAAGATGATGTTCAAAGATAAGCTGGGGGACACAATGGAGGTATACATCGACGATATGGTGGTAAAATCTAAAAAGGCTGAGGATCACCTCCAGGATATTAAAGGAGCATTTGATATCCTGGATCAATATAACATGAAGCTAAACCCTGCTAAGTGTCATTTCGGAGTGGGGGCAGGAAAGTTTCTAGGATATATGGTGACCAAAAGAGGAATAGAGGCGATCCCGGCGCAGATTAAAGCCATCTTGGATATGAAATCACCCTCAAATATGAAGGATGTTCAGTGATTAACAGGGTGAGTCACAGCATTGAACAAATTTGTTTCAAGATCCTCCGAGAAATGCAAAGAGTTTTATGATATCCTGAAGAAGAACAAGAAGTTCGAATGGGGTGAGAAGCATGAAGCAGCCCTGCAGGATTTGAAGCAGTGTCTTTCAACTGCACCCCTACTGATGAAGCCTGAGAATGGTGAACCACTGTCCCTATACCTCGCAGTATCAGGGAATGCTGTAAGTGCCGTCCTTATAAAGGATCGTGAAGGTCAGCAATATCTTGTTTATTATGTTAGTAAAAGTTTGTTAGATGCTGAAACTAAATATTCTCATTTAGAAAAGTTGATACTAGCACTAGTTATGGCATCAACAAAGCTTAGACACTACTTTGAGACACATAGAATTCATGTCAAGACCAATTATCATGTTAGAAATGTGCTTAGGAAACCCGAGATGTCAAGCAGGATGGCCAAGTGGTCAGTAAAGTTAAGTGCTTATAACTTAGTGTACGAACCTAGAAATGCCATTTAATCGCAGGCTTTAGCTGACTTTGTGGCTGATTTCAGTAGTGACATTCAGGATGAGGTAGACCTAGAAGTACAACTATTAGGAGAATCCTCAGGATCCTGGACATTATATACTGATAGAGCATCTAATGTCAGAGGAGTAGGATTGGGAATACTACTAAAATCGCCACAGGGGGACATATTACCCCAGGCTATTAGATGTGAATTTCCTGCTACTAATAACGAAGCAGAATATGAGGCTTTAATTGCAGGGTTAGAACTAGCTAAAAATATGAATATCAAGAATTTGCAAGTATATGTTGACTCCTTGTTAATCACTAATCATTTTAATGGAACCTATGCAGTTAAGGGTGAGAAATTAATCGAATACCTCGGCATTCTCAAAAAATTAGCAGGATATTTCGATGTTTTTACACTTCACAGGTACCAAGGGAAGATAATACTGAAGCGGATGCCTTAGCAAATCTGGGATCATCGGTCAGGATACCAGAAGGGACCCAAATACCAATATTGCATATCTTGTATCCTGCAACGAATCCTCAGGATGAAAAAGAAATAAGTATCCAGGATCCTGTTGCTGAATATCCTGAGGAGGATCCTAAATCCTGGACGGCTCCAATCATAAGATATCTCAAGGAAGGGCATATCCCTAGAGACAAAAATCCTAAGGCATTTAGGATGAAGGTATCACGATTCACCATTATAAATAATATTTTGTATAAGAAATCTCTTGCAGGACCATATTTAAGGTGCTTGGAGGATCCCGAAATTAGAGAAGTGCTTCAGGATATACATGAAGGGGATTGTGGTAACCATACTGGGGGCAGGTCATTATTCTCAAAAATATTGAGAACATGATACTTTTGGCCAACGATGAGGAAAGATGCTACAGAATATGCTCGAAGATGCGATGCATGCCAAAGGCACAGTAACATACTACATCAACCAGCCGAACCACTATATCCTATAGTTTCCCCTTGGACATTCATGAAATGGGGAATGGACATAGTAGGGAAATTACCAAAAGCTCCAGGAGGAAAAGTCTTTATGCTGGCAATGACTGATTATTTCTCTAAGTGGGTGGAGGCTGAAGCATTTGTTCAAGTTAGAGACCAAGAAGTAGTATCCTTTATAAAGAGGAATATCCTGACCAGGTTTGGAGTGCCAGCTGAAATCATTTGTGACAATGGATCCCAGTTTATAAGCAAGAGGACTACTGACTTTTGCAAAAGTTGGGGAATCAAAATGATTACATCTACCCCGGTACATCCTCAAGCAAATGGACAAGCTGAATCCTAAAACAAGATAATTGTCAACAACTTGAAGAAGAGATTAGGAGCCAAGAAAGGAAGATGGGCAGAAGAACTACCCTTTGTTTTGTGGGCTGATAGAACAACGGTAAAGAATGCAACAGGCCAGACTCCCTTTTCCTTGGTATTTGGAGCGGAAGCAGTGATCCCAACAGAGATGGTGATACCTACCGCAAGATCTATCCTCTGGGATCCTGAGCAGAATCCTGAAGCTTTGTGCCAAGATTTGGATATCGTAGTTGAAACGGGAGATGCAGCAAGGCTAAGGATGGCAGCATATCAACAAAGGATATCCAGAGCATACAATAAGAATATACGGACTAGAAGGTTCAAAGTTGGAGATTGGGTGTTAAGAAAGGCTTTTCAAAATACCACTAATCCTGCCGATGGAAAACTGGCTCCAAAGTGGGAAGGACCATATGAGGTTGAATCAAAATCAGGAAAAGGAGCATACCGGCTCAGGAATATGGAGGGGGATATGCTACCAAGATCCTGGAATGCCATACACCTAAAGCTCTATTTCAAGTAAGAATAGAATTTAGATTTTATCTCAGAATGGTATGTATTGTATCTCTCTTAAATATATTTGAATTCGTTTATTATCTTGAACCCAATACTGACTTAGGCATCGGAGGGGTGTTAGCCAAGCTAACACCCACCTTAGTTTAAGATTGTTTTGCAGAATATGAATCGGGATATAGCTCCAGGATATACGCTCAGGATATTTCGAAAGATTAGAAGATTGGCCCCCTCTCTCACGCTTAAGGGATCCTGATCCCTTCTAAGGTTTAAAGGTATTCACCTTTCTCTCGAATTGGGTTTGAACACCCCGCCTGGAGCGCAAGTCGTCTGGGGATAGTTCAAGGTAACGGGACCAGTTCATGTAAAAGTGGCTGACAATTTCGTTACTATTGGCTATATCCTGGATCCTAAAGGTATATGAGGATTGATCACCCTCTCTCACGAAAGGGTATTTTCATACCCTCTAAGGTTTAAAGGTTTTCACCTTTCTAAGTTTTGGAGTTTATACACTCTCGCCTGTAGCGCATAGATATCAGGGTTTATCCCCAGGATATTAGGGTTTATCCCCAGGATATTATGGTTTATCCCCAGGATATCAGGGTTTATCCCCAGGATATCAAGGTTCATCCCAGGATATTAAGGGTTTACCCCAGGATATTCAAGGTTTATGCAGTTAAGCTAAAGTATGACCATGTTGAACATAGGGGACATACATCATACAATTTAAAGGATGGATTTAAACTTATGTACTGGGGACATCCCTGCGATTGAAGGACGGAATTGACTCTCCGGGAGTATTCGGTATGATCTCTCCCTTTTATAGCCTATGTTTTATAAGTTGCGAGTCAGTATCCTGAGTACGATATCTCTCAGGATATTCTTGCAATATGTTCCCTATATTGTCCAAATTTAACTATTTTTATAGGTAAAGTTTAAACAATAAAGTAGTAACAACAGAAATAAAGGCAAAAGGAAGTTATATTATTAACATACCAAAAGATGTGCTCTTAGTTTCACCTCAAACCAAGGTCCATCCACTAAGAGCACTAATAGTTCCTTATCATATTTACTTAACAGTTGAAGGCTTCGTCTCAAACCGAGACCCATCCACCTCCAACTGTTATATTGTTCAAAAGAAAAAAACATACTAACGGTGATGACCAAGGGCTTCGTCCTGAAACTCAGGATCCCTCCACCTTTGGTCATCATATTGTTCAAGTGAAGAAAAATAAAATGCAGGAAAAATAAATTGTTTTGAGTTACAAGCCAACGATCAAATTTAAAAAAAGTGGGTTCCGGCCTTGGCATATACATCCATCATCGCCCACTTGAATGCCCTCACACAGCGGCATCTTCTCCAACCTTCTCTGCCTTCTCAGCCTCAGCATCCTCACCAGCATCCGTCCCAGCATCCGCTCCAGCATCTTTCTTGTCTACAGCCTTGTCTGCCACCTCTGCCGACTTAGAGGATTCACCAGCTTCAGCAGGAAGGGGCACGACCTTGCCTCCAAGCTCCTTCAGCTTTGCCACCCAGGATTCGACCGGCCAGGATGGGCGCTCAAGACCTGTGTCCTTGGCCTCATAGGCCATTTTAATACGAGCTTGTAGCAGGGAGACGATGGCAGAAGCTTTGATTCCTTCCCGGAAAGAAACCATGGCCTGTTCATGTTTCATTTGGACAGTGGCCAGCTTGATCTCAGCATCCTGGGTCACTTTCTTCAGCTTGTCCTCATAGTGCCGAGTCTTCACTTCAGCAATGGCACCTTGGTCGGCAACAGTAGTTTCAAGCTGTTTAATCCTGGCTTCATAGAGTGCAGCAGTACCACAGGCATCATTGTAAAGGTGTAGCAAATGCTGGAGGCCCTGTTGTTTTGGTCAAAAATCAGACGAGGATAATGCAACCAAACTCTCTGTTACGGGGTATGATGCTTGAATTGGTAAAAAACAATGAGGATCACTATGAAATGAATTGCACAGGGGACACAAAGATTTATACGAGGAAAAAGCCCTTGATCAATGTATGATCTCCGGTATAAAAAACCTCGGGTGATGGAAACTACCAATCACCAACTCAAATTAGACAATAATTCTTTTACAACTTCGGATGATAGCGAGCTAAATACAAGGATCACTATAGTGTATCGTGTAGAAGTGTATGAAAAAATGCTAAGTGTTTTGCCGAGAGCTGGTGAGTGCAGTTGTACGAGTGTGTGTAGCCAAAAAATAGCCAAGTGTTGTCTAATTAGCTCGCTACCCCTTTTAAATTTAGTAAAATATCTAAATAACTAACTATCCGCAATTCATGCCTTCTCCCCACGATCTCCATAACGTTCACCATGGTCAAGCACGTGCGGAATAAGCGTGGAATATTCTTCAGGAACGTTACCAAGACTAAGTCCAAGCTGGTATTCCTGCAAAACAACATCGAATTCAAAGCAGACAATCATTAGTATAAGGATCCTTAGGATGATCCATGATCCTGATCCTGAAGCACTTCTGAGGATCACTAACTGACACAGAAGTAAGGATCACCAAACAGGATAACAATTGAGGATCACGGGCCATTTAAAAATCCTCCCCTAACAATTTCCCCCAAAATATAAGGAGTGATATTGTAAATAAACGAGTTGTATTTTGTTGATCTTATCCGTAACAGACTAACGGATAACTAGCCGTTGAAGACGGACTAGCCGTTGCAAACCTGACGTCACTAAAGTGACAATCCTGCAAATCATCATTATAAATAGGAGTTAGAGATAGGATCAATTTGCATTTAAATTCAAGAGAAACTCCCTTTAAATTCTCAGCCGAAGATCAATCAGGTATCTCTTTTCCTATTTCTCCTTCTCTTACTCTGTTTTTCTTTCTTTGCCAACATCACGTTAAGAATGATGCTCCGGCCCTCCCCCGCCAAGGATCACCAGAAGGGTAGCCCCTTGAAGAGTCAAGGGATCATCAAAGACTCAGCGAATGAGAGGTTTTGCTTTTCTGATCCGCAAATAGATAAGATCCGACACTGCTTTCCGGCGAACACCTTTTTCAAACCCTTCGATCCCACTGTTCTGAGCGACTACATTTTTGAGACATGGGTTGCCTTTCCGGTTACCCCATTCACCATAGGATACACCTATCCTTTCCCAGCTTTTACCCAATCCTTTTTCTCCCTTACCGGCATCTCCTACATCCAAGCTATGCCGATGATCTGGAGGGTCCTATATACCCTTGAAAGGATCATAGAGCAGGAAGGGATTGATTTAGGAATGTCAGAACTGGCAGAGATGTATGATCTTACGACATTTGGATCCCACCGATATCTGTTTAAGCGAAAACCCGGCGAAGAACATCCCATTTTTAAAGCCACCAAGAACGATACAAACTGGAAACGACGCTTTTTCTTTGTCAGAAGGGATACCATTCCAAACGGAAAGGATCTACCAAGGAAGTGGTCCACCCATGGTAGGACAGAGGATCCTGAGAAGGATCACCAGGTAGTCTTGTTTTTGTATAAGGATCACTAACACCCTTTTGTTTTATGTTATACAGCTATCTCTGTTTCGCACCTCATACCATCACCTACCACCAAGGAAAAGCTTGCTGCTTTTAGAAGGCTTGAACCTGTAACCAGATCATTCAAGACAGACACCCAGGATTCACAAGAAGTATCCTCAGGTTCTATCACCATGTCAAGTAAGTATCCTGCTTTTTATATAGTTAAAGATTGAAATAAATAGTTAAATAGAAATAGGATAAGGATACTTATCTTGCTTTGAATGTCTAGGTGCCGAAAAAGCTTCCAAGCCTGCCTCCCAGTTCAACATGGCCGACCTTGACACTGTTCGATCCAGAAAGAAGAAGGCCATTGCCAGCCCTAGTGTCTCCATCCCCAAGGCACCCACTAAAGGAAGGGGTGGCAAGAAGAGGAAAAACTCTGAGATAGAGGACCTACAAGGCCTGCCACTGATCCGCCACCAGTTCCTTGAATACTTCAATGACGTGAGGATCACCAATTCTGCCTAGGTATCCCACTTATTTGAGGATCACCTGATTTTGAACTGCTTTGTCTTTTTTGCAGAAATTTGCTGAGATTGAAGACTACGTGGGGAGCGTTGAGGAGCTGGATAAGAAGATTGCTGACCTGCAACAAGTTGCAATGCTCAAGGATCTTAAGATTGCTGATCTCGAAAAAGCCCTTCAAGACGCCAAGACTAAGACAGCTAAAATCTTGATCGACATTGACTACGAGAAGCATGATCTCATAGAAGGTGCAAAGGTCTCCGCTGCCATCACATTGTACAAGACAAAACTGAAGATGGCCGAGGAGGCTCAAGATCCTGACTTCGACAGAAGCAGCTGGGATGTTGAGGGTTGGAAGGCGAGGTTAGCTGATCTGGAAGATGATGAGGAGGCTGAGGAGGTTTTGGCGATCGAGGCTGGAAGCAATGGAAAGGATCAGGTGAAGGATACCGAAGCTGGAGGGGATGAAGATGCAGTGAATGTGTAGGCTGCATGATTGGGCGATGATGGACATTCCTAGACGTAGCCGGAGCCCAATTTTTTTAAATTCGGTAGTAGTTTATTTTGTGGTTGTGTTGTTTTAAAACAATGATGGTCTGTATTTGAACAATAGTTTTAGGATTAAGGATCTAGGATCCTTTAAACAATAGGTAGGATTACAAACGGTGGATGGATCCTCTGTTTGGGGGATGAAACCATTGTGATCCTGCCGCCTTTTGATTTCCTGCACTTGCTATAACCGCATTAACAATGGACACCTGTTGCCAACCCATGTGGACGGGCCACGTTTTGCTGGTAGAAACGTGGGTTGGCAATTTTGACAACCTTCGACGGTTAAACCTTTGTTAATAAAATAACTTTAATCTTTTTTGGCTTATCTTATGTTGTTATCCTTGTTTGTCCTTTTAATTTTCAATTGTTTTGATGTACACTTGTCTGGGTAAGAAAAGTTGAACAACTTAGATAAAAAATTTAGGATATGATGCAGGATCAAATATCCTACAGTTGAAAATTCCAAAAAGTGGTATATTTTAAGGATCATGAGTTCAGTTGTCAAAGTATTAGGGTTATTCAAATAATCAGTGAATAAAATCAAAATAATTAAGGATCATACCTGAGGATCCAAGTTAGGATCATAACCCTTAATACTATAACCAGGATAACCATAAGACAAACCTTAGTAAGAAGTAAGGATCAAGGATCATTGGTTGTTTAACTTCGAAGACCTGAAATTGAACATAACTTGGGACTAAGCCATTTGCTTGGTTGTAGTGAACTGCAATGAGCACGGCAATACGATTTTTTTCTAAGAATGAAGCACCAATTGCCCCACGGTGGGCGCCAAACTGTTTTGGTCAAAAAATCTGATGAGGATATTGCAACCAAACTCTCTGTTACGGGGTATGATGCTTGAAATGTAGAACAATGACAAGGATCACTTCAATGTAAATTGCACGAATGACACAAGGATTTATACGGGGAAAAAGCCCTTGATCAAGAGTTGATCTCCGGCATAAAAAACCCCGGGTGATGGAAACTACCGATCACCAAGCTCAAATAAATCAATAAATGTTTACAACTTCGGATAGTAACGAGCTAGGTACAAGGATCACTGTCGTGTACCATGTAAAAGTGAGTGAAAACGAATGAATGTTCGTCGAGAGCTTCAAGTGTGCGAGTAAACGAGAGTGTGTGTAGCTGAAAAACGACTAAGTGTTCTAATTCTAGCTCGTTATCCTTTTTAAAATAGAAGTTAACTACACAAACTAACTATCCGACTTTTGTGCCAAGCTCCCACGTTCTCCACAACGTCCATTTTTGGTCAATCGTGTGCGAAATGCCCGTGGAATATTCCTTAGTACCGTTGCCAAGACCAAGTCAAGCTCGTAACTCCTGCGAAGTAATACAAAACACAAACAAACAATCATCAGTACGAGGATCCTTAAAGTGATCCATGACCCTGATCCTGAAGCTCTTCTGAGGATCACTATCTGTCACAGAAGAAAAGATCATTAATTAGGATAACGAGTAAGGATCACTAATTGTTAGAAAATCCTCCCCTAACAATTGCCCCCAAAATATAAGGAGTAATTTGTAAAATAAGCGAGTTATATTTTCTTGATCTTATCCGCAACTAACTAACGGATATATAGCCGTTGATATCGAACTAGCCGTTGCAACCATGACGTCACAGAAGTGACAACCCTGCACGATCATGATTATAAATAGGAGATAGAGATAGGATCAAATGCATTTAAATCCGAAAGAAACTCCCTTTATATTCTTAGTCGAAGATCAATCAGGTATCTCTTTCTCCTCTTTCTCCCTCTCTTACTCTGTTTTTCTTTCTTTATCACCATCACTTTGAGAATGATGCTCCGAAGCTCACCGGGCAAGGATCACAAGAAGGATAGCCCTTTGAAGAGTCAAAAGATCATCAAAGACTCGGCGAATGAGAGGTGTTGCTTTAACGATGCACAAGTAGACAAAATCCGTCACTGTTTTCCGGCGAATGCCTTTTTCAAACCCTTCGATCCTACTATTCTGAGCGACTATGTTTTAGAAACATGGGTTGCCTTTCCAGTTACTCCATTTGCCATAGGATACACCTATCCTTTCCCAGAACTTACACAATCCTTCTTTTCCCTTACCGGCATCTCTTACATCCAAACCATGCCGATGATTTGGAGGGTTTTGTACACCCTGGAGAGGATCATCGAACAGGAAGGCATTGATTTAGGCATGTCAGAGCTGACACAATTGTATGATCTTACTACATTTGGTTCCCATCGTTATTTGTTCAAACGAAAACCCGGCGGAGAACACCCCCTTCTTAAAGTCACCAAGAATGACACAAACTGGAAACGTCGCTTCTTCTTTGTCAGGAGGGATACCATTCCAAACGGAAAGGATCTACCAAAGACCTGGTCCACCCATGGTAGGCAGAGGATCCTGAGAAGGATCACCAGGTAGTCTTGTTTTAGTATAAGGATTACTGACCCCTTTTGTCTTGTGTTATGCAGCTATTTCCGTCTCACACATCATCACATCACCTGCAACCAAGGATAGGCTTGCTGCTTTTTGGAAGCTTGATCATGAAACAAGGACATTCAAGATAGACACCCAAGACTCACAGGAAGTATCCTCAGGTTCCATTACCATGTCAAGTAAGTATCCTGCCTTTTGCATAGTTGGAATATTAAAATAATTAAGTAAATTGAAATAGGATAAGGATACTTATCTTGCTTTGAATGTGTAGGTGCCGAAACATCTGCCAAGCCTGTATCCCAATTCAACACGCCTGACCTTGATGTTGTTCGATCCAGGAAGAAGAGGTCCACTACCAGTCCCAGCATCTCCATTCCCAAGGCACCCACTAAAGGAAAGGGTGGCAAAAAGAGAAAGACCTCCGAGGGTGAGAATTTGCAGGGTCTACCACTGATCCGTCACCAATTCCTCGAGTACTTCAATGATGTAAGGATCACCGTATCTGCCTGTATATCCTGCTGGCATATCCTGCTGATATATCCTGCTGATTTGAGGATCACTCGGTCCTGACCTTATCTTTCATCTCCTTTGCAGAAATTCGCTGAGATTGAGGATTATGTGGGGAATGTCGAGGAGCAGGATAAGAAGATTGCTGACCTCCAACAGGTTGCATTGCTCAAGGACCTTGCAATTGCTGATCTTCAGAAGGAACTCCAAGATGCCAAGACTAAGACGGCTAAGCTTCTGATTGACCTTGACTATGAGAAGCATGATCTCATAGAAAATGCTAAGGTCTCTGTTGCCATCACAATGTATCAGACTAAATTGAAGATGGCCCAGGAAGCTCCAGATCCTCACTTTGACAAAAGCAGCTGGGATGCTGAGGTCTTGGCGATTGAGGCAAGTGGCAGTGGGAATGATTTGATGAAGGATACCACAGCTGGAGGAGAAGAGGATGCAGCAAAGGTGTAGGCTGCACAATTGGGCGATGATGGACATTCCTAGACGCAGCCGGAGCCCAATTTTTTAGTTTGATGGTAGTTTTTTGTGGTTGTGATGTTGAACAATTTAATGGGTTGTAATGAACAATAGTTTCTAGGATTAAGGATCATGTATGATCCTTTGGACAATAGGCAGGATTGCAATTGGTGGAGGGATCCTCTGTTTGGGGGATGAAGCCATTGTGATCCTGCCGCCTTTATATTCCTGCACTATCTTTGAACTTATTATCATGGACACCCTTTACCTACCCCAGCGGACGGGCCACGTTTTGCTGGTAGATGCTCGGGTAGGTAATTTTGACAACCTTTTAAGGGTTAGTCTTTTGTTAATAAATAAAATCTTAACCTTTTGTCGCTTATCTTGTGTTGTTATCCTTTTGTTTCTTTAATTTTCCTTTGTTTTGATGAAAATTTATTGAATAAACAATTTCGAACAAGTCAGATTAAAAATATTTAGGACATGATCCAAGATCAAGTATCCTATAGTTAAAGAATCCAAAAGGTAAAATATTTTAGGGATCACAAGTTTAGTTGTCAAATTTTTAGGGTTATTCAAATAAATAATGAATAGAATTAAAAATAGTTAAGGATCATACCTGAGGATCCAAGTTAGGATCCTAACCATAATAAGGATAACTATAAGATAAACCTTACAGAGAAGTAAGGATCAAGGATCCCTAGTTGCCTATCTTCAGGAACCTGAAATAGAGCATAACTTGGGACTAAGCCAATATAAGAAAAGAGTTAACAACTGGGGACAAGCCCAAGGATAACTGGGGACAAGCCCAAGGATAACTGGGGACAAGCCTAAGGATCGTATGTAAACTGGAGTATGGCCCTAACTGGCGACTATCCAAACTTAGTGACATGAAAATGCCAAAACCTTAGCTAACGTGAAAACGTTAGAAACCTTAGCTAACGTGTAAACATTAGAAACCTTAGGAACGGATGTATGGTACGTCTACCATTATACGTAGGATCCTAGGCATAGCCAGTACAATGGAATTATCAGCCCCTAAAATGAGTACTGGTCCCACTGCCTTGAACTATACCAGGATCATCATGCGCTACAGGCGGAACTGGGGTCAAGCCCAAATAACTGGGGTTAAACCCAAGGAACGGATTGCTTCTGCGGATAACCAATGTTATGCTAAGGAAACCTGAACTTTCAAAACTCAAACTCACGTGAGAGATGGATAAAGGATACATGATCCTTATCCTTATATGAGGAAATAAAGAAATAAAATAGTTAAAGTTTAGGATATTACCTAAGTAAGGATAACTGATACTTTAAGGATCCTAATCAAGAGGATCCTAATCACATGAAATATTTCTTCAAGTGGACAGCATTCCAAGTTCTTGGTAGCAAATCACCTTCCATGGTTAGCAATCTATATGCCCCCTTTCCTGCTTCAGCTTCAATCAAATAAGGGCCTTCCCATTTTGGAGCCAATTTTCCATTAGCAGGATTGGTGGTATTCTGAAATGCTTTCCTTAATACCATATCTCCAACTTGAAACTTCCTGATCCTGACATTTTTGTTGTAAGCACCAGCCATTCTTTGTTGATAACTGGCCATCCTTATCCTAGCCATATACCTGATTTCTTCAATAGTATCCAGGTCTTGAGCCAAGTTTTCATCATTTTCCTCAGGATCACGGGTACTTGTTCTAGCAGTTGGAACCACCATTTCTATTGGGATCACTGATTCTGCCCCAAATACCAAGGAGAATGGTGTTTGACCAGTAGCATTCTTAGGGGTTGTCCTATCAGCCCAAAGCACATAGGGTAGTTCTTCTGCCCATTTCCCTTTCTTGGAACCAAGCTTCTTCTTCAAATTGTTGATGATGATCTTGTTGGATGATTCTGCTTGACCATTAGCTTGTGGGTGGACTGGTGTTGATGTTATCATCTTAATCCCCCAGCTGTCACAAAAGTTAGTGGTTCTGCCCCCAATAAATTGGGAACCATTATCACATATAATCTCAGAAGGAATTCCAAATCTAGTTATAATATTTCTTTTAATGAAGGATATAACTTCCTTTTCTCTGACTTGGGCAAAAGCTTCAGCCTCTATCCACTTGGAGAAGTAATCAGTCATAGCTAGCATGAATACTTTTCCACCAGGTGCCTTAGGGAGCTTACCAACTATATCCATACCCCATCTCATAAATGGCCAAGAGGAGGATATAGGATGCAATAATTCAGCTGGTTGATGAATGATATTGCTGTGTCTCTGACAAGGATCACATCTCTTAGCGTACTCCACAGCATCTCTCTTCATGGTTGGCCAGTAGTAACCTGTCCTCAGGATCCTTGAGAATAATGCCCTGCCCCTAGTGTGGTTTCCACAATCTCCTTCATGGAAGTCTTTTAAAACTTCTTGGATTTTAGGATTCTCAATGCATCTCAAGTATGGTCCTGCAAGAGATTGTCTATACAACATATTATTTAAAATTGTGAATTGAGATACCTTAATTTTGAAAGCCCTAGGGTTTTCTCCTGTAGGAATCTCTCCATGTTGTAAGTATCTCATAATTGGTGAGATCCATGATCCTGATCCTGAATGGGATCGAGTATCCTCACTAGGGATAATTGCAGAATCATTTCCTATCTCCATAGCCACATGATCCTCGATAGCCGGGGTCAGGATATGGA
Source organism: Helianthus tuberosus (assembly GCA_030545235.1). NCBI lineage: Eukaryota > Viridiplantae > Streptophyta > Magnoliopsida > Asterales > Asteraceae > Helianthus > Helianthus tuberosus. Next base: position 29,126,370 of record CM060379.1, on the reverse strand, counting down.
TAATAGGGATCTTGATATCCTCCGGGATCTTCAAGGATGATCCTAAGTTAGCCAATGCATCAGCCTCCGTATTTTCTTCCCTTGGTACCTGCGTTAAACTAAAGGAAACAAAAGAGAGTGCCAAACTTTTGACTATCTCTAAATATTTGGTTAGTTTTTCACCTTTAACAGCATAGGATCCATTAAAGTGGTTTGTAATTAACAATGAATCTACATGTACCTCAAGATACCTGATCCCCATATGCTTTGCAATTTGCAAACCAGCAATTAAGGCTTCATATTCAGCCTCATTATTAGTGGTTTGGAACTCACAAGCTATAGAGTGGGGTATTATGTCCCCCTGTGGCGATTTTAGTAGTATTCCAAGCCCTGTGCCTTTAACATTTGAGGACCCGTCAGTGTAGAGTATCCAAGCCCTGGTTTCCTGAGGGCATTCTTAATTGGAAAATTAGTTTTAACAATAATAACATGAGTCTCAAAATAATGTCTTAGCTTAGTAGATGCCATTATTAATGCAAGAATAAGTTTTTCAAGGTGTGAATACCTGGACTCGGTGTCAAGTAAACTTTTACTTACATAATAGACAAGATGTTGTGTACCTTCATGATCCTTAACAAGGACCGCACTTACTGCTTTTGAGGATACTGCAAGATACAAGGATAGCACATCGCCTTTTTCTGGTTTCATCAAGGCTGGGGCTGAGGATAGATAATCTTTGAGAGCTCTTAAGGCATTCTCATGCTTCTCAGTCCACTCAAATTTCTTGTTCTTCCTTAGGATATCATAGAATTTTTTGCACTTCTTTGAGGATTTGGATATGAATCTGTTCAAAGCTGCTATCCTGCCTGTTAGCCTTTGAACATCCTTAGCATTGGCCGGAGATTTGATGTTCACTATAGCTTTGATCTGTTCCGGACTAGCTTCAATGCCTCTCTTTGTCACCATATATCCTAAGAATTTACCTGCTTTAACACCAAAGTGACATTTTGAAGGATTAAGCTTCATATTATATTTATCAAGGATATTGAATGATTCCTCCAAGTCTCTTAGGTGATCCTCAGCTTTTAAGGATTTTACCACCATATCATCTATGTAAACCTCCATAGCTTGTCCAATCTGATCCTTGAACATCATATTCACCAGCCTTTGATATGTTGCACCTGCATTTCTTAATCCGAACGGCATAGCAATATAGCAGTATATACCAGTTGGAGTCATGAAGGCTGTATCCTCTTGGTCGGATGGTTCCATTTGGATTTGTTGAAATCCAGATGAGGCATCCATAAAAGTCAACAGTTCATGACCCGCAGTTGCATCCACCATGGAGTCAATGTGGGGTAATGGGAAAGGATCCTTGGGACATGCCTTATTTAAATCGGTAAAATCGACACATACCCTCCACTTTCCGTTTTTCTTTTGAACAACAACCACATTGGCCAACCATCTTGGATACTTGACCTCTCTAATCATACCTGCCCGGAGCAATTTCTCTACCTCTTCCTGGAAAATGGCATTCCTTTCTGGTGCAAACTTTCTTCTCCTTTGATGGATTGGTTTGAAGGACCTGTCAATGCCGAGTTTGTGAGTGATTACATCTTTGGATATACCAGTCATGTCTTCGTGTTTCCATGCAAATGTAGTCTTTCTCCTTTTGAGGAAGGATACGAGGTCTTCTTTCACTTCGCCAAGGATCCCTGATCCGATATAGATTTTGGATTCAGGATCATCGGGATCCATGAGGATTTCTACCACATCCTGCTCTCTTGCCTCCAAGACATCCCTTGGAGGATACCTTGATTGCTATTGCTCCCTTGATTTCGAGGCTGGTTTCATCGATGAAGTGTAGCAATTCTTAGCCTCCTGCTGATCACTATCAATCTTCACTATTCCCCAAGGACTAGGGAGCTGCACACATTGATGGTAGGTAGATGGGACTGCTTTCATATCGTGTATCCAGGGCCTGCCAAGGATAACATTGCAACAAGATAAACAGTCAATAACACAAAAATTTTTATAAGAGTGTAAGCCTTCGATATATATTGGGAGTTTAATGTCCCCCAGGGTATTCTTAGTTTCGCCACTAAATCCCACAAGCACGGAGGATCTTGGTATGATATCTGATTCAGGAATTCCCATGTTCTTTAGAACATCAAGCTGGATAATGTTCACTGAGCTTCCTCCGTCTATAAGGATCCTGCGGACAAAATGGTTAGAAATGAAAAGAGTAATAACTAAACCATCGTGATGAGGATCCTGGATATCAACACGATCATCCTCATCAAAGGTTATGACTTTTCCTTCGGAGACACTTGATGTTCGAACTGATCTTTCTCCACTATCCATCTTAGTTTCCTTTGCAAGACTTTTTGCTGCTGAGAAGGATGTGCCACAAATGTCTGATCCTCCAGAAATAAAGTTTATTACTTGTGCATCTGCTGGAGGGGCCGGAGCTTTCTCAGGGATCCTTTCAGGATCCTGAGTCCTTGACTTTTTCCTACCCAACAACTCTTTCAGATGCCCCTTGCTCAACAAGTATCCAATTTCCTTCCTTAGTGCAATGCATTCTTCTGTGAGATGCCCGAAATCTTCATGGTATGCGCACCACTTCGACTTATCCTTAGTTGCAGCTGGCCTGTCATTCTTTCTGGGCCATCTAGCTTTATCACCTAGATTCTGCATCGCAAGGATTAGTTCATTGTTATCAACAGAAAAACAATATTCAGAAAGTGGAGGATAATCCTCATCATCCTCTTCTTGATCAACAGAATGCACGTTCTGGTTATCAGATCTGTTGTAGGATCTGAACTTGTTGTTCCTGAATGAGGATCCTTGCTTTTCCTGCTTTGAGGATCCTGCTAACCTCTCCTGGATCCTCTTGTCATCCTCTAGCCGAATGAACCTAAGTGCCCGGGTTCTTACCTCATCTAAGTTCCTGCATGGTGTCATAACAAGATCATCATAGAACAACGAATCCCTAAGCAATCCCATTTTAAAGGCCTCAACAGCCGTGGCTATATCTAAGTTGGGAATGTCTAAGGATTCTTTACTGAATTTGGAAATGTAGTCCCTTAATGATTCATTATGACCCTGGGTTATCCTATATAGATCACTAGTTAATCGTTCGAATTTTCTACTACAAGAAAACTGATTATTAAACAAGTTAACTAGATTAGCAAATGAGGTTATAGAGTAGGGGGAAGACTTAGCAGCCATTTGAGAGCTGATCCAGTAAGAGTGGATCCGAATCCCTTGCACAGGCATGCTTCCTTTAACCTTTCTGGGATTGGATTGATCTCCATCCTCTCCCTGTATTGTGCTATGTATTCTTCAGGATCCGTCGAACCATCATACAGCTTCATTGTTGGCACATGGAACCTCTTGGGTATCTCAGCATCACAGATTGGTGGTGCCAAACGAGATATCTTGTGGCTCCCATCTGCAATCTCTGGGATAGGTTTGACCACTCCCGGAACACTTGATATCATATCCTTTAGCTTTTGCATTTCTCTGGCCATGGCATGATTGATACCTGGATCCTGCAAAAGACCATGGTTAGTAGTATAAGAATTATTAAAAGTGTTACCTACCATTGGATTCAAGTTAGGAAGAATGGATGTTAATCCATATTGTTGGGGCTCTGGAATGATCGAGGGACCAGTAGAAGCATTGGTCTGCATTGGAATAAAATCTCCCTGATGGACATCTGAACTTCCTGTTTGCAAACTTCTCAAGGATCCTGGCATCTGGAAGGATCCCTGAAACTGGGACGATCCTGGAACAAAGGAGGATCCTTAAACCTGGGATGATCCTGGAACAAAGGAGGATCCTTGAACCTGGGATGATCCTGGAACAAAGGAGGATCCTTGAACCTGGGATGATCCTGGAACAAAGGAGGATCCTTGAACCTGGGATGATCCTGGAACAAAGGAGGATCCTGAATATCCTCCTGAAGTCATGAAGGATCCCATATGCTGAGGATAGGATCCTGCTGGCTGGAAGTATGGACCTAATGCCTGGGTCACTGTTGTTGTTCCGTAGTGCACTCCTTTTGGTCCACCCACATATTGAACGTCTGGAACCACTGATGGCTGAGAAGTAATCACCGGAGTATCAAAATTCAAAGATCTGGGTATCAGTGGGGAACGATCTTCTGCCTTTTTCTTCTGTTTCTTAATTTCGTCAATCTCCCGGAGGATCCTTTCGTTGGTCTTATCCTGCTCTTGTGCATGATTCCTCATCTGCAAAATCAAGGCATAGAGATCATTAGTAGTAGGATTAGTTAAAACAGAAGAAGTAGGTGGTTTTGAGAAAATGGGAGTTGGTTTCTTCGCAGCATTCTCAGTATTCTTCTGGGATCCAGAAGGTGGTGGAGGCAAAGGAGGAACGCCTTGTGAAGAAGTGAATGAGGGCATCAAGTTTGAAGCATTCTTCGCCGAGGAAGCCATTTGCTTGGTTGTAGTGAACTGCAATGAGCACGGCAATACGAATTTTTCTAAGAATGAAGCACCAATTGCCCCACAGTGGGCGCCAAACTGTTTTGGTCAAGAAATCTGATGAGGATATTGCAACCAAACTCTCTGTTACGGGGTATGATGCTTGAAATGTAGAACAATGACAAGGATCACTTCAATGTAAATTGCACGAATGACACAAGGATTTATACGGGGAAAAAGCCCTTGATCAAGAGTTGATCTCCGGCATAAAAAACCCCGGGTGATGGAAACTACCGATCACCAAGCTCAAATAAATCAATAAATGTTTACAACTTCGGATAGTAACGAGCTAGGTACAAGGATCACTGTCGTGTAACGTGTAAAAGTGAGTGAAAACGAATGAATGTTCATCGAGAGCTTCAAGTGTGCGAGTAAACGAGAGTGTGTGTAGCTGAAAAAATGACTAAGTGTTCTAATTCTAGCTCGTTACCCCTTTTAAAATAGAAGTTAACTACACTAACTAACTATCCGACTTTTGTGCCAAGCTCCCACGTTCTCCACAACGTCCATTTTTGGTCAATCGTGTGCGAAATGCCCGTGGAATATTCCTTAGTACCGTTGCCAAGACCAAGTCAAGCTCGTAACTCCTGCGAAGTAATACAAAACACAAACAAACAATCATCAGTACGAGGATCCTTAAAGTGATCCATGACCCTGATCCTGAAGCTCTTCTGAGGATCACTATCTGTCATAGAAGAAAGGATCATTAATTAGGATAACGAGTAAGGATCACTAATTGTTAGAAAATCCTCCCCTAACACGTAGGATCCTAAGTATAGCCAGTACAATGGAATTATCAGCCCCTAAAACGAGTACTGGTCCCACTGCCATGAACTATACTAGGATCATCGTGCGCTACTGGCGGAACTGGGGTCAAGCCCAAATAACTGGGGTCAAACCCAAGTAACTGGTTGCTTTTTTGGATAATCATCCTTTTGCTAAGAGTACCTGAACCTTCAAAACTCAAAATCACGTGAAAGGGGGATAAAGGATGCAGGATCCTTATCCTTATGTGAGAAAGTAAGGAAATGAAATAGTTTAAGATTAGAATGTTACCAAAATGAGGATCATCTGTGCTTTAAGGATCCTTTAAGGATATTTATCATGTGAGGATCATGGATCCTTATCACATGAAGTATTTCTTCAAATGGACAGCATTCCAGGCTCTAGGTAGCAAATCACCTACCACCAAGCAATCGATATGCCCCCTTTCCTGCCTCAGCTTCAATCAAGTAAGGTCCTTCCCATTTTGGTGCCAATTTTCCATCAGCAGGATTGGTGGTATTCTGAAATGCTTTCCTTAGTACCATATCACCAACTTGGAATTTCCTGATCCTGACATTTTTGTTGTAGGCTCCAGCCATTCTTTGCTGATAACTGGCCATCCTTATCCTTGCCAAATCTCTGATTTCTTCTATAGTATCCAGGTCTTGAATCAAGTTCTCATCATTTTCCTCAGGATCACGAATACTTGTTCTAGCAGTTGGAACCACCATTTCTGTAGGGATCACTGATTCTGCCCCAAATACCAAAGAGAATGGAGTTTGGCCTGTAGCATTCTTAGGAGTTGTCCTATCAGCCCAAAGCAAATAAGGTAGTTCTTCTGCCCATTTCCCTTTCTTGGATCCGAGCTTCTTCTTCAGATTGTTGATGATGATCTTATTGGAGGATTTTTCCTGACCATTAGCTTGTGGGTGGACGGGTGTTGATGTTATCATCTTAATCCCCCAGTTGTCACAAAAGTTAGTAGTTCTGCCCCCAATGAATTGGGAACCATTATCACATATAATTTCAGAAGGAATACCAAATCTAGTTATAATAATTCTTTTAATGAAGGATATAACTTCCTTTTCTCTGACTTGAGCAAAAGCTTCAGCCTCTATCCACTTGGAGAAGTAATCAGTCATAGCAAGCATAAACACTTTTCCACCAGGTGCCTTAGGGAGCTTACCAACTATATCCATACCCCATCTCATAAATGGCCAAGAGGAGGATATAGGATGCAAAAATTTAGCTGGTTGATGAAGGATATTGCTGTGTCTCTGACAAGGATCACACTTCTTAGCATACTCCACAGCATCTCTCTTCATAGTTGGCCAATAGTATCCTGTCCTCGGGATCCTTGAGAATAATGCCCTGCCCCCAGTGTGGTTTCCACAATCTCCTTCATTGAAGTCTTTTAAAACTTCTTGGATTTCAGGATCCTCAATGCATCTTAAATATGGTCCTGCAAGAGATCGTTTATACAACATATTATTTAAAATTGTGAATTGAGATACCTTAATTTTGAAAGCCCTAGGGTTTTCTCCTGTAGGAATCTCTCCATGTTGTATGTATCTCATGATTGGAAGGATCCATGATCCTGAATGAGATTGATTATCATCACTAGGGACGATTGCAGAATCCTCTCCTATCTCCATAGCCACATGATCCTCGATAGCCGGGGTCAGGATATGGATAATAGGGATCTTAATATCCTCCGGGATCTTCAAGGATGATCCTAAATTGGCTAATGCATCTGCCTCTGCATTCTCTTCCCTTGGTACCTGTGTCAAACTAAAGGATACAAAAGAGAGTGCCAATTCTTTGACTATCTCCAAATATTTGATTAGCTTTTCACCGTTAAAGTGATCAGTGATTAACAAAGAATCTACATGTACCTCAAGATACCTGATCCTCATATGCTTAGCAATTTGCAAGCCAGCTATCAAGGCTTCATATTCAGCCTCATTGTTAGTGGTTTGGAACTCACAAGCTATAGAGTGGGGTATTATGTCCCCCTATGGCGATTTTAGTAGTATTCCAAGCCCTGTTCCTTTGACATTTGAGGATCCATCAGTATAGAGTATCCAAGGATCCTTGGTCTCCTCTAGTTGCTGAACTTCTAACTCAGATTCCTCTTGCAAATCACTACTGAAATCTGCCACAAAGTCGGCTAATGCTTGGGATTTAATGGCTGTCCTGGGCTCATATCTTATACCATATGCACATCCTTCCTGACATTTCAGGTTTCCTGAGGACATTCTTAATTGGAAAATTAGTTTTGATGATAGTGGCATGAGTTTCAAAATAATGTCTCAATTTAGTAGATGCCATAATTAATGCAAGGATAAGTTTTTCTAAGTGTGAATACCTGGATTCAGCATCAAGTAAACTTTTACTTACATAATAGACAGGATGTTGTGTACCTTCGTGATCCTTAACAAGGACGTCACTTACTGCTTTTGAGGATACCGCGAGATATAAGCATCACACATCTCCTTTTTCTGGTTTCATCAAGGCCGGGGCCGAGGATAGGTAATCCTTAAGAGCTCTTAAGGCACTTTCATGCTTCTCAGTCCACTCGAATTTCTTGTTCTTCCTTAGGATATCATAGAATTCCTTGCACTTTTCTGAGGATTTGGATATGAATCTGTTTAAAGCTGCAATCCTGCCTGTTAACCTCTGAACATCCTTAGCATTGGCAGGGGACTTGATGTTTACTATGGCTTTGATTTGTTCTGGACTGGCTTCGATGCCTCTCTTCGTCACCATATATCCTAAGAATTTACCTGCTGTTTTGGTCAAAAAATCTGATGAGGATATTGCAACCAAACTCTCTGTTACGGGGTATGATGCTTGAAATGTAGAACAATGACAAGGATCACTTCAATGTAAATTGCACGAATGACACAAGGATTTATACGGGGAAAAAGCCCTTGATCAAGAGTTGATCTCCGGCATAAAAAACCCCGGGTGATGGAAACTACCGATCACCAAGCTCAAATAAATCAATAAATGTTTACAACTTCGGATAGTAACGAGCTAGGTACAAGGATCACTGCCGTGTAACGTGTAAAAGTGAGTGAAAACGAATGAATGTTCGTCGAGAGCTTCAAGTGTGCGAGTAAACGAGAGTGTGTGTAGCTGAAAAATGACTAAGTGTTCTAATTCTAGCTCGTTACTGTTTTGGTCAAAAAATCTGTTGAGGATAGTGCAACCAAACTCTTTGTTACGGGGAATGATGCTCAAATTGTATAACAGCGATGAAGATCACTTCAATGTAAATTGCACAAACAACACAAGGATTTATACGGGGAAAAAGCCCTTGATCAAGAGTTGATCTCCGGCACAAAAAACCCCGGGTGATGGAAACTACCGATCACCAAGCTTAAATAAATGAATTAATGTTTACAACTTCGGATAGTAACGAGCTAGGTACAAGGATCACTATGGTGGAATGTGTAAAAAGTGTATGTAATTGCTTGGTGTTTGAACGAGAGCTTGTATGAGAGCTTGTATGAGTGTTTGTACGAGTATGTGTAACTGCAAAAAATGACTAAGTGTTTTCTACTAGCTCGTTACTCCCTTTTAAAATAGAAATAACCACCTAAACTAACTATCCGACTTTCGTGCCAAGCCTCCACGTTCTCCACAACGTCTATTTTTGGTCAAGCACGTGCATAATAGCTTAGGAATATTCTCCAGGAATGTCGCCAAGACCTGGTCAAGCTCGTCATACCTGCGAGATAGTATAATACATAAGTAAACAATCGTCAGTACGAGGATCCTTAAAGTGATCCATGATCCTGATCCTGAAGCTCTTCTGAGGATCACCACCTGTCACAGATGTAAGGATCACTAGTTAGGATAACGAATAAGGATCACTAATTGTTAGAAAATCCTCCCCTAACAATTGCCCCCAAAATATTAGGAGTGAAATTGTAAAATTAGCGAGTTATGTTTTCTTGATCTTATCCGCAACAAACTAACGGATATATAGCCGTTAAAATAGAACTAGCCGTTGCGATGATGATGTCACGGAAGTGACAATCCTGCAGAATCATAATTATAAATAGAGATATAGATAGGATCATTATGCATTCGAATTCGAAAGAAACTCCCTTTAAATTCTCAGTCGATGATCAATCAGGTATTTCTTCCTCCTCTTTCTTCCTCTCTCACTCTATTTTTCTTTCTTTATCTCCATCACTTCGAAAATGTTGCTCCGAAGTTCCCCGGCCAAGGATCACAAAAAGGATAGCCCTTTGAAGGGTCAAAAGATCATCAAAGACTCAGTGAACGAAAGGTGTTGCTTTAACGATGCACAAGTAGATAACATCCGTCATCGTTTTCCGGCGAATGCCTTTTTCAGACCTTTCGATCCAACTGCCCTGAGCGACTATGTTTCAGAAACATGGGTTGCCTTTCCAGTTACTCCATTTGCCATAGGATACACCTATCCTTTCCCGGAATTCACACAATCCTTCTTTTCCTTGACCGGCATATCTTATATTCAAGCCATGCCGATGATTTGGAGGGTTTTATATACCTGGAGAGGATCATCGAGCAGGAAGGCGTTGATTTAGGAATGTCAGAACTGGCGGAACTGTATGACCTTACTACCTTCGGTTCCCACAGTTATTTGTTCAAACGAAAACCCGGTGCAGATCATCCTCTTCTCAAAGTCACCAAAAACGACAAAGATTGGAAACGTCGCTTCTTCTTTGTAAGAAGGGATACCATTTCAGATGGAGAGCATTTACCAAGAACATGGTCCACCCATGGTAGGCCGGAGGATCCTGAGAAGGATCACCAGATGGTCATGTTTTTGTAATAGGATCACTAACCCTTTTTGTCTTGTGTCATGCAGCCATCTCTGTTTCACATCTCATCACAACACCCGCAACCAGGGAAAGACTTGCTGCTTTCTGGGGACTCGATCCTGAAACTAGAACTTTCAAAACAACAACCCAAGATTCTCAGGAGGTATCCTCAGGCTCTGTCACAATGTCAAGTAAGTATCTTTGTTTGAAAATTTATATAAATAGTGAAATATAAATATAATGAAGATACTTATCTTGTTTTGGTTATGTAGGTGCTGGAAAATCTACCAAAGCTGCTTCAAGGTTCAGTGTCACCGATCTCACCACTGTCAAATCCTCCAAAAGGAAGGTTCCTACTAGCCCGACAGCCTCAATCCCCAAGGCACCCCTCAAAGGAAAGGGAATCAAGAAGAGAAAGGTCTCCGAGGCTGAGGATTTGCAGGGTCTGCCCTTAATTCGCCACCAGTTCCTCGAGTACTTCAATGATGTAAGGATCACTGTCTCTGCTTGTATATCCTGCTGATCTAAGGATCACTTGGTCTTGAACTGCTTTATCCTTTTCTTTTGCAGAAATTTGCTGAGATTGAGGATTATGTGGGCCACGTTGAGGATCAAGATAAAAAGATTGCCGATCTCCAGCAGGTTGCTGTGCTCAAGGATCTTGCACTCGCTGATCTTCAGAAGGAACTCCAGGATACCAAACAGAAAATGGCTAAGGTACTGGTTAATTTTGACTATGAAAGGCAGGAGATCACAGATGATGCCAAAGTCTCTGCCGCCATAGCAATGTACAAAACCAAACTTCAAATGGCCCTGGAGGCTCAGGATCCTGCCTTTGACAAAAGTAGCTGGGAAATTGAAGAATGGAGGGCAAGGCTGGCTGAATTGGGTGATGAAGAGGAGGCTGGAGAGATCTTAACAATCGAGGCTGGAAGCAAGGATGAAGCTGGTGAGGCAAGTGGAGCTGGAGGTGACAATGCAGCGAAGGCTTAGGCTGCATGATTGGGCGATGATGGAAACTTCTAGACATAGCCGGAGCCCAATTTTTAAATCTGGTAGTAGTTTTTTTGTGGTTGTGATGTTTAAAACAATGATGGTCTGTACTGAACAATAAGTTTTTTAGGATTAAGGGTCATGTATGATCCTTTGGACAATAGGCAGGATTGCAATTGGTGGAGGGATCCTCTGTTTGGGGGATGAAGCCATTGTGATCCTGCCGCCTTTATATTCCTGCACTATCTTTGAACTCATTATCATGGACACCCTTTACCTATCCCAGCGGACGGGCCACGTTTTGCTGGTAGAAGCTCGGGTTGGTAATTTTGACAACCTTTTAAGGGTTAGTCTTTTGTTAATAAATAAAAACTTAACCTTTTGTCGCTTATCTTGTGTTGTTATCCTTTTTAATATCTTACTTTCCAACTGTTGTAATGTTCATTCTGTTTATAATTATCAAGCCTTGAAAATTATTCAAAAAGCTTAGGATATGATCAGGATCACATATCCCATAACCGATAAGTTCTAAAAAGTGATACAATTTAAAAATCATAAGTTCAGTTGTCAAGTATAGGGGTTATTTAAAAGAATAATGAATAAAATCAAAAGAGTTAAGGATCATACCTGAGGATCCAAGTTAGAATCCTAACCATAATAAGGATAACTATAAGATAAACCTTAGAGTGAAATAAGGATCAAGGATCCCTAGCTGCCTACCTTCAAGGACCTGAAATAGAGCATAACTTGGGACTAAGCCAATATAAGAAAAGAGTTAGCAACTGGGGACAAGCCCAAGGATAACTGGGGACAAGCCCAAGGATCGTGTGTAAACTGGAGTATGGCCCTAACTGGCGACTATCCAAACTTAGTGACATGAAGATGCCAAAACCTTAGCTAACGTGAAAACGTTAGAAACCTTAGCTAACGTGAAAACGTTAGAAACCTTATGAACGGATGTATGGTACGTCTACCATTATACGTAGGATCCTAAGCATAGCCAGAACAATGGAATTATCAGCCCCTAGAACGAGTACTGGTCCCAAAGCCTTGAACTACACCAGGATCATCGTGCGCTACAGGCGGAATCTGGGGACAAGCCCGAATAACTGGGGTTAAACCCAAAGGATGGATTGCTTCTGCGGATAACCAACATTATGCTATGGATACCTGAACTTTCAAAACTTGAACTCACATGAGAGATGGATAAAGGATACACGATCCTTATCCTTATATGAGAAAATAAAGAAATGAAATAGTTCAAGTTTAGGATATTACCTAAGTAAGGATCACCGATACTTTGAGGATCCTTTAAGGATATCCCTTTCGCTAGGATCACCTCTGCCATGAAGATCCTGGTCACATGAAATATTTCTTCAAGTGGACAGCATTCCAAGCTCTTGGTAGCAAATCACCTTCCATGGTTAGCAATCTATATGCCCCCTTTCCTGCTTCAGCTTCAATCAAATAAGGGCCTTCCCACTTTGGAGCCAACTTCCCAGCAGCAGGATTGGTAGTATTTTGGAATGCTTTCCTTAATACCATATCTCCAACTTGAAACCTCCTGATCCTGACATTTTTGTTGTAAGCACCAGCCATTCTTTGCTGATAACTGGCCATCCTTATCCTAGCCATATCCCTGATTTCTTCAATAGTATCCAGGTCTTGAGCCAAGTTTTCATCGTTCTTCTCAGGATCACGGGTACTTGTTCTTGCAGTTGGAACCACCATTTCTGTTGAGATCACTGATTCTGCCCCAAATACCAAAGAGAATGGTGTTTGACCAGTAGCATTCTTGGGGGTAGTCCTATCAGCCCAAAGCACATAGGGTAGTTCTTCTGCCCATTTCCCTTTCTTGGATCCAAGCTTCTTCTTCAAATTGTTGATGATGATCTTGTTGGATGGTTCTGCCTGACCATTAGCTTGTGGGTGGACTGGTGTTGATGTTATCATCTTAATCCCCCAGCTGTCACAAAAGTTAGTGGTTCTGCCCCCAATAAATTGGGAACCATTATCACATATAATCTCAGAAGGAATTCCAAATCTAGTTATAATATTTCTTTTAATGAAGGATATAACTTCCTTTTCTCTGACTTGGGCAAAAGCTTCAGCCTCTATCCACTTGGAGAAGTAATCAGTCATGGCTAACATAAATACTTTCCCACCGGGTGCCTTTGGGAGCTTGCCAACTATATCCATACCCCCATCTCATAAATGGCCAGGAGGAGGATATAGGATGTAATAATTCAGCTGGTTGATGAAGGATATTGCTGTGTCTCTGACACGGATCACATCTTTTAGCATACTCCACAGCATCTCTCTTCATTGTTGGCCAGTAGTATCCTATCCTCAGGATCCTTGAGAATAGTGCCCTGCCCCCAGTGTGGTTTCCACAATCTCCTTCATGGAAGTCTTTTAAAACTTCTTGAATTTCAGGATCCTCAATGCATCTCAAGTATGGTCCTGCAAGAGATCGTTTATACAACATATTATTCATGATTGTGAATTGAGATACCTTAGATTTGAAAGCCCTAGGGTTTTCTCCTATAGGAATCTCTCCATGTTGTAAGTATAGCATAATTGGTGAGATCCATGATCCTGATCCTGAATGGGATTGAGTACCCTCACAAGGGATAATTGCAGAATCATTTCCTATCTCCATAGCCTCGTGATCCTCGATAGCCGGGGTCAGGATATGGATAATAGGAATCTTGATATCCTCCGGGATCTTCAAGGATGATCCTAAGTTAGCCAATGCATCAGCTTCTGTATTTTCTTCCCTAGGTACCTGTGACAAACTAAAGGAAACAAAAGAGAGTGCCAAACTTTTGACTATCTCCAAATATTTGGTTAGTTTTTCACCTTTAACAGCGTAGGATCCATTAAAGTGGTTTGTAATTAACAATGAATCTACATGTACCTCAAGATACCTGATCCCCATATGCTTTGCAATTTGCAAACCAGCAATTAAGGCTTCATATTCAGCCTCATTATTAGTGGTTTGGAACTCACAAGCTATAGAGTGGGGTATTATGTCCCCCTGTGGCGATTTTAGTAGTATTCCAAGCCCTGTGCCTTTGACATTTAAGGATCCATCAGTGTGGAGTATCCAAGGATCCTTGGTCTCCTCTAGCTGCTGGACTTCTAACTCAGCTTCTTCTTGTAAATCACTACTGAAATAAGCCACAAAGTCAGCTAATGCTTGGGATTTGATGGCTGTCCTAGGCTCATATCTTATATCATATGCACTCAGCTTCACTGCCCACTTAGCCATCCTTCCTGACATTTCTGGTTTCCTGAGGGCATTCTTAATTGGAAAATTAGTTTTAACAATAATAACATGAGTCTCAAAATAATGTCTTAGCTTAGTAGATGCCATTATTAATGCAAGAATAAGTTTTTCAAGGTGTGAATACCTGGACTCGGTGTCAAGTAAACTTTTACTTACATAATAGACAAGATGTTGTGTACCTTCATGATCCTTAACAAGGACCGCACTTACTGCTTTTGAGGATACTGCAAGATACAAGGATAACACATCGCCTTTTTCTGGTTTCATCAAGGATGGGGCTGAGGATAAGTAATCTTTGAGGGCTCTCAAAGCATTTTCATGCTTCTCGGTCCACTCAAATTTCTTGTTCTTCCTTAGGATATCATAGAATTCTTTGCACTTCTCCGAGGATTTGGATATAAATCTGTTCAAAGCTGCTATCCTGCCTGTTAGCCTTTGAACATCCTTAGCATTGGCCGGAGATTTGATGTTCACTATTGCTTTGATTTGTTCCGGGCTAGCTTCAATGCCTCGCTTTGTCACCATATATCCTAAGAATTTACCTGCTTTAACACCAAAGTGACATTTTGAAGGATTAAGTTTCATGTTATATTTGTCAAGGATATCGAATGCTTCCTCCAAGTCTCTTAGGTGATCCTCAGCTTTTAAGGATTTTACCACCATACCATCTATGTAAACCTCCATAGTTTGTCCGATCTGATCCTTGAACATCATATTCACCAGCCTTTGGTACGTTGCACCTGCATTTCTCAATCCGAACGGCAAAGCAATATAGCAATATATGCCAGTTGGAGTCATGAAGGCTGTATCCTCTTGGTCGGATGGTTCCATTTGGATTTGTTGAAATCCAGATGAAGCATCCATAAAAGTCAACAGTTCATGACCCGCAGTTGCATCCACCATGGAGTCAATGTGGGGTAAAGGGAAAGGATCCTTGGGACATGCCTTATTTAAATCGGTGAAATCGACACATACCCTCCACTTTCCATTTTTCTTTTGAACAACAACCACATTGGCCAACCATCTTGGATACTTGACTTCTCTGATCATACCTGCCCGGAGCAATTTCTCTACCTCTTCCTGGATAATGGCATTCCTTTCTGGTGCAAACTTTCTTCTCCTTTGATGGATTGGTTTGAAGGATCTGTCAATGCCGAGTTTACGGGTAATAACATCTTTGGATATACCAGTCATGTCTTCATGTTTCCATGCAAAGGTAGTCTTCCTCCTTTTGAGGAAGGATACGAGGTCTTCTTTCATTCCGCCAAGGATCCCTGATCCGATATAGATTTTGGATTCAGGATCATCCGGATCCATAAGGATTTCTACCACATCCTGTTCACTTGCCTCCAAGACATCCCTTGGAGGATACTTTTATTGCTTTTGCTCCCTGGACTTCGAGGCTGGTTTCATCGATGAAGTGTAGCAATTCTTAGCCTCCTGCTGATCACTATCAAAATCACTATTCCCCAAGGACTAGGGAGCTTCACACATTGATGGTAAGTAGACGGGACTGCCTTCATATCGTGTATCCAAGGCCTGCCAAGGATCACATTACAACAAGATAAACAGTCAATAACACAAAACTTTTGGTAATAATGTAAGCCTTCAATGTATATTGGGAGTTTAATGTCCCCAGGGTATTCTTAGTTTCTCCACTAAATCCCACGAGCACAGAGGATCTTGGTATGATCTCTGATTCAGGAATACCCATCTTCTTTAGGACATCAAGCTGGATAATATTCACTGAACTTCCTCCGTCTATAAGGATCCTGCGGACAAAATGGTTAGATATGAAAAGAGTAATAACTAAACCATCGTGATGAGGATCCTGGATATCAACACGATCTTCTTCATCAAAGGTTATGACTTTCCCTTCCGAGACACTTGATGTTCGAACAGGTCTTTCTCCGTTATCCATTTTAGTTTCCTTTGCATGCCTTTTAGCTGCTGAGAAGGATGTGCCGCAAATGTCTGATCCTCCAGAAATGAAGTTTATCACTTGTGCATCCGCTGGAGGGGCTGGAGCCTTTTCAGGGATCCTTTCAGGATCCTGAGTCCTGGACTTTTTTCTTCCCAACAATTCTTTTAGATGCCCCTTGCTCAACAAGTATCCAATTTCCTTTTGTTAGTGCAATGCACTCTTCTGTGAGGTGCCCAAACTCTTCATGGTATGCACACCACTTTGATTTATCCTTAGTTGCAGCGGGCCTATCATTTTTTCTGGGCCATCTAGCTTTATCACCTAGACTCTGCATCGCAAGGATTAGCTCATTATTATCAACACTAAAACAATATTCAGAAATTGGAGGATAATCCTCATCATCCTCCTCTTGATCAATAGAATGCACGTTCTGGTTATCAGATCTATTGTAGGATCTGAACTTGTTGTTCCTGAATGAGGATCCTTGCTTATCCTGCTTTGAGGATCCTGCTAACCTCTCCTGGATCCTCTTGTCGTCCTCTAGCCGGATGTACCTAAGGGCCCGGGTTCTTACCTCATCTAGGTTACTGCATGGTGTCATAACAAGATCATCATAAAATAACGAATCCCTAAGCAATCCCATTTTAAAGGCCTCAACCGCCGTGGCTATATCTAAGTTGGGGATGTCTAAGGATTCTTTACTAAATTTGGTAATGTAATCCCTTAATGATTCATTATGACCCTGGGTTATCCTATATAAATCACTAGTTAATCGTTCAAATTTCCTACTACAAGAAAACTGATTGTTAAATAGATTAACCAGATTAGCAAATGAGGTAATAGAATAGGGAGGAAGACTTAGCAGCCATTTGAGAGCTGATCCAGTAAGAGTGGATCCGAATCCTTTGCACAGGCATGCTTCCTTTAACCTTTCTGGGATTGGATTGATCTCCATTCTCTCCCTGTATTGTGCTATGTGTTCTTCAGGATCTGTCGAACCATCATACAGCTTCATTGTAGGCACATGGAATCTCTTAGGTATCTCAGCATCATAGATTGGTGGTGCAAAACGAGATATCTTGTGGCTTCCATCTGCAATCTCTGGGATAGGTTTGACTACTCCCGGAACACTTTATATCATATCCTTTAGATTCTGCAGTTCTCTGGCCATGGCATGATTGATACCTGGATCCTGCATGAGACCATGATTAGTAGTATGAGAATTATTAAGAGTGTTACCTCCCATTGGATTCAAGTTAGGAAGAATGGATGTTAATCCATATTGTTGAGGGTCTGGAAGGATCGAGGGACCAGTAGAGGCATTGGTCTGCATTGGAATAAAATCTCCCTGATGGACATCTGAACTTCCTGTTTGCAAACTCCTCAAGGATCCTGGCATCTGGAAGGATCCCTGAAACTGGGATGATCCTGGAATGAAGGAGGATCCTTGAACCTGGGATAATCCTGGAACGAAGGAGGATCCTTGAACCTGGGATGATCCTGGAACGAAGGAGGATCCTTGAACCTGGGATGATCCTGGAACGAAGGAGGATCCTTGAACCTGGGATGATCCTGGAACGAAGGAGGATCCTTGAACCTGGGATGATCCTGGAACGAAGGAGGATCCTTGAACCTGGGATGATCCTGGAACGAAGGAAGATCCTTGAAACTGCTGCATTCCTGAATATCCTCCTGAACTCGTGAGGGATCCCATATGCTGAGGATAGGATCTCGCTGGCTGGAAATATGAACCTGATGCCTGGGTCATTGTTGTTGTTCCGTAGTGCACTCCTTTTGGTCCACCCACATATTGGATGTCTGGGACCACTGATGGCTGAGAAGTAATCACCGGAGTATCAAAATTCAAAGATCTGGGCATCAATGGGGAACGATCCTCCGCCGTTTTCTTCTGTTTCTTAATTTCGTCAATCTCCCGGAGGATCCTTTCGTTGGTCTTATCCTGCTCTTGTGCATGATTCCTCATCTGCAAAATCAAGGCATAGAGATAATTAGTAGTAGGATTAGTTGAAACAGAAGAAGTAGGTGGTTTTGAGAAAATGGGAGTTGGTTTCTTCGCGGCATTCTCAGTATTCTTCTGGGATCTAGAAGGTGGTGGAGGCAAAGGAGGGACGCCTTGTGAAGAGGTGAATGAGGGCATCAAGTTTGAAGCACTCTTCGCTGAGGAAGCCATTTGCTTGGTTGCAGTGAACCGAAATGAGCACAGAAATGCGTATTCTTTCAAGGATAAAGCACCAATTGCCCCACGGTGGGCGCCAAACTGTTTTGGTCAAAAATCTGTTGAGGATAGTGCAACCAAACTCTTTGTTACGGGGAATGATGCTCAAATTGTATAACAGCGATGAAGATCACTTCAATGTAAATTGCACAAACAACACAAGGATTTATACGGGGGAAAAGCCCTTGATCAAGAGTTGATCTCCGGCACAAAAAACCCCGGGTGATGGAAACTACCGATCACCAAGCTTAAATAAATGAATTAATGTTTACAACTTCGGATAGTAACGAGCTAGGTACAAGGATCACTATGGTGGAATGTGTAAAAAGTGTATGTAATTGCTTGGTGTTTGAACGAGAGCTTGTATGAGAGCTTGTATGAGTGTTTGTACGAGTATGTGTAACTGCAAAAAATGACTAAGTGTTTTCTACTAGCTCGTTACTCCCTTTTAAAATAGAAATAACCACCTAAACTAACTATCCGACTTTCGTGCCAAGCCTCCACGTTCTCCACAACGTCTATTTTTGGTCAAGCACGTGCAGAATAGCTTAGGAATATTCTCCAGGAATGTCGCCAAGACCTGGTCAAGCTCGTCATACCTGCGAGATAGTATAATACATAAGTAAACAATCGTCAGTACGAGGATCCTTAAAGTGATCCATGATCCTGATCCTGAAGCTCTTCTGAGGATCACCACCTGTCACAGATGTAAGGATCACTAGTTAGGATAACGAATAAGGATCACTAATTGTTAGAAAATCCTCCCCTAACAGTTACCCCTTTTAAAATAGAAGTTAACTACACTAACTAACTATCCGACTTTTGTGCCAAGCTCCCACGTTCTCCACAACGTCCATTTTTGGTCAATCGTGTGCGAAATGCCCGTGGAATATTCCTTAGTACCGTTGCCAAGACCAAGTCAAGCTCGTAACTCCTGCGAAGTAATACAAAACACAAACAGATAATCATCAGTACGAGGATCCTTAAAGTGATCCATGACCCTGATCCTGAAGCTCTTCTGAGGATCACTATCTGTCACAGAAGAAAGGATCATTAATTAGGATAACGAGTAAGGATCACTAATTGTTAGAAAATCCTCCCCTAACAATTGCCCCCAAAATATAAGGAGTAATTTGTAAAATAAGCGAGTTATATTTTCTTGATCTTATCCGCAACTAACTAACGGATATATAGCCGTTGATATCGAACTAGCCGTTGCAACCATGACGTCACAGAAGTGACAACCCTACACGATCATGATTATAAATAGGAGATAGAGATAGGATCAAATGCATTTAAATCCGAAAGAAACTCCCTTTATATTCTCAGTCGAAGATCAATCAGGTATCTCTTTCTCCTCTTTCTCCCTCTCTTACTCTGTTTTTCTTTCTTTATCACCATCACTTTGAGAATGATGCTCCGAAGCTCACCGGGCAAGGATCACAAGAAGGATAGCCCTTTGAAGAGTCAAAAGATCATCAAAGACTCGGCGAATGAGAGGTGTTGCTTTAACGATGCACAAGTAGACAAAATCCGTCACTGTTTTCGGGCGAATGCCTTTTTCAAACCCTTCGATCCTACTATTCTGAGCGACTATGTTTCAGAAACATGGGTTGCCTTTCCAGTTACTCCATTTGCCATAGGATACACCTATCCTTTCCCAGAACTTACACAATCCTTCTTTTCCCTTACCGGCATCTCTTACATCTAAGCCATGCCGATGATTTGGAGGGTTTTGTACACCCTGGAGAGGATCATCGAACAGGAAGGCATTGATTTAGGCATGTCAAAGCTGACACAATTGTATGATCTTACTACCTTTGGTTCCCATCGTTATTTGTTCAAACGAAAACCCGGCGGAGAACACCCCCTTCTTAAAGTCACCAAGAATGACACAAACTGGAAACGTCGCTTCTTCTTTGTCAGGAGGGATACCATTCCAAACGGAAAGGATCTACCCAAGACCTGGTCCACCCATGGTAGGCCAGAGGATCCTGAGAAGGATCACCAGGTAGTCTTGTTTTAGTATAAGGATTACTGACCCATTTTGTCTTGTGTTATGCAGCTATTTCCGTCTCACAGATCATCACATCACCTGCAACCAAGGATAGGCTTGCTGCTTTTTGGAAGCTTGATCCTGAAACAAGGACATTCAAGATAGACACCCAAGACTCACAGGAAGTATCCTCAGGTTCCATTACCATGTCAAGTAAGTATCCTGCCTTTTGCATAGTTGGAATATTAAAATAATTAAGTAAATTGAAATAGGATAAGGATACTTATCTTGCTTTGAATGTGTAGGTGCCGGAAAATCTGCCAAGCCTGTATCCCAATTCAACACGGCTGACCTTGATGTTGTTCGATCCAGGAAGAAGAGGTCCACTACCAGTCCCAGCATCTCCATTCCCAAGGCACCCACTAAAGGAAAGGGTGGCAAAAAGAGAAAGACCTCCGAGGGTGAGAATTTGCAGGGTCTGCCTCTGATCCGTCACCAATTCCTCGAGTACTTCAATGATGTAAGGATCACCATATCTGCCTGTATATCCTGCTGGCATATCCTGCTGATATATCCTGCTGATTTGAGGATCACTCGGTCCTGACCTTATCTTTCATCTCCTTTGCAGAAATTCGCTGAGATTGAGGATTATGTGGGGAATGTCGAGGAGCAGGATAAGAAGATTGCTGACCTCCAACAGGTTGTAGTGCTCAAGGACCTTGCAATTGCTGATCTTCAGAAGGAACTCCAAGATGCCAAGACTAAGACGGCTAAGCTTCTGATTGACCTTGACTATGAGAAGCATGATCTCATAGAAAATGCTAAGGTCTCTGCTGCCATCACAATGTATCAGACTAAATTGAAGATGGCCCAGGAAGCTCAAGATCCTCACTTTGACAAAAGCAGCTGGGATGTTGAAAGGCTGGAAAGCAAGGTTGGCCGATCTTGAGGATGATGAGGAAGAGGCTACTGAGGTCTTGGTGATTGAGGCAAGTGGCAGTGGGAAGGATCTGATGAAGGATACCACAGCTGGAAGAGAAGAGGATGCAGCAAAGGTGTAAGCTGCACAATTGGGCGATGATGGACATTCCTAGACGCAGCCGGAGCCCAATTTTTTAGTTTGATGGTAGTTTTTTGTGGTTGTGATGTTGAACAATTTAATGGGTTGTAATGAACAATAGTTTCTAGGATTAAGGATCATGTATGATCCTTTGGACAATAGGCAGGATTGCAATTGGTGGAGGGATCCTCTGTTTGGGGGATGAAGCCATTGTGATCCTGCCGCCTTTATATCCCTACACTATCTTTGAACTTATTATCATGGACACCCTTTACCTACCCCAGCGGACGGGCCACGTTTTGCTGGTAGATGCTCGGGTAGGTAATTTTGACAACCTTTTAAGGGTTAGTCTTTTGTTAATAAATAAAATCTTAACCTTTTGTCGCTTATCTTGTGTTGTTATCCTTTTGTTTCTTTAATTTTCCTTTGTTTTGATGCAAATTTATTGAATAAACAATTTCGAACAAGTCAGATTAAAAATATTTAGGACATGATCCAAGATCAATCCTATAGTTAAAGAATCCAAAAAGTAAAATATTTTAGGGATCACAAATTTAGTTGTCAAATTTTTAGGGTTATTCAAATAAATAATGAACAGAATTAAAAATAGTTAAGGATCATACCTGAGGATCCAAGTTAGGATCCTAACCATAATAAGGATAACTATAAGATAAACCTTAGAGAGAAGTAAGGATCAAGGATCCCTAGTTGCCTATCTTCAGGAACCTGAAATAGAGCATAACTTGGGACTAAGCCAATATAAGAAAAAAGTTAGCAACTGGGGACAAGCCCAAGGATAACTGGGGACAAGCCCAAGGATCGTATGTAAACTGGAGTATGGCCCTAACTGGCGACTATCCAAACTTAGTGACATGAAAATGCCAAAACCTTAGCTAACGTGAAAACGTTAGAAACCTTAGCTAACGTGAAAACGTTAGAAACCTTAGGAACGGATGTATGGTACGCCTACCATTATACGTAGGATCCTAGGCATAGCCAGTACAATGGAATTATCAGCCCCTAAAACGAGTACTGGTCCCACTGCCTTGAACTATACCAGGATCATCATGCGCTACAGGCGGAACTGGGGTCAAGCCCAAATAACTGGGGTTAAAACCAAGGAACGGATTGCTTCTGCGGATAACCAATGTTATGCTAAGGATACCTAAGTAAGGATAACTGATACTTTAAGGATCCTTCTAGGATATCCCCGACTTAAGGATCATCTGTGTCATGAGGATCCTAATCACATGAAATATTTCTTCAAGTGGACAGCATTCCAAGCTCTTGGTAGCAAATCACCTTCCATGGTGAGCAATCTATATGCCCCCTTTCCTGCTTCAGCTTCAATCAAATAAGGCCTTCCCATTTTGGAGCCAATTTTCCATCAGCAGGATTGGTGGTATTCTGAAATGCTTTCCTTAATACCATATCTCCAACTTGAAATTTCCTGATCCTGACATTTTTGTTGTAAGCACCAGCCATTCTTTGTTGATAACTGGCCATCCTTATCCTAGCCATATCCCTGATTTCTTCAATAGTATCCAGGTCTTGAGCCAAGTTTTCATCATTTTCCTCAGGATCACGGGTACTTGTTCTAGCAGTTGGAATCACCATTTCTGTTGGGATTACTGATTCTGCCCCAAATACCAAGGAGAATGGTGTTTGACCAGTAGCATTCTTAGGGGTTGTCCTATCAGCCCAAAGCACATAGGGTAGTTCTTCTGCCCATTTCCCTTTATTGGATCCAAGCTTCTTCTTCAAATTGTTGATGATGATCTTGTTAGATGATTCTGCTTGACCATTAGCTTGTGGGTGGACTGGTGTTGATGTTATCATCTTAATCCCCCAACTGTCACAAAAGTTAGTGGTTCTGCCCCCAATAAATTGGGAACCATTATCACATATAATCTCAGAAGAAATTCCAAATCTAGTTATAATATTTCTTTTAATGAAGGATATAACTTCCTTTTATCTGACTTGGGCAAAAGCTTCAGCCTCTATCCACTTGGAGAAGTAATCAGTCATAGCTAGCATGATACTTTTCCACCAGGTGCCTTAGGGAGCTTACCAACTATATCCATACCCCATCTCATAAATGGCCAAGAGGAGGATATAGGATGCAATAATTCAGCTGGTTGATGAAGGATATTGCTGTGTCTCTGACAAGGATCACATCTCTTAGCGTACTCCACAGCATCTCTCTTCATGGTTGGCCAGTAGTATCCTGTCCTCAGGATCCTTGAGAATAATGCCCTGCCCCCAGTGTGGTTTCCACAATCTCCTTCATGGAAGTCTTTTAAAACTTCTTAGATTTCAGGATCCTCAATGCATCTCAAGTATGGTCCTGCAAGAGATCGTCTACACAACATGTTATTTAAAATTGTGAATTGAGATACCTTAATTTTGAAAGCCCTAGGGTTTTCTCCTGTAGGAATCTCTCCAGTTGTAAGTATCTCATAATTGGTGAGATCCATGATCCTGATCCTGAATGGGATCGAGTATCATCACTAGGGATAATTGCAGAATCATTTCCTATCTCCATAGCCACATGATCCTCGATAGCCGGGGTCAGGATATGGATAATAGGGATCTTGATATCCTTCGGGATCTTCAAGGATGATCCTAAGTTAGCCAATGCATCAGCCTCCGTATTTTCTTCCCTTGGTACCTGCGTTAAACTAAAGGAAACAAAAGAGAGTGCCAAACTTTTGACTATCTCTAAATATTTGGTTAGCTTTTCACCTTTAACAGCATAGGATCCATTAAAGTGGTTTGTAATTATCAATGAATCTACATGTACCTTAAGATACCTGATCCCCATATGCTTTGCAATTTGCAAACCAGCAATTAAGGCTTCATATTCAGCCTCATTATTAGTGGTTTGGAACTCACAAGCTATAGAGTGGGGTATTATGTCCCCCTGTGGCGATTTTAGTAGTATTCCAAGCCCTGTGCCTTTGACATTTAAGGATCCATCAGTGTGGAGTATCCAAGGATCCTTGGTCTCCTCTAGCTGCTGGACTTCTAACTCAGCTTCTTCTTGTAAATCACTACTGAAATAAGCCACAAAGTCAGCTAATGCTTGGGATTTGATGGCTGTCCTAGGCTCATATCTTATATCATATGCACTTAGCTTCACTGCCCACTTAGCCATCCTTCCTGACATCTCTGGTTTCCTGAGGACATTCTTAATTGGAAAATTAGCTTTAACAACAATAACATGAGTTTCAAAATAGTGTCTGAACTTAGTAGATGCCATAATTAAGAATAAGCTTTTCAAGGTGTGAATACCTGGATTCGGCATCAAGTAAACTTTTACTTACATAATAGACAGGATGTTGTGTACCTTCATGATCCTTAACAAGGACCGCACTTACTGCTTTTGAGGATACTGCAAGATACAAGGATAGCACATCGCCTTTTTCTGGTTTCATCAAGGCTGGGGCTGAGGATAGATAATCTATGAGAGCTCTTAAGGCATTCTCATGCTTCTCAGTCCACTCAAATTTCTTGTTCTTCCTTAGGATATCATAGAATTCTTTGCACTTCTCTGAGGATTTGGATATGAATCTGTTCAAAGCTGCTATCCTGCCTGTTAGCCTTTGAACATCCTTAGCATTGGCCGGAGATTTGATGTTCACTATAGCTTTGATCTGTTCCGGACTAGCTTCAATACCTCTCTTTGTCACCATATATCCTAAGAATTTACTTGCTTTAACACCAAAGTGACATTTTGAAGGATTAAGCTTCATATTATATTTATCAAGGATATTGAATGCTTCCTCCAAGTCTCTTAGGTGATCCTCAGCTTTTAAGGATTTTACCACCATATCATCTATGTAAACCTCCATAGTTTGTCCAATCTGATCCTTGAACATCATATTCACCAGCCTTTGATATGTTGCACCTGCATTTCTTAATCCGAACGGCATAGCAATATAGCAGTATATACCAGTTGGAGTCATGAAGGCTGTATCCTCTTGGTCGGATGGTTCCATTTGGATTTGTTGAAATCCAGATGAGGCATCCATAAAAGTCAACAGTTCATGACCCGCAGTTGCATCCACCATGGAGTCAATGTGGGGTAATGGGAAAGGATCCTTGGGACATGCCTTATTTAAATCGGTAAAATCGACACATACCCTCCACTTTCCGTTTTTCTTTTGAACAACAACCACATTGGCCAACCATCTTGGATACTTGACCTCTCTAATCATACCTGCCCGGAGCAATTTCTCTACCTCTTCCTGGATAATGGCATTCCTTTCCGGTGCAAACTTTCTTCTCCTTTGATGGATTGGTTTGAAGGACCTGTCAATGCCGAGTTTGTGAGTGATTACATCTTTGGATATACCAGTCATGTCTTCGTGTTTCCATGCAAAGGTAGTCTTTCTCCTTTTGAGGAAGGATACGAGGTCTTCTTTCACTTCGCCAAGGATCCCTGATCCGATATAGATTTTGGATTCAGGATCATCGGGATCCATGAGGATTTCTACCACATCCTGCTCTCTTGCCTCCAAGACATCCCTTGGAGGATACCTTGATTGCTATTGCTCCCTTGATTTCGAGGCTGGTTTCATCGATGAAGTGTAGCAATTCTTAGCCTCCTGCTGATCACTATTAATCTTCACTATTCCCCAAGGACTAGGGAGCTTCACACATTGATGGTAGGTAGATGGGACTGCTTTCATATCGTGTATCCAGGGCCTGCCAAGGATAACATTGCAACAAGTATCCAATTTCCTTCCTTAGTGCAATGCATTCTTCTGTGAGATGCCCGAAATCTTCATGGTATGCGCACCACTTCGACTTATCCTTAGTTGCAGCTGGCCTGTCATTCTTTCTGGGCCATCTAGCTTTATCACCTAGATTCTGCATCGCAAGGATTAGTTCATTGTTATCAACAGAAAAACAATATTCAGAAATTGGAGGATAATCCTCATCATCCTCTTCTTGATCAACAGAATGCACGTTCTGGTTATCAGATCTGTTGTAGGATCTGAACTTGTTGTTCCTGAATGAGGATCCTTGCTTTTCCTGCTTTGAGGATCCTGCTAACCTCTCCTGGATCCTCTTGTCATCCTCTAGCCGAATGAACCTAAGTGCCCGGGTTCTTACCTCATCTAAGTTCATGCATGGTGTCATAACTTGATCATCATAGAACAACGAATCCCTAAGCAATCCCATTTTAAAGGCCTCAACAGCCGTGGCTATATCTAAGTTGGGAATGTCTAAGGATTCTTTACTGAATTTGGTAATGTAGTCCCTTAATGATTCATTATGACCCTGGGTTATCCTATATAGATCACTAGTTAATCGTTCGAATTTTCTACTACAAGAAAACTGATTATTAAACAAGTTAACTAGATTAGCAAATGAGGTAATAGAGTAGGGGGAAGACTTAGCAGCCATTTGAGAGCTGATCCAGTAAGAGTGGATCCGAATCCCTTGCACAGGCATGCTTCCTTTAACCTTTCTGGGATTGGATTGATCTCCATCCTCTCCCTGTATTGTGCTATGTGTTCTTCAGGATCCGTCGAACCATCATACAGCTTCATTGTTGGCACATGGAACCTCTTGGGTATCTCAGCATCACAGATTGGTGGTGCAAAACGAGATATCTTGTGGCTCCCATCTGCAATCTCTGGGATAGGTTTGACCACTCCCGGAACACTTGATATCATATCCTTTAGCTTTTGCAATTCTCTGGCCATGGCATGATTGATACCTGGATCCTGCATAAGACCATGGTTAGTAGTATAAGAATTATTAAAAGTGTTACCTCCCATTGGATTCAAGTTAGGAAGAATGGATGTTAATCCATATTGTTGGGGCTCTGGAATGATCGAGGGACCAGTAGAAGCATTGGTCTGCATTGGAATAAAATCTCCCTGATGGACATCTGAACTTCCTGTTTGTAAACTTCTCAAGGATCCTGGCATCTGGAAGGATCCCTGAAACTAGGACGATCCTGGAACAAAGGAGGATCCTTGAACCTGGGATGATCCTGGAACAAAGGAGGATCCTTGAACCTGGGATGATCCTGGAACAAAGGAGGATCCTTGAACCTGGGATGATCCTGGAACAAAGGAGGATCCTTGAACCTGGGATGATCCTGGAACAAAGGAGGATCCTTGAACCTGGGATGATCCTGGAACAAAGGAGGATCCTTGAACCTGGGATGATCCTGAATATCCTCCTGAAGTCATGAAGGATCCCATATGCTGAGGATAGGATCCTGCTGGCTGGAAGTGTGGACCTAACGCCTGGGTCACTGTTGTTGTTCCGTAGTGCACTCCTTTTGGTCCACCCACATATTGAACGTCTGGAACCACCGGTGGCTGAGAAGTAATCACCGGAGTATCAAAATTCAAAGATCTGGGTATCAGTGGGGAACGATCTTCTGCCGTTTTCTTCTGTTTCTTAATTTCGTCAATCTCCCGGAGGATCCTTTCGTTGGTCTTATCCTGCTCTTGTGCATGATTCCTCATCTCCAAAATCAAGGCATAGAGATCATTAGTAATAGGATTAGTTGAAACAGAAGAAGTAGGTGGTTTTGAGAAAATGGGAGTTGGTTTCTTCACAGCATTCTCAGTATTCTTCTGGGATCCAGAAGGTGGTGGAGGCAAAGGAGGAACGCCTTGTGAAGAAGTGAATGAGGGCATCAAGTTTGAAGCATTCTTCGCCGAGGAAGCCATTTGCTTGGTTATAGTGAACTGCAATGAGGATCACTAATTAGGATAACGAGTAAGGATCACTAATTGTTAGAAAATCCTCCCCTAACACCTGCTTTAACACCAAAGTGACATTTTTAAGGATTAAGTTTCATGTTATATTTGTCAAGGATATTGAATGCTTCCTCCATGTCTCTTAGGTGATCCTCAGCCTTTTTTGATTTTACCACCATATCGTCTATGTAAACCTCCATAGTTTGTCCAATCTGATCCTTGAACATCATATTCACTAGCCTTTGATAAGTTGCACCTGCATTTCTTAGTCCGAATGGCATAGCAATATAGCAGTATATACCAGTTGGAGTCATAAAGGTTGTATCCTCTTGATCGGATGGTTCCATTTGAATTTGTTGAAATCCAGTTGAAGCATCCATAAAAGTTAACAGTTCATGACCCGCAGTTGCATCCACCACGGAGTCAATGTGGGGTAATGGGAAAGGATCCTTGGGAGATGCCTTATTTAAATCAGTGAAATCGACACATACCCTCCACTTTCCGTTTTTCTTTTGAACAACAACCACATTGGCCAACCATCTTGGATACTTGACCTCTCTAATCATACATGTTAGGGGAGGATTTTCTAACAATTAGTGATCCTTATTCGTTATCCTAATTAGTGATCCTTACTTCTGTGACAGGTGGTGATCCTCAGAAGAGCTTCAGGATCAGGATCATGGATCACTTTAAGGATCCTCGTACTGACGATTGTTTACTTATGTTTTGTACTATCTCGCAGGTATAACCAGCTTGACCAAGTCTTGGCGACATTCCTGGAGAATATTCCCAAACTATTCTGCACGTGCTTGGCCAAAAATGGACGTTATGGAGAACGTGGGGGCTTGGCACAAAAGTCGGATAGTTAGTTTGGTAGTTAGATTTCTATTTTAAAAAGGGGTAACGAGCTAGTAAAGAAACACTTAGTCATTTTTTACAGCTACACACACTCATATACTCACACACTTGAAGCTCTCGACGAACATTCATTCGTTTTCACTCACATTTACACATTTCACGATAGTGATCCTTGTACCTAGCTCGTTACTATCCGAAGTTGTAAACATTTATTCATTTATCTGAGCTTGGTGATCGGTAGTTTCCATCACCCGGGGTTTTTTGTGCCGGAGATCAACTCTTGATCAAGGGCTTTTTCCCCGTATAAATCCTTGTGTCATTTTGGCAATTTACATTGAAGTGATCCTTGTTATTGTTCTACATTGTTATCATCATACCCCGTAACATAGAGTTTGGTTGCAATATCCTCAACAGATTTTTTGACCAAAACAGTTTGGCGCCCACCGTGGGGCAATTGGTGCTTCGTCCTTAGAAAAATACGCATTTCTGTGCTCATTCCGGTTCACTACAACCAAGCAAATGGCTTCCTCAGCGAAGAATGCTTCAAACTTGATGCCCTCATTCACTTCTTCACAAGGCGTCCCTCCTTTGCCTCCACCACCTTCTGGATCCCAGAAGAATACTGAGAATGCCGCGAAGAAACCAACTCCCATTTTCTCAACACCACCTACTTCTTCTGTTTCAACTAATCCTACTACTAATGATCTCTATGCCTTGATTTTGCAGATGAGGAATCATGCACAAGAGCAGGATAAGACCAACGAAAGGATCCTCTGGGAGATTGATGAAATTAAGAAACAGAAGAAAACGGCAGAGGATCGTTCCCCACTGATGCCCAGATCTTTAAATTTTGATACTCCGGTGATTACTTCTCAGCCATCAGTGGTTCCAGACATTCAATTTGTGGGTGGACCAAAAGGAGTGCACTACGGAACAACAACAATGACCCAGGCATCAGGTTCATATTTCCAGCCAGCGGGATCCTATCCTCAGCTTATGGGATCCCTCACGAGTTCAGGAGGATATTCAGGAATGCAGTATTTTCAAGGATCCTCCTTCGTTCCAGGATCATCCCAGGTTCAAGGATCCTCCTTCGTTCCAGGATCATCCCAGGTTCAAGGATCCTCCTTCGTTCCAGGATCATCCCAGGTTCAAGGATCCTCCTTCGTTCCGGGATCATCCCAGGTTCAAGGATCCTCCTTTGTTCCAGGATCGTCCCAGTTTCAGGGATCCTTCCAAATGTCAGGATCCTTGAGGATTTTGCAAACAGGAAGTTCAGATGTCCATCAGGGAGATTTTATTCCAATGCAGACCAATGCTTCTACTGGTCCCTCGATCATTCCAGAGCCCCAACAATATGGATTAACATCCATTCTTCCTAACTTGAATCCAATGGGAGGTAACACTTTTAACAATTCTTATACTACTAACCATGGTCTTATGCAGGATCCAGGTATCAATCATGCCATGGCCAGAGAATTGCAAAAGCTAAAGGATATGATATCAAGTGTTCTGGGAGTAGTCAAACCTATCCCAGAGGTTCCATGTGCCTACAATGAAACTGTATGATGGTTCGACGGATCCTGAAGAACACATAGCACAATACAGGGAGAGGATGGAGATCAATCCAATCCCAGAAAGGTTAAAGGAAGCATGCCTGTGCAAAGGATTCGGATCCACTCTTACTGGATCAGCTCTCAAATGGCTGCTAAGTCTTCCCCCTACTCTATTACCTCATTTGCTAATCTAGTTAATCTATTTAATAATCAGTTTTCTTGTAGTAGGAAATTTGAACGATTAACAAGTGATCTATATAGGATAACCCAGGGTCATAATGAATCATTAAGGGATTACATTACCAAATTCAGTAAAGAATCCTTAGACATTCCCAACTTAGATATAGCCACGGCTGTTGAGGCCTTTAAAATGGGATTGCTTAGGGATTCGTCTTTCTATGATGATCTTGTTATGACACCGTGCAGAAACTTAGATGAGGTAAGAACCCGAGCACTTAGGTTTATTCGACTAGAAGATGACAAGAGGATCCAGGAGAGGTTAGCAGGATCCTCAAAGCAGGATAAGCAAGGAACCTCATTCAGGAACAACAAGTTCAGATCCTACAACAGATCTGATAACCAGAACGTGCATTCTTTTGATCAAGAAGAGGATGATGAGGATTATCCTCCAATTTCTGAATATTGTTTTAGTGTTGATAACAATGAACTAATCCTTGCGATGCAGAGTCTAGGTGATAAAGCTAGATGGCCCAGAAAAAATGATAGGCCAGCTGCAACTAAGGATAAATCAAAGTGGTGTGCATACCATGAAGATTTTGGGCACCTCACAGAAGAATGCATTGCACTAAGAAAGGAAATTGGATACTTGCTGAGCAAAGGGCATCTAAAGGAATTGTTGGGAAGAAAAAAGTCAAGGACTCAGGATCCTGAAAGGATCCCTGAGAAGGCTCCAGCCCCTCCAGCAGATGCACAAGTGATAAACTTCATTTCTGGAGGATCAGACATTTGCGGCACATCCTTCTCAGCAGCTAAAAGGCATGCAAAGGAAACTAAAATGGATAATGGAGAAAGACCTGTTCGAACATCAAGTGTCTCCGAAGGAAAAGTTATAACCTTTGATGAAGAGGATCGTATTGATATCCAGGATCCTCATCACGATGGTTTAGTTATCACTCTTTTTATTTCTAACCATTTTGTCCGCAGGATCCTTATAGACGGAGGAAGTTCAGTGAACATTATCCAGCTTGATGTCCTAAAGAAGATGGGTATTCCTGAATCAGAGATCATACCAAGATCCTCTGTGCTCGTGGGATTTAGTGGTGAAACTAAGAATACCCTGGGGGACATTAAACTCCCAATATACATTGAAGGCCTACACTCTTACCAAAAATTTTGTGTTATTGACTGTTTATCTTGTTGTAATGTTATCCTTGGCAGGCCCTGGATACACGATATGAAAGCAGTCCCATCCACTTACCATCAATGTGTGAAGCTCCCTAGTCCTTGGGGAATAGTGAAGATGGATAGTGATCAGCAGGAGGCTAAGAATTGCTATACTTCATCGATGAAACCAGCTTCGAAATCCAGGGAGCAATAGCAATCAAAGTATCCTCCAAGGGATGTCTTGGAGGCGAGTGAACAGGATGTGGTAGAAATCCTTATGGATCCGGATGATCCTGAATCTATAGTTTATATCGGATCAGGGATCCTTGGCGAAATGAAAGAAGACCTCGTATCCTTCCTAAAAAGGAGAAAGACTACCTTTGCATGGAAACACGAAGACATGACTGGTATATCCAAAGATGTAATCACTCACAAACTCGGCATTGACAGGTCCTTCAAACTCGGCTGATTTCAGTAGTGATTTACAAGAAGAGGCTGAGCTAGAAGTCCAGCAGCTAGAAGAAACCAAGGATCCTTGGATACTCTATACTGATGGATCCTCAAATGTCAAAGGCACAGGGCTTGGAATACTACTAAAATCGCCACAGGGGGACATAATACCCCACTCTATAGCTTGTGAGTTCCAAACCACTAATAATGAGGCTGAATATGAAGCCTTAATTGCTGGTTTGCAAATTGCAAAGCATATGGGGATCAGGTATCTTGAGGTACATGTAGATTCATTGTTAATTACAAACCACTTTAATGGATCCTACGCTGTTAAAGGTGAAAAGCTAACCAAATATTTAGAGATAGTCAAAAGTTTGGCACTCTCTTTTGTTTCCTTTAGTTTGACACAGGTACCAAGGGAAGAAAATTCAAAAGCTGATGCATTGGCTAATCTAGGATCATCCGTGAAGATCCCAGAGGATATCAAGATCCCTATTATCCATATCCTGAATCCGGCTATTGAGGATCATGTGGCTATGGAGATAGGAAATGATTCTGCAGTGATCCCTAGTGAGGATACTCGATCCCATTCAGGATCATGGATCTCACCAATTATGAGATACTTACAACATGGAGAGATTCCTACAGGAGAAAACCCTAGGGCTTTCAAATCTAAGGTATCTCATATCTCAATTATAAATAGTATGTTGTATAGACGATCTCTTGCAGGACCATACTTGAGATGCATTGAGGATCCTGAAGTCCAAGAAGTTTTAAAAGACTTCCATGAAGGAGATTGTGGAAACCACACTGGGGGCAGGGCATTATTCTCAAGGATCTTGAGAACAGGATACTACTGGCCAACCATGAAGAGAGACGCTGTGGAGTATGCTAAGAGATGTGATCCTTGTCAGAGACACAACAATATCCTTCATCAACCAGCTGAATTATTGCATCCTATATCCTCCTCTTGGCCGTTTATGAGATGGGGTATGGATATAGTTGGAAAGCTCCCTAAGGCACCTGGTGGAAAAGTATTCATGCTTGCTATGACGGATTACTTCTCCAAGTGGATAGAGGCTGAAGCTTTTGCCCAAGTCAGAGAAAAGGAAGTTGTATCCTTCATTAAAAGAAATATTATAACTAGATTTGGAATTCCTTCTGAGATTATATGTGATAATGGTTCCCAATTTATTGGGGGCAGAACCACTAACTTTTGTGACAGCTGGGGGATTAAGATGATAACATCAACACCAGTCCACCCACAAGCTAATGGTCAGGCAGAATCATCCAACAAGATCATCATCAACAATTTGAAGAAGAAGCTTGGATCCAAGAAAGGGAAATGGGCAGAAGAACTACCCTATGTTTTTTGGGCTGATAGGACAACCCCCAAGAATGCTACTGGTCAAACACCATTCTCTTTGGTGTTTGGGGCAGAATCAGTGATCCCAACAGAAATGGAGGTTCCAACTGCAAGAACAAGTACCCGTGATCCTGAGGAGAATGATGAGAACTTGGCTCAAGACCTGGATACTATTGAAGAAATCAGGGATATGGCTAGGATAAGGATGGCCAGTTATCAGCAAAGAATGGCTGGTGCTTACAACAAAAATGTCAGGATCAGGAGGTTTCAAGTTGGAGATATGGTATTAAGGAAAGCATTTCAGAATACCACCAATCCTGCTGATGGAAAATTGGCTCCAAAATGGGAAGGTCCTTATTTGATTGAAGCTGAAACAGGAAAGGGGGCATATAGATTGCTAACCATGGAAGGTGATTTGCTACCAAGAGCTTGGAATGTTGTCCACTTAAAGAAATATTTCATGTGAGTAGGATCCTCATGGCATAAATGATCCTCACGATAGGGATATCCTTAAAGGATCCTCAAAGTATCGGTGATCCTTACTTAGGTAATATCCTAAACTTGAACTATTTCATTTCATTATTTTCTCATATAAGGATAAGGATCATGTATCCTTTATCCATCTCTCACGTGAATTCAAGTTTTGAAAGTTCAGGTATCCTTAGCGTAACGTCGGTTATCCACAGAAGCAATCCGTCCTTTGGGTTCAACCCCAGTTATTCGGGCTTGACCCCAGTTCCGCCTGTAGCGCACGATGATCCTGGTATAGTTCAAGGCATTGGGACCAGTACTCGTTTTAGGGGCTGATAATTCCATTGTACTGGCTATGCTTAGGATCCTACGTATAATGGTAGACGTACCATACATCCGTTCCTAAGGTTTCTAACGTTTTCACGTTAGCTAAGGTTTCTAACGTTTTCACGTTAGCTAAGGTTTTGGCATTTTCATGCCACTAAGTTTAGATAGTCGCCAGTTAGGGCCATACTCCAGTTTACATACGATCCTTGGGCTTGTCCCCAGTTATCCTTGGGCTTGTCCCCAGTTGCTAACTCTTTTCTTATATTGGCTTAGTCCCAAGTTATGCTCTATTTCAGGTTCTTGAAGATAGGCAACTAGGGATCCTTGATCCTTACTTTATTCTAGGGTTTATCTTATAGTTATCCTTATTAAGGTTAGGATCCTAACTTGGATCCTCAGGTATGATCCTTAACTATTTTAATTCTATTCATTATTTATTTGAATAACCCTTATACTTGACAACTGAACTTGTGATTCTTAAACCATATCACTTTTTAGAACTTATCGGTTATGGGATATGTGATCCTTGATCATATCCTAAACTTTCTAGATATCTTTTCTAATTTTTCAAGGCTTGATAAGTATAAACAGAATGAACATTACAACAGTTGGAAAGTAACATATTAAAAAGGATAACAACACGAGATAAGCGACAAAAGGTTAAGTTTTTATTTATAAACAAAAGACTAACCCTTAAAAGGTTGTCAAAATTACCTACCCGAGCTTCTACCAGCAAAACGTGGCCCGTCCGCTGGGGTAGGTAAAGGGTGTCCATGATAATAAGTTCAAAGATAGTGCAGGAATATAAAGGCGGCAGGATCACAATGGCTTCATCCCCCAAACAGAGGATCCCTCCACCAATTGCAATCCTGCCTATTGTCCAAAGGATCATACATGACCCTTAATCCTAAAAACCTATTGTTTAGTACAACACATCATTGTTCAGCAAAAAACATCATAACCAAAACAAACTATCAAACTTAAATAATTGGGCTCCGGCTACGTCTAGAAATGTCCTTCATCGCCCAATCATGCAGCCTAAACCTTCGCTGCATTGTCACCTCTAGCTCCACTTGTTTCACCACCTTCACGTTTGCCTCCAGCTTCAATTGTCAGGATCTCTTCAACCTCCTCAGCCTCTTCATCGTCCAGTTCAGCCAGCCTTGCCTTCCAACCTTCAATATCCCA
The DNA here is from genome assembly GCA_030545235.1 of Helianthus tuberosus. NCBI lineage: Eukaryota > Viridiplantae > Streptophyta > Magnoliopsida > Asterales > Asteraceae > Helianthus > Helianthus tuberosus. The sequence goes on along the minus strand of CM060379.1, from coordinate 29,090,500 downwards.
AGTGCTCTTGTCAAAAGCAGGATCCTGAGCTTCCAAGGCCATTTGAAGCTTGGTCTTGTACATTGTAATGGCGGCAGAGACTTTGGCATCTTTGGTGATCTCACTCTTCTCGTAGTCAACATTAACCAGCACCTTGGCCATCTGCTGTTTGGTATCCCGGACTTCCTTCTGAAGATCAGCAATTGTGAGATCCTTTAACACCGCAACCTGCTGGAGATCGGCAATCTTCCTATCCTGATCCTCAACGTGGCCCACATAGTCCTCAATCTCAGCGAATTTCTGTAAAAAGGATAAGGTCAGGATCAAGTAATCAGCAGGATATACCAGCAGGATATGTCAACAGGATATACGAGCAATGATAGTGATCTTCACGTCATTAAAGTACTCAAGGAATTGATGACGGATCAGAGGCAGACCCTGCAGTTCCCCAGCGTCAGAGGCTTTTCTCTTCTTGATTGCCTTCCCTTTGAGGGGTGCCTTGGGGACCGAAGCTGTCGGACTGGTAGGAGCTTTTCTCTTGGAGGATCTGACAGTGGTGAGATCAGCAACGTTAAACTTGGAAGCGGACTTGGTGGATTTTCCAGCACCTACACAACCAAAACAAGATAAGTATCTTTTCTTAATTCATATTTCACTATTTATTTAAATTTTAAACAAGGATACTTACTTGACATTGTGACAGAGCCTGAGGATACCTCCTGTGAATCTTGGGTTGTTGTCTTGAAAGTTCTTGTCTCAGGATCAAGTTTCTTGAAAGCGAGGAGCCTTTCCTTAGCAGCAGGGGACAGTTTGAGGTGTGAGACGGTGATAGCTGCATAAAAAGAAAGCAAAAATATAAGTTATCCTTACATCAAAAGAATGTTCCTGGTGATCCTTCTCATGATCCTCCATCCTACCATGGGTAGCCCATTTTTTAGGAAGATCCTTTCCATCCTGGATGGAATCTCTCTTGATAAAAAAGAAGCGCCGTTTCCAATTAGCATCATTCTTGGTGGCTTTGAAGATCGGGTGTTCCTCACCGGGTTTACGTTTGAACAAATAACGGTGAGAGCCAAAGGTGGTAAGATCATACAGTTCTCCCAGCTCTGCCATTCCTAGATCTATTCCCTCCTGATCGATGATCCTTTCAAGTGTGTACAAAACCCTCCAAATCATCGGCATGGCTTGGATATAAGAGATGCCGGTTAGGGAAAAGAAAGATTGGGTGAAGGCTGGAAAAGGATATGTATAGCCTATGGTGAAAGGAGTGACGGGGAAAGCAACCCATTTATCGGAGATATGATCGCTCAGGGCATTGGGGTCAAAAGTCCTAAATTCGGTGTTCGCCGGAAAGCAGTGGCGGATTCTATCTATCTGAGCATCATTGAAGCAGCAGAGTTCTTTAATAGAGTCTTCAATGATCCCCTGGCTTTTCGGAGGACTGTTCTTTGGGTGATCCTTGGCCGGTGAACTTCGGAGCAACATTTTCGAAGTGACGGAGATAAAGAAAGAAAAACAGAGTAAGAGAGGAAGAAAGAGGAGAAAGAAATACCTGGTTGATCGTCGACTGAGAATTTAAAGGGAGTTTCTTTCGAATTTGAATGCATAATGATCCTATCTATATCTCTATTTATAATTATGATTCTGCAGGATTGTCACTTCCGTGACGTCATGATCGCAACGGCTAGTTCTATTTTAACGGCTATATATCCGTTAGTTTGTTGCGGATAAGATCAGTAAAATATAACTCACACATTCACAATTTAACTCCTTATATTTTGGGGGCAATTGTTAGGGGAGGATTTTCTAACAATTAGTGATCCTTACACGTTATCCTAATTAGTGATCCTTACTTCTGTGACAGGTGGTGATCCTCAGAAGAGCTTCAGGATCAGGATCATGGATCACTTTAAGGATCCTCGTACTGACGATTGTTTACTTATGTTTTGTACTATCTCGCAGGTATAACTAGCTTGACCAAGTCTTGGCGACATTCCTGGAGAATATTCCCAAACTATTCTGCACGTGTTTGGCCAAAAATGGACGTTATGGAGAACGTGGGGGCTTGGCACAAAAGTCAGATAGTTAGTTTGGTAGTTAGATTTCTATTTTAAAGGGGTAACGAGCTAGTAGAAAAACACTTAGTCATTTTTACAGCTACACACACTCATATACTCGCACACTTAAAGCTCTCGACGAACATTCATTCGTTTTCACTCCCATTTACACATTTCACGATAGTGATCCTTGTACCTAGCTCGTTACTATCCGAAGTTGTAAACTTTTATTCATTTATCTGAGCTTGGTGATCGGTAGTTTCCATCACCCGGGGTTTTTTGTGCCGGAGATCAACTCTTGATCAAGGGCTTTTTCCCCGTATAAATCCTTGTGTCATTTCGGCAATTTACATTGAAGTGATCCTTGTTATTGTTCTACATTATTAGCATCATACCCCGTAACATAGAGTTTGGTTGCAATATCCTCAACAGATTTTTTGACCAAAACAGTAACGAGCTAGTAGAGAAACACTTAGTCATTTTTTACAGCTACACACACTCATATACTCGCACACTTGAAGCTCTCGACGAACATTCATTCGTTTTCACTCACATTTACACATTTCACGATAGTGATCCTTGTACCTAGCTCGTTACTATCCGAAGTTGTAAACATTTATTCATTTATCTGAGCTTGGTGATCGGTAGTTTCCATCACCCGGGGTTTTTTGTGCCGGAGATCAACTCTTGATCAAGGGCTTTTTTCCCCGTATAAATCCTTGTGTCATTTTGGCAATATACATTGAAGTGATCCTTGTTATTGTTCTACATTGTTAGCATCATACCCCGTAACATAGAGTTTGGTTGCAATATCCTCAACAGATTTTTTGACCAAAACAATACCTGCTCGATGTAATTTCTCTACCACCTCCTGGATAATGGCATTTCTTTCTGGTGCAAATTTCCTCCTCTTTTGATGGATTGGTTTGAAGGACCTATCAATGCCAAGTTTGTGAGTGATTATATCTTTAGATATACCTGTCATGTCTTCGTGTTTCCATGCAAAGGTAGTCTTTCTCCTTTTGAGGAAGGATATGAGGTCTTCCTTTATTTTGCCAAGGATCCCTGATCCTATATAAACTTTAGATTCAGGCTCATCAGGATCCATAAGGATTTCTACTACATCCTGTTCTCTTGCCTCCAAGACATCCCTTGGAGGATGCTTTAATTGCTATTACTCCCTTGACTTTGATGCTGGTTTCATTGATGAGGTGTAGCAGTTCTTAGCCTCTTGCTGACAATATCAATCTTCACTATTCCCCAAGGACTAGGAAGCTTCACACATTGATGATAAGTGGATGGGACTGCCTTCATGTCATGTATCCAAGGCCTGCCAAGGATAACATTACAACAAGATAAACAGTCAATAACACAAAACTTTTGGTAAGAATGTAGGCCTTCGATATAGATTGGAAGTTTAATGTCCCCTAGAGTATTCTTAGTCTCGCCACTGAATCCCACGAGCACAGAGAATCTTGGTATGATATCGGATTCAGGAATATTCATCTTCTTGAGGACATCAAGCTGGATAATGTTCACAGAGCTTCCTCCGTCTATAAGGATCCTGCGAACAAAATGGTTAGAAATAAAAAGAGTGATAACCAAACCATCATGATGAGGATCCTGAATGTCAACACGATCATCCTCATCAAAAGTTATAACTTTTCCTTCGGAGACACTGGATGTTTGAATGGGTCTATCTCCATTATCCATCTTGGTTTCCTTTGCATGTCTTTTAGCTGCAGAGAAGGATGTTCCACAAATGTCTGATCCTCCAGAAATAAAGTTTATAACTTGTGCATCTGCTGGAGGGGCTGGAGCTTTCTCTGGGATCCTTTCAGGATCCTGAGTCCTTGACTTCTTTCTCCCCAATAATTCTTTCAAGTGCCCCTTGCTCAACAAGTATCCAATTTCTTTTCTCAGTGCGATGCATTCTTCTGTGAGATGCCCAAAATCTTCATGATATGCGCACCACTTTGACTTATCTTTAGTTGCAGTTGGTCTGTCATTTTTCCTGGGCCATCTAGCTTTATCACCTAAATTCTGCATCACAAGGATTAGTTCATTGTTATCAACAGAAAAACAATATTCAGAAATTGGAGGATAATCCTCATCATCCTCTTCTTGTTCAACAGCATGCACATTCTGGTTATCAGATTTGTTATAGGATTTGAACTTGCTGTTCTTGAATGAGGATCCTTGCTTCTCTTGCTTTGAGGATCCTGCTAACCTCTCCTGGATCCTTTTTTCATCCTCTAGCCGGATGAACCTAAGGGCCCGGGTTCTTACCTCATCTAGATTCCTACATGGTGTCATAACAAGATCATCATAGAATAATGAATCCCTAAGCAATCCCATTTTAAAGGCTTCAACAGCCGTAGCTATATCCAGGTTAGGGATATCTAAGGATTCCTTACTAAATTTAGTGATATAATCCCTTAATGATTCATTATGACCTTGGGTTATCCTATACAGATCACTAGTTAAACGCTCAAATTTTCTACTACAAGAAAACTGGTTATTAAATAGGTTAACTAGATTAGCAAACGAGGTAATAGAGTAAGGGGGAAGACTTAGCAGCCATTTAAGAGCCGATCCAGTAAGGGTGGATCCAAATCCCTTGCACAGACATGCTTCCTTTAACCTTTCTGGGATGGGATTAATTTCCATCCTTTCCTTGTACTGTGCTATGTGTTCTTCAGGATCTGTTGAACCATCATACAACTTCATGGTAGGCACATGGAACCTCTTGGGTATCTCAGCATCACAGATTGGTGGTGCAAAACGAGATATCTTGTGGCTCCCATCTGCAATCTCCGGGATAGGCTTGACCACTCCTGGGACACTTGATATCATATCCTTTAACTTTTGCAATTCTCTGGCCATGGCATGATTGATACCTGTATCCTGCATAAGGCCATGGTTAGTGGTATAAGAATTATTGAAAGTGTTACCTCCCATTGGATTCAAATTAGGAAGAGCAGATGTGAATCCATATTGTTGGGGCTCTGGAATGACCGATGGACCAGTAGAAGCAATGGTCTGCATTGGAATAAAATATCCCTGATGGATATCGGAACTCCCTGATTGCAAACTCCTTAAGGATCCCAGAATCTGGAAGGATCCCTGAAACTGAGAGGATCCTTGGACCTGGGAGGATCCTGGGACGTAGGAAGATCCTTGAACCTAGGAGGATCCTTGAACCTGAGAGGATCCTTGAACCTGGGAGGATCCTGGAACATAGGAGGATCCTTGAACCTGGGAGGATCCTGGAACATAGGAGGATCCTTGAACCTGGGAGGATCCTTGAACATAGGAGGATCGTTGAATCTGGGAGGATCCTTGAAATGGCCAGAACCCTTGAATCTGCTGCGTTCCCGAGTATCCTCCTGAGCTTGCGAAGGATCCTATATGCTGAGGATGGGATCCTGCTGGTTGGAAGTGTAACCCTGAAGCCTGATTCATTGCTGATGATCCGTAACGCACTCCTTTTGGCCCTCCCAACCACTGAAGGCTGAGAAGTTATAACCGGAGTATCGAAATTCAAAGATCTGGGCGTCAGTGGGGAATGATCCTCTGTCGATCTCTTCTGTTTTTTTATGTCTCCAATTTCTCTAAGAATCCTTTCATTGGTCTTGTCCTGCTGTTGTATATGCTCCTTCATCTGCAAAATCAGAGTAAACAAGTCACTAGTAGTAGGAGTATAAGAAGCAGAAGAAGTTGGAGGTTTTGAGAAAATGGGAGTTGGTTTCTTCTCGGCATTTTTCTGAGGTCCAGAAGGTGGTGGAGGCAAAGGTGGAATGCCCTGGGATGAATTGACTGCAGACATCGCACTGGAAGTGTTCTTTGATGATGAAGCCATCTGCTTGGATGTAATGAACCAAAATGATCACAAAAATGAGAATTTCTTAGGAACGAAGCACCAATTGCCCCACGGTGGGCGCCAAACTGTTTTGGTCAAAAATCAGACGAGGATAATGCAACCAAACTCTCTGTTACGGGGTATGATGCTTGAATTGGTAAACAACAATGAGGATCACTATGAAATGAATTGCACAGGGGACACAAAGATTTATACGAGGAAAAAGCCCTTGATCAATGTATGATCTCCAACATAAAAAACCTCAGGTGATGGAAACTACCAATCACCAACTCAAATTAGACAATAATTCTTTTACAACTTCGGATGATAGCGAGCTAAATACAAGGATCACTATAGTGTATCGTGTAGAAGTGTATGAAAAAATGCTAAGTGTTTTGCCGAGAGCTGGTGAGTGCAGTTGTACGAGTGTGTGTAGCCAAAAAATAGCCAAGTGTTGTCTAATTAGCTCGCTACCCCTTTTAAATTTAGTAAATTATCTAAATAACTAACTATTCGCAATTCATGCCTTCTCCCCACGATCTCCATAACGTTCACCATGGTCAAGCACGTGCGGAATAAGCGTGGAATATTCTTCAGGAACGTTACCAAGACTAAGTCCAAGATGGTATTCCTGCAAAACAACATCGAATTCAAAGCAGACAATCATTAGTATAAGGATCCTTAGGATGATCCATGATCCTGATCCTGAAGCACTTCTGAGGATCACTAACTGACACAGAAGTAAGGATCACCAAACAGGATAACAATTGAGGATCACGGGTCATTTAAAAATCCTCCCCTAACACCTGTAAGTCAAAATTCAGGGATAAATCAATATTCGCTAACCTGGATATCCTGTCAGGATATTCTATTAGGATATATATGCAGGATATAGGGTCAGGATATTACCTTATTAAGGAAGGATATCATCGGTTCCAAGGAATCAGTGAAGCTGAGCTCATCATAAGAGAATCCTTCAGAACCTGGAGCACTAACTTCGGAGTTCTTCCTCTTTTTTGAAGTGGAAGCACGAGTCCTCGGATTAGCTTTAGGAGCCGGGAGCGGCTTGGAGCTGGTGGCAGCAGGGGTCTCTTTCTTGACCATGACTGGAGTAGGATAACTGTCAAGCTCGTCAAGATCAAGGAGGATTGGAACTTTGCTGGAGTCTGCATACAGGGAGTAAGATTCTTTCTCAAATACTTCAAATAAAAACAGACATGTATGCAGGATACTGTGCAGGATCCTTACCAGACATGTTTGCACTGGAAAGAGGGCTTGGAGATGGTGGAGACGGATTAAAACTTCTTTCAGCCTCTGGAAGTAGTCTGATAGCATCGATCCTCTTCTTTGAATCAGCAAGGGGAGGTGCAAGCTTCCTAAAATCAATTGTGTACAAAACAATAAAAAGAAAGTTGATCAGCACAGGATATGAAACAGGATAAAAGGCAGGATCATCCTTAAACCCTAAATCCTACCTTTTCTCAACCACTTCACCGGATATTCCGTTCCACCAGGGATGGAGTCTCTCTTTACAAAGAAGAACTTGGATTGCCATTTTTCCTCGTTCCTGGTGGCACGAAGTATCAGCGGATCACCGGAGGTGGAATAAAACAAAAATCTACAAGATCCATGGCATCTAAGCCGATATGCTAAGGGGAGGTCATGAACGGAAAGCTCAGGAATGTGATTCTTCTTGATCTGATCAAGGACAGACAAGACTCGCCAGAGCATCGGCATTGTTTGGCTAAAACAGATTTTTGTAATTTTGAAAAACTCAGTGATAAAATCTGGGAAAGGGAACCGTAATCCTAAGGTGAAAGGAAAGGCACTAAAACACACCACTCATCGGAAACCATGTCCGACCGGATTTCCCGGTCGAAAGGCCGGAATACCGTTCCTTCCGGGAAGATACCGGAGGATTTGAGAGCCGACAAGTGGGCATTATCAAAGGTACATATTTCCTTCTCCGGTTCTTGGAGAAGATTTTGTTGGATGAATGAAGGGGCGGAGTCGCCGAAGCTTGATCGTGTTTGCCTTGTCATATTCTTGCCGGAATGCTGAACAGAATGAGGGATAAAGATGAAGATCAGAGAGAATGTATTTACCTTTTTCTTTATCACTTATGGTTAAAAAAAGGATGAGGATGAGAAGTTATAGGAGGTGATGAGTAAATATAGGCTGTGCAGTTGCAAAAGCTCACATCATGGGTCTAATCTCTTAAATTGCCTCGATCTTCGTAAAAAATATAACCGTTAGTGCCAGGATACTAAACGGTAACATTTTTTGGGGACAATTGTTATGGGTGAAATTCTGAGCTCATATCCTGGGAAATATCTTGACTTATATCTTGGTTGTATGATATCTGTTCATATCCGGGATACTCAATCAGGATATTGGTAACATCCTGAATGGTATCCTCAGGATTACTAACGGGTTGTGTGCAGGAGTACACGTCCAGGTGCCCAACGTTCACGAAGACCCATTCTCCGGGAGACTCGGTCCAAGTTGTTCAAATAAAGACGTTGAAGCCGCATTACTCGGTCTACAACGTTAACGATGGAATATTCGAGAGCATCCCATATTTATAGGAATTTTAGTTTGTATTTCGTTACTATAAATAGGTGGGTATATCAGATCAAATAGGACATCACAATCACACTCACTACACTCTTACACTCGTTCTATCGCAATTTTCACTTTCACAAAAAAGCATTGTAACACTTAGCGATCTGGTCGATATCCTGCACTGTATCCTGACGTTTGAAGTAATAAGAAGAACTAGGCAGCTGCGATTAACAGCTCCCGAGGTTTTATGCCGGCGATCTAGATTGATCAAGGTCTTTCCTCGTACATCTCGTGTCATTTCCTTTATTTTTTTGCTCATAGTTTATGTTATGGGCCATTTTCTGAGTATGCATGCTGACTAATATCCTGCTTTTAATTGTTTATCTGTGATCAGGATACTGAACGAGGACATTGCTAACATCCTGGGTGATATCCTGGGGTATATCGAATTAATCACGTGCAGGTTAAAGACTGGACTTACTAACGGTCAAATGGACTTCATTTCCTCAAGACTCGGGCGTGTTTGTTAAAGGAGAGACGTTGAGCCCGAAAGACCAGGTCTCCAACGTTCAACTAAGGAATATTCATTGGATCCCGGTTATGTAGGATAGTTAGTTGCATTTGTTTTACTATAAATAGATGGGGGCGGATCAGATTAAGTCACTCAACTCACACATTTTCGAACACTTTCTCTCTAGCTCATCGCAAACACTACACACAACACTTGTATTCGAATTACATTGTAACACATAGTCGATCCGCACCACGTCCTGCACTGTATCCTGATATTTGAAGCAATAGAAGAACAAGGCAGCTGCGATTGTCAGCTCCCGAGGTTTTATGCCGGCGATCTAGATTGATCAAGGGCTTTCCTCGTACATCACGTGTCCACCTTTACATTTTCGCTCATTGTTTGATCATAGATACAACTCTATATCCTGAGCCGTATCCTGAAACTGTTTTCATATCTAATTTTATTAACACATTTTTCATACATATTCCTAGCACACTACCTCACTTAACTAATTTGATCACTTAATTGCTTAGGTAATTTTTGACCAAAACAATTTGGCGCCCACCGTGGGGCAAGTGGTGCTACTTTTACTAAAAATCTTTGTAAAATCATTAATCGGTTTTCTATTTTCAAAACTTTTTGCCACATTGTTTACAATGGCCTCAAGATCAAACATGAGCTCTTCCACTATGTCTGCTACAACCTCTGCTACTACTGGTTCGGTGCTTCCACCACCTCCTCCAAGGATGCCGTTTTCTTCACAATCTCAAGATGTTATCCCTACTCGGAGTGTCCATGGATCTGCTCCCGTTTTAGCCTCTAACGATGAAATTTTGACTTTATTTGGAAGTGTGCAGGAACAAATGAGGCAGCAATAGGAGACTAACCAAATGCTGTTAAGAGAAATACAACTCTTAAAAGCTAGCTCGAGTAGACCCGTTGAAGAAACTGTCACTCCTATACAGCCTAGGGCTTTGAACTTCAGTTCCGCAGTTTACACTGTGGATAATAGGGGGAATATCGTCCCAAGCCATTCTCAGAATCATACCCCTGAGATACCCTCTTCGGTCAGGATATCGACTGTGAGAAGTTCAGGATATGCTTCAGGATATGGCCAAAATCCTCAGAACGGTAATGTGTCAAATAATAATATTCTTGCTACTAACAATAATGGCTCTTTGCAGGATGCAGGTATGACGTCAACATTTACCAGGGAGCTCCAGAAATTGAAGGACATGATATCCAGTGTACCTGGAGTGGTCCAGCCAATTCCGGAAGTATCCCAGGACAGCCACAGGATATCCCGCTTTGCATATCCCATCTGTGATGCTGAAATCCCAAAAAGATTTCAGACTCCCAACATGAAGCTGTATGATGGGACTACGGATCCTGAAGAGCATATTGCCCAGTATAGGGAAAGAATGGAGATTAACCCTATCCCTCCGGAGCTTAAGGAAGCATGCTTATGCAAGGGATTTGGTTCTACTCTGACAGGATCAGCCTTAAAAAGGCTGTTAAACGTTCCTCCTCACTCAATTACTTCGTTTGCTCATTTGGTTAATTTATTTAACAGTCAATTTTCTTGTAGTCGGAGTTTTTAGAAACTAACCAGTGACCTTTACAGGATAACTCAAGGGCCTCAGGAATCCTTGAGGGATTATGTGAACAAATTCAGTCGAGAATCCTTGGATATCCCACATCTTGATGTTGCAACAGCTGTGCAAGCTTTTAAGATGGGATTACAAAAGGATTCTCAGTTTTATCAGGATCTTGTAATGAATCCCTGCAGGAATCTCGACGAAGCTCGTAACAGGGCTTTGAGATATATCCATCTGGAAGATGACAAGAAGATGCAGGAGAGGATGAATTCTACCTCAACCTATGAATCAACTAACAGGAAATCAGAAACCTCATATAAGCCATATCGCTCTAGGCCATATGGCAGAAATGATAACAAGAAAGTCAACGCTGTTGAAGACGAGGATCCTGAAGAATATCCTGATTTATCTGAATACTGCTTTTCTGTTAATATACCTGAATTAATGTATGATATGCAGGGCTTAGGGGACAAAGCTAGGTGGCCTCGAAAGAACCAGCAGAAAGCTGATTGGAAGGATAAATCCAAATGGTGTGCCTTCCACGAAGACTTCGGACATATGACCGAGGATTGCATTGCTTTAAGGAAAGAGATAAGTTACCTGTTAAGCAAGGGGTATCTGAAGGACTTGCTGGGAAAAAAGAAGAATAAAGGGCAGGATCCCGAGAAGGATCCTGAACGAGCAGCATCACCCCCAGCAGATGCCAAGATAATTAACTTTATTTCAGGAGGATCCGACATTTGTGGGACTTCGTATTCGGCGGCCAAGAGACATGCAAAGGAGGCTAAGAGCGAGAGGGGAGACAGGCCAGTCAGAATGACTACCCTCACAACTGATAAAGTGATCACTTTCGATAGTGATGACAGGGATACTGTTCAGGATCCTCACCATGATGCTTTAGTAATAACATTATATGTGGCTAACCATTTTGTACGCAGGATACTGGTAGACAACGGTAGTTCTGTCAATATAATTCAGCTGGAAACATTAAAGAGGATGAATGTATCTCCGATGGATATCACTTCGAAGTCCACTGTGCTCGTTGGTTTCAGTGGAGAAGCTAGGAATACCGTAGGGGAGATAAAGTTACCAGTATATGTTGAAGGGGTCAACTCAATACAACGCTTCTGTGTGATGGACTCCTTATCCTGCTATAACATCATACTGGGAAGACCATGGATTCACGATATGAAGGCTATGCCATCAACATATCACCAATGCATCAAGATCCCTACCCCTTGGGGGGTTGTCAAGGTGGAAAGTGATCAACAGGAAGCGAAAGAATGCTACTCATCCTCGATGAAATCCTCAACTAAGCCTAGTACAGCGTAGCAATTAAAGATGCGGGCCCAGGATATCGTGGAGGATTCGGAGCAGGATGTGAAGAAAATCATCCTGGATCAGGATAATCCTGATATCTCGGTGCTCGTAGGAACCAATATCCCTCAGGATATTGAAGAACATTTAACTAACTTTTTGAAATGCAGGATGTCAACGTTTGCATGGAAGCATGAGGATATGACAGGCATATCCAAAGACATTATCACTCACAAGCTTGGAATTGACAAATCATTCAAGAGTGTTCAGCAAAAAAGAATAAAATTCGCTCCTGAGCGGAATGTGATTATCCAAGAGGAAGTTGAAAGATTGTTGAAGTCCAGGATGATCAGAGAAGTTAAGTTTCCAAGATGGCTAGCAAACGTAGTTGTGGTACAGAAGAAAAATGGGAAATGGAGAGTCTGTGTAGATTACACGGACTTGAACAAGGCTTGTCCTAAAGATCCATTTCCTCTCCCTCATATCGATGCAATGGTAGATGCTACTGCTGGACATGAAATGTTAACATTCATGGATGCGTCCTCAGAATTTCAGCAGATTCAAGTGGAGCCTTCGGATCAGGAGGATACTTCTTTCATGACACCAACAGGTATATATTGCTATACTGCTATGCCTTTCGGTTTGAAAAATGCAGGTGCAACATACCAGAGATTGGTAAACATGATGTTCAAAGATAAGCTGGGGGACACCATGGAGGTATATATTGACGATATGGTGGTAAAATCTAAAAGAGCTGAGGATCACCTCCAGGATATCAAGGGAGCATTTGATATCCTGGATCAATACAACATGAAGCTGAATCCTGCTAAGTGCCATTTCGGAGTGGGGGCAGGAAAGTTTCTTGGATATATGGTGACAAAAAGGGGGATAGAAGCAAGCCCAGAGCAGATCAAAGCTATCCTAGATATAAAATCACCCTCAAATATGAAGGACGTACAAAGGTTGACAGGCCGAGTAGCAGCTTTGAATAGATTTATTTCAAGATCCTCAGAAAAATGCAAGGAATTCTATGATATCCTCAAGAAGAATAAGAAATTTGAATGGGGAGCAAAGCATGAAGCAGCCTTGCAGGATTTGAAGCGATATCTCTCAACCGCACCTCTATTGATGAAGCCTGAAAATGGTGAACCACTATCCCTATACCTCGCTATATCAGGGAATGTTGTAAGTGTCGTTCTTATAAAAGACCATGAAGGTCAGCAATATCCTGTATATTATGTTAGTAAAAGTTTGTTAGATGCTGAAACTAGGTATTCTCATTTAGAAAAATTGATATTAGCCCTATTCATGGCATCGACAAAGCTTAGAAATTATTTTGAGACACATAGGATCCATGTTAAAACAAATTATCCTGTCAAAAATGTGCTTAGGAAACCAGAGATGTCAGGCAGGATGGCCAAGTGGTCAGTGAAGTTAAGTGCTTATAATTTAGTATATGAACCTAGAAATGCCATAAAGTCTCAGGCTTTAGCTGACTTTGTGGCTGATTTCAGTAGTGATATTCAGGATGAGGTAGACCTAGAAGTTCAACAGTTAGGAGAATCTTCAGGATCCTGGACATTATATACTGATGGTGCATCCAATATAAGAGGTGTAGGTCTAGGTATACTACTAAAATCGCCACAGGGGGACATATTACCCCAGGCCATTAGGTGTGAATTTCCCGCTACTAATAATGAGGCAGAATATGAAGCTTTAATTGCAGGATTAGAATTGGCTAAGAGTATGAGTATCAAGAATTTGCGAGTATATGTTGACTCCTTGTTAATTACTAACCATTTTAATGGATCCTATGCAGTTAAGGGTGAGAAATTAATCTAATACCTCGATATTCTCAAAAAATTAGCAGAATATTTCGATGTTTTTACACTTGAACAGGTACCAAGAGAGGATAACGCCGAAGCAGATGCCTTAGCAAATCTGGGATCATCAATCAGGATACCAGAAGGAACCCAAATACCAATAATACATGTCTTGTATCCTGCAATGAATCCTCGGGATAAAGAAGCAGCGGGTATTCAGGATCCTGGAGCAGAGTATCCTGAAGAGGATCCTAAATCTTGGACGGCTCCAATCATGAGATATCTCAAGGAAGGACACATCCCCTAAGATGAGAATCCTAAGGCATTTAGGATGAAGGTATCACGATTCACTATTATAAATAATGTTTTATACAAGAAATCTCTTGCAGGACCGTATCTGAGGTGTTTGGAGGATCCTGAAGCCAAAGAAGTACTTCAGGATATACATGAAGGGGATTGTGGTAACCATACTGGGAGCATGTCATTATTCTCAAAAGTATTAAGGACAGGATATTATTGGCCGACAATGAGAAAAGATGCCGCAGAATATGCTCGAAGATGTGACGCTTGTCAAAGACATAGTAACATATTACATCAGCCTGATGAACCGCTGTATCCTATTGTTTCCCCTTGGCCGTTTATGAAGTGGGGTTTGGATATAGTGGGAAAGCTTCCAAAAGCTCCGGGAGGAAAGGTTTTCATGTTGGCAATGACGGATTATTTCTCCAAGTGGGTTGAAGCAGAAGCATTTGTTCAAGTTAGAGATTAAGAAGTAGTATCCTTCATAAAGAGAATATCCTGACCAGATTTGGAGTACCAGCCGAGATAATCTGTAACAATGGTTCTCAGTTTATAAGCAAGAGAACTACTGAATTTTGCAAAAGTTGGGGAATCAAAATGATAACATCTACTCCGGTACATCCTCAAGCGAATGGACAAGCAGAATCCTCAAACAAGATAATTGTCAATAACTTAAAGAAGAGGCTTGGAGCCAAAAAAGGAAGATGGGCAGAAGAATTACCCTTTGTTTTGTGGGCTGATAGGACAACGGTAAAGAACGCAACAGGCCAAACCCCATTTTCCTTGGTATTTGGAGCAGAAGCAATGATTCCAACGGAAATGACAATACCTACTACAAGATTTACCCTAAGTGATCCTAAACAAAATCCTGAAGCCTTGAGTCAGGATTTGGATACTATAGATGAAAAGAGAGATGCAGTAAGGCTAAGGATGGCAGCATATCAACAAAGAATATCCAGAGCATATAACAAGAATATTAGGACCAGAAGACTTAAGGTTGGAGATTGGGTGTTGAGAAAGGCTTTTCAGAATACTACTAATCATGCCGATGGCAAGTTAGCTCCAAAATGGGAAGGACCATATGAAGTGGAATCAGAAGCAGGGAAAGGAGCATATAGACTCAAGAATATGGAAGGGGATATGCTACCGAGATCTTGGAATGCTATACACCTTAAGCTTTATTTCAAGTGAGTTTGGAATTTAATTTCTAACTCAGGATGGTATGAATTCTATCTTTTTTAAATATGTTTGGTTTAATTTATTCTTTGAAACCCAATACTAACTTAAGCATCGGAGGGGTGTTAGCCAAGCTAACACCCACCTTAGTTTAAGGATGTTTTGCAGTATATGCTCCAGGATACAGCTCCAGGATGCTCACTTAAGATACTTCGGAAGATTAGAGGATTGGCCCCCTCTCTCACGTATAAGGGATCCGAATTGGTTTAAAGGTATTCACCTTTCTTCTGAATTGGGTTTAAACACTTCGCCTGGAGCGCAAGTTATTCAGGGATAGTTCAAGGTGGCGGGACCAGTTCATGTAAAAGTGGCTGACAATTTCGTTACTGTTGGCTATATCCTGAATCTTAAAGGTATATGAGGATTGATCACCCTCTCTCACGAAAGGGTATTTTAATACTCTCTAAGGTTTAAAGGTTTTCACCTTTCTAAGTCTTGGAGTTTATACACTCCCGCCTGTAGCGCACGAAAATTTGGGATTTTTCCCAGAATACAAGGAATTTATCTCCAAGACATTTTTGGGTTTTACCCCTGTGGCATGAAAAATTGCCTATACAATGGAAACTGATATTCAGAAGATTTCTAAGAAGACATTGTACACAGGGGACATTCCTATCGAGGCAATGGTGTAAAGCTAAAAGGATAAGGCTCGGAACTAATGCACTAAGTGTCTCAGACAGGGGACATCTTCATTGGAAGAGTTGCAAAGGGATTGAAGTTTGGTAATAGGTTTATACCCTATTCCTGGTATGATCTTTCCTTTATAAACAATGTTTAAATATTTAGTACTATGTTTGGTAAAGGAATAAATATCCTAATATATTCTCAAAATATGTTATTAAATACTTTTCAGGATATTTGGTTAAGATATTTGAAACTAATACTAGTTTGAAACTATGATCATTTAAGTATTATCAAAACAGGTTTTGGAAAAGTGGGCTGCTTTTCATTCCTTAAAAAGCTTTCTACAAAGTTGAACGGATCTAATAATAGTTTTTATTGTATATCATTGAGCATATTGATCAGGATATTTTTGAAAGATAACAATACAAAATTTTTGCAAAGTTAAAAGGTACATTAAGTAATGCAAGGCAATAACAAGTAAGATTAAGAGATAGTTATATTATTAACATGTCAAAAGTTATGCTTTTGGATTCACCTCAAACCGAGGCCCATCCACCAAAAGCACAATTAGTTTCTAGCATACTTGTGTAACGGTTGGAGGATCTATCTCAAAACAGAACTTGTCCACCTACAACCGTTACCACATTCAAAACAGGTTATACTAATCGATGACCAAGGGCTTCATCCTAAAACCTAGGACCCATCCACCTTTGGTCATCATATTGTTCTAATGCAGGAAATATAAAATTGTTCGAAGACAGGAAAAGTAAATTGTTTACACAACCACAACCACGAAATTTAAAAGTGGGCTCCGGCCTTGGCACGTATATCCATCATCGCCCACTTCGCCGCTTTAGAAGCGGCACCCTCTTGATCAACAGCCTCCTTCCCAGCATCTGCACCAGCATCGGTCTCAGGATTCTTCTCGGCATCACCATCATCAGCATTGGCCACTTCCTCTGCCGCCTTAGAAGGCTCTTCACCGGCATGCTTTACAGGATGAGCAACGGGATGACCTCCGAGATCCTTTTGTCTCGCCTCCCAAGTCTTTATGTTCCAGGAGGGGCATTCGAAACCCAAACCCT
This sequence comes from Helianthus tuberosus, assembly GCA_030545235.1. Lineage (NCBI taxonomy): Eukaryota > Viridiplantae > Streptophyta > Magnoliopsida > Asterales > Asteraceae > Helianthus > Helianthus tuberosus. The sequence continues at coordinate 29,073,540 of CM060379.1, read as the reverse complement.
AGCCTCATAAGCCAACCTTATCCTAGCCTGGAGAAGAGAGACGACCACGGATGCTTTGAGGCTATCCCGATATGAACTCATATTCTGCTGGTATTGGAGAAGGGCGGCATCTAGTTTGGCTTGGGCATCCTCATTGGCTTTATGGAGGGTAGCTTGGTGTTCCTGGATCATTTCCTTGTATTTGTCTTCGTAATGCTGGGATTTGGCAGCCGCAATGGTTCCTTGATCAGCTATGGTGGTTTCAGCTTTCTCCAGCTTGATCTCCAACATCTTGTTAAGCCCGCAGGCGTCTTCATACAAGTGCATAAGACGATCCAAGCCCTATCGATAAGGACACAAGTATCGATGTAAAAATAAGCAGGATAAGGACTAACATACTTGTGCAAGATATCGAGAGGAAAATTTTACCTGTTTGAGGAATGAGGTGGCTTCGTTAAACCCATGATTCTCGAGAGAGAATGTCTCAGAAACAGCTGGAGAGTCCGTCTCCTTTCTCTTCCGAGAGCTAGATGCCCGGGTCCTGGATGCCGGAGGGGCTTTGGAAGCAGAAACAGTCCTTGAAGAGGTAGGCTTTGACGGCTTTGGCTTGGATTCTTGTTTGATGGGTGCAAGGCTGGAGTAGCAATCCAACTCGTCAAGCTGGAAACCTTCAAGGTTGACAACCGGTACTGCACAAGGGAAGATATTCTTAAACTCATCATACTTTTGAAAAATAATTGATTTAAAATATATGCTGAGAATGTGCTTACTAGACATTTCTGAGCTTGATTTCTGGCTTGAATCTGTGAGAGACAGGGAGAAAGTTCTTTCACTGGCAGGAAGTCGGTAGATTTCCTTGATTTTGGATTCGGATTCTGCACTGGGAGGCACTAAATCTCTGAAGTTCGCTGCATAAAAACATCAGGATATAAGTCTGGGATATAGTTTGAGGATATAATTGGGGATATTCCTAAAACCCTAAATCCTACCCTTGGTTAACCATTTAACCGGCAGATCGAAACCCTTATCAATAGAGTCTCTTTTTACAAAAAAAGAATTTTCGTCGCCATCGAATCTCGTTCTTGGTGGTTGTTTTGGTCAAAAATTACCTAAGCAATTAAGTGATCAAATTAGTTTTGTGAGGTAGTGTGCTAAAAATATGTGTAAAAAATGTATTGGTTTATTAGTTTGCAAAAACAGTTATCAGGATACGGCTCAGGATAATGAGCTGTATCTATGATCAAACAATGAGCGAAAATGTAAAGATGAACACGAGATGTACGAGGAAAGCCCTTGATCAATCTAGATCGCCGGCATAAAACCTCGGGAGCTGACAATCGCAGCTGCCTTGTTCTTCTATTGCTTCAAATATCAGGATACAGTGCAGGATGTGGTGCGGATCGACTATGTGTTACAATGAAATTTGAATACAAGTGTGATGTTTGCAATGAGCTTCGAGAGTGAAAGTGTTCGAGAGTGTAAGTGTAAATTGTGTGCCTTAAACTGATCCGCCCCCATCTATTGATAGTAAAGATAATGTAACAAACTATCCTAAACTTCCGGGATCCACCGAATATTCCTTAATCGAACGTTGTAGACCTGGTCTTTCGGGTTCAACGTCTCTCCTTCAATAAACACGTCCGAGTCTTGAGGAGAAGAAGTCCACTTGACCGTTAGCAAGTCTCAGCCTTTATCCTACACGTGGTTAATTCAATAAACCTCAGGATATCACCCAAGATGTTAGCAATATCCTCTTCCAGCATCCTGGTCACAAATAAACAAATAAAGGCAGGATATTGGTCAGGATATGTATGCTTAGAAAATGAGCCATAACAATTGTCCCCAAATATATCGGTTGGGATACCAATCCAACGGATATATTTCAAAAGTTTCACCTCATAACTTAAGGCAATCAGTACGACTAGACCCTTGAAATGACAGCGGTGCAACTTCCAAAGCATTATTTACTCTTTACCCCCCTATATTCATCCTATATTAACCGAGGGACTCCTTATTACGGTTATCCTTATCTTCAAGCGGACATCAGGTATTTTCCTTTCTATCCTTCTTTCTTGAATCTCTTTTAGTTTGCTCAATACTTTTCATGGCACCACGAACGAAATCCCGATCGGACCGACCGGCCTCGGCTCTCGTGAGCCAAAACCTCATTCGCAACTCATCAAAAGAAGTCTGCTGTTTCAACAATGCCGACATCGCTGCTCTTAAAGATTCCGGTGCCTTCCCCACCGGAACAGTCTTTCGCCCTTTCGACCGGGAAGCCCGATCGGACGCGTCATCTGACGAGTGGGTTTGTTTTTTCGCTTACCCCTTCTCTCTTGGACTCCGGTACCCGTTTCCACCTTTTATCTCTAGCTTTTTCGATCTCACCGGCCTTAGTTATGCCCAGGTTATGCCAATGGTCTGGCGAGTCTTGATAGTGCTGGATCAAATCAAGTCTCGTCATTTTCCCAACCTGTTTATTGAAGACCTCCCTATAGCATACCGGTTGAGATCCCATGGCGATCATCGTTTTCTTCTGTTTTCTACCTCCAAGAACCCTTTGGTTCTTAAGGCCTCCAAGAACGAGGATCGATGGTGATGAAAATTCTTTTTCGTAAAAAGAGATTCTATTGATAAGGGTTTCGATCTACCGGTTAAATGGTTAACCAAGGGTAGGATTTAGGGTTTTAGGGATATCCCCAATTATATCTTCAAACTGTATCCCGGACTTATATCCTGATGTTTTTATGCAGCGAATTTCAGAGATCTAGTGCCTCCCAGTGCAGAATCCGAATCCAAGATCAAGGAAATCTACCGTCTTCCTGCTAGTGAAAGAACTTTCTCCCTGTCTCCTACAGATTCAAGCCAGAAATCAAGCTCAGGAATGTCTGGTAAGCACATTCTCAGCATATATTAATTACTTTTCAAAAGTATGATGAGTTTAAGAATATCTTCCCTTGTGTAGTACCAGTCGTCAACCTTGAAGGTTTCGAACTTGATGAGTTGGATTGCTACTCCAGCCTCGAACCCATCAAACAAGAATCCAAGCCAAAGCCATCTGCTACACCAAAGCCTACCTCCTCGAAGACTGTTTCTGCTCCCAAAGGCCCTCCGGCATCCAGGACCCGGGCATCCAGCTCTCGGAAGAGAAAGGAGATGGGCTCCCCAGCTGTTTCTGAAACATTCTCTCTCGAGAATCATGGGTTCAACGAAGCCACCTCATTCCTCAAACAGGTAGAATTTTCTTTTCGATATCCTGCACAAGTAAGTTAGTCCTTATCCTGCTTATTTTTCACATCAATACCTGTGTCTTTATCGATAGGGTCTGGATCGTCTTATGCACTTGTATAAAGACGCTTGCGGGCTTAACAAGATGTTGGAGATCAAGCTGGAGAAAGCTCAGGCCACCATAGCTGACCAAGGAACCATTGCGGCTGCCAAATCCCAGCATTATGAAGACAAATACAAGGCAATGACTCAGGAACATCAAGCTGCCCTCCACAAAGCTAATGAGGATGCTCAAGCCAAGCTAGATGCCGCCCTTCTTCAATATCAGCAGAATATGACTTCATATCGGGATAGCCTCAAAGCATCTGTGGTCGTCTCTCTTCTCCAAGCCAGGATAAGGATGGCTTATGAGGCCATGGATTTGGGTTTTGAATGCCCCTCCTGGAATGTAAAGGCTTGGGAGGATAAACTACAGGGCCTCGGAGGTCATCCCGTTGCTCATCCGGCAAAACATACTGGTGAAGAGCCTTCTGGGGCGGCAGAGGAAGCGGCCAATGCTGGTGATGATGCCGAGAAGAATCCTGAGGCTGATGTTGGTGCGAACGCTGGGAAGGAGGTTACTGTTCAAGAGGGTGCTGCCCCTTAGGCAGCGGAGTGGGCGATGATGGATATACGTGCCAAGGCCGGAGCCCACTTTTAAATTTCATGGTTGTGGTTGCATAAACAATTTACTTTTCCTGTCTTCGAACAATTTACATTTCCTGCACTAGAACAATGTGATGACCAAAGGTGGATGGGTCATAGGTTTTAGGACGAAGCCCTTGGTCATCAATTAGTATAATTCGTTTTGAACGCGATAACGGTTGTAGGTGGACAGGTCCTGTTTTGAGATACATCCTGCAACCGTTACACAAGTATGGTAAAAACTAATTGTGCTTTTGGCGGATGGGCCTCGGTTTGAGGTGAAACCAAAAGCACAACTTTTGACTTGTTAATAATATAACCATCTTTTGACTTATTTGTTGTTGTCTTGCATTACTTAGTGTAACTCTTAACTTTGTAAAAATTTTGTATTGTCATCTTATGAAAATATCCTGATCAATATGCTCAACAATATGTTACAAAAACTTTTTTATTAGATAGAACTTCCAAACATTCCTTCAACTTTGTAGATAGTTTTTGAAAAACAATCTATTTTTCCAAAACCCGTTTTGATAATACTTAAATGATTAAAGTATCACACTAGTATTAGTTTCGAATATCTTAATCAAATATTCTGAAGAGTATACTGAAAATACACTTTGAGAATATATCAGGATATTTAACCTTTTATCAAGCACAGTATTGCCAAAGAGTTAAACTATGTTTTACAAAGGAAAGATCATACCAGGGATAGGGTACAACCCCATTATCAAACCTCAATCCTTTTGCAACTTTTTCAATGAAGATGTCCCCTGTCTGAGACATTTAGTGCATTAGTTCCGAGCCTTATCCTTTTAACACCACCACCTTGGTAGGGATGTCCCCTGTGTACAATGTCTTCAAATACTTTAGAAATCTACTGAATGTCAGTTTCCATTGTATAGGCAATTTTTTGCGTCCCAAGGGTAAAACCCAAGGATGTACTGGAGATAAATCCATTGTATCCTGGGGAAAATCCCAAATTTTCATGCGCTACAGGCGAGAGTGTATAAACTCCAAGACTTAGAAAGGTGAAAACCTTTAAACCTTAGAGATTATGAATATACCCTTTCGTGAGAGAGGGTGATTGATGTGTGTAAAATGCAACATATAAATTACATCAAATGAGGCATAAAACTAACCCTTTTTAAGTACTAATATTGGAAAAGAGTGTTTTTGTCTTCCTTTTGTATTTTCAGGATTAAATAAGCTCAAAAACACAAAAGAAGCAAAAAGACAGCTAAATCCAACATAAATACAAGAAAAGGAACACAAGTGGATTGCCCGACCCCTCAACGGCATCTTCCCAAGCAAAATAGAGAAGGCAGAAGACTGAACACGCCCCGTGCTCAGCCAGCACGGGGCCGTGCCCAAGAAGCAGCAGAAAAGACAAACCTATAGAAGCTTCTATTGCCCACCACGGGCCGTGTCCAGCGAACACGGGGGCGTGTCGAAAGTACAGCAGGCGCATTAATTGTAATTGCGAATTACAATTAATGAAGAGAGAGATTGTCTGACAGGCACGGGGCCGTGCCCAGCGGACACGGGGCCGTGCCCAGCCTTCTGTTCAGCCTATAAATAAGAGTGCTTGGTTTCATTTCAACTCATCCCTTGGCACACCACCTCTCTCACACTTCATCCACCACCCACCACCATCACAACACCATCACAACACCATCATCCACCACCATCATCCATCGTAGAGTGTGTGAGTCGTCTCGGGATCCAAGATTGATCGTAAGAGTTCTTGACAATCAAGGCCATGTTTGCCTAAGTCTCTTACATCACTTGGTGAAGACAAAGTGTCTAGTGTAATTCTTTTTATTCCTAATCTTTTGCACTTTTTATTTGGTTTTGTATTAATGACTTTAATAACTAGTTGCTTATGTTGAAGGTGATCTTTCCTTATCATTTGTCCGTGGTGTCTTGGCATTATTTTACTGTCTATATAAAATAAAAGATTTTCACCATTCATATCTCCACAATCTATATGGAGGTATGTTGGCTACCTGGTCGGGGGTTAAGGGAACGGTTTGGTAAAGGTCTTGCCATTGTTCAGCGTTTAGAGGTCCTGCAATGGACCTGGGTCAAATTTAGTAGGACCTCCTTCAATGCTTCACGGTATTGGATGGCGGGGGTCCAAACTCTTTGATCCCTCATAAGTTAACTACTATTAATACTATAACCCGGCTATTTAGGACTGTATCCCTGCTGACTCAGACTACTTAGCCGAGGGTAACGTCACCGCCAAAAGCGGGGCCTACCATAATACTGCATTAATAACTTAATTCATTATCTTCCAATAATCCACCCTTTTAGGATTGTATCCTTGCTGACTCAAACTACTGGGGTGAGGGTAACGTCACCTTCAAAAGAGGGGCCTACTACAATAACTAAGATAATCTCTTAATTATGTGCAAAAGTGCGGAAATAATCAAAGGTTATACTAGATACGAGTCGGAACCAAGTGATTCATCTTGTCTATCTGTTTTTATTTTTATTTTATTTTCAGCATTTTAGTTAGCTTTTATTTTTCTTAGTTTAAAAATCTTTTTCTAAACTTTTTATTTTGATTAGACGTTGAGGATAAACCGGTACTAAAAGCTCTTGTGTCCTTGGACGACCTCGGTATCTTACCAACACTATACTACGCTCACGATGGGTGCACTTGCCCATATGTGTGTTTAGTGTTAGTGAAATATCGTGTTTTATAAATTTAAAACTTGGCTAAAATAAGTGTTAAAGGGGCTTAAAATATACACCTAATATATATAACACTTCACACGCATCAAGTTTTTGGCGCCGTTGCCGGGGACACAAGGATTTTAAGAAAGTTAGGAATCAACGGCCTAATCATTTTTTTTTATTTTTCTTTTTATTTTTTTAGGATTTCTTAGTTTTTCAGCTTCTGCAGAGCTCAGCACGGGCCGTGCCTGGTCAGACACGGGTCGTGCCCAGCATCATCACTGGCAGTTTTTATTTTCTGAGTTACAGAGAGCTGAGCACGGGGCCATGTCGGTGCAACAAGGGGTCGTGTCCAACTCCCAGTAACTGGGATACAGAAAACAATTACTGTACTTCTGACCACGGGCCGTGTTCGCTGAGCATGGGGCCGTGGTGAACAATCTGACCAACGTTCTTTTCTGTTTTTATTGCAGGACTTGGAACCTAGGTGCCACATTTGAACCTCCTATGTAGTGCATGAGCTCCAGTTCTAGTAGAGACATAAAAGAACCTCTAGAAGAACCCGAACGCTTTCTCAGAAAAAGACTTAAAGCTAAAAATCAAGAGAAAGTTTCGGGGGACCCACTTCCAATGGCGGACCAACGTACCCTCATGGATTACCTACGGCCCACCGTAGGCAATCTTGGCGCCGTTATCAATGCACCAAATGTCGAAGCCAACAACTTCGAACTTCGGCCGCATTTGATACAAATGCTCCAAAACTCCGCAACCTTCCATGGGCTTGTGGACGAGGATCCCCATCTACATATTACTAATTTCTTGGAAATATGTGATACTTTTCGGATCAATGGAGCATCAAACGACGCCATTCGGCTTAGGATGTCTCCATTTTCACTAAAAGACCGAGCCAAGGCTTGGCTCAACACCCTCCCAGTTGGCTCGGTAAACAACTGGGATGAACTAGCCCAAAAGTTTCTATATAAGTATTTCCCTCCTGCTAAAACGGCTAAACTAATGACTGAAATTAATACATACTCACAAGAGGATGGGGAATCCTTATATGAAACTTGGGAAAGGTTCAAGGAGCTTCTAAGAAAGTGTCCTCATCACGGTCTAGCGGTATGGCAACAAGTATCCACTTTCTACAATGGGTTGTTGCCACACACAAGACAAACACTTGATTCGAGCTCCGGGGGACTTTTAGGTAATCGTCGCCCAAATGAAATATATAATCAAATTGAGGAAATTGCTCAAACCAATTTGCAGTGGCACACTCCCCGAGGTAATAAATCTATTGCCCCGGGCGCCCATAAGGTTGATGAAAGCACCTCTTTACAAGCCCAAATCGAGGCCCTCTCTTCGAAAATCAAAAAACTTGAAATGACAAAAACGGCCTCGGTTATGGCTTGTGAAGGGTGTGGTGGGTCACATGAAAATTGGAGTTGTATGAAAGAATTAGATGAACAAGCAGAAACGGTAAACTACATTGATAATAGACCTAGGCCGTCGGGTCCTCCAACGGGTACCTACAACCAAGGATGGCGTAACCACCCAAATCTTGGTTGGAGGGATCCCGGCAATAGTAGTAACCAACAAAACCAACGAACTAATTTTCAACAACCACAAAATTTCTCTCAACAACAAGGTGGAAGAGAAAGGCTTGAAGATACCCTATCTCGCCTCATCTCCGACACCGAAAAGAAAAACTCGGATCGATTTCAACAATTGGAATCGAATTTTAGAAATCAACAAGCTAGCATTCAAAACGTTGAAAAACAATTAAATCAACTAGCTCAAAATTTCTCCGAGAGACCACAAGGCGCGTTACCAAGTAATACCGAAACCAACCCAAAGGCGCAAGTACACCTCATCACTTTGAGAAACCGAACCATGGGTCCCGAGGATGAGCCCTTACCACCAATTGAAGGAAGTCAACGCCAAAACTCTACTTCACCCACACCTCAACCAGAAAAGACTCCTTCAACAAATCAAGAGCCCACCAAAACTCATCCGATTCCGTACCCCGGTAGGTTAAATCGTCAAAAGACCGATGAGCAATTCGCAAAGTTCGAAATTTACTAAAACAATTGCATGTTAATATTCCTTTTATTGAGGTCCTAACCCAAATGCCTAAATATGCAAAATTCATGAGGGATTTCCTCACTCACAAAAGGAAAATTGAATCATTGCAATTAGTTAACTTAGGCGAAGAATGCTCAGCTTTAGTACTCAACAAACTTCTACAAAAGAAAATCGACCCCGGGAGCTTCACAATCCCTTGCTCGATTGGGAAGTCCCCCGTCCGTAATGCTTTAGCAGATCTTGGGGCTAGCATCAACCTCATGCCCACGTCAATGTTCAAGCCACTCGGCCTAGGAATACCAAGACCTACAAAGATGAGCATACAACTCGCCGACAGGTCCGTCAAATTTCCACAAGGTGTCGCTGAAAATCTGCTAGTCAAGGTTGACAATTTCGTCTTTCCAACCGACTTTGTCATCCTGGACATGGAAGAAGACACCGATGTCCCTCTCATCCTCAGGAGGCCATTTCTAGCCACCGCCCAAGCAGTGGTGGATATGAATGACGGAACTCTAACATTGAAGTTTGGGGATGAGGAAGTAAAATTTGAATGTGGAAAGAAAGTAGAGGAAGAAGATCCGGTCAACTACATGAAGGTCATAGACTCAAGCTTGGATGAAGCTCTCCGACGGTGTAACATGGGATGCAATACATCCCACTTGGGTAACATATGACCAGGCTTTGGGTCTAGCCAAGGACCCTTATAAACGTGGCGCACCACGGAGGCATTCCGCGGAACTATCTTTAGTTTAATTTAGATTAATTTTTTTTATGTTTTCTAGTTAGTTTTAATTTTCAGGAATAAAACACACTCATGGTGGTAAGGGATGAAAAGGGGAACGAGAAAAATGACCCCCATGCACAAGAACAAGGCAGCCCGACGATTCTCTCCATTACAAAAGGTTCAACACGGGCCGTGCCCAACCAACACGGCCCCGTGCTGAACCACCTGCAGAAAAACGCCCAGTTCAGGTAACTGGACACGGGCCGTGTTCAGCCGACACGCCCCCGTGTCCAGACTTCTGTTTCTCTTGTTTTAATTCTGTTACTGGCACTTGAACACGGGGCCGTGCCCGGACAACACGGGGCCGTGCCCGGACAACACGGGGCCGTGTTCAGCGCCCAGTAACACAAAATTTTTGCTTTTTAACACCATTTTACACATCTAATCAACCTAAAAATTTATTTTTGGGACACATTGAGGACAATGTGTAATTTAAGTGTGGGGGGATGCTAAAACCTTGAAATTTTGCAAGTCCTAAATACAAACCTTACAAAAAACTCTATTGGAACCGCTAATCACCCCAAATTTTTTCAAAAATTTCATTTTTTTTTACTTGTCTAAGTTTAACTCGGGAAATTCAAGTTCTCAGAAAGGTTATATTTTTACGAATTTACAACCGATAGCGTAGTGATAAAAAGAACCAACATAAGAAAATTATGAAAAGGCATGGCAAACTTAGTTAAAATTTGATTATATATACTTGATCACATAAAAACCCATTCCCACAAAAGTGAATTTTGAGCCTTTATTGAGCATACAATTACATATCATTAAACTAAATGCTCATTTTTCGTTTCTTGTGTGAATAGCCGCTTGGTTCTTACGACTCTAGAACTTGCCATGACGATACATTCCCGGTCCTTATCAACTTAAACCGAGTAAGAAAATGATGGAGGCATTAGGACTAACCCTTTTTATTTCTACACCATTATTTTTCTTTTACCACCTACCCAAAAATCCCCCTAGTTAGCCCCTTTGAGCCTAAACCTTTTCATCTCATCACCCAAACCAAAAAACCCTTTTACCCACCAAAACCTTTTTATTTTTAACCGTTTGTTTTAGTAACAAGTTCGGTTTTTTCGTATGATCGTTCAAAAAAAATGTGTTGATGATGAAGCAAAAAGAAAATAAACAAACAAGTTCATCAAAAATAACTTTGTTTGAATAAAAGCTTCATCAAAATAAAAAGATACAAAAATAGAAAGTATTACAAAAACCGACACTTGTTACGCTTTTTCACTTTTTTTTCTACTAACCACTAACCCAACCACCTACCTTTAACCCAAGCCTAACCCTTAACCCAGAAAGTCCTCTTGATATTTACAAAGGTATAAAAGTTAAAAAGGAGGGGGATTGATTGCTTGGCAAGCCTATGGTAGGAATAAGTTCCATGCCGCTCTCGAGTGATTCACTAAAAATACACCTTCGGCCGAGTGTGAGTGATTTCTCCCGTGAGGTATGTGAACTTGTATATAAATGGAATTTTAAAAAGGCATGTTATGCCCAAATAAGTAATTTCTCCTATGAAACGTTCTAAATAAATCATTACGAATAGGATTGTAAATAGATAAAAATAAAACCCAAAAAGATCTTGGATATCCCGACACTCTACGACAAGCCCAAAAAACTTCTCTTCTACCTATTCCATTTGGGAGTGTAAGCCACATATTAAAGAGTTTTGCTTGAGGACAAGCAAAAGTTCAAGTGTGGGGGTATTTGATGTGTGTAAAATGCAACATATAAATTACATCAAATGAGGCATAAAACTAACCCTTTTTAAGTACTAATATTGGAAAAAGAGTGTTTTTGTCTTCCTTTTGTATTTTCAGGATTAAATGAGCTCAAAAACACAAAAGAAGCAAAAAGACAGCTAAATCCAACATAAATACAAGAAAAGGAACATAAGTGGATTTCCCGACCCCTCAACGGCATCTTCCCAAGCAAAATAGAGAAGGCAGAAGACTGAACACGCCCCGTGCTCAGCCAGCACGGGGCCGTGCCCAAGAAGCAGCAGAAAAGACAAACCTATAGAAGCTTCTATTTCCCACCACGGGTCGTGTCCAGCGAACACGGGGGCGTGTCGAAAGTACAGCAGGCGCATTAATTGTAATTGCGAATTACAATTAATGAAGAGAGAGATTGTCAGACAGGCACGGGGCCGTGCCCAGCCTTCTGTTCAGCCTATAAATAGGAGTGCTTGGTTTCATTTCAACTCATCCCTTGGCACACCACCTCTCTCACACTTCATCCACCACCCACCACCATCACAACACCATCATCCACCACCATCATCCATCGTAGAGTGTGTGAGTCGTCTCAGGATCCAAGATTGATCGTAAGAGTTCTTGACAATCAAGGCCATGTTTGCCTAAGTCTCTTACATCACTTGGTGAAGACAAAGTGTCTAGTGTAATACTTTTTATTTCTAATCTTTTGCACTTTTTATTTGGTTTTGTATTAATGACTTTAATAACTAGTTGCTTATGTTGAAGGTGATCTTTCCTTATCGTTTGTCCGTGGTGTCTTGGCGTTATTTTACTGTCTATATAAAATAAAAGATTTTCACCATTCATATCTCCACGGTCTATATGGAGGTATGTTGGCTACCTGGTCGGGGGTTAAGGGAACGGTTTGGTAAAGGTCTTGCCATTGTTCAGCGTTTAGAGGTCCTGCAATGGACCTGGGTCAAATTTAGTAGGACCACCTTCAATGCTTCACGGTATTGGATGGCGGGGGTCCAAACTCTTTGATCCCCTCATAAGTTAACTACTATTAATACTATAACCCGGCTATTTAGGACAGTATCCCTGCTGACTCAGACTACTTAGCCGAGGGTAACGTCACCGCCAAAAGCGGGGCCTACCATAATACTGCATTAATAACTTAATTCATTATCTTCCAATAATCCACCCTTTTAGGATTGTATCCTTGCTGACTCAAACTACTGGGGTGAGGGTAACGTCACCTTCAAAAGAGGGGCCTACTACAATAACTAAGATAATCTCTTAATTATGTGCAAAAGTGCGGAAATAATCAAAGGTTATACTAGATACGAGTCGGAACCAAGTGATTCATCTTGTCTATCTGTTTTTATTTTTATTTTATTTTCAGCATTTTAGTTAGCTTTTATTTTTCTTAGTTTAAAAATCTTTTTCTAAACTTTTTATTTTGATTAGACGTTGAGGATAAACCGGTACTAAAAGCTCTTGTGTCCTTGGACGACCTCGGTATCTTACCAACACTATACTACGCTCACGATGGGTGCACTTGCCCATATGTGTGTTTTGTGTTAGTGAAATATCGTGTTTTATAAATTTAAAACTTGGCTAAAATAAGTGTTAAAGGGGCTTAAAATATACACCTAATATATATAACACTTCACACGCATCAGTGATCAATCCTCATATACCTTTAGGATTCAGGATATAGCCCACAGTAACGAAATTGTCAGCCACTTTTACATGGACTGGTCCCGCCACCTTGAACTATCCCTGAATAACTTGCGCTCCAGGCGGGGTGTTTAAACCCAATTCGGAAGAAAGGTGAATACCTTTAAACCTGTGAAGGGATTAGGATCCCTTGTACGTGAGAGAGGGGGCCAATCCTCTAATCTTTCGAGTTATCCTGAGTACATATCCTGGAGCTATATCCTGAAACATATTCTGAAAAAAAATTGTAAACTAAGGTGGGTGTTAGCTTGGCTAACACCCCTCCGATGCTTAAGTCAGTATTGGATTACAAAGAATAAATTAAACCAAACATATTTAAAAAACGTAGAATTCATACCATCCTGAGTTAGAAATTAAATTCTAAACTCACTTGAAATAGAGCTTAAGGTGTATAGCATTCCAAGATCTCGGTAGCATATCCCCCTCCATATTCTTGAGTCTGTATGCTCCTTTCCCTGCTTCTGATTCAACTTCGTATGGTCCTTCCCATTTTGGAGCTAACTTGCCATCGGCAGGATTAGTAGTATTCTGAAAAGCCTTTCTTAACACCCAATCTCCAACCTTAAATCTTCTGGTCCTAATATTCTTGTTATATGCTCTGGATATCCTCTGTTGATATGCTGTCATTCTTAGCCTTGCCGCATCTCTTTTTTCGTCTATAGTATCCAAATCTTGAAATAAGGCTTCAGGATTCTGTTCAGGATCCTGTAGGATAGATCTTGCGTAGGTATCGTCATTTCTGTTGGAATCACTGCTTCTGTTCCAAATACCAAGGAAAACGGGGTTTGGCCAGTTGCATTCTTTACCGTTGTCCTATCAGCCCACAAAACAAAGGGTAACTCTTCTGCCCATCTTCCTTTTTGGCTCCAAGCCTCTTCTTTAAGTTATTGACAATTATCTTGTTTGAGGATTCTGCTTGTCCATTTGCTTGAGGATGTACCGGAGTAGATGTAATCATTTTGATTCCCCAACTTTTGCAAAATTCAGTAGTTCTCTTGCTTATAAACTGAGAACCATTGTCACAGATTATCTCGGCTGGTACTCCGAATCTGGTCAGGATATTCCTCTTTATGAAGGATACTACTTCTTGATCTCTCACTTGAACAAATGCTTCTGCTTCAACCCACTTAGAGAAATAATCCGTCATTGCTAGCATAAAGACTTTTCCTCCCGGAGCTTTTGGTAGCTTTCCCACTATATCCATACCCCACTTCATAAATGGCCAAGGGGAAACAATAGGATATAATGGTTTAGCAGGTTGACGCAGTATGTTACTATGTCTTTGACATGCGTCACATCTTCGAGCATATTCTGCGGCATCTTTTCTCATTGTTGGCCAATAATATCATGTCCTTAATACTTTTGAGAATAACGACCTGCCCCCAGTATGGTTGCCACAATCCCCTTCATGTATATCCTGAAGTACTTCTTTGGCTTCAGGATCCTCCAAGCACCTCAAATACGGTCCTGCAAGAGATTTCTTGTATAAAATATTATTTATAATAGTGAATCGTGATACCTTCATCCTAAATGCCTTAGGATTTTCATTTCCAGGGATGTATCCTTCTTTGAGATATCTCATAATTGGAGCTGTCCAGGATTTAGGATCCTCTTCAGGATGCTCTGCTCCAGGATCCTGAATACCCGCTACTTCTTTATCCTGAGGATTCGTTGCAGGATATAAGACATGTAATATTGGTATTTGGGTCCCTTCAGGTATCCTGATCGATGATCCCAAATTTGCTAAGGTATCCGCTTCAGCATTTTCCTCCCTTGGTACCTGTTCAAGTATAAAAACATCGAAATATCATGCTAATTTTTTGAGAATATCGAGATATTCGATTAATTTCTCACCCTTAACTGCATAGGATCCATTAAAATGGTTAGTAATTAACAAAGAGTCAACATATACTTGTAAATTTTTGATACTCATACTCTTAGCCAATTCTAATCCTGCAATTAAAGCTTCATATTCTGCCTCATTATTAGTAGCAGGAAATTCACACCTAATAGCCTGGGGTAATATGTCCCCCTGTGGCGATTTTAGTAGTATTCCTAATCCTACTCCTCTTACATTAGATGCACCATCAGTATATAATGTCCAGGATCCTGAGGATTCTCCTAACTGTTGAACTTCTAGGTCTACCTCATCCTGAATATCACTACTGAAATCAGCCACAAAGTCAGCTAAAGCTTGGGACTTTATGGCATTTCTAGGTTCATATACTAAATCATAAGAACTTAACTTTACTGACCACTTGGCCATCCTGCCTGACATCTCTGGTTTCCTAAGCACATTTTTGACAGGATAATTTGTTTTAACATGTATCCTATGTGTCTCGAAATAATGTCTAAGCTTTGTCGATGCCATGACTAGAGCTAATATTAATTTTTCTAAATGAGAATACCTAGTTTCAGCATCTAACAAACTTTTACTAACATAATAAACAGGATATTGTTGACCTTCATGGTCTTTTATAAGAACGGCACTTACAGCATTCCCTGATACAGCAAGGTATAGGGATAGTGGTTCACCATTTTCAGGCTTTATCAATAAAGGTGCGGTTGAGAGATATCGTTTCAAATCCTGCAAGGCTGCTTCATGCTTCTCCCCCCATTCGAATCTTTTGTTCTTCTTCAGGATATCATAAAAATCTTTGCACTTCTCTGAGGATCTCGAGATAAACCTGTTTAAAGCTGGTACTCGGCCTGTCAATCTTTGTACGTCCTTCATATTTGAGGGTGATTTTATATCCAGGATAGCTTTGATCTGCTCTGGGCTTGCTTCTATCCCCCTTTTTGTCACCATATATCCAAGAAACTTTCCTGCCCCCACTCTGTTGGTGTCATGAAGGCAGTATCCTCCTGGTCAGAAGGCTCCATTTGGATCTGTTGAAATCCTGAGGATGCGTCCATGAAGGTCAGCATTTCATGCCCGGCAGTGGCATCTACCATTGCATCAATGTGGGGAAGAGGAAATGGGTCTTTAGGGCAAGCTTTGTTCAAGTCTGTGTAGTCCACACAAACTCTCCATTTCCCATTTTTCTTCTGTACTACCACCACGTTTGCTAGCCACCTCGGGAACTTAACCTCTCTGATCATCCTGGATTTTAATAATCTCTCAACTTCCTCCTGGATAATCGTGTTCCGCTCAGGAGCAAACTTCCTTCTTTTTTGCTGCACAGGCTTGAATGATTTATCAATTCCAAGCTTGTGAGTGATAATATCTTTGGATATGCCTGTCATATCCTCATGCTTCCATGAAAACGTTGACATCCTGCATTTCAAAAAGTTAATTAATTGTTCTTCAATATCCTGAGGGATATTGGTCCCTACGAGCATCGAAATATCGGGATTATCCTGGTCCAGGATAATTTTCTTCACATCCTGCTCCGGATCCTCCACGATATCCTGGGTCCGCGTCTTTAATTGCTATGCTGCACTAGGTTTGGTTGAGGATTTCATCAAGGATGAGTAGCATTCTTTCGCCTCCTGCTGATCACTATCGACTTTGACAACTCCCCAAGGTGTAGGTATCTTGATGCATTGGTGATATGTTGATGGAACAACCTTCATATCGTGAATCCACGATCTTCCCAGTATGATGTTGTAGCAGGAGAGAGAATCCATCACACAGAAACGTTGTATCGAGTTGACTCCTTCAACGTATACTGGCAACTTTATCTCTCCCACTGTGTTTCTAGCCTCTCCACTGAACCCAACAAGCACGGTAGACTTTGAAGTGATATCCATTGGAGATACATTCATTCTCTTCAGAGTTTCTAGTTGGATTATGTTGACGGAGATGCCATTATCAACTAATATCCTGCGTACAAAATGGTTAGCCACATATAACGTTATTACCAGAGCATCATGGTGAGGATCCTGGACAGTATCCCTATCATCAGCATCAAAAGTGATCATTTTGTCAGTTGTGAGGGTAGTCATCCTGACAGGTTTGTCTCCCCTTTCGGCCGTAGCTTCTTTTGCATGTCTCTTTGCTGCCAAATACGAAGTTCCACAAATGTCGGATCCTCCCGAAATGAAGTTGATTATCTTGGCATCCGCAGGAGGTGATGCTGCTCGTTCAGGATCCTTCTCAATATCCTGACCCTTATTCTTCTTTCTTCCTAAGAGATCTTTCAGATATCCCTTGCTTAGAAGATAGCTTATTTCTTTCCTTAGAGCAATGCAATCCTCAGTTACATGTCCGAAATCTTCGTGGAAAGCACACCATTTTGACTTATCTTTCCAATCAGCCTTTTGTTGATTCTTTCGAGGCCACCTAGCCTTGTCTCCTAGACCCTGCATGGCATACATCAATTCAGGAATGTGTTGGTGCATGTTTGTGACAACAGCTTAGATTTGGTCTTTGGATATCTTGTAATTAGTTAAACGATAAACAGATAGCGGGTTTAGCTTTGTATTAGTGAGTTGTAATGTTTGGGCTAACCAAACCCAATGAATTGGGTGTGTGGGGGCGAATTGGGCCTGTCCAATTCGCAGTCCATGATGTTTAACCTTGGCCCAGGTAGCAACCTTGTGTTATATAAACAAGGTTAGGCTTTAGGGTTTAGGTTAATCAGCCAAAACAGAATTAGTGAGAATTTCGTGATAGCATCTAGGGCTTGGACGAAATTGAGAGTTGTTAGGGTTTTGATTGATTGTAAAATGTTTGTTTGGATAATCAATAGAAACCCGGTTTGAAAGTAATTGCTGTTTCTGTTCTTCTACTTGTTTCTGTGATATTCTGATCAAGAGGATTCCGCACTCTTGATTGGAAAGACAATTCTGTGAAGATCCATACGAATAGGGGACCTACAATTGGTATCAGAGCATTAGGCTCTTGAAGGCTCGGTTCAGAATTGTTCTTGGAGAAACAGGAAGATTCTCGATTTTTTTTTAAACCTGAAAAATTAGGGTTTTGAAATTTTCGAAATTTTTGATATAATTTTTCGAATTTTGTTGGCTGTTTTGATCTTCTGCATTGTTTATTTGCTGTTTTTGCAGGTTTTAGGGTTTACAGGACTGTTTTTGGTTGATTGTGTTGAAGAATTTTGGCTGAAAAACTTGAAGATTCGAAGACTGTTCTTCGTGTTCTTCATTAAGTTCATAAGAATTTTGTTGGCTGTTTTGATCTTCTGATTTGCTGTTTTGATTTTGCAGATTTGTGTTGGAGAATCATCAAATTTTCGAAAATATTAAGTTTCCAAAGTTACTGGTTGGCGAAATTGACTGAACTGGCGAAATAGACTGATCTGGCGAAATTGACTGATCTGCGAAATTAACCAGCATACTTACCGGCGAACCTAAAATCCAAAGGCGACTTTGGTAACCGTATAATTTTCCTCAGCGAAATTATTACGGTTTTCGGCGACTTTACAGGTCGTCGTAATCGCGAAATTGACCGGCGAATTTGACCAGCGAAATTGATAAGCGAACTTGAACTTGACAGCGACATTGACCAGCAAAATTAATTATCTGACCAGCGAATTTAACAGCAAAACCAGCGAAATTAAGTGAGACCAGCGATATCAGGGAAATGAGAGTGCCACTCAGGCATTCATGCAAAATTAATTATCTGCACTCTCATTTCACAAAGTACACTAATTCAAAGGGTATGTGGGATGCATTACAAAAGCGATATCAGGGAAATGAGAGTGCCACTCAGGCATTCATGGCAGAGATAGTGTCGGTTGAAGAGGCTGAAACTACTGTGAGTGATGCTGAATCTGAAGTGAAAAATGCTGAAGCTCAAGTGGAGAATGCTGAAGCAAAAGTGGATGCTGAAGTAGAGAAAGAGAGTGAAGCTGAACAGGTTGTTGCTGATGAAACCTCACAAGTTCATGAGAAAGAGGTACAGTCTAATTCTGTGTGTTTAAGATGTCGTGAACTACAGGGTGAGATTGACAGGTTGAGAACACAAAACCAAAGTCTGGTAAGCGAGATGTCAAACGTAAAAGAGTCAAACTTTTTTACTAAAAGAAATGAATCTACATACTTGAAGAAGATAAGAGGTTATGAAGCTGAAATTGAAGCTTTAACTTGCAAATTGAATGAAAAACTTCAAGTCATAGACTTAGCTCATGACATGATGGCTGAGAAAACAAAAGAGATTTCTGAAAAATGCAAAGAGTTGTCAGATGCACAACTCAAAATTGTTGAACTTGAAAAGAAATTGAGTCAATTCAGAGATTCATCTTTTGTAATGAAACACATGATGGGTGGGTTAAAGAAGAGTAATGACAAGACCAGTGTGGGCTTCCAGGGCTTTAATGAAGTTCCACCTCCTCTTAGTCATAACTATTCATTCCTGCCTAGTGAAGATGAGCTAGCAGACTTTATGGCATCTGCACCAAGTAGTTTCGGATCCACATCAAGTCAAGGTGATAGATTTGAGAGTGATGATGATAAGAAGAACAATAACAGGGAACCTTTGAAAAAGAAAAATTCACCGCCTAAGAATAAAAATCAACCTTTTGTTAAAAAGATTAATTTTGTTCAAGGTAGTGATATGAAAAACGAAACTGCTGTTATTGAAAATGAATCGAATGTAGAGTTTGCAAAAAATAAGAGCATAGAAAAATCTGAAATTAAGCAAACTAAACAAGGTTCATCCAAGGGATCATCACCATCGGATAAGGGATCTACCTCAGAGACTCCAGCTAAGAAGTCTTTGAAAAAGAGATCGTGCTTCAAATGTCACACCAAAGGACATGTAGCTAGTTGTTGTCCTAACAAAAAGAGTGAAGCACAAGTTAGTGAGAGAAAGAGAGAGAAGTCACCAGAGAATAGTGGTTATAAAAAGGAGAAGGAGTCTAACTCTCCAAAGAAATCTGCTCATAAGCAACCAGAAAATGTTGCTGTTGGTGAAGATAAGGCTGAAAAAGGAACTCCACAAGTTCCCCGTTTTCAAAGAAATCAACCAAGATTTCAGCCTAGATCTCCACCAGGCAGATTTGACAGACCTAGAAGCAGTTCACCAAGAATGAACAATTATAATGCTAATAATTTCAAAAGTCAAGGTCAATATCAAAATCGATACCAAAATAATGGTGGTCGAACTTTTTATAACAATGGCTTTAGAAATTACAACAATCAAGCTTCTTGGAATCAAAATTCAAGGTTTCAAAATCAAAATTTTCATAGGTCAAATAGTCCAAATACATATAGGAACCCTCAGGACCAGAGACCTTATGGAAATCAAAATCAAATTCCATCAACAGGTCTGAGATCCAAGACTCCTGTTAGGAGTAATGGATATTGGATGGATGTTCCAGTAGTTGGTGAATTTGGACGACCCAAGACCATTAAGGCTTGGGTCCCCCAATCTAACTAATTTCTTAGTTGGTGTGTGCAGGAGCTGCTAAGGAGGATTATCAACTTATGTTGATAGTGGCTGCTCTACGCACATGACGGGGGGTGTGAGATTGTTAATATGTTTATATTGATTGATTTAAATTGAAGTTCAAAGTGCTGAGTCGACACACTAGATAACCTGGCAGATCTTTATACAAAAGCATTTGACAGGGCTCGCTTTGAACATTTAGTCGAACTCAACGGGATGAGGAATCCTGAATAACTGGTTTTTCATAAGAATTTTGTAAATAGTTTACTGCTTTTCTTAAAAATCAAAAATACAAAAACATTAAAAAAGTAAAAAATAGAAAATAAAAAATGAGTTATCACTGTGTGAAAAAGGAGAAATGATAGTACATCAGCAAGTTAGACTGTCACACTGAAACTGAAATTAAAATGCTTAAGTGTGATAGCAGCTTCATCATATGATGTACCAGTAGGCAAAAAGCATGAAATAATCAACTTACCAATGTGATATAAACTTAAAAGAACTGTGTATGAGTGGGGAACACATCAGTGGTGTATGGTTTAATGACCTTAAATCTTGCGTTGATAGATTGCCAAAATCTGAAGTTTTGGGTCTTTATACTGTTATTTCATCTGGGGATATCTTGACTGTATTTCTGTTCAGAACTAAAATTGTACATGACCCCAGGAAAGAAAGTCACTTGGAATTAGCTCATTTCTATTTGAATGTCTGTATGTTGTCCCGATACACACAATTTTGATCTGATTCTGAAATCTTCTCTGAAAAAATCGTGTACCTCCTCTACTGCATCCAGATATATGCTGACCTGGAGGTGCTAGGCAACGACAGCTTCTGCTGCATCCAGATACATGCTGACCTAGCTGTACGTTGTCGCGCTATAGATCTAATACACCCGAAAGAGGCCCTCAAGTGCCCAAAAGAAACCCAATAAACCTATATCAAACTGAGAAAACTCATTTGATCTGTATATTATACCATCTCTGCTAAAGATCTATTATGTTCTCTTCTCAACCTATTCCCAGTTAAGATTTCAGAAATCTGGATTGGACTTGTGAAATATGTGGTAGGGAAGATACTTGCATGATAGAGTGTGTTGTTTATATTTCCAGGATTTGATTAGTATTTATTTGGGTGTTCATTGTTAAGCAATCAAAACATGATAAAACAAATTATATGCAGACCTAGGCACTGTCAGGATATCTTAAAGGATGACATCAGTATACTCACCTACTACGATGAATCTTTGTGCATACCTTGATCGCGGGGGTATATCCTGCAGTGGGACACACTAATATTTCAGTAATTAAAATTACCTTAACGTATCATACGGTAATGGTACTTGAAATGTTCATGCATTTTGTTTAAAAGGACAAACATACTGGTAGTCGTCTTGAACTGCTTTTCACGAAAAATTAAATAAAGAATTAACTACAAGTGTAAAACTGTTTGATTGTGCTGATATGATCTTCTTCCCAGTGATTCTCACAAAAATAGAGTGTTTATTGCTTTTGTTATTTACTTGCTTTCAGAAAATACAAAAATACAAAAATAGTGTCTTTTTCTGTTTAAAATTCTTAACGTACGAAAACTGTTATTCTTGGAGGAATTGTTACTGATAGGGGGAGACGGTGTTAGAAAGTGAGTTCAAAATTTTAAATCATGCGGGTTATAGGGTGTGATTAAAAGGTTTTGCTTGTTGGTGAAGGAATTGAGAATGCTTAATCTGTGATACAATCTCTTGAAAAATAATAATTTGTTTAACTTTGTTGAAAAATTCTTATAGTTTCTCGAGATGTTTGTTTTATAGTATACAGATTGAAGTAGTGTGTTGCTGAGAAGTTGTTGTGTTGCTGAGAAGTTGCTGTGAAGATGAGAGTTTGATTGGATGCATGGTAGAACCTCCTTTCTACATTGCAGACAAAGATGAAGAGTTTGAAGATTGTTATACATATGCTGAAGTGGAGTTTATTCAAACGCTAAAGTTTTTGAAGATTTGGTGATTGGATGCATCAGCTTAGGGGGAGTCTGTTGCTGACATAAGCTGTTGAAGTTGAAGCTATCCAAAGACCAAAGACAGTTCAAGACTACATGAAGATTGCAAGATGACTGAAGACAAAGTTATTTTATGAAGCTATTGTCAAGGGGGAGTTTGTTGGTGCATGTTTGTGACAACAGCTTAGATTTGGTCTTTGGATATCTTGTAATTAGTTAAACGATAAACAGTTAGCGGGTTTAGCTTGGTATTAGTGAGTTGTAATGTTTGGGCTAACCAAACCCAATGAATTGGGTGTGTGGGGGCGAATTGGGCCTGTCCAATTCGCAGTCCATGATGTTTAACCTTGGCCCAGGTAGCAACCTTGTGTTATATAAACAAGGTTAGGCTTTAGGGTTTAGGTTAATCAGCCAAAACAGAATTAGTGAGAATTTTGTGATAGCATCTAGGGCTTGGACGAAATTGAGAGTTGTTAGGGTTTTGATTGATTGTAAAACGTTTGTTTGGATAATCAATAGAAACCCGGTTTGAAAGTAATTGTTGTTTCTGTTCTTCTACTTGTTTCTGTGATATTCTGATCAAGAGGATTCCGCACTCTTGATTGGAAAGACAATTCTGTGAAGATCCATACGAATAGGGGACCTACAGAATGTTAACAGAAAAGCAATATTCAGACAACTCAGGATACTCTTCAGGATCCTCATCTTCGACAGCATTCACTCTCTTGTTTTCATTTCTACCATATGGCTTAGGCCGATATGACTTGAATGAGGATTCTGACTTCCTGTTAGTTGACTCATAAGTGTTAGATGAGTTCATCCTTTCTTGCATCTTCCTATCATCTTCCAGACGGATATATCTCAAAGCCCTGTTACGAGCTTCGTCGAGATTCCTGCAGGGATTCATTACAAGATCCTGATAAAACTGAGAATCCTTTTGTAATCCCATCTTAAAAGCTTGCACAGCTGTTGCAACATCAAGATGTGGGATATCCAAAGATCACTGGTTAGTTTCTCAAAACTCCGACTACAAGAAAATTGACTGTTAAATAAATTAACCAAATGAGCAAACGAAGTAATTGAGTGAGGAGGAACGTTTAACAGCCATTTTAAGGCTGATCCAGTTAGAGTAGAACCAAATCCCTTGCACAAGCATGCTTCCTTGAGCTCCGGAGGGATAGGGTTAATCTCCATTCTTTCCCTATACTGAGCAATATGCTCCTCAGGATCCGTAGTCCCATCATAAAGCTTCATGTTGGGGGTTTGGAATCTCTTTGGGATCTCAGCATCACAGATAGGATATGCAAAACGGGATATCTTGTGGCTGTCTTGGGACATTTCTGGGATCGGCTGGACCACCCCAGGTACACTAGATATCATGTCCTTCAACTTCTGAAGTTCCCTAGTAAGTGCTGATGTTACACCTGTATCCTGCAAAGATCCACTATTGTTAGTAGCATGAGTATTATTATTATTTGACACGTTACCCGTTGGAGGATTTTGCCCATATCCTGAAGCATATCCTGAGCTCCTCATGGTTGACATCCTGACCGAGGAGGGTATTTCAGGAGTCTGATTCCGAGGAAGGCTGGGCACAATATTCCCCCTGTTATCCTCAGTATACACAGCTGAACTAAAGTTCAACGTTCTGGGATGTAATGGAGTGACATTATCCTCAGCAGATCTGCTCGAGCCAGACTTCAGGAGTTGTATTTCCCTTAAAAGCATTTGGTTTGTTTCCTGTTGCTGCCTCATTTGTTCCTGCACACTTCCAAATAAAGTGAGAATTTCATCATTAGAAGCTAGAACGGGAGCAGATTCCTGAACACTGCGAGTAGGGATAATATCCTGAGGTCGTGAAGAGGCTTGCATCCTTGGAGGAGGTGGTGGAAGCACCGAACCAGTAGTAGCAAAAGTCATAGCAGACACAGTAGAGGAACTCATGTTTGATCTTGAGGCCATTATGGACAATGTGGCAAAAAGTTTTGAAAATAGAAAGCCGATTAGCGATTTCACAAAAAATTTTAGTAAAGAGAGCACCACTTGCCCCACGGTGGGCGCCAAATTGTTTTGGTCAAAAATTACCTAAGCAATTAAGTGATCAAATTAGTTTTGTGAGGTAGTGTGCTAAAAATATGTGTAAAAAATGTATTGGTTTATTAGTTTGCAAAAACAGTTATCAGGATACGGCTCAGGATAATGAGCTGTATCTATGATCAAACAATGAGCGAAAATGTAAAGGTGGACACGAGATGTACGAGGAAAGCCCTTGATCAATCTAGATCGCCGGCATAAAACCTCGGGAGCTGACAATCGCAACTGCCTTGTTCTTCTATTGCTTCAAATATCAGGATACAGTGAAGGATGTGGTGCGGATCGACTATGTGTTACAATGAAATTTGAATACAAGTGTGATGTTTGCAATGAGCTTCGAGGGTGAAAGTGTTCGAGAGTGTAAGTGTAAATTGTGTGCCTTAAACTGATCCGCCCCCATCTATTTATAGTAAAGATAATGTAACAAACTATCCTAAACTTCCGGGATCCACCGAATATTCCTTAATCGAACGTTGTAGACCTGGTCTTTCGGGTTCAACGTCTCTCCTTCAACAAACACGTCCGAGTCTTGAGGAGAAGAAGTCCACTTGACCGTTAGCAAGTCTCAGCCTTTATCCTACACGTGGTTAATTCAATAAACCTCAGGATATCACCCAAGATGTTAGCAATATCCTCTTCCAGCATCCTGGTCACAAACAAACAAATAAAGGCAGGATATTGGTCAGGATATGTATGCTTAGAAAATGAGCCATAACAGTGGCCTTAAGAACCAAAGGGTTCTTGGAGGTAGAAAACAGAAGAAAACGGTGATCGCCGTGGGATCACAACCGGTATGCTATAGGGAGGTCTTCAATAAACAGGTCAGGAAAATGACGAGACTTGATTTGATCCAGCACTATCAAAACTCGCCAGACCATTGGCATAGTCTGGGCATAGCTAAGGCCGGTGAGTTCAAAAAAGCGAGAGATGAAGGGTGGAAATGGGTACCGGAGTCCAAGAGAGAAAGGGTAGGTGAAGAAACAAACCCACTCGTCAGATGACGCATCTGATCGGGCTTCCCGATCAAAAGGGCGAAAGACTGTTCCGGTGGGGAAGGCGCCGGAATCTTTAAGAGCAGCGATCTCGGCGTAGTTGAAGCAGCAGATTTCCTTTGCTGGATCACGGATGAGATTTTGACTTACGAGGGTTGAGGCCGGTCCGTCCAATCGAGACCTTGTTCGTGATGCCATGAAGGGTGTTGGGCAAACTAAAAGAAACTCAAGAAAGAAGGATAGAGGATGAAGAGAAAAGTGATTACCTGAAAATCGCTTGAAGAATGATGATAATAAGCAGAAATGATTTGGCTAAATATAGGTTGAATATAGGGGGTAAAGAGTAAATATTGCATTGAAAATGGCACAATGTCATTTCAACCATCGTTTCATTTTAATTGCCTCGATCGACGAGATAAAGTTTTTAAAATATATCCGTTGGATTGGTATACCAACCGATATATTTGGGGATAATTGTTATGGGCCATTTTCTGAGTATGCATGCTGACTAATATCCTGCTTTTAATTGTTTATCTGTGATCAGGATACTGGACGAGGACATTGCTAACATCCTGGGTGATATCCTGGGGTATATCGAATTAATCACGTGCAGGTTAAAGACTGGGACTTGCTAACGGTCAAATGGACTTCATTTCCTCAAGACTCGGGCGTGTTTGTTAAAGGAGAGACGTTGAGCCCGAAAGACCAGGTCTCCAACGTTCAACTAAGGAATATTCGTTGGTTCCCGGTTATGTAGGATAGTTAGTTACATTTGTTTTACTATAAATAGATGGGGGCAGATCAGATTAAGTCACTCAACTCACACATTTTCGAACACTTTCTCTCTAGCTCAACGCAAACACTACACACAACACTTGTATTCGAATTACATTGTAACACATAGTCGATCCGCACCACATCCTGCACTGTATCCTGATATTTGAAGCAATAGAAGAACAAGGCAGCTGCGATTTTCAGCTCCCGAGGTTTTATGCCGGCGATCTAGATTGATCAAGGGCTTTCCTCGTACATCACGTGTCCACCTTTACATTTTCGCTCATTGTTTGATCATAGATACAGCTCTATATCCTGAGCCGTATCCTGAAACTGTTTTCATATCTAATTTTGTTAACACATTTTTCATACATATTCCTAGCACACTACCTCACTTAACTAATTTGATCACTTAATTGCTTAGGTAATTTTTGACCAAAACAGTTTGATCGTAGATACAGCTCAATATCCTGAGCCGTATCCTGAAAACTGTTTTTACAAACAACTTAACCAGCATATTTCCAACACACTACCTCACTTAACTAATTTGATCACTTAATTGCTTCGGTAATTTTTGACCAAAACAATGGGGTGACCGGAAAAGCTACCCAAGTTTCAGAAACGAAGTCACTTAGGCTGGTGGGGTCAAAAGCTTTAAAAATGGTGTTCACCGGAAAACAATGGCGGATCCTGTCTATCTGTGGATCAGTAAAGCAGCGTCTTTCGCGGAGCTTTCGATGATCCCTTGGCTCTTCAAGGGACTGTCCTTTTTGTGATCCTTAGTCGGTGAAGTCTCAGCATCATCTTGGTCATGATGATGTTGAAGAAGAAGAAACAGAATGAGAACATGAAGAGAGAAAAGAAAGAGAAGTACCTGATCAGATCTTCGAATGAGGATTTAAAGGATGAAACGCACGAATTTAAATACCTCCTAACCCTTATCTCTAACTTCAATTTATAATCATGATTTTGCAGGATAGTCACCTCAATAACATCAGATTGGCAACGGCTAGTCAGAAAGTAACGGCTATATATCCGTTGGTTTGTTATGGATAAGAACGAGAAAATATAACTCGTTTATTTACAGATTACTCCTTATATTTTGGGGGCAATTGTTAGGGGAGGATTTTCTAAAGATCAGTGATCCTCAATTACTGTTGGTATTAGGGATCCTTGATTCTGTTTGAATTAGTGATCCTCAGAGAGTATTGTAGGATCAGGATGCTGGATCATCATAGTGATCCTTACACTAACAATTGTCTGCTTTGAATATGATGTTGTTTTGCAGGAGTACGTGTTCGGACTTGGTTTTGGCGATATTCCTGGAGCATATTCTCTTTATATTCCGCACGTGCTTGACTGATATGAACGTTATTGTGGTCGTGGAAGACTTGCATGAAATGCGGATAGTTAGTTAGCTTAGATATTTTCCAAATTTAAAAGGGGATAGCGAGCTAAATTAGAACATTTGGCTATTTTTGGCTAAACACACACACTCGTAACTGCTCTCATCAGCTCTAGACAGTTTACTTGGCGATTATACACTTTTTTGCACTTTACACTCTAGTGATCCTTGTAACAAGCTCGCTATCATCCAAAGTTGTAATACATTTTCTGTTTAATCTGAGTTGGTGATCGGTAGTTTCCATCACCCGAGGTTTTTTATGCCGGAGACTAACTCTTGATCAAGGGCTTTTTCCTCGTATAAATCATTGTGCCACTTGTTCATTGCATTTCTGAGTGATCCTTAATATTATTCATTGATTCAACCATCATACCTCACAACAGAAAGTTTGGTTGCATTATCATTGCTTGATTTTTTACCAAAACAACAAGTAACCAATTTCTTTTCCAAGTTCAATACACTCTTCAGTGAGATGCCCGAAATCCTCATGATATTCACACCACTTGGACTTATCCTTTGTAGCAACTGGTTTATCACTTTTTCTTGGCTACCTAGCTTTCTCACCTAGATTCTGCATCGCAAGAATTAGCTCATTGTTATCAACAGAAAAACAGTATTCAGAAATTGGAGGATAATCCTCATCATCCTCTTCTTGCTCTACTGCATGCACATTCTAGTTGTCAGACTTGTTGTAGGACTTGAACCTGTTATTCTTAAAGTAGGATCCTTTCTTTTCCTATTTTGAGGATCCCGTCAATCTCTCCTGGATCCTTTTGTCATCCTCTACACGGATGAACCTAAGGGCCCTGGTTCTTACTTCATCAAGATTCCTGCATGGGGTCATAACAAGATCATCATAGAACAATGAATCCCTAAGCAAACCCATTTTAAAGGCATCTACAGCCGTAGCTATATCCAGGTTAGGGATATCTAAGGATTCTTTACTAAACTTAGTGATGTAATCTCTAAGTGATTCATTTTGACCTTGTGTTACCCTATATAGATCACTAGCTAATCGTTCAAATTTTCTACTACAAGAGAATTGACTATTAAACAAATTAACTAGATTAGCAAACGAAGTAATAGAGTAAGGGGGAAGACTTAGCAGCCATTTCAGAGCAGATCCTGTGAGTGTGGATCCAAAACCCTTGCATAGACATGCTTCTTTTAACCTATCAGGAATTGGATTGATCTTCATCCTCTCCCTGTATTGAGCTACATGTTCCTCTGGATCCGTTGAACCATCATACAGCTTCATAGTTGGTATTTGGAACCTCTTGGGTATCTCAGCATCACAAATAGGTGGTGCAAAGTGAAATATCTTATGGCTACCGTCTGCGATCTCAGGAATGGGCGTGACCACTCCTGGAACACTGGATATCATATCCTTAAGCTTCTGTAATGTTGGGATTGAACCCTACCAGAGGAACAGATAATAAAAGCCAAAACTGGATCAGAGCAGTGGATCCAGAATAAGCAGATGTTACATACAAGTCTCTCCCCTTGAAAGTGATTTCAACATCTGCTGACCTCCTATATACTGATCGTGCAAACTGCTGACCTCCAAACTGCTGATCAAGTAAAACCTGATGAAAGACTAAAGCTCTGCTATTCAATCTACTGTCTTGAGTCAAGCACTGTTGATCCGGATAAGTACTGTTGGGTTCACAGCAGTGGAAGGATGCAGCAGTTATTTAGATGTCTTTTATGTAATGTAATGTAATAAGTAGTAGTTAGTATAGCAGTGTTTGTATTGATCAGGGGTTAGAGTTTGTTAGGAGGTTAGATGTCACTTTCATGGTGACGTTAGCTTAGATACTCAGTGGTTTGCTAGTGCCTATAAATAGAACAGTGCTCTGTACTGTTCTATTAGCTCTTTGCAATACCGTATTCTTTGCACGAACAAACACTGAGCTCTGGCTGAGGGGGAGTTTGTATTAAACATTGCATTGTAATCGTTGTTGAAATTAAATTCAATCTTTCGGTTCTTTGTGAAAAGTGTTTGATAAAAGCAATACTCTCGTTTGATTGTATGCAAAGTTTGCTTCCATCTTAATTCCGCTGCACAACTCATCCATCTTCATTCTAATTCAAACGTAAAAGACAATCGATACCAAACTCAGATCCAACAATTGGTATCAGAGCCTGGACTGTCAAATTTGATTTAACAATCATTTTGACATAAATAGTTCAGCTCATAATCGTTGATATCGATAGTTTGTTCGGTTTATTGAAAAACAGAGTAAGGTTTAATCACCATTAAAGTTGATTAATCAGTGCCTGTAAAACAACCAGGATGACGTCACAATCACAAGATGATAAGAATAACATTGGCTCGCTTTTTAAACCACCCATGCTTAAACGTAATGAATACAACATCTGGGAGAGAAGGATGGGTCACATCCTTGCTCAACAGAACACTGGATGTTGGAGGTCTGTTGTTTTTGGTCCCCATGTTCCTATGGTGCCAAGTGCCGAGGATGCAAAGAAGTTCGTTCCTAAACCAACTGAAAACTATACCGAAACTGATTTTCAAAAGTTCGAACTCGATGCCAAAGCATTTAGCATCATAGCATCCGCATTACCCAATGAGATATATGCTGGACTGTTACACTGTAATAGTGCCAAAGAGCTATGGGATACGTTGAAGGAATAGTTTAGGGGGGGACAGAAGAAGTCATTGAGAACAATAGGGAAATCCTCAATCAGCAGTATGAAACATTTTGTCACATCAAGGGTGAATCACTGACTCAGCAATTTGAGCGATTCAGTTGTCTCATTAGTGAACTAAGGCTTGTCAAAGTAACTTTTCCAAATTCAACTCAAAATAGCAGGTTCCTTAGATCACTACCAGAAAAATGGGACACCATAGCTTTTGTCACTGGAAACTCTGCTGAGTTCAAAGATCTGACCCTGACCCAACTTCATGGTAGACTCCTGAACTATGAAAGGGAGTTGAACCAGAAAAAGAAGTTGCAAGAGTCTGGAAAAGTTGCTGATGATTATTCATTCGGTAGCACAGCTCTTTTTGGTCAGGAAGAATCTGGTAGCAGTGGTAAGGATCAGGGTTATGATCACTTCATTGATATAACTGCTGGTGGAAATTTTAACAACCCTGATCCTCACTCTGCAAATTATGCTTTTACTACAAACTGTGAAAACCAGATGTCAGATAATTTGTGCTTTGAACTCAATGATTAGCAACATTTCGATCCCACTGACTTAGAAGAGATGGACATTTTGCATCAGTTGGCTTTGCTTAGTGTAAGAACAAGCAAATTCTACAAAAGAACAGGGAGAAAATTCCCAGGGTTACATGGGAATCTAAGGGTTGGGTTGGATAAATCGAAAATCAAGTGTTACAAGTGCAATAGGCTAGGTCATTTCGCTAGGGAATGCAGGAGTCAAACTACTGGTCCTATAATCACTCATCCTAGCTCAAACCCTAGACCTCAAAATCAAAGCACTGTGCACTATACCCAATATACCCCTGTAGCTCATGTTAACACTGCTCATTATGCTGCTGTCCCTGTGCCTGTGCATTATGTCCAACCCACTGTTCCACAAATTCAGTACATGCAAACCCCTGTCCCTCAGGCACAAGTGCAAACTGTTGCACCTCAAACAGCTGCCCCAGCAGCAGTACAACCAGATCAGCAAAGCTTCTTCACTCAAGGCTTTGTTGACTGGAGCAGTATGCCTGATGAGCTTGGTGATGAAAAAATTTCACTCTATGCCTTTAATGAACCTTCTAATGATGAATTTTGTTTGATGGCATTAGAGTCAATACAAGAGGGGATTGAAACTGAAGGTGAACAGCTAAGTGTTGAAACAGTGGACGAGGTGACTGAAGCAGTGGTTACTGCTGTAGTTGGTGAACTACTGCTGGGAGAAAGTTCAGGAACCCTGATTGAACCACTAACAGATCCATGGTCCGAAGAGGTTAAAGAAGAAGAGGAAGAGAAGAAAGCAGGTGAGAAAGAAGTAAGAGCTGCTGATGAAGAAAATCATCAATGTGATTATGCAATGATGGCTGCTGCCAAGGTATCTCCTCAAGTTCTTGAAAAACTGTGTTCTGACAAATGCATTATTTCTTTTGCTAACATCAAAGAGGTAAATGAAAACCTTCAGGATAAAATCTTAACTGATGAAGTCAAATTTGAAAGATCTTTAAAAGAACTTAAAAACAAATTGACTGAAAAAGAGAAAGAGATCAGCAGTCTTAAAGAAGAGCAAAGCATAACCAAAACCCAACTCCAAACTATGGTAGAAAAATACCAAGTTTGCAAAAAGGAGTTGGAGTCCACCCAGATCACCTGTGAAAAATGGGTGGAATCATGCAAAGGGTATGAGGTTATGCTTGAAAAACAGATTAAAAGCAATGTAAAATTTGGTGTTGGTTATAGAAAACATGATGATGAAAACACTGCTTTTGAAAA
Organism: Helianthus tuberosus; assembly: GCA_030545235.1. NCBI lineage: Eukaryota > Viridiplantae > Streptophyta > Magnoliopsida > Asterales > Asteraceae > Helianthus > Helianthus tuberosus. The sequence continues at coordinate 29,041,608 of CM060379.1, read as the reverse complement.
ATTTGTTCAAACCACTGATGTAACCACTGAGTTCATCCCCACAAACAAGAATGGCCAAGAAGTGAAAATCACTGATAAACTTGGTAACAAAATCACACTTGACAGACCAGTGGGGTCCTCTACTTTCGACGAACTTGAGAAATACCAGTTTAAACCCACATGGTCTGATGAGTGTGACATTCTTGAAAATTTCAAGCCCATGGACTTCACGGGTGGTCTGTAGGACAACCCTTAAGGCCTTTAAATAGACTAAAATAGCATACTTTATCCGGTTAATAGCTTGAATTTGGTAATCACAAGATGTTTGATGTTACAGGTGTTAAAGAGCTTAAAATGCGGGTTTTATGGAGCTTGGATGGATGCTAGAAGTTGGCGGTGTTGGGATTGAAGAAATGGTGAATTAAATGAAGGAAACAAGGAAATACTAACACTCAGCGCCGTAACCTACGGCACTTGGCCGTAGGTTATGGCCCCAACCTTTGCAAAAAGCCTTCGCCGTAAGACAGAAGCCACCCGCCGTAAAGGAAAGCTGCCCGCCGTAACCTACGGCCCTCTGCCGTAGGTTACGTCACCGACTGATCCAATTTTGTAACTTATGCATTAAATTGTCATTTCATGGGTTTTTATGGTGGCTCATCATATGTTTTTGGTTACCATTGACTTTTGAACGATTTTTGGAGTATCTTGGAGATTAGGGAGCTTGAAGAACACTATCTAATCATTGGTTTTATTGTCTTGGATCTTTATGAACAATAGAACTTTTGTTATGATGTCGCTTCAAGCCATGAGTGGCTAAACACTTGATGATTGTCCTGGATTGAAGGTTTGGTTGAGACATTTCATGTTTGATTTTTCTAATTTCTAGAATAACAATCTTGATCTTTATGATTTGTTGTTATGGTGTGTGATTGTCTGTTAGTAACGTGTTAATCCTTATGTTGAACTAATTAGAAACCATACGTTCTTGGTGCCGTTGGCAATCGAGATATCATGGGTATAGTTAGGCTTGGGTAAGGGTTGATTGATCATCGGGTAACAACCTCACGTTCTAGGAATCTGAGTACTTAGTTCCCTTTCATCACTGCAAGTAATCACACATGAGCTATGTCTATGTAGTTCTTTCTAGTGAAATGATAACATGAATGTCGAAACAAACCGGAAATCTAGGATAGTCATTTGTCTCTAATTTGCTTACAACCAACACTCCTCATTTGCAATTTATTTAGTTAAATTTAGTTCTTAAAACCAATCCAATCAAATCAACATTAAATGGGGGTGGCTTGGTCTGGCTGAAGACCTGAAAATTTTGGCGCCGTTGCCGGGGAGTAGTGCGCAATGTGTGTTATTTTTTATCCTTTTTAGTTTTTTATTTTTCTGGTTTACACTGGGTGTGTTAGTGTGCAGGTATTTACAGGTGCATGCGTACTAGAAGCTCTCACAAGCTATCACCATTGGCGTTTGATCCAGAAATTGAGCGGACATTAAGAGGAAACAGAATTTTGTTAAGAGAAAACAGAATAAGTGGTTCACCAACTACACCAATCACACCAATTCGATACATGGATCCACCACAGCCACCACCCACTACGGGTGAACTTATACCACCATTCATACCATCATCCACTCAACCTTCACCAAACACTACTATTCCAAACACCACTACCAATCCTACTCAACCTCACAATGTTGCACCAACCAACATTACCCAACCCATTACCACTCAAGAAGAACCTACATTGACTTTTAACCCTTCTACTACGATTCCACCACTCACTCATTTTGTTGGGATTGAACCCTAACAAAGGAACAGATAATGTAAAGCCAAAACCAGGTCACAACAGAGGATTCACAATAAACAGTAGTTTATACTCTGCTCTCCCCTTGATAGTGAATTATAACATCTGATGGTCTATAACTGCTGCTCATAATCAACTGCTGTGTCATTTCAACTGCTGATATAATCCTAAAGACTGCTGAAGACAAACTCTGTTGCTCTATCTACTGCTGTCTCTCAAGTACTGCTGAAGACACAAACACTGCTCATTCAAGGACTGATCACCTTTGAAGAAAGCACTGATGTTGTTGTTGAGCATCAGTGCTTAGGCTACAACAGTGGAACGTGAAGCAGTTGTTTTCTCATGTTTTGTATTGTATTTATAATCAGTTGTTAGGACATCAGTAGTTGCGTAAGGTCAGTAGATACAGGTTGTTAGGCTGTTAGACGTCGCTTTCATGGTGACGTCAGCTGAGATTCCTCAGTGGTTTGGTTTGCCTATAAATGTAACAGTACCCTGTACTGTTACATTTGATTGACTGAGCGAGTTCTTCTCCTCTAGTCCAATCCTTTCATCTTGTGTGCAACCAACCTTGGGGCATCAGGCTGAGGGGGAGCTTAGTATGTGAGCATATCTGTAATCTTTTGCTTTGATTTGTAAATCTTTTGACTCTATGGAAAGCAATTGTTTATCATACTATTTTCTCCTTTAATTGTGTTTACAAAGTTTGTATCCATTTCTGCTGCACTTAAACTGTTCATATCTATTTGATTTGTTCAAAATATACAAACAAACACAAACATGAAAGCCTCCGATCCTAACAATTGGTATCAGAGCCAGGACAGTCAATTTCGATTTAACAGTCAATTTGACATAACAGTTCGGCTCAAAATTCATTGATACTAAGGTTGGTTGTATTTAGTTGAAAAACAGAGTAACGAGTAAAATCATGATCAAAATGGTTATTCAAAAACTCTGTAAATCAACCAAGATGTCATATGACACACAAATTTCACACAACAAGTGATATCATGCACAAGTCACTCATAGTTTTCAGATTTGTAAACATATCTGTTAAATTACGGGATTGATTTATATTTTTCGAAATTGATTACAATTGTTGTTTTGATATTTGTGTTGTTTTCATTAAATGCTAAAGTATGAACCTCAGATGAACAAAACCTATGATTCATAAGACATTAGTGTTTTGTTTCTCTATAAAGAGGAAATTGAAACTTTAGTCATTCAGATCTTATGTGTTGAAAACAGGTTGAGTTCCTCAAAAGACAAAATCAACTATGTTAAAATACATTGAGAAAATTCACAAAAACTCCGAAGTGTGTTCATCTCAAAACTTCTGAAGTCAGAAGAAAAGAGTATAAACATAAAACACTGATGAGTCAAAGAGTAGGGTAATAATGGTCATTAAGCAACTATGTGCATTCACCTGTTCAGAAAAGGGTTTTTGATTCCAGTAAATGAATTAGAAAGAGAATCATGTTTGCAATCAACTGACAAAGAAAATGGTACCATTCAGTGGTCATATGTTCAAAGTTTTCCTACCACTTTTGTCAAAACCACTGACCATTTTCAAAAAGCTTGAGAATGATATGATTATGTGTTTTACTGAATCTACACTAAATCCTTTTGATGCTGTTCTCAGAAAATCCTTTAATCATTTTTTTTTCTCAAAGGATTTTCTTGAATAATCAGGATATATTATTCATTTTTTTTAGAGAATAATATATTTGGAACTTTTGCTTGTTTTTGTTGGCAATAGTTTCATCTCCTGACAGAAGGTAATACCTTATTTTTGGTGGTATTATTGTTCTCATAAATGGGTCAAAAGGAAATGGTGTATGTGTTAAGATTTTATCATAACTCAGGTTTGCTCCTAGACTTCAAAGGTTGATTGTAAACTGTGCTTAAACTACTAGGGTACTCATGTTTTAATTGAATATTTGAACGAAGATGAGTTGCCTTAGTAAAAAGTTTTCATCATCTGGGGTACTAAACCACTGTCTTTCAAAATTGACATGTGGCAAAACCTTGAATGAAAATTCTCAAAACTGTTGCTGAAACTACTGTTCTTCAGATCTGCACCATTTACCCTAATCACTGTTTTGTTCCAACGACTGATCTCTAAACACTGTCCACTGCTGAAAGTTAACTACTGATCCCTCATTTTCTTGAAAAGCACTGATGTTCAAAATCAGTGTCTTATCCACTGATATGCTATCCACTGATAGTAAAAATCATCCACTGCTCATAAATTTTTACCGTTGTAACCACTGACGTTTGATACGTCAGTGGCTCTTAAAACAACTATTCTCCATACTTCATCCGTTTAATCAGTGTTTGACACGTGGACAGTTTTTAGCCCTCAGATCTTAATAACCGCTGCCACATCAGCGATCATTTTTAAATAAAACCCTGCCCTAAACCCCCAAACAGGGTTTTACACTGTCGAATTGAATTCCAAAAATTCTCTTCTCATAGCAGTTTCCAACCCTTCTTCTCAAAACCTTCAAAATCATTCTCCGATTCTTCTTCATCAAAATGACGAAGTCAAAAGGAAAATCAAAATCAAAACCTACATCATCACCACCTTCAACTGAGGCCGCTCAAACGGCTGAAGAAATCATTGAAATACCATTCAAACAATCTCATAACTATCTGGGTTTATTCACAAAACCTACTGATAATCATACCTTTGACACCATCATTGATGCATTATCTGCATCAAAGTACAAAACTTTGTTGACAGCAAATGCTCCCATATATCTGCAAACCCAGAGAGAGTTTTGGAAAAAGGCGTCGCTTGAAAAACAAGACGGAAAAGTCATAGCCATAAACTCCTCGATACAGGATAAAGCAGTTCAAATAACCCCACAGTCAATCTCCGAAGTCTTTAATCTCAACGATCAGGAAGGTAAACTCTCTTTTGAAAAAGTCGAGATGAAAACTGATTTCGTGAAAAGGGGTTATGCAGAAGAACCAAAGGTAGATACCCTACAAAAGGGTTATTTTCCATCTGCACCCATGTTTTTATTTCACACACTCTTGATGTGTGCTTCAAATAAAACAACATCTTTCAACGAAATACCATTGAAAATCCAAAACCTGGGTTACGCTATTTTGAATAATAAAAACTATAACTACTCCCAGGAGATTTTCAATGACATGGTGAAAAACGTTGAAAGTCAAGCATTTTTACTTTTTCCAAGATTTTTGAGTTATTATTTTGAACAAAAATTTGAAAAGAAAAATGTAAATTTGCTCAAACAAGGTGTTCATTGTCAAATAAAAAGCATAACAAAAGAAACATTTTCAAGGATGATGGCACCAATAAAAACAAAAGCAGGGGTACCTGAGCAGACTTTAGTGGTTACAACTGCTCCTCAGGTATCAGCTGCTGAGCCCACTGCTCCAGGTGATCATAGCAGCACTCCCACTGCTTTGAAACCCACACCTGCCACCACTAAAAAGACCAAAAAGAAAATTTCCAGAAAACCCACCAAACCCAAAACAAAGGCAACTCTGGAAGATGAGATCCCAGAGGAAATGCCTGTGACAACACAAAAGTCACCACAAACCACTGCTGCTACTTCCTCACAGCAGTTGGAAGAAAGATCTCAACCTATAACCGAAACTCCTCCTGCATCCTCACAAAAGGATCAGGTTGTAAGCACAGGGACACCACAATATGAAGCTCTGAATCCACTCGGATCCATCTTCCTCAGTCCTGATCCCAAGGACATGTCTCTTTCAACCCCCATTCCCTCACCAATAATAATGCCACAATCCATGCTATCTCTGTTGCATGCAACTGCTATTGCACAGACACAAACCAGTTCCTCTCTATCACCTATCACTGAGAGTATACATCCACAGGTGACTGGGTCTGATGCTTATACTTCTGCTATCCCAGCAACGATTGAGGAGGTTACACTGCAGGAGTTACAAGTAACTCTTGTCAGTAGTTCAAGTGGAGCAGCAACTACAAATGTTGGATCAACAGGTCTACATTTGGACAGTTGTTTCATCAGTCAGACTCCCTTGAAGGCAATCTCTTCCATAGCACCTCTGAAAATCACTAGTGAGGCTAATTTGTCCACTAGTAACATTAAAGATTTATCAAGTGCTGAAGAGAGAAGTCCCCAGTACCAAGAACAAGGGGCATCAATGAGTGACTTTTGGGACTCAGTTCCCAAGTCAAACATTGATATAACCACTGCTGGTGGGGATTCAGATGATCCTACTAAAGTAGGTGATGATTCAAAATATCAGGAATTGACGGACAGAGTTGACAAACTGGAAACCTCAGTTGTTGAAATAAAGGCGATGGTGCAAGAGATTTTGAAAGCTCAAAAAGCACAATCCACTGCTGCCCCACCACAATTTGCTGTTCCTGCTCAAGCACCTGCACAACATGCATTTGCTGCAAATGAGCTATGGAGTATTTTTCAACCCATGCTTGAAGCACAGCAACTTATGGCTGACAAAAAGCATGCCATTCAAGTACAAATGCTGACTAACATGGTTGAATCACGGTTCAAGGATACTCAAGCAGATATCAAGGCTATTAAGGCCAGTATCCAAATTGCCACTGGCAAGGCTTCTTCAACTTTACTATTCTTTGATGACCTCCTTACAGATAATGCCAAAAAGGGGGAGATATTGAAGCAAATGAAGAAAAAGGGAATTGAACATGGCATTCATATTGAACCTGAAAAAGAAAAACAGGTCTCAAAACCTGTTAGCCAAACAGCTGATACAGCAGCAGTTACAAAAATTGCTGCAGCAGCAGTTACAAAAACTGCTGTCAGTAGCCAAACAGCTGCCATTTCATCAACACACACCACTCTACCACACTCCACTACAACTACTGCTCCACCATCATCATCTAAATTCAAACCATCACCACTGCCTCCTGTCACAAAACAGAAGACAACAGATGTTACAACATCTGTTGTAATGACAGCAGCGGTTGAAGCACCAGTTGTTTCAACCACTGTCAGTCAACCACAATCCACTGCCATACAATCTACAACCACTGATCCACCCAAAACATCATCTGCTCCTTCTTCATTAAAAAGGAGAAGGAATCTCATATCAGATGATGATTCACCACCATCACCACCAACATCACCACGTCCATCCCCTGCTCAAAAGCAGAAGACAACTGCTGACATATCAGCAGTTGTAATGACAGCAGATGTTGAGACACCAGTTGTCTCAATAGCTGTTAGTCAGTCATCCACCACTGCTCTCACCTCTTCTACTTCACAGCCAAAGCTCTTCAAAAGAATAAGAAAGCCAATCTCTGTCGATGAGGGTACACATGATCCTAATGCTGCAAAATATCCACTGGAACTTGAAGCTATCAAAAATGAAATGAGGCAATTCTATATAGAAGAAGATCCTTCAAAAAGGAGATTCTCCTCGCTCATAGGCTACATGCCACCAAAGGATATGGATGAGTACCTCAAACTCAAGACAAGACAGGCTAAAGCAAGAGCTAAGTTTGATAGTGAAAAAGATAAGTTAAGCGAAGATGGCACAGCTGAAAGACTGGAGTTCTACTTAACAAAAGTAAAGCAGATAGAAGAATTTGTACAGGAACTAATCAAAGAAAAGGCTGAACAACGCAAAAAGCTAAGAAAACAATATCTCGCCTACATTATGAAAGAAAAATTCTATCCTGCTGAAGAAAAACAGTTTGAAGAATGGCCAATAATCGCTCTAAAGCATGAGGCTGAGAGGATTGACAGAATCAAGAATGATTCCACAAAGAAGAAAAATCCTCCAAACTGGAACAAATTCAAAAAGCTCATTGCTGATTTCACTGCTGAGTATAAAAGAAAGAAAGAGGAGCTGGTGGATGCAAAAATAGACTCTGCTGAAGCCATATCAAAGTGGTCAAGACAGCAGACTGATGAAGCCTACAAAAGGCTGAAGAAAAGAAAGACAACTGTTTCAGGCACTTCTAAAAAGCAAGAACAAATGATGAAGCTTGAACAGAAGATGGGAAACCTCGACACACTGTTCCGGTCTACTTTTGCAACAAATCAAGATGAGGGAGAACAGTTAACTGAAGAAGAGGTAAGAGAAAAGGAAGCAGAGTACTTCAAAGATACCATCACAAAAATGGGTCTAAAAGAAGAAACCTCAACAAAGCTTCAAAGCCTTTTTAAGGCGTTAAACAAATCTGCAACTCCAAACACTGCTGAAGACAAGACAGAAGCTGAACGACAAGAATTTATTGAACAAGAAACTTCAGAAGATATAGCGGCAGCTGACAAAGTCTTTGAAGAAGCTTTCAAAAGAATGTCTGAAAGTCTGCAGTTGTTTTCAAGGCCATTATCCCTAAACTCATCAGCAAATAAGTCTCTCCCAAGAAACCCACTTGGCTTAAAAATACTAAAGTGGATGTCTGATCAAAAGACTCACGTATTGACCTTGGTCAGAGCCAATGGCGATGTGAAGCACATATCAAGGAAAGAAGCACTAGGCCTTAGTGTTCAAGATTTGCAGGATCTCCTTGGGCTTTCACTGTGTAGGGATGAGGATGACCAGAGTGCAAAGGAATTTGAAGCTGAATTCAAAGTACAAGCTAAGACACTCTTGATGAGTAATAAAGGTCCTGAATAATGAAAGGTTTTGGCATTATCTGTTCCAGGGGGAGATTGTTGGGATTGAACCCTAACAAAGGAACAGATAATGTAAAGCCAAAACCAGGTCACAACAGAGGATTCACAATAAACAGTAGTTTATACTCTGCTATCCCCTTGATAGTGAATTATAACATCTGATGGTCTATAACTGCTGCTCATAATCAACTGCTGTGTCATTTCAATTGCTGATATAATCCTAAAGACTGCTGAAGACAAACTCTGTTGCTCTATCTACTGCTGTCTCTCAAGTACTGCTGAAGACACAAACACTGCTCATTCAAGGACTGATCACCTTTGAAGAAAGCACTGATGTTGTTGTTGAGCATCAGTGCTTAGGCTACAACAGTGGAACGTGAAGCAGTTGTTTTCTCATGTTTTGTATTGTATTTATAATCAGTTGTTAGGACATCAGTAGTTGCGTAAGGTCAGTAGATACAGGTTGTTAGGCTGTTAGACGTCGCTTTCATGGTGACGTCAGCTGAGATTCCTCAGTGGTTTGGTTTGCCTATAAATGTAACAGTACCCTGTACTGTTACATTTGATTGACTGAGCGAGTTCTTCTCCTCTAGTCCAATCCTTTCATCTTGTGTGCAACCAACCTTGGGGCATCAGGCTGAGGGGGAGCTTAGTATGTGAGCATATCTGTAATCTTTTGCTTTGATTTGTAAATCTTTTGACTCTATGGAAAGCAATTGTTTATCATACTATTTTCTCCTTTAATTGTGTTTACAAAGTTTGTATCCATTTCCGCTGCACTTAAACTGTTCATATCTATTTGATTTGTTCAAAATATACAAACAAACACAAACATGAGAGCCTCCGATCCTAACACATTTCTTCCCAGTTTCAGGTCAATCATCCTCAACATATACATTACCCCAAGGTTCAACTGTCGTTCATGCAACTTCTACATTTAGACCATCGAACCAATCGGGTTTTCAATACTCAACTCTTCCATTTGGACAATCTTCGGGTATAGGGGGAGATGGATATGAGGAAGGATATGAAGATTTTGAGGGTTATGATGAAGACGGTTATGCTTATGGGGGTTATGAAGATCAAGGAGAGTTTGCTTATGTGCATGGCCAATCTCAAGGAATGGCAAGTGTTGGTGGAATGCCACAACAACTCATACCACAACACATTAAGCCAAGGCCACAAGGGCCACCAGTGCAACGCCCTATACCATTGCAACAAGTGCGACCACAGAATGTACAACCACAATTCCAAAGGCCAACTCAACACCCACCGATGCCACAACAACAATTTCAACAACCATTCGCACCACAAGGGCATATACCAAGACCAATGGGTCTTATTCGTCCAAGGGGTCGGTTGGGCATCCCAAGAAGGCATCTTAGAGAACATGCGAGAGGCATTGAAGCGCATTTTAGGCCGGTAATTACTCACAACCCTTCACCGGTGGTTATTGATGTGTGTAAAATGCAACATATAAATTACATCAAATAAGGCACAAAACTAACCCTTTTTAAGTACTAATATTGGAAAAAGAGTGTTTTTGTCTTCCTTTTGTATTTTCAGGATTAAATGAGATCAAAAACGCAAAAGAAGCAAAAAAGACAGCTAAATCCAACATAAATACAAGAAAAGGAATATTAGTGGATTGCCCGACCCCTCAACGGCACCTTCCAAAGCAAAGTAGAGAAATCAGAAGACTGAACACGCCCCGTGCTCAGCCAGCACGGGGCCGTGCCCAAGAAGCAGTAGAAAAGACAAACCTATAAAAGCTTCTATTGCCCACCACGGGCCGTGCTCAGCGGACACGGGGGCGTGTCGAAAGTACAGCAGGCGCATTTATTGTAATTGCGAATTACAATTAATGAGGAGAGAGATTGTCAGACAGACACGGGGCCGTGCCCAGCGGACACGGGGCCGTGTCCAGCTCTCTGTTCAGCCTATAAATAGGAGGGCTTGGATTCATTTCATCTCATCCCTTGGCACACCACCTCTCTCACACTTCATCCACCACCCACCACCATCACAACACCATCATCCACCACCATAATCCATTGTCCATCGTAGAGTGTGTGAGTCGTCTCGGGATCCAAGATTGATCGTAAGAGTTCTTGACAATCAAGGCCATGTTTGCCTAAGTCTCTTACATCACTTGGTGAAGACAAAGTGTCTAGTATAATACTTTTTATTTCTAATCTTTTGCACTTTTTATTTGGTTTTGTATTAATGACTTTAATAACTAGTTACTTATGTTGAAGGTGATCTTTCCTTATCGTTTGTCCGTGGTGTCTTGGCATTATTTTACTGTCTATATAAAATAAAGGATTTTCACCATTCATATCTCCACGGTCTATATGGAGATATGTTGGCTACCTGGTCGGGGGTTAAGGGAACGGTTTGGTAAAGGTCTTGCCATTGTTCAGCGTTTCGAGGTCCTGCAATGGACCTGGGTCAAATTTAGTAGGATCTCCTTCAATACTTCACGGTATTGAATGGCGGGGGTCCAAACTCTTTGATCCCCTCATAAGTTAACTACTATTAATACTATAACCCGGCTATTTAGGACTGTATCCCTGCTGACTCAGACTACTTAGCCGAGGGTAACGTCACCGCCAAAAGCGGGGCCTACCACAATACTGCATTAATAACTTAATTCATTATCTTCCAATAATCCACCCTTTTAGGATTGTATCCCTGCTGACTCAAACTACTGGGGTGAGGGTAACGTCACCTTCAAAAGAGGGGCCTACTACAATAACTAAGATAATCTCTTAATTATGTGCAAAAGTGCGGAAATAATCAAAGGTTATACTAGATACGAGTCGGAACCAAGTGATTCATCTTGTCTATCTGTTTTTTCTTTTATTTTTATTTTCAGCATTTTAGTTAGTTTTTAATTTTCTTAGTTTAAAACATTTTTCTAAAACTTTTATTTTGGTTAGACGTTGAGGATAAACCGGTACTAAAAGCTCTTGTGTCCTTGGACGACCTCGGTATCTTACCAACGCTATACTACACTCAACGATGGGTGCACTTGCCCATATGTGTGTTTAGTGTTAGTGAAATATCGTGTTTTATAAATTTAAAACTTGGCTAAAATAAGTGTTAAAAAGGGCTTAAAATATACTCCTAAAATAAGTAACACTTCGCACGCATCAAGTTTTTGGCGCCGTTGCCGGGGACACAAGGATTTTAAGAAAGTTAGGAATCAACGGCCTAATCAACTTTTATTTTTCTTTTTAATTTTTTTTTAGGATTTTTCTTAGTTTTTTTTCAGCTTCTGCAGAGCTCAGCACGGGCCGTGCCCGGTCAGACACGGGTCGTGCCCAGCATCATCACTGGCAGTTTTTATTTTCTGAGTTACAGAGAGCTGAACACGGGGCCGTGTCGGTGCAACACGGGGTCGTGTCCAACTCCCAGTAACTGGGAATCCAGAAAACAATTACTGTATCTCTGACCACGGGCCGTGTTCACTGAGCACGGGGCCGTGGTGAACTTCCTGACCAACGTTCTTTTCTGTTTTTATTGCAGGACTTGGAACCCAGGTGCCACATTTGACCCTCCTACGTAGTGCATGAGCTCCAGTTCTAGTAGAGACATAAAAGAACCCTTGGAAGAACCCGAACGTTTTCTCAGAAAAAGACTTAAAGCTAAAAATCAAGAAAAAGCTTCGGGGGACCCAATTCCAATGGCGGACCAACGTACCCTCATGGATTACCTACGGCCTACCGTAGGCAATCTCGGCGCCGCTATCAATGCACCAAATGTCGAGGCCAACAACTTCGAACTTCGGCCGCATTTGATACAAATGCTCCAAAACTCCGCAACCTTCCACGGGCTTGCGGACGAGGATCCCCATCTACATATTACTAACTTCTTAGAAATATGTGATACCTTTCGGATCAATGGAGCATCAAATGACGCCATCCGCCTTCGAATGTTTCCTTTTTCACTAAAAGACCGAGCTAAGGCTTGGCTTAACACCCTCCCAGTTGGATCGGTAAACACCTGGGATGAACTCGCCCAAAAGTTTTTGTGTAAGTATTTCCCACTTGCTAAAACGGCTAAATTAATGACTGAAATTAATACATACTCACAAGAGGATGGGGAATCCTTATATGAAACTTGGGAAAGGTTCAAGGAGCTTCTAAGAAAGTGTCCTCACCACGGTCTAGCGGTATGGCAACAAGTATCCACTTTCTACAATGGATTGTTGCCACACACAAGACAAACACTTGATTCAAGCTCCGGGGGACTTTTAGGTAATCGTCGTCCAAATGAAATATATAACCAAATTGAGGAAATTGCTCAAACCAATTTTCAATGGCACACTCCCCGAGGCAATAAATCCATTGCCCCCGGCGCCCATAAGGTTGATGAAAGCACCTTTTTACAAGCCCAAATCGAGGCCCTCTCGTCAAAAATCAAAAAGCTAGAAATGACAAAAGCGGCCTCGGTTATGTCTTGTGAAGGGTGTGGTGGGTCACATGAAAATTGGAGTTGTATGAAAGAATTAGATGAACAAACTGAAACGGTAAACTACATGGATAATAGACCTAGGCCGTCGGGTCCTCCAACGAGTACCTACAACCAAGGATGGCGTAACCACCCAAATCTTGGTTTGAGAGATCCCGACAATAGTAGTAACCAACAAAACCAACGAACTAATTTTCAACAACCGCAAAATTTTTCTCAACAACAAGGTGGAAGAGAAAGGCTTGAAGATACTGTATCTCGCCTCATCTCTGACACTGAAAAGAAAAACTCGGATCGATTTCAACAATTGGAATCGAATTTCAGAAATCAACAAGCTAGCATTCAAAACGTTGAAAAACAATTAAATCAACTAGCTCAAAATTTCTCCGAGAGACCACAAGGCGCGTTACCTAGTAATACCGAAACGAACCCGAAGGCACAAGTACATCTCATCACATTAAGAAATCGAACCGTGGGACCCGAGGATGCTCCATTACCGCCAAATGAAAGAAGCCATTCTAGCCAGCCTATAACTCCTCCTGCGCCAGAAAAGGCTTCTACACCAAATCAGGAGGCCACCAAGACTCCTCAAATTCCATACCCCGGTAGGATAAATCGTCAAAAGACTGATGAGCAATTCGCGAAGTTCGAAAGCTTACTAAAACAATTGCATGTTAATATTCCTTTTATTGAGGTCCTAACCCAAATGCCTAAATATGCAAAATTCATGAGGGATTTCCTCACTCACAAAAGGAAAATTGAATCATTGCAATTAGTTAACTTAGGCGAAGAATGCTCAGCTCTAGTACTCAACAAACTTCCACAAAAGAAAATCGACCCCGGGAGCTTCACAATCCCTTGTTCGATTGGAAAGTCCCCCGTCCGGAATGCTTTAGCCGATCTTGGGGCTAGCATCAACCTCATGCCCACATCAATGTTCAAACGACTCGGCCTAGGAACAAGAAGCCCTACAAAGATGAGCATACAACTCGCCGACAGGTCCGTCAAGTTCCCACAAGGTGTCGCCGAAAATCTGCTAGTTAAGGTTGACAAATTCGTCTTTCCAACCGACTTTGTCATCCTAGACATGGAGGAAGACACCGATGTCCCTCTCATCCTCGGGAGGCCATTTCTAGCCACCGCCCAAGCGTTGGTGGATATGAATGACGGAACTCTTACATTGAAGTTTGGGGATGAGGAAGTGAAATTTGAATGTGGAAAGCGAGTAGAGGAAGAAGATCCGGTCAACTACATGAAGGTCATAGACTCAAGCTTGGATGACGATCTCCGACGGTGTAACATGGGATGCAACACATCCCACTTGGGTAACATATGACCAGGCTTTGGGTCTAGCCAAGGACCCTTATAAACGTGGCGCACCATGGAGGCATTCCACGGAACTATCCTTAGTTTAATTTAGATTAATTTTTATGTTTTCTAGTTAGTTTTAACTTTCATGAATAAAACACACTCATGGTGGTAAAGGATGAAAAGGGGAACGAGAAAAATGAACCCATGCACAAGAACAAGACAACCCGACAATTCTCTCCATTTCAGAAGGTTCAACACGGGCCGTGCCCAACCAACACGGCCCCGTGCTGAGCACCCTGCAGAAAACACCCAGTTCAGGTAACTGGACAGGGGTCGTGTTCACCCAACACGCCCCCGTGTCCAGGCTTCTGTTTCTCTTGTTTTAATTCTGTTACTGGCACTTGAACACGGGGCCGTGCCCGGACAACACGGGGCCGTGTTCAGTGCCCAGTAACACAATTTTTTGCTTTTTAAACACTATTTTACACATCTAATCAACCTAAAAAATTATTTTTGGGACACATTGAGGACAATGTGTAATTTAAGTGTGGGGGGATGCTAAAACCTTGAACTTTGCAAGTCCTAAATACAAGCCTTACACAAAACTCTATTGGAACCGCTAATCACCCCAAATTTTTTTCAAAAATTTCATTTTTTTTTACTTGTCTAGGTTTAACTCGGGAAATTCAAGTTCTCAAAAAGGTTATATTTTCACAAATTTACAACCGATAGCGTAGTGATAAAAAGAACCAACATAAGAAAATTATGAAAAGGCATGACAAACTTATTTAAAATTTGATTATATATACTTGATCACATAAAAACCCATTCCCACAAAAGTGAGTTTTGAGCCTTTATTGAGCACACAATTACATATCATTAGACTAAATGCTCATTTTTCGTTTCTTGTGTGAATAGCCGCTTGGTTCTTACGACTCTAGAACTTGCCATGATGATACATTCCCGGTCCTTATCAACTTAAACCCGAGTAAGTAAATGATGGAGGCATTAGGACTAACCCTTTTTATTTCTACACCATTATTTTTCTTTTTCTTTTACCACCTACCCAAAAATCCCCCTAGTTAGCCCCTTTGAGCCTAAACCTTTTCGTTTCATCACCCAAACAAAAACCCTTTTACCCACCAAAAACCTTTTTCATTTTTAACCCTTTATTTTAGTAACAAGTTCGGTTCTTCGTAAAAAAAATGTGATAATGATGAAGCAAAAAGAAAATAAACAAACAAGTTAATCAAAAATAACTTAGTTTGAATAAAAGCTTCATCAAAATAAAAAGTTGCAAAAATACGAAAACCGACACTTGTTACGCTTTTAGCCCTTTTTCTACTAACCACTAACCCAACCACCTACCTTTAACCCTAGCCTAAACCTTAACCCACAAAGTCCTCTTGATATCTACAAAGGTATAAAAGTTAAAAAGGAGGAGGATTGATTTCTTGGCAAGCCTATGGTAGGAATAAGTTCCATGCCGCTCTCGAGTGATTCACTAAAAATACACCTTCGGCCGAGTGTGAGTGACTTCTCCCGTGAGGTATGTGAACTTGTATATAAATAGAATTTTAAAAAGGCATGTTATGCCCAAATAAGTAATTTCTTTTATGAAAATTTCTAAATAAATCATTATGAATAGGAGTGTAAATAAATAAAAATAAAACCCAAAAAGATCTTGGAAATCCCGACACTCTACGACAAGCCCAAAACCTTCTCTTCTACCTATTCCATTTGGGAGTGTAAGCCACATATTAAAGGGTTTTGCTTGAGGACAAGCAAAAGTTCAAGTGTGGGGGTATTTGATGTGTGTAAAATGCAACATATAAATTACATCAAATAAGGCACAAAACTAACCCTTTTTAAGTACTAATATTGGAAAAAGAGTGTTTTTGTCTTCCTTTTGTATTTTCAGGATTAAATGAGCTCAAAAACACAAAAGAAGCAAAAAGACAGCTAAATCCAACATAAATACAAGAAAAGGAATATTAGTGGACTGCCCGACCCCTCAACGGCACCTTCCAAAGCAAAGTAGAGAAATCAGAAGACTGAACACGCCCAGTGCTCAGCCAGCACGGGGTCGTGCCCAAGAAGCAGCAGAAAAGACAAACCTATAGAAGCTTCTATTGCCCACCACGGGCCGTGCTCAGCGGACACGGGGGCGTCTCGAAAGTACAGCAGGCGCATTTATTGTAATTGCGAATTACAATTAATGAGGAGAGAGATTGTCAGACAGACACGGGGCCGTGCCCAGCGGACACGGGGCCGTGTCCAGCTCTTTGTTCAGCCTATAAATAGGAGGGCTTGGATTCATTTCATCTCATCCCTTGGCACACCACCTCTCTCACACTTCATCCACCACCCACCACCATCACAACACCATCATCCACCACCATCATCCATTGTCCATCGTAGAGTGTGTGAGTCGTCTCGGGATCCAAGATTGATCTTAAGAGTTCTTGACAATCAAGGCCATGTTTGCCTAAGTCTCTTACATCACTTGGTGAAGACAAAGTGTCTAGTATAATACTTTTTATTTCTAATCTTTTGCACTTTTTATTTGGTTTTGTATTAATGACTTTAATAACTAGTTACTTATGTTGAAGGTGATCTTTCCTTATCGTTTGTCCGTGGTGTCTTGGCATTATTTTACTGTCTATATAAAATAAAGGATTTTCACCATTCATATCTCCACGGTCTATATGGAGATATGTTGGCTACCTGGTCGGGGGTTAAGGGAACGGTTTGGTAAAGGTCTTGCCATTGTTCAGCGTTTAGAGGTCCTGCAATGGACCTGGGTCAAATTTAGTAGGATCTCCTTCAATACTTCACGGTATTGGATGGCGGGGGTCCAAACTCTTTGATCCCCTCATAAGTTAACTACTATTAATACTATAACCCGGCTATTTAGGACTGTATCCCTGCTGACTCAGACTACTTAGCCGAGGGTAACGTCACCTTCAAAAGAGGGGCCTACTACAATAACTAAGATAATCTCTTAATTATGTGCAAAACTGCGGAAATAATCAAAGGTTATACTAGATGCGAGTCGGAACCAAGTGATTCATCTTGTCTATCTGTTTTTTCTTTTATTTTTATTTTCAGCATTTTAGTTAGTTTTTAATTTTCTTAGTTTAAAACATTTTTCTAAAACTTTTATTTTGGTTAGACGTTGAGGATAAACCGGTACTAAAAGCTCTTGTGTCCTTGGACGACCTCGGTATCTTACCAACGCTATACTACACTCAACGATGGGTGCACTTGCCCATATGTGTGTTTAGTGTTAGTGAAATATCGTGTTTTATAAATTTAAAACTTGGCTAAAATAAGTGTTAAAAAAGGGCTTAAAATATACACCTAAAATAAGTAACACTTCGCACGCATCAGTTATCCCCCACAACAATCAAGAAAGAACTTTTGAAGTGAGAACCAATTCTTTGCAAAGTTTGCCGAAATATAAGGGTTTAGCAACGGAGGAACCCTACTTTCATTTGGAGGCCTATGACTCAATTTGCAATACTCTTTGGAGTCAAGGTTTTTCGGCCGATGATGTCAAGTTGGTACTATTTCAATTTTCTTTGGAGGATAAGGCAAAGAAGTGGTTCTACACTTTGCCTTCAGCATCCATTTACACTTGGGCGGAAATGCAACAAATTTTCCTAGATGAGTTTTACACCGCCCAAAAGACCAATGATGCTAGGAAGGGGTTGAGGAGTTTTCAACAGCAACAAGGTGAGATGTTCCATGAGGCCTTTGAGCGTTTCAACATGATGATTAAGAATTGCCCTCACCATGGAATTGAACTTTGGGAATTAATGAATGCTTTCCACGAGGGGTTGAGTGCCGAAGACGCTCGCGACTTAATGTCTATTACCGGTGGCACTTTTGGTACGAACTATGAGCAAGACGATTGGGAGTCTTTGGAGCAAATGGAAATTACATCAAAGAGAAAAGCTCAAGCATCAAGGAGAGCACGACCGGCCATTACCCGAACGCAAGTGCATGCGGTTGATGATGGTAATGTACAAACCTCTAATCAAATTTATGATGTTTGTGCTATTTGCAATGAAATAGGTCATGCGGCTGAAAATTTCCAAGGAGGTGATGGGCAATACGAAGAGGTTCACGCTATGCAAGGTCAAGGAGGGGGTGGTAGAAATTACAACAATATGAATTCTAACACTTACCACCCCGGGTTGAGGAACCACCCAAACTTTCGGTATGGGAACCCTTCAAATCAAGCTAACCCGAATTTCCAAGGAAACCAAGGATTTCAAAGGCAATATCAAACGGGTCAAAGCTCTTCGGGTGGAAACGAAGTAATGGAAATGTTGAAGGCGATGCAAGTCGAAATGCAACGAATGAATCAATGTGATGAGGTTCGGATGCAAAAGGACGAGGCCCGTGATAAAGCTATTCAAACTTTGACTACTCAAATGGGTCAACTTGCGAGTGAAGTGGCGATTTTGAAGAAAGCAAAAAAGCCAGCTACCAAGTGATACGGTGACAAATCCCAAGAACATAAAAGGCGTTAATATCAATGTGGTAAGCACCGTTCCTAGTACCGAATTTAATGAAAAATGTCTAACCTCTTCGTGCCAAATAAATACAGGTATAGAGAAGGATGCCGATGGTGAGAATGATAAAGAACATGGAGCACCAATCGTGCCTATCCGTGTGGGAAAATTAAAAATCCCTCACGCATTGTTGGACTACGGGGCAAGCATGAGTGTGCTACCAGGCGATTTATATGATATGTATGACTTTGGTCCGCTTCAAGATATAGACACCATGGTAAGCTTGGCGGATGAAAGTTGGAGGCGTCCACGGGGAATGGTTCGGAATGTTAAGATTCAGTTGGGAGAGTTTGAATACCTGGTGGATTTTCTAGTTCTAGACTATGCTTCTACCAAAATGGCAGCACAACAAAGGGTAATCTTAGGTAGACCGTTTCTATACACAGCAAATGCTCAAATTAATTGTAGAGACGGGATTATTACCATGACCGAAAAGAAGCGTAAGATGTCCTTGGATGTTCAAACTAGAGTGATTAGTTATGAGTCCATTGAGGGGAAGGGTGGTGAGTCTAGTGATTGTATGAAAAATGTGTTTCAAAGAATGAGAAAAAAGCACCCACCGGACCGTGAAGAAAAACATATGGGTATAAGCAGGAGTGTATTTGATTACCCACCGATTCGAAACGAGACGGATGCGTTTTGCTCAATGGCACAATGTAGTGATGGAAGTGGCAGTAACCGATTCTTTGAGCCACCATAAATGGGGGTGGCACGGTCTGGCTGAAGACTCGAAACTTAGCGCTGCTCGGGAGGAAACCCGGGGTTTTATATTGATCTTGCTGTTTTTATCTTTCTATGGCGACATTCAAGTGTGGGGAAGATGTACGGATATTTGGGTAAAAGTGGTGATAGGAAGTCGGATTATCTACAACATCTGTTGTGGCAAACTTCACCAGGTCAATGTACTCTTTCCTTAGTCTTGTTGTGTTCTTTAGCTTTGAAATATTGGTAGTTAGTTTGTTTGATTTTGTTTAAAAAAAATACAAAAAGAAATTTGGGGTTTGAGTTTATAAGCTTTTAGTTGGTATTTAAGAATTTATGCGATCAAAGTCTCTCAAAACCATACATTGGGGTCAATGTATCCCAAGTGTGGGGATGGGGAGAAATTTTGAGATTTTTGAAAACTTTTTAAATCAAGAAAAACATGAAAAATTTGAACACCTTAGTCTAACCCCAGATGATGCACCGGCAACCCTTAATACCCTTTTGTTCTTGGTGAGAGTTGAAGCCACGCTTGTACATAAATAAAATTTATCTTTGATGAGAGTGGCAATGGGCGGGGGCGCATTAGAACTTGTGCTTGAATGCGGTTTGAGTCCTTAGTTGGACGTCAATGTGAAAAGGATAAGGGCATTTAGGTAGCCTCGTCTTTAGTGTGTGTGAGTGTGGGATTTGGGGGGTTGGACCTCATAAATTATATATATGAGCATGGTTGTGAGGGGGCGGGGGTTTGGACATTTAGTAGCCCAATTTTGTGCCTACAAGCCTATCGTTTGTTACCCCTAGTTAGTTACCTAAAAATTTACCCGATTTGACCCGGTCTTATAGTATTAGTGGTTGTTTAGTAGTTTGTGATTTAGTTGTTTTATAAAAAAAAAAAAGAAGAAAAGAAAAAAAAAGAGAAAAAGCAATGAAAAATGAAAAAAAAAAGTGATGTTTAGTTGTCTTGTATATAGTAGTTAAGTTTGATAGTTGTTCGTTTGTTTCTTTGGGTAATAAAAGACCGGGTTAAGTTTTCGCTACTTCATATATATTTCATTTCCTACCCATTCTCCTAGCCTCGTTACAACCTTAAAAGCCCCTTTGATTTGCATTCATGTTTGGCACTTGTAGGAGGAGGACCGATTTAGGTACAAGCCTATAGTTGTACAATCACCCGTTTGCCTATTGTGTGTCTAGCTTATCTTTGCTAGTACTTACTTGTAGCCGAGAGGAGAGATTTAGTGAGGGGTGTATTGTTTTGGGTGTTAAGAACGGGTTAGTAAAAGGATGACATGTTTTTGTTTAGTTTATGTTGATCGCGTATGTGTTGAAAATAGTTTTTGAATGAGTTGCTTGGGACAAGCAACAGGTAAGTGTGGGGATGTGACGGGTGGTCCGTAGGACAACCCTTAAGGCCTTTAAATAGACTAAAATACCATACTTTATCCGGTTAATAGCTTGAATTTGGTAATCACAAGATGTTTGATGTTACAGGTGTTAAAGAGCTTAAAATGCGGGTTTTATGGAGCTTGGATGGATGCTAGAAGTTGGCGGTGTTGGGATTGAAGAAATGGTGAATTAAATGAAGGAAACAAGGAAAAACTAACACTCAGCGCCATAACCTACGGCACTTGGCCGTAGGTTACGACCCCAACCTTTGCAAAAAGCCTTCGCCGTAAGACAGAAGCCACCTGCCGTAAAGGAAAGCTGCCCGCCGTAACCTACGGCCCTCTGCCGTAGGTTACGCCACCGACTGATCCAATTTTGTAACTTATGCATTTCATGGGTTTTTATGGTGGCTCATCATATGTTTTCGGTTACCATTAACTTGTGAACGAGTTTTGGAGTATCTTGGAGATTAGGGAGCTTGAAGAACACTATCTAATCATTGGTTTTATTGTCTTGGATCTTTATGAACAATAGAACTTTTGTTATGATGTCGCTTCAAGCCATGAGTGGCTAAACACTTGATGATTGTCCTGGATTGAAGGTTTGGTTGAGACATTTCATGTTTGATTTTTCTAATTTCTAGAATAACAATCTTGATCTTTATGATTTGTTGTTATGGTGTGTGATTGTCTGTTATTAACGTGTTAATCCTTATGTTGAACTAATTAGAAACCATATGTTCTTGGTGCCGTTGGCAATCGAGATATCATGGGTATAGTTAGGCTTGGGTAAGGGTTGATTGATCATCGGGTAACAACCTCACGTTCTAGGAATCTGAGTACTTAGTTCCCTTTCATCACTGCAAGTAATCACACATGAGCTATGTCTATGTAGTTCTTTCTAGTGAAATGATAACATGAATGTCGAAACAAACCGGAAATCTAGGATAGTCATTTGTCTCTAATTTGCTTACAACCAACACTCCTCATTTGCAATTTATTTAGTTAAATTTAGTTCTTAAAACCAATTCACTCAAACCAACTCTTGAATTTTACTTTACTTGCAAATTAGTTTAATTTTAGTCAAGTTAGATAATCTTCTAAATAACACATATTCCACAAACTCCCTGTGTTCGATACCCACTTACCGCTAACTATTTAGTTGTATTTGGATTAAATTTGATTGAGACTTCGACCTCACGTCAGGACTTTACAACCACTGATGGTGTAAAGGAGTCCGAAAGCTTTTTAAATCAAGCTAAAGTCATTCCTCTCAAGGACATCCCAACAGAGGTTAAAAACTCTGTTGCAAAGGAGTCCGAAAAGAGAAAGAAGAAAGAAAAGATCAATAACCTGTTTTGTGAATTTTGTGAGAAAAGGAATCATCTAACAAAAGACTGTTTCCATTTAAAAGCATATGATTTAAACAAAACAAGTGTCATTGTTCCTGCTGAAAGCTGCATTGTCTGTGGTAAAACAAACCACAAAACTCAAGCATGTGTGTATCTCAAAAACTTTGATGTGAAAAAGAATGAGTACATTGCTAAAACATCCTTGAGTCCATCAACATCATCAGTAAAATTCACCAAGAATCAACCACTGTTTGTGCCAGTTCAAACAGCTGTCACAAAACAGCTGAACAAAACATCTGTCAAAAGAGATGTTCATGTTACTGATGCACCCCATGCCAATCAATACAGAAGAGGTAAGGAGAAACAGTCCTACCAAAGGATTCCACACGTTTATGAGACCTACAAAAGGCCCTCTAAACCTAAAGTGAACAGGTATCCTTTTGGGTACCAACAGATGATTGGTCAAGACGCCCAATAGTGGTTAGCAAGAAACAGTCCTAAACTGTCTAAACCCCTGACCTAACCACTGTCCATCAATGTGCATCCATCCCAGACACTATTGAGACCCCATCCAAAGCCTTATTGGCTTTGGAAACCCTAATGAACTAATCCTTTTACTTCATGTGCAGGGAGCTTCTGCCTGCTTAGATAGCCTTTGGTATGTTGATAGTGGAGGCTCCAGGCACATGACTTGATGTAAAGCCCTACTCAAAGATTTCAAAATCCATGGAGGGGGTGATATATCCTTTGGGAATAACAGTAAAGGGAAAGTTCTGGGGTCTGGTACAGTACAGTCTGGCAATGTAAAATTTGAAAATGTCAATCTGATAGACAGTCTAAAATTCAACCTCCTGAGTGTTTCATAAATGAGTGACAAGGGTTATGGGTCATTCTTCACAAAGGAGTGTTGTAGGATTGTTGGACCAGAAATGGTCAAAAAGATTGAAGCAATAATAAAAACTGGTCAAACAAAACTTGTTGCTCAAAGAAGTGGCAATGTTTATGTTGTTGATATGTTAAAAGAGTGTCCCAGAGCTGATGCCTATCTGTTCTCAGTTGCCTCTAACAAAGAGACAGAACTTTGGCACAGAAGACTGGGGCACACAAATCTTAAGATAATCACTGAAATTTCAAAAAATGGTTTGGTAAGAGGCCTACCACAAAAATTGTTTTCATGTCCTGAGCATTGTGTTTCCTGTTTAAAAGGAAAACAGCATAAAAGCTCTTTTAAGTCCATTGAAGAGTCCAAAACAACCCAGTGTTTGCAAATGCAGCACATGGATTTGTTTCGCCCAGTTCAAGTCATGAGTCTCAAGAAGAAAAGATATTGTTTGGTTATTGTTGATGACTTTTCTAGGTTTACATGGACCTTCTTTTTACACTCAAAAGATGAGACTGCAGGCATTTTGCAAGACTTTGTGACACAGGTTCAAAAGCAATTTGACCTTTCAGTAAAAGTCTTCAGGAGTGACAATGGCACAGAATTAAAAAATAAGGAGTTGGATGCCTTCTGTGTGAAGAAAGGGATTGTAAGGCAGTACAGCATCCCTAGAACACCAGAGCAAAATGGGGTAGTTGAAAGAAAAAACAGAACTTTGATTGAGGCTGCCAGAACCATGCTTGCTGATTCAGGTTTGCCATTAACTTTTTGGGCAGAGGCAGTAAACACTGCTTGCTATGTCCAAAACAGAGTTTTAATAAACCCCAGGCACAAAAACACTGCTTATGAAATTCTGTATAAAATCAAACCACTGATCTCATACTTCAAGGTATTTGGCTGCCCATGTTTTATTTTGAACTTAAAAGATTCCATTTCAAAATTTGCAGCCAAAATTGATTGTGGTTATCATCTGGGATACTCAACCACTGCCAAGGCAGTGGAGGAGACCTTGAATGTAAAGTTCAATGAACTTTCATCAATGAAAATCCCAGCAAATCCTACAGATCTGTTTGATCTTGAAAAATTCACTTTTGAAAATACTGTTGTCAAGACTAACAGTGCAGGTCCATCATAGGATTCAACACCAGACTATAGGTATGAAATCATCATCCCTCAAAAGTCTACCACAATGGGAAAAGCATCAGTTGTTCAACACAGCTGTCAAAGCTCAACCACTGCTACCTCAATAGTTGTTGACCAAAGTAGCCCCTTAACCACTGCTTCCACATCAACAAACACTGCTGAAAAAAGTCCCCAAACAATGGATAAAAGTCAGCATGTGTCGGCATCATTACCTCCTATTCCACCACCTTTTGAAGCCACTGCTGGATCATCAAAGTCACCAGCAGTGGTTAGCTCAGATGATACACATTTGCAGCCTTCACCAACAAATGCCATCATTCCATACCAAGGAGATTTAATCTTCTTAAGATCTCATCCACCTGACCAAATCATTGGCAACATAAATGAAGGGGTGCTCACAAGAAGCCAAACCCAAAACATTTGTCTTTTTGCTGGTTTTCTGTCACTCCATCAGCCAGTCAAGTACCAAGAGGCACTGAAAGACAACAGCTGGGTAGAAGCCATGCAAGAGGAGCTCCAACAGTTTAAAAGACAACAAGTATGGGAACTTGTACCACTGCCAAAAGAGGTTAGTCCCATTGGCACAAAGTGGGTCTTCAAAAACAAAACTGATGAAAGGGGTATTGTTGTCAAGAATAAAGCCAGGCTTGTGGTTCAAGGTTACAGACAGGAAGAGGGGATTGATTATGATGAAACATTTGCCCCTGTAGCAAGATTGGAAGTTATAAGACTGTTCCTGGCCTTTGTTGTCAACCACAACATGAAGGTGTTTCAAATGGATATCAAAAGTGCTTTCCTCTATGGTACAATTCAAGAAGAGGTGTATGTTTGTCAACCTCCAGGCTTTGAGAATCCATTTTATCCAGATCATGTCTACAGGCTAAACAAAGCCTTGTATGGCCTGAAACAAGCACCTAGAGCCTGGTATGAAACTCTTTCCAACTTCCTACTCTCAAATGGTTTCAAAAGAGGTACCATTGATAAAACATTGTTTCTTAAATGGAGAGGGAAGGATTTAATGATTGTCCAAATTTATGTGGATGACAGTATTTTTGGAAGCACATGCAATAACATGTGTGAGGAGTTTAGGGAACTCATGACAGCTGAGTTTGAAATGAGTGTAATGGGTAAGCTGCAATGCTTTCTTGGTCTCCAAGTTCAGCAAATGCAAAATGGCACTTTCATTCATCAAAGCAAATATGCAAAAGAACTTTTAAACAAATTTGATATGAATGATTGTAAACCATGCAGCACACCCATGGCAACAAATAAGCTGGTCATGTCTGATGAAAAGGATGAGCTGATTGACCAAACTCTTTATAGAAGCATGATTGGGTCTCTTTTGTACCTAACTGCATCTAGGCCAGACATCATGTTTGCAACATGTGTCTGTTCAAGAAGTCAATCAGCCCCCAGAAAATCCAATCTTATTGCTGTAAAAAGGATATTCAGGTACATAAAAAGTGCTCCCACACTTGGTATCTGGTATCCAGCTAATGGTAATATCAAGCTTTCAGGATTTTCAGACAGTGACTTTGCTGGATGTAACACAACAAGGAAGTCCACATCAGGAGGGTGCCAGTTTCTAGGTGATTGCTTAGTTTCATGGCAAAGCAAAACGCAAGCAGCTGTTTCAACATCCACTGCTGAAGCTGAATACATTGCTGCTGCAAGCTGTACAGCCCAACTCCTGTGGCTTCAAAATCAATTGCTGGATTTTGGTATCACTGCCTTAAAGACACCACTCATGTTGGATAGCCAGGCAGCAGAAAATATCATCAAAAATCCAGTTTCCCATTCAACCACCAAACACATTGACATCAGACATCACTTTGTGAGGGATTGCTATGAAAAAGGTTTGATTTCTCTGCATCATGTTCCAACTAAAGACCAGCTGGCAGATGTGCTCACAAAAGCACTAGATACAACCACTTTTGAAAGCTTGGTCTCTAGGATTGGCATGCTGAACATGGAATAACAAGCAAAATCTTGTTTTTCTATGAATAAAAGCATTAAAATGTTTTCAGAAAATCAAAAATCCATCCTTAAAAATAGTTAAAAATGAAGTTTTCATTAAAATCCTTAAAAGTCTGCCATAACCACTGTTTGTTCAAAAGTCTGCTCTACTTCAAAATGTCTATCCACTGCTGAAAGCCATCCTCTGTTCTCTCATTTCCTTGATAAACTCTGTTGTTCAAAAGCAGTGTCTTATCCACTGATATGCTATCCACTGCTAGTGAAAATCATCCACTGCTTCCATCTTACCGTTGTAAACACTGCCTTTATCAGTAACTTTCATAAAAGTATTGTCCTTCATTTCCTCGGAGGATGGCATGTGGGCAGTACATAGTGGTCAGTACTTTTGTAACCGCTGCCACGTCAACCTTCACTTTTTCCTCTATAAAACCCCCACTTCACATCAAAAACAGGGTTTTACTGTCGAATTGAATTCTCAAAAATTCTCTTCTCAAAACAGTTTTTCTTCAAATTCCTTCACAACTTTCTTCGATCATCATCTCCAAAATGACAAAATCGAAGTCATCTGCAAAACCCACTTCCAAATCAACATCCAAATAAGCCTCTCAAAAAGCAACACCCACTGAAATTCCACATAAACCATCTCACAATCTTCTGGGTCTTCTCACAAAACCCGGCACCACAAATATCTTCAACTCCATCATTGATACCATCTCTGCATCGAAGTACAAAACTTTGTTAACAGCAGATGCACCAATATACTTGACAACCCAAAGAGAGTTCTGGAAAAATGCAACCCTTGAAAAACAAGGAGACACTGTAATAGCCATCAACTCATCTCTAAAGGGAAAAGCCGTCAAGATTACATCACAATCCATCTCAGAGGTCTTTCAACTCGACGATCAGGAAGGTAAAATTACTTTTCCCAAAAACGAGTTAAAAAATGATTTTCTGGAAAGAGGGTATAATGTTGAAGTGAAAAAGGACACCTTACAAAAAGGCTACTTTCCTTCAGCAACAAGGTTTTTATCTTCTAATGTGTGTTTCAAACAAAACCACTGCTTTTAATGAAATAGCATTAAAAATTCAAAATCTGGGATATGCTATTCTTCAAGAAGAAAATTTTAATTATTCCCGGGAAATTTTTAATGATCTGGTTAAAAATGTTGAAACAAAATCATTCTTACTGTTTCCAAGATTTCTAAGCTATTATTTTGAAAAGAATTTCAGTAAGGATGATATTGCTGCAATAAACCAAGGTGACTCTTTACAAATGCACAGCTTAACTGCTGAAACTTTTACAAGAATGTCAACACCTTGCAAAACACAAGCAGACGTGCCTGAGCAGAATTTAGCAGTTACCACTGCTCCTCAAGTATCTGCTGCTGAGCCCACTGCTCAAGGTGATCAAAGTAGCACCACAACTGCTTTGAAACTCACACCTAAAATCATCAAAAAGCCACATAAAAAGAAAAATCAAAAACCCCCCAAACCCATCAAAAAGGAAACTCTGGAGGATGAGATACCAGAGCAACTGCCTGTGCCAAAACAAAAGTCACAAGAAACCACTGCTGCTTCTTCCTCACAGCAGTTGGTACAAATATCTCAACCCATAACCGAAACTCCTCCTGTTTCTTCTCAAAAAGAACAAGTTGTATAAATAGGGACTCCACATCATGATGCTCTAGAAACACTCGTTTCCATTATCCACAGCCCAATGCCCGGGCAAATTCTCTTTCTACACCAAACATCACATCCACAATTCCCCCACCAACTAAACTTCTGTTGGATGCAATCGATTTGAACCAGGCACTAACCAGTCCTTCTCAATCACCTATTAATGAGAATATACCTCAACAAATGACTGGGTCTGATGTATCAATCCTTGCTAACCCACCAACATAACCTGAGGAGGTTACACCCCTTGAGTTACAAGTAACTCTTGGTGGTATTCCAAGTGAAGCAGCCACTACAAATGTTGAACCCACTATTTGGACAGTGGTTACATCAATAAGACTTTCTTGGAGGTATTTCCTTACATAGCACCTCTGCCAACCACCAGTGGATTTATTTTTAGCATTGGCAACATCAAAAGGTTGTCAAGTGTTGAAGGAAGAAGACCCCAGTACCAAGAAAAAGGGGCATCAGTGGTTAATGTTTGGAGTACACTCCCTACCTCAACCACTGATAAAACCACTGCTAGTGGGAAATCAGATGATCCCATTAAACTAGGTGATGGTTTAAAATATTTGGAATTGACGGAACGTGTTGATAAACTGGATACTTCAGTTGCAGATATCAAAGAAATGCTGCAACAGTTGTTGACAGTACAAAAGATGCAATCCACTGTTTTTCCACCTCAAGCACCTGCTCCACCACAAGCATCTGCTACAAATGAGCTCTGGAACCTCTTCCAACCTTTTCTCCAACAACAAAAAGAAATGGCTGATCAGCAACATGAACTACATGTCCAAAAGCTGAGAAACATAATGGAGTCTAGGTACAAGAACACTCAAGCAGACATTAAGGCAATCAAGGCCCACATCTTACAAACCACTGGCACTGCTCCTCCAACAGTTCTTTTTATTGATCAACTTCCCCCAGATAATGCCAAAAAGGGGGAGAAAATTCAGGAGTGGATAAGGAAAGGGATAGATGATGGTCTTTACATTGAACCAGAAAGGAATGCTATGACCAGAAAAATTCCTTTGCCAGATGGTAGCAAAAAGGTTGATGCTACCCAAGAAGCACTTGATGAAGGAGTAGCAAGTGTTAAAAGGGATAGAGCGGCGAAGGATATTTCAAGGTGGAATGAGGAGAAAAGAGCTTACATGGAGCTGAATGCGCAGGGTTGTTCTGAGTCAAAGGATGTTAAAAATCCTAAGCCAAAAAGGAAACCTAAGTCCACACCATCCAGTATTCCAAAGCATATTCCGAAACCACCATCCAAAAGCCACTAGCATCAAATCTCCACTCAAACAGTTGTTGTAACTCTTGCTGTATCAACTACTGTTGGTACTTCAGAGGTTTCAACATCTGTTATCACTACAACACACACCACTTCAACACACACCACAACCACTGCTTTACCACCACCATCACCACCAAAAGAAACACCACTACCATCACCTCCTGCCAAAAAGCAGAAGAGAACAGATGTTATAACATCTGATGTAATGACAACAGTGGTTGAAACACAAGTTGTTTCAACAGCTGTTAGTCAATCACAAACCACTGCCACTCAAACTACTTCCACTGTTCCATCCAAAGCATCATCAGTCCCTCCTCAAACAAAAAGGAGACGGCTAATCCTAAAAGATGATGACACATCTCCACCACCAACATCTTCAAAATCTCTGTCACTTGTCACAATTTCAAAACCCATGTCTTTCTCTTCAGCTTAAATTCTAAAGCCACTTCCTCCTGCTGGTGTCTCATTTCCTCTGGAACTCATTGCAGTTAGGGAAGAAATCAAATCCTTCTACTATGAGGATGACCCAACTAAAAGGAGTTTGCCATCAGTTGAAGGATATCCCAGGCCTAATAATATTGAAGAATATTTGAAACTCAAGGCCAAGCAAGCAGAGGATATCTCAATCAAAAATAAACAAGGAAAATCTGATAGAGAATTCCAGCAAAACTATCAGTTTCTACTCACATAGGTCAGAGCTATGGAACAATTTGCCAAAAATGTATGTCAGCAAATCTCAGAAAGGGCAGATGAGTCCTTGAGAAAAGACTACATTGAGAACATCATGACCTACAAGAAATACAAGGGGGAGAAACACATGTACAAGAACTGGACCATTCCTGAGCTTGAAAAAGAGGCAGCCAGGATTCAAGAAATGATCAAAAATAAGGTCAAGCAGACTCCTCCTGAAAAATTCAAACAATTTGAAGCTGATAAAGCCTTAGAGTTGAAAAGAATGAAAGAAGAGCTGATAGCTGCTGATTATGGGTCAAAGAATTTTGTGACAAAGTGGGGAGAAGATAGAGTCAGGGCTACCTACAAAAAGTTGGAGGAACTTAGAAAGAATGATCCAACAGTTCCAAAAAGGCCTGATTACTCCAAAGCAGAGGTCTCAAAAAGACCACCAAAGCTGCAAGTCAAAAGAACCACTGCTCCAGCCGGTGCTGCCATCTACAAAAGAAGAAGTCAAAACCAGTCAGGTGCTGAAACAGTTCAAGATCTAAACGCTGGAAATGTTGTTGTAAAAGAGGGCATTAGATTAATGATGAAAGAAGATCCTGAATTGGAACAATCTGCAAGTACTGCTCAGCCAGTCATGAATAGGCCAGCATCTCCAAATACCTCTTCAAATAAAAATCTCCCAAGAAACCCATCAGGCTCAAAATTACTAAAGTGGAAAACTGACAAACAGACCCATGTATTGACTATGTTCAGGTCTGATGGAGAAGTTAAGAAAATATCAAGGGAACAAGCACTTGGCCTAAGTCTTGAAGATTTGCAGGATCTCCTTGATCTTCCACTTAGCAGGGATGATGATGACACAGATGCCTTCACCTTTGAACTACAACTTAAAGGGAAAATAAGGGAACTGTTGATGAGGCAATAAAGTTCCACAATAATGAAGAGTTTTGGCATTATCTGTTCTAAGGGGAGATTGTTGGGATTGAACCCTACTAGAGGAGCAGATAATAAAAGCCAAAACTGGATCAGAGCAGTGGATCCAGAATAAGCAGATGTTACATACAAGTCTCTCCCCTTGAAAGTGATTTCAACATCTGCTGACCTCCTATCTACTGATCGTGCAAACTGCTGACCTCCAAACTGCTGATCAAGTAAAGACCTGATGAAAGACTAAAGCTCTGCTGTTCAATCTACTGTCTTGAGTCAAGCACTGTTGATCCGGACAAGTACTGCTGGGTTCACAGCAGTGGAAGGATGCAGCAGTTATTTAGATGTCTTTTATGTAATGTAATGTAATAAGCAGTAGTTAGTATAGCAGTGTTTGTATTGATCAGGGGTTAGAGTTTGTTAGGAGGTTAGATGTCACTTTCATGGTGACGTCAGCTTAGATGCTCAGTGGTTTGCTAGTGCCTATAAATAGAACAGTGCTCTGTACTGTTCTATTAGCTCTTTGCAATACCGTCTTCTTTGCACGAACAAACACTGAGCTTTGGCTGAGGGGGAGTTTGTATTAAAGATTGCATTGTAATCGTTGTTGAAATTAAATTCAATCTTTCGGTTCTTTGTGAAAAGTGTTTGATAAAAGCAATACTCTCGTTTGATTGTATGCAAAGTTTGCTTCCATCTTAATTCCGCTGCACAACTCATACATCTTCATTCTAATTCAAACGTAAAATACAATCAATACCAAACTCAAATCCAACATGTAATTCCCTAGCCATAGCATGATTGATACCTGTATCCTGCATAGAGCCATGGTTAGTGTTATATGAATTATTAAAAGTGTTACCTCCCACGGGATTCAAGTTTGGAATTGCCGATGTGAATCCATATTGACGGGGTTCTGGTATGATTGAAGGACCAGAGGAAGCAATGGTCTGCATTGGTATGAAGTCTACTTGATGAACATTCGAGCTTGGAGGCTGCATACTTCTTAAGAATCCTTGATCCTGAAAGATGTTGGATCCTTGAAGCTGAGAGGATCCTTGAACCTGAAAGGATCCGGGAACCATAGAGGATCCTTGGACCTGAGAGGATCCTTGAACCTGGGAGGATCCTTGAACCTAGGAGGATCCTTGGACCTGGGAGGATCCTTGAACCTGGGAGGATCCTTGAATCTGGGAGGATCCTTGAACCTGGGAGGATCCTTGAATTGTGTTCATTCCCAAATATCCTCCTGAGCTGACGAAGGATCCCTGAGGCTGGAAGTGAGAGCCAAATGCTTAACCCATAGTTGTTGTTCCATAACGCCTTTCTGATGGACCACTTTGATACTGGATGCCCGGAACTGCCGATTGTAGGGTAGTTACAACTGGAGTGTCAAAATTCAATGACCTTGGTATCAGAGGAGAGTGATCCTCGACTGATTTCTTCTGTTTCTTGATATCACCAATCTCCTGGAGGATCCGTTCATTGGTTTTGTCCTGCTCTTGCATGCGATCTCTCATCTGCAAAATCAGAGTAAAAAGATCATTAGTAGTAGGATTAGAGGAAACAGAAGAAGTTGGTGGTTTTGGGAAAATGGGGGTTTGTCTCTTCGCAGCATTTTCAGCGTTCTTCTGGGATCCAGAAGGTGGTGGAGGCAAAGGAGGAATGCCTTGTGAAGAACTGATTGCTGGCATAGAGCTTGATGTGTTCTTTGCTGAGGAAGCCATCTTCTTGGTTGTAATGGACCGAAATGATCACAAGAACAATAATTTCTCAAGAACGAAGCACCAATTGCCCCACGGTGGGCGCCAAACTTTTTTGGTCAAAAATCAAGCTAAGATAATGCAACCAAACTTTCCGTTGTGAGGTGTGATGCTTGAATCAATGAACAATAATAAGGATCACTCAGAAATGTAATGAACAAGTGACACAATGATTTATACGAGGAAAAAGCCCTTGATCAAGAGTTGATCTCCGGCATAAAAAACCTCGGGTGATGGAAACTACCGATCACCAACTCAGATTAAACAGAAAAATGTATTACAACTTTGGATGATAGCGAGCTTGTTACAAGGATCACTAGAGTGTAATGTGCAAAAAAGTGTGTATTCGCCGAGCAAACTGTTGAGAGCTGATGAGAGCAGTTACAAGTGTGTGTATTTAGCCAAAAATAGCCAAGTGTTCTAATTTAGCTCGTTATCCCCTTTTAAATTTGGAAAATATCTAAGCTAACTAACTATCCGCATTTCGTGCAAGTCTTCCACGACCTCCATAACGTCCATATTAGTCAAGCACGTGCGGAATAAAGTGGGAATATGCT
The DNA here is from genome assembly GCA_030545235.1 of Helianthus tuberosus. Taxonomy (NCBI): domain Eukaryota; kingdom Viridiplantae; phylum Streptophyta; class Magnoliopsida; order Asterales; family Asteraceae; genus Helianthus; species Helianthus tuberosus. The sequence goes on along the minus strand of CM060379.1, from coordinate 29,008,469 downwards.
CCAGGAATATCGCCAAGACCAAGTCCAAGCACGTACTCCTGCAAAACAGCTTCATATTCAAAGCAGACAATCGTTAGTGTAAGGATCACTATGATGATCCTGGATCCTGATCCTACAATACTCTATGAGGATCACTAATTCAAACAGAATTGAGGATCCCTAAGCCCGACAGTAATTGAGGATCACTGATCATTGGAAAATCCTCCCCTAACACCAACCACTTTGATCTTCTGTAAAATGATAACAACTCTACAAAAGCTTAAACTTTGTGAAAATAGATGTTAAATGTTTAACATCTTTGCCTTATGATAAGTAATAAGTATAAGATGAATAAAGATGAAAGTAATGTGTTACCAAATGTAGAATCATATATCCTTTGAGGATCCCGGATCCTTAATCAGAATACTGGCATCGCTGAGGATCCCTGATCCTTCTTACATAAAGTACTTTTTGAGATGAACAACATTCCAAGTTCTTGGTAAGAGGTCACCATCCATTGTCAAGTAAAGATATGCCCCCTTTCCTGCTTCAGCTTCAATTAAGTAGGGACCTGACATTCTTGTTGTATGCTCCAGCCATTCTTTGTCGATGAAGGATATTGCTGTGTCTTTGACAAGGATCACATTTCTTGGCATAATCCACAACATCGTTCTTCATAGCAGGCCAATAGTATCCTGTTCTAAGGATCCTTGAGAACAGTGCTCTGCCCCCAGTGTGGTTTTCACAATCTCCTTCATGGAAATCCTTCAGAACTTCTTGAATTTCTGGATCCTCGGTGCACCTCAAATATGGACATGCAAGAGATCGTTTATATAACATGTTATTTAGTATTGTAAATCGAGATACCTTGACTTTGAAAGCCCTGGGGTTTTCTCCTGTAGGAATCTCTCCATGTTGTATATATCTCATGATTGGAAGGATCAAGGATCCTGAACTTGATTGTGCACCATCACTAGGTATGATTGCAGAATCCTACTATCTTCATAGCTGCGTGATCCTCAATTACAGGAGTTAAAACATGGATGATGAGTATTTTCACATCCTCTGGAATCTTCAGTGATGATCCAAGATTAGCTAGAATATCAGCTTCTGCATTTTCTTCCCTGGGTACCTGTAATAGACTGAAAAAAGAAAAAGAAACTGCCAGTTTCCTGACCATTTCTAAGTACTTGATTAGCTTTTCACCTTTGACAGTGTAAGAACCGTTATAATGATTAGTAATTAATAGAAAATCTACATATACTTGAGATTAGGGTATAATGTCCCCCTGTGGCGATTTTAGTAGTGTGCTTTGTCTAGTTCCTTTAACATCTGAAGCTCCATCCGTGAAGAGTGTCTAAGGATCCTTGGGCTTATAAAGTTGTTGAATTTCTAATTCAGCTTCCCTTTGTAGATCACTACTGGAATCAGCCACAAAGTCAGCTAAAGCTTGGGACTTGATGGCAGTCCTGGGTTCATACTTAATGTCATATGCAATAAGTTTGATTGCCCACTTTGCCATTCTATCTGACATTTGAAGTTTCCTGAGAACATTCTTGATAGGAAGGTTAGTTTTCACAATAATGGTGTGAGTTTCTAAATAATGTCTATGTTTAGCAGAAGCCATAATTAAATCAAGAATTAATTTCTCTAAATGAGAATACCTGGCCTCAGCATCAAGTAGAATTTTACTTACATAGTATACCGGATGTTGAGAGCCTTCATGATCCTTAACTAGGATCACACTTACTGCTTTAGCTGAAATAGCTAAGTATAAGGATAACGATTCTCCATTTTCTGGTTTCATCAGGGTTGGTGCTGAGGATAGATAATCCTTAAGAACCTTGAGTACAGCTTCATGCTTATCAGTCACTCAAACTTGCCTTGAGCAATTTGTCTACCTCTTCTTGGATAATGGCATTCCTTTCAAGTGCAAACTTTCTCCTTTTTTGGTGTATTGGCTTGAAAGACCTGTCAATACCAAGTTTGTGAGTAATAACATTCTTAGATATACCTGTCATATCTTCATGTTTCCAAGCAAAGGTAGATTTTCTTCTTTCCAAGAAGGATACTAAATCCTGCTCAATACTGTCTAGGATCCCGGATCCTATAAAAGTTTTGGATTCAGGATCCTCTGGGTTCAACAGAAAATCCTTGACGTCTTGCTCTCTTGCCTCCATGACGTCTTGCTTCTTGGAGGCTGGCTTCATTGAAGAAGTGTAACAGTTCTTTGCCTCCTGCTGATCACTTTCTATCTTCACCATATCTCATAGAGTTGGGAGCTTGACATATTGATGATATGTTGAGGGGGACTGCCTTCATATCGTGTATCCATGACCTGCCAAAGATAACATTACAGCAAGATAAGTAATCAATAACATAGAATTTTTTTTAACATAATTCACTCCCTCTATATAGATAGGAAGTTTGATGTCCCCCAATGTAATCTTTGTCTCTCCACTGAATCCCACAAGGGCAGATGATCTTTGGACAATATCGGATTCAAGGATGTCCATTCTATTGAGGACATCCAACTGGATTATGTTCACTGAGCTTTTCCCATCAATGAGAATCCTGCGAACAAAATGGTTAGTTATAAATAATGTAATAACCAAACCGTCATGATGAGGATCATGTATGTCGACACGGTCATCCCCATCAAAGTATATGACTTTTTCCTGGGTAAGGATGGAAGTTCGAACAGGTCTGTCCCTATTCTCCATCTTTGTTTCCTTTGCATGTCTCTTAGCTGCTGAGAACCTTCGGAGATGAAATGGATGATTTGAGCATCAGCTGTTGGAGGAGGAGCTTTTTTAGGAACTTTCTCAGGATCCTTGATCCTTGACTTTTTTCCTTCCAAGCAATTCCTCCAAGTATCATTTGCTCAAAAGATAACCTATCTCCTTCCTTAATGTTATGCACTCATCTGTGAGATGACCAGAATCCCCATGGTAAGCACACCATTTCAATTCGTCTTTGGTGGCAGGCGGTTTGTCATTCTTCCTTGGCCACCTAACCTTGTCACCTAAACTCTGCATAGAAATGATTAGTTCATTATTATCAGCAGAAAAATAATATTCAGAAATAGGAGGATAATCCTCATTATCTTCCTCTTGTTCCACAGCATGCACATTCTGGTTGTCATGCTTGGAGTATTGCTTGGATCAGTTATCCTTGAGATAGGATCCTAATTTGTCTTGCTTTAAGGATCCTGACAATCTCTCGTGGATCCTTTTGTCATCCTCTAAACAGATGAACCTAAGGGCCCTGTTCCTTTCCTCATCTAAGTTCCTGCAAGGGGTCATGACAAGATCATCATAGAACATTGAATCCCTAAGTAAACCCATTTTAAAGGCTTCTACAGCCGTAGCTATATCCAGGTTAGGGATATCTAAGGATTCTTTACTAAACTTAGTGATGTAATCTCTAAGTGATTCATTTTGACCTTGTGTTACCCTATATAGATCACTAGTTAATCGTTCAAATTTTCTACTACATGAAAATTGACTATTAAACAGATTAACTAGATTAGCAAATGGAGTAATAGAGTAAGGGGGAAGACTTAGCAGCCATTTAAGAGCAGATCCTGTGAGTGTGGATCCAAAACCCTTGCATAGACATGATTCTTTTAACCTCTCAGGAATGGGATTGATCTCCATTCTTTCCCTTGTGACTTCCATCTGGAATTTCAGGAATGGGCTTAACCACTCCTGGAACGCTGGATATCATATCTTTGAGTTTCTGCAATTCCTTAGCCATAGCTTGGTTGATTCCTGTATCCTACACGAAGCCATGGTTAGCATTATAAGAAGTATTCAAAGTGTTACCTCCTAATGGATTCAAGGTTGGAATTCCAGATGTGAATCCATATTGACAGGATCCTGGTATAACTAAGGGACCAGAATAAGCAATAGTCTGCATCGGTATGAAGTCTCCTAGATGAACATCCGAGCTTGGAGGCTGCATACTACTTAAGAATCCTTGATCCTGAAAGACGTTGGATCCTTGAAGCTGGGAGGATCCTTGAACCTGAAAGGATCCTTGGGGCTAAGAGGATCCTTGAACCTGAAAGGATCCTGGAACCTGGGAGGATCCTGGAACCTGGGAGGATCCTTGGACCGTGCGCATTCCCAAATATCCTCCTGAGCTGACGAAGGATCCCTGAGGCTGGAAGTGAGAGCCAAATGCTTGACTCATAGTTGCTGTTCCATAACGCCTTTCTGATGGACCACTTTGATACTGGATGCCCAGAATTGCCGATTGTAGGGTAGTTACAACTGGAGTGTCAAAATTCAATGACCTTGGTATCAGAGGAGAGTGATCTTCCACTGATTTCTTCTGTTTCTTGATATCACCAATCTCTTGGAGGATCCGTTCATTGGTTTTGTCCTGCTCTTGCATGCGATCTCTCATCTGCAAAATCAGAGTAAAAAGATCATTAGTGGTAGGATTAGAGGAAACAGAAGAAGTTGGTGGTTTTGGGAAAATGGGGGTTTGTGTCTTCGCAGCATTTTCAGCGTTCTTCTGGGATCCAGAAGGTGGTGGAGGCAAAGGAGGAACGCCTTGTGAAGAACTGATTGCCGGCAAAGAGCTTGATGTGTTCTTTGCTGAGGAAGCCATCTGCTTGGTTGTAATGAACCGAAATGATCACAAGAACAATAATTTCTCAAGAACGAAGCACCAATTGCCCCACGGTGGGCGCCAAACTGTTTTGGTCAAAAATCAAGCAAAGATAATGCAACCAAACTTTCTATTGTGAGGTTTGATGCTTGAATCAATGAACAATATTAAGGATCACTCAGAAATGTAATGAACAAGTGACACAATGATTTATACGAGGAAAAAGCCCTTGATCAAGAGTTGATCTCCGGCATAAAAAACCTCGGGTGATGGAAACTACCGATCACCATCTCAGATTAAACAGAAAATGTATTACAACTTTGGATGATAGCGAGCTTGTTACAAGGATCACTAGAGTGTAATGTGCAAAAAAGTGTGTATTCACCGAGCAAACTGTCGAGAGCTGATGAGAGCAGTTACGAGTGTGTGTGTTTAGCCAAAAATAGCCAAGTGTTCTAATCTAGCTCGCTATCCCCTTTTAAATTTGGAAAATATCTAAGCTAACTAACTATCTGCATTTCGTGCAAGTCTTCCACGACCTCCATAACGTCCATATTAGTCAAGCACGTGCGGAATAAAAAGGGAATATGCTCCAGGAATATCGCCAAGACCAAGCCCAAGCACGTACTCCTGCAAAACAACTTCATATTCAAAGCAGACAATCGTTAGTGTAAGGATCACTATGATGATCCTAGATCCTGATCCTACAATACTCTCTGAGGATCACTAATTCAAACAGAATTGAGGATCCCTAAGCCCGATAGTAATTGAGGATCACTGATCTTTGGAAAATCCTCCCCTAACAAGAGTGGGAGCAGGAAAGTTTCTAGGATATATGGTGACTAAAATAGGGATAGAAGCAAGCCCAGAATAGATTAAAGCCATCTTGGATATCAAATCACCTTCTAACATGAAAGATGTTCAAAACTAACAGGATGAGTGGCAGCATTGAATAGATTCATTTCAAGATCCTCAGAGAAATGCAATGAATTTTATGATATCCTGAAGAAGAACAAGAAGTTTGAATGGGGAATAAAGCATGAAGCAGCCTTGCAGGATTTGAAGCGGTATCTTTCAACCGCACCTCTATTGATGAAGCCTGAGGATGGTGAACCATTATCCCTGTATCTTGCAGTGTCAGGGAATGCAGTAAGTGATGTCCTTGTAAAGGATCATGAAGGTCAGCAGTATCCTGTTTATTATGTTAGTAAAAGTTTATTAGATGCTGAAACTAGGTACTCTCATTTAGAGAAATTAATATTAGCCCTAGTTATGGCGTCAACGAAACTTAGACACTATTTTGAAACACATAGGATTCATGTTAAAACCAACTATCCTGTAAAAAACGTGCTCAGGAAACCAGAGATGTTAGGTAGGATGGCTAAGTGGTCAGTGAAATTAAGTGCATATGATCTAGTGTATGAACCTAGAAGTGCCATAAAGTCTCAGACTTTAGCTGACTTTGTGGCTGATTTCAGTAGTGATATTCAAAGTGAAGTAGACCTAGAAGTACAACAGCTAGGAGAAAACTTAGAATCCTGGACGTTATATACTGATGGTGCGTCTAATGTAAGAGGTGTAGGTTTGGGTATACTACTAAAATCGCCACAGGGGGACATATTACCCCAGGCTATTAGATGTGAGTTTCCTGCCACTAATAATGAAGCAGAATATGAAGCTTTAATTGCAGGATTAGAATTGGCTAAAAGCATGAACATCAAGAGTTTGCAAGTATATGTTGATTCTTTGTTAATTACTAATCATTTTAATGGATCCTATGCAGTTAAAGGTGAGAAGTTAATCGAGTATCTCGAAATTCTCAAAAAATTAGCAGGATATTTCGATATTTTTACACTTGAACAGGTACCAAGAGAGGATAATGCTGAAGCTAATGCCTTGGCAAATCTAGGATCATCAGTCAGGATACCGGAAGGAACCCGAATACCGATAGTGCATATCCTATGTCCTGCGACGGATCCTCAGGATAAGGAAGTAGTAAGTGTTCAGGATCCTGGTGATGAATATCCTGAGAAGGATCCTATGTCCTGGACGGCTCCAATCATTAGATATCTCAAGGAAGGACACATCCCAAAGGATGAGAATCCTAAGGCCTTTAGAATGAAGGTATCACGATTCACTATTATAAATAATGTTTTGTATAAGAAATCTCTTGCAGGACCATATCTGAGGTGCTTGGAGGATCCCGAAACCAAAGAAGTGCTTCAGGATATACATGAAGGGGATTGTGGTAACCATACTGGGGGCAGGTCGTTATTCTCAAAGGTGTTAAGGACAGTATATTATTGGCCGACGATGAGAAAAGATGCTGCAGAATATGCTCGAAGATGTGATACTTGTCAAAGACACAGTAATATATTACATCAGCCGGCTGAGCCACTTTATCCTATAGCTTCCCCTTGGCCATTCATGAAGTGGGGAATGGATATAGTAGGAAAATTGCCAAAGGCTCCAGGAGGAAAGGTCTTCATGTTAGCAATGACTGATTATTTCTCTAAGTGGGTCGAAGCTGAAGCATTTGTCCAAGTTAGAGAACAAGAAGTGGTATCCTTCATAAAAAGGAATATCCTGACTAGGTTTGGAGTACCAGCTGAGATAATTTGTGACAATGGATCTCAGTTTATAAGTAAGAGGACTACTGACTTTTGCAAGAGCTGGGGAATCAAAATGATCACATCCACACTGGTACATCCTCAAGCAAATGGACAAGCAGAATCGTCAAACAAGATAATTGTCAACAACCTGAAAAAGAGACTAGGAGCTAAAAAAGGAATATGGGCAGAAGAACTACCCTTTGTTTTATGGGCTGATAGAACGACGGTGAAAAGTGCAACTGGTCAAACCCCATTTTCCCTAGTATTTGGAGCAGAAGCGGTAATCCCAATGGAAATGGTGATACCAACAGCAAGATCCAACCTCCGGGATCCTGAGCAGAATCCTGAAGTCCTTTGCCAGGAATTGGATACGGTTGATGAGACAAGAAACGCAGCAAAGCTAAGGATGGCAGTATATCAACAGAGGATATCTAAAGCATATAACAAGAATATAAGGACTAGAAGGTTCCAGGTCGGAGATTGGGTATTGAGAAAGGCTTTCCAGAATACTAATAATCCTGCGGATGGAAAGTTAGCTCCAAAATGGGAAGGACCCTATGAGATTGAATCAGAATCCGGAGAAGGAGCATACCGACTCAAGAATATGGAGGGGGTATGCTACCAAGATCCTGGAATGCTATACATCTGAAGCTCTATTTCAAGTGAGTTTGGAATTTAAATTCTAACTCAGGATGGTATGGATTCTATTTCTTTTAATATCTTTTTAATATTATTGTTTTGAACCCATTACTGACTTAGGCATCGGAGGGGTGTTAGCCAAGCTAACACCCACCTTAGCTTACAATTGTTTTGCAGTATATGCTACGGGATATAGCTCCAGGATACACATTCAGGATACTTCGAAAGATTAGAGGATTGGCCCCCTCTCTCACGTTTAAGGGATTCTGATCCCTTCACAGGTTTAAATGTATTCACCTTTCTCACGAATTGGGTTTAAACACCCCGCCTGGAGCGCAAGCTATCCAGGGATAGTTCAAGGTGGCGGGACCAGTTCATGTAAAAGTGGCTGACAATTTTGTCACTGTTGGCTATATCCTGGATCCTTAAGGTACATTAGGATTGATCACCCTCTCTCGTGAAAGGGTATTTTCATACTCTCTAAGGTTTAAAGGTTTTCACCTTTCTAAGTCTTGGATTTTATACACTCCCGCCTGTAGCGCATGAAAATTTGGGATTTTCCCCAGGATACCTATGGGATTATCCCCAAGATACTAAGGAATTATCTCCAGTATATTTTTGGGTTTCACCCCTGTAACATAAGAACTGTTCAGACGACTGAAACTAATGTTCAAAAAATTTCTAAGTGTTCAAAGACTTTATGCACAGGGGACATTCCTCCTAAGGCGATTGTGTAAAGCTCAAAGAATCAAATTTGAACCTAGTGTACTAAGAATCTCGGACTGGGGACATCTTAGTGGAAGAAGTTGCAAAAGGATTGAAGTTCGATATTAGGGTTACACTCTATTCCTGGTATGATCTTTCCTTTGTGAACCTTACATAAGTTGTTTGGACTTTTGAAACTATGTTTAAGCCTTAAATATCCTGATTAGGATATATCCTTAGGATATATTCTCAAAATGTGTTTTCAGAATATGTTTCAGGATATTTGACTGGAATGTTTGGGGTATAATACTTGGGTTGAAAATTAATACTCTGGTCAAGCAAGTATTATCAAAACGGATTTTGAGAAATAAACTATCCTTTATTCTTTAAGGACTTTATCTAAATTATTTGAATTTTGAAAAAACCCTATTTGACGAAAGTCTTCGTAGGATACCGCCGAGTGTGTTGATCGGGGTATTTTCAAAAAATAATTTTGCAAAGTTGAAATCTAAACTGAGCAATGCATGACAAAAAATTAAAAAGAACAGCAAATAAGTTAAAAGAAGGTGGTACTATCTGAAATAAGCGATACTAGTTGATAACCAAAGGCTTCATCCTAAAATCTAGGACCCATCCACCTTTGGTTATCTAATTGTTTTAATTCAGGGAAAGAAAATTGTTCAAAAGACAAGTAATAAAACTGTTCGAACAAACATAAATATCAAATTTAAGGGAAATAAGTTTTAGGAGGCAGCGCCTTCTTCGTTCATCGTGTTTTCGACAGCATCCGTTTCAGGATCAGCTTGAACATCCCTCTCAGCTTCGCCACTAGCACCAATTGGTTTTTCAACCGCTTTTGAAGACCCTTCAGCTGCAGGTTTAACAGGATTGCCGCCGAGACTCCTTAGCTTTGTCTCCCAGGCATTGACATCCCAAGAAGGGCATTCGAAGCCCAGTGTCTTGGCTTCGTGGGCCATCTTTTAGCCTGGCCTGAAGAAGGGAAGTAACGACAGAACTTTTAAGGCCTTCCCGGTAGCTGATCATATCCCATTCGTGTTGAGCATGGGCAGCGTCAAGATCGGCTTGGGCCTCAAGAGCGGCTTTATTGAGGGCGGCCTGGTGTTCTTGGGTCATATCCTTAAACTTATCCTCGTAATGCCGAGATTTGGCAGCTGTAATCATGCCCTGGTCGGCTATGGTGACCTCGGCTTTCTTCAACTTGGACTCGAGCATCTTGTTGAGCCCACGGGATTCCTAGTATAAATGAACCAGACGTTCGAGACCCTACAAAATAAGAGAACAGGTATTAGCCCTAATAAACATTTATAACCAGCATATGGTGTAGGATATAGCTCAAGGATACTAACCTGGTTAAGAAAAGAAGTCATGAATCCGCTTGCCTCAATGAACCCATGGTTCTCATAGGGGAACGTATCAGAGATGGCAGGTGAGTCAGTCTCTTTCCTTTTGCGAGAACGTGAACTTCGAGGCTTAGTAGCTGGCGAAGGCTTGGGAATGATGATGGCTTTGGAGCTGCTGGGCTTGGATGAGGCCGTAGCCTTGGGACTGGGCTCCTTCTTGACCTGGACGTGATCGGAATAACTGTCCAGCTCATCAAGGTCGAAAACCTCAGGGATCTTGGTTGGTGCTGCATAAAGGGAAAGTCCTACATCCTTATTACTCTTCATTATATTACGCTAATCAGTTATTTATGAAGTAACTCTTACCAGACATTTCAGATGATGAATATTGACTGGAACTTGGGATGTGTGTAGTAAAACTCCTGTCACCTGCCGGTAACTGGTAAACTGCTTCGATTTTTTTTTCGGATTCCGCAGTAGGGGGAGCTACTTCCTTAAAGTTCACTGCATAAAGATCAAATAAGAAGAAATCAGCACATGATAAAAGTCTAGAAGTATCTGGGGATATTCTTGACCCTACTGGTGGTTAACCACTCCACCGGAAGACTAGCACCCTCATAGATGGAGTCTTGCTTGACGAAGAAGAATTTACGTTGCCATCCATCCTCGTTCTTGGTGGCTTTAAGCATAAGGGGTTTGCTGGAAGTTGAAAAGAGCAAGAATCGACTGGAACCGTGTGATCGGAGGCGGTAAGCAATCGGCATATCCTCGATGCAGAGGTCAGGACAGTGAAGATTTTTTATTTGGTTGAGCACAATCAATACTCTCCAAACCATGGGCATGGTTTGGGCAAAGGAAATACCAGTAGTCCGGAAGAATTGCATCATGAATTCAGGAAATGGATACCGAAGACCTAGCGAGAAAGGGTATGCCGGAAAACAGACCCAATCGGCAGAAGAAACATCTGATCGAATTGATCGATCAAATGGTCTAAAAACCGTTCCATCGGGGAAAGCGCTGGAGGCTCTCAACGCTGCAATGTCTGCGTTATCAAAAGCACATATCTCCTTCTCGGGATTTTTGAGAAGGTTTTGCTGAACGAAGGATTCCGACGATTCACCGGTTTGAGAGTGGACTCTAGTAGCCATTGGAAGAAGAATAAAATTAACAGAAAATGAGGAAGGGATGAGTGATTACCTGGAGATTCTGTTGATTCTGGTTCTTAAACAAAAAGAGAGAAGATATAGGGGCGTAATAGATATCCATCGAGTGAAAAGCGCGTTGGAAGTTACATAGTGCTATCTTGACCGTCGTTTCAATTTAATAACCTCGATTCGCGAGATAAAGTTTAAAATATATCCGTTGGATTGGTATACCAACAGATATATTTGGGGACAATTGTTATGGGTCATTTTCTGAACATATATCCTGACTAATATTCTGGCTTTGATTGTTTATTTGTGATCAGGATATTGGTAACATCCTGGTACGATATCCTGGTATTAACTGATTTAACCACGTGCAGATTAGGAGGTGCAAGTCTCCAACGTTCAAGTAGACTTCTTCCCCTCAAGACTCGGGCAAATCAGTTAGCTTGTAGACGTTGAACCCGAAAGACCAGGACTACAACGTTTACTTGAGGAATATTCGAAGCATCCCGGTTTGTTATTTTCTTTTACTATAAATAGGTTGATCGGATCAGGTTAAGGCACACACTCTCACTCTCACTCACACTTTTACTCTCCTGTTGCAAACAATCACTACACGCAAACACTTGTACTCGAATTACATTGTAACACCTAGTTGATCCGCATCATATCCTGCATTGTATCCTGATATTTGAAGTAATAGAAGAACAAGGCAGCTGCGATTGTCAGCTCCCGAGGTTTTGTGCCGGCGATCTAGATTGATCAAGGGCTTTTTTGTGCCGGCGATCTAGATTGATCAAGGGCTTTTTTGTGCCGGCGATCTAGATTGATCAAGGGCTTTCCTCATACATCCTGTGTCACACTTTACATTTTTGCTCATTGTTTGATCATAGATACAGCTCTATATCCTGAGCCGTATCCTGAAACTGTTTTTGCAAATAACTTAACCAGAATTTTCAACACACATTTCAAGCACACTACCTCACTTAACTAATTTGATCACTTAATTGCTTCGGTAATTTTTTACCAAAATAATCGTAATTGATTCTCCATCACATGGAGTTAAAATCCGACATCCAGATTAATAAAATTTGAGACTTTTAAGCCTTCGGCTTAATATATATTTATAAAACTTTTGACCCTTTCATGATTTTATCAAATAAACTCATTTATTTGCATTCAAATTTTCATGAACATCATACTATAATTGTTTTCTGTTAACCAGGGTTCTATTCACGGATTTTCTATGCATCCCTAACCCTTTTTTGCATATATGCTTATTTTGACCCGTTAAGGGATTTAAGCATTTTTAACTTACAACAAGGTCATGCTTTGCTTGCTTCATATATTTCCACATTTTCATATCAATTGACTTCCACCACAACTATATTTATGATGGATTTAATGTGGTAATCTATTTATTCCGAGTTTTACCCCTCGGTTGGTCATTTTACAAAAAAAGAGCCTTTTCAAGGCATTTGAACCAAAAGGTTCATACCTTTCGCTTTTTATACTTATTCTAAGTATTTATTTGATCATAAAACTTGTTTTCAAACAACCTTTAAGGGTTGTTTGCTTGGTTTATCTTACAAGGGCGTTTTGGTCAACTTTAACCCTTCTTTTACGACGAAGGACTTTTAAGGACATGTTTGACCAAAATCCCACTTTTTAACTATGATCTTGTTAAATAAAATCATTATGTTTCTAAAAACACAATGACTATACTTTAGATTATTCGATTTACCTGTTAAGGTAATCCAATGTCCTTTTTCGACTTTGTCTAACTCTCATTGAACATCAAGTTCTAAATGAGAGTTGACCTGTTACTCATACCTGGCTTGGATCAACGTATTGACCCATTTTAGTACTTTGCTTTATTAACCACAAATTAATAGGGACGCAAATTTTCATCCGCTATTCACTCCTGTGAATATAAGACTCGACAATATTCATTAGTTGATATTTTTAAATGGTGATATCTTCACCTTTTGACCCGTTGTGTCTAAATGACCATTTTATCCTTGTGAGATGGTATCTAATTGCCATCTCGTCCAAGTAACTCATTCCGGTTTCCACCATACGGTCATTTTACTTATAAATCATTTCTTAAGTCTTTTGACTCATTATGGCTTACGCCATAAAGTGTCTTTCAAAAACTAACGGTTATTGTCAACGCGTGACCGAATTACCGTTTTACCCTTACTATTTATTTTGGCTTACCTTATAAGGTAACCATTCAAACTCTGTATTTATTCGTCATTGAATGACCGAATAATCATATTATTCTCTTTTTAACCATTAACATGGTTTCTTATCATTTTCACTTATTTCGTTCCATACGACTACTCGTCGGAACATCATATTTCAATTGCTTATTTATCTTATTCATAATTAATACAATAAGAGAATATTCTACAATTTAAGAAGAGTGTAAGCTATACTTACCTTGCATCCAAATTAGGCTTTTTCTTCATACTTGATTCGTTTGACCCGCTTCCTTCCCAAGCTTCCACTTAGCTTGTAAAGCGTCAAACTATCATTATAATTCGTAAGATGGTTTGATTAGTCATTATCAATCACGACTACTCCATCTTATAGGTTTTATGTCGAAATTATCATTCGATCATATATGCATATTGACGTAAGTATTACACGAGGTAGCTCAACTACTCGTTTTATTACTTTGTCAATATCCGCTAAGCATCATTCTTATGCTATCAGTTTAATTACTTATTCAATCAAGTTCACATAACAGTAAATCAATGAATTAACACAACGTCAATCGTTGTATGCTAAATTATTAATATCATACAATGATTTGGGATTGTTTTATCAATATAAAACGATTCATTGCATCTTATTTATATAAAATTCTCATAAACATCATGTTTAGCCAAATACTTTAATCATTCATAACATATGATGATCTCTACATCATTTAACATGAATATATCATCACTTTTCATCTTATCATACAAAAACCCATTTCATGGCAAGTATGATTATGAACTCAAACACATAAATTGTTTAAGTATCTTCTTATTAATATCTTGTATGATGATTCTAATCATAATTATATCATCAATTTCATCATATGATTAAAACCCACTTATCCTAGAGTGATAAATCATCTAAACGTTCATTTCATGGCACTATATGTATAATTTTCACTTACGGTTTTTTCCCTAAGCAGGTATACATCAAAATTCAACCATAACTTCTATAATTCATCCATAATTCGCGGATTATGATATTCATCAAATTTCACAACTTCACAAATCATCAAAATTTCACATACCTTATTATCCCCTAGCTTGGGTGATCATTAATTGACGTTCAATTGTGAATTTGAGCTTCGTTTAGCCCTTCAATTTGATGGTTTTTGTATGAACTAGGGTTTTGACCCATGGGTTCTGGTCGAACCATACGTCCAGAACACACACATTATGCGTGTTTTGTTTTGTTTATTTCATTTTATAATACAACTTTCAAGTTATCCAACTTTGGCCCCTCATGTTTGGTTAGTTATTAAGCAGTCCACAACCTACTTATTTCTAACAATATTCCCACTTATTAACTAGGTTAAACATTCATAGTTAACTTAGTGGGTTCGGGGAATTTATGACACAGTTTATTTTAAGTCCCGTTAACTCGAGCCTTTTATAAACTTTATTTCCTCAAAAGCCTTTATTCAAATTTTATTTAATATTAGGTTTAGTTATTTAAAATCCTAATATTCACCGGGTTAATTTTATGACTAATTGTACTTTACCCATCTTTTAGTATTAACGTTGTTTGATTACCAAACCCGTTTTCGGGGTGTTACACATTTAAGTATTGTGGCCTCCTTCTTTGTTTTTGACCCTCCCTAATTGTTGTAATGGATGTGCTTGCACCTTGGGCTTCACCAACATCAGGAGCATTGTCAGCAATAGGATCTTAATCATTTTCTTCAAAATTAGTTTCATCAATTTCTTCAGTCCCATCATCTTTGTCACCTCATGTGAACTTTTCTTCTGGCTTTTCACCTTTAATGGTACTCCAAACCCAACCCTTATTCTTTTCAAATACAATATCTTTACTTGTGATAAATTTCATTATCTTCAAATTTAGAAGTCTGCACCCCTTCAATTCATGACTCACACTAATAAACGCACACTTTATACTCTTGTCGTCAAATTTCTTTCTCTTTTCCTTTGGAACTAACACATGTGCTATACATCCCTAAATTCTGAAATAATAAACATCAAGCCTTCCACCATTCCATGCTTCTTGGGGTATTTCATCCACAGGGGCCTTGGTGGGAGTTCGGTTTAGCACATGAGCTGACCACATTTCAGCTTCAGCCCAAAACATTTTTGGCATTTCCTTAGCGGCCTACAACGTCACAACCATGTTTATTATGGTTCTATTCCTTTGTTCAGTCACCCCATTCTGTTGGGGTGTGAAGGATTTAGTCAATTGACTCTTTATGCCATGTTCTTTGCAGAATACGTTGAAAGAGTTTGACACATATCCCCCCCCCCCCCCAGTCAGTTCTAAGATCCATTATCACTTACCTGCATTCAATTTCAACCATTTTCTTAAAAAAAAAAAAACAATCAACTGCTTCAAATTTTTCTGTAAGCATATAGACCCATCCTTTTTCTACTAAAGTCATCTATAAAACTGAGCACATACCTTTTACCACTGTTGGACATCGGAGTCACTGGTTCACAGATATTAGAGTGAATCAATCCTAGTACTTTACTTGCCCTCCAATCACTTTTCTTTAGGATGGGTGTCCTATGTTCTTTTCTTGTGAAGCAGTCATTACAAGTAGCTCTCTCCACAACGAACTCTACAATCCCAATGACCATGTCTTTCTTCTGTAGCTTTTTCTTGTTGAAGCCAACAATATGCCCATAGCGTGCATGCCATAACTTGGAGAGATCTTATAAGTTAAAGTAAAGATACTCAATCTTTGTCTCCTCATATTTGCCTGTAGCATCTTCAATTAAAGGGAGCATCCTATTTTGAATCATGGAACTTTGAAAGAGCATGCCCCTTTGTGGATTATAAATCTTACAAGTGTTTGCCTGAAACAAGAAAGACAAACCCTTTTCTAGTAATTGGCCAATGTTTGGTAAGTTGTTTCTTAGATCTGGTACAAAATAAACATCTTGCACGACATAGGTTTCCTCGTTAAGACACAACTTCACATATCCTTTGCCACAAACAGTTAGCCTGGAGTTGTTTCCCAATTTGACAGAGTGATTAAAACTCACGTCAAGCTTGAAGAACTTCTCTCATTTACTACACATGTGGTATGAGCATCCTGAATCCAGAAACCACAAATCGTTCTTCTTTGTTTCTTCAGCTTGAATCATGTTTAACCCATCTTTCCCAGTTGAATCAATGATCTCTTCAAGTTCGGCCATTAGAAACATTCTTCGGTATCTTCTACATCAGCATAGTTAGACCTTTTCCAAGTAGGACATCCATACTGGAAATGTACTCATTTGAGACATTCGAGGCATTCCACTATTTCTTTATGGAACAATGGTCTGCCTTTGCCACATCCCCTTCCTCTACCACCGGATCTTACACCACGTCCACGACCCCTTCGAATTGTTATTTCATTGGTGTTCACCTTCAAGACATGCTCATCTTCCATCTCTGGTTTCTAAACTTTTGCTCGTGTACCATTAGAGTGCTTTGTAGTTCTTCAATGATCATTGATTCGATGCCCTTTGATTCTTCAATCAAGACCACCACAAAGATGTATTTCTCTGTGGGGGTCTTTAGTATTTTTTTTTTCCAACTATTTTAGCATCTATCATGGTCCCCATTGCTTCTCATCTTATTTTCCACAGTGAGAACTCTTCCGAAATACTCTGGAATTGTTTCTTCTACCTTCATCTCCAAGACTTCAAAATCCATGTGTAATTTTTGAAGCATGGATTTTTTACACGTGCATTCCCATCAAACCTTTGTTTCATGGAGTTCAATATAGACTTTGCGGAGCTTCTATCCAAAATTTGCTCAAAAGTCACCCTATCAATCATTTGATACAAATTATGCTTCACTTTCTGATCCTTCATCCTCAAATATTCAACTCTCTTTCTCTGAGTTTCTTTCTGAGAAATTCCTATAGTATGTTGTTGAATTCCGGTCTCCACAAAACTCCACAGACCTTTTACTCTCAAAAGATTCTCCATCCTCTCACTCCAATGCTTGAAGTGCCCATCGAATTGAGGGATCTTCATCTTTTCCTCACTCATATTGATTGAGCGCTCTTATGCTCTGATTCCAATTGAAAGTATTTCATAGGTATTGTTGCAACTAATTGAAAGTATTCCATAGGTATTGTTGCAACTGATAACCTTAAAGCTGCTTAAATACATAAAAGACCAACGGAAACAAACTAAAACTACCTACAAATAAGGAATAGAAACAAAAGACTCGGCTTTAGTGGACTACCAAGCCTCACATGATTACTTATTGATTATTTGTAATAAAAAAACAACAAACAAACAAACTAGACGTTATTCTAATTAAAAGCAGAAGACTCGGACTTCAACCATGCAATGTGAGTAGCCATGCTATCGTGTGGAACAAAGAACCTTTCACTCTATATCATATTATCAACCTTGGGCTTACTTTACTGAATCCAAGTAATAACTACCTCACAACTTTAATGGGTCGGTATAGTTGGGTAGCAGGCCCGATTGGGTAACTTTTTGTATCAGCTGCAGTTCTACAATAGCTCAGGTAGGTTTTATTGTTCTTTTTTTTCTTTTTTAAACAGCGATATATTAATATTAACTAGGCCATGACTAGCAAGAGCTAGAAAATGCAAAAAAAAAAAAAAAAAAAAAAAGGTCTTAGAATTTTGTAACACAAGCACAGTGTGGAGAACACACTAAAAAGTTTAGTATGTTTTATGCATAATAATAAATATGCTTTGGATAATAAAACATAACCTGAACATTTCCACTAAGTTAATACGATGAAATCCCCACCTCTAACACTATAGGGTATGGGGTGGGGGTTGGGTACAAACGCCCACGTCATCACTCCGGGTGGGCTTGAGTTTCGGCGTGGCCCCTTGGGCGGGGGTTTCAGCTCGGGCGTTGATCTGAGCTACGAACATGACATGACGGAACCTCGTTGGCCAAGACTACTAGCCGTTTGGGCTAGCCGTTGGGTTAGCCGTTAGGCATGAATATTTAAAAAAAAATATATAATGATGTGGCTTGGCCACGCCACCCCAGCCACGCCCACCATACCCCTATGAAATTGGGTTTCGGAATTGGGTGCCCCATAATCCGCGTGGACGCACCAAACCCCACCAACCCCATAATCCACGCTCACCATACCCTACGGTCTAAATAATCTCATAAGTTGAGAGAAACTGGGTCTCACACAGGGGTATCAATCATGTCGGGATGTTGGGTTGACGGATTAAAATGTGTAACTTGAACCCGACCCATGTTATTATATGTGTCAATGATTTCAACATTAACCCGTACACACATAAATCCGGGTCAACCCGAACATGACCCGTTCAACCCATCTTTTAAATTGAGTTATACATGTTGATGAGTTATAAGCGGGTTATTAATCATGTATTTAATGATTAGTATGAGTTCGACAAGTAGATAATATGGTGTGACATAACTAACATTATTATGACCAATTATTTACAGTGGAAAACAAAAAAACAAAACTAAAATTACTAAAGTTTTTTTATATTAATAATTAAACGCGTTAAATGGCACCTTTTTTATACAAGTCAACCCAAACCTGACCAGTTTTATAAACGGTTCAACTCAAACACGATTCAAAACCTGTTTTTTCGTGTCGTGCAGTGGTGGATATACACCCTGTTGGACTCTGTATGCCCAAGATACATATTAAATTGATGTGGCTAGTACGTTATGATCCAAGTCGAGTCATACCCAATAACAAGCTAGACAAACACTTATATTATTTATTTGTGATATGATCAAACAAATAAAAAATTAACACCTACAATATTTAGAAATTGGTTTTCTAAATGATTGCACTTGAGAAACTAATAAATTATATGGATAATTTATTTTGAGAGAATATTTTATTTTGTTATTTAATGGGTTAAATAACATTTTAAAAGGTTGTATAAAGTCTTGCATTTATGTAGTGTTATATTTATAAAAGTTATAAATATAAACCAAGACTTAAAATTGTTAAAAGATTTTTTTTTTTTTAAAAACACCCTCCAAAATCGGCCAACATGTGGTCTTCCCAAGAAGTTGTGGTCCAATCACATTTCATGCATTTTTGCATGTGTAGGAGCCTCTTGATTGGATGGTCTTTCCAAGACCATTTTGGTCCAATTAGCTTACATGCAATTGCATGTGTTAGGAGACTCTTGATTGGGAAAAGGGGAGGTGGTGCTTTCTCTTAAGTTTTATAAACATTATGGATGATAAAAATGAGTGGAAGACATAGAGAATTGCTCTCAAATTTTCGGTCATAAGGGGTATCCTTCAAGTGTTCGGTTTTGATTTTTAGTGTTGAAATCCTAGCTACAATCGTAGTGTTTGTTGGAAGCTTGGGGTATACAAGCTTGAGGCCTTCTACTCTTGAAGGCAACCATTCAAGAATCATTATCCGTTTCAACATCCTATTACTCCAAGAAGGTAGTTTTCTAAACACCCTATGGTTGTGTTTGATAGTATGCATCTTCATATATGGATCTGGGTTTTGGGATTTTGTTTTTAAATGAAATTTATATCTTAAAAGTAACATGTTTTAAATATTATTTCCGCTGCGTTTTTATTTCATATGGATGAAATTGCTTTGATAAACATGTTAAAATCCCATCACACCCAGCCCAAGGTGGGCGGGTGCACCTCAGGGAAAAAAAATCATTGGTATTATCCGTCGAAAATCTCGTCCGCACCCCTTAGAATTTTTCGTCCGCACCCCTTAGGTAAAAAATCTTAGCAATTTATATTAAAAAAAATTACGAACTCTGATTTTTAAAAAAAATACTACTTTAATTATATAACTTATAAGTTATAACCACTCACCCACTTAACCCTTAAAACCTTAACCCATTTAACCTTTAGCCCAATAAGTGTTACCCAAGCCCAATCCACATTAGATTTAAGTTTTAAACAATTCGCCAACTTGGATGGTTTGCCAGGTCTTGTAAGGTTAATGGTTTCAACAAATATTCACGTAAATTTTACATTGGTATATCGGTTATTGAAGCTTGTTCTCGTATTACCTGTCGTAACCGCAACAATTGAAAGATGTTTTTCGGCAATGAAGAATGTGAAGACCGACTTGCGTAATCTGATTGGCGATTAGAATTTAAGTGATAGTTGTATATGTTATATAGAGAAACACTTGCTTAAGAAAGTGGCTTTAGATGATGTTTTGGATAGATTTCAAAGAATGAAAACCCGTAGGACGATGTTTTAATTATGTTTGTAACAAGGTTTGACGAATTTTTGATGATTATATAAATGTAGTTTGATGTTCTTTTGTTTTACATGACCCGACCCGATACGAACCGAATTTTTATTTATATAACTAGGGGCCTAAATTTTTTAAAAATGTTCCGCACCCCCATGAAAAAATTCCTGAGTCATTTCTTATTCAAATTAAAATCATAATTAAAGGTTATTCCTTGCTAAAATGAATTACAAGAAGATGGTCTTCCTTGTGCTCGTGACTTTCATGTGGCATGCATCGATGAATGGCTTCATTTAAACGTGAAATGCTTACGTGTGTGCACATGTTCAGTTTTGTTGAATCTTGACTTTAGTGCTTTACAAGGTGTTCATCGGTTTGGCTTCGGTTTGAATTTTTTAGTCGGAACTAAAAACCTAACCAATTTTTTTAGTATTTGACAATTCAACCAAATTAAACCAAATTTTTATGTAGTTGCTAAAAACAATATTATGATTTATGAAACGTCTACATTAGTAAGTTATCAGCTATAGGAATAATAAGTAGAATTAAGTGCAACTATATATATTATTAGAGTTAATTACATAGTTAGTCCCTGTGGTTTGTACAAAATAACAAACTTAGGTACTAATAGTTTAAAATCACCTTCTAGGGTATTAACTTTTCATTTTGTAACGTTTGGAGGTATTAACTTCTAAGGTAATAACATAGGTAGTCCCTGTGGTTTGCACAAAATAACATACTTAGGTACTAACAAAATGTGATTTTAAGCCTAAAAATAAGCTTAATACCCTCAAACGTTACAAAATGAAAAGTTAATACCCTAGAATGTTATCAGAAACTATTAGTACCTAAATTTGTTATTTTGTGCAAACCACATGGACTAACTATGTAATTAACTCTAACTATTATTATAACTTATTCCTCATTTTTAATTTGGTGATAAAAAGAATTGCAAAATCCGAAGATTAAATAATTTATCTTCATTATTTTTTTATCTGTCTATTTTCCTTAAGATTTAATTTTTTTTATCTGTCTATTTTCCTTAACATTGCAAACCACTCTCTCTTTTTGTGTTAAAGTGCATTAAATGAGTTATGTGTTAACATGTTAACCCAATGTTAAGAGATTGAATTAATTATTATTTTTTTTTTTAGACAAAACCCAATGTTAAAGTGCATTAAATGAGTTATATGCAAACATGTTAAACTATTTCCTTAGAGTGGGACAAAGTGAAATGAGGATAAAAAGTTAATGTGTCACTTAGGTGGAGTTAAGTTAGATTAAAATATACCCAAAGACCTAATAAACAAATATCACAAATATAAAATACTTGTATACTATCAAAACACTAAACAACAACCCCAACTCAAAAAAGTACTCGATACTAGACAAGAAAGAGTAAAAGTCGGCATACGAACCCACTAAGAATCAGCTTTGATTCTTAAATATACTCACCATTATCACTCCCTTTTTTGTGTTTTTTCACCATTTTTGTTAATTCTAAATTTACATTTTTGTTCATCAAATAGTTAGTGTTTTGGTCAAAAATCAAGCAATGACAATATAACCAAAATTTCTGTTGTGAGGTATGATGCTTGAATTGATGAACAACAATAAGGATCACTATGAATTGTAATGAACAAGTGACACGAAGATTTATACGAGGAAAAAGCCCTTGATCAATGAATGATCTCCGGCATAAAAAACCTCAAGTGATGGAAACTACCGATCACCAACTCAAATTAAACAAGAAATGTATTACAACTTCGGATGATAGCGAGCTAAGTACAAGGATCATTATAGTGTATCGTGTAGAAATGTATGAAAAATGCTAAGTGTTTTGCCGAGAGCTGGTGAGAACAGTTGTACGAGTGTGTGTGTAGCCAAAAATAGCCAAGTGTTGTCTAACTAGCTCGCTACCCCCTTTAAATTAGAAAATATCTAGCCTAACTAACATTCCATTCCGCAAATGGTGCAAGTCCTCCACGACTCCACAACGTCCATTTCTGGCCAAGCACGTGCGGAATAGACTTAGAATATTCTCCAGGAATATCGCCAAGACCAAGTCCAAGTTGATACTCCTGCAAAATAATTACAAATTCAAAGTAGACAATCGTTAGTACAGGGATCCTTATAGTGATCCATGATCCTGATCCTGCAACACTTCTGAGGATCACTACTTCAGACAGAATTGAGGATCACTAAACCCAACAGTAAACAAGGATCACTGATCATTTAGAAATCCACCCCTAACAATTGCCCCCAAAATATAAGGAGTAATTATGTAAATAAATGAGTTATATTTTGTTCTTATCCGTAACGAATCAATCAGATAACTAGCCGTTGGAGTCGGACTAGCCGTTACGAACATGACGTCAGTGAGATGACTATCCTGCAGAATCATCATTATAAATAGGAGTTAGAGATAGGGATCATTTCACATTTAAGTTCAAGAGAACTCCCTTTATATTCTCATCCGACGATCAAGCAGGTAACTCCCTTCCTTTTCTTCCTTCTCTTACTCTGCTTTTCTTTCTTTACCATCATCTCGTCAAAAATGATGCTCTGAAACTCACCGGGCAAGGATCACAAGAAGAACATCCCTCTTAAAAGCCAGGGGATCATCAAAGATTCACCGAAAGAAAGATGTTGCTTTAATGATGCACAAATAGACAGAATTCGCCACTGTTTTCCGGCGAATACCGTTATCAAGCCATTTGACCCCACCGCTTTGAGTGACTATATCTCTGAAACTTGGATTGCCTTTCCTGTTACCCCATTCACCATAGGATACACCTATCCTTTTCCAGCCTTTACCCAATCCTTTGTCTCCCTTACCGGCATCTCCTACATTCAGGCTATGCCGATGATCTGGAGGGTCTTATATACCCTTGAAAGGATCATCGAGCAGGAAGGGATTGACCTAGGAATGTCGGAGTTGGCTGAGATGTAGGATCTCACAACGTTTGGATCCCACCGATATTTGTTTAAATGAAAGCCTGGTGAAGAACACCCGATTTTCAAAGCCACCAAGAACGATACAAACTGGAAGCGACGCTTTTTCTTTGTGAGAAGAGACTCTATCCCAAACGGAAAGGATCTTCCTAGGGAGTGGTCCACCCATGGTAGGACAGAGGATCCGGAGTAGGATCACCAGGTAATCTTGCTCTCGTGATAGGATCACTAACCCCCTTTTGTTTTATGCTATGCAGCTATCACTGTTTCACACCTCATACCGTCTCCTGCTACCAAGGAAAGGCTTGTTGTTTTTAGAAGACTCGGTCCTGAAACAAGATCATTCAAGACAATCACCCAGGATTCTCAAGAGGTATCCTCAGGTTCTGTCACCATGTCAAGTAAGTATCCTGTTCTTTTTATATTCAAATGTTTAAATAAATAGTTATATACGAATAGAATAAGGACACTTATCTATTTTGGGTGTGTAGGCGCTGGAAAGTCATCAAGATCTGCTTCCAAATTTAGTGTCACTGAGCTTGACACCGTCCGATCCAAGAAAAAATCTGCTGCTAGCCCCTCCGTTGTAATCCCCAAAGCTACCACTTCAAAGGGAAGAGGTGGAAAGAAGAGAAAGACTTCCGAAGCTGAGGATCTGCAAGGTCTCCCCCTGATCCGCCATCAGTTCCTTGAATACTTCAACGATGTAAGGATCCTTGTCCCTGCTTTAGGTATCCAACTTATTTGAGGATCACCTGTTAGGATCGGAGGCTCTCATGATAGTGTTTGTTTGTTTGAAATGAATGATCAATGAATATGAAAACATGTTAGGTGCAGCGGAAATGAAAACAAACTTTGTAAACACAATCAAAGAAGAAAATAGTTTGATAAACAATTGCTTCACAAAGAGTCAAAAGATTACAAATCAAAGCAAAAGATTACAGTCATGCTTACAAACTATACTCCCCCTCAGCCTGATGCCCCAAGGTTGGTTGCACACAAGATGAAAGGATTAGACATGAGGAGAAGATCCCACTCAGTCAATCAAATGTAACAGTACAGGGTACTGATACATTTATAGGCAAACCAAACCACTGAGGTATCTCAGCTGACGTCACCATGAAAGCGACGTCTAACAGCCTAACAACCTGTATCTACTGACCTTACACAAACACTGCTAACCTAACCACTGACTATACATAAGACAAACAATTTACTAAACAGCTGCTCTCCCTTTATGTCAGTGCTTTCCTCAAGGTTGATCAGTCCTTGACTGGGCAGTGCTTTAACATCAGTAGATAGGACCAGCAGTGTTGAATACTTCAGGGTTTTCATCAGCAGTTGAAAGGACAGCAGCAGTTGAATATGAGCAGCAGATAGAGACCATCAGTTGTTATAAATCACTTTCAAGGGGAGAGCAAAGTGTAAACCGCTGCTTATTGTGAATCCACTGTTGTGACCTGGTTTTGGCTTTACATTATCTGTTCCTCTGGTAGGGTTCAATCCCAACAATCTCCCCCTGGAACAGATAATGCCAAAACCTTTCATTATTCAGGACCTTTATTACTCATCAAGAGTGCCTTAGCTAGTTCTTTGAATTCAGCTTCAAATTCCTTTGCACTCTGGTCATCCTCATCCCTACACAGTGAAAGTTCAAGGAGATCCTGCAAATCTTGAACACTAAGGCCTAGTGCTTCTTTCCTTGATATGTACTTCACATCGCCATTGGCTCTGACCAGGGTCAATACGTGAGTCTTTTGATCAGACATCCACTTTAGTATTTTAAAGCCAAGTGGGTTTCTTGGGAGAGACTTATTTGCAGATGAGTTGAGGGATAATGGCCTTGAAAACATCTGCAGACTTTCAGACATTCTTTTAAAAGTTTCTTCAATGACTTTGTCTGCTGCAGCTATATCTTCTGCAGTTTCTTGTTCAATAAGTTCTTGTCTTTCAGCTTCTGTCTTGTCTTTAGCAGTGTTTGGAGACGCAGGTTTGTTTAATGCCTTAAAAAGGCTTTGAAGCTTTGTTGAAGTTTCTTCTTTTAGACCCATTTTCTTGATGGTATCTTTGAAGTACTCTGCTTCCTTTTCTATTACCTCTTCTTCAGTCAGCTGTTCTCCCTCTTCTTGATTTGTTACAAAAGTAGACCGGAACAGTGTGTCGAGGTTTCCCATCTTCTGTTCAAGCTTCATCATTTGTTCTTGCTTCTTAGAAGTGCCTGAAATAGTTATCTTTCTTTTCTTTAGCCTTTCATAGGCTTCATCGGTCTGCTGTTTTGACCATTTTGATATGGCTTCAGCAGTATCCATTTTCGCATCCACCAGCTCCCTTTTCTTTCTCTTATATTCAGCAGTTAAATCAGCAATGAGCTTTTCATATTTTCTCCAGTTAGGAGCATTCTTCTTCTTCGTAGGATCATTCTTAATCTTTTCAATCCTTTCTGCCTCACGCTTAAGAGCTACTACTGGCCATTCTTTGAACTGTTGTTCTTCAGCAGGATAGAATTTCTCTTTCATGATGTAGGCTAGATATTGTTTTCTTAGCTCTTTCTTTTGATCAGCCTTTTCTTTGTTTAGGTCTTGTGCAAACCCTTCTATCTGCTTTACTTTTGTGAAGTAGAACTCCAGTCTTTTAGCTATGCCATCTTCGCTTAACTTATCTTTTTCACTGTCAACCTTGGCTTTTACTTTAGCCTGCCTTGCCTTGAGTTTGAGGTAGTCATCCATATCATCTGGTGGCATGTAGCCTATGAGTGAGGATAATCTTCTTTTTGAAGGATCTTCTTCTGTATAGAATTGCCTCATCTCATTTTTTATGGCTTCAAGTTCCAGTGGATATTGTGCAGCATTAGGATCATGTATACCCTCATCGGCATGTATTGGCTTTCTTTTTCTATTGAAGAGCTTTGGCTGTGAAGTAGGAGAAGTGAGAGCAGTGGTGGATGACTGACTAACAGCTGTTGAAACAACTGGTGTCTCAACATCTGCTGTCATTACAACTGCCGATATGTCAGCAGTTGTCTTCTGCTTTTGAGCAGGGGATGGAAGTGGTGAGGTAGTTTTTGATGGTGGTGATGGTGGTGGTGACTCAACATCTGATATGAGATTCCTTTTCCTTTTTAATGAAGAAGGAACAGATGATGTTTTGGGTGGATCAGTGGTTTGTGACAGTGATTGACTGACAGTGGTTGAAACAACTGGTGTTTCAATCACTGTCGTCATTACAACAGATGTTGTAACATCTGTTGTCTTCTGCTTTATGGCAGGAGGCAGTGATGATGGTGTGATTGTAGATGATGATGGTAGAGCAGTAGTTGTGGTGGTGTGTGTTGATGTCATGGCAGTTGTTTGGCTACTAACAGCAGTTTTTGAAACTACTGGTGTATCAGCTGTTTTACTAACAGGTTTTGAGACCAGCTTTTCTTTTTCTTTTTCAGGCTCAATATGGAGGCCATGCTCTATTCCCTTTGTATTCATTTTTCTCAACAGCTTGATATTCTCCCCCTTTTTGGCATTATCTGTAGGAGGGTTATCAAGGAATGATATGGAAGAAGGAGCTTTGCCAGAGACACTTTGAATGCTTGCCTTTATAGCCTTGATATCTGCTTGAGTGTCCTTGAACCTTGATTCAACCATGTTGGTCAGCATTTGTACTTGAATAGCATGCTTTTTGTCAGCCATAAGTTGCTGTGCTTCAAGCATGGGTTGAAAAATATTCCAAAGCTCATTTTCAGCAAATGCATGTTGTGCAGGTGCTTGAGCAGGAATAGCAGTGGCTTGTGCTTTCTGAGCTTTTAAAATCTCTTGCACCATCTCCTTTATTTCAGCAACTGATTCTTCAAGTTTGTCAACTCTGCCCGTCAATTCCTGATATTTTGAATCATCACCTACTTTAGTAGGATCATCTGAATCCCCACCAGCAGTGGTTATATCAATGTGTGTCTTAGGGACAGAGTCCCAAAAATCACCCATTGATTCCCCTTGTTGTCGGTACTGGGGACTTCTCTCTTCAGCACTTGATAAACCTTTGATGTTACTAGTGGTCGAAATAGGCTCACTAGTGGTTAACATTGGTGCTATTGAAGAAATTGCCTTCAAGGGAGTCTGACTTATGAAACAACTGTCCAAATGTAGACCTGTTGATCCAACATTTGTAGATGCTGCTCCACTTGAACTACTGACAAGAGTTACTTGTAACTCCTGCAGTGTAACCTCCTCAACTGTTGCTGGGAGAGCAGGAGTAGTAGCATCAGACCCAGTCACTTGTGGATGTATACTCTCAGTGATAGGTGATAGAGAGGAACTGGTTTGTGTCTGTGCAATAGCAGCTGCATGCAACAGAGGTAGCATGGATTGTGGCATCATTATTGGTGAGGGGATGGGGGTTGAAAGAGACATGTCCTTGGGATCAGGACTGAGGAAGATGGATCCGAGTGGATTCAGAGCTTCATATTGTGGTGTCCCTGTGCTTACAACCTGATCCTTTTGTGAGGATGCAGGAGGAGTTTCGGTTATGGGTTGAGATCTTTCTTCCAACTGCTGTGAGGAAGTAGCAGCAGTGGTTTGTGGTGACTTTTGTGTTGTCACAGGCATTTCCTCTGGGATCTCATCTTCCAGAGTTGCCTTTGTTTTGGGATTGGTGGGTTTTCTGGATGTTTTCTTTTTGGTCTTTTTAGTGGTGGCAGGTGTGGGTTTCAAAGCAGTGGGAGTGCTGCTATGATCACCTGGAGCAGTGGGCTCAGCAGCTGATACCTGAGGAGCAGTTGTAACCGCTAAAATCTGCTCAGGTACCCCTGCTTTTGTTTTTATTGGTGCCATCATCCTTGAAAATGTTTCTTTTGTTAAGCCTTTTATTTGACAATGAACACCTTGTTTTGGCAAATTTTCATTTTCCTTTACAAATTTTTGTTTAAAGTAATAACTCAAAAATCTTGGAAAAAGTAAAAATGCTTTATTGTCAACATTTTTCACTAAGTCATTGAAGATTTCCTGGGAATAGTTGTAATCTTTGTTATTCAAAATGGCATACCCCAGGCATTGAATCTTCAATGGTATTTCGTTAAAAGATGTTGTTTTATTCGAAGCACACATCAGAAGTGTGTGAAATAAAAATCTGGGTGCAGATGGAAAATAACCCTTTTGTAGGGTAACTACCTTTGCCTGTTCTGCATAGCCCCTTTTCAGAAAATCAGT
Organism: Helianthus tuberosus; assembly: GCA_030545235.1. Taxonomy (NCBI): domain Eukaryota; kingdom Viridiplantae; phylum Streptophyta; class Magnoliopsida; order Asterales; family Asteraceae; genus Helianthus; species Helianthus tuberosus. The sequence goes on along the minus strand of CM060379.1, from coordinate 28,979,808 downwards.
TTTTAACTCGTTTTTATCAAAAGAGAGTTTACCTTCCTGATCGTTGAGATTAAAAACTTCGGAGATCGACTGTGGGGTTATTTGAACTGCTTTACCCTGTATTGAGGAGTTAATGGCTATGACTTTTCCGTCTTGTTTTTCAAACGACGCCTTTTTCCAAAACTCTCTCTGGGTTTGCAGATAGATGGGAGCATTTGCTGTCAACAAAGTTTTGTACTTTGATGCAGATAATGTATCAATGATGGTGTCGAAGGTGTGATTGTCTTTGGGTTTTGTGAGTAAACCCAGATAGTTGTGAGATTGTTTGAATGGTATTTCGATGGGTTCTTCGGCCGTTTGAGCGACCTCTTTGGAAGGTGATGGTGATTTAGGTTTTGATTTTGATTTTGTCATTTTTGCGGAGAAGAACGAAGGAGGATTTTGGAGATTTTGAGAAGAAAGGTTGGAAACTGTTATGAGAAAAGAATTTTGGAATTCAATTCGACAGTATAAAACCCTGTTTGGGGTTTAGGGCAGGTTTTATTTAAAAAAATGATCGCTGAAGTGGCAGCGGTTATTAAGATCTGAGGGCTAAAAACTGACCACGTGTCAAACACTGATGAAGTGGATGAAGTATGGGGAACAGTTGTTTTAAGAGCCACTGACGTATCAAGCATCAGTGGTTACAACGGTAAAAATTATGGGCAGTGGACGATTTTCACTATCAGTGGATAGCATATCAGTGAATAAGACACTGATTTTGAACATCAGTGCTTTTCAAGAAAATGAGGGATCAGTGGTTAACTTTCAGCAGTGGACAGTGTTTTGTGATCAAACGTTGAAACAAAGCAGTGGTTAGGGTAAATGGTACAATTCTTTGAAGGACAGGGTGTTTCAGCAACAGTTTTGAAGATGTTTATTCAAGGTTTTGCCACATGTCAATTTTTGAAAGACAGTGGTTTAGTACCCCAGATGATGAAAACTTTTTGCTAAGGCAACTCATTTTCGTTTAATATTTAATTAAAACATGAGTACCCTAGTAATTCAAGCACAGTTTGCAATCAATTTTTGATGAAAATTTAGGAGCAAGCCTGAGTATGACATGATCATGACATATGTACCATTTCCTTTTGACCCATTTATGAGGACACATATACCACCAAAAAAAAAGTATTACATCCTGACAGGAGCTGGAACTATTGCCAACAAAAACAAGCAAGAGTTCCAAATATATTATTAAAAAAAATAATATATCCTGGTTATTTGAGAAAATCCTTTGAAAAAAATGGTTAAAGGATTTTCTGAGAACAGTATCAGAAAGGATCTGGTGAATTTTCAATAGAAAACATAATCATATCATTCTCAAGTTTTGTGAAAATGGTCAGTGGTTTGACAGCAGTGGTAGAATATTTTGACAACATTTTGACCACTGTTTGGTACCATTTTCTGTGTCAGTTGATTGCAAACATGAGGACACATGGACACATGAATTTTGAAGATCCTGTTATAGATCTCATTTCTATGTGATGATTTTGAAAATTTGTCTAGTCCTTTTGTAAGTTCAATCACTGGGAACACTAATGTCACTTGAACTTTCTTGAACCAATGAGCACAAACAGTTGCTTAATTGATCATTATTACCCCAAGCTTTGACTCTTAAGTGTTTTAAGTTTATTCCCTTTTCTTCTGAGTTCAAAAGTTTTGAGATAAACACACTTCAGAGTTTTTGTGGATATTAGTCCAAAATCATTTTGCAATAATGTTTTGAGAGACTTGGTCAAGTTTTCACAAGTTTTTCACCCAATCTCACATTACATATGATACGGACAATGTTGACCCCTGTTTTTCTTAGTGTATTTAGACAAAGTTGATTTGTTCCTTTTGAGGATCTCAACCTGTTTTTCTACACATAAGATCTAAATAACTAAAGTCTTAATTCCCTCTTTATAGAAAATCAAAACACTAATGTCTTATGAATCATAGGTTTTGTTATTCTGAGGATCATACTTTAGTATTTAATGAAAACATCACAAATATCAAGACAACAGTTGAAATCAATTTTGAGAATATAGACCAATCCCATAATTTATCAGATATGTTTACAGATCTGAAAACTATGAGTGACTTGTGCATGATATCACTTGTTGTATGAAATTTGTGTGTCATATGACATCTTGGTTGATAAACAGAGTTTTTGTATAACCACTTTGAACATGATTTACTCAATACTCTGTTTTTCAACAAAATACAACCAACCTTAGTATCAATGAATTTTGAGCCGAACTGTTATGCCAATATTGATTGTTAGATCGAATTTGACTGTCCAGGCTCTGATACCAATTGTTAGGATCGGAGGCTCTCATGATAGTGTTTGTTTGTTTGAAATGAATGATCAATGAATATGAAAACATGTTAGGTGCAGCGGAAATGAAAACAAACTTTGTAAACACAATCAAAGAAGAAAATAGTTTGATAAACAATTGCTTCACAAAGAGTCAAAAGATTACAAATCAAAGCAAAAGATTACAGTCATGCTTACAAACTATACTCCCCCTCAGCCTGATGCCCCAAGGTTGGTTGCACACAAGATGAAAGGATTAGACATGAGGAGAAGATCCCACTCAGTCAATCAAATGTAACAGTACAGGGTACTGATACATTTATAGGCAAACCAAACCACTGAGGTATCTCAGCTGACGTCACCATGAAAGCGACGTCTAACAGCCTAACAACCTGTATCTACTGACCTTACACAAACACTGCTAACCTAACCACTGACTATACATAAGACAAACAATTTACTAAACAGCTGCTCTCCCTTTATGTCAGTGCTTTCCTCAAGGTTGATCAGTCCTTGACTGGGCAGTGCTTTAACATCAGTAGATAGGACCAGCAGTGTTGAATACTTCAGGGTTTTCATCAGCAGTTGAAAGGACAGCAGCAGTTGAATATGAGCAGCAGATAGAGACCATCAGTTGTTATAAATCACTTTCAAGGGGAGAGCAAAGTGTAAACCGCTGCTTATTGTGAATCCACTGTTGTGACCTGGTTTTGGCTTTACATTATCTGTTCCTCTGGTAGGGTTCAATCCCAACATCACCTGTTCTTAAACTGTTCTTTATCTTCTTTGCAGAAATTTGCTGAGATTGAAGACTATGTTGGGCATGTCGAGGAGCAGGACAAGAAGATTGCTGACCTCCAACAAGTCGCATTGCTCAAGGATCTTAAGATTGTTGACCTCCAAAAGGATCTCAAAGATGCCAAAGCTCAGACAACTACAATCCTGATTAATTTTGATTATGAGAAGAGCGAGATCACGGAGGATGCTAAGGTCTCCGCTGCCATAGCCATGTACAAGACCAAGCTACAAATGGCCCAAGAAGCTCAGGATCCTGCCTTTGACAGGAGCAACTGGGATGTGGAAGGCTGGAAGGCTAGGCTGGCTGAATTGGAGGATGAGGATGAGGCTGATGAGGTTCTGGCAATCGAGGCTGGAGGCAGTGGCAAGGATCATGGTGGTGAAACTAGTGGAGCGGGAGATGGTGATGCAGCGAAGGTGTAGGCTGCTTGAATGGGCGATGAAGGACATTTCTAGACGTAGCCGGAGCCCATTTTTTAGTTTGGTTATGGTTTTTTGTTTTGATGATGTTTTGATAAACAATGGTTGGTCTGTACTTGAACAATAATAATTAGGGTTGAGGATCATGGATGATCCTTTGAACAATAGGTAGGATTACAAATGGTGGAGGGATCCTCTGTTTGGGGGATGAAGCCATTGTGATCCTGCCGTCTTTAATTTCCTGCACTTGTTAGACCTATGAACAATGGACACCCTTTGCCAACCCATGTGGACGGGCCACGTTTTGCTGGTAGAAACGTGGGTTGGCAATTTTGACAACCTTAAAAGGGTTTCAGCTTTTGTGAATAAAATGACTTTAACTTTTTGGCTATATCCTGTGTTGATATCCTTATGGTTATTTTATTTTTCAATCTATTGTGATGTTCATGTTGTTTAAACTTATCAAGTAAGGAAAAATAAAAAAAATATCCCTTAAGAGTTAAGGATATGATCAAGGATCACATAAAAAATAGTTTAAGGATCATAAGTTCAGTTGTCAAAGGATAAGTGTCACTTAAATGCATAATGAATAAAATCAAAACAGTTAAGGATCATACCTGAGAATCCAAGTTAGGATCCTATCCTTTAACACTTAAAATCAGGATAACCCAAGATACAAACCTTAGTTGAAAGTAAGGATCAAGAATTCTTGGTCATTTATCTTCACAAACCTGAAATAAGATATTGCTTGGGACTGAGCCACTATAAGATGAATGTTAGTAACTGGGGACAAGCCCAACAATTCTGGGGACAAGCCCAATATACTGGGGACAAGCCTAAAGGATAACTGGGGACAAGCCCAAAGGATAACTGGGGACAAGCCCAAAGGATCGTATGTAAAATGGAGTATGGCCCTCACTGGCGACTATCCAAACTTAGTGACATGAAAATGCCAAAACCTTAGCTACGTACGTCTACCATTATACGTAGGATCCTGAATATAGCCAGTACAATGAAATTGTCAGCCCCTAAAGCGGGTACTGGTCCCATTGCCATGAACTATACCAGGATCATCGTGCACTACTGGCGAAACTGGGGACAAGCCCAAACTGGGGACTAGCCCAAAGAACTGGGGTCAAGCCCAAATAACTGGGGTCAAGCCCAAAGGATAACTGGATACTTCTGTGGATACTCAATCCTTAGTTAAGGATACCTGGACCTTCAAAACTCAGAATCAAGTAAAAGGAGGATAAAGGACGCAGGATCTTTATCCTTGTAAGAGAATAAAAAGAATGAAATAGTTTGAGATTGGAATGTTACCAGAAAGAGGATCATCTGTCAGTGGGGATCCTTCAAGGATACTTGTCTGGTAAGGATCACGGATCATGATCACATGAAATATTTCTTCAAATGGACAGCATTCCAAGCTCTTGGTAGCAAATCACCTTCCATTGTTAACAATCGATATGCCCCTTTTCCTGCTTCAGCTTCAATCAAATAAGGGCCTTCCCATTTTGGTGCTAGCTTTCCATCAGCCGGATTGGTGGTGTTTTGAAATGCTTTCCTTAATACCATATCCCCAACTTGGAATTTCCTGAGCCTGACATTTTTGTTGTAAGCTCCAGCCATCCTTTGTTGATAACTGGCCATCCTTATCCTTGCTAAATCTCTGATTTCTTCTATAGTATCCAAGTCTTGAATCAAGTTTTCAGCATTTTCTTCAAGATCACGAATGCTTGTTCTCGCAGTTGGAACCACCATCTCTGTAGGGATCACTGATTATGCCCCAAATACCAAAGAAAATGGAGTTTGGCCTGTAGCATTCTTGGGAGTTGTCCTATCAGCCCAAAGCACATAAGGTAGTTCTTCTGCCCATTTTCCTTTCTTGGATCCAAGCTTCTTCTTCAAATTGTTGATGATGATCTTGTTGGATGACTTTGCCTGACCATTAGCTTGTGGATGGACTGGTGTTGATGTTATCATCTTAATCCCCCAACTGTCACAAAAGTTAGTGGTTCTGTTCCCAATAAATTGGGATCCATTATCACAAATAATCTCAGAAGGGATACCAAATCTAGTAATAATGTTTCTTTTAATAAAGGATATAACCTCCTTTTCTCTGACTTGAGCAAAGGCTTCAGCCTCTATCCACTTAGAGAAGTAATTAGTCATAGCAAGCATGAATACTTTTCCACCAAGTGCCTTAGGAAGCTTTCCAACTATATCCATTCCCCATCTCATGAATGGCCAAGAAGAGGATATAGGATGCAAGAGCTCTGCTGGTTGGTGAAGGATATTACTATGCCTCTGACAAGGATCACACTTCTTGGCATACTCCACAGCATCCTTCTTCATAGTGGGCCAATAGTATCCTATCCTCAGGATCCTTGAGAATAACGCCCTGCCCCCAGTGTGGTTTCCACAATCTCCTTCATGGAAATCCTTTAGGACTTCTTGAATTTCAGGATCCTCAATGCATCTTAAATATGGTCCTGCAAGAGATCGTTTATACAACATATTATTTAATATTGTAAATTGAGATACCTTAATTTTGAAAGCCCTTGGGTTTTCTCCTATAGGGATTTCTCCATGTTGTATGTATCTCATGATTGGGAATATCCATGATCCTGAATGAGATTGGGTATCATCACTAGGGATGATTGCAGAATCTTCTCCTATTTCCATAGCTACATGATCCTTGATAGCAGGGGTCAGGATATGGATAATAGGGATCTTGATATCCTCAGGAATCTTCAAAGATGATCCTAGATTGGCTAATGCATCAGCTTCTGCATTCTCTTCCCTTGGTACCTGTGTCAAACTAAAGGATACAAAAGAGAGTGCCAATTCTTTGACTATCTCCAAATATTTGATTAGCTTTTGACCTTTAACAGCATAGGATCCATTAAAGTGATTAGTGATCAACAAAGAATCTACATGTACCTCAAGGTACCTGATCCTCATGTGCTTTGCAATTTGCAAACCAGCTATCAAGGCTTCATATTCAGCCTCATTGTTGGTAGTTTGAAATTCACAGGCTATGGAGTGGGGTATTATGTCCCCCTGTGGCGATTTTAGTAGTATTCCAAGCCCTGTTCCATTTACATTGGAGGATCCATCAGTGAACAGTATCCAAGGATCCTTGGTTTCCTCTAGCTGCTGGACTTCTAATTCAGCTTCCTTTTGAAAATCACTACTGAAATCTGCCACAAAGTCAGCTAATGCTTGGGATTTAATGGCTGTCCTGGGCTCTTATCTTATATCATATGCACTAAGCTTCACTGCCCACTTAGCCATCCTTCCTGACATTTCAGGTTTCATAATAGACAGGATGTTGTGTACCTTCGTGATCCTTAACAAGGACGGCACTTACTGCTGGATACCGCCAAGTATAAGGATAACACATCTCCCTTTTCTGGTTTCATCAAGGCTGGGGCTGAGGATAGGTAATCCTTAAGAGCTTTAAGGGCATTTTCATGCTTTTGAGTCCATTCAAATTTCTTGTTATTCCTCAAGATGTCATAAAAATCCTTGCACTTTTCTGAGGATTTGGATATGAATCTGTTCAAGGCTGCGATCCTGCCAGTCAACCTTTGCACATCCTTAGCGTTGGCAGGAGATTTGATATTCACAATAGCCTTAATTTGCTCTGGACTTGCTTCAATGCCCCTCTTTGTCACCATATATCCTAAGAATTTACCTGCCTTTACACCAAAATGACACTTAGAAGGATTAAGTTTCATATTATATTTATCAAGTATATTGAACGCTTCCTCCAAGTGTTTAAGATGATCCTTAGCTTTCTTGGACTTAACCACCATGTCATCAATATAGACTTCCATAGTGTGTCCAAGTTGCTCCTTGAACATCATATTGACTAGCCTTTGATAAGTAGCACCTGCATTCCTTAATCCAAATGGCATAGCAATATAACAGTATATACCAGTTGGGGTCATAAAGGCTGTATCCTCTTGATCGGATGGTTCCATCTGAATTTGTTGAAATCCAGATGAAGCATCCATAAAGGTTAACAACTCATGACCCGCGGTAGCATCCACCATGGAGTCAATGTGGGGTAATGGGAAAGGATCCTTGGGACATGCCTTGTTTAAATCTGTAAAGTCGACACATACCCTCCACTTTCCATTTTTCTTTTGAACAACAACCACATTGGCTAACCATCTTGGATACTTAACCTCTCTAATCTACCTCTTCCTGGATAATAGCATTTCTTTCAGGTGCAAACTTCCTCCTCTTTTGATGAATCGGCTTGAATGACCTGTCAATGCCAAGTTTGTGAGTAATTATATCCTTAGATATACCTGTCATATCTTCATGTTTCCAGGCAAAGGTGGTTTTCCTTCTTTTGAGAAAGGATACTAGCTCCCGTTCAATATCGCTAAGGATCCCTGACCCTATGAAGATCTTGGATTCAGGATCATCAGGATCCATGAGGATTTCTTTCAAATCCTGTTCTCTTGCCTCCAAGACATCTCTTGAAGGATACTTTAATTGCTATTGCTCCCTTGGTCTTGAGGCTGGTTTCATTGATGAGGTATAGCAATTCTTAGCCTCCTGTTGATCACTCTCAATTTTCACCACTCCCCATGGACTTGGAAGCTTTACACACCGATGATAGGTGGATGGGACTGCCTTCATATCATGTATCCATGGCCTGCCAAGGATAACATTACAACACGAAAAGCAATCAATAACACAAAACTTTTGATAAGAATGCAATCCTTCAATATAGATTGGGAGTTTGATGTCCCCCAATGTATTCTTTGTTTCTCCACTGAATCCCACAAGTACTGAGGATCTTGGGATAATATCAGACTCTGGGATATTCATTTTCTTAAGAACATCCAGCTGAATGATGTTCACAGAGTTTCCTCCATCTATAAGGATCCTACGAACAAAGTGGTTAGAAATAAACAATGTAATTACAAGACCGTTGTTTTGGTCAAAAATTACCGAAGCAATTAAGTGATCAAATTAGTTAAGTGAGGTAGTGTGCTAGAAATGAGTGTCGAAAATATGTTAATCAAATTACTTGCAAAAACAGTTTCAGGATACGGCTCAGGATATAGAGCTGTATCTGTGATCAAACAATGAGCAAAAAAGTAAAGGTTGACACGAGATGTACGAGGAAAGCCCTTGATCAATCTAGATCGCCGGCACAAAACCTCGGGAGCTGGCAATCGCAGCTGCCTTGTTCTTCTATTACTTCAAATATCAGGATACAGTGCAGGATATGGCGCAGATCAATGCTAAGTGGTACAACGATTACAAGTATTGAGTGTTTGTGCGTGATAGAAAGAAAAAAAGAAGTGTGAGTTCGAATGTGGAGAGTCAAGTGTGTGTTCCTATTGATCTGGCCTCCTATTTATAGTTGCAAGTAACAAACTAACTCTCCTATTATTCTGGGATGCTGGGAATATTCCATTCTGAACATTGGGGGACTCTTTTAACTTGTTTTCCACGTGCTTATTAACTATAAAACCGAGTCTTCAGCTCATATGACCGTTATAACCTCAATAGCATTGACCAGCATCCGATATTCTCGCGGAATATGTCGTTCTTCTATTCTGACCGTTACAAGACCCATTCTTCCACCATCAACGTCCATTTTTCAACCACCTTGAGCGAATCTTCAGGTAGATCAAGTCCTTTAACGTTAGTGCCTTGGAACCAAAGAAAATCATTAGTAGCAAGCAGGATACCCCCGAGGATGTTACCAATATCCTGGTTCAGTATCCTAGCCGCAGCATCAAGCATATAATATCAGGATATAAGCTCGAAATTTCACCCATAACAATTGTCCCCAAAAATATATCTGTTAGGATTCTGAAATCCAAACGGGTATATTTTTCGTTGCGTTGTTCGATACACTTAATGGGATGTAGATGTTGATGTGACTTCGTGCAACTTCCAAAGTTATACTTTATCATAACTAGATAGTCTTCTGGCACGTCTGGTAAGGATATCTATTTTAAATTTCCCTTGGTGAAAAAGGAGCCCTCCGCTGCCACCAGGTTTAAACCTTTTCTGCTGCTCCTAAGCTTTCCCCTCTGACTAGGTCCCGGGCATCAGGATCTAAGGAGAGGAAAGGTACTGATTTCCCTGCTACTGCTGTCACAACCTTCTTCTACGAGAATCCTGGCTTCATCGAGTCCACTTTGTTAAATTTGATGGTTGATGTTTGTCGAACAATTTACTTTCCTGCACTTAGATACTAGTACAATATGATGGCCGGAGGTGAAGGGATCCTGAGTTTCAGGACGAAGCCTTCGGTCATCAGTGTTAATATGCTTTTGAACCTATCACACTCTAGGCGGATGGGTCTTAATTTAAGACGAAACCAAGAGTGTGACATTTTGGTTTGTTAATAATATACTAATATTTTGACCTTATCTGTTGTTGTTATGTTTTCGTTTTGAAAGATATGTTCTAAATATTCTGATCAAATATCCTGGTCAGGATACTGTTCAATACTTTTGTCATCAAAATGTTAAACAAAAACTTGGTTGAATATAATTTTATAGAAAACTTAGATTATTTAGATAAGGTTTTCAAAACTTGAAAAATAATAAATCATACCAGAAACACCTAGGCAATAATTTCCAACCTCAACCTTTGAATTCTTTACAATGTCCCCGGCATGGATGTCCCCTGTCTGTGTAGGATATTGCATCAGCGCAGGACTTACTTGAGTATTTCTTCACTTAGTGATTGAACTTCGTAGCTTTTTATCCACAAAATAATGTTCGTAATCTTCAATCTTGTCAAAACTTTAGTTTTACTGGGGATAAACCCATAGTGTACTAGGGATAAACCCTTAACATCCTGGGGATAAACCCTTAGCATCCTGGGGATAAACCCTTAGCATCCTGGGAATAAACCCTTGTTTTCGTGCGCTACAGGCGAGAGTGTATAAACTCCAAGACTTTGAAAGGTGAAAACCTTTAAACCTTAGAGAGTATGAAAATACCCTTTCGCGAGAGAGGGTGATCAATCCTCGTATACCTTAAGGATCCAGGGTATAGCCAACAGTAACGAAATTGTCAGCCACTTTTACATGAACTGGTCCCGACACCTTGAACTATCCCTGGATAACTTGCGCTCCAGGCGGGGTGTTTAAACCCAATTCTTGAGAAAGGTGAATACCTTTAAACCTGTGAAGGGATCAGGATCCCTTAAACTTGAGAGAGGGGGGCAATCCTCTAATCTTTCGAAGTATCCTGAGTGTGTATCCTGGAGCGATATCCCGAAGCATATTCTGCAAAACAACTGTAAACTAAGGTGGGTGTTAGCCTGGCTAACACTCCTCCGATGCTTAAGTCAGTATTGTGTTTCAAAGAATAAATTAAATCAAACATATTTAAAAGAGATAGAATTCGTACCATCCTGAGTTAGAAATTAAATTCTAAACTCACTTGAAATAAAGCTTAAGGTGTATAGCATTCCAAGATCTCGGTAGTATATCCCCCTCCATATTCTTGAGTCGGTATGCACCTTTTCCTGATTCTGATTCTGATTCAACTGCATATGGTCCTGCCCATTTTGGGGCCAGCTTTCCATCAGCAGGATTAGTAATATTTTGAAAAGCCTTTCTTAATACCCAATCTCCAACTTTGAATCTTCTGGTCCTTATATTCTTATTATATGCTCTGGATATCCTTTGTTGATATGCTGCCATCCTTAGCCTTGCTGCATCTCTTGTCTCATCAATAGTATCCAAATCCTGACATAAGGCTTCAGGATTCTGTTCAGGATCCTGTAGGATAGATCTTGCAGTAGGTATCGCCATTTCCGTTGGAATCACTGCTTCTGCTCCAAATACCAAGGAAAATGGGGTTTGGCCGGCTGCATTCTTTACCGTTGTTCTATCAGCCCACAAAACAAAGGGTAATTCTTCTGCCCATCTTCCTTTTTTGGCTCCAAGTCTCTTCTTCAAGTTATTGACAATTATCTTGTTTGAGGATTCAGCTTGTCCATTTGCTTGAGGATGTACTGGAGTAGACGTGATCATTTTGATTCCCCAACTCTTGCAAAAGTCAGTAGTCCTCTTGCTTATAAACTGAGACCCATTATCACAAATGATTTCAGTTGGTACCCCAAACCTGGTCAGGATATTCCTCTTTATGAAAGATACTACTTCTTGGTCTCTAACTTGAACAAATGCTTCAGCTTCAACCCACTTAGAGAAATAATCCGTCATTGGTAGCATAAAGACTTTTCCTCCCGGAGCTTTTGGTAACTTGCCTACTATATCCATCCCCCATTTCATGAATGGCCAAGGGGAAACTACAGCATATAGTGGTTCAGCTGGTTGATGTAGTATGTTACTATGCCTTTGACATGCATCACACCTTCGAGCATATTCTGTAGCATCTTTCCTCATTGTTGGCCAATAACATCCTGTCCTTAATACTTTTGAGAACAATGACCTGCCCCCAGTGTGGTTACCACAATCCCCTTCATGTATATCCTGAAGTACTTCTTTGGCTTCAGGATCCTCCAAGCACCTCAAATACGGTCCTGCAAGAGATTTCTTATATAAAACATTATTTATAATAGCGAATCGTGATACCTTCATCCTAAATGCCTTAGGATTTTCGTCTCCGGGGATGTGTCCTTCCTTGAGATATCGCATGATTGGAGCCATCCAGGATTTAGGATCCTTTTCAGGATACTCTGCTCTAGGATCCTGAATACCCGCTACTTCTTTATCCTGAGGATTCGTTGCAGGATACAAGATATGTAATATTGGTATTTGGGTCCCTTCTGGTATCCTGATCGATGATCCCAGATTTGCTAAGGCATCTGCTTCAGCATTATCCTCCCTTGGTACCTGTTCAAGTGTAAAAACATCGAAATATCCTGCTAATTTTTTGAGAATATCGAGGTATTCGATTAATTTCTCACCCTTAACTGCATAGGATCCATTAAAATGGTTAGTAATTAACAAGGAGTCAACATATACTTGCAAATTCTTGATACTCATATTCTTAGCCAACTCTAATCCTGCAATTAAAGCCTCATACTCTGCTTCATTATTAGTAGCAGGGAATTCACACCTAATAGCCTGGGGTAGTATGTCCCCCTGTGGCGATTTTAGTAATATACCCAATCCTACTCCTCTAACATTAGATGCACCATCAGTATATAATGTCCAGGATCCTGAGGATTCCCCTAATTGTTGGACTTCTAGGTCTACCTCATCCTGAATGTCACTACTGAAATCAGCCACAAAGTCAGCTAAAGCCTGAGACTTTATGGCATTCCTAGGTTCATATACTAAATCATAAGCACTCAACTTTACTGACCACTTGGCCATCCTGCCTGACATCTCTGGTTTCCTAAGCACATTTTTGACATGATAATTTGTCTTAACATGAATCCTATGAGTCTCAAAATAATGTCTAAGTTTTGTCGATGCCATAACTAGAGCCAATATTAATTTCTCTAAGTGTGAATATCTAGTTTCAGCATCTAATAAACTTTTACTAACATAATAGACAGGATACTGCTGACCTTCGTGATCCTTAACCAAAACAGCACTTACTGCATTCCCTGATATTGCAAGATACAGGGATAATGGTTCACCATCCTCGGGCTTCATCATCAGAGGTGCGGTTGAAAGATATTGCTTTAATTCCTGTAAGGCTGCTTCATGCTTTTCTCCCCACTCAAACCTCTTATTCTTCTTCAGGATATCGTAGAATTCTTTACATTTTTTCTGAGGATCTTGATATAAATCTGTTCAATGCCGCTACTCGTCCAGTTAATCTTTGCACATCTTTCATGTTGGATGGTGACTTGATATCCAGGATAGCTTTGATTTGTTCCGGGCTTGCTTCTATACCCCTTTTAGTCACCATGTATCCTAAAAACTTTCCTGCCCCCACTCCAAAATGGCACTTGGCAGGATTTAGTTTCATATTGTACTGGTCCAGGATATCAAATGCTCCTTTAATATCCTGGAGATGATACTCAGCCTTCTTGGATTTGACTACCATATCGTCAATGTACACCTCCATGGTGTCCCCCAGTTTGTCTTTAAACATCATGTTCACCAATCTCTGGTACGTTGCACCTGCATTTTTCAAACCAAAAGGCATAGCAGTATAACAATAAATACCTGTTGGTGTCATGAAAGCAGTATCCTCCTGGTCTGAAGGTTCCATTTGGATCTGCTGGAATCCTGAGGATGCATCCATGAAGGTTAACATCTCATGACCGGCAGTGGCATCCACCATCGAGTCTATATGAGGTAGAGGGAATGGGTCTTTAGGACATGCTTTGTTTAAGTCTGTGTAATCTACACAAACTCTCCATTTCCCATTCTTCTTTTGAACCACGACCACATTTGCTAGCCACTTAGGAAATTTGACTTCCCTGATCATTTTGGACTTCAATAGTCTTTCAACCTCTTCTTGAATAATTATGTTTCGTTCTGGAGCAAACTTCCTTCTCTTTTGTTGGATAAGCTTGAAAGACCTGTCAATTCCAAGCTTGTGAGTTATAATATCCTTAGAAATACCTGTCATATCCTCATGCTTCCATGCGAATGTTGACATCCTGCATTTCAAAAAGTTAGTTAACTGATTTTCAATATCCTGAGGGATATTGGCTCCAACGAGCACCGAGATATCTGGATTATCCTGATTCAGGATAATTTTCTTTACATCCTGCTCTGAAGCCTCCACGATATCCTGGGCACGCATCTTTAATTGCTATGCTGCATTAGGCTTGGTTGAGGATTTCATCGAGGATGAGTAACATTCCTTTGCCTCCTGTTGATCACTTTCCACCTTGACAACCCCCCAAGGAGTAGGGATCTTGATACACTGATGATAGGTTGATGGCACAGCTTTCATATCATGGATCCATGGCCTACCCAATATGATATTGTAGCAGGATAAGGAGTTCATGACACAGAAGCGTTGTATTGAGTTGACTCCTTCGACATATACGGGCAGTTTTATCTCCCCAACAGTATTCTTTGCTTCCTACAAGCACAGTGGACTTTGAGGTAATCTCCATCTCGGGGATGTTCATTCTCTTCAAGGTTTCCAATTGGATGATGTTGACTGAGGTGACATTATCCACCAGTATCCTACGTACAAAGTGATTAGCAACATATAAAGTTATTACCAGAGCATCATGATGAGGATCCTGGATAGTATCCCTGTCATCACTATCGAACGTGATCATTTTATCAGTCGTAAGGGTCGATATCCTGGTTGGCTTATTCCCCCTTTCGGACTTAGCCTCCTTTGCATGTCTTTTGGCTGCAGAATAAGAAGTTCTGCAGATATCAGACCCTCCTGAGATAAAGTTAATTGTCTTGGCGTCGGCGGGAAGTGATGCTGCTCGTTCAGGATCCTTCTCAATATCCTGACCCTTATTCTTCTTTCTGCCCAAAAGATCCTTCAGATATCCTCTGCTTAGTAGGTAGCTTATTTCATTCCTCAGGGCAATGCAATCCTCAGTAACATGTCCGAAATCCTCATGGAAGGCACACCATTTGGACTTATCCTTCCAATCAGCTTTTTGTTGATTATTCCGAGGCCACCTGGCTTTATCTCCCAAATCCTACATAGCATACATTAGTTCAGGTATATTAACAGAAAAACAATATTCTGACAACTCAGGATACTCCTCAGGATCCTTGTCTTGGACAACGTTCACTCTTTTGTTTTCACTTTTATCATACGGCCTAGGGCGGTATGGTTTATGTGAAGATTCTAATTTCCTGTTTGTTAACTCATATGTTGAGGATGCATTCATCCTCTCTTGCATTTTCTTATCATCTTCAAGCCTGATATATCGGAAAGCCCTGTTTCGAGCTTCGTCCAAGTTCCTGCAAGGATTCATCACAAGATCCTGATAAAACTGGGAATCCCTTTGTAGTCCCATCTTGAATGCTTGGACTGCTGTAGCAACATCAAGGTGTGGGATATCCAAGGATTCCCTGCTGAATTTGTTCACATAATCCCTTAGGGATTCTTGAGGTCCCTGTGTTATCCTATAGAGATCACTTGTTAGTTTTTCAAAGCTGCTACTGCAAGAAAACTGACTGTTAAACAAATTAACTAAATGAGGAAATGATGTAATTGAATAAGGTGGAACGTTTAGAAGCCATTTCAAGGCTGATCCTGTTAGAGTAGAGCCGAAGCCCTTGCACAAGCATGCTTCCTTAAGTTTTGGCGGGATAGGGTTAATCTCCATCCTCTCCCTATACTGGGCAATATGCTCCTCAAGATCCGTCGTCCCATCATACAGCTTCATGTTAGGAGTCTGGAATCTCTTTGGGATTTTTGCATCACAAATGGGGTGAG
This sequence comes from Helianthus tuberosus, assembly GCA_030545235.1. Taxonomy (NCBI): domain Eukaryota; kingdom Viridiplantae; phylum Streptophyta; class Magnoliopsida; order Asterales; family Asteraceae; genus Helianthus; species Helianthus tuberosus. The sequence goes on along the minus strand of CM060379.1, from coordinate 28,963,923 downwards.
CAAAGCGGGATATGTTGTGACTATCCCGGGATACTTCCGGTATAGGCTGCACTATTCCAGGCACACTTGATATCATATCCTTCAACTTTTGAAGCTCTCTGGTTATTGATGATGTCACGCCTGCATCCTGCAATGATCCAAGGTTATTAGTAACAGGGATACTGGTGTTAACAGACAAGTTACCAGCTTGGTGATTCTGGTCATATCCTGTAGCGCATCCTGGAGCATATCCTGGATTTCTCACAGTTGACACCCTGACCGAAGAGGGTATCTCAGGAATATGACTCTGGGAATGGCTAGGCACAATATTCCCCCTGTTATCCTCAGTATATACTGTCGAACTAAAGTTCAAAGATCTAGGCTGCAAGGGAGTGACAGTATCCTCAGTGGGCCTTCTTGAGCAGGATTTCAAGAGTTGTATCTCTCTCATCAGCATTTGGTTGGTCTCCTGCTGTTGCCTCATCTGTTCCTGTACACTACCAAACAAAGTTAGAATTTCTTCATTAGAGGCCAAAACAGGACCGGATCCCTGAATATTGCGAGCGGGGATAACATCCCGAGCCACATGAATTTCAGTTCCTTGAGAAGAGGCTTGCGATCTTGGAGGAGGTGGTGGAAGCACCGAACCAATTGTTGCAGAGGTTGTAGCAGACACGGTGGAAGAGCTCATGTTTGATCTCGAGGCCATTGAAAATAGTGTAGTAAAAAGTTTTGAAAATAGAAAACCAAATAATGATTTCGCAAAAGCTTTTAGTAGAAATAGCACCACTTGCCCCACGGTGGGCGCCAAATTGTTTTGGTCAAAAATTACCGAAGCAATTAAGTGATCAAATTAGTTAAGTGAGGTAGTGTGCTAGAAATGAGTGTCGAAAATATGTTAATCAAATTACTTGCAAAAACAGTTTCAGGATACGGCTCAGGATATAGAGCTATATCTGTGATCAAACAATGAGAAAAAAAGTAAAGGTTGACACGAGATGTACGAGGAAAGCCCTTGATCAATCTAGATCGCCGGCACAAAACCTCGGGAGCTGACAATCGCAGCTGCCTTGTTCTTCTATTACTTCAAATATCAGGATACAGTGCAGGATATGGCGCAGATCAATGCTAAGTGGTACAACGATTACAAGTATTGAGTGTTTGTGCGTGATAGAAAGAAAAAAGAAGTGTGAGTTCGAATGTGGAGAGTCAAGTGTGTGTTCCTATTGATCTGGCCTCCTATTTATAGTTGCAAGTAACAAACTAACTCTCCTATTATTCTGGGATGCTGGGAATATTCCATTCTGAACGTTGGGGGGACTCTTTTAACTTGTTTTCCACGTGCTTATTAACTATAAAACCGAGTCTTCAGCTCATATGACCGTTATAACCTCAATAGCATTGACCAGCATCCGATATTCTCGCGGAATATGCCGTTCTTCTATTCTGGTCGTTACAAGACCCATTCTTCCACCATCAACGTCCATTTTTCAACCACCTTGAGCGAATCTTCAGGTAGATCAAGTCCTTTAACGTTAGTGCCTTGCAACCAAAGAAAATCATTAGTAGCAAGCAGGATACCCCCGAGGATGTTACCAATATCCTGGTTCAGTATCCTGGCCGCAGCATCAAGCATATAATATCAGGATATGCTTCAGGATATAAGCTCGAAATTTCACCCATAACAACCGTCATGATGAGGATCCTGGATGTCAACACGATCATCCTCATCAAAAGTAATGACTTTATCCTGGGTGACAACGGAGGTCCGGACGGGTCTGTCTCCATTATCCATCTTGGTTTCCTTAGCGTGTCTTTTTGCTGCTGAGAAGGATGTACCACAGATGTCTGATCCACCGGATATGAAATTTATGACTTGTGCTTCTGCTGGAGGAGCAGGAGCCCTTTCCGGGATCCTTTCAGGATCCTGGGTCCTTGACTTCTTTCGTCCCAAGAGTTCCTTTAAATGCCCCTTGCTCAACAAGTAACCAATTTCCTTTCTAAATGCAATACACTCTTCAGTGAGATGCCCAAAATCCTCATGATATGCACACCATTTGGATTTATCCTTTGTAGCAGCTGGTTTATCACTTTTCCTTGGCCACCTAGCTTTCTCACCTAGATTCTGCATTGCAAGGATAAGTTCATTGTTATCAACAGAAAAACAATATTCAGAAATAGGAGGATAATCCTCATCATCCTCTTCTTGTTGCTCTGCGTGCACATTCTGGTTATCAGATCTGTTGTAGGACTTGGATTTGTTGTTCCTGAAGTAGGATCCTTGTTTATCCTGTTTTGAGGATCCTGTCAATCTGTCCTGGATCCTTTTGTCATCCTCTAGGCGGATGAACCTAAGGGCCCTAGTCCTTACTTCATCAAGATTCCTGCAATCATAACAAGATCATCATAGAATAATGAATCCCTAAGCAATCCCATTTTAAAGGCTTCTACAGCCGTAGCAATATCCAAATTAGGAATATCTAAGGATTCTTTACTAAACTTAGTGATATAATCTCTAAGTGATTCATTTTGACCTTGTGTTACCCTATATAAATCACTAGTTAATCGTTCAAACTTTCTACTACAAGAGAATTGACTATTGAACAAGTTAACTAAATTAGCAAATGAAGTAATAGAGTAAGGGGGAAGACTTAGCAGCCATTTAAGAGCAGATCCTGTAAGTGTGGATCCAAATCCCTTGCATAGACACGCTTCTTTCAACCTTTCAGGAATTGGATTGATCTCCATCCTCTCCCTGTACTGAGCTACATGCTCTTCTGGATCCGTTGAACCATCATATAGCTTCATTGATGGTATCTGGAATCTTTTAGGTATCTCAGCATCACATAAAGGTGGTGCAAAACGAGATATCCTATGGCTACCATCCGCAATCTCAGGAATGGGTTTAACCACTCCTGGTACACTGGATATCATATCCTTTAGCTTCTGTAGCTCCCTAGCCATGGCCCGATTGATACATGTATCCTGCATAAAGCCATGGTTAATGTTATATAAATTATTAAAAGTGTTACCTCCCACAGGATTCGAGTTTGGAATCCTGGATGTGAATCCATCTTGTCGAGACTCTGGCATGATTGAAGGACCAGATGAGGTAATAGTCTACATCAGTATGAAGTCTCCTTGATGAACGTCCGAGTTCTGAGGCTGCATACTTCTCAAGGATCCCTGGTTTTGCAGGAGGTTGGATCCTTGGAATTGAGATGATCCTTGAACCTGAAAGGATCCTGGGACCAGGGAGGATCCTTGAACAAGGGAGAATCCTGGAACCAGAGAGGATCCTGGGACCAAAGAGGATCCTGGGATCTGGGAGGATCCTTGGATCTGGGAGGATCCTTGGACCTGGGAGGATCCTTGGACCTGGGGGGATCCTCGTACTTGAGGGGATCCTTGGACCTGGGAGGATCCTCGTACGTGGGAGGATCCTTGGACCTGGGAGGATCCTCGTACCTGGGAGGATCCTTGGACCTGGGAGGATCCTTGGACCTGGGAGGATCCTCGTACTTGGGAGGATCCTTGGACCTGGGAGGATCCTTGTACTGCATGCGTTCCCACATATCCTCCTGACATGAAGTATCCCTGGTGCTGAGAGGAGGATCCTGATGGCTGAGAAGAGGATTCCTGCGGCTGGAAGTAAGAGCCAAATGCCTGACTCATTGTTGTTGTTCCATAGCGCCTTCCTGGTAGTTCACCCAAGTATTGCACGTCCGGAACTGCTGAGTGTTGGGAAGTTATGACCGGAGTGTCGAAGTTCAGCGACCTTGGCATTAGAGGGGAGTGATCCTCCACTGATTTCTTCTGTTTCTTGATTTCATCGATCTCCCGAAGGATCCTTTCGCTGGTTTTATCCTGCTCTTGTGCATGATTCCTCATCTGCAAAATCAGGGCATAAAGATCATTAGTAGTAGGATTAGTTGAAACAGAAGAAGTAGGCGGTTTTTGGAAAATAGGAGTTGGTTTCTTCGCAGCATTCTCAGCATTCTTCTGGGATCCAGAAGGTGGTGGAGGCAAAGGAGGAACGCCTTGTGAAGAACTGAATGAGGGCATCAAACTTGAAGTATTCTTCACTGAGGAAGCCATCTGTTTGGTTGTAGCGAACCGAAATGACCACGAAAATACGAATCTTTCTAGGAACAAAGCACCAATTGCCCCACGATGGGCGCCAAACTGTTTTGGTCAAAAATCAAGCAATGACAATGTAACCAAACTTTCTGTTGTGAGGTATGATGCTTGAATTGATGAACAACAATAAGGATCACTATGAAGTGTAATGAACAAGTGACACGAAGATTTATACGAGGAAAAAGCCCTTGATCAATGAATGATCTCCGGCATAAAAAACCTCGGGTGATGGAAACTACCGATCACCAACGCAAATTAAACAAGAAATGTATTACAACTTCGGATGATAGCGAGCTAAGTACAAGGATCACTATAGTGTATCGTGTAGAAATGTATGAAAAATGCTAAGTGTTTTGCCGAGAGCTGGTGAGAACAGTTGTACGAGTGTGTGTGTAGCCAAAAATAGCCAAGTGTTGTCTAACTAGCTCGCTACCCCCTTTAAATTAGAAAATATCTAGCCTAACTAACATTCCATTCCGCAAATGGTGCAAGTCCTCCACGACTCCACAACGTCCATTTCTGGCCAAGCACGTGCGGAATAGACTTAGAATATTCTCCAGGAATATCGCCAAGACCAAGTCCAAGTTGATACTCCTGCAAAATAATTACAAATTCAAAGTAGACAATCGTTAGTACAGGGATCCTTATAGTGATCCATGATCCTGATCCTGCAACACTTCTGAGGATCACTACTTCAGACAGAATTGAGGATCACTAAACCCAACAGTAAACAAGGATCACTGATCATTTAGAAATCCACCCCTAACAGTTAGTATGCTAAATAACTTGTCCTTTCTAATGAGGTTAAGGATTCTTAATACTCACATGAGAGGAACTAAACATAACCTTCCATTACTAAACATAACCTTCCATTATGTAACTTCGAATAACATGGATATATATGTATATCCACTATATAAGGGTGGACGGAAGCCTGGAGCTCAGGAGGCAGATAGAAGCAATCACCGGAAGTCATCGATGGAATGTGAGAGTGGGAAGAGATGCGTGGAATTTTTTTTAACGGTAAATTTGGATCACTTCTGGCAAATTTAGAAAAAAAAAACTCTAAAAGTAGTTTTAGAGATAACTTTTTAATTAATTTTGTATAACATGTGTTTTGTATAATTACAAGTCATAGTCATAATTCAAGACCATATGTATATATGATTACACAACATATTTATATAATTAATGTATAAAGTTGTGTTACACATGAATATAATTACACACTATTATAAACGATTTAGACACGCCTTTTATAACCAAAATGTATAATATTTGTAAAATATATACCAATAACATACTTAAATTAAAGAAATAAAATGCTCAATTTATCATTCATGTGATAATCATTTTAATTTTAAAAGAAAATTAAAGTATATAATTAAAATTATAATAATAAAGTATGTTAAAATTATATGCAAAGTTAAGCTTAATAAAATGTCAATAACAATTATATCTTTTGTGTGTTTATTACAAAATTCCACCCTCATTTTAGTCATTGTTTCTAAATCCAAATTACTTTATACAATTCTTATGAACAAAAACATTACTCCATATATATTATACGGTATTTTCTGGCTTTTTTTAGTGTCCAACAAAGCTCAGCCACCCAGGTACATCAACAGGCAAAAGACCGTTCACACCTATAAAACCTACCGTTCAAAGGCAATACTGTGGTAAACCCCTAATTCACGCATACTATTTCAGTATTTTGTCACGAATAAGATTTTAACTGATGACCTTCCCTAGATAAAATCACCGGGTACCGTTAGAGTAGTGCCACTTTAAAAAAAAATTATGGGCTTAGAACCGTAAAGACAAGAAGCCCAATAAACCCCACCGCTAGTTCGTCACCTTCCCCTGAATTCATGTAACCCAAATCAACCTTTTTCCCAAAAACTCACCCATCACCATTTTCACACACTACTGTGTGCGTTACTCCCCTTCCCTCCCTCCCTCTCTCAATACTTCAATTTCAACCCTCAACAGTTGGTGCTTCACTTCAATCAATCTTAGGGCTTTCTTTCTTCTTCAATGGCCCTCAGAGTTGTAGGTTTTCGCTGGTTAGTTTCCAAATTTTCTTACCCTTTTCAGTTCTTGTTGATCGTCATCATAATCTAGTTTCTGAGAACTTGAAATTACACAGGTACGATGGATTCTTTCTATCAATGCTCGCCTTCAGCATGTATCCTTTTTCTAATTATAATCAATTTAATTATGTTAATTAGTTGGTGTAATTGTAATAATAATTGTAATTGTGTTTGTTTTGATTATTGTTTTGCTTGACGATCGGGTCGAATAGAATAATGGTTGTGTTAAGTTGGCAGCGATATCATGGATGTAAATTACCATTGCACCTGTGGCTTGCGGTTTGTTTGTCAACTTAATCTTTTTTCTTTTTTTTTTGTAAAATCTTGTTCATTTTGATATGGATTGTGTGATTTTGGTGATTAATTTTGTGTTTTTTTTTTTTTTTGGTTATTTGATTTAGGTTGATTATGGGGTTGTTTTTGTTTTTAGAATCTTGATGTTTGTGGATAATTGGATTGCATCTGCTGTTCGATTGTAAGTCCGAATTAATCTGAAAATCGATAGATTAAATTTATATTGTTTGAAAGAGGGATTTGTGTTATACTGTAATTATTCAAGATATTATGTTGTATTAATTGTAAATATTATCTTGTGATCATCTTTATGTTTGACATAATTCAAAAATTAACGTTCCGGTTATTGTATTGTGTAGGGATTATGGTCGGCAGCTAAGAGGTAGTCGATTAATTGGAAGATTGGTGGTTATATCTATTTTATATGGAGTGTTGTATCCCTTTCTTTGGGGATGGAGTTTTATCGGGGCTATATGGTTTGCAGCTGCAAGAAAATGTGTACGTGCATCGTTTTGGTTTCTTTAATCAGTTAATGACCCGTTAACCCGTGAACCCATGAGCCCGTTTTTGATAATCGTAACGTTTGTATCTGAAATTGTTGCAGTTGCCGGAGAAAAACCAGAAATGGGGATTTCTTGTATGGTTACTATTTAGCTTTTGTGGGCTCATCTGCCTCGCGGGTAGCTTTGGAAAAAAGGTACTACATAATCTGATGATCTTGGTTCTTATAAATATAAACTTTCATATTACATGATTTTTTTTTTTTGTTTTTTCAGTGGTTAATTAGAAGGCAAGCTCATGTACGACGTGCGCCACAGGGGACTCGTGTTTCTGAACATATGGTAATATCAAGAAACTATATTGCATGAGAAATGTTTGTATTGCTCGTAAATGACGTATAATGTTATCCAGAATCGTCATCATATTATATATAATTTGAAGTATTTTGAAGGCGGAAATATGTGTGTTTCCTTTTCGATACATATCAAGAATTATGTCACTTACTTCTGTTGATCCTTCATCCTTGATACCTGATAAGTTGATAGTTTGTTTCCTTAACGGTAGTTTCTAATTATAATTTGTATAGTCATAGTTTACGATATTATGATTTATATTCTTTTATTGGTATCATCTTTTGTAACCGCATGTTATTAGAAGATTACCTTTAAATTTTTATTCTATATTAAATAACTGTATATTTTCCAGGTGCTGCTTAATATGATTCGCCAGCCCGATTGGGTATATGAAGTTCATGCTCACGAAGCGAGAGCGTTTGAGCAAGAGACCAACCCGTATAATACGGGAATGAACCTTAATGCAGTCCAGGTAACAACTAAATTTAAAACCACATATTCAAGAAACGGATTGATTAAACGAAATGTTTTGTAATTTTTCGCATTTACTCTCTATTTATTTTGGCGTGTAGAGGGCAGCAGTAGAGACCGCGATTCAACAGCTTCCTGTTTATATCTTAAAAGGGGTCCCGCCTGACTGCAGTGACTGTCCGATTTGTTTGGAAGAATTCATTGTCGGTCAAGGGGTAACAACACAACATTTTCTTTTTATTTTATTATTTATAAACCTTAAACCTAGTAAGAATACTTATGAACCTAATTCGTTAATTAATTACTAGGTTCGCGGGCTTCCTTGTGCTCATAATTTCCATGTGGCGTGCATCGATAAATGGCTTATATTAAACACAAAATGTCCTCGATGCCGTTGTATAGTCTTTCCCTTTCTAAACCTAAATAACCCGTCAACCATTTCGGTTGATCCTGACGGTCCATCCGTTTCAACAACTCAGCACATGAGATCACAACCGTCTAGCTCAAGTTACCTTACGAGAATGCAAAGTTTTCTCGTTCCAGCTCAAGAAGAAGAATCAGTGCCATCCGATTCCAGCCCGAACCTGAGCCCAATCCAGACCTCTAGTAACAGTTCCGATGCCGCTGTGGAAATTGTAGAAGATAAAGGTGAACCATCTGGGCCTATACAGTGAGTGTTTTGTGCCAGAAACTGTAAATCATAGTTTTTGGTTCATTTTTACAGTTTTTATGAGTTTAGGACTCAAGAAAGTATATACTTATTTGGCATGAGTAGATGCTTGTTTTGGTTACCCTAATGTAATGGTTCCAAAAGCATGATCATACTATAAAACTAGTAAATGCCATATGACTTTTATTATTTGGGAAAGTTGCGGGGTAAGCTAACACCCCCCTCCCCACACGCACACACACATTTCATACCCACGTTTAAAATCAAATTTCACCTCTTTAAAAACTTTTTTTTTTCATAATTGGTCCGGAAGTTAGAGGTCGTGAGACGAATGCTACAAGTATCGTATTTAAAAAAGAAAACTTTGTACATATAGTGCAGCGGAATAGATAGAAAGGTTTCATGTTGTAATGTTCTAGTTGTTTGTTGTTTTGTTCTGGACTCTGGTAGTTGGTGCAGTGGCGGATCCAAGAATTTTTCTCATCAGGTTCCTTTTGGTAGATTTTCACTAATTCTCACTATTTTTTTTTAAATTATACATAATTTCCACTATTTTTTTCATTTTTTTTTCCAAACTAAGGGGGTTCCCGGGAACCCCAAAACACCCCTGGATCCGCCACTGAGTTGGTGTTCGGTTTCTAACTATATTTTATAGTAAATATATATCTAGACGTAACTAACTAGATTTACGTAGCTATTTAAGTAACTTAAATTTAAGATCTAATGCTATTTTTGCGTAAGTATTTAAATAACTTTTCAAGGCATGAGGACGAGATCAAAATACCAAAGCATCACACAACAAGCTTGGTGGGATTTCAATGTAAACTGGTAAAGAATGTAGATAGATAGTTTTGCGAAGTTCTTGTTTTGCTTTGTTTTCTATTTGGATACGTTTGAATTACTACCTCCTGGCTGGTTGGTTCAATTTTGGTGGATTAATAAAAAAGGTTCCGTTTGCCATTCAAAAAAAATTTAAATAACGAAATTTTAAGATGTAACGCTAACCTGTCTCCTTCAACCTTAGAAACTAAACTGTATACATTTATAACCAGTTGACTAGCATTAGCTTAGACTGTTCAATTAGCTTTTAACTTTTAACCACCTAATTGTTACTTAACTAATAATAAAAATATAACACTTCGTTGCGCAATAAAACACTCCTCGTATCAAAAAAAAAAATAAAAAAAATGAAAACCCCTCAAAATGCAAGAGGTAAAAGAAACTGGAATGTATGCACAAAATTATATAAAATAGAATATAATTAAAATAAAGAATTTGTTGTTAATGGTGGCACTGTCTCTGTTTGGAATTAGTTATGGTTGTTTTGTTTATAAAATCAAGTTATTTCTTGGCATGCCAAAAGAATCTACTCTCCATATCATTTATATTATTGTTTAGAAAAGCAGCTAGAATTCAATTTTTATATAATTTTGGATCATTATGGGTTATATATTAATTATCTTTCTTAATAGTTTAAAACAAATAAAAGCAGATATACGAATTCTTATTGTTTAGAAACTTAAAGTAGGTGTAATTTTTAAAAGGCTTACAAAATAAAATTTTGATTGTATTTATTTAAAATCTTTCGAGGGAGTACAAGATTAAAAAAAAAATATATAGCTAAAAAGGAATCCGGTACATTTATATCCTTTAAAAAAAGTTCAAGAACATATCTTTGTAATTTGGTAATGTAAGTATTTATTAGTATTAGTAGTAGATACATTACTCAAATAATTCAATTTGAAATTTATTTCCTTTAAAAAAAAGTTCAATAACATATCTTTGTAATTTGGTAATTTAAGTATTTATTAGTAGTAGATATATTAGTCAAATAATTCAATTGATTTGGTGTTCTAAGGGACTCAGGTTCGATTCCCACCCTCCCCATTATTTCTGTGGCACTTGGTGATAATGGTAGACTAGGCAAATATGTGGAGATCGCTAATTCGATCATTGAACTGAGCGGGTTTTAACTCACCGCACCGTCGTGCCTTCGGGCGAGTGTTCACGGGTTTCGGACCTAGGTGAGGGTTTTCCCCGGTTCGGAGGCAGGTCTATCCCGATGTGGTGAATTTTGTCGGTTGCCCATTAGAAGGATTCGTTGTCCGTTAATAAAAATCATGAGAGGAGTTCCATTGGCAGAGGCAAAACCTTTAAACACCTGGTTTTAGGAGGGGAGGTCGTGGGTTCAAGCCTCACAAACAATAAGGATTAAAAGAGCTTCGCCGTTAAAAAAATAGTAGATGTTTTACGCAAATGATCAAATTCAACCCGGCTCGATTTATCATGTATTAAAAACTTGTTTTAACCCGAACTCATTTTTACGTGTTCCACCCGCTTATTTGGCATCTTGAATAAAACAACTAGATGAAATAAAGTAAAGTTATTATTCATTCATTATTCATTATGACTAGAAACTATGAGATTCAACTTCGATTGAATCCCACATTGTACATTAGTTATTCTTAACCAGATTCTTCATCAGTAGTGGTTGTTGTGATACTAGTATCAGCTACCCACCCCGGATCAACAGAAACATCAAGAAAATACAACATAAAAACCAAGAAAACCGAGCAAACAAACATGGGTATAGCTCCAAACAACCACAAGAACAACGGGAACGAGAAGTAGAACGCGCGAAGCCCCAACGACCAGAAGTAACTTCCCAAGTTCACCGAGGAGCTGACATACTCCACGGTGAGACGATGGCAAGTAAAGTTGGTGATCTTTGTGTATGGAACATTTATCAGCATGCTAGCATGACTATAGTATCTAATTGATTGAACATTCATTAAAAAGGATATTAAAAAGCATACTAGTATGCTGAAGAACTTGATTGTTAACCGCAACTTGGTTCCTTCGCCAAATGTTATGCCAATTGTTTGGCGGTTGTTGTCGTTGTTGTTGTTGTTATTGTTGTTGTTGTTGTTGTTGTTGTTTTGTGCGGTTAAGCCTCCGGTCATGAGGACCGCGATTAGGGAGCTGAGCATGATGGCTGTAGAGGCTAACAAGGTTGATGCCATAATGTTGTTTCTTAGTGTTTGTACTGCTAGAACTCCTGTCTTTTGTGTGTCCTGTTATAACCAAAGTTCATTTAACAAAGGGAGGTAATACATATACAATATATATGTATAACTAACTATATATAGATTAAGTGACGGAACCAGAACATTTTAAGATAGAGATCATTAAAAAAAGCTCATATTTTATATATAAAAATCTAACAAATACCAAAATTTCATTTAAGAAAGAGAGGTAATAGTTAATACATGTATAATAGAGTTAACTGCCATTTTAGTCCCCGTGGTTTGGGTCATTTTGTCAGTTTAGTCCAAAGGTTTGAAACGTTGTCATTTTAATCCAAATAGTTTCAAATATTGCCATTTTAGTCCACTGGTTTAACCTCATTCATTTTTTCTGTTAACTAGAAGGGCATTTCGGTCATTATATATGTAATTTTGTTAACTAAAAGGGCAATTCGGCCTTATAAAATGACCGAATTGCTCTGCTAACTAACAGAAAAAATGCATAGATTTAACCCAGTGGACTAAAATGGCAACGTTTAAAACTATTTAAACTAAAATGACAATATTTCAAACATTTGGATTAAACTGGCAAAATGGTCCAAATTACAACAACTAAAATATTATTTAACCCCATATAATATATATGTATAACTAACTCTATATAGATTTAGTGGCAGAATCAGAACTTTTTTAGTCATAAGTCATTAAAAAACTCATATTTCATATATAAAAATCTAACAAATTCTAGTAGACAGGGTCAGTCAGTGGACCCTCTTGACCCCTAGTTCCGTCCCTGTATATAGTAGACAATAACATACCTCCATCATGGAGCTAACCCAGAATCGGCGATTGATTGCATTCATCCCAACAACCGTGCGAACAGGTTTACGACGAATCTGATAAAGAAGCCAGACGTGATAGACCGCCATTACAAGCAATCCCGCGGGTACCAACACAAAATCCAAATCTTTTTCCTCCATTTTTGAGTGATTTCAGATCAACATGCACAACAAAAAGTATTGACAAAAGGTGGAAGAGGAGTGGGGTGGTGGTAGTTGTTATATAGTGACTCATGTCACATTCCAAAAGTTTTTGGGCCTTTCCTGGAAGCACGGCCCGTGAATAACCATTTTGACTAAACATATTATACCGATACAAATATTTTTTGCTTAAACTTACATATCATATATTGTGTGTAAATGTGTTTAAAACTTATATATCATATATTGTGCGTAAATGTGTTTAAAATTATGTCTTTTTATACTTAAGTAGAAACATGAGTTACGTTTAAACTTGTAACTTTAACTGTTTTTATAAGACACGTTTTTCTTTTTAAAAGACTTTGATATAATCATTAAGTAGAAACATGAGTTACGTTTAAACTTGTAACTTTAACTGTTTTTATAAGACACGTTTTTCTTTTTAAAAGACTTTGATATAATCATAACATCTATTTGTTATTATAATTATCTATAAATTAAAATCGCAACATATATCTTTTTATTGGTAATTAAACATTGGGTATCGTTAAATACACCTAGAAAGTCAATTTTTTTTTTTAACTTTTACCACAAGTCAGCCATTTCAGTCAACTTTTCAACTTATTTCAATTTTCCATAAACCAACTTTAATGGAACAAGCTTTTAACCCAATATTCCACCACCCGTCCGGCCACCACCACCCACCGGAGTTTCTCTAACCTCTGTTGGCTCTCTCTGTCTGTTGTCTACCATAATGTGTTGATTTGGTTTTTTGATTTGTTTATATATTTGAACAGGCCCTTTAACATGTGTTCTTTATATATAACTAGAATTGAGACCCGCCGCAATGCGACGGGGATTCTTTAGTTATAACTAAGTCGACCTAGGACCCGCACGTTATGTTAAACCTGTCAAACGGGAAAAAAAATAGACGATGTAAAAACGTTCACCCATACACGCACATTGCGTCGTGTTAACTCGCAAAATTTAGAACGAAACGTAAAAACGTTAAACTAAAGACGCACGTTGTGATGTGTTAAGTCACACAATTTGGAACCAAGCATAAAGCGGAAAATTTGCGGAAAATAAAAACTATAAAGGATCAAAGTTGAAAGTAAAAAAAGTTGTGAGGATAGATTGCACAAAGATAAAAAGTTTTGGGTTAAAAGTAAAAAAAAAAAACAAATAGTTTTGGGCTAAAAGTAATTTATGAAATATTTTTGGGTGAAAAGTAAAAAAAAATAATTTTTTTGTTGACAACCCCTAAAGCCAAGGTTACAACAACCATATACATAACCATTTTTTCTTTGGAAAACCCCCAAAGCACACACCGCGTTACGGCGGGGAGTAAAACGGTGTCAATTAATACTAATGTCACACAACCGTGATCGACCACCAACACTGACTCGACCTAGGATCTGCGTGTTGCGACGAACCTGTCAAACATGAAAAATAGAGGTAAAAACGTTGAACCACACATGCACGTTGCGCCGTATTAACTTGCAAAATTTGAAACAAAACATAAAAAGTTGAACCACACTCATACGTTGCGTCGTATTAACTTGAAAAATTTAAAACTATACGTAACGAAACGTAAAAACGTTAAACCAAAGACGAAAAATATAATTGACAAAAGTTGTGAAGTTAAATTGCAAATGATGAAAAGTTTTGAGTTAAAGTTAAAAAAACAAATTTTGTAGGGTTAAAATGGAAAAAGGCAAAAAACATTTGGGTTAAAAAAAATCAAGTTTTTTTTTAGAAATCCCCAAAGCACAAGTTACAAGTCTTTATGAATGAAAAAGTTACTTATTTATATATGGAATAATAATTTATTATATATAAATTTGTCTATTGAACAGGCTCTTTGATCGTTTTTTTTTTTTTTTTTTTTTTTTTGTTGAGTATAAAAAGTTGGCATACTCTTGTGATTTGTTTATTATATATAATTTGTTGCATTTGATCGTTTTAATTTATTATATATAATTTGTTTATTAATATTGCTATTAATACTAATATAGTATAACAAAATATAAAAAAAGTAATAAAAGTATTATAAAATAAAATAACATAAAAAAGATAATTATTACTTTTGATTTTTATAATAAAATAATGTAATAAATTAAATAACATAAAAAAACATAATTATTACTTTTGACTTTTATAATAAAATAATGTAATAAAGTACTTAATCATTAGTAAGTTTGACTAATTGGTATATTAATCCATATCTTTGGTATATTTATCACACCCCTTAAACATTATAGTTTTGTATTGATGTATTTATTAGAGGCTGGTGGACAATACATGGGGAAGAGGGAAACCGAAACAAAAATCGATGGATGCATTAATAACACCCAAGTAAGTGCATAAAAAACCGAAATAAATTAATAACACCCAAGTAAGTGCATAAACAAAAATCTGCTTGAAAGTAGAGGTGTACAAATAACCGCTTCTGGAACTGACCCGAAAACCATGAATATACATGGAGAGAAAGTTAGGATACTGATTAAACAGAACAAATAAATTATTGTGAGAAGGGAAAGAAAATACGAATGAGTTTGAAAATGTTGTTTATGTACTTTTTATTATTGAAAACTAAATGATATATTATAATCTGTTTTTTAGTATTTGTCTTCGATCGTTATTAAACATACCTGTGTGTTCACACGGGTGTTACAACTAGTGGGTATAAAGATAAAGGACAATCCTTGAAATTCACTCTTATGAATATTATGTTTGAATGTTGGGATCAATTATTATTATTATTATTATTTGTTATGAATATATCATTTATATGGTGACTCTCCACATACATAACTCTTATAACTCCTATCTCTTTGATTTCTTTTGTATTAATGTATGTGCCTATATATAGTGACATTTGTATATAGTGTATATAGATAAAATCAATAAGATTTACATTCCCTTATGCTCTTATTCTTCTCTTTATATTGCTGATAGGTTTAGTTGTTTCACAACACGTTATCAGCACGAAAGTGCTCTTACCAAAACATAATCTTCATCGATGATTTCTTGTGATTTCCGCACATGGGAACTTGCATACAATCGTTTGAACAACGTTTTAGTTGACAATTCCAATCGCTCTTGTTTTGATGCACCACTACAACCATCACACAGCAAAATCATCTTTCGGAACAGTTTTCTAATTTAAAAGTCAGGTTCTATTCTTAACTTGAAATCTTTATATACAGTATGAATGCATTTGTACATCAATAAAATAGACCGTTTGGTCATTATGTGAGGACTGAAAAAGACGTGAACTCGAATCCTTTGATATCCGGTAATTTATTGTAGAAAATAAAAAGGTAACCGGTGATATTTCTTTTCAAGTAGAAAATGAAAGATCAAAGGTCATGATCTTTCAAATTTTTAAAATAAAATTATACATCAAATATGAAGCTATTTAATAAATGTTCACACTTCTTATATATTTGTATAAAGTGACACCTATTAATTTATGCTATTATTTTGTTTTATATTTCTAACCACATCCACATTGAATCTGGTCGTATTACAAAACTTTTTGATATTTTTCCATAGTTGATTGATCTGTTAACATTGTTAACTAAAGTTGAGTTATATATGAATTTATTTAAATAATATGCTTTTGTTGGATAGTAAATTCACGGTATAGTTTGATGGTTTATTATCTATTCAACCAATCTTAAATTCATAAAGTGATGATAATGTTGGGAGTTATGATCTCCTTAATTTGTTTCTTAAAATTATCTTATGGTTTCCTAATTATTTAATGAACGGTCGTAGTTTGTTCATATGTTCTAGTATAGTTTTTATATGTTCCAGTCTAGTGTTGGTATGATCATCATATTCCTTTCTATATCTGAACACACATGCTTGAACATGTTTAGATACATGCATCATATATAGAGAAATTTTGAATTATCTATCAAATCGTGTTTTATTGGTGATCAATTCTTATTTTAGGCAATCGGGTGATTTACAAGTGAACTAGTATTATGATATACATGCCTTCAATTATGTATTTACTTATTGATTATAGTATTTACATACTTTGATTTTTCAAAGTTATAAACACTGTGATTAACTCAAAAATTAGATATGGTTTTATTTCATGATAGAAAAGAAACTTTGTGTCAATCATTGGTATGGACTCAAATGCATTTGCATTAAGATGATTTGTGTAAAACATTTGTTAAGATTAAAATATGAATTTTGTTGCATACTTGCATACGTGCAATCTAAAAAAAATTCACGATGTATGATTTTATAATATTTTCATCAATTTTGTCTTTTATGGAACGATATTGGTTTAAAAGTTATGTAATTATTATTGGAAATTTATATAGATATTTCTAAATATAAATGAAAAAGATCTTATTTTATAAAGTTTATCACCATAATGAAAAAAGATCTTATTTTACAAAATTTATCTTCATAGGTTTATACGGTGACATCTTATAATGTTATGTATTGTACAATTTGACTTTACATGTACCTTGATTTAATATGTTATTATTTATTATATAGTTAATACTGAATAAACAACTAAACCAAAGTTGTGGTTTATTATCAATAAAAGTATAAATATGCTTATATTTGACACCCAAAGTGTCATACTCTTGTATCTCATTATCAAAGGTCGTAAAATGTTAGACATGTAATATTATATAACTCGGACATATAATTAATTCTCAATTGATGTTATGTGAAGAGAAGTTTATCAATAAGGGAAAATTGAAAAAATTACAATTATCACACGTGAGATATGCTCTTAAAGTAGCAATATCATTAAGAGAATATGAAAAGATTGAAATGATTTTATATTCATGTGACCGAGTAAATAATGAAAAACTAAGAAGTTTGTTCTAGTTATTCCATTCCCTGAAGTGAATGTGATTATATACAACGATCATTGAAAATGTCGTGATCATGGACATAATTGAGAAATTTGGTATGATGATCACGTAATAAGATCAACCATGTTAATGGTGCAATGACTATACAGTGATCGTTATAAAGGTCTTGATCATGGTAACTGAGGAAATTGTAATAATCCTCATGTTGATAACCATTTTAATATTGAAATCGACCACAAAACGTGGCACACTTAGGGAGTGATTATACGAACATAAAACATGGGAAACATGTTATACCATGAATGTTGATATAATATTACATTATTCTCTCATACTTCCCATTGTGTATTGAACAAACACAATTGCAACTAAAACATATACAATCATAAACCAGAAGTTTGTGGATCGTGATTATTTAATTCAATGGCATGACCGGTTAGACAATACCGAGTCTAGATGATGTGAAAAATATCAAAGAACTAGAAGATTCTTCATGGTACTTACACATGCAATATTTGCTCTCAATGGAAGTTAATGATATACCAACTAAAGTATGGTTTATATCCCTAAATATTTTGGAAATAATAAGGGAATATGTGTATCCCGACATGATACCATTTAGTATTCTGAAATCGATGCATCGTCTAAATGGTTATCAAAATCCACAACCTGAAGCTTGTGTGATTGTGTCTTAGCTAAGGTGATAGCAAGCATATTAATCCAGATTACTATTGGTTACAAAGCCAATGATCATGAAAGGAGCAAAAGTTCATTTAGGTACATGTAATTTTATATATAGTACCATCAATTCACATCAAGCCAATAAGTTATAGTTCTCCCCATACAGTTGGTTTTTGGTCAGGAACCAAAGATGTCTCATCAAAGTTTTTGGTTGTGCGACATATATCAAAACTCATCCAACACACCGCACAAATATGGGACTTCTAAAAAGTTTGAGAATATGTTGGGTATAAATAATCGTCTATGATTGAATACTTAAAGCCATTAGTGAGAAATTTGTTTATGGCTCATTGGTTTTCATTTTAGTGAATGAATGTTCCCAACATTAGGGGGAGATAACAAGGAGTTGGAAAGTGAAAAGTGAAATGAATTATCATGTCATCTTGATCCTCAGACTATACATTATGAACTAGAAGTTTAAAGTATAATTCATTTACCAATATTAAAGAACAAATTACCAGACAAGTTCACTGACCTAAATAGAGTGACTAAGTAAGTCACATAATCAACTGCTTATACTCTAATTATATTTGTGTCCCAAGAGGACAACCACATATTTTGTAATGAGTCTATTGCACGCCTGAAGCATGGTAGACTAGTCGATTCCAATAATAAAATTCATCAAAAATTGGAGCAAGTAATTAAGATGGTCAAGTCGAGATTCTAGTAATAAGATCCCCTTAAGGGAAAATAGACATGATGGTTCAAGAAGAACCTCAGGTACCTGAAAATAAAGAGATCTACCAAGTTGTATCATGTCTAAGATATGTATGGAATCTAAATAAAAATCGACGTCGTTATACTTTTGTATATATTGTAGCGCTTAAAATGATTAAATGATGAGGATCAAGATTTAAGATCTGCCTATGAATGAATATTAAGAAATGATTGGCCAAAATAGAAAGACGCAAATAAGGCAGAGTTTAGTTCTCTAATGAAATGGAAAGTTTCTGGACCAATAGTCCATACAACTGAAGTTGTAAAATATGCTGGATACAAAAGTGTCTTTTACACGAATCATGTGAAAATCAAATTAAGTGATATAAGTCAAAATTGGTGGCACAAGAATTTTCACAAATACCTATGATTGATTATGAGAAAACGTATTCTTCAGTGGTGGATGCATTGACTTTCTAATATCTTATTAATATGGTAATATATAAAAGAGAATTGACACGCGTCTTATGAAAGTTATGTATCACTTGATACTAAGTTATATAAAATAAGTTCTCGAGAATATTATGATTATTATATAAATTCAGATCTGAATACATATACATGTTGTATATGTTATTGAATTGAATATAATTGGAACTCCCCATGAGTATCCTAAAGCATTTGAGTGCTTAAGAGGTTAATTGAAACACCTTATGGATGTAATTATAGTGCACCAATACTCCAATAAACATACATAGAAAATGTGTACCTGGTTATTATGGCATCTTAATGTACAATGTGTACAAACATGGTACAATATGAATTTTGGAGATAAAAGCAAGTGTTCTTGATATTTTCGCATATGATATAGATATCTATGTGTTAAAAGGGCAAGTTTATATAGCAAAACTTCTAAGAGTGAAATCACATGCATATTTAGAAAAGATGGAAAGAATTCCCTCATGGATTGATAATGCTAGAAGCATTAATGATGTCAAAACCTCAAGAACGTACTATATCAAGTTCATAGAATATGTATGGACTAAAATAGTTAGATCAAGTGTTATACAACTTGAGATATTTGCATAAAGAGGGATATAAGTTTGATTAAATTAGCCATGTTTTATCGATGTTCTACTTTTAAAAGTTCACTATAATCGCAGTTTACAGTGATGATGTCTAGGCATCATCGAGAGAAATTGTCGAGCTTTTAGAGGGAGATTTTTTTTTTAATGACTTTGGCACGGTCTAATTATTACTCGAACTGTAGTTCAAGTATATATGTAATTATATTTTGTCAATCCCTCAAGTACATCTAGAAGATGATGTTGGGATATTTTAGTATGGACATAGCTGAACCTTAAAGCATGTTAAAGGTTGTTAAGTCACTTGTTACAATAAATGCCTATTATCATCTCCTACCAAAGTAGAGATTCTCATTCTAGAAGTACAATCGTTAAATGCATATGTGCATTAATATGTTTTCCTAGCTATGTATGGTCATAATATCTTTCACTTGAGCTTATTGTCATGATATAGCCGTTGTCAAGCGAAAAAACATTGGAATGAGTTCAAAAAAAAAAATATTTAAACTAAGAATTTGCAAATTAAAAATGGTATTGCAAATTTATGGCTCAATATGTAGAATAGGCATTTGTATTATTATTATTATTATCCATCAATCATAATACATCTAGAAGATGGTAGACATTTTCATACGCACAAAGCTTATGGCATAAGTACATTTTATGATGTCCAAGTAGTTGGTATAGAAAATGACTCTTATCATCTCCTATCAAAGAAGCAAAGATCATTGGTCAAGAAGTACAATAGTTACATACAAATTGTATATCTTGCTAGTATGTATACACGAACACATGTCATGAAATTCATTGACAAGATATAACTCGTGTATAGCGAGGAGATAATGTAACGGGTAAAACATATATTTTTATACCCTTAAGGTACAAAAGATATGGATTCATATTTTACTAACCCATCAACAAGTTTGGTTAGTTTTGTAAGTGCAGGTAATGTAATGTAACAAAACATGTTCATGGATCTTATGGTATCTACTTACAAGTGAAGGCAATTAAAATTTCACATGAAGATCATACATCAATGCTCATTGAAGGATTTGACATTAATGGATCAAGCAACATACCAAGCCGCACATCAATGGATTACGAAGTTTTGAGCACTTTTCAAAGAAGTCGGACCTGAGTCACTTATAGGATACATGTAAAAATGAGGGGGAACATTATACAAGTTGCACTCTTTTTCCCTTAACTAAGTTTTATCCCAATGGGTTTTCTTAGTAAGGTTTTTAATGAGGCAACATACCTGATCCAAAAGTAGAAAATACGCGCTGCACTCTTTTTCCCTTAGCTGAGGTTTTGTCCCACTGGGTTTTTCTAGCAAGGTTTTTAACGAGGCATCATCACCAAGCGTATTAAAGGTATGTGGATAGTCAAGGGGGAGTGATATGAATATATCATTTATATGGTGACTCTCCACATACATAACTCTTATAACTCCTATCTCTTTGATTTCTTTTGTATTAATGTATGTGCCTATATATAGTGGCATTTGTATATAGTGTATATAGATAAAATCAATAAGATTTACATTCCCTTATTCTCTTATTCTTCTCTTTATATTGCTAATAGGTTTAGTTGTTTCACAACACGTTATCAGCACGAAAGTGCTCTTACCAAAACATAATCTTCATCGACGATTTCTTGTGATTTCCGCACATGGGAACTTGCATACAATCGTTTGAACAACGTTTTAGTTGACAATTCCAACCGCTCTTGTTAACCATCACACAGCAAAATCATCTTTCGGAACAGTTTTCTAATTTAAAAGTCAGGTTCTATTCTTAACTTGAAATCTTTATATACAGTATGAATGCATTTGTACATCAATAAAATAGACCGTTTGGTCATTATGTGAGGACTGAAAAGGACGTGAACTCGAATCCTTTGATATCCGGTAATTTATTGTAGAAAATAAAAAGGTAACCGGTGATATTTCTTTTCAAGTAGAAAATGAAAGATCAAAGGCATGATCTTTCAAATTTTTAAAATAAAATTATACATCAAATATGAAGCTATTTAATAAATGTTCACGCTTCTTATCTATTTGTATAAAGTGACACCTATTAATTTATGCTATTATTTTGTTTTATATTTCTAACCACATCCACATTGAATCTGGTCGTATTACAAAATTTTTTGATATTTTTCCATAGTTGATTGATCTGTTAACATTGTTAACTAAAGTTGAGTTATATATGAATTTATTTAAATAATATGCTTTTGTTGGATAGTAAATTCACGGTATAGTTTGATGGTTTATTATCTATTCAACCAATCTTAAATTCATAAAGTGATGATAATGTTGGGAGTTATGATCTCCTTAATTTGTTTCTTAAAATTATCTTATGGTTTCCTAATTATTTAATGAACGGTTGTAGTTTGTTCATATGTTCTAGTATAGTTTTTATATGTTCCAGTCTAGTGTTGGTATGATCACCATATTCCTTTCTATATCTGAACACACATGCTTGAACATGTTTAGATACATGCATCATATATAGAGAAATTTTGAATTATCTATCAAATCGTGTTTTATTGGTGATCAATTCTTATTTTAGGCAATCGGGTGATTTACAAGTGAACTAGTATTATGATATACATGCCTTCAATTATGTATTTACTTATTGATTATAGTATTTACATACTTTGATTTTTCAAAGTTATAAACACTGTGATTAACTCAAAAATTAGATATGGTTTTATTTCATGATAGAAAAGAAACTTTGTGTCAATCATTGGTATGGACTCAAATGCATTTGCATTAAGATGATTTGTGTAAAACATTTGCTAAGATTAAAATATGAATTTTGTTGCATACTTGCATACGTGCAATCTAAAAAAAATTCATGATGTATGATTTTATAATATTTTCATCAATTTTGTCTTTTATGGAAGGATACTGGCTTAAAAGTTATGTAATTATTATTGGAAATTTATATAGATATTTCTAAATATAAATGAAAAAGATCTTATTTTATAAAGTTTATCACCATAATGAAAAAAGATCTTATTTTACAAAATTTATCGTCATAGGTTTATACGGTGACATCTTATAATGTTATGTATTGTACAATTTGACTTTACATGTACCTTGATTTAATATGTTATTATTTATTATATAGTTAATACTGAATAAACAACTAAACCAAAGTTGTGGTTTATTATCAATAAAAGTATAAATATGCTTATATTTGACACCCAAAGTGTCATACTCTTGTATCTCATTATCAAAGGTCGTAAAATGTTAGACATGTAATATTATATAACTCGGACATATAATTACTTCTCAATTGATGTTATGTGAAGAGAAGTTTATCAATAAGGGAAAATTGAAAACATTACAATTATCACACGTGAGATATGCTCTTAAAGTAGCAATATCATTAAGAGAATATGAAAAGATTGAAATGATTTCATATTCATGTGACCGAGTAAATAATGAAAAACTAAGAAGTTTGTTCTAGTTATTCCATTCCCTGAAGTGAATGTGATTATATAACGATCATTGAAAATGTCGTGATCATGGACATAATTGAGAAATTTGGTATGATGATCATGTAATAAGATCAACCATGTTAATAGTGCAATGACTATACAGTGATCGTTATAAAGGTCTTGATCATGGTAACTGAGGAAATTGTAATAATCCTCATGTTGATAACCATTTTAATATTGAAATTGACCACAAAACATGGCACACTTAGGGAGTGATTATACGAACATAAAACATGGGAAACATGTTATACCATGAATGTTGAAATAATATTACATTATTCTCTCATACTTCCCATTGTGTATTGAACAAACACAATTTCAACTAAAACATATACAATCATAAACCAGAAGTTTATGGATCGTGATTATTTAATTCAATGGCATGACCGGTTAGACCATACCGAGTCTAGATGATGTGAAAACTATCAAAGAACTAGAAGATTCTTCATGGTACTTACACATGCAATATTTGCTCTCAAGGGAAGTTAATGATATACCAACTAAAGTATGGTTTAGATCCCTAAATATTTTGAAAATAATAAGGGAATATGTGTATCCCGACATGATACCATTTAGTATTCTGAAATCGATGCATCGTCTAAATGGTTATCAAAATCCACAACCTGAAGCTTGTGTGATTGTGGCTTAGCTAAGGTGATAGCAAGCATATTAATCCAGATTACTATTGGTTACAAAGCCAATGATCATGAAAGGAGCAAAAGTTCATTTAGGTACATGTAATTTTATATATAGTACCATCAATTCACATCAAGCCAATAAGTTATAGTTCTCCCCATACAATGGAGTTCCTGCATATGACATATGATGAGGTGTTTTATTGGAAACATAGTAACTGTTTTTCCGTTCTAAAACAAAGAAATACATCTAACTTATTTGTAACCATTTTTTTCAAATATAGCTATTTAAATATTAATAATACTTAAACTACATTAGTGTTTGGTGTAATCTTTTGCCCCATTGTAGTTACTAAACATATCAGAAATATGTCCCCACCTTAATCACGTGAGACTACACTAACCAACGACCACAACGAAATAACTATTATTGTCGTAGTATAACTACAGGAACAAAGGAGACGCCAAACGTTGTGGTGACTATATGGTGATGAAGCTCTTAAATCATACTATGAATTTGTGGGAAACGGTTATTGACGCACAAATTAGACGGGAAATTGAGGTTACGGTAAACCAATTTGGATTAATGCCAAGGCGGTTTACCATGGAAACAATAAATATTTTTAACGAGACTAGTGAAAAAGTATATGAAGTAAAAGCGGGATTGACATATGGTGTTCATAAATCTTAAAATGTTTATGATAGTGTGTCACGTCGAGTGATTTGGGATGGTCTTGAGAGAATGATCTTTGGAAGTAGATCGACATAAATTAGAGATATGTATGGCGATGCTAAGGCAAGCGTCCATACGCTAATAGGGGATAATAATTAATTATATTTCGGGTGGGTGGTTATTCACCAAGGATCTGTATTAAGTCCTTTTATTTTTGCATTAGTCTTAGAAGAGCTAGCGAAGTTGATGAGGAGGTCATCCCGTGGTGCACACTTTTTGTATGAAGTACTGTGTTGGTGGCAGAATGTAAGCAGAACCTGAATAAGACGTTAGAATAGTGGTGCAAACAATGAGGAAGATACCCAAATAACTATTGAAGGTCAATTTATCTCAGACAACTAAGTTCAAGTATAAGGGTTGTTCATTTAGAGTGACGGGGACATTGAAAATGAGGTAGTTTACCGCGTGTAGGCAAGTTGGTGCAGGTGGAGAGCGACTACATGAGTTTTGTGATAAGAGATTCCTAATAAGATTAGAAAGGAAATTATATAGGGTTGCAGTCTTCCTAGCTATGATATACATGAAGTGATTGGTGGGCTATCAACAAGATAAGAGCCCAAATGTTTGATGTAGCAGATATGAGGATGTTGAGTGGATGCGTGGGAACACAAGGTTGTATCAGATAACGATGAAGTTTTTAGGATCAACGTGAAGTAGCACACATTTTGGATACGATAAAACCGGGGGAGGGGAAAAACTTTGAAATGGTTCAATCATGTTTATTTCAGTCTACTAACATCACCAACAAGAAGTATGAAGGCCCTCACAGAGCAGTGCAGGAGCATATGTAGACCCAAACTGACATATGATGAGCAAACTAAGAAGGATTAATTAGACACGCACCTCTTAAGGACATGATCGGTGATACGAGTTCGAGTTCTTGGAGAAGTAAGATAAAAGTTAGAGATCTTTAGGATGACATAGAGATTTATTTTAGTTTTGTCTTGATGTCTTCATTTACCTTTTAGTTACATTCTTGGTAGGGCTATAAACGAACCAAACGAACACGAACAAGACCTTGTTCGTGTTCGTTCTTTAACGAAATAAACGTGTTCACAAATGGTTCATGAACACTTACCGAACGAGATTTTATGTCCGTGTTCGTTCATTAAGGAAATGAGTGTGTTCACGAACGGTTCACGAACACGAATAAATTTGGCGAACGCAACGAAGGATAAAGGTGGATGGCCCAGAGAGTAGCACTGGAACTTGAATCCTTTATTGTGGAACGGAGGTCGATCGTATTCGTCGATGTAAATAATGAAAAATGAAAGGGAAATGGTGCATAAACAAGGTGAAATAGGGTTTTCTAGTTTAATTGTTGGTGTAAAAAAATAAATATAGGTTTAATAATATAAAAAGTATATATAAAATATATGAAAGTACAAAAATCTTTAATTAAAACACAAACATACGAACGCAAATGAATGAATGTTCACGAACACCTTACCGAACGTTCACGAATACAATTGAACGAACGAGACCTATGTTCATGTTCATTCATTTAACTAATCGAACGAAATTTCATGTTCGTTCGTTTATTAAACGAACGAACATAAACGAACTTTCTGCCGAACGGTTCACGAACTGTTCTCTGAACATTTGATTCGTTTACAACCCTAATTCTTGGTGCTTCGTGACCCTTTTTATATCCTCCTTTTTTTATCTTTTCTTCTCTTTTCTTTACTCTTCTATTACTAGTGTATACTCTATGTCATACGTATTTATAATTAAAAAATGTTTGATGAATCAAGGTCTCATTAGGAGCAATTCTCTATCTTTTAAAATGCATGCAAGGTTTGCCCATCTCATATTCTCATCCCCTAGACCTTACTTGGTAAGACACAAACAAACATATGTTATGTTTGTTTGTGTTGTTTCTTACCTCTTTATGTTAGCTAGTTTACTTTTTATCTTTCCTTGTATTCAGTTAAAGTTTAATAATTTGTATTTTGTAATAGATAATGTTTTATAAAAGTTTGAATACACCGTTGAAGCTAGGAATAAATAGTTGAAAATCAATTATCACATTCTCAAAACATGTAAGCACCATGTTTAAAAGTATTTTGGGACCTCCAAATATAATCCAATACAAGGTCCTTCAAGAAAGACAGACTCAACGTCGTCAAAAGATTAACAAGATTTGGTGATTGCAAGGGTGATTTGTTACTCTCGAACACGGTGTTATGTACCAATCGGTTTAAGGATAATCCGTTAAGTGGGTCAAACTCAAAAGAAATTATAGAAAGGAGACTTGAGATAATTCTCAACTTTTTATTCATCATACTTACAATGATAAATGTCTTTATATAGCCTTGGGAACAACAATGATAAATGTCTTTAGATAGCCTTAGAAATAAATAACCAACAGTCCAACACTACCACTATTACTAACACCACTATAACTAAAAACATGCAGACAACTTTGCCCAACAAAGCCTAGCCCAACATGAAGCCATAAAAGTAACCATCAGCCCAATATGCACAACAAGAAAAAAATAAATTAGAAAAAGAATATAAAGAACTAAAGTGTTATGAATTATTGATGTGCAGACAAACAAAATCACATTCACAATAGTTGTTTCATTGTATATATATATGTATCCATAGACATCGATTGGTTATGAGAAGAAAAAGAAGAAAATTCTTTGCAAATATATATTAGCCTTTTTGTTTGATCAGTTGTACACTAGAGTAGTTCTATTTTACAGTGGTTTTATAACACGTTATCAGCACGAAGCTCTAGACAAGCACGAGGTTCTAGCCAAGCACGAGGTTCTAGCCAAGGAAACGTTCAAGCAATTATAATCAAAGTAAGTGTTTGATTAATTTATATAAACTATAATTGTTATGATAAACGTAATATTTCTTTTATACCGTGGGATTGTTTTCCTTTAGGAGACTCAGTTATCCAGACACTCCTATCATAAAAACATCTAAATCCCATACTTAATAATAAAAATGAGTACGAGATACCTATTGCTATGGGAATATAATAACTTTGGAACTACTAACAATCTAAATTTCTTTTATGCACCTAACATTTACATTCATGTTATCTAACATTTATTTATGCACCTAACATTTACATTTATGTTATCTAACATTTATTTATGCAACTAACATTTATATTTATGTTATCTAACATTTATTTATAAAATCTAATGTTTAATAACGTTTATTTATTTATTATTGTGCATACGAATTTTATATATATATATCTGTTTTGAGGGTAGGGATATGGTAAAAAGTGTCTAAAATGTGAGAAGGGTAAGAAGTGTTTTAAACCATTGGATATTTGATCTAATGGTTGAGATCAATAGGGTATAAAATGTAAATTGTGTTTTAATTAGAAGGACCTTATGTAAAATTAAAGGGCAATAGTGTCTTTTCCAATGTTTCAAATATGGTAACCGCCATCAATCTCCTAAAAACTAGCTTTTCAAATTTAATTGCTAAATTATCTCAGATCCTAAATTCTAAAAATAGAAAAATATGTAACTGCTGCAAAGAAACGTATAACACTATACATCCATAATATAACACTATACATCTATCATATAACACTATATAACAATATATAACACTATACATCCATCATAGGCATGCTACCAGAAAAATATAACACTATATAACACTATGCATCCATCATATAACACTATATAACCAAAGAACACTATATAACACCATGTAACACTATATAATACTATATAAAAAATATATAACACTATACAGTTCTAAATGGTGATTGCACTACAAAATTAATAATTGATGGTGTTATATAGTGTTTTTTGATGGTTGCGCTATAGAGTTATATAACACTACAGAATTATATAACACCAAAAACCATATTATAACACCATATAACACCAAGTAACACTATATAACACTATATAAAAAATATATAACACTATGCAGTTCTGAATGGTTGTTGCACTACAGAATTATATAACACTACACACATTCGTAGATTAATTCCTAAAATCGAATTCCTATAATAAAGGGTGGAAGTTATTTTGGGCAGTTATCTTTAAATCAATTAATTGAAAGAAAATAGAAAATTACTAATTCACCCTTTTGAATTAATTTAGATATAGGACACTTGTCATCACCACATTATTTCTTACCCTTCTCACACTTTGGGCACTTTTTACAGAATCCTTTACCTCTATTTTGATTCACATTATATATTACATATAATCAATTATGTATAATGATCTAATTTATTATGTGAATAATTGCTCTTAATAATTAAAGCCTTCACACTTTACCAAAAGTCCATATATGAGTGCCCCGCTCAAATAATTGTCCACTATTTTGAATTCATAAATATTGATGTCACTATCACTAATATTCTGTTTGTTTTTGCTAAAAAAAAAATTATATTGAATTCGACTCACTAATATGGCATATGATTTGGATGCAAATAGCTAATTAACATTATTGTTTAGGTAATTCTGTTGTAAATATCTTGTAATTATGTAAAGATTTACACTTTGTGTACTTAAAATGACGGACATGTAGTAACTGGAAGGGTTACGTATATATATATATATATATATATATATATATATATATATATATATATATATATATATATATATATATATATATATATATCCGTAAAAATGGCTATGGATATTTTATTATAAAATTACCAATTATTAATATCATCGCTGTTGTTATCGGAACCATTTAGAAGTGATACTCAGCACGTTACCCACGATACCTACCGAATCTAATATTAGTTTAAACATTTTGTTTGTTATCGAAATTTTCAAACCTACTACAGTAAAACTATTTTCAAGGTGTATCATTGAAACCTTAACCAAGCGTATTGTGTAAGCTTAATTTGTATATATATAAGTAACCCACCACTCATGTAAATCCTCAAACCAACTGAACTTCTGATATAGTTCGACACATACCCAAAACAACTCATACTCAAATTCTATTTTTTAAGATCTCAAACAAAGCCCAATATTACTATCATGAGTCTTCAGTTTTCTACTCGTGCACACGCTGAATCTTCAAACGCAGCAGAAATTCGTGCCCAGATCGAAGTCCATAAATTTCTTCAGTTTAGGGATGCACGCACCCATACGAAATGTCTAACCCTCAGGAGGCTTAAAGTTAATACTATTAATAGTATCGACTGGAACATAACGGGGATTCTAGACAAAGATGATCGACTGACGAGGTTACTACCAATCGGTTCACCATGGCGTCGTTTTTTTGATATCTTAGAACCCTCATACGATGAATTGGTATATGAGTTCTGGTCTACTTTTCATTTCACACGAAATAAAAACCTATCTGAGCCCTCTATCGATTTTAGACTCGGTGGAAAAACTTTTAATTTGTCATTATCTGAGTTAGCAGTACATTTAGGTATTTATACAGAAGAAGAGGTTAGATCACCTATATTTATAAACGCATTAACCGAATATCCTGATCGCATACAAGATTATTGGTCTACACTTACACCAGCAGTATGGAGTAGAAATAATAATTCAAGAACATTTAGAGATCCTCTTTATCAATATATGCACCGTGTTTTAGCCAACACGATCAGGGGGCGCACGTCTAATCTACACAGGGTTAGTGGTACCGATCTCTTCCACTTATACAGTATATTCGAGTCAGTCCATTGTAATATTGCTTACTCTCTTGCTATGTACTTTGAGCAATACCAAACACGTCTCCCGAAAAACCTTATGGGAGGATCATACATAACAAAAATAGCTAAATCTCTAGGTGTCATAAACGATGAGATTATTCAAGAATTATCCCCACCACGATTACCTGGAGTGGTAAGTTTTACCAATATTGATATAATACCTATTGATATTCCTACACAAACACGATCGTTTCAATCTGAGGCAGCACCGGTTATCCCAGAAAATACATCACAAAATATACAACATCAACTGTCGCAGTTTCCTCCACCATCTTTTTATCAGTTTGATTTGTTGTCTCAACAGCAGCTAATACCACCCATGTTTGAACATATTTCAACTAACACATCTCAAACACAGCATACTCAACCACAAACACCAGGCATCTACCAGGCACTTTCACCTTTATCTTTTGGGCAAGGAGAAATGATGCAACAATCCATATTTAATGATAACATGACATTCCAAGAGTTGTTTGCACAAGAACAACCCATATCACCACTATTACAGCAACAGTCTTCACTACATCCGGAGCAACAACAACAGTCAATTGTTGAAGCCGGACCAAGTACGGTGCCTCTAATAAATCCATTTTTAGATCCAATAAAGGTTGATAAACTAATAAAAAAGAACCGGAAAATGTCAAGACAAATAGAGTGGTTGACGAAAAAGAATGAGTGGCAGGAAGAAATGCTAAGACAAGTAGCTAGTATTATCTCAAAACAATTTACTCAGCCACCACCATCACCTCATGATTCTGATTCTGATTAATTTCAGTTGTATACACAGACAGAGGTCCGCAAACATAACTATATACTAGAATCATTTTGCTACGATTCAATTATTTAAGTATCTGGATAAGTAGCCATATGAATTGAAACATGTTTACATACAACATTGATATGGAAGATGACACGCGAACATTGTCATCTCAACAGCAACTCCCATAACAATTAGATGGAACCTACCACCATATTAATAATTAGTTCAGTTATAGGTTGCCAATTTTGTTACAAAACATAAATAAGATAAATATTAAAATCTAAATACTCATTAAAAATGAGATAACATACAAAGGAACAGCTATGAACAAATAAATGAATACATAAGTACTAAATAGATGAGGCGGAAGCTCATACATTAATATCGGCAATAATATTAACATTATGCCGGTCAATATTAAAACCGGGTGAATCATCTTCGAAAATTTTTTCCTTGAATAACTTTGAGAAGAAGAAGGTTTGATGTGAAAAAAAAAATGAGATTGATAATTGGTTATTTATAGTGGAAAATTATAACCGTTTTGTAACGGTTATATTACCGTTTTATAGCCGTTGTACAACGGTTATATATATACAACAGTTATATATATATATATATATATATATATATATATATGTGTGTGTTTATATATAATAAATGATGTATTAAGGAAATGTTATTTTTGGGAAGTTAGAAAACTGTCAGGTTTATTTGATTCATAAAACAAGTTTATATTTATCAAATATATTAAATGGTAAAGACGAAGCATGATAAACATACAAGTTTGGGTTGTACATACATACACACATACAAATGTTTTGTGGAAATACAATGACAAACATATGTATATATAAATTATTCATAAATTAGACGAATAATGCAAATAACGGTTTTGCCTGGGACATTCAAAATTAATAGAAAGAATGGGAAAAGCTAATTACCTGATAGTACAAAGTTTTTAAATAGAGGACGCTCTATTTTTCCCAAAAATCAATAAGGAACTTATTGAGTTTCAAGAATATATATATATCATCAAGGATATGATGGCATGTCAGATTAAGCCATCAAGGATATACTATGATGAAAAGGATTCACATATCATATGATAATCCTAAAAAGGATTAAAGGATACACATATCCTAGCATGATACCATTTAGTATTTAAATCGATGCATCGTCTAAATGGTTACTGAAATTATTACAACACAACGCACAAAGATGAGATTTAATGACATGTTGGGAATAAATAATATATAGCCATAAATGAGAGATTTCTTATGGGCTTCATTTGCTGATTATAAATCCCAACATGAGGGGGAGATAGAAAACAACTAAAAGTGAAATAAATTTTGAAGTTATCATTATATTATCTGTATCCTCGAGTAAAATATCTAAAAGATATTTTAAGAAGGAAATTCATCCAAAAAGTCTTGAATTGCTCCAGTTAAAATTAATGTCCAAGAAGGACAAAGACATATTGAAAATCTTATATAAATGCTTTAGCTCGAGTTGATATTACAGACAAGCAAAGGGATAATAATAATAATATGGCTATGTCGGTTCAAAGGATAAAACATCCTCGAAAAAAGAAAAGCGCTTATAAATGAAATTGACCATAAAGATAAAAATCTTGATCAAGCGGTAAATACCGAAACCTCTCATGAGGAAGATGTTGATGATACTAACAAAGAGATATCAATCAACTATGGTCATACATATATAATATGGAACCGAGATGAAATGGAAAATATGGATGAAATATTTTCATATTCGGTTGCCAGTGAGATTATGAGTGGAGATGATACTCCTGAACCAAAGTCTGTAAATGAGTGTAAAAATAGACATGACTGGGGAAAGTGGAAAGATGCTATGCAAGCTGAATAAATTCATTAAACAAACGAAAGGTTTTTGGGCCTATTGTTATCACTCCTAAGGCAATAAAGCCTGTAGGGTATAAATGGGTTTTCGTACGGAAACGAAATGAGAAAAATGAGATTACAAGGTATAAAGCGAGACTTGTAGCTCAAGGTTTTTCGCAAAGGCCAGGGATTTTGAAAAATAGGAAGTTATTGTACATATGCTTATATTTAACCAAAAAGGAAATCTCACAAACTAGGCACCTAGCTCGGTTGGCTAGGTGCGCGAAAGGGTGTGGCCTAGACCCGGGTTCGATCCAGGGGACGGCCAGTTTCACCATTTTTACCATACGAATTTAGAAATTTTTCATTAACACGTTGCAAGATGAATTATATTTTCCTTTTTCATATTCTCCTAAGGTGAAACGAAATTTTTGAT
Source organism: Helianthus tuberosus (assembly GCA_030545235.1). NCBI lineage: Eukaryota > Viridiplantae > Streptophyta > Magnoliopsida > Asterales > Asteraceae > Helianthus > Helianthus tuberosus. The sequence continues at coordinate 28,930,461 of CM060379.1, read as the reverse complement.
ACACTTGAGGTATGTAAGGTATAATTTATATTTTTACTAACCCATCGAAACAAGTTTGGTTAGTTTTTGTAAATGCAGGTAATGTAACAAAACACAGTTGTGGATCTTATGATATTTGTTTCCAAAATGGAACCAGAAGTCTCATATGAAGATTATATAACACTGATCGGAAAAAGATTGCCTACATAAGGATTGTTGTCTATAAAGCTTTGATCAACTTTTAAGGAAGATAGAGACAAGTCACATAAATGATACATATTGAAATGAGGGGGAGTACTATACAAGTTGCACTCTTTTTCCCTTCACTAAGTTTTATCCCATTGGGTTTTCTTAGTAAGGTTTTTAATGAGGCAACATACATGATCCAGAAATATCAGGAGAAGACTATACACTGCACTCTTTTTCCCTTAGCTACGTTTTTGTCCCACTGGGTTTTTTCTAGCAAGGTTTTTAACGAGGCAGTATTCCATAGTTAAACCCCAAAGTTGAAAATTGTCATCCAACTTGGAACGTATGGATTATTGATCAAGTGAATGGTGATAATATGTCTGAGGGGGAGTGTTATGAATTATTGATGTGCAGACAAACAAAATCACATTCACAATAGTTGTTTCATTGTATATATATATGTATCCATAGACATCGATTGGTTATGAGAAGAAAAAGAAGAAAATTCTTTGCAAATATATATTAGCCTTTTTGTTTGATCAGTTGTACACTAGAGTAGTTCTATTTTACAGTGGTTTTATAACATAAAGAAGATTGTTTGGATTACAAATTAATATAAATTTTTAACAAACTCTATGTTTTAAATTCGTTTTAGTAACTAATCAATTTGGTGAAGCAAACTCATAGGATCGTTTTCCTCATCGTCTCTTTTTCTTTGTTGAGTTGATTACGTGTCACGAAAATAATAGATAGAATAATAAATGGTATAGAATAATATTATATCACATATCTTTGGAGAAATAGATGTCTATTTCTTAATTATCCATAATAATAGTTGGTTTTTTTATTAAGACATTATGCAAGGATTTGTTCAAAAACATCAAAGGAGCCAATTTGGCAAGCCCAATCTATTCTAAAGCTATTTTTGCTAATGTGTCATTTGTACATAAGCCTACCATATTATATTGACAAATGGATTCTTCTCCTTTCATTATTTAAAAAAAATTTACACACGACAATCCATTCTTAATCCTGTGTTTGTTTTATAAAAAAACCACCAATGTTTACACAGAGACCCAGTATCATTCGTTCAAATCCATTTAAGTATATGAAACCCTAGATCTCTTCTATTGCCGTCTCAATCAACAAGTTAAGTTTTTTTCTATCTCTAATCTCCTCTATGTATGCTTTCTTTAATGATTCGTGTTTCTTATCAGTATAAATTTGTTTTCCCATTACTTTCTTCACCGATTAGGGTTTTTACAAAAAACCCATATTCAACAAAAAAATGTCACGTTATTGCGATTATACGTATGTGTTAAAGATTTTGGTAGCCATTTTTGATTCCCTACTTTTTCATTCCATCTGGTAATTTTATCCTTATTTCTAATTCCATCTTATAACGTTTTTTTTCAATGATTGACTATATAGTTGCTTAAAGCCCTTTTTTGATTAACTGTGTTTGTCTTGTGTTTGTCTTGATGATTGACTATAATTTGCTTAAATCCCTTTTTGATTCAACTATGCAATAATTTACTTCCCTTTAAAAAGTGAAACTCATTTCAGTATCATGGTTATAATATGCAAAACTAGATTTAGTTCAAGTTCACTTGGTTTTTAATGGTGGGATACTTATAAGCATTTAAAATGCTGGGGGAGATTGTTTTCTTATATTGTGATAGATTAATGGTCCAAGAATACTAGAAAATTTTGAAATTGATATGAATATTTTGATTTTTGATAGTAAAATAGTGATCGCTTAGAGACAGGATAATTGTTTTTTAAGATTTTTAGCAAAAATTGTACATATTTATGGAGTTATGTCTATTGTTCAGTATTATTTATGCCAATTATTTTCAAGGTCTGTATGAGAAAATATGTTTTTGGTATAATTCTGAAGATGAATGGACCCAATAATCTTATGTGTATTGGAAGGTGTTTTGGTTGGGCCATAATTTTTTTCTTAATACAAGTTGTTTATTGAACAAGTTTACATTGCAGGATAACAATTTTCTATTGCTTTATGCTTTGCCATGACGATAAATAAAAGTCAAGGCCAATCATTATCCAAAGTAGGTCTGTTTCTCAGACAACCACTCTTTTCCCATGGTCAGCTTTACGTCGCTTTGTCCAGAGTTAAAAGCAGAGATGGACTCAAACTCGTAATTGTTGATAAAGATGGTAAACTTACGAATATGACACTGAATGTTGTATATAAAGAAGTTTTTAGAGATTTGTAATTTGTATCAGTAGATTTCTTAGTTGTGATTGTAAATATGATATGTAATTATTAATAAAGAATTTACAAATACAATATGTATTTATTTGTTATAACTTTTTATTTCAGTTTTTTGTTACCCAACCCCGTGTACCACACGGGTTTTAACCTAGTAAAAATAATAAAGTAAGCCCACCATAAATGGACTGCTCATTAGATTGCATCAAAGCTTCAAATAATTTGATGGAACTTATTTGAATCCACAAGTTAACAAGACCTTTTTATTACGAAAAAGCGTTTGATCTAGCGATACCCTGGTGTGTATAATGGTATTCTTTCTAGGAAGTGCTGATGTGGAGGTGAGGGGTCAAGAGAAACACCATGCCCTTGGTGTGGGAGAGAAGGGAAACACAATGAACTGGAATGAGGTCTCGTTCATCTTGCGAAATAAAGAAGAATGTGGATGGTGGAGGTTCGGGATGGAGGGGAACACCACGCCCCTTGAAGAGGATGTCGTCCACATCACTCCCAAAACTTGAAAACATAGCCTGAGGGTTTAAGTCTATTATAAATAAACGAGATCTAGAAGTAGATTAGATTGCTATTGAAAAACGACAAGACCAATTAACTAGTTACTTTTGTTTAATCTAAAAAATGTAACTTTGCAAACTTTTTTCTTCATAAATTATTGGAATATTGGATTTTAATAATCCCAACTATTCGTCGTTGGCCGCTAATAGTCCCAACTTAAAAAATAACCACCGGCAGTCCCAACTGTTAACATATTGGCCTCCAATGGACCCTGACTAACAGAAACCTAACGCCGTTAGTCTCCGATCGCCGGAAAAACATTTTTTGGTCGGAAAACTCCTTTTTGGCCGGAAAACTCAACATTTTTGTCCCAAACCTCTTTGTAACCTTATTAGGGACCTTTAGAAACCTTTTTCTAGTAAAAGCCCCAATTATTGAAGTCGTCGGAGAACTCCTTTTTCGCCGGAAAACTTCTTTTTGGCTGGAAAATACATCTTTTTGGCCGGAAAACTCAACATTTTCGTCACAAACCTTTTTGTAACCTTCGATCGGACCTTCAGGAACCTTTTTCTGGAAAAAAAAAAACGATTTTTCGGCGACCGGAGACTAACGACGTTAGAGTTCTGTTAGTCAGGGTCCATTGCTGGCCAATATGTCAATAGTTGGGACTGCCGATGGTTATTTTTGAAGTTGGGAGTGTTGGTGGCCAACGAAAAATAGTTGGGATTATTTAAATCCAATATTCCTAAATTATTCTGGCCTTTTTGAAAGGAATTATTGGATAACTCTTTATTAGATTATCAAATAGTTAGTTTAGGTCTGTAAACAAACGAAATATTTGTTAACTTGGTTGTTTGTTAAATGTTTAATCAAAACTTCGTTTATGTTCGTTCATCAATTAATAAATGAATGAACAGGAACATAATTTTTCTGCTTATTAATTAAACAAACGGACATGAACAAATGTCATGTTCGTTTGTTTCTATTTGTTCATTTATGTTCGCTCGCTTAGTCCGTTTATGCCGTTCATTTATGTTAGATTATTTACGTTCATTTATATTTGTTCCAGTTTATTACTATTATTAACTTGAAGCCAATTTGATAATAATATATAAAGCCCTTTGTTTAGATATATTTGATTATTTTTAAAATGTTAGATGTAACGATGATTGTATTTCAGACTTTGATTTGGATATTTACGTTTACTTTTAACTTGTGTTGGTTTATATTCGGTTGTGGCCCTTTATGATCATTTGTGTCTGCATACGATTGTTTGCGTCTGCACAAACATGTACGTTTTCTTAACAAACGAACACAACATAAAAATTCGCTAGTTTAAGCGTTCATGTCCGTTCATTTGTTCGGTTAAAATAAAATGTAACAACCTACCTCAACAAGCCTAAATTTGTTGTATATTTTAAGTTCTTAAAATAAAATGGAACAACCTACCTCAACATGCAATTTGTTGTATGTTTTAAGTTCTTTTCTTTCAAATTTAAAACAGCGGTTTAATTAAAGTTTTCAAAACACTTTTTTAAATATAGGATTAGAAAATCGTGGTTTATATCAAAGCCTTTTTCACTAATATACTTTTGCATATCGTCATATAATTTGTTTGGTTGCCTTGTCATTTTCTTTCTTTACATTTTAATCAATCAATTCAACAGTTTTTTTTAACATGTACATGTTTTGACAAATAACATATAAACCTTTCCTCTTAAAAACATTTTATTAAAAATCCCACGTTGTATACGATTTGAAATGTCAAAATACATGTTTACAAAGGTGTTGTGGATTATTTGTTAAAGCTAATTGTCAACATGTAAATAGAGTACAAATGAGAAATAAACGGAAAAGTAATCAAACCTAATTTTCTAAGAACACCCACAATAAGGAAACACAAAAACGCCTAAAAACATGCCTAGTCATCTGCTAAGTTGGAAAAAACTCATTTTTAAAAAGCACCTAAAACCCACCCAATAAGACCATGCGTAGTGGTAGAAGGTTATAATGCCCCCACCATGGGGCATTATACGACACGTGGCGTCCTAGTCAGCAAGGGGGCGTTATAGCAAAAGTGGCGTAGTGGGGCATTATGCCAATAACGCCCATATTATTTTTAATGAAAAAAAAAAAACAAATCAGCCTTTAAAAAAAAAAAAAAAACAAATGGGCATTATTGATTGGTGGGGGAAAAAGTTGTCAGGGAATCTTGAAATTGATTGGCCACTTCAAACCACACAAGAACCAAATAAGCGTTTTAATAAAAACGCTGGCCTCCAATTTTTTGCTTTAAAACGCCTTAAAACGCCCCATGTAATGGGGGTGGGGGCGTTTTGGGGCGTTATTTTTCAATTTTTTTTAAAAATCACGCCCCACTACGGGTGGTCTAAGAAAACCCAAAAACACTGATAAAAATTGCCACATCATCACCACTCTTTTATTTTTTAACCACTCATCTCTCTTTATTGATATTTTATAATTTAAAAGTACCACTCATCTCAATCCATTTTTTCTAATTCTTGGCTAAGAAGATAATCAAAAAATGAATGGCAAAAACATACTTCACAATAAGGAAAACATCTAACGTGGAAAAACTAGAAAAAACATATGGTAAAAATGCCTTATTGCATATGCTCTCTTATATACAATCGAACCAAAACCTATGATCTTGTGTAAGCGTTGTATCCATTTTTCTAAGACCTTCCGTAGTCGAGCATTTTCCGACGCCATACCCACCCAAAACGCCACATAGCGCCTTGTTAGATTAAATATTATTTATTTAGTATTTAATCTTGTAGCCTATATAATCATTTATATTATATTAGATCAAAATATATTAATAACCTATTATAATTAGTTGGTAATTGTTGATGGACCATATTACCCTTATTAACTAATTAGGTTTCCTCTTGGGTGTATAAATAAGGGACTTATTAGAGAGTTAAAGGGTTACACACTTTACACAATCAATCAACCCTCATTAACATCAATTCGTGACTCTCTTCCTCTAACCGAAACCTTACCCTACTTTCGGTTATCATCACCATCATTACTTTACACCCTAAGGAGGAACCGAATCAACTTGACAAGCATGTCGAACTCAATGGCTGGATCTCTGACTGGATTCTCCTCTGCTTTGAATGCCATAACAGGTATGTTATTCATGTTTTCCATTTAGTTTAAACAGAACTGATCAACATGTGGTATCAGAGCATATGTTGATAAATCAGTTCTGTTTTTCGTATCCATTATTATCGGATCAAAAATCTGGAAAACGGAAGTTTTAAAGCATTAAAATCAAAAACTGTTTTCGGGTTTCATTATGGCCGAAATCCTTGTTTTCGGAAATTATTACTTGATATATTGACCCGAAATCATAAAAGGATTAAGCTTATTGTCACGAAATCCATTACAAAACCATTAAAATCAGGTTTCGGATTTCCAGATTATGTTCTTATTATTTTAGGGTTCATCATTTATGTTCTAAGAAACTCGAAAAATTCATAAGATTTGGAATATAATTTTGGATTAGTAAGTGTTTTACTGTTTTGATCTAAATTTTTATCTATTAAATTTTCGGAAACTGTTAAAGAGATAATCAGTTATTATTTTCGAAATCCTTGATAAGTTTAGATCATGATTAAAACAGGAAATACTATCCCAAATCCCTTAAATTTCGAGTTTCAGTTTTATCACAATCAGCAGCTGTTAACAGAGATCACGACTCGAGACTAAGGTTGCGACTCGCAACCGCAATCATCACAACTCGAGACTAAGATTGCGACTCGCAACCGCGATCATCATAACTCGAGACTAAGATTGCGACTCGCAACCGCGATCATCATAACTCGAGACTAAGATTGCGACTCGCAACCGCACTCATCACAACTCGAGACTAAGATTGCGACTCGCAACCACGATCATCATAACTCGAGACTGAGATTGCGACTCGCAACCATAACCATCACAACTCGAGACTGAGATTGCGACTCGCAACCATAACCATCACAACTCGAGACTGAGATTGCGACTCGCAACCATAACCATTGCGACTCGAAACTAAGATTGCGACTCGAGACCTCATTTTTTATGTTGTTTAATGCTCCCGCCCCGAACCCCGGGCGGGGGCGCGCTGCCCCCCGCACCCCCCAGCGAACTTACCGCGGAGTTCGATCCGCGCTAACAGGTGGTTTGCTATTAAATACTTGGTTTTGTTTACACTTACTTACTTAATTAATCAGAATCAGATAATTTTTGCAAAACCAAAATAGCTTAACTTGAATGAGCTTTTGATGTATTAATTCTGGCCAAAGCTGATTTAATACATCTATTTATTGTTCAAGTATTATTAAGAGCTATGTTAAGTATGCATTACAAACCTGAAATGTCTTAATTCTGGCCAAAGCTGATTTAATTCATTTATGTTTAGCATGACTTGACAAGTGCGTAACTAAAGTGATTGTCTCATTTCTGGCCAAAGCTGATTTGTCACAATTACTTTGCACACATATTTAAATGATTACACTTCTGGCCAAAGCTGATTTGTCTTCATTTAAATAGAATTTTACTAAGTCTATTATTTTGATGTTAGTAATAGACATTATCACAGCTTCATAATTAAAATGGTCATTTCTTATGCATGCCTTATTATAACATGCCCTTAGATCACATTAAGACTTCTTTCTTAGTATCGTAACTTGCTCATCTTATTTCCACTATCAGCACCCAATCAAGGGATTCCACCTTTGACTGGTGATAACTTTGCTGCTTGGAAGGATGCCCTCATGCTTACTCTTGGCCTGCTGGACTTTGATTATGCTCTAAGAGAGAATAAGCCAGTGGACCTTACTGCTACTAGTACTGCTGCTGAGCAGTTACTCCATGATAAGTGGACTAGGTGTAACCGCATGTCTCTCATGTTCATGAAGCAGTCCATTCATAACTCAATCAGAGGGGCCATTCCTGATTCTGAAGATGCTAAAACCTATCTGGCTTCTGTGGAGGATCAATTCAAGGGAACATCAAAAGCACACGCTAGCACTCTTATCCTCAAGCTGGTGACGACTAAGTATGATGGGAGGAGCGGCATTCGCGAACACATCATGATGATGCATGACATGGCCAATAAGTTGAAGGGCCTAGAGATTGAGATCAGTGATGGTTTTCTTGTTCACTTCATCATCACTTCGCTTCCTTCGTCCTATGAAGCATTCAAGATCAATTACAACACTCAGAAGGACAAATGGACGATGAGTGAGCTGATCGCCATGTGCGTGCAGGAGGAATAGCGTATGAAGATGGATCGCCATACTGATGTTGCTAACTTCACCACCTCCAGCTCAAAGAAGAGGAAGAACAATTATCCAAGAAAGGATGCTTCTAAGGTTCAAAAGCCAAATCCAACTCCTAATACAAGTGCACCTTCCAGCTCTAAGAACTCCTTAGGCAAACCCTATTGCAAGTTCTGTAAGAAAACAGGACATAAGCAAAAGGAATGCCCTGACTTCAAGGAGTGGCTGGCTAAGAAAGGTAACGATTTTTTCATGATACTTGAGTCCTTTAATTTAAATGTTCCTGCTAATTCTTGGTGGTTTGACTCTGGTTCTATGGTACATGTTACCAATTCACTTCAGGGATTCCTTACAATCCGGAAGCTGGGAAGAAACCAAAGAACACTTAAAGTTGGGGACGATCGGGAATTAGAAGTGAAGGCCATAGGAACATTACAATTATTTTTGAAAACTGGTTTATGTATTAAACTTTATGATACCTTATATGTTCCTGAGGTAACTCGGAACCTTGTATCAGGACCAAAGTTAGACATGGACGGTTTTGTCGTTTCTCATGGTCATCGCAAACTCTCTATTCTCTATGATTCCGTTGTTTATGGTACTGGCATTCTGGATGGTGGTCTCTATAGATTAGAACTAGATGATAATTTTTCCAAATCTTTGTTGTCATATAATATTAATGAATCACTCACAAAGATGGAAAAGAAACAAATTCGAGACTTAGAGACTTCATCTATGTTGTGGCATCAACGTTTAGGCCACATCTCAAGAGAACGATTAAATCGTCTCGTAAAGGATGAAGTCTTACCTCCTCTCGATTTCACCGATTTTGGAACATGTGTCAAATGTCTCAAAGGCAAAATGACATTATCAAATAAGCAAGGTGCCACTAGGAGCTCTAATTTATTAGAACTCATTCACACTGACATTAGTGGTCCTTATCAAATTGCTGGTATAACAGGACATACTTCATTTATCACTTTCATTGATGATTATTCTCGTTACATGTACTTGTATCTTATAAAGGAGAAATCTGAATCTCTAACAACTTTTAAAGATTATAAAGCTGAAGTTGAAAAGCAATTAGATCGTCAGATTAAAGTTGTGAGATCAGATAGAGGCGGTGAATATTATGGAAGACATACTGATGTGGGTCAAGCTCCTGGTCCATTTTATGAGTTTTGTAAGGGCCAGGGGATTGTGAACCAATACACCATGCCTGGTACACCTCAGCAGAATGGTGTCGCTGAACGAAGAAATCGTACCCTTATGAACATGGTGCGCAGTATGTTAGCCAACACTAATTTACCATTATTCCTCTGGACTGAAGCGTTAAAAGCAGCTGTTCATATACTCAATAGAGTTCCTTCTAAGTCTGTCCCTAAAACTCCTTATGAACTTTGGACAGGAAGGAAACCGAGTCTTAAATATATGAAAGTATGGGGCTGCATTGCTGAAGCAAAACTTAACAATCCTTTCCTAAGGAAACTTGACCCTAAAACAGTTACCTGCTTCTTTATCGGGTATCCTGATCATTCGAAGGGTTATCGTTTCTATTGTCCTTCCCATGTCACCCGTATTGTTGAAACCAAGCGTGCTGCGTTCCTGGAGGATTTTAAGATCAGTGGGAGCAGTACCAACCCTTACGAAGAATTGCAAGAAGTACAAGACGCGGGGGGGAGAGACTCGTCGCTTATCATTACTCCGTTTACTCCTCTTGTACCCCATGCAACTGCACCTGAAGTCACTGCACAAAATCCATCTCCACAATCAGAACCCATTATACCTCATAACGAAGGCACATCAAACGCTCAAAACCAAGACAACGCTGAACCCGATAATCAACTCAGGAGGTCATCTAGGCAAAGAAGGCCTACTAATTGGGATGATTATGTTACCTACCTGACTGAAATGGATGCTGGAAAGCTCAATGATCCTATCTCTTATAACGAAGCCATTAGCAGTGATCAGTCTTCTGAATGGAACAAAGCAATGATTGATGAGCTTGAATCCATGAAGAAAAATGACGTTTGGGATTTAGTCGAATTACCCAATGGTACCAAACCTGTAGGTTGTAAATGGGTGTTCAAAACAAAACTGGATCCGAATGGGAACGTTGAACGCTACAAAGCGAGATTGGTTGCAAAGGGCTACACTCAGAAAGAGGGAATTGATTATCAAGAGACGTTTTCACCTGTCTCTCGTAAAGATTCATTAAGGATCGTCATGGCCCTAGTAGCTCATTTTGATTTAGAGCTGCATCAGATGGACGTCAAAACTGCTTTCCTTAACGGAGACTTAGACGAAGATGTTTACATGAAACAACCTGAAGGCTTTAAACCTGAAGGTCAGGAGCATCTAGTCTGTAAGTTGAAGAAATCCATTTATGGGTTAAAACAAGCATCACGTCAATGGTACCTAAAGTTTGATGAAGTCATGAAGAGACAAGGTTTTATGAAGAATCAAGTGGATCAATGCACCTACCTCAAGATGACTGGGATTAACTTTACTATACTTGTCCTTTACGTAGATGACATTTTACTGGCAAGTAATAGTTTAGACATGTTGCATGAGTCGAAGCGTTTACTCTCGCATAACTTCGACATGAAGGATCTCGGAGATGCTTCTTACGTCATTGGCATCGAAATTCACCGAGATAGACACAAAGGGATCTTAGGATTGTCTCAAAAGACTTACATAGATCGTGTTCTTACACGTTACAACATGCAACAGTGCAAACCCTCCGTCGCTCCAGTAGTTAAGGGAGATGTTTTCGGTTCATTCCAGTGTCCGACAACAGAGGTTGAAAAGGAGCAAATGAGCCAGATACCTTATGCGTCAGTAGTCGGGAGCCTGATGTATGCTCAAGTCTGTACTCGCCCAGATATCGCTTATATTGCTGGAATGCTAGGTCGTTATCAGACTAATCATGGCCTAGATCACTGGAAAGCAGCTAAGAAGGTCCTTAGATATCTGCAAGGGACGAAAGACTATAAACTGACTTATAGAAGAAGTGATCATTTAGAAGTGGTAGGCTATTCTGATTCTGACTTTGCCAAATGCAAAGATGACAAGAAATCCACTTCGGGCTACATCTTTATGTTAGCAGGCGGACCTATCTCATGGAAGAGTCATAAACAACAGTTAACTACAACTTCCACAATGATGGCAGAGTACATTGCTGTTTACAACGCAACCTGTCATGGAATGTTGCTTAGAAATCTGATCACTGGACTCAAGATTGTTAATTCCATTTCTAGACCATTGAAGCTTTACTGTGATAATTCAGCTGCCGTTAGTTTCTCGAACAGTAACAGTTCGACTGGAGCTGGTTTATATCTTGATACAAAGTACTTGTTCGTACGTGAACGAGTTGAGGAAAATAATCTTTGTATTGAGTATATTAGTACTAAAGATATGCTTGCGGATCCGATGACTAAAGGTCTCCCACCTAAAGTTTTCGAAGAACATGTATCGAATATGGGACTTACTAAAGACCTTATTTAATGGCATATTGTACTAGCTTATGTTTTAATTAATAAAATTTCCTCAGTTTGATTTTGTATGTCTCTAACATATGTTCTGCCGGTGTAATGACATATAGACAAATATAAATACAAATCAGACGCTAAAGGGCTGCGTATTTTGATCGTAACTGTTAGGTTTTAAATTGAGGCTATAGTATGACTAATGGGGGTCCTGAGTCGCATGATGATTCAACAGCTGTATTTCTCTGCTATAGTTCTTGGTTTAAAGCTAAAATGAGTGTTAACTCCTGGCCAGGCTTACCTAATACTCATGATAAATGATTACTTGGCTAAGTGGGAGAATGTTAGATTAAATATTATTTATTTAGTATTTAATCTTGTAGCCTATATAATCATTTATATTATATTAGATCAAAATATATTAATAACCTATTATAATTAGTTGGTAATTGTTGATGGACCATATTACCCTTATTAACTAATTAGGTTTCCTCTTGGGTGTATAAATAAGGGACTTATTAGAGAGTTAAAGGGTTACACACTTTACACAATCAATCAACCCTCATTAACATCAATTCGTGACTCTCTTCCTCTAACCGAAACCTTACCCTACTTTCGGTTATCATCACCATCATTACTTTACACCCTAAGGAGGAACCGAATCAACTTGACAAGCATGTCGAACTCAATGGCTGGATCTCTGACTGGATTCTCCTCTGCTTTGAATGCCATAACAGGTATGTTATTCATGTTTTCCATTTAGTTTAAACAGAACTGATCAACACGCCTCGGAACACCGCCCCCCGGGGCGCTATGGCGCAAGATTTGGGAAGCCTGCTATGGTGACAACGACGCTACATATTTATTTTCCCTCACACACACACACACATATACATAGTATAACCTCACATCTATATATGGTGCAAGGTTTCTCATTTTTTCGCCTTTTCAGTTAAGGATCTCATCAAAGTACACGAGGTCTGTGGTCTGAGCTCGAAGGCTAAAGTTGCTTTTAAGGGTATTTTAATGGTGGTTTGTTGGTGTATCTCGCTAGCGAGGAACACGAAGCGTTTTTCGAATACCGAGGTTAGAACTGAAAATATTATATCGGATATTAAATCTCTTAGCTTCTTATGGAATAGGAATCCCGAAAGATAGATCGATTAGTTGGAAGGATTGGTGTAATTTCGTTCTTTTGTAAGTGGTTGTAGTGTTTGGGCCGCCTCTGTTTCGAGGTTTGGCTTTGTGAATAAATTTTACCTTTAAAAAAAAGTAATATAACATCACTTTCTTACACGTTCGTCACTTGTACATAACCCCCACTATGAGGCTCTACCACTACATTGGCTAAGTTTCACATATTACTAATTCTAATGTCCTAATACTAGTGTTGATAAAAATATGAAAATCGATCAACACATTGGTAGCCATGATTGGATTAATTAGGGATAGCAAATGGTACCCGGTACCGGTACCGAATTTACCGAACCGTGTACATTTTTGGTACCGACTTTTGATATTTTCGGTACCGGTATTACCTGTTTTTACCCACAAATACCGGTACCGTACCGTACCTGTACCGAACCATACCGAACCGGGTATATTCGGTACCAATACCGGTACCCATTTTTGAGGATTTTCGGTACCGGTACCAGTCGGTACCGAGCTCATCCTAGGATTAATTGCACATGCCCGAACACTTGTTGAACATGCACGGTGAGACTCACGTGACATTAGCATCAATCACTATGTACGTTTGTATAAACAACTAGTAGATGTCCCGCTCGTGTTGCGGGGCGATGGCTGAATAATTCGCAACCAATTAAAAAAAGAATACCATAATTTTGCTAGGAAAAAAAAAAATAAAAACGATGATAAGACCGTATTTTTTGGCTCAGGGCAAAACTGTAATTTTTCAGGACTAATGAGCCAGTGTTAGGCAACTCCTTGACACGGGAAGAAATTAAATCGAGTAAAACAATTAAAACAAAAAAACCTTTATAGTTTTGGTAAAAAAACTAAAACGATGGGAAAAATGTAATTTTTAACCGAGAGCCAAATCATAATTTAATTCAGGGATAAATCATAAACTAAATGGACCAACGAGCGAGTGCCAGGAAGTTGCCGGCACGACTGTAATTTTGCACTCGGGGCAAACTTGTAATGTCATCAGGAAATCAAACAAAAACGATGGGGAAAATGTAAATTTAAGTTGAGGGCAAAATCGTAACCTGGCTGTGAGAAAAAAAAACTAATGGCGAAAGTATAAATTTATACGGGGCAAAATCGTAATTTATACGGAGCAAAAGCGTAAATTTATTTTTAAGCGGGGGCGAAAACATAAATTTGAACTGATGGCAAAATCGTAATTTTAAATCGGGATAAAATCGTAAATTTGTTAGGCCAATAGAAGAGTGTCAGGCTGCCTGACACTATTACACATGCCGCCCATTTTGCCCAATTGAGGGGCGGTACTGTTACTTGCTGACGTATACACACTTAAATACACTTAAGTTTGTATATGTTGAAAATTTCGAGTTAAAACAAAATCGAATATAAACAATGAGTTGTACCAAGAAACATTTTAGTTAAGGATTTTTTTTTCTTTCAGTGTGGAAAGTTTTTTTTTTTTCTTTCAGTGTGGAAAGTTTTTGAACAAGAACAAAATAAAAAGATTTAACATTTAAACGCTTTGAGTTTAAACTCATTTTTGATACTTGAAATCTTGGATTTCTAAATTAATTGGTAGGATCTTTACTTAGGCCTAAGGAGTGGCAGACGATATTGTGTTGATTGCAGAGACTAAACAGTGCCTGAACGCGAGGGTAGAGGAGTGGCGAGAAGCTTTAGAGGGCAACGGCCTAAGGATTAGTCGATCTAAGACGGAGTATCTACACTGTGATTTCAGTGGTGTGGCCGTTGACGATGACACCCAAATCACCATTGAGGATCAATTGGTCCCGCAGGTAACTAGATTTAAGTATCTGGGGTCGTTTGTACATAGAGATGGTGACATAGATAGTGATGTAACCCATCGCATACAGGCTGGCTGGTGTAGATGGAGGGCAGCCAGTGGGGTATTGTGCGATAGGAGGTTCCCAACTAAACTAAAGGGGAAATTTTACAGAGTAGCAGTTAGGCCAGCTATGCTATATGGAACAGACTGTTGGGCTATCAAGAAGGCACAAGCGCGTAAGATGGAGGTAGCAGAGATGAGGATGCTGAGGTGGATGTGTGGACACACGAGGCTAGATCGGATAAGAAACGAGGTTTTTAGGGAAAGATTAGGAGTGGCTAGTATATCGGAGAAGATCAAGGAGGGGAGATTGAGATGGTTTGGGCATGTGAAGCGGAGAGAAACAACGGCACCAGTTAGAGTAGTGGAAACTCTTACTGTGGAGGGGAGGAGAGGAAGAGGCAGACCCAAACTGACATGGGATGAGCAGATTAGGCATGATTTACTAGAGTTGCATCTTTCTGAGGACATGGTCCAAGATAGGACTTCGTGGAGGCGTAGGATTAGGGTTAACGACTTCTAGAGGATATTGCATTAAGGTTTTAGGTGTGTATTTCAGGGACGTATGTGTTTTTTTTCTTATTCTTTAAGGGACTTTTCCAGTGATTGCCTTCTTGTGTTTATGCCCAAATGATGTTGTATGCTATTATTCATGATTTACATTGTATTGTGCTGGTAAGGATGACTTCTTATTTCTATATTTTTTGACTGGTGTGTTGGCATGCTGTTCGTTTTCGAGCCGAGGGTCTCTCTGGAAGCAGCCTCTCTATCCCTATGGATAGAGGCAAGGTCTGTCTACATCCCACCCTCCCCAGACCCTATAAGTAGCTTTGCTATTTGTGGGATTTTACTGGGTATGATTGATTGATTGATTGATTGATCTTTACTTAGGCCAGGGGGTGTGGCCTCACGCCGCCCCGCCACATCACCAAAAATAGCGCACCATGGCGCCCTCTCCCACCCGTGTACGTTATCAAGGTGGCGCTACCCCATGTCCGCCAGCCCACTAACGGGTGTGAATGGTGCATCTGGTGGGCCCCATTCCTCTTAACCAATCAGATTTTGTTTATTTTTATTTCTTTTTTAATATTTAATTAGGTGGGTGCGCTAGTGGGGCTTTATCCCACACCATCATTGATAAAGGGGGCGCCATTTTTATCTCAAAATCTACGTTGCTCTTAAGTGGCGTGATAAAGCCCATAGGGGCTTTAAACCATACCCACCAGCTTAATACAACAAATCTTTTCAAAAACAGTTTTGATATGACTCCCTGCCTCCCTTCCAATTTTATTGTCCATGCATCATAAAACCCCATTTGATTTGGTTAGTATATTACTAGTTTGTCCTTTTAATGCATTTAAATGTCAGTGAGTTGGTTCAGATCGAATGTAAGTTAAAGAAAATGAGAATTGATCATTAACAAGTATCCAATCTTAAAACTAAAACAACAATTTTAATACAAACAAAACAGTAAAGTACAAAATATATTCAAACCGATTTTAAGTAAATAATTAAAAAAATCAGATAAACACTAATTTAACTATGATACATGACATAGTTTTTTTAAAATTATGATACATGACATATATTTTTTTTAATAAGCATTTGTTCTCTTTGTTTCACAACATCTAACTATTTTTCCATGCATCACATACATTACACTTAGAGCACACGGGGTGGTCCGTTATACCACCCCCATCACGCGTGAAACCAAAACGGAACACCGCCGCCGCCATAACTTTAACGCGTTATTTTTGTAACGCGAGGAATATATAACGCGTTGAAATTGGCTTCATACTTGACGAACCTTTCACTAATCCGACGAACCTTTCACATTTGACGAACCTTCATGTTGGGCTTTTGGGTTCGTGTCCATACTTGTTATGCCAAACACTTGTTTCGTGTCCATACAGTGTTAGAGGTGCACAAACCGGTTAATTTTAATAACCGGTTCGGTTAACCAGTTATACCGGTTAATTTGACTTTAACCGGTTAATGCTTTAACCGGTTATTACTTTAACCGGTTATTTTTTTAACTGGTCCGGTTAATTACTTTAACCGGTTCGGTTAATTAACCGGTTATTAACCGGTTTTTTTGCCTTTTTTTGAATTTTTCGGTTATTTTTTCGGTTAACCAGTCTATCGGTTAAAAAACCGTTATTTTTTCGGTTAACCAGTCTATCGGTTAAAAAACCGGTTTAAAAAAACCGGTTAATAACCGGTTATTATACTAACACTTATCACCGGTTACAAACCTACGGTTAAAAATAACCACTAACCGGTTATTCCTAAATCGGTTATTAACCGGTTACGGTTTCGGTTAATAACCGGTTACGGTTAATTAACCGGTTATTTTGTGCACCTCTATACAGTGTATACAATTCTCCATTTTTTTTGAATGTTTTAATATAAATCTATTTTAACCCATTTAAAGAAATTTATATTTTAGTGTTTTATTGTTAATTTCTAATTTTAAAATGAAAATTAAAAAAATTTGGGAGTGATAGAATTCCATCACTAGTGATACACCCCCTACATTTCTATCACTAGTGATAGAATATTGGGTGATGACATGGCATGATTTGATTGGATAGTGGAAGTGATAGAAACTATCACTAGTGAACCACCCCTCCTCCCCTTAGGGGGTGTTTGGGATTGCTTATTTCAGTGACTTATTAGCTTATTGACTTTTTGAAAAGTTAAAAGGTGTTTGAGATTGCTTATTATATGAGGGGAAAAATCAATAAGTCACTCCGTTGTGACTTATTAACTTTTTCAAAAAGTAATAAGTTGTTTTGAAAAGCTAAGCCAAACATGACCTTATATGATTCTTATGATTCTATACTTAAACCTGATTATGCATTGCATACGCTTGTAAAACTAATAAACAAAAAACATAAACATAATAACCAATATACACATTCAACAATCAATACATGAGATCAATATAATTTAAAAATGAATCATCTAATAAACCAACTGTACTTAAAGTTCACTGATCAAATCACTCGAACCAGTGAATCCTGTTTTAAAACCAAACGGCGTCATAAATAATTTATAAAAACACACATAAGACATATTTATCAATCGTCTTCTTTTATTTTGAACGGCAAATTTGGATCACTGACGAACTACTGGAGTATCATCGTGCCACCAGAGGAACCACCCGATTATATCCATCTCCACTAGGCATAATGCCACACCAATTCAGGAAGAAACCCAATAAACATGGGAAAACCCCCTTATGGAAATCGAACCCAGGACCTATCGGTCCCAAAGCCTTATCTCACATCAAAAATGCGACTGGGCTATAAAGCCATGTGCCTATCAATCGTCTCCTTTATAAATCAATCTTATAAAACAACAAATAAAACAAAATAATTTTAACAACAACCTCCAATATTATTATTACCTTTTTTAAATATTACTTGCTTAACATGACTTTCCCCACCACTTAATAATAATAAATCCACCCCAATTATACACCAATTGATTATTAATGGACTTCCTCAAACACAACCACCACCGCCACCACAGCTCCGCCACCAGCCACCGTTCAATCTCCGACACCGACTCTCAACTCGACGAGTTCCACTCTCCTCTCCGTGCCGACTCACCTCTCCGGTCAGACGACATCATGTCCTCCACCTCCACTTCCACCGCCATCGTCACCGTCGACAAGTTTCGATCTCCGATCAGATCTCCTCTTTCCGGCACCGTCAATGTCGCGCCGTTGGCCAAATCTCCGTCCCCTGCCGTTACGTACACCCGGCCGGCGAAGGAGGCATCTGTTACCGGCTCCGGTGGCGGTGATGCCAGAGTTCGTGGTGGCGATGGAGGAGTTAAGAGGTCGAGAGTGCCGGTGACGCCGGTTGTTAGGCGGCAGCGAAGTGAACTGACGGTTGAGAGAGCTGCGTTAGGGTTTAGGGTTTGTGAGATGATATTTTGCTTAATTGCGTTTTCTGTTATGGTTTCTGATAAAACTCAAGGATGGAGTGGTGATTCGTTCGATAGATACATGGAGTATAAGTATGTTTGTTCAATTTTGATGCTAATTGTGTAATTTAGTTCAATTTTGATCAGGTTTTTTTTTTTTTTTTTGTGAATTTTTTACTAATTTTGACTTTTGAGATGTTTGACTATGTAGGTAGTTGGTATGCATGATCCAATTTCATTGCTAATTGTCTAATTCACTTCAATTTTGATCAGTTTTTGTAAAGTGTTGACTAATTTTGACTTTTCATTCAATTTGTTGTTAATACTTGACTAATTTTGACTTTTGAGATATTTGACTGTCCATGTACTTGGTAGCATTACTGATTGTCTAATTCACTTAAGTTTTATTAAATTTGTTGTAAACTAGTTTTGACTTTTGAGATGTTTGACCATGAAGGTACTTGGTAGCAGTGCATGTTATAGCCTTCACATATGCAGCATTGCAAGCCGTTGATCACACATACCTCTTAGTTTATGGCAGACACGTTGTCACGTATCCTCTCCGTTGTCATTTCGACTTTTTAATAGATCAGGCAAGTGGTATAACCATTAACCAATTAACCTGTCTATTTTGAATGCTCGTTATGAAGATTAATTGAATGTTGAGTATTGATCTGTTACAGATACTGGCGTACCTGTTGATCTCATCGTCCTCTTCAGCAGCCACACGGGTTGATGATTGGGTGTTAAATTGGGGAAAAGATGAGTTTACGAAGATGGCTTCTGCATCTGTGGTGATGTCTTTCTTGGCTTTTCTTGTTTTTGCGTTTAGTTCGATTATATCTGGTTATAATGTTTGTGATCAGAACCCTATTTGATTCTTTAAGTTTTTATGCTGGTAATGGAGTTAAAGTCTAAGAGGTCAAATGTAAAGAATTTTGTACAGACAAATAGGCAAATCTGATAGAGGGGTCAAAGTAGCACATTTTTGCTTTTTAAATCATATAAAACGATCATCAAAGATGCAATATTATCTTTTGAGTTAATTACTATTTTCGTCCCTAAGGTTTGTCAAAAATAACGGTTTCAGTCCATTAGTTTAAAAATTGCGATTTCAGTCCATTAGTTTCATTTTCGTAACCATTTCAGTCCACCAACTTAACTCCATCCATTTATTCTGTTAACTCTAAAATCATTGAGAAGGTGTGGTACGTATGTTACATGTGCCAAGGAGGAAGGAGGGGATTCATGTGTGCTTGCCGGATAAAGGAAAGGGGCGCCGAAATTCGATCTCCGGTCGTCGGAGTCTCAGATGAGAGAAAGGAATGGGGAGGAGGGTGTTCTCACCCAAAGTTAACAGAATAAATGGATGGGAGTTAAGTTGGTGGACTGAAATGGTTACGAAAATGAAACTAATGGACTGAAATCGCAATTTTTAAACTAATGGACTGAAACCGTTATTTTTGACAAACCTCAAGGACGAAAACAGTAATTAACTCTTATCTTTTTTTGGAACTTGGTTTTCAAAGACGCGCCTCTGCACTGAGGAAAATGCATCAGGGGTTTGAGGCAGCGCCTCATGTACTTTTGGGTCAAACTAGGGTATTTACGAAAGCTTATTTGTAAAGTAACCATAAAGATTAAGAAATTATGAAGATTTACTTGATAAAAGATTGATATGTAAAACAAATGAAAGAGACGTGTTGGTTCTAATATAGCCCATTTGGTTGTACACTGAGCAACACATCGTCACATTTTGTGTGATGCGTGTGCCTTGTGTCTTGGCTTTTGAGACCTAAGCGGCTAAGGTAGATAAAATTGGTTTCATTACTTTTACTTTCCTCAAACGTTGACATTTCTTCATCAAATTGTATTTACTGATGTTATGGTTAATTTACTTCCATTCATGCTAAAACGTCACTCACCATCCCATGCTCAGTCCATACACCATAGCCATTATGAATATCAATAATTTTGATACGTTTCTAGTTCTTGTGCTTATTGATGCGTGTATTCTAGACTTATTTAGTAATTAAACGTTATGTCGAGTTAAACTAGGTTATTGTCTCGTGTGTTACACACTTACACGAAAATTCGGACACATATGCTTAGACCTTGTATCTATTTTAATTACGTTTAAGATATATTTTCTATAGCTACAACATATTCTCAGGACTCTTTTTAAGTACTGTATCATTTATATTAGAAAAATGTGTACATAATTACAGGGGTGCCACTAGTCATGCAATTAGGCAATTAGCTGTAGGATTGAAAGAACATTAGAATCTTATTAAAGTCTTTAAGTTTGAGAGAGGGGGAAGATGTGTGTGTCAGTGAAACGGTTATTACGAGGAAGAGGAGTGTGTAAAGTGTAAGATAAGAGGGGCACAAATCAATTCGGGTCCGGTCAACCCTGGTCAACTTTAGGTATTGGCTTAAACCGATTCAACTTGAAACCAGTTTATGAGCGGAAAAGGATTGGTTCAGTTTGAAACCAGTTTGGATTGGTTTTAAGAGGTTTTAATGGAGGATTTCTTAAATTGATTTAAACCCTTTGGTTTAGTTCAGGTCTAAACCGGTTTCACTTTGGGTTAAAACCGGTTATGGTTCCCTGGTTTTTTCGCACCAGTGGCGTTTATAGCCCGCCATATGACTCATATCTCATTTATCTATTTTGTAAGTAGTCGGATCGGATGGAATGGCAAATAAAATGTAGAGGTTAATAAAATGTATGGTATTATCATGCTGGCTTGGTTGGAAAAAGTGATATGAGTATCTATTCTTTATCTATTTTTTTTTTTAATTTATAGAAAATAATGTATTACTAATAAATAAATGACAATTTATGTTTAGGGTAAGTTACCATTTTCATGTTTGCTTGGTTTGTTCAAATTCACTATTCCAATCAAATATTTTGTAATTGAATCGAAAATGAAACCACTGGTACGGTTTTGACAAGATTTGAATTATTTAAATGAAATAATTATTTTTAGTAAATCAGGGACGAAATAGTAATTTTACTCTTGTATCTAAAATTTCAACTTTTCATACATCTCGAGAATAGGGATGAGCTCGTTACCAAAAATTCTCAAAATTGTGTACCGGTATCGAATATACCTGGTATGGTACGGTTCGATACCGGTATTTGAGGGTAAAAACTGGTAAATACCGGTACTGTCGGTACCGAAAAAAATACCCGGTTTGGTAAAGTCGTTCGGAACTGGTACTCGGTACCATTGGATCATCCCTACTCGAGGATACTTCAACATTTCAACAGTAATAAATTGTCATTTATAGCATGATATCCCATGTCTAGTCTAATTATTGTGTAAACTGAACTAAAATATTGATAAATTTCAAAATTGAGGGTTATAACTTAAAACTGAAATCTCCAGTTTTTTGGCCGAAGTCAAAACTGACCAAACTTGTGGACCATTTTTTTGGCAAAGTCAATGGGCGGCTTGTAGCACGATGGGTATCAAAAGAGTGTAGTAAGGTGTTGTCTCTTTTAAGTGGTGTGAGTTCTAGTCCCGTAATAGACATTAATGTAATAGTTATGAATAAATTTAAGAGGTAACTTTATAAAATAGTAACCAAGTTTTTAATATGTTCCACTAAAATCACTCAATCTTATTTTGTCTCTCTAAAATCACTCAAATTTGATTTATTGTTCTAATGTTATGCAAGTTCCAGGTTAGCAGGTTACCTTTATAATATAGCAGGTCATGTTTCTTTTTTAGTCTGTAAATTTAAATAAATAATAATTATATTTTAATTTTTAAACTTAAAATATAATACTAAAATTTATTATAATGAACCCATTTAAATAATAAATTCTTCATCATCGTCATCGGTAAAGGCCATCTTCAATTAAAATTACTATGAACCCAGTTAAATAAAAAAATCTTCATCATCAACTAAAAAAATAGAAGATGCAGCATCATATGGAAATTCAAAGATCCAAAACTTCAAAACATGCCACAACAAATACCACTGCCATCTATACCTGATTTTCTCTAGACATTATAAGCCAATGCAGACTTCACCTCAAAAAAATCATCTAAACCTTCCAATTTTACGGTTTATATTCATCTGTATATCCATCTCATTACCTATTAATCCTCGTCGCCCCTCCGCCCCTCCGACTCATCAAACGTAGCCGGTCTCCTCTGTGCCTTCCTCTCTTGGGTTCCGCTCGATAAACACGAAACCCTGTATCGTCTGGTCATTGGTCTGAAATAAAAACGAAAAAAGCAACCATACTTGGTCTCCGTCATCATCGAAGGTTGCTGGTTGTCATCGAAGTTTGGTCGGTAGGGTCGGAAATGTCCGCCAGGATTTGGATGGGAGGGTCGTCGAATGGTCTGGTGAGATATACAAGATAATTGAAAAGTAGTTTAAAATATATTTTGATTTTATAAAATCCATATAATATAAACATATAAACATAAACATAAGCATTAAAAGAAAATAACAAAGAAAAGAAATAAGTGGTAACTTGGTGACCTGGTAATTACATAATATTAGAACATTAAATTTAGGTTTAGTTACTATAGAGAGACAAAAAGAGTTTTGATGATTTAATTGGAACACTAGGCAAGCTTGGTTACATTTCTGTGGTAATTTAATGAGTGTGAGTTTTCCGTTCTAAAGAAAAAAAAAAACGTATCCATTCTCGTGAAGGGGCAAAGGGGAGGGCTTGGGTTGGTGTGGCTTAGGGGTGAGTAAATTAACCGTCATAACCGATAACTGAATCATAACCAACATAACCAAACCGATTTTAACCGATAACCAACATGACCGATGGTTATGGTTATGGTTATGAAACTTTGGTTAACTGACCAATCGGTTGAGGTTATGATTATGAAGCTTTGGTTAACCGATATAACCCAAATCAAACCGAACTTGTAATGTTAAGTCTACAATTCTATACAATGGATTTATGTTTCACAATAACCATGTAGAGATTTTTTACTAATATAAAAGTATATTAGTAACAAAATGATATTGATGTAGATGCCCTTTATCTTGATGAAGAATTGAGGTGTTATAATCATATGAATCTTCTGTATAACACTGACTACATAATTACTTTATTAAAATGGCCCCCACATCGGTAGTTTAACCAAAAAAATGTAGTCTTGATTGTCTTATAAAAAAGGTCTAAGCTAAGTTCAACATTGTGAGTTTCATTCTTATTTTGTAAGGCCCATTGGCGTATAATTTTTAACTTTAGCTGAAAAGTTAGTTTTAGTTAGAGTTTTTGTTAATAACCGAAATTAACCATAACCCACTTCATAACCGATTAACCATAACCGAAGTTCTGTTATGGTTAAGAAAATCCATAACCAAAGTTAGCGGTTATGGCTATGATTAATGGTAAAAACCCAACTAAACCGACCCATACACACCCCTATTATGACTGGCTTCTTCCGTCGTGGCATGGTGGCCACGCCCTACACCAACGCCCATAACAATCGGCCTAATATGCACCTTCACATCCCATTTTCAATTACATAAACTTTTAATTGAGTCTTTGTAACCCAACACTTGATGAAATTTATCATGTTTAAGGCATCAAATAGCTAATAGCTTAAATGTATCAATAACTTGTTGGGAAGGTTGTTTTTTAAAACATAGCAAAACCATGAATTAGAATATATGAACTATGATGAGTTTTGAATGACAATTTGAAAAATTAGTTGAAAAAATTGACTAAAATTTGGTTTAAGATGATAGATTATACTTCTATTAGTGGTTATGAACAAAATAAATTAACACGCAATGTGATAAAAACTTGTTTTGGTGAATTTTGAAACTAGCCGGTCAGGTCAAACTCAAATTGAGCCAACAAGGCTCAAATCTTCTCAAAGGTGTTTAACCATGACCCAACAAACATGTATAATTGGTTTAGAACAACTTTAGTTGAATTGATTAGGCTTATTGAATTACTGAGCTACGAGTACTTACTTTTGAACATATTTGTAGCTTGGTGTCATGAATCAACAGGTTTGTGCACACGTAAATTGGCATGACGATGACGTATATGTATATGCATACGATTGAATTTCCCGCGGGCTATAAGCCTCACCGTGGAGTTGAGAAACCCCACATGTACATTTGTAATAAAACTCATTGTTTGGGGTCAATGAACCTCACTTTAGTATTTGAAGGTTTTGAAATTCACAACCTCGAAATTAAGAACATAGACTTTCATAAAGGTATTAGGATGTAATATAGTTGTTTTGTGAATACTAAAATCCCCACATAAGGCACTTAAAAGTTGTATGTACTATGTTTATCATTGAAATCTATGATTTTCACTATTTTGCTACTATAACCATTGATTGTATAGGGTGAATGTGCATACCATTATTAAGTATTTGATCCGTAATAGAGTTGGTTGTCAATTGCGCATATTCAATCCCCAGGTATATATCAGTAGCGAATTCAGGAATTTTCCAGTGGGTTTATAGGTATATATCAGTAGCGAATTCAGGAATTTTTCCAGTGGGTTTATTGTTTTTATAACTTTCAAGTTGATTATTCCATTTTTATCCAAGAATTGGATACAAACTTTCATCAAACATTATGGAAAGCTTTAATGGTCACTTCTTTTATAAACTTTTATTCCAATTACATAATTTTATTATTTCCCTACATTTCACCATATTTGATATATCATACTATCATATCAAATTATCAATGTTCATGTTCATATTTAGCCTTGTACTCATTCCATAGTTGATCTACGGGCTTTCCCATCAAGTCTTCAAAATACTTGACATCATAATCAAACCTCATTTTCTTGTTAAGCTTTGCCACAAACCTGGGGACGATCCCGTCACAATATTCAAGAAAACGGGCGGTGAAATCATACCCTTGATCCCAACGCTCCCCTTGTCCTGGTTTTGCGAACCCTTCTGGTGCATATCCTGCTTTTAATATTGTATAATCGGCGACCCCTTCGACCAATCCCACCGGTGCATGACCCTCACCATCCCATTGAAAACAATGGGTCATTTCATGGTACAATAGGGATGTGAATTCCCCTTTCAAGTCTCCTTCATATCCTTTTAAATATATGGAACTAACATTAATGTTGTTAGCACCCCATCTGATTGCTTCGGCTCCATCGAACTCTACAATGTAAACATTCACAGAATCTATTAGCGTTCGATCTGAGGGGTTATTTTGCTGGAAGACTATGGACCATATGAAGTTGTTGATGGTACCCATTATTTGCTTTGTGTAGGGAATTCCGATTTCGCTGGTGAAACGGATGTCGCCTGGGGTGTTGGCCGCAAGGTTTGTCACATAGTATTCCACGGCTGTAGTTGCAGGGAAGTATAATGAGAGGGTTAGGAGGGTAAACAAGATAAAGGATTTGGGAGCCATGATTTGTCTAGTAATAATTTGAAGGTGCATGAATATGATAATTGTATCATATGGATATATATATATATATATATATACACACACACACACACATAGACTGTTGGGATTGAACCCTTCTGAAAGGAACCGATGATGTAAATCCAAAAACACTATCCAAGGTTTGGTCCAAACTATCCATGGTTACAACCACTGATGCTGTATCCACTGACCTTACAAGTTTAAAAGACCTGCTGCTATACTCTGATAGAAGAAAAGCAAAGATCTGCTACCCAACATCTGACAGAAGAAATGCAAAGGTCTGATAGACGATATAGGATCAATGGTTAGCCAACAGTAGTTTATCTTTATTTAATGTAACAGTGCTTTAGCACTAACAGTAGTGTTAGTGCACTATGTCTATTGACTTCGTCTTGTATCGAGTCATGTAATAGGATAGGATAACCAGTGCTCGGGTTGCTAGAAACTGAGTTTTACGTATTTAGTAGTAATTCCGCTTGAAACTGTCAACGACAAGTTCAAACGAAATTAACTTAGTTAATTTCGCTTGAAAGTGGCTTTGTCCATTTCAAACGGAATTAGCTCAACTATAAATATGTGAGCATGCCGTGTCATTTAAAACGGAATTAGAAGTTGTGATTCGGTAACGAAGTGCTGCCGAATTGTCTCCAGGTGCTGTAAAACTATTATATCAATACAAGAGACATTTAAATTGAATTGAGCGTCCGTGACATTGATTCCGCCTTTGATTTGGATCCAAAACTCTTCTGAACGACTCATTCAGGTCGCACAACGATCCTACAAGTGGTATCAGAGCTCAGGAAGAAGAGTTCAGCTTGATTTCATCAAATTTCTGACTTCTACACCTTCTTTTTCAAAATTCACAAGATTTTATGGACAAAATGGACTGAATTTCACACATTACATGCGAAATAGTGTTTTAACAAAGCCTTGAGAGAATCAGACCAAAATTCAGCTTAAAAGTGACAAAAATGGACCAAAATTGTAATTCCGTTTGAACGAACATCTTAATTCCGCTTGAAAAGTTGAGGCCATTTCAAACGAGATTACTAATTCCGTTTGAGTTACATCTAATTCCGCTTCAAAAGGGTTATTTCGTTTGAAAAGGTTCATACGGAATTAGCTATTTCGTTTCAAAGTGTAATTCCGTTTGAAGATTTCGCTTGAAACAAGTGATTCCGTTTGAAAGTCTAATTCCGTGTGAAACATGTATCTGATTTCGTTTGAAGTTGTCATCCAAGTGATTTCGTTTGAAGGGTTATCCAAGTGATTTCGTTTGAAGGGTTATCCAAGTGATTTCGTTTGAAGTGTCATCCAAGTGATTCCATTTGAAACTTAATTTCGTTTGAAGATCATTATTCCGTTTGAAAGTGGAAATTTTGCGTCAAGATCATTTCACGTCAACCGAGTGTCAGTCTATTTCAAGTTGTTTGATATTGTTTAAACTGATTGTGTTTATTTGATTGTTTTGTCTTCAGGTAATTCAAGAACTTCACATCATGGCTGAAGAATTCTACAATACGTTTTACAACGCGTTTACATCCGAGTCTTCCGAAATATCAACTGTCACACCAAAAACCATTACAAAAGTGATTAATGAGAACATTAAGCATGATAACTTCTACGGAACACACTCGAAGCCACCAACTCTTGAAAGTATTGAAGACTATACATGGTGGAAAGAGCGTTTCATCAACTGGGCAAAAGCCTATGCACACGAGAGCTGGTTCTGTATGGAGTTTGGATATGAAAGACCAAGAGATGATAAAGGAGAAGATCTTCCACTCAAGAAATTATCCAAAGACGACAAATCCGAATTTGCAGCTGAACAAAGAATGATTGCCTTAATTCAATCATCCATCAGAAATGACATGTTTACTTTGTTACAACATGATGGATCTTCAAAATCTATTTAGGAAGCTTTAAGGGTTAAGGCAGAGGGGGGGGGGGGGGTAAACAAATCAGGAAAAACAAAATTGCTTTATTAAAAAAGGAATTTGATTTGTTTGATAGTCTTAACGGTGAATCAGTTCGACAAATGATTGAACGTTTTTGTCATCTAAAAATCGAACTGGAAAGATTTAAGATTGAAAAAACAAGAGAAGAAATAATAGACAAAATCATAGAAGCGTTACCACAAGCTGATCAGTGACAAACGTTTGTGTTCATTTTGAAAAATGATGTTTTGTATGAAACAATTTCTCTTGATGCGTTAATTGAAAAGATTGAAACTCATGAGCTTGAATTGCAGAAACAAAGCAAGATGAGCAGTTCTTCACATCAACAGAATGTTGGTTTGTATTACAAAGGTAATTTACCTTCGATGAAAGCTGATAGTTCACCAAAGACAGCATTTAGTGGTGAAAGAACAAAAGAATCTCAGACAAGCTCATCAAGCTACAATCTGGGTTATCATTCATCTGCTTCAAAAGCTAGTTCTGAAGAAGCAGAGGAGATATTATGCAACATTGCTCTTAAGTTGAAAAATTCTCCTGTAATGAGCATCAATGCAGCTAAGCAGGAAATGAGTTTCCTTGCATCTGTTCTGGAATCGTATGAAGGTCTTGTAGCTGGCAAAATTGGAAACTCAGAGTTAACCAAAGAAGACTACGACCAGATTGATCCGGAAGAAATGGAACTCATTGACATCCGTTGGTGTTTAGCGAGTTGCATCAGAAGAGCTCAGAGATACATGGAGATTACTTGGAAACAATCATTAGGTGGTCCGTCAACAAAGCTTGGATTCGACAAATCTAAAGTGACTTGCTTCAGATGTAAACAAAAAGGTCATTTCAAAAGAGAATGTAGAAATTCTGAAGTTGCTGAAACGGAGAAACCTTTCAATGATGATTATTATCGAAAGGCGATTTACCACCGTAGCAGAGAAGAGCCGAAAATGATTGAAGATAAACCTAGAGAAAAATCAAGAGCACTTGCTGTATTCCATAATGACGAAGGATATGATTGGAGTCAGATTCTTCCAGAAGAAGATCGTTTGGAAAATATAGTTACTGCTCATGGCAGAAAAACATCAAAAAGTCAACATTATGTTTTTGTCGCTGAAATTCAAGAGGAAAACAAAGAAGAAAAAGACACAGCTGTAATCAAAGAGAAAACCAGAGAAGAGATTCTGAGTGAGAAAACTTATCGAGAAAGAAACATTGCTTTGAACAGAATGGATGAAATGCAAGAAGAGTATGGGAGTGCTGTCATCAATAAGAGATAGGATAAGAAGAGAGAGTGCTTTTTCAACAGAGAAGGTGAACCTGTTGTTCCGAAGAAAGACATAATTTTTGAAGATGTTCTTCTCATAATTCCTCGATCTGCCGAATACTATAGAAATGTATTAAAAGATGACACTTATGCAAAAAGGCATGAAAAGGAAATAAGATATGCCATGACATCGTGTTTGAGGAAGAGGGATGAAGAGAGAATGACAAAGAATGTTGAAGAAATGGTAAACAATCTGAAGAAAGCTGCTGAAGAGGTTAAAGCTAAAGCTGTTGAAGTTGAGGTTGTGAAGAAAGTCGAAGTTGTTAAAAAGGAAGATTTGAAGGTTGCTGAGAAAGAAAAAGTTGAGGTGAATGAAGAGGTTGAGAAAGCTGTTACTGAAGAACAGCAATTTGTAGAAGATGAGAAGAAAATTGAAAGTTTGGCTGAAGTAAAGAATGATATTTTGGAGGTTGCTTGTGATGCTGGTGATGAGGTTGGTGTTGAAGGAAAGCAGAAAGATGCTGATCAGACAGAAGTTGCAGCAAACACCGAAGTGCCAATCACTGAGGTAATTTCTGATTCTGAAATTCTAAAAACTGTTGAACAGTGCAAGAAATGCATGGAAACGTGCAGTGCTTGTACTGAAAAAGATGAAAAATTCAGAACAAGAAATCTTGAATTCAATAAAATTGAAGAAGTTTTCAAAAGTAAATGCAAAGAAATGTTAGAAAACGAAAAGATTTTGAAAGAAAATGTTGAAAAACTTTTAGAAAAATGTCAAAAGTTAGAAAAAGAAAATGAATTTTTGAAAGCAAATGTTTTGAAAATGAAAGAAGAATGTTCTCAAAAAGAAAATGATTGTCAAGAAATGAAAAAAAAAAATATGATTCAATAAAATTGACATATCATATTACAAAAGAGTCATATGAAAAAGTAAAAAGTGAAATGAAATTTGTTCAATCAAGATTGAATTACTGTTCTGAAACAACTAAGGAGTATAAGCAAAATTATGAAATAAAGCAACAAGTTGTTAATTCCTACATTGAAGATGTTGCTAAACTTAAGCGTCAGATTGCTGATTTAGAACAGGATAATAACAAGTTAAAAAGTTATCACGCGTCGTCATATGTGCTTGAAAGAATTTTCAACATAAAACCGGATGGAAAGGAGTCTGAGCAAAACAAGAAAGGTATTGGCTCAGAGTTTCATCAAGTTCCACCACCGGAAAAGTTTGCATTTTATGATGATGAAAAGGTCGAAAAAGCTTTCAACATGGTAGATCAATTGCCAGATAACATTGACGTAACCTATTCAAAATCTGATGATTCTAGTGATTCAGAGGTGGTAGATAAGGTCGTTGAAAGTGTGTTGAAAGAAGAGCCAATTGATACAGGTAAATCTGAATCACAGGATGAAAATGAAGGTAATTTTCATGATGGATATCTGAAAAACTCAAAATCTGAGAAAAATTTGAATGATGATTCAAAAGGATTGGTTTATACCATGATTGGATCAGACAAATTATTCTTAGATGTTGTATTCCCGATTCAGAATGTGATTTCAGAAAAGGTTGATAAAGTTTTCAAGATGGTTGAAATTGAAAAGTCTGAGATTTCAAAGTTTGCTGGAAAAGGTCACAAAACTTTTTATAACAAACCTGGTTACAAGAAGAAAAATATGAAGGCTGGGTTGGGTTATAAAAGGAAACAAAATCGAAATAAAAATGAACCGCAAAGTTATCAGACAAAGATGAATTTTGTTCATGGAACAAGTTCCGAAGAAGAGAAAGAACTCAAATTAGGCGTCAGTCTAATGAAGAGTTCCATGCTCAAAAGAAAAAGCAACAACCACAGGTCAAAGATGTGTCCAAGAGAACATGTTTTAAGTGTGATCAAATTGGACATTTTGCACGAAAGTGTCCAAATTTGAAACCTGTTGATGTTGACAAAAAGAAGTCTGAAAATGTTGAGAAACAGAAATCTGAGAATGTGAAACAAAGGTCGACCAGATTTGATTCAAAACAAACTTGGAGGTATAACACAAACAAGTTTGCTTCGAATCAAAATTGGAAATCAGACTCGAATAAGTTCGATTCAAGACAGACCTGGAATTCTCACACACCCAGATTAAGAACAACACAAAGTTGGAAAACAACTGTCGATGCAACAAAACCGAATGAGTTTTGGAAACCAAAAGTTGTTTTTCAAAAACAAAATGTTCAAAAAGATTCAAATTTTTACGAAAGAGGTACTCCGAAAGGTCAAACGTGGAGTGTTAAAAAACAAGTGACTTCGGTAAAAGATGAGAAAGTTGAAGTCAAAGTTGAAAAAGTCTTTGATGACAAAGATTTTCCGAAACTGCATGATACATATTGTGTTGAAATGCCTAAGGTTCAACAGACCTGGGCTAAATTGTTCAAGTAATCAAGTAGTCTAAATGTGCAGGTGCTCAACAAAACCGAAGATTGTGAGAATGGAAGTTGGAGCAGCCTGGCACAACGGGAAGAGGAGGCTGCTGAACCCTGGTTTGGTTGAAACAGGGAGTTTGTTTGTTTTCTGTATATAAATAAACAATATTTCAAAACCCTAAAAAAATTGAAAATTTTAAAATAAAAAATATGTTTGTTTTTAAAATTTGTCATATATTCAAAAAATTTCAAAAAGATGTTACTTGAATACGCCGAAACCCTCACGTCTGAACAAACATGATTAATTTCACAAGATTGAAAAACGGTTTTTAAACTGTAAATATCAATGTGTTGTAAATCATGGGGGTATGTTAGATTTTCTGCAAATCAGTGCATGAGAAGCAGAAAATGGATGGCGAGATAAAGCTATCAGTATTGGTTGTCAAATTTTTTTAAATGATTTTGCATTTTAGGGGGAGTAATGTTGTTAGAAAATCCAAAAACATTTGAAAATTTGAAAAAGCCAAAAACATGATAAAATTCAAAAATTGAGTTTTTGTGTAAAAAGAGGAAATGATAGTACATCAGTAGACAGTTACAGTATGCTAAAGAATTGTAATGATTATATAGCGTTAAACAGTCTCACTGATGATATGCCGATAGGTTTTTATACATTTAGTAAACTTTTTTTGGGATATAAACTTAAATTCAAACTTGCTTATTTCGTGGGGAACACTACTTGGATATATAGGTAACCCCTGAAATCTCGTTTGAAGGACCCCTCTTTCTGAGATACTAGGTCTTTATGCTTAGTGATATCTGGGGTATTATCCTGGGACTTCTGATTTTGTGGAAGCAATGGCCTAGTCCCCGTATAATACTTTCTGCTTGCTTAAAACATAGCATCGCCCTCAGCATAAAAAATGATGAAACATTGAAAAATGCTAATCATGTGCTGTTGAAGAAAAGATCCTCTAAAGGGGACACACCAAAAGTCGAAGCCGTCATCTCTCTGCTGAACGGAAGTTCTGACCTAAGCTCTCACGACCCTCGCAATTTAACCCTTTACAGATATCATCTAGGTATACTCACCTGTAAGACTGAATATTGGGATCTGGATACGGGAATATATTCAAGAGGTGGGACACATGAATGAGTTTAAGTTCTTAATACACCTAATTCGTATCCTGAATCAGTTGAAATTTGTGTGAAAATTTAAGTGGATCAGTATATCGACAATCTAAGTGAATTGTTTAATTCTTAATGTGTAACTAAGCTCAACGGTACTTGTGACTTGTCAAAAACTGATATGATCCTCTGACGCAAACTCAAACAAAAATATTGTCTGTATATATGTTTGTAAATATTTATTTATTGCTTTATGTTTCAGAAAATACAAAAAGATTTTTGATTATGCTTTATTTTCGACAACCGATGTCTGAAATGCTGAGTTTCATAATCTAAGTAAGCTGATTGTGTTTCTGAAAATAAAACAAGTTCATTAATTTGAGACTTGAATTTTAAACAATAATAAAAAACAGTTTGTGATATCTCCAAGGTCATTAGTTTGGACTTGGATGATTAACTGTGAGGGATTTGGATGCTTATATTGTTAAATAGCCAGTTTCCGATTCTGTTTGTTGAAACTGCCAAATCATGAAAGTTGTTAAAAAGTGTTAGTTTAGAAAGTTTGAGTGAGCCAGGTTTTCAATCCTGGAAGTTCAAAATATTGTTACTTATAAACGTATGAGTGTTGCAGATATGATACCAGACTACGATCCCGACAGCAGAGTCTAAGGGGGAGTCTGAAGACGAGCTCAAAGCAAGGGGGAGCTTGTAACCTGAAAGCAAGGTGTCGATCCCTAAAGCACGGAAGCTTGACGAAAGGGGGAGCCTGAAGAAGCTGTTAATGTTAGAGACAGAGACAGATCCTGGTACAACATTCAAAGATAGAAACTGATCAAAGAAGATAAAGATTGAAGGATGCTTACAGTGTTAGACAATTTGGATAGAGCATGAAGACTGATCAAGACTGAAGATGTGTCATGATAAAGACTCGACACTGAAGACTTCGTCAACATCCAAGGGGGAGTCTGTTAGTGCACTATGTCTATTGACTTCGTCTTGTATCGAGTCATGTAATAGGATAGGATAACCAGTGCTTGGGTTGCTAGAAACTGATTTTTACGTATTTAGTAGTAATTCCGCTTGAAACTGTCAAAGACAAGTTCAAACGAAATTAACTTAGTTAATTTCGCTTGAAAGTGGCTTTGTCCATTTCAAACGGAATTAGCTCAACTATAAATATGTGAGCATGCCGTGTCATTTAAAAAGGAATTAGAAGTTGTGATTCGGTAACGAAGTGCCGCCGAATTGTCTCCAGGTGCTGTAAAACTATTATATCAATACAAGAGACATTTAAATTGAATTGAGCGTTCGTGTCATTGATTCCGACTTTGATTCGGATCCAAAACTCTTCTGAACGACTCATTCAGGTCGCACAACGATCCTACAAGTAGTTAGCTCTAGCAGAGGTTAGAGTTAGTTAGATTTTGTTAGTTGTCACTGTCAACCATGACGTCATTAAAGATGCTCAGTGGTTAGACAGTTTAGTATAAATACCAGTCGATGTAACAATTAACACTTGTATTAATAAAAAGATCAATTTGCACTTGTCATCTTCTTCAGTACATTTCTTATTATCAAACTCGTGATTCGGCTAAGGGGGAGTTTGTGATTCACATGCAAGATTATTCTTACAAAGCATGATGATGAAAACAAACGACCATTTCTTGTAGTAAAAGTTTTCCATCTATTCCGCTGCATTTAATTTCTGTAATTCAATCATATTTCCATTTTCTGAAACAAAAACTACAACAATTCAAACTTAGATCCTAACAATTGGTATAAGAGCTACGGTCAATCAATTTTGATTCAACAATCAGATTGATTACAAAGATCAGCTCTCTTAGCTAATTTGTTTGATAATTTTACTTGAAAACAGAGTTTTATTACGTTCAAAGTTTTTAAAACACAAATCTGTTTGTAAACAAGAGAAATGGCACAAAACACACCGGATTCCAACATTGGATCCATGTTTAAACCACCTTTGCTGAAACGAAATGAATATTTCATATGGCAGCGTAGAATGGGTCATATTTTAGCTCAACAGAACACCAGATGCTGGAGATCCGTTGTATTTGGACCACATGTCCCTATGGTTCCAAGTACAGAGGATCCCAATCAACAGGTCCCTAAGAAACTCGAAAATTACTCTGAGCAGGATTTCCTAAAAATAGAATTGGATGCAAAGGCGTTTAGCATCGTTGCTTCAGCCTTGCCCAATGAAATCTATGCAGGACTGCTTCATTGTAATAGTGCTAAAGAGTTATGGGATGCTCTTAAAGAGCAATTCGGCGGTACTGATGAGGTTATCGAAAATAATCGTGAAGTCCTTAATCAACAGTATGAAACCTTTTGTCATGTCAAAGGTGAGTCCCTAACCCAACAGTTTGAGCGATTTAGCTGTCTCATTAGTGAACTTAAGCTGGTTAACGTGGAATTTCCAAATTCGACTATTAATAGTCGGTTCTTAAGATCGTTACCAGATAAGTGGGAGACAATTGGCTATGTCACTCGAACATCCGTTGGTTACAAAGAAATGACCCTCACACAGCTTCATGGTCGACTCCTTACTTATGAAAGAGAGTTGAACCAGAAAAAGAAGTTGCAAGAATCCGGGAAAGTAACTGATGACTATACACTGGGAAACACTGCTCTGTATAGTCATGGAGAGGGTTCTGGCAGTGGTAAGGATCAGGGGTATGACCATTACGTTGACATAACCTCTGGTAACAATTTTAACTCTGACCCTTACCCAACCAATTGTGCATTTGCTGCAAATGGTGAAAGCCAAACCTCTGACAATTTATCTTTTGAACTAAATGACTTGCAACATTTTGAACCCACTGATTTAGAAGAAATGGATATCTTGCATCAGTTGGCACTGTTGAGTGTTAGAGCAAGTAAATTGTACAAGAGAACTGGCAGGCAGTTTCCTGGTTTACATGGGGGTTTGAAAGTTGGGCTGGATAAATCCAAGATAAAATGTTATAAGTGCAATAGGCTGGGACATTTTTCCAGGGAATGCAGATCTCAAAATGCCGGACCAATTGTGACACACCCTGGCACCAGACCTCAAAGCACTGTCCAAATTTCCCATTATACCCCTGCACCTCATATGCAAAACACTGCCCATTTTGCACATCCTGCTACTATAATTCCTATCCATTATGTTCAAGCACCTGCTCCACAGATTCAGTATGTCCAAGCACCACCTCAAGTGCATGTGCAACAAGCCCCACATGTCACTCAACCTACTCAAACCACTGCTCCAGCAGAGGTTACACAACAAAGCTTTTTCACACAAGGCTTTGTTGATTAGAGTAGTTTACCTAAGGGTTTAACTGATAAAAATTTTGCTCTCTTGGCTAAAAATGATTTTGAAAATGAAAACATATGTTTAGTTGCCTCTGAGACCTCAGGAGAAGGTGATGAATCTGTGGAACAAGAGCAAAAATCTACTGTGTGTGATTCTTATGTTGAAGCAGTGGTTACACCAGTGGTTACAAAAGAGACTGTTGATGAAGAAAAAGGAAATCTATCTGACCGATGGGATTCAATGGAGTGTGAAGAAGAATGTGAATGTGCTCTTATGGCTGCATCAAAAGGAACTTCCATGTGCTTAGATAGCCTATGGTATGTGGACAGTGGAGGTTCCAGATGCATGACTGGATGCAAAGCACTGCTCAAAGACTTCTTAGCACATGGAGGAGGTGATATATCTTTTGGTAATAATTCTAAAGGTAAAGTGCTAGGGTCTGGGTCTGTTGAAGCAGGAAATTTAAAATTTGAAAATGTTAACTTAATTGACAATCTAAATTCAACTTACTCAGTGTCTCACAAATGAGTGATAAAGGGTATGGATCCTTTTTCACCAAGAAAACTTGTCAAATAGTAGGACCTGAGGTTGTTAAAAAGATTGATCAAATCATTGCTGAAAGCAAAGCACAACTTGTTGCTCATAGGAGTGGCAATGTGTATGTGGTGGACATGTTAAAAGATAATCCAATGAAAAATGCATGTTTGTTTTCTCTGGCCTCTAACAAAGAGACTGAACTGTGGCATAGAAGATTGGGGCATACAAATCTTAAAACTATCACCACTCTCTCGAAACAAAATCTGGTAAGGGGTTTGCCACACAAACAATTCACTTGTGAAGAACATTGTGTTTCCTGTCTAAAAGGTAAACAACATAAAAGTTCTTACAAGTCAATTGAAGAGTCCAAAACAAGTCAATGCTTACAACTGTTGCATATGGACTTGTTTGGCCTGGTAAAAATCATGAGTCTAAAGATGAAACAACAGATATTTTGCAAAACTTTGTTAAACAAGTGGAAAAGCAATTTGATCTCCCTGTAAAAATGTTTAGAAGTGATAATGGGACAGAGTTTAGGAATAAGGGTCTGGATGCTTTCTGTGAGTCAAAAGGGATTGTTAGGCAATACATCATCCCAAGGACTCCAGAACAAAATGGGGTGGTTGAAAGGAAAAATAGAACTTTAATTGAAACTACAAGGACTATGCTAGCAGACTCAGGTTTACCCTTGTCTTTTTGGGCAGAGGCTGTAAACACTGCTTGTTATGTCCAGAACAGAGTTTTGATTAACCCTAGGCACCAAAAGACTGCTTATGAAGTATTATATAAAATCAAACCTCTGATCTCTTACTTCAAAATCTTTGACTGCCCATGCTTCATTTTAAATCTCAAAGACTCAATTTCCAAATTTGCATCCAAAGTAGATTGTGGTTATTTCCTGGGATACTCAACCACTGCCAAAGCCTATAGAGTTTTCAACTCTAGGACCAAGTGTGTTGAAGAAACCTTGAATGTAAAGTTTAATGAACTTTCTTGATTGAAAATCCCAGCAAATCCTGCTGAATTGTTTGATTTAGATAAATTTACATTTGAAGATGTGTTTGTCAAGACTAACCCTGCAGGTACACCACAGTCTTCACCTCAAGATGCTGGATATGATTGTATATTGCCACAGTTTAAAATCCATTTTCCAAGCAGAGGATCTGATATCCAAAATATCAGTGTAAACTCTGTTACTGGAACATCATCAGTGGTTGACCCAACCACTGTGGCATCTTCAACCCACTGCCAAAATGACAAAAGCCCACAATCTGTGAGCAAAAGTCAACATTTCTCTACTCCTCTCCCACCTATTCCACCACCACCATTCTCAACAGATGTTAGCTCAACACATGAGACAACAGGTGTTAGAGCAGATGATTCCCATTTACAACCTTCACCTCAAAATGCTATCATTCCCTACCAAGGTGATCTCATTTACCTTAGGAATCACCCACCAGATCACATCATTGGGAACATCAATGAGGGAGTGCTCACAAGAAGCCAGTCCCGAAACATATGTTTATTTGTTGGTTTTCTATCTCTTACTCAACCTGTCAAGTACCAAGAGGCACTGAGAGACAACAGTTGGGTTGAGGCAATGCAAGAAGAGCTCCTTCAGTTTAAAAGACAACAAGTATGGGAACTTGTGCCACTGTCTGAAAATGTGAGTCCTCTATGGACAAAGTGGGTCTTCAAAAACAAAACTGATGAAATGCGCATTGTGATCAAGAACAAGGCCAGGCTGGTGGTTCAAGGCTATAGACAGGAAGAAGGTATAGATTATGATGAAACTTTTGCTCATGTAGCAAGATTGGAAGCAATCAGACTGTTTCTAGCTTTTGCTGCAAACCACAACATCAAAGTGTATCAAATGGACATCAAAAGTGCATTCCTGTATGGAAAGATCAAGGAAGAAGTATATGTATGCCAACCACCTGGATTTGAAGATGCTTACTATCCTGATCATGTATACAGGTTAAACAAAGCACGGTATGGCCTAAAACAAGCACCAAGAGCCTGGTATGAAACTCTTTCCACTTTTCTCTTATCCATTGGTTTCATCAGAGGTAGAATTGATAAAACCTTATTTTTAAAATGGAGAGGAAAAGAATTGATGTTGGTCCAGATTTATGTGGATGATATCATTTTTGGATCCACATGCATTGCAATGTGTGAAGAGTTTAGAGAACTCATGGCAGCTGAGTTTGAAATGAGTGCAATAGGTGAGCTACAATGTTTTCTTGGTCTCCAAGTTAAACAAATGCACAATGGCACTTTCATCCATCAAAATAAGTATGTGAAAGAACTACTTAAAAAATTTGATATGGAAGATTGTAAACCTTGTGGCACACCCATGGCAACATCCAAACTAATCACTATAGATGATAAAGATGAACTGGTTGATCAGACTCTCTATAGAAGCATGATTGGGTCTTTATTGTACCTAACTGCATCTAGGCCAGACATAATGTTTGCAATATGTGTTTGTGCCAGATCCCAGTCTCTACCTAGAAAGTCAAATCTTATTGCTGTGAAAAGGATATTCAGATACATAAAAGGTGCTCCCACACTTGGTATCTGGTATCCTGCTAATGGAAATATTGAGCTTTCAGGTTACTCTGATAGTGATTTTGCTGGTTGTCACGCAACAAGGAAGTCCACCTCTGGAGGAGCCCAGTTTCTAGGTGATTGCTTAGTATCCTGGCAAAGCAAAAAGCAAGCTGCAGTCTCTACATCCACTGCGGAAGCAGAGTATATAACTGCTGCAAGTTGCACTGCTCAGTTGTTATGGCTTCAAAATCAACTTCTGGATTTTGGTATCACTGCTTTAAAAATTCCTTTGATGATTGATAGTCAAGCAGCAGAGAATATCATCAAAAATCCAGTCTCTCACTCCACTACCAAACACATAGACATCAGACATCACTTTGTGAGGGATTGCTATGAAAAAGGTTTGATTTCTTTACAACATGTCCATACTAAAGATCAATTGGCAGATGTTCTTTTAACAAAAGCACTAGATACATCTACTTTTGAAAAGTTAATCTATAGGCTTGGAATGCTAAACTTGGAAAAAAACAAGTTTTTCTTGTATTTCTTGTGTACATAGCATCAAAATGTTTTTAAGAAAATCCGAAAATACCCCAAAAATAGTGTAAAATTGATTTTTTCAATAAATCCTCAAAGTCTGTTCAAAGCACTGATTGCATTAAAACTCTGTTAAAATAGTAAAATCTATCCACTGCCAAAGTGTATCCTCTGTTTGTCCAAAACACTGACCTCTATCCACTGATTGTACAAAACAATAAGTGGTTATGCTAACAACTGTCTTCCAGTCACAAACAGTGGTTACACGTGGACAGATGTTATTCGACAGTGTCTGCATCAGTGCCACATCAGCATCACCGTTTTCAAAACACTGTTGTACCTTCAAAACTCTGATTGGCATACCTATCCACTGATAGAGAGAAACCTCTAATCCCATTATCTTGGTCAAATCTCTGAGTTGACCTTATCCACTGATTTCCCATCCACTGATAGTTCTATAATTCATCACTGTTCACAACCACCGATGACACACATCAGTGGTTTCCCAAACAACTATTTTCACTTTCCATCAGATCTTAACACGTGGACAAATGATAGCCGTCAGATTTTTCCACGTCATCATCTGCTTTACCTTTTTATAAACCCTGATTCCTCTCATCAGAGTTTTTACCTCTGCCGTATTGAATTTAAAAAATTCTGAAAGCGATTTTTCTCTCAACTCTCTTTTTCTTCACCGATCAATCATTCCGATCATCCAGCATGACTCTTAATATCAAAAACCCTCACAATTACATCGCCATTCTTGAAGATAATGACTCAAATGGACCATATCATCCCATGATCAAAGTCTTGAAAGAGTCCAAGTTCAAAAATTTGCTGGAAATCAAAGCCCCAATCTATCAAGATTCACTGCGCCAATTTTGGGCAAATGCCAAAGTACATTATACCAAGAAGAAAGCCTATATGATTGTCACCACTGTGGGTGGAATACTCCTTGAAGCTTCCCCAACGTCTATCTCAGAAATTTTTGGTCTAACTGATACCACTTTTCCCATATCTTTCCCAATAGCTGATCTTCGCAACGAGTTCATTGAAAGAGGGTATGAGGGTCAACTTACAGGTAAAACTATTTTTAAACCAAAATTTCCAGCAGAAATGAAGTTTTTCATTCTCTGATAGAAAACTTGCTAACACCGCTTCGAGATTCTGTCGATCATCTTCAACCCATTTTAGTCGACTTTCAAGCTAAGAAATCTTCACATCATTCATTACAATACGACTCTCTAAGTCTGCAATCTTCGTTTCATTGAACATATCTATACTAAACGCCTCAGTCTCTGGAATATCTCCGAAGTCAAAAGAAAATATGGCTTCTAAAGAACCTCTTGCTCCTGATCTTGGTGTAGAACGTTGCTGAACTGGAGGTGTTTGTTGTGAAGATGGTTATGGAGGTGTAACATGTTGCATTGAAGGTTGTGGTGGTGGTGGTGATGGTTGTCGTGGTGGCGATGGTGGTAGTTATGGTGATGGTTGTCGTGGTGGTGATGATGGTAACGTGGGTGATGATTGTCGTGGTGGTGATGGTTGTGGTGGTGGAAATGATTCAACATTTTCTTCAACAGCAGTCTTTCTCCTCTTGTACTTCCTTCGTGCCTTCTTGAAAGGAGGAGACCCAGTGGCCTTCTTTTGTACATCGGGCTTAATTTTAAATCTTCGAGTCTTTTTAACTGGACTTTCGGCTTCATCATAAAATTTATGATTAGAAGGAATATATACATCATTGTTTTCACCACCCCTTTTCTTTTTCATCTGAGCTTCTCGTTCATTTTGCTCTATACGACGTATTTCAGCATCAAGACTATCTTCTAACTGTTCTTCATTTCCACCAGCTTCTGTTTCTTTCTTTTGCTCTCTATCAGACGTTGCTGAATATATCTCTGTTATGGGTGAAATTCTGAGCCCATATCCTAAATTATATCTTGACTTAATTATAGCTGTTAACGATCAGGATACCAGACCAGGATATTGGTAACATCCTGAGGCAGTATCCTGGTGATTACTAACTATTCGCGTGCAGGTCATAGCTGCAGGATCACAACGTTCACGAAGACTCGTTCATCTGAAGACTCGGTCTAAATGGTTAGAAGAAAAACGTTGAAGCCGCAATACCTGGTCAATAACGTTCACTAGCGAATATTCCAAGGCATCCCACCATTTTAGGAGAATTTATTTTTTCTTTGTAACTATAAATACCGGATAACCAGATCGATAGGTGACGACACTCGCATTCACTACTCTCGAATTCTAACACTTTCTCTCGCAATTACACACAAACATTCTTCACTAGCAATTTTTGTAACACTTAGCAACGATCAGGGAATTATCCTGCACTGTATCTTGAGTTTTGAAGTAATAAGAAGAACAAGGCAGTTGCGATTGTCAGCTCCCGAGGTTTTATGCTGGAGATCTAGATTGATCAAGGGCTTTCCTCGTACATCTCGTGTCAACCTTTACATTTTTGCTCATCGTTTGATCGTTGATATAGCTTAATATCCTGAGCTATATCCTGAAAACTGCTTTTTACAAAGAAGCAAACCAATACATTCTTCATAAACATTGCTAGCACACTACCTCACAAAACTAATTTGATCACTAAATTGCTTCGGTAATTTTTGACCAAAACAATTTGGTGCCCACCGTGGGGGAAGTGGTGCTATTTCTACTAAAAGCCTTGTTAAAATCATTACTTGGCTTTTTATTTTCAAAACTTTTTTCACAATTATTTTCAATGGCTTCGAAATGAAACATGAGCTCCTCCTCCATGCCTGCTATAACCTCTACTGTTACTGGTTCATTGCCTCCTCCACCTCCGCAAGTTCAAGCTACTCAAAGGAGAAATGAAGGCTAAACACCTCGAGACACCCCTGCTGTTCAGAATGTTTACAGATCCGCTGCCTCAGGGAGAACTCCTATTATGGCTTCTAATGATGAAATTTTAGCTTTGTTTGGTAATATACAGGATCAGATGAAGGAGCAACATGAGACTAATCAAATGATAATGAGAGAAATACAACTCTTGAAGTACAACTCCAAGAGACCTGCTGAGGATGTTGTCACTCCCTTGCAGCCCATGAATCTGAACTTTAGTTCAACGGTGTATACTGAGGATAATCAGGGCAATGTTGTACCAAGCCGTTCCCAGAGCAATGCTCCTGAGATACCCCCATCAGCCAGGATATCGATTGTGAGGGGCCCAGGATATGCTCCAGGATATGGCCAGAATCAACAGACTGGTAACTTATCTAATAATGCTAACACTCTTGCTACTAACAATATTGGATCTTCTCAGGATACAAGTGTAACCTCAGCACTCTCTAGAGAGCTGAAAGATATGATATCAAGTGTACTTGGGGTAGTGCAGCCCATACCGGAAGTATCCCAGGATAGTCACAACATATCTCGCTTCGTTTGCCACATTTGTGACGCTGAAATGATTCCAAACTCCCAACATGAAGCTTTATGATGGGATGACGGATCCTGAAGAGCATATTTCCCAGTATAGGGAGAGGATGGAAGTGAATCCTATCCCACCGGATCTTAAAGAAGCATGTCTCTGCAAGGGTTTTGGCTCTACTCTGACAGGATCAGCCTTGAAGTGGCTCTTAAGCGTTCCACCTCATTCGATTACATCATTTGCTCATATGGTTAATTTGTTTAACAGTCAATTTTCTTGTAGTAGAAGCTTTGAAAAACTAACAAGTGACCTCTACAGGATAACGCAGGGACCTCAAGAATCCCTTAGGGATTATGTGAACAAATTCAGCAGAGAATCCTTAGATATCCCACATCTTGATGTTGCTACGGCTGTACAAGCATTCAAGATGGGATTACAAAAGGATTCTCAATTTTATTAGGATCTTGTGATGAATCCTTGCAGGAACTTAGACGAAGCACGAAACGATATATCAGGCTTGAAGACGACAAGAAAATGTAAGAGAGGATGAATTCATCCTCAACATATGAATCAACTAACAGGAAGTCAGAATATTCGTACAAGCCATATCGCTCTAAGCCATATGGCAGGAATGACAGCAAGAAAGTGAATGCTGTTGAGGACGAAGATCCTGAGGAGTATCCTAAGTTGTCAGAATATTGTTTTTCTGTTAATACTCCTGAATTAATATATGCCATGCAGGGTTTAGGAAATAAAGCAAGATGGCCAAGGAAGAACCAACAAAAGGCTGATTGGAAGGATAAGTCCAAGTGGTGTGCCTTCCATGAAGATTTTGGACATGTAACAGAAGATTGCATAGCCCTGAGAAAGGGGATAAGCTATCTGCTAAGCAAAGGCTACTTAAAAGATCTTATCGGCAGGAAGAAGAATAAGGGTCAGGATACTGAAAAGGATCCTGAACGAGCAGCATCACCTCCTCCAGACTCCAAGATAATTAACTTTATATCCGGAGGACCCGATATATGTGGAACCTCATACTCAGCGGCCAAGAGACATGCCAAGGAGGCTAAGGCAGAAAGAGGAGATAAGCCGACGAGGATGTCAACACTTACAACTGACAAAGTGATAACATTTGATAGTGATGATCGGGATAGCATTCAGGATCCTCATCATGATGGTCTGGTAATCATTTTGTATATTGCTAATCATTTTGTACGCAGGATATTAGTGGACAATGGCAGCTCGGTTAACATCATTCAACTAGAGACCCTGAAGAGGATGAACATCCCAAAAATGGAGATTACCTCGAAGTCCACCGTGCTTGTAGGATTCAATGGAGGAGCAAAGAACACTGTTGGAGAGATAAGGCTGCCTGTATACTGTTTTGGTCTAAAAATCTGATGAGGATAATGCAACCAAACTCTTTGTTACGGGGAATGATGCTTTAAATGTAGAACAATGATAAGGATCACTTCAATGTAAATTGCACAAACGACACAAGGATTTATACGGGGAAAAAGCCCTTGATCAAG
Source organism: Helianthus tuberosus (assembly GCA_030545235.1). Classification (NCBI taxonomy): domain Eukaryota; kingdom Viridiplantae; phylum Streptophyta; class Magnoliopsida; order Asterales; family Asteraceae; genus Helianthus; species Helianthus tuberosus. The sequence continues at coordinate 28,885,759 of CM060379.1, read as the reverse complement.
AGTTGATCTCCGGCACAAAAAACCCCGGGTGATGGAAACTACCGATCACCAAGCTCAAATAAATCAATAAATGTTTACAACTTCGGATAGTAACAAGCTAGGTACAAGGATCACTATGGTGAAATGTGTAAAAGTGAGTGAAAACTGTTAAGTGTTTGTCGAGAGCTTCAAGAGTGCGATTGTATGAGAGTGTGTGTAGCTGAAAATGGCTAAGTGTTCTAATTACTAGCTCGTCACCCCTTTAAAAATAGAAGTTAACTATAATAACAAACTATCCGACTTTTGTGCCAAGCTCCCACGTTCTCCACAACGTCCATTTCCAGTCAAACGTGTGCGAAATACCCGTGGAATATTCCATAGTAACGTTTCCAAGACCAAGTCAAGCTTGTTACTCCTGCAAAATAATACGAAACATAAACAAACAATCGTTAGTATGAGGATCCTTAAGGTGATCCATGATCCTGATCCTGAAGCTCTTCTGAGGATCACTATCTGTCACAGAAGTAAGGATCATTAATTAGGATAACAAGTAAGTATCACTAATTGTTAGAAAATCCTCCCCTAACATATACGTTGAAGGAGTGAATTCGATGCAGTGGTTTTGTGTCATGGATTCATTATCCTGCTACAATAACTGCATCCGAAGATAAACAGGTATTGTCTCTTCATCTTCTTCCTTCTTTTGCTCTGTTTTCCATCTCTTTCCATCATTCTATCAAAGATGTTGCTCCGGAACTCCCTAGCTAAGGATCACCCGAAAAACAGCCCACTGAAAAGCCAGGGGATCATCGAAGATTCCATAAAAGAACGCTGCTGTTTCAATGATGCGCAGATTGATAGGATCCGCCACTGCTTCCCGGCGAACACCGAGTTTAAGTCTTTTGATCCCAATGCCCTGAGTGATCATATTTCCGACAACTGGGTTGCTTTTCCTGTCACTCCGTTCACCATAGGCTATACATATCCTTTCCCAGCCTTCACCCAATCTTTCTTTTCCCTAACTGGCATCTCTTATATCCAAGCCATGCCGATGATATGGAGGGTTTTGTACACCCTTGAAAGGATCATCGAGCAGGAAGGGATAGACCTAGGAATGTCAGAGCTGGGAGAGCTGTATGATCTTACTACCTTTGGTTCCCATCGTTATTTGTTTAAACGTAAACCTGGTGAGGAACACCCGATCTTCAAAGCTACCAAGAATGATACTAATTGGAAGCGGCGTTTCTTTTTCGTCAAGAGAGATTCTATTGCTGACGGAAAGGATCTACCCAAGAAATGGGCTACCCATGGTAGGGTGTGTTAGGGGAGGATTTTCTAACAATTAGTGATCCTTATTCGTTATCCTAACTAGTGATCCTTACTTCTGTGACAGGTGGTGATCCTCAGAAGAGCTTCAGGATCAGGATCATGGATCACTTTAAGGATCCTCGTACTGACGATTGTTTACTTATGTTTTGTACTATCTCGCAGGTATAACCAGCTTGACCAAGTCTTGGCGACATTCCTGGAGAATATTCCCAAACTATTCTGCACGTGCTTAGCTAAAAATGGACGTTATGGAGAACGTGGGGGCTTGGCACAAAAGTCGGATAGTTAGTTTGGTAGTTAAATTTCTATTTTAAAAGGGGTAACGAGCTAGTAGAGAAACACTTAGTCATTTTTTACAGCTACATACACTCATATACTCGCACACTTGAAGCTCTCGACGAACATTCATTCGTTTTCACTCACATTTACACATTTCACGATAGTGATCCTTGTACCTAGCTCGTTACTATCCGAAGTTGTAAACATTTATTCATTTATTTGAGCTTGGTGATCGGTAGTTTCCATCACCCGGGGTTTTTTGTGCCGGAGATCAACTCTTGATCAAGGGCTTTTTCCCCGTATAAACCCTTGTGTTGTTTGTGCAATTTTACATTAAAGTGATCCTCATCATTGTTCTACATTTCAAGCATCATACCCCGTAACCGAGAGTTTGGTTGCAATATCCTCATCTGATTTTTTGACCAAAACAGGGTGGAGGATCCTGAGAAGGATCACCAGAGAACTTTCTTTTGATATAAGGATCACTTATATACTTTTGCTTTCTTGTTATGCAGCTATCACCGTTTCACACCTCAGACTGTCCCCTGCTGCCAAAGAGAGACTCGACACTTTCAAGAGACTTGTTCCTGAAACAAGAACTTTCAAGACAACCACCCAGGTTTCTCAGGAGGTATCCTCAGGATCTGTCACGATGTCAAGTAAGTATCTTTGTCTAAAAATCTAAATAAATAGTAAAATACAAGTGAAGTAAAGATACTTATCTTGTTTTGGTTGTGTAGGTGCTGGAAAATCTACCAAGTCTGCTTCAAAGTTCAATGTCACCGATCTTACCACCGTCAGATCCTCCAAAAGAAAGGCTCCTACCAGCCCGACAGCTTCAGTCCCCAAGGCACCCCTCAAAGGAAAGGGAATCAAGAAGAGAAAGGCCTCTGAAGCTGAGGATCTGCAGGGTCTGCCTCTGATCCGCCACCAATTCCTCGAGTACTTCAACGATGTAAGGATCACTGTCTCTGCTAGTATATCCTGCTGATATATCCTGCTGATTTGAGGATCACTTGGTCCTGACCTTATCTTTTATCCCCTTTGCAGAAATTCACTGAGATTGAGGACTATGTTGGCCACGTTGAGGATCAGGATAGGAAGATTGCCGACCTTCAGCAGGTTGCATTGCTAAAGGACCTCAAAATTGCTGATCTTCAGAAGGAGCTCCAGGATGCCAAGACTAAGACGGCTAAACTTCTGATCGACCTTGACTATGAAAAGCATGATCTCATAGAAGGTGCAAAGGTCTCTGCTGCCATCACAATGTATCGGACAAAACTAAAGATGGCCCAGGAAGCTCAAGATCCTAACTTCGACAGAAGCAGCTGGGATGTTGAGGACTGGAAAGCAAGGTTGGCTGATCTTGAAGATGATGAAGAGGCTGAGGAGGTTTTGGCGATCGAGGCTGGAGGCAAGGGTGAAGGTGGTGAAGCAAGTGGAGCCGGAGGTGGTGATGCAGGGAAGGTTTAGGCTGCATGATTGGGCGATGATGGAAACTTCTAGACATAGCCGGAGCCCAATTTTTTTTAGTTTGATGGTTGTTTTGTTGAACAATTTGATGGTTTGTACTGAACAATAGTTTTTAGGATTAAGGATCATGTATGATCCTTTAGACAATAGGTAGGATTACAAATGGTGGAGGGATCCTCTGTTTGGGGGATGAAGCCATTGTGATCCTGCCGCCTTTATATTCCTGCACTACTTTTGAACCTATTATCATGGACACCCTTTACCTACCCCAGCGGACGGGCCACGTATTGCTGGTAGATGCTCGGGGTAGGTAATTTTGACAACCTTTTAAGGGTTAATCTTTTGTTAATAAATAAAACCTTAATCTTTTGTCGCTTATCTTGTATTGTTATCCTTTTTGTCTCTTTAATTCTCAATTGTTTTGATGTACATTTATTGAATAAGCAGTTTTGAATAAGTCAGATTGAAAATATTTAGGACATGATCCATGATCAAATATCCTATAGTTAAAGAATCCCAAAAAGTAACATATTTTAAGGATCACAAGTTTAGTTGTCAAATTTTAAGGGTTATTCAAATAAACAATGAATAGAATTAAAAATAGTTAAGGATCATACCTGAGGATCCAAGTTAGGATCCTAACCATAATAAGGATAACTATAAGATAAACCTTAGAGAGAAGTAAGGATCAAGGATCCCTAGTTGTTTATCTTCAAGGACCTGAAATAGAGCATAACTTGGGACTAAGCCAATATAAGATAAGAGTTAGCAACTGGGGATAAGCCCAAGGATAACTGGGGACAAGCCCAAGGATAACTGGGGACAAGCCCAAGGATCGTATGTAAACTGGAGTATGGCCCTAACTGGCGACTATCCAAACTTATTGACATGAAAATGTCAAAACCTTAGCTAACGTGAAAACGCTAGAAACCTTAGGAACGGATGTATGGTACGTCTACCATTATACGTAGGATCCTAGGTATAGCCAGTACAATGGAATTATCAGCCCCTAAGGCGAGTACTGGTCCCACTGCCTTGAACTATACCAGGATCATCATGCGCTACAGGCGGAACTGGGGTCAAGCCCAAATAACTAGGGTTAAACCCAAGGAACGGATTGCTTCTGCAGATAACCAATATTTTGCTAAGGATACCTAAACTTTCAAAACTTAAAATCACGTGAGAGATGGATAAAGGACACATGATCCTTATCCTTATATGAGAAAATAAAGAAATGAAATAGTTCAAGATTAGGATATTACCAAAGTAAGGATCACCGATACTTTAAGGATCCTTCTAGGATACTCCTAACGTAAGGATCATCTGTGCCATGAAGATCCTGCTCACATGAAATATTTTTTCAAGTGGACAGCATTCCAAGCTCTTGGTAGCAAATCACCTTCCATGGTTAGCAACCTATATGCCCCCTTTCCTGCTTCAGCTTCAATCAAATAAGGGCCTTCCCATTTTGGAGCCAATTTTCCATCAGCAGGATTGGTGGTATTCTGAAATGCTTTTCTTAATACCATATCTCCAACTTGAAACTTCCTGATCCTGACATTTTTGTTGTAAGCACCAGCCATTCTTTGTTGATAACTGGCCATCCTTATCCTAGCCATATCCCTGATTTCTTCAATAGTATCCAGGTCTTGAGCCAAGTTCTCATCATTTTCCTCAGGATCACGGGTACTTGTTCTAGCAGTTGGAACCACCATTTCTGTTGGGATCACTGATTCTGCCCCAAATACCAAAGAGAATGGCGTTTGACCAGTAGCATTCTTAGGGGTTGTCCTATCAGCCCAAAGCACATAAGGTAGTTCTTCTGCCCATTTCCCTTTCTTGGATCCAAGCTTCTTCTTCAAATTGTTGATGATGATCTTGTTGGATGATTCTGCTTGACCATTAGCTTGTGGGTGGACTGGTGTTGATGTTATCATCTTGATCCCCCAGCTGTCACAAAAGTTAGTGGTTCTGCCCCCAATAAATTGGGAACCATTATCACATATAATTTCAGAAGGAATACCGAATCTAGTTATGATATTTCTTTTAATGAAGGATATAACTTCCTTTTCTCTGACTTGGGCAAAAGCTTCAGCCTCTATCCACTTGGAGAAGTAATCAGTCATAGCAAGCATGAATACTTTTCCACCAGGTGCCTTAGGGAGCTTACCAACTATATCCATACCCCATCTTATAAATGGCCAAGAGGAGGATATAGGATGCAAAAATTCAGCTGGTTAATGAAGGATATTGCAGTGTCTCTGACAAGGATCACATCTCTTAGCATACTCCACAGCATCTCTCTTCATGGTTGGCCAGTAGTATCCTGTCCTCAGGATCCTTGAGAATAATGCCCTGCCCCCAGTGTGGTTTCCACAATCTCCTTCATGGAAGTCTTTTAAAACTTCTTGGATTTCAGGATCCTCAATGCATCTCAAGTATGGTCCTGCAAGAGATCGTCTATACAACATATTATTTAAAATTGTGAATTGAGATACCTTAATTTTGAAAGCCCTAGGGTTTTCTCCTGTAGGAATCTCTCCATGTTGTAAGTATCTCATAATTGGTGAGATCCATGATCCTGATCCTGAATGGGATTGAGTATCCTCACTAGGGATAATTGCAGAATTCTTTCCTATCTCCATAGCCACATGATCCTCGATAGCCGGGGTCAGGATATGGGTAATAGGGATCTTGATATCCTCCGGGATCTTCAAGGATGATCCTAAGTTAGCCAATGCATCAGCTTTTGTATTTTCTTCCCTTGGTACCTGTGTCAAAGTAAAGGAAACAAAGGAGAGTGCCAATTCTTTGACTATCTCTAAATATTTGGTTAGCTTTTCACCTTTAACAGCATAGGATCCATTAAAGTGGTTTGTAATTAACAATGAATCTACATGTACCTCAAGATACCTGATCCCCATATGCTTAGCAATTTGCAAACTAGCAATTAAGGCCTCATATTCAGCCTCATTGTTAGTGGTTTGGAACTCACAAGCTATAGAGTGGGGTATTATGTCACCCTGTGGCGATTTTAGTAGTATTCCAAGCCCTGTGCCTTTGACATTTGAGGATCCATCAGTATAAAGTATCCAAGGATCCTTGGTCTCCTCTAGCTGCTGGACTTCTAACTCAGCTTCTTTTTGTAAATCACTACTGAAATCAGCCACAAAGTCAGCTAATGCTTGGGATTTGATGGCTGTCCTAGGCTCATATCTTATATCATAGGCACTAAGCTTCACTGCCCACTTAGCCATCCTTCCTGACATCTCTGGTTTCCTGAGGACATTCTTAATTGGAAAATTAGTTTTAACAACAATAACATGAGTTTCAAAATAATGTCTCAACTTAGTAGATGCCATAATTAATGCAAGAATAAGCTTTTCAAGGTGTGAATACCTGGATTCGGCATCAAGTAAACTTTTACTTACATAATAGACAAGATGTTGTGTACCTTCATGATCCTTAACAAGGACCACACTTACTGCTTTTGAGGATACTGCAAGATAGAAGGATAGCACATCGCCTTTTTCTGGTTTCATCAAGGCCGGGGCTGAGGATAGGTAATCTTTGAGAGCTCTTAAGGCATTTTCATGCTTCTCAGTCCACTCAAATTTCTTGTTCTTCCTTAGGATATCATAGAATTCTTTGCACTTCTCTGAGGATTTGGATATAAATCTGTTCAAAGCTGCTATCCTGCCAGTTAGCCTTTGAACATCCTTAGCATTGGTCGGAGATTTGATATTCACTAAGGCTTTGATTTGTTCCGGGCTAGCTTCAATGCCTCTCTTGGTCACCATGTATCCTAAGAATTTACCTGCTTTAACACCAAAGTGACATTTTGAAGGATTAAGTTTCATGTTATATTTGTCAAGGATATTGAATGCTTCCTCCAAGTCTCTTAGGTGATCCTCAGCCTTTATTGATTTTACCACCATATCGTCTATGTAAACCTCCATAGTTTGTCCAATCTGATCCTTGAACATGATATTCACTAGCCTTTGATAAGTTGCACCTGCATTTCTTAGTCCGAACGGCATAGCAATATAACAATATATACCAGTTGGAGTCATGAAGGCTGTATCCTCTTGATCGGATGGTTCCATTTGGATTTGTTGAAATCCAGATGAAGCATCCATAAAAGTTAACAGTTCATGACCCGCAGTTGCATCCACCATGGAATCAATGTGGGGTAATGGGAAAGGATCCTTGGGACATGCCTTATTTAAATCTGTAAAATCGACACATACCCTCCACTTTCCGTTTTTCTTTTGAACAACAACCACATTGGCCAACCATCTTGGATACTTGACCTCCCTAATCATACCTGCCCGGAGCAATTTCTCTACCTCTTCCTGGATAATGGCATTTCTTTCTGGTGCAAATTTTCTTCTCCTTTGATGGATTGGTTTGAAGGACCTATCAATGCCAAGTTTGTGAGTGATTACATCTTTAGATATACCTGTCATGTCTTCGTGTTTCCATGCAAAGGTAGTCTTTCTCCTTTTGAGGAAGGATACGAGGTCTTCCTTCATTTTGCCAAGGATCCCTGATCCGATATAGATTTTGGATTCAGGATCATGAGGATCCATGAGGATTTCTACCACATCCGGCTCTCTTGCCTCCAAGACATCCCTTGGAGGATACTTTGATTGCTATTGCTCGCTTGACTTAGAGGCTGGTTTCATAGATGAAGTATAGCAATTCTTAGCCTCCTGCTGATCACTATCAATCTTGACTATTCCCCAAGGACTAGGGAGCTTCACACATTGATGGTAAGTAGATGGGACTGCCTTCATATCGTGTATCCAGGGCCTGCCAAGGATAACATTACAACAAGATAAACAGTCAATAACACAAAATTTTTGATAAGAGTGTAGGCCTTCGATGTATATTGGGAGCTTAATGTCCCCCAGGGTATTCTTAGTTTCGCCACTAAATCCTACGAGCACGGAGGATCTTGGTATGATATCTGATTCAGGGATACCCATCTTCTTTAGGACATCAAGTTGGATAATGTTCACTGAGCTTCCTCCGTCTATAAGGATCCTGCGGACGAAATGGTTAGAAATGAAAAGAGTAATAACTAAACCATCGTGATGAGGATCCTGAATATCAACACGATCATCCTCATCAAAGGTTATGACTTTTCCTTCGGAGACACTTGATGTTCGAACAGGTCTTTCTCCATTATCCATTTTAGTTTCCTTTGCATGCCTTTTAGATGCTGAGAAGGATGTGCCACAAATGTCTGATCCTCCAGAAATAAAGTTTATTACTTGTGCATCTGCTGGAGGGGCCGGAGCTTTCTCAGGGATCCTTTCAGGATCCTGAGTCCTTGACTTTTTTCTACCCAACAACTCTTTTAGATGCCCCTTGCTCAACAAGTATCCAATTTCCTTTCTTAGTGCAATGCATTCTTCTGTAAGATGCCCAAAATCTTCATGGTATGAACACCACTTTGATTTATCTTTGGTTGCAGCTGGTCTGTCATTTTTTCTGGGCCATCTGGCTTTATCACCTAGATTCTGCATCGCAAGGATTAGTTCATTGTTATCAACAGAAAAACAATATTCAGAAGTTGGAGGATAATCCTCATCATCCTCTTCCTGATCAACAACATGCACATTCTGGTTATTAGATCTGTTATAGGATCTGAACTTGTTGTTCCTGAATGAGGATCCTTGCTTATCTTGCTTTGAGGATCCTGCTAACCTCTCCTGGATCCTTTTGTCATCCTCTAGCCGGATGAACCTAAGTGCCCGGGTTCTTACCTCATCTAGGTTCCTGCATGGTGTCATAACAAGATCATCATAGAACAATGAATCCCTAAGCAATCCCATTTTAAAGGCCTCAACAGCCGTGGCTATATCCAAGTTGGGAATGTCTAAGGATTCTTTACTGAATTTGGTAATGTAATCCCTTAATGATTCATTATGACCCTGGGTTATCCTATATAGATCACTAGTTAATCGTTCAAATTTTCTACTACAAGAAAACTGATTATTAAATAGGTTAACTAGATTAGCAAATGAGGTAATAGAGTAGGGGGGAAGACTTAGCAGCCATTTGAGAGCTGATCCAGTAAGAGTGGATCCGAATCCCTTGCACAGGCATGCTTCCTTTAACCCTTCTGGGATTGGATTGATCTCCATCCTCTCCCTGTATTGTGCTATGTGTTCTTCAGGATCCGTCGAACCATCATACAGCTTCATAGTTGGGACATGGAACCTCTTGGTTATCTCAGCGTCACAGATTGGTGGTGCAAAACGAGATATCTTGTGGCTCCCATCTGCAATCTCTGGGATAGGTTTGACCACTACTGGAACACTTGATATCATATCCTTCAACTTTTGCAATTCTCTGGCCATGGCATGATTGATACCTGGATCCTGCATAAGACCATGGTTAGTAGTATAAGAATTATTAAAAGTGTTACCTCCCATTGGATTCAAATTAGGAAGAGTGGATGTTAATCCATATTGTTGGAGCTCTGGAATGATCGAAGGACCAGTAGAAGCAATGGTCTGCATTGGAATAAAATCTCCCTGATGGACATCTGAACTTCCTGTTTGCAAACTCCTCAAGGATCCTGGCATCTGGAAGGATCCCTGAAACTGGGACGATCCTGGAACAAAGGAGGATCCTTGAACATGGGATGATCCTGGAACAAAGGAGGATCCTTGAACCTGGGATGATCCTGGAACAAAGGAAGATCCTTGAATCTGCTGCACTCCTGAGTATCCTCCTGAATTCATGAAGGACCCCATATGCTGAGGATAGGATCCTGCTGGCTGAAAATATGAACCTGATGCCTGGGTCACTGTTGTTGTTCCGTAGTGCACTCCTTTTGGTCCACCCACATATTGAACATCTGGAGCCACTGATGGCTGAGAAGTAATCACCGGAGTATCAAAATTCAAAGATCTGGGCATCAGTGGGGAATGATCCTCTGCCGTTTTCTTTTGTTTCTTGAGATCTTCGATTTCTTTGAGAATCCTTTCATTGGTCTTGTCCTGTTGCTGTATATGATCCTTCATCTGCAAAATCAAAGTAAACATGTCACTAGTAGTGGGAGTGTAAGAAGCAGAAGAAGTTGGAGGTTTGGAGAAAATGGGAGTTGGTTTCTTCTCGGCATTTTTCTGAGGTCCAGAAGGTGGTGGAGGCAAAGGTGGAATGCCCTGAGATGAATTGACCGCAGACATTGCAGTAGAGGTATTCTTCAATGATGAAGCCATGTATTTGTATGCAATGAACCGGAATGATCACCAACAGAAAAGCTTCTTAGGAATGAAACACCAATTGCCCCACGGTGGGCGCCAAACTGTTTTGGTCAAAAAATCTGATGAGGATAATGCAACCAAACTCTTTGTTACGGGGAATGATGCTTTAAATGTAGAACAATGATAAGGATCACTTCAATGTAAATTGCACAAACGACACAAGGATTTATACGGGGAAAAAGCCCTTGATCAAGAGTTGATCTCCGGCACAAAAAACCCCGGGTGATGGAAACTACTGATCACCAAGCTCAAATAAATCAATAAATGTTTACAACTTCGGATAGTAACGAGCTAGGTACAAGGATCACTATGGTGAAATGTGTAAAAGTGAGTGAAAACAGTTAAGTGTTTGTCGATAGCTTCAAGAGTGCGATTGTATGAAAGTGTGTGTAGCTGAAAATGGCTAAGTGTTCTAATTACTAGCTCGTCACCCCTTTAAAAATAGAAGTTAACTATAATAACAAACTATCCGACTTTTGTGCCAAGCTCCCACGTTCTCCACAACGTCCATTTCCAGTCAAACGTGTGCGAAATACCCGTGGAATATTCTATAGTAACGTTGCCAAGACCAAGTCAAGCTTGTTACTCCTGCAAAATAATACGAAACATAAACAAACAATCGTTAGTATGAGGATCCTTAAGGTAATCCATGATCCTGAAGCTCTTCTGAGGATCACTATCTGTCACAGAAGTAAGGATCATTAATTAGGATAACAAGTAAGTATCACTAATTATTAGAAAATCCTCCCCTAACATATACGTTGAAGGAGCGAATTCGATGCAGCGGTTTTGTGTCATGGATTCATTATCCTGCTACAATATCATATTGGGCAGGCCATGGATTCATGATATGAAAGTCGTACCTTCCACTTATCATCAGTGTGTTAAGATCCCTACTCTTTGGGGGGTAGTCAAAGTGGAAAGTGATCAACAGGAGGCGAAGGAATGCTACTCATCTTCAATGAAGGCGTCAACAAAATCCAGATCAGGATAGCAATTAAAGATACAAGCCCAGGATGTCATGGAAGCCTCGGAACAGGATGTAAAGAAAATTATCCTGGACCAGGATAATCCAGATATCTCGGTGCTTGTAGGAGCCAATATCCCTCAGGATATCGAAAATCAATTTACTAACTTTTTGAAATGCAGGATGTCCACGTTTGCATGGAAACATGAAGACATGACAGTATATCGAAAGATATTATAACTCACAAGCTTGGAATCGACAGGTCTTTCAAGCCCATTCAGCAAAAGAGAAGGAAATTTGCTCCTGAAAGAAATGCGATTATACAAGGGAAGGTTGAAAGATTGTTGAAGTCCAGGATGATTAGGGAAGTTGAGTTCCCTAAGTGGCTAGCAAATGTGGTGGTGGTTCAAAAGAAGAATGGGAAATGGAGAGTTTGTGTAGATTACATAGACCTCAATAAAGCTTGTCCGAAAGACCCGTTCCCATTGCCTCATATAGATTCGATGGTGGATGCAACTGCCGGCCATGAAATGCTGTCCTTTATGGATGCATCTCCAGGATTCCAGCAAATCCAAATGGAGCCATCTGATCAGGAAGATACAACATTCATGACACCCACAGGTATATATTGTTATACTGCCATGCCTTTTGGTTTAAAAAATGCAGGTGCAACATACCAGAGGCTAGTCAATATGATGTTCAAAGACAAACTGGGGGACACGATGGAGGTATATATTGACGATATGGTGGTAAAATCCAAGAAAGCCGAGGATCATCTCCAGGATCTTGAATGTGCTTTCAGTATCCTGGACCAGTATAATATGAAGCTGAATCCTGCTAAGTGTCACTTCGGAGTGGGGGTAGGAAAATTTTTAGGATATATGGTGACCAAGAGGGGAATAGAAGCAAGCCCAGAACATATTAAAGCTATCCTGGATCTCAAATCACCATCCAACATGAAGGATGTGCAAAGATTAACAGGAAGGGTAGCAGCGTTGAACAGGTTCATATCAAGATCCTCGGAAAAATGCAAGGAATTCTACAATATCCTGAAGAAGAACAAAAAATTTGAGTGGGGGAGAAAGACACGAAGCTGCTCTATAAGAACTGAAGCAATATCTTTCAAGTGCACCCCTATTGATGAAGCCCAAGGATGGTGAACCTTTATCCCTATACCTTGCAGTATCAGGAAACACAGTAAGTGTTGTCCTAGTAAAGGATCATGAAGGTCAGCAGTATCCTGTTTATTATGTTAGTAAAAGTTTGTTAGATGCTGAAACTAGATACTCACACTTAGAAAAATTGATATTAGCTCTAGTCATGGCATCAACCAAGCTTAGACATTATTTTGAAACACATAGGATACATGTTAAAACCAATTATCCTGTTAAAAATGTGCTTAGGATACCTGAAATGTCTGGTAGAATGGCTAAGTGGTCCGTAAAACTAAGTGCATATGATTTAGTATATGAACCTAGAAATGCTATAAAGTCTCAGGCTTTAGCAGACTTTGTGGCTGATTTTAGTAGTGATATCCAAAATGAAGCTGATCTAGAAGTACAACAACTAGGTGAGAATTTAGGATCTTGGATATTGTATACTGATGGTGCATCTAACGTAAGAGGTGTAGGATTATGGATACTACTAAAATCGCCACAGGGGGACATATTACCCCAGGCTATTAGATGTGAATTTCCTGCTACTAATAATGAAGCTGAGTATGAAGCTCTGATAGCAGGATTAGTGTTTTGGTCAAAAATCAAGCAATGACAATGCAACCAAACTTTCTGTTGTGAGGTATGATGCTTGAATTGATGAACAACAATAAGGATCACTCAGAAATGAAATGAACAAGTGACACAAAAATTTATACGAGGAAAAAGCCCTTGATCAATGAATGATCTCCGGCATAAAAAACCTCGGGTGATGGAAACTACCTATCACCAACTCAAATTAAACAAGAAATGTATTACAACTTCGGATGATAGCGAGCTAAGTACAAGGATCACTATAGTGTATTGTGTATGAAAGTGTGTAATCGCCAAGTGAATTAACGAGAACAGGTGAGAGCTGTTGTATGAGTGTGTGTGTAGCCAAAAATAGCCAAGTGTTTTCTAATTAGCTCGCTACCCCTTTAAAAATGGAAAATATCTACACTAACTAACATTCCGCAAATGGTGCAAGTCCTCCACGACTCCATAACGTCCACTTTTAGCTATGCACGTGCGGAATAATCACGGAATATTCTCCAGGAATGTCGCCAAGACCAAGTCCAAGCTGGTACTCCTTCAAAACAATACCATATTCAAAGTAGACAATCGTTAGTATAAGGATCCTTAAGATGATCCATGATCCTGATCCTGAAACACTTCTGAGGATCACTAAGTCAAACAGAAGTAAGGATCACCAAACCCAACAGTAATTGAGGATCACAGGTTGTTAAGAAATCCTCCCCTACCAATTGCCCCCAAAATATAAGGAGTAACGATGTAAATAAACGAGTTGTATTTTGTTCTTATCCGCAATCAATCAACGGATAACTAGCCGTTGTAATCGGACTAGCCGTTACGAACATGACGTCACTGAAGTGACTATCCTGCAAAATCATCATTATAAATAGGAGTTAGAGATAGGGATTAATTCGCATTTAAATTCAAGAGAAACTCCCTTTAAATTCACATCCGAAGATCAATCAGGTATCTCTCTTCTTCTTCTTCCTTTACGTTTTCTTTCTCTGCTCCTTCTTTCTTCACCTTCTTCATAATCAAGATGATGTTAAGATCCTCTCCTGCTAAGGATCACAAGAAGGACAATCCTCTTAAGAGCCAGGGGATCATCAAAGATTCGGCGAATGAAAGATGCTGCTTCACTGATCCACAAATAGACAGAATCCGGCATTGCTTTCCGGCGAACACCTATTTCAAACCGTTTGATCCCACCGTTCTAAGTGATTACGTTTCTAAAACTTGGGTAGCTTTCCCGGTCACTCCTTTCACAATAGGATACTCGTAGCCTTTCCCTGAATTCACCCAGTCTTTCTTCTCCCTCACCGGCATCTCCTATATTCAAGCTATGCCAATGATCTGGAGGGTTTTATATACCATTGAGAGGATCATTGAGCAGGAAGGAATTGCTCTAGGAATGTTAGAATTGGCATAGATGTATGACCTCACAACATTTGGATCCCACCGATATCTATTCAAGCGTAAACCCGGTGAAGAACATCCCATCTTCAAAGCTACTAAGAATGATACAAACTGGAAACGGCGATTCTTCTTCGTCAGAAGGGATTCTATCCCGGATGGAAAGAATCTACCAAGGAAGTGGAGCACCCATGGTAGGATAGAGTATCCTGAGAAGGATCACCAGATAACCTTGTTTTTGTATAAGGATCACTAACACCCTTTTGTTTCTGTTGTACAACTATCTCTGTTTCGCACCTTATACCATCACCTGCCACCAAGGAAAGGCTCGCTGCTTTCAGAAGACTTGATCCTGCAACAAGGTCATTCAAAACAAACACCCAGGACTCACAAGAAGTATCCTCAGGTTCTGTCACCGTGTCAAGTAAGTATCCTGTTTTTTGTATAGTTAAATGTTTAAATAAATAGCTAAATAGAAGTAAGATAAGGATACTATCTGTTTTGAATGTGTAGGCGCCGGTAAATCATCAAAATCTGCCTCCAAGTTCAGTGTCACTGATCTTGACAATGTCAGATCCTCAAAGAAAAAGTCTGCTGCTAGCCCCTCCGTCATAATCCCCAATGCTACCACTTCAAAGGGAAGAGGTGGGAAGAAAAGAAAGACCTCTGAATCTGAGAACCTTCAAGGCTTACCTCTGATCCGTCATCAATTCCTCGAGTACTTTAATGATGTAAGGATCACTGACTCAGTTTAATTATCCTATCCACTTGAGGATCACCTGACTCTAATCTTTGCATTGTCTTCTTTGTAGAAATTTGCTGAGATCGAAGACTATGTTGGGAATGTTGAGGAGCTTGAGGAGAAATACTCTGATCTCCAAAAGGTGGCGGTGCTCAAGGATCACAAGATTGCTTCCCTTGAAAAGGATCTCAATGATGCCAAAGCGCAGATAGTTGCGACTCAGATCAACGCTGATTATGAGAAGCACGAAATCACATAGGATGCTAAAGTCTCCACTGCCATTGCCATGTACAAGACTAAGCTACAGATGGCTCAAGAAGCTCAGGATCCTACCGTTGATAGGAGCAGCTGGGACACAGAGGGCTGGAAGGCTAGGCTGGCTGAGTTGGAGGATGATGAAGATGAGGCTGACGAGGTTCTGGCAATCGAAGCTGGTGGCAGTGGCAAGGATCAGGTGAAGGTGATGTGTGTAAAATGCAACATATAAATTACATCAAATGAGGCATAAAACTAACCCTTTTTAAGTACTAATATTGGAAAAAGAGTGTTTTTGTCTTCCTTTTGTATTTTCAGGATTAAATGAGCTCAAAAACGCAAAAGAAGCAAAAAGACAGCTAAATCCAACATAAATACAAGAAAAGGAATATTAGTGGACTGCCCGACCCCTCAACGGCACCTTCCAAAGCAAAATGGAGAAAGCAGAAGGCTGAACACGCCCCGTGCTCAGCCAGCACGGGGGCGTGCCCAAGAAGCAGCAGAAAAGACAAATCCATAGAAGCTTCTATTGCCCATCACGGGGCCGTGCTCAGCGGACACGGGGGCGTGTCTAAAGTACAGCAGGCGCATTTATTGTCATTGCGAATTACAATTAATGAGGAGAGAGATTGTCAGACAGACACGGGGCCGTGTCCAGCTCTCTGTTCAGCCTATAAATAGGAGTGCTTGGATTCATTTCATCTCATCCCTTGGCACACCACCTCTCTCACACTTCATCCACCACCCACCACCATCACAACACCATCATCCACCACCATCATCCATTGTCCATCGTAGAGTGTGTGAGTCGTCTCGGGATCCAAGATTGATCGTAAGAGTTCTTGACAATCAAGGCCATGTTTGCCTAAGTCTCTTACATCACTTGGTGAAGACAAAGTGTCTAGTATAATACTTTATATTTCTAATCTTTTGCACTTTTTATTTGGTTTTGTATTAATGACTTTAATAACTAGTTACTTATGTTGAAGGTGATCTTTCCTTATCGTTTGTACGTGGTGTCTTGGTATTATTTTACTGTCTATATAAAATAAAGGATTTTCACCATTCATATCTCCACGGTCTATATGGAGGTATGTTGGCTACCTGGTAGGGGGTTAAGGGAACGGTTTGGTAAAGGTCTTGCCATTGTTCAGCGTTTAGAGGTCCTGCAATGGACCTGGGTCAAATTTAGTAGGACCTCCTTCAATACTTCAAGGTATTGGATGGCGGGGGTCCAAACTCTTTGATCCCCTCATAAGTTAACTACTATTAATACAATAACCCGGCTATTTAGGACTGTATCCCTGCTGACTCAGACTACTTAGCCGAGGGTAACGTCACCGCCAAAAGCGGGGCCTACCACAATACTGCATTAATAACTTAATTCATTATCTTCCAATAATCCACCCCTTTAGGATTGTATCCCTGCTGACTCAAACTACTGGGGTGAGGGTAACGTCACCTTCAAAAGAGGGGCCTACTACAATAACTAAGATAATCTCTTAATTATGTGCAAAAGTGCGGAAATAATCAAAGGTTATACTAGATACGAGTCGGAACCAAGTGATTCATCTTGTCTATCTGTTTTTTCTTTTATTTTTATTTTCAGCATTTTAGTTACTTTTTAATTTTCTTAGTTTAAAACATTTTTCTAAACTTTTATTTTGGTTAGACGTTGAGGATAAACCGGTACTAAAAGCTCTTGTGTCCTTGGACGACCTCGGTATCTTACCAACGCTATACTACACTCAACGATGGGTGCACTTGCCCATATGTGTGTTTAGTGTTAGTGAAATATCGTGTTTATAAATTTAAAACTTGGCTAAAATAAGTGTTAAAAAAGGGCTTAAAATATACACCTAATATATATAACACTTCACACGCATCAAGTTTTTGGCGCCGTTGCCGGGGACACAAGGATTTTAAGAAAGTTAGGAATCAACGGCCTAATCAGTTTTCCTTTTTCTTTTTATTTTTTTAGGATTTTTCTTAGTTTTTCAGCTTCTGCAGAGCTCAGCACGGGCCGTGCCCGCTGAACACGCCCCCGTGCTCAATCATTGGAACTGGCAATCCTGTTTTATGTCAGACAGTAAGCTGAACACGGGGCCATGCTCACCCAACACGCCCCCGTGCCCAAGAGTCAGTTACTGAAAACAGAACCGTTAGATCCCGGCGGTTGGTAATTTCTGACATAAACATGAGTGATAGTAATTATTTTTACTTTCGGCACTCTTATGGTACGTGGTGTCAATTATGTGGTGGCAAACATGAAGAAGTAAAATGCTACTTTCTAAATTATAGGCCCCACTACATGGACCCACCAACTTCTCACAACCTTAAGAGGGGCGAAAGTAAAAATAAGCATTATTTCTCCCTCGAATGCGCCCAGCCAGATATTCTAGGGGAAATGCTCCTTGATGAGTTATTTCAACTAGAAAAGCTAGTTCAGAATTGGTTAGAAGAGCTTAGGAAGGATTTTATTGATCCACCCCAAGACAATAACCATGAAGAATTGTTGGAACCGCATTCCGACAACCTCGTTGCTCCCGAAAACACCTTCATACCTAGCAAAGACTTGGACGATAGTCGTCCCTGTGTCGATTATGCCGTGAAGGACTCTCCATCGACTTCGTTCGGTGCATACATAGACCTGAGCGATTCGGCATACACCTTCTTTAACAAGAGCCCGGAAAAGGGTTGGACTTGTCCACCTAGAATAAAAATAGGAATTACCCTCACCGACAACCTCTTGCGTTCTCGCCTTAGTCTAGGACAATTAAGGTATCTTAGGCACTTTGGGGTTGTACCAACCAGTCAGAAGCCACCCGATACTAACAAGTTCCTTAAAAAACTAGACAAACTTCATAAAACAGTCCCTAGACACGGGGCCGTGCCCAGCCAACACGCCCCCGTGTCCATCGAAAGATTCCATTCTGATCAGTACGTCAGAATACGGACAAACTGTGTCAGAATTCCACCTGCACACGGGGCCGTGTCCACTGAACACGGGGCCGTGTCCACTGAACACGGGGCCGTGTCCAGGATGCTGTCATTTTCTATAAATGCAGCCAAGAATCCTGCACATTTGGACCAACTTGGGGCAGAGATTTGCAGGAATCTTCTCTCAAACTATCCTAGGTAAGTCTAAAAGAAGGTTCCAACAACCCATCTTGTCCTTTCCTCTTTTAGCCATTTCCTTCTTCTCCATCTTTCTCCAAGAGCTACCATTGAAAGTTTGGAATTCATCCAACTCTATGGTAGGGATAAATGAGTTTTGTTCAAAGAATCTTGGTAAAAACATGTTATGAAACATTGTTTTAAGTTATTAGTAGCTAAAAAGGCCCCACGAGTTCAGAAAATGACTTAAAAATCCAAGTTTCCTTATTCCAAAACTCTGCAGAAAGATAAACACGGGGCCGTGCTCAGTGAGCACGGGGCCGTGTCCGGTCACTGTTTCATTAAATAAACTATTTTTAGTTTATTTTTCGTAGGATGTCGAGTGAAAACAGCGAAACATCTTCTGTGCATTCGTCAAACAGCCGAAGAGGAAGAAGACCCTCCATTGAAGCTACACTTGTACACTACGTGGTAGCATTAAGGGAGGCTCTCGATGAAATGACGTCAGTAGAGGAGGTCCTAATCGACCGTATTAACGATCTTACGATGGGACTTGAAAGCAGCTTCCAAGAAATTAACCTCTTGCACCAGAGGTTAAATATTCTTGTAGCACCTCCAATGGAACCAGTCCTTCCTCAACAGGATTGGAACCTGGCACTCGGAATCAACAACCCTACCGGGTGGAAAGACTTTCCAGCGGAACCTCCCGTGGAACACCAACAAGAGGTCCCGGTGGAAGTCGAAACTCCTCAAACTAATGCCAATGAGCCCTCTTTTCTCCTTCCAAGGGAGGTGGAAGAATGGCTCGCCGACATTTGAGGAGAACCGCACGCGGAAGAAGGAGTTCAAATAGGCCTTGTTTAACCAAGATTAATTACTTCTTGGAAATTTTGCTAATTAAAATAAAGTAAAGGCTAGGACTCCATGGTTTGTTATTTCTTTGTTTTATCTAGTTTAATTTAGGTTTATGTAAGTTCTCTCTATGATGAAATGAAATGATGGTTTTAAGGTTTGGATGGTTTGTAATGAATAAAACACACTCATGGTGGTAAAGGATGAAAAGGGGAACGAGAAAAATGAACCCATGCACAAGAACAAGGCAACCCGGCAATTTTCTCCATTTCAGAAGGTTCAACACGGGCCGTGCCCAACCAACACGGCCCCGTGCTGAGCACCCTGCAGAAAACGCCCAGTTCAGGTAACTGGACACGGGCCGTGTTCACCCAACACGCCCCCGTGTCCAGGCTTCTGTTTCTCTTGTTTTAATTCTGTTACTGGCACTTGAGCACGGGGCCGTGCCCGGACAACACGGGGCCGTGTCCAGTGCCCAGTAACACAATTTTTTGCTTTTTAAACACTAATTTACACATCTAATCAACCTAAAAATTTATTTTTGGGACACATTGAGGACAATGTGTAATTTAAGTGTGGGGGGGATGCTAAAACCTTGAACTTTGCAAGTCCTAAATACAAGCCTTACACAAAACTCTATTGGAACCGCTAATCACCCCAAATTTTTTTCAAAAATTTCATTTTTTTTTACTTGTCTAGGTTTAACTCGGAAAATTCAAGTTCTCAAAAAGGTTATATTTTTACAAATTTACAACCGATAGCGTAGTGATAAAAAGAACCAACATAAGAAAATTATGAAAAGGCATAGCAAACTTATTTAAAATTTGATTATATATACTTGATCACATAAAAACCCATTCCCACAAAAGTGAGTTTTGAGCCTTTATTGAGCACACAATTACATATCAATTGACTAAATGCTCATTTTTCGTTTCTTGTGTGAATAGCCGCTTGGTTCTTACGACTCTAGAACTTGCCATGACAATACATTCCCGGTCCTTATCAACTTAAACTCGAGTAAGTAAATGATGGAGGCATTAGGACTAACCCTTTTTATTTCTACACCATTATTTTTCTTTTTCTTTTACCACCTACCCAAAAATCCCCCTAGTTAGCCCCTTTGAGCCTAAACCTTTTCATTTCATCACCCAAACAAAAACCCTTTTACCCACCAAAACCCTTTTTCATTTTTAACCCTTTATTTTAGTAACAAGTTCGGTTGTTCGTAAAAAAAAAAAATAATATATATGATGAAGCAAAAAGAAAATAAACAAACAAGTTAATCAAAAATAACTTAGTTTGAATAAAAGCTTCATCAAAATAAAAAGTTGCAAAAATACGAAAACCGACACTTGTTACGCTTTTAGCCCTTTTCTACTAACCACTAACCCAACCACCTACCTTTAACCCTAGCCTAACCCTTAACCCACAAAGTCCTCTTGATATCTACAAAGGTACAAAAGTTAAAAAGGAGGAGGATTGATTTCTTGGCAAGCCTATGGTAGGAATAAGTTCCATGCCGCTCTCGAGTGAATCACTAAAAATACACCTTCGGCCGAGTGTGAGTGATTTCCCCGTGAGGTATGTGAACTTGTATATAAATAGAATTTTAAAAAAGGCATGTTATGCCCAAATAAGTAATTTCTTTTATGAAAAGTTTTAAATAAATCATTACGAATAGGAGTGTAAATAAATAAAAATAAAACCCAAAAAGATCTTGGAAATCCCGACACTCTACGACAAGCCCAAAACCTTCTCTTCTACCTATTCCATTTGGGAGTGTAAGCCACATATTAAAGAGTTTTGCTTGAGGACAAGCAAAAGTTCAAGTGTGGGGGTATTTGATGTGTGTAAAATGCAACATATAAATTACATCAAATGAGGCATAAAACTAACCCTTTTTAAGTACTAATATTGGAAAAAGAGTGTTTTTGTCTTCCTTTTGTATTTTCAGGATTAAATGAGCTCAAAAACGCAAAAGAAGCAAAAAGACAGCTAAATCCAACATAAATACAAGAAAAGGAATATTAGTGGACTGCCCGACCCCTCAACGGCACCTTCCAAAGCAAAATGGAGAAAGCAGAAGGCTGAACACGCCCCGTGCTCAGCCAGCACGGGGGCGTGCCCAAGAAGCAGCAGAAAAGACAAATCCATAGAAGCTTCTATTGCCCATCACGGGGCCGTGCTCAGCGGACACGGGGGCGTGTCGAAAGTATAGCAGGCGCATTTATTGTAATTGCGAATTACAATTAATGAGGAGAGAGATTGTCAGACAGACACGGGGCCGTGTCCAGCGGACACGGGGCCGTGTCCAGCTCTCTGTTCAGCCTATAAATAGGAGTGCTTGGATTCATTTCATCTCATCCCTTGGCACACCACCTCTCTCACACTTCATCCACCACCCACCACCATCACAACACCATCATCCACCACCATCATCCATTGTCCATCGTAGAGTGTGTGAGTCGTCTCGGGATCCAAGATTGATCGTAAGAGTTCTTGACAATCAAGGCCATGTTTGCCTAAGTCTCTTACATCACTTGGTGAAGACAAAGTGTCTAGTATAATACTTTTTATTCTAATCTTTTGCACTTTTTATTTGGTTTTGTATTAATGACTTTAATAACTAGTTACTTATGTTGAAGGTGATCTTTCCTTATCGTTTGTCCGTGGTGTCTTGGCATTATTTTACTGTCTATATAAAATAAAGGATTTTCACCATTCATATCTCCACGGTCTATATGGAGGTATGTTGGCTACCTGGTAGGGGGTTAAGGGAACGGTTTGGTAAAGGTCTTGCCATTGTTCAGCGTTTAGAGGTCCTGCAATGGACCTGGGTCAAATTTAGTAGGACCTCCTTCAATACTTCACGGTATTGGATGGCGGGGGTCCAAACTCTTTGATCCCCTCATAAGTTAACTACTATTAATACAATAACCCGGCTATTTAGGACTGTATCCCTGCTGACTCAGAGTACTTAGCCGAGGGTAACGTCACCGCCAAAAGCGGGGCCTACCACAATACTGCATTAATAACTTAATTCATTATCTTCCAATAATCCACCCCTTTAGGATTGTATCCCTGCTGACTCAAACTACTGGGGTGAGGGTAACGTCACCTTCAAAAGAGGGGCCTACTACAATAACTAAGATAATCTCTTAATTATGTGCAAAAGTGCGGAAATAATCAAAGGTTATACTAGATACGAGTCGGAACCAAGTGATTCATCTTGTCTATCTGTTTTTTCTTTTATTTTTATTTTCAGCATTTTAGTTAGTTTTTAATTTTCTTAGTTTAAAACATTTTTCTAAACTTTTATTTTGGTTAGACGTTGAGGATAAACCAGTACTAAAAGCTC
Organism: Helianthus tuberosus; assembly: GCA_030545235.1. NCBI lineage: Eukaryota > Viridiplantae > Streptophyta > Magnoliopsida > Asterales > Asteraceae > Helianthus > Helianthus tuberosus. The sequence continues at coordinate 28,862,982 of CM060379.1, read as the reverse complement.
TTGTATCCTTGGACGACCTCGGTATCTTACCAACGCTATGCTACACTCAACGATGGGTGCACTTGCCTATATGTGTGTTTAGTTTTAGTGAAATATCGTGTTTTATAAATTTAATACTTGGCTAAAATAAGTGTTAAAAAAGGGCTTAAAATATACACCTAATATATATAACACTCCACACGCATCAGAAGGATACTGGAGCTGGAGGGGATGATGATGCAGCGAATGTGTAGGCTGCATGAATGGGCGATGAAGGACATTTCTAGACTTAGCCGGAGCCCTTTTTTTTAAGTTTGGTTCTGGTTTTTGTTTTGATGATGTTTTTGTTGAACAATGATGGGTTGTACTCAAACAATAGTAATTAGGGCTAAGGATCATGGATCCTTCGAACAATAGGTAGGATTACAAATGGTGGAGGGATCCTCTGTTTGGGGGATGAAGCCATTGTGATCCTGCCGTCTTTTGATTCCTGCACTTTCTAGACCAATGAACAACGGACACCCTTTGCCAACCCATGTGGACGGGCCACGTTTTGCTGGTAGAAATGTGGGTTGGCAATTTTGACAACCTTGAATGGTTTAAACTTTTGTGAATAAAATAACTTTAACTTTTTGGCTTATCCTGTGTTGATATCCTTGTTAATATTTTACTTTCCAACTGTTGTAATGTTCATTTTGTTTAAACTTATCAAGCCTTGAAAAAATTTAAAAAATATCCCCAAAAAGCTTAGGATATGATCAAGGATCACATATCCCATAATCGATAAGTTCTGAAAAGTAATATAGTTTAAGGATCATAAGTTCAGTTGTCAAAGGATAAGGGTTATTCAAATAAATAATGAATACAATCAAAATAGTTAAGGATCATACCTGAGAATCCAAGTTAGGATCCTACCTTTTAACACTTATTATCAGGATAACCCAAAAGACAAACCTTAGTAGAAGGTAAGGATCAAGGATCCTTGGTCATTTAGTTTCAAAAACCTGAAATAAGATTCAACTTGGGACTAAACCAATATAAGATAAAAGTTAGCAACTGGGGACAAGCCCAACAATTCTGGGGACAAGCCCAATATACTGGGGACAAGCCCAAAGGATAACTGGGGACAAGCCCAAAGGATCATATATAAACTGGAGTATGGCCCTTACTGGCGACTATCCAAACTTAGTGACATGAAAATGCCAAAACCTTAGCTAACGTGAAAACGTTAGAAACCTTAGGAACGGATGTATGGTACGTCTACCATTATACGTAGGATCCTGAACATAGCCAGTACAATGAAATTGTCAGCCCCTAAAGCGAGTACTGGTCCCATTGCCATGAACTATACCAGGATCATCGTGCGCTACTGGCGAAACTGGGGACATGCCCAAACTGGGACTAGCCCAAATAACTGGGGTCAAGCCCAAATAACTGGGGTCAAGCCCAAATAACTGGATACTTCTGTGGATACTCAATCCTCAGTTAAGGATACCTGAACCTTCAAAACTCAGAATCAAGTGAAAGGAGGATAAAGGATGCAGGATCCTTACCCTTGTATAGGATAATTAAAAAATGAAATAGTTTGAGATTAGATCATTACCAAAATGAGGATCCTCTGCCCTGTAAGGATCCTTCAAGGATACTCGTCTGGTAAGGATCATGGATCCCGATCACATGAAATATTTCTTCAAATGGACAACATTCCAAGCTCTTGGTAACAAATCACCTTCCATTGTTAGCAATCAATATGCCCCCTTTCCTGCTTCAGCTTCAATCAAATAGGGGCCTTCCCATTTTGGTGCCAACTTTCCATCAGCAGGATTGGTGGTATTCTGAAATGCTTTCCTTAATACCATATCACCAACTTGGAATTTCCTGATCCTGACATTTTTGTTGTAAGCTCCAGCCATCCTTTGTTGATAACTGGCCATCCTTATCCTTGCCAAGTCCCTGATTTCCTCTATAGTATCCAAGTCTTGAACCAAATTTTCAGCATTTTCTTCAGGATCACGAATGCTTGTTCTTGCAGTTGGAACTACCATCTCTGTAGGGATCACCGATTCTGCCCCAAATACCACAGACAATGGAGTTTGGCCTGTAGCATTCTTGGGAGTCGTCCTATCAGCCCAAAGCACATAAGGTAGTTCTTCTGCCCATTTTCCTTTCTTGGATCCAAGCTTCTTCTTCAAATTGTTGATGATGATCTTGTTGGATGATTCTGCCTGACCATTAGCTTGTGGGTGGACTGGTGTTGATGTTATCATCTTAATCCCCCAGCTGTCACAAAAGTTAGTGGCTCTATTCCCAATAAATTGGGATCCATTATCACAAATAATCTCAGCAGGGATACCAAATCTAGTAATAATATTTCTTTTAATAAAGGATATAAATTCCTTTTCTCTGACTTGAGCAAAGGCTTCAGCCTCTATCCACTTAGAGAAGTAATCAGTCATAGCAAGCATGAATACTTTTCCACCAGGTGCCTTAGGAAGCTTTCCAACTATATCCATTCCCCATCTCATGAATGGCCAGGAAGAGGATATAGGATGCAAGAGTTCTGCTGGTTGGTGAAGGATATTACTTTGCCTCTGACAAGGATCACACTTCTTGGCATACTCCACAGCATCCCTCTTCATAGTGGGCCAATAGTACCCTGTCCTCATGATCCTTGAGAATAATGCCCTGCCCCCAGTGTGGTTTCCACAATCTCCTTCATGGAAATCCTTTAGGACTTCTTGGATTTCAGGATCCTCAATGCATCTTAGATATGGTCCTGCAAGAGATCGTTTATACAACATATTATTCAATATTGTAAATTGAGATACCTTAGTTTTGAAAGCCCTTGGGTTTTCTCCTGTAGGAATTTCTCCATGTTGTATGTATCTCATGATTGGGAGGATCCATGATCCTGAATGAGATTGAGTATCATCACTAGGGATGATTGCAGAATCCTCTCCTATCTCCATAGCTACATGATCCTCGATAGCAGGGGTCAGGATATGGGTAATAGGGATCCTTGTATCCTCCGGGATCTTCAAGGATGATCCTAGATTAGCTAATGCATCAGCTTCTGCATTCTCTTCCCTTGGTACTTGTGTCAAACTAAAGGATACAAAAGAGAGTGCCAATTCTTTGACTATCTCTAAATATTTGATTAGCTTCTCACCTTTAACAAAATAGGATCCATTAAAGTGATTAGTGATTAATAAAGAATCTACGTGTACCTCAAGATACCTTATCCTCATATGCTTAGCGATTTGCAAACCAGCTATCAAGGCTTCATATTCAGCCTCATTGTTGGTAGTTTGAAATTCACAAGCTATGGAGTGGGGTATTATGTCCCCCTGTGGCGATTTTAGCAGTATTCCAAGCCCTGTTCCGTTTACATTGGAGGATCCATCAGTGAACAGTATCCAAGGATCCTTGGTTTCTTCAAGCTGTTGGACTTCTAATTCAGCCTCCTTTTTCAAATCACTACTAAAATCTGCCACAAAGTCAGCTAAGGCTTGGGATTTGATGGCAGTCCTTGGTTCATATCGTATATCATATGCACTCAGCTTCACTGCCCACTTAGCCATCCTTCCGGACATTTCAGGTTTCCTGAGAACATTCTTAATCGGAAAATTAGTCTTAACAATAATGACATGAGTCTCAAAATAATGTCTTAATTTAGTAGATGCCATAATTAATGCAAGGATAAGTTTTTCTAAGTGTGAATACCTGGATTCAGCATCAAGTAAACTCTTACTTACATAATAGACAGGATGTTGTGTACCTTGGTGATCCTTAACAAGGACCGCACTTACTGCTTTTGAGGATACTGCTAGGTACAAGGATAATACATCCCCTTTTTCTGGTTTCATCAAGGCAGGGGCTGAGGATAGGTAATCCTTAAGAGCTTTGAGGGCACTTTCATGCTTCTCAGTCCATTCAAATTTCTTGTTCTTCCTCAGGATGTCATAGAATTCCTTGCACTTTTATGAGGATTTGGATATGAATCTGTTCAAGGCCGCGATCCTGCCTGTCAATCTTTGCACATCTTTAGCATTGGCAGGAGATTTGATATTCACAATAGCCTTAATTTGTTCTGGACTTGCTTCAATGCCCCTCTTTGTTACCATATATCCTAAGAATTTACCTGCCTTCACACCAAAATGACACTTAGAAGGATTAAGTTTCATATTATATTTATCAAGGATATTGAATGCTTCCTCCAAGTCTTTAAGGTGATCCTCAGCCTTCTTGGACTTAACCACCATGTCATCAATATAGACTTCCATAGTGTGTCCAAATTGCTCCTTGAACATCATATTGACAAGCCTTTGATAAGTAGCACCGGCATTCCTTAATCCAAATGGCATAGCGATATAACAGTATATACCAGTTGGGGTCATAAAGGCTGTATCCTCTTGATCAGATGGTTCCATCTGAACTTGTTGAAATCCAGACGAAGCATCCATAAAAGTCAACAACTCATGACCCGCGGTAGCATCCACCATGGAGTCAATGTGGGGTAATGGGAAAGGATCCTTGGGACATGCCTTGTTTAAGTCAGTAAAATCGACACATACCCTCCACTTTCCATTTTTCTTTTGAACAACAACCACATTGGCTAACCATCTTGGATACTTAACCTCTCTAATTATACCTGCCCGAAGTAGTTTGTCTACCTCATCCTGGATAATAGCATTCCTTTCAGGTGCAAATTTCCTCCTCTTTTGATGAATTGGCTTGAATGACCTGTCAATGCCAAGTTTGTGAGTAATTATATCCTTAGATATACCTGTCATGTCTTCATGTTTACAGGAAAAGGTGGATTTCCTTCTCTTAAGGAAGGATACTAGCTCCTGTTCGATGTCGCTAAGGATCCCTGATCCTATAAAGATATTGGATTCAGGATCCTCAGGATCCATGAGGATTTCTTTCAAATCTTGTTCTCTTGCCTCCAAGACATCTCTTGAAGGATACTTTAATTGCTATTGCTCCCTTGGTCTTGAGGCTGGCTTCATTGAGGATGTATAACAATTCTTAGCCTCTTGTTGATCATTCTCAATTTTCACCACTCCCCATGGACTTGGAAGCTTTACACACTGATGATAGGTGGATGGGACTGCCTTCATGTCATGTATCCACGGCCTGCCAAGGATAACATTACAACATGATAAACAATCTATAACACAAAACTTTTGATAAGAATGCAATCCTTCAATATAGATTGGGAGTTTGATGTCCCCCCAATGTATACTTAGTCTCTCCACTGAATCCCACAAGTACTGAGGATCTTGGGATAATGTCAGACTCCGGGATATTCATCTTCTTGAGGACATCAAGCTGAATGATGTTCACAGAGCTTCCTCCATCTATAAGGATCCTGCGAACAAAGTGGTTAGAAATAAATAATGTAATTACAAGACCATCATGATGAGGATCCTGGACGTCAACACGATCATCCTCATCGAAGGTTTTGACGTTATGCTGGGTGACAACGGAGGTCCGGACAGGTCTGTCTCCATTATCCATCTTGGTTTCCTTAGCATGTCTTTTTGCTGCTGAAAAGGAAGTACCACAGATATCTGATCCACCGGATATGAAATTTATGACTTGTGCATCTGCTGGAGGAGCAGGAGCCCTTCCTGGGATCCTTTCAGGATCCTGGATCCTTGATTTCTTCCGTCCCAAGAGTTCCTTCAAATGCCCCTTGCTCAACAAGTATCCAATTTCCTTTCTCAGTGCAATACACTCTTCAGTGAGATGCCCAAAATCCTCATGATATGCACACCACTTGGACTTATCCTTTGTAGCTACTGGTTTATCACTCTTCCTTGGCCACCTAGCTTTCTCACCTAGATTCTGCATTGCAAGGATTAGTTCATTGTTATCAACAGAAAAACAGTATTCAGAAATAGGAGGATAATCCTCATCATCCTCTTCTTGTTCCACTGCATGCACATTCTGGTTATCAGATCTGTTGTAGGACTTGGATTTGTTGTTCCTGAAGTAGGATCCTTGTTTATCCTGTTTTGAGGATCCTGTCAGTCTATCCTGGATCCTTTTGTCATCCTCTAGGCGGATGAACCTAAGGGCCCTAGTTCTTACTTCATCAATATTCTTGCAAGGTGTCATAACAAGATCATTATAGAACAATGAATCCCTAAGCAATCCCATTTTAAAGGCTTCTACAGCCGTGACAATATCCAAGTTAGGAATATCCAAGGATTCTTTACTAAACTTAGTGATATAATCTCTAAGTGATTCATTTTGGCCTTGTGTTACCCTATATAGATCACTAGTTAATTGTTCAAATTTCCTACTACAAGAGAATTGGCTATTAAACAAATTAACTAGATTAGCAAATGAAGTAATAGAGTAAGGGGGAAGACTTAGCAGCCATTTAAGAGCAGATCCTGTGAGTGTGGATCCAAATCCCTTGCATAGACATGCTTCTTTTAACATTTCAGGAATTGGATTAATCTCCATCCTCTCCCTGTATTGAGCCACATGCTCTTCTGGATCCGTCGAACCATCATACAGCTTCATGGATGGTATCTGGAATCTTTTAGGTATCTCAGCATCACATAAGGGTGGTGCAAAACGAGATATCCTATGGCTACCATCTGCAATTTCAGGAATGGGTTTAACCACTCCCGGTACACTGGATATCATATCCTTAAGCTTCTGTAGCTCTCTAGCCATAGCCTGATTAATACATGTATCTTGCATTAAGCCATGGTTAGTGTTATATGAATTATTAAAAATGTTACCTCCCACAGGATTCGTGTTCAGAATTGCGGATGTGAATCCATATTGACGAGACTCTGGCATGATTGAAGGACCAGAGGGAGCAATGGTCTGCATTGGTATGAAGTCTCCTTGATGAACGTCCGAGCTCTGAGGCTGCATACTTCTCAAGAATCCTTGATCCTGAAGGACGTTGGATCCTTGAAGTTGAGATGATCCTTGAACCTGAAAGGATCCTGGAACCAGAGAGGATCCTGGGACCAGAGAGGATCCTGGGACAAGGGAGGATCCTGGGACCAGAGAGGATCCTGGGGTAAGGGAGGATCCTTGGACCGGGAAGGATCCTTGAACATGGGAGGATCCTTGGACCTGGGAGGATCCTTGAACCTGGGAGGATTCTTGGACCTGGGAGGATCCTTGGGCCTGGGAGGATCCTTGGACTGCATGCATTCCCATATATCCTCCTGACGTGAAGTATCCCTGATGCGGAGAAGAGGATCCTTGAGGCTGGAAGTGAGAGCCAAATGCCTGACTCATGGCTGTTGTTCCATAACGCCTTCCTAGTAATTCACCCAAGTATTGCACGTCCGGAACCGCTGAGTGTTGGGAAGTTATGACTGGAGTGTCGAAGTTCAGCGATCTTGGCATCAGAGGGGAGTGATCCTCCACTGATTTCTTCTGTTTCTTGATCTCATCGATCTCCCGGAGGATCCTTTCGTTGGTTTTGTCCTGCTCTTGTGCATGATTCCTCATCTGCAAAATCAGAGCATAAAGATCATTAGTAGTAGGATTAGTTGAAACAGAAGAAGTTGGTGGTTTTGTGAAAATGGGGGTTTGTTTCTTCGCAGCATTCTCAGCATTCTTCTGGGATCCAGAAGGTGGTGGAGGCAAAGGAGGAATGCCTTGTGAAGAACTGAATGGCGGCATTAAGCTTGAAGTGTTCTTCGTTGAGGAAGCCATCTGCCTGGTTGTAACGAACCGAAATGACCGCAAAAGTATGAATTTTCTTAGGAATGAAGCACCAATTGCCCCACGGTGGGCGCCAAACTGTTTTGGTCAAAAATCAAGCAATGACAATGCAACCAAACTTTCGGTTGTGAGGTATGATGCTTGAATTGATGAACAACAATAAGGATCACTCAGAAATGAAATGAACAAGTGACACAAAGATTTATACGAGGAAAAAGCCCTTGATCAATGAATGATCTCCGGCATAAAAAACCTCGGGTGATGGAAACTACCGATCACCAACTCAAATTAAACAAGAAATGTATTACAACTTCGGATGATAGCGAGCTAAGTACAAGGATCACTATAGTGTATTGTGTATGAAAGTGTGTAATCACCAAGTGAATTAACGAGAACAGGTGAGAGCAGTTGTACGAGTGTGTGTGTAGCCAAAAATAGCCAAGTGTTTTCTAATTAGCTCGCTACCCCTTTAAAAATGGAAAATATCTACACTAACTAACATTCCGCAAATGGTGCAAGTCCTCCATGACTCCATAACGTCCACTTTTAGCTATGCACGTGCGGAATAATCACGGAATATTCTCCAAAAATGTCGCCAAGACCAAGTCCAAGCTGGTACTCCTGCAAAACAATACCATATTCAAAGTAGACAATCGTTAGTATAAGGATCCTTAAGATGATCCATGATCCTGATCCTGAAACACTTATGAGGATCACTAAGTCAAACAGAAGTAAGGATCACCAAACCCAACAGTAATTGAGGATCACAGGTTGTTAAGAAATCCTCCCCTAACAATTAGAATTGGCTAGGAATATGAATGCTAAATGTTTACAAGTGTATGTTGATTCCCTGTTGATTGCTAACCATTTTAATGGATCTTATGCAGTCAAAGGTGAAAAGTTAGCTGAATATCTTGATATTGTTAAAAAAAATTAGCAGGATATTTCAAAAATTTTACACTTGAACAGGTACCAAGAGAAGTAAATGCTGAAGCAGATGCTCTAGCAAATCTGTCAGGATATCGGAAGGAACTCAGATACCAATACTACATATCCTGTATCCTGCAATGACACTTTTCAAGTCTCAGGATAAGGAGGTAGGAAGTATCCAGGATCCTGGTGATGGATATCCTGAGGAGAATCCTGAATCCTGGATGACATCAATTGTGAAGTATCTTGAAAAAGGAGATATCCCAAAGGATGAAAATCGTAAGGCTTTCAGAATGAAGGTATCACGTTTTACTATTATAAATAATGCTTTGTATAAGAAATCCCTTGCAGGTCCATATCTAAGATGCTTGGAAGATCCTGAAACCAAAGAGGTACTTAAGGATATACACGAAGGAGATTGTGGCAACCATACTGGGGGCAGATCTTTATTCTCGAAAGTATTGAGAACAAGATATTACTGGCCAACCATGAGAAAAGATGCTGCGGACTATGCTCGAAAGTGCGATGCATGTCAAAGACACAGCAATATACTACATCAGCCTACTGAACCATTATACCCTATCATATCCCCTTGGCCATTTATGAAGTGGGGTATGGATATAGTGGGGAAACTCCCTAAGGCTCCAGGAGGAAAGGTTTTCATGCTAGCAATGACAGATTATTTCTCCAAGTGGGTTGAAGCAAAAGCCTTCGTCCAAGTAAGGGATCAAGAAGTGGTATCTTTCATCAAGAGGAATATCCTGACAAGATTCGGGATACCGGCCGAGATAATATGTGACAATGGCTCTCAATTCATCAGCAAAAGAACTACTGATTTTTGCAAAAGTTGGGGAATTAAGATGATCACGTCAACACCAGTGCATCCTCAGGCTAATGGACAAGCAGAATCCTCCAACAAGATAATTGTCAATAACTTGAAGAAGAGGTTAGGTGCCAAAAAAGGAAAATGGGCAAAGGAACTACCATTTGTCTTATGGGCTGATAGGACGACTGTGAAAAGTGCCACTGGGCAAACCCCATTTTCTTTGGTTTTCGGGGCTGAAGCAGTGATTCCAACAGAGATGGTGATACCTACGGCAAGATCAAGCCTACAGGATCCTGAAGCAAATCCTGTTTTGGTCAAAAATTACCGAAGCAATTTAGTGATCAAATTAGTAATGTGAGGTAGTGTGCTAAAAAGTTTAAGAAAAATATGCTTGTTGAATTATTTAACAAATCAGTATTCAGGATACGGCTCAGGATATTGAGCTGTATCTGCGATCAAACAGTGAGCAAATAATAAACAAAAAGTAAGGGAGACGACACGAGATGTACGAGGAAAGCCCTTGATCAATCTAGATCGCCGGCATAAAACCTCGGGAGCTGACAATCGCAGCTGCCTTGTTCTTCTTATTGCTTTAAACTTCAAGATACAGTGCAGGATATCAACCAGATCTCTAAGTGTTACAATGAATTCGTGTGAGAGTACAATTTGCGAGAAAGCAAGTGTTGGTGTGTAGTGAGTGTGATTGCAGTGAAAATGTTGTGTCCTATTCGATCTGGTGTTCCTCCTATTTATAGTAACGAAATACAAACAAATATCCCTATAAATATGGGATGCTCCGAATATTCCATCACGAACGTTGTAGACCGAGTAATAAGGCTTCAACGTCTTTCTTTGAACGGTTTGGACCGAGTCTTCCGCAGAACAAGTCTTTGTGAACGTTGTTAGCTTCCAGCCCACGTACCTGCACGTAATTCGTTAGTGATCCTGAGGATACCATTCAGGATATTACCAGTACCCTGAATCCGCACCCCGGATATAAACAGATATTATTTAATCAAGATATAAGCCAAGATATTTCTCAGGATATGAGCTCAGAAATTAGCCCACAACAATTGTCCCCAAAAATGTTACCGTTTAGTATCCTCATTACTAACGGTTACATTTTTTACACAAACCGAGGCAATTAAGAGATAAGACCTGTGATGTGACCGTTTGCAACTACCCAGCCTATATCTACTCATCATACCCTATATCTTCTCATCCTCATCTTCTTTTTTAATAATCATCGACAAGGAAAAAGGTACATTTTCTCTCTATCTTTCTTACTTTCCTTCATCTTTTCTCTCCGGGGAAAAATCCAACCGATCAAATGCCGCGCCAAACAAGATCCAGTTCAGGTGACTCGGCCCCTACATTCTACCAACAAAACCTTCTCCAAGAACCGGAGAAGGAAGCCTGTACCTTTGATAGTGCCCACTTGTCTGCTTTAAAATCCTCCGGTATCTTCCCGGAAGGAACCATATTTAGACCTTTTGACCGTGAAATCCGGTCAGATATGGTCTCCAACGAGTGGATTTGCTTTAGTGCTTTCCCTTTTACCCTAGGGCTTCGATTCCCCTTTCCGGATTTCATCACCGAGTTCTTTAATATCACAAAAATCTCTTTTAGCCAAACAATGCCAATGCTCTGGCGTGTCTTAACTGTTCTTGACCAGATCAAGAGAAACCACATTCCTGAGCTTTCCATCCATGATCTCCCCCTGGCTTACAAGCTTAGATGTCACGGATCATGTAGATTTCTGTTTTATTCTACTTCCGGTGACCCATTGATACTTCGTGCCACCAAGAACGAGGATGGTTGGCAATCCAAGTTTTTCTTTGTAAAAAGGGACTCAATCCCTGGTGGGACGGAATATCCGTTACAGTGGTTGAGAAAGGGTAGGATTTAGGGTTTAAGAATGATCCTGTCGCTTATCCTGTTCCATATCCTGAACTAATTTATCTTCTTTGTTATGCAGCTGATTTCAGGAAGATTGCTCCTCCTCTTGCCAATTCTCAAGAAAGAATAGACGCCATTAGACTTCTCCCAGAAGCAGAAAGAAGTTTCAATCCTTCTCCACCAACTCCAAGTCCTCTTTCCAGTGCCAACATGTCTGGTAAGGATCCTGCAAGATATCCTGCACACATATGCTTCTTATCTGTTATTTATAGGAGGGATTTAGAATTTACTCCCTGTGTGCAGACTCCAGCAAAGTCCCAGTCTATCTAGACCTAGATGAACTTGACAGCTATCCAACTCCAGCCATAGTCAAGAAGGAGACTCCTGCTACCACCAGCTCCAAGCCACTCCCGGCTCCCAAGACCAATCCAAGAACCCGTGCTTCCGCAGCGAAAAAGAGAAAGGGTCTTGAGGTCAGTACTCCAGGCTCTGAAGGGTTCTCCTATGATGAGCTCAGCTTCTCCGACTCCTTAGAGCCAATGACATCCTTCCTCAACAAGGTAATATCCTGCCGCATATCCTTCATGCATATCCTGCACACATATCCTGCACGTATATCCTAACAGGATATCCTGGTAGGACGTCTTAGTCAGCATATATTCTAACCTCATACCTGTGATCAATGTGCAGGGCCTCCAGCATTTGCTCCACTTGTACAATGACGCTTGTGGTACTGTGGCACTCCATGAAGCCAGGATCAAGCAGCTCGAGAGCACCGTTGCTGACCAAGGCGCTATCGCCGAAGCAAAGAGCCGGCACTATGAAAGCTTGCTAAAGAAGGTCACCCAAGATGCTGAGGTCAAACTTGCCAGCGTTCAAATGGACCATGATCAGGCCCTGATCAGCTTTCGAGAGGGAATCAAGGCTTCTGCTATCGTCTCCCTGCTACAAGCACGCATCAAGATGGCCTATGAGGCCAAGGAGACGGGCCTTGTTTGTCCATCTTGGCCAGTTGAATCTTGGGTGGCTAAATTGAAGGAGCTCGGAGGCAAAGCTGTGCCCCTTCCTGCTGAAGTTGGCGAGTCTTCTAAGTCAGCAGAGGTGGTGGTCCCGGCTGGAGAGAAGAAGGATGTTGGAGCTGATGCTGAGATGGACGTTGGCAAGGATGCTGCGCAGGATGCTGGTCAGGATGCTGGTGCTGAGAAGCTTGAGAAGGTTGGAGGTGATGCCGTTGTGTGAGGGCATTTAGGTGGGCGATGACGGATATACGTGCCAAGGCCAGAGCCCACCTTTTTGAATTTGAATGTTGGTTTGTAGTCCCATAAACAATTTACTTTTCCGCACTTTACTTTTCCGTACCTGAACAATTTACATTTCCTGCATGCTTTTTGAACAATACAACAGTTGAAGGTGGATGGGTCTCGGTTTGAGATGAATCCTTCAACTGTTGGGTAAATATGGTTATGAACTACTAGTGCTCTTAGCGGATGGGCCTCGTTTTGAGGTGAAACTAAGAGCACACCTTTTGGTATGTTAATAATATAACTACTTTCTTTTGACTTTATTGTTGTTGTCATTAACATACGAATTTTACTTGTGAAAATTGTTTGTTTTGAACATTTTTGGGAATATTATGGGAAAATATCCTGACAAGTATTCTAAGAGATATCCTGGTCAAGATATTGTCATACAACTTAGAAAACTTAAATCCTTTGAAAAAGGAGAGATCATACCAAAGACTTTTAGAGAATCAATTTCAATCTTCCACCTTAGGTATGTTCCCAGTGCACACTTACAAACTTGGATCCAACCTTTGAATAGTATAATGTATGTCCCCTGTGTATGACACAGAAATGTAAATGTATTCACACTTTGGTTTGAATAAATTTCAAACACTCCGAAGCAAAAATCTTGATATCCTGAAATGAATCATTAGCATACTGGGGATAAACCCTTAATATCCTGGGGATAAACCCTGATATCCTGGGGATAAACCCTGAGTTTCATGCGCTACAGGCGAGAGTGTATAAACTCCAAATCTTAGAAAGGTGAAAACCTTTAAACCTTAGAGAGTATGAAAATACCCTTTCGTGAGAGAGGGTGATCAATCCTCATATACCTTTAGAATCCAGGATATAGCCAACAGTAACGAAATTGTCAGCCACTTTTACATGAACTGGTCCCGCTACCTTGAACTATACCTAGATAACTTGCGCTCCAGGCGAGGTGTTTAAACCCAATTCGAAAGAAAGGTGAATACCTTTAAACCTGTGAAGGGATCAGGATCCCTTAAACGTGAGAGAGGGGGCCAATCCTCTAATCTTTCGACTTATCCTGAGTATATATCCTGGAGCTATATCCTGAAACATATCCTGCAAAACAGTTCTAAACTAAGGTGGGTGTTAGCTTGGCTAACACCCCTCCGATGCTTAAGTCAGTATTGGGTTCAAGATAATAAACAAATATATTTTAAAGAGATAGAACACATACCATTCCGAGATAGAAAACAAATTCTACTCTTACTTGAAATAGAGCTTCAAATGTATTGCATTCCAGGATCTTGGTAGCATATCCCCTTCCACATTCCTGAGTCGATATGCTCCTTTCCGTGCTTCTGACTCAACTTCATAAGGTCCTTCCCACTTCGGAGCTAGCTTGCCATCGGCAGGATTAGTGGTGTTTTGAAAAGCCTTTCTCAGCACCCAATCACCAACTCGAAATTTTCTAGTCCTTATGTTCTTATTGTATGCTCTGGATATTCTTTGTTGATATGCTGCTATCCTTAGCCTTGCTGCATCTCTTCTTTCATCTATAGTATCTAAATCTTGACATAAGACTTCAGGATTCTGTTCAGGATCCTGTAGCATAGATCTTGCAGTAGGTATCGTCATTTCTGTTGGAATCATTGCCTCTGCTCCAAATACCAAGGAAAACGGGGTTTGGCCAGTTGCATTTTTCACCGTTGTCCTATCAGCCCACAAAACAAAAGGTAACTCTTCCGCCCATCTTCCTTTCTTAGCTCCAAGTCTCTTCTTTAAGTTATTGACTATTATCTTGTTCGAGGATTCGGCTTGTCCATTCGCTTGAGGATGTACCGGAGTAGATGTGATCATTTTAATTCCCCAACTTTTGCAAAAGTCAGTAGTCCTTTTGCTTATAAACTGGGACCCATTATCACAAATGATCTCAGCTGGTACTCCAAACCTAGTCAGGATATTCCTCTTGATGAAGGATACTACTTCTTGGTCCCTTACTTGAACGAATGCTTCAGCCTCGACCCATTTAGAGAAATAATCCGTCATTGCTAACATAAATATTTTTCCTCCCGGAGCCTTTGGTAACTTCCCTACTATATCCATCCCCCACTTCATGAATGGCCAAGGGGAAACTACAGGATATAGTGGTTCAGCTGGTTGATGTAGTATGTTACTATGCCTTTGACATGCATCACATCTTCGAGCATATTCTGCAGCATCTTTTCTCATTGTTGGCCAAAAGTATCCTGTCCTCAATACTTTCGAGAATAATGATCTGCCTCCAGTGTGATTACCACAGTCCCCTTCATGTATATCCTGAAGTACTTCTTTGGCTTCATGATCCTCCAAGCACCTTAAATATGGTCCTGCAAGAGATTTCTTATATAGGATATTATTTATAATAGTGAACCGTGATACCTTCATCCTAAATGCCTTAGGATTTTCATTTTCGGGGATGTGTCCATCTTTAAGATATTTCAGAATTGGAGTTGTCCAGGATTCAGGATCCTGTTCAGGATATTCCACTCCAGGATCCCGAATATCCGCTACTTCTTTATCCTGAGGATTCGTTGCAGGATATAAAACATGTATTATTGGTATTTGGGACCCTTCCGGTATCCTGACTGATGATCCCAGATTTGCTAAGGCATCCGCTTCAGCATTATCCTCTCTTGGTACCTGTTCAAGTGTAAAAACATCGAAATATCCTGCTAATTTTTTTAGAATATCGAGGTATTCGATTAACTTCTCACCCTTAACTGCATAGGATCCATTAAAATGATTAGTAATTAACAAGGAGTCAACATATACTTGCAAATTCTTGATATTCATACTCTTAGCTAGTTCTAATCCTGCAATTAAAGCTTCATATTCTGCCTCATTATTGGTAGCAGGAAATTCACACCTAATAGCCTGGGGTAACATGTCCCCCTGTGGCGATTTTAGTAGTATTCCCAATCCTACTCCTCTTATATTAGATGCACCATCAGTATATAATGTCCAGGATCCTGAGGATTCTCCTAATTGCTGAACTTCTAGGTCTGCCTCGTCCTGGATGTCACTACTAAAATCAGCCACAAAGTCAGCTAAAGCCTGAGACTTTATGGCATTCCTAGGTTCATATACTAAATCATAGGCACTTAACTTTACCGACCACTTAGCCATCCTGCCTGACATCTCTGGTTTTCTAAGCACATTCTTGACAGGATAATTAGTTTTAACATGAATCCTATGAGTCTCAAAATAATGTCTAAGTTTTGTTGATGCCATGACTAATGCTAGTATTAATTTCTCTAAGTGAGAATACCTAGTTTCAGCATCTAACAAACTTTTGCTAACATAATAAACAGGATATTGCTGACCTTCATGGTCCTTTACAAGGACTGCACTTACAGCGTTCCCCGATACCGCGAGGTATAGGGATAATGGTTCACCATTCTCAGGCTTCATTAGTAGAGGTGCGGTTGAAAGATATTGCTTTAATTCCCGTAGGGCCGCTTCGTGCCTCTCACCCCACTCGAATTTTTTGTTCTTCTTCAGGATATCATAAAAATCTTTGCATTTCTCCGAGGATCTTGAGATGAATCTGTTTAATGCTGCCACTCGCCCCGTTAATCGTTGAACATCTTTCATATTTGAGGGTGATTTAATATCCAAGATGGCTTTGATCTGCTCCGGGCTTGCTTCTATTCCTCTTTTGGTCACCATATATCCTAGAAATTTTCCTGCCCCCACTCCGAAATGGCACTTAGCAGGATTCAGCTTCATATTATATTGATCCAGGATATCAAACGCTCCTTTAATATCCTGGAGGTGATCCTGAGCTTTCTTTGACTTTACTACCATATCGTCAATGTATACTTCCATGGTGTCCCCCAGTTTGTCTTTGAACATCATGTTTACCAATCTTTGGTATGTTGCACCTGCATTTTTCAGACCAAAAGGCATAGCTGTGTAACAATAAATACCTGTTGGCGTCATGAAGGCAGTATCCTCCTGGTCAGAAGGCTCCATTTGGATCTGTTGAAATCCTGAGGATGCATCCATGAAAGTCAGCATTTCATGCCCAGCAGTGGCATCTACCATCGCATCAATATGGGGAAGAGGAAATGGGTCTTTAGGACAAGCTTTATTCAAGTCTGTGTAATCCACACAGACTCTCCATTTTCCGTTCTTCTTCTGTACCACTACCACGTTTGCTAGCCACCTTGGGAATTTGACTTCTCTAATCATTTTGGACTTCAACAATCTTTCAACTTCTTCTTGAATAATTGTATTACGTTCAGGAGCAAACTTCCTTCTCTTTTGTTGCACTGGCTTGAATGATTTATCAATTCCAAGCTTGTGAGTGATAATATCTTTGGATATGCCTGTCATATCCTCATGCTTCCATGCAAACGTCGACATCCTGCATTTTAAAAAGTTAATTAATTGTTCTTCAATATCCTGAGGGATATTGGTTCCCACGAGCACCGAAATATCAGGTTTATCCTGGTCCAGGACAATTTTCTTCACATCCTGCTCCGGATCCTCCACAATATCCTGGGCCCGCGTCTTTAATTGCTATGCTGCACTAGGTTTGGTTGAGGATTTCATTGAGGATGAGTAGCATTCTTTCGCCTCCTGCTGATCGCTATCAACTTTAACAACTCCCCAAGGGGTAGGTATCTTGATGCATTGGTGATATGTTGATGGCACGGCCTTCATATCGTGAATCCATGGTCTTCCCAGTATAATGTTATAGCAGGATAGAGAGTCCATTACACAGAAACGTTGTATCGAGTTGAGTCCTTCGACGTACACCGGCAACTTTATCTCTCCCACTGTGTTTCTGGCCTCTCCACTGAACCCAACAAGCACGGTGGACTTCGAGGTGATATCCATTGGAGATACATTCATCCTTTTATGTGTCTCTAGTTGGATTATGTTGACGGAGCTGCCATTATCAACCAATATCCTGCGTACAAAATGGTTAGCCACATATAACGTTATTACCAGAGCATCATGGTGAGGATCCTGGACAGCATCCCTGTCATCAGCATCAAATGTGATCACTTTGTCAGTTGTGAGTGTAGTCATCCTGACAGGTTTGTCTCCCCTTTCGGCTTTAGCTTCTTTTGCATGTCTCTTTGCTGCCGAATACGAAGTCCCACAAATGTCAGATCCCCCCGAAATGAAGTTGATTATTTTGGCATCCGCGGGAGGTGAAGCTGCTCGTTCAGGATCCTTCTCAGTATCCTGACCCTTATTCTTCTTTCTTCCTAAGAGATCTTTCAAATATCCCTTGCTTAGAAGATAGCTTATCTCTTTCCTCAAAGCAATGCAGTCCTCGGTCATATGCCCGAAATCTTCGTGGAAAGCACACCACTTTGATTTGTCTTTCCAATCCGCTTTTTGTTGATTCTTTCGAGGCCATCTTGCCTTGTCCCCTAGACCCTGCATGGCATACATCAATTCAGGAATGTTAACAGAAAAGCAATATTCTGATAATTCAGGATACTCTTCAGGATCCTCATCTTCGACAACATTCACTCTCTTATTCTCATTTCTGCCATATGGCTTAGGCCGATACGACTTGAATGAGGATTCTGACTTCCTGTTAGTTGACTCATAAGTGTTGGATGAGTTCATCCTTTCTTGCATCTTTCTGTCATCTTCCAACCGAATGTATCTTAGGGCCCTGTTCCGAGCTTCATCCAGGTTCCTGCATGGGTTCATTACAAGGTCTTGGTAAAATTGAGAATCTTTTTGCAACCCCATCTTGAAAGCTTGCACAGCTGTTGCAACATCAAGATGAGGAATGTCTAGTGATTCTCGGCTAAACTTGTTCACATAATCCCTAAGGGATTCCTGAGGTCCTTGTGTTATCCTGTAGAGATCACTTGTTAATTTTTCAAAGCTCCTACTACAAGAAAACTGACTATTAAATAAATTTACTAAATGAGCAAAAGATGTAATTGAATGTGGAGGAACATTCAAGAGCCACTTCAAAGCTGATCCTGTCAAGGTTGAACCAAAACCCTTGCACAAGCACGCTTCTTTGAGATCCGGAGGGATAGGGTTGATCTCCATCCTCTCCCTATACTGAGCAATATGCTCCTCAGGATCCGTCGTTCCGTCATAAAGCTTCATGTTGGGGGGTTTGGAACCTCTTTGGAATCTCAGCATCACAGATAGGATATG
This sequence comes from Helianthus tuberosus, assembly GCA_030545235.1. Taxonomy (NCBI): domain Eukaryota; kingdom Viridiplantae; phylum Streptophyta; class Magnoliopsida; order Asterales; family Asteraceae; genus Helianthus; species Helianthus tuberosus. The sequence continues at coordinate 28,844,199 of CM060379.1, read as the reverse complement.
CAAAGCGAGATATCTTATGGCTATCTTGAGACACTTCCGGGATTGGCTGAACCACCCCGGGTACACTTGATATCATGTCCTTCAATTTTTGAAGTTCCTTGGTAAGTGCTGACGTCACACCTGTATCCTGCAAGGATCCACTATTGTTAGTAGCATGAGTATTATTATTATTTAATATGTTACTCGTTGGAGGATTCTGCCCATATCCTGAGGCATATCCTGAGCTCCTTATGGTCGATATCCTGACCGAGGAGGGTATTTCAGGAGTATGATTCTGAGGATGGCTGGGCACAATATTCCCCCTGTTATCCTCTGTATACACGGCTGAACTGAAGTTCAAAGCTCTGGGTTGTATTGGAGTGACAATATCCTCAGCGGATCTGCTCGAGCCAGACTTCAGGAGTTGTATTTCCCTTAAAAGCATTTGGTTTGTTTCTTGCTGCTGCCTCATTTGTTCCTGCACACTTCCAAACAAGGTTAAAATCTCATCGTTAGATGCTAAAACAGGGGCAGACTCTTGAACAGTGCGAGTAGGGATAATATCCTGAGGTCGTGTAGAAGCTGGCATTCTTGGAGGAGGTGGTGGAAGCACCGAACCTGTAGTAGCAGAAGTCGTAGCAGACATAGTAGAGGAACTCATGTTTGATCGTGAGGCCATTGTGGACAATGTGGCAAAAAGTTTTGAAAATAAAAAACCGATTAGCGATTTAAAAAATTTTTAGTAGAGATAGCACCACTTGCCCCACGGTGGGCGCCAAATTGTTTTGGTCAAAAATTACCGAAGCAATTTAGTGATCAAATTAGTAATGTGAGGTAGTGTGCTAAAAAGTTTAAGAAAAATATGCTTGTTGAATTATTTAACAAATCAGTATTCAGGATACGGCTCAGGATATTGAGCTGTATCTGCGATCAAACAGTGAGCAAATAATAAACAAAAAGTAAGGGAGACGACACGAGATGTACGAGGAAAGCCCTTGATCAATCTAGATCGCCGGCATAAAACCTCGGGAGCTGACAATCGCAGCTGCCTTGTTCTTCTTATTGCTTTAAACTTCAAGATACAGTGCAGGATATCAACCAGATCTCTAAGTGTTACAATGAATTCGTGTGAGAGTACAATTTGCGAGAAAGCAAGTGTTGGTGTGTAGTGAGTGTGATTGCAGTGAAAATGTTGTGTCCTATTCGATCTGGTGTTCCTCCTATTTATAGTAACGAAATACAAACAAATATCCCTATAAATATGGGATGCTCCGAATATTCCATCACGAACGTTGTAGACCGAGTAATAAGGCTTCAACGTCTTTCTTTGAACGGTTTGGACCGAGTCTTCCGCAGAACAAGTCTTTGTGAACGTTGTTAGCTTCCAGCCCACGTACCTGCACGTAATTCGTTAGTGATCCTGAGGATACCATTCAGGATATTACCAGTACCCTGAATCCGCACCCCGGATATAAACAGATATTATTTAATCAAGATATAAGCCAAGATATTTCTCAGGATATGAGCTCAGAAATTAGCCCACAACAAATCCTGAAGCTTTATGTCGAGAATTGGATACTGTTGACGAAACAAGGTGTTAGGGCATGAATTTTATGCTAAGGATCATCTATCCTGAGTCTGGGCATGGATCACGGATGCTTAATGGATGATGCAGACAGTCTGAGGATCAAGAGTCTGAGGATCCAGAGTCTGAGGATCACGCGTCTGAGGATCACGAGTCTGAGGATCAGGATCCTTAACAGAACTTATGTTTTGCACGTTTTTAATGTGCAAATGCAGGTAATGGACGTAGTGGAACACTTCTTTGCTGGAATCTCGTGGAATATGCTTTATGGGCACGTGCTAAATGAAGAAATAACCGTTAGTGGTGGTCATGGGTGACTTCCACCTTTTTAGGAGAGTTGGTTTCTTGATATTTTCTTATCTTTTTAAGGGGAAACAAGCTCAAAAGAGACATAATTCGTACACACCAGAGAAACAACACACAAAGCACGAATTCTCTGTAAACACTTAGCAAAAAACACACACTTACACTAGAAATTCATTGTATCGAGCTTGTTTCTTCCGAAGTTGTACAAGGATCACTGCTGTTTTTGCAATATAGTTGGTGATCGGTAGTTTCCATCACCCGAGGTTTTTTATGCCGGAGATCTTCTAAAGATCAAGGGCTTTTTCCTCGTATAAATCTTGGTGTTCATCATTGATTTCATATACTTGTTGTTCATACAATTAACCAAGCATCATTCCTCACAAAATTAGATTTGGTTGCATTATCCTTGTGTGATTTTTGACCAAAACAGTTTGGCGCCCACCGTGGGGCAATTGGTGCTTCAATTCTGAGAAATTTTGTTCATTTCATTCATTTCGGTTCATTACCTTCAACCACATGGCTTCTCAGGGAAAACTACTCCAAGTTCTATGTCGGCGGTCACTTTTTCACAGGGCCTTCCGCCTTTGCATCATCTCCCCCTTGCATTCCAGAAGAATGCTGAGAATTCTCCGAAGAAGACAACCCCCGTTTTCACAAAACCAACTGTTGTTTCTTCCTCTACACTTACTAACAGTAATTTTTATGCTTTGATTGTGCAGATGGAGGATCACATGCAGCAGGTCAAAACTAATGGCAGGATCCTTCGTGAAATTGATAAAATCAGCAGAGGATCACTCCCCTTTGATGTCGAGGTCGCTGAATTTCGACACTCCAGTCATAACTTCCCAGCACTTTGCAGCTCCAGATGTCCAATACCAGGGTGCATCAATAGGAATGCGTTCTGGATCATCGGTAATGTCTCAGGCTCAAGGATCCTCTTTCCAGCCTTCAGGATCCTCATTTCAGCATCAGGGATTCTTCACCAGTTTAGGAGAATGCATGGGGACGCAGCCAATTCAAGGATCCTCTCAGGTTCAAGGATCCTCGCAGGTTCAAGGATCCTCGCAGATTCAAGGATCCTCTCAGGTTTAAGGATCCTCAGGTTCAAGGATCCTCGCAGGTTCAAGGATCCTCGCAGGTTTAAGGATCCTCTCAGGTTCAAGGATCCTCGCAGATTCAAGGATCCTCTCAGGTTTAAGGATCCTCTCAGGTTCGAGGATCCTCCCAGGTTCAAGGATCCTCTCAGGTTCAAGGATCCTCCTTCCAGGTTCAAGGATCCTCATCTCAGGTTTCCGGATCCATGGATTATCCTCCAAGACCCCCATTCACATCACATCAAGGATCCAACATCTTTCAGAATCAAGGATCCTTAGGGAGTCAACAACCCGGAAGTTCAAATGTTCATCAAGGAGACTTCATACCGATGCAGACTATTGCTTCTTCTGGTCCCTCAGTTATACCAGAATCCCGTCAATATGGATTCACATCTGGAATTCCAACCTTGAATCCATTAGGAGGTAACACTTTGAATACTTCTTATAATGCTAACCATGGCTTCATGCAGGATACAGGTATCAACCAAGCTATGGCTAAGGAATTGTAGAAACTTAGGGATATAATTTCCAACGTTCCAGGAGTGGTTAAGCCCATTCCTGAAATTCCTAATGAAAGCCACAAGATATCTCGTTTTGCACCACCTATTTGTGATGCAGAAATACCGAAGAGGTTTCAGACACCAAATCTGGTTGCTTGTGCAAGGGCTTTGGATCCACACTTACCAGATCATCGTTGAAATGGCTGCTAAGTCTTCCTCCTTACTCTATTACTTCATTTGCTAATCTAGTTAATTTGTTTAATAGCCAATTCTCATGCAGTAGGAGATTTGAACGATTAACTAGTGATTTATATAGGGTAACTCAAGGTCATAATGAATCACTTAGAGATTACATAATTAAATTCAGTAAAGAATCCTTAGAAATCCCTAACTTAGATATTGCTACAGCTCTAGAAGCCTTTAAAATGGGTTTGCTTAGGGATTCAATGTTCTATGATGATCTTGTCACGACCCCTTGCAGGAACTTAGATGAGGAAAGATACAGGGCCCTTAGGTTCATCCATTTAGAGGATGACAAAAGGATCCACGAGAGATTGTCAGGATCCTCAAAGCAAGACAAATAAGGATCCTATCTCAAGGATAACTGATCCAAGCAATACTCCAAGCATGACAACCAGAATGAGCATGCTGTGGAACAAGAGGAAGATGATAAGGATTATCCTCCTATTTCTGAATATTGTTTTCTTGCTGATAATAATGAACTAATCCTTTCTATGCAGAGTTTAGGTGACAAGGTTAGGTGGCCAAGGAAGAATGATAAACTGCCTGCCACCAAAGACGAATTGAAATGGTGTGCTTACCATGGGGATTCTGGTCATCTCACAGATGAGTGCATAGCATTAAGGAAGGAGATAGGTTATCTTTTGAGCAAAGGATAGTTGAAGGAATTGCTTAGAAGGAAAAAGTCAAGGATCAAGGATTCTGAGAAAGTTCCTGGAAAAGCTCCTCCTCCACCAGCTGATGCTCAAATCATCCATTTCATCTCTGGAGGTTCTCAGCAGCTAAAAGACGTGCAAAGGAAACAAAGATGGAGAATGGGGGCAGACCTGTTCGGACCTCCATCCTTACCCAGCAGAAAGTGATATCCTTTGATGAGGATAACTGTGTGGACATTCAGGATCCTCATCATGACGGTGTAGTTATTACATTATTTATATCTAACCATTTTGTTCACAGGATTCTCATTGATGGGGGAAGCTTGGTTAACATAATCCGGTTGGATGTTCTCAAAAGAACAAATATTGTCCCAGGATCATCTGTCCTTATGGGATTCAGTGGAGAGATAAAGATTACATTGGGGGACATCAAACTTCCAATTTATATATATAGGGAGTGAATTCTGTTTAAAAATTCTATGTTATTGACTGCTTATCTTGCTGTATTGTTATCTGTGGCAGGCCATAGATACACGATATGAAGGCAGTCCCCCTCAACATATCATCCATGTGTCAAGCTCCCAACTCTATGGGATGTGGTGAAGATAGAAATTGATCAGCAGGAGGCAAAGAACTGTTACCCTTCTTCAATGAAGCCAGCCTCCAAGGAGCGAGATGTCATGGAGGCAAGAGAGCCATATGTCAAGGATATTATGTTGAACTCAGAGGATCCTGAATCCAAAATTTTTATAGAATCTGGGATCCTAGACAGTATTGAGCAGGATTTAGTATCCTTCTTGGAAAGAAGAAAATCTACCTTCGCTTGGAAACATGAAGAGATGACAGGTATATCTAAGAATGTTATTACTCACAAACTTGCTATTGACAGGTCTTTCAAACCAATACACCAAACAAGGAGAAAGTTTGCACTTGAAAGGAATGCCATTATCCAAGAAGAGGTAGACAAATTGTTCTAGGCAAGTTTGAGTGGACTGATAAGCATGAAGCTGCACTCAAGGTTCTTAAGGATTATCTATCCTCAGCACCAGCCCTGATGAAACCAGAAAATGGAGAATCGTTATCCTTATACTTAGCTATTTCAGCTAAAGCAGTAAGTGTGATCCTAGTTAAGGATCATGAAGGCTCTCAACATTCGGTATACTATGTAAGTAAAATTCTACTTGATGCTGAGGCCAGGTATTCTCATTTAGAGAAGTTAATTCTTGATTTAATTATGGCTTTTGCTAAACATAGTCATTATTTAGAAACTCACACCATTATTGTGAAAACTAACCTTCCTATCAAGAATGTTCTCAGGAAACTTCAAATGTCAGATAGAATAGCAAAGTGGGCAATCAAGCTTATTGCATATGACATTAAGTATGAACCCAGGACTGCCATCAAGTCCCAAGCTTTAGCTGACTTTGTGGCTAATTTTAGTAGTGATCTACAAAGGGAAGCTGAATTAGAAGTTTAACAACTTGAGAAGACCAAGGATCCTTAGACACTCTTCACAGATAGAGCTTCAGATGTTAAAGGAACTAAATTAAGCACACTACTAAAATTGCCACAGGGGGACATTATACCCCAATCCATTGCATGTGAATTCCAAACCACTACTCATGAGGCAGAGTATGAGGCCTTGATAGCAGGTTTGCAGTTAGCTAACAATATGAGGATCAGGTATCTTCAAGTATTCGTAGATTCCCTATTAATTACTAACTACTTTAATGGTTCTTATGCTATTAAAGGTGAAATACTAATCGAGTACTTAGAAATAGTCAAGAAATTGGCAGATTCTTTTGCTTTTTTCAGTCTAACACAGGTATCCAGAGAAGAGAATGCAGAAGCAGACGCTTTAACTAACCTTGGATCATTCCTAAAGATGCCAGGAGATGTGAAAAATACTCATCACCCATGTTTTAACTCCTGCAATTGAGGATCACGTAGCCATGGAGATAGTGGAGGATTCTGCAATCATACCTGGTGATCCTGCACAGTCGAATTCAGGATCCTGGAACCTTCCAATCCTAAGATATATACAACATGGAGAGATCCCTACAGGACAAAATCCTAAAGCTTTCAAAGTCAAGGAGACTGTGGAAACCACACTGGGGGCAGAGCACTATTCTCAAGGATCCTTAGAACAGGATACTATTGGCCTACCATGAAGATGTATGCTGTGGAATACACAAAGAAATGTGATGCTTGTCAAAGACACAGTACTATTCTACACCAACCAACATAACATCTGCATCCTAAGAAGAAGCTTTTGCTCAAAGTCAGAAAAAAGGAAATGGCCAGTAATCAACAAAGAATGGCTGGAGCATACAACAAGAATGTCAGGATTAGAAGATTTCAAGTTGGTGATTTTGTGCTAAGAAAAGCATTCCAGAACACTACAAATCCTTCTGATGGTAAGCTAGCACCAAAGTGGGAAGACCCCTATCTAATTGAAGCTGAATCAGGAAAGGGGGCATATCATTTGTTAACAATGGATGGTGATCTCCTACCAAGAGCTTGGAATGCTGTTCATCTCAAAAAATACTAAGTAAGAAGGATCAGGGATCCTCAACGATACCGGTATTCTGATTAAGGATCCAGCATCCTCAAAGGATATATGATTCTACATTTGGTAACACATTACTTTCATTTTCATTTTCATTCATTTTATACTTATTACTTATCATAAGTTAAAGATGTTAATCAGTTAACATCTATTTTCACAAAGTTTAAGCTTTTGCAGAGTTGTTATCATTTTACAGAAGATCAAAGTGGTTGGCCAACCCTCCAAAGTTTTGGGCTTGTCCCCAGTTTGGGCCTGTCCCCAGTTCCGCCTGTAGCGCATGATGATCCTGGTATAGTTCAAGGCTTTGGGACCAGTACTCGTTCTAGGGGCTGATAATTCCATTGTTCTGGCTATGCTTAGGATCCTACGTATAATGGTAGACGTACCATACATCCGTTCTTAAGGTTTCTAACGTTTTCACGTTAGCTAAGGTTTCTAACGTTTACACGTTAGCTAAGGTTTTGGCATTTTCATGTCACTAAGTTTGGATAGTCGCCAGTGAGGGCCATACTCCAGTTTACATCCGTCTATATGGGCTTGACCCCAGTTTACATCCGTTTATATGGGCTTGACCCCAGTTTACATCCGTCTATATGGGCTTGACCCCAGTTTACATCCGTTTATATGGGCTTGACCCCAGTTTACATCCGTTTATTTGGGCTTGTCCCCAGTTTATTTGGGCTTGTCCCCAGTTTGTTGGGCTTGTCCCCAGTTACTAACTCTTATCTTATATTGGCTTAGTCCCAAGTTGTATCCTATTTCAGGTTTTTGGAGACAAACGACCAAGGATCCTTGATCCTTACCTTCCATTAAGGTTTGTCTTATGGTTATCCTGTTTATAATGATAAAGGTTAGGATCCTAACTTGGATTCTCAGGTATGATCCTTAACTATTTTGATTTTATTCATTATTCATTTGAATAACCCTTATACTTTGACAACTGAACTTATGATCCTTAAAATATACTACTTTTCGGAACTTTTCAACTATAGGATATTTGATCCTGGATCATATCCTAAAATTCTTAAACTTAATTTGTTTAACTTTTCTTATTCAAACAAATGTATATCACAACAATTGAAAACTAAAGGATACATAAGGATAGCAACACGGGAGATAGCCAAAAAGTTAAAGTTATTTTATTCACAAAACATTAAACCTTTTAAGGTTGTCAATATTGTCAACCCACGTTTCTACCAGCAAAACGTGGCCCGTCCACATGGGTTGGCAAAGGGTGTCCATTGTTTACGAGTCTTTGTAGTGCAGAAAATAAAAGACGGAAGGATAACGAGTGGCTTCATCCCCCAAACAGAGGATCCATCCACCACCCATTATCCTGCCTATTGTTCAAGGATCCATGATTCTACACCCTAAAAACTACTGTCTAAAGTTATACAAGTTCTGACGATAAGGATCCTTGATCCTAGAAGCTTTACTTTTCATAGTTTACAAGGATATAGAATCCTAACTTGGATTCTCTGAAATTAAAGTGCAGGAAGGTTAATAGCAAACTGTGTAGAAGGATTCATTCTCCACGAACGGAAGGATCTTCTGATCTGTAAAGGCACTTGAGGAGTTATCTCTAACTCTATATTCTGCAATGATGATTATAGCAGGTCTTATCAGTGATGACAGGCAGTGTAACGACTAGATACCAGCAGCAACGGCTAGTCCGCTTCTGACGGAAATACGACAGCTGTGAATCCTTATCACAACTGCCATATTGGGGGCAATTGTTAGGGCATGAATTTTATGCTAAGGATCATCTATCCTGAGTCTGGGCATGGATCACGGATGCTTAATGGATGATGCAGACAGTCTGAGGATCAAGAGTCTGAGGATCCAGAGTCTGAGGATCACGCGTCTGAGGATCACGAGTCTGAGGATCAGGATCCTTAACAGAACTTATGTTTTGCACGTTTTTAATGTGCAAATGCAGGTAATGGACGTAGTGGAACACTTCTTTGCTGGAATCTCGTGGAATATGCTTTATGGGCACGTGCTAAATGAAGAAATAACCGTTAGTGGTGGTCATGGGTGACTTCCACCTTTTTAGGAGAGTTGGTTTCTTGATATTTTCTTATCTTTTTAAGGGGAAACAAGCTCAAAAGAGACATAATTCGTACACACCAGAGAAACAACACACAAAGCACGAATTCTCTGTAAACACTTAGCAAAAAACACACACTTACACTAGAAATTCATTGTATCGAGCTTGTTTCTTCCGAAGTTGTACAAGGATCACTGCTGTTTTTGCAATATAGTTGGTGATCGGTAGTTTCCATCACCCGAGGTTTTTTATGCCGGAGATCTTCTAAAGATCAAGGGCTTTTTCCTCGTATAAATCTTGGTGTTCATCATTGATTTCATATACTTGTTGTTCATACAATTAACCAAGCATCATTCCTCACAAAATTAGATTTGGTTGCATTATCCTTGTGTGATTTTTGACCAAAACACAAGGGATGCAGCAAAGCTAAGGATGGCAGCATATCAACAGAGGATAGCCAAATCATACAACAAGAATTTAAGGACTAGGAGATTCCAAGTTGGAGATTGGGTTTTGAGAAAAGCGTTTCAGAATACAACCAATCCTGCTGATGGGAAGTTAGCCCCAAAATGGGAAGGACCATATGAAATTGAATCAGAATCAGGAAAGGGTGCATACCGACTCAAGACCATGGAAGGGGATATGTTGCCAAAATCCTGGAATGCCATACATCTTAAAGCTTATTTCAAGTGAGTTTAGAATTTAATTTCTAACTCAGGATGGTATGAATTCTATCTCTTTTAAATATATTTAATTTAATTTATTATTCTTTGAAACCCAATACTGACTTAAGCATCGGAGGGGTGTTAGCCTAGCTAACACCCACCTTAGTTTGAAGGTGTTTTGTAGGATACGCGTCAGGATATATACACAAGATGGATCGAAAGATTAGAGGATTGGCCCCCTCTCTCACGTTTAAGGGATTCATATCCCTTCAAAGGTTTAAAGGTATTCACCTTTCTCCCGAATTGGGTTTAAACACCCCGCCTGGAGCGCAAGTATCCAGGAATAGTTCAAGATAGCGGGACCAGTTCATGTAACAGTGGCTGACAATTTCGTTATTGTTGGCTATATCCTGGATCCTTAAGGTATATGAGGATTGATCACCCTCTCTCACGAAAGGGTATTTTCATACTCTCTAAGGTTTAAAGGTTTTCACCTTTCTAAGTCTTGGGGTTTATACACTCCCGCCTGTAGCGCACGAAAATAAGGGTTTATCCCCAGGATATATATGATTATCCCTAGTAAATCTAAAGTTTTTGGTAAATTCCAAAGATATGACAAATTGTGATTGTGTTTACACACTTTCTTTTATGGATAAGAAGTTACGAAGTTTAATCACTAAGTGAAGAAACACTCGAGTATGTCATGCACTGATGCAATATCCTGCACAGACAGGGGACATCCATGCTGGGGACATTGCAAACGCTTCGAAGATTGAAGTTGGAAATTATTGCCTAAGTGTTTCTGGTATGATTTTTTTTATTTTTCAAGTCTTGGAAGCCTTATCTAAATAATCTAAGTTCTTTCATAAGGTCATATTTAACCAAGTTTTTGTCTAACATTTTGATTAAAGATGACAAAAGTATTAAACATTTCATCAGTATCCTGACCAGGATATTTGATCAAGATATTCAAAACATGCTTCTCAAAATGAAAACATAACAACAACAGATAAGGTCAAAAGACTAGTCTATTATTAACATACCAAAATGTCACACTCTTGGTTTCGTCTTAAACCAAGACCCATCCATCAAGAGCGTGATAAGTTCTAAAGCATATGGACATTGATGGCCGAAGGCTTAGTCCTGAAACTCAGGATCTCTCCACCTCCGGTCATCAAAAGGTACTAATGTTTAAAGTGCAGAAAGATAAATGCAGGATAAATAAATTGTTTGGAGTTACAAGTCATTTGAATTTAAAAAGTGGGCTCCGGCCTAGGCATCAATATCCATCATCGCCCACTTCGCTTCTCTTATGCTGCAGCACCTTCAGCAGCATCCTTGGCAGCATCACCAACCGCATATTTACCTTCACCAGCATCCTCTCCAGTATCAGCCTCAGGATCCTTATCAGCTTCACCACCAGTCTTTGCTGCCGCCTCAGTCGCCTTGGAAGACTCAGCAACCGTCGGCTTGCCAGGACACTCCACAGGCTTACCACCAAGGTCCTTCAATTTCTCCTCCCAAGCGGTAATATTCCAAGTAGGGCATTCAAAGCCCGCAGCCTTGGCCTCGTAAGCCATCTTCAATCTGGCTTGGAGGAGGGAAATTACAACGGATCCTTTGAGGCTGTCACGATAGGAGATCATGTCCTGCCCATGTTGGGTCTCTATAGCATCCAGCTTGGCCTGGGCATCCAAAGTAGCCATCTCCACAGCAGCCTTAGCATCCTGAGTCACCTTTTTTAGTTTGTCTTCATAGTGACGGGTCCTGGTAGCGGCTGTCGTCCTCAACTCCTTGAAGATTGTCTCCACCTTGTTCACTCTGGACTCATAAAAAACGGTTGTCCCATAAGCTTCCTCATACACAGCCAGCAGATGAGTTAAGCCCTACAAAGCCGGAGACAGGTATCAGTCTACCTAATCAGGATATCATTTCAATATATATATATATATATATATATATATATATATATATATATATATATATATATATATATATATAGGACAATGCTAGACAGAAAACCCTTAAATTTTTAGAAAACTCTGGAAACTCAAATCTCCACCCATTTTTACCCAACCTCCCGACATTTTTTTTTGAAAAAAAATAACACATGTAATATACATGTTTTAAAGTGTTTTGGGCCAAAAAAAAACAAAAAAGCGCCGAAGGGATTTTTTTAAAAAATAAACAAATTTCAGCAATGTCCGGTTGCCTAACATGTGTTAGGTACAAAAGACAGAAATTGGTGAATTTTTTTTTTAAATCATTCCTTCGGCGCTTTTTTGATTTTTTGGCCCAAAACTCTTAAAAACATGTATATTACATGTGTTATTTTTTTTCAAAAAAAAATGTCGGGAGGTTGGGTTTTCTAGGGTTTTTTATATAGATAGGGTTTTCTATATAGCCCTACCCTATATATATATATATATTTGCAGGATACGGGATCAGGATATTTACCTGTCCAATGAGACTGATGGCCTCTGCGAATCCAAGGTTCTCGTAGGCCGATATTGCGACAGATGCAGCAGGAGAGTCTGTCTCCTTTCTCTTACGAGAGCCGCTGGCATGAGGCTTTGCCGTTGAAGCAGGTTTAGGAACAACGACTGGCTTGGAGCTTGAAGAAGGCTTTGATACGACATAAGGCTTGGGGCTTGGTTCTTTCTTCACTGGTGCGGGACCAGAGTAGCGGTCCAACTCATCGAGGTCGAAAATCTCGAGGATCTTGGCTGGTTCTGCATACAGGGAGTAATTTCAAACTTATTTAGTTAACAATTTAACTAACCAAACTGATACATGGATTTTGAATAGAAAAGGGGTCTTACCAGACATGTTGGAGCTAGAATGCTGACTTGAGGTTGATGGGTTTGGAACGAAACTTCTCTCTATCTCTGGTAACTTGTAAACGGCTTCAATCCTTTTTGCTAAGTCGGCAAGGGGATGTGCTAGTTTCCTGAAATCCACTGCACACAAGAAAAGCAGAATATTAGACAGGATATTGAACAGGATATATCTAAGGATAACCCTAAAACCCTAGTTCCTACCCTTGGTTAACCACTTCACCGGATAATCTGCTCCACCAGGAATTGAATCTCTTTTTACAAAAAAAGAATTTGGATTTCCATTCCTCTTCATTCCTGGTGGCTCGGAGTATTAAAGGATCGCTGGAAGTGGAGTAAAACAGGAACCGATTAGACCCATGGGATCTTAGCCGGTAAGCAATGGGGAGATCATTGACACATAGCTCGGGGACATGCTCGTTCTTGATGCGATCAAGAACTACCAAAACCCTCCAAAGCATGGGCATGGTTTGGCTGAAACTAAGACCGGTGGTATGAAAGAAGTCGGTGATAAAATTAGAAAAGGGAAATTGAAGACCCAAGGTAAAGGGGTAGGCATTAAAACAGAGCCACTCATGGGAATACCGTCCCTTCCGGGAAGATACATGAAGTCCTGAGGGCCGACAGATGTGCATTGTCAAACGAACAAACTTCTTTCTCAGGATTTTGAAGAAGGTTTTGTGGCGTGAACGAAGGTGCAGAATCGCCGGAGCTTGATCTCGTCTGTCTTGCCATATCTTCGCCGGAATTAGAGAATAGGAAGAAGAAAAGGAATAAAGAAAGGGAGAAATAATTTACCTTTTGATTTCTTGAAGATGACAAATGAGGATAGAGATGAGACAATATAGGGGGGATGATGAGTGTTTATAGTCTGGGCAGTTGCAAGTTGTCACATCAAAGTCCTATCTCTTAATTACCTTGAAACTCGTAAAAAATGTAACCGTTAGGGCTCAGGATCCTCAAACGGTAACATTTTTTGGGACAATTGTTATGGGTGAAATTCTGAGCCCATATCCTGAATTATACTTGACTTAATTAGAGCTGTTAACGATCAGGATACCAGACCAGGATATTGGTAACATCCTGAGGCAGTATCCTGGTGATTACTAACTATTCGCGTGCAGGTCATAGCTGCAGGATCACAACGTTCATGAAGACTCGTTCATCTTAAGACTCGGTCTAAATGGTTAGAAGAAAGACATTGAAGCCGCAATACCTGGTCAATAACGTTCACTAGCGAATATTCCACGGCATCCCACCATTTTAGGAGAATTCATTTTTTCTTTGTAACTATAAATATCGGATAACCAGATCGATAGGTCACGACACTCGCATGCACTACTCTCGAATTCTAACACTTTCTTTCGCAATTACACACAAACATTCTTCACTAGCAATTTTTGTAACACTTAGCAACGATCTGGGAATTATCCTGCAATGTATCCTGAGTTTTGAAGTAATAAGAAGAACAAGGCAGCTGCGATTGTCAGCTCCCGAGGTTTTATGCCGGAGATCTAGATTGATCAAGGGCTTTCCTCGTACATCTCGTGTCAACCTTTACATTTTCGCTCATCGTTTGATCGTTGATATAGCTTAATATCCTGAGCTATATCCTGAAAACTGTTTTTTACAAACAAGCAAACCAACACATTCTTCATAAACACTGCTAGCACACTACCTCACAAAACTAATTTGATCACTGAATTGCTTCGGTAATTTTTGACCAAAACAATCTCTTTCCTCAATATTTACTTTCGTTTCAACATTCTGAACTGGCTCCACTTCTTCATCAGTAGCTTCATCTTGAAGAACTCTTTCAACCTTTCGTTTCTTAGACTTGGCCTTTGGAGTGCTTTGCTTCTTGGTATCTCTCTTTCATACCATATACCCCTTTTTGGTTCATAACCCTCCATCCTGGAATCTTCATTATCAGAACACTTCCACCATTTCTCCATTTGTCTTTCGGAGGTGCTTTGTAATTCTTGTTCTTAAATCTTCCAAAGAAATCTCTTGCAACTGGCTCCAAAATCTGCTTCAAGTATTGATTCAATCTCACCAATGATAACCCCGTCATGTGATCCAATACTAGCTCATCCTTTTTGTTCTTTTCCAGATCAGAAAATTGATTATCCAACATCATCTGAACGAACCTGGGGTACTGCAAAAAATTATCTTTCTCGATGTTCAACTTCATCTTCTCAAATATCATCTTGGTGAAGTTGTAAGGCTTGTTTAGCGCCAGTGCAACAATCATGCACATTTGGTAATCAACTATAGCATCACCTCCCCCTTTCTTGTGACTTAGAGCAGAAATCACGGAGTGTACAAAAAACTTGAAAGGTCTTCGAAGATAAGCCTTGTTAAACTGTGTGTTCACATAGCCTTTGTATCCCATCCTATAGAAACATCCTTTGCACATATGTTCTGAATACATCATGGGATCCTCTTCTTTGTCTTTGAAGTCTAACACTCGTCGTATAAGCTCATATGTGATTAACACTTCTTTATCTTCATTCTTTACCTAAACAAATGAAACAATCGCTTTACGTTCCGACTCATACTTTTCATGCTCCCAAAACCTTTCTATATGTGATCAGTAAGCTTTATGTTTGTCTGTGAGTGCCTTAGCTATCGGAAGTTCCCTCATAAACTTCAACATTGACTTGAAAGGAGAAATTTTGGGAATCTTTTCATCAAGGACAGAGCAAATGTTATGCTTCTTATCAAAGTTAGACTTTTTATCCTGCAAAAAACGATAAAGACACAAAAAAAGCACTTAGAAAATTTTTCAACACATTAACCATTTACCTTTGTGCGAAGGTAGATAACAATTTGCATTTTTACTTCGTACGAAGATAACCAGGTTGTTTTTTAACAATTTGCATTTTACCTTCACGCGAAGATAGCTTATTGTCGTGCGAAGATAACCCATAAGAACACTTGAAAAAATTTTCTTGATTTTTGAGAAATTGATGTTTCTAACATGTACTACTGGTGCCCATCTACACGAAGATATGTTCAATTTTAATTTTGGTCCGCTAAAACTTCATAGATCTGAGTTTAAAGGTTCGGATTACCGAAATCATCAATCTATCGTTCAATTCATGTTCGATTAGGTCCAACTTACCTTTGGCATTGTTAGTGGTGTGCCAATCAACCACTACAAGGCAATAGTTGGACAGAAGTTCGACGTTTGAGAGCAAAACACTTTATCTTCGTTCAGAGAGCAAAACAGTGAATATATGATCTATCTTCGTGCGAAGAAAAGTTATCTTCATGCGAAGATAAATCCCTTATTCTAAAATTTTCAAAATTTTATCTTCGTGCGAAGATAAATCCCTTATTCCAAATTTTCAAACTTTTAACATTTTGATCAATTTAAATAGTTTTAACAACCCACTCAGTTGACCAAGTACAAGTTAATGACACTTGTTAACTGATTTGTCTACCAAGTCCAAGTTACTGACCTTGGTTAAACACTTTATGAACAAACTGATGTTTTTAGATAATGTAAAGTTTCAAATTAATGAACTTTTAACTTTTCAAATCATTTTCTTAATTCAGATAAGCTCCCAACCCGTTGTCATCCAGATTTCTCAGCATTTAGCATCTCTGGAGTTTAAAGATCCGATTTCCATCATCGGTAGTCAAAACTAAGATAGAAATAAAATATTTTTGAATTTTCCAAAGTTTATGCTAAAACACACTGAAAATACTTTTGAATCTTTTCTGACATGTAATAAACTATGTACAAACACTTTTACAGACATATTTTTGTGAGTTTGTGTTAGAGGATCATATCAGTTTTTGAGACATATCATTAGTACTGTTGACCTTAATAAGACTTTAAGTTTTAAACAAATTCACTTGATTGTCAGTATACTTGTCCACTTAAACTTCAACACATTTCTCAATGTTCCAAGATATGTTAGGTAATTTTAAGAAACTTGAATTAGTTGTGTTTCCCACTTCATAATATACTCCCGTATCAAGATTCTCTAGATTTCATCTTGCAGGTGAGTATAGCTTAATTGATGTTTGTATCTGGGTAATACGCGACCTTAAGAGCTCAGGTTAGTACCACCGTACAGACAAAGAGATGAAGGCTCGACTTTAAAAGTGATGTTCCAATTAGGAATATTTTTGTACTACAATTGTCAGATCTTTCGATACTTACAATTTGCTGCAGTTTTTTAGTTTTTAAAGTAAAAGTATTCTACAAGTTCTAGGCCATTGCTGATGCAAAATCAGAAGAACTTGTATAATACCCCAGATATCAATTATCTATAAAGACCTAGTATCTCAGAATCAGACAATCTTTCAAACGAAATTTCAGTGTACTAAGACGATATATCCGAGAGATGTTAATCCACAAATTAAGAAGTTATACATTTATGTTTATATCCCGGAAACAATCTACTGATTGTGCAAAGCCTACTAGCACATCCTAAGTGAGATCTGTTTAAACTTTATAACTTTTTAATTCTTTAGCATACTGTGATAGTCCACTGATGTACTATCATTTTCTCTTTTCACACAAAAAACTCTCTTTGCCTTTTTCATGTTTTTGTACATTTTTACAATTTTTATGTTTTTGTATTTTCTATGCCATTTCTCCCCCTAAAATCAAAAACATATTTTTGGATTTTGTTAAGAAAGAAATTTTTACAAATATAAGATGTGAAAAACCAATGAGTATTACGAGAACTCATCATTCGATCCGTATTCAACCTCAATTTCCCCATTTGATATTACATTTTCAAACCATTAAGTCTCATAAGATATTTAAATCTGTTTCAATCAAAAGGTTTGGTATAAAAATCAGCTTTTTGTTCATCAGTGTGGATTTTTTCTATTCGAATCAACTTTTTCTCATGACAATCACGGATAAAGTGATATCGAATTTCTATGTTTTTGGTTTAGAGTGTTGAACAAGATTTTTGGTTATATCGATGGCTGCCTTATTAGCTACATATAAGGGCGTATCAAGAATCTGCAATCCAAAGTCTCTCATCTGTTGTTGTATCCACAGAAGTTGGGAACAACAACTGGAAGCTGAAACATATTCAGTTTAGCAAGTAAAGAGAACGACTGTGGTTTGCTTCTTGCATTGCCACGTTACTAATCGTGGTTCGAAGAACTGGCAACTAGCCGTTGTAGATTTAGCATTTAGTTTGCAGCATCCGAAATCTGAATCAGAATATCCAGCGAGGTCAAAGTTGTCATTGCGCGGATACCACAAGTCGGTGCTTGGGCAAACCTTCAAGTATTTGAAAATCCACTTGACTATCATCAGGTGTGACACTCGAGTAGGCATAGTGTATTTCTCACAGTCGACATGTTGAGCTAAAATAACTCGATTCAAACTTGGCAGATACACATGTCTTAATGGACTAGCGTAACCTACGAAAATCCCTCAAAAGATCTGGCACTAAATTTACCATCCGGGTCTATAACGGTGCAAGGAGATCCAAATGGCTCCAGAAACTCTAAATTCGGCTTTTGTTGGTTAAGCAGTTCAAGACATGTCTTTTTATGAGCCTTGATGGTTAAAACCCAGTTCAACGTGTAGCATGCAAAGGCAACAACTTCGCTCCAAAAACTGACTGGTAACTTTGAATCAGCGAGCATCGTGCGTGCAGTTTCTATGAGAGTTCGATTCTTACGTTCAGCTACGTTGTTCTGTTGAGGAGTATGGGGGCACTGAATTTGTGAAGAATACCTTTCTCATTGCATAATTCGAGCATTCGACTATTCTTGAACTCGATACCATTATCACTGCGTGTTCTCCGAATTGGTAGATGGTACAAGTTCTCAAGCTTTATGAATAGAATCATAAGGTTTTCAAACGTTTCATCTTTACTCTCTTGAAAGATAACCCATGAGAATCTCGAATAGTCGTCTGTCACAACCAGGCAATATAGATCACCAGATATACTTTTGACGTTTACTGGTCCGAAAAGATCCATATGAAGCCTTTCCAGTGATAACTTGATTGAATTTAACAATTTTCTCGAGTGTGATTTCTTATGTTGCTTCCCCTTTTTGCAGCTAAGACAATCGTCATTCAGATGAAAATTTTAAGATGAACACCCTCCACTAGATTGTTGTGTACCAGATAGTTCATTTTCCTCAAATGAATATGCCCCATTTTCTGATGCCACAAGTTTGATTCTTTTTCTGTCGTCTTTGTGACGAAACATTGTGCTGATTTAGAGGTAGTGGATGGAACACTCGTATCAAGAACATAAAGATCATTTTCTCGTGGAGCGCGCATCAGAATCCACTCCTCAGGAATTTTGAATCCTGGCTTCAGAATCAAGCATTCTTTATCATTAAAATGTGTTGTGAACTTCTTATCACAAATTTGTGAGATGCTCAGCAAATTGTTCTCTAATTCAGCAATATAGTTCACTTTATCAAACGAGACCACTCCATTCGAAAGTTTTCCTTCCCCGACAATCCTACCTCCTTGATTTCCAGCGAACCCTACATAGCCTCCACGAATAGATTTCACATCATAGAGTAAGGCCAGCATTCCTGTCATGTGTCGTGAAGCTCCACTGTCCATAATCCACTTTGATATGATTGACCTCGGGTGCCCCTGCACATGTAAATAAGAAATTACTTAAACAGTGAAACCCAAGCCTACTCGGTCTTGGGTGGGTTTGGGATATCAAACTTTGGAATTCTTACTTTAACATCCTGTCTAGTCACAGATTTAACAGGAACAGGTGTTTTGATTTTTGCAGAAGATTGTTTGATTTTTGCTACCCGAGTTTGTGTTTTCAAAATTGCCTTTTTAGGATAAAATTTTGAATCCTTTTATCCGGTTTTAGTTGAGGTTTCACCAATTTCAAATTTTGAACTAGTTTGAATTGTTGGTTTAACAACTTTATCAGATTCATTGTTTCTTTTTAAGATTTGTTTAGGCACAAACTCAGGAGACTTTTGTTTTATATCTTCTGTAGAACTTTTTTTCTGGTAAACAGATTTTGGATTTCTTTGGGAACACTGTTGTGCAATATGCCCGATTTCGTGCACTGAAACATGTCTTACTGTCATTTCTAACATAGGTATCTAAATTTTGTTCACGTCGGGCCTTCTCTTTTTTAAACTCATCATTGGATTGTTTACCAATGCTCTCTTTTTCATTCATAGTGTTTGTTCCAAAAACAAAATCAATTTTCTTTCTAAAGTTCAATTTTTGTAACCTGTTGTTGTTTTCTTCTATACATACCCGAACCCATCCCTTTTGTTTTTAGGATAATCTTCAACCTTTTTACGATAATTATTGTAAACTTGTTTGGGTTTGGAGTAAAATGAAGCATCTTGTTTTTCAAGATCTGAATGACTAACTTCAACCAATTTGAAAAACTTATCAACTCGATCAAGATTTACATTCTGAATCAGGAATACCTCATCAAAATATAGTTTATCGTATCCATTCATTTTGTACACAATCGTATTTGGATCATCACCTAAACTATTTCCTGATGAAACATAATTCTTGTGAAAGCTTTCTTCATTTTTAGAATGTGAATTTGATTTAGGACTCTCAATACTTGACTCAGCACTTTCAAACTCAGTGCAATCTGACTCAGTTCCTAAAACATTTTCAACAACCGTTTTTACTACATCAGATTCACAGTCATTTTCTGTGTATGTTACATCGATGTTCTCAGGCAGTTCATTTTTCTTTTCAGTTTTCAAATTGAACTTGAGCACCTTTTCCACCCCATCTGGTTTTTCTGTGCATAACTATTCCACATGGGTGATGGAACACGATCATAGCCTACTTATGTTTCTATCAATTTTATCATCTTCTTCCTTTTCAATTTTCGGAAGAATATGATCAATGACATATGAACTAGTAGAATAACTGATTAACAATTTGTTAACCCTTTCTGTTTCAATTCTCATTTTTTCTAGTTCACTCTTTAGCTCGGTAATTGTATTAAAATGAATGTTAATGGCCATTGATTTTCTCTGAGAGTTGAGCTAAAGTCTTCTCCAATTGATTTTCTCCAAGAGGTGCAATATACTTTTCTTGAATCGCAAACCAACAGTTAAAGTAATTCGCTTGAACCTAGTTAACAAATCGTTCACTCCAACTATCATAATCTTCTAGATTCATCAACTTTGGGGGTTTCACCATCGTTCCCATTTCATTCTCTAAGTTCATATTTTGTGCAGCTACGGCTGATGCATTGAATGTTGTCGTAGCAAACGCATTGAAAAATTCTTCTTCCATCTTAACTAACAAATAACCTGAAACAATGATGAAACAATTAAGATTTCAACTCGAGTGAAGTAAGAAAAACCAAAAACTGATTTATCTTCATGCGAAGATAGGATTATTTTGTGCGAAGATAATGTTTTGTTCAAAACTTATCAGACTTTATCTTCGTGCGAAGATAAAGTTTTCTTCATGCGAAGGTAAAGCTTAAGATCACGCGAAGGTAGATTCCCAAATCGATGTTTTTTCAAATTTTTGACATTAATTCGACTGTTTTTAGCTCTGATTTCTCCAGGGTTTATCTAAATTTATTTTCGCATGACATACTTGAAAATCAGTTCATTTTAACCGTGGATTCATTTTAAAAAGTGAAAATAAGAAGAATGAGAAGAAATAAAAGTCTTCTAGGCTGAATCTTGAACAATTGTCTTCAAATCAGGTATCAAATCAGGTATCCTGAGCTCTGATACCACTTGTAGGATCGATTTCGTCCAATAGCAAAGGTCCTAGTTTGGTTATCTAGTCCATATGCATGGAATTCATATTAACTAGTGACAATTAACAAGATTTCATATCAATTTAACTGATTTCATTAATCATTTAACCGTTACAATTCACCGGGAAATCTGACAGCACTTCGTCGTGTGTCTTACAAAAGGTCTAACAATCTATCCTCACATCATCTATATATAGACCATCTACCTTCGTACGAAGGTAGACTCTATCTTTGTGCGAAGGTAGATATACATACAAACAAATACAAATCTAACAATGTAATCCCTGTTACAGACTCGAGCCAAAGACGTAGGCAATATACGTAATGTACCAACATAGAGTGCGGAATCCTCTAGATCAGATTTACACAGAAATATGAGTAGAACAGAAATATATCAAACCGTCTTCTATTGATTATCCAAACACGAAGTTTTACAATCAATTCAAGACTCACCAAACACGAATTTGTCCATGCCTTTATCTCTCACGAATTCTCTCTCTAAAGTGATTAACTGACCAACCTAAACCCTAATGCAAAGCTCTGTTTATATAGAGACATGTTTGCAACATGGGCTAGGTCAAACCTCATGGGCTGCGAATTGGTCTAGGCCAAATTCTCCTACCACCACCCTTATGTGTGGGTTTGGTTAGCCCAATCACTACAACTAACTATTACAAAGCCAAGAGCACATGGCTCTAAAGTAGGGTTATTAGATTTTATCACCCCTAATCATTGGCTATTGGCCGCTACCATCCCCAACTATCACTTTGATGCCCGTTGTTGGTGATAAATGTCTGTTAACTTCGTCTTTATCGAGTCTAATGTCTAGGTAGGATAAACCAGTGCACAACAGGTTAGAAATTAGGTTTTACATGTTAAAGGGGTATTTCGCACGAAATAGCAAGTGCTATTTCGTACGAAATAACACACAGGTATTTCGCATGAAATAGCAAGTGCTATTTCGTAGGAAATTACCTCCCCTATATATAGTGGACCTGCCGATTCATTTGTAACGTTCGAGATTTCAGAGCCGAGGTGCTGCCAGTTTGTCAAACGATCAGGATTGCTTTGAAATCATTAATAAAAGGATAATTAAGAGGAATCAAGCTGTTTCACGTCTATATCACTGATTCCGCCTTTGATATGGATCATAAACTCTTCTGATTGACTCGTTCGGGTCACACGACGATCCAACACCCGTCGCCCCTAACTTAACACTTAGTGTGTTATGTCACCACATCGTTAACTGATCACTAACTTTTGATCCTGTTACTATACTTTTGGGGGTGTCATAAGGATCTTCGGAAAGTTTTAGGGATCTTCGGACACCCCAAAAGTATAGTAACATGATCAAAAGTTAGTTATCAGGTAACGACGTGATGATATAACACACAAGTGTTAAGTTGGGGTGGCGGACGTCAAAGATATAGTTGGGGGTGACGGACGTCAAAGTGATAGTTGGGTAATAAAATCCAATTAAATTAAATTAAACCCAAAAAAACTATTGGCTTTAATACCAAAAAATTGAACTAAAAATATATTATAAAAAAAGAAGTAAGACAGGCTTCGAACCGGAGCATAGAGCAAAGTATATTTGCAAAAGAGGGTGGAACCAGTTGAACTACAAAATTTTTGTGCTTTAAATGCGACTCAATTTTTATATATAAACACAAAGAAAACTTTTTATATTCTCAATTTCTTTGGGCCGTGTTCGCTGGCCCACCCTGCACACCATTAAGCCCATTTGATTAAGAAACCATTTTTTAATTACTAGGCTCAAATAACATTCGTGTTAGAAGAGTCCGGACTCCCGCGTCACCTAACTCGATTAATCACCGACATTATTGTTTTGGTCAAAAATTACCGAAGTAATTAAGTGATCAAATTAGTTTAGTGAGGTAGTGTGCTAGAAAGTGTATTGAAAATATACTTGTTAAGTTATTTGGAAAAACAGTATTCAGGATACGGCTCAAGATGTAGAGCTGTATCTATGATCAAACAATGAGCAAAAATAAAGTAAACGACACGAGATGTACGAGGAAAGCCCTTGATCAATCTAGATCACCGGCATAAAACCTCGGGAGCTGACAATCGCAGCTGCCTTGTTCTTCAATTGCTTCAAAAATCAGGATACAGTGCAGGATGTGGTACGGATCGACTAAGTGTTACAACGAAACTTGAATACAAGTGTGGTGTTTGCAATTAGCTAGAGAGTGATAGTGTTCGAAAGTGTAAGTGTGAAATGTTGTGTTCTAAGCTGATCCGACCTCATCTATTTATAGTAAAGATAAAATAACTAACTACCCTAAACTTGCGGGATCCACCGAATATTCCTTCTTGGAACGTCGTAGACCTGGTCTTTCGGGCTCAACGTCTCTTTCTCAACAAATTCGTCCGAGTCTTGAGGAGAAGAAGTCCTCTTGACCGTTAGCAAGCCTCAGCCCTTAACCTGCACATGGTTAATTCAATAAGCCTCACGATATCGCCCAAGATGTTAGCAATATCCTCTTCCAGCATCCTGATCACAAATAAACAAACAAAGGCAGGATATTGGTCAAGATACGTATGTTAAGAAAATGACCCCTAACAATTGTCCCCAAATATATCGGTTGGGATACCAATCCAACGGATATATTTCAAAAATCTTATCCCACAACTCAAGGCATTTAAAATGAAGTGACGGTCAAGATCACATCATAACTTCCAACGCGTTTTTTACTCCATGGAGATCCACAATCCCCTATATCTTCTCTTTTCTTGTTTGAAAAGCAGATATCTTCAACAGACCCTTCAGGTAATTCTCCATTTTTGATTTTCTTCCTGTCAATTTACTTCATCTTTCTAGCAATGGCCGCCGAGACCTTCACCCAGCAGAATCTTCTCAAAAATCCCGAGAAGGAGATCTGCGCTTTTGACAACGCAGATATTGCAGCTTTAAGAGCCTCCGGCGCTTTCCCTGACAGCACAATCTTTAGGCCATTTGATCGGTCAATCCGATCGGATGTTTCTTCTACCGAATGGATCTGTTTTCCAGCATATCCTTTTTCACTAGGTCTTCGATACCCTTTTCCTGAATTCATGATGCAATTCTTTCGTATTACTGGCATCTCTTTTGCTCAAACCATGCCCATGGTTTGGAGAGTACTAATTGTACTCAACCAAATCAAAAACCTCCATTGTTCTGACCTCTGCATCGAGGATCTACCTATTGCTTATCGCCTCCGATCCCACGGCTCTAGCCGGTTCTTGCTTTTTTCAACCTTCAGCAAACCCCTGATTCTCAAAGCCACCAAAAACGAAGACGGATGGCAACGCAAATTCTTCTTTGTCAAACGAGATTCCATTGCTGAGGGTGCCAACCTTCCGGTGGAGTGGTTAACCACCGGTAGGATCATAAATATCCTTATAGACATTTAATTGTTATCCTCTATCAATATTCTTCTTTTTGACCTTTATGCAGTGAACTTTAAGGAAGTTGCTCCTCCTACCGCTGAGTCAGAAGAGAGAATCAATACCGTTTATCGGTTACCTACAACAGACAGGACTTTTACCACACACGTTCCGAGTTCAAGTCAGTACTCATCATCCGAGATGTCTGGTAAGAATTCCTTTCAAAATAATTAGTCAAAACAATATAATGATAAAGAGTAAAACTTTTCCCTTTACGCAGCACCAGCTAAGATCCCTGAAGTCTTTGATCTTGACGAACTGGATAGCTATTCTGACTAGATCCAAGTCAAGAAAGAACCTGGCTCTAAGACCACTGCTACATCCAAACCCAGCAGCTCCAAAGCCATCATCATTCCTAAACCTTCACCGGCTACCAAACCTCGGAGTACAAGTTCTCGCAAAAGGAAAGAACCCGATTCCCCTGTCATTTCTGACACCTTCCCTTATGAAAAGCATGGATTCATTGAAGCCAGTGGTTTTATGACTTCTTTTCTCAACCAGGTTAGTATCTTTATATCATATCCTGCAGTTTAGACTATTTTCAAAGACTTAATAATATTGATCCCTGTCCTTTTACCTTTGTAGGGTCTTGAGCGTTTGGTTCACTTATATCAAGAATCTTGCAAGCTTAACAAAACACTTGAATCTAAGCTAAAGGAAGCACAGATTACAATCTCTGACCAAGGTATGATCGCGGCCGCCAAGTCTCGTCATTACGAGGAGAAATACAAAACTATGACCCAGGAGCACCAAGTTGCTCTCAACAAAGCTACTCTTCAAGCGCAGGCCGATCTGGAAGCTGCCCATGTGCAGTACGAACGGGATATGGTCAGTTACCGAGAAAGCCTCAAAAGTTCCGTCGTCATTTCTCTTCTCCGGGCTAGGTTGAAGATGGCTCACGAAGCCCAAACATTAGGCTTCGAATGCCCTTCCTGGGACGTTGGTGCTTGGGAGACCAAGCTGAAGAATCTTGGCGGTACCTCTTCCAAATCAACTGTCGATGAACCTTCTAAAGCAGCTGAAAAGGCAACTGATACTGAGAAAAATGCTGAAACGGGTCCCAAGATGGATGTCGCTGAAACCGCTATGGACCAAGAAGGCAACACCCCCTAGAGCTTATTTTCTTTAAATCATTTGAACAATTTTACGTTTTTATGAACAATTTTTATTTCTGTATCTAAACAATTTGATAGCCGAAGGTGGATGGGTCCTGGGTTTCAGGATGAAACCTTCGGTTATCAACCAGTATTGATTGCATCAAGAATAATTTCATCTTTTGACTTATTTTCTGTTACCTTGCATTGTTTAGTGTAAGTCTTAGCTTTGTAAAAATTTCATACTGTTATTTTACAAAATATCTTGACCAGTATGCTCAGAAACATACTGCAGAAGCCTTTTATTAAATAGATCTTTCAGACGTTCCTTTAACTTTATAAAAATTTCTTTAGAAAGTAAAAAATAGTTTATCTCTTCAAAACCAAGTTTTGATGATGATCAAAGTTCCAAGTCAATACTAGTTTCAAACATCCTAATCAAATATCCTTAAAAGGACTTTGAGGATATATGTCAGGATACTTAACATAGTATTACTAAAAACTTAAATGAGGCTTACAAAGGAAAGATCATACCAGACATAGGATATGAACCTATTACCGAACTTCAATCCCTTTGCAACTCTTCCAACGAAGATGTCCCCAGTGGAAGGTACTTAGTGCATTAGTCGCAAACTTCATTCTTTTAGCTTTACACCACCATCTTGGCAGGGATGTCCCCTGTGTACAATGTCTTCAAGTATCTTAGAAATCTACTTAGTGTCAGTTTCCATGGCATAAGCAATTTTTCACGTCCTGAGGGTATAACCCAAGGATGTACTGGAGATAAATCCTTTGTATCCTGGGGAAAATCCCAATTTTTCATGCGCTACAGGCGGGAGTGTATAAACTCCAAGACTTAGAAAGGTGAAAACCTTTAAACCTTAGAGAGTATGAAAATACCCTTTCGTGAGAGAGGGTGATCAATCCTCATATACCGTTAGGATTCAGGATATAGCCAATAGTGACGAAATTGTCAGCCACTTTTACATGGATTGGTCCCGCCACCTTGAACTATCCCTGAATAACTTGCGCTCCAGGCGGGGTGTTTAAACCCAATTCGGAAGAAAGGTGAATACCTTTAAACCTGTGAAGGGATCAGTATCCCTTAAACGTGAGAGAGGGGGCCAATCCTCTAATCTTCTGAGTTATCCTGAGTGCATATCCTGAAACATATCTTGCAAAACAAATGTAAACTAAGGTGGGTGTTAGCTTGGCTAACACCCCTCCGATGCTTAAGTCAGTATCAGATTACAAAGAACAAATTAAACCAAACATATTTAAAAGAAGTAGAATTCATACCATCTTGAGTTAGAAATTAAATTCTAGACTCACTTGAAATAGAGCTTAAGGTGTATAGCATTCCAAGATCTCAGTAGCATATCCCCCTCCATATTCTTGAGTCTATATGCTCCTTTGCCTGCTTCTGATTCAACTTCATATGGTCCTTCCCATTTTGGAGCTAACTTGCCATCGGCAGGATTAGTAGTATTTTGAAAAGCCTTTCTTAACACCCAATCTCCAACCTTAAATCTTCTAGTTCTAATATTCTTGTTATATGCCCTGGATATTCTCTGTTGATATGCTGCCATCCTTAGCCTTGCCGCATCTCTCTTTTCATCTATAGTGTCGAAATCCTGACTCAAGGCTTCAGGATTCTTCTCAGGATCACTTAAAACAGATCTTGCAGTAGGTATCATCATTTCCGTTGGAATCATTGCTTCTGCTCCAAACACCAAGGAAAACGGGGTTTGGCCTGTTGCATTCTTTACCGTTGTCCTATCAGCCCATAAAACAAAGGGTAATTCTTCTGCCCATCTTCCTTTTTTGGCTCCAAGTCTTTTCTTTAAGTTATTGACAATTATCTTGTTTGAGGATTCTGCTTGTCCATTTGCTTGAGGATGTACCGGAGTGGATGTGATCATTTTGATTCCCCAACTCTTGCAAAAGTCAGTAGTCCTCTTACTTATGAACTGAGAACCATTGTCACAGATTATCTCGGCTGGTACTCCGAATCTGGTCAGGATATTTCTCTTGATGAAGGATACTACTTCTTGGTCTCTTACTTGAACGAATGCTTCTGCTTCAACCCATTTAGAGAAATAATCCGTCATTGCTAGCATAAAGACTTTTCCTCCCGGATCTTTTGGTAGCTTTCCCACTATATCCATACCCCACTTCATAAATGGCCAAAGGGAAACAATAGGATATAATGGTTCAGCCGGTTGATGCAGTATGTTACTATGTCTTTGACATGCGTCACATCTTCGAGCATGTTCTGCTGCATCCTTCCTCATTGTTGGCCAATAATATCCTGTCCTTAATACTTTTGAGAATAACGATCTGCCCCCAGCATGGTTACCACAATCCCCTTCATGTATATCCTGAAGTACTTCTTTGGCTTCAGAATCCTCCAAGCATCTCAAATACGGTCCTGCAAGAGATTTCTTGTATAAAATATTATTTATAATAGTGAATCGTGATACCTTCATCCTAAATGCCTTAGGATTTTCATTTCCAGGGATGTGTCCTTTTTTGAGATATCTCATGATTGGAGCCGTCCAGGATTTAGGATCCTCCTCAGGATGTTCTGCTCCAGGATTCTGTATACTAGCTACTTCTTTATCCTGAGGATTCGTTGCAGGATATAAGACATGTAATATTGGTATTTGCGTCCCTTCAGGTATCCTGATCGATGATCCCAAATTTGCTAGGGCATCCGCTTCAGCATTATCCTCCCTTGGTACCTGTTCAAGTATAAAAACATCGAAATATCCTGCTAATTTTTTGAGAATATCGAGATATTCGATTAATTGCTCTCCCTTAACTGCATAGGATCCATTAAAATGGTTAGTAATTAACAAAGAGTCAACATATACTTGCAAATTTTTGATACTCATACTCTTAGCCAATTCTAATCCTGCAATTAAAGCCTCATACTCTGCTTCATTATTAGTAGCAGGAAATTCACACCTAATAGCCTGGGGTAATATGTCCCCCTGTGGTGATTTTAGTAGTATTCCTAATCCTACTCCTCTTACATTAGATGCACCGTCAGTATATAATGTCCAGGATCCTGAGGATTCTCCTAACTGTTGAACTTCTAGGTCTACCTCGTCCTGAATGTCACTACTAAAGTCAGCCACAAAGTCAGCTAAAGCCTGAGATTTTATGGCACTTCTAGGTTCATATACCAAATCATAAGTACTCAACTTTACTGACCACTTGGCCATCCTGCCTGACATCTCTGGTTTCCTAAGCACATTTTTGACAGGATAATTTGTTTTGACATGTATCCTATGTGTCTCGAAATAATGCCTAAGTTTCGTTGATGCCATGACTAGAGCTAATATCAATTTTTCTAAATGAGAATACCTAGTTTCAGTATCTAACAAACTTTTACTAACATAATAAACAGGATACTGTTGACCTTCATGGTCTTTTATAAGAACGGCACTTACAGCATTCCCTGACACAGCAAGGTACAGGGATAGTGGTTCACCATTTTCGGGCTTCATCAATAGAGGTGCGGTTGAAAGATACCGTTTCAAATCCTGCAGGGCTGCTTCATGCTTTTCCCCCCATTCGAATCTTTTGTTCTTCTTTAGGATATCATAGAAGTCTTTGCATTTTTCTGAGGATCTTGAGATAAATATGTTTAGAGCTGCTACCCGGCCTGTTAATCTATGTACGTCCTTCATGTTTGAGGGTGATTTTATGTCTAGGATAGCTTTGATCTGCTCTGGGCTTGCCTCTATCCCCCTTTTTGTCACCATATATCCAAGAAACTTCCCTGCCGCCACTCCGAAATGGCATTTAGCAGGATGTAGCTTCATGTTGTAGTGATCCAGGATATCAAATGCTCCCTTGATATCCTGGAGGTGATCCTCAGACTTTTTAGATTTCACCACCATGTCATCGATATATACCTCCATGGTGTCCCCCAGTTTGTCTTTGAACATCATGTTCACCAATCTTTGGTATGTTGCACCTGCATTTTTCAAACCAAAAGGCATAGCTGTATAACAATAAATACTTGTTGGTGTCATGAAGGCGGTATCCTCCTGGTCGGAAGGCTCCATTTGGATCTGTTGAAATCCTGAGGATGCGTCCATGAAGGTCAGCATTTCATGCCCGGCAGTGGCATCTACCATTGCATCAATATGGGGAAGAGGAAATGGGTCTTTAGGACAAGCTTTGTTCAAGTCTGTGTAGTCTACACAAACTCTCCATTTCCCATTCTTCTTCTGTACTACAACCACGTTTGCTAGCCACCTTGGGAACTTAACCTCTCTGATCATTCTTGACTTTAATAATCTTTCAACTTCCTCCTGGATAATCGTGTTCCGCTCAGGAGCAAACTTCCTTCTTTTTTGTTGCACAGGCTTGAATGACTTATCAATTCCAAGCTTGTGAGTGATAATATCTTTGGATATGCCTGTCATATCCTCATGCTTCCATGCAAACGTCGACATCCTGCATTTTAAAAAGTTAATTAACTGCTCTTCAATATCCTGAGGGATATTGGTTCCCACGAGCACCGAAATATCGGGATTATTCTGGTCTAGAATAATTTCCTTCACATCCTGCTCCGGATCCTCCACGATATCCTGGGCCCGCGTCTTTAATTGCTATGCTGCACTAGGTTTGGTTGAGGATTTCATTGAGGATGAGTAGCATTCCTTTGCCTCCTGCTGATCGCTATCAACTTTAACAACTCCCCAGGGGGTAGGTATCTTGATGCATTGGTGATATGTTGATGGCACGGCCTTCATATCGTGAATCCACGGTCTTCCCAGTATAATGTTATAGCAGGATAGAGAGTCCATCACACAGAAACGTTGTATCGAGTTGACTCCTTCAACGTACACCGGCAACTTTATCTCCCCCACTGTGTTTCTGGCCTCTCCACTAAACCCAACAAGCACGGTAGACTTCGAAGTGATATCCATTGGTGATACATTCATTCTTTTAAGTGTCTCTAGTTGGATTATGTTGACGGAGCTGCCATTATCAACCAATATCCTGCGTACAAAATGGTTAGCCACATATAACGTTATTACCAGAGCATCATGCTGAGGATCCTGGACAGTATCCCTGTCATCTGCATCAAAAGTGATCACTTTGTCAGTCGTGAGGGTAGTCATCCTGACAGGTCTGTCTCCCCTTTCGGCCTTAGCTTCCTTTGCATGTCTCTTTGCTGCCGAATACGAGGTCCCACAAATGTCGGATCCCCCCGAAATGAAGTTGATTATCTTGGCATCCGCGGGAGGTGATGCTGCTCGTTCAGGATCCTTCTCAGTATCCTGACCCTTATTCTTCTTTTTTCCTAAGAGATCTTTCAGATATCCCTTGCTTAGAAGATAGCTTATTTCTTTCCTTAGAGCAATGCAATCCTCAGTCATATGTCCGAAATCTTCGTGGAAAGCACACCATTTTGACTTATCTTTCCAGTCAGCCTTTTGTTGATTCTTTCGATGCCATCTAGCCTTGTCTCCTAGACCCTGCATAGCATACATCAATTCAGGAATATTAATAGAAAAGCAATATTCAGACAACTCAGGATACTCTTCAGGATCCTCATCTTCGACAGCATTCACTCTCTTGTTTTCATTTCTACCATATGGCTTAGGCCGATATGACTTAAATGAGGATTCTGACTTCCTATTAGTCGATTCATAAGTGTTGGATGAGTTCATCCTTTCTTGCATCTTCTTGTCATCTTCCAGACGGATATATCTCAAAGCCCTGTTACGAGCTTCGTCGAGATTCCTGCAGGGATTCATTACAAGATCCTGATAAAACTGAGAATCCTTTTGTAATCCCATCTTGAAAGCTTGCACAGCTGTTGCGACATCAAGATGTGGGATATCCAAGGATTCTCGACTAAATTTGTTCACATAATCCCTCAAGGATTCCTGAGGCCCTTGAGTTACCCTGTAAAGATCACTGGTTAGTTTCTCAAAACTCCGACTACAAGAAAATTGACTGTTAAACAAATTAACCAAATGAGCAAATGAAGTAATTGAGTGAGGAGGAACGTTTAACAGCCATTTTAAGGATGATCCTGTTAGAGTAGAACCAAATCCCTTGCACAAGCACGCTTCCTTGAGCTCCGGAGGGATAGGGTTAATCTCCATTCTTTCCCTATACTAGGCAATATGCTCCTCAGGATCCGTAGTCCCATCATAAAGCTTCATGTTGGGGGTTTGGAATCTCTTTGGGATCTCAGCATCACAGATAGGATACGCGAAACGAGATATCTTGTGGCTGTCTTGAGACACTTCCGGGATCGGTTGGACCACCCCAGGTACACTAGATATCATGTCCTTTAACTTCTGAAGTTCCCTGGTAAGTGCTGATGTCACACCTGTATCCTGCAAAGATCCACCAGTGTTAGCAGCATGAGTATTATTGTTATTAGACACGTTACCAGTTGGAGGATTCTGCCCATATCCTGAAGCATATCCTGAGCTCCTTATGGTTGACATCCTGACCAAGGAGGGTACTTCAGGAGTATGATTCTGAGGAAGACTGGGCACGATATTCCCCCTATTATCCTCGGTATACACAGCTGAACTAAAGTTCAACGCTCTGGGGTGTAACGGAGTGACATTGTCCTCCGCAGATCTGCCCGAGCCAGCCTTCAGGAGTTGTATTTCCCTCAAAAGCATTTGGTTTGTTTCCTGTTGCTGCCTCATTTGTTCCTGCACACTTCCAAATAAGGTTAAAATTTCATCATTAGAAGCTAAAACGGGAGCAGATCCCTGGACACTCTGAGTTGGGATAACATCTTGAGATTGTGTAGAGGCTGGCATCCTTGGAGGAGGTGGTGGAAGCACCGAACCGGTAGTACCAGAAGTCATAGCAGACACAGTAGAGGAACTCATGTTTGATCTTGAGGCCATTATGGACAATGTGGCAAAAAGTTTTGAAAATAGAAAACCGATTAGCGATTTGACAAAAAATTTTAGTAAAGAGAGCACCACTTGCCCCACGGTGGGCGCCAAATTGTTTTGGTCAAAAATTACCGAAGTAATTAAGTGATCAAATTAGTTTAGTGAGGTAGTGTGCTAGAAAGTGTATTGAAAATATACTTGTTAAGTTATTTGGAAAAACAGTATTCAGGATACGGCTCAAGATGTAGAGCTGTATCTATGATCAAACAATGAGCAAAAATAAAGTAAACGACACGAGATGTACGAGGAAAGCCCTTGATCAATCTAGATCGCCGGCATAAAACCTCGGGAGCTGACAATCGCAGCTGCCTTGTTCTTCAATTGCTTCAAAAATCAGGATACAGTGCAGGATGTGGTACGGATCGACTAAGTGTTACAACGAAACTTGAATACAAGTGTGGTGTTTGCAATTAGCTAGAGAGTGATAGTGTTCGAAAGTGTAAGTGTGAAATGTTGTGTTCTAAGCTGATCCGACCTCATCTATTTATAGTAAAGATAAAATAACTAACTACCCTAAACTTGCGGGATCCACCGAATATTCCTTCTTGGAACGTCGTAGACCTGGTCTTTCGGGCTCAACGTCTCTTTCTCAACAAATTCGTTCGAGTCTTGAGGAGAAGAAGTCCTCTTGACCGTTAGCAAGCCTCAGCCCTTAACCTGCACGTGGTTAATTCAATAAGCCTCAGGATATCACCCAAGATGTTAGCAATATCCTCTTCCAGCATCCTGATCACAAATAAACAAACAAAGGCAGGATATTGGTCAAGATACGTATGTTAAGAAAATGACCCCTAACAATTATTATCTTGATCGACAAGTTAATCCAATACCCTAAAATTCGTTGATAACACTAAAATTACCAACAAGTTCCATACCCTTGATATATCATGCCTTTTTTTCGTTTTTCATTTGGAACTTGGAAGTTTGGAACAAGTTGATCGGAATGGTTAACTATGGGTGACTATTGACGTGCGCACGTTAGAGATCTAAGAAAGGATGCTAATGAAGTAGGCAATACATTTAGATTAATCTCAAAATAACTAACAAAATTAATTGTAAGTTTTGTTATCTATTAATATCCAATCAACTATCTTATTATATAATGTTATTGATGGCCTTGTCTACTTGAATCGATTTGGTTAAATACTTAATGTTGTTTCCGTCTTGATTTAAACGGACCGCATCGCGTGAAGTGGTATGTGTAACACCGGTCACCAGGAATCCCTCAGCGCAAAGCGTCCGTAGTAATATTATAGTATTTCATGTAAGACCTCATGTGAGTAGTAGGGCTGTCCAAAAAGCTCGTGGCTCGGAGCTCGCTCGGATTTAGCTTGGAAAAAGCTCGGTCGATATGGCACAGTTTGAAACTGAGCCGAGCCGGCTTGGCTCGGTTAAAAGTGAGCCTAGCTCGGCTCGGCTCGTAACGAGGCGAATTGGCTCACTTGGTAGCTCGAATCGGCTTAGCTTAGATTATTTTGCTATAATATATTTTATTTTTATATATATTATAGATGGTAGAGATCCTAAGAGAAGTCCACCCAATTTGAGAAACTTGAGAAGCATTCTGGACCACACATTTCTCTAAGCTTTTCATAATATACACATACATATAGTTTAAAATTCACTATATACATATACGTATATCGAATTATACACTTATGTATATAGTCAATTTTAAACTATACGTATGTGTATATTACGAAAAGCTTAAAGAAAATGTGTGGTCCAGAATGCTTCTTAACTTTCTTAATTACCCTAGTGCTTCTCACATGATCCTAACCCTATTATAGCTATTACAAAAAAAATTGATTATTATTCACATGTATTTAGAAGTGTAATTTGATATTTATGGTATAGATGAAGGTTGATTACCATACAAATAAACTAATATTGTATTTCGTTTAAAATTTAAACTTATTTTGTGTTGTTGAACTTGATTTTGGCTCGTAATGTATTAGGTTGAACGTATTTTGGATATTTCTTTTGAACAATTGAATAATATCTTACACTATTTAATTTTGAGAGCTATTTATTAAGTTTTCTTTTTAGAATCGAGCCAAACCAAGCAGAGCCGAGCTAGCTCGGTTTAAAACCAAGCCGAGCCCGAGCTAACATTTTCAGCTCGGTTTCAAATCCGAGCCAAGCCGAGCTAGCTCGGTTTATAATCGAGTCGAGCCCAAGTTTACCATAGTTCGGCTCGGCTCATGAAAAGCCCTAGTGAGCAGACACCTTTTGATACCAACAACAACTTTTACCAATTGGCCGATAACACTCTCAACTTTCGATTTGTACATTAACACTCTCAACTTTCAACTTATTGGCCGATAACACTCCCTAACTAACTGAACCCTAACCTAGTTAGTTTTTACTGATGTGACGTGACATATGAAGTGGCAGCTGATGTAACATTCTTGATGACGTGGCAGCTGATGTAGCATCGGGCATGACATTTTTGATGACATGACTGATGACGTGGCATTTGCATTTTAATGTATTAGCGCCAAAATCCGTTCTAACTGAATTCACTAACGTTCAACAAACTAACCTGCATTTATACTCTCTCCCTCTCTTTCTCTCTCTCTCTCACACACACACACACACAATCATACTCTCTCTTCCTCTTTCTCACACACACCCACATTCATACTCTCTCAAATTAACCTGCATTTATACTCTCCCCCTCTCTTTCTCACACACCCATATTCATACTCACTCTCTCCCTCACACACTTACACCCGCATTCAGAAAGTTAACAACACATTCAGAAAACGTTCAAGATATGGCGGAAAACAACATAAACATCTTGGGTGGCGATGACGTTGAAGAAGCAGGTTAGTCAAGATGATTGAATATTGAGTGCCGTAGTTGTTTTTTATTTTTGTTCATGTTCGTTAATATCGCATTTTCTTGAATAACTATGATGTTCATAATTTGATTAATATTTCTTGGTCATTTTGATTTTTCTTTTAGTAAACGAAGACCACCGTGTGTATATCACGGAGTTTCAAAGTCCCCCTACTTAACCCCCTCCACTACCACAGTCGGCCGCCGCTGTTGTAAATGATAATCAAAGAAGATCAAAAGAACTGAATTTTATTGATTTATCTCTTGCATACAAAACATAAAAACAAGCCTTTATTTATAGGCATTACAAGAATGAATAAAAATAAAACAACAACAACAACCATACCCAGCAAGTCCCACAAATAGCAGAGCTACTTATAGGGTCTGGGGAGGGTGGGATGTAGACAGGCCTTGCCTCTATCCCTAGGGATAGAGAGGCTGCTTCCAAAGAGACCCTCGGCTCGACAACGAACAATAAACCAACACAACAAGTCAAAGAATATAGAAAGAATACAGAAATAATAAGTCACCCATTAGCAAGTAAGTGATCAGAGTGACACAATATAATGTAAATCATGTATCATAGCATACAACATCATTTGGGCATAAACACAATGTAAATCATGTATCATAGCATACAACATCATTTGGGCATAAATACAGTAAGGCAAACACTGGAAAGGTCCCTTAAAGAATAAGAAAAACCTACGTCCCTGAAAATCCACCTAGGACCTTACTACAAAATCCTCTAGAAGTCCTTAACCTTAATCCTACGCCTCCACGAAGTCCTATCGTGGACCATGTCCTCAGAAAGATGCAACT
Source organism: Helianthus tuberosus (assembly GCA_030545235.1). NCBI lineage: Eukaryota > Viridiplantae > Streptophyta > Magnoliopsida > Asterales > Asteraceae > Helianthus > Helianthus tuberosus. The sequence goes on along the minus strand of CM060379.1, from coordinate 28,807,817 downwards.
CTAGTAAATCATGCCTAATCTGCTCATCCCATGTCAGTTTGGGTCTGCCTCTTCCTCTCCTCCCCTGCACAATAAGAGTTTCCACTATTCTAACTGGAGCCGTCGCTTCCCTCCGCTTCACATGCCCAAACCATCTCAATCTCCCCTCCTTAATCTTCTCCGATATGCTAGCCACTCCTAGTCTTTCCCTAAAAACCTCATTTCTTATCCGATCTAACCTCGGGTGTCCACACATCCACCTCAGCATCCTCATCTCTGCTACCTCCATCTTGCGCGCTTGTGTCTTCTTGATAGCCCAACAGTCTGTTCCATATAGCATAGCTGGCCTAACTGCTACCCTGTAAAATTTCCCCTTTAGTTTAATTGGGAACCTCCTATCGCACAATACCCCACTGGCTGCCCTCCATCTACACCAGCCAGCCCGTATGCGATGGGTTACATCACTATCTATGTCACCATCCCTTTGAACAAACGACCCTAGATACTTAAATCTAGTTAGAATGAATAAAAATGAAAGACTTTGATAAATATGGAGATGATCATGAGGAATCAATAATTTTATCTAAATTATTTTTTTCCATTTCTAACACTCCCCCTCAAGTTGAATTGTGGGATTGCCACGATTCAACTTGGATTGATTTTGAGTTTTGATTATGTTTGGTTTTTGGTTTGGCTACAGTCTCCTTGACATGGTAGTTTGAGCTATTGAGTTACCGCCTTTCGACATGGTAACTTTTGGTTTGATTTGAGCTACCGTCTTTCGACATGGCAGCCTATTTTGGGTTTTGGTTTCCCCTCAAGTTGAAAAAATTTCAACTTGGCCATTTGGGTCTTGGCATTGGTTTTGATTTGGGTTTTGATTTTGTTTTGGTTTGGTTTGGTTTTGATTTGATTTGATTTTATTTATTTATTTATTTTATTTTTTTTGAGCTTTGAGCTTTGTTTTTTTTTTTTTACCTTTTTTTTAGCTTTGGTTTTTTTTTTTGACATCAATTATCACGTTCCATTGCTTGAGCAGCTTTATGTCACGTCCCGCAAAATTTCAGCATTTCGGAAGTTTCCGGAACACTAAGGAAGCGTCCAGGACTGCCCGGAAGTCTCCGAAACAGCCTAGACAATACTGGAACGTTTTGGCACTCTTAGAAGGTCCTAGACCAGCCTTAAAGGAGCTCGGAACGACCTAGAATGGGCTACATAATACTGCCATAAAAATCAGCCAAGGAACATTCTAGAATCCTAGAAAATATCATGATATTTATGTAGGAAATATCTAGGTATTAAGGCTAGATCTTTGTAAAGGATTGCTCTATATATGGAACTATCTAGATCATGTTCAAGTAGTATAAATAGGAGTGTTAGGCATCATTTGCACTCACCCCACATAACCCCACATAACCCCTCATAACTCATTCATAACCAACTTCTTGTAAACACTTGTACTTGTAACTTTGTGTAAGTAATCAAAACACCATCTTACTTGTAGTATTACACTACAAAACTTGTCCTTGTGATTCTCACAAAAGACTTCCACTGCGTAAACATAACCCAACACAACCAAAAGGCTTAACTTAGATCAAATCTAAGTGCCGCACGAGAGTAAGAAAATTACTCCGTGACAAGTGGTATCAGAGCCGTGTCGGTTCATCGGGATGGCGAATAAGAAAAGCAAGGGAGAAACGAACAAGAGAATCATCTCTAGTAAAGAAGAGACACACAAGCACAACCAGAATCAACAAGAAGTTGAAAGCGTGTCTATGGACTTGGCCGGATCCTTAGACAAAATGAAGACTAATGTCGAAGCATCGGTCACACAACTCGGAATTCTTGTCAATCGTTCCTTGGAAAAGCTAGACACTTTGGGAACATTGGGAGTGAGTTAAAAGGACTCAAAGAAGACTTCAAACCGCTATCGACGTCATATGCCTCGAGATGCAAGCCATGATCCAGGAGGAAATCGTAAGGCTGCGGAGTGAGGTAGACGCCAAGATCCAAAACTTTCACAAAACAATTGTTGAGTTAGAAGCAAAATTGATCGACACCAACAAGGCACAACCAGAAGCATGTCTGGAGTCAATGCAAGTAAGTCATCTTAATACTTTAAACACACAAGAAACTCCCAAAACACGGGAAAACCATAACATCAAAAAGCTCCCGAACAAGGGAAAGAAAAGACCCACAACCACGAAACCAGAAAAGAAGTCGAAAGGACTTCAACTCGTCAACATGGTGGTAAACGGGAGACCTGTTAAGGCACTAGTTGACACAGGAGCAAGCCATAACTTCGTCTCAATAGATGAAGCAATAAGACTCGGTGTTCGAGTCACAAAACAAGACGCAATGATAAAGACCACAAATAACGTCCAGCCAATACTTGGGATGGCATACGACGTCAAAATCACAATCGGCAAATGGAAAGGTAAGATCGACCTTTCCGTGGTGCCAATGAAAGACCACAACTTTGTGCTTGGCCAGGATTTATTTGAAAAGGAACAGGCCTTTCTCATTCCGTTCGCAAACAAATTTTGCATCATAGACGGAAACCAAGTTCACACAATGAAGATAGAGGCGGACACTAGCCGTCAAGGTATGTCAATAACATCAATACAAATGGAGGTTGGTTTAAAGACAAGATCAACCACACATTCATCACAACGAGGCGTAACCCAAAATCGCAACGAGGACGTTACGAATTTAGGTGGGGGAGGATGTCACGCCCCACAAAATTTCAGCATTTCAGAAGTTTCCGGAACACTAAGGAAGCGTCCAGGACTGCCCGGAAGTCTCCGAAACAGCCTAGACAATACTGGAACGTTTTGGCACTCTTAGAAGGTCCTAGACCAGCCTTAAAGGAGCTCGGAACGTCCTAGAATGGGCTACATAATATTGCCATAAAAATCATCCAAGGAACATTCTAGAATCCCAGAAAATATCATGATATTTATGTAGGAAATATCTAGGTATTAAGGCTAGATCTTTGTAAAGGATTGATCTATATATGGAACTATCTAGATCATATCCAAGTAGTATAAATAGGAGTGTTAGGCATCATTTGCATTAACCCCACATAACCCCCCATAACTCATTCATAACCAACTTCTTGTAAACACTTGTACTTGTAACTTTGTGCATGTAATCAAAACACCATCTTACTTGTAGTATTACACTACAAAACTTGTCCTTGTGATTCTCACAAAAGACTTCCACTGCGTAAACATAACCCAACACAACCAAAAGGCTTAACTTAGATCAAATCTAAGTGCCGCACGAGAGTAAGAAAATTACTCCGTCACATTTAGCTTTAGCCAATGGTGTCATTCTGGTCTTTACTTTCTTCTTCCCTACTGCAAATCCACCACTACCCTTCTTGTTCTTGCTTGCACTTCCATCAACCTTCATCTTGTTCTTCTTAGCTTCCAGCTTCTTCGCCTTCTTATCTCTCTCTTCTTTTTCTCTTCGAAGCTCGAATTCATACCGCTTTTTTCTAAGAGATAAGTTGTTCTTCTTCGACATCTCTGATTGAATGTTTTCCGGTGAATATTTTGATTCAATTGATTGTTTTTCCTGTTGCAATTGACGGAGATTGCGGCGAAACCCTAGGGTTTTTAGCGGCGGCAGTGGATGCGGCAGCGGCGAAGTTCAGCGGGGTTTCAGGTTCGATTTCGGGGTTTAGGTTTCGATTTGATTTTGGTTTTTTTCTGGTTCGGAGTTGGATGGGCGACGAAGACTGGATGTGTCGGTTTTGGGCTTGTGGTGTGGCGGTAGCTGGGTTTCCGCCACAGAATGGAGGCGGCGGCTATGGTTGTGGGTTGTGGCGGTTGAGATAGTTGTGGCAGCGGAATTGGGAAAGGTTTTAGGGTTTGTTGGTTACACAGAGGTTCGTTGGGAGTTAAAGACTGAATCTTCGTTAGGGGTTTTGAACGAAGATTGACTCTTCGTTGGGGAGTTTGACAAAGATCGATTTGTTTGAGGTTTGTTGAACGATTTTGGTTTTGGTTTGAGATTGACGAACAGAGTTTTCAAGGATCATAACTCTGCTCTGATACCATGTTGTAAATGATAATCAAAGAAGATCAAAAGAACTGAATTTTATTGATTTATTTCTTGCATACAAAACATAAAAACAAGCCTTTATTTATAGGCATTACAAGAATGAATAAAAATGAAAGACTTTGATAAATATGGAGATGATCATGAGGAATCAATAATTTTCTCTAAATTATTTTTTCCTTTTCTAACAGCCGCTGCCACAACCCGAGCAGCCTGCAATCCCCTACTCCATTTGGAACCGTCTTTGGTCAACCCCTACTAGTGGGGTTGAGAAAAAACTAGAGCTTGATGAGGTTCTCGCTACCCTCGAAGGCCCGGCCAAAACAATTTTGTCTGCGTCATCTGACTTGGAAGTGGCCCTTAACGCAACAAAATCGAAAAAGAGAAAATACAGTGTGTTGTAGAGATTTTGTGAATTCTTGAACCGTTTGTTAGTAGCTATGTAGGTTGTCGTATGTTGTGGATGATTGACTTGTAGTTTTTGTATAAAAGATCTTCTTGGTGGTGCTTATTGTGGCTCATGGTGTTACTTGTGTACTAGAAAACTGACCATTTGCGACTGCGTTTTGGACGCAAATCGGTCATGATATGCTTTTTGCGATAGATTTACGATTGAAAACACCGTCGAAATTGACCTCGTCGTTAAAAAATTTCCGCGACGGCTATTTACAACCAGAATTACCGTCGCAACTATTGCGATTGATTTGCGACCGTGTTTTAGCGACCGGCTTGCGACAGCACTTTTACAACCGCTTTTTGACCTTTACAAAAAACGATTCTGTGGGCCTCAAGTTATCTTACTGTTTTAGATTTCTTTCAAACGGAGCATGGTTTGACTTTGAAGGTCAAATATATTAGCATGAAGTTTATTAAGTTCATTTACCTGTGTGACTTGTTTGACCCATTTGACTTCGTAGTGATAAAGTCAACCGGAATCTGGCCATTTGTTAGTAAAATATGGTTTGAAATTGCTACCTGTGAGTAATGGGCCGGGTTAACCTGAGATGTTTTTATATTCAAATATTTAATTGTTCTATACCAGTTAGTATGTTCAATATGCTTACAATAACAAAATTATTTCAACACTAGAACATTTTTTATATCATATTGGGTTTCTTTGCATTAAAATACAATTTGGCTGGTATGTATGCTTGTAGTTTTAGTATCAAAGATACCCGTTCAAGAGGTGGCTGGTATGTAATCAGATTAACATGAAAGTAATACCTTTCATTCATAGTGATGACTAATGAGTCTCTTATTGACTTCCAAACGAATTAGATTTTGAAGGGCAGAAGTGTTATCTAGTCCCTTTGTATTATAGTAATTTGCATTATAGTTACAGAAGAATAAAGGTAAACAGAACGTTATGGGAATGTAAGTATGATACGGTTGCTAAATCATTAATAGTTGTTTTAAAAAATTGCCCGTTAAAAAAAATTGCCCCTTGATGTGCAACCTCTTTTAAAAAAGCCATATTTTAACAACAGCTTAGGCAATGTTAAAGCAATATGTCACGGAGTTAGTTCTTCAACTCGCGTGCGGCCTTAGAACACGGTCTAAGTAAGCCTAGCCGACTTAGTGTCGTTGGGTTTTGGTTATGAAAGTTGCTAAAGGGAACGTTGGATCGCAAGGAAGTTGCTTGTAATACTTGAACACAAGTATACAAGATAAAAGCTTTGTATTAGACAAAGAGAGTTTACAAGTGTATGAAGTTTACAAGTTGCTAGGGATGCTTCAAATGAGCTCCCATGGTCCCTATTTATAGTAGTTGCAAGACTATCTAGAGTATTCTTAATCTAGAATACTCTTTACAAAATATCAAGCCTAAATATCTAAGATATTTCATTCATAAATATCCATGATATTTTACTAAGTATCTAGAGTGTTCTTGGTTGATTATTGGTCTTTCTATTGCCTCCAAGTTGCTGGAAAAATATGGGTTGTTCCGGAGTCTTCCGGGCGGCTCTTGAAGCGTGTAGATGGCCCTGGAAGGTTCTAGAATGCTGGATTTTTGGGCTGAATTTTAGCGGGGCGTGACATCCTCCCCCACCTAAATTCGCAACGTCCTCGTTGCGATGCCCGTATGCCTCATGAGTCTTCATGAGTTGTATTGCAGATAATATTTTGCCTCGGTTCTTTGACTTCAAGGGTGCAGTGTGCACTTTATCGCCTTTGATGATGTAGAGTGTGTTCATGAATGGTGCTGGCATGGCCTTTTGTTCTCGAAAGAAATCCACCCCGAGCACAATATTGTAGTCTTCGATTGGAACAATCGAGAAGTGTAACTTGCCTGCCCATGTCCCGATTTTGGTTTTTACGCCCCAAGCGACACCTTCGATCGGTATGGGATCTCCGTTAGCGTGTTTAATCCAACCTTCTTGATTTGTGATTCTTAAGCCGAGTCTTCTCGCCTCGTTTGTTGACATAAAGTTGTGACTAGCACCGGTATCGACCAATGCTTCTAAGGTTTCTCCTTTGATTTCTAGATTGACAAAGCGAAGACCTTTTCCCTTCGAATTGCCCACGACTGTTGTCGGGTTAGCTTGATTTGCTATTGCCAATGGTTTTCCTTCCATTTCGGTCATAGCATTTAAAACTTGAAGTTGCATTGCACCTAGGCGAACCTCTTCGGTTTCCTCAGGTTCATAATCGCCGGTCCTTATAAGGACCGTTAGTCTGGCTTTCTTTGGGCAGTCTCGTGCATCATGAGGCCCATCGCAAAGGAAGCAGCCTTTATTTATGACTTTTCGATTGTTATATAATGTTAATGCCCGGTCATCATTCTTCCGGTATTGATTTTGGTTTGTAGGTTTTGCTCCTCCACCTTTTGTGTCGCCGGTCTCTGTAGTTGCTGATCTTGTCGAACGATTTTCATTACGGTCGTGCAAGTTTTCAGCAACAGAGATTGCTGATGATAAGTCTTTAACATTTCGTCATTCAAGTTCGGTTTTGGCCCATTGTTGCAAGCCATCTACAAAGTATATGAGAGCATCCTTGGGCGACAAGTCCGGAATCTCAAGCACAAGGGTAGTAAATTCATCGATATAATCTTTGATGCTACCCTTTTGCCTAAGGTTTCGTAGCCGAATCTTTGCATCGTGTTCGACATTTTCCAGATAGAATTGCTTTTTAATTTCTTTTATGAAATCAGCCCAAGTATTGATGGTGCACATACCTTTTTCGATCTCCATGTGCTTCCGTCGCCACCATAGAGCTGCGGTTTCCTTTAGGTATAAGGTCACTGTCTTGATTTTCTTGCCATCGTCAACGATGTCTATGGCTTCAAGGTACTGCTCAATTTCCCAAATGAAGTCGTCAACGTCTCGTGCCTCCCGTTTTCCAACAAACAGGGATCGCTTTGGGACTTCGGACTTTGAAGAAATGATTGTGTCGCCTCGGTTTGCTAGTGCTTGTTTGCAAATGTTTAGCTCCATTTGCAACTCATTGAATTTTTTAGCAAACTTGCTCTCTATATGGCTTTGTACTTGCCCCAGCTCCTTCATAAACATTTCTTTTAATTCAGCTTGCATGACCTGCATAGCAAGTTTGATGTCTTCTCTTAACTCGCCGATGTCACCACCTACTTGTTCTAGCGACTCGTTAGTGTTTGTTTGGAAGATGTTGACTTCAGCCTTGAACTCTTCAACGTGTGACTTTAATTCAGCTATCGATGTCTCCACGTCTTCCACACGTTTGTCTAAGCTTGCGACCAAGTCCTTGGACATGTCTCGATTCCTTCTTCCTCTTTTGCGAGTGTCATCGTGCCCACGGGTCTCTTCTCCGGTAGCCGTGGTTATAAGTTGAGTCTTATCATCAGCCATCTTGGATGGATCGAAGCGTTGCAAATGTTTGAAGATCGCAATGCTATGAGCTGTGCTTGAACACTTGGGTTACTGGCTAGTCCTGGACTTTATCAGGGGACGGAGTCAGTGTCAATGAAGAGGTGTACGTGCCTAGTCGTGCAAACGACGAACGCACCACTGGTCGAGAGCTGGCGCCGCTCTCCTGATGAGTCCAAGGTAGGACGAAACCAGTGACCCACACAAAGAAGCGGGATGGATTGGCTTGTCCCTGGGGACTTGGGGACGCCACACGGGGGTCGAAAAGTAACCCCGTGACAAATTGGTATCAGAGCAGAATGATTCTCGGATACGTTGGAACGTGACTCTTAACCAAATGAGCTTAACATTTAGAGTATGGTTGCGCAATGGTGGTGGGAGAAGAACAAATATGGGTTTGCTTCGGAAAAGGTCTTTGTACTCCGCGAGTATGGGATCGTGAGAGCCGCTCAAGTATAGTTGCAGTGAAGCCCTTCGTGTTATGTTCAAAAATCTACGGTTCAAGCAGCGCCGTAAAAAGGAAGTTTTATGAAAGCTGCTACAACTATTCAGGTCCCCGTATTCCTGAAACAAGGTGAATCATCGGCACCTAATCCGATGCGGCGGACGTCAGCGCCACTTAAAACCAGAACTGACGTACTATATTGAACATGCACGACAGAAGATCATTGTTGTTGTGCTTCCGGGTGTCCTGCCCTCCCAAAGTGAATCATGCTCAACATAAGGGGATCATGCATTGTCAAGTATGCGAGCTGGTATGGGACGGCGAGCATGCACGAGGACGTGCATGAAATGGTGGTGGGAGAGTGTCACAGGCCAAATGTTTGAAGATCGCAATGCTATGGGATGTGCTTGAACGCTTGGGTTACTGGCTAGTCCTGGACTTTATCAGGGGACGGATTCAGTGTCAATGAAGAGGTGTACATGCCTAGTCGTGCAAACAACGAACGCACCACTGGTCGAGAGCTGGCGCTGCTCTCCTGATGAGTCCAAGGCAGGACGAAACCAGTGACCCACACAAAGAAGCGGGATGGATAGGCTTGTCCCCGGGGACTTGGGGACGCCACACGGGGGTCGAAAAGTAACCCTGTGACAAATAGGTCTGTTATGTATACCTTATCAAAATTTGAAGCAACAAGCTATAATTAGTGGGAATTTGACACAAAAAAAAAAGTAAATGAGCAACCAAGTACCTGATGTTTTGGCCAGAAGAGAAGACAAACGATAGACCAAAGTCTATGGTCTGAGTAGGGAGGCGCTGGTACAAGTCGAGATGGGAGCCCCTGGTACAAGTGCTAGGGTTCCAAATCGTGAAAATGATACTTTTGTAAATAATTGAAGCAAACAAGCTATAATTAGTGTGAAATCGAAGCAAATAAAGGAAATGAACAACCGTATACCTGATATTTTAGACAACAACAAACAAGTGATGGTCGAGGGGCGAGCGTCGCAGCGAGCAAACAAACGGTGGTCGAGAGAAACAAATGACGATAGATGGTCGACGTTGGGTGGTGGTCTGAGACAGGAGTAATATGTCCCAACTTTGCATAATGTCAAGTGTCTCCGAGAGAATAACCCTAGTTTTGGGTGGGAAGAGTAATTGGATGAAAAATGAAAATGTTAAGTCCCTCCGTAGTGGGGCACTTTGAGAGGGGGATGGCAGCCGAAGGCGCCCCATAGCGTCGCCCACACCATTACGTGAGGCGCTATGGGGGGGAAATTGTGTGTGGCGCCATGTCTATAGCGGCGTTTTGGGCTAACATTTCAAAAAAAAGACCGTTAAACAACGGTCATATTTATAAATAAAAAAAGTCCTTTTATTTTATATAAATATATATCACTCACCATTACCTCAAACACAATATAACTCATCAAATTACTCCCACATTTATAAAAAAACAATGGGTTCTCCATCGGAAGATTCGTTCACCAATATTTACCGAAGATTCTTTTCACCTGAAGAAACTGCGAAGGAGAAAGAAGCGGTTACGAGTGCATGTGGTGTCTTGATACAAGCCATGGGAAACGTTGTGCGTTCTCCTCCACGACCCATTTTGAGACGCACCTATATCTTGAGAGACCGGGAAGCCGCAAACGAGCATTTGATGAAAGACTACTTTGATCCCACACCGGTTCACGGACCCAATGTTTTTAGACGCAGATTTAAGATGAGCCAAAGGTTATTTTTGCGCATTAACAAAGATTTGGAAGCAAAGGATGACTACTTTAAGCAAAGAATGGACGCGAGAGTATATTTAGGGTTCACCTCAATTCAAAAGGTAACTTCCGCTTTACGCATACTAGCCTACGGGAACACGTACGACATAAAAGACGAGTACTTGAAGATGGGGGAGAAAACAACACGAGATAGCGTGAAGCAATTCTACTAAGGTAATTTTATATACTTATTTTTATTTAATAGTTCGTCACTATATATTAAATTTTAATAAAACTTATATATTAAAGGGAAATTGGCCTGTAATAATCTCACCTAGACCTTATTGGTCATTAATAATCCCACCTCAGAATATTCCCCTCACCAGTCCCACCTTTCACCTATTTTTCCTACAATGGTCCCCCGTTAAAAAAATTAACGGAGTTAAACTTTTTTCCAACTTACAAACAGATTTTTTAGGGCTTTTGATTAGAACGACGATACGAGTCCATTGATGTAAAACTTGCCTCGAAACGGTGCTCCAAACGATGAAAACGGCGCTTCAATTCGGGTGTTTAAATTTCCAATTAACCAAAATCAAGTCACTTGGAGCACCCTTTCGAAGTAAGTTTTACATCAATGGACTCGTAATTTGTTTGTAATTTGGAAAAAAAACTTAACTCCGTTAAGTTTTTTTAACGGGGGACCATCGTAGGAAAAATAGGTGAAAGGTGGGACTGGTGGGGGGAATATTCTGAGGTGGGATTATTAATGGCCAATAAAGTCTAGGTGTGATTATTACAAGCCAATTCCCCTATATTAAATTATATATGTTTAATTAAATTTTAGGTATATGCCAATTATATGGAAAACGTTATTTAAGAAATCCAACTTGGAACGACCTTCAACAATTATACGAGGTGCATTTAGAAAAACATGGAATACCTGGCATGATTGGTAGCTTGGATTGTCGTCATTAGCGTTGGTATAATTGTCCAACCGCTTGGCAAGGTCAACATACACGCGGTGACCAGAAAGGACCAACTTTGGTTCTACAAGCGGTGACGTCGCACGACCTATGGGCTTGGTCGGCTTTCTTTGGTCTAGCCGGGTGTATGAACGACATTAATACCTTTGAGTGTTCACCTTTGTTAGAGAGCTACAATTTTGGAACGATACCAAATGCCGGTTTTCATGCAAACGAGAACGACTACCAACACGGCTACTATTTGGGCGATGGTATCTACCCGGAGTATTCTACTATTGTTAAGACGTTTTCTGAGACGCTCGATGTGAAAAGACAATATTTTAAAAAACTACAAGAGTCTGCGCGAAAGGACGTCGAGAGGTGTTTTGGGGTTCTTCAACAACGATGGCATTTTATAAGAAATCCGTGCCGTATGTGGCATAAAGATAGAATTCGAATGGTCATGTATGCTTGCATCATTTTGCATAATATGATCATAGAGGATGACAGGAAAGCGATATGCCAAAACTATTTTCCAGAAGATGAAGTTGAAGTAACCCAAGCAACAATGGAAGAGAGGTTGTTAAATGCTCAACTATTGCGATATAGGGAAACACATAACGCATTAAAGGCGGATTTGGTCGAGCATGCTTGGGCGATTCACCCAATTCGAGACAATGGTGACGGCGAAGAAGATTCCGAGGAAGAAGAAGTTGAGGAATTTGAAGCGGGGTACCATGCAGACGGGGGTTTTGATGATGGAGAAAACGAAGAGGAAGAAGGAGAGAACGACGACGAAAACGAAGAATAAATGTTTTCATTTTAATTTTTAGTGTAATGTTTTTATTTTTATTTTTAGTCTAATGTTTTTATTTTTATTTTTAGTGTAATGTTTTATTTTAATGAATTTGTTTTTAATTTTATAAAATTGGAAATTAATTATAAAATATTGGAAATTAATAATTAAGTAATGATGAGGGAGGGGCGTTATGACTACGGCATCAAGTGCTATAACGCCCCATGCTGACGTGGCACGCCACATGTCGCAAAACGCCCCTTTGGGGGCGTTATGACTACACAAGGCCTAAGCGGGAAATATTTTCTATAATTAAATTATACATAATTAAATAAAGCAGTAATTTGATGAAATATAAGTTTATAAATACTATAATATATATATATAGGGTGGGGATCAAGAGTGAACAATGTTGATGTAGTGAACAAAAACGAATCGATCCTGGCCATGGAGATCAAGATCTTTGAATTTAAATGATTTTTTAATTAATAAAAAACAAAAACTGAATTTTAATAACTGCACAAGGGCATAATAGTAATTATCATAATCTCTAGCTTCAACCATAACCACCTGTGAACATCAAGATTCTCTTTCCTCTTAATCCAAAAAACCCAAATCGCTGCATCTCCTTCGATTTCTCTCAGACCTGCGATTTCGACAAACGAGTTTCAACTAATAGAATCCAAAAAACCCAAATCGATGCATCTCCTTCGATTCATAGTCAATTTAACATTTGTAATAATACACATGTGTAAGTGACAGCATACACCTGTGTATTATTGATGAACAATCTGATATGTACACATATGTATGTTACGCAAAATATTGTTTTTTTTTTTGCATACTAATGTTTATTACATTCTCCTATAATTAATGCTGAAACATCTTCGATTCTAAAACATTCTGCATTGGTTAACATCTGTAATAATACACATGTGTAAGTGACAGCATACACATGTGTATTATTGATGAACAATCTGATATGTACATGATGGACAATCTGATATGTACATAAGTGTATATAATTTGCTTAACTTTTTTTGAAATGTATTATTGATGAACAATCTGATATGTACATGATGGACAAACTGAGTCTGGTGCGAGTGTGTAGCCGTGCGAATGATCACCCGTACGAGTGATCATTCGTGCGGCTGAGTTTGGGCTTGTTACAAATGGCAGCTACAACATACACAAATGCGATAATTAGCGAGATGAAATGCGTTTTAAAATAGTTTAAAATATTGTTCTCCATTAATATCGAATCTCTGAGTACAAAGACGGTTACAAAGCAATAAACGGTTTAAGCGGGAATAGCCGATAACTCTGGCTGTTACAAATGGCAGCTACAAGATACACATGATCTTCTCCTAGTCGTTTAGAACCATAAGGACTAGACAAATTGGGTTAAACAACATGCTGCTCGTACTTGTTCGTGCCCGTGAAAATTCATAAATCCTTAGTATAACAGCAAAGAATGATACGACTGCTGACTTCTCTATTAATTTGTACCTGTTATAAAACCATTTTGACAAGAAATTTTCAAATGCAGCAACTGCTGGGATTACGTACAAGTGTACAACAAGTACAAAAGTGCAGCGATAAACATTCTAAACCCGCTGGAATACGAATACACATGACCAGCGACCAGTTATACCCCGATAACCTATTGGACTACTTGTAAATGTAATGTGTATCACATATCGCGGGTCAATAGAGGCCACTTGAAGATTGTCAATACACAATCATGTATAATGGATAAAACTTAAAAACCCATAAACTCCAATAATATAAGTTATACTGAAAACATATATCAACACCGAAAAAGCATGAAAACGAAATTATGCTAAAAACGAGTTTGAGCTAACATCAACGGCCATGTTTAAAAAACATAGAACAACTGAAGGAGAACATGAAAAAAAATCTGAATGTTGTTACGCTTTACACAACCTATTCTTCACTACCAAAATCGTCGGAGACATATTCTTCGGTTTCGGATTCTTCATATACGTTGTCTTCTTCATCAGTTGATGGTCAATGGAAGCTACAAACACATGATCTTCTTCTGGTCATTCGGAGCCATGAGGACTTAACAAATTGGCTGAAACAACAGGCTGATCGTTCGTGTTCGTGTCTGCCAAAAATTAGAAATCCTTAGTATAACAAAATAAGAATTAAACTGGAAACAAACTTATATACACTGATGTTTAAAAAATAAACCTTGATGATCCATGGAAGCTACATACACATGATCTTCCCCTGGCCGTTCGGGGCTATGAGGAATTAAGGAATTGGCTGGCAAATTGCCCGGGTTCGGGTCTGACATAATTTATAAATCTGTAGTAGATCAAAATAAGAATGAAACGAACTGGATAATGGTACGAAGAATCGAGATGAGAAGAAGAATCTGAAAAACATATGCAGGTGGTTGTTTTTTACGTAAGATAATTTGCATTTGAACATGGTGGGTGGTTATTTTTTTTTTTCTGATAACTGTACATAATTTAAAAAAACGAAAATTATAATTAAATCTATGTATGTTAAAAGACAATCCTACCCTTAAGTTATAGTTAATAAGATCTATGGCCAAGATTTGTTCGTTTTTGTTCATAAAAAAGGAAGGGTTCACAAATGAACCCAATCCTATATATATATATATAATGTAAGTATCTATAGAAAACCCACTTTTATTTAGAAAACTTGAGAAACTCTAACCTCCCGAATTTAAAAAAAAAAATTTACACATGTTATATACATGTTTTTAAGGGTTTTGGGCAAAAAAATAAAAAAAGCGTTGAGTAGATATTTAAAAAAAAAATAAACAAGTTTTGGTGTAACACGTGTTACAAATATGTCAGATGAATGTAACACATGTTACACCAAAACTTGTTTATTTTTTTTTAAGATATCTACTCAGCGCTTTTTTGATTTTTTTTGCCCAAAACCCTTAAAAACATGTATATAACACGTATAAATTTTTTCAAAAAAAAAAAAAAAAAAAACATCGGGAGCTTTGAGTTTCCCGGGTTTTCTAAATTAAAGTGGGTTTTCTATACATCATTCCCCTATATATATATATATATATATATAGGGAGGGGCTCATGCGAGAACCACCCTTATTGTGAGAACCGCGAGAACCAATGTGAACACAACCTAAAATAGCTAAAAAAACCTAAAACAAACCTAAAAAAACCTAACCCCCACCCCCCTCCCCCAAAAACCTAAACCCCCCACCCCCCCCCCCCCCCCAAGCTAAAAAAAACCTAAAAAAAACCTAAAAAAAAAAACCTAACCCCACCCCCCCAAAAAAAACCTAAACCCCCCTCCCCCACCCCCAAAAACCTAACCCCCCCCCCCCCCCAAGCTAAAATGCTAAAAACTAAACCCTCAAAAAAATCTAAAAAAAAATAAAAAAAAAAGTCCAAATTTTTTTTTTTGATTTTTTTAATATTTTTTAGGTTAAAATCGCTACTTTTCGAAGCAAAAAAAAAAAATTTTTTAAAAAGTTTTTTTTTTTTTTTGGTTCGAAAAGTAGCGATTTTAACCTAAAAAATATTAAAAAATCAAAAAAAAAATTTGTGTGATTTTTAGCTATTTTTAGGCATTTTTGGTGTGTTCACATTGGTTCTCGCGGTTCTCACAATAAGAGGTGGTTCTCGCATGATCTTCTCCCTATATATATATATAAAGAAAAATATTGGTATAAAATACTTTAGTTGATCATTGTTTAATCTATATATACTATATATGTTCAAACACGAGTAGAGTGTAAATGAGCCAAGCTATTCGCGAGCTACGAGCTACTTAGATCTGATTGGAAAAAAAACCAAGAACGAGTTAAGCTTAAACGAACTCGAGCCGGAACCTCGCTTAACAAGCTCGAGTCGGCACCTAAGCCTATACGAACATAGTATTTGTTTGATTTTTATGTATTATATTGAATATGTTTATATAGTAATCATTATTATTTATAAAATTAAGATAAAAAATAACTAACATATCTATATGTATGATACAAGGTTTTTTTTGTTTGAACAACAAATGTTCCACTACTAAATTCCTAAATTACTCCCCATCCGAAGGATTGAACCTGTGTTAAGGATGAGCATTTGATACCGGGTACCGATACCAATACGGATTCGGTACCCACCTTTGGGCGTTTTCGATACCGGTGCTTTCAATTCGGTAAGATAACGGAATTTTATCAAATTTTACTCTCAAATATCAATACCGGCCTAGTATCGGTTATGTATCGAGCATTTGCGTCAGAAAATTAATTCTTTTTTTCAAAATGGAATGTTTGTTGTTTTTATTTGCATCAGAAAATTATTTCTCTTGTTCAAATTGGAATGTTTGTTTCTAAATATTATCATAACTAACTATGATGTGGAAACAGCCAAGGACTTTGATATTTTCAATCACATGATCAAAATGATGCATTTTTTTAATGGGATTAGATGGTGTTTATCGAATGTTAGAACTACTTTATTAACTAAAGAAGTTCTTCGGTTAGTAAAGGAAGCATTTGCTGTTGTGTCTAGAGAAGTGTCACATAGGAATGCTAGTAACATTTCTAAGAAAAATCTGCCTATTGGCTTTGCAACTAAAGTAAATCAAACTGCTAATTTTAAAAAAGATAAACATAATTTCTAATCAAAGACTGAAGTGTACTCATTGTAATAAAATTTTTCTTGGATGAAATCAAGAGGGAATCAAAATAAGAAGTTAATTGCAAATAATAGTAGTAGTATAGAAGACTCATTTGTTTCTATTACCTCTTTAACAAATGAACAATTAGCTAAACTTTTAAGTTTGTTAAATGATGACAAATGAATCTTCTCAAAGCTACAATGTAATAGGTAACTTCTTTTGTTCTAATGTATTTTATAGGGTCAAGTTATTCTACAAAGGCTTCTAGTTGTAAGAAGTGTAAGAAGAATTTATAAAGTGACAAGTGCCCAATAACCTAAAACTAAACCCACTACATCACCATCAAAAACCTAAACACCCACCCCACCACCACCCAAAAACCTAAACCCCCACCCCCATCCTCTCGGCAAAAAAAAAAAAAAAAAAAAAAATTTGATGGGTGGGTGATGTGGGGGGGGGGGGGGGGTTAGGTTTCTGGTGGTGGTGGATTTTTTTTTTTTTTTTTTGTAGTGGGGTTTTTTTGTGTAGTGGGTTTTTTTAGGTTATTGGGAACTTGTCACTCTATAAATCCTTCTTACACTTCTTACAATTAGGATCCTTTGCATTTGATCCTAATCCGTATTTTATAAACCATATATGGATTCAGTTGAGTTTAGGAACAAACAAGGGACATGGTGGTTAATAGATTTAGGAGCAAAACATCACATGTTAAATGTGAACTTGCATTGTCTGAATATACAGATATTTCAGAATTTAACATACAAGTTAAACATCCTAATGGTACAAATGCACATGTTACAAAAATAGGAAGTTTAAAACTTGCATCCAGTGTTATTTTACATGTGATGTGTTTGTTTTTCCTGAATACTCTGTGAATTTAATACCTGTCCACAAACTTGCTAAAGCTAACTAGTTGTATATTGGTTTTGATGAAAACAAATGTTATATTCTGAGATTTATTAAAAAAGAAATTTATGTTGAGTGGTAAACAACTTGATGGTCTGTATGTGTATGGATTTGTTGGTGTGTCTAATCAGATGTGTTATAATAGTACATTTGTGTTTAAATTTTGGCATAATAGGTTAGGGCATCCATCTGATCAAGTTATAAATATTTTGAAAGAAAACTTTAAAATTGAGTCCATGTGAAGTTGTCTTAAGGGTAAGCAACATAGAGAGCCATTTCCTTTTGGTAATCATAAGTCAACATGTTTAGGAGAAGTTCAAGCGTTGCTATGAACCCGTTAAAACCGTGTCGTTTGATGATGGCCTCCCTTAGGCTATATGGTGTGGTTTGGAGCCCCAAGGGCTCCATTGCGCCACCTCAACGACACGTAGGCGCCACGTCAACACGGGGCTTTATCGTTAACTTGAAGGGTGTGGGATAAAGCCCCTTCAAGCTATAGCCCCCCCCCCCCCCCCCCCATTTAACCAATCCTTTATCTCAATCAAACAAAAACTGGCGCTACCATGTTGAAGCCACAACAATGGCGCCCCCCTCTTAAAAACCTGGGTGTGGTGATGGAGCCCCTGTGGCGCTATACATGGCTGAGGTGGAGGGATGGCGCCCTCCACACCAGGTAGTCTTATGAAAAATGTTGCCTGATTTTCACATCGAATAACGGGTCCGTTGTCACTTCTAGATACTTGTCTTATAACGAAAGTGATCAAGGGTTAAATTATGTTGAGGATGAAAAGACTCATCGATCATCTATGAAGGTGGCAAGGTTTGTATTGTGGTGTGACAACTTTCGTAAAGACTTTCCAAAGGCTATAGAAGACGCTGTGAAGATAACGAGATTAGCTAAAGACGAAGAAGATGGAGAGATTTGTGTAATTTGTCACGATAAATACCAAGCCGATCATATGATCGGAACACTAGAATGCAAACATAGTTACCATGAGGAATGCATCAAGAAATGGTTGGATGAGAAGAAACATTGTCCGATTTGTAGGGTTCCTGTTTTCCATTATAATTTTTAACTTTTTTTATTCTTGTTTAACATCAGAGGTGTTGGTGAGGATTCTTAGATTATTCTGTTTGATTTCTAGTTGATGAACATTGTGAGATAAACTTGAATTAGAGATCTTTACTAATGGCTATTTGATTTTACTTTAGTGTTCCATTGTTAGACCACACAGTGTGGAATGCATGAAGAATGGGCGTTATTCGACATGTGACGCAATGTCAGCGCCTAAGTAGCACTGGAACGGGTACGGGATCGGGGTACGGGGACGATACGGGAACGAGGAACGGCAAAACTCAAAATTCCAAGATACGGGCACGGCAATAAAAAATATAAAAAAATAAAAATACATTAAACAAATTCCAAAAATACTATATCTTCCAAAGGTAATTAATTATCAATAATCAAATCATTTTCAAATTCCGGTTCATCTAGTGAGAGATCGGCAATCGATAGAGAATTAAAGATGATGAGACTTGAGAGTTTAGAGATTAAAGAAGCTGAATATGATAGGTCTATTTATTTAATGGCGGTTGTGGAATTTGAAAGGGTAAAAACCCTAAAAATAAATGGAATCGGGCTGGATACTTCTACCAGATACGTCCCCGACATTGGAAACGTTTAGGAAACGTCCCCGACGAGTATCCATGGTGTTTCCGTCCCCGACAAGTACCCGAGGCGGGTACGGCCACATAAATGGAGTACCCGTGCTAGATAGGTCAGCGCACATCAGAAAAGTGACGTGGTAGAAAAAAGGGGAGGGGTGGGAAGGGGCTTGATGCAACAAAAATCATGAAAGAGAAAGTATAGTTCCATGTAAACTTTGTTAATTCTGTTACGCTTGTAAGTAGCAATGTAGATGATACATGCACTTTTGTGGATGATTGAATTTGGTAATGTTCGTTTCAGTTATGGTGGAATGGATTCTAAATGGAACTGGAATGGAGATCTCATTCCTTATGTTGTTCCTTTCAACAAAAGAAGGCTTTGGAATTGAATCTAAATCGTCGGTTTACCTCACAAGTACAAAAAGAGCCATTAGACGCGTTGGTTTTGCTTTTCAAACGCGCGTTTAAAAGTTGTGTATCTTAAAAATGGGTGGATTATAAGACACGGTTTTGTAGTCTAAAAATACGTTGCTGGTATGCTCTAACGAGACGCCAGAGCGTCACCATGGTGGCCTGCAGACCTAGGAACCACGCAAAGGTGCGGGTGTTAATCTTCTTGAACCACTTCCTTTGCTCATCGACCTATGAACCACCAAGGTTTCTGCACTCATAACTTTATAATAAAAGAACATTTATTAAGCTTGAGATCTTGTTCTTGAGGTGTTAATGATGGAATTTAAGAGGGAGGAAGATGATTACGACCGAAACAAGAACAAGTATGGAAAAGAGAGAAAGAGGGAGATGTAGAGAAAGAAAGCGTTAATCTCCACCACCAAACAACAACACATCTGGTTGAAGCAAGAAAAGATATGTTAGTCTCCGCCATTAAACCCCACCGTCTCCTTCTTCCGCCACCAAACAACCAATGTCCCTGTCTCTGCCACCAACCCTACCATCTCCGTCTTCCGCCAGCTAACAACCATCGTGTCCATCATCCACATGTATTAAACAAAAGAAAATTAAATTTGACTCATTTGCATCTTTAGACGTGGTTTTACAAGTTGACTGTGCCAAAAACACTACTTCTTGACACAAGGTATTATATCATCTTATATACTAACCAAATACATTATGGGGTTTCAAAGAAATTCTTTAAAATCTAATTCTTATTCCAATGCCTTTACATTCCAGATAGGCAGATAGTGAACACTACCTTAGGTTAATCTAGATGATCGTTTGTAAGATTTTTCTCTTTATAACTTTATGTAATCTTCGTTTATACAAACGTGTTTACCTTTTTTAACCCATTGTTTTTTTTTTGAACGGCAAATTTGGATTAGGGGCGGACCTAGCCTTAACCGGGGGGTAATCTCCGCTACGGCTTGGCTCGGAAAAATTTGACGTTTTTAGTGTAAATTTTGGAAAAATTTGATGTTTTTCCGATTTCGTTACGGCTTATTTATAAAACGTTACGGCTTGCCGTGAATCCTAGATCCGCCACTGATTTGGATCACTGACGGACCACTGGAGTATCATCGTGCCACCAGCAGAACCACCCGATCATATCCATCTCCACTAGGCAATAATGCATATACACCAATTCAGGAGGAAACCCAATAAATGAGAAAAACCCCCTTTGTGGGAATCGAACCCATGACCTAATGGTCATAAGCCTTATCCCACCACCAATATATCGTTCTGGTTGAATGTTTATTTGAATTTATGTAATATATCATATCACTTTGTTTGAATATTAGGTAGTAATTGGTATTAATATTATAGATTACATGTATTTTCTAATAATGTGTAATTTACTAATATATAGAAAAATGTAATAACAATTTTTTTCATGTAAAAAAATTGAGCTATTTTTAGGTAGGCCAAAATTCATGGTTAACCACCCATAACCAACCCCCCTATAACCATCAAAACCGATTAATCAAAATCGACATAACCGATCAATTATGGTTATGGTTATCCATTAAACAACATCGTGGTTATGGTTTGGGTCAAAACCAATCCCTACTCACCCCTAATTTTGTATTGATTTTAAAGTTAATTGCCCGGATGGTTCCTGTGGTTTGTGATTTTTTCACCTTTAGTCTCCACCTTTTAAAAATAGCGTGTATGTTCCCTGTGATTTGATCTTTTGTTACTCGGATAGTCCTCTTCGTGTATTGTGGTTTGTTCGCTCAGTTAAGTTGGTATGAATTTACCATATTACCCTTACTTCTAATAATAATAATTAATAATGCATAAAAAATGATTAATTATTTAAAGAGTAAACTGCCATTTTGGTCCCTGTGGTTTGGTCAGTTTTGCCACTTTAGTCCAAATCTCAAACTTATTACATCTGGGTCCCTGTGGTTTGCATTTTGTTGCCATTTTAGTCCAAATTTCAAATTTGACCAGATTTCCCATTAATGGCCTGCTATTTTGTCTTTACCCTTAGGGGCATTTTGGTCATTTTAGTTTTATTATCTCTTTATTATAACTCAATTATAATAAAACCCCTTATCATCGTCATCTTCAACCTCATCTCTCAAACAGACATCTCTCTCTCTCTCTCTCTCAACATAAATCATCTTCTTCAAAGTTCCCAAACCACAAACCCACCCTTTCATCTGCAGACCAGTCATCATCTTCATCATCGGCATCATCCTCATCATGGCCGATCAATCCAGACTAGTCACCGGCTACCCCGCCACCACCACCACCACCACCGGCCACCCAACCACCGGCTTCATCATCGTCATCATCATCCCCAAAAATAATCAGCTCCCTCTCTCTCTCTTCTCTCTCTCTATAGCACCACCACCGCCACCTCCTCCCTCTCTCTCTCTCTATCTTCTCTCTCTCTATAGCACCACCACCACCACCGCCACCTCCTCCCCCTTCTCACCACCGCCACTCTGGCGTCGTCCCCCTTCTCACCACCGCTCTTGACTCGAAACCCAGATCCACCACCGCTCTTGGCTCGAAACCCAGATCCACCATCTGGATCTGGATTCGTATTTTAAAGGTTAGTGGTTGTTGATTTGGATCTGTTTGTTTCTGATTGTGATCTGGTTGTGGTTAATTTGGTGCTGAAGTAAATGAATTATGTAGGTTAGGGTTTAATTGGATTAATTTGTTTAGATTTGGTTGTTTGTAGGTTTTGGATAACTTGTTGGTAGTTTTGTTTAGTTTGTATCATCGGTGAGTAATTGGATATGATTTGCTGCAGTTACGGCTTTTGATTGAAAACAGTTAACTGTTTAGTTTGCTGCAGTTAGGGCTTTTGATTTGCTGCAGGGGGTGATGTTCTTGAAGATGATGTTCTTGATTTTCTGGGTTTTGAAGATGAACGAGGTCTGGGTTTTGATGATGTTTTGAAGATGAACGAGGTCTGGGTTTTGATGATGTTTTGAAGATGATGTTCTTGATTTTCTGGATTTTCTGTGTTTTGATGATGATAAAAGATGATGTTCTTGATTATTGAAATGTTATAATAAATTGACATGGACCAAAATGCCCCTGCACTAAAGGACAAAATAATCAGTTTTCAACTCTCAAAATATAGGGTTTTTGGATTTTGGACTAAAATGGCAACAAAATGCAAACCACAGGGACTCAGATGCAATAAGTTTGAGATTTGGACTAAAGTGGCAAAACTGGCCAAACCATAGGGACCAAAATGGCAGTTTACTCTTATTTAAATAATACCCCCCACCCCCTTGTTCTTCTTCTACGCATGTCACAGGCAAATCACCACCATTTCATTATTTTTTCCACTTGTAAAATGGCCATTTTATCTCTGAGCTAACTGTGTTTTTTGACTGGGGGTTAGTTTTTCGGACTGAAATGACATGTTTCGAGAATGTTAGGGAGGAAAATGATAAAATTTTGAAATTTGGCCCGATATGACAAAAATGTATAAACCAGAGTAACGTAAATGACACTTTAACTCTTGTTAAAAATAAGAAATTTTCATATGTGGTTTTTAGTGTAGAGTTTTGAGGTTTTGAAATGAGTTTTTTTATATACACAAAGACTTTGTTAAAAATAAGGAATTTTCATATGTAGTATTGTGTTTATGGAGTTGTAGTAATAAACATACATTAAGAGGGTGTAGTTTATATCTATTTCAGTAAAAGGCGGTTTTTGTTAGATTTGGTTTTCACAATACAATATACCTTTAATCGGTCTGGGGATCAGAGAGAGCGGGAGCCGAGAGAGAATGGGAAAGGGCGATGGATTGTGTTATGGATTTTCTATTAGGCTAAAGTTTAAGTGAAATTGATTGGGTTAACTATAAGAGTGGTTATGGATATATAGATTAGGAATTTAGGTTGTATTTTAATACAAAATCAGTGTTTACATATTTTTTTTCTAATTTTATAAATTCATAAGATTTTTTATTTTAAGGGGTGTCGTTGAAAATTTCCAAAGGGTGCGGCTTGGATTTTCGTCGAAATTTAACACTAATTTTTTTTCTCAAAAGATGCGCCTATCCACCCACAAACAAGGGTGGGTCCGCCCTTGGGATCTAGAAGTTGTCCTCGTTAACCTAGAAGACTTTCATCCCTGTAATATGCAGCAATTCATAAATCCCTCAAACTCGTAAATATCAGACAACCTATTATTATCATATAGATCAAAATCCTACATTACAACCACCCATTTTGCTCCAAATTATTCAGAGCTAAGTGAGTCCGTCCAAACAATGTAGCATACGCGAGTTTTAAAGTATGTATTGTTGTAAAATTTGATGGGAAAAACGCGAAACCCGGTCACAAATGGTAAACACAAACGCGGAAGCAAACTTCGTTTGACCAAGACTTTTCCCAAACTAGAATGAACCTGTGAGGATGCAAACAAATAGGGCAGATCAAAGTTCACAGAAAATTTATCGGTAAAGCAAGGATTGAAGCTTCGTTTGATAGGTGTTTGAAACGAATTGTGGTATCTCGAGTGCTTTGCTTTATGTTCAAATTTAAAGACTTGTTTCTGTGCATCAATTTTCGAATCCATATTGAAGAACAGTGTATTTCTTACACTACAGTTGAATTCTTACACAAACGTCTTAAAGTTTGCAGGCTTGATTCCATATCATGTGAGATAAGAGAATACATGCAAGGAGATTGCAAGGTTTAGTCATATCATGTTACATGCAAGGGTACTGTATGGCCAGAAATTCAATGTCGACACTCATATATCATGCTGCAAAAAGACAAGGTCAAACAGTGACCTAGTGCAAACAACACTTGCATGTAATCGTAGCCCCAATTTTAAATTATAACTCACATGTGACCACTGCCTTGCACCATTTAACATGAAAGTTATATGAATTTGCGATTTTCAGCAAAAATGTTATATGAATCAGCGACCATTAACAAGAAAGTTATATCAATTGGCGACTTTCAGCAACAAAGTTATATAAATTAGCGACTTTCAGCAACAAAGTTATACCAATCAGCGACCATTAACAAGAAAGTTATAAGAATCAGCGACTTTCAGCAAGAAAGTTACATGAAATGGCGACTTTCAGAAGGATTGTTTTATGAATCAGCTACTTTCAGCAAGAAAGTTACATGAAATGGCGACTTTCAGAAGGATTGTTTTATGAATCAGCTACTTTCAGCAAGATTGTTATATCATTCGGCGACTTTCTTACAGGTTGTTATATGATTCAGCTTCAGCAACTTCTGAAGCTTTTGCAGAACCCACAGGTTTTTGCAGAAAAGGAGTTACAAGGTCGTTGTTTCGATTTACTACCTACCTAGACATGAAAACAAATTTGTAACCCACCTAATGGCACTCTTTTCTTGCTCAAGACACTTACTTCTGCAAAACATTCCTCTTTCTCACACACACACACACACAATCATACTCTCTCTTCCTCTTTCTCACACACACCCACATTCATACTCTCTCAAATTAACCTGCATTTATACTCTCTCTCTCCCTCTCTTTCTCACACACACCCACATTCATACTCACTCTCTCCCTCACACACTTACACCCGCATTCAGAAAGTTGACAACACATTCAGAAAACGTTCAAGATATGGCGAAAAACTTGTTTTTTATTTTTGTTCATGTTCGTTAATATCGCATTTTCTTGAATTACTATGATGTTCATAATCTGATTAATATTTCTTGGTCATTTTGATTTTTCTTTTAGTAAACGAAGACCACCGTGTGTATATCACGGACTTTCAAAGCCCCCCTACTCAACCCCCTCCACTACCACAGCCGGTGCCGGCGCCGCCGCTGCCACTACCCGAGCAGCTCGCAATCCCCTACTCCATTTGGAACCGTCTTTGGTCAACCCCTACTAGTGGGGTTGAGAAAAAACTAGAGCTTGATGAGGTTCTCGCTGCCCTCGAAGGCCCGGCCAAAACAATTTTGTCTGCGTCATCTGACTTGGAAGTGGCCCTTAACGCAACAAAATCGAAAAAGAGAAAATACATTGTGTTGTAGAGATTTTGTGAATTCTTGAACCGTTGTTAGTAGCTATGTAGGTTATCGTATGTTGTGGATGATTGACTTGTAGTTTTTGAATAAAAGATCTTCTTGGTGGTGCTTATTGTGGCTCATGGTGTTACTTGTGTACTAGAAAACTGACCATTTGCGACTGCGTTTTGGACGCAAATCGGTCATAATATGCTTTTTGCGACAGATTTACGATTGAAAACACGGTCGAAATTGACCTCGTCGTTAAAAAATTTCCGCGACGGCTATTTACAACCAGAATTACCGTCACAACTATTGCGATTGATTTGGAGGAAACACTAAATCCATGTTCAACATTAAACCCACTCCTCCTAATCCTCTATTCTGCGATACCCTCTATTCAGAATAGAGGATTAGGAGGAAACACTTAATCCATGTTCAACATTAAACCCACTCCTCCTAATCCTCTATTCTGAATAGAGGATTAGAAAAACATCTGACACCTCCCTGAGCAATGCTGCAGCACAATTTATTTTCCCTTCCTAATCCGCTATTGCTAATAGCGGATACACCAGAAACCTTTTTTTTTTTACTTCCCCATTATCCTAAAAATCTTTTCAAAATACACCACTTCTAAAAAAAATCTATTTGCGTAGCGCTTGATGCAACAAAATCATGAAAGAGAAGTTATAGTTCCATGTAAACTTTGTTAATTCTGTTACGCTTGTAAGTAGCAATGTAGATGATACATGCACTTTTGTGGATGATTGAATTTGGTAATGTTCGTTTCACTTATGGTGGAATGGATTCTAAATGGAATTGGAATGGAGATCTCATTCCTTATGTTGTTTCTTTCAACAAAAGAAGGCTTTGGAATTGAATCTAAATCGTCGGTTAGTACAAAAAGAGCCATTAGACGCGTTGGTTTTGATTTTCAAACGCGGTTTTCGATCGCGTTTGGTGGATTATAAGACACAGTTTTGTAGTCTAAAAATACGTTGCTGGTAAAAACAATTATGCTCTAAGGAGACGCCAGAGCGTCAGCGTCACCATGGTGGCCTGCAGACCTAGGAAGCATGCAAAGGTGCGGCTGTTAATCTTCTTGAACCACTTCCCACTAGTACAAAACCAATTTTTTGGTGGTGTCAATTTCATTTTTTGGTGTTATCTTATAATAAAAAGCACCAAATAATAACATTACAACACTAATAAATAAACACACCACCAAAAAATAGATTACAAAGCACCATTCAACATAAAATTGATTTTTTGATGGTGAAAGTTGTTAATAGCACCAAAATACACCACAAATTTGAGTTTTTGAGGCTGGAAGTTAAAAATAGCACCAAAAACTTATCTATGCTCAATCTACAATACTATTAAAATAAGCCTTTCCAATTAAAGGTATTTTGTTGATGATATGTTATGATTTAATATTTCATTTGTTTTGTTTTAATTGAATATAAACTGTTATATGTAGCTATCGGTGGGTTTATTCAACTTTCTTTAAAAACCAAGCCGAGCCCACTAGTACAAAAGTGATCAAAAGATGTTATGATATTTTCAAAAGATG
This sequence comes from Helianthus tuberosus, assembly GCA_030545235.1. NCBI lineage: Eukaryota > Viridiplantae > Streptophyta > Magnoliopsida > Asterales > Asteraceae > Helianthus > Helianthus tuberosus. Next base: position 28,780,782 of record CM060379.1, on the reverse strand, counting down.
CGGCTCCCTTTTCTTAACTGCATCTTATGTTTGTTTTGAAGAAACACTACAAAAAAATGCCATTTAGTGGCACACATTTTAACGACATTTAATTTTTATGTCACTAATTTAGCTTTTTGGCACAATGCGTATGCCACATATGCTTAACATGTATTTTTAGCGGCATTTACCTTTTATGTCATTGATGAATGTTTTTAGTGGCACTTTACGATGCCACTAAAGGGTTCTCTCATATGATCCTGAAAAGTTACAACACTTTATGCAATTACTAAAGGGTTGTTTTATTTCCACACCCCTATAATTTTATTTTCACATCCCTATTTGTATACGGGCCGTGTAGTCTGATACGGGCCGTATAGAATGTTTATGCACAGAATTTAATGCGGTGGATTGTTTTTTTTGTTTTTATATATATACGGGACATATAGTTAGTTATATACGGGCCGTATATATATTTGCATAATTTTGTATCAAAGGTTTGATAAGGGTTTTTAGTTTTGAAATCTGTATACGGGCCGTATAATGTTATACGGCCTGTATAGCCCGTATAGAAAAGTTAATTTTTTGTTGCAATCGGGAAACCGTTTAATAAATTTTAAAATAGTGTTGTAAATATCGGATTATGTTACGAGTTTGTAGTTAAACGTATTTATTATGTTTAATAAGTTTTCACTTTGTAAAACAATAAATATGTATAGAAAAGTTAATTTTTTGTTGCAATCGGGAAACCGTTTAACAAGTTTTGTAAATTTTAAAATAGTTTTGTATATATCGGATTATGTTACGAGTTTGTAGTTAAACGTATTTATTATGTTTAATAAGTTTCCACTTTATAAAACGATAAATATGTATAGTAAAGTTAATTTTTTGATGCAATCAGGAAACCGTTTAATAAGTTTTGTAAATTTTAAAATAGTGTTGTATATATCGGATTATGTTACGAGTTTGTAGTTAAACGTATTTATAATGTTTAATAAGTTTCCACTTTGTAAAACGATAAATATGTGATATGATTATGATAAACTACGACAACAATTATTAAACAAACAACTTAACATCTAAACATAAGATTAATATTTAGAATGTTTTACATCTAAAACAAACAAAAAGATAAATTTGTACAATGTTTCAAACGTAAAATAGCAAAAAAAAAATACAATAAGCAGCTACGACGATGGTGGTGGTGGTGGTGCAGCGCTAGCACGTGGAGGTAGGGGCGCGCTAGAATGCATAGCCACAATTGCCTCAACCATCCACTGTACATCCCCTCTGACTGCAGCTACATCCGACTCGACCCGAGTGAGTCTCGACTCGACCTGAACAAGTCTCTCCTCCACCCCCGGTGGAGGCATCACACGCTGTCTCACGCTCCGTCGAACGTACGGGCGATCACCCTGTAAATCCTCCGCAGCTACCTGTGATCGATCGACAGTATGATCGACCCTCTCATGTACCCCGCATCCCTCTCCGTCGCCTCCCTCTCCATCGCCTCCCTCCCCATCGCCTCCCTCCCCCTCGCTTCCCTCTCCCTAGGGTCCTTCACCCACACCATACACCCAAAGCAGCCGCCCTCCCTCGACCTCGTGAGCCAAACCCATCCATCGGGCTGTGTCCCTCCCAATCCTGTCAAGCTGGAGTGTTAGGGTTATACTCATTGCCACCTGCGGGGACAAGAGGAGAGGGAAATACTTCGCCAGACGGGTGATGAAGCCCCCACAGCTGATGTGGGTAGAGGTACGCTTAAAAGCATACTCGGAGAGATATGCGACCAACCTGTACGCCAAGTTGGCCCCCCCACCGGTAAGTAAGTCGTGCAAGTAGAATATGTCATTTTGGGCGACCCATTCCCTACTATCATGACAATCGGCGATCGTCACGGAGATACACCGATGTAGGTATCGGTGTAACGGGTCGTAAAGACAAGTCGCCCGTGCCTTCGGGGATCGCGAAGTCGGTTTCGCGAACTCCCCGGACCCAATAGTGTACCACCAAGGCCACAACACGTCACTGGATGTAACACCTCGAAAATTCACGTCCTATAATGTGTTGACACGTGTCATAAAGTCTGAACGTGTGAAGGAATATTATAGAAGGACTAAAGTTGACAAACATGGAAAGTATGTGGAAATACGTATTCTAAGTGTCAACTGTGAATGAATATAATGTACATTAACCCTACACGATGCTCATACCTTCAAACGAATAAATCATGGATCATACGAAGCTAAATGTGAGAGATTACAAACTACAGGGGTTAAATGTGTCAACATGTTTAAAGATATACCTCTGAGTGACCTTTTGACAAACCCGAAGCTTTGTAACGATAAATTATGCTCACTAGAATGCACGATATAAATTTCATAAAGTTTCGTTATCGTATGAGCAAGTTGTGATCAAATTCGTTTACAAGGGTTAAAAGCGTTAACGTTGGAAGTTTGGACTTTTTGGGTGACAATGAAGTTAACCGGGGACTTAACGAAGTGGGTATATATCTTGAAGCCCTTACAAATCAATAATGAGGGTCCATATCGCAATAAACAAGTGTCTGTACAAGATTCGAAGAACCAGGGACTGAAACTGCAAATTATCAAAACTTTGTTGGCTGACCCCATAGGCTCGCGTAGCGCGAGCCCTTAGCTGCACACCCTCGCGCTACGCGAGGGCTTGATCTGGACAGAAACATATCCTCCTTGATTTTTTGTCTGCCCATTGAACTTGGATGCACTTTGATCGAATTTTCACATTCATTTGGCCCCTAAAACACCCCTAGAACATGTAGGACACTTGTGGGATTGTTGTGGTTAGTGCTAGACTTGTTTGTCAATCATCTATGGTGAGTAACTTCACTATAAATAGGTCTTCAAAGTCACAACACTTCCTCACATCTTCATCTGCATTTTTGATCAAGTGTGGAGCTTCCAAGGCTGACCCAAGCCTTCCTAAGCATTCATTAGACACTTGTAAGTATTCCTAACCTTCTCTAATTCAGTTTTGCTTTGTAATTAGCTTAAAAGTCAACATATCGTAATTAACGATTGACTTTGAGATTAGTTATAAACGGCTCAGTCATATCTCGAAGTGAAAGTTGTTATGAGTCGGTAATTATGTGGGTAATAAACCCTCAAAAGGGTTCCCCCTGGTTTCCACTCTAACTAGGTCGTTTGTCGAGTCAAAGGTTGACCGAAAAAGTCAACAGAAATGGAAAATGTGATTTAATGCACAATCAGCAATCCGAGAGGCGTGTAACCTATTTTAACCTTAACATAACTAAGTAATAAGTATAAAAACTTGTCTATACTTGTCCGACTCGACAAATTTCTGTTTAAACCCGGTTCGGAGCCGAAAGACGCGAAACTTTGACTTTTGCATTGACTTCGGTTCTGACCCGTTTTAGTTTGATTTGGAAATGCCTTAGTGCTTCATTAGGGTTGGGTTACATGATAGTATAAGCCTCTGTACTTGTTTCGTTGATTATCCGATTCGTTCGCGCGTTTCCGTTAAATGCTTAAAATGGACCGTAATGCCCTTATGACCATACAACGAGAATTTTGAAAATGTGGAAGTACAATAATCTTAGTTACTGATTATTAAACATGTACGTAAATTTTCACGTCAATCGGAGGTCTAGATTAGGAGATATGCGCATTAGCGTAAATAATAAACTTTTTATTAATTAATCGGCGCGATTAGCGCATAGCCTATCTAAACCCGATTTTCGGCACCAAACCTTTTACCCACTGATGTTAAATAATATTTTGGGATTTTTGAAGATTTTTAATTATTTTTAAACTGATCTTAAGCTAGGCTTATCGCCTTAATTCGGTTAATACCGAATTTACCCTTTTCGGTCATAAAATGATTTCTACAAGGAATTTTGATGCGAATCCAATTGCTACTGATTTTAAATAATAAATATAGTGTTTTGAGCCTGTTTAACTGATCAGAAAACCCAGAATCGTATTTTTAATCGTACGTCGCTTAAAACGGGTTTATACGTGTATTATACGCGTAGTTTAGGCTTAAAACTATTTTGAGACATACGGATTATTATCAACTGATATAATCTGTTAAAAATAAGTTGTTTACTGATTTCTTCAGTTCCGAACACCAGGGTTACGTTAAATCCCTTTTATAATCGTTAAAATGACCAAAATACCCCTAAGGGGCATAATTAAGGATTTAACTCGTTTTGGGCATTATGGAAGGTATCATTATGATATCACAACATAATTTAAGCATATTAACCTAGGAAACCTGTTCGCGACCTATTCGGTTACCCGTTACGCGTTATTCACGTTCGGATCGGTTTATATAACTAGTTTATATAAGTTAGCCGAAACGGGTCAAACCTTATCGGTTTTATCTCAAAATCCAGAATGTGTATGAAATACCCATATAAGACAAGTCTTTGAACATGTCGGGTTTAAATCACATTCTATTCCGGTCTTCGCTTAATCGTGCGTACGAACCGTATCTTCCTGTAAGACTAACCGGTCTAAGCTTAGGCTTAATTAAAGACCCGTTAGCATTCTAATTAATTATTTATACCATCATTCCAGACTAGAGCCTTCCGGTAAATTGTACCTACGCTTACTTAAGTGAATACGGCTGAGTTATAAATTTCTGCTATTTAAGACAGGAGCTAGCTCAGGTAAATACTCTTAACTTATTTCCCTATACGGGCTTGGGATACGGTACTATAAAAGTACCGCTTGGTCGGGTGTATGTAGTCATTTAAATCGGATTGTGATTGATGTACTTACATAACCTGTTTAATATGTATTATTTTATTATTATTTGGTGTATGGCCTTGGGGGTTAATGACCATGTCCCGGATATCCTTGGCATCATTCGAAGTAATGGCCACGACTTAAGCACGGGGTGTAGGCATACACCTGACAGCTGCATTATGTAAAAACTGGTAATCCACTCCGAGGTATCATCCTTGTGGGCATTATACCGGAACTGGTAATCCACTTAGAGGATGATAGCCCGTGGGCATTATACCTGTGGCGTGTCAGTTAATCTAGTCCGGCCCTACAAACCGGCCCTAACGGACGACAAATAAGTAAAACTGTATACAAGATTATATAAAAAATAATTTTCCCAAGTTATAAAAGATTAATTTTGCCTCTGTGCATTTTAATCAAAGTGTCAAAAGGTTTTGTGCCTGGTGCATCTAAATCAATTTTCTTAAACTCTTTTCAAATGAGTCGGTTGAGTGTATTTACCAGTGAAAACTGACGTATTTTCCAAAAAGGTTAAGTGACAGGTACTGAACGTAATTGGCTGGAAGCTCAGGGCGCTAATAAGGAATCTTGCAAGTTCTAGGCGCCTAAAGTCTGTTGAACAAATGATATGTTTTAAGATCCGCCTGTGGATCCTTTACTTCCGTTGTAATACTGAATTTTACTTCATATTCGGAATGTAATAATAAATATCCTTTGCTTCCGTTGTGCATTCATATATATTGTGTTGTTTGACTATTATGTTGCCAACCACGTCACGATACTCCCCCACCGGGCCCACCGGTGACACGTGGAAAGTCGGGGTGTGACAGGTTGATATCAGAGCCAACACTGAGTGAATTAAACACTAGTCTTTTGTGTTTAATCTCAGTTACACAATTGCACATTCTTGAGTCTAGACAAGAACATAGGAAAAAATATCCAAATTTGTTTCATTTTACCTTATTTGGTTCCTTTGTTATTTTTCTGATTAGCCCTTGCATGGGCAAGTCAATTGCTATAGAAGTCCCGTTTAGGGCAACCATATACTTGTTAATTTTTAAAGGAACGGTTATATTTAAAGTATCATTCCTATATTATAAGATCTACCATTATAATAAAATGGCAAAATTTAAAAAGGACAAAACCTAGCCATGTGTCACATTAAGACAGGGCCAAGATGGTAGTTCCATAATTAAATTCAGATCCTTGTTAACAGTTCAATTTAGGATTGCTCTGCGTTAATTATTAAAAGAATCTTAAAGGAAAAACCTAGCCTAAATGTCACGGCATACAAGGCCAAGATGGTAGAACCTATTCAAGAGATTCAAATCCTTATTAAACATATGAAAGCATATTAACATGCTCGACAAAATGTGATATGATAAAATCACATAAGTCATTTTGGGATATACTAAATTTCCTTATTTATATAATCATCCCTTATGGATGAAGTGCCCACGGGCTATAACTAACGTCCTCTGGGACTAAAGACAGAGGTAGCCTACAACTCCCTGTCAAGAAAAGGTAATGAACTTTGATTCAAACCTTGAAGCCTCGATGCTATAAAATCAAGGCCTACAAATTAAATTTGTCTAAGTGACTAGGCCTTTTGTGCTATTATTAACTTATAATTTAGGAGTATAATAAATATCCTGAATAATTATATATTTATCAAATTAACCAATATGTGTATTAAAAACATGGTTAATAAATCGTTCAAAAAGATAAAACTGTTTAAACTTCCGTAAAAACCTTGTCCTTGTTTAATTTTTATGTAGCAATTAAAACTACATGGCTGGGTCGGAGGAAGGGAACAGTCATCCTTTGGATAACCGCGATGATGAAAGGATTAATATAACCAGAGGAGAGCTCCGTACATTGATTGATTCAGCTGTATCTAAAGCTGTGAAGGAGCAATTCCAGGAGTATAGTGAGACAAATAGTAAAGCCTCATCTGTACCCCACCCTAAATCCATCCCTAAAACTCATCCAGAGCCTGATAATAAGCCGCCCTCAAAGAAGGATGAGTTAAAGAAAGATGACGATCGACATTCATCTAATGGACACAGTGCTCCCTCCAAGAGGATAGTGTTCGATAATGAACCACATACCAAATCCTGTAACTATAAGTACTTTGTTTCCTGCAAGCCCCGAGATTTTACTGGGGAAAAAGGGGCGGTTGATTGTATGATTTGGTTGGATGAAATGGACACAGTTGTCGATATCAGCGGTTGCGCTGAAAGGGATATCGTGAAGTACGTATCCCAATCGTTCAAAGGAGAGGCATTGGCATGGTGGAAGTCTCTCATTCAAGCTGCTGGGAAGATTCCGCTCTACAGCATGTCATGGGAACAGTTTGTTATTCTCATTAAGGAGAATTACTGCCCTCAACACGAGGTTGAGGGGATTGAGTCAGATTTCTTATCTTTGGTAATGACAAACTTAGATTGTCAAGCTTACCTCACCAGTTTTAATACCTTGTCCAGACTGGTCCCTTACCTTGTAACACCAGAGCCCAAGCGAATTGCACGCTTCATTGGGGGTTTACCCCCATAAATCAAAGCCAGTGTTAAGGCTTCAAGACCTACTACATTTAGGTCAGTAGCTGACCTCTCTCTGTCCCTTACTTTAGATGCGGTCAGGCTAAGGTCACTAAAGAAATCTGAAGAAAGTAAGAAGAAGCGTGAGGGTAATAACTCACGAGGATCAGAGAAGAAACACAAGGGAAACACTGACTCTGAGAGGTCTGGGTCTGGAAAGAATGGTCAGCGGACAGAGGAAAAGCCAAGGTGCTCGACTTGCCAAAAACGCCACTTTGGAAAATGCAGAATGGAGTCCAATTCTAAATCAGGACCACCTGCATGTGGGATATGCAAGTCTAGGGAGCACAAGGCTGTTGATTGCGGGAAGATCAAAGATGCTACATGCTACAACTGCAACGAGAAAGGGCACATAAAGACCAACTGCCCCAAGTACGCGAGGAAGCCCGAGTAAGCCGAGAGAACAAACGCACGAGTTGTCAGGATGAACGCCCAAGAGATGGTGCAGAATAATAATAGTATAATATGTACCTTTCCTTATCAAGCAGTTTATGCAGAAACTTATTTGATATTGGCACATATAAATATATTATGAATGATAAAGGTTGAGAACTATTGTCTCCACCTGATTAAGATTCCGGTCATTTAATGCCCGGTAGAAAGTGACGATGTCACGTCGAAAATGCTCCAACAAATCCTATATTGATATTAATATCTATTAGAAATCACTCTTTTCTAATATCCTTGTAGCAAACTTTTGGTTGCATACTTAAGGACTCAATATAGTGATAAAAAAAAAAAAAATCGATTGGTTGCCTTAAAAATAAAGCCCATATCGTGGGTGATAAGAAGCAATTAATTATCAAGGCTCCTTACGAGACAACTCTCAAAAATTACACGTATCCGTGCGATTAATTAATATTAAACATAAAAAAAAATGGTGGAACTGGCCGTCCCCGGAATCGAACCTGGGTCTAGGCCGGCCGCACCCTTTCGCGCGCCTAGCCAACTGAGCTAGGTGCCTAGTTTGTGAAACTTCCATTATTGATTAAATATAAGCACTTGTACAATAAACTTCCTTATCATTTACCAATAATAATTTCTGCTAAGTGTCCTGTTTTTAATACAGGCAATAATAAATCTTCACGAACCATAAGCTTAGCAAACTTCTATATTATTCACAAGGTATAACTTACCAAAGATACCATAGTAACCGATTCTTCTAGTATCGGCAAGGAATCCTTCAGAAAAATCTAAGAGTACTCTTTCCTTGCATAGAGTACGACAACATATGTTATTTTAATTATTTTCTCATTGTTTTCTGTCGCCTGCGAATGCCAAACTATGTTTGATAAAAGTGCCATATGAGGAATTGGCGTATCGTAGGGTGTCCCATAGATTATTTCCATGCCTGATCAGTATGGAGGTTTAATACATGGAACCCCTAAGATATCCCAATGATCATATTGTACTAAAGTCAACTAATAGTATTCAAAGAAGATATCCAGAATAGAATTGTCCAAATACATATTCCCTGGTAAAGAAATATGTGGACTCATAACATAAATGTGTCACTTATTAGACACAAGCGTTGTTGAGTGAACTGGAGCCTGAGATATGAAAAATCTCTGCAACCTCCTTGTACTTTGATTATCTTCTCCTGAGTTTACCCTGTTTACCTCCTTAGAGGCAGGTAGAGTTAAGATTAACATCCCGCTTTGGGTTAGAGTGTTGTAAGAACTCCATGTTAATTATGGGATAACCGGAAACCTGATTAAGTAAATTTTAAGATGGGAGATTCATATAGCCTAATACGATAATCTGATAGTTGGATGTTGTTAGATAAGAAAGACGGTTCACTTTGCTTATGCACTAATTACCGCAACCCTATTTTAACAACGATTAAGAATTTCCCTCAGCTACACAGGATCGTCGAATTGTTCGACTAACGACAAGGATTAGCTATTCCTTAAGAATAGTTTTAAGCAATGGTTGGAATAACCATCTCACCTTAAGATAAGCGTTTCCTAAATAAGTTGTATATAAGTATCAAGGCTACTCCCTTGAAAACCTTGTATAGATGGAATGATAAACGTTCATTGATAGGACAATAGTTTGGTAAGCCCAAACATTAAGATCTGAAAATTTCATTATAGACAATCAATAAGATCACGCAAATTCAAAATCAACAGTAAGATGCCAGTATTCGGCAGAAAATTAAGGATTATGAAAATAGCAAACCTCCTAAATTCTTATTAAAGAATAAGATTTAACAATAGATATCACCCTGGAAAGGAGTGATGCGTTTTGGTAAGAAAGGCAAGCTAAGCCCGAGATACATAGGGCCTTTCGAGGTTATCGAACGTGTCGGTTCAGTTGCCTATAAGCTAAACTTACCAGAAGAGCTCAGTGGAATTCACAGTGTGTTCCACATCTGCAATCTGAAGAAGTGTTTCGCTGATGAATCACTGGTTATACCACATACGGATGTGCATAAAGATGAGAGCTTAAAATTTGAGGAAGAACCTTTATCGATTGAAGATCAATAGGTAAAGAAGCTTCGGAAGAAGCATGTACCTATTGTAAAGGTCAAATGGGATGCCCATAGAGGTCCCGAATTCACGTGGGAGGTTGAATCCACGATGAAAGAAAAGTACCCTTACTTATTTCAGTAAATCTCGGGTCGAGATTTATTTTAAGGGGGTGAGGATGTAACACCTCGAAAATTCACGTCCTATAATGTGTTGACACGTGTCATAAAGTCTGAACGTGTGAAGGAATATTATAGAAGGACTAAAGTTGACAAACATGGAAAGTATGTGGAAATACGTATTCTAAGTGTCAACTGTGAATGAATATAATGTACATTAACCCTACACGATGCTCATACCTTCAAACGAATAAATCATGGATCATACGAAGCTAAATGTGAGAGATTACAAACTACAGGGGTTAAATGTGTCAACATGTTTAAAGATATACCTCTGAGTGACCTTTTGACAAACCCGAAGCTTTGTAACGATAAATTAAGCTCACTAGAATGCACGATATAAATTTCATAAAGTTTCGTTATCGTATGAGCAAGTTGTGATCAAATTCGTTTACAAGGGTTAAAAGCGTTAACGTTGGAAGTTTGGACTTTTCGGGTGACAATGAAGTTAACCGGGGACTTAACGAAGTGGGTATATATCTTGAAGCCCTTACAAATCAATAATGAGGGTCCATATCGCAATAAACAAGTGTCTGTACAAGATTCGAAGAACCAGGGACTGAAACTGCAAATTATCAAAACTTTGTTGGCTGACCCCATAGGCTCGCGTAGCGCGAGCCCTTAGCTGCACACCCTCGCGCTACGCGAGGGCTTGATCTGGACAGAAACATATCCTCCTTGATTTTTTGTCTGCCCATTGAACTTGGATGCACTTTGATCGAATTTTCACATTCATTTGGCCCCTAAAACACCCCTAGAACATGTAGGACACTTGTGGGATTGTTGTGGTTAGTGCTAGACTTGTTTGTCAATCATCTATGGTGAGTAACTTCACTATAAATAGGTCTTCAAAGTCACAACACTTCCTCACATCTTCATCTGCATTTTTGATCAAGTGTGGAGCTTCCAAGGCTGACCCAAGCCTTCCTAAGCATTCATTAGACACTTGTAAGTATTCCTAACCTTCTCTAATTCAGTTTTGCTTTGTAATTAGCTTAAAAGTCAACATATCGTAATTAACGATTGACTTTGAGATTAGTTATAAACGGCTCAGTCATATCTCGAAGTGAAAGTTGTTATGAGTCGGTAATTATGTGGGTAATAAACCCTCAAAAGGGTTCCCCCTGGTTTCCACTCTAACTAGGTCGTTTGTCGAGTCAAAGGTTGACCGAAAAAGTCAACAGAAATGGAAAATGTGATTTAATGCACAATCAGCAATCCGAGAGGCGTGTAACCTGTTTTAACCTTAACATAACTAAGTAATAAGTATAAAAACTTGTCTATACTTGTCCGACTCGACAAATTTCTGTTTAAACCCGGTTCGGAGCCGAAAGACGCGAAACTTTGACTTTTGCATTGACTTCGGTTCTGACCCGTTTTAGTTTGATTTGGAAATGCCTTAGTGCTTCATTAGGGTTGGGATACATGATAGTATAAGCCTCTGTACTTGTTTCGTTGATTATCCGATTCGTTCGCGCGTTTCCGTTAAATGCTTAAAATGGACCGTAATGTCCTTATGACCATACAACGAGAATTTTGAAAATGTGGAAGTACAATAATCTTAGTTACTGATTATTAAACATGTACGTAAATTTTCACGTCAATCGGAGGTCTAGATTAGGAGATATGCGCATTAGCGTAAATAATAAACTTTTTATTAATTAATCGGCGCGATTAGCGCATAGCCTATCTAAACCCGATTTTCGGCACCAAACCTTTTACCCACTGATGTTAAATAATATTTTGGGATTTTTGAAGATTTTTAATTATTTTTAAACTGATCTTAAGCTAGGCTTATCGCCTTAATTCAGTTAATACCGAATTTACCCTTTTCGGTCATAAAATGATTTCTACAAGGAATTTTGATGCGAATCCAATTGCTACTGATTTTAAATAATAAATATAGTGTTTTGAGCCTGTTTAACTGATCAGAAAACCCAGAATCGTATTTTTAATCGTACGTCGCTTAAAACGGGTTTATACGTGTATTATACGCGTAGTTTAGGCTTAAAACTATTTTGAGACATACGGATTATTATCAACTGATATAATCTGTTAAAAATAAGTTGTTTACTGATTTCTTCAGTTCCGAACACCAGGGTTACGTTAAATCCCTTTTATAATCGTTAAAATGACCAAAATACCCCTAAGGGGCATAATTAAGGATTTAACTCGTTTTGGGCATTATGGAAGGTATCATTATGATATCACAACATAATTTAAGCATATTAACCTAGGAAACCTGTTCGCGACCTATTCGGTTACCCGTTACGCGTTATTCACGTTCGGATCGGTTTATATAACTAGTTTATATAAGTTAGCCGAAACGGGTCAAACCTTATCGGTTTTATCTCAAAATCCAGAATGTGTATGAAATACCCATATAAGACAAGTCTTTGAACATGTCGGGTTTAAATCACATTCTATTCCGGTCTTCGCTTAATCGTGCGTACGAACCGTATCTTCCTGTAAGACTAACCGGTCTAAGCTTAGGCTTAATTAAAGACCCGTTAGCATTCTAATTAATTATTTATACCATCATTCCAGACTAGAGCCTTCCGGTAAATTGTACCTACGCTTACTTAAGTGAATACGGCTGAGTTATAAATTTCTGCTATTTAAGACAGGAGCTAGCTCAGGTAAATACTCTTAACTTATTTCCCTATACGGGCTTGGGATACGGTACTATAAAAGTACCGCTTGGTCGGGTGTATGTAGTCATTTAAATCGGATTGTGATTGATGTACTTACATAACCTGTTTAATATGTATTATTTTATTATTATTTGGTGTATGGCCTTGGGGGTTAATGACCATGTCCCGGATATCCTTGGCATCATTCGAAGTAATGGCCACGACTTAAGCACGGGGTGTAGGCATACACCTGACAGCTGCATTATGTAAAAACTGGTAATCCACTCCGAGGTATCATCCTTGTGGGCATTATACCGGAACTGGTAATCCACTTAGAGGATGATAGCCCGTGGGCATTATACCTGTGGCGTGTCAGTTAATCTAGTCCGGCCCTACAAACCGGCCCTAACGGACGACAAATAAGTAAAACTGTATACAAGATTATATAAAAAATAATTTTCCCAAGTTATAAAAGATTAATTTTGCCTCTGTGCATTTTAATCAAAGTGTCAAAAGGTTTTGTGCCTGGTGCATCTAAATCAATTTTCTTAAACTCTTTTCAAATGAGTCGGTTGAGTGTATTTACCAGTGAAAACTGACGTATTTTCCAAAAATGTTAAGTGACAGGTACTGAACGTAATTGGCTGGAAGCTCAGGGCGCTAATAAGGAATCTTGCAAGTTCTAGGCGCCTAAAGTCTGTTGAACAAATGATATGTTTTAAGATCCGCCTGTGGATCCTTTACTTCCGTTGTAATACTGAATTTTACTTCATATTCGGAATGTAATAATAAATATCCTTTGCTTCCGCTGTGCATTCATATATATTGTGTTGTTTGACTATTATGTTGCCAACCACGTCACGATACTCCCCCACCGGGCCCACCGGTGACACGTGGAAAGTCGGGGTGTGACACTGGACGTGCTGATGTGCGCATAAAAAAATGCCTGGGACACTGAGTACTCCTGTGAGTACAGACCCAAGGCAACAACGAACTCAGGAAGTGTCATCATCTGAGGCTTGCCGCAAATAGTAAAAGTTACGGCGTCCGTCGTCAAAAAATGCTGTAAACCCCCACCACGGGTGTCCGTAAATGAAAAAGTAGATAAAAACTCTAAAGTAATCTCCCTGTGGGCCCGCTATGCGGCGACATCAAACAAGCGATCCCACACGGAGTTAGCTGGCATGAGCTCCCGGACCCGATATCGGTAAAAAACTGAATATCAATGGTCTGAGGCGCATCCAGCACCATCTCTCGTAATCTGCCCAAAACCCTATAGGCAGCCGTACCTCGGGGGATTTCTTTAATAAACTGCCCCGTCTCAGTAAAATCAGGCAGAATCTCCTCCTCCTGTCCACGTCCCCGTCCGCGTCAACGTCCACGCCCCGGCCCTGACCTCGACCTCTACAGGCCGCAGCAGCTGCTGATGACTCAGCCAGATCGTCTGTAAAAATAACAATTACAACTTAGCAATCACTATACGATTAGCGTTAACGTATTATACGACTACTGTTCTTGTATACGAACATATTGTACATCTCATATACGCTCTATACACATCAAGTATAGGTTTCGTATACTCACGTGTTATACATCTCGTACACGATCCGTAAACATGAAGTATATGACCGTACGCGCAAGTATTATACGCACGTATACGCTACGTACACCTCAGATATACGTTTCCTATACGCACGTATTATACGTCGCGGATACGCTAAAAATATAACAAATTGGGAATAAAATATAAGTTTATGCGATCGTATACAATGTTTACGATCGTATACAAATATTCAGCTGCTATACGATCGTATAGATTGTATACGATCGTATACGCTTTGAATATTCAACCTGTATACGATCGTATAAATTGTATACGACCGTATACACTTGAATAATCAGTTACAATTTTCAGTTTCAATTTTTTTTCAAATTCAATTATACAATCTTAATCGTTACGCCTATGTACGCTATTCGATCATTTACTATACAAGACCATAATCTAACATGTTTCGGAATTTGAAAGTATACTATATGGGCCGTATAACTTTATACGGCCCGTATCAACCATGTTAGAATAAGATGATTTCATGTGGATTTATTAGGACCCTTACTAAAACTTCAAAATACTCTGTAAAATTTTAATGACGCTAAAAGATTAAAATTTCCCGCCCATAAAATTTCCTTGGCATCAAATTTCCCTCCCATACAAATGTTTGGAGTGTTCAAATTAGGTTTTTATGCCCCCAAATTTCACTCCCACCCTTCGCCACTTCCTAACCATCGTCCCCGGGCGGCACTCCTCTACTCACGTTATCTGATGTGTTTAAGGGTATCAAGCAGCATATGGGAGTTATTGGGGACGAACCCCATCTCACTTATCTCACATCCTCTCTCTTTCTCTAAATCTCCCTTGGCATACAGTCGTTCAACTTTGGAGTTTTGCATTATACTGGTCTCATCGGTTGTCGGTAAATTATTAATTTTATACTTTAAGATTCATATACCTATCATGTTTAAGCTTTTAAACTCAGGTTTACCTCTTTAAATGAGATCTGAACATAATAGTGCTCTAAAATTTGAAAAATAGGTTTGGCTGGATTTTTTTGTCTTTTAATCGTGCAGTGGAAGGATCAACTAATCAAGAATGAGTTCTTTATTTCAATTTGTTCATCGTTTCAGGTGAGCACTCTTGGATTTTGTGCTAATCATCTTTTTCTTTTTTATGTAGACTTGTATATTGTTACGAAAAGTTGTGGTTATTGTTTAGCCTTAGGTTATTTCACGTTTTTTAATTCATTTTTTCAAAAAAACAAAATGCTTATTCATTGTTTTCCCATTGTTACATATTCACTTTATGTGGGTTCAGGAAGTCTATGGACTCATGGTGATATGATGAATCAAAGTTTATGGTATTATTATTTTTTTGTTATCTTTACGGTTTATGTTATGATTTTACTTTATTCTTCATGAATTAAATGTGTCTTTATGCTTAATGAGATGTATCTTGCATGTGTTTTGATTGTTCTAGGCATGCTTATAAGGTGTTTGATCAAATGCCTATAGCTTATTTTGACATTGTTTTGTTATATCTACTATGGTTCCTGCTTTGTTTTGTGTTACATCAATCAAATTAAAATAAAAGGAACAGTTCACATAATTTTCTTATAATTTGAATGTAATATGATATAATACTTTTAAAGAAAAAGTAACAATGGGTGGATCTGGGATTTTGGACATGAAATGAAGTTGTGGTGGTATAAAAGGTGGTTTGATGAGCTCAGGAGGGTCTAAAAGATCGGCAACGTGGTTATAAATGAGCTGTTTAACAGCCACTCTATCTTTAAGTAGTTTATACTTTCAATAAGAGTCAACTCTTGGGTTAAGTGCAGTCACACCCTTTTCTTTACTTCCTGTTCCATCCATTATCTAAAGATATGGCAACTTATGAGTTTGTTTGAGTCATGGTTGCTGCACCAACAAACACACTTGTTAACCTTCTCACGAAGGTGCTCTTTCCATACGCAGAATATGTTGCAAGTCTAATTACCATTGTGTCCCTAACCAAGCATTTGGTCTTACCACCTCTAAACCTGCCACTTTTGGTTCTTTTACCACCACTGTTATAGAAAAACATCTGCTTTAGGCTCAATCCCATGTAGGTTTTTGTGGGTGATGAAATTATTTTTACACCCGACCTCTTAAAAAGATTAATTTTAAAAATTTATATTCTTAGTTAAAAACATCTCTTTTAATCAGGTATACCCAACCCAATGTTACTGGAACGTGTATTCTATTAATACATAACTTCTATAGTTTAGACGTTTTGTAACAAGAAGGTACTATATAATAGAATGTTAACAAGGTATTTAGGCAGTTGGAGTTCTTATATATTCTAACAAGAGTAAATTTAGGACTTTTCTTAATAACACTTAGGCGACTCATTAAAGTTTTCAATAATAATTAGTGATAAAGGTCCTGAGCATGATGGTGGTATTTCATTTCGTGTACAAGAACAAACAATAAGCATACGGCCACACTTTCTTAATTTTTGTTTTGTAGTGGTTTGTCACCACCATGGATTGCTTCTAGCTTCTGGGAGTGGAAAAGGAACTTGCTTTAAATGCCCTTATCATGTGAGGTAACTTCTACCATCTGGGAATTGTGTTTTCTTGGTTAGTTGGCGAATCTTGAAAGTACAAGCATGTACGAGCTCAGTTTTTTGCAGGTCTTTTGTGACAGTTACTTATTATATGGCGGGTATCGTGTACCTTTCGCACATAAAGATCTTGCATCGGGTCTTAAGCTTGACTCGTATTTCACTACAATTGCATTATGGTTGTGCACTTTCTAAGTGTTTCTTGTTTTTGTGTGCCCTAGGATCAATACTGTCTATGGATGGACACCAATATAGTACTTCCATTGTGAGTATAATGTAGTGCAAACAACATAAAGGCAATTGGGAACGTGGGTATATGGTAATCAAATATATGCAACTGTTTATCGACTTTATACAACATGATTTGGTTAACTGAGTGAGTTTTTGTAAATATTCATAAACTTTGTCTATTGCATTAAATTATATATACTTGCAATCTAACTTTTGTATTTATTTGTTTTTAGCTTTGGAATGAAGAACGGTATTTTGGAGAATCTCAAATCGAGAATTTAGTGGTAGATTTAATGTTGGGATTTATTAAAAAGATGTTTTGATGTTGTAAGCATTCGTTTGTGTTTCATTGAGACTTTTGTAATTCGATATACTTGAACGAGTTGTTTAATACTAGTTAACTTTTGTCGTGAGCATGTCTATTTGTGTGTAATTGGAATTATATTGGGAAATATTACTGAAAATTTTGGAATTTTGCAAAAATACAAAAAAAATTATATTTTTTTCTTGTCTTATTAGTTGGTGCTATGGATACATGTTTTTTTAGTGCTATGTAGATTTGTTATTATTTGACAGGTGCTAGTTTCTATATTGATTTTTTGGTGGTGTGTTTAAAGATTTAATGGTGCTGGTGACCTGTGTTCACCATTGATTTTTTGGTGGTGTGTTTGGAGATTTAATGGTGGTGGGACTTGTGTTTCTATCATTGATTTTTTGGTGGTGTATTTGGAGATTTAATGGTGCTGTTATTCACAGCACCAACAAATCCCATTATTTGGTGGTATATTTATTGGTGCTTTATGGTACAACATAAAATAAAGCATAAAATACAGCACCAAAAAAGTTATTTTGTACTAGTGCTTTGCTCATCGACGTATGAACCACCATCCTTACTTAGAAGGTTTCTGCACTCATAACTTTATAATAAAAGAACATTTATTAACCTTGAGATCTTGTTCTTGAGGTGTTAATGATGGAATTTAAGAGCATAGAAAGGGAGGAAGATGATTACGACCGAAACAAGAACAAGTATGGAAAAGAGAGAAAGAGGGAGATGTAGAGAAAGAAAGCGTTAATCTCCACCACCAAACAACAACACATCTGGTTGAAGCAAGAAAAGATATGTTAGTCTCCGCCATTACATTAGACCCCACCGTCTCCTTCTTCAGCCACCAAACAACCAATGTCCCTGTCTCTGCCACCAACCCTACCATCTCCGTCTTCCGCCAGCTAACAACCATCGTGTCCATCATCCACACACACTATTATTGTGAGACAAACAAAATGTGTGTGAAGAGAGAGAGAGAGAGAGAGACGAAGAGATGTATAGAAAGGAAGTGTGTGTGTAGAAAGAGACAGATATATTTGAGAAATAAAGTGTCTATTTGTGTGAAGAAAAGAGAGTAACATGCTGATAAAACCTATAAAATTGAATCTCCCTTTGACCCAGTCAAAACATGTATTAAACAAAAGAAAATTAAATTTGACTCATTTGCATCTTTAGACGTGGTTTTACAAGTTGACTGTGCCAAAAACACTACTTCTTGACACAAGGTATTATATCATCTTACATTTCAATTCCATTGATAATTATACTAACCAAATACATTATGGGGTTTCAAAGAAATTCTTTAAAATCTAATTCTGATTCCAATGCCTTTACATTCCAGATAGGCAGATAGTGAACACTACCTTAGGTTAATCTAGATGATCGTTTGTAAGATTTTTCTCTTTATAACTTTATGTTTTCTTCGTTTATACGTGTTTACCTTTTTTAACCCATTGTATCTGGGGTTTTCTTCACCCATATAATTAAATATAATATTGGGAAATCATCATCTTGTTTAGGGGTATGCAATAAACTGAATTAACTGGCTCAGAACCAAATTAACCGATAAAATTGAACCAATTAAAAAACCAGTGGGTAGACTAATTGTTTTTCTATATACCGAAAGTAGCGGGTCGATTATGGTTTTCAAAGTTTCCATAACCACCATAACCGAACTGAACCAACATGTAGTAAAATCGTTGCCGAATTTAGGACTTTTCACCATTTTATTAATACAAGATGTTTTTTGTTAAACCATGTTTATAATTGAATGTTTTTTAGTCTTTATTGCAGGGGCGGACCTAGTATAGTCGTAAGCGTAGCCCGGGCTACGGCTCAACTTTTAAGCGGTAGTGTAAAAAAGAAAAAATTCCCGATTTTTATACTAAGGATACCCCTCAACTACTACTAGGACACCCCTCAAAAAAAAATTTAGAAATGATATTAAGCCCAAATAATTCTGATTATATTGGCCCAAATAACCAAATGATAGCCCAATATTAGTTAGCCCAAATAACCAAAAAAATAACCCTAACAGTATATTGGGCATTTGGGCAGCAGATTGAATTATGCAGGGATATCAAAGGTCGATTCTTGGATTGTCGAACACACTCACACAGGGATGAAATGAGGGATATCGCAGAATCACAGACCAGAAATTGCTGTGAACTCGAACACACGCTGAACAGAAATCACGATCAGAATTGCTCATCGCAGCAGGAGGTTTGTTATTTGTTTCAGACTTTTTTATTAAGTATTAATCATTCACACAATCACACGAACAGGAACATGATGTTTTGTTTCAGTTTGATACTTTGATTAGTTTTTTTATTAATGTTAATCATTCACAGTTTCACACGAAACGAACAGGAGGTTTTGTTTTAGTTTCATTAGTTTTTTTTTTTATTGTTTCCGACTTCAGTTTGCTATGTTTGGGTTGTTTTATATAATGTTGTTACTACTTACTTATTGAGTTATTGTTAATGGCCGTTGATTATCGAACAGAACATCGTCTTCGGAAAGAATTGGCAGTGAGTAGCATATCGAGACATCGAACAGAAGATTACATGCTGCTGCTGTCGACCTGCTGTTGATGGATTGCTTGCTGTTCGCAGGACGCAGATTCAATAAATATTGGTTAGTTATTGTTAATTGGTTTAATTGTTGTTACTAATTGTTATTGGCTGCTGATTATTGATTGTTTGACTAGATGATCATATCGAACAATAGAAGATCACAGACGAATAGACTATCATCGAACATAGTCACAGACGATTAGTTTGATTAGCTGATTATTGGTTAGTTTGATTAGTTTTATTCTTGTTACTTGTTGTTATTGGCTGAATATTGGTTGTTAGTTTGATTGTTAATTGATTGTTTGAATTTTTTGAAGTGATGATGAAACCAAAATCCAAAAAAACAAGCTTTAATTGATCGCTGCTGATTGCTGAAACAGTTCAGAACAATAATCATCAAACAGGCAAATTGGCTGAAGTCGCTGCTGTTGTGCTGATTGTGAGTTGTGAGTATTCTTTATTTCTTTTCTTCTTGAGTTCTTGAATTGTTTAATTTCGATCTAAAAAATAAAAATAAACCTAGCCCAATCTAAAACCTGAAAACTTAATTGCCAATATTAATTCATAAAGCCTAGCACAAATGTGATATGCTCAATATTGATTCTTTAATCTAAATACTAATAACTTAAAAAAAACTAGTTTATAAATTTAATTCGGTAAGACCTAAGGGCCTTTTTTTGGCTCGCCCAGGGCACTTGAATTTTCAGGATCGGCCCTGCCCCGTAATGTAGGTAAAAAAATTTCCGTTCTATAAATGTATCGTAAAAAATTTGGGATACCCCTGGATATTTCTTCTTGTTCCGCCACTGCTTTATTGGTTATTTTATATCGTTCTGGTTGAATGTTTATTTGAATTTATGTAATATATCATATCAGTTTGTTTGAATATTAGGTAGTAATTGGTATTAATATTATAGATTACATGTATTTTCTAATAATGTCTAATTTACTAATATATAGAAAAATGTAATAACAATTTTTTTCATGTAAAAAAATTGAGCTATTTTTAGGTAGGCCAAAATTCATGGTTAACCACCCATAACCAACCCCTTATAACCATCAAAACCGATTAATCAAAATCGACATAACCGATCGATTATGGTTATGGTTATCCATTAAACAACATCGTGGTTATGGTTTGGGTCAAAACCAATCCCTACTCACCCCTAATTTTGTATTGATTTTAAAGTTAATTGCCCGGATGGTCCCTGTGGTTTGTGATTTTTTCACCTTTAGTCTCCACCTTTTAAAAATAGCATGTATGTTCCCTGTGATTTGATCTTTTGTTACTCGGATAGTCCCCTTCGTGGATTGTGGTTAGTTCGCTCAGTTAAGTTGGTATGAATTTACCATATTACCCTTACTTCTAATAATAATAATTAATTATTTAAATAATACCCCCACCCCCTTGTTCTTCTTCTACGCATGTCACAGGCAAATCACCACCATTTCATTATTTTCCCACTTGTAAATCAGTCAAAATCCTATACGCAAACCAAAAGGGGGTGTTTGGGTTAGCTTATTTTGGGGCAACTTATGACTTATTGACTTATATAAGTGAATAAGTTATTTTTTAAGTGTTTGAGTTAGCTTATTTTGAAGGATATTGTGTCTTGAGAAGTCACTTTTGAGAAGTTAGAATTTCTAACTTCTCACTTTTGACTTATATAAGTTAATAAGTCAGTTTTGAGAAGGGATCCCAAACACCCACAAAAACATCAAAACTCACTCTGATCTGTTACAAGTCGGTATCATAAAACAAAACAAAAAAAAGCATCCACTAGCATGATAATTGATTTGCAGGTACCATAAAACCAAAAGCCGGTCGTAATCGTAGCTGCAACACCGGTTGATATCCCCGTCACCGACTTCTCCCTTGGAATCCTAGCCGTCGTCACCATAATCCGGTCGGAATCGTAGTCATCGTGGCCATCCTCGTTGCCTTGCAGCTCCTCACGTTAAAAAGGAATGGTCGACCAGAACCTCTTCGACTGTTATTTCTCTATCTCTAGCCTCCGTTTCTCATCGACTGTTATTTCTCTCTCTCTAGCCTCCGTTTCTCTCTCTACAGGTTTCTTATGTGTAATGTGTAGGGCTGTAAACGAACCGAACGTTCAGTGAACAGTTCGTGAACCGTTCGGCGGAAAGTTCGTTTATATTCGTTCGTTTAATAAATGAACGAACATGAACAAGAAATTCCGTTCGATTAGTTAAATGAACGAACATGAACAGAGGCCTCGTTCGTTCGATTGTGTTCGTGAACGTTCGGTAAGGTGTTCGTGAACATTTGTTGATTTGCGTTCGTTTATGTTCGTATGTTTGTGTTTTAATTGAAGATCTTTGTAATTTCTTATATTTTATTTGTACTTTTTATATTATTAAACTTTTATTTATTTTATTTCCCTAACAATTAAACTAGGAAACCCACTTTCACCTTGTTTTAGATCATTTCCCTTTCATTTCTCATTATTTACATCCACGAATACGATCGACCTCCGTTCCACAATAAGGGTTTCAAGTTCGAGTGCTACTCTCTGGGCCATCTATCTTTGTCCTTTGTCGCATTCGCCAAATTTATTTGTGTTCGTTTGTGTTCATGAACCGTTCGCGAATACGCTCTTTTCCTTAATGAACGAACACGGACATAAAATCTCGTTCGGTAAGTGTTCATGAACTGTTCTTGAACACATTTATTTCCTTAACGAACGGACACGAACAAGGCCTTGTTCGTTTTCGTTCGGTTTGTTTACAACCCTAGTAATGTGTGTCTGCCATATGAAAGAAAAGAAATTAAAGGGGTGTTACATACCAAACGAGAGAATTCAACCTAAAAGACTAGCCTAGTTGGTGAGAGAGCTCATTTGGTATATAAACCCCACATTGGTTGCCCATACAATACAATCGATGTGGGACAAGTGTCATACCTTGCAATGGCATTAGTCCATAACATGGGGACCCATATGGTGTTTTTTATGGTAACAAGAACAATCAGAGACTTGTGTTAGTGTTGTGATTTTCTGATGCAGGCCCAAGTGTGGAGGAGCGGGCTATTTTGTATTTGGAGGCCCAATATCGTGTAACAAAAGGGGCTTCACTAAAATGGCTCTAACTTGGGCTACGGGGGTCTGTTTTGGGCGTACGACCAGGCGAAACGAACGTGAGAACGAGCTCCATCTTGCTGCAAATGCCTACGGCGGTTTGGGTCAATGTCCGGGCCAAAAAACGCTTATTTCTATTACTTATTTGCATTTTTATGTTTTCTGAACTATTTTGGGCATTGTGTTTTAGGCTGTGTGTTTGACCCGTTATCTTTTTTAGGCCCATTTCAAATTTCTGTTCTTATTTATATGTCCCTCTAGTAATTTGAACAATCAGAATTGAATTTTGAAACTACTGAATTTTCACTTCAAATTCCGTGCCTTTTGGGAGGAATCTTGGGGGTTGGGGAAGAACTACACGGGTATTCTTTGAATCAACGTGTTCGATCTTCGTTTCCGTATCACGCGCTACATCATTTTCTTTAACGGATTTGGTGAATGGTGGTATCTGAACCGATGGATAGTTGCAGGTGGTTCTAAATCGGGGAATGGAGATGAACAGATAGGGAGATGATGGAAAAGGTGAGGCGATTTTCAAGCGAGGGGTGATGGTTTTCGGGTGGAATTTCAGGCAGTGATGCCCGGTAAGGTGATGGTGGTGTCTGGGGAATGAACGACAAAGGGGGGTGGGGGGGTGGGGTAATTTTATAATAATCTAATAAAATGGTGAGGCCCACTCAGCTTTTCTAATTAATTCTTTTTTATAACATAAGGGTAGTTTAGTCATTTTACGTATACTTAACTGAACAAACTAACCATCATCCACGAAGGGAACTATCCGAGTAACAAAAGATCAAACCATAGGGAGCATACATGCTATTTTGAAAAGGTGGGCACTAAAGGTGAAAAAATCGCAAACCACATGGACTATACGGGCAATTAACTCATACTAAAGTGATTATTCTAGGTCTTTTTCATATTTTGTATTATTTTGTTAATAACACTAGCTAGATTGACAAAAAGAAAATAAAAACAAAATCTTAAAAAAATGCGACTACTAAGTGGAGGCCCTTTTGCAAAACATATAGAGATTAATAGAAAAATTAGCCCTAATTTTGCCCATAAATTCTCCTCCCATCCCGACCTAACGGACCCAACACCATGAGTGATTACCGTTAGTGATAGCTATAACCTATAAAATCAAAAGAGCAGGTTGCAATTGGAAATGGGAACGATGATTGCGGCTCAATTTTAGGGATTTTAGGCACTGACTCACTGAATTCGAATCAGATTACAATTATGTCTATGATTTAATTTCACAACTGGGTCTTGAATGTGGGCCTTTTTTTCTAAACAATTTTTATCTGTGCAATTTTATAAAAAATACACGGTTTAGTTTTGCTTTTATTTGGGCATGATACATATACAATATATAAAACTTTACTAAAAATTGGAGGCCTTTGATTTCTGATGCCCTTAGACCTGTGTCTAGGTTAGTAAACCTAACGGACCAGCCTTTCCTGCAGCCTACATTACTACTTAATCAATTCTTTTAAGCTCACAACCTGCCCATTATACAATTTCATCCGCATCGATTAATAGTTGGCCGAAATTAAAAATGAAAACCCCAACAAGTTTCTTTTTAAGACAAACATTCGATTTCAAATATTATGTGATAAGTTTGACTTTTAAAACATCTGAGGTTGCCCATGGCTTTATAGCTTAGTGGCATTTTGGGGGTGTGATAAGACTTTGGGACCAATAGGTCTTGGTTCGATTCCCACAAAGGGGGTTTTCCCATATTTATTGGGTTTCCTTCTGAATTGGTGTATAGGAATTATGCCCCGTGAAATGATCGGGTGGTTACGCTGGTGTCACGATGATACTCCAGTGGTCCGTCAGTGATCCAAATTTGCCGTTAAAAAAAAACATCTGAGGTTAAGAATAATTCAAGGCTCCCACTACTCAATTAGGTCATCCGTAGTCATAAAGCCCCTTGTGGGGCGTTATGCGACACGTGTCTGTGCCACGTCACACAGGGGCTTTATGGGGCGTTATTACCTAATTCTTAATTTTCAATTTTATTAATTAATTATAAAAACCTTGCTTGTTTGTGATTGGTCCAATCTTTGATTCTCTCCCCCATACCGCCGTTATGCATATCGCGCGGCCCAAAATTTTTTAAACATGGCGCCCCACGTTTTGGTGTTCCCGGCGCTATTCCGGCGCTATCAAAGGGCATACCGCCCCACTACGTATCACCTTACCAATACGTGTGTACTTTTGCTTTCCCAGTTATCTTCGAAGGCAATTATAATTTGTGAAATATTGGTTTCTCGATTTCATCTAATCATCATTAAGAGATTTTCTTTTGTTAAAAGTTAACATTTCAAAGGACCTATACTATGGGGTGTGAAGGGGCTTGGGTTATGTTGTATAATTGGTCTAGAAAAAGTAGTTTCAAAGAAATTAACAAACCTGGAACCGAATTGAAATTGCAAACAGGGGCGATGCTTTGAAGGGGCCGGGAGGGGCGCCCGACCCCCCCAAACTTTTCGGCCAGTAGTGTTATATATATAGTTTTCGTATAGAAATTTTTTGGTATATACGTTTTCGACCCCCGGTTCTATAGACTTTTTTGGGTATATACGTTTTCGACCCCCCTGTAAAAAATTTCAAGCTTCGCCACTGATTGCAAAGTTTGTGATAAAACCTGAATTAATCTCTGAATCGTATGAGAACTATCAGATAAACCTATTTGCGGGTTACACGCAATGATTTATCGGATTAGACAGAGATCACTCTTGTTGAAATTGGATTTGATGATTCTGTGATTGAACTCTGAAGAGCCCCTTGTAACCGTATGCTTTTTTCTTTCTGTGTATGTCTAAAATTACGATCGAGATTCCCTTAAAAAAGGAATTACATGCGGCCTTTGTTTAATAACTAGTTAGATGCCCCGCCCGCGTTGCGGGGCGGTGGACGAATAATGAGCGAGTGTTAGGCAGCAGCTCATTGACACGAAAAAACAACTAAATCGAGTCAACCAATTAAATTTATATTTTTGATAAAAAAAACTATAACAATGGCAAAATTGTAATTTTTAACTGAGGGAAAGTTGTATTTTTTGACTGGGGTAAATCGTAAATTGCCAAAAGCTAAAGTGATGGCAGTACTGTAAATTTGAAGGGGAGGGGGGGGGGGAATTTGAAATTTTAATCGGGACAAATTCGTAATTTTGCACCTAGGGTAACAGCGTAATATAAATTTGAACTACGGACACAATCGTAATTTTAAGCTGGAGGCAAAAGCACAATTTTATTTGAACCGAGGGCAAAATCGTAATTTTGAGTTTGGGGCAAAAGAATCATTTTATTTTGAAGGGGGGAAAAACGTAATTTTCAACTGAGGGCGAAATCGTAATTTTTTTAACGGGGAAAAATAACATTTTTTTACAGAGGGCAAAATCGTAATATCATTTTATTTTGGACAAAAGCGTAATATTATTTTGAGCTAGGGGGGCAAAACCGTCATTTTAAAATGGATATAAAATAATAAACTGGTTGGTCCAATGGGAGAGTGGTAGACGAAATCGTAATTTTCGCTTGAGGGCAAAATCGTATTTTTGAGAGGGAGACAAAAAGCGTAATTTTAGTTTGAGCTAGGGGCAAAACGGTAAAAAAAAAAAAAAAAAAAAGACCTATTAAAGTTGCCGCCCATTTTGGCCAATGGGAGGCAACAACCGACATTGTCATTTGTAGTATTGTATAATAACCAAAACTGTTTGTGAATTGAAGTCTATTAAAATTCATAGACTTTTCTAAAACATGATGGCCTTTGGCCCAATAAAATGAGTCTACGTAGATGGACATTTATCCCATAAATTAATGGACTTTAATGTAATTTAACAATTAACAAAACAATAATAATATAAAGTCAAAAAAACAATTAAATACAAATTAATTATTAATTAATTACAAGGCTCATGTAAATTATTTACATAATAAACTCAAATAATATTAGGATTAAATTGAGTCCGCACTCCCGCGTCACCTAACTCGTTTAATCTCTAACATTATTTCTTCGATCGACAAGTTAATCCAATACCCTAAAATCCGTTGATAACACTAAAATTACCAACAATCCTCCCCCATTTTAGTGGTATCCATGATTAACTTAAACACCCTCACAGAAGCACAAACACATGCATAATGAAAATGTCCTGATGATTGAATTTTCACTTAGTATATTACACGTTACAAATATTAGAATAACAGTGTGTCTCTATAGATTGAACCCATGTTATCCATTTAAATACATGTAGGTAATATACACAAACGTTTACAAATCCAAATTCCACTTGACACAATATTTACTAGCATGTGCCCTAATCCTTCAAAGAATATATCAAAGCTCAAGTCCAAAGCTTCTTGAAGCAGCTAAACGTCATATTCTTATAGGTAGTTCATTACTCTTGCACCTGCACTGCAATTTATCAATGAACTATTAAGAAGTTCAACTTCAACCCTACTTTATCTTGCAGTCTGAACACATACCTTGGGATGATTTGCTCATGTGTTCCAATATCGTTATGACAAGCTTTCTGCATTGAATTCTGCATCTAACGTTGTATTAGATGGGAATTGGTGTCTTGACATAAGATATTTAAAATGGACTTTAAACCCATCCCTTTAGCTGATTTCTTCACGAGATCTCTTCCTAACCCTTTGGTTAGATGATCAGCTAAATTAAGCTCAGATCTAACAAATTCAACAGATATCACACCATTCATGATTAATTCTCTAATCATACTATGTCTAACACCTAAGTGTCTAGACTTCCCATTGTATACTTGACTATATGCCTTAGCTAAGGTAGCTGTACTATCGCACCTGATAGAGATTGATGATATCGGTTTCGACCATAATGGAATCTCATAGATCAAATTTCTGAGCCACTCCGCTTCTTTACCAGCTGCAGCTAAAGCCACAAACTCAGATTCCATAGTTGAGTCAGTGATGCAAGTTTGTTTCTTTGAAGCCCAGGAGATAGCACCTCCACCAAGTAAGAACACCCATCCACTTGTGGAGGAATGATCTTCCTTATTGTTTATTCAACTTGCATCAGAGTACCCTTCTATAACTGAAGGAAAACCTGAATAGCATAAACCAAAGTGCATGGTTCCTTTTAGGTACTTAAGCAGTCTGTTCACTGCTTGCCAGTGTTGAGCACTAGGATTACTAGTAAATCTGCTCAACTTACCCACATCATAAGCTATGTTAGGCCTTGTGCTAATCATAGCATACATCAAGCATCCAATGACCTTAGAATACTCTAATTGTGAAACTGAATCACCAGAATTGGGCATTAACCGGAGTCCGGATGCTAGGATCTAGAGGAGTGCTCACAGGAGAACAATTATAATGATTGAATTTCTTCAGCACTTTCTCAATGTAATGAGACTGTGTCATGGTTATACCATTGTTACTCCTTTTAATCCTTATTCCAAGGATCACATCCGCCTCCCCCATATCCTTCATTTCAAAATTCAAAGACAACAATTTCTTTGTCTTATCAACCTGATCTTGGTCAGTGCCAAAGATCAACATATCATCTACATATAGACAAATAATCACTCCTTTACTAGAGGATTCAAATCTACTGTAGACACACTTATCAGCCTGGTTTAGAAGAAAACCATGAGATAAGATCACTTCATCAAATTTTTGATGCCACTGCTTAGGTGCTTGTTTCAAACCATATAATGATTTGACGAGTTTACACACCTTGTGCTCTTGTCCATGTAATACAAAACCCTCAGGTTGTTTCATGTATACCTCTTCATCTAATTCACCATTCAAGAATGCGGTCTTGACATCCATTTGGTGAATTACCAAGTTATGAATTGAAGTAAGGGCTAAAAGAAGCCTTATGGTGGAAATTCTTGCAACAGGAGCATAGGTATCAAAGAAATCTATTCCTTCCTTTTGTCTAAATCCTTGGATAACCAACCTCGCTTTAAACTTATCTATGCTACCATCAACTTTCATCTTTCTTTTAAAAATCCATTTGCAACCTAAAGGTTTGCAACCAGGAGGCAAATCAGTCAGTTTCCATGTATTATTATGCATGATAGAATCCATCTCATCTTGGATGGCTTCTTTCCAGAAAGCAACATCCCTAGATGTCATTTCCTGACTGTATGTCTTAGGATCATCCTCAATATTGAAACAATATTGATACTGATGTTCAACCCCATTCCTGGTTCCTTCCACCAAATAAAGATGAAAGTCAGAGCCAAAAGACTTGGCTTTCCTGACCCTAGTACCCTTCCTAGGTATGACCGGATTTTGAATTTTCTTGTATTGCCAATACCCGGGTCGGGTTCGGGTATTGGTCAAGAAATCCATACCCTGTATACCTAGGCTCGGATAGGGTTTGGGTATGGAAAAAAACACGGGCAGGTATTAAAAAAACCCGAAATTACATACATTCCTAACACCTGGTACCAGTTTTTTTTGGCTGAAGTCAAAACTGAGCAAACTTGTGGGACTGACTTTTTGGTCAAAGTCAAAGGGCTTGTAGTGTGATGGTACAAAGAGTGTAGTAAGGTATTGCCCGTCTTAAGTGATGCGGGTTCTAGTCTTGTAATAGACATTGGTGTCATATTTAAGAATAAATTTAATGAGTGTGAGTTTGTCGTTCTAAAGAAAACTACGTATCCATTCTCGTGAAGGGGCAAAGGGGAGGGCTTGGGTTGGCGTGGTTGGCTTCTTCCGCCGTGGTTTAGAACAACTTTAGTTGAATTGAGTAGGCTTATTGAATTACTCAGCCTTACTTTTGAACAAATTTGTAGCTTGGTGTCATGAATCAGGTAGGTGTGTGTACACGTAAATTGGCATGACAATGTCGTATATGTATATGCATATGATTGAATTTCCCGTGGGCTATAGGCCTCACCGTGGAGCTGAGAAACCCCGCATGTACATTTGTAATAAAACTCATTGTTTGGGGTCTAGAAACTCACTTTAGTATTTGAATGTTTTGACATTCACAACCAAATTAAGAACATAGACTTTCATAAAGGTGTTAGGAGGTGATATAGTATGTAGTTTTGAAATCAATGAATTTTTTGAATACTAAAATCTTCACATAAGGCACTTAAAAGTTGTCTTGTACAATCTTTATCATTGAAATATATTATTTTCACTATTTTGGGTGTACGGAGTGCTTTACCCAGGTAGTAGAGTAGTCCCCTCTCCATCTCAGTTAATTTTACTCTGTCATGCCAACTTCCTTCTCCACTCATAAGGGGTGCTCCACTCGTTGGAGTAGTCCATTTTTTTATATTTTTATTTCTAATAGTTATGCATGATAATTATAACATATTTTAAACTAAATCAAAATTACATTAAATTAGAAAACCACAATTATATTAATTTAAAAGTAGGAAAATAGAAACATAACTAAAAATTAGAAATTACATGGTCAATTATATTTTTTCGCTATCTCGTGTTTTTGAGCTAGAGTAAATGACAATATCTCTGGTAGAACATTGTCGTGTGGCCGATTGTACATCTCCATATCCCAATTATACATAAGCTGTCTCACCGACTCACATTGTTCCGCAATTAACGCTATAGTATCTTTTTCTCGTTTCTTTCTTATTTCCACCAACTTCAATGCTTTTGCTTCTTTCCTAATTGTGTACTCCTTGAACTTCTCGGCCAACCCAATTGAGCTTTCAGATATTGTGGCAGCTCTCTTATCTTTCCTTTGTGGTCTTCTTAGCGAGGGGTCTTCGTTTATGTCAGGTATAAACCAGTAAATTCAGTTCTAGGTGTACCCTTGTGGTAGTTACCCGAATTTGATAACTTCATTTTTTTGCTCGAACTACTACTTTCTTCACCCAACAATGGTATTGGGGCCTATTAGTCCCTGTGGTTTAGGCCATTTTGTCAGTTTAGTCCAAATGTTTCATTTTTCGCCCGTGGGTTCAAAAAGGTTTCACCGTTGCCATTTTAATCCACTGTGTTAACTTCAACCATTTTTTTTGTTAAGGAGAAGGACAATTCGGTCATTTTATATGTAATTCTTTTAACTAGAAGGGTAATTCGGCCATATTAAATGACCGAATTGCCCTTCTCGTTAACAGAAATAATGGATAAAGTTAACCTAGTGGACTAAAATGGCAACAATGAAACCTTTTTAGACCCACAAACAAAAAATGAAACATTTAAACTAAATTGTCAAAATAGTCCAAACCAGGGACTAAAATGGCATTTAACTCAAATACCAAATTACCTGGAAAACTTAAATAACCAAATAAATCCACCTCCTCCTTTACCAAACACATCCATCTACTTCCATTGCACACACAAGCACCCACCACTGCTCCCCACCCTCTGAAACCTCCATCTCCATCGTAGAAAAGTAGAGCAAAACGCCATTGTCATCATCATCAATAGTCATCACCTAAAGGCTTTTTTCAATATCTTTCTAATTACAATACATAAAGAGGAACAGAACTAAACTGGAAGAAATTACAATACAAGAATGTATATTAAACTAGGAACATGTTACAAGGAAAACATAAAACAATGGTGACTGAGGCACGTGAAGATCACGCTTCCCTTAAAACAGATTTCGGGCCACCCAGGTGAACCCGTCTGTTTCCCAGGGTACAACAGCCTAAGCAGATTGAACTGCCGGGATTAGCCTAGCACCTGAAAAAATACCTGCAACAAGAGTTCTCAGGGATTCGAAGTTAGGAACTTCTCTATGTGTGCTATGAACCATACGAATGTCTAATTTCCTGTATCTTCTAGACAAAGCACCCAACTTGTATATATTGTTGTTTAGAATTCCAACTGAAAGGTCATATTGAATACATAATTCAATAAAAATTAAGGCCATATTGAATACAGAATTCAATAAAAAATAAGTCTCAAATTTAATGAGAACTTAATTCAATTTAACCAGTAGGAATCTAAACAGTGTGCAAAGTGCAAAGCGCGCCATCAAAGCGCCACATTGCGCCCATCGCCCTCGTCCCGGTCCCTGGCGCGGGTGCGTGTCGGGTGCTTCGCACCCTCCTGGCAACCACTGGGTGTGAGTTGTCACACAAGAATACATTCATGTAGAGAATTTTAATTATAAATCCACAAAATATTTATCTCTCCACTTATGTGGGACAAGCTCTATTTCCCACATGTTTATGGTTCCAACATACAAACTTAATGCACAAGATCTCTCATTCATCTGGCTTAATTATTAAATAATCATTATATTAACTGATAATATAATATTATTTATAAAATTTCCAACATTAACAATATGATTAACCGATCTATTAGACTTTCAGTTGACTTTCCCATGACCACCATGTGTACCACCCTTTTTTGACAAATCTACCCCTTTATGTTCAAGATTTTCAATGGACGAGCGATACAAGTCTTCATCTAGGTCATAAATTGCTACAAGCCATTTGAGATGCCTGGGTGTCAATACGAATCTGTGTCCACATGGGCATTCATGCTCAAATACAATATATAACCCTTGTTTCAATCTGCATGCTTTCAGTGGTCATTTTGTTCACAGATATTTATCACTCTCTTCTTGAGTCTCCACCATATCTTACACTGAGAACGCATCTTATTTCAAATTTGGACAAATTCAAAGGAGCAATCTTAAACTCACTTATGTTTGTTGCTGTTGTGACTTTTATCACTTTCCTATTGGTAGTTCTTTTCTACATCGGAACTCACCGTTCACTACAAGCTTTCACTTCACCGTCGTGCCCACCATTGTTTCCCCTACCCATCGAATCCAACAACCACCGTCTCCACCATCAACTCGATTAAAACCCTAGCCTTCACTAGATTAACTTCACTCGACCTCCACCGTCATCCACCATAGTTTCCCACCTTTTCATTTTCATCATCACTACCCATGAACTCCATTCTTCGCCATCCACCACCATCCTCCACATGCACCAGAAACCCTAATTCCACTTGCAATCTACCACCAGTAAACTACCATCATCTGATTTCACCCAAAACCCTAACACCACCACAAAAGTCATCCACAACTACTGCTACTAGTCACCACCATCATTTCAAATCCACAATCTCCATCGATTCTTATCGTTGCAGAGATTTTGTTTCAATTAAGATTGTATGGGTAATTGTGGAGATGATTATTGATGTGTGTTGAGTTTTTCTTTTATTAAAGAGGTGGGACCCAACTTAATTTGTTTTATTATTTTCATTTTAGTAATACGTGGTGAAAATGTGAAAACACTAAAATATCCCTAAACTTAACAGACAAAATGAATGGTGTTAAGATTGTGGATTAAAATTGCAATGATATGAAACCATAGTGTGTTTTATACAAAACTTCTCATTTTGTAAAATGCAGCAATTTGAAAGAAATCATGGGACCAAAATTGCAGTTTATGTCGGAAAGTAAACGATGTGGCGTAGTGTAGGGGCTCTTTGTAACTTGGTGTTCTATATAAACACCCTCTTTTGTAACCCTAAGAGTTCAATACAATTCAAACTAATTACACAGTCTATACCTGTTAACATGGTATCAGAGCAGTGTTGTTGATCCTTGAACACTTCGCTCATTCAATCCAAACTCAAACCAGAAAAAAATCCAACAAATCAAAATCAAAACCCAGACATCATCAAACAGGACATCTCGTCCTTACCTTCTGCTGAAAATCTTATCTCCGGCGCCACTGCCTTTGTCGCTGTCGCCATCTTCAAAACCAAACCCTAAAACCTTCTGACCCCAAACATCTCCAGCCGCTGCACAATAGTCTTGACGACAGCAATCATCGATCATCTATCTTATACCTTTCAGATTCACTTTCAGATCTGAAACAACTCAGATCTGCTTCGTTTCGTTGCAGATCCAATCACCGAATAAACACCGAAAACCCTTAAGCCGCTGCCGCTAGCCACCGACACCGTCGTCTCCGACCTCTCGCCGCCACCGTTCGACTCCATTCTTCAGCCGCATACGAAGTTGTTCTTCATCTCCTTCGAACCCGACGTTTATCGTACCACAAACCAGATTCGTTAACATCCAAACCCTCATCAGTGACGGTAACAATTTAGGTCATTGGTTGAACAAGAAGTTGAAGAGTGTGCGAGAAAGTTGGTTGCAGAGAAGAATCTGTGAAAAAAAAGGAGGAGCACAAAGAACAGCCACCTTCCTTTTTTAATAAACCCTAGCGTATTTGGTAACGCTATTGTTCGCTTGATAAATACGCTCGGTGAAATAACGCGGTGTCCATCAATAGCGGATTTGCTGTGTCTCGGAGACTTAAATCTTGAACGCGGGTTCAAGTGTCCAGCGTATTAGATAAATACGCCTGGTCAGTTATTTAAATACGCAACTTAAATTCGCTCGGTTAGTGTGATAAGTAGCGGATTTGTTGTTTCCCGGCGAGTTAAATCTTGAACGCGAGTTCAAGTTTCCAGCGTATTCGATAAATACGCCTGGTCAGTTGGTTAAGCACGCAACTTTAACAGGTCTTAATCAGCGTATTTGATAAATACGCGGCCGGAATAGTATTATTGACAGCGAAAAAAAAAACAGCTCTCTGTCTAAAAGGGTAATATGGCAATCAATCGGGAAAAAAACAGCTCTTGGATATTTGATTCTGGTGCCACTGACAACATGACGTTTGAACCGTTGGACATAAGTTTAATGACCAAACCTAAAAAAACTCAAATTCATACAGCAAACAACGGAATGATGCAAGTGAAAGGTGGAGGAGTAATTGAAATTTCACCAACTATGAAATTGTCAAATTGCCTCTATGTTCCGTCATTATCACACAAATTGCTCTCAATTAGCCATATTACCAAGGAATTAAATTGCACGGTACTAATGCACCCTACTTTCTGCCTCCTACAGGATATCAGGACGGGTGTGATTATTGGACGTGGTACTGAGCGCCAAGGATTGTACTACGTGGATGAAGTGGCTCAACAGGGTACTGTGATGTTGGCACATGGAACTGAAAATCGGGAAGCCTGGCTATGGCATAGACGTTTGGGACACCCATCCGCTGGTTATTCGCGTCTTTTGTTTCCAAAACTCTTTCCCTCGAATGGTAAAATAGATTGTGAAACCTGTTTTCGTGCCAAAAGCCATCGACAACCATTTAAACCAAGCAACACGAAAGTTGATTTACCTTTTTCCCTAATCCATTCTGATGTGTGGGGTCCTGCTCCTGTTATGGGGGGCAGGGTCTTCGGTACTTCCTACTATTCGTGGATGATTGCACTCGCATGACATGGGTATATTTTTTAAAAAACAAAGCCGAAGTGTATGAGAAATTTATCACGTTTTATGCTATGATTCAAACTCAATTCCAAACTCAAATCCAAATCCTTCGATCCGACAATGGGGGGGAATTTGTCAATACATCCATGAAACAATTCTTTAAAACAAAAGGATTAATTCATCAAACTTCTTGTGCTCATACCCCCGAACAAAACGGTGTTTCTGAACGGAAAAACCGTATTATTCTTGAAATGACTCGAGCTCTCTTGATTGAATCTCAGGTACCTAAATCTTTCTAGCCGGAGGCGGTTGCAACCTCCATGTATCTCCTAAATCGGCTCCCTACAAAAGCTCTTAAATTTAAGACTCCCTTAGATTGTCTATCTAAGTCTGCCAGTATTCCCCATCCTCTTACACTTGAACCTCGAATCTTCGGGTGTACAGCATTTGTTCACATACCAAAAACCAACCGAAACAAGCTTGGCCCATGTGCTGAGAAATGTGTATTTGTCGGCTATGGGATCGATCAAATAGGTTACCGGTGTTATAATCCAAAAACTCATCAAATGTTCACCACAATGAATGTTGACTTTCTTGAAACAAAATACTTTTATAACACCCAACTCAGTGGTCAGGGGGAGAATGAAAGTATAGACACTCTGAGTTGGCTAACCCAATTTCCCTCATATGAAGTTCTCTCATCTGAAGGAGTAACAACAGAAAACCATCACAGTACTTCGAGTCCTTCAAACACAGCCACACAATCTGCGGAGCACAGTACCACTGAAGAAAGTCCATCCAACGTGATACCAGAGGTAAGAAATAATGAGAACTCTGAATGTACTACGTCTTATAATTATGAGACAACAGGGGAACACAGAGAACCGACAACAACTGAACCTACAGAACATGTTGAACCAGAGAATGAACAGGTTGAACCAGTTGTTGAAGAGGTGGAACCAGTTCTTGAACATGTTGAACCAGGTGCAGCAGAGATAGCCGGAAGATATTCTCTCCCTCCAAGAGAAAATAGGGGAGTTCCTCCTAAGAGATACTCTCCAGAAAAGGTGGCTCCAAGGTCTAGGTATCCTGTGGCAAACATTGCCACTACAAATTTGTCTAAGGAAGCTAAAGCGTTTGCCGCTGCCTTATGTTCTTAACAAATGCCATCTACAACACAGGAAGCCTTGAAATCTGAAGAATGGAAAAAGGCCATGGAGACCGAAATGGAAGCTCTCAAGAAGAATAACACGTGGGAGAAATGGACCCTTCCACCAGGAAAGAAACCAGTGGGATGTCGGTGGGTGTTTTCAGTCAAACACAGACCTGATGGCACGATTGAAAGATACAAAGCATGGCTGGTTGCAAAGGGTTATACTCAAACTTATGGAATCGACTACTCTGAAACCTTCTCCACAGTAGCCAAAATTGATACAATCAGAGTTCTTTTTTCAATAGCTGCCAATAAAGGTTGGCCTCTTCATCAATTTGATGTAAAAAATGCCTTCCTTCACGGAGAACTGAACGAGGAGGTCTATATGGATGCTCCACAGGGATTCAATGAGAATTTCAAGGCTGGAGAAACATGTCGGTTGAAGAAATCTCTGTATGGGCTTAAGTAGTCTCCTAGAGCTTGGTTTGGAAGGTTTACCCTTGCTATGAAGAAATATGGCTTCAAACAAAGCAGCTCTGATCATACCCTATTTTTTGAAACGTAGGGGCAGTCTTGTGACCTGCTTGATTATTTACGTTGATGACATGAAAGTTACGAGAAACGATGAAGAGGATATGTCAATGTTAAGAGATAAACTTTTTTCGGAATTCGAGATGAAAGATTTGGGGAGACTGAAGTACTTTCTTGGAATTGAAGTTCTGAGATCTAAACAAGGGATTTTTATCTGTCAGAAGAAATATATCCTTGATCTGCTAGCCGAAACCGGAATGATTGAGTGCAGACCTGCAGACACCCCAATGGTGGTTAATCACGACCTACACATGGAAGCTGGAGCAGAACTAGCAGATAAGGAGAGATATCAACGAATGGTGGGAAAACTGATATACCTCTCCCACACTCGTCCAGATATAGCTTATGCAGTAGGAGTGGTGAGTCAGTTTATGCACCAGCCCCAAGCGAGTCACATGGAAGCAGTATTAAGAATCATTAGATATCTCAAGGGAACAACTGGTCATGGTATACTGTTTAAATCAAATGGGCACTTAGAAATCCAAGCTTATACAGACGCCGACTAGGCAGGGGATAAAGGAACGAGAAGGTCAACCTCAGGATACTTCACCATGGTCGGAGGAAATCTAGTTACCTGGAGAAGTAAAAAACAAAAGATAGTCGCCCTATCTAGTGCAGAAGCCGAATTCCGAGGGGTTGCTCGGGGCCTAGCAGAGATTCTGTGGATTCGCAAGCTCCTAACTGAGATTGGCTTTCTTCCTACTACAACAACCAAAATCATGTGCGACAATAAAGCCGCTATACAGATCTCAGAAAATCCAGTCCAACATGATCGAACAAAACATGTGGAGGTAGATCGACACTTCATCAAGGAGAAATTGGAGGAATGTGTTATAGAGCTCCCGTATGTCCAGTCAAAAGATCAACTCGCAGATATTCTGACAAAAGCTGTCAACGGGAACGTGTTTAGTAGTTGCTTGAGCAAGTTAAGTATTGGTGATCCCACTACTCAACTTGAGGAGGAGTGTCGGAAAGTAAACGATGTGGCGTAGTGTAGGGGCTCTTTTGTAACTTGGTGTTCTATATAAACACCCTCTTTTGTAACCCTAAGAGTTCAATACAATTCAAACTAATTACACAGTCTATACCTGTTAACAGTTTACTCTATATATTTTTATGCCAATACATGAATACATATAAATAGTAAAAAAATGCATGTATCCTAGTAAAAACAACATTTAGCATAGTTATAGTTATTTAAACGTGATAGATGTGTATATATATAATGGGGTAAGATCAAATAAAAAGTTGATTTTGCCTAAGTAGGATGAGAAGGAATCTTATCCATTCATTTTTCAAATCAATGGTTAAGATGAAAGTGTAGGAGAAAGGAGGAGTGCAAGTGTATGTTGGTAAAATCCTATTTTTGGACTTTCTCTCTCCACATGCAAGGCACATGCATATTTCACCCTCATTTTTTAAACGTTTATAACTTTTTTATACGACATTATTTTTTCATAAAAATTTCACCGTAAAATCGAGCGTCTTTTTATCTTTAATTTGAGTACCATATTGCTATATAAAATATGAAGACTAAAAAAACCCACTAAAATGTGTTGTATTTCTATGTTGTATAACATTTTTTTGCTGGATTTTTGTACAGTAACAGATCATCACCAGAATGGTTGCACATGCAAATCGGTGGCAGCTTTGAAAGAACAACATGAAATAGGCACACTTTGGTAATCTACATGGAGCTAATGATCAAGAAACTACTGGAAAGAGAAGGCTATATATTTGTTTTAACTATATATATATATGTATCTCTATTTTGTTAGTTTTGCAATATGCATGCATGTATGTATGTATTATTCTTGCTCATACATCTCTTAAGAGTCAGACGCCCTTTTACCCGCAAACAACCTGATGAAATTGTTTGTCCGCTTAGAAAACGAAAAAACCAGAAGCATAATGTGTATTGAAACAATTTCGGGATCAAATTATTTGAATTCATTTTACTCTTAATCAAACCATCAATATATCTAGTTTTGTGGTAAATTTTTTGTGCTGGATTTTTTTCTTAATTTTTTGTGCTGGATTTTTTCGTACTACAATTTTTGCTGAATTTTTTCGTGCTATATTTTTTTGCACTAGATTTTTTTTTGTGCTATATTTTTTGTACTACATTTTTTGTGCTATATTTTTTTGTACTACATTTTTTGTGCTATATTTTTTTGTACTAGATTTTTTGTGCTAGATTTTTTTGTACTAGAT
Source organism: Helianthus tuberosus (assembly GCA_030545235.1). Lineage (NCBI taxonomy): Eukaryota > Viridiplantae > Streptophyta > Magnoliopsida > Asterales > Asteraceae > Helianthus > Helianthus tuberosus. The sequence continues at coordinate 28,741,576 of CM060379.1, read as the reverse complement.
TTTTTTTTGTTGTATTTTTAAAAAACAAAATGGGTGCCACATGTCATTTTCACTCCTATTTATAAGGACCAAAATGCCCTTCATTCCTACTTATTAGGAGTGTCACATGTCATCATCACAATCCTTCTTAGGCTACTTAGGCAAAATTCACTTTTTAGTGGATCATTCCCCATATAATAGTGAATATTATTTTTCTAAATAATAATAAAACAGTGGTTTACATCCGTGCTTTGTGGTGGCGACGGCTCAAAATATTTAAACAAATTTAAATGGAAAATTAGACGCAATCGTAAAAACAACATTAATGGCAGGACTATCACGTCATGGTATCGATACGGTACCGACACTCGGTATAGTGACAGGAAGAGAAAACCCAATATATAAAGTCGACCAAAAGGATTTGGACACGTGTTTTAAATCAACTGGAAAACTTAAAAACATATATTTGTAACGCGTTGCGCCAGGGCTAAAGATCCGGTGGAACATATCGAGATTTGTGGTTTCATTTTTTAGCCCTTTTACTTCTCTGGTACTAACTCTGTTACATTTTCAGTTAACTAAGATACCGAGGTCAAATTCAATGTTTGCACGATTCCCCCGAACTCGCTACAAAAGCATGGAAGTTAGCCATTATATTCAGCACTTATAATATTTTTCAAACTTAAATGACTTGTAGTGTATCACTTAACCACGTATCAAGAACTAGCGTATCAGCAAATGCATATCAAAACTTTCCCAAATTGCCCTTGAGTATCACACAACCTGAGTATCACAAAAACCAACGGATCCACTACCAAGCGTATCACCGCAAATGGATCACAAAACCAAGTGGATCACCTTGATGCATGTGTATCACGACTGATGCGCAACGTATCACACCTTTATCATGCGCTCTAGAGAGCTGATCACAAAATTTGACAACATTTTTGTGCAATTCTGAGTGTTTTAAGAGGTGTCTTTCAGTATGTTAAGGTAGGTAATGAAAGAATAGGTGTGTAGGAGTAGAAATAGTTATAATTTGATGGTAAGAATGTTCAAAAACTTCACAAATCAATAAAAAAATTTCAAACTTGACCTAAATCTTCAACATTTTGCCAATTCACAAATAGTTATGAGCCATAATGCTCAGATACCACTTGATATTCCCTAATTTGATCTTGTTCACGTTGATTAGACGTCGATGAACACATATATTTACTTAGATCACAATCCAAAGTGCGGAAACCATTGAATTATGTGTGAAATTAGCACAAACGATGTAAATAGATGTTTTGTATTAACTGTTGAAAATTCGACAGAGCTTCGCTACAATTGGACTCCAATCAAAAGCTACAAATGCGAAGATATGACAAACTCACGCATCACAACACCTATTTACACACACAGACCCACATGCCTATCAAAAGCAACGTATACATCAATGGATCAATGATGCGCTGCGCAGGACTCATGCGCTGTGTATCACCTGATGGGTAGGGTCTTCAAGATTCAAAAAATAAAACTTAAACACACGACTGCCATACAATACATTACGTGACTCAAAAACTAAAGACGCAAGCATTAGACATTATGCACCAACATTTAAAAACGATCAACTACAAATAGTCGGTGAGTTTCACAGGTTCTGTTGGAATCTAATAAGTAAGTGCACCAAATATAGTTCTGCACATGTGATGTAATTATACTAACTCCACAAATGAAGCCTCGATGTGTCTCTGTCTCACTATGGCCAACATAAACCACACCAAACAATATAAGCACCCCGGTAGCTATGACCAACACAACATAACTTGTCTCAATGTATAAATATGTGCAACCGCACTGTGTCGCAACCCCCAACCCCTAACCCGGGAGCGGGCGGCCGCGAGTACAGTATCAGTGGTATCAGTGTTTATTAATTTGGCAGCGGAAATTTCATCAGGACCGTAGTTAGGAAATAATTTATCAGAGTAAAATACCACACTTTTATAACTAATAAATACGTGGGGAAAACCTAAGTATCCATTACAAATATGTTTATAGGGATAAACCCTAATTTATTGAAATAAAACTTCTTTCTTGTTTAGGTAACTTTTATAGCCACTTTTCCAAGCCTTCAGTGCTTTCCAGCTGGCTTCTATTTGGTTTTCACATTTTGTTACCTGAAACGCATTTTAAAAAGTTTTATCAGCAAGAAATACCGGCAAGTGAATCACAGTTAAGTATAACAATTTTTATCAATTTACTGTATTGAGGACATCCGCAATTACATTTGTTTATATCTATCAAATTACCACCCTCGGTACTGTCAATCCTGACTTGTGGTCATGCTACTACTCACAGTGTAGTAACAAGTAATGTATACAAAACCCCAACATACCGACAGTAATTGTAGAATCACAAATACTCAATCACTGTTAAATATAATTTAAAACAATTGAGGTCTTGTAAAAACAATTTGCAAAAAGGGAATAACTCACATTGCTGTTTTAGATAATTCCTGGTGACTTCGTGGTTATAATCTATTAAATTAAACAATGCACACGTGTTAGTAAGATAACCCAATTTACATTAGCAATACCATCCCCCCGAGACAGAACTCCAACGACTGAGTCAGGCAGAGCCTTGACATGCGTTACGGAGCTCTAGATCAATCGGGCAGAGTAACTAATACGTAACCGGGGGTTATAATACTTACAACGAGGCAGAGCTTTGCTTTTTAGTGGTATTATACCCGAGTAGAATTTCTATTATTTAGAGAATTTTAGAGAGATTATGAGAATTGAACGATTTGTGAACTGAAGCCGAAAGCCTCTATTTATAGTGCTAATCTGCCACTCTGTCGCGCCCTGCGACAGATAAAGGCTAAGCCTTCGCAGGCCGCGAGCGACCTAGGGTAGGCCCTAGCTTGGCTGAGTCGACCCCTAGCCTTCACACGCGTATGGCCATGGCATCACAGGGTTTCGCCTGGTGCCAGCTGTCGCGCCCCGCGACAGGTTTCACAGAAGCTGTCGCGCCCTGCGAGCGACATAAAAGGTTTGTTTTATTTGACTTTTGTAAAAATAAAGGTATTTTAGGTTCGTTTTTCGTATACGGGATGTATTTTAGGACATATAGGATATGTTTATGGGTTTTGGGAGAGTTGTTATATCCTCCCCACCTTGTTTTAGAACTCGTCCTCGAGGTCTACTGGAACAGGTGTGGGTATTTCCTCTGCATCTCTGATTCAAGTTCCCAAGTGTATTCTGGTCCTCTCTTGGAATTCCATTTCACATTAACCAAAACTAATCTTTTGTGTTTGAGATTCTTGATCTTTCTGTCTTCAATCTGTAGAGGTCTCTCGACAAACTTAAGTTTCTCATTTACCTCTATGTCCTTAAGAGGTACCACTAATGACTCATCTGCTAAGCACTTCTTGAGATTACATACATGAAATACATCATGTATCCCTGCCATTTCCTCTGGCAGTTGTAGCTGGTAAGCTACTGGTCCTATTCTTTTAATAATCTTAAAAGGTCCAACATACCTGGGGCTTAGCTTTCCTCTCTTTAGGAATCTAACTACTCCTTTCCATGGAGAAACTTTTAATAACACTTTATCTCCTACTTGAAATTCCAACCGGTTTGCGCCTGTTATCAGCGTAACTCTTTTGGCGATCACGTGCTACTTTTAGTCGTTCCTTGACTTGAATAATATTGTCTGTTGTTTCTTGTACTATTTCTGGTCCAGACAGTTGTTTCTCTCCAATTTCTGCCCAACAGACTTGAGATCGACACTTTCGTCCATAAAGTGCTTCAAATGGTGCGGCATTGATACTGGTATGATAGCTGTTACTGTAGGAAAATTCTATTAATGGTAAATGATCAGCCCAATTTCCTCCGAAATCAATTACACAAGCTCTAAGCATATCTTCCATTGTCTGAATTGTCCTTTCGCTGTGTCAGTCCGTTTGGGGATGATAAGCAGTGCTTAGATTTAACTTGGTTCTCATTACTTTTTGGAAACTAGTCCAAAATGAGAAGTAAAATGGCTATCTCTATCAGATTCAATTGATAAAGGAATCCCATGTAATGAAACTATTTCATTTACATATAACTTGGCTAGTTGTTCCATACTGAAAGTTTCCTTCATCGGTAAGAAATGAGCAGACTTGGTTAATCTGTCTACAACCACCCAGGTATTGTCTTGGGTAGTTTAGTAACAAAATCCATTGTTATCAATTCCCATTTCCATATGGGCATTTCTAGTTGCTGCAATAAACCTGAGGGTTTCTGATGTGCAGCTTTAACCTGTGAACATGTTAGACACTTAGCAACATAGGTTGCTATATCCTTTTTCATTCCTATCCACCAAAAATTATTCCTTAAGTCTTGATACATTTTGTCACTTCCGGGATGTATCGTATACTTAGACTTATGGGCTTCTTCTAAAATTCGGTGGCGTAGGTTTCCTTGTTTGGGTATCCAAATTCTTTTCTTATGGAATCTACAAATTCCATATGTTCCTTGTTCTAATTCCTTAATCATTCCTTTTAATTTTCAGTATCTTCATTGATTACTGATTCCCGTATTTCTCTAATTTCCTCATTTAAATCTATCTACAGATTTAATTTGAGAGAACGTACTCGTCTTGGCTTTTCATGATACTTTCGACTTAAAGCATCAGCTACTACATTAGCCTTTCCTGCATGATACTGGATTTTACAATCATAATCACTAAGAATTTCCATCTAGCGTCTCTGTCTCATATTTAACTATTTTTGCCCGAAAAGTATCTTAGACTCTTATGATCGGTGAAAATGGTAAATTTGTTACCGTAAAGATAATGTCTCCAAATTTTAAGGGCAAAAATTATGGCTCCAAATTCTAAATCATGGGTTGTATAATTCTCTTCATGATTCTTAAGTTGTCTAGAGGCATAGGCTATAACCTTTTGACGTTGCATCAACACACGTCCATAACCTAATTTAGACTTATCACAATAGACTACAAAGTCTTCAGTTCCTTCTGGTAATGCGAGTATGGGTGAGTTGGTTAATCTTTGCTTAAGAATTCTAAAGGCTTCTTCCTGTTTTGGTCCCCATTCAAACTTAACTGATTTGCAGGTCAGTTTTGTTAAAGGAATAGTTATCCTAGAAAAATCTAGGATAAACCGTCTATAATAACCTGCCAGTCCAAGAAAACTTCTCACCTCTGTTGGTGATTCAGGGACTTTCCACTTAGTAATCGCCTTGATTTTTATGGGATCCACATGAATTCCTTCATGATTGACCATGTGTCCAAGAAATTGCACTTCTTGTAACCAAAATTCAAATTTGGAGAATTTAGCGTAAAGCTTTTCTTTTCTCAGCAAATTAAGAAGTGTAAACAAATGCTCTGCATGCTCTTCTTTACTCTTAGAGTAAATGAGAATATCATCTATAAAGACAATTATGAATTTATCCAGATATGGTTTACATATTCTGTTCATCATGTCCATAAATGTGACTGGGGGATTGGTTAAACCAAATGGCATGACGGTAAATTCATAATGACCATACCTTGTTCTGAAAGCAGTTTTAGGAATGTCCTCTATCTGTACTTTCAATTGATGATATCCTGAGCGTAAATCGATCTTAGAAAAGAATCGAGCTCCCTGCAGTTGATCAAACAGATCATCGATTCTCAGTAATGGGTACCAATTTTTAATCTTGACCTTATTCAATTCCCGGTAATCAATGCACATACGCATTGACCCGTCCTTCTTCTTAACGAACAAGATTGGTGCTCCCCATGGTGATGAACTAGGCTGTATGAACCCTTTCTCCAGTAGTTCGTCTAATTGTTTCTTCAATTCCTGCATCTCTGCTGGTGCTAAACGATAGGGTGCCTTGGCAATCGGTGCTGTCCCTGGTAGTAGGTGAATTCTGAATTCAACTTCTCTATCTGGTGGTAGTCTAGGTAATTCTTCTGGAAAAACATCTGAGAATTGAGATACTACAGGAATATCTTTCAATTATTTTCCCTTAGTGTTAATGATTATGGAAATCATATACACTAGGGATCCTTTCCTTACATAACTTGTTGTTTTCATCACAGAGCTGAATTTTGTGTACCTAGTTGGCTTATCTCCTTTAATTGTGATCTTTTCACCCTTTGGTGAACTTACTTATATTGACTTTTGATCACATAGAATGCTGGCATGGTTGGCTACTAACCAATCCATTCCTAATACGATATCAAATCCAGCCAGATTCATTGGGTAAAGGTTAGCAATAAAATTATGGTTTAAAATTTCTATTCTTGCTCCCTGCAAGATTTCAAAGATCTTAATGGATTCCCCATTTGCCGTTTCTATTAGACATTCTTGTGGAAGTTTAGTTAATGGTTGTTTGAGAAGTTTGCAGAATGAAGTATTAATAAAACTTTGGTTCACACCAGAGTCAAATAATACTTTAGCAAAAATATAATTAACTAGAAACGTACCGGCAATCACGTCCGGAATCATCTTGGCTTCTTCGGCAATCAGAACAAACGCTCTAGTGTTCTTGGTAGTCTTGTTGTTCATGGTTGGAGCTAGTTTCAAATAGTTCGGTTTGATATGCTCATTTTCTCCACAATTGAAGCATATCCCATTACTGGGTTTCTTCCTACAGTCTTCTTCCTTGTGTCCTGATATTTTGCAGAAGTTGCAGTATATGGAACATCTTCCCGAATGCTTCTTCTTGCAGTACTTACAGTAAGGTGCAGAAGTAGAACCTGTACCTTTCCCACGGTTGCAATTAACGTAGCGAAATTCCTGGGTAAGTTTTTGGGCTAGGTTCTTCCTTTGGTTGCGTACGTACTAATTCATTAGTCAAGGTATTGGCTAGTTCTACGACTTATTCTATGGTTTGTAGTCTAGTTGCCTTGACTACATGTCGGATTTCACTAATTAATCCCTAGATGTAACGGGAGATTAACACTGGTTCTGGTGAGGCTAGGGTTGGCACTATTCTAGCATATTCGAAAAATATGGTACATGTTGGGTAGGCAGGGTGAGGACCAGTACATGCACGCTTGGCTGGCGGTGCATAGGTGGTGTTGTGGCTTGTCGGTGCTGATGCTACGGTTGAGCTGGTACAGCTTGGAGCGGGGCAGCGGTTGTAACAACACAGTTCTTGTTGCTGGAGTTGCTGTTGTTCTTCTTCTTACGACGAGATGACTTGGATGACTGCGGAGCGGCGGTGGTTTCAGCGATTGCGGCGGTTGTAGCTTGATGCAGATTCTTCGGAGCTTTATCCCAAAACCCAGCTTTGACTCGCTTGTCATTGATTTCAGCGGCGAGTAGAAAAGTTTCTTCAATCGTCGATGTCTTGGCAGCCTGGACGAAATCAGTCACACAATCCGGAAGAGCACAGATGTATTTCTTAATTGCGATTTCATGCGTCTTCACTTGGTCAGGACAGATTATGCTGAGCTGCTTGAAGCGAGCAGTCAAAGCAGCGTTATCACCCTCTTTCTGCTTCAAATGCCAAAACTCGTCCTCTAGCTTTTGGAGTTCATGGGGAGGCCATAACTCTTTCATCATCAGGTCCTTCAACTCATCCCACATTAAACCATAAGCTGCGTCGTTTCCTCTCATATTTCTCTCGGTCGTCCACCAGTCTAAAGCGCGGGACTAGAAGACGCCGGTGGCGTTCACAGTTTGGAGGTTGTCAGGACAGTTGCTCTGACGCAGGGTTACTTCAATCGAATCGAACCATTGAAACATGGCCGTCAGACCATCTTCGCCGGTAAATTCTTTCGGTCACAAGCCTTGAACTGCTTGAAGCTAAAGGCAGACTTTGGCAAATCGGTCCTTTCGCTGTGTCAGTCCGTTTGGGGATGAATTTTTCTATCTGATTAGCGACCAGAGAAGCGATGCGTTTGTCATCATGCTTGTGGCGAGCAGCGCGTGAGTGAAATGATCCAAATGACGACATTGTCTGCAATAGACAACGCCATGGATTCAAAACGCAATTTCGATTAAGCCTAACATGGTCTAGCGAAACACCAAAAGCTACCTTATATAAAGCTCAGGAACACGTCTACCATACAAACACATAATCACATAGGCACATAACGACAGAACATATAAGCACGTAGGAGCACATAAGACACAGAAGCACGTAAAGCATAGAACCACATAAGCACATGAAGCAGTCAGAATACAGAAACCTATCATTCAAGGTCACGCATTCGAGAATAGAGATTGTGATTAACGAGTAATATAGCATAAGCGAGCAACATTACATGCGAGCATCCACAAGTAGTAACGATTTGTTAGCGTATTGAGGTAGATGTGTAGTTCGAATTGTGTGTGGTGATCAAAGCGAACAGCGGAAAGTGAATAAACGACCAAAATCGAAACATATAAACAATTTAAATTATATAAAAACACATAAAATTCACATAAAAGCGACGAATATCAGAGTCAGCAGATTGCGGGCTCAGAACCGAAACACATAAAATCGGCGATTGCGAGCTTGAAATCGAGTAATGATCGTCTTAGGCTGATAGACATTGACTACCCAAAAGTGATTCGACTATTCTCAAGGACCGTTGGTACATGCCTTGGCTTTCAGGATTGTGCTCTCGCCTCGATTTGGGCGATCGGTACGCATCCCTCGAGTTACAGTGTGACTTCAAGTCGTTGGAGTCCGTCGAGACTTTGGTGAGAGTTTTGTAAAACTAAAAATGAGATCGGAACAAGTCGTCAAGGTTCGGGTTTCACCCCTGACTTAACAACTTCGTCCTTGTTTTGATGAAATTAGAGAAGAAAATATGCGTTAAAGTACAGATTTCACTACTGATTCAACGCGAATTCTCCTGGTTATAGATAAAATACGGGTCGAACAGGCGATCTAATCGAGAGTTTGCAGTTTTCACACCTAATCTCGATCCAATCACTTGTTCATTCTTTTGAAACCAGTGCAGTGCGACTACCTTAGGAAAGGTAGTGTGATAATATAGCGTGAGTGCGAGCGAGAATAGCAAATAAGCTTGAATAGAACCCCTACAGGGTTTGCACAAGTCGGTCCGTTGGTACTTAGACTATAGACTAGGTCGTTTCTAAGACATCTACCCGGACTAGGTCGAGTCTCGCCTAATTCCCTATAGTTATGGCTCTGATACCAATCTATCACACCCCAACCGATGACGGAAACATCGGGGCGCGGCACTGAGCGAAACAGATTGTCAAGAGAAATTCCATAACGACTAAATTACCAAATAGTTAATATTATGTCCTATAGCATAACCCATTAAGTAATCTAATTATTACATACATAGATATTCTCCAAACAAAAACATGTTTCGACAACTCAGATTTCAAATAAAAATAAATTGTTCGTTTGTTTCTAGACTCTTCCTAACTCGGTTCCACATAGCAAGCATCCTAGCAGATAACATCCTAAACACCTGTCACATATGTTAAAATAAAGGTGTAACACCTCACAAAATCATGCCCAATATAATTAAGACACGTGTCATGAACGTTAAACTTGTTATAAACCCGGATCATATTAAAAGATAACTGGAGGGATCAAAAGTGTCAATATGTTAATTCTACCTCTGAGAGACCTTTTAATGTTCCCAAAGCTTTGTAAAATATAAATACACTCTCATGAATATCTGATAAAGATTTCATGAGCATCCGGTTAAATTTTGTGATAAGTAATTCAACTTTCAAGAAATAGAATCCCATGTGCAAATCCGAAAATTCTTCATGCAAAGACCTTTCAAAAGACTCCAAGATAACACCAATGCATGGCAATGCTTTCTAGAGCAATTCAGAACTGAACAAGAGGACCCATCTACTGAAAGTAACCTTAGATTCGAGTTCTGAAAGGTTGCATGGTCAAATGTTAAAATTCTCAAAATTTTGTCTTCTGATCAGAGGCTTACGGACCGCAAAGCATCTGCCTTACGGACCGTGAGGCAGCTTAACTGGGCAATAAAATTTGAAAAGCGGTTACGGACCGTAAGGCTTAAGCTTACGGTCCGTAAGGACTGTAACCTGGCAGTGAAAATGGACAGCTGCGGGTTGTCTCCTTCTACACCCCTTTTCTCGAAACCAGCTGCATGTTAACGGTTTTATAAAACCTCTAGACACCTGTATGCATCAGATTATACCTGGGGGACACCTGCATTGATCTTATTCAATCCAAGAAACTATATAAGGGGCCTTGTTTTGCTTCATTTGAACTCACACCTCAAAATTTTGCTCTCAAACTCTTCTCTGGAGCCTCCTGGACTTCTAAGAAGTTTTCTCAAGTTCTATATTTGTGCTAAGGACTATTGTAAGTGTTCTTAGCTTCCTAAGTTTAAGTTTTATTAGCTTAATGACCGAAAGTCAAAGATATCGTAATTAAGCTTTGACTTTGTGATTAATCACTAACAGTCCAGCCATTATTCGAATTGAAAATGGCTATGTGTTGGTAATTATGTAGGTAATAAACCCTTAAAAGGGCACCTCCAAATTATCACATTTACTTGGTCAATTGTCCGGTCAAACTTATTAATAAAAATTCAAACGGGTTAGTTTTTACAAAATAATTCATAACTGATAATACAGAGGTTATAGAACATGTTTTAACACTTAAAAATCTTGGTAAATAATACAAGAACATGTTTAGGCATGTTCAACCCGACAATTCTGAGTTTAGGCTCGGTTCGTAACCGAAAGTCGCAAAAGTAGACTTTTGCTTTGACTTTCAGTTCTGACCCGATTTAGCTTAGTTTTGTTATCCCTTAGGGTTCCTTTAGGACCATATTACATGTTAGTATAACCCTCAGAGATTATACTATATGGTTCCTTTGAAATCTGAATCATTTGCATGTTTCCGTTAAATGCTTAAAAGTTGACCATTATGCCCTTTTGATATAAAAACAATATTTTTGAAATTGTGAGAGGACAAAAACCTTTATTACTGATTTATACACATGTCCTAAAAATTTGACATCAGTTCATGGTCTAAAATAGAAGTTAAGCGCGATATCGTAAAATGAAAGCTTTTTATTAATTAAATAGAATTTTTAGTATAAATCTTACTTAAACCCAAATTTTTACACCAAAATTTCTATCCACTGATATAATATAATATTTAGGGATTTTTGGAAATTTTTATCAAATTTTATATTGATTATCTTATAGAGTTCTAGTGTAAATTCGGTATTGACAAAATTGCCCTTTTCTTTGATAAAATGAGTTTTACATAACATTTTGAAACCAAACCTTTTCCAGCTGATTTCATATGTTAAATAAAATATTTTAAGCCTTAGAAACGGATCCAAATCACAGATTTCCTTAAATAACCCGAGAATCATCAAATACTGACTTTTACGCTTTTTAAACGCATAGTATGGGTTAAAACTATATTTAACACCTAAAACTTATCACCTACTGATATTATAAGAAAATTTCTATACTTTAACAGTAAATAAAGTTTTAAACTCAGATTTCCAAATTTGACCCTTATAGCATACGTGAAATGACCAAAATGCCCGTACGGTGCATAGTTTGGCCATAAATGATAAATTTCACATATATATAATGTCTTACTGATATAACTTGTTAAAATAAATATTTTTACTGATTATTTTTTACCAGAACCTCAGATTGCTATTTAACCTCTTTTATAAACTTTAAAATGACCAAAATACCCTTACGGGGCTTAAATTGATTTTGAATTCGTTTTGGGCATAATGGAAGATATCCTACTGATATCATAACATATTTTAAGCATATTAACTTATGAAACCTGTACATGACTCATTTGGTTACCCGTTATGCATATTCGCGTTCGGCACGATTTTTGCAACTAGTTTGCATAAATTAACCGAAACGGGTCAAACCTTATCATTTTTACTTCAAAATCCAGAATGTGTTTAGTTTACCCATTTTATACAAGTCCTCATACTTGGCGGGTCTAAATCACATTCTAATCCGGTCTTCGCTTAATCTTGCGTTTTGAACCGTAAACCTTTCCTTAAAACTAACCGATCTAAGTTTAAACTTAAATAAGACCGTTAGGAATCTAATAGGTTATTAAAACCTTCGTTCCAGATTTAAGAGCCCAGTAAAAGCTACTTGTGCTTGCTGATTGATATACGGCTGAGAATAAAATTATATTTTAGCTCAGGTAAATACTTTTAACTTATTTTCCGTTATACGGGCTTGGGATACGATATTATAATAATACCGCTTAGTCGGGTATGAAATCATTTAATCGGAATGTGATTAATAAATAGCATAACCCGTTTTAATCTGTTTTGTTTGATGCAATGCCTTTGGGGGGGTTAATGACCATGTCCTGGATATCGGCTCATTCATAAGAAATGGCCACGGCTTAAGCATGGGGTGTAGGCATACACCTGACAGTTGCGTATGTATAAACGGTATCTCACTCTCTTGTGGGCCTATACTTGTGGCGTATCTATTAATCTTGTCTGGCTCTTCTAACCGGCCCTGAATGGACAACAAACATATAAATCTGTATACAAGATTATTTTTAAATAATTGTCCCAAGTTAAAAAAGATTTTATGCCTTGTGCATCCAAACCAATTTTATAAATACTTTTCAAAAAGAGTCAGTTAATTGTATTTACCAGTGTAAACTGACGTATTTTCCAAAAAGGTTAAGTGCAGGTACTAAGCGTAATGGGATGGAAGCTCCGAGTATTAAATAAAGAGTCTTGCAAGCTTTTAATACTTACAGTCTGTTGAACATTATTTCCTTCGGTTTTAGATCCGCCTGTGGATCCTCTTACAATCCGTTTGTAATATTTTATTTTACTTTCAACTCGGTTTGTATAAATTACTTTTAGACTTCCGCTGTGCATAAAACTGTGATTAATTGATATGATGATATCAACTACGTCACGGTACTCCCCACCGGGCCCACCGGTAATACGTGGAAATATCGGGGTGTGACAGGTTGGTATCAGAGCCAACATTGAGTGAATTAAACACTAGCCTTTTGTGTTTAATCTCAATGACATAGTTGCACATTCCTTGACTTCCGAATCTAGGCAAAGGACTTAGGATTAATCCTAATCTTAATTGTTTTTGTATTTTGTTGTTTCTTTTGTTTTGACAGGAAAATGCCGCCACGTGTAAGAGGAAGAGGAGGAAGAGGAAAGGCCCAGTGTTAACGTGAAACGATCACGAAGCTGGGCCATCTCATAGACGCACACCATCCGCTTCAATCGGATCAAGTCCTCGTGAAGATTGGAGGACTTACCTTGAGCCTGCGAGACGCTCTGTCTCGCTTAGCTCTTCACCTTCATATCACGATTCTTTCGGGCTCCATCAAGACAACGTGTCCGACCATTCACATCATTCCTACTTACCGTTGCAGCGGTCGGGTTCGCACCGTGCCTTCCAGGACCCGACCCCATATTTCCAAAGTCGGTTCAATCCGGTAAACCAGGTTCAAAAAATCAGAGGGTCTAAACCCTCTGGGGCCAGCTGATCACTATCCTGAGATGCAGGATATGGAGATGGATGAAGATCTAGATCCCAAGATGCCACCGAGTGGGACGCCGACGCATCCCATCAAGATTTCAAGTGGATCATCATTTCATGGTTCGCCTTACAGAGGTCCTGACAGTTTTGCTGAAAGATGGGCCACATACAACTGGGAGTACACTCCCCCTTTCAACCCACATCATCAACAACAATAGGATCCCTAAGAGGATTCGCGTTACCAGGCGGTCACGCCACCGCCACAGCCGCAACAGCCTCCAGAACCACCGAGGCGAAGAAGATCAGGTGCCCGGATGTCCGTGCGTGGGGGTTTCCACTTTAGCACCCCCAACACTCCAGCGGCATCCACTACCTGCCGTTGTATGAAGACCCGCAAATGTGTGGGCCTTCAAACCCAGTTTCCGAGGTCGACTCTGCGCCAGTCGCACCGCCACCACCGCCCATGGGTTATGAAAACCCAATCCCTTCCTACGTCGGTGCAGCGGCGTATAACCCGTTTGAGCAGCCAACTTACTCGGGTTACAACTACTACAATGCCCCTAATGTTGATCCATACCTTGAAGCGGTGCACTACAATGCTCTCCACCCTGAAGGGCCCTACGCAGCTTCCTACCAAAAGGGGTACCCAGCATATGGGTATCAATACCCACCACCTCCCCAACCGCCACAACAGCAGCCGCCGCAGCCGCCTCAGATCCAGTCGCCGCAGCAACAGGAAATCCTTCAGCGGTTGCACGAAGTGGAGCAACAGGTTGAAGAGGAGCGTAGGAGCCGCCGTGGGTTACTGAAGGGTTTGGCAAACCTAATAAAGGGGAAAAAGAAGAGGGATTATTGAAATTCCTTATTTATTTGTTTTGTAATTTTAAATTTCAGTTTAAGTCCCTGCGTGGACAATTATCTATTTATGTATTCATTCCCTGCGAGGACTTGTATTTCTTCTTTTAGTCCCTATGTGGACAAGTTGTTTCTTTAAAAGTCCCGTTTAGGACATCTATGTACTTCTTTTAATTATGGAATGTTTTAATTTAAATTTCATTTGTCATTATATGTATGAATATATTATAAATCAAAGATACCACTTCCAATTTAAATTCGATATGCCAATAAAGTATTAAAAGAAATTCTTGAAAGTATAACCTAGCCCATATGTCATTATTAGACATGGCCCTGATGGTTAAACCTTTTTAAGATTCAAATCCCTGTTAACAGCTGAAAACATGTGAGCACTCCTGACAAGATTGATACGATAAAATCACACTTATCATCCTTATATTGGACTTTTCCAATTCCTTATTCTTTCCTAATGATTTAAACATCCATTAGTAATGTAGTGCCTACGGGCCATAATAAATTATCAAATAAGACAAAAGACAGTGGTAGTCTATGACTCCCTGTCAAGAAAGGTAATGAACTATGTTCAAGCCTAATTGCCTTGATTCTATAAAATCATGGCTTATAAATTAAAATTGTCCCTGTGACTAGGCCTTTTGTATGCCACCCTATTATCCATAATAGTTTATAACTGGGATAAATTGTAATAGAAATTTAAATAAATTAAATTACCAAATTAACCGAAATGGTTTATAGTTACCATGGTTAATGAATTGTCAAAAATGACAATTCCATTATAGACTTCTGAATAAATCATTGTCATTATTTTTATATAGCAATTAAGCTACATGGCAGAATCAGATGAGGTTAACAGTCACCCGAGGGAAAATAATGATACCACCAGAGTTAATGTAGTTGGTGCAGAACTGCAAGCATTAATAGATGATGTCGTTACTCGAGTTCTTGTCAGACAATTTAATGAATCAAGCGGTACTCGCGCCAGAACTCAGTCTATAACTCATACAAAACCACCCTCCAAGACTCATACATCTCACAAGAGCGATTCCCATCATTCATCAAATCAAAGGAGTGTCCCATCAAGACAGGTTGTGCTTAAGCAGGAACCTCGTGTTAAAACCTGTTCTTATAAGTATTTTGTCTCTTGCAAGCCAAGGGACTTCACAGGTGAGAAGGGATCCATTGATTGTATGACCTGGCTTGATGAGATGGATATTGTGGTTGATATCAATGGTTGTGTAGAACAAGATATTGTGAAGTATGTGTCACAATCATTCAAATGTGAAGCTCTAGCTTGGTGGAGGTCTCTAATCCAAGCTACAGGAAAGATCCCGTTGTATAACTTGACCTGGGATCAGTTTGTTGCTCTAATTAAAGAAAATTTTTGTCCTCAACATGAAGTTGAGAAGATTGAGACTGACTTTTTGACTTTGGTCATGAAGAACTTATACTGTCAAGCATATGTTACAAGCTTCAATACCATATCCCGACTGGTTTCGTACTTGGTCACACCGGAACTGAAACGTATCGCACGCTTTATTGGAGGTCTAGCTCTAGAGATCAAAGGGAATGTGAAAGCATCTAGACCAACCACCTTTAGGTCAGTGGTTGATCTGTCTTTATCTCTTACTCTCGATGCGGTTAGGTAGAAGTCGCTTAAGAATTCTGATCCTAGAGTACTGTTTGATTCTGGTGCAGACAAGTCTTTTGTAGATGATAAATTTTGTAAATTGTTAAATCTACCTGTTAAGACTCTAAGCATAAAGTATGAAGTAGAATTGGCCGATGGTACGATAGAGACTGCTTCAACAGTATTAGATGGATGTTTTATATCCATTAGGAATCATTCTTTTCCACTGTCCTTGCTTCCGTTGAAATTAGCAGGATTCGATATAGTGATAGGTATGGATTGGTTGTCTCGCAACCAAGCCCAAATTGTATGTGATAAGAAGCAAGTGGTTATCAAGACTCCTTATGGTGAGCCTTTGACAATTCAAGGAGATACGCAGTACGGATTACCTAAGCAAGTGTCTATGCTTAAAGCATCCAGGTGTTTAAAGAAAGGCTGTGTCATTTACATGGCACAGGTAACCATTGATGAGCCAAAGCCCAAGATCGAAGACATCCCTATTATTTCTGAATATCCAGACGTATTCCCTGAAGAACTACCTGGTTTACCTCCAGATAGGCAAGTGGAGTTCAGAATTGATATTATTCCTGGAGCAGCACCAGTTGCAAGAGCACCTTATCGGTTGGTACCCAACTGAGATGAAAGAGTTAAGGACTCAGTTGGATGATTTGTTAGAGAAAAGATTTATTCGACCTAGCTCGTCCCCTCGGGGAACACCGATTCTGTTTGTGAAGAAAAAGGATGGATCAATGCGTCTATGCATTGATTATAGTGAGCTGAATAAAGTAACAATCAAGAACAGATATCCATTGCCCAGGATCGACGATTTGTTCGATCAGCTTCAAGGAGCAAGCTACTTTTCAAAGATCGATTTAAGGTCAGATTATCACCAGTTAAAGGACAGATAATTGAAGATGTGCACAAGACCGCATTCAGAACAAGCTATGGTCACTATGAATTCTTAGTGATGCCTTTCGGGCTCACTAATGCACCTGCAGCATTCATGGATCTCATGAACCGCATCTGCAAGCCGTATCTAGATAAGTTTGTCATTGTCTTTATCGATGACATACTCATTTATTCAAAGAATCAATCCGATCATGAAAGACATCTCCGGTGTATCCTTAAACTTTTGCAGCAAGAGAAGCTCTATGCCAAGTTTTCAAAATGTGAGTTTTGGCTTCGTGAAGTCCAGTTTCTTGGACATGTGGTAAGCGGGCGTGGTATCCAGGTGGATCCCGCTAAGATTGAAGCAATTATGAATTGGCAAGAGCCTAAGACTCCTACAGAAATTTGTAGTTTCTTAGGTTTAGCAGGATATTACAGACGATTCATCGAAAACTTTTCAAGGATTGCTGCACCTCTAACTTCGTTGACTCGCAAGAATATAAAGTTTGATTGGGGTCCCAAGCAACATGAATCCTTTAAGATTCTTAAGGAGAAGTTGAGCAATGCTCCTGTATTGACATTACTAGAAGGGATTGAAGAGTTTGTGGTTTATTGCTACGCGTCGCACATTGGCATGGGTTGTGTGCTTATGCAGAAAGGCAAGGTTATTGCCTATGCTTCGCGTCAATTAAAAGTGCATGAAAAGAATTACACCACCCATGATTTGGAGTTGGGTACCATTGTATTTGCACTAAAGCTTTGGAGGCACTATCTGTATGGAACAAAGTGTGTGATCTATTCTGATCACAAGAGCCTTCAACATCTGTTTAACCAGAAGGATCTTAACATGAGACAGGGTCGTTGGATGGAGAATTTAAATGATTATGATTGTGAAATACGGTATCATCCTGGAAAGGCAAATGTAGTCGCTGATGCCTTGAGCAGAAAGGAAATGGTTAAGCCCGTTAGGATCAACGCCAAAAGCATTGAACTGAAGAACAGCTTGAATGAAAAGTTCTTAGCCGCTCAGAAGGAAGCTGTTTTGGAAGCTAACTTTCCAAATGAGAAGTTAGGTGTGATTGCCGATCAATTGTCATATGGCAAGGATGGAATCCTAAGATTGAATGGTCGAATATGGGTTCCAATTTATGGAGGACTTAGAGACGTGATTCTTCAAGAAGCTCATAGCTCAAAATATTCAGTTCATCCAGGCAGTGACAAAATGTACCAGGATTTAAAGGCAAGTTACTGGTGGATAGGTTTGAAGAAATCTATAGCCACATATGTAGCTAAATGTCTGACATGCGCGCAAGTTAAAGCCGAGCATCAGAAGCCGTCAGATTTGCTGCAACAGCATGAACTTCCCACCTGGAAGTGGGAAATGGTAACTATGGACTTTATCACTAAGTTACCAAGAACAAAACGTGGGAATGATACTATTTGGGTTATAGTCGACAGGTTGACCAAGTCAGCCCACTTCTTGTCGATTAAGGAAACACATAATTCAGATAAGCTAGCTCAGCTGTACGTGGATGAGATTGTATCTCTCCATGGAGTGCCAGTGTCTATTATCTCTGATAGGGATACAAGATACATGTCGCATTTTTGGAAAAGCTTTCAGTAATCTTTAGCCACTCGATTAAACTTCAGCACTGCTTATCATCCTTAGACGGATAGGCAAAGCGAACGTACACTTCAAACGCTTGAGGATATGCTACGAGCATGTGTTATAGACTTGGGTGGAAGTTGGGATGACCATCTTCCTTTGGTTGAATTTTCGTACAATAATAGTTATCACTCAAGTATTCAAGTCGCGCCTTTTGAGGCCTTGTACGAAAGGAAATGCAGAACGCCAGTTTGTTGGGTGGAAGTTGGAGAAACCCAACTGTCAAGACCTGATATAGTCCTCAAGACGACAGATAAGATTTTTCAAATTCGCGATCGTCTCAAAGCTGCCAGGGATAGGCAGAAAAGCTATGAAGATATGAGGCGTAAACCTCTACAGTTTGAAGTTGGTGATAAAGTGTTACTCAAGGTATCCCCCTGGAAAGGGGTGATGCGTTTTGGCAAAAAGGGCAAGCTGAGCCCAAGATACATAGGACCATTCGAAATCATCGAATGTGTCAGAACTGTAGCTTACAAGTTAGATCTACCTGAAGAGCTTAGTGGAATTCATAATGTATTCCACATTTGCAACCTCAAGAAATGCAAGCCGATGAGTCGCTAGCAATGTCGCATAAGGACGTACAGATAGAAGAGAGCTTGAAGTTCGTTGAAAAACCTTTGTCGATCGAGGATCGACAGGTTAAGAAGATTCGAAGAAAGCATGTTCCGATTGTCAAGGTAAAATGGGATGCCCGTAGAGGCCCAGAGTATACATGGGAGGTTGAATCCACAATGAAACAGAACTACCCTCATCTATTTCAGTAAATCTCGAGTTCAAGATTTCTTTTAAGGGGTTGAGGATGCATCACCTCGCAAAATCATGCCCAATATAATTAAGACACGTGTCATGAACGTTAAACGTGTTATAAACCTGGATCATATTAAAAGATAACTGGAGGGATCAAAAGTGTCAATATGTTAATTCTACCTCTGAGTGACCTTTTAACGTTCCCAAAGCTTTGTAAAATATAAATAAACTCTCATGAATATCTGATAAAGATTTCATGAGCATCCGGTTAAATTTTGTGATAAGTAATTCAACTTTCAAGAAATAGAATCCCATGTGCAAATCTGACAATTCTTCATGCAAAGACCTTTCAAAAGACTCCAAGATAACACCAATGCATGGCAATGCTTTCTAGAGCAATTCAGAACTGAACAAGAGGACCCATCTACTAAAAGTGACCTTAGATTCGAGTTATGAAAGGTTGCATGGTCAAATGTTAAAATTCTCAAAATTTTGTCTTCTGATAACAAGCTTACAGACCACAACCTTAGGGACCGTAAGGCAGCTTAACTGGGTGATAAAATTTGAAAAGCGGTTACAGACCGTAAGGCTTAAGCTTACGGTCTGTAAGGACTGTAACTGGGCAGTGAAAATGGACAGTTGCGGGTTGTCTCCTTCTACACCCCTTTTCTCGAAACCAGCTGTATATTAACGGTTTTATAAAACCTCTAGACACCGGTATGCATCAGATTATACCTAGGGGACACCTGCATTGATCTTATTCAATCCAAGAAACTATATAAGGGGCCTTGTTTTGCTTCATTTGAACTCACACCTCAAAATTTTGCTCAAAAACTCTCCTCTGGAGCCTCCTGGACTTCTAAGAATTTTTCTCAAGTTCTATATTCGTGCTAAGGACTATTGTAAGTGTTCTTAGCTTCCTAAGTTTAAGTTTTATTAGCTTAATGACCGAAAGTCAAAGATATCGTAATTAAGCTTTGACTTTGTGATTAATCACTAACGGTCCAGCCATTATTCGAATTGAAAGTGGCTTTGTGTTGGTAATTATGTAGGTAATAAACCCTTAAAATGGCACCTCCGAATTATCACATTTACTTGGTCAATTGTCGGGTCAAACTTATTAATAAAAAGTCAAACGGGTTAGTTTTTACAAACTAATTCATAACTGATAATACAGAGGATATGGAACATGTTTTAACACTTAAACAACTTGGTAAATAATATAAGAACATGTTTAGGCATGTTCAACCCGATAATTCTGAGTTTAGGCTCGGTTCTTAACCGAAAGTCGCAAAAGTAGACTTTTGCTTTGACTTTCGGTTCTGACCCGATTTAGCTTAGTTTATTTATGCCTTAGGGTTCCTTTAGGACCATATTACGTGTTAGTATAACCCTCTGAGATTATACTATATGGTTCCTTTGAAATCCGAATCATTTGCATGTTTCCGTTAAATGCTTAAAAGTTGACCATTATGCCCTTTTGATATAAAAACGAGATTTTTGAAAATGTGAGAGGACAAAAACCTTTATTACTGATTTATAAACATGTCCTAAAAATCTGACATCAGTTCGTGGTCTAAAATAGAAGTTATGCGCGATATCGTAAAATGAAAGCTTTTTATTAATTAAATAGCATTTTTAGTATAAATCATATTTAAACCCAAATTTTTACACCAAACTTTCTACCCACTGATATAATATAATATTTAAGGATTTTTGGAAATTTTTATCAAATTTTATATTGATTATATTATAGAGTTCTTGTGTAAATTCGGTATTGACAAAATTGTCATTTTCTTTGATAAAATGAGTTTTACATAACATTTTGATACCAAACCTTTTCCTATTGATTTCATATGTTAAATAAAATATTTTAAGCCTTAGAAACTTATCAAAATCATAGATTTCCTTAAATAACCCGAGAATCGTCAAATACCGACTTTTACGTTTTTTAAATGTATAGTATGGGTTAAAACTATATTTAACACATAAAACTTATTACCTACTGATATTACAAGCAAATTTCTATACTTTAACAGTAAATAAAAGTTTTAAACTCAAATTTCCAAATTTGACCCTTATAGCATATGTGAAATGACCAAAATGCCCCTACGGTGCATAGTTTGGCCATAAATTATAAATTTCACATATATATAATTTCTTACTGATATAACTAGTTAAAATAAATATTTTTACTGATTATTTTTTACCAGAACCTCAGATTGCTATTTAACCTCTTTTATAAACTTTAAAATGACCAAAATACCCTTACGGGGCTTAAATTGATTTTGAATTCGTTTTGAGCATAATGGAAGATATCCTACTGATATCATAACATATTTTAAGTATAGCAACTTATGGAACCTGTACATGACTCATTTGGTTACCCGTTATGCATATTCGCATTCGGCACGGTTTATGTAACTAGTTTGCATAAATTAACCGAAACGGGTCAAACCTTATCATTTTTACTTCAAAATCAAGAATGTGTTTAGTTTACCCATTTTATACAAGTCCTCATACTTGTCGGGTCTAAATCACATTCTAATCCGGTCTTCGCTTAATCTTGCGTTTTGAACCGTAATCCTTTCCTTAAAACTAATCGGTCTAAGTTTAAACTTAAATGAGACCCGTTAGGAATCTAACAGGTTATCAAAACCTTCGTTCCAGATTTAGGAGCCCAGTAAAAGTTACTTGTGCTTGCTGATTGATATACGACTGAGAATAAAATTATATTTTAGCTCAGGTAAATACTTTTAACTTATTTTCCGTTATACGGGCTTGGGATACGGTATTATAATAATACCGCTTGGTCGGGTATGAAATCATTTAATCGGAATGTGATTAATAAATAGCATAACCCGTTTTAATCTATTTTGTTTGATGCAATGCCTTTGGGGGGGTTAATGACCATGTCCTGGATATCGGCTCATTCATAAGAAATGGCCACGGCTTAAGCATGGGGTGTAGGCATATACCTGACAGTTGCGTATGTATAAATGGTATCTCACTCTCTTGTGGGCCTATACTTGTGGCATGTCTATTAATCTTGTCCGGCTCTTCTAACCGGCCCTGAATGGACGACAAGCATATAAATCTGTATACAAGATTATTTTTAAATAATTGTCCCAAGTTATAAAAGATTTTATGCCTTGTACCAATTGTATAAATACTTTTCAAAAAGAGTCAGTTGATTGTATTTACCAGGGTAAACTGACGTATTTTCCAAATAGGTTAAGTGTAGGTACTAAGCGTAATGGGCTGGAAGCTCCGAGTATTAAATAAAGAGTCTTGCAAGCTTTTAATACTTACAGTTTGTTGAACATTATTTCCTTCTGTTTTAGATCCGCCTGTGGATCCTCTTACAATCCGTTTGTAATATTTTATTTTACTTTCAACTCAGTTTGTATAAATTACTTTTCGACTGCCGCTGTGCATTAAACTGTGATTAATTGACTATGATGATATCAACTACGTCACGATACTACACACCGGGCCCACCGGGCCCACCGGTAATACGTGAAAATATCGGGGTGTGACAAAAGGTCAATACACATAGTGTAAAGGTGAGCATACAAGTTTGATATAGCTTAATAGAGTTCGAAAAAGTTTATGCGTAACCAACATGTATAAAGTGAAGGCAAGTAGGTTATCGATAGAGAAATATGCACAGACGTGACTGCGAGTTGTAGAATACGCAACACATATCCCCACTGGGACACGTGAAGTAAAGCCTTTAACAACCCTTGTCCACGACAGGTGCTGAGTCCAAACTATAGTACTGTCATTGCTAAGGTGTCAGGCAACAATCACTGTGTTAACATAACATACAAGCATTCATCGAAAACACGTAGCATGCAATAATGATCAGCGTATAAATAGTGTTGCGTTGTGTGATTGATGTGATTTGAATATAGATAATGAATGTAACACCCAAAAGTGTGTAAAGCAAAAAGGGTTCAAGTATACTCACAGATTGTGCTTAACGAGTAAACACTCACTTGGATTGAAGGGAGCACTGAGGGGGATTAGCCTGAACAGTTAACGATAGAATAAACGATAAGCGGCGCGTAAAACGGAGTAAAGTACCAAGTGTCGGATGGAAATCCGATCGGATGGCAATCCGATCGGATGGCCATTCCATTGGATTGTCATCTTGTTTGGTAAGGATGTGTTTGTGTATGATGGCTTTGAAGTTTTTATTGTAGCATTTTGAAAATGGAGAAGTATCTCTACCCTTCAGGTCGATCGATCGAATAGTCGTCCGATCGGGTAACGATCCGATTGGTTGGACACTTAGTGAGAACAAGTTCACAGCAGGGTTGTCACTCGATTGGATAGCAATCCGATCGGGTGGCAATCCGTTGGTTATTGAACATGTCGAAAATTGCTTAAGTGTTGAGGTTCCAAATGTCACATGGTCGGATGGTCGTTCGATCAGATGGCAATCCGTTCGACGTTTAAAACTTGAAAAGGTTGAAATAATGTTTAGGTGTGGAACTAAGTGCAGGCCGATCGAGTGGCTGTCCGATCGGATGGAAATCCGATCGGACGGCAATCCGTCCCATCAATCTGATTGTTCTTGACACTTGATTGTTTGATAGTTTTGCAATTTTGTTCGAGACGATGTGATAACGTGCTAAACAACAGAAACCCCATCTTGCCCCAAGTGACCCGATCGGACAGGAATCACCCTAGTCTGACCAGTTAACCTGTTCGAGATGGTTGTTCATGTTTAACCCGAAATCGGTAGTCTCTCTGATAGAAATTAGATCTTGAACCGATACATCACTAAGAAAGAGTAGAAGATTAGAACGAGCTCTGATTCTATCGGTTTTGAGCGCATTGAGTGTAAAAGAGTTGAAAGAAAGTTGGAAAACCATCTTTCAATCCTTTTTACCATGATTATGTGTAGATCTATGCGAAAACATTGTTTAATCTTGTGGAAATCCTTCAGATCCGAGTTGTTCATGGTGGAATGAGGCCAATACTTGAAGTTCATAAGAACTCCATGATGACATCACCCTAAAACACCCCAAATCCACTGATTTCACGGTTAAAAGTTAAGATTCAAAGGTGAAAAAGATGAAGGAGTGCGTGTAGATCATAGAAGTACAAGATTTAGGTTGAAAACTTATAAGAATCACGAGAAATCGAGAGAAAAAAGGCTGAAGTGCGTCTGGGTCGAGTGGAGAGCTGTCACATCAAGTGATGTGACATGTGATGGTATTTATAGGGTTTCCTAAAAAGGAAATTGCAAAGGGTCGAGTGGGTCACTGATCGGACGGGCAATCCGATCGGATGGCCATCTGATCGAGTAGTCACTCGATTGAGTGGCTCTGACGATTTGAGTTCTGTCGTTTTGATTTTCGTGCTGAGCGTTGCGATGCATTTCAAACGAGCGATGCGATAGATTTACTCATTAGTTACACAAATAACTTAACTACTATATCTAACATACAATCATCATAATTAACTGGCGTATAGCGTTTGCGATTCGATTGCTATGGGGTTGCGATTGCGTTTCGATTAATCACCACAAAAACATAAACATAAATAAGCATGCACAAGTAGCACATAATTAGCACACACACGTAAAACAATATCCAGAACGCATAATTCGGGTTGCGATTGCGATGCGATAAGAGATAAAGCGATAAAACATGCGATTAATCTTCGATTATTAACATGTACTCCACATAATACAACTAATGCGATAAAATAATTAGATTATCTACAAGTCAAAGAATTCAAAACAGGAGTTGAGCAAGGAGTGACAGATCGCAATTAGCAATCTTTTCTTCCTTTGACTTCAATCTTGACTTTGACTTTGACTTTCGAAACACGGGGTGTTACAGCAATGGCTCCTTCATTGCCAGAGAATTCTATTGGTTTGCAAGACCAGAATTCTTTGTAAGAACAACCATATGACATGGTTCTTCTTCTTTTTGGAATAGGCAATTGGAGTAGGGATGAGATCGGTACGATGCCGGTACCGTACCGGTACCGATACCGTAAATACCGTTACCGAAATTGAGGAAATGTGGATACCGATTACCGTACCGTATTTATAGATTCGGTACCGGTACGGTACCGGTATTTCGGTACTTTACCACATTGGTACCGCTTTGGTGTCATCCATTGTTTTACCTAAAAAAATTTCATGTGCAGTCCATCCATCCATTATTAACTGAACTAGAGTAATATATAGAGGAATGTAAACAAAAGTTAAACATATTAAGTAGTCAAAAAAAATCAAAAGGTAAACATCCATGGGTTCCACTTTTAACACCCAAATTCCAACATGTCTAAAAAATCATCATAATTGATTAAAAATAACCAAACAAAAGAAATTTGATATTGGTTTTTGCAAAACAATGTTCAAGAAAATATAACTTCATAGTGGGATCTAAGATAATAGCAAAATACATAAAGTCATTATTAAATTCGGTATTAATACCGGTATTTACCGAAAAATACCGGTACCGATACCGTTTTTTACCGATACCAAATTTCGAAAAATCTATTACCGATACCGGTACCGTTTATGATCGGTACGGTACGGCATCGGTACGGTACCGGTACGGTACCGGTATTTCGGTAAAAAATCTCATCCCTAAATTGGAGTAACGGTCCATTATTCACGCTGTGACTGGGTTCAGTAGGTGGTCGTTTATTTCCACTATTAGTTTTATTATTTTCGGTAAAATATCATCTATAATCCCTTGTGCTACTATGTGTTGGATGACATTGTTATCTATTTGGTTCCCATTATTGTCGTTATTCTGGTTTTCCTGATTCACTTCGTTGTCCATCTGAATTACAAACATTTACCAGGTATTAATATCACAGAATCAGATTTAATGTAAACAATCATGCAAAAAATTTGATCAAAATCGTCGAGCATTGCGACATTTACTCTTTTTCATATATATATATATAGAATCACGCTAAAATGAGAACCA
Organism: Helianthus tuberosus; assembly: GCA_030545235.1. Classification (NCBI taxonomy): domain Eukaryota; kingdom Viridiplantae; phylum Streptophyta; class Magnoliopsida; order Asterales; family Asteraceae; genus Helianthus; species Helianthus tuberosus. Next base: position 28,715,364 of record CM060379.1, on the reverse strand, counting down.
CCTCGAGTTGTAAGAACCGTGAGAACTACACCGTACGGGGCGAGGTGGACCAATTTTTTTTTTCACAATCGTAGATGCGTGTATTATAAACACATTTGTAAAAAAAATTCAAAAAAAAAAGTTTTTGAGCACCACAAGTTTGTGTTTACGGGTACCGTTACGGTAACGGGTACATTTACGGTACCCGTAAACACAAACTTGTGGTGCTCAAAACTACACACACGACATTTTTTTTTTGAATTTTTTTTTACAAAATTGTTTATAATACACGCATCTACGTTTATGAAAAAAAATTTGGTCCACCTCGCCCCGTACGGTGTAGTTCTCACGGTTCTTACAACTCGAGGTGGTTCTCATTTTAGCGGTCCCCTATATATATATATATATATATATATATCTATTACAAGCTACAACTAGAAATTTAAACACACTACTAGTTATGCATCAATAGGTATTAGGTTATCTATTTTAGTTGATTTTGATATATATTTTTTTTCAAACTACACACATTTATATATATATTATTACTGCTAGGGGTGGTTCCAATATTGCATCTCTCGCTCGTCGTATTTCCACACGAGCTTCTCCCCTATTTATTTTATCCTCTCTCCTCCTTCAACTAATTCCTCATCAAATGTGCGAAGTTCCTGCACATTCGCTTCACTCATGGTTGGCAGTGGTGCAGGTATTGGGTCAGGGTACTGGGGCATAGGTTCTCCATATGGGTACGGGTTGTCTAGTATCTCCTGGACATACTGATCGGCATTCCAATATGGATCTAGAGTGTAAGGTTGGTATATTGTGCTATGGGGTTTGGTATTGGTTCTCCCTGTGGATAGAGTTCCTGGTAATCCCTATGGTCATCCTCCCATGGATCATACATTAGAGGATTAGGTGCGGGGATTCTAGGTATCTCGTTTGGGTCAAATGCTGGTATGGGAATTTGGTCTCCTTGGTTCGGTTCTATCTCCATTGGTTGGGTTGGGAATAGCGGCAGTGGCTGTGGTGCAATTATCTGGTCTAGGTTTGGATCTGCTGCAGTGGTGGCTAGTTTATGAAAGTTTGCCAACCGTCTATTAATTATGTCTTGGTTCTGGGCGTTCATTTCTCTATTGGCTGCTGCTAATGCCCCTTGTTATTTCAATTTTCTCATTCGCTTCTTTCGCTCATGTGCTCCCCGACTGAACCATCCTCTCTTTTTCGAAGGGAATGGTTCTTCGGATTGCGCCTTAAAGATGAAGATTCCCTCTTCTATATCAGCAGAATACCCCGAAGGAGTAGGCTGTGAGGAAGTTCCTTCACTTTTGGGAGAACTAGCTAGGTGACGTAGGCGTCAGACGGACCTTGATCACTCATACTGTAAACTAACAGATTGTCAAATAACACAAAACAATAATATACATGTACACACATAATCACATAGATTATTTCCTAACATAAATTATAAAATTGTGGTGTCAGCAGAACACTTATGTGTCTTAAATCAGTGGTTGTAGCTCTGATACCACTTTCTCTGTCGCAACCCCCGACCCCTACCTCTAGAGCGGGCGGCCGCGAGGACAGTATCGGTGGTATCGGTGTTTATTGATTTGGCAGCGGAAATTTCATCAGGACCGTAGTTAGGAAATAATTTATCAGAGTAAAATACCACACTTTTATAACTAATAAATACGTGGGGAAAACCCAAGTTTCCATTACAAATATGTATATAGGGATAAACCCTAATTTATTGAAATAAAACTTCTTCCTTGTTTAGGTAACTTTTATAGCCACTTTTCCAAGCCTTCAGTGCTCTCCAGTTGGCTTCTATTTGGCTTTCACATTTTGTTACCTGAAACGCGTTTTAAAAAGTTTTTTCAGCAAGAAATACTGGCGAGTGAATCCCAGTTTAATCAAAACAAGTTTTATCAATTTACAGTATTGAGGGCATCCGCAATTACATTTGTTTATATCTATCAAATTACTACTCACGGTACTGTCAATCCTGACTTGTGGTCATGCTACTACTCACAGTGTAGTAACAAGTAATGCATACAAAACCCCTACATACCGACAGTAATTGTAGAATCACAAATACTCAATCACTGTTAAATATAATTTAAAACAATTGAGGTCTTGTAAAAATAGTTTGCAAAAAGGGAATAACTCACATTGTTGTTTTAGATAATTCCTGGTGACTTCCTGGTTATAATCTATTAAATTAAACAATGCACACGTGTTAGTAAGATAACCCAATTTACATTAGCTATACCCTCCCCCCGAGACAGAACTCCAACGACTGAGTCAGGCAGAGCCTTGACATGCGTTACGGAGCTCTAGATCAATCAGGCAGAGTAACTAATACGTAACCAGGGGTTATAATACTTACAACGAGGCAAAGCTTCGCTTTTTAGTGGTATTATACCCGAGTAGAATTTCTATTATTTAGAGAATTTGAGAGAGATTGCGAGAATTGAACGATTTGTTTTATTTGATTTTTGTAAAAATAAAGGTATTTTAGGTCCGTTTTTTCTATACGAGGTGTATTTTAGGACATATAGGATATGTTTAAGGGTTTTGGGAGAGTTGTTATACACTGTCTCAATGGCATCTAGCCATGCGGTTTAGGCTTGTCGGACCAAATTATACTATCCACAATATTCACCGCCCAAATAGTTAATAACTTGTGCTTGTGGGGATTTTCGGTGTGTTAGATGTCTAACTTAGGAAATTTCTATCAAACCCATGTTCATGTGCATATGTGTACAAAACAAGCTTTTCCCCTAAAGCATTTGATAAAACATGTATAAAAGAGGGCCATGAAACTTACTTGGTAGTGTACGCTCACTGTATGCTACTACAAAATAGTAGTGTAATCATTGTGTTAGCCCAATCCTAATATCAGTACTTGACGATTAATCATCGATATTTGCTATACACTAAGTTTCTATGTAGTTATTCATTCGAAAACGAGCTAATAACCTCAAAGTGTGGCATTGGGTAATGTTTTGTTTACAAAATCAGATTCGGCTTTCGTTCACTATTTTTTGTGCTCAACACAATTATTCGTTTTACGTTTTAGGATAATGGTATGGTCACATACCATGTAAAACCTCATTTAGTAGTATTAATTAATTCGCATTACAAAGAAAGTTTGGGCGTTAAAACAGTCAAATTCTTCTATATGATAGTTTTTAATCCTTGTAGTTAAGAATTTTCCAAACAATCGTGTAATTTACCCAAATTGCCCGAGTCAACGAAGAAAAGTTTGGATCCACTCTAGACCATCCTACTGATGGGATTTATTAACCAAAAGTCCCGACAGGTTCATTAAGTAATTGTGTTGCCGGTTTTTATTAAAATGGCATTTCTAATGAGTAATTATTATAACCACACGTCTGAATTTTATCAAATTCTGAAACATTCTATAATTGATCCTACCGATATATAAGTTTTCGAAAAATTAGTTTTAAAAACCTGATTAACCATTCTTGGCGATTTATTCTATCCGACTTCAAACATATTCTGGAAGTTTTACTTAGTGGCTAAAATATGTCCAAATAAATCTAATAGAATTTTCAAAGCCAATCGGGTTTTCTAAATATGGTTTTCGGCTATCGAAAGTTCGATAAAACATGATTTTTAAACCATATCCAGGTTTAACCAATGAACCCCGAATTTCATGTGGGACAACGCTATGCCATATCAACTCCCTAAAAAATTAGGGGATGTATTTACTCAGTTTTCTGTTTTTCCTGATTTAACGCCATTAAACACTAATAAATTCACCAAACATTCTTAGATTATCGAAAAAATCTCAAATTTGGTACGAGTCTTTTCATGATGGTAGGTGATTATCTTCAAAATGTTAGTAGGGTTTGGACACCTACAACCCTATTTTTGCCATTAAGGTTCCTAACACGTTTAGTTTCAAGTTTTGGATGTTATACCTCGCGTTTAGTTATGATTTGGGTGATTTCTTAGTGTAAGGTCCTTGTATGTTGTCGTATATCCAACCTATAATCAATATCATTCATAAACATGTTCATTATATCCATAATCAAACCCATAATCATATTCTTTTGTTTATTATAATAAAAACTACGTTTATACGATCAAGTTAATAAAAAATTGTCTTAATCATCAATTTAATATGTGTTTACCTTTGAATTAGAGCTGGAAAGTCCCTACATCTCTTTGGATCAGATTTTAGAAAAGTTGAGAATATAGGATAAGGTTTTAAAGTTAATATGTAAGGGTCAGTTCTTGGGGTTGGGTAATTCACACAAAATAAGGATTTTAGAATAACATTAATTGATATTTTGGTAGGTGTAGCATAATTGGGAATAGAACGCACCTATCATTTGAATAAATAATCATAACACGAAGCCGTTTCTAATGGTTTTAAAGTTTTAAAAATAAAGGATCGTATCCGGTATAAAACGACTCTTTATAAACTTTTGTTTTATGTATAATATATAAGTGTTTGGTTAAGGTTTGTAACACCCCGAAAATTTACGTCCTATAATGTATTGACACGTGTCATAAGCTTGAACGTGTGAAAGTATACTCTAGAGGGACTAAAGTTGACAAACATGGAAAGTATGTGAATATAAGGGTTCCAAAATGTCAACAAGGGATAAATATACTTTACAGTAACCCTACATGATGCTCATACCCTTACACGAATAAATCATGGATCATGCGAAGCTAATTGTGAAAGAGAGTGAGAGATTACAAACTACAGGGGTTAAATGTGTCAACATGTTTAAGTTATACCTCTGAGTGACCTTTTAGCAAACCCAAATCTATGTAACGATTAATTATGCTCACTTGAATGCATGATAAAAATTTCATAAAGTTTCGTTATCGTATGAGAAAGTTATGATAAAATTCGTATACGAGGGGTTAAAGCGTCAACGTTGGAAGTTATGACTTTTCGGGTAAGCACAAAGTTAACCAAGGACTTGCCAATGTTTAAACAAGTCTTGAAACCCTTATAAGTAAAATTGAGGGGCTCAAAATGCAAGAGAATAAGTTTGGTTGACCTTTGGAAAGACCAAGAGCCAAGATACAAAAGTTGCAAGAATTTTTGGCTACTGCAGAAGGCTTGCACACCGCAAGCCATACCCTTACGGTGCGCAAGGGTTGCCCAGCGACAGAAAGTTGGTTGTTGGCTCTTTAAAACATTGCAACCGACTTAAAAACGATTTTCCTCATGCATGGGCGACCCCTAATAGTTCCTAGGACTTAGGGGCACTTGTCAATGATCTGGAACACCCCTTAGACTTAGTTGTCATCATCAAATTGATTCAAGAACACTATAAAAGGGCCTCATAGTTGCAACATTGTGATCACACCATTCCATCTGCATTTGGGGAGCTTCTTGGAGCATAAGAGCAGACCCTAAGCCTTCCTAATCGTGCATAGGACTTCAGTAAGTATACTTAACCTTTCTTAGTTAAGTTTTTTCTTAGTTTTAGCTTAAAAGTCAAACCGTCGTAATTAACGGTTGACTTAGCGATTAATCACTAATGGTCCAGTGATTATTTGAATTGAAAGTAGTTATCAGTTGGTAATTATGTGGGCATTAAACCCTTAAAAGGGCACCATCTGATTCCCACTCTAACTAGGTCAAATGTCGGGTCAAACTTGTTATTAAAAAGTCAACAGGATGCTTAATTTCAAATTAATACATAATTAACAATGTAGAAGCTTTGCAACCTGTGTTATTACTTTTATAACTTAGTAATTAATGTAAGAACATGTCTAAGCATGTTCAACCGGACAATTTTCCGTTTAGACCCGGTTCGGAACCGAAAGTCGCAAAGCTTTGACTTCAGTTCTGACCCGCTTTGGTATGTTTTAGAAATGCCTTAGGACTTCCTTAGGACCAGGCTACATGTTGGTATAACCCTCTGTGGTTGGTTCGTTGTTTGTCCGATTCGTTTACATGTTTCCGTTAATTGCTTAATATTGACCATAATGCCCTTTTGACCATAAAACGAGAATTTTAGAAATATGAAAGGACAATAATCTTTACTACTGATTTATAAACATGTCCCTAAAGTTTCATATCAGTTAGAGGTCCAGAATAGGAGTTATGCTAAATAGCGCATTTAAGAAGCTTTTTGTTAATTAAACAGCGCGATTAGCATAAAGCCAATCTAAACCCAATTTTTGACACCAATCCATATGTTACTGATTTTATATAATAAATAAAGTATTTTGAACTTTATAACCTGATCAGAAAACTCAGATTTCCTGTATAACCCGGAAATCGCTTAAAATGGCTTTTAAAGCGTATTAAACGCATAGTTTGGGTTTAAACCATTATGTCACATAAGACTTATTATCAACTAATATGACCTATTAAAATAAATTATTTTACTGATGTATTCGGACCCGAATCTCAGAATTTTAATTAACCTCTTTTATAATCTTTAAAATGACCAAAATACCCCTACGGGGCTTATTTTGATATTAAACTCGTTTTGGGCATAATGGAAGATATCCTATTGATATCAAACATATTAAAGGCATATTAACTTAGAAAACCTGTATATGACTCTTATGGTTACCCGTTACGCTTCTTGCGCGTTTGGTTCGGTTTATGTAACTAGTTGCATAAGTTAGCCGAAACGGGTCAAACCTTAACATTTTTATCTCAAAATCCAGAAGGTGTTTAGATTACCCATATTATACAAGTCTTCAAAATTTTCGGGTCTAAAAACATTCTATTCCGGTATTCGCTAAATCATGCGTTTGAACCGTATATTTCCTTAAAACTAACCGGTCTAAGTTTAGGCTTAATTAAAGACCCGTTAGTATTCTAATTGGTTATTTATAGCATCATTCCACACTAGAGCCTTCCGGTAAATTGTACCTACGCTTACTTAAGTGAATACGACTGAGTTATTATAATTCTTGCTATTTAAGACAGGAGCTAGCTTTGGTAAATACTCTTAACTTCTTTTCCCTATTACGGGCTTGGGATACGGTAATATAAATACCGCATGGTCAGGTATGGGATTCAAAGACCAATGATTCGGGAAATCCAAATAACCGGTTTTAACTCATATTGCTTGACTGAAACATTGGGGGTTAATGCGACCGTGTCCTGGATATCCTTGACTCGTTAATTGCAATGGCCACGACCTAAGCACGGGGTGTAGGCATACACCTGACAGATGCAATATGCTTATTAATTAATTATACCCAATAAGGGAATAGTGGTGTGTCGGTTAATCTTGAACCGGCATAGAATCGGGCCCCGTATGTAGAGCAAGTTATGTAAAACTGATAACATGAGATATAGTTTGTCCCAAGTATAAAAGATTAATTTTGCCGTGAGCATTTTAATCAAAGTGTCAACATATTTTCGTGCCTTGTGCACCTAAACCAATTTTCATAAACATTTTCAAATGAGTCGGTTTAGTGTCTTTACCAGTGAAAACTGACGTATTTTCCAAAGTCTAAGTGACAGGTACAAGTACGCAATAGGCTGGAAGCTGCTCAGGACTTGTTAGTTGAGGACTTTGCAACTCCTTCACAAAAGCCATTAGTCTGATAACTTCTTTTTATTCGATCCGCCTGTGGACCCTTTACTTTCCGTTGTAATACTTTGATATTACCTTATATTCGGATTGTAATATAATTATCTTTTGCTTCCGCTGTGCATTTATATATTGTGTTGTTTGACTATGATGATATCAACTACGTCACGATACTCCCCACCGGGCCCACCGGTGACTCGTGGAATTCGGGGTGTGACAGGTTGGTATCAGAGCCAACATTGAGAGAATTAAACACTAGCTTTTTGTGTTTAATCTCAATGACACATTAGCACATTCCTTGACCTTCTGAGTCTAGACTTAACATAGGAATATTCTCAATCCTCATCTGGAAATTTTGCTTCCAATTTTTATATATTGGATACGTCGCCAAGCGAAGGAGCCTTAATAGGAATTCTCCACACCCGGAGCCTTAAATTGCTGATCTTCGTACAGCGGCTAGAATGAAACGTGCAACCAAGGAGAAAGCATTCGGAAATAAAAATGAAGAAGAAATTCCTTTTGCTGAAGATCATTTCCTTAATAGTCCTTATAAGGACATATTTACCTTTCAGTCCCTTTGAGGACACATTATTCCTTTCAAGTCCCGCTTAGGGCAACTCTGTACTTTTATTTTTATATAGTGGATTGATTAAATTTAAGTTTTCATTCTAAACATGAAATATGAAATAAATGAAAAATAACATTTCCTTTTATAAGATCTACCATTATAATAAAATGGCAAAATCTAAAAAGGACAAGACCTAGCCTTGTGTCATTATTAAGACCCGGCCAAGATGGCAGTTCCTCAATTTAGGTTCAGATCCTTATTAACATCCCGATTTAGGATTGTTCTACGTTTATTATTAAAAAGGAATCTTAAAGGTAAACCTAGCCTATATGACGAGGCCAAGATGGTAGGACCTATTCAAGAGATTCAAATCCTTGTTAACACCTAAGAACGTGTTAGCACTCTTGACAGATGTGATTCGAAAAAAAAATCACAACAGTCATTCTTATATTGGATTCTTCCAATTTTCTTATCTAGTCTATTGATTTAGAAATCATGGCTTATATCATCCTATAAGATGATCATATTATAAACATCCCTTAGAAGGGAAATGCCTACGGGCTATAGTTAATGTCCTCTGAGACTAAAGACAGTGGTAGCCTACAACTCCCTGTCAAGAAAAAGTAATGAACTTTGATTCACACCTAAATGCCTCGATCCCAAATGATCATGGCTTATAAATTAAACTTGTCCATGTGACTAGGCCTTTTGTGCTATTACTAACTTATAAATTTGCCTCGATTCTCTGAAATCATGGCTTATAAATTAAACTTGTCCATGTGACTAGGCCTTTTGTGCTATTACTAACTTATAAATTTGCCTCGATTCTCTGAAATCATGGCTTATAAATTAAACTTGTCCACGGACTAGGCCTTTTGTGCTATTACTAACTTATAAATTTGCCTCGATTCTCTGAAATCATGGCTTATAAATTAAACTTGTCCACGTGACTAGGCCTTTTGTGCTATTACTAACTTATAAATTTGCCTCGATTCTCTGAAATCATGGCTTATAAATTAAACTTGTCCTTGTGACTTGATTTTTGTGCTATAGTTATATTTTAATTAAATCCAGGATAATATTAATAAAAATCTTGAATAAAAATAAATATCATTCCTTTCCTGCCAGTATAAATATTAAAAGAGAATCTTAAAAGGTTTGACCTAGCTTGAATGTCATTGAAGACCTAGCTAAAATGGTAAAACCTGTTTAAAAAGAGATTCAGATCCTTGTTAACATCTGAAAATGTGTTAACACTCCCGACAACCGTGATGCGATAAAATCACACTTGTCATCCTTATATTAGGAATTTTCCAAATCCCTTATTTAGCGTAAATGATCAATAGGAATCATGGCTAGTAAACGTCGAACATGATGTACGCATCAAAACATCCATTTGGGATGTATACCTACGGGCAAAGGTGTATACATGAAAAGATAGTTTTTATTTCATAAATTCTTGTCAAGACAATGAACTATGAAATTTTCTGATCCAAAGGAATCATCGATTATGTTTTATATTTTTCCCTAGTGACAAGGCCCTGTGCCATCAAGAGTCCTTGGGAACAAGCTCTTGTGCTATATAAAATGTCAGTGCGACATTGACAGTCGTGATTTATGTCCCCTGTCTAATAAATATGAAGGATTATATTATGTTTACACGCCAAGGATGGTTTACTTAAAAACCTAGCCAGAACATAATCAAATAACTTAAATACTATCTTTTGGCCTATAGGGTTTATTTACACCATAGCTATTTAATCAACAAATTCGACAATTCACCATATAATTAAACCAATTATTACTACCTGGTTTGTGGTCTTCAAAGCTTCACCATGGTTAGCCCCTCTGAAGCTCACAATCATCCAGTTAATCAAAATGACGATTCAAGGAGACCCAGGGTATGGATTGCCTAAGCACTTGTTGAATATGGTATTTAATACCAAAGCTTCGAGTATGGAAAACTCAGAAGAAACAAACAACAGTCGCGATGCTTGAGATGCGACAAATGTTAATAATGAATCCAATATGAACCCCAAATGTTAATAGAGTAAATCTCCAGAACTACGATTAACACAGTTATTAGAAAGGCTATGAGAAAAGTCATGAAAAGGCTTAAAAAGCCAAATGATGTTCGCTTTAAAACACATGTCGCTGCTCATAAGAAGAGCTATATTCATACTTCAAATGCGAAAAATAACCCAAACAAAATCATATGTGGCAAGAAGCCCTTTCCTCTTAGGATGTACTTAGAAGTACTTCGTCTCTTAGAAGTCAAGAGACTTCAATAGTAAAAAGGGGCCATCGATTTCAGGAAATTGTTGGATGTAGTAGAAACCATTAGGTATATCAGTGGTTATGCTGGAAAGGACATGGTAAGGTATACATCACAGCCATTCGATAACAATACTCCTAATTAGTGAGGACATCATTGAAGTCCACAAGAAAGATCCCCTTATGCAATATGGGATGGTCCAAGTTTTTTAAGGACCTTATTAGAAAAAACTATTACCCACATCACAAAATGGAGAAAGATGAAATAAGAATTTTCTAACTCTCGCCATAAAAGTTCTAGACTGTCGACTGTATGTCGCAAATTTTAATTCGTTGGCTGAGATAGTACCCTAATCAGTCTGCCCAAAATTCTAAGCTTAACGCAAATAATTATTAGTGGTTAGCATCGGCAATAAGAGGGCACATTAAGGTTTCAAAACCTGCTCATTATAAATCCATTATGGATCTACCTCAGCTACTCACGTTATATAGATTAAGAAACGACCAGTCAAAGCTGAGACTGCCCTAAATTGTCATAGATTTTGCAGCTAAGTTTGAAAGGATTAAGAATGGAGGTGTTTAACCCTCCTGATAAATGATTAGAGGCAGTTCACATTGTTAATAACACCGGATAAATCCCTTATTGTGATTTTATTGCTAAAAGTTATATTTGGGTTCAGGTGCTGCTAAGTCTCTCATAAGACCATAAGCTTAGCAAACCTTTTAGAAATTTTTCCGTAAAAACCCCATACATTAAGTGTAAGGAAAAACTTACAGGCGAAATCATAAGAACCATTTCTTCTGTTCCCGTCAGAAACCTTCAATCGTAAAATTTTTGAAGTATCCTCTCTATAGAGGAAGTGCGTCAGCATATATAATTGATATCTCCTTGATCTCTATCGATTGCGAATACCAAATGGTATGACAAAAGCACCACGTGAGGATTGATGTATCTTAATAAGTCCCATAGATTGCTTCCATGCCTGATCAATATGGAGGTTTAATGCATGGGACCACAAAGATATTCCGATGGTCATATGGTACTAAAGTCAACTAATGGTATTCAAAGAAGATATCCAGAATGAAATTGTCCAAGTAAATGTTCCCGATTAAGGAATTCGTGGACTAGTAACATAAATGTGTCACTTATTTGACACAAGCAATGAGGGGTGAACTGGAGCCTGAGATATGGAAATCTTTGTAACCTCCTTGTACCTTGATTATCTTCTCCTAAGATTACCCTGTTTACCCCTGAGAGGCAGGTAGAGTTAAGGTTTATATCCCATTTAAGGCGGTATTATTATGAAATCTCCAAGACAGCTAGTACCATTATTGGAAGAATCGAAAACCCTGGTTAAGTAAGTTTTAAGATATGGATTCATATAGCCTAACTCAATATCCTGAGAGTTCGGTAAAGTTAACTATGAAAGACGGTTCATTTTGCTTATGCATTATTTACCACAACCCTAATTTGGCAACGATTAAGAATTTGCCATCAGCTGCCCAGGATCATCGATTTGTTCGACTAACTGTAAGGATTAGCTACTCCTTAAGATTAGTTTTGAGCAATGGTTGGAATAACCATCTCACTTTTAGATAAGCTTTTCCATAATAGTTGCTATATAAGTAGCAAGGTGGCTCCTTTGGAGACCTTGTATAGATGAAATATCAAAACATCCATTGGATGGACGAGACTTTGGGAATTCCACTTATCAGGATCTGAAAGTTGTATTGGAAACAACGAATACGATCATACAAATCCCTAATCATCTGTAAGTTGCCAGTATTCGGCAAAAAATCAAGAATTAAAGAAGTAGCAACCCTCCTAAATTCTTGTTAAGGAATAAGGGTCAACGAAAAGTATCACCCAGGAAGGGTGTACCAAATTTGTTAAATTATCAGGCTAGTTAAGCCCTGAATATATAAAATCATTCGAAGGAAATCGAATGTATCAAGATCAAGTAGCTTATAAGCTAAAACCTATTTAAGGAGCTTGGCGGAGCTCGCAATACATTACACACAAGTGACTGAAGGGTGTGTTTTGCCAATAAGTCAAGAAGCACTATCACATAATGATATGCAAATTTATGATGTGATGAGCATCCTGTATCGATTAAGAATCGACAGGTTAAGAAGCTCCAAAAAGGATACATGTACCTAATATAGGAGTCACTTGGGAGCTTGGAAAGACTCCAGATATGTTATAGGAGTTAAGTCCATTATGAGACAAAAAGTACTTCCAGCATTTTAACAAATCTCGAGGTCGAGATTTCTTTTAAGGGGGTGAGGATGTAACACCCCGAAAATTTACGTCCTATAATGTATTGACACGTGTCATAAGCTTGAACGTGTGAAAGTATACTCTAGAGGGACTAAAGTTGACAAACATGGAAAGTATGTGAATATAAGGGTTCCAAAATGTCAACAAGGGATAAATATACTTTACAGTAACCCTACATGATGCTCATACCCTTACACGAATAAATCATGGATCATGCGAAGCTAATTGTGAAAGAAAGTGAGAGATTACAAACTACAGGGGTTAAATGTGTCAACATGTTTAAGTTATACCTCTGAGTGACCTTTTAGCAAACCCGAATCTTTGTAACGATTAATTATGCTCACTAGAATGCTTGATAAAAATTTCATAAAGTTTCGTTATCGTATGAGAAAGTTATGATAAAATTCGTATACGAGGGGTTAAAGCGTCAACGTTGGAAGTTATGACTTTTCGGGTAAGCACAAAGTTAAACTAGGACTTGCCAATGCTTAAACAAGTCTTGAAGCCCTTATAAGTAAAATTGAGGGGCTCAAAATGCAAGAGAATAAGTTTGGTTGACCTTTGGAAAGACCAAGAGCCAAGATACAAAAGTTGCAAGAATTTTTGGCTACTGCAGAAGGCTTGCGCACCGCAAGCCATACCCTTACGGTGCGCAAGGGTTGCCCAGCGACATAAAGTTGGCTGTTGGTTGTTTAAAACGTTGCAACCGACTTAAAAACGATTTTCCTCATGCATGGGAGACCCCTAATAGTTCCTAGGACTTAGGGGTACTTGTCAATGATCTGAAACACCCCTTAGACTTAGTTGTCATCATCAAATTGATTCAAGAACACTATAAAAGGGCCTCATAGTTGCAACATTGTGATCACACCATTCCATCTGCATTTGGGGAGCTTCTTGGAGCATAAGAGCAGACCCTAAGCCTTCCTAATCGTGCATAGGACTTCAGTAAGTATGCTTAACCTTTCTTAGTTAAGTTTTTGCTTAGTTTTAGCTTAAAAGTCAAACCGTCGTAATTAACGGTTGACTTAGCGATTAATCACTAATGGTCCAGTGATTAGTCGAATTGAAAGTAGTTATAAGGTGGTAATTATGTGGGCATTAAACCCTTAAAAGGGCACCCTCTGATTCCCACTCTAACTAGGTCAAATGTCGGGTCAAACTTGTTATTAAAAAGTCATCAGGATGCTTAATTTCAAATTAATACATAATTAACAATGTAGAAGCTTTGCAACCTGTGTTATTACTTTTATAACTTAGTAATTAATGTAAGAACATGTCTAAGCATGTTCGACCGGACAATTTTCTGTTTAGACCCGGTTCGGAACCGAAAGTCGCAAAGCTTTGACTTTTGCTTTGACTTCAGTTCTGACCCGCTTTGGTATGTTTTAAAAATGCCTTAGGACTTCCTTAGGACCAGGCTACATGTTGGTATAACCCTCTGTGGTTGGTTCGTTGTTTGTCCGATTCGTTTACATGTTTCCGTTAATTGCTTAATATTGACCATATTGCCCTTTTGACCATAAAACGAGAATTTTAGAAATATGAAAGGACAATAATCTTTACTACTGATTTATAAACATGTCTCTAAAGTTTCATATCAGTTAGAGGTCCATAATAGGAGTTATGCTAAATAGCGCATTTAAGAAGCTTTTTGTTAATTAAACGGCGCGATTAGCATAAAGCCTATCTAAACCCAATTTTTGACAACAATCCAATTGATACTGATTTTATATAATAAATAAAGTATTTTGAACTTTATAACCTGATCAGAAAACTCAGATTTCCTGTATAACCCGAAAAATCGCTTAAAATGGCTTTTAAAGCGTATTAAACGCATAGTTTGGGTTTAAAACCATTATGTCACATAAGACTTATTATTAACTGATATGACCTATTAAAATAAATTATTTTACTGATGTATTCGGACCCGAATCTCAGAATTTTAATTAACCTCTTTTATAATCTTTAAAATGACCAAAATACCCCTACGGGGCTTATTTTGAGATTAAACTCGTTTTGGGCATAATGGAAGATATCCTACTAATATCACAACATATTAAAGGCATATTAACTTAGAAAACCTGTATATGACTCTTATGGTTACCCGTTACGCTTCTTGCGCGTTCGGTTCGGTTTATGTAACTAGTTGCATAAGTTAGCCGAAACGGGTCAAACCTTAACATTTTTATCTCAAAATCCAGAAGGTGTTTAGATTACCCATATTATACAAGTCTTCAAACTTGTCGGGTCTAAAATGCATTCTATTCCGGTATTCGCTAAATCATGCGTTTGAACCGTATATTTCCTTAAAACTAACCGGTCTAAGTTTAGGCTTAATTAAAGACCCGTTAGTATTCTAATTGGTTATTTATACCATCATTCCACACTAGAGCCTTCCGGTAAATTGTACCTACGCTTACTTAAGTGAATACGGCTGAGTTATTATAATTCTTGCTATTTAAGACAGGAGCTAGCTCAGGTAAATACTCTTAACTTATTTTCCCTATTACGGGCTTGGGATACGGTAATATAAATACCGCATGGTCAGGTATGGGATTCAAAGACCAATGAGTCGGGAAATCCAAATAGCCTGTTTTAATTCGTATTGCTTGACTGAAACATTGAGGGTTAATGCGACCGTGTCCTGGATATCCTTGACTCATTAATTGCAATGGCCACGACCTAAGCACGGGGTGTAGGCATACACCTGACAGATGCAATATGCTTATTAATTAATTATACCCAATAAGGGATTCCCAATAAGGGAATAGTGGTGTGTCGGTTAATCTTGAACCGGCATAGAACCGGTCCCCGTATGTAGAGCAAGTTATGTAAAACTGATAACATGAGATATAGTTTGTCCCAAGTATAAAAGATTAATTTTGCCGTGAGTATTTTAATCAAAGTGTCAATATATTTTCGTGCCTTGTGCACCTAAACCAATTTTCATAAACATTTTCAAATGAGTCGGTTGAGTGTATTTACTAGTGAAAACTGACGTATTTTCCAAAGTCTAAGTGACAGGTACAAGTACGTAATAGGCTGGAAGCTGCTCAGGACTTGTTAGTTGAGGACTTTGCAACTCCTTCACAAAAGCCATTAGTCTGATAACTTCTTTTTATTCGATCCGCCTGTGGACCCTTTACTTTCCGTTGTAATACTTTGATATTACCTTATATTCGGATTGCAATATAATTATCTTTTGCTTCCGCTGTGCATTTATATATTGTGTTGTTTGACAATGAAGATATCAACTACGTCACGATACTCCCCACCGGGCCCACCGGTGACTCGTGGAATTCGGGGTGTGACAAGGTTTTTGGGCTTGATTAACGATAATATGATACATGTTCAAATGACAAAGATTGCAAGTTAACAAACAAAGCTTTAGTAAACGGTAATCAAATCATCCAATGTTTTTGTCATGTGCTAAGGCCCTATTATCCCTAAGTTATTTAGTAATTCTCGTATGTTTACCGGTTCATGTCAGAGTCACCATCTAGAACACCTTAGATTGTGTGTTGTTAACGGTTTAATTTAACGTTAGCGGTTAAGGTTTACCAATTTTAGGATTGTCACAATAATAAGAAACATATGATGTATTATATTATATAACTAAGCGGTTAGCTTTAGAAAGTACACAATGTTTAGTTATTATAAAAACATGAAATCAACATAAATATGACTTTACATATATTTGAGAGTATTTTAATGTTTTTTTCGTTAAACACAATTTAAGGAGTATAACTAAATTATTAGAACCACACGTTGCAATTTTTTATAATAGTAAAATCTGATTATTCCATTTTTATCTAAGAATTGGATACAAACTTTTATCAAACATTATGCAAAGCTTTAATTGTCATTTTTTATAAACTTTTATTCCAATTACAAAATTTTATTAATTCCCTACATTTCACCACATTATATATCCTACAATCATATCAAATTATCAATGTTCATGTTCATATTTAGCTTTGTACTCCTTCCAAAGTTGATCAACGGGCTTTCCCGTCAAGTCTTCAAAATACTTGACATCAAAATCAAACCTCATTTTCTTGTTAAGCTTTGCCACAAACCCGGGGACGATCCCGTCACAGTATTCAAGAAAACGAGCGGTGAAATCATACCCTTGATCCCAACGGTCCCCTTGTCCTGGTTTTGCGAACCCTTCTGGTGCGTATCCTGCTTTTAAGATTGTATAATCGGCAACCCCTTCGACCAACCCTACAGGTGCATGACCCTCACCATCCCATTGAAAACAATGTGTCATTTCATGGTACATTAGGGATGTGAATTCCCATTTCAAGTCTCCTTCGTATCCTTTTAAATATATGGAACTAACATTAATGAGGTTAGCACCCCATCTGATTGCTTCGGCTCCATCGAACTCTACAATGTAAACATTCACAGAATCTATTGGGGTTCGATCTGAAGGGTTGTTTTCTTGGAAGACTATGGACCATATGAAGTTGTTGATGGTACCCATTATTTGCTTTGTGTAGGGAATTCCGATTTCGTTGGTGAAACGGATGCCGCCTGGGGTATTGGCCGCAACGTTTGTCACATAGTATTTCACGGCTGTAATCGCAGGGAAGGATAATGAGAGGGTTAGGAGGGTAAACAAGATCAAGGATTTAGGAGCCATGATTTGTCTAGCAACAATTTGAAGGTGCATGAATATGATAATTGTATCATATGGATATATATATACACACACATAGAGAAAATGTAACTGAATTTTGTTATTTACATTATAGTGCATTTATCTCAAGCATTTTTACTTCAAATGGGGATATGATGGATTTCCTAAATATAGTATTTATAATCATTAGTTTTTGTATCTTTTTATATATCAAAATCTTCTTATTAATAAACCATAAACTCTTACTAAAACAAATGAAATGGGAATATGATGGATTTCCTGAATAACATTCAGTTTATCTTCATATTCTTGTTATTGTTATTGTTATTAATGCTAATATATTAACAATAATAAGATAAACTGAATGTTGCTAGTGCAAATAGGGCTGGCAAATCGTGTCTTAGCAGGTTTAACATGTATCTGATAACGCGAACAACAAAAATTTTAAACATGAATACGACTCGTTTAACTACTTTATATCCAATGTCTATAAGACAGATGCATATTTTATGCACCTAGAAGGAGAAATAATGGATCCTAACTTTCAAATTTTGATTATTTTAAAAAACGTAAAAAATCACATGATGTACTTTTCTGTTATCGTGTCTTAGCAGGTTACCTACAGGTTACCTATTGCCAACCCTAAGTGCAAACTTTTACCTGGTGGGTAATAATAACTAATAATTCGTACTAGCAATTGGATAAATAACACTCTTAACTTTTACTTGTGTTGTCACATGCAATCTTAGTCAGAATATTGCAAATTGTCTTAAAATAACATAAATGAAAGTTAGAATCACGTACTGTTACAATGATATTACTTTTGACAATGAAAGTGAATGTTAGCGGTGCATTGGTCAAATTGCCGATGCTTATTATTTATTATTGGCCAAAAGCCATACATCATTATTATGAAAATCCAATTTGCCTACTAAAAATAATAACAATAATAATAAATTTTTGAATTAGAAAAAAAAAAAAACAAAACATGATGAATACATATTATAAAAACTTTTATTATTATATAATAATTAGTTACATAATGAATGATCATAAATAAAAAGTTATTAATCTAATACTAATAAAATAGTATACTTAATGCCACATGGCATTCTCATATGTTTAAAAATGTCTACTTAATGCCATATGGCATTCTCACACTAATATTATTATTATTATTTTTATTAATTAATACAAAACAATGATAAATTTCTTAACAACTTAATGCTAATAAATGTTTTATTGTTTACTTAGATATTAATCATTTACTTTTGATTTATCTAAAATATATAATTAGTTATTAGTAACAATTCCACTTATAATAAACAATTTCAAATAAAGTCAATGTGACAACACCTTCTTATTCTTTAAAAGGATTTTTTACTATATGTTTAAAACATATATTAAAGAAATTATTATTTTATATTATCATAATAAAAATGGCAAAGAATAGGTTAATCCGATACTTGAAAACCGGTTTACTTCCATGCTTTGAAAACACTTTTAACGTTATTAGACTCGTGTAATACACGGGTTTCAGGAGATAGAATATGTTCATAATAATTTTGATGCAAGTCTATATTCATCGGATGTCCTAAATGGAGTTATATTTTCAGGCTTGCCAAACCATTGATGATTACAAAAGGTCAATGTTCCAATGACGTTATCAAGAAATATTGATCGGTTTATGTAATGGAACTCGACTACATGTCCTATCACTGGGTGATCAGGTTATCGAGACACTCATATTATCCGGAAGTTATACTGGCACTCGATCATTTATCCCTAGATTTCGTTTAATACCGCCAAATAGAAGGATCTCGTTTAAATTGAAAAGAAGACAATTTCCTCTCGCCCTATGTTTTGCCATGACGATAAATAAAAGTATAGGACAATTTCAATGTAAAGTTGGTTTGTTTCTAAAAGAATCGGTTTTTACACATGAATAACTGCTGTGTCATCTATGGTAAAAAAATAACTTATGTAAATTTATGAAAACAGTATAAAATTAAATAATTTATAATTTTATATCATTAAACCCGTGTAGCACACGGGTCTAATAATCTAGTACTTAATATAATGCAATGTAATCTATGCAATGAAATAATAATAATAATAACCTTTTGAATTAGAAAAAAACATAACATAATGAAATCATCTTATAAAAAAAATTATTAGTAGATAATAATTAGTTACATAATGAATGATAATAAATAAAAAGTTATTAATACTTAATATAATGCAATGTAATCTATGCAATGAAATTATGTAATTAATAAAATAAAATGTAACTTGATACAATGCAAGACGACATAATACCTCACAATGCAATAAAACATAACATAATACAATACAACATAATGCATAACATCACAATACAAGACAACAAGATACTACATAATACATTACAACACAATGCAAATACAACAACAAAAACGGAATCATAGAGAACTTCCAAGGAATATCATTAGTTATACAAAAATACTATGTATTTGAATCTCGATAGCTGTCAATTGTTTTTAGAAGGTCAAACACTTAAATGATATTTTGTTGGCAAAGTAATTGTATTATTATAAACATTTACCCAACTTTATAACAATAATAGGAAAATAATATTTAATTCAATAAATGATACACGTATGACTGATTTTAACAAATAGGAGTTTGTTGCGAAATGAGTTTTCTATTGATTTCCCTTGTGGTGGATCATTACATGCATGCTTGTGTATACACATGGTCACACATATTTGTGTATTCTTGTGCAAGTGTGCATAGTAGGTGCACAATTTAATTTGATATTTGATGACAATTTGTTTGCCACTTGAAGTAGCGAACATCTCGAGCGAACGAAAGGCCTCCGTGAAGTTTATACAATACATGTGTAGCAAACTCGTAATTAGTTTATTGTATTTTCCTAACAAAACAATATAAACCTATTTTAGATTCTTTTGTAACTTTCCTAACAAAATAATATACGGTTCATAACTCGTGACCCACTTGAAAGGATAAAACTAAAAACTTAAAGGCATTAATAATGTTGAACAGCAAATATAATTGCATACCTACCAATCAATCAAACCAATAATCATTGAAGATTTGCATTATCAAAATTAAATACTTTATTTATATATAAGTAATTAGTTATGTTAAAAAAACATAAAGAAAATGATAATGATACAATACAAAACATAAAGTATATAAAAGAGTTAATTACTATTTTCGTCCCTGTGGTTTGTCAAAAATCACTATTTCAGTCCATTAGTTTAAAAATTGCGATTTCAGTCACTGTGGTTTTACTTTGGTAACCATTTCAGTCCATTTCGTAACCATTTCAGTCCTTGTACTAACAGAATAAATGGATTGAAATGGTTACGAAAGTGAAACCACAGGGACTGAAATGGTTACGAAAGTGAAACCACAGGGACTGAAATCACAATTTTTAAACTAATGGACTGAAATAGTGATTTTTGACAAACTATAGGGACGAAAATAGTAATTAACTCTATATAAAAAGTAGAAAATAAAAAGCATTTATTTAGTCAATGCATATGCCCAAATTGTTGATTAAATGAACTTGCATGTAGAGTTTCAATAATACTAGAATTCGATTCAACCCTAAATATAGACAGTTACTATGTTCTATTAATACTAACTAAATGTAAGAATCATCAGTAAATTTATTTGATATGAAGTTTGAGATATTTTTGTTATGTATTTGACCTCGGTCATGGGGACGTCAATGGATCTCGACCTTGGGTATCAGCAGGTTGGCCAGGGTATATCGTCATAACACAAGCGAGTTTCACTTGGCAGGTTGAAGGCCGGATTCATGAATCCGTGTGTGAGGTAGTTTTGTGAACGTTGGCCAACGGTCAAAATACCCCTCATTTTTACATTAAAAATACCCAAATAAATTGTACATTTTTACACTTCTATTTATGTTATACTATACTATTGTATTCTATTTCTACACTCCTAATAAGTTATTCCAGAGGAGGGGCACATAAAAACCCACGTTCTTAAAGCGAAAACTGACAACGTCGAAAGTTCAAGCTAGCCAAAACAAACCACTTCCAACCAAACTTATACAATATTCATTATACTACCCACAACCTCTACCGATGAAAAAGATGGCAACTCAAATCGCACCAGGACATTTCACTATTCAAGTACTCTAAGAATTAACCATTGGTCGTTACGTGTATCATATACCAAACCCCTACTACCAAACACCAGCATACCGTTGGCCTTGCAACTTAGTTTTTTTTTTTTTGTTAATTTCTAATTTATTTATGTCTTTTATATTTAATTATTTTAATATGTAATTAATGAAATAATGTTTTATTTATTTGTTTGTTCGTTAGATGATTACAATTAATGTAAATTATACATTTTTACACTTCTATTTATCTTCTACTATACGAAAGATGCCAACTCTAATTGCACCGGATCATTTCACTATTCAAACACCCGAAGAACCAACCATTGGTCACTCACTTATCGTGACCCAAACCCCCACTACCAATGCCTAGTTGGCTTTGCAACTTTTAGTTTTTTTAATTTCACATTTTTTTATTTATTTTATTTTAAATTATTGCAGTTGTTTTATCAATTGATGAATCCGTATTTGTATTTATTTTATTAGCTTGTTTAATAGTTAATAAAAATAGAGTAAACTGCAATTTTACCCCTGGGGTTTAGGCCAATTGGCACTCTGACCCCCCTAACGAAATAAATGCAATTTCCCCCCCAACGTTGTTATTATGTCGCAATTTTACCCCCTGGCCCATGTCAACGTTAATATTACCATTAGTGTATGTTGAAATGTCCATACTGCCATTTGTCTTCCTCATTTAAGAAGCATACCCCATTCATTCTGCCCTAAACGCTGTTCAACCGTTCTCACCCAATTGTTCAATCGCCCCACAAATCTGCAAGCCCTAAATTCATCGTTGTTGCTGAACATGTCTACCTCTTCTTCCTATGTGCTTCAATCGAAGGAAACAAAGGGCAAAACTCAACCCTCAGACATTATCTGTCCTTGTGGTGGGCAAACAGTTTACAAACAATCAGAAACCAAGGCTAATCCTGGAGGATGGTATCTTCGATGTGTAAGTGAATTCTGTTTTATGCTTATTGAAACTACTTCTGTGATTATTACGAGTTGTGGTGTTGCTTATGATGTCCGATTATAGGTTGGAGGATGTGGATTCCTCAGATGGGCTGATGTTGGTGAAGAACAGGGATGTCTGATTTGTCGAGAGGTAATGCCTGCTTTAATTCAAAGCATTAAAGATAAGGATGAGTTGGCTAAGTGCAAAGACCAGTTGGCTCGGTACAAGAATGGCGATGTGTTCAAACTGAAGATGTACTTAGGGATTACTTGGGTCTTGATTGTTTTACTTTTTTTGCTTAAGTAGTTAAATGTAGAGAAATTGGATTAGTTTGTGTATTTTGACTCTGATTGTATTTGAGTTATGTGTTTTCAAGTTTATGCAATGGTCCTTTTCAAGTTCTTACTTTATGTTTGTTTTGGTAGCCTGTTTGTGATTCTGTAGGTATTGCTGACAAAGAGAAAGATATAGTTGAGAATGAGAAAGATATTGCTAAGGATGAAGACGTCGTTGCAGCCGAAGAACCAGACAGTTATGTATACTTTGAGGATCAAGACTCTGAGATACTCAGACCTTACATGGAGCAAGAAACATATATGAAAATATATTCGGAGATCCGACAAAGGATTATGACCCTGAAGTGCTGGAACATGCATGGGATTACACATATTGGGATGAAGAGGATGATTGGTACTTTGACCCATATGAAGGGGAGCATGGTTCTGATTCGGATTGGTATTGTTTGGATGATTGTCACTGGAAATAGGGTAGAAAGCAGCATCTAGATTTGTTTGGTTGTATGTTGTATGTTGTATTTTGGACTACTTAATTAAGGAATTTGTACTAAATGTTGCAATGTAATCGAATGACTTTCCGCCGAAATTCTGTTTGAACACAAATGTGAACATAATAAAGCAGCCATATGCAAACAACCAAACATCTTCATGACAACATAATAAACTTACAAACATAGTCTAAAGTTACAAACCATCCAAACCATACAAACATAGTCTAAAGCAGCCATATGCAAACAACCAAACATCTTCATGAAAACAAACATTGTCTTTAACAAACTTGACAAACAACCAAACAACTACAGATACTACAAACCATAAAAAACTTCCGTCACTCATAAAGATTGTCAACTGGTGCACCTTGAGTGGCAGAGTGTGATTCCTGTGAAGCAGTGGATTGTTCACCCCCTTGTCCTTTGCAACTCCTGACATTGTGACCCATGTTCCCACATTTACCACACTTGATGGTGGTTCCCTTTCTGGTCATTTTACCTCCTTTGTCGAACTCCTGCTCAAGCTCTTTTTCACCAAATGTCTCTTCTTTTCTTCTTTGGCCTTCCAACTTGGGTATGCTGCTTTGGTGGGATGAGTGTTGTTGGACACTGTGAAGGAGTCCACATCTCCGGCCCATTGATTGGCTCTATCACATTCTCATAAACTTTCTTCCATGTTGACAGCCAATAAACATCAGAAACCCATTCTTCGGGTATGCCAGCGTCAATGTTATTCCTTGACATATCCCATATGGCTGCAACTGCATGTTTGCAAGGCATCCCTGTCAAATCCCACTTCCTGCATGCACAAGTTTTATGTTTAACATTCACAACACACTGTGATCTCAGACCTGTTACTTGATACTTGTCTGAATCAACCATTAAAACAGACATTTCAGCAGCCTGTTTCTTGATACTTGTCTGAATCAACCATTACTTGATACTCATCGAAGACCTCAGTGGCATGAGGTGTCAGTGGCCCCATACACTTTGCTTGCAATTTCTTGACATTCACTATCCTCTTGGTCATGTACCCCCTAATGAATTCTAGGCATGTGATAATCGGCTTGTCCCTTGCTCCTATGATTTGTCTGTTAAAAACCTCACATATGTTGTTTAGCAACATATCACATTTAGCTCTTCCAGAAAAATATTATCTTGACCAAGCGGTGTATGGGATCTCATTCAGCCAGTCATACATAGCTTGTTTTGTTGTCTTAATTTCTTCCGTAGCTTTGTTAAAATATGGAATAGATGTCTTCCTTCCGGCTGACCAAAGCAAATTCTTGTAAAGATCTCCACGCCACTTGGATTTCATGTTCTCATGGATGTGCCTCAAACAAAATATGTGCTCACCATTAGGAAAAACAGCTAGCATAGCTGGAATCAGATCCTGTGATACAAATTGCAATTGATCCTAATATTTTGCAACCAAAGTTAATTGAAAGTTATGAATTAACACTTAAGAACTCATTACCTTTTGTCTGTCGCTGATGAAGGTGAAACAAGACTCAGTCGTACACCCTAGGTCATCTCTCAACAGTTGCAAAAACCATTTCCAGCTTTGTGTTGTTTCTGCCTCAACAAGGGCATAACAAACTGGATATATGCTATTGTTCCCATCTATACCAACAGCACTCAAGATCTGTCCAGAAAATGGACCTTTCATGAAACAACCATCGACACCCAGCAACGGTCTTCCAATCATCTTAAATCCTCTCATCATAGAGGCAAAACAAACATAAATCCTTCGAAACTGCCTTGTAGGACTACCTGAGTTCCCACATGGCTCCACGTCAATTTTAATTGTACTACCTGGGTTGGCTTTTAGAAGTTCATCACAGTATGACCTTAGCAGACCATACTGTTCTTGGTAATCACCATAAATCAACGTAGTTGCTAGCCTCTTGGTTCTGAAGAGCTTATGTAGTGATATTTCTAACTGATGCTTCCAAAGCAGTTAACTTTGAATTGCATGAATTGGCATGTCTGGATTGCTTTCAATCGTAGGTTGGATCTCTCTGGCAATCGAACTCATTGTATACAAAGAAACGGCCCTTGTTGTCAAACAATTATGTTGATTATGAATGGTCTTCACACACCACTTATCCTTGGCCGTATGCCTTGAGATGTGAACTGCCCAAGGGCAGGTGGGCTTGGTATGCCTTTTAAGATACTTGTATTTTTGCCCTACTTTGCTGCATTTACTATTTTGCCCCTCGTCTCCCTTTTTTTTACAGGACCAAGTAGTGGTGGATTACTTCCAAAACATACTACCCTATACCTTAACAATTCGTTTTTTAGGATAAACACATCCCTCCTTTCCTTAAGAGCATAATCTTTGACCATCTGATGCATCTTATTCTTGTCATCAATAAGCTGACCAACAAAGAATGGCAGATCATTTGGTCCTTTTAAACCACCCTTGTTTCTCCTCCTTATCTTCCGTGCAACCTTATCTCTAAGGATTGAATTATCATCAGACCCACTTTCAAAGTCCTCCAGGTCTACAGGCAGATGACCTTCTTCGCTTATCCCATCATCATGATATCCATCACTTGAACCATCCAGTTCTTCCCTAGTAAATTCAACATTAGCCCTGAACCTCTGCATTCATAAACCAAATTATATTCCTCAATATACTCATAATCAGGGTCACTTTCTTCACTCTCTTCATTATGATCTTCAATTTCTTCCTCATCTTCATTCAGACTTTGATTCTAATTATTTATTAGAAATGATGCTGGAACAATTGCTTTACATGGCCCTACAGGAACTTCACTTGACTCAATCAAGATTGTTGACCTACGGTGTTCAACATACATGTCTATCATGTGGACTCCTTGACGCACATGATCAAAGATAGGCTCTAAGTCAACATCACATTTTAATGTCCTAAGACCAAAATCCAAAGAACAGTATGGTTCCTTGTAATGAATGCATAAAAAGAGACCATCAGTGTATCCTAATTTCTTAACCATCTCCTCTAAAACATCCGTATTCAACACTCGAAAATCTACATGATCAATGTAGTTCATCTTCCCACCAAAGTATTTCCTATTTGGATTTTCTACAAATTTACCTCCATGGTGAAATTTAATGGTAAATTGAGTTTGGGTTTCACCTGTAAACAAACATCAATAACAAATTAACACAGCAAAAGGTTCAAATTCTACCTCATTCAGACCCAAATCGACTGTAACAGAGAACAACTTGCATGTCACTTACGGTACATTTTGTCTGGTTCGAAATACTGATCTTCAGCTCTAACCTTCCATAATCGAAGATCCATGCTCGTAACAGAGTTCTAATCGACTGTAATTCTTCAAGAATGACTGATCGCCATGTACAACTCTTGATTTTAGAGGTAGGTTAAATTGAGGGTTTCAAAGTGATGAAATGGGAATTATATGAGGTTGCATGTAAAGATTAGGATGAATTTACCTTTCTGCCCTTTGACCATTAACAACAAACGTTGATCAGTGACGAAAACATGGGCCAGGGGGTAAAATTGCGACATAATAACAACGTTGGGGGGGGGGGGATTGCAATTATTTCGTTAGGGGGGGTCAGGGTGCCAATTGGCCTAAACCCCAGGGGGTAAAATTGCAGTTTACTCATAAAAATATTAGGGTATTGGGTTCAACTAGGAGTGCCCCTAATTTTTAGACTATGTTTAACCGTTTAACACCCTAAGCCATGTCAACTAACTTAGGCGTTAAACACCGTTCCATGAGAGCGTCATGGGGGCGGGAAGGGCTCTTTCGTCGATGTGGTAATGGACATTAGGCATGTTTGCATGCAGGGGCGGACCTACTATTTGGCCAGGGTGGGCGACCGCACCCCTTGAAAAAAAAATTAGTGTATATTTTAGGCAAAAAAACCCGACCGCACCGCTTGAAAATATGGTTGAACACGTCATCCGCACCCCCAATAAATAATTTCTGAGTCCACCACTGTTTGCGTGTATTTAGTTCCATTGCCAACCACACAGTTTTAGATTTGAATTGGGTTGAAATGAGATGACAATATATTAAAAAAAAGGTTAATTTTCACGGTAACCCCGACCGCGGAGGGGATCTCCCCTCCCAGTTCCCTATCCGACAAAGATCCCTGGCAGAAAATATCCTCTGGTCGTACTCGAGTGGGATCGAACCCGAGACCTCTCCAAATGAGGGTCCCTGAGAGACTTTAGCAAGGATGTCAGTGGCCACTTGAGCTAGCCCAAGTGGTTAGATGACAATATATTAGTGGATGGTGAAAAGGGTATTTAGGGTTTTTCACACCTTTTTGTATTATTTGTATATCTGGGTGTAGATATAGCATATAAAGATATTTTAGATGCCTATTTTGTTATTCTAGTTAGGGGTGACAATCGTGTTGGGTTAATGGGTTGACGGGTTGAAATGTTCAACCCGAACCGACCCATACTATTATTCGAGTCAAAGATTTCAACCCTAACCCGACCCATATTAATTCCAGTCAATCCGAACCCGACCCGTTTAACCCATATTTTTAAATGAGTGATATAAGTTGACGATTTATAAATGAGTTGTTCGGTTTTAAGCGGATTATCGATAACATGTTTAATGATGAGTATGAGTGTGATAAATAAATAATATAATGTGTCAAAATTAGCATTATTATAACTACCCGTGTAAAATAAAACCGAAAAAACAAAAACAAAAATATAAAAGATTTTTTTATCTAAATAGTTAAGCGGGTTAATGGGTCAACCCGTTTTTATACGGGTCAAACCGAACCCGACCCAATTTTTTAAACGGGTCGTGTTAGTCGACCCAAACCTATTTTTTCGTGTCGGGTTCGGGTCGGGTTAATGGGTCGTGTCAAGAATTGTCGCCCCTAATTCTAGTGTATACGTATTGTTGATGCAACAGATATTAGACCAAGGATGGTAGCTGAGTCGATTAGGCAAAAGGGTTGAAGGGTTCAACTTTGCCTAACGCAGGACGTGGGGTCCCCCCACGTTTGCAAGACGTGGAGAGAGGTTCACTAGTTTGATTTTTGTTGTTTACTCAAGATCCCCCACTGAAATGTGTTCAGCTTCAGATGTAGGATCAAAAGGAATGTGTGTGTTGAATGTGAAAGAAAGTGACTCGCACGAAGCAAGTACTCAAGAACAATGACCAGAGATTCTCCTGGAATCAGAGCTGATCTTGGAATGTTTTTCACACTTAATGAAGTGTCACATTTATAGGGAAAGCCATCGCTTAAAGAGGAAGCTATTTGACTAGTGAACATGCTTGTAGTGGGGGTTTTGCCCTTTTGGGGGTCAAAGCCTTTTGACCTGCGGATAAAAGGTTGTGCTCTGTGGACTCGTGTTACTTTTGTGGCTGGAGAAGTTGGTGAAGCAATCAGAGATGTGACTACCTGCTGTTCACGTATTGTTTTATCTAAACTCCCGGATTTCCAACATTTGAACCTTTTAACCTTTTAAGCTTTAATGTGTCCAAGTTGTTTTATTTGGTCTTGGGCTACCCCCGTCATCAGCCCCCCAAGTCAGAGGTTTTTAGGAGTGAGCTCAAAGACTTCTGACTTTTACACATTTGCTTTTATTGCTTAAAGGCTTAAAGGCTTGAAAGCTTGAAGGCTTGGAGTCAGTTGAGAATTTTTGAATTTTAAAAACTGACAACTGATTTGATTGATGTGTGGCAGTTTATAGGTCGGCGGTTTTTGCAGAGGGTAGGTTAATAACTGTTATGTAATCATAACTTCTATTTGGGTTTTATTTTCATTTATTATTCAAGGCAAACAATCAATCTTTCATTTTCTCTCAAGTTTCCTCCACATTTCCTTTCCATTTTTCAGGTTAGTTCCGGTTTCCTTTGTTTGCTTTACTTGTTCTTTATTTTGATCATGGGTGCACGGAAGGATCTTTCCGTTAGTTTTTCACACCTCACTCAAGAGGAAGTGGAGAACTTTTGTGTTGATTGGGGCATTGGCCTTAAGTTCAATCCGGTTGCACCGGCTTGTGATAAATCTGTTGATCAATGTCCCCCTGGTTCGATTGCTCTGTATTGTCGGCACTTTGAGTTTTCCAACCTTCGTCATCCTTTTTCTCTTTTTGTGTTGAATGTTTTGGAGTATTACCGTGTTTCATTTGGCCAAATTCATCTGAAGGGCCTGGCTAGGGTTTTACACTTCGAGGTTTTATGTCGTGCCCTTGGTTATGATCCTTCGTTATTGTTATTCCGTCGGTTTTTTCGTTTGGCAAAAAACGGTGATTGGTTCACTTTTGAGACATCCAAGGTTGATACTTGCCTAATCTCTTCCATGGTTACCACACTTGGTACTTGGAAAGATCGTTTTTTCTGGGTCTCCGATTCTGTTATCCCCTTCAAAATGGTGTTGAGGCACCCGGATGTCATTCTCAATGAACCGGAACCTTCCGAATCCAATTTGAATGAAGTTTTTCTTAAATCCATCTGAGGGTGCCCTTCAAGGGTTCGTCCTTTCCCTGAGCATTTGCTAGTTTTATTAGGGATTAGTAAATTGTGGGAAAAAGGCCAATCAGGATCAGGTTCTTATGAGGAATGGCCAGGGTATGCTTTTTCCTTGTTCTGCCTTTTTGGAACATTTTTGTTTGGTGACTTATTTGTTTTTTTGTTTTTGGAACATTTTGCAGTCATGTCTGCTTTGGACTTTATCAAGAGTGATGATACATCTGACGTTGCTTTTACGGATGCCCAAGCCGCTGAAGGGGATGATGTTGTTGCTAGGGGTATAGAACAGAGGTTTGAGGATGCTGGCTATGTTAGTGTCTCCAATGTTAAGGGTTTTTCTAAGCCTGCTGCTCCCAAGGCTTCAACCCGTCGATCTACTCGCCGTTTGCTGAAGGGTGCTCTTCAATCCACTTTTTCTGAACCAGTGGAATTGAGTGATGATATTGAGGTTTCTGAAGATCAAGGTGTTGATGTGGATGTTGAGAAGGAAAAGAAATTGGTTGTTCATGGCAAGAAGAAGACTCCAGCCAAGAAGGTTATGGCTACTCCTGTTCATGGTTCCTCGAGCAGGGACGTTGAAGGGTTGAATGATGAGGTATATGTGCCCGATTGGTCTGTGAAGGTTAATGATAGTTTTAAGGATGCTGTTGTTTATGAGGATGTGTTGAGCCATATTGCTCCTCCTTCGGTTCATGGTACTATTCCTGAGATGGACGATGACATGATGCTGTCTCGTATGATTTTAAGTACTTGCAACCTTGCTGCCATGCTTCCTCAAGGAGTTGCTCGTTTTCGTAAGAAGATGCATGAGTATGAGGAATTTTCTAAAAAGAAAGAGAAAATGAAATCTTCGATGACTGCAATGAAGAAAGAGATTGGTGGGTTTGCTGAGAAGGAAGAGGCCTGGGTCAAAAAGGTTGGTGAATTGACTAGAAGGCATGAAATTGAGATAAGTGATCTCAAGAAAAGCTTCGAAGCTGATCGGCTGAAGCTAAAGGCTGATAGGGAGGCTTTGGCTGTTCAACAGAGAGCCTTTGATGAAGAGAAGGAAGGCCTGAAGGCTTTGGTTGCTCGAGCCACCAGTGATAATCAATGGCTAATTGAGCAAGGTTTCCAGCAAGTTGTTACCTACCTTCTTCACTCCAAGGAGTTCAATTCTGCTCTTGGAGAAGTTTATACTAAATTGCTCAACTTGGGGAAACATCAAGGTCTCATTGCCGGTTACAAGCTTCATGAGTATGGCCATTCTTTAGAAAAGTCTCCCTTATATCGTCCTGAAGCTTCTGAGGTCTTCAAGGGTTCTGTTGAACAGATGGAGAGGCTGACCTACCCATATGTTAATCAGGTTTCTACTTGTTTTGGTAAGCCTCTTACTGTCTTGAGGAGCTAAAACCGGATGGTCTTAATGAAACAGTTTGTGCTGAAGTCCTCGGTTCCCTTTCAAGAAAGCGATCTTATTCGGGAGATAGTGATGATACCCTTTCAGGAGGACCTAATGCTTCGAAGGATGCAAGCTTGGAAGGTTCAGCTGTAGGTGGTGATGGTGACTTGAAAGCTAAGAAGTCAAAGAAAGCAAAGAAGGTTAAGAGTGATGGTTCCGGGGTTCCAAGCCTCCTGTTGATGCTTGATGGACATTCGTAGCTTTCTTAGCACCCTTGAAAACAATTTATGGTTTGTAATGTTAACTTAAACAATTTTAGGTTTCACAAGAACCCTTAAGGTTCTTGTTATGTGGTTGTGGTTAGGCCTGTATGGCCATTTGAACAATTTCTAAGTTTACAAGTCGTTAGGGCTTGTTTTAACTTTGTTTGGATGTTTGGAAGTCTTTAATGCTTCCTTTATTATGCTACTAAGTTTAACTATTTGCCTTGTGTTATGTTTTTTTATGCTTATGCCTATTTTGTTAAGGCAGCTTGGTTGGCTTCAAGCCTTCAAGGCTTCTGGCTGTCATGCATGTAGGTTGAAGCCTTCGAGGCTTCTGGTTGTGACGTATGTAGCTTGAAGCCTTCAAGGCTTCTTTTTACTACTTTAGTTTCATGACTTGGTTTGTATCTTTGAGTTTTGGGTTATGTGTAACCTTTTTGTTCATGTTGTTGTATTGTTCATTAGATTATTTCTTTTCCTTGTGGTTTTGTCTTTGTTGGTTTTGTGTTGTCTTTATGTTTTTCATACCTTAAAGGGTTCAGTGTTGCAGTCACTTAGCCTTGGTATTTTTAACAAGAAGACATAGCACCTATCCTATTCATCATATTTCTTAGTTTGGTTTTGTTTTGTTTTGTAAGTCTATTTTTCGATATTTTTCTAAGGCTTAAGGAACATTTGATGTAGGCTGTTCAAACCCGTCTATGAGATAACTTTGTTAATAATAAGTCTCATGGAGTTGTATTGATTTAGGAACTCACCCCTTATATAGGTCCGTTCAACCCTTGAACCTATTGAGTGATGTGGCCTGGGAGCTCATCCCCTTACATGGCCCTTGCCATGGAGTTTTTTTGCTAGGTTCTCAACCTGATTTTAGGATAGAAAGACAAATTTGATAAAACAACTTCATTCATTCAAGAGACATTGTGTTACAAAAGGTGATCAACTCTTGAAATACAACTTTGTGAAATACAAACCAATCTTTCTTGATTACACATGGAACCTCTTAAGGGTTTTTCCATTCCAGTGTCTTGGAAGCCTTTTACCTTCTGAGTCTGCTAGTTTATAGGATCCACCCATGTGTGCTTCAAGGATTGTATATGGCCCCTCCCATTTTGGGTCAAGTTTTCCTTGGTTTTCTTTCTTACTAGCTTCATTGTTTCTAAGCACTAAGTCTCCTGGCTTGAAAATTTCATGTTTGACTCTCTTATTGTAATATGCTTCCATCGTTTGCTTGTACTTGGCTTCTTGAATTGCAGCTTGGTCTCGTGCTTCCTCTAAGAGTTGTAAGTTCAACACGGTCTCTTTTTGGTTTGCTTCGGGATCCATGTTGACCGTTTTTTGTGTTACAACTCCTACTTCAGCTGGAATCACGACCTCAGATCCAAACACCAAGCTGTAAGGTGTTCTTTTGTGGCTTGTTTTTTCTGTTGTTCTTATGGCCCATAGAACACTTGGTTATTCTTCAAGCCAATTGCTTTCATATCTTCCCAATCTGGCTTTGATTCCTTCAACTATGCTTCGGTTCATCCTTTCAACCTGACCATTTGATTGTGGATATGCCACTAAGCTGAAAACTTGAGCTATTCTGAATTCTTTGCACCAAATGCTGAAAGGCTTTTCGGCGAATTGCTTTCCATTGTCGGTAACAAGCACTCCTGGCAACCCATAGCGACAAATGATGTTTTCCCAAACAAAGTCAATGACTTGCTTGCCCGTAATTTTTGCAAGTGGTTTAACCTCAGGCCACTTGGTGAAGTAGTCTATGGCTACTAACAAGAACTTCACTCCACCTTTGGCTGGTGGGAATGGGCCAACGATGTCCATCTCCATTTATAAAATGGCCATGCTGAGGTTATCGGGACAAGATCATGCTTGGGACTTTTCGGGACTAGTGCATGAATTTGGTAGGAATCACACTTCCTTAGTTGCTCGGTGGTGTCTCGGTGCATGGAGGGCCAAAAACACCCAAGGTTCATTAGTTTGGCAACCACCGTTCTTGCTCCAAAATGGGCTCCGCATATCCCTTCATGAACCTCTCTAACCAAATAATGGCTTTGTTCGGGACCAACACATCTCAGCAAGGGTGCAAGGTAACCCTTCTTGTAGAGGATTTCGCCTTGCAACACGTACTGTCTAGACTTGATTTTAACCCTTTCAGCCTCTGTTTGATCAGCAGGTAATTCACCATTTTTAAGGAATTTCTTGATTGGAGTCATCCAATTGGGACCTTCTTCGGTGATTACGTCTTGAACCTCCAATTCTTCAATTGATGATGTTTCAATACTTCTACCAACACCTTTTTAGTGAGGTGGGCAAAAGTGAGGGAAACGAGTTTACTCAAAGCATCAGCTTTCTTGTTTTGAGACTTGGGAATTTGCTTGATGGTGCACGTTTGAAATGTGTTCATCAGTTCCTTGGCTTTTTCCTTGTATCTCTTCATGTTAGGTTCCTTTGCAACATAACTGTCATTCACTTGACTTGACACCAACAACGAGTCCATGAAGACTTCAAGCTTTTGGACCTTCATTTCCTTAGCTAACCTTAGGCCAGCTATAAGTGCTTCATATTCGGCTTCGTTATTGGTGGTCTGGAAATCAAATCGAAGAGCATACGTGAATTCTAGCCCTTCCGTGTTGATCAGAATGACCCTTCAACGCTTGAAGCCCCATCGGTGAAAAGCTTCCAGGCTTCAAGGTCTGAAGGTTCAGTGGCAGTTGTGTTCACTTCAGCAGTTGTTTGATTTGGGACTTCTACAATGAAATCAGCCAAGACCTGGGCTTTGATGGCTTTTCTGGGAACATATGTGATGTTATGTTCACCAAGTTCAACAACCCACTTGGCTGATCGCCCTGAATTCTCCGGTTTTTCAAGCACACTTTTTATTGGTTGGTCGGTGACCACTTGTATAGGGTGTGCTTGGAAATACCTTTGAAGCCTCTTAGTTGTTTGGACTAGGGCTAAAGCAAGTTTTTCCAAAGGAGGATATTTGATTTCTGCCAATTTTAAAGTTTTGCTGAAGAAATAAATGGGTACCTGAACTTTGTCTCGTTCAATGGTGAAGACCGCACTTATTGCTTCTTCAGCAATTGAAAGGTACACCGAGGTCAATTCTCCCGTTTCCGGGGCTGCAATATCAGGTAGAGAAGCTAGGTGTTTCTTCATCTAGTTGAAGGCTTCCTCAGCCTCATCACTCCATTTGAAGTCTTTCTTGTTGGAGCATCCCTTGAGCGTTTTGAAGAAAGGTAAAGACCTTTCAGCCAACTTTGAGGTGAAACGCTTCAGGGCTGCAAGCTTCCCATTTAGACTTTCTACCTCTTTCTTGCTTCTTGGTGGCTTGGTTTCAAGGATAGCTTTCATCTTGTTTGGATTTGTTTTTATACTTTGTTTTCCCACAATGTGTCCCAAAAACTTTCCTTCCTCGAACCCAAATGAACATTTTTCGGGGTTGTGCTTCATGTTGACCTTCCTTAGGTTCTTGAAGGTTTCTTGGATGTCATCAAGCATTTGGTATTCCGTTTTGCTTTTGATGACCAAATCATCAACATGTGCTTCCATGTTTCTGCCAATTTGACTAGCAAAAGCTTTGTCAACTAGGCGTTGATAGGTTGCACCCGCTTTTTTGAGACCAAAGGGCATCTTTTGGTAGCAAAAGATTCATTTATCCGTGTGAAAGGCGGTCTTCTCTTCATCTTCTTCCTTCATGAGAATTTGGTGGTAACCCTTGTAAGCATCTAGGAAACACTTGAAAGGGTAACCGGTGAGGGAGTCAACCTAGAGATCAATTTCTGGCAACGGGTAACAATCTTTGGGACAAGCCTTGTTCAAGTCTTTGAAGTCTATGCATATTCTCCAAGAGTTGTCGGGCTTTCGAACCATGACTGGATTTGCAACCCAAGATTGATACTTGACTTCTCGGAGAATGCCGGCTGACACAAGCTTTTAAACCTCTTGGCAAGCAGCCAAGATTCTTTCGGGTGCTAAACTTGGCTTCTTTTGGACAACATGCTTGAGATTGGGTGGTATTTTCAGCTCATGTTCAGCAATGCTTTGAGGGATGCCCGTCATATCTTCCGGGCACCAGGCAAAGACATCACTATAGTGTACCAAGATTTTTTCGAGATATGAGAGGGTTTCTTGTGAAAGGCTTGGATTTACCCTTATCCTTTGCTCAGGATACTTGGGATTTATGATCAGCCTTTGCTTGTCTTCTTCATTCTTGGAGTTTTCACCTTCAACCATGTAAGCCTCTTGAGTAGGTTGAAGGGTTGCAATCCCCCTCTCGGTAGGAAATTTGACAATGCCATAACCGACAGACATAGCCATGTAGAAGGCACACTGCCCTGGTCTTCCTATGATCACGTCATAGTTTGAAGGTATATTGATGACCACAAAAGTGAGAGGTTGAATTCTTTCCATATTTCCTTCGTTGAAACGGATATCAAGGGTCAGTTGCCCTAAAGGCTTGAGGGGTATGTCTGCGATACCTTTTATGGAGGTTCCGGAGGGTTGAAGCTTCGAATGTTCCTTATTGCTCAGACGGTTGAAGAATTTTTCAAACATGATTTCAGTGGCTGCTCCAGTGTCTATGTATGCTTTGTTTGTTTGTAGTGTGCCCACTGTTGCTTCAACCACAAGAGGGTTTGCAAGTGGGTTCTTTTCCGTTGGAGGGAAACAAACACACTGAAGCTCCCAAGCTTCCAACCTCTGTCGTTTGTGAGGAACCTTTCATCAAAATCCACCATGTTAACTTCCTTTCCCTTTCCTTCGGCCATCTTTTCCCTCACCCCCTTGATCAAGTGAGCGAGTTCCCCGGACTTAACGGCCTCTTCAATCCTCTTCTTAAGCTGGAAGCAATCATTAGTATGGTGCCCCTTTTCTTCATGAAATTCACAGAATTTGGTGGAATTCTCATTTCTCTTGCTTTTGGGGAGAGGTCTTGGAGGTCGAAAGCTTTTCTTTACTTCTTCTGTAGCGAGAATCTCTTGAGGGGTCTTGGTGAGGGGTGTGAAGCTTATGCCTTTTTCTCGGCTGGGAGGGTTCCGACCTTCAGGCCTTCGTTGGTCCGAACCCTTTTGGCGTCTATCATATGGATGAAAGCTTCCCCTTTTCCTGGTCGGGCTGTTGCCTCGCCAGCTTGATCCCCTTTTTCTTTGCTCTTTAATGTCTACGGCCTCCTCTCCTCTTATGTGGGCTTCAGCCCTTTCGAGAGCTTCTTCCAAGGTCTTGGGCAGGGATTTGTTGAAATCTCTTGTGAGATATTTGGATGTAATGGCGTTCATAAAACTAGTCACTCTCATTTTTTCGTCTGCCCCTACATATGTAAGGCCTTCCTTCTTGTACCCTTCAATGAACTCTTGGAGGCTTTCGTCATCCCTTTGTTTTATCTGAAAGATTACTGTAGCATCTTTGACGTATCGCCTTTGCTGTGAGAAATTGGCCAAAAACCCTTTACTTAGGTCATCAAAGCTTCGAACGCTTCTGGCAGGCAAATCGTTGAACCATATTCGGGCTGAACCAACGAGAGTTTGCATAAACATAAGGCAGCATTCAACATTTGACCATTTCTCAATTATGGCGGCACCAATGAAGATCTGAAGGTGATCTTCTGGGTCCTCAGTCCCATCATATGTCTTGATATGGGATGGTATCTTGATCTTCGTTTGAAAATCATAATCGGCTATTTGCTGTGAGAAGCATGAGAGATTACTTGGCTTGTAAGGCTTGGCCAAATCTTCCTCAACCCATGCACCCATGTTGTTGCTGTTATTATTGTTCCCTTGAGTGGCCAACACTTGATTAATAAAGTGCTTCCATAGGAAGCTGGCCATCATCTAGGGCATAAGGTTGAAGCCTTGAAGGCTTCTGGGTGCAACTAACTCCAAAATGAGTACTCATAACGGCACTTCATGCTAGGGGGAGTACAGACAGAGCTTGTTCCCATGTAGTTGTTGTAGAGGGTGGAAGGCTTGCTACTGGAGATTGTGGGAGCTGGTCCAAAGTCAGCTCGTGCCCTAGTGGAGCACCGGCAGTAGCTGGTTGGGAAGAGAAAAGAGGAAATGTTGTTGGATTTGGCCTTGTGTACTGGTATGGGTTAGGATTAGGAGGAGGATTACTGGGACCAGCCTCATCCCTAGATGCAGAAGGTTGTGAGTTTGCAAAAGGAGGGATGGGGGGTCCAGGAGATAGAGTTGGTTCTGGTTCGTCATAGTCCAAACGAATCCTCATTCCCTTGTCTCTTTCCCTACTCACATATTGGTTGAGGGGAGACCTTAACTCCAGGAAATTGTTTGCGACCCCTTCGGGGGTAAGTTCGACATATGAGGGGGTGTTTGAGACACCGGCATTAGGGGAAGGGACCCCTGATCTAGATGGAGTTGGAGTGTGGAAAGTGAGGAACTCGGGAGTGCTCCCTGGTGTCGAGAAAGACGAAGGTATATCCACATAAGCTTGGCTAGTACTTGGGGTAGAGGTATTTGGAACTTGATTTACCTCTCCCGGAGACTCACTTTCTGACATGGTGATTTCAAGAAGATGGAGCTACACTACTAGGTCCTTTTTGAAGAAAGTTAGTGGCGTAGTGGGCGCCAACTTGTTGATGCAACAGATATTAGACCAAGGATGGTAGCTGAGTCGGTTAGGCAAAAGGGTTGAAGGGTTCAACTTTTCCTAACACAGGACGTGGGGTCCCCCCACGTTTGCAAGACGTGGAGAGATGTTCACTAGTTTGATTTTTGTTGTTTACTCAAGATCATCCACTGAAATGTGTTCAGCTTCAGATGTAGGAGCAAAAGGAATCAGAGCTGATCTTGGAATGTTTTTCACACTTAATGAAGTGTCACATTTATAGTGAAAGCCATCGCTTAAAGAGGAAGCTATTTGACTAGTGAACATGCTTGCAGTAGGGGTTTTGCCATTTTGGGGGTCAAAGCCTTTTGACCTGCGGATAAAAGGTTGTGCTATGTGGACTCGTGTTAATTTTGCGGCTGGAGAAGTTGGTGAAGCAATCAGAGATGTGACTACCTACTATTCACGCATTGTTTTATCTAAACTCCCGGATTTCCAACCTTTGAACCTTATAACCTTTTAAGCTTTAATGTGTCCAAGTCATTTTATTTGGTATTGGGCTACCCCCGTCATCACGTATATTGAAATAATTTGTTTTTAAAAAACGTAAAAAGTACAAAATGTTAAATTCTTCTAATTAATAATCTTATAACATTAGGCTCATATCTTTTAACATAAAAATGCATATATTTTTCATCGTATAAATACCAAAAATACATACGAGCATATCTTCTCATGACGACACGAAAGGTTAACCATTTCTTTAGATAACAAGAATCCAAATAATCATTTTTTCTCTCTAGCATCTCTTATTATAGATATCATAATTTGTAGAAGATCAATAACAAAAAAAGATTAATAAACTTTAAAACATCTCTTACTTTAGATGTCATAATTTGTAACCCTTTTCATAGAAGATTAACAATTAGAAAAAACAAACTTAAAAATTAAAAGAAAATTAGGTGGATCATGTGACAGATAATATGCAAATAAATGTGCCAGTTGCATACACCAAACAAAATTTGAGGTTGGAATTTATTGACCAACACCACTCCATTAAAGGCATCATGGGTTGTGCTAGATTTTAAACTTTGAAGTGAAGTAAATAGTTGTTATCCACCAAGTGAATGTATATCTCATATTCAAGTCACATGAAATGTTATCCCCTTAATCACAATTCACAAAGATTTTCTTATTAAGAATTTATAAAACCATGATAAAACTATTATATCACAAAGATTTTCAACCATGATAAAACTATTATTTTTGTATCCTTACACTCGAGTCCACATGGGATTTTCATTCCAAGGACCTGAGATCAATGGTGGACCTATGAAGTGGACCTATGAATTATTTTCTAGGGGTACAAACGATGGGTTCAGCCAAACTTTCAAGGGGTGCGATAGGGTCTTTTGCCTATAAAATACACTATTTTTTTTAAGAGGGGCGCTCGTCCACCCAAACCATGCTTTGGGTCCGCCCCTGCCTGAGATCTTCGTAGCCATGGGCGAAGCTTTTAAGGGGCGGGAGGGGGCGGCCGACCCCACAACTTTTCGCTCAGTAGTGGAGAGTCTGTAGTTTTCTTTAGAAATTTTTGGGTATATACGTTTTCGACCCCTGATTCTATAGAAATTTTTAGGTCCGGTGACTTCCGCCCACTCGGTCGGAAATCTCAAGCTTCGCCACTGAATTCATACCACCATCTTCATCATTGAAGATTTCAAATGTTAATAAACACTTCTCACATCAGTTTTTCACTCATCCATTCATGGGAGCGGCTTTGTAGAGGCTGGGGGCGCCCGACCCCCCGAACTTTTCGCTCAGTAGTGTCTGGTATATAGTTTTCGTGTAGAATTTTTTAGGTATATACGTTTTCAACCCTCGGGTTTTATATTTTTTTTAAGTAT
Source organism: Helianthus tuberosus (assembly GCA_030545235.1). Classification (NCBI taxonomy): domain Eukaryota; kingdom Viridiplantae; phylum Streptophyta; class Magnoliopsida; order Asterales; family Asteraceae; genus Helianthus; species Helianthus tuberosus. Next base: position 28,675,578 of record CM060379.1, on the reverse strand, counting down.
ATACGTTTTTGACCCCCCGGTCGAAAATCTCAAGCTTCGCCACTGTTTGTAGGTCTTTGTGTTTTCAACAAATCGTGTTGAATCCCCTCAAGCGATCTTACACAGACGAATTGCATTTACGATGTTAATCTAATCGGTTCTTGTACAAAACTTATGCTATATTCTTCAAGATTTGTTTGCACCATGGCAAAGTAATCTGAATGGTGGACTATGACCTTGTGTCTACCTTTCAACATTCTACCCAACAAAAGTAGTAAAACAATATCCAAGGGTAAATCGGTCATTTACAGGCTAGAAACTTCTATATCTAGAAATCCCATAAACAAACACAAGACAAATCGGCTGAGGTTGGCAGAAGACTTTCGGTTCCAAAACAACTCTTTCCATCTGACATTCCACCCCTGCAGCACTAATAATATCCATCTTAAATCCCTATTTTACCCCTAGATACTTTCATTAATTCCCATCCTGCCCTTCCTTCTTCATTGGCTCCCCAACTTGTCACAGATACACCACACCAATCACCTCAAAGATAAATTCTTCACCTGTTTCTTTAATCTTTATAAAAATCTCACAGTCTTTAAAATTCCTTCATGGGTTGTCACTAAGGTATGATCTTTTTCAAGATTCTTGATATTTTTGACTTTTTCAAAGTCAACTTTGCATAAAGTTTCAATCTTTTCTTGATATTTTGATGTATTCCATCTGGGTGTTGTGCCTTTTAGCTGTTTATGGAGTAATGTTTTCCATATGGTAAGATCTGGGTTGTATTGTTTATGTAACAGTATCTGTTCTCATGATCTTTAACTCTTTAAGTGTCTTATATTTGGAAAAAATATCAAGATAGTGCATACTGCTTTAATAAAGTTCAAATCTTTGTGGGTCTAATGTTCTCTTTTTTGTGTAATTATTATAGAAAAATATTGGGAATGTTAAAAAGATCAAAACTTTATGGTGTTTCATTTTTTTTTTTAACTGTTTTCCCCCTGATTGATTTCCCCTTTTTGTCTGTATTTATCTTTGAGTGTGTCAAATCTTTATCTGGATCCTGTATGCAATAAAGTTTATGTTTCTTTTTGGTGTTTTGTTGACAGATAATTGATACAAAATTTATTATCTTGTATTGAGGTTGTTTGAAATTGAATGATGCCTGGGTTGGCTATGGATGAAGTTGTTGAAGACAAGGTGTTTGATGAAATGCCTGAGAAAGAGAGTTCGTCAAAAAATGAGAATTTGGAGTTGACAAAGTCTCCGAACGATGTAGGTTCGGTTGTTCATGTGAATCCTGGTGATGCCGGTGCTTCTGGGGCGGTTGTTGAGCCTTCTATCGAAGAACTTTACGATAACGTGTGTGATATGCAGAGTACTGATCAGTCTGTATCTAGGCTAAGCTATGGATCAGATGGTGAAGAATCGAGAATTGATTCCGAGTTAAGGCATTTAGTAGGTGGTGAGATGAAGGAAGTTGAGATTTTAAAAGAAAATGAAGAGGGTGTTAAGCAAAATGAAGAAGAAAGCTTGAAATCCAACTCACTAAAAAGCTCGAAGAAAGCATCGCAATCGCGTTTGGAGTCAGAAGCGAGTTCTATATCGAGTCCGAAGAGCAAAACCCATAAAACAAACAATCTTTTAGCCAAGAAATCGAGGAAACCGGTTGTTGGTGAGGGTACTTCTAACCAGAGTGATAAAGACTCGGATCGTGGCCCGTATTTACTCAAGCAAGCACGGGATTTAATGCCGTCGGGTTCTAACCCTCGTAAAGCACTCGATTTAGCTCTTCAAGCAGCCTCTTGTTTCAAGAAATCGTCAAACGGTAAACCAAATTTAGATATTGTAATGTGTCTACATGTTACAGCTGCAATATACTGTAGTTTAGGCCAGTACAATGAAGCTATACCGGTTCTTGAAGAGTCTATTGAAATCCCAGTGGTCAACGAAAGTCAAGATCACGCTCTCGCTAAATTTTCCGGTTTAATGCAGTTGGGTGATACTTATTCTATGTTGGGTCAACTTGAAAATTCGTTGAAATGTTACACGTTCGGTTTGGAAGTACAGCGCGAGGTTTTGGGCGATTCGGATCCAAGAATCGGTGAAACGTGTAGGTATCTTTCCGAAGCTTATGTTCAAGCACTTGATTTTAACGAAGCCGAAAGATTTTGTAAAATGGCTATTGAGATCCATGTAAAGAACGGTTTGCAAGCGGAAGAAGCAGCCGATAGGCGGCTCATGGGTCTTATTTACGAGTCAAAAGGTGACCATGAAGGTGCACTCGAGCATCTAGTTTTGGCTAGTATGACAATGGTGGCTATCGGGCAAGAAACCGAGGTATCGTTTGTAGATTTAAGCATTGGCGACACGTATTTATCGTTATCTAAATACGATGAAGCTATATTTGCGTATCAAAAGGCGCTCACGTCTCTTAAATCATCCAAAGGCGAAAACCATCCGTCTGTTGCTTCTGTTTACGCCCGTTTGGCTGATTTATGTAACAAAACAGGGAAATTTAAAGAATCAAAATCATACTGCGAAAATGCACTTCGTATATATGAGAACCGCGTTTCGGGAATCCCGTTAGAGGAAATTGCTTGCGGTTTCACCAACATTTCTGCTATATACGAGTCTATGGATGAGATCGACCAGGCACTCGAGTTACTTCACAAAGCGTTAAAGATATACAACGATGTTCCAGGTCAGCAAAGCACGATTGCGGGTATAGAAGCTCAAATGGGCGTTATGTATTACGTGTTGGGAAAATACTCGGAATCTTATGATTCTTTCAGAAACGCCATTTCTAAGCTTCGTGTAAGTAGTGAGAAGAAATCTGGTTTTTATGGGATTGCACTTAATCAAATGGGACTCGCGTGTGTGCAACGGTATGCCATAAACGAAGCTATAGAATGCTTTGAAGAAGCTAGAACTGTTTTGGAACACGAGTGTGGTGCTTTTCACCCTGATACGCTTGCGGCTTATAGCAATCTTGCAGGCACTTATGATGCAGTTGGAAGGTGTGAACTATGAACTATTATCAATCATCTTTTTTGGCTATACAACTTTTATAATCTTGAAAGCTTTCTATATAAGGAAAGTGTTCAAATTTTATAATCTTGAACAAGATGTGATCTTTGTGCAGGTTGGATGATGCAATCAAGATATTGGAACATATAGTTGAGGCTAGAGAGGAGAAGCTAGGGACTGCGGGTTTTGATGTGGAGGATGAGAAAAAGCGATTAGCGGAGTTATTGAAAGAGGCCGGGAAAGTTAGAAGCCGAAAAGCTAGATCATTAGAGACCCTTTTTGATTCAAATGATCAATCAAAAACCAGCAATGAGGTTATTGAGGTATGATGATGATGGTGGTGATTTGATCTTGAAACAATGTATCATATAAGTTTATAAACACATAATTATGTCTTTTGAGGATTGATTGTTTGATGTATTTGTATTTATATTGCTTCTATGAGTTCTTGATTTTTGTAATTATTTGTATATGATGAGATGCTTCTATATGGTATACACAATCATGAGATTATCTTCAACATTATGATGAGTTTTAAATTAGATGGTAACTTAGAGATGATGAGTGGGATCTTATATTTACTAATCATAAATTTCTAATTCTTAGGGTGGAAGGGGTGGCCATCACACACCACACCCAATCACCATTTGACACCTCACCCCATCACATTCCATCACATTTTGCTCTATCGCACTTGCAATGGTCATCACTCATCACACCCAATCACAACTTAACATCTCAACACCAAAGTCAAAAACACACATTCTCCAATCACACCTCAACACCAAAGTCTAACACTAACACACACATACACATTCTCCTATCACTACGCGATGAACATCATGAGCTTGGCCTCCATCACGCGTGATAGAACACTCATGGTGGTGTGCCATCACCAATCACTTGCTCCACCCCGACTACCCTTACAAACGGGGATAAAGATAGAGATAGCGATTTTGATGAAGATGTAAAATACAGTAAATCTTTAAATTTTGAAAATAAAAAATGGAGATTTACATGTGAAGTTTGATGAGCTTCACTAGTAAATCCTATTATACATCACTCATATGTAGTAAGGATAGTGTTTAAATATTTAAAGAAGACCATAGATAATGGTTTTTCATATTTGGATTTACCTTTGGTCATAAAAGAGTACTCAGAGTATTCACACTAGGTATTTTTATCTCCATCATTATATTATAATTAACCTATATATTAAAAAGTGAAGTGATTGAACAGTAACAAATAAATTGATCCTATATATTAAAAGGTGAATCAAATGAACAGTAATAAAACTATAAAAAATTGTATATAATATTTTATTATATTTATACTTTACTGTTCATTTGATTCACTTTTTAATATATAGATATTAACCTATATATTAAAAAGTGAAGTGATTAAACAGTAACAAATAAATTGATCCTATATATTAAAAAGTGAATCAAATGAACAGTAATAAAGCTATAAAAAAGAACTGTATATAATATTTAATTATATTTATACTTTACTGTTCATTTGATTCACTTTTTAATATATAGGATCAATTTATTTGTTACTGTTCAATCACTTCACTTTTTAATATATAGGTTAATATTATATACAGTTTTTTTATAGTTTTATTATCTGAATATTATAATAATTGTTATCCCCTTTACTTTTTAAGTCTGTTAAGCTTGGTTTTAACCAGTACTTGTATCGAAAATACAGGTTCGTTATCGGTACATGAAGGTAAAAACCAGGACCAGCCTGGTACATAAAACGCCAAAAGTTGGTACCGTATTGAGTTTGATAATCTTTTAGTTCGAGAAATTTGGTACTGCTACCCAGTACCATTTGCTCATCCCTGATCACGGGTACCATACGAACACCAATGGTATCGTACAAATTTTTTTTAGTTTCAACTGATACCGAATCGGTATTGGTACCGAAAATACCGGTTACGGTATCGGTATATGAAGGTAAAAACCGGTAGCGAACCTGTACTAGGAACGCCAAACGTCAGTACCGAACTGGTACTTAGGATCTTTCGGTTCAGGAAATTCGGTACCGGTACCCATTATTATTTGCTCATCTCTAACTACGGGCTTCTACTGAACAACATCATTACCATACAACTTTTTTAGTTGATTTTCTTTCGATTATTTTTTAGTGTTTTTTTCTACATTTTCTTTTTATTCTTGTCAGCGATTCCGTGTGCAACGCGCTCGTAGTGATTTCAAACACATATAAACACGGACTAAATAACAAAATAAGTTCGCCGCACCGCGGCGACGATTTTTATAACTAGTAAATATTAAAAAGAGAAATTAATGAACAATAATAAAAATAGAAATAAATTAATAGTATCGGGTACCGGTATCGGTATAAAATTTACCAAACTGAGTGTATTTTCGGTATCCGTTCGACACCGGTACTCATCGGGTTTTAGCCTCAAATACCGGTGTCGTACCAGTACCGACCGTATCAAGCCGTACTTGAAGAAACACTAGAATAATCAATCGGAATCAATTATCTAGGGGGTTTGTATCCGCATAAAAAGGTGGTTTTCCTCTCGTTTGATTCGGTACAATCGATCTCCTTCTCCGATAACTCTGCAAAAAAGAAGCACCGTTAGCCTCGCCAAGGGGAGAAAAGGGTTCTCTCCTTGACCCGACTCCGGTGTGAGAATAAGTATGGGTTATGAAGAAGAAGATGTTTTTGAGAAGTGTGTGTAACTTGAATTCATACCTGGGTTGTTTCTCATATTTATAGTCGGGAGTCTTTTGGGTGGGAAAACCCGTTAATGAAATGTTGACGGAAGATGTTAACTCCGTAAGCGGTTACATTTCCTTCCGTTAGGTTCCTTTGATCCGTCGTGAGTGCACACGGATCGTGGTTTAGATCTATGGCTGGAGGTTCGCCACGTGGAAAGTGATCAAGTGGAGATTACCCTCTAATTACATGCCATCGTTATGATTTTAGGGGCGTCTGGGGTGTTGACACGTGTCCAGACGGTTATAACCGTCTTAGTGGTGCACGATTGAATCCTTCTAGAAGATTACTGCTGTAATCTGGTGTGATTCCTTACCATGTGGTATCAGTTTAAGTGAATAATATCCAAGTCTGGATATTATTAGGCGGAAGTGTTTGTCTAAGGATTTTCATCCTTTATGAAAGCACAAGGATTTATGGTTTCATTTTGGCGCGCAAGTGTTGACTGTTATTTGTTTCTTAAGTCTTTCTTTTGTAAAACCAGTGCGCGGCCGCGCAAGGTAAAAAAGAGAACTTAAAGATGAGGTTATGGTATGGTCCTAAGCCCTTATCATGGGATTTTTGGGACCTTACCCCTTCAAGTCCCCCCAGTCTAGTGTTGCACTTATGCAAGTAAGTGGAGCACTGGACTTATGAGAGGGAAATGCTTTTTGGCGTGAAAAATAGAGAGTCTTCTATGAGAAGATTCATTTTATTATAAAGATTTTTGGGAGAAAATGTGATTTTTTTTTTGAAAATTGGATCTTTTGTAATCATGATCTGACGTTTGATGACGTCAGTTTGTAATAAAAAATTCGTATTTGCGATATTTTGTCTTCTTACATTGGGATACGTAATGGCGCTTGTCAGACTTCATTAATGGGGATATGACCGTGGTTCCTGTAGCGCCGTTTGGATGGGATGTTTTTCTGACAGTTAATCATGGTGATTAAGCTTCTCTTTTCTCGAAGTTTGGTTCTTCTATATATATGTACATTTGCGACTTCTTATCTCGGAAACTATGAAGGTGAACGGTTCTTCCCGTACCAGTCGACTTTTGGACGTTCTGAATATGTTTGAAGCCGCTGAGGGCCTTTTACTCCTTACTAATTCGCCACCGTTAGTGGTTGACGGGGAAAAAGAGCCATCCTATCCCGATGTTTTGACGATCACCGGTGCCAACTGTAAAGCCCTTCGGCAAAAAGATGTTGTGGATGGGAAGGTTGGTGTTCTGTCTGCTGATGACCTGACGTCCCGTTTTCCGATTGCTTGGAGGGGTGGCTGTCAGCTGGTGTACAGCCGCCGGAAGAAACGCCGTGGTGATGACGGTCCGGCTGCTGATTAGGTTAAGTCAAGGGAATAGTGTATCCCTTTTTTGATGTCTATGTTAATCTTGCTACCGAAAACTTTTTTGAAGATCACTGTCGTGATCGTTATGAATGGTTGTTTATACTACTTTTTGATGATATGTATATTTTTGATGCACTGGCGTGCATGTAAGTTTATGTTTAAATTACAATATGTTGCATATGTTTAATTGCTTTTAGTAGGTAGGGCGAATGAGACATGGTATTGTGCTCATGTGTGAACGTTTGTCTAAAAGGCGTGTTAGTTTGCCTTGTTTAGACTGTTCATGAGGTGTACAATGTCTGCCATATCGTTTTCGCGTAAACCAAAAGAATTATATGCAATTTGTAATAAACAGTAATATGAGATGATGTTTTGTATTGATAGGAGTGCAAGACTCGTAATACGAAGGATAATAAAGAAATACATTGTATGCTTTTCCTTTTGTATGGATTGGTTTGGCTTACATGTAACACCTGCGCAGCTGCTGTGCGTTCCAGGTGCAGGGAACTAGTGTCCCATCGAGCCTTTTTAGGGTGTACGCCCCTTTGCCTAGGACCTCATTGCTGATGTATGGTCCTTCCCATTTTGGCGCTAATTTGCCTGGTTTTTCTGCGTTAGAAGCCTCATTGTCGCGCAAGACAAAGTCACCAGGAACAAATGTACACACGCAGACGCGCGCGTTGTAATATTTTTCGAGCTTGGATTTGTATCTGGCCTCTGTGATAGCGGCATTCTCACGCCTTTCTTCGAGAAGGTCTAAATCCAGTCTTCGCTCTTGTTCGTTGTTTTGTCTTTCCATGGCTAGCATGCGCGGTGATGGAAGACCGATTTCTGCTGGTATTACCGCTTCTGATCCATAAACCAGGCTGAATGGTGTTTCTCCGGTGCTGGTTTTTGGCACGGTGCGGTGTGCCCACAAGATGCTGGGGAGTTCATCGACCCATCCTCTGCGCGCTGTCCCGAGTCGCGCTTTTATGCCATCGACGATCTGTTTGTTTATACTCTCTACCTAGCCGTTCGCTTGTGGATGCGCTACGGAGGCAAAGTTATGCTCGATCTTCATTTCTTTGAACCATTTTTGAAGATCATCTGAGGCGAAGTTAGTACCATTGTCGGAGATGATGCGCAATGGCAATCCGAATCTGCAAATAATATGCTCCCATATAAATTTGCGAATTACCATTGCTGTTGTTGAGGCTAGTGCCTTGGCTTCGACCCATTTTGTGAAATAGTCGACTGCTACAATGATGAATTTTACTGCGCCTGGCGCGTCGGGGAATGGACCAACGAGATCGATGCCCCATTGTTGAAAAGGCCAGGCGGAAGTGACTGGTACGAGCGGGTTCTTTGGTCGGAGTGTTTTTGGCGCGTGGCATTGACAGGCCGCGCATCTCCGTAATAAGTTTACTGCGTCTACATGCATTCCAGGCCAATAGTATCCCGCGTTCATTAGTTTTTCCAGGACCATGCGCGGTCCTGTGTGTATTCCGCATAAACCTTCGTGGATTTCTCTGACAAGATATTGCGCATCTGTTTTGTCAACACAGCGTAATAATGGTCCCATAAATGACTTCCGGTACAGGACGCCGTCCGCCATTTCGTAGTTTATTGCCTTGTGTTGGATTTTTCGAGCTTCTGCCTTTTCTTCCGGGAGCTTTCCGTGTTGCAAGTATAAAACGATTGGCGACATCCAGGATGGATTCACGACTTCTATAACATTTACCTGTTTGAGGTGAACAGAAGGATTGGACAATACCTCGATACGCACTTCTTTTGCTAAGTGTTTGAAGCTGGTAGCAGCTAATTTGCTTAGCGCATCTGCGTGCTTGTTTTCGCTTCTGTTTATATGGTTGACTTTGAACGTTTGGAATTGACCAATCAATATTCGCGCTTGTTCTAAGTACAACGCCATAGCTTCTCCTCTTGCATCATAGTGCCCATTAACTTGTTCAGCTACTAGCTTTGAATCAACGTTGGCTTCAAGGTTTCTTGCCCCCATTTTAAGCGCTAAACGAAGGCCTGCTAAGAACGCTTTGTATTCCGCTTCGTTGTTAGTGCTTCGGAAGTCTAGGCGTATGGCATATATAAGTTCGTGGTTATCCGGGCTGACTAGTCGGAGACCTGCCCCTGCTCCGTCATCATTAGAAGCGCCGTCCGTGTGCAGGGTCCAGACCCTATCGTCGAAAACAGGAACGGGGTTTTGGATCGCCTCACACTCTTGGACTTTGTCGATTGGAACTTCTGTGGCGAAATTTGCTAGAACTTGCCCTTTGATTGCCGGTCGTGGTCTGTACAGGATATTGTATCCTCCAAGTTCAATAGCCCATTTGGCCAATCTTCCCGCAACGTCAGGCTTAGACAGGATTTGACCCAAATGGTAGTTGGTAAGAACTGTGATGACATGACCAGAGAAATATCGACGTAAGCGTCATGATGCATGTACCAGCGCTAGGACTAGTTTTTCAATCATTGAGTAGCGCGTCTCTGGGCCAGTGAGCATTTTGCTTATATAGTAAATTGGAGTCTGAATGTTTTCTCGCTCTACCATTAATATCGCACCAACTGCTACTTCCGCAGCAGACAAGTATAAGATCAGCGGTTCTTTTTCTCGTGGTGCTGTTAGCGTTGGCAACTGAATTAGGCATTCCTTCATTTGCTTGAAGGCTGCTTCTGCTTCAGGTGTCCACTGGAAGTGGGTTTTCTTGGTACAGTTCCGCAGTGTACTAACGAATGGATAAGACTTTGCCGCGTGATTGGCCAAGAATCTGTTCAAGGCTGCTAAGCGCCCGGCGAGTCTTTGCATTTCTTTTATTGTTGCAGGTGATGGCATTAGCTGGATGGCCTGTACTTTTTCTGGATTTACTTTAAACCCATCTCGTGTTACTATGAAACCCAGAAACTTCCCTTCTTCCATTCCGAAGGAGCATTTTTTTGGGTTGAGTTTTAAATTTACGCTGCGCAATGAATCGAACGTGCGCTGAATGTTTGCCAACATTGTTTCTTCCTCATGACTCATGATAACAAGGTCGTCCATATATACCTCGACTGTTTTACCAATATCGCCTCTGAAGACTGTGTCCATTAGTCGTTGGTATGTTGCGCCTGCGTTGCGCAAGCCGGAGGGCATTTTGGTGTAACAGAAGATACCCTTATCTGTGCGGAATGCGGTCTTGTCCTCATCTTCTTCTTTCATCTGGACCTGATGATAGCCTTTGTAACAGTCGAGAAAGCACTTCCATCTGAATGATGCTAGAGAGTCGACTTTTTTGTCTATCTCCGGAAGCGCGTAGCAATCTTTTGGGCATGCTTTATTCAAGTCTTTGAAGTCGACGCACATTCTCCATCCGCCACTGTGTTTCTGTACCATTACTGGATTGGCAACCCATGTATGGTATTTAACTTCGCGCAAGATTCCTGCGTTAAGTAGCTCTGTTACTTGCTCGTCCATGGCTTTTGCTTTCTCTTCACTAAAACTGCGCCTCCCTTGCGCAACAGGTTCTGCTGATGGTTTGATATTCAGGCAATGCTGCGCTATATCGCGTGGGACCCCAGTCATGTCTGCTGGGCACCGGGCGAATATGTCTTTGTTGTTAGACAATAATGCTTTCAATTGTATCCGAGTTGCTGGGGAAATGGCATGTCCTAGCAGAATGGTTTGTTCTGGATAATCGTTATTCATAACCCATTTCTCTGGTTCGTTTGATGTTGAGGGTTTGGCTACCTTCGTCGGTGGCTCGTCATCTACGTACATGACTTTTTTGCTTGAGTATAGTATTGCGACTCCGGTTTCTGTTGGGAATCCGCATGCAGCATGTGGAATAGAGGTGATCATGCTGAATTCTCTTTGTGACCTTCTTCCAAGCAGAACATCATGGCGCGATGTTGCTGGCATGACCATGAAATTTACTGTGACTGTTCGTGAATGTTCACCATCAGATAGAGTCACAGGAAAAGCTATTTGCCCTAATGGGAATACATCTTCATTGCAAAATCCGGTGAGAGGAAAATCAACCGGTTCTAGACGTGCTTTGTCTTCTGGATCAAGCTGTTTGAAACATTGCTCGTATATGATATCCATTGAGCTGCCCGGATCTATAAACATATAGTCCATTCGGTAATGACCGAAGATGCCAGTAATAATTACTGGTCTTTCTTCCTGAGGTCCTCCAGGGACAACAAGAAACACGACTTGTTGTTCCCTCCAATGTTGATCATGGTTTCGTTTATTTGGCCTTCGTGACGGACCTCCTTAAACCATGTTTATTTGTTTGGCTTTCTGATAGTTGGTATCTTTTGATTGTCGAAGTATTTCAACATAACTGTCAAATTGGATGTCCCCCTGACAAGGTGTCTGTGGGTCCAATATTGCAGTACTGATTTTACCCTTGTTCTTTTTAGAGCATCAGATCTGATGTTTGGGGACTCAGATCTGTGAATTTGTGTGAAAATTCGGTTTAAAGCAGTCTGGCATCTGCCGAGCCAGTACTCTGGAGCTCTTTCTGTGAGGTGATCTGAGGAGTTCTCTCTATCTGGATGTCGGTTACGTTTGTTGATTCCCATGATTCCGTCGATCTGGGTATTCTAGACTGTAGATCCCTTGAATCCAGATCGAGGACCGGATGGGTGAGTTAATGAATTCTCTGCCATGTTAAAACAGAGGGTAAGGAAACTGAATCGAAACGAGATAAAACTGAAAAAACAGAGGAATCGGTGGGCGCCAATGAAGAAACACTAGAATAATCAATTGGAATCAATTATCTAGGGGGTTTGTATCCGCATAAAAAGGTGGTTTTCCTCTCGGTTGATTCGGTACAATCGATCTCCTTCTCCGATAACTCTGCAAAAAAGAAGCACCGTTAGCCTCGCCAAGGGGAGAAAAGGGTTCTCTCCTTGACCCGACTCCGGTGTGAGAATAAGTATGGGTTATGAAGAAGAAGTTGTATTTAAGAAGTGTGTGTAACTTGAATTCATACCTGGGTTGTTTCTCATATTTATAGCCGGGAGTCTTTTGGGCGGGAAAACTCGTTAATGAAATGTTGACGGAAGATGCTAACCCCGTAAGCGGTTACATTTCCTTCCGTTAGGTTCCTTTGATCCGTCGTGAGTGCACACGGATCGTGGTTTAGATCTATGGCTGGAGGTTCGCCACGTGGAAAGTGATCAAGTGGAGATTACCCTCTAATTACATGCCATCGTTATGATTTTAGGGGCATCTGGGGTGTTGACACATGTCCAGATGGTTATAACCGTCTTAGTGGTGCACGATTGAATCCTTCTAGAAGATTACTGCTGTAATCTGGTGTGATTCCTTACCATGTGGTATCAGTTTAAGTGAATAATATCCAAGTCTGGATATTATTAGGCGGAAGTGTTTGTCTAAGGATTTTCATCCTTTATGAAAGAGCAAGGATTTATGGTTTCCTTGTAACACCTCGAAAATTCACGTCCTATAATGTATTGACACGTGTCATAAGTTTGAACGTGTGAAAGAATACTCTAGAGGGACTAAAGTTGACAAACATGAAAAGTATATGAATATACGGGTTCAAAATGTCAACAGTGAATAAATATACTTTACAGTAACCCAACATGATGTTTACGTCTTCAAAAAAATAAATCATGGATCATACGAAGCTAAATAGGAAAGAAAGTGAGAGATTACAAACTAGAGGGGTTAAATGTGTCAACATGTTTAAGTTATACCTCTGAGTGACCATTTAGCAAACCCGAAGCTTTGTAACGGTTAATTATGCTCACTAGAATGCACGATATAAATTTCATAAAGTTTCCTTATCGTATGAGAAAGTTATGATCAAATTCGTATACAAGGGGTTAAAAGCGTCAACGATGAAGTTTATGACTTTTCGGGTGACAATAAGGTTAACCGAGGACTTAACAAAGTGGGTATATGTCTTGAAGCCCTTATAAGTCAAATAGGAGGGTTCATAATGCAATAAATAAAGTCGAAACAAAGTTCTTAAGAGCCAAGGAACAAAACATAAAAATTAAAAGTTTGATTTGATGCAGATGGGGCGTCGCACCACGCGAGGCTCCCTATGGAGACCTACGTGTGCCACGAGGGGTCTTCTGACTCTGAAAATGTTGCTAGGTGTCTGCTATGAGCATTATAACCGACTTATGATCGATTTTCCTCATCTTGGACGACCCCTAAACAACCCCTAGGCCCTTAGGGACACCTGTGGATGATCCATGGCCATTGTTAGGCTTGTGTGTCAATGATCTATGAGATTTTGAACACTATATAAAGGCTTCATGTGCAACCATTTGATCACACCTCACTTCTGCATTTCTGGAGCTTCCTGGAGCTTACCCTAAGCCTTCCTAAGCGTGCATAGGACTTCAGTAAGTATGCTTAACCTTTCTTAGTTAAGTTTTTGCTTAGTTTTAGCTTAAAAGTCAAACCGTCGTAATTACCGTTTGACTTAGCGATTAATCATTGATGGTCCAGTGATTAGTCGATTTGAAGGTAGTTATAAGTTGGTAATTATATGGGCATTAAACCCTTAAAAGGGCTTCCTCTGATTCCCACTCTAACTAGACCTTTTGTCGGGTCAAAGTTGATTAGAAAAAGTCAACAGAATGCTAATCTTCGAATTAACGCATAATTAACAATGTAGAAGGCATGTAACCTATTTTATCACACATATAACTTGATAATAATTATTATAACTGGTCTAAGCTTGTTCGATCCGACAATTTTCTGTTTAGACCCGGTTCGGAACCGAAAGTCGCAAAACTTTGACTTTTGCTTTGACTTCAGTTCTGACCCGATTTAGTATGATTTGGAAATGCCTTAGAGCTTCCTTAGGACCAGGCTACATGTTAGCATAACCCTCTGTGGTTGGTTCATTGATTATCCGATTCGTTTACATGTTTCCGTTAATTACTTAAATGTTGACCAATATGCCCTTTTGACCATAAAACGAGAATTTTGGATATGTGAGAAGACAATAAACTTTTTTACTGATTTATAAACATGTCCCTAAAATTTTACATCAGTTGGAGGTCTAGATTAGGAGTTATGCTCATTAGCGTAATTATAACGCCTTTTAGTAATTAAAAGGCGCAATTAGCATAAAACCTATCTAAACCCAATTTTTGACACCAAACCTTTTACCCACTGATGTAATATAATATTTTGGTATTTTTAAAGATTTTTAACCTGCTCATAACCTAAGGTTATGGCATTAATTCGGTAAATACCGAATATACCCTTTTCGGCCATAAAATGAGTTCTACATAGTATTTTGACACCAACCCAATTGCTACTGATTTTATATAATAAATAAAGTATCTTAAACTTTATAACCTGATCAGAAAACTCAGATTTCCTGTATAACCCGGAAACCGCTTAAAATGACTTTTTACGCGTATTAAACACATAGTTTGGGTTTAAAACCATTTTTGCCATATAAGACTTATTATCAACTGATATGACCTATTAAAATAAGTTATTTTACTGATGTATTCGGACCCGAATCTCGGAACTTCATTTAAACTCTTTTATAACTTTTAAAATGACCAAAATACCCCTACGGGGCTTATTTTGAGATTAAACTCGTTTTGGGCATAATGGAAGGTATCCTACAGATATCGCAACATATTTAAGGCATATTAACTTAGGAAACCTGTATATGACCCTTTTGGTTACTCGTTAAGCACTTGTCGCGCTCGGGTTGGCTTATGTGACTAGTTTGCGTATATTAGTCGAAACGGGTCAGACCATATCTTTTTGGTCTCAAAATCCAGAATGTGTTTAAGTTATCCATATTAAGCAAGCATATAAGCTTGTCAGGTCAAAACCACATTCTAAACCGGTCTTCGCCTTATCATGCGTTTGAACCGTATCTTTCTTTAAGACTAACCGGTCTAAGCTTAGGCTTAATTAAAGACCCGTTAGCATTTTAATTGGTTATTTATACCATCATTCCAGACTAGAGCCTTCCGGTAAATTGTACCTACGCTTACTTAAGTGAATACGGCTGAGTTATTAAATTCTTGCTATTTAAGACAGGAGCTAGCTCAGGTAAATACTCTTAACTTATTTTCCCTATACGGGCTTGGGATACGGTATTATAATAATACCGCTTGGTCGGGTATTGAATGTTTAGTCTTATTGTGATTAAATTATTGAGGTAACCCGCTTTAATCTGTATTGTTTGAAATAAAAGCCTTTAGGGGTTAATGACCATGTCCCGGATATCCTTGACATCATTGTATTATAAAATGGCCACGTCTTAAGCACGGGGTGTAGGCATACACCTGGCAGTTGCTTAAGGGAAAACGGTATCTCACTCTCTTGTGGGCCTATACTTGTGGCGTGTCTGTTAATCTGACTCGGTTTCTACATCGGGCCCTGAACGTACAACAAACATGTAAATCTGTATACAAGATTATAAATATAATTGTCCCAAGTTATAAAGAGTTTGTGCCACGGGCATTCAAATCAATTTTATTAAACCTTTTCAAAATGAGTCGGTTGAGTGTATTTACCAGTGAAAACTGACGTATTTTCCAAAAGGGTTAAGTGACAGGTACTGAACGTAATTGGCTGGAAGCTCAGGGCGTTTATAAGGAACCTTGCAAGTTCTAGGCGCCTAAAGTCTGTTGAACAATGTTTATGTTTTAAGATCCGCCTGAGGATCCTTTACTTTCCGTTGTAATACTTTGATATTACGTTATATTCGGATTGTAATATAATTTATCTTTTGCTTCCGCTGTGCATTCATATATATTGTGTTGTTTGACTATGATGATATCAACTACGTCACGATACTCCCCACCGGGCCCACAGGTGATACGTGGAAAGTCGGGGTGTGACATTCCTTTTGGCGCGCAAATGTTGACTATTATTTGTTTCTTAAGTCTTTCTTTTGTAAAACCAGTGTGCGGCCACGCAAGGTAAAAAAGAGAACTTAAAGATGAGGTTATGGTATGGTCCTAAGCCCTTATCATGGGATTTTTGGGACCTTACCCCTTCAGTACTGTACCAGGTTTATTCGGTACCGGTCCCCACTTTTGGGGATTTCGATAACGGTATTTTTGGTACCGATTGGTACCGAGCTCATCAAATCCTGTAGCAATGCAAGTAATTGCACAGTTTAGATTACTTTTCATACACACAGTAAGTAAACTGCATTTCGTTTGAATGAGGTTTTATATACACAACTTATTTTGCTTTATTTTTTGTCTTTTTACGTAATGAATGAATTGTAGCATGTAAAATTAACTTGGATATTTAGATTATTGATGAGCAAATCATATCAAATCCTATAATCAAACCGGTATCGTATCGGTACCAAATTTACTATACCAAATTATTTTCGGTACCAATTTGGTACCCACCTTTTGGCTTTTTAGAATCGTTACTTTCTGTTCGACACCGGTCTAGCACCATACCTATATTTATTGATTTTTACCTTCAAATACCATACCGTATTGTACCGAGCATTTTCGACACCGGTCTAGCACCATACCTATATTTATAACTAGGATAAATTATAATGAAAATACTAATTTAATATAACTAACAAATTAACCAATATGGTTTATATTACCATGGTTAATAAATCGTCAAGGACGATAGTACTGTATGGGCTTCTAAATAAACCTTGCCCTTATTTTTTTTGTAGTAATTAAAACTACATGGCTGAATCTGACGAGATCAACAGTCATCCCCTGGAGAATAATGAGAATGATAAGATTAATATAACCAGAGGAGAACTTCGTACACTGATTGATACAGCTGTATCTAAAGCTGTAGAGGAGCAATTCAAGGAGTATAGTGGGACTCATAGTAAAGCCTCATTTGTACCCCACTCTAAGTCTGTCCCTAAGACTCACTTAGAGGCTCACAGCAAGCCACCCTCTAAGAAAGAGGAACCAAAGAAGGATGATGATCGACATTCATCTAACCAACACAGTGTTCCACCCAAGAGGATAGTGTTCGATAATGAACCGCGTACCAAGTCCTGTACCTATAAATACTTTGTTTCCTGCAAACCCCGGGATTTCACTGGGGAGAAAGGGGCAATCGATTGTATGACCTGGTTGGATGAAATGGACACATTTGTCGATATCAGCGGTTGTGCTGAGAGGGATGTAGTGAAGTATGTATCCCAATCGTTCAAAGGAGAAGCACTAGCATGGTGGAAGGCTCTCATTCAGGCTGCTGGGAAGATCCCACTTTACAACATGACATGGGAACAGTTTGTTGCTCTCATTATGGAGAACTACTGCCCTCAACATGAAGTCGAAAGAATTGAATCAGATTTCTTATCATTGGTGATGACAAACTTAGATTGTCAAGCTTACCTCACCAGTTTCAATACCCTGTCCAGACTGGTTCCTTACCTAGTAACACCAGAACCCAAGAGAATTGCTCGCTTCATTGGGGCTTTAGCCCCAGAAATCAAAGCCAGTGTTAAGGCTTCAAGACCTACTACATTCAGGTCAGCGGCAGATCTGTCGCTATCTCTCACACTCGATGTGGTCAGAAACAAGGCTGCCAAAGCCTCTGAAGATGGAAAGCGTAAAAGATAGGATGAGAATTCTCATCGCTCCGATAGGAAGAGGGACTCTGAGGATAAGAAGAGTTCCGGGTTTAAGAAAGACAGCCAGCAGTCGGGTGGGAAGACCAGGTGCGAAACCTACCGAAAATACCACCTCGGGAAATGCATATTTGAATCTCAGCCTCTACCTTGTGGGATTTGCAAGTCTAAGGAATATACAACCTTGGATTGCAAGAAATTGAAAGACGCAACCTGTTATGGTTGCAACGAGAAGGGGCATATCAAGACCAACTGCCCTAGGAATCAGAAGAAGCCCGAAGAGGCCAAGAAAACAAACGCATGATGAACGCCCAGGAGATGGTGCAGAATGATAATTGTATAGCAGGTACCTTTCCTTATCCAGCAGTTTATGCAGAAATTTATTTGATACCAGCACATATGATTCTATAATGAATAATAAATGTTGAGAACTATTGTCTCCGCCTGATTAGGACTCCGGCCATTTAATGCGAGGTAGAAATTGGCCGATGACACTATAGAAAATGCTCCAACAAATCTTAGATTGATATTTTATATCTATTAGGAATCACTCTTTTCTGATATCCTTATGGCAAGCTTTCAAGCTATCCAAATTCAACACTATAATAAAGACAGATGTGACATTTTGATTCCCTGTCAAAAAGATGATGGATTAGGACCAAACTTTAAATGCCATTAATGGTCTTTTGTGACCTAGGCTAAGTATAATTGATATATATTAAATAACGTTCATTAAGAATGTTAATGCTATATTGGCCTGTATGGTTTAATGAAACCATGGTTAGTATATAAGGCCATGAGGATGAGGAATAGCAGTTGTCGGATCGCAACCAAGAAATTGATTCATTTAGTAATAGGAACCAAATTTTGAGTATGACAAACTCGGATAAGACATCAGTCAATCACGCCATTGATGATGCGATGCATGCTAATGATACTACAATTGTAAACCTTAGAAAGTCCAAGGATGTTCTTCAAACTATGATAAGACGCAGCTGTTGGAAAAAGCTGTGAAGGGATCGTGAAAAAGGTTCAAAGAGCCGAATGCTACTTACTCTAAACCCTCCATAAACTGTAAGTATAGCAAACTTTTAAAATCTTTCCTAAGAACCATAGTTATTAAGTGAAAGCAAAAACAATAGGAACCATTTCTTCTGTTCCTGTCAGAAATCTTTAAGTCATAAAGTTCTAATGTACCCTCTCTATAGATAAAGGACATTCGCATGTAATTGATATCTCTTTAATCCCTATTGATTACGAATACCAAATGGTATGACAAAACCGCCGTATGAAAATTGATGTATCTTAATAAGTTCCATAGATTGCTTCCATGCCTGATCAGTATGGAGGTTTAATGCATGGAACCACAAAGATATCCCAATGATCATATGGTACTAAAGTCAACTAATAGTATTCAAAGAAGATATCCAGAGTGGAATTGTCCAAGTAAGTGTCTCTGATTAAATCTGTGGACTCGTAACATAAATATGCCACTTATCTGACACAGGTAAGGATAAATGAACTGGAGCCGAGATTTGGAAAAAAAATCTCTGTAATCTCCGTGTGTCTTAATTACCTTCTGCAAAGACTACCATGTTTACCTCCCGAGAGGCAAGTAGAGTTAAGATTAACATCCCACTTTGGGTTGGAGTGTTGTAGAACTCCATGATTGATTATGGAATAATCGAAACCCTAATTAAGTAAATTTTAAGATAAGAGATTCATATAGCCTAACTTAATATTCCGAAAGTTTGATATTGCTAAATAAGAAAGACGGTTCATTTTGCTTATGCATTCATTACCGCAACCCTATTTAGACAACGATTAAGAATCGCCATCAACTACCCAGGATCGTCGAGTTATTCAACTAGCTATAAGGATTAGCTATTCCTTAATATTAGTTTCAAGCAGTGGTTGGAATAACCATCTCACCTTAAAATCAACTTTTCTATAATAGTTGGTATATAAGCATCAAGGCTGCTCCTTTGGAAACCTTGTATAGATGGATTGGAAAACATCTATTGTTAGGACAATAGATTGGTAAGTCCAATTATCAGGATCTGAAAGTTTCATTGGAAACAACGAATAAGATCATACAAATCCCTAGTCATCTGTAAGTTGCCAGTATTCGGCAGAAAAACACGGATTAGTGAAAGTAGCAACCCTCCTAAATTCTTGTTAAGGAATATGCTGTAACAAAAGATATCACCCAGGAAGGGTGTACCAAATTTGTTAAATTATCAGGCTAGTTAAGCTCTGAAAATATAGAATCATGCAAAGGAAATCAAATGTATCAAGATCAAGTAGCTTATAAGCTAAAACCTATGTAAGGAGCTTAGCAGAGCTCGCAATACATTGCACACTAGTGACTGAAGGATGTGTTTCGCCAATAAGTCAAGAAACACTATCACATAATGATATGCAGAATTTTGATGTGATGAGCAACCTGTATCGATCGAAGATCAACAGGTTAAGAAGCTCCAAAAAAGGATACATATATCTAATATGGGAGTCACTTTGGGAGCTTGGAAAGACTCCAGATATGTTATAAAAGTTAAGTCCATTATCCGACAAAAAGTACATCCATCATTTTAGCAAATCTCGAGGTTGAGATTTCTTTTAAGGGGGTGAGGATGTAACACCTCGAAAATTCACGTCCTATAATGTATTGACACGTGTCATAAGTTTGAACGTGTGAAAGAATACTCTAGAGGGACTAAAGTTGACAAACATGAAAAGTATATGAATATACGGGTTCAAAATGTCAACAGTGAATAAATATACTTTACAGTAACCCTACATGATGTTTATATCTTCAAACGAATAAATTATGGATCATACGAAGCTAAATATGAAAGAAAGTGAGCGATTACAAACTACAGGGGTTAAATGTGTCAACATGTTTAAGTTATACCTCTGAGTGACCTTTTAGCAAACCCAAAGCTTTGTAACGGTTAATTATGCTCACTAGAATGCACGATATAAATTTCATAAACTTTCGTTATCGTATGAGAAAGTTATGATCAAATTCGTATACAAGGGGTTAAAAGCGTCAACGATGAAGTTTATGACTTTTCGGGTGACAATAAGGTTAACCGAGGACTTAACAAAGTGGGTATATGTCTTGAAGCCCTTATAAGTCAAATAGGAGGGTTCATAATGCAATAAATAAAGTCGAAACAAAGTTCTTAAGAGCCAAGGACCAAAACATAAAAATCAAAAGTTTGATTTGATGCAGATGGGGCGTCGCGCCACGCGAGGCTCCCTATGGAGACCTACGCATGCCGCGAGGGGTCTTTTGACTCCGAAAATGTTGCTAGATGTCTGCTATGAGCATTATAACCGACTTATGATCGATTTTCCTCATCTTGGACGACCCCTTAACAACCCCTAGGCCCTTAGGGACACCTGTGGATGATCCATGGCCATTGTTAGGCTTGTGTGTCAATGATCTATGAGATTTTGAACACTATATAAAGGCTTCATGTGCAACCATTTGATCACACCTCACTTCTGCATTTCTGGAGCTTCCTGGAGCTTAAGAGCAGACCCTAAGCCTTCCTAAGCGTGCATAGGACTTCAGTAAGTATGCTTAACCTTTCTTAGTTGAGTTTTTGCTTAGTTTTAGCTTAAAAGTAAAACCGTCGTAATTACCGTTTGACTTAGAGATTAATCATTGATGGTCCAGTGATTAGTCGAATTGAAGGTAGTTATAAGTTGGTAATTATGTGGGCATTAAACCCTTAAAAGGGCTTCCTCTGATTCCCACTCTAACTAGACCTTTTGTCGGTTCAAAGTTGATTAGAAAAAGTCAACATAATGCTAATCTTCGAATTAATGCATAATTAACAATGTAGAAGGCATGTAACCTATTTTATCACTCATATAACTTGATAATAAGTATTATAACTGGTCTAAGCTTGTTTGATCCAATAATTTTCTGTTTAGACCCGGTTCGGAACTGAAAGTCGCAAAACTTTGACTTTTTCTTTGACTTCAGTTCTGACCCGATTTAGTATGATTTGGAAATGCCTTAGAGCTTTCTTAGGACTAGGCTACATGTTAGCATAACCCTCTGTGGTTGGTTCATTGATTATCCGATTCGTTTACATGTTTTCGTTAATTGCTTAAATGTTGACCAATATGCCCTTTTGACCATAAAACGAGAATTTTGGATATGTGAGAAGACAATAACCTTTGTTACTGATTTATAAATATGTCCCTAAAAGTTTACATCAGTTGGAGGTCTAGATTAGGAGTTATGCTCATTAGCGTAATTATAACGCCTTTTAGTAATTAAAAGGCGCAATTAGCATAAAGCCTATCTAAACCCAATTTTTGACACCAAACCTTTTACCCACTGATGTAATATAATATTTTGGGATTTTTAAAGATTTTTAACCTGCTCATAACCTAAGGTTATGGCATTAATTCGGTAAATACCGAATATACCCTTTTCGGCCATAAAATGAGTTCTACATAGTATTTTGACACCAACCCAATTGCTACTGATTTTATATAATAAATAAAGTATCTTAAACTTTATAACCTGATCAGAAAACTCAGATTTCCTGTATAACCCGGAAACCGCTTAAAATGACTTTTTACGCGTATTAAACGCATAGTTTGGGTTTAAAACCATTTTTTCCATATAAGACTTATTATCAACTGATATGACCTATTAAAATAAGTTATTTTACTGATGTATTCGGACCCGAATCTCATAACTTCATTTAAACTCTTTTATAACTTTTAAAAATGACCAAAATACCCCTACGGGGCTTATTTTGAGATTAAACTCGTTTTGGGCATAATGGAAGGTATCCTACTGATATCGCAACATATTTAAGGCGTATTAACTTAGGAAACCTGTATATGACTCTTTTGGTTACTCGTTAAGCACTTGTCGCGTTCGGGTCGGCTTGTGTGACTAGTTTGCGTATATTAGCCGAAACGGGTCAGACCATATCTTTTTGGTCTCAAAATCCAGAATGTGTTTAAGTTATCCATATTAAGCAAGCATATAAGCTTGTCGGGTCAAAACCACATTCTAAACCGGTCTTCGCCTTATCATGCGTTTGAACCGTATCTTTCTTTAAGACTAACCGGTCTAAGCTTAGGCTTAATTAAAGACCCGTTAGCATTCTAATTGGTTATTTATACCATCATTCCAGGCTAGAGCCTTCCGGTAAATTGTACCAACGCTTACTTAAGTGAATACGGATGAGTTATTAAATTCTTGTTATTTAAGACAGTAGCTAGCTCAGGTAAATACTCTTAACTTATTTTCCCTATACGGGCTTGGGATACGGTATTATAATAATACCGCTTGGTCGGGTATTGAATGTTTAGTCTTATAGTGATTAAATTATTGAGGTAACCCGCTTTAATCTGTATTGTTTGAAATAAAAGCCTTTAGGGGTTAATGACCATGTCCCGGATATCCTTGAGATCATTGTATTATAAAATGGCCACGTCTTAAGCACGGGGTGTAGGCATACACCTGACAGTTGCTTAAGGGAAAACGGTATCTCACTCTCTTGTGGGCCTATACTTGTGGCGTGTCTGTTAATCTGACTCGGTTTCTACATCGGGCCCTGAACGTACAACGAACATGTAAATCTGTATACAAGATTATAAATATAATTGTCCCAAGTTATAAAGAGTTTGTGCCACGGGCATTCAAATCAATTTTATTAAACCTTTTCAAAATGAGTCGGTTGAGTGTATTTACCAGTGAAAACTGACGTATTTTCCAAAAGGGTTAAGTGACAGGTACTGAACGTAATTGGCTGGAAGCTCAGGGCGTTTATAAGGAATCTTGCAAGTTCTAGGCGCCTAAAGTCTGTTGAACAATGTTTATGTTTTAAGATCCGTCTGAGGATCCTTTACTTTCCGTTGTAATACTTTGATATTACGTTTGTTTTGGTCAAAAATTACCTAAGCAATTAAGTGATCAAATTAGTTAAGTGAGGTAGTGTGCTAGAAATATGTGTAAAAAATGTGTTGACAAAATTAGATATGAAAACAGTTTCAGGATACGGCTCAGGATATAGAGCTGTATCTATGATCAAACAATGAGCGAAAATGTAAAGGTGGACACGTGATATACGAGGAAAGCCCTTGATCAATCTAGATCGCCGGCATAAAACCTCGGGAGCTGACAATCGCAGCTGCCTTGTTCTTCTATTGCTTCAAATATCAGGATACAGTGCAGGATGTGGTGCGGATCAACTATGTGTTACAATGTAATTCGAATACAAGTGTTTGAGTGTGGTGTTTGCAGTGAGTAAAAGTGCACGAGAGTGTAAGTGAAAGATTGTGTTTCTTAAACTGATCCGCCCCCATCTATTTATAGTAAAGATAATATAACCAACTATCCTAAACTTCCGGGATCCACCGAATATTCCTTAATCGAACGTTGTAGACCTGGTCTTTCGGGTTCAACGTCTCTCCTTCAACAAACACGCCTGAGTCTTGAGGAGAAGAAGTCCTGATGATCGTTAGTAACTTGCAGCCATTAACCTGCACGTGTTTAATTCACTCAAGCTTAGGATATCGCCCAGGATGTTAGCAATATCACCGTCCAATATCCTGGTCACAAATAAACAATTAGAAGCAGGATAATAGTCAGGATAAGTATGCTTAGAAAATGAACCATAACAATTGTCCCCAAATATATCGGTTGGTATACCAATCCAACGGATATATTTCAAAAATCTTATCCCATAACTCAAGGCATTTAAAACGAAGCGACGGTCAAGATCACATCGTAACTTCCAACGCGCTTTTTGCTCAATGGAGATCCACAATGCCCCTATATCTTCTCTTTTCTTGTTTGAAAAGCAGATATCTTCAACAGAACCTTCAGGTAATTCTCCATTTCTGATTTACTTTCTATCAATTTACATCGCCTTACTCGCAATGGATGCCGAGACTTTCACCCAGCAGAATCTCCTTAAAAATCCCAAAAAGGAGATCTGTGCTTTTGACAACGCAGACATTGCAGCTTTAAGAGCCTCCGGCGCTTTCCCTGAGAGCACGGTCTTTAGACCATTCGATCGGTCAATCCGATCGGATGTTTCTTCCACTGAATGGGTTTGTTTTCCAGCATATCCTTTTTCGCTAGGTCTTCGATACCCTTTTCCTGAATTCATGATGCAATTCTTTCGAATCACCGGCATCTCTTTTGCTCAAACCATGCCCATGGTTTGGAGAGTACTAATTGTACTTAACCAAATCAAAAACCTCCATTGCTCCGACCTCCGCATCGAGGATTTGCCTATTGCTTATCGCCTCCGATCCCATGGCTCTAGCCGGTTCTTGCTCTTCTCGACCTCCAGTAAACCCCTGATTCTTAAAGCCACCAAAAACGAAGACGGATGGCAACGCAAATTTTTCTTTGTCAAACGAAACTCCATTGCTGAGGGTGCCAACCTTCCGGTGGAGTGGTTAACCACCGGTAGGGTCATAAATATTCTCATAGACCATTTGATTTTTATCTTCTATTGATATCCTTCTTTTTGATCTTTATGCAGTGAACTTCAAGGAAGTCGCTCCCCCTACCGCTGAGTCAGAAGAAAGAATCAATACTGTTTACCAGTTACCTGCAATAGACAGGACTTTCACCACACACGTCCCGAGTTCCAGTCAATACTCATCATCTGAAATGTCTGGTAAGGATTACTTTCAAAATAATTAGTCAAAACAATATAATAATAAAATAAAGAGTAAAACTTTTTCCCTTTATGCAGCACCGGCCAAGATTCCTGAAGTCTTTGACCTCGACGAATTGGACAGTTATTCTGATCAGATCCAGGTCAAGAAAGAACCTAGCCCCAAGACCACAGCCACATCCAAACCTAGCATTTCCAAAGCCATCATTATTCCCAAACCTTCACCGGCTACCAAGCCCCGGAGTTCAAGTTCCCGCAAAAGGAAAGAGCCTGATTCCCCTGTCATTTCTGACACATTTCCTTATGAGAAGCACGGGTTCATTGAAGCTAGCGGGTTTATGACTTCTTTTCTTAACCAGGTTAGTATTCTCATATCATATCCTGCGATTTACATTATTTTCAAAGATTTATCAATATTAATCCCTGTCCTCTTACCTTTGTAGGGTCTTGAGCGTTTGGTTCACTTATATCAAGAATCCTGCAAGCTTAACAAGACGCTTGAATCTAAGCTAAAGGAAGCAGAAATCACAATCTCCGACCAAGGCATGATCGCAGCCGCTAAATCTCGTCACTACGAGGAGAAATTTAAAGCTATGATTCAGGAACACCAAGTTGCTCTCAACAAAGCTACTCTTCAAGCCCAGGCCGATCTGGAAGCCGCCCACGTGCAGTACGAACGGGATATGGTCAGCTACCGGGAAAGCCTCAAGAGTTCCGTCGTCATTTCTCTCCTCCAAGCCAGGTTGAAGATGGCCCATGAAGCCAAATCATTAGGCTTTGAATGCCCTTCTTGGGATGTTGGTGCCTGGGAGACCAAGCTAAAGAACCTCGGCGGCATTTCTTCCAAATCAGCTGTCGAAGAATCCTCCAAAGCAGTTGAGAAAGCAACCGATGCCGAGAAGGATACTGAGGCGGATCCCAAGATGGATGCTGCTGAAATTACCATGGGCGAAGAAGGCACTACCCCCTAAAGCTTATTTATCTTAAATCGTTTGAACAATTTTAGGTTTTTATGAACAATTTTTATTTCTGTATCGAAACAATTTGATAGCCGAAGGTGGATGGGTCCTGGGTTTCAGGATGAAACCTTCGGTTATCAACCAGTATTAATTGCTTCAAGAATAATTTCATCTTTTTATTTTTCTTGCCATCAGCTTCCGTTTTTCCTAAGTATAAGTCTTAGCTTTGCAAAAATTGTTATATCCTGACCAATATACTCAGCAAAAACTTTTTATTGGATAGGACTTCCAAATGTCCGTTCAACTTTGTAGAAAGCTTTTGAAAAACAATCTATTTTTCCAAAACCAGTTTTTGATAATACCTAAATGATCAAAGTTCCAAACTAATACTAGTTTCAAACACCTTAATCAAATATCCTGAAAAGGACTTTGAAAATATATCAGGATACTTAACCTTTCATAAAACATAGTGTTACTAAAACTTAGATGATGTTTACAAAGGAAAGATCATACCCAGAGTAGTATATAACCCTATTATCAAACCTCAATCTCCTTGCAACTTTTCCAATGAAGATGTCCCCTGTGTGAGATATTTAGCATACCAGTTCCGAGCTTTAGCCTTTGAGCTTTACATCACTGCCTTGGTAGGAATGTCCCCTGTGTACAATGTCTTCAAATACTTAGAAATCTTCTGAATGTCAGTTTCCATTGTATAGGCAATTTTTTATGTCCCAAGGGTAAAACCCAAGGATGTACTGGAGATGAATCCCTTGTATCCTGGGGAAAATCCCAAATTTTCATGCGCTACAGGCGGGAGTGTATAAACTCCAAGACTTAGAAAGGTGAAAACCTTTAAACCTTAGAGAGTATGAAAATACCCTTTCGTGAGAGAGGGTGATCAATCCTCATATACCTTTAGGATTCAGGATATAGCCAACAGTAACGAAATTGTCAGCCACTTTTACATGGACTGGTCCCGCCACCTTGAACTATCCCTGAATAACTTGCGCTCCAGGCGGGGTGTTTAAACCCAATTCGGAAGAAAGGTGAATACCTTTAAACCTGTGAAGGGATCAGGATCCCTTGTACGTGAGAGAGGGGGCCAATCCTCTAATCTTCCGAAATATCCTGAGTGAGCATCCTGGAGCTATATCCCGAAGCATATACTGCAAAACATCCTTACACTAAGGTGGGTGTTAGCTTGGCTAACACCCCTCCGATGCTTAAGTCAGTATTGGGTTACAAAGAACAAATTAAACCAAACATATTTAAAAAAGGTAGAATTCATACCATCCTGAGTTAGAAATTAAATTCCAAACTCACTTGAAATAGAGCTTAAGGTGTATAGCATTCCAAGACCTCGGTAGCATATCCCCCTCCATATTCTTGAGTCTGTATGCTCCTTTCCCTGCTTCTGATTCAACTTCATATGGTCCTTCCCATTTTGGAGCTAACTTGCCATCGGCAGGATTAGTAGTATTCTGAAAAGCCTTTCTTAACACCCAATCTCCAACCTTAAATCTTCTGGTCCTAATATTCTTGTTATATGCCCTGGATATTCTCTGTTGATATGCTGCCATCCTTAACCTTGCCGCATCTCTCTTCTCATCTATAGTGTCTAAATCCTGACTCAAGGCTTCAGGATTCTGCTCAGGATCACTTAGGGTAGATCTTGCAGTAGGTATTGTCATTTCCGTTGGAATCATTGCTTCTGCTCCAAATACCAAGGAAAATGGGGTTTGGCCTGTTGCATTCTTTACCGTTGTCCTATCAGCCCACAAAACAAAGGGTAATTCTTCTGCCCATCTTCCTTTTTTGGCTCCAAGTCTCCTCTTTAAGTTATTGACAATTATCTTGTTTGAGGATTCTGCTTGTCCATTTGCTTGAGGATGTACCGGAGTAGATGTGATCATTTTGATTCCCCAACTCTTGCAAAAGTCAGTAGTTCTCTTGCTTATAAACTGAGAACCATTGTCACAGATTATCCCGGCTGGTACTCCGAATCTGGTCAGGATATTCCTCTTTATGAAGGATACTACTTCTTGATCTCTAACTTGAACAAATGCTTCTGCTTCAACCCACTTAGAGAAATAATCCGTCATTGCTAGCATAAAGACTTTTCCTCCCGGAGCTTTTGGTAGCTTTCCCACTATATCCATACCCCACTTCATAAATGGCCAAGGGGAAACAATAGGATATAATGGTTCAGCAGGTTGATGCAGTATGTTACTATGTCTTTGACATGCGTCACATCTTCGAGCATATTCTGCGGCATCTTTTCTCATTGTTGGCCAATAATATCCTGTCCTTAACACTTTTGAGAATAACGACCTGCCCCCAGTATGGTTACCACAATCCCCTTCATGTATATCTTGAGTACTTCTTTGGCTTCAGGATCCTCCAAGCACCTCAAATATGGTCCTGCAAGAGATTTCTTGTATAAAATATTATTTATAATAGTGAATCGCGATACCTTCATCCTAAATGCCTTAGGATTTTCATTTCCAGTGATGTGTCCTTCTTTGAGATATCTCACAATTGGAGCCGTCCAGGATTTAGGATCCTGTTCAGGATATTCCGCTCCGGGATCCCGAATCCCCGCTACTTCTTTACCCTGAGGATTCGTTGCAGGATATAAGACGTGTAATATTGGTATTTGGGTCCCTTCAGGTATCCTAATCGATGATCCCAAATTTGCTAAGGCATCCGCTTCAGCATTATCCTCCCTTGGTACCTGTTCAAGTGTAAAAACATCGAAATATCCTGCTAATTTTTTGAGAATATCGAGGTATTCGATTAATTTCTCACCCTTAACTGCATAGGATCCATTAAAATGGTTAGTAATTAACAAAGAGTCAACATATACTTGTAAATTTTTGATACTCATGCTCTTAGCCAACTCTAATCCTGCAATTAAAGCCTCATACTCTGCTTCATTATTAGTAGCAGGAAATTCACATCTAATAGCCTGGGGTAATATGTCCCCATGTGGCGATTTTAGTAGTATACCTAAACCTACTCCTCTTATATTAGATGCACCATCAGTATATAATGTCCAAGATCCTGAGGATTCTACTAACTGCTGAACTTCTAGGTCTACCTCGTCCTGAATGTCACTACTGAAATCAGCCACAAAGTCAGCTAAAGCCTGAGACTTTATGGCATTTCTAGGTTCATATACTAAATCATAAGCACTCAACTTTACTGACCACTTGGCCATCCTGCCTGACATCTCTGGTTTCCTAAGCACATTTTTGACAGGATAATTCGTTTTAACATGGATCTTATGTGTTTCAAAATAATGTCTAAGCTTTGTCGATGCCATAACTAGAGCTAATATCAATTTTTCTAAATGAGAATACCTAGTTTCAGCATCTAACAAACTTTTACTAACATAATAAACAGGATACTGCTGACCTTCATGGTCTTTTATAAGAACGGCACTTACAGCATTCCCTGATACAACGAGGTATAGGGATAGTGGTTCACCATTTTCAGGCTTCATTAATAGAGGTACGGTTGAGAGATATCGCTTCAAATCCTGCAAGGCTGCTTCATGCTTTGCTCCCCATTCAAATTTCTTATTCTTCTTGAGGATATCATAGAATTCCTTGCATTTTTCTGAGGATCTTGAAATAAATCTGTTCAAAGCTGCTACTCGGCCTGTCAACCTTTGTACGTCCTTCATATTTGAGGGTGATTTTATATCCAGGATAGCTCTGATCTGCTCTGGGCTTGCTTCTATCCCCCTTTTTGTCACCATATATCCAAGAAACTTTCCTGCCCCCACTCCGAAATGGCATTTAGCAGGATTCAGCTTCATGTTGTATCGATCCAGGATATCAAATGCTCCCTTGATATCCTGGAGGTGATCCTCAGCCTTTTTAGATTTCACCACCATATCGTCGATATATACCTCCATGGTGTCCCCCAGCTTATCCTTGAACATCATGTTTAGCAATCTCTGGTATGTTGCACCTGCATTTTTCAAACCGAAAGGCATAGCAGTATAGCAATATATACCTGTTGGTGTCATGAAAGCAGTATCCTCCTGATCCGAAGGCTCCATTTGAATCTGCTGAAATCCTGAGGATGCGTCCATGAACGTTAACATCTCATGTCCAGCAGTAGTATCTACCATTGCATCGATATGAGGGAGAGGAAATGGGTCTTTAGGACAAGCCTTGTTCAAGTCCGTGTAGTCTACACAGACTCTCCATTTCCCGTTTTTCTTCTGTACCACAACTACGTTAGCAAGCCATCTTGGAAACTTGACTTCCCTGATCATCCTGGACTTCAACAACCTTTCAACTTCCTCTTGGATAATCGCATTCCGCTCAGGAGCAAATTTTCTTCTTTT
This sequence comes from Helianthus tuberosus, assembly GCA_030545235.1. Classification (NCBI taxonomy): domain Eukaryota; kingdom Viridiplantae; phylum Streptophyta; class Magnoliopsida; order Asterales; family Asteraceae; genus Helianthus; species Helianthus tuberosus. The sequence continues at coordinate 28,644,914 of CM060379.1, read as the reverse complement.
TTGTTGAACAGGCTTGAATGATTTGTCAATTCCAAGCTTGTGAGTGATAATGTCTTTGGATATGCCTGTCATATCTTCGTGCTTCCAGGCAAACGTTGACATCCTGCATTTCAAAAAGTTAGTTAACTGATTTTCAATATCCTGAGGGATATTGGCTCCAACGAGCACAAAGATATCTGGATTATCCTGATCCAGGATAATTTTCTTTACATCCTGCTCTGAATCCTCCACGATATCCTGGGCCCGCATCTTTAATTGCTATGCTGCATTAGGCTTGGTTGAGGATTTCATCGAGGATGAGTAACACTCCTTAGCTTCTTGCTGATCACTTTCAACCTTGACAACTCCCCAAGGGGTAGGGATCTTGATGCATTGGTGATATGTTGATGGCACAGCCTTCATATCATGAATCCATGGTCTTCCCAGTATCATGTTATAGCAGGATAAGGAGTCCATCACACAGAAACGTTGTATTGAATTGACCCCTTCAACATATACTGGTAACTTTATTTCCCCTACGGTATTTCTAGCTTCTCCACTGAAACCAACAAGCACAGTGGACTTCGAAGTGATGTCCATCGGAGATACATTCATCCTCTTCAACGTTTCCAGCTGAATTATATTGACAGAACTACCGTTGTCTACCAGTATCCTGCGTACAAAATGGTTAGCCACATATAAAGTTATTACTAAAGCATCATGGTGAGGATCCTGAACAGTATCCCTGTCATCACTATCGAAAGTGATCACTTTATCAGTTGTGAGGGTAGTCATCCTGACTGGTCTGTCCCCTCTCTCACCCTTAGCTTCCTTTGCATGTCTTTTGGCCGCCGAATACGAAGTCCCACAAATGTCAGATCCTCCTGAAATAAAGTTAATTATCTTGGCATCTGCTGGGGGTGATGCAGCTCGTTCAGGATCCTTCTCGGGATCCTGCCCTTTATTCTTCTTTTTTCCCAGCAAGTCCTTAAGATACCCCTTGCTTAACAGGTAGCTTATTTCTTTCCTTAAAGCAATGCAATCCTCGGTCATGTGTCCGAAGTCTTCATGGAAGGCGCACCATTTGGACTTATCCTTCCAATCAGCTTTCTGCTGGTTCTTCCGAGGCCACCTAGCTTTGTCTCCTAAGCCCTGCATAGCATACATTAATTCAGGTATATTAACATAAAAGCAGTATTCAGATAAGTCAGGATATTCTTCAGGATCCTCGTCTTCAACAGCATTCACTTTCTTGTTATCATTTCTGCCATATGGCCTGGAGCGATATGGCTTATACGAGGTCTCCGATTTCCTGTTAGTTGATTCATAGGTTGAGGTAGAGTTCATCCTCTCCTGCATCTTCTTGTCATCTTTCAGACGGATATACCTCAAAGCCATGTTACGAGCTTCGTCGAGATTCCTGCAGGGATTCATTACAAGATCTTGATAAAACTGAGAATCCTTTTGTAACCCCATCTTAAAAGCTTGGACAGCTGTTGCAACATCAAGATGTGGGATATCCAAGGATTCTCGACTGAATTTGTTCACATAATCCCTCAAGGATTCCTGAGGCCCTTGAGTTATCCTGTAAAGATCATTGGTTAGTTTCTCAAAACTCCGACTACAAGAAAATTGACTGTTAAATAAATTAACCAAATGAGCAAACGAAGTAATTGAGTGAGGAGGAACGTTCAACAGCCATTTTAAGGCTGATCCTGTCAGAGTAGAACCAAATCCCTTGCATAAGCATGCTTCTTTGAGCTCCGGAGGGATAGGGTTAATCTCCATTCTTTCCCTATACTGAGCAATATGCTCTTCAGGATCCGTAGTCCCATCATACAGCTTCATGTTGGGAGTCTGAAATCTTTTAGGGATTTCAGCATCACAGATGGGATATGCAAAGCGAGATATCCTGTGGCTGTCTTGGGATACTTCCGGAATTGGCTGGACTACTCCAGGTACACTGGATATCATGTCCTTCAATTTCTAGAGCTCCCTGGTAAATGTTGACGTCATACCTGCATCCTGCAAAGAGCCATTATTGTTAGTAGCAAGAATATTATTATTTGACACATTACCGTTCTGAGGATTTTGGCCAAATCCTGAAGCATATCCTGAACTTCTCACAGTCGATATTCTGACCGAAGAGGGTATCTCAGGGGTATGATTCTGAGAATGGCTTGGGACGATATTCCCCCTATTATCCTCAGTGTAAACCGCGGAACTGAAGTTCAAAGCCCTGGGCTGTATAGGAGTGACAGTTTCTTCAGCGGGTCTACTCGAGCTAGCTTTTAAGAGTTGTATTTCTCTTAATAGCATTTGGTTAGTCTCCTGTTGCTGCCTCATTTGTTCCTGCACACTTCCAAATAAAGTCAAAATTTCATCATTAGAGGCTAAAACAGGAGCAGATCCCTGGACACTCCGAGTAGGGATAACATCTTGAGGTTGTGAAGAAAACGGCATCCTTGGAGGAGGTGGTGGAAGCACCGAACCAGTGGTAGTAGAGGTTGTAGCAGACATAGTGGAAGAGCTCATGTTTGATCTTGAGGCCATTGTAAACAATGTGGCAAAAAGTTTAGAAAATAGAAAACCGATTAATGATTTTGCAAAGATTTTTAGTAAAAGTAGCACCACTTGCCCCACGGTGGGCGCCAAATTGTTTTGGTCAAAAATTACCTAAGCAATTAAGTGATCAAATTAGTTAAGTGAGGTAGTGTGCTAGAAATATGTGTAAAAAATGTGTTGACAAAATTAGATATGAAAACTGTTTCAGGATACGGCTCAGGATATAGAGCTGTATCTATGATCAAACAATGAGCGAAAATGTAAAGGTGGACACGTGATATACGAGGAAAGCCCTTGATCAATCTAGATCGCCGGCATAAAACCTCGGGAGCTGACAATCGCAGCTGCCTTGTTCTTCTATTGCTTCATATATCAGGATACAGTGCAGGATGTGGTGCGGATCAACTATGTGTTACAATGTAATTCGAATACAAGTGTTTGAGTGTGGTGTTTGCAGTGAGTAAAAGTGTACGAGAGTGTAAGTGAAAGATTGTGTTTCTTAAACTGATCCGCCCCCATCTATTTATAGTAAAGATAATATAACCAACTATCCTAAACTTTCGGGATCCACCGAATATTCCTTAATCGAACGTTGTAGACCTGGTCTTTCGGGTTCAACGTCTCTCCTTCAACAAACACGCCCGAGTCTTGAGGAGAAGAAGTCCTGATGACTGTTAGTAACTTGCAGCCATTAACCTGCACGTGTTTAATTCACTCAAGCTTAAGATATCGCCCAGGATGTTAGCAATATCCCCGTCCAATATCCTGGTCACAAATAAACAATTAGAAGCAGGATAATAGTCAGGATAAGTATGCTTAGAAAATGACCCATAACAACGTTATATTCGGATTGTAATATAATTTATCTTTTGCTTCCGCTGTGCATTCATATATATTGTGTTGTTTGACTATGATGATATCAACTACGTCACGATACTCCCCACCGGGCCCACAGGTGATACGTGGAAAGTCGGGGTGTGACATTCCTTTTGGCGCGCAAGTGTTGACTGTTATTTGTTTCTTAAGTCTTTTTTTGTAAAACCAGTGCGCGGCCGCGCAAGGTAAAAAAGAGAACTTAAAGATGAGGTTATGGTATGGTCCTAAGCCCATATCATGGGATTTTTGGGACCTTACCCCTTCAGTACTGTACCAGGTTTATTCGGTACTGGTACCCACTTTTGGGGATTTCGATAACGGTATTTTTGGTACCGGTTGGTACCGAGCTCATCAAATCCTTTAGCAATGCAAGTAATTGCACAGTTTAGATTACTTTTCATACACACAGTAAGTAAACTGTATTTCGTTTGAATGAGGTTTTATATACACAACAACTTATTTTGCTTTATTTTTTGTCTTTTTACGTAATGAATGAATTGTAGCATGTAAAATTAACTTGGATATTTAGATTATTGATGAGCAAATCGTATCAAATCCTATAATCAAACCGGTGTCGTATCGGTACCAAATTTACTATACCAAATTATTTTCGGTACCAATTTGGTACCCACCTTTTGGCTTTTTAGAATCGTTACTTTCGGTTCGACACCGGTCTAGCACCATACCTATATTTATTGATTTTTACCTTCAAATACCATACCGTATTGTACCGAGCATTTTCGGTGCCGGTACCTAATTTCGATGATTTTCTGGATCCGTACTTTCGGTGCCGTTACCAGTACCGAGCTCATCCATATTTTAATGTGTTAGCACTGTAATAACTAAACTGAAAACAACCGAATTTCCAACGTGTAGGACGTGTGGGTCCAATTATTATATATTAGGTTATTTAAAATCGTTTTTTAGGACGGATTGACTATCCTTTTCACGACATTTTTATTTATATTTTGATATTTGGTATTTGCTTGCCGTTACTGACACGCGTTTTGCAGTCATTGGGTCCCCGCCGCAACGCGCGGACGGAAATTAAACTAGTTTAATTAAAACACATCTTTTTCTCTTTGTTTATAATTTAAAAAACTTCTCAAATCAGATTCTATATCTTACTCACAAATACTTATTTTATTGTTTTTTCTTGGTTTTATACACTCACAAAATTATTATACTGAATGTCAGTACTTAAAGAACTAGTTAAATTATTTTCTATAAGTTTGAAAAAAAAAATGACTAAATGGAGAACCTGTTGTGGATGCTCTCATTAGCGTAAGTTATCTGCATAATTTATATTATCGCGGATAATTACCTTGGAGCGTGCAACGACATCTACTCCATGATCTCCACTCACCTGCTGATGACAGAGAGACAACAAGGACAACGGTCAGGACACGTGGATCCATTCAGCGTGCGCCAGCTCCATCCTCCTTCAGAAGCACTAACGACTGTGGCAGAGGGGGACAAGAAGGATATTCCTTGTTGTCGACTCAAGGCCCAAGGCTCATCAGCCCATCTCCTTCTACACTACTCTGGCTATAAATACGAGCCTTCATGTACAGGTTACTTCTATTATGTTATCTGCTCTCTCACTATTAATCACACACTTATTTCCTCAAAAAGCATACTTATTCTCACGCCGGAGAGTGGTTAAGATGAGAACCCCCTATTCCCCTCCTCTTAACGAGCTTAACGAGGTGTTTTAGTGTTTTGCAGGAAGATTAAGGCTACAGCTTGGAAAGGAATAAGAAGATTAACCCTATTGTCGAAACATAAGCCCAAATTAATCACCAGATTAGTTACGTGTTTCTTCACCTGTAATTTTACTCTTAGTGTAAATTTGTTTCATATGTAATTTTACCTATATTTCTTCATTTCTCTACTTAAGAACATATACAGTGACGGGCCCATGATTTTTTTGATAGGGGTGCGGATGAGGTGTTTAACCATATTTTCAAAGGGTGCGATCGAGTTTTTTTGCCTAAAATATACAATAAAATTCATTTTCAAGGGGTGTGCCCTACGACTGTGAGTAGGTCCGCACCTGAGCTTATACGATAGTTTCTTTATCATCATCCTTGTAGTTTAGCCGAAACCAACTTTTATTTCTAAATTTTGTGCATATTTTAAAAATCATTTACTTTTGATTTCCTATATCTATATCTATTTAATTAATTATATAATAATTTTTATTATGGTTTTATATTATCTTCTCTTTCTCCTGGTCAAAAAATATTGGCCATGATAGAAGTGGAATAAATAGCAACTATTAAGAGTTAAATGTAATTCAGTTAATGTGGTTTGTGTCATTTTCTAAGTTTAGTCTAAAGATTTTATTTTTTGCCTCTGGGTCCAAAAAAAGGTTTCACCGTTGCCATTTTAGTCTACTGGGTTAACTTCATTCATTTTTTCTGTCAACGAGAAGGGTTATTCGGTCATTTTATATGTAATTCTGTTAACTAGAAGGGCAATTCGGCCATATAAAATGACCGAATTGCCCTTCTCGTTAACATAAATAATTGATGAAGTTAACCAAGCAGACTAAAAGGGCAACGGTAAAACCTTTTTGGACCCACATGCGAAAAACTGAACCTTTTGACTAAATTGGCAAAATTACCCAAACCACAGGGACTAAATTGGCATTTAACTAAGTTGTAACATATAACGATTGCAAACATGAATGCGCAAACTCTCATACACATTTCTAAGTAATCTTACTTCATTTAAATTAACACTTTCCGTATTAGAAGTGAGATTATATGTTAACCAGAGAACAAGTGTTTTGTGTGTCAAATTGTAATATTCTTTGAGACACTTATCTGTATTTGTAAGTGGTGATTCAAACCAAGATTAAGGAAAAGTTGTAAAAATAATCTTTACCTCACTAGATAAAGACTATTAAGCATTACCAAGATCATATAGAAGATAAAAAAATGATCTCTTCCTTTACTGGAGTCCAGTGGCGGAGCTTGACCAAAAGTTTCGGGGGATGGAAAGTCAGGGTCCCAATTTATATATTGTATAAATATTTAGGTAAAATAATTTGGATGGGAATATAAATTTAAAATTTTCGGACGAAAAATTGAAGGGGGATATAATTTTAAAATTTTAAAACGAAAAACGAAAATTTTACACTTTTAACCGAAACATTGTGTGTGTGGGTGGGGGGTTGCATCCCCCGTTCCCAGTAAGCTGCGCCACTGCTGGAGTGAAGAGTGATGTTCCTATTAAGGTTAGGGACAAGTTATCAGTTATGTCCATCACATTTGTACTGTTATACATCTATACGTGTGTTGTGTTTATATGATAATGTATCTATTACCTTAAAATGTTCACATGTTATTTTATAGCCTATAAGTTTTAAGCTAATGTTTTGTCAACAAACAAAAATCTGTTAAAAACACGATCACTAACTATATGTAACAGATTAACCCTCTCCCTATGTTTTTACAGGCCCTTAAATAGTACAAACCCATATGAACTTTGACAATAGTTGTTATTCTGTTATTATCTAACAATTTAAAGCATATTTTGAAAATCCTCAAGAGAAAGAGGGCTTGTTTGAACTAATAAGTAATAACCAACAGTTTAAGGTTAAAAAAAAAGCATAGATAACCTTCTTTAACTATAAGATAATTTCATTTTATATAGACTAAATTGCACAAATCAATCTACTTTATGTTAATACCTGAACTGCAATTCATACCTTTCAATATAATATCGGCCAAACTCAACCTTTATGTTCACGTTTTAATACAGGGGTCAACCTTTAACACTAACACTATTAGATTATTTGGTTAAGTCACCTCACCTCACCTCACCTCACCTGGAAAGCATGTGAGGATATTAATGTCTATATTTTAATGGTTTTTAATATAAACCACCCTTCAATTATCCTTTTAATCATTGTAAGGTTGTCATCTTCATCCTTGGTTAACACCACACTTTCCGGCAGCCACCGCCACCGGAGGCATCTTATCTTCACCGACTCCGACAACCGCATCATCTCACTCTCTGACTCACCACCTGGAACGGTCCAACGACTCTCTTCGCGCCAACTGACGCTTCAATCTGCTCATGCTCCGCCGCTCCGTGTTATCAGTATCTCTTTGCCACACTTTTCACCTCACACTGTCAGAAGTGATTCCTTTCTCGCCTAAATGTGCCACACTTTTACATCATTTATTCGAATAATAGTATCATCATGATCATGTAACCTAGCTAATCAGATCCTCCTTTGATCATATCAAAGTCATTGGTTGTTAAAACAAGCATCCTAAACTATTAACATAGTTAGAACAGAGCATCAACGGCAAAAAGAGAAGAACAAGAAAACAGATGAGCAATTCAACACATTTTAGAGCTGCTTAATACAGAAGCAATTAAGGTCCCTGATGCGTCAGTTAAAGACTGTGGTTCACAGTATCTATTTGGTTTGGAGGATGTTGTTAACGTGACGGTGGCGTCAGGAGATTTTACGGACGGTGACACCACCACCACCACCACCACCATCGTCACCAGCCTCTCATCGCCGTTCTCATCATCTTCGATCACCACAATCTCCTTCAATGTGAACCCGGTTTGACTCGCTGGAGACGTGAACCTGGTTTGATTTGTGCCTGCAAATGTGAAGGGTGACGTCGCCGGAGTTGTACGTGCAAAACTTTGAACTTGCCGGAGAAAACTCTGACTCGTTGGACTAGTAACTGGATTTGACTCGTCGGAGGGTTGTTAGTGATTACCGGAGAAGAAAATGGTGGGTCATGGTGGGTTGTTGTGGTTTATTTTTTAAAAATATACACATTTATATAAGGATTTATAAAGACTAAAAGGCTCATAAGGATTTAAAAATATACTCATCTAACGGTGTTAGTGTTAAAGGTTGATCCTTGTATCAAAACGTGAACATAAAGGTTGATTTATGCAATTTTGTCTTTTATGTAAATAGGGTTAGGGTAAAATAAAAACTCTTACGATTTGTGAGAATTTAGAGAACTCGATTAAAACAAAGGTTTTTTTTTTTCAAAAAAAAAAATTCAACAAAAATCATAGAAAAAATCAGCTTTCCAAACAAAAAACAATATAAAAAAGTAGTTTTTATTGATTTACATCACCGTAAAAAGGTTGAAAACACCACTCAGATTTTTTTTGTATAACTGTGTTTATAACATTTTCATCTATATGTGTGCAAAAAATGATGGTAGAACTCGCACAGGAAACCGGAGTTGTCTAAGTTCTCATAACTCGGAGAGGGGTGATGTGTAGTAAAATACACATATTTGTCCTGTGTGAAATGTATAATTATTGTATGATTTTTATTTGTTTTTATCTAGTTTTAAGTTTGTTTTATTTTATTTTGTGTTTTGCCAGGTCCTGGTGCAAATAGAGCAAAAACGGCGAATAAAACGGAATCCGAATAAAGAAGAAATGAAGAAAAGAACATAAATACGCGCCAGAAACAATCAGAACTTCATCTTGACATATCCGGAGCTAGAAAATGAGTTACGGGAGCCATAATATATGCTTTTGGGGTAGCTCGACGAGAGGAATCCAAATATGAGGTTAAAATTGAGTGACTAGAGCTTGGGCAACCGTTTCTGGAAGGCATTTAAGTGGTGACGGGATTTTTATTTAAAAAAAAAAACAATTTTTGTTTAACTTTGGTCAAACTAAATACACTATGGTGAATTACTTAAAGCAAAGTCAAACTAAATACACTATGGTGAATTATTTAAAACAAAATGGCAAGGATTTGAAGCCTATAAAAGGCCATGGAAGTTTACAACTTAAACACACCTCAAGACATCTCAACACACCTTGAAATGTAGTTTAAGAAGACCTTGGAGCTTCTCGGGAGTCTTGGAAGCTTTCGGTTCGAGTTCTAAGCCATCCGGGTTCGGTAAATATTCGTTTTTCAGTTTGTATTCGCTTTGTACAATGTTTTCAGTTGTTTTCAGTCTTTGTTCAGTTGTTTAAGATTTTGCTTAGGGACAAGCAAAATGTTAAGTGTGGGGATATTTGATGTGTAGTAAAATACACATATTTGTCCTGTGTGAAATGTATAATTATTGTATGATTTTTATTTGTTTTTATCTAGTTTTAAGTTTGTTTTATTTTATTTTGTGTTTTGCCAGGTCCTGGTGCAAATAGAGCAAAAACGGCGAATAAAACGGAATCCGAATAAAGAAGAAATGAAGAAAAGAACATAAATACGCGCCAGAAACAATCAGAACTTCATCTTGACATATCCGGAGCTAGAAAATGAGTTACGGGAGCCATAATATATGCTTTTGGCGTAGCTCGACGAGAGGAATCCAAATATGAGGTTAAAATTGAGTGACTAGAGCTTGGGCAACCGTTTCTGCAAGGCATTTAAGTGGTGACGGGATTTTTATTTAAAAAAAAAAACAATTTTGGTTTAACTTTGGTCAAACTAAATACACTATGGTGAATTACTTAAAGCAAAGTCAAACTAAATACACTATGGTGAATTATTTAAAACAAAATGGCAAGGATTTGAAGCCTATAAAAGGCCATAGAAGTTTACAACTTAAACACACCTCAAGACATCTCAACACACCTTGAAATGTAGTCTAAGAAGACCTTGGAGCTTCTCGGGAGTCTTGGAAGCTTTCGGTTCGAGTTCTAAGCTATCCGGGTTCGGTAAATATTCGTTTTTCAGTTTGTATTCGCTTTGTACAATGTTTTCAGTTGTTAGATAAAAATCTTAAACAACAAGACTGAAAACAACTGAAAACATTGTACAAAGCGAATACAAACTGAAAAACGAATATTTACCGAACCCGGATGGCTTAGAACTCGAACCGAAAGCTTCCAAGACTCCCGAGAAGCTCCAAGGTCTTCTTAGACTACATTTCAAGGTGTGTTGAGATGTCTTGAGGTGTGTTTAAGTTGTAAACTTCCATGGCCTTTTATAGGCTTCAAATCATTGCCATTTTGTTTTAAATAATTCACCATAGTGTATTTAGTTTGACTTTGCTTTAAGTAATTCACCATAGTGTATTTAGTTTGACCAAAGTTAAACCAAAATTGTTTTTTTTTTTAATAAAAATCCCGTCACCGCTTAAATGCCTTCCAGAAACGGTTGCCCAAGCTCTAGTCACTCAATTTTAACTTTATATTTGGATTCCTCTCGTCGAGCTACCCCAAAAGCATATATTATGGCTCCCGTAACTCATTTTCTAGCTCCGTATATGTCAAGATGAAGTTCTGATTGTTTCTGGCGTGTATTTATGTTCTTTTCTTCATTTCTTCTTTATTCGGATTCCGTTTTATTCGTCGTTTTTGCTCTATTTGCACCAGGACCTGGCAAAACACAAAATAAAATAAAACAAACTTAAAACTAGATAAAAACAAATAAAAATCATACAATAATTATACATTTCACACATGACAAATATGTGTATTTTACTACACATCAAATATCCCCACACTTAACATTTTGCTTGTCCCTAAGCAAAATCTTAAACAACTGTACAAACTGACATTCAAACGGTTATTTTAAAATGGAAAATTAAACACACATAAAAATTAATGTACATAAATGATTTAAAATTAGCTAATAATGATAGAGATGAGAGAACAAATGTGATTTTTCAAAAATAGAGTTTTATCATCAATTACTCACTTACTTGCATCTTTGATTTGTTTCCCTCGGCTCACTTGTGTAAACTAGTGAATGGTGCACTAGTATTTTTCTGTGATCACTCAAAAGCCGGGCCATATAGTAACATTATCATAGGCTTGTAATGAAATCTCATCTTTACCAATTAACATATATAAATCATATAAATCAAGAGGACTTTTATTGTGGGTTGTAAGTGGCTAGGGTTTAAAGGTAGGAATATATGGCTATTTACTGGGTGAAATGTTTCAATCCGGTCTAGCAAATTATCCTAACAAACCTTACACTTTTTTTTTCACAACCTACATACTCACAAACCAAGTGACTCCTTTAAGGTCAGATCGTCAAGACCGGTTTTATCCAAGATGCGAATAAAATCTTTCTTAATCCTGTAGTGAACATTACTTCCAACTCTAATGGATCGTTCGGCATTGAGCCTAATAGCCCCCACCCTCATTAGAAGCGTGTATTCATGTTGAGATTCAGTTGACTTCTTCTACATCTTCCTGTGTGAGACCAATTTTCACAACCAGTACATTTGTCGTATCGTTTAGCTCTTCTTTTCATAGCACTTTTGGATGTCCCACAAAATGGTGGCATTTGTTCTTGTTGTCGCCACTTTTTTCTAACTTCTTTACTTAAGTGAAATATTTTCTCTCTAAGCTCTGCAGGTAATCTTGGTTTCGCGAATTGTAGACAACAAAGAAAATTTAAATCGAATGAATGCATCTCCAGTACTTTAAAGTCTGCCGGTAATAGACCAAAACTAAATTCCTATGAAAGGAAAATTATATTAAACCGGAATTCACACAAATGGGTTGAAAAGGTAAAACAAAAAGGCTTAAATGGTTTAATATGGTGGGTTTACAACAAACGAAAAAGGAAAAGGCTCAACTTGGTTTTCTATTGGATAATATTTTTGGTTTTCAAGTTTTAACAAGAAAGGGTAAACACATGGTTGTATCCTAATGCCTCTATCCTCTTTATACAATTCTATAGTTAATGATTTCAACAAGTATATTCAAGACAAGTTCTGAAATGTATACTTTTATGCGGCACACTCAATCAAATGAAGTCTTAAGCATATGATGAATGCTTTTAAAAAGGCTCAAAACTCACTAAAAGTGGGTGTGTATTTTAGAACTCAAACATTGTTATGATAACCCCTATGTGCAGTTGTTTTTCAAATAAAACAACTGTCCTCGGATTGGGAAGGGCAACTTATACTTCGATAATTATAATTAAATGTTTTCAAATAAATAAAACAACCTACATACTCACACTTAAACGATAATTATAATTAAAGTGAGTGCATGTTATGTGGTAGATGCGTGTAGAAACTTCGTGCTTATTTGAAGTCACTAATAAACTAAGTGGTAATCATACTAGGACGTGATTGACCAACACCTATTGTTAGCTACTTTACGAGTTCAACCGAGCAACCAAAGGTGAGTTCACACTCTTTCCAAGGCATGTGATTCCCAAGGGTTGTGAATGGGTTAATGAACTAAAACGGAAAACTACATATTCTCCTTGGGTAGGATATGTACGGCCATCCTCCATGGGTAGGATGCCAAGATTAAACCTCGCGTATTCTCCTTGGGTTCGGTCTTACAAGTTGAAAACATTTAATTATAATTATCGTTTAAGTATCGTTTAATTATAATTATCGAAGTATTAACCAAGTTAATACATTTTTCAAACATTGTTATTATACATTGTTATGTTTTCAGTTGTTTTCTCATATGTACAATTATTATATAAAAATAAGTCAAATATGCACAAAAATCATACTATAATTATACAATTTTTTTTATTTATTTTTATAACCGAACTAAGACTTAAACGATAGTTTCCCATCCCCACACTTAAACTCTACAAGGGGGGAAGGTGTGTTTCTCTTGATCCGAAGCCTACATTCATATTTCTCTTTTTACACGTCTCTTATGATTTTATGAAGTGTTTTATTCTTTTATTTAAAACTTGTCTTTTGCAAATCGGACCACATGGCCTGTAGGATCAGATTTGACTCCCGAACGATTGCTAACGACACGTACGACGTGTGAAATCCGTGCACGTGTGTGGACCGAACACAAGAACGTAATAAACCGATGATTCGATTGATAATATGACAGTATACAAAACCTTGAATCACCTTCTCTCTCTAGATCTTCTCTCAAGTTCCTCAAGTTGCAAAAGTCCCAAATGAATTACCTAAGCCTCCTATTTATAGGCAAGGCTCCAAAGAATATCTCATTAATTACAAGTTTGCCACTCCTCACTTAAACTAGACTCTCCCCTATATTTTACAATATAAAACCTTGTCTTGTTCAGTTTCTTGCTACGGTTCGGATTGACGGGGGCGATAGACATTGGTGCACTCACAGACTCCCCCTTGGATATTGCCGCAGTCAATCTCGTAGCTTTCTGTCTTTTCTCTCTCTCTGAGTCTTCATGAAGCTTTGACATCTTCAGCAACCACAGACTCCCTCTTCAAGCTTTTCTTGATTCTGCATTCTGAATTAACTCCCCCTTTCGATCGACTCTTTCTTCAGGCTCCCCCTCTCGTAAAGCTTCTGTGCTTTAGGATCGACACCTGGTTCTTCGAATACAAGCTCCCTCTAGCGTCGAGCTCGTCTTCAGACTCCCCCTTAGTCTCAGCTATCGGGATCGTAATCTGGCTTAACATCTGCAATGTCTCAAACATTTGTAAGAAATATGACAATATAAGATTGCAAACCTAGCTCTTAACATAAGCTTGAGTACCAAATATGTGACATTGAAAGCTTTTTAGGTTTTCCCAGGAATGATGACTTGGTTCTTAAAATATTTTTGGATCGAGAACCTGGCTCTATTGCACAAATGTAACAGTATGTATTTATCCAAGATTACCCGACTCCACTCCCCTTATCAAATGACTTTATAAGATTTGACAGTTTAAAGTATCCAAAACTTCACAAGTAATCGTCCAAGTCCAAATTAATGACCATGGAGATCTCACAAACTGTTTTTGATTTTTCGATTTAAAACCTTCAAGTTTCAACTTAATGAACTTGTTTATTTTCAGAAACACGTTCTGCATACTCAGATTTTGAAACTCAGCATTCAGACATCGGTTATAAAAAATAAAGTAGAAACAAAATCTTTTTGTATTTTTCTGAAACATAAAGCAGTAAAGAAATATTTACAAACAATATTTTTGTTTGAATTTGCGTTAGAGGATCATATCAGTTTATGACAAATCACTAGCACCGTTGAGCTATAAACACTTTAAGTTCTAAACGATTCACTTAGATTGTCAGTATACTGATCCACTTAAATTTTCACACAAAGTTCAACTGATTCGAGATACGAGATTTAGTGTTTTAAGCACTTAACTTATTCGCGTGTCCCACCTCAGAATATACTCCCGTATGAAGATTCCCTAGATTCAGTCTTACAGGTGAATATACTATATTGATATCTGTACTCTGGGTTAGTGCGAGACCTTGAGAGCTCAGGTATGAACTACCGTTCAGTCAAAGAGATGAAGGCTCGACTTTAGGTGTATCCCACTTAGGGATCTTCTTTACAACTTCAATTGAATTACATTTTTCGATATTTTTCAATTTTTATGCATAGGGTAAGCTATAAGCGCGTAAAGTATTATATGAGGTCTAGGCCATTGCTTCCGCAATATCAGAAGACCAGGTATAATACCCCAGATATCAAACAGTATAAAGACCTAATATCTCAGAATCTGGCAATCTCTCAAACAAGATTTCGGGGGTTACCCATATATCCGAGAGATGTTACCCACGAGATAAGTAAGATATTGATATTGATATTTAGGTTTATATCTCGAAAGCAATCTACTAAGCGTGTAAAACCTACTGGCATATCATCAGTGAGACCGTTTATCACATTTTAACTTCCCATTTCTTTAGCGTACTGTGATTGTCTACTGATGTACTATCATTTCCTCATTTTACACAAAAACTCTTTTTGATTTTCTATTGTTTTTGGCTTTTTCAAATGTTTTTTGTATTTTCCGAAAATTTTCTTACTCGCCCAAAATTCAAAACATTTAAAGAAAATTTGACAAACCGATGCAGATAGCTTTATCTCGCCATCCATTTTCTACGTCTCATGCTCTGTTTTGCAGAAAATATAACATGTGAAGCAGTAAGTACCCCCATGATTTATAACACATTGATTTTTAACAATGTTAAAACCATTTTCAATTGTGAAATAATCATGTTTGTTCAGCCGTGAGGGTTTCGGCGTATTCAGTCAACCTATTTTTTCAAAATTTTTATTTTTGACAAATTTAAAAACAAACATATTTTTTCATTTTTCAATTTTTGACAGAATAAAAACATATTTTTGGTTTTTAAATTTTCTATTTTTAGTGTTTTTAATATGGTTTATTTATGTACAAAAACGAACAAACTCCCTGTTTCAGTTGCAGGGATCAGCAGCCTCCTCCTGTGCCAGGCTGCTCCTCTGTACCTTTTGACATTCAACCTTCTTCGGGAGCACCTGCACATTCAAATAATTCGATCATTTGAACAATGCAACCCAAGCCTGTTTAGACTCAGGTAGCTGAACATAAAACTTTCCAGGTAAAACTGCATAGTTTCGTTCATTCTTCTCAAAAACATTTTCTTTAACTTTTTCTTCATTTGAAACCTTTTGTTCTTTAACCACCCATCTTTGACCTTCCAAAACATTCCTTTTATAAAATCTTTCACTTTGGACAGCAACTTTTGGATTCCAAAACTGGTTTGGTTTTGTCATATCAACAGTTGTTTTCCAACTTTATGTTGTTCGAAATCTGGGTGTTGCTGGTTTCCTAGTTTGTTGTGATTCAGTATTTGAACTTTTCTACTTCCAAGTTTGTTTTGATTCAAACTTGGTTGAATTCTGATTTACACCAACAAACTTTCTTTTCTCAACATCAACAGGTTTAAAATTTGGACACTTGCGACTAAGATGTCCAATTTGATCACACTTAAAGCATGTTCTTTTGGACACATCTTTAACCTGTTGTTGTTGCCTTTTCTTTCGAGCATAGAACTCTTCATTAGATTGTCATCTACATTGGAGTTCTTTCTCTTTCTCAGAACTTGTTCCATGAACAAAGTTCGTTTCTTTATGAAGATTTGTTTTTCCAAAACTTTTCTGATTATGTTTATTCTTATAACCCAACCCAGCCTTCATGTTCTTTTTCTTATAGTTAGGTTTGTTATAAGAACTCTTCTTGCTCTTTCCAGTAAATGTTGAAATTTCAGACTTTTGAATTTCTACCAGTTTGAACACTTTGACAACTTTATCTGAAATCACATTCTGAATCGGTAATTCAACATCTGAGAATAATTTATCCGATCCAATTATAGTATACACCAATCCTGTTGAATCATCATTCGCATCTTTCTCAGATTTTGAATTTTTAATATACCTTTCATGAAAACTTCCCTCATTTTCATCCTGTGACTCAGACTTATCTGGTTTGGTAAACTCCTTTGACAAAACACTTTCAACAACCTTACCAACCACCTCTGAATCACCGAGATCATTAGATTTGGTGTAAGTCACATCGATGTTGTCGGGTAATTGGTCAACCATGTTTCTTGCTTTTTCCACATTTTCTCCATCATAGAATGTATAATTATCCTCCAATGGTGGTGGAACCTGATGGTATTCTGACCCAATTCCCTTTTTGTTCTTTTCTGAATCTTTCCCATCGGGTGTGATGTTGAAAATACGTTCCAAAATATATGACGAAGCATGATAACTTTGAAGTTTGTTAACTAATTTTTCTTTTTCCGCTAGTTCTTGTTTAAGTTTAGCAGCTTCATCAATAGAGTTATTTAAAACTTGTTGTTTTCCGGCAAATCTAGCTTCAAGAAAACTATTTGATTTCTGACATGCAGACAATCTATTATCCAAACTTGTGATCTTACTTTCCAAAATTTCATATGCTTCTTTAACCGTATGATATAACAACTTCATTACATCATATTCTTTTTTGCAACCCTTGAATAATTTTATCTTTTGGAATACATTCATTGCAAACTTCTGAACATTTTCCTTTCAAAATTTTATTTTCTTTTTCAAGATCATCACATTTTTGTGTCAGCTTTTCATTTTCTTGTTTTAAAAACTTTTCTTTTTCTAACATTTCACTACATTTTTCTTTGAAAATCTTCTCTATTTTAGTAATCTCAATGTGTCTGGATCTTAGATTTTCATCTTTTTCAGTACAAGCTTTGCACGTTTCCATGCACTTCTTGCACTGATCAGTTTTATGATAAACTTTATCTAACATTTCAGAAGAGTTAGATTGAATTCTTACCTCAGTATTAGGCACCTTGGCTTTTTCTGCCTTCGGTTTCTGATCTTCTTTCTCTGGCTGTTTTTCTTCAACATCTTCCTCTGCCATCTTATCTGGCTTCTCATCAGCTGTCTTCTTCACTTCTTTCACCAAATTTCACACTCAACTACAATCTATTCAACTGTCTCTTCTTCTTCTCCAGGCTGCATACATAACTTTGTAGATTTCTTCT
Source organism: Helianthus tuberosus (assembly GCA_030545235.1). Classification (NCBI taxonomy): domain Eukaryota; kingdom Viridiplantae; phylum Streptophyta; class Magnoliopsida; order Asterales; family Asteraceae; genus Helianthus; species Helianthus tuberosus. Next base: position 28,627,289 of record CM060379.1, on the reverse strand, counting down.
TCAACTTTTTCTCTATAATTTCGAATTTCTCTAACCCCTCGAAGCCAAACACTTTCAGTTGGTATAACAGCAACTAGTGCTTCAAAATCAACCTCATCTGGATCCACTGTCTGATTTCCTTTCGAATCAACATAACATTCATACTCAGAATCCCATCTTCTTGCCCATCTTGCTTCTTTGTGACCATCGTACATACTATCCAAATAACCTTGAGCTTCTATTTCCTCTCGACTCTTCTTGATTTTAGCAATTGCCTTGACTTCTCCATCTTCTTGTCATGTTTACTCCAATCATACCCTTCATCATCATGAATTATACATCTGTTATCATCTACTTTGATGTAATCATCCCAATTAAACTTTTCATTTAGAAGAATATTGGATTCACTACGATCACGAATCTTCAATACAACATGTTTCTTTTCTTTAGAAGATCCTTCATCAATCTACTTTCTTGCTGGCTGCTCGTTATTCTGATGATAGATAGCCTTTTTATAGTAATCCTCATGAAAATGATTCACACTATCATCAGCTTTGTTGTTCGAGCATTCCCTCTTGAAGTTCCCATTTTGTTTACACTTGAAACAACTGACTTTGTTCTTATCAAAACCTATCTTCATGTCTCGGCCTTCCAAGCACTTTCTGTCAGTTATCTCCATGAACCTTTGAGCTCTCCGGATCACACTAGCCATGCACCAGTGAATGTCCATGAGTTCCATCTCTTCTGGATCGACTTGATCATAATCCTCCTTCGTCATGTTTGGATTCCCGATCTTACCTACAATTAAACCTTCATAAGATACCAGAATAGATGCTAAGAAACTCATGTATTGTTGAGCAAACTCATTGTTCAAATGTGGAGAATTTTTTCAATCCTGATTTGGACTAGATTTAGATGATGCAAATGAAGAATGATATCTAGATCATAGCTTGAGGATTTGTTTTTTGACGAATTACCAGTCTTATCTGCACAGAAAGCCGTTTTGATCTTTGGCGATTCATTGCTTTGTGGCATACCTCTTCTGTAATACAAATCAACATTCTGTTGATAACTAGAGCTAGACATTTTGTTTTGTTTTAGCAATAATAAATCATGTCCCTCTAGTTTCTCAATCAAACTCTCTAACGTCATCTCATCGAATTTAGCATCATTTTTCAACACAATTACATAGGTTTTCCAATCTTCCTCATGTGGCAATGCTTCGACGAGTTTATCAACCATCTCTTCTCTTTCTTTGTAGATTCCAAAACGCTCTAACTCAATTTTCAAATGACAAAACCTCTCAATCATTTTTCGAACACTCTCTCCTTTCATACAATCAAACAAATCAAACTCTTTTTTCAGTAACGCGATTTTGTTTTTCTTGATATATTTTCCCCCTTCAGCTTTTAACTTTAACTCTTCCCATATTGACTTAGATGTTTCACCATGTTGAAGCAGAGTAAAAATATCCTCTCGTATCGCTTGTTGTAATAATGTCACAATTCTTAGCTCTTCAGAATGTTTTTCTTTTTGAGTTTTTGAATATTGTGGAACTGAAAGTAAAACATTTTGTTCATTCACAGGTTTTTCATAACCATATATCATTGAAACCCAACTTTCATAGGCATAACCCTTCACCCAGTTTTCAAAACGTATCAAGCATAAATGAATCAAACACTAAACCGAATAAAACCAATTAAAATAGTAGATCTTGCCTCCTCACTTAACCGGTTAGAGTAGTGGACGCCCTTTATGTGGAGGGTAGGAGGAAGGCCCAAACTGACTTGGGAGGAGCGGATTAGGCAAGATTTGCTAGAGTTGCACCTTTTTGAGGACATGGTCCAGGATAGGAGTTCGTGGAGACGTAGGATTAAGGTTAAGGATTTTTAGGAGAGAGTAATGAGGTGTCTGAGATTTTTTGGGTTAGGGGTTAATATTTCCTACTTTTCAGGTGGACTTTACATGTGTTTATCATCTTGTGTGTGTATGTATGTGTGTGTATTGCTTTAGGGGCTATAGATGTGTCTATTCTACTATGTTAGTCGGTTATCACTTAGGGGCTGTTTGGTAGCCTCTTAATGACCATTCAGATGCTACCTCTTAATGGTTTAAAACCTCTGAATGAATAAGAGGTAACCTCAAGTCTGAATGGTTAAGAGGTAACCTCTGAATGGTAAATCATCACATGTCACATTCTTCTACCTTCTCATTGGTAAAATTCTTAATGGTTCCATTAAGAGGTAGCCTCTTAATGACCATTCAGAGACTACCAAACAGCCCCTTATTATGTGATTGGTGGATCCTATTGCTATATCTGTAGTTCGCATTGTTTGCTTGATGTTTGGTTTCGAGCCAGGGGTCTTTTTGGAAGCAGCCTCTTTATTTATATGGATAGATGCAAGGTTTGTCTACATCCCACCCTTCTCAGACCCCATCAATAGTTTTGCTATTTGTGGGACTTACTGGGTATTGTTGTTGTTGATGAATAATGGCTTCAATTGCGGATGGAATATTTAAAATATTAGTTAGAAAATAAAAATTATTCAACATCTACAAAGACCATGGCAGGGAATAGTATTTCCCTGCCATTGGTCGAAATGGGCGGTCGTCACTTTCCTATTGGACCAATCAGTTTATTATTTTATATCCACTTTAAAATTACAGTTTTGCCAAATTACGTTTTTCTCCCAACTTAAAAATATAATAACCCTTTTGCCAGCAGCTCAAAATTACGATTTTGCCCTCGGTTCAAAAATTATGATTTTACCCTCAGCTTTTTATTTTATACCCGCTTTAAAATTACGGTTTTGCCCCCAGTTTAAAATTACGTCTTCGCCCCCAGTTCAAAATAAAATTATGCTTTTGCCCCCAGCTCAAAATTACGATTTTTCCCTAGGTTCAAAATTACGATTTCACCCTCAGTTTAAAATTACTTTTTTCCCTAGCTAAAAATAAAATTATGGTTTTCCCGTACCTCAAAATTACGATTTTACTCTCGGTTCAAAATTATGATTTTCCCCCATCTCAAAATAAAAATATGACTTTACACCCAACTAAACCGAAAATACGATTTCGCTTTTACCTTCAGCCAAAATTACGTTTTCGCCCCAGTTCAAAAGAACCCCCCCCCCCCCCGGCTCAAAATTATGATTTTACACCAGTTTATTATTTTATACCCACTTTAAAATTACGGTTTTGCCCCCAGTTTAAAATTACATCTTTGCCCCCAGTCCAAAATAAAATTACGCTTTTGCCCTCAGTACAAAATAAAAATTTGGTTTTTCCTTCGGGAAAAAAAATGATTTTTCCCCAAGTAAAAACAAAAATATGACTTTGGCCCAAGCTAAAAATCGTGTCAACGAGCTGCCTAACACTCTTTTTACTTTTTCTTTCTAGCAAAACTATAGTACTGTTTTTTTAATTGATTGAGAATTATTCGGACATAGCCCCGCAAAGCGGGCAGGACATCACCTACTAGTTATCAACCTTATTAAAAAGCAACTAATTTATGCATATGGGAGTTGTACAATTGGCTTTGGGAGCTTTTCAAAAAAAAATTGGAATTTTCCTTTTTGACCCTAAAGTTTTAAACTTTGACAATTTAAGTTTAAAGTTTTAATCTTTGTTTCATTTTTAACCTTAAAGTTTTAATCTTTGACAATTTAAGTTTATAGTTTTAATCTTTGTTAATTTAACCCCTTTCATTAATTTGATTTTTCACTTCTAATTCAAAAGTTTTCATCTTATACAATTTAACCCCTTTGATTAATTTGATTTTTCACTTCTAATTCAAAAGTTTCCATCTTTTGCGATTTAACCACTTTGATTTTTTTTACTTATGTGTTGTAATCTTGGCTTTGAGAGTTTTTCAAAGAAAAAATGGTTATGCATATGGTTGTTGTAACCTTGGTTTTGAGGGTTTTTCAAAAAAAATTTGATTTTTTTACTTTTCACTCAAATGTATTTAATAAATTACCTTTAACGCAAAACTATTTGTTTTTTTACTTTTAAAATAAAACTTTTTATCTTTTGCAATCTATCCTCACAACTTTTTTTACTTTCAACTTTGGTCCTTTATAATTTTCATTTTCCGCAAATTTTTCGCTTTATGCTTCGTTCTAAATTTTGTGACTAAACACATCGAAACGTGCGTCTTTGGTTTAACGTTTTTACGTTTCGTTCTAAATTTTGCGAGTTAACACGACGCAACGTACGTGTGTGGGTGAACGTTTTTACATCGTCTATTTTTTTCCCGTTTGAAAGGTTCAACATAACGTACGTGTCCTAAATCGACTTAGTTATAACTAAAGAATCCCCGCCGCATTGCGGCGGGTCGTAATTCTAGTTTATATATATTTGTTAGGAGATTATGACATTATCTATATTCTAATGTGTAGTACTCTTTTGACTACCTCATGTTTCTTTTGATTATTTATTTTCTTTATGAAAGTCAGAATAATATCACTTCTTTGAAATTAAACATATAATACATCATGCTCTTTAAATGGTCAAAATATGTCTGCAGACTGCTACTAACAATGAGTTTTATATTGCTAACTTAGTTTGAAATAAATATGCTTAAAACCAATTAACTAAACTAGTTAAATTTCAGCCCGCGCGTTGCGGCGGAGACCCAATGACTGCAAAACGCGTGTCAGTAACGGCAAGCAGATACCGGATATCAAAACATAAATAAAAATGTCGTGAAAAGGATAGTCAATCCGTCCAAAAAAAAAAACGATTTTAAATAACCTAATATATAATAATAATAATAATAATAATAATAATAATAGGACCCACACGTGCTACACATTGGAAATTCGGTTGTTTTCAGTTCAGTTATTACGGTGCTAACACGTTAAAATATGGATGAGCTCGGTACCGGTAACGGCGCCGAAAGTACCGATCCGGAAAATCATCGAAATTAGGTACCGGCACCGAAAATGCTCGGTACAATACGGTATGGTATTTGAAGGTAAAAATCAATAAATATAGGTATGGTGCTAGACCGGTGTTGAACCGAAAGTAACGATTCTGAAAATGCCAAAAGGTGGGTACCAAATTGGTACCGAAAATGATTTGGTATAGTAAATTTGGTACCGATACGATACCGGTTTGATTACAGGATTTGATACGATTTGCTCATCAATAATCTAAATATCCAAGTTTATTTTGTATGCTACAATTCATTCATTACGTAAAAAGACAAAAAATAAAGCAAAATAATTTGTTGTGTATATAAAACCTAATTCAAACGAAACACAGTTTACTTACTGTGTGTATGAAAAGTAATCTAAACTGTGCAATTACTTGCATTGCTACGTTGCTACAGGATTTGATGAGCTCGATACCAACCGGTACCGAAAATACCGTTACCGAAATCCCCAAAAGTGGGTACCGCTACCGAATATACCTGGTACAGTACGGCTTGATACGGTCGGTACTGGTACGGCACCGGTATTTGAGGGTATAACCCGATGAATACCGGTGCCGAACAGATACCAAAAATACACTCAGTTTGATAAATTTGATACCGGTACCGATACCCGATACTATTCATTCATTTCTATTTTTATTATTCTTCATTCATTTCTCTTTTTAATATTTATTATTTATTACTCTTCATTTAGTTGGTTTTTTAATATAAGGATAATTATAAATAAATTACTTTTTTATAAATTTTCGTAAAGATGGAATATGTTATTTGATAAACACATGAGGGGATTGTTCGAATATATGGATTCTATATACTTATTATGGCTTTAAGAATCATAGAAAGATAACTTGATATAATTAACAAGTTTATCAAAGTATCACTTTTCATGGGCAATATCTTATTTAACTCTCCAACTTTGACTAATTAAACCTCACAAAAATCAAAGTATACTCTAAATCTCTTAGTCTAGTTGAAAACTTAACATGAGATTATGATGACAAAGCTTGACTTGACCCTTCTTAACGCACCTACAACGCATATGCAATGCCGAGATTGTATTCTTATATCAAATCAATTATATAATTTTATATTTGTTTGTTATGCTCACACGAAAATTACATCTGTTATAAGAAAATGTTATATGGTATATTTGAAAAGTGAGGCCAATCATAAATGTATAAATAAATGTATTAGGGGGGAGGGGGCGGTCCGTCATGGACTCCCCATCACTCGTTGATGTATCACTAACACCGCCGCCACCACCCATATCACGAGTGATAGTTTTGACGCGTTGATATTATCACGCGTTGAACATATTGATGAATGAATGTGTATGACTTGTACATTGTGTATTAATACTTGTACATTGAAATCACATCACTAGTGATACCACCTCCACTACAATTCTATCACTAGTGATAGAATATTGGGTGATGACATGGCATGAGTTGATTGGATATTGGAAGTGATAGAATTCTATCACTAGTGACCACCCCCTCCCCTTAGAGGAGTTGTAGACCATAGAAAGTAATAGTAATAGATATTTTTGAACAATAATAAAGGTCGACTACCCAGATAAATGCAATGCCAAAAGGTTATCCACGCTCATAAGTCATAAACGCAAACAACGCTGGTGATCCGGTCTGTCACCAATTTTATAGAAGACTCACCGCCCAAAGGCCAACTTGGTAAAACCTATGACTCAACCCAGAGCATTTTTGTTCCAAGCGAGACTCACACCTATAAACATCACTTTTGAAGATCGTGAAACTGCCAATACTCACCGTTTAATATATATTTAATATTTTAAATAAAAGGATTATTAAGAGTAACACTTTATTTTTTTTAGTTTTCTTTAACTTTTAATCCTAACCTATATGATTAAAATAATATATATTTTTAAACAATTCGAATTTTATTTCATCTAACTTTTTTTAATAGCTTTGTTAACAATTTTTTTAGGCTGAATACAAAGGTGTGTTTAGTATTTTTCTTGATATTTCAATATAATTTTTGTTGAAAACGGAGTTGTGTACAAAACATAATATATTTTAGGTATCATAAGCTATATCGAGTGTCGATACCGAGTATTATTGAAATAAGTACATACCATTTTCGTTTTAATTGTTTTCGATCGATATAAAACATGTGTCAATATACCAGAATCGTAATGAATATAATCGCTTTTTTTTAAAGAGAACTTCATTAAAAAACACCTCCGACCCAAAAGGGCAAAAGGCTAAACAATACACACCCCCGACCCAAACGGGCAAAGGGCACGAAAAAGCAATTACAACATATATATCGGGTATTTACACCACTCACCCCAGCTAATATAGTTACAAGACGTTCTATTTTTAAACCAAGCATAACCTCTCGATTTAATCTCTCTCACAATCTCCTGCGGGCTACGACTGATTTGGTTGAAACCCACCTCGTTCCTTCCTTTCCAAATACTCCAACACGAAATAATCACCAACCCTTGGATAATATTCTTTGCCTTCTTTCCAACTTGAGAATAATTGTGAATATCCAGAATGTCTTTGAATTCGAAAATATAAATCGGAGGGATTTTACACCAAACACTTATATCAGCCCAAACCCGAGTCGCCAGTGACAACCCTCACAATTACAGGTATCCGTACGTTTAATTAATATTTAATTTGTGCTTAATGACTGTGCTTGATTACAACTGTGATTAAACTGCTTTCTGGTTTCTGTTACATACATACATGCATCACATTCTTACTGTCACTCCATTCATTACACACAAACAATAGTGACGAACTTGATGCACGAAGCACAGTTAGCACACTAAACGGATAACCCAGAAACATGCTCACAATGCCAGCACCTAGACAGACACTGTATTGAGGCCCAGTATGAGCCGGGAATGAAGTACTACACTGATAGGGAGTGTAGGGAGGTGAGGACCATAAAACTGCGTCACTAAGTGATAGTTATAGTGCCGGGAAGTGCCTAAAACATACTTTAACTGCAAAATTCTGCACTTTTAAATAAAATTCAGCATTTAAATATGCTAGTAATGTGCAAAAACTTGACAAAATGATCCTGTATACCTTCTAAAGTGTCAGGAATTAATTGTGACACAAAAAGCTTTATAAAGGACACTTTATGGAACAATTAAGCACTTTAACGGAACGATACCCAACCGAACAACCGGACATTACCCGGAACATAAAAATATTGTCAAACACATTGTTTTTACTTTTCTGAGCTAGTTAGGGTCCCCGAACACCCTAACACACTTTATAAATAACAACACACAATAATACACTAACTATGTCATCTAATCCTAGCTAGTTAGTAACTAAACCATTACAACCCAACCCTATACCCCCCCCCCCCCTCAAAACTGATTACAAGGGTGGGGATTCACCCTTGATTTCCTTCATTTGTTTAATATATTTGCCTTGTACTTAGGGAGCACTTAGACTAATGGATCATAACTTGTTGGAGGATTTTCTATTTAACCCATTGGATCATCATCATTCTTATCTTCAACACAAACACACTTTCAACAAGCTCTCTCTCCTTCCTTCTTCCTTGCTTTCGGCAGCCACCCATCATCACCATACACCCACCATCAAGCTTACATCTAAGCATTTTCCATACACACAAAGGTGCTAGAGGTTCAACAAGCAAGCTTGGTGCACTCGGAAGCTCAAGGACCGCTCTCGTTTTCTTTTATCCACCACTTTTACGCTTTGAAACTCCCCTAGCCTTGTGCTAGTAGTAAGTGCCTTAAAACTTCATCTTGTTCATACTTTTGGTGGATAATAGTTGAAAGAATGATAAATATTAAGAACCTCTAAAAACATAAACAAGATCATGAGCATAAGAACTTTACATAAAGGTTATGAGATGAAAGATAATAATACATTGTAAATCTGAAATAAACAAACCATAATCTGCTGTAACAGACTTATGATCTGATTTTAATCGTATTAGAAAGGATGGCGAACGTATGTGTGCGTTTTAGTAACATTTAACCTTTAAACAGCATGCTGATTTGCACTTTCAGCCGACTTTAACTGGTTGTAAACATGTCATAACTTAACAAAAAACTTGATTTTCTTGACTCTATAACGTGTTATTATGAAATACGGTTCTAATGGCACTAGAATCATAATTTTTGGATTCCGTTTACTATTTTTAAAGTGTCATTTTCTAACAGCAACTGAAGCTGCATTTTTCTGCTGAAAATATGTGTTGTATTTTTCGTCATAACTTGAGTTCTGTGAAGAATTAGCTCATAAAATTTGTATTGTAGATGACCACTGATGTATTTGTAATTCTCCCACTGGAATTTCGTAAATCGAACATACGAGGAATTTTAAATAAATTATTCCGTGGACTGCAGTCAGAAAAAGATGAATCTGAATGCAGTCCGGAAAATGATTTTCTATAAAATATTGGTGATGATTTGGACCTCGATATTTTTACACAATAGTTTTTGGAACGCATAAGACAGTTTGTAAAAATTTGGAAATTTTTGGGATAAGATAACTATTTTATTAAAATACCCGAAAACAGCCCAGTTTTGTATATTAAAACTGAAACAATATAAGTAGTATTTTGCATGCCTAAATGGCGGGTTGGTTATTTAAAAGCGATCTAACGTGTTATATGTTAAAGAAAATGATACGCTGGTAAGCGTGGGCGCCTCCATTTACAAAGAAAACTCTGGCGAAATTTTCCTAAAAACCCAACACTTAGAAAATATTTTTCTAACAATTATTACGAGTATATTTTATAACTTGCGTTTCAAATATAAACTTCGCCATAAATTTTGTTACAAAATACAAAGTATCGGAGGTTGGTTTTCGCAAATAAAAATGGGTAAATATATGGTTAAAAATATATATTTTTTTAGTATATTTAGAAGATATATAATTTTTGTGAAAATATATATTTTCTGGGACAATACATGATTGAACAAAAATAAGTTTATGTATATTTGAGTGAGACTCGAAAATATAATGTTTGAAAGTAATATATTGAGAATAGATTGTCATATTATTATCTGGGATACTACACCGGGATACGACGCCAATACATGGCAAGTTATACAAACACAAGTATACGAATACTCAAGAATAAGATACTCCCATCCTTCGGAAGATAATGCGAATAACAATACTCGAGAAATATTATTACACGAACATGTTGGAAACACTTTAAAACGTAACTCAAAGGCATTAATGAATACTAAGGCAAGGCACGACTCGTTCGTCTAATAGACATTAGCCCATTGTAGGTAGTCATGTTTGCCGCAGAGATTTGGGTTACAAGTACGAAGACGCAATACTGTGAGTTCATGTCCCCCCCCCCCCTTTTCTCTTAACTGTTTTCAGTTTTATACTTCGGGGGTGAAATACATGTTACATACTGCTATGGACAATTACGAATGGTATGGTCAGCTAAGGAAGGAACTGTTAGGTTATGTGATTGGGTAGGTGAAATCTTAAGAACATTAGTCCTCGTAGTACGATCGAGGGATACAAGTGATAGGCCTATTTGAGCATAACAAACCCTACCCATGCGCCCTAAGGTTGGACCATGTGGTGACCTCGTCTTAACACCACCCATGCGCCCTCAGGTTGGACCATGTGGTGACCTTGTCTTAACCACACCCATGCGCCCTCAGGTTGGACCATGTGGTGACCTCGTCTTAACACCACCCATGCGCCCTCAGGTTGGACCATGTGGTGACCTTGTCGTAACACCACCCATGTGCCCTCAGGTTGGACCATGTGGTGACCTTGTCCTATCCCCTCCCATGCGCCCGCAGGTTGGACCATGTGGTTACACATTAACTGATATGTTTTCCTTATTTGCTTTCATACCAGAGTTTACAAAACATACATACTTACAATGATTATAAAGGTTTATTCGCGCGCACATACTAAACACATGAACTCGCTCAACTTTATGTTGATTTTTCAAACTACATGTATTTCAGGAAACTAGTGGATCTGGCACGGTATGCACGTATTTTCAAGCTGCGTTTGAATAAAGAAGTCATTCAGGGTTGTAGGGTTTAGAAGGTGTAACCTCTACCTGGACGGGTTACATATCTCTAAATCTAGTTTTGTTTGAGGTCTTTGCCAAGTTTTATGAACTCATTTAAATAAGTCAAGGTTTGTAACTTATTTTGGGATTGATGTTTTAAGACAAGTATAATATGGTATTTTTTTTTTAAACTTTATTAATGGATGAACTTCTCATGTTTTTATCATATAGCATTGTTATGATTGATTGCTATGATATTAAGAAGTCACACCAGATAACCACGCTTCCGCAAAAGCCAGGGTGTGACAGCTTGGTATCAGAGCCTCGATCATAGCGAACTAGGATTCCTTCTCGAGTCTAGACTATGATCATCAGGGCTCTCACGAAAATATTTTCAAACATTTTTTTTTACATTGCATACACATAACGTCCAGATCCAGGGAACAAATGTTTTTACAAACAAAGGGCACAAATACACATTTCAAAACTTATATTTATGATTCAGTCTTAGAGACTGAGGGAGGATTAGTCTTAGAGACTGAGGGAGGATCAGTCTTAGAGACTGGGAGGATTGGTCTTAGAGGCCAGGGATTTAGTCTTAGAGACCAAAGAGTAGCGTCGAAGGCGAGGATGACGTGACATGTCCGAAGCATGGTGGATACGCCGCTGGTACTTCCTATATATAAGTGTTTCTGGCATGTTGCCAAGTCTTCGTACCACGCGCTAAGTATAGTCTGGGGAGACTAGGAGGATTTCTTACTTGCGTTGATTGTGACTACATACTTTTATTATTACTACACACATGCTACGCACCGGCACACATGTCACTCTATTTAGAGAACGAATTATCAGACATTGATAACCCTACGGCCATCGCCACAGATAATGAGAATACATCTGCGCCAGAGACATTTGCGTCAGACACTGAGAGTGATCCTGATATGCTGACTAAGGACGAGGACGACTTCCAACAGTCCGCGCTACCAGATTTTGGTGATACTTTATCTTTGCTGATGGTTTCTCTGACAAGAATCTTTTTGTCACTCTTGTTTCAATCCATGACCACCCTATCACTGGTCATCCCGATGGTGGGCACACCATGGCTCCAATCTTAGATAATGCGTCTCCTGTGGACATTTATACTGAAGGTTGGCTACTCGACAAGCAATTTACGATGACATGCTTATTAATGGTCCTCCTGCTGACACCCATGATGATAGAAAAATTAGACACTGTTACTAATTTCACTTCTTAAGACCCCTGTTAACAAGCTACCCTCTGATTCTAGCATGCATTCAGACTCCTTTGAGTCTGTGATATCTGCAACCTTACAAACAGTTGGATTACAACTTTCTGCTACTGACGCAGACGACGATGACATGGCTGCTGCTCTACCACCTGCTCGAGGCACCACACCGTCACACGACCCAGAGCCTGCTCTTGAGCTAGTTTCTGCACCTTTTGGGTCAGCTCAATGTTGCACCTGCTGAACCTACACCTTTACGTGATCACGATCCTGTTTCTTTTTGGTCTACCAGACATTGCACCCCTTATATCCGATCCAGTACCTGCACAGATGATATCCTTATTGGTTGAGACGTATGTTCCTGCACCTTCAACCGCTGATGTTGCCCTCATAAAGACCGACGTCTATTGCGCCAACATGCCTATTGCTTTCATTCAAGACATACCCGCACCACGGGAAGGTACACCAGGCCAGCAACCGCTAGGGCTGGCAATTCTGACACGAACACGATAACACGACACGAACCTACACGAAGTTAACAGGTTTCGTGTTTGACCTTAACATGTTTCGTGTCTAAACAGGTCGACACGATAAGACCTGTTTAAATTTCGTGTCTAAACAGATTAAAACCCGTTAACCTGTTAAGACCCGTTAGTGGCCTGTTTATAATTTTAAATTAAAAAAATATATCAAATACGTGGGGTTAACATGTCATGTTCGTGTCTTAACAGGTCGTGTTCGTGTCTTAACAGGTCATGTACGTGTCTTAACAGGTCGTGTTCGTGTCTTAAACAGGTCATATGATATGTTGGTAACATTTTCGTGTCTTAACAGGTCATTTCGTGTAACCTGTTTATTAACAGGTTCGTGTTCGTGTTTGGAAAATCAGACACGATAAGATTTCGTGTCATGTTCGTGTTTACAGGTTTCGTGTTCGTGTCTTATCGGGTTCGTGTCTTAACAGATCGAGTTGACCCGATATGCCAGCCCTAGCAACCGCGTAACGATCCCAATTGCTACAGCAGCATTTTCTACAGGCTGGACAAGCCATTTCGACGGTTCCTATGCCACACTATGCTGATTTTAGACCCTTGTCATCCCTCACATTATGGAGGCTACACACGGAATGAGTGCTCCCGTAACAACAGCTACAGTTTAAGGATATAAGTCGCAAAGTTTTGGAGCTTGAGTTGACACCACAACCTCCACCCTGTTTATTGCCAGTATACTTTGATCCTCCACAATTATCAAAGACTTCTTTTGCACTCTCATCTGCTGCTATAACGCCTTTTCCAGGTTTTCTTTTGATGCTCGTTCCTTTATATCGAGCGGTAAATCAGTTGACTACTTCGATGTATATACTAGCTCGAGGAGGAGTTTACGCATGCTAGCATTTACTTTCTTTCCACCTTCACCTCAGTCACCAATACAATTGGTTTCGGGATTTATGCGGATCGCAATACACTTGGGGAAAGACACTAATGATAAGCCGGGATTGCGGAGACTTTTGAGGACCACTTCTGACTACGTAATTTTGATGCACTAATATACTTGTTGGACAAGGGTAGGGTGACCCTGCGTCCCTTCTGATATGATACGTTTAGTAAGACACAATGATTGTGGCGGGAGGATAACGAAAGCCCAATCCTCTTTAAACATGCGACAATACTTATGACTAATGACTAATGAAAAACTCAGTCGCCATATTCTCACTAAGCACGTTGTTGGTCCATATGTTTGTGCAATAATTGCGATGCTATGTGCTAGTTTGTTATGTCCTCATTAAATACGCTCACACCTACATGTTTGTGCTTTAATGTTATTGCTTGCTATGATGATTTCTTATATACGTATGTATACACACCACCTAGGTCATATTTGTTAAATGGATGCATATGTGCTTATGTCCTTAATAAAGACCTGACCTACCTAATCTTCTTCTTAGAAGATGCCGCCACGAAGGAACACTGATACCAACAACCCTCTACCAACGACGGAGGCGGAATTACAAGAACGCATCTCACAGCATGAGGCCCTTCGCTCCGAACATAGCGGGGGTACCTCAGGAAATAACCCATCCAACGGGTGCACCTACAAGCATTTCTTGGGCTGCAGGCCCTTGGAATTCAACGGCACTGGGGGTGCCTTAGCCCTTGTACGCTGGATTGAGAAGACGGATTCTGTTCTACGGGTGAGCAAATGTGCCCCAGAGCATCAGGTATCGTACATTTCCGGATTGTTTTAAGATGGGGCTCTGTCATGGTGGAACCTTCAGGTTCAGACGTTGGGCGAGACCACTGCGTATGCATTAACATGGGACAAACTGAAAGAACTAATGCATAAAAAGTACTGTTCAATAGCAGAAATCCAGAAATGGGAAACTGCATTCTGGAACTTGAAAATGGAAGGTCCAAAGATAGCTGAGTACGTGCAGAAATTTGATGATCTGTCTCGGATTGTCCCCTACATGGTAGATCCAGAGTTTAAGAGGATCGAATGCTTCATTGGGAGATTAGCACCTTAGATTCTAAGCCTGGTGACAACATCAAAGCCTCAAACAATTAATGAAGCAATTGACTTAAGTGTGACGCTCACTGAAGAAGCAGTTAGGTTGGGAAAATTCTCAAACTCCGAGGAGAAAAAGGAGACTCATGGGGAGTCATCTGGTGAGAACAAGAGAAAGTTTACCAATTTCAAGAAGGGTACTCGGGCAGATAACATCAATGCCAAAAAGGAAAAAGGGTACACGGGTATCCTACCAAAGTGCGACAACTGTCGACGTCACCATAACGGGCGATGTAGATATGAAAAATGTGGTAACTGTGGCAAGGTGGGACATGTCAAGGAAACGTGTCGGCAGGGTACTGAACATGGAAATAGAGGTCAAGATGGTAGCGGAAATCGCGGAGGAAACAACGACGACAACAACCAAGGCAGGGATGGTGACGATCAAGGCCGTGGCCAAGCATGTTTTAATTGCGGTGATGTGGGGCATTTCAGGAAGTATTGCCCTAAGAACGCTCGGGCACGTGGATGAAAGCTCAACAGCGGGGATAGAATCCAAGCGTGGATATCGGTACGTCTCATAATAGTCAATGTTATGTTCTATTTGACAGTATGGTCAAATTTTAGCTTCAGGAAATATAGTTGTTTTAGTAGTAAGTAACCTAGATACCCAGTTCTCGATAGAACAAGCCTAAGGGAGGCTTCGACGTTATAATTGGGATGGACTGGTTGTCGAACAACCAGGCGGAGATTGTCATCCGCACCCCGACGACGAACGGAGAAACGATCGTGATTCATGGAGCAGGATACGCTCCTACGGATTATCAGGCAATGAAGACACAAAAATTTTCGCACAAAGGATGTGTTGCATTCTTGGCTCATGTCGTGGGAAAAGAAGCCGAAGAACCAAAACTCGAAGATATCCCTATGATGGGGGAATATCCTAAATGCCTTCCCCGAAGACTTGCCAGAATTATATCCTCAACGACAAGTCTAGTTTCGCATCGATTTGATTCCAGGCACCGCACCTGCAGTCAATACACCTTAGCAACTTACACCTTCGGAGATGCAAGAATTGTTAGTGTAACCTCAGGAGTGGATAGAGAAGGAAGATAATAGACCAAAATTTCCGTTTTGGGTAACCCCAGATTCTGCTCATCAAGAGAAGGGACGATGATTTTCAAATGAACATCAAACTACCAGGAGCCGAACGAGCTAGCCAACAAGAGTCAGCGACTCTTGCTAAGAGCTGACGACTTACTTATTTGATTAACTGCGAGGATCCAACCAGTATTTCCCGACTGATCGATGATCGAGTAGCTGTGAATTAGAGAAGAAAGTATACCGGGAAAATTGTGGGACAATGACTTGTTCTTAGACGTACACAAAAATGGTGTTTCCTACGCAATGCACAAACTAGATCTACACGGGATACGAAATCTGGAGGATCTAGAAAACATATATTTAGGACCTTTGGGAACCCAGGTCCAAACTCGTAAGGGTTTTTAATTAGGAACCATATCTGTCAACTCGATCAAACATCAATAACCTGACAAACATGCCATTTCAGTTAACAAAACAGAAAGTACTTAAACTTTCTGACGTTGGAGTCTTCACTTTTACTTCTAGTGAGTAGATGTTTGCATCTCTACTCCTCTCAAAGTAGTTGCATCACGTTGATTTCCTTCGCTGAGAGCGAACACACATTTGTTTCGATACTTGATCATCTCTCCATTTTAGCAAGTACTCATTGTTTCAGTACTCGGAAACTTTCATGACACATATGCATCATTTGCTACGCACGTGGTTTCGTTTCAAACAAACACTTCATTGAAATTTAAAATATTGCCTTGCTAAACCTAATTACTGATTCGTGATTCGAATGACCTACATTATTACTATTGTTGGCTCTCTTGTTACCAAGGCAACACACTTTCTTGAAACCGTTTTCTTTCAAGTTACCCTCATGGTTTATCTTTGTGACCATGCCGAGATTCCTTTGATTGATACATACGTTTATTATCAGATTATGCCAGAACCAAGTTCAATTGTTTAAGCTTATCCATTTCGCCTATTCATTTTAAGACGCCATATGATGTATTGAGGGCATCATGTTCGAATTTAATTTTTGCAAAGATCCTTTCATTTTGAGTCGTAGCAGATTCGGTTGGTCTACGACTCCACTAAATCGTTTGATTGGTTTCGATACCTTACGGTGATATTTTCACAGAATTGAAGCTTGTGCTAACCATGGTCAACCGTTTCAAGCAAAACAACATATACTTTGTTGACTTGTCATTTAAACATTTCTGATGCAACTACTAATTAAGGCAAGGCTACACCAGGTTCGCTTGTATTCACTCAGCATATCAACGCAATTTGAAAATTGTCAACACACTAAACCTTACCATTCATCTACTCGGGAGTTGACAGATCATGTTACTATTTCATTTGAGTTGTTGATTTTGAATTCATATAGCGGATGCTATGGTTCGTGAAAACTCGCTTGCATATTGCGATCAATCGTTTGAGAGTCTTATTAGTCAAGGCTTCTCTTTTGTGGAACCCCCTGCTAGCTGGATTACGCTAGACTATACGTCAAGTACGTCTTGTACCTTTGACAACAAATGCTAAAAGCACCTACCTTTTAACCATAGGGTTCGAGTTGTTACATGTTCTGGGACTCACCTAATGTGAGTAATGTTTGTTTCGGTTTGATGATTATCTACTTCGATATTATTCATATACGTACATGCGTGACTTAACCATAAGGAGTTAAGGTAGCACAAATTTCGAGGACGAAATTTCTTTAACGGGGGGAGAATGTGACAACCCTCACAATTACAGGTATCCGTACGTTTAATTAATATTTAATTTGTGCTTAATGACTGTGCTTGATTACAACTGTGATTAAACTGCTTTCTGGTTTCTGTTACATACATACATGCATCACATTCTTACTGTCACTCCATTCATTACACACAAACAATAGTGACGAACTTGATGCACGAAGCACAGTTAGCACACTAAACGGATAACCCAGAAACATGCTGACAATGCCAGCACCTAGACAGACACTGTATTGAGGCCCAGTATGAGCCGGGAATGAAGTACTACACTGATAGGGAGTGTAGGGAGGTGAGGACCATAAAACTGCGTCACTAAGTGATAGTTATAGTGCCGGGAAGTGCCTAAAACATACTTTAACTGCAAAATTCTGCACTTTTAAATAAAATTCAGCATTTAAATATGCTAGTAATGTGCAAAAACTTGACAAAATGATCCTGTATACCTTCTAAAGTGTCGGGAATTAATTGTGACACAAAAAGCTTTATAAAGGACACTTTACGGAACAATTAAGCACTTTAACGGAACGATACCCAACCGAACAACCGGACATTACCCGGAACATAAAAATATTGTCAAACACATTGTTTTTACTTTTCTGAGCTAGTTAGGGTCCCCGAACACCCTAACACACTTTATAAATAACAACACACAATAATACACTAACTATGTCATCTAATCCTAACTAGTTAGTAACTAAACCATTACAACCCAACCCTATACCCCCCCCCCCCATCAAAACCGGTTACAAGGGTGGGGATTCACCCTTGATTTCCTTCATTTGTTTAATATATTTGCCTTGTACTTAGGGAGCACTTAGACTAATGGATCATAACTTGTTGGAGGATTTTCTATTTAACCCATTGGATCATCATCATTCTTATCTTCAACACAAACACACTTTAAACAAGCTCTCTCTCCTTCCTTCTTCCTTGCTTTCGGCAGCCACCCATCACCACCATACACCCACCATCAAGCTTCCATCTAAGCATTTTCCATACACACAAAGGTGCTAGAGGTTCAACAAGCAAGATTGGTGCACTCGGAAGCTCAAGGACCGCTCTCGTTTTCTTTTATCCACCACTTTTACGCTTTGAAACTCCCATAGCCTTGTACTAGTAGTAAGTGCCTTAAAACTTCATCTTGTTCATACTTTTGGTGGATAATAGTTGAAAGAATGATAAATATTAAGAACCTCTAAAAACATAAACAAGATCATGAGCATAAGAACTTTACATAAAGGTTATGAGATGAAAGATAATAATACATTGTAAATCTGAAATAAACAAACCATAATCTGCTGTAACAGACTTATGATCTGATTTTAATCGTATTAGAAAGGATGGCGAACGTATGTGTGCGTTTTAGTAACATTTAACCTTTAAACAACATGCTCATGCTGATTTGCACTTTCAGCCGACTTTAACTGGTTGTAAACAGGTCATAACTTAACAAAAAACTTGATTTTCTTGACTCTATAACGTGTTATTATGAAATACGGTTCTAATGGCACTAGAATCATAATTTTTGGATTCCGTTTACTATTTTTAAAGTGTCATTTTCTAACAGCAACTGAAGCTGCATTTTTCTGCTGAAAATATGTGTTGTATTTTTCGTCATAACTTGAGTTCTGTGAAGAATTAGCTCATAAAATTTGTACTGTAGATGACCACTGATGTATTTGTAATTCTCCCACTGGAATTTCGTAAATCGAACATACGAGGAATTTTAAATAAATTATTCCGTGGACTGCAGTCAGAAAAAGATGAATCTAAATGCAGTCCGGAAAATGATTTTCTATAAAATATTGGTGATGATTTGGACCTCGATATTTTTACACAATAATTTTTGGAATGTATAAGACACTCTGTAAAAATTTGGGAATTTTTGGAATAAGATAACTATTTTATTAAAATACCCGACACTTAGAAAATATTTTTCTAACAATTATTACGAGTATATTTTATAACTTGTGTTTCAAATATTAACTTCGCCCTAAATTTTGTTACAAAATACAAAGTATCAGAGGTTGGTTTTTGCAAATAAAAATGGGTAAATATATGGTTAAAAATATTTTTTTTAGTATATTTAGAAGATATATAATTTTTGAGAAAATATATATTTTCTGGGACAATACATGATTGAACAAAAATAAGTTTATGTATATTTGAGTGAGACTCGAAAATATAATGTTTGAAAGTAATATATTGAGAATAGATTGGCATATTATTATTTGGGATACTACACCGGGATACGACGCCAATACATGGCAAGTTATACAAACACAAGTATACGAAAACTCAAGTATAAGATACTCCCATCCTTCGGAAGATAATGCTAATAACAATACTCGAGAAATATTATTACACGAACATATTGGAAACACTTTAAAACGTAACTCAAAGGCATTAATCAATACTAAGGCAAGGCACGACTCGTTCGTCTAATAGACATTAGCCCATTGTAGGTAGTCGTGTTTGCCGCGGAGATTTGGGTTACAAGTACGAAGACGCAATACTGTGAGTTCATGTCCCCCCCTTTTCTCTTAACTGTTTTATACTTCGGGGGTGAAATACATGTTACATACTGCTATGGACAATTACGAATGGTATGGTCAGCTAAGGAAGGAACTGTTAGGTTATGTGATTGGGTAGGTGAAATCTTAAGAACATTAGTCCTCGTAGTACGATTGAGGGATACAAGTGATAGGCCTATTTGAGCATAACAAACCCCACCTATGCGCCCTAAGGTTGGACCATGTGGTGACCTCGTCTTAACACCACCCATGCGCCCTCAGGTTGGACCATGTGGTGACCTTGTCTTAACCACACCCATGCGCCCTCAGGTTGGACCATGTGGTGACCTCGTCTTAACACCACCCATGCGCCCTCAGGTTGGATCATGTGGTGACCTTGTCGTAACACCACCCATGAGCCCTCAGGTTGGACCATGTGGTGACCTTGTCCTATCCCCTCCCATGCGCCCGCAGGTTGGACCATATGGTTACACATTAACTGATATGTTTTCCTTATTTGCTTTCATACCAGAGTTTACAAAACATACATACTTACAATGATTATAAAGGTTTATTCGCGCACACATACTAAACACATGAACTCGCTCAACTTTATGTTGATTTTTCAAACTACATGTATTTCAGGAAACTAGTGGATCTGGCACGGTATGCACGTATTTTCAAGCTGCGTTTGAATAAAGAAGTCATTCAGGGTTGTAGGGTTTAGAAGGTGTAACCTCTACCTGGACGGGTTACATATCTCTAAATCTAGTTTTGTTTGAGGTCTTTGCCAAGTTTTATGAACTCATTTAAATAAGTCAAGGTTTGTAACTTATTTTGGGATTGATGTTTTAAGACAAGTATAATTTGGTATTTTTTTTTAAACTTTATTAATGGATGAACTTCTCATGTTTTTATCATATAACATTGTTATGATTGATTGCTATGGTATTAAGAAGTCACACCAGATAACCACGCTTCCGCAAAAGCCAGGGTGTGACATCGCCACTGGACACGCCGTAAAAAGATGCTCCACCGTTTCCTCAAATTCGTTGCAAAAAGGGCACATAACGGATATAATGTCCATATTCCTTCTTCTTAAATTCACTCTCGTAGCAAGTCTATCTAAATTACCTCTCCAAGCCACAATGTTGTATTTAATAGGCACCCATTTACACTAATCGAAATTAGGAAGCTGACTATTTCCTCTTTCGGCGATCAAGGCCTTCTTAACAACCTTCACCGAAAAACCATCTTTGCTATCTTCAATCCAGACCCACTTATCCTTAGAATTATTGAGTGTCACCATATTAAGAGTCTCGCTGCAATCCTGCCACTCCTTTAACTCTACGATCGACTCAGGCTGTCTAGACCAATTCCAAGCAAAACTGCCATTTTCCCTGTTCATCTCCACTCTGTCTGCTACCCTGCAAGTTTTAAGCAATTCCAAACCAAACAGATGTGGCCATCTTTCCAAAAAAGGAGTATCTCCTTCCCATGTGTCGATCCAAAACCTAATATCTTCCCCGTTCCCAACCTTACCCAAGACCAAATGGTTTAAACCCTTCCCTTTGATTTTAGTTTTATAAATCGAATTCACTATATTTTTCCAACACCCTCCAAGATTACCTTTAAGAGGAAGAAAAACCCTATGATTTATTTTACCATGACAAGCATCGATCACTTTCCTCCATAAACTGTGATTTTCAACCTTGTACCTCCATCCCTATTTAATCAGAAGGGCCTCATTAACTTCTTTAAGACGATTGATACCCAACCCTCCACTAGATTTAGGCCATGTAACCCACTCCCAAGCCACCCAGTTCATTTTGTTATAATCGTTAGAACCCGCCCACAAAAATTTTCTCATTTTAGCTTCCAACAGTTTAATGACCCCAGCAGGGGCTTTATAAAGTGACAAGTAATAGATTGGGAGACTTTCCAACACAGAATTTATTAGAGTAAGTCTCCCCCTATCGAAATAGATTTAGCTTTCCAAACCGACAACCTTTTATCGAAAACCTCAATAATTGGGGTCCATTTACTTATTCTTTTCATATTAGCCCCTACCGTAATCCCCAAGTAAGATAACGGGATATTATCCGTGTTACACCCCACCACCTTGGCCATCTCTTTGATATCGCCATCTTCCACCCCCATCCCGTATAGATTAGATTTATGTAAGTTAAATTTTAACCCGTATATAGATAAAAAGTTCTCAAACATCTCGAAAGGCTCACTACATTATCCTTATCCCATTCCCCCATCAATAGAGCATCGTCCGCATAAAAAAGATGAGAGATAATCGGACCATTATTAGGCGTTTGGATACCTTTAAACCACCCATCTATCCCAGCTTTGTTTAGGATGCTGGAGAAAGCTTCCATAACCACTAGGAAATGAAACGACGATAATGAGTCTCCTTGTCTAATACCTTTGGAACAACCAAACTCAAAGGTGGGAGACCCGTTGACCAGCACCGAAGACCTGGCCGATAAAAGAACCCCTTCCACCCATTTGCACCATAAACTAGGAAATCTCATTTGCCCCATGGTATCCAAAAGAAACCTCCAACTAACATTATCATACACCTTTTCGAAATCAATTTTTAACAGGAAAGCCTTTTTTCTTTCTTTTTTAATCCAAGCAATAATCTCGTTTAACATCAAGGGACTGTCTAGAATGTACATTCCTCTAAGGAACGCTGTCTGGTTTTCCGAGATGATACCCCCGATCACCTTTTTGAGACGATTAGCAAGAATCTTAGAGATAGTCTTACTTATCACCCCAATTAAGTTAATCGGTCTATAGTCTTTTAATCCCAAAGGATCCTATATAATCGCTACCTAATGAAACTAAATTCCTGCCGATGAGGGAATCTCACTAGTGACAATTTTTTTTTGAATGACTAAATATTACATTCCCCAAGTATTGAATCCATGACCTTCTCTTTATAATTGACTAATCTGAGAGTTATAAAACTTCACTATTATCTTATGATATTTTTTTTTTCGAAGTACCAATTACGTATCCGTTAAAAATTCAAAAGGTGTAATTATTTATTTAGATTACTTCTTTTAGCTATTAAAAGAAAACAAACCCGTTTTAGTCAATGATCTTTAGATCAAGTGATGAAAGGCTTGTATTTCTTTTGTGAGACCCAGGTTCAATTTTCACTTAATGCAGATTGAGACACTGGTGGGCAATGATAGAAGACCCAGGGAAACCTAGGTTCAATCCTTGAGCCAAACGAGTTTTACCGGTAATTTCACCGTCGTGCTTATAAGCGGGTGGGTTACCGTGTTTTCCCCGAAATTGGTGGTAGACTTGGGTTACTCTCGGAGTACTCCGTTTGATCTAGTGGATGCCCCGAGAATGCTCGGAATTGATTCTGTGTACCTTTAAAAAAAACCGTTATATGAGTTTAAAGCTTGAGTGGTTATGAAAGTTAAAAATCATTTTGAATAAAACATCAATGAACAAGCTGACTTATACTATTATACATTAATGGTGACATTTTCTACTTATATGGATGGAATGACAAAATAGAAAATGAATCACACGTGAATAACGATCACACGTTTATTTCACTCATCGGTGACTTGCATTTATAGCATGTCTATTCACACACCCATGTTGTCTATCCACACACCCCCCAGTGTCGAGCTGTGGCCAGAGCGCGGCGTTTTGGTCCGGTCAACCAGACAAAGACTGACGGGTGTCTGACGGGTCTGTTGACCGGACCAAAACGCCGAGCTTTGGCCGCGTTCTGGTCCTGTCAACCAGACAAAAGACTGACCGGGTGTCAGTCTTTTGTCTGGTTGACAGGACCAGAACGCGGCCAAAGCTCGGCGTTTTGGTCCGGTCAACAGACCCGTCAGACACCCGTCAGTCTTTGTCTGGTTGACCGGACCAAAACGCCGCGCTCTGGCCACAACTCGACACTGTCAGTCTTTTGTCTGGTTGACAGGACCAGAACGCGGCCAAAGCTCGGCGTTTTGGTCAGGTCAACAGACCCGTCAGTCTTTTGTCTGGTTGACCAGACCAAAACGCCGCGCTCTGGCCACAACTCGACACTGAGGGGTGTGTGAATAGACAAAGGGGTAGGTGGGGGTGTGTGAATAGCATGACCCTAGTTTTCAGTTGTATAAATCTTTAATTTCTTTACTTTCCAATAGTCAATAGTGTCTCTAGTGTAACTATGGGAAGTAAAAGGTTATTGATTTTACTTATATTAATTTTTTATTTATTTGATTTCCAATATATTATCCCATATATAAATTACCAACTTTTTAGTGCATTAGCACTTGTACCCCAAGCTTGGGGAGTTTTTCAAAAAAAAAAATTTGATTTTCCACTTTCAACCTAAAGTTTTATCTTTTACATTTTAACCCATTTGAAATTTTTACTTTTAATTCAAAGTTTTTCATCTTTTGTAATTTAACACAACACTTTATTATTTACAACTTTGGTCCCCCATACTTCTTATCTTTCGCAAGTTTTTCGTTTTACATTTCGTTCTAAATTTTGCGAGTTAACATGTCGTAGCGTGCATTTGAGGTTCAACGTTTTTGGCTCTATTTTTTCATATTTGACAGACCCGTCACAACGCGTCCATTTTTCCCTTTTGAAAAGTTCACCGCAACGGGCGGGTCCTAAATCGACTAAATTATTATTTTCTACGTTTTACGTTTCTGGTTAATTTCTTCGCATTAACACACTGTAACGGGTGTGCGTGGTTCAACGATTTTATTCTGCTTTTCGTTTAGTGTAATTTTTACCATTTTATCTATTTTATTTTTACGATGTTGAGAGTCGATGTGGTTGTGGCACTGGTGCTACTTGGCACGGTTTTACGAACGTTTTTAACCTATTAAATTTTTTATTAATATTTTGTTTTGGTTTACCCCTATACTTCCTTTACTTAAAAACTATTTTTTTACGTGCATATTTTATGTACGGGTATGTGTAAATATGATTTGCTCTACATCCCGACGTAAACTTTTTTTTATAGACGAGTCAGGTCAAATATAATATGTTTTCGTTTAAAGAAACCATTTTTACGTGCATATTTTTATGTACTTTTTCGTATAAATTCAAGTTGTTATACGTTTCGACGTAAACTTTTTTGGGAAATGATTCATGTTAAATATAATATGTTTTCGTGTTTATTTTATGCATGTTTTGTAAAGTTTGTTTCGAACCGAGTGAAGTCAAATTATGGTTTCTTTTTCACCCTTTTTTTCGAATGCTCTAATTAACCCCTTTCGATTACATGTGCATATTTTCCTTCATACCTGTTACGTTTTCTATGTATAAGTTGGGTCACATATAATATTTTATGATTGTTCGATAGGAATTTGATTTACTTTACGTTTGATCCAATCACAATGCTTATACAGGTTACATTGAGTTCAACTGGATACGTCGAAATATGTGTTTTCATATGGTTAATGCATCATATAACATTTGGATTAATCCATTCAATCTTTACGATGCACACGCACCGCAACGCGGGCGGGTCTTAATCCTAGTTATTACAAATTTATATACACTACATTCTCTACGCAACCTACTTTAGAATTACGAATACGCCTCTTGTTAAAAATTACGATTGTATCCCCAGTTAAAAGTTATAATATTGTCATCGTTTTAGATTTTGACAAATTACGATTTTACCCCAGTTCAAAATTACGCTTTTGCCTTAATTCAAAATTACAGTCTTGCCATCGTTTTAGTTTTTTTTTTTTTTTTTTTTTTTTTTTTTTTTTTGTAAAACTATGGAAGTGTTTTTTTTAATTGGTTGACTTGACGTAATTTTTATTCGTGTCAAGCAAACTGCTTATCACTCGTTCATTGGTCCTGATAAATTCAGTTTTGCCCAAACTCAAAATTACTGTCTTGCTATCGTTTTAGCTTTTTTTTTTTCTAGCAAAACTATGATAGTATTTTTCAAATTTGGACATATTCGGCCTAACGTTTCGCAAAATGGAAAAACCATAGCAAACTATTGAAGGAAAATAACTATTTTTAAAGATTTGAGACAAAACCGTTAAAATGACCAAACCATATATGAAGGAAAACGGAAGTTTACTCTTTACAAAATAATGAAGTCACCACCCTCGGATTCACAGACACCAATTTTTAGCAGCTTATATTAATATGTGCTTCTCCTACTTTCTGTTCCTATGAATCTTCTTCATCCACCCTCAACACAATTCATCAAATATTATTATCTCCAATTCACCCAAAAATGTCTTTAAATTTTCTATCTCCAACTCAAACCAATCCAATCAATTTCAAAGACACCCACAAACCCCAAACCCACCTCCAAGGTATGTAGTAGTAATTCACCAGTTCAACATACCAAAATTTTACTTAATTATTGATATATTATTGTGTATTTTGGGGTTATTGTTAGGTGGGTTTTCTTTCAACAAAAAAAATGATGTTAAGGTGAGTTTCGGAAAGGGTATCCGATGTTCGGCGGCGGTGCCGCCGCCGGCGTGGCCGGGGACGGCGGCAGTGGAGCCGGGGAGGAAGAGTTGGGACGGGCCTAAACCTATATCGATTGTGGGTTCTACTGGTTCGATTGGGACTCAGGTGAATTTTATCAAACACTTGGTGGGCAGTTGCAAAATTCATATAAATTGATGGGTTTTTTTTTTGTTTGGATTTTTGAATTGTAGACGCTTGATATTGTTGCGGAAAACCCGGATAAGTTTCGAGTTGTGGCACTTGCTGCTGGCTCAAATGTCACTCTTCTTGCTGAACAGGTGATTGATTATGTTGGAAATTTGGATTTTGGAACCCTAGTTTTTAGGTGTAATGATGGGTATTAAAATTCATTAATTGTGAACAAAAAAGATGCAAATGAATAGAAGTTTAAAGTCAAGAGTGACGCAGGGCGGAAACACAAACTCTTGAGAATTTTTGAATGAAACTGAGTAATAAATGATGAAAACATGACATGAGTGTCACTTTTTTAGGGAATTCTAACAGTATGCCAATAAAATGATGAGTGAAAAATTAAATAAGACAATCAAAAAAGTTACCTGATAAGGCCGGGGGATGTGGTATACCGCCCCTGGCCACATCAGCTCCGTTAGCACCCCCACCCCATCACCTGCGCGCCAAAGGGGGGGCGCCATCGTTGCTCCGCCAGCCCAGCGTTAAAAGGGAAAAGTAGGTGGGGCCCATTCTTTTCAACTAATTAGATCTTTTTCTCTCTATTATTTTTCTGTATTTTGTTAATTGGGGCTTTAAAGGGGCTTTAAACCATTGTATGCAAGTTAAAGGGAGAGACTTTAAACCATTGCATGCAAGTTAAGGGGAGTGGATTTAAAGCCCTCTATATGACATGACACTGATGTGGCATGATAAAGCCCCTATGGGCTTTATACCACACCCTCCAGCCTAACTAATAAATTTCATAAGTTTGTGATAACTTGTGCTTCCTTAATAAGAAAAATCTTTAAATTTAAAAGGAGTGAAAGTTATGTCCTTTTCTTCACGCTTCTTCCATGATCCCGATGATCCATGTATGAGTCGGTCACTCAAGTCAGTGGCGAAGCTTGAGATTTCCGAACGGGGGTCGGAAGTAACCGGACCTAAAAATTTCTATAAAACCGGGGGTCGAAAACGTATATAACCAAAATTTTCTATATGAAAACAACATACTCTTCACTACCGAGCGAAAAGTTCATGGGGTTGGCCGCCCCCTCCCGCCCCTTAAAAGCTTCGCCCATGACTCAAGTTATCATAGGAATTAGGATTATGCAAATGATCTCCAGACATTCTTGTCGGAAAGTTGTCATGTTAAGAGTGCGTAGTTGCATTGTATTATGCAAATAAAGAATGGTACTTTTATTATTTGTAATATAGTCAAACACTTTCCTTGTCTCATCATGTAGATAAAGGCATTCAAACCTCAATTAGTTTCTATTATGAACGAATCTTTAGTCGGTGAGCTTAAAGAAGCTTTAGCTGACGCTGATTACATGCCCGAAATCATTCCCGGGGAGCAAGGCATCATTGAGGTCGGTATCATCAATTCCTCACATTTTTTTATTTTTTCAACATTTCGTAATAATTTCAATTTACACGTTTTTACTCATCTTAGGTTGCTCGCCACCCTGATTGTGTCACTGTAGTCACAGGCATAGTTGGTTGTGCCGGTTTGAAGGTATATCCTTATATTCTTGAATCTCGATTCCCATTTGAAGATGTACTTATATTTTGTTTTTATAATCTTTTAATTAAATGGTTGTTTGAATTTTTATACATAGCCTACGGTTGCTGCCATCGAAGCAGGGAAAAACATAGCTTTAGCTAACAAAGAAACCCTGATTGCTGGTGGCCCGTTTGTCCTTCCTCTTGCACATAAACATAATGTAAAGATTCTTCCTGCAGATTCAGAGCATTCTGCTATATTCCAGGTAATCCAATGAAATTAAATCGTTCATCATGAAATTAATGATAACCGAAGAAAACAACAATAATAATAATAATAATCTTGTTTCGGTTTGTCAGTGTATTCAAGGCTTTCCTGAAGGAGCTCTTAGACGTATAATCTTAACCGCATCTGGTGGTGCTTTTAGGTATCAATATTATGATTCTTTTAAGTGAAAAATGCCATTTTCGTCCCTGAGGGTTGACCAGTTTTGCTACTTTCGTGCAAGGGTTTGTTTTTCCTCATCTGGATCCAAAAGGTTTGAAATCTTGCCATTTTCATCCGGCTCGTTAACTCCATCTATTTTTCTCCGTTAAGTTAGGGGTATTTTTGTCTTTTTTGTTAACTTAAAGGGCAGTTCGGTCTTTTTCATTTATACCCTTACAAGCATTTAACAGAACAAGTATTCAAAATACCCTTACTAAATAAAAAAACGAAATAATATATGTAAAAAAAACGATAATACCCTTGACTTAGCGGAGAAAAATGGATGGAGTTAACGAGCTGGATGAAAATGGCAAGATTTTGAACCTTTTGGATCCAGATGCGGAAAAACAAACCTTTGGACGGAAGTCGCAAAACTGGCCCAACTTCAGAATAGCCACCCGTTTACGTTCTTTTAGTAAATAATATATATTTTTTATAGATTTTGGTTTTTTTTGGTTACTATAGAGATTTACCGGTTGAAAAACTAAAAGAAGTTAAAGTAGCCGACGCATTAAAGCATCCTAACTGGAGCATGGGTAAAAAAATCACAGTGGATTCCGCAACACTTTTCAACAAGGGTCTTGAAGTAATTGAAGCCCATTATCTTTATGGATCGGATTACGATAATATTGAAATTGTTATTCATCCTCAATCGATCATACACTCCATGGTTGAGACACAGGTAAAATTCCCATCTTACCCTTTTGCTTTGCAGGCGCGTTAGATAAATCATTTCTGTTTTATACTTTTGGCAGGACTCTTCGGTCCTGGCCCAATTAGGTTGGCCCGACATGCGTTTGCCAATTCTTTACACGTTATCATGGCCCGATAGAGTACCTTGCTCTGAAATTACATGGCCTCGCCTCGATCTTTGCAAGTATGTAAATCACAACAAAAACTTGAATTTATGATTTATGAATATTTATGTTAACGGGTATGATGCAGGCTGGGATCATTAACATTCAAAGAACCCGATAATGTGAAATACCCATCAATGGATTTGGCTTATGCTGCGGGGCGTGCTGGTGGCACGATGACCGGAGTTCTTAGTGCTGCTAACGAGAAAGCGGTAGAGATGTTCATCGATGAAAAGTAAGCAAATAATTTCCGTTAGGTATTGAAAAGAACAAAACATTAATCATTGATTACTGTTGTTATCCAGGATAAAGTACTTGGACATATTTAAAGTCGTCGAGCTAACATGTGAGAAGCATCAATCCGAATTGGTGGCCGCACCTTCGCTCGAAGAAATTGTACATTATGACCTGTGGGCTCGGGATTATGCTGCTAGCTTGACGTCAACGCCTGGTTTGACACCCCCGGTAGCCGTTGTATGAGAATACAGTTAATGTTGCAATTAACATGGCGTAATCGGGCGAGTGTGTAATAAAGTTAAAGGGTAACATTGTTTAAAACTCATATAAGTATTAGCATCTGAATTTGTAATACATATGATTATATGAAGCTAGATCTTCTAAGCTGATAGCAACTTTGCAGTTTCTTTAAAGAGTTAATAGCATGTTTGGTCCCTATGCTTTGCAAATATTTCACGTTTGATCCTCATGGTTTAATAATAATTACAAATTTAATCCTAATGGTTGAAATTTCATAACGTTGCCGTTACATACTATTTAATGTCGTTAAATTTCCAGTTAAACCATGTAAATTTCCATTTTGCCCTTATTGTTAACAAATAATAAACAATAAATAAATAACTAAAGATTAAATTAATATATGACCCACATAAACCAACCCATCCCCAACATCAATCAACTATATTTAATCTGCAAAATGTAGTGTTTGGAAATAGATATGCTTAAGCTGTTTGCTTGGCTTGGCGGGAGTGTTAACTAGTGGGCTCTCCTTTATGGGCCTTGTCTCAAAGGGGAATCCATTAAGATATTAAATTAGTAGTGGGCTTGTCTCCTATTTTCTTTTTAAGCCTTAATTAAATTGCTAAGATAAACATATTTATAAATTCCAATTAAAGGAGGTGGTGATGATATCATATATAAGTTGATGATAGTTATGAGAGAAAGAGTTAAAGAAATCCACAGTTATCCAAGGTTGGAGTAAATATAGCCAGGTATGACAAATGGGCTATCAGTGGTCAGGTGGACTCGTCGGAGTCATTAGGTGTAGCCGGAGTGAAGCCACATGTGCCTAAACGGGTGGGGGGAGCGAGTCCCTTGTTTGGTTTGGTAAGACCAGTGCCGGGGGAGTATGTCTTCAGGGATGCCCTGTTGGGGAAACATGACTTGGAAGGCAGCTCAAAAACCATTATTTTGGCACCAGAAGAAACTGGACCGGAGAAAGTTTTGGCTAAGGTGTCGTGCTGTGACGCAAAAAACCTTGATGTGTTAAGAAACTGGAGTGATATTCTTAAACGGATGGGAGGACCTCCGGTGACGACCCGTTACCTTGGGGGGTTATCTTTTCTCCTGTCGTTTAATGAACCAGGGTTGGCGGAAAATTTTTTGGTGAATAAGGATGTGTGGGAGGAATGGTTAGTGTCCGTGGAGTTTTGGAACAGTAATTTTGTTCAGCCAGATAGACTGGCGTGACTCAGGATTGAAGGGGTCCCGGTGGGGTTATGGGAGGCGTCAACCTTTGACCTCATTGGGAATGCCTTTGGTAGGGTAGTGGAGTCTTCTGTAGCTTCTTTAAAAGATCTGGATTTAACAGGGGGGAGGGTTGGTATCATTACCAGATTGGCGAAAGACATCAATGAGTCTATCGCAATCAAGCGGCAAGGCGCGACGTTTCAGGTGTATGTTAAGGAAGACAAAACGGGGTGGAAACCAGATTTTTCAATTTTTTCCGGTTTGGATGTGGAAGATGACCGGTTCCCAGTGT
Source organism: Helianthus tuberosus (assembly GCA_030545235.1). Classification (NCBI taxonomy): domain Eukaryota; kingdom Viridiplantae; phylum Streptophyta; class Magnoliopsida; order Asterales; family Asteraceae; genus Helianthus; species Helianthus tuberosus. Next base: position 28,595,707 of record CM060379.1, on the reverse strand, counting down.
AAGGACCTTCAAAAATGTCCTAAAACGACCCGTAAATAAAAACCCGGACCCCTGAAACCCTAATCCATAACAAAAATCAAGAAATCATGATTTTTGGTCTTCAGGCGGGCCGCGTAAAGGATGACCAGACCCTTACGCGGGCCGCGTCAACCTTAAGTTGACCGGATAAGCGTCCAGATCCACGTGTCACCCACGTGGCATACCTACGCGTGACACGGATGCCCTAATCTACGAATAGGTGCCCCTCGCGGGCCGCGTAAGGATCAAGGGGGGCTCACGCGGGCCGCGTGAGACCCAATTTTCAGCTATAAATATAACGGATCATGAGCTTTCATTCTCTATCGAAACCATTTCACAAAAACGAAAGCACACTGCACAAATTCGAAATTCACTTTTACAATAGTGAGGCGCTGCTACGATACTGGGTATTAACTCGATCGCTGCTACGATTCAATGTCCGATCGATTGAAACTATCCAATGGATGTTTAAGTGCTGCCCACATTAGGGCCATACTTTGTCATTAGTCGTGAATTCGACGGATGTTTAAGTATAGCACTTTGTCATTCGTTGTGAGGGTTTTAATCTCATGAGTTATCGTAAATGCTGAATTAGTTACTGACCTAGTTCGTGTGCATTGTTATTTAAATTAGGTTACAAGGCTAATCAGTAGGCTAAACTCTGCCCGTATAAATCTGCAATGTGAGTCATTCTCTTTTATCAAAGTATTTTACAATACTCCATTTATTTTCAAAAAGTTATAATTACAGGGATTAAGTCATGGTTATCTTGAATCACTGGCTAGTGGGGTGTTGTGCACATTACTAATTTCTCATAGTTAGGCTAATAAATCCTAACAATGATAATCATCACTACTTGGGGAAAGACCCAATAGTGGTATGACCATCGTCACCAGGAGGTGACACGGCGCCTGATAAGAATAAGATAAAAGCCATTGTAATTGTTCTTATGTTGTAATTTATAACTATGCGTCGTTTTATCAAAATGAATGATTCACCAGTATTTCCCCGCTGACAAAATATTTTCAAAACATGTTTCAGGTGACTACTGTGAACCAAGGAAAAGTGCTACGGAGCACTAACAAAGCTTGAAGTAGTGGCTCAATTAAATAAATAAACATGTTTTGTAAATCAGGGAATTTCCTTGTGAAATTCCTCTATTGTAAATTACGGAGATTTATCCCGAATTATGAAATAAAATAATCGGGCATTACAAGTTTTAAAAAGATCCTGTTAAATCTTCCGCTGTTAACTCAATTAATAATTACCACGGGTTTCTGTCCCGCGGCTCCTGACCGGGTCAAACCGGGGCGGGGGCCGTGACAGGAAAAGGTGGTATCAGAGCCACTGATTTAAGCCTATTAAGTATTTAGAAATACTTAATTTTTTTTTACTGATTGCCATTTTGTGATTATGTGTTTTGTTAACTGACTACTTGTTAGTACAGTATGGGTAAGCAAAGACTTTCGGACATCTATCGTCAATTAGATAGTTCACCAAAAGATAATGGAACTTCATCTCAATCAAATTCCTCAAAATACTCAGCAGATACTGAGGAAGGAATATTTGTCCGTAAGGCACAGTTTGAGAAACCACTTACCCCTAATAAAAGAAGTTGGATTATTAGAAAAAGTCAAGAGAAAATAAAGAAGTCACCACCAAAAGGAGTGATGAGTAATAAGGAAACTCAGGATATAGGCAATAACCCACCATGGGAAGATGAATTAGACGAACAATGGGCAGATCTCTATATGTTAGCTACTACAGCAGTAAATGCTAACCTCTAGTTGAATCGCCAAACTAATACCAGTACCCATATCATCTATAAGCTAGAAACTTTGCCCATTAAATAAACAACTTAGTAAGAAAAGATAGAATAAATTATTCCCTAATATGTTTCTAAATTTCAATTGTATTTTGTAATATATATATATATATATATATATATATATATATATATATAGGCTGAGGATCATTTCAGAACTCTAAATAATTACAGAACTTTCAGAACTCCTAATAAATAATTGTTTTATATATAAATTTCTGTATTTAGGATACTTTTATCATTTATTATATGTATTCTTATGATTACATACATGTTAAGAGTTGTTTACATATGTATAATAATCAAATTGTATATATGTGTAACAACTAATTACATATATGTAAAAAAACCAGTTTACATATGTCTAATCATAAAATTACATACTAAAAAATGTTAAACTAGTTTTAACATGTATGCAATCATAAAAATACATGGAAAAAAAATGATAAAAGTGATCTAAAAAAAACTAAATAAATGGTTGTTTATTAAGTGTTCTGAAAGTTCTGCAATTATTTAGAGTTCTGAAATGAACCCAACCCTATATATATATATATATATATATATATATATAAATCACAATATTTTATTTTAATCAATCTATTTGTATAAATATTAGATTTCTTTCTGTGATTATTCAATTTACAAAATGTTAACTTAAAATTTTGTGTGTTTCTTTATATCTGCTAAAACAACATGAATGAGTTATCTGAAGCTCTTCAGAATCTCAATCTCTATTCTGTTAATGTGGAAGTTTCCAAAGACTTTACTAGGTATTGTGCCGATGTTAAGGAGCCTATGGAATTTCAAGCTCAACCTTCGGAGAAACCCAAGCCAAAGAAAAGAAGAAGAATTGTGGGTTGGAGGCGTGTGCGCAGAAGAAAACCAGTAACTAGGAAAGTTGCCAAGACGGAGAACCCAATGGATAAAGGGAAAGAAATAGAGATTGGAGAAAGCTCCAAGCAAGCCGAGGAAATGCTGTTACAAGAAGAACTAGATTACATATTAGCAAGTTGTGATATCCTTAAGCCTGTTAATGAAAACCTTTCCACTTATCCTGCCGAAACCCAGCTTCCGCTAAACTTGGAACCAGCCATTCCAGATCCCCTTGTCAATACCCGAACTTTAGGAGAAATGGAAGAATGGTGGACCAACGATTGGCAATTCCAGAATCTTTTAAACAACCCTTATACTTTTCTCCCTCAGTTTGACCCCGAGCCTGCACCAAACCCACCGATGAGCAATGAGAACCTGGCTGAACTGCGCCATTTTGGTGAGGAACTGATGGATGCAGGGAATCGAATCCGAGAGGTGGGAGAACAGATCTCCTGGAAGTACGACGAGAGGGAACGTCGTTACTGAAAATGCCAGCTGAAGGGATAGCATGTGGTGGTGGAAGCATATGTTTAATAATAATATAATAATCAAAATATAATCGTATGAAATAACTTAAAAATAAAACTTTTGTAAGATAACAGTGTGTACGGACGCATATTATAAATATATAAAATGGAAGTCGAGAGATCGACAATTTTGGCTATACTTGTTAACATAATTATGTGCAATTGTTTTGTTTAATTATTAATTCTCTGTTAATTATTTATATAAATTAATTACCAGATGGAACACGCTGGTAATGAACCCGTTAATGAAGTTAATCATTCTGAGCAAAACAATGAAGATCAATTTCTGAATAGGCAAGATATCGAGAATATCGTTGCTCAGGGAATAGCCAATGCTATTCCAGCAATACTTGCTGCTGCCCGAAATCCAGTTGAACCTCAACAAATTATTCCTAGTAAACGTACACACGGTGACAATTTCAGTAATAGTGTAAACGGAGGAAGCAATCATACTAATAATGACAACGAGGGAATGCAAGCTCCACTCCTTAAAAAAATGAAAGCTGCAACACCTGGTTGCACTTACAAGGAGTTTCTTGCCTGTAAACCGGCTGAATTTGCAGGCAACGAAGGGGCGACTGCTGCACTGCGCTGGTTAGAGAAAACCGAGGCGATGATCAAAATAAGTAAATGTGCTGAGGAAGACAAAGTCATGTACGCGTCGCATCTTTTCAAAGAAGGGGCGCTAGAATGGTGGAATACGGTACTTCAAGCCAAGGGAAGCGATGCGGCCTATGCCATGAGTTGGGAGGAATTTAAGCGACTGGTGGAGAGAAAATTATGTCCCGAATATGAGAAAGAACAAATGGCGAATAAATTCCTGAACCACCGGATGGTAGATGTAGATTGTCGAGGGTATACTTCGACATTCTTCGAATACGCTAGAGTTGTACCAACCCTGGCTTCGCCAGAGCCGGTGCTTATTTCCCGCTATATTTGGGGATTGATTGGCGAAATCTGTGATATCCTTAAAGCTGCGAGACCCCGCACTATTGACGATGCTGTGGAATTAGCCAACACTTTGACGGACGGACTGGTACGTACGCGAGAAGAAAATAGAAAGAGGGAAGTGGCCCAAAAGATTACCCAAGGATTCTGTATGGGTAACCGTGGTAATTTTAAGAAAAAGGGAACTGGGCAATCTTCCACTGTTCCATATTGCAATGCCTGCAAAAGAAAGCATTTTGGAAGATGCAAAGGGTATTGCAATTTCTGCAAAATTCCGGGACATCAAGAAGAAGATTGTAGGAAGAAGAAAGCAACAATCTGCTACAACTGTGGAGAAGCTGGACATTTCAGGCCAGACTGCCCGAAATTGGCCAAACCAGTTGATAACAAAGCCAAACCAGTTGATAACAAAGCCAAACCTACAGAAGGAACTACCAAGAGAAACGTAAGAGCCTTCCAGTTAACTACTCAGGAAGCAGAGCTAATTCCTGACGTAATAGCTGGTACGTTCCTAGTTCACGACGTTTATGCAAAAGTATTATTTGACTCTGGTGCAAACCAAAGTTTTATAAATACTTCATTCTGCCAAGCTCTTAACTTACCCTTAACTAACCTTAGGCAGATTTTTACAGTCGAAACAGCAGATGGGAATTCTGTTAACATAGATAAGGTTTTGCAAGAAGGAAAAATAGAACTTTTAGGCCAGAAATTTTCTGCAAACCTATTACCTATGAATTTAGCCAGATTCGATATTGTGTTAGGAATGGATTGGTTAGTAGCCAACCATGCTCGAATTCTCTGTGATAAAAACTCCATGGAAATTCATACACCCACAGGAGATAAGCCACGAAAGCCACTGAAATTCATTTCAGTAATGAAATTGGCCAGTTATTCAAGAAAACAAGAAGTGGTGTATATGATTTCAGTAATCATTAACACAAAAGGTAAGGAACTTAAAGAAATTCCGGTAGTAGCAGAATACCCGGATGTCTTTCCGGAAGAACTACCTGGATTACCACCCAATAGGGAAGTCGAATTTAGAATTCATCTAATTCCTGGAACTACACCGATAGCTAAAGCTCCTTATCGATTAGCACCCACCGAAATGCTAGAATTGAAAACGCAATTAGATGAATTATTAAGTAAAGGATTCATACAACCTAGTTCTTCCCCGTGGGGAGTTCTAGTGTTGTTTGTGAAGAAGAAAGATGGTTCAATGCGAATGTGTATCGATTATAGAGAACTGAATAAGGTTACAATTAAGAATCGATACCCATTACCTAGGATCGATGATCTTTTCGATCAACTTCAGGGAGCTAGATACTTTTCTAAGATAGATTTACGCTCCGGATACCATCAATTGAAGGTACAAGAAGAAGATATACCTAAAACTGCTTTCAGAACTAGGTATGGTCATTACGAGTTTACAGTCATGCCCTTTGGACTGACAAATGCTCCTGCAGCATTTATGGACACGATGAATAGGATCTGTAAACCATATTTGGATAAATTTGTAATTGTCTTCATCGACGATATACTTATTTATTCCAAAAGCCAGGATGAACACTGTCAGCACCTGCATGTACTCTTAACTGTGTTAAGAAAGGAGAAACTTTACGCCAAATTCTCGAAGTGTGAATTTTGGCTACAAGAGGTACAATTTTTAGGACACATGGTGAATCACGAAGGTATTCACGTAGATCCTGCTAAAATAGAAGCAATCACCAAATGGAAAGTCCCGCAATCAGCTATGGAAGTTAGAAGTTTCATAGGATTAGCAGGATACTATAGACGATTCATTAAGGATTTTTCAAAAATAGCTATACCATTAACTAAGCTAACCTAACCTGTAAAGCAGCTAAGTTTGAATGTGGACCTAGGCAAGAAGAAGCTTTTAAGATTTTAAAGCAAAAGTTAACAAATGCCCTAATTTTAGCCTTGTCCGAGGGGACAGGGGATTTTGAAGTATACTGCGATGCTTCTAAGCTAGGATTAGGATGTGTGCTAATGCAACGCAAGAAGGTAATTGCGTATGCCTCAAGACAATTGAAAAGGCACGAGGAAAACTATACGACTCATGACTTAGAGTTAGGAGCCATCATTTTTGCCCTTAAGATTTGGAGACATTATCTGTATGGAAGTAAGTTTACTGTCTATACGGATCATAAGAGCTTAAGATACATATTTGGGCAAAAAAAATTAAACATGAGACAAAGAAGATGGATGGAAATTTTAAGTGATTACGACTGTGATATTCAATATCACGAAGGAAAGGCCAATGTAGTTGCGGATGCCTTAAGTCGTAAGTATCATGAAAATCAAAAGCGAGTTCGTGCTCTTAGATTAAATCTACAATTAGACTTAATGGAACAATTGAAGAACGCTCAAGAAACAGCAATCAAGGATGATGCTGAAGAAATGAAGGGACGAGTAAAAGAATTAGAGCAAGGGAGTGATGGAATTTGGAGATTCCACAAGAAAAGGATTTGGGTACCTAAGCAAGGAGAATTAAGAAATAAGATTTTAGAAGAAGCCCATAAATCTAGATATACCATGCATCCTGGTAACAATAAGATGTACCAAGATTTAAGAAATAACATCTGGTGGATAGGAATGAAAAAGGACATAGCTAGATATGTTTCTAAGTGTCTTACTTGTTCACAAGTTAAGGCAGAACACCAGAAACCCTTAGGTCTACTACAACAATTAGAAATGCCGATATGGAAATGGGAACTTATAACTATGGATTTTGTTACTAAGTTGCCCAAAACCAGAAAAGGTAATGATGCAATTTGGGTAATTGTGGATCGATTAACCAAATCAGCTCATTTTCTACCCATGAAAGAAACCTTTAGCATGGAAAGGTTAGCAAAGTTGTATGTCGATGAAGTAGTATCCTTACATGGAGTTCCACTCTCCATTGTATCGGATAGGGATAGTCGTTTCACTTCCCATTTCTGGACAAGTTTCCAGGAAGCAATGGGAACCCGACTAAACTTAAGCACTGCATATCACCCTCAGACCGACGGACAAAGTGAAAGGACGATCCAAACCCTGGAGGACATGCTCCGGGCATGTGTGATAGATTTTGGTGGAAATTGGGATGACCACCTACCATTAATTGAATTCTCCTATAATAATAGTTATCATTCAAGCATAGAAGCTGCCCCATTTGAAGCACTGTATGGACGCAAGTGTAGAACTCCAGTTTGCTGGGTAGAAATAGGAGAAAGTCAGTTATCAGGTCCTGAAATAGTACAAGAAACTACCGACAAGATTACTCAAATCAAAGAAAGACTGAAGACGGCTCGAGATCGCAAGAAGAGTTATGCAGACAATAGACGGAAGCCGTTGGAATTCCAAATAGGAGACAAGGTACTCTTGAAAGTTTCTCCCTGGAAAGGGGCAGTTCGGTTTGGTAAGAAAGGAAAGCTAAGTCCAAGGTAGGTGGACCATTCCTAGTAATACAGCGAATAGGACCAGTTGCCTATCACTTACAACTACCAGAGGAATTAGCTGGAGTACATGACGTATTTCATGTATCCAATCTCAAGAAATGTCTATCGGACGAAACTCTGGTAGTACCTCTTCAAGACATAGAGGTAAATGAAAAGCTAAAGTTTGTTGAGAAACCACTTCAAATAGAAGACAGAAAGATCAAGTTTCTCAAACACAAAAGATTGGTACTAGTCAAAGTCAAATGGGATTCCAAAAGAGGACCCGAATACACTTGGGAGTTGGAATCGGAGATAAAGCGAAAATATCCTCACTTATTTCAATAAATCAAGAGGACGAGATTTTAAATAAGGTGTGGAGGATGTAAGGACCTTCAAAAATGTCCTAAAACGACCCGTAAATAAAAAACCGGACCCCTGAAACCCTAATCCATAACAAAAATCAAGAAATCAAGATTTTTGGTCTTCAGGCGGGCCGCGTAAAGGATGACCAGATCCTTACGCGGGCCGCGTCAACCTTAAGTTGACCGGATAAGCGTCCAGATCCACGTGTCACCCACGTGGCATACCTACGCGTGACACGGATGCCCTAATCTACGAATAGGTGCCCCTCGCGGGCCGCGTAAGGATCAAGGGGGGCTCACGCGGGCCGCGTGAGACTCAATTTTCAGCTATAAATAGAACGGATCATGAGCTTTCATTCTGTATCGAAACCATTTCACAAAAACGAAAGCATACTGCACAAATTAGAAATTCACTTTTACAATAGCGAGGCGCTGCTACGATACCGGGTATTAACTCGATCGCTGCTACGATTCAATGTCCGATCGATTGAAACTATCCAATGGATGTTTAAGTGCTGCCCACATTAGGGCCATACTTTGTCATTAGTCGTGAATTCGACGGATGTTTAAGTATAGCACTTTGTCATTCGTTGTGAGGGTTTTAATCTCGTGAGTTATCGTAAATGCTGAATTAGTTACTGACCTAGTTCGTGTGCATTGTTATTTAAATTAGGTTACAAGGCTAATCAGTAGGCTAAACTCTGCCCGTATAAATCTGCAATGTGAGTCATTCTCTTTTATCAAAGTATTTTACAATACTCCATTTATTTTCAAAAAGTTATAATTACAGGGATTAAGTCATGGTTATCTTGAATCACTGGCTAGTGGGGTATTGTGCACATTACTAATTTCTCACAGTTAGGCTAATAAATCCTAACAGTGATAATCATCACTGCTTGGGGAAAGACCCAATAGTGGTATGACCATCTTCACCAAGATGTGACACGGCGCCAGATAAAAATAAGATAAAAGCCATTGTAATCGCTCTTATGCTGTAATTTATAACTATGCGTCGTTTTATCAAAATGAATGATTCACCAGTATTTCCCCGCTGACAAAATATTTTCAAAACATGTTTCAGGTGACTACTGTGAACCAAGGAAAAGTGCTACGGAGCACTAACAAAGCTTGAAGTAGTGGCTCATTTAAATAAATAAACATGTTTTGTAAATCAGGTCAGAACACTTAAGATTCTTAGTTAATAATTAACGCAGAACAATTTTAAATTGAGAAGTTAATATGGATCTAAATCTAATTATGGAACTACCATATTGGCCCGGTCTTAAAATGACACGTGGCTAGGTCTTGTCCTTTTTAGACTTTGCCATTTTATAATAATGGTAGATCTTATAAAAGAAATGTTATTTTACATTTATTTAATATTCCTTATTTAGAATGAAAGTTTAAACTTAAACATTCCACTATATAAAAATAAAAGTATAAAGTTGCCCTAAGCGGGACTTAAAAGGAATAATGTGTCCTTGGAGGGACTGAAAGATAATTATGTCCTTATAAGGACTAATAAGGAAACGATCTTCAGCAAAAGGAGTTTCTTCTTCATTTTATTTCTGAATGCTTTCTCCTTGGATGTTCGTTTCATACTAGCCGCGGTACGAAGCTCAGCATCTCAGGGCTCCGGGTGTGGAGAACTCCTATTACGGCTTCTTTGCTTGGCGACGTATCCAATACAAATTTGGAAGTAAAACTTCAAGATTAGGATTGAGAATATTCCTAAGTTAAGTCTAGACTCAGAAGGTTTAGATATGTGCAATTGTGTAACTGAGATTAAACACTAAGGCTAGTGTTTAATTCACTCAGTGTTGGCTCTGATACCAACCTGTCACACCCCGATTTCCACGTGTCACCGGTGGGCCCGGTGGGGAGTATCGTGACGTCATGGTTGGCAACATAATAGTCAAACAACACAATATTATTAAGCACAGCGGAAGCAATTGAAAATATAATACAACCGAATTTATTTATTGTAATCAAAGTCACAATATCCGGTGTTTATCCACAGTAGGATCGAACATAAAATGGAAACAATAGTTCAACAGACTTTTAGGCATCTTAAGCTTGCGAGACTTCTATTGATGCTAAGGAGACATATCCAGCCAATTTCGTATAGTACCTGCATTTAGCCTTTTTGGAAAATACGTCAGTTTACACTGGTAAATACATTCAACTGACTCATTTTGGAAAAAGAGTTTGTAAATGGTTTTGAATGCACGTGGCACAAAATATCTTGACACATTGATTAAAATGCACAGAGGCAAAATTAATCTTTTTAACTTGGGAGAATTATTTAATATTATAATCTTGAGAACGATTTACATGTTACTTATGCGTTCAGTAGCCCGGAACGTATCCGGGTTAAAGATCAATAGACACACCACTTTAAGTGAGTTATACACGGGAGTACGCCTACACCCCGTGCTCAGGTCGTGGCCATCTCGTAAGATGATGCCAGGGATATCCGGGACATGGTCATTAACCCCCCAAAGGCTGTAAAGTAAACACATCTGTTTAAAACGAGCCGATCAAATTATTCAACTACCCACTAAGCGTGGAGATTTGATGCCCGATCAAGCGGTACGCTATGTACCGTAACCCAAGCCCGTATAGGGAAAATAAGTTAAAAGTATTTACCTGAGCTAAATATAAATTCAATCCCAGCCGTATATCAAATCAGCAAGTACAGATAGCTTTTACTGGGCTCCTAATCTGGAACGATGGTTTTTAATAACCTATTAGAATCCTAACGGGTCTTTAATTAAGCTTAAGCTTAGACCGGCTAGTTTTCAGGATACGGTTCGTACGCACGATTAAGCGAAGACCGGATAGAATGTGATTTAGACCCGACAAGTTTGGAGACTTGTTTAATATGGGTTTATTATTCACATTCTGGATTTTGAGATAAAACCGATAAGGTTTGACCCGTGTCGGCTAATTTATGTAAACTTGTTACATAAACCGAACCGAACGCGTAACATGCGTAACGGGTATCCGCAAGAGCCATATACAGGTTTCCTAAGTTAATATGCTCCAAATATGTTGTGACATCAGTAGGATGTCTTTCGTTATGCCCCGAACTAATTTAAACACAAACTATGCCCCGTAGGGGTAGTTTGGTCATTTTAAAGGTTGAAAAAGAGTTTAAATGTTTAACTGAGTTACAAATCTGATGTAAACAGCAAACATACTCAATTTGATAAGTTATATTAGTAGGCTTAAGCATATATGTGAAATTTATCACTTATAACCAAACTATGCACCGAATGGGCATTTTGGTAATTTCACATAAGCTGAAAAGCTCAAAACTGAAGTCTGAGTTTATCAACCTTTGCTTACTGTTAAAATATCATAATTTGCCTCATATATCAGTAGGTATCAACCCGGGTATGCTCAATATGATTTTAAAACATACTATGCGTTAAAAACGCTAAATAAGGCGATTAAAGGCCATTTCCGGGTTTGATACTTAAATCTGATATTTTTATATTTCCAGAAGGCTTAAAATAAATTATTTATCATATGTGATCAGTAGCAAAAGGTTTGGAGTCGTTTTGATAAGTAAAACTCATTTTATGGCCCGTAAGGGCAAAACCGACAATTACCGGATTAAGCCTACGACTACTAGTTATGCTCAGCCTAAAATTAATTAAAAATCTTTAAAAATCCCAAAATAATATATTATATCAGTGGGTATTAAGTTTGATACCAAAAAGTAGGCTTAACTAGGCTGTACGCTAATTACGCCATTTTATTAACATAAAGCATTAGATTTGCGATATTGAGCATAACTCTTAATCTATAAGTCAAACTGATGTCAAACTTTGCATACAAGTTTATATATCAGTAACTAAGGTTTCTACACTTTTACATTTTCATAAATCACGTTTTAAGGTAATAAGGGCATAACGGTCAACATATGAGCAATTAACGGAAATCTGCATATTAATTGGATAACTAGTGAACCGAGGTGTATAATCACAGAGGGTTGTTCTAACATGTAACCTAATCCAATTTAAGCTCTGAGGCATTTCTAAAACATACCTAAACGGGTCAGAACTGAAAGTCAAAGTGAAAGTCAAACTATGTGACTTTCGGTTCCGAACCGGGTCAAAACAGGAAATAGTCGGGTTGAACATGTTCGGACATGTTCTTACACTTATTACTAAGTTATAACAATGATCAAACAGGTTTTATATGTTCTAGATAGCTAATTATGCATAAATGACATTTTAAGAATCCTGTTGACTTTTTAAGTACATGTTTGACCAGACATTTGAACTAGTTAGAGTGGTGATCAGGGGAAACCCTTTTGAGGTTTTATTACCCACATAAATACCAACTCATAACTACTTTTAATTCGAGATATGACTGAGCCATTATTGACTAATCTCGAAGTCAAACCGTAATTGCGACAGTTTGACTTTTAGCTAATTAAACAAGCTAAACTCAAATAAAGAAGGACTAGTAGACTTACAAGAGTCCTATGCACGACTTATGATCAGTTGGACCTGCTTGAGAGCTCCAGAATTGATCACAAATGCAGATGAATGTGTGATGAACAATGTTGCACATAATGGCCTTATATAGCACCTTAATCACCACAATTCTTTGACACTTGGGGTCTACAACCCACCACATTTGATCAACACTTGTTCCCTAGTGCTTAGGGGTGCCTAGGGGTCGTTCACAAGTGAGAAATACCGGCCTTATTGGTTAAAATCGCGTTTAACAGGCTGTTACCTGTTTTTCTGCATCTGACGTCGCCACGCGGGCCGCCTCCCACTTTGACAATTCTCACGCGGGCCGCCTAGCCTGCGAAATCAGATTTTTGATTTTTCTTTGTTTTCCAAATTAACCTTTGGCTTCACGAAGGGGCAACTAGGGTTATTTCTTGCATTTTGACCCCCTTATATTTACCCACAAGGGCTTTAGGACTTATACCCACTTTGCCAAGTCCCTGAACACTTCCGGTTAACCCGAAAAGCCTTAACTTTCAACGTTAACACTTTAACCCCTCGCACACGAATTTGATCATAACTTTCTCATACGATAACGAAACTTTATGAAATTTTAATCGTGCATTCTAGTGAGCATAATTTATATTTACAAAGCTTCGGGTTTGTCAAAAGGTCACTCAGAGGTATATCTTTAACATGTTGACACATTTAACCCCTGTAGTTTGTAATCTCTCACTTTTAGCTTCGTATGATCCATGATTTATTCGTTTGATGTTATGAACATCATGTAGGGTTATTATGAAGTATATTTGTTCACTGTTGACACTTAGAATCCGTAAAATCTCATACTTTCCATGTTTGTCAACTTTAGTCCTTTTATAACATTCTTTCACACATTCAAACTTTATGACACGTGTCAACACATTATAGGACGTGAATTTTTGAGGTGTTACATCCTCACCCCCTTAAAATAAATCTCGACCCGAGATTTACTGAAATAAGTAAGGGTACTTTTCTTTCGTCGTGGATTCAACCTCCCACGTGAATTCGGGACCACTACGGCATCCCATTTGACCTTAACAATAGGTACATGCTTCCTTCGAAGCTTCTTAACCCATCGATCCTCAATCGACAAGGGTTTTTCCACAAACTTCAAGCTCTCATCTATATGCACATCTGTATGCGGTATAACCAGTGATTCATCAGCGAAGCACTTCTTCAGATTGCAGATGTGGAACACATTGTGAATTCCACTGAGCTCTTCAAGTAAGTTTAACTTATAGGCAACTGACCCGACTCGTTCGATAACCTCGAAATTTCCTATGTATCTCGGACTTAGCTTGCCTTTCTTACCAAACCGCATCACCCCCTTCCAGGGTGACACCTTAAGTAGGACTTTGTCACCTACTTCGAAGTGAAAATCCTTACGCTTAGGATCAGCGTAACTCTTCTGCCTATCCCGGGCAGCTTTGAGTCGGTCACGAATCTGGACTATCTTGTCCGTCGTTCGAACACGATCTCTGGTCTTGATAACTGGACATCTCCAACTTCCGCCTAACAAACTGACGTTCTACACTTTCTACCGTATAATGCCTGAAAAGGCGCAGCCTTAATGTTGGTATGGTAGCTATTGTTGTAGGAGAATTCGATTAATGGTAGGTTCTTATCCCAACTACCACCTAAATCGATCGCACATGCACGTAGCATGTCTTCCAATGTTTGAATAGTACGCTCACTCTGACCGTCAGTCTGAGGATGGTAAGTCGTACTAAAATTCAAACGTATGCCCAAAGATTGTTGGAAATTCTTCCAAAAATGCGACGTGTACCTAGTATCTCTATCAGAGACAATAGCCACAGGTATGCTATGTAGGCTACAATCTTATCAATGTATAACTGGGCTAACATATCAGAGCTATAAGTCTCCTTGATGGGTAGGAAACGTGCGGACTTAGTTAGTCTGTCAACTATAACTCATATCGTATCATTTCATTTCCTTGTCTTGGGTAACTTGGTAATAAAATCCATAATTACCATTTCCCACTTCCACGTAGGAAGTTCAAGCTGTTGTAGCAAGCCTGGCGGCTTTTGATGCTCGGCTTTGACTTGCGCACATGTCAAGCATTTAGCTACATGGGTGGCTACGGACTTTTTCAAGCCTATCCACCAATAATTTGCCCTTAGATCCTGGGTAGCAGATGGCAATTCTTAATCGTTGCCTAATTAGGGTTGCAGCATGTATGCATAAGCAATATGAACCGTCTTTCTTATTTAATAACATAAAACCCTCAGAATATTGAGTCAGGCTATATGAGCCTATGTCTTAAAACCTACTTAATCAAGGTTTCGTTTATTCCATAATCAATATGGAGTTTTCACAATACTCCAGCCCACGGCGGGATACAAATCTTAATTCTACCTGCCTTCCAGGAGGTAAGCAGGGACAACTTTTGAGAAGATAATTAAGATACAAGGAGGCTACAGAGATTTTCCATATCTCAGGCTCCAGTTCATCCATCATTGTTCGTGTCAAATGAGTGACATCTTTATGTTATAAGTCCACGAATTCCTTAATCGGGAACATTTACTTGGAAAAATTTTTTTTCCATTTTTGGATATCTTCTTTGAATACTACTAGTCGACTTTAGTACAATATGATCATTGGGATATCTTAGGGTTCCATGTATTAAACCTCCATGCTGATCAGACATGGAAATAATCTATGGGACACACTAGGATACGCCAATCCTCATATGACACTTTAATCAAACATAGTTTGGCATTCGCAGGCGATTGAAAACAATGAGAAAAATAATTAAAGTAACATATGTTGTCGTACTCTATGCAAAAAAAGAGTGCTCTTAGATTTTCGGAAGGTTTTTCTGGCCGATACGAGAAGAATCGGTTACTATGTTTTCCTTGGTAATTATACCTTGTGGATGATAATAAAAGTTTTTGCTAAGTTTATGGTTCATGAAGATTTATTATTGCCTGTATTAAGAACAGGACACTTAGCAGAAATTATCCTTGATAAATGATAAGGAAGTTTATTGTACAAATGCTTATATTTAATTAATAATGGAAGTTTCACAAACTAGGCACCTAGCTCAGTTGGCTAGGCGCGCGAAAGGGTGCGGCCGGCCTAGACCCAGGTTCGATTCCGGGGACGGCCAGTTCCACCATTTTTTTGTGTTTAATTTTAATTAATCGTACGGATACGTGTAATTATGAGAGTTGTCTTGTAAGGAGTCTTGATAATTAATTGCTTCTTATCACCCACGATATGGGCTTGGTTTTTTTTTTTTTTTCGAGGCAACCAATCGACTTTTATCACTATATTGAGTCCTTATATT
Organism: Helianthus tuberosus; assembly: GCA_030545235.1. Lineage (NCBI taxonomy): Eukaryota > Viridiplantae > Streptophyta > Magnoliopsida > Asterales > Asteraceae > Helianthus > Helianthus tuberosus. The sequence continues at coordinate 28,579,893 of CM060379.1, read as the reverse complement.
TTAACGGAACTAGGACATCGGAAAAATTTCCTAATGGATATTAAACATCCATCTATTAATGCTGAAGCAGTCTCAGAGGTATACCGGCTTCTTACCGAACTTTCGTTGCTTTTTATTAAGCCTGTACTTGCTCTCTTTCTTAGATTTCTGGGAGTTATTCTCCTTCTTTTGGTTCATCCTTCATATACGAAGTGTGAACAAAACCTCTTCTCATGAGTAATTGAACATGGTTTTTAAATGAAATTCAGAGCGAGGAGCATTCGGCTCTTTAGATTATTTCATGATCTTTCCATGGTCTTTTCAACTGCTGCGTCAACCACAGCTTGAAGATTAACTCCATTAATATTGAGGTTTACGTTTGTAGTTTTATTAACTTTCGTCGTCTTATTAGCATTGCGACTTTCGTCTACCTCATCCGAGTTTTCCATACTCGAAACTTGGTACCAATCACCAAGATTTAACCATTATTAGTCATCATCCTGATAACCTGAATTAGGTTAGCCACGGCATTCCTAAACCGTATGGGCTATTCTGTTCCGAACATTCATAGTGAATGTTATTTGAACGTATTTCCATTATATTTAGCCTAGGTCACAACGGGACCATCAATGGCATGCAAAGTTTGGAGCGAGTCCAATACCTGCTTGACAGGGGACCATAATGTCACAATTGTCTTTGTCACTAGGACGATTATAAATAGCTCAAAGGCTTTTATTATATATATATATATATACATATATGGCATAGAAGCCTGTCTCGAGGGACGTAGAAAAATATGACATAACGCACAGTCATGAAGGACATAAGTAATCATATGGCGTGAAGGCCTTGTCGTGATGACATTTAGATATGGCACAAACGGCCTTGTTATAAGGACATTCATTAAATTTGGTACAAAGGCATGTCACCAGAAATGTTAACATTTAATATGTTAACTTGTCACGAATGACCAATTATAGCACATAGACTTGTCCTGAATGACTTTAAAACATAACTCGATGGTCTATTTTTCAAGGACTTTAATTTATAAGCCGCAATCTTATTAGATTAGGGCTTCAAGGTTTGAACATAGTTCTTCACCTTTAGACAGGGAGTCATAGACTACTACTGTCATCGTCTTGAAGGACGATTCTTTTGGCAGAAAAGTAAGCCAATCAACATCACTAATGGATGTTTATATATAACCATCATATCTAATGATATTAGTCATGATCACATCGATCATATTGACTATTAGGTTTGGGTATAATCACACCATTTTGAACAGGGGATCATAAAGATCACTACTATTTTTGTCTAACCGACACTAGAATAAAGTTTAGCCCGTAGGCATTTCATCATGATGGGTGTTAATATTATGATTATCATACTGAGGATACTAGTCAGGATCGCACTGATAGTATAGACTATGGGAATTGAGTATAGCTCACCCCCTTGGCAAAGAATCACAAAAGATTACAATTGCCTTGTCTCAGTTGGACGATATAATATAGCCCTTAGGCAAAACATCATTACGGATGTTAAAAAAAAATTTTAATCATCGTATTGATGATTTTTGTCATGGTCGTATTGATCATATGAACTATTAGGCTTGAGCATAGCTCACCACCTCGGACAGGGAATCGTAAAGATCACAATGTCTTTGTCACACATGGACAGTATAATTTGGCCCATAGGCGAAAACATCACTCATGGATGTTTATAATTGATCCATCCTATTAGATGCTATAAGTCATGATTGCATTAATCATATTGACTATTTGGCTTGAGCATAGCTCACCACCTTAGACAAGGAATCATAAAGATGACAATGTCAATGTTTCAAATGGACAATATATTATAGCCCGTAGGCAAGACATCCCTAAAGGATGTTAAATAATATGATCATCGTACTAGATGATATTAGTCATGATCGCATTGATCATATAGACTATTATGTTTGGACATAGTCCAACATTTTAGACAGGAGGTCAAAGACCACCACTGTCGTTGTCTTATCGGACAACAAGTTTAGCCCGTGGGTACTTCATCACTAACGGATGTTTATAATATGATCATCTTATAGGATGATATAAGCCATGATTCCTAGATCACTAGGCTAGATTTGAGAATTGGAAGATCCCAATATAAGGATGACTGTTGTGATTTTCTCGAGTCACATTGTCAAGAGTGCTAACACATTTCTAAGTGTTAACAAGGATCTGAATCCCTTGAGTAGGTTTCACCATCTTGGTCGCGTAGGCTAGGTTTCACCTTTAAGATTTCCTTTTAAACTGCATACTGACAGGGAAGGAAGGATATTTATTTTTATTCAGGAATTTTTTCATAAATCCTAATTCATAAGTTAATAATAGCACAAATGGCCTAGTCGCGTAGACGAGTTAAATTTATAAGCCATGATTTCGGAGAATCGAGGCATTAAGGTTTGAATCAAAGTTCATTACCTTTTTCTTGACAGGGAGTTGTAGACTACCACTGTCTTTAGTCTCAGAGGACTTTAACCGTAGCCCGTAGGCACTTCCTTCTAAGGGATGTTTATTACAGAATTGCCCTTAGGGAAATTCATTAACCATGGTAAACAGAGACCATATTTGGTTAATTTATTAATCATATATTTATTTAGGATTTCTATTATAATTTATCCTAATTATAAAACATTAACAGTTTTATCAATGGCACCCAATGGCCTAGTCACATGGACATTTATAAATTATAAGCTTATGATTTCAGAGAATCAACGCATGATAGTATCTTGGCGCAATAGGCCTAGTCACAAGGACATTTATAAATTTTTTTTTTAAGCTATGATTTCAGAGAATCAAAGCATAAAAGTATATTGGCACTATAGGCCTAGTCATAAGGACAATTATAAATTATATGCTAGGATTTCAGAGAATCAGAGCATTTGAGGTTTGAACCTAGTTCATTACCTTTATCTGACAGGGAGTCATCGCTACCACTGTCTTTTGGCTCATGTGGAAATGAGTAGGGCCCGTAGGCATTATGTTACCACGTATGGTTTAAAATATGATCATCTTAATTAATGATGTAAACCCAGGATTCAGAAATCATTAAACTGGGTTAGGAGACTTTTGAAGAATCCTATTCCAACATGACGTGTGTGATTTTTAATGAATCACGTCTGCCAGGAGTGTTAACATGTTTTAAGATGTTAACAGAGATTTGAATCTTTTAAACAGGTCTTACCATCTTGGCCCGGTCTTAAAATTGACCCGTAGGCTAGGTTTCACACTTAAGATTCTTAGTTAATAATTAACGCAGAACAATTTTAAATTGAGAAGTTAATATGGATCTAAATCTAATTATGGAACTACCATCTTGGCCCGGTCTTAAAATGACACGTGGCTAGGTCTTGTCCTTTTTAGACTTTGCCATTTTATAATAATGGTAGATCTTATAAAAGAAATGTTATTTTACATTTATTTAATATTCCTTATTTAGAATGAAAGTTTAAACTTAAACATTCCACTATATAAAAATAAAAGTATAAAGTTGCCCTAAGCGGGACTTAAAAGGAATAATGTGTCCTTGGAGGGACAGAAAGATAATTATGTCCTTATAAGGACTAATAAGGAAACGATCTTCAGCAAAAGGAGTTTCTTCTTCATTTTATTTCTGAATGCTTTCTCCTTGGATGTTCGTTTCATACTAGCCGCGGTACGAAGCTCAGCATCTCAGGGCTCCGGGTGTGGAGAACTCCTATTACGGCTTCTTTGCTTGGCGACGTATCCAATACAAATTTGGAAGTAAAACTTCAAGATTAGGATTGAGAATATTCCTAAGTTAAGTCTAGACTCAGAAGGTTTAGATATGTGCAATTGTGTAACTGAGATTAAACACTAAGGCTAGTGTTTAATTCACTCAGTGTTGGCTCTGATACCAACCTGTCACACCCCGATTTCCACGTGTCACCGGTGGGCCCGGTGGGGAGTATCGTGACGTCATGGTTGGCAACATAATAGTCAAACAACACAATATTATTAAGCACAGCGGAAGCAATTGAAAATATAATACAACCGAATTTATTTATTGTAATCAAAGTCACAATATCCGGTGTTTATCCACAGTAGGATCGAACATAAAATGGAAACAATAGTTCAACAGACTTTTAGGCATCTTAAGCTTGCGAGACTTCTATTGATGCTAAGGAGACATATCCAGCCAATTTCGTATAGTACCTGCATTTAGCCTTTTTGGAAAATACGTCAGTTTACACTGGTAAATACATTCAACTGACTCATTTTGGAAAAAGAGTTTGTAAATGGTTTTGAATGCACGTGGCACAAAATATCTTGACACATTGATTAAAATGCACAGAGGCAAAATTAATCTTTTTAACTTGGGAGAATTATTTAATATTATAATCTTGAGAACTATTTACATGTTACTTATGCGTTCAGTAGCCCGGAACGTATCCGGGTTAAAGATCAATAGACACACCACTTTAAGTGAGTTATACACGGGAGTACGCTTACACCCCGTGCTCAGGTCGTGACCATCTCGTAAGATGATGCCAGGGATATCCGGGACATGGTCATTAACCCCCCAAAGGCTGTAAAGTAAACACATCTGTTTAAAACGAGCCGATCAAATTATTCAACTACCCACTAAGCGTGGAGATTTGATGCCCGATCAAGCGGTACGCTATGTACCGTAACCCAAGCCCGTATAGGGAAAATAAGTTAAAAGTATTTACCTGAGCTAAATATAAATTCAATCCCAGCCGTATATCAAATCAGCAAGTACAGATAGCTTTTACTGGGCTCCTAATCTGGAACGAAGGTTTTTAATAACCTATTAGAATCCTAACGGGTCTTTAATTAATCTTAAGCTTAGACCGGCTAGTTTTCAGGATACGGTTCGTACGCACGATTAAGCGAAGACCGGATAGAATGTGATTTAGACCCGAAAAGTTTGGAGACTTGTTTAATATGGGTTTATTATTCACATTCTGGATTTTGAGATAAAACCGATAAGGTTTGACCCGTGTCGGCTAATTTATGTAAACTTGTTACATAAACCGAACCGAACGCGTAACATGCGTAACGGGTATCCGCAAGAGCCATATACAGGTTTCCTAAGTTAATATGCTCCAAATATGTTGTGACATCAGTAGGTGCCCCGAACTAATTTAAACACAAACTATGCCCCGTAGGGGTAGTTTGGTCATTTTAAAGGTTGAAAAAGAGTTTAAATGTTTAACTGAGTTACAAATCTGATGTAAACAGCAAACATACTCAATTTGATAAGTTATATTAGTAGGCTTAAGCATATATGTGAAATTTATCACTTATAACCAAACTATGCACCGAAGGGGCATTTTGGTAATTTCACATAAGCTGAAAAGCTCAAAACTGAAGTCTGAGTTTATCAACCTTTGCTTACTGTTAAAATATCATAATTTGCCTCATATATCAGTAGGTATCAACCCGGGTATGCTCAATATGATTTTAAAACATACTATGCGTTAAAAACGCTAAATAAGGCGATTAAAGGCCATTTCCGGGTTTGATACTTAAATCTGATATTTTTATATTTCCAGAAGGCTTAAAATAAATTATTTATCATATGTGATCAGTAGCAAAAGGTTTGGAGTCGTTTTGATAAGTAAAACTCATTTTATGGCCCGTAAGGGCAAAACCGACAATTACCGGATTAAGCCTACGACTACTAGTTATGCTCAGCCTAAAATTAATTAAAAATCTTTAAAAATCCCAAAATAATATATTATATTAGTGGGTATTAAGTTTGATACCAAAAAGTAGGCTTAACTAGGCTGTACGCTAATTACACCATTTTATTAACATAAAGCATTAGATTTGCGATATTGAGCATAACTCTTAATCTATAAGTCAAACTGATGTCAAACTTTGCATACAAGTTTATATATCAGTAACTAAGGTTTCTACACTTTTACATTTTCATAAATCACGTTTTAAGGTAATAAGGGCATAACGGTCAACATATGAGCAATTAACGGAAATCTGCATATTAATTGGATAACTAGTGAACCGAGGTGTATAATCACAGAGGGTTGTTCTAACATGTAACCTAATCCAATTTAAGCTCTGAGGCATTTCTAAAACATACCTAAACGGGTCAGAACTGAAAGTCAAAGTGAAAGTCAAACTATGTGACTTTCGGTTCTGAACCGGGTCAAAACAGGAAATAGTCGGGTTGAACATGTTCGGACATGTTCTTACACTTATTACTAAGTTATAACAATGATCAAACAGGTTTTATATGTTCTAGATAGCTAATTATGCATAAATGACATTTTAAGAATCCTGTTGACTTTTTAAGTACATGTTTGACCAGACATTTGAACTAGTTAGAGTGGTGATCAGGGGAAACCCTTTTGAGGTTTTATTACCCACATAAATACCAACTCATAACTACTTTTAATTCGAGATATGACTGAGCCATTATTGACTAATCTCGAAGTCAAACCGTAATTGCGACAGTTTGACTTTTAGCTAATTAAACAAGCTAAACTCAAATAAAGAAGGACTAGTAGCTTGTGCCGCAGCCTTTAATGATTTTATCTTGGACGATGGCTTGTTTGAGTTTGCCATGTCAGGTCAGGAGTTTACTTTTTGTAAAAGTAAAGGGCGTAAGTTCAGCAAAATTGACAGAAGCCTAGTCAACGTTGACTTTGTGGATAAATGGGCTGACTCGAACTTCATGGCGCTTCCAAGATATCTCTCGGACCATTCGCCTTTGGTGCTCATTTCTAACCCTCTGGACTATGGACCATGTTCGTTTAGAATCTTTAACTCATGGTTCGAATGGGCTGGTTTTGTTGAGGTGGTCCAGGAAGCCGTTTCGTCTTTTGCTTGTGCAGGTAACCCGGATCTAAGACTGGCAGAGAAGTTGAAACATGTCAAATGTAGAATTAAAGAGTGGGCGAAGACTAGCAAGCTGATCGAAAATGAGAAGTATGAGACGACGTTAGCAAATTTAGTGGAGATAGATAATCTGATGGTTGAAAGAGAGCTCGAGGAGGCGAAGATTGGATTAGGCTGGAAGGTCTAAAGGATTTGGCTGAAATGGAGAAGCAAAAAACTATGGATGCGAAACAGAAAGCGAGAGCCCAATGGGTAATAGGCGCTGATGAAAATACGATTTTTTTTCACTGTATTATTAAAAGGAAATCTTTGTCAAACAGAATCCATGGGCTGAATATAAATGGCAGATGGTGTGCAATCCCAAATAAGGTGGAAAAGGAGGTCCTTGGGCATTTTAGGAAGAGGTTTTCTGAACCTTTGTCAACCAGGCCGACTTTGGCTAGCAACGGCTTTTCGGTTTTGTCAGAGGAGGACCGAGCTTTCCTGATAACTCCGTTCTCTTCTGAGGAAGTAAAAGAAGCCGTGTTGAGTTGTGATAGCAACAAAGCGCCAGGCCCAAACGGCTTCAATTTCGGGTTTTTAAAGAGATTCTGGCATTTATTCGAAGGGGATTTTAGAGACTTGATGGTTCATTTCTACAATATCGGCACGCTCCACCCAGGTTGTTGCTCTTCTTTTATTGCTTTGGTGCCAAAAAACAGGGATCCGACAGGGCTACAGGATTTTAGACCTATCAATCTTGTTGGCATTATATCTAAAGTCGTATCAAATGTGCTTGCTCTAAGACTAAGACGGGTGGTGGGTTCGGTGGTGTCGAACACCCAATCGGCGTTCTTGCGGGATAGAGCTATATTGGATGGACCCTTTGTGGTTAACGAAGTTATTTCTTGGCTGAAAAAATGGAAGAAAAAAGGGCTACTTTTCAAAATTGATTTTGAAAAGGCTTATGACCATTTAAACTGGCAGTTCTTAGATTCGGTCATGTTATCAATGGGTTTTCCAGAAAAATGGAGGATGTGGATCCAAGGTATAGTGTCCTCAGCAAGATCGTCGATTCTCGTGAATGGCTCCCCTACTTATGAGTTCTCTTTTAGTAGGGGGATTCGACAAGGCGATCCAATTTCCCCGTTTTTATTTATTTTGGCTATGGAGGCGTTGTCGGTGATGATGCGTAGTGCTTGTGACCAAGGGCTTTTTAAAGGTATTGTTACGCCAAATAATGGCCCATTAATCTATCATCTCCTTTTTGCTGACGACGCAATGATAATTGGCGAGTGGAAAGAAGAAAATGTCCAAAATTTGATTTGGCTCTTAAGATGCTTTAACCTCCTCTCCGGTCTAAAGATTAATTTAAACAAGTCGTCCCTGTTTGGGGTTGGGGTAGTTGATGTGGAAGTGGAAAATTTGGCGAGTAGGATAAACTGTAAAGCTGGTGGGATGCCCTTCGTTTACCTAGGTCTCATGGTGGGGGCCAATATGAATAGGGTGGGAAGTTGGACGACGGTTATTGATATCTTCAACGGGAGACTAGCATCGTGGAAGGCAAAAACTCTTTCAATGGGTGGGAGGCTTACTCTTCTAAAGTCAGTCTTAGAGAGCATTCCGACGTATTATTTCTCCCTTTATAAGGCACCGTCTAAATTAATTGATATTTTAGAGGCCAAGAGACGTCGTTTTTTATGGGGCGGTAGTGACGGGGCTGCAAAGACTAGTTGGGTCGCATGGGAAAAGGTTACAATGGGGAAAAAGATGAAGGTCTCGGGCTTTGTCCTTTAGAAGTGTCTAATATTTCCCTTTTATCTCGATGGTGGTGGAGGTATAAAACTGAAAAAGGTTGCCTGTGGAACAAAATTATAAAAGCCATTCATCATACGCCAAGAGCTTGGCCGGCTCTTCCGCACAACAAAAATCTAAACGGGATTTGGTGCACTATAGCAAAGCTTCAAAGTCACATAAATTTGTCTGATCTGGACATGTCTTTAGTGATTAAAAGTCAGGTGGGTAATGGATTGGATACACGGTTTTGGTTAGATCCGTGGCTGATGGATTTACCACTTAAATCTGTGTACCCTGTTCTGTTTGAAAAAGAGTCGAACAAAGCATGCACAGTAGCAGAAAGATGTGTTATAGTTGAAGGTCAGCTGATGAATGTTACCTGGGCTTGGAGTGGGTTGGATCCCCAAGATGGGGCTGAGTCGGAGCTGGAAAGTCTGAGGTTGGCAGCCTTTTCGTACAAACTCAGTAATGGTGAGGATTTGTGGAGATGGCTTGGTGACAAAACAGGATCCTTCTCAGTGGCGTCGGTTAAGAAGTGCCTTATCAAGATGGAGCCGTTGAAAAGCGAAAAAATTCTGGATTGGAATTGTTGGTTACCTCTGAAGCTAAACACTTTTGGTTGGAGAGTTATTCAATGCCGGCTGCCCACTTCTGAAGCTTTGAGTAAAAGGAAGATCATAAATGGTCCAACCGGGTGTTATCTATGCTGGTCAGATGAGGAGACGGTAAACCATCTGTTTACAGGTTGCATCGTGCCGACTTTGGTTTGGCAGGAAGTATCTAAGTGGTGCAACATACCACACATCTTTGCTTTCTCAATAGGTGACCTGCTAAAGATTCATAAGCATATTCCGGGGAGCGAGCAGAAGAGGAAAATGGTGCAGGCTGTGATCTTGTTAGGCTGCTGGAGCCTATGGAGGGCAAGAAACAACCTTGTTTTCTCAAATATCCCGGTTAGTGTTAAGGATATTATTCGAGATGAAATCCTTGGGCTTTTTGTGGCTGAAACATAGAGCTAACGACGAGACCTTAACGTGGGAGAAGTGGAAAAAAATCGATGTATAATGTCTTGTCTTGTTCTCGATTTCTTTGTTGTATGGCCCGGGCTCCGCTAGCGCCTTGCTAATGGGGTTTCGGTTTTGTTGTTAATGAAAGTCGCCGTTCGAAAAAAAATCCAATTTGTATCAAATTATGTGACTTACGTGGTAGGCCGGTAATTTTACTCATTTATTTAAAATATATTTAATAAATAAATAATAATTAAAAAAATAAAAAATTATATACAAATTACATATCCCACCCTTTCTCTCTCAACTCTCTCTGACTCCAACCAACCTTCACCGCCACATGTGACCGCCGCCACTGACCACCGTCTTCATCGCACCACACTCGGCACCCGTCATCGTCGAAGATCTGGTTCGTTTATCGCACACCACCATCTTCATCTCTTCTCTTTACCCGCATCTCGTACGTGGTGCTTAGCGGAGGCTCGCATGTGAATACCATTGTTGTTTAGATCTAAAAACCCTAGCTTCGCAGATCTAACATCGAGATGGTGGTGGCGACAACGGTGAAGGGTTGGAGGTTAGGTGATGGTGGTGGTTAAATCATGCGGTAGTGGAGGATTACACTTCGAGATGTTAAGTGGCGGTCGGTGCCCACTAGGACAGTGCGGTGTTGCGGTGGTCGCCAAAGGTTTCAGGTTGTGTGGGATGGATGGTGGCGGTGGCAAGTTTGATAAAAATCAGTTGTCTAGAACCATTTAAGATACTTCGGTCGGATCGAGAAAGTGATTATCTTAGTGATAAGTTTGACAAAAATCTTAAGAAATATGGGATCATTACATCCGCTACTTTTGAATTCTATCACTTTGATTTGTAAACTCTTCATAGCCTCCTACAAATATGCAATTTGGTCGATATTTTATCTTTACGGTTTCTTTTATTCCAATTATCAGGGCAAATTACATAAGGATAGCAGGTAGACGAGCAACAAACTATACCGCCATCCCCTTCTGAATAGAAAACCCTAATCTGCTAAAAACAAAGTCTCGCCCCTAAATGGTCGAAAAAAAATTCAGAAAACATATATTTCCCCTATATTAATTTACACATTTTCTTCCCCTAAATGAAACACTATTCAATTTCATTTTATTTTATTGGCCCACCTTTTTCACTCTCAACCCTCTTTCTCTTAACATATTGTACAATACTCTTAAAAACTAATGAATATTTACAAACTTCATATAACAAACTAGTTTTATCACTCTTCTTTTTTTCATTTCGAAATGTTTAATTTTATCGATATACTGACATGAATTTTCTAAAGGTTTCGTTCTTTTTTATAAGATTTCAATTATCATCAATGGTCTTGCCACAACGTACGGGTTTGTCTTTAATATAAAGTTTTGAATAAACTTACGTATGTTATCAACGATCTTTTCATCATACGAGTTCGCTAAAATGTTTTAACGTTATTCTTTTCATTGCAACGTAGGGATCTCAAATAATTTTAAGTTTGTTCCACGCTTTATGTTTAAAAATATTATTGTCGTTAGATATTGTGACAAAGGCCAAAACATTGATAAACTTTTAGTCACCAACATACACAACATTAAAATAACCACAACCACCACCTTCGTATGTTTGGCGGGTAGTTAAAAGTAAAAGAAACCTTGCTTTTTTAAGATATGGTCTGAATATTCTAGAACGGTCTCCTCGTACTATCCGGTATACGTTTGGTCAACAAACAAATGTCGTCAGTTAGATAATTTATTATAATATATTTTAATTTATATTGTCGTTCGGAGTATAGAATGACAAATAAAATTTAAACTGTGAGAACCTTCTAAGTATTTATATACACTGTTTTGTTTGAACTATTATATATATTAGAATAAACTGCCATTTTGGCCCCTGTGGTTTGGGCACTTTTACCATTTTAGTCCAAATCTCAAACTTTTTAAATCTGGGTCCCTGTGGTTTCACTTTTATTGTCATTTTAGTCCAAAATTCAAAAAACCTGTATTTGACTGTTGCAACTAGATTGTTTTGTCCTTTTGTTCAGGGATATTTTGGTCATTATATATATATATATATATATATATAGGGGGCCGCTAGAATGAGAACCACCACGAGTTGTAAGAACCACGAGAACCGCGTCCCGCGGGTGGCCGTTGACCACGAAATTTTTTTTACACCTAGATCCGTATATTTTAACACCGGGGGTAAATTTTGGGTTCAAACGGCGCGCCCGATGGGGTAGTTTTTTACGCCCAAAGTTTGGTTAAAAAAAAAAGAAAAATTAAAAAAACCCAAACTTTGGGCGTAAAAAACTACCCCCTCGGGCGCGCCGTTTGAACCCAAAATTTACCCCCGGTGTTAAAATATACGAATCTAGGTGTGTAAAAAATTTCGTGGTCATAAGGCCACCCGCGGGGCGCGGTTCTCGTGGTTCTTACAACTCGTGGTGGTTCTCATTTTAGCCATCCCCTATATATGTATATATATATATATAGGGGATCGCTAGAATGAGAACCACCACGAGTTATGAGAACCACAAGAACCGCGCCCCGCGGGTGGCCGTCGGCGACGAAATTTTTTTTACACCTAGATCCGTATATTTTAGCGGGGGGTTTAAATTTTCGGTTCAAACGGCGCGCCCGAGGGGGTAGTTTTTTATGCCCAAAGTTTGGGTTTTTTTAATTTTTTTAATTTTTCTTTTTTTTTACCAAACTTTGGGCGTAAAAAACTACCCCCTCGGGCGCGCCGTTTGAACCGAAAATTTAAACCCCCCGCTAAAATATACGGATCTAGGTGTAAAAAAAATTTCGTCGCCGACGGCCACCCGCGGGGCGCGGTTCTCGTGGTTCTCATAACTCGTGGTGGTTCTCATTCTAGCGGCTCCCTATATATATATATATATATATATATAGGATAAGGATCATTACAGAACACTAATTATTGCGAGAACAAAAAGAACAACTCTAAATCACTAAATTTTGGGATTTACGGTTCATATTTCTTAAATTTTATGTTTCTTGCATTCATATGTGTATTATATATACATAAAAAATCATATATTTTTCCCTACACGTAGTCTACATATATGTAGGTAATTTAGCCTACACATAACCTACATGTGTGTAGGTTATTTAAAAAACTGAAGATTTTTCATTTTTTGTTTTAAATTATAGTTTGAGAAACAATAAATCTTACATTTATAACATTTTCATTTACTTTTTAGGTTTTTAGGATTGAAAAATGAGTGATTCACTTTGTTCTGCGTGTTCTCGCGATATTTAGTGTTCTGCATAGAACCTTCCCCATATATATATAGGGTCGGGATTTAGAGAAAACGATCAAAAGTGTGAGAACGCTTAACGATCGTCCGATCAAAACAATCTATGGACTAGATTGGCGCGGTGGCGTTTTCGTAAATAACATCAATTTTATTACGTGAGCGCGCTTCATTAAGGGTAAAAGGGTCTTTTGACTACTCCACATAAAACGCCATTAAATATAAAACGCCAAACTTAATTATAGTAAAATACCGCCTAAAAAAACCGCCAATATGTATATATATATATATATATATATATAGGGAGCCGCTAGAATAAGAACCACTCCCAGTTATGAGAACCATGAGAACCACTCTCCACCAATCATAATATGCCAACACAAAGGGTGTTTTGGTCATTTACTCATATTGTCTAATCATTCTCTCTCTCTCCATTAATAAAAGGCAGACCTTTCTTTTCTTTTCTCCATTGAAGAAACCTTTTCATCTCTCTCATCCAAAAAACCTGCAACCCACACTCACAAAAACCTGCAACCCACCCTCATCACAAAGAGTTCCGACCCACACTTTTGGGCGGCGGTGCACCACAAACAATGGCAGCAGCGGCGGTAGTGGGGCGGTGGTTGATCGGTAGCGGAAGACGGTTGTACGAGGTGGTTGGTCGGCCACCATCGCCTGAAAACGAACCGCCATGGCCACCATCTCTCCGGTCACCCTTTTGCGACATTGCTGGGTTTAATTTGGTATGTCGGGGGTTGCTTGGGTTTGGGGTTTCTTTGATTCTGATTATGTTGGTTTGGTTTTTTTTTTTTTTTTTGATTCTGATTATGTTGGTTTAGTATCTTTTTTGATTCCGTTTCCGTCGATTCTGTGGTTATTTGTGGTGGGTGGTTGGTGAAGGTGGGTTTGTGATGTGGTTGGTGAAGGTGGGTTTGTGGTGGGTGGTTGGTGAAGGTGTTCTTTCTTTTTCTGGGTTTTGAATGTTTGAATCGGTTGAATGATGTTCATGTTCCTTTGTGGGTTTGAATCTGGGGTTAAATTTTGTTGAATGTTGAATCTGGGGTTTGAATCTGGGTTTGAATGTTGAATCTGGGTTTTTAATCTTGGTTTGAATGTTGAATCTGGGTTTTGAATATGGGTTTGAATGTTGAATCTGGGTTTTTTATTTTGTTGAATCTGGGTTTAAATATGGGTTTTTAATTCTGTTGAATCTGGGTTGATTTTCTGTGGAAACTGTTGTGAATATGTTTGAATGATGTTCTTGGTCCTTTTGAATGTTTAAATCGGTTGAATATGGTGCCTTTCTTTGAATCGGCTGTGATGATGAAAAAAAAACGTTGATTTTGATGACGATGGCGCGGCAAAGACGGCGGAGGGTAGGTTTTTTGAACCTGCAACCCCATTCTGCAGCCTTTTTTATTATCGGAAAAATCTGAGCCAAAACATCGTTTTTTTTAAGATTCCACTTGTTTTTATTTTTATTTTTGTTTGTTGGGTTTTTTTTTTCGCGGCGTCGATGATGATAACAATATATCTGAGACACCTCCCAAGTTTGCGATTTCTGGGTGCGTTCGTTTTTGTGTAAAAAAAATTTTGTAAAAAAAAAAATTAACCCGTAAACTTTTTAACTTAAACCGTAAAAAGTTTATCGTAAAACGTAAAACATAAAACGTTTTACGTAAAACGTAAAAAGTAAAAATTTCTACGTAGTTAACGTAAAAAAACGTTAACGTAAAAACGTTAACGTAAAAAAACGTTAACGTAAAAACCGTTAACATAAAAAAACCGGTAACGTAAAAAACCTGAATTTAAAACCGTTAACGTAAAAACCGTTAACGTAAAAAACCGGCGCGTAAAACGTAAAAGTTTTACGTAAAAAGTTTTACCTAAAACGTAAAACGTAAAAAGTGTTACGTAAAACGTGAAAAAATCGGCGCATAAAACGTAAAAAGTGTTACGTAAAAAGTAAAAAGTGTTACGTGAAAAAATCGGCGCGTAAAACGTAAATCGTAAAAAGTGTTAACGTAAAACGTAAAAAGTAAAAAGTTTTTACGTAAAACGTAAAACGTAAAAACATGAACCGTAAAAAGTTTTACGTGAAACGTTTTACGTAAAACGTTTTACGTAAAACGTAAAATCGTAAAAAGTTTTACGTTTTAACGTAAAAAGTAAAAAGTTTTACGTAAAACGTTAAACGTAAAAAGTAAAAAGTAAAAAGTTTTAACGTAAAACGTAAAAAGCTTTACGTAAAACGTGAAAAGTTTTACGTAAAACGTAAAAAACCGGCCCGTAAAATGTAAAAAAACATAAACGTAAAAATGTTAACGTAAAAAATCGGCCCGTAAAACGTAAAAACGGCGTTAAAAAATTGGCGCGTAAAAAACGGCGTTAAAAAATTGCCTCGTAAAAACGGCGCGTTGAAAAAACCGAGGTTCAAAAACGGCGCGTAAAAAACGGCGTTAAAAAATTGGCGCGTAAAAAAACGGCGCGTTGAAAAAACGGCGCGTTGAGGGGTCGTAAAACGGGTTGTAAAAAATTGTCGCGTAAAAAACGGTGTTAAAAAATTGGCTCGTAAAAAACGGCGCGTTGAAAAAACGGCGTTAAAAAACGGCGCGTAAAAAAACGGCGTTGAAAAATTGGCGAGTAAAAAACGGCGCGTAAAAAAACGGCGTGTTAAAATAACGACGCTTGAAAAAACCCGGCGTAAAAACGGCGCGTCAAAAAAACGTAAAACGTAAAAAGTTTAACGTAAAACTTAAATTGTAAAAATTATAAAAAATGTTTTAAAAAATCTAAATTTTAAAATGTTTTTTAATAAAAAAGTTATGTTTAAAAAAAATAATAATATAATAAAACAAAAAACTAATAAAAAACAATAAAGATAAAAAAGACAAAATAGAGTTATTTTACTAAATTACCCTTTTGAATTATAATATTAAAGAAATAATAAGACAAAAACCATTTAATATTAATTTTTGTAACTTTTGATCTCATCCATCCATCAAGTTGATCAAAGGGCTAGAAAGTGGTTCTCATAACTGGGAGTGGTTCTCATTCTAGCGATCCCCTATATATATATATATATATATATATATATATATATAGGGGATCGCTAAAATGAGAACCACTTTATAGCCTTCAGATCAACTTGATGGATGGATGAGATTAAAAGTAACAAAAACTAATATTAAATAAAATTTGTCTTATTATGTCTTTTATATTTTAATCAAAAAAGGTAGATTGGTAAAATAACTTTTTTTTGTCTTTTTCACTTTATTATTTTTTAATTACTTTTTGTTTTATTATATTACTTTTTAGTTTGATTATATTACTTTTTATTTTTTTAAAAGATTTTTTTATTAAAAACATTTTTAAATTCAGATTTTTTTAACAAAAGACAATTTTTTTTGCACGCCGGATTTTGCACGCCGTTTTTACATCCCGTTTTTTGCCGCACCGTTTTTAGCGTCACGTTTTTTTACAAGCCGTCCCGTTTTTTGCCGTCCCGTTTTAGCCGTCCCGTTTTTTGCCGTCCCGTTTTTTGCCGTCTCGTTTTAGCCGTCCCGTTTTTTGCCGTCCCGTTTTTTGCCGTCCCGTTATAACGCGACGTTTTTTACGTCCCGTTTTAACGCGGCGATTTTTAAGTCCCGTTTTATTTACGTTTTACGTTTTACGAAAAACTTTTTACGTTTTACGTTTTACGTAAAACTTTTTACGTTTTACATAAAAACACCGACCTTTTTACGGCCGACTTTTTTAACGCGCCGCTTTTACGGCCGACTTTTTACGTTAAAAAGTTTACGTTTTTTGTTAAAAATTTACGTTTTACGTTAAAAAGGTTTACGTTTTACGTTAAAAAGTTTACGTTTTACGTTAAAAAGTTTACGTTTTATGTTTTTACGTTTTACGTTAAAATATTTACGTTTTACTTTGAAAACTTTACATTTTTACATTAAAAAGTTTACGTTTTACGTTAAAAGTTTACGTTTGACGTTAAAAAATGTATGTTTTACGTATTACGTTAATTTTTTTAATCTTTTTACGTTTTACGTTTTTACGTAAAACTTTTTACGTTTTACGTTTTACGAAAATCTTTTTACGTTTACGTTTTACGAAAATCTTTTTACGTTTTACGTTTTTACGTTAAACTTTTTACGAAAATCTTTTTACGTTTACGTTTCCGTTTTACGAAAAATCTTTTTACGTTTTACGTTTTTACGTAAAACTTTTTACGTTTACGTTTTACGAAAATCTTTTTACGTTTTACGTTTTACTTTAAAACGTTTTACGTTTTACTTTAAAACGTTTTACGTTTTACTTTAAAACGTTTTACGTTTTACGTGAAAACTTTTTACGTTTTACGTAAAACTTTTTACGTTTTACGTTTTTTACGTATTACGTTAAAAAGTTTACGGGTTAACCTTTTTTTTTACAAAAACTTCTTTACGCAAAAACGAACGCACCCAGAAATCGCAAACTCGGGAGATGTCTCAGATATATCGTTATCATCATCGACTAGGGGGGGGGAAATTAAAAACCAACAACATCAAAACAAAGTTTATCTCGAAAAAAACGGGGTTTGGCTCAGATTAACGGATAATCAAAAGGCTGCAAAAAGAGGGGTTGCAGGTTTAAAAAACCTACCCTCCGCCGTCCTTGCCGCGCCATCGTCCGTTGTTTTTTTTTATCATCACCGCCGATTTCAAAAGGGACCAGATTCAACCGATTTAAACCATTCAAAGGGACCATGAACAACATTCAAACCCAGAAGAAACATGAACATCAATCAAACCCAGAAGGAACATGAACATCAATTAACCCAGAAGAAACATGAACATCAAACCCAGAAGAAACATGAACATCAAACCCCGAAGAAACATAAACATCAATTAAACATGAACATCATTCAAAAGGACCATGAACAACATTCAAAAGGACCCAAAAAGGAACATGAACATGAACATCAACAGATCAAACCAACAATCAACAACCGAACAAAAATCAAAGTTCATCAAAAAAGCCCCAGATTCAAACCCAACAAGATATTCAAACAGATTCAAACCCAACAAAAACACTTACCAAACAACCAATCAAGAAAGTCAAAACCAAAAGATTCAAACCCAAGATTCAAACTCGGTGACACATCAACCACCTGCCCCACCACCGACTTCCGAACACACCACCTGCCCCACCACCGTCTTTCGGCACGTCTCCCCACCAACCACCGGTCCCTTCTTTCCTCCGTCACACTCTCTCCCCCTCCTTCTCTCTCCCTATTTTTTCAGGTCCCGCCGCCGCGCCGCCGCCGTGGCGATGGCTCTCTTTCCTCTCTCTAAATCAGGTGAGTGGAGAGTGTGGCTCACTGGAGAAGAAGGGGGTTGTGGGTGTGTCTTGTCTGCACCGAAAACAACAAATCGGATTATCAGAAGAGAGGGGTTCAGGGGTGGTGATGAATATGGTGGTGGGTTATGGGTTGGGATGGAGAATATGGTGGTGGGTTATGGGTTTTGGATGAAGAAGATGATGAAGGTCTGTCTTGTTTTAAGAAACGAGGAGAGATAAGATGAAATAAAATAAATGAGGAGAGAGACAAAGTGTCATGACTTTAAATGCAGAGATAGAGATGGGGAGATTAGACATTTAGAGTAAATGACCAAACTACCCTTTTTGTTGGCTGATTATGATTGGTGGAGAGTGGTTCTCATGGTTCTCATAACTGGAGGTGGTTCTTATTCTAGCAGCTCCCTATATATATATATATATATATATATATATACAACATTTCAGACCTTCAGTTAAAAACACACACAAAAAACCCAAACGCCATATTTCATATAACCCATTCGCCTTAGAAACGCCAAAAACCCAAACATCAAATATCTTCAACCCCCAAAAACGTTTTTTTTTTTGAAATTCAGTTTGGCTGTCAGTAAGATTTCGCTCAATGAAATAGACAAAATCATAAAGTGAGGATATAGTCCATTTCATTTAGTAAAATCTCATTGACTTATCCTAAACTTCCATCAAATTTATAACGCCAAAAACATACAAAAACATTATTGAGGTTTGTTGTCAATAAAGTTTAGCTGTATGGGATGGACAACATTGTCAGTTATCTTTCTTAACCGAGGATTAACAACGTTGTCCATCTCATACAACAAAACATTATTGATTTTAGCATGATCAAAATTTGAGGTTTAAGGTGATCTTATTTCGTGGCGTTCTTTTTATCGGTAAAACGCCAAAAAAGTTAAAAAATCAAACATCGTTGATTGTAAAAATTCAAGATTGTTGGCTGAATGATATGAACTCAGTAACATTTTGCTGCATGAGATGGACAAATATTCAAGAAAAAGATGCTAATGTCAGACTGTGTGCTTCCAAACAGCAACACAAAAAACTACTTGAAAAACAAAAAAACAAGATGAATTATACGAAAGTCGAACCAGCCAGTTAACATGATTCAAAAAAGAGAAAGAAAGAGACTGGAGACAGAGAAGATTTGGAAGATCAATTGTTCATGTATTCTTTTTTTTTTATTTTCCTTTTCAGTTAATTGTTATATAATAAAAACGACATATATAATAAAAACGCCAAAACAGCCAAAATGCTTGTTTAAAACGATAAACGCCATCAAAAAACTGCCAAACTATAATAAAATTACTTTGAAAAATTATTATAAAAAACCCCCAAAAAAAAAATAAAAATCTAACTAGAAACATTAAATACTGAAGAATCTTGTTGGTGCATACGTCTATCGACTTCGTCTTGTATCAAGTCTTGTAATAGAATTGTTAGATCAGGGCACGTTGTACGAGGAAAATAGGGTTTGGGTGTGACTGAGCTATTTCGCACGAAATAGCAAGATGTCATTCCGTGCGAAACACCCTCACCTATAAATACCTGTCATGCTGATTCATTTGTAACGTTCATGATTCCGATACCGAAGTGCTGCCGACGTGTCTACTGATCTGTAAACGTGTTATATCAATAAAACAAGACAATTAAGAGTGAATCAAGCTATTACAAAGTCTAATCAATGAATTCCGCCTCTGATTAGATCGAGAACTCTTCTGATAGACTCGTTTAGATCGTCTCACGATCCTACAAATCTAAAACGCCAAACTTGAAAGATGGGACGTGTTACAGACTTCAGAGATAAAAGCTTATAAAAAACATTAATTACAAAACAGTAACTGAAAACACAAAATACTTTATTATAATAATGCACCGCCTAATTTAGGCGCCAAAAAGACATCCTATAAAATGATACATCTCAGCAACTTCCATTTGATCAAACAAAAAAAACAAACGCCAAATACTACTAAATACCACCCACTGTAAAACGCCAACAAATAAACTGAATGAATTGTTATCAGAGGGAAGTACCTCAGAAAAGATTTTGCTGCATGAGATGGACAAAATTTCAGGAAAAAGATATTGATGCCAATCATATGGCATTTTGTATTTTTTGTTCTTGAAGAAGGTTTGGATGAGGAGAAGAGGTCAATGACATTGAAGAGTGGGTTCACTATAAAGATGAAGATCTAGATAAAGAAAAAGTGAAAAACACACTCATACGCCATAGATCTATATCCCCAAACATCCACACAAAAAGAAAGTTCAACAGATGAGCAGACAAAAAAAATCAAACCCATGGGTTTGTTAAGTTTTACATAAAACGTCATATATTTGATGACAGTTCTTGTAGTATTAAAGAAGAGAGAGACTTGTGACACTGAAGATTGGGAAAAGAGATCCGATTAGGATTTTTAATTTATTTCCTTCCCTTGTATTTTTTTTCCTGTGGTTGAAATATAATTTAACAATAGTAAAACGCCAAGATACCACAAACGCCAAAATGTTTATAAAAAATAACAGATCAATAGGCCAACTTGTTTAAACGCCTTGGAAAACGCCATTCAAATAGATTTCTTGCCCCCTGGGTTCCATTGGCATACGATGTGAATAACGCCATAAACGTCATAAACGCCAAAATGTTGATACAATGGAACCATTAAAACGCCATTAATTATTGAATTTGTTTAACGCCAAAAATCTCAAAAACCAAAAATTAAAACAACATTTGGAAAAAGTGGAACAGGAAAAGCAGAAGATGAAAGGACAAAAAAGCCCATCCGCCCTTTTCTAAGCGGCGTGACATGTGTTGGGCCAGAAAGCGTTCTCACCGTTCTCACACTTTTAATCGTTTTCTCCCGATCCCTTTTCTATATATATATATAGGTAGAGGTTCCTGTAAAAAAGGGTTTTTTTATGAGAAAGTGTAAGTCCCGTGAAACGGATCTTTCAATGATATCAAACAATCACTAAGTTTGTGCGGAATCCAAACTTGGTGAGATTCAAGAATAAACCCGAAAATCAGAATATGCGAAGAACAAAGAACAAACCGGAATTACTATCAAACTTGCACACGTTCTATTACTATGAATTAGCAAAACGTCTGGTACAAGATGACACAACCAAGTCGCCTCCCTCTCTAGCTTTCTCTAGGAATTGTAACAATGAGGTTCCAAGAAGTTCAAACCCTAAAACAAGTAGAAAACTTGTTTATATACTAACTCAAGCTCAAGTCCCTACATGGGCTCCCCTTGGGCCTGCTTGGCCCACATGGCCTAAAGCTTGGCCCAAGTGACCTATAAAGGTCCACAACCTAATATAAACTAACTCGGTAAGGCCCAGTTCGTAACCATAACCCGTTGTGTTAATTTGATGCGTCAGTCTCACACTTTAGGGCCTAACAATCTCCCCCTAGACTGATGCCATCAAATTGTCTTCATAGCATGAATTCAACAACGTCTTCAACGAAGTCTATGGTTGATGCTTTGCTGCAGATGTTGTGGAAGTTCTTGACTTCTGAACTCTCAGCACTGTGTCTCTTCTCTTCAGCTCTTGTGGTTAGCTTCATATCAGGATCTTGATCAGCTTTGCTTGAAGTCTTTTCAAAAAGGATGTGAGAGGAGGATTCTCAACATCTCTTTTCTTCTTCAGTCTTTGTCTTTCAAGCAGGTTCACGGTACTTCTTCAAATGCACTATCACTGTCAGACGGCAATTCGTATCCGATTCTTCTGACTCAGGTACATCTTGTTGTTGTGCTGCTTCAGGCTTCTTCAGCAACTAACAGCATCTCAGTCTTCATCAACCCCTGTTCTTGATTGAAATCAAGTTCTGCACATACTCACAAACTTATAAGCAAACATTTCTTATGCAACAGGGAGAGTACCATATGAACACTAGGTACATGAAATTTCACAATTTAAATTCTTTTAACTTTTGATGATCAGTCAAATCTTCAAGAACGGTTATATTTTTTAATTTTAAGAAAAACAAATAAACACACTATATTTTTTTTTTTTGAATTTTTGGTTTTATAGAAAAACAAGACACTATTTTTGTATTTTTCCAATTTTTTAATTTTTTTAATATTGAGAACTAAAACAAATAAAAACTCAAAATATAAACAACTACCATAATATACAATTACAATTGCAATGGGATCAAAATTCGTTCTCAGGCAGACTAAGGAACACTTTTCAGTACGAGCCTAATCAAACTGGTCTATGCGATTGCCAATATGTTTGTCCACTTAAACTTTAACGCTCAACTTTCAATTTTTCAACTTCATGATATGCTTTAGGTAATATTATACTATTATACCCGTGTGTCCCATTCCAAGGCATACCCCCGCGATCAAGGTAAACACAACGATTCATCGTAGCAGGTGAGTATACTGATGTCATCCTTTAAGATATCCTGACTGTGTCTAGGTCTGCATATAATCTGTTTTATCATGTTTTGATTTATTAACAATGAACACCCAAATAAATACCAATCAAATCCTGGAAATATAAACAGCACACTCTATCATGCAAGTATCTTCCCTACCACATATTTCACAAGTCCAATCCAGATTTCTGAAATCTTAACTGGGAATAGATTGAGAAGAGAACAGAATAGATCTTTTGTAGAGATGGTATAATATACAGATCAAATGAGTTTTTCTCAGTTTGATATAGGTTTCTTGGGTTTCTTTTGGGCACTTGAGGGCCTCTTTCGGGTGTATTAGATCTATAGCGCGACAACGTACAGCTAGGTCAGCATGTAACTGGATGCAGAAGAAGCTGTCGTTGCCTAGCACCTCCAGGTCAGCATATATCTGGATGCAGCAGAGGAGGTACACGACTTTTTCAGAGAAGATTTCAGAATCAGATCAAAATTGTGTGTATCGGGACAACATACAAAGCTTCAAATAGAAATGAGCTAATTCCAAGTGACTTTCTTTCCTGGGGTCATGTACAATTTTAGTTCTGAACAGAAGAACATCCAAGATATCCCCGGATGATTCAACAATATAAAGACCCGAAACCTCAGATGTTGGCTATCTATCAACGCAAGATTTAAGACCATAAAATCATACGCCGTTGATATGTTACCCACATGGTACATAGTTCGTTATGTATATAACACTTAGTATCTTTTATCATGTTGAGCGTCAAGCCTATTGACATATCGCAGTAGATCCTAGTCTTTTCAGCTATGGCACCTTACATGTGTTAGTCAAACCCTTTAACACGAACAATTATTTCACTTCCCATATCATGCAATTTTTCTTTTTGGCTTTTTCATTTTTCTAATGTTTTTGTATTTTTCTCATTTTCTCCCCCTAAAACAATACATATTTACAGCAAACTCTTTTTGTATTTTCTGAGTTTTCTCCTCCTAAACTCTATATCTATCTATATGTTCCTCTCCCCCCCTAAATTTGTGCATAAATCTTGTATTTTTGCGCAAATTTACCATTTACTAGAGAAAGGACACAGTATGTACAAAGTTATAAACTAAGAAAAAGAGAAAAATATTTTTGCTTAACCGTTCCGTCATTAGATTGAAGACTAATCAATATTCAAATCAAAGTACTGAATTTAAACGGTACCTTTTGCTGATCATTTCTTACTTCTGTTATCTCCTCCAAAGGAAACATATCATCTGTAAAAAAAATTTGAACTTTTTGCAACAGTGAAATGTTACCCGTTTTTATCTCTGGAACAACCGCTATCAACATTCCAGAGATTGTCAACAGCTCCTCCTTGGTTGTTCCTGAAAAATAAGGAGGTTAGTAAGACATGGGTACCCAGGCCATCGTGGTCCTGGGATTTCCTGAAGCATCAAAATAAGACACTTCCTTTAAACATAGGTCCCCTTTGGTTTCAAGGATTGGAGACATTGCTGCTTTGGATTTGAGTTTCCAAATCTGTTTCGGTTTAACAAACGTGTTTGTTGCCTTCGGTTGAGCAACATTAGCTGATTCAGTTTTAGAAATATGTTTTTGTGCTTGAACAGCCTTGCGTTTGTTTTTAGCAGCGTTCCAATCCCCATCAGAAGGTTTAACCTTGGGATTCACATTCTTCATTGCCTTAGGTGATGATACCTTCATTGGCTTGGAATGATTATTATCCTTTGATGTAACCCTCTGATTTTGCATATAGTAGGGTACGTAGGGACGCCTTGTGCAGTTTCTAGCAATATGACCCGCAATGCCACAGTTGTAGCAAGTTTGTCTTTTCATCGGAAAGACGTTTTGAGCAGCTTGATTCGCTCTAGCAGGTCCTGAAGGACAAACCGGTCCTTTTTGCGCTGGATGCGCCTGCACATTTCTCTTAGACGAAGATGAATTGGGGTGCTTGTATTTGTTGTTTGCAGAAGTCTTGTTGCTTTGAGCACCATTCTTCGTCTTTTCTCCCTGATTGGAGCTTTCAATCACCTTGTCATGAGCCTTATGTGATCGTGATTGTCTTTGATGAGCATACTTCTTATATCCTCGACTTTGATCTGCTCGTTTTGGCTCCTTTTGTGTGTTGTGAACTGACTCACAAACACCAGAACAAGAGTGAGTGTTGACTTTTTGTTGCACTTTTTGACGATGAACACAATTTCTAGCAATGTGTCCAGGAACTCCACAGTTGTAACATGTTTGTCGCTTCAATGTATGGAGATTCGAAGAGCTAGCAGCAGTAGCTGATCTGATTGGTTTAGATGAACAAGCTTGCTTTGATTGCTTTGCATGTGTTCCACGTGCCTTTTCTGAGTCCTTATATACCTGTTGATCAGAACTAGCACAAGCATGAGATTCAGACGGATGATGTTTTTCGTCTTTTACAATTTTATCATGATCATTTTGAACAGACGATTTAGTTTCTGTTTTAACTTTAATTTCAGAAACATTTGTCTGTGACTGTTCATTTATTTCAACTCCTTTTTCTTCTTTTACAAAATCAGGTTCAGTTATAATTTCAGAAGATGAAGTTTCATCAATATGCGTTTTCTCAATGCATTTGTCATGTGAAACTAATTCATGTTCATTTTCTACTACTGTTTCCAATGGGGTCCCACTAGATTCAACATTAGGGACACCCACTGAGACAGGTTCAGAGGAAGAATCAGGATACTCTTGATTTTCTTGAGAAGTCGTTTCAGTGGTTTCACTGAATGCATCCTGAGGGACCTCACCTGTAACATTTTCATTAACTGAGGAGTTAGAAACATCACAATCACAATTATTAACTGAAGAAGATTCATCATCAGACTTATTGTTCAAAGTTTCACCACAAACATTATCAGTTTTGCCCAAAACATCAGGCACACAAGACGAAACATAAGCAGAGAAAGATGCAAACAAAGACCGACCAAAAGCAATATCAGATTCAGTTTGTTCAAAATAATTTTCAGAAATATTAGTATGAACAACTGGTTCACTCCCATGAACATCTCCACACTTTACTTCAGAAATATCATCTGCACATGAAGACGAAATGTTAGGATCAATAGAGCCTTTAGAAACAAAATTTATTTGAGCAGACTTCTTTTTCCCATTGGGTTTGTCATTTAATGATGACTTATTGTTTTTGGGACCATAAGTCATTCTACTCTCATTCATCATCTCCTCCTCAGTCATGGGTATATAAGTATAATTATCATTATAAGGAGGAGGAGCCTGATTAAAACCCAAACCACGCCCTTTATTTTCCTTGTATGCGAGCTGTTGATTACACAAGTTTTTGACTAATTTACTGGAAGAATCAAATTTCTTAATATTAAGCTCATTAATTTGATATCTATCTCTGATATCTTCCAGTTCCTTAGTCACAGCGCACAATTTCTCCTGAACATATAAGAGCTGAGATGATTTCACACTTACATCATCCTTGAGTTTAACGATGTCTTTACGTTGAGCTTCAATTTTATCTTTATAAACCTTTTCATTCTTTGATAAAGTAAAATTTTTATTCTTAATATCATTGTAATTTTGAATTAGCTCAGCGTTATGTAACCGAGATGCCTCATTTCTTTCTCTACACTCAGGAGTGCAAAAGACAGAAATTATCTCTTCACGTTCTTTAGTAATTCCTTGAGCCAGGGGTTTCTTAAACATGAATGCTGAATTCTGTGTGGATGAGCAAGCAGCAGCAGATGTGTTGCCTTGAGTAGACTGTTTGTCAGCATTGTCATATGATTTGATGATTGAGATCAGCTCATCCGGCTTCATTTTGTAACAATCGGTTGTCACTATTATCTGATTAACATTGGTAAACCAACTACAGTTTGCCTGATCTGGAATCCCTTTTACAGCATCCAGAAGCTTTCTGTTGCTCATGCGAGTAGACACCACCATCTCTGCCTTCTCCATTTCAGAGAGCAGTTCAACAAACCGGCCAATCACTGCTTCTATAGATTCACCAGAAAAGTATCTAAATCCTTGGAATTCCTGCTCAAGCACCTCTCTCTTAGAAGACATTTTTAAGAAGTGATCCCAAAAATGTGCGTTTTTAACAATTTCCTCAACACAAGCTTAAAGCGAGAACCTGTGTACTCGCTAACTCAAACCTTAGCAGTTGAATGAACCCGCTTTCTAAATTCGCACCTCAAAACCTGTCAAACCTTTAACACAAACAAACTTTTTTTTTATTATATATATATATATATATATATATATATATTTTATCAATAAAACCTTTTTTAATTTTTTTTTATTTTTAAATAGAATAAACTGATTATTAAATAAAGATTAAAATTATTATTATTATTATTAAAGATAATGCAATGATGACAAAATGATTAGATTATTATAATTATTATTATATTATAATAAAACCAAAACAGAACTGCAGATCTTCTTCTTCGTTAACCCAAATATCCAAAACCCTAATTTCAAACTTCAGCCACCAATGTGATAATGACGAGGATTATAACCGGCAATGATCGAAGATACGATGGTTGTTCAGAGATGGTGATACAGTGATGATGTTGGTCGGTGTGTTGCGTTGAGATGATGATAAGGAGAAGGTGTTGTACGGTGGTTGATATGTAACGATGATGGAGATGAAAACTGATGATGTATGAACGATGAATGGAGGTGGTTAGAAGTCACGTCGGAGAAGATGAAGGTGTTACCGGAGTTGATGACGAGATAAACAGTGACCGGAGTTGCTTGGTAGTTGCCGATGGGGAATGGCACGGTGATGAACTTAACGACGATGAGGGTGATAACTGATGAAGGTGTGCGTCGGAGTTGCAGGTTACGCGGTTGCAGGGGGGGAGACGAACAGGATATTGGAGACGGTTGCAGGTTGACAGTGAACTATAGTTGGAGAAGATGATGATTTCCACTGGAACTCGAAACTCGGTTGCGACTCGGAACCGTGGTTGCGACTCGGAACCGTGAAACGTGATTAGTCGAGACTGTGAAGCCGGTTGCGAGTCGAGACCGTGATTGCGACTAATCCACTCGAGACTGAATTGTTGATGGAGGTTGCGAGTCGAAACGTGTGGACTTGTAACTGTGGTTGCGAGTCGGAGAAAGGTGTGAGGTGGACTCGAAACCTCTGTTGCGACTCAAATGGTGACTCGAAACCAAAATGACAACTGTGAACAATTTGAAGATTGAGATAATGATGATGATCTGTTGTAAATTAAAAATAATATACGAAAATCTTAATCTCACCAAAATTATCAAGCTAACAAATCTCCGAAAGTTTTGGATTGGAAATCAAATATTGACTTTCGAAATCTTTAAAAAAAACAAACAAAAGATTTTTTTTTTAAATATTAAACACCTCCTCAAAAGATCAAAATAGCGAAATATGACAATTTTCACACAAAATTGATGAACACAATGAAGAACGCGAAGAATATCGAACCAAAAACAACGAAAATCTTGAATCTTTGATATCACACCGAGCCTAGAAATAGGTTCTAATGGCTCTGATACCACTTGTAAGTCCCGTGAAACGGATCTTTCAATGATATCAAACAATCACTAAGTTTGTGCGGAATCCAAACTTGGTGAGATTCAAGAATAAACCCGAAAATCAGAATATGCGAAGAACAAAGAACAAACCGGAATTACTATCAAACTTGCACACGTTCTATTACTATGAATTAGCAAAACGTCTGGTACAAGATGACACAACCAAGTCGCCTCCCTCTCTAGCTTTCTCTAGGAATTGTAACAATGAGGTTCCAAGAAGTTCAAACCCTAAAACAAGTAGAAAACTTGTTTATATACTAACTCAAGCTCAAGTCCCTACATGGGCTCCCCTTGGGCCTGCTTGGCCCACATGGCCTAAAGCTTGGCCCAAGTGACCTATAAAGGTCCACAACCTAATATAAACTAACTCGGTAAGGCCCAGTTCGTAACCATAACCCGTTGTGTTAATTTGATGCGTCAGTCTCACACTTTAGGGCCTAACAGAAAGGTAAGAAAGAATCTACACCATTAGATCTTTGATCTAATGGTTGAGATCATAATGGCAAAATTGTAAATAATGTTTACTATTAAACATATTAATTTTCTAGATTAAGGGTATATAGGTAAATTTAACATTTTTAAATTAAGAAACTAACATTAATGCACATGTAACTTCCCCCCATCTTTTTTAAACGTCAATAACTTTTTATACGTAACTTTTTTTAATTATTACACCATAATAACGAGCGTTTTTTATCTTTAATATGAGTACCATATTGCTATACTTATATAGAGAAAAAAATATGTTTCGATTAGATGTTTAGTCCATGAATGGTGTTATATACTTACTGAATTATACTTGCTGAATGGTGTTATATACTTACTGAATGGTGTTATATACTTGCTGAATGGTGTTATATAGTTACTGAATGGTATTATATACTTGCTGAATGGTGTTATATACTTGCTGAATGGTGTTTATAGAGTTCTTTTAAAAAAATCCAGTTACTATAATTAAGGTGGCGGTTATGGGAAGTTTTTAATTAATTCAGTTAATGATAAAATTACTTGTTTACCCTTTTGAATTAATTTAGATTTAGAACACATGTCATCTCCACAATATTTCTCACCTTTCTCACACTTTTAACCTTTTTTACAATAACCTTATATATATATATATATATATATATATATATATAAACCCTTCTCACATTACTCTCTCATCCCCTCTCTCTCTCTTTCTCTCTTCTCTGCCGCCACAAGCACCACCATCAACACTGAATCATCATCATCTTTTACCTCCATTGACTGTCCCCACCGCCGCTGTCACCACCACTCACCTTCCCCTTGCCGTCAATGCCACACCACCGCCACTACTTCCTCTACCACCACCACCTCTGCATCCAAACCCTAAAAATTCAACCCCCAAACCCTTAAAATTGAAACCCCAAATTAGGGTTTAGATGCAAAATCTTCGGTTTAGCTGCATTGCATTTGATTTTTGTTTGCCTCAAGAAGAGATGAATGATGGTTTACCGTCGGTAATATTGTGAGGCAAAGGCAGAGGTTGGAGAAAATGGCAGATGAAGCTTGGAATCAGGTTATGTATACTGTATGTTCATTTATGAAACCCCCAAATCTAACAAATGAAACGGTTTTTTAATCGACAGTAGGAAGGACGTTATTGATGGTGGTGAGCGGCGATGGTGGTGAGCGATGGGGATAGGTAGTGACAGGGGGTGGTGAAGGTGACGGTGGGGGTCACGGCGGTGGTGGTGGAGGTTGTGGTGTTTGGCTGGAGCATTTTCGATGAGAATGGGGGTGTTGCAGTGCGGATATGATGTTAATGAAGTGCAGATCTCAAACTTTTTAATGACTGAAGGGGTAAGGTCCCAAAAACCTCGAAAAGAGGATTTGAGACCATACCACAAACCAACCTTTCTAACCCTTTAACCTTGCGCGGCCGCGCACTGGTCTTACAAAAAGGAAGAAAGCAATCAGTAATGTATAGTCGCGCGCCCAAAGGAAAACATAAATCCTTGCGCCTTCTCCCATTTACAAAGGATTAAAATCCTTTGCCTCCGCCTAAATATCCAGACTTGGATATTATTTTACCCAGACTTGGGATTTATTTGTCTGTGTCTACACAGCAATGTGTCACACCAGATTACAGCAGTAATCTTCTAGAAAGAAATACAATCGTGCACCACCCAGACGGTTATAACCGTCTGGACACGTGTCACCACCACAAGCAACCATGGAATCACAACGAAGGCATGCAATTGGAGAGTAATCTCCACTTAATCACTTTCCACGTGGCAGCCCCCCAGCCATAGATCAAACCACGATCCGTGTGCATTCACATCGGATCGAGACAACTTAACGAAGGATCAAAGAACTTAACGGAAGAAAATATAACCGCTACGGCATTAGCATCTTCCGTGATCTTTTCAATAACAGGTTTTCCCTCCCAAAAACTCCCGGTTATAAATATGAGAACTGTTCAGGTATAAACTCAGATCACTCTCACTTCTCAAATACTTATCTTCTCCGTTACCGATACTTATTCTCACGCCGGAGTCGGGTCAAGGAGAGAACCTTCTTCTCCCCTTGGCGAGGCTAACGGTGTTCTTTTTTTGCAGAACTATCGGAGAAGAAATTCCATTGCAACTGAATCAACCGAGAGAGAGCTAACCCTTTTATGCGGATTCAAACCCCCTAACTATCTCGGTTCCGACCATTTAGTTAGTGTTTCTTCATTGGCGCCCACCGTTTTCTCAGTTTTTTCTAGTTTCTATCTCGTTTCGATTCAGTTCATTCCGTTTTCTGTTCTTTACACATGGCAGAAAATTCGTCATCTCACCGGCAATTTGGTCCTCGACCAAACGTCGGAAACAATTTACAACTAGAAGAATCTCCAGAACATTGGTTTAGCAGATGCCAAGCTGCTTTAAACACAATCGTTATTCAAATCGCCAGATCTGATTTGTCAAACATCAGATCTGGAAAAGAAATTGATACCACAGTATTGGACCCACCTACACCACGTAGGGGGGACATACAATCCAGCCAATATAGCAGTTATCAAAAACAAATACACATGATTCAGGGAGGTTCGTCACGGAGGACAAATAAACGAAATTATGATCAACATTGGAGAGAACAACAAGTCGTATTTCCTGTTGTTCCTGGGGGCCCTCAGGAAGAACGACCAGTGATTATCACTGGTATTTTCGGTCACTACCGAACCGATTATATGTTCATAGATCCAGGGAGCTCGATGGACATCATATACGAACAGTGCTTTAAACAGCTTGATGCAGAAGACAAAGCACGTCTAGAACCAGTCGATTTTCCCCTCACTGGATTCTGTAATGAAGCTGTATTCCCATTAGGACAAATCGCTTTCCCGGTGACTTTATCAGACGGCGAACATTCACGAACAGTTACAGCCAATTTCATGGTCATGCCAGCAACATCACGTCATGATGTCCTGCTCGGGAGAAGGTCACAACGGGAATTCAGCATGATCACTTCCATTCCACACGCCGCTTGCGGATTTCCGATAGAAACCGGAGTTGCAATCCTCTATTCAAGCAAAGAAGTCATGTACGTGGATGACGAACCACCAGCAAAGGTAGCCAAACCTTCGGCACCAAACGAACCAGAGAAATGGGTTCTGAACAACGAATACCCAGAGCGGACCATTCTGCTAGGACAAGCTATTTCACCAGCAACGCGCATACAACTGAAAGAATTGTTGTCTAACAACAAAGATATATTTGCCTGGTGCCCAGCAGACATGACTGGAGTTCCGCGCGACATCGCGCAACATTGTCTAAACATCAAACCATCGGTAGAACCTGTTGCTCAGGGGAGGCGCAACTTCAGTGAAGAAAAAGCGAAAGCAATGGACGAGCAAGTAGCAGAATTACTTAACGCGGGAATCTTGCGCGAAGTAAAATACCATACATGGGTCGCCAACCCAGTGATGGTACAAAAACATAGCGGCGGGTGGAGAATGTGCGTTGACTTCAAAGACCTGAATAAAGCATGCCCAAAAGATTGCTACGCGCTCCCAGAGATAGACAAAAAAGTCGACTCTCTAGCATCATTCAGATGGAAATGTTTTCTTGACTGTTACAAGGGTTATCATCAGGTCCAGATGAAAGAAGAAGACGAAGACAAAACGGCGTTCCGCACAGATAAAGGCATTTTCTGTTATACCAAAATGCCGTTCGGCTTGCGCAACGCAGGCGCAACTTATCAACGCTTAATGGACACAATTTTCAAAGATGATATTGGCAAGACTGTCGAAGTATACATGGATGACCTCGTCATCATGAGCCATGAGGAAAGCACAATGCTTGACAATATTCAGTGCACATTCGACTCCTTGCGCAGCGTAAGTCTAAAACTCAACCCAACTAAATGCTCCTTCGGCATGGAAGAAGGAAAATTTTTGGGATTCATTGTTACAAAAGATGGTTTTAAAGTAAATCCAGAAAAGGTGCAGGCTATTCAGCTAATGTCGTCACCCGCGACAGTTAAAGAAATGCAAAGGCTCGCCGGACGCCTAGCGGCTTTAAACAGATTTTTGGCTAATCACGCAGCAAAGTCCTATCCATTCATCAGTACGCTACGAAACTGCGCAAAGAAAACTGACTTTCAGTGGACATCTGAAGCAGAAACCGCATTCAAACAAATGAAAGAATGTTTAATTCAGCTGCCAACATTAACAGCACCAAAAGAAAAAGAGCCACTGATTTTATATCTATCTGCCGCGGAAGTAGCGGTTGGTGCTGTATTGATGGTAGAACGTGAGAACATCCAGACTCCAATCTATTACATCAGCAAAATGCTTACCGGCCTGGAAACTCGTTACTCAATGATAGAAAAACTAGTCCTAGCACTAGTACATGCATCCCGACGCCTACGCAGGTATTTCTCGGGTCACGTCATCACGGTCCTTACCAATTACCACTTAGGCCAGATCTTATCTAAACCTGACGTGGCGGGGCGACTGGCCAAATGGGCAATTGAACTGGGCGGATACAACATCTTCTACAGACCAAGACCAGCAATCAAAGGGCAAGTTTTAGCAGACTTCGCCACAGAAGTTCCTATCGAAAAAGTTCAAGAGTGCGAGGCAATCCAGAATCCTACACCCGTTTTCGACGATAGAGTCTGGACCTTGCACACAGATGGAGCGTCCAATGATGACGGAGCCGGAGCAGGTCTCCGATTAATCAGCCCAGACAACCACGAGCTCACATATGCTATACGCTTAGATTTCAAAAGCACGAATAACGAAGCTGAATATGAGGCCTTCTTGGCAGGTCTTCGCTTAGCGCTAAAAATGGGGGCAAGAAATCTTGAGGCCAACGTTGATTCGAAACTAGTAGCCGAGCAAGTTAATGGCAATTACGATGCAAAAGAAGCTATGGCGTTGTACCTTGAACAAGCACGGATGTTAATCAGCCAATTTCAGACATTCAAAGTTAATCACATAAACAGAAGCGAGAACAAACACGCTGACGCGCTAAGCAAGCTAGCTGCTACCAGCTTTAAGCACTTAGCAAAAGAGGTACGCATAGAGGTATTATCCAACCCTTCCATTCATCTCAAACAAGTAAGCGTCATAGAAATGGGAGATCCATCCTGGATGTCTCCAATTATCTTGTACCTTCAACACGGAAAACTTCCGGAGGGAAAGGCAGAAGCTCGAAAAATACAGCACAAAGCGATAAATTACGAAATGGCGGATGGCGTCCTTTACCGAAAATCCTTCATGGGTCCATTATTACGCTGTGTCGATAAAACAGATGCCCAATACCTTGTCAGAGAAATTCACGATGGATTATGCGGAATACACGCGGGACCGCGCATGGTCGTGGCAAAAATAATGAGCGCTGGATACTACTGGCCAGGAATGCACATGGATGCAGTCGATCTATTAAGAAGATGCGAGGCATGTCAGCGCCACGCACCAAAGACACTCCGACCCAAAAACCCGCTAATTCCCGTTACTTCCGCCTGGCCATTCCAACAGTGGGGCATCGATCTTGTTGGACCATTTCCTGACGCGCCAGGTGCAGTAAAGTTCATCATCGTCGCGGTGGATTACTTCACAAAATGGGTGGAGGCCAAAGCTTTGGCCTCAACAACAGCAATGGTAATCCGCAAATTTATATGGGAACATATCATTTGCAGATTTGGATTACCATTGCGCATCATTTCCGACAATGGTACAAACTTCGCCGCAGAAGATCTTCAAAAATGGTTTAAAGAAATGAAGATCGAGCATACCTCTGCTTCCGTCGCGCATCCTCAAGCAAACGGACAAGTAGAAAGCGTAAACAAACAAATTGTTGACGGTATAAAAGCGCGACTCGGAACAGCACGCAGAGGGTGGGTTGATGAACTCCCCAGCATTCTCTGGGCACATCGCACAATGCCAAAGACTAGCACTGGCGAAACTCCGTTCAGTCTAGTCTATGGGTCTGAGGCTGTCATTCCAGCTGAGATAGGCTTACCATCACCGCGCATGATAGCCATGGAAAAACAGAACAACGAGCAAGAAAGGAGAATGGATTTGGACCTTCTTGAAGAACGGCGCGAGAACGCCGCCATAACAGAAGCAAGGTACAAATCTAAGCTCGAAAAATATTACAATGCGCGCGTCCGCGTTTGCACCTTTGTCCCTGGTGATTTCGTCTTGCGCGACAATGAGGCGTCAAACGCTGAAAAGCCAGGCAAATTAGCGCCAAGATGGGAAGGACCATACGTCATTAACGAGGTCCTAGGCAAGGGAGCATATACCCTAAAAAGGATCGATGGGACCTTAGTTCCCCGCACCTGGAACGCACAACAGTTGCGCAGGTGTTACATATGAACTAAATCTTCAAAAGCGGAAAGAACATACAGGCAATGTATTTCTTTATTTTGTTTTGTATTACAAGCCTTGCGCTCTTATCAATACAAACATCCTTTTTACTTATCTCACTGTTTATTACAAATTGCATGTAAATTTCTTTGGTTCGTGCGAAAACAATATGGTCAAACATTGCATACCTCATGAACAGTCTAAAAACAAGGCAAGCTGTTACGCCTTTTAGACAAACGTTCAAACATGAGCATAATACCATTTCTCATTCGCCTTACCTATCCAAAAGCAATTAAAAAACATGCAACATATTGTAATCCAAACACGTAAGAAGTAAAAACATAATCAATGTACATATCACTAAGTGTAACAAAACACTTCATAAACAAGATCATGACAATGATCTTCAAAATTTTAGTTCCAGAAACTAAAATATCCACAAAAGCAAAAAACCTTGTTTCTACAAAATAGCAGGACGATCAAACAGCAGCCATTAACAACGATCACACCCATGATCTTCAAAAAAGAGTTTATGCTAGCAGACTAGTATAAACAATCAAAAGAAGGGATGAAACAACCCCCAAACCTAACCAACAACAGGTTCGTCTTCAACATCCGCTTCCCCCGGAGATTTTTTCCGGCGATGGTATACCAACCGGCAATCTTCCCTCCAGATCGTCGAAAAACGAACAGTGAGACCATCCGCATCCAGCACAGCACCACTATTAGCAACAACTTCCCCTTGCTGGAGAACCTTATCAGCAGAACAAGCCACCATAGAAGGATCAACAAGGATAGAGTCCTCTCCGGTAGCCATCAATGGTGGAGAGCTAGCAAGTAACAAAAGAGCTTCAGCAGCTTCTCGAATCCTTAAGATATCTGAAAGACGCCGGGAACGAACGGTACTTTTTCCCTTCATCTTCTCCAAATTAAAGATAGAAAGGCATCCCAATACATATATATACAAAACAAAAATTCAACCTCGAAAAACGAGAACCCTGCTCATCATTAATTGTCAGAATTGTATCACACCCGAACGGCGCTACAGGAACCAGGGTCATATCCTCATTAATGAGGTTTGACAAACGCCACTACGAATTTCAAGACAAAGAAAAAAATACCCATTCTTACTGCCAGTTGACGTCATTACATGTCAGAACATGATTGCAAAGTTAAGATTTTTTCCTTTTTCCAACAAGATAAATCTTCTCATAGAAGCTTTCTTATTTTGACACGCCCAAAAACATTCCCCTCTCATAAGTCCAGTGCTCCACTTACTTGCATAAGTACAACACTAGACTGGGGGGACTTGAAGGGGTAAGGTCCCAAAAACCTCGAAAAGAGGATTTGAGACCATACCACAAACCAACCTTTCTAACCCTTTAACCTTGCGCGGCCGCGCACTGGTCTTACAAAAAGGAAGAAAGCAATCAGTAATGTATAGTCGCACGCCCAAAGGAAAACATAAATCCTTGCGCCTTCTCCCATTTACAAAGGATTAAAATCCTTTGCCTCCGCCTAAATATCCAGACTTGGATATTATTTTACCCAGACTTGGGATTTATTTGTCTGTGTCTACACAGCAATGTGTCACACCAGATTACAGCAATAATCTTCTAGAAAGAAATACAATCGTGCACCACCCAGACGGTTATAACCGTCTGGACACGTGTCACCACCACAAGCAACCATGGAATCACAACGAAGGCATGCAATTGGAGAGTAATCTCCACTTAATCACTTTCCACGTGGCAGCCCCCAGCCATAGATCAAACCACGATCCGTGTGCATTCACATCGGATCGAGACAACTTAACGAAGGATCAAAGAACTTAACGGAAGAAAATATAACCGCTACGGCATTAGCATCTTCCGTGATCTTTTCAATAACAGGTTTTCCCTCCCAAAAACTCCCGGTTATAAATGTGAGAACTGTTCAGGTATAAACTCAGATCACTCTCACTTCTCAAATACTTATCTTCTCCGTTACCGATACTTATTCTCACGCCGGAGTCGGGTCAAGGAGAGAACCTTCTTCCCCCCTTGGCGAGGCTAACGGTGTTCTTTTTTTGCAGAACTATCGGAGAAGAAATTCCATTGCAACTGAATCAACCGAGAGAGAGCTAACCCTTTTATGCGGATTCAAACCCCCTAACTATCTCGGTTCCGACCATTTAGTTAGTGTTTCTTCAATGACCAAAATGACGAAAATACCCCTGAGCAAAAGGACAAAACAGGGGGGGTTTAAATTGGGGAATTTGGCCAAATTTGAAATTTGGACTAAAATGGCAACAAAATTGAAAACACAGGGACCCAGATTTAAAAAGTTTGAGATTTGGACTAAAATGGAAAAAGTGCCCAAACCACAGGGACCAAAATGACAGTTTACTCTATATATTATAGACGATTTTATAAACGTATGACCATCTTATTTTTCTCTATATTATGTATAGGTGTCTATGTGATTATTGTGTTTGATTGGTCTTTCTTAACAAAACAAATATTGGTCGATTTCAGACATACAACTTACCAAGTCAAAAGTAGTGCTTAAGGGTTCGTACCTTAGCCCCGATCAACTATCACTCACCACATCAAAAAGTGCTCAAAATACCCATTAACTAGTAAGTGGTGGCGGCGCCTATTCATGCCGCGAACTATTTTTTTATTTAAATAAAGTCAAATGTTATATAGAAATTAAACTTCATTAAATTAAAATAAAAATACATAATCCAACACAAACGAATAAAAAAATAAAAATAAAAAAATCCTAGACATCGTCTTCCTCATCGAGGTGCGGTAGATCTTGAGCTGCAATATGGATGAGAAGATCATTTTTAAGTCGATAATGCGTATCAGGATCCTCAACTCCGCAAGCGCTGTGTCATCAAAAATAGTTTCGATGATTGGATCCTTAATGTGGACCGGTGAAAACGCATGCCTCTCGTCCTTTAGAATGAAAATGAGGATA
Source organism: Helianthus tuberosus (assembly GCA_030545235.1). Taxonomy (NCBI): domain Eukaryota; kingdom Viridiplantae; phylum Streptophyta; class Magnoliopsida; order Asterales; family Asteraceae; genus Helianthus; species Helianthus tuberosus. The sequence continues at coordinate 28,541,833 of CM060379.1, read as the reverse complement.
TAGTTTAGAGTGAAATGAGATAAGAAAAAGATGGTTATTTATAAGGATCAAAAATAAATAAAATAAATTTTTAATTTAAATGGTGATATGACTATTGTGGGCAATAACAATCAAAGTCCACAAATCTTGAGCGGTTACCGGGGTCCGGCGCTAGCCAACGCAACCCGTCAAATCTTACCCGTAGAAGTGATGGTGGTGTGTTGGCTCAGGTTCAAACCTGTGCAGGGCTACCCAAGAACTGCCCCGTCCCCCTTACCTTTTGATCAATAATGATAAGAGTAACCCTATATTCTTAATAATTTGTTTCAACTTTTTAATGTTTAATAAAATTATAATAAAATACTTCAAATAATGTCACATGACATTTTCTCCTTCAACATCATAAATTTTATTTATATTTGTTTAATAAATTTCTTATAATATTAATATTAATTAATAACCAATATATAATATAGATATCACTTATTTTTATCATTATCTTTATCTAAAATTAATAAATAACTTCAATTTTGTAATTTAGACCTTTGTTTTTTTACTTTTAACACAATGTTTTTCATCTTTTGCAATTTAGTTCCAACTCTTTTTTCTATTCAATTTTGGTCCACCATACTTTTCATCTTTTCCAAGTTTTTCATTTCGTTCTAAATTTTGTGAGTTAACGAACCTTAACGTGCGTGTGGGGTTCAACATTTTTTCGTATATTTTTTCCCGTTTAACTGGCCCGTCGCGTCACATCTAATTTTCTATGTTTGACAAGTTCGTCCAACACGTGGGTCCTGGATGGACTTAGTTATTTTTTTCTATGTTTTATATTTCAGTTTAATTTATCAGCAACGAGCGTGCGTGATTCAAAGATTTTACGTCTGATTTTCGCTCGGCGTTATCTTTTTCTCATTTTTATTTGTTTTGTTTTTACGAGCTTTTCGGGTGTTGGTGGTTGCTGACAATGGTATAGTATTGCTAATACTTAACACAGTTTTATGACAACCGTTGCAACGCATGAGGCTTAATACTAGTTCCTTTATATAGTTTCACATTTTTTTATAAAAACACGCAAAACTATTTAACAAATATAGAAGTATAAGCAGCCGACATTTTCGTACGACATGGACACCCCTCCCAACTCCCAAGAATGTAACGTACTTTTAGGCCTTATTTGATAACGACCGTATTAATATATTTAATAACTAATAAAAACAACAACGATCTTATTTCTGTTTTACATTTACATAGAAAATTAACTCATGAGCAGGGATAAACGAGTTTATTCGTTTGTAAACTACTAGAGACTAGCTCAATAAGTTTTTGAATTGAACTCGAGTTTCTGGGATAAACGAGTTTATTCGTTTACCCAGAAGTGACCTAAACATGTTTTAACTAAATGCAAACCCGAAAAATCGTGTTAAGTTAGGCCATAATCTTGAGTCTTAGAGCCTAACACATACTATTAGCCCGCCTTGTGGCGGCAAAAGGATTCTCACCCACCATAATACCATATTACGTTTCGTGCAGCTAAAATATTTTCATGTCATGTAAAAAATTCATACATCCTACATTTGATATTTCAATTCATTTTTGGTGAGCATGCAGTTCATTGTAGAGAGCTCCCAGGGTTCAAATACCGACATGATTTGGTTAGAGATGTCATTTTTGACATATTCAGGTGCGCTGGTATTTCTGTTAAGAAAGAGGCACCCGTTAATTTCTTAACAGACCCGTTGGAAGGGAGATCTACCCTTCGACCAGCCGACATTCTGGTCTTTGGATGGGTAGGAGGAAAACACGCCTGTGTGGATCTAACAGGGGTTTCCCCGCTTGTGGGCTTAGGGATGAGTGCTTTCACAGTGGGTCAGGCTGCTTTAAAGGCTGCTTCGGGTAAAGTGATCAAGCATGAGAAAGCGTGTCTTGACAACCAGCACGTGTTTATCCCATTTGCTTTTGATACTTTTGGTTTTCTGGCGCCAGAGGCTGTGGACCTACTTAGTCGAGTTCAAAGGGTCATGCATAGTAATGTTATGACCCCGAAATCTATGGACGTAGTTTTTAAAAGGCTTAGTTTTGCTATTCAAAAAGGGGTAGCGGCGCAACTTGTTGCCCGTTTACCAACTATCTCGATGTAAATTATTTTCTTTAATCATTCTATTAAATGTAATTAAAAGACAAGTAAAATTCATTTTTGGATTTAATTTAAGCATATATAAAGGATAATACGAGATAGGTAGTATGTATTTTTTGTATTACAGTTTGTTTTCTTTAAGTAAAATAATAAGATGGTATTTATTTCTTCAATTACATTTTGTTTTTCTTATGTAAAGTAATAAGATGACCATTTCACATTCACCTAAGACGGTCGGGTGTGGGCGCAGGGAGGAGAACGAGAAGGCGACGGAACACCAATGAGCTGGTGGTCCGTTAGCAAAGACAAATCTTTTAAACGCTTTAAAAGGAGAGGTTTTAAGTTTAAATCTCACATACGACATGATAAAAGAAAATTTGCGGTAAAAGAAAAAAAAATTAACTTGATAAATACTAAAATATAGGAAATAACAATGAAAAGAGGTTTGATTTATTCCTAAAAGCAAGTAACTTTTGACATTTGATGCATAAATATTGGGATTTAAAGCATAACAAGATCTCGTAAATTTCCAATACACATTCCAAACCACATCTCTCACCCACACACACAAAGACGAAACTACCCCCACAAACACTACCCCACACCTTTTCCCATGCCCCGTAGTCCTCAAACCCCTTTTACTTTTTCAATTTTCAACTTACACCCTTTAACTTTCCACTAAAGCCACTTCTACCCCACCACAAACACCACCCGCCGGCAAATCCCCGGCGACGTCGTTTCACTAATTCTACCAACACAAAAAACACTCAAAATCATCAAATTATTTAATTTATATACAAATTTCTATAACAGCAAACCCTAATCACGCGTTTCTGCTCAATCCGCTCACGTTAGCATATACACCGCCGCTCACGTTAGCATATACACCGACGTTATCTTTTTTATGCCGGAGATATGATCGGAAAGGGTTACTTCCTTTGTTTGCAGACTTAACCTCATCGGTGACTGACGTCAGCTCACCGTCATCGTCGGCACCGGCGACTTTTGCAGTTTTATCAACTTTTTTCACTTTTTCACCTTTCTTCTTCGTCGCCGGAAAATTACCGAAATCGGCAACCGGAGCGTGCTTACCGGAGGTCATACGACTATCACTATTGCTCCGTTGAAGAAGGTTACGTAACCTCCACCGTTTCGACGTATTACCGGTCGAATTGCTCTTTTTACACCGTTCCGGCGACTCTTCCTTCGGTTTCCAGATGCAGTACGTTCCCGGCGTAACACCGGCGAGGTTATCAGCCTCCGGCGACGTCGTACACGATGCCGATTCTCTCTCCTCTCTAAAAAGCTTCCCGAGCGGTTGCCGTACAGATTCAGTTACAGATATTTTATCCGATTCATCAGAAACGACATCGTTTAGCAACAAACTCCGATCGAATAACGGATACCGCGGCAGGATCTCACCGTTGGAGAAGATCTCATCGGCCGATACAGGCGATAAGCTAGGGTTTCTACACACAACAGCAAACTCAAATTCTTCTTCTTCTTCATCTTCTTCTTCTTCCTCCTCCTCATTTCGCTTCAAATTTTCCGTATAATTACGATCTGATCGATCATTTTCATGAACATATACCTGATTTGCATCTTCCGTGAAGTTGTAAATATCGTCTTCTTCGTCGTTGTTTTGATTGCGGAATTCTTCAACGACTCTAGCGGCAATATCTGCTAGATTGCTGGACGAATTGCCGGTGAAACTCGGAGATATTGAATTCATTGAAGCGAAGTGCATGTGATGATGTGAATTGTGATCGGTCTGTTTGTGTAAAGAAGAGATTTGGAGGTATGGAAACAGTAGTAATGGAAGGAGAAAGGTGGAAAGAGTACGCGGTTTATAGTTTCTAGTGAGAATGATATTCCTAGGGCCATGGATTCTCTATGACTTTTACTTTTTTAGTTTTTATTTTTCAATATTTTTTTATTTTTAAATAGAGTTAGCTTTCGTTTTGCTTCCTATGGTTTGGTCATTTTAACGGTTTTGCTTCAGTAGTTTAAAAATAACCATTTTTCTCCCAGATCTTTCAAGTTTGTCGCCAGTTTGCTCCCTTATTCTAACTCAGTTAAAACGTTCAATTAAAATTAGAGGTATTCCGGTAGTTTACTCCCTGGCTCTAACTCAATTAAAACGTTTAGTTAAAAGTCACGGTAGTCGGGGTCGGCAGGTGGTTTACAGGTGGTGGATGGTTGTGGACAGTGGTGGCTGGTAGAAAGAGTGGTTGGAAAGATGGGAGATCAGAAAAGAATTACTTATATACATGTAAATAAACAAGTTATAGGTTTATTTAGGTGAAAAGACTTACATGCTCTTGCTTTTATCTATAAAATTAACAAAATACATTTCTAGTTAATGGATTTTTTGGATAGAGTAGAGGCAGGGAGCAAAATGACGATAAGTTAGAAAAATCAGGAAGGAAAATGACTATTTTTAAACTATTAAGATAAAACTGTTAAAATGACCAAATCATAGGGAACAAAACGGAAGTTAACTCTTTTAAATATGATGATGAATGTGAACATATATATATTTCTATCTACTTTCCTAAATTTATTGAAAAATCACTAGTTTACTTTTAACAAACATAGGGGTGGAAGTGGAAGTATATTGTATTTCGGTTCGGTTTAAGGAACGAGTACTAGTTATTAGAGGAAATATGTTGTTTGGAGTTTATTTTATAGATTGTTTGTATTTGTGAAAAAACTGATTATGGATAGACAAATGACGGGTTATGCTGGAGTTGAGCATTTGGAAATCGATACATAGTTATATTAAGGGTCGTAACTTGTTATATGAGGAAAAAGGATAAGATTCGCACGTTATCTAGAAGATTGAATATGGATCAGGAACGACCGCTTGACAGAGCTGGCAAGCGGTGGAAGTATCCTCGTTGATATAGTAATCGTGTTGAGCGGTGAAAGATAAACACTCCCACACTTCATGTAACTTAACGAGCTCCTCTATTTCATTTGTTAAACCATGTGTTATACGGGGTCTAACCTAGGAGGCTAGCATTCCTCTATCAACTTTCACACCGTCATGTATTTAACGCGTTACGTATTTTCTGCTTTATCATATTCCATAAATAAAAATTAGACAATAAAGGTTCCATTTTTTAAAGGATAATAAAGGTTCCATTTGATTATACAAAGAAAGCTTTAGAATGCAAAAGAAGGTAGTTTAGTATAAGCTTTCTAGCATTATCTCCGTAGCAACTAACGAAATCAATATTATTTTCAATCCACTTTAAAAGTCAAGTTATTATAACAATTTATTTTTAGTCATATATAAACGTTATTTTCCTTGTAAGATCCAACAATATACTTTTAGTCATATATAAACATTATTTCCTTGTAAGATCCATGTCATATTCTTTTTTCTCTTGTTTATGAGCGAAAGTTATTTGGTGAAACGTGTTGGTTTAGCTTAAATTAAATGGTTCGCATTCGTCAACTATAATGTCGAGGCCATTCATTCGATCAGGAGTTTAAAGGGCTCAAGTGATTGGAACTTGGAAGAAGTTGGTCGAAGCTATTTTGTTCTTTACGATTTGGAAGATATGGATATGCAAAAATAATAAGATTTTTGAAGATAAATGGGAGGCGGTCCCAAAGAAGTTAGAAGGAATCAAAGAGGACTCTTATGTGTGGATTAAATATAGGTCTAAGTTTGAAGACCTAAATTGGGATCGTTGGTGGGATTTTAACATCAGAGACTTAAAAATGTAATGTTTGTTTCTTTTGTATTTGGGCCTTCGAGTGTCTAGCTGGCCCTGTTTTTTTGGCAATTAAATTTGTATTTGGTTGTTCCCAAAAAAAAAAAACGTAATTCATATTTGCTTATTAACCCTCAATAATGATTTAATAGAGATATTTATGATTCGGTTTAAAAGAGTAAAACAACACATGTAAGTCATCGTTGTAGTTTCTCGGTCATATAAATCGGGTTAAAATTGTTCAAATTGTACCAAAAGGTTTGGTTTACGATCTTGACAAAAACCGTTCATTAATACCCCCCCCCCCTCCCCCAAATTTAATTAGGGTTTAAAGTATCCTGATTCAAAATTCCATTTAAGGAAAGGACATCTAATTTAGCCAAAGGTATGTAAGAAGAATTAGGTTTTTCAACTTGTTTTGGTGTCGTGTGCACCAAATGAAGAGACAGAAATCCTAATCTCACATGGTTTTCACTTTTCATAAGACTTGGCATACATATTTAATTCTCATTATCCAAACACTTGATTGACATTAGATAACTATTTATTTGATAACTTGCAAATCAATTCTCTTTGTTTAGTTAAATCAGTTTTTGAATTAAATATGAATTTGTTGTGTAATAACTAGAACCTATTAGCAATGTATATATGAGAATTAGAGAATGGGAGATGAATTTCTTATTGATATCTCACATACAAAATACATGAGCCACTATATATAGGCTATAACATTAATACAAAATGTGACATAGGAGTTACAAATGTGTATAGTCACTAATAATGGATGCATTCATAACACTCCCCCTTGACTATTCACATGATGATATACTATTCTTTAATACGCTTGGTGATGCTGCCTCGTTAAAAACCTTGCTAGGAAAACCCAGTGGGACAAAACCTCAGCTAAGGGAAAAAGAGTGTAGCGCGTATTGTCTCCCCCTAATACTTCTGGATCAGGTATGTTGTCTCATTAAAGAAAAAGAGTACGTACACTGTGTATATTATGGGTACGTTACTCCCCCTCAATTTTACTTGTATATCTTGATGATGTTGAATCCAATCTTCTGTGACAATTGCTTAACTTGATATTTGGCGTAGTCTTCTTTGATTTGGATGTTGTTGTCTACATTGTCTTCATACAGTATAGCTTGAGCTTCTCTTGATCAACTCTAATTTACATACTTCTTAAATATGCTGAAATCTTCGACCTTCATAACTTGTATCTGGATTGAGATCGAACTCTATGCGAGTCTAATATATATCAATCATAACCTAGGACGTCGTATTGTTCTTGTGGAACTATCCCGTGTCTCGAGTTTGTAAATATGTCAAATAATTATTTAATGCGCTTTATAATTCTGCCTCGTTAAAAACCATGCCAGGAAAACCCAATGGGACAAAACCGTAGCTAAGGGAAAAGAGTGCACTACGCATTATACATAATTAACAACATGATTTATGATGATGTTAAATTAGTACTTCGGGACCTATAAGATAAACTGATACTACTGGATCAGTTATGTTGTCTCGTTAAAAACCTTACCAAGAAAAACCCAATGGGAAAAACTTAGTGAAGGGAAAAAGAGTGCAACATTTGAGATTAGAACTGTAATCTTACCAATACAAAGTAATATATCAGATGTCGTCTTGTTTGCAAGATACCTCAATGCTCTGATCGCAATTAAGTATGGTACTTCTTGACTAAGTAGTTCAACATCCTTTTCTTGGGGTTGATAAGAATATTTTTTCTATGTCAAGCGATCAGACAATCGTTCATGTACTCAACGAATGAGCTTTTTCTATATAACATCTTCTAGATGTAGTCAGATTGATGAGCAAAAATAGTACATATATACTTGAAACCACAGGTCGAGGATAACTACACTTTGTAAAGGTCATTCAAATTTTTCCTCTTTAGTTTGAGAGTTCCCTCTCGATGATGTTTATATTATCACTGTAAGAGTGAAATCTTGTTAAATAGATGTAGCTCATTTTATCAAAATTATACCTCTCTTTTCAGAGTATAGTCGACTGTACCACATACGAGTAGTTTCCTTTAAGATTCATATATATAACACATATGGGGTTATTGTTTCGTAATGCTTTGAGCATTTTTTTAATCCTTCAGGGGTTTTCATACAGATGTCATTTGCAATTGTCTCGTAAATGTATACAGTGATGACATCCATAAGTTATTTTATCTGAAGTCATTCTGAGATTGCGAGGCCGCTTAAACATCTAAAGATTACCGCATCCACTACAGGGGTATACGTTTCCTCGTAATCAACTGCTGGGATTTGGGAAAAATCTTTATGTTAAAATGCGTGCCTTACATCGCAAAAACTCATTATTTACGTTTCCTTTTATTTAAAGACACCCATTTATAACCTACTGGTTTGACGTCTATGGGTGTTCGAACTGCTGGTTCGAAAACGTTTAGTTTGTCGAGCAAATTTAGTTCAACCTTAAGTCATGTAGCCATTTTGGCTATTTGTGTGCATACACTCTTGCACACTTTCTATATATGTAATCTTCTTTTTTTTCCATCGATTACATCTATTGCTATAGCATAATCAAATATATCATTTTACACGTGTTTCATTACGGTTCCATATTGTACTTATTTTGTACATAATTCATCGCGATCTCATATTTGTTTGGTACTAGAGTTTCTTTTAGAACTCCATTAGCCTCTTTTGGGCTTTTGACAACAACCTTCTTTAAGGTTTAGTATGCAACCACTTCTGGGGTTTTGTATGCAACCACTTATGGTGTTTTGTGTGCCACTTCTTTTGGGGTTACACCAACTGCGTTACTCTGCTCTTTTTGTGTTTGTGGGTTTTATCTTTTTGGAACCGATTTATCTCTCACAATTTATTAATATGATAATCATTTTGTGAGTACTTCCATTCGAGCAGATAAGTTTAAGTTGATATATGTGACTTTGTCACCTTATTTGTGTTAGTGAATGCATCTTGTATTTCATTTGTTATTATTTGCAAATACACGCTCTTTCTTTTGGACTTCAGATTTGCATTGACCACTTCAGGGGTCGATATATAATATGATGCATTTTTTTTTATGTTACCAGTCTTTCATTTTCTTGTCTCCCCCTAAGACTGGGAATACGATGTACATATCCCATTTTATATGTTATGGTGGTGCTATTGGTACATAGGCTGCACAACAAAATATATAAAAAAATGGAAACTTGGTTCTCTTCAGGAGACCAGTTGCAATGGGGAGTATTTGTGATAAGCAGTTGGTTTTGAATTGATATAATCAATCGACGAATTCCTTCTCGACTACGTATGCCTCTCACTATATTTCACATTGTGCCCAACAATGGTCCCTACAATTGGGTTGTCAAAGAACATTGTTAAACCATGTCAAAAAAACAGTGTTCCATCGTGTTGGGCATATGCTACATATGGGTAGCTAAAAACTCACATGTAACCATGTATGAATGCCACAATCCACACAACTGTACATTTCAATGGTCCCATATAAGAGGGATTGTTTGTAGGAGTCTATTGTTTGGAAGGGCATAAAAATTTATTTGCCAAAAAAAAAAACTAACTAGACATATGATAAGGCATTTTGGGAGCAATGTTTTTAGATTACTTAGAGGTGCTAAGGTACCGGTTAGCATGTTTGATTGTTTAGCATATCATGATGCTATTTTGATGACCTATTTGGTCATGCCATGTGGTGAACGTATAAATATTCTAGTAACTTCTGGTTACTCACCATATTTGATTTAATGGAATATTGTGGAAAATTAGTATCATTTCTAGTAACTTCTAATATAGTCTTCTGGCCATATTTGCTATATGATATATTTTAGATATTTCTTTTGCACCATTCCAAGGTGATGACTTTTCATTCAAACATAGTGGAAACTTAATAAATTTCTTTGCTATACATTAGAATATGATGCATTATGAATTACAAAATTCGATTTCAGCGGGTAAACTATCGATGCTCTTCTGGAGCATTTAATGTGCTATTAACACGTGAAATAGTATCAATAGCGTCTCTACCACGTGAAATATTATAGTTTTAGCCTTTGTTTAGAGGGAAAACATGTACTATTCATAATGTTTTCCATCACTAGGCTATATGTTAGCCAAAAACGCCAAGTGCGATGAACTAAAGTTTGGATTGAATTTGAAAAATCATTATTAAAAACAAACGGGACTTTGTATACATTTGGGAGAACTTCGGGTTCTCATCATTGATTTAGGATTCATGTGAGCATCAACACTAACTCAAATGAATTATTATCTATCAATTTAAGTAACTAACATCAGAGTAGTTTACTTAAGCTAAAGTCCACTAATTATTTTCATAGCTATTTTTCATCATTTTCATGTGAGGGCACATTTCTAATGACTATATCAATGTCTATTAATATTTGTTTAGCAACAACAAGCAATTAGAAGAATAACCATACAATTAATTATGTTGACTATGCATAGCATTGTAACAAGCTGAAATATCAAATCACTAAAGCATAACAATGTTTATCTCAGTGTAGTTGTTTTGGTAACCAGCTACCAATGAAATTTGTATTAATTTATTTAGCACATTTAACTTGTCAAAAGGCAATACATATAACATGTATGCTATCTAAAACAATGAGACCAACAGAAGTATTGCTAAACAAATGAAATCCGTAATATCTACCCATAAGCAAGTTATATGCATGCTAATTATTCACAATTTATATGCATATCAATTACATATATAAATCACACACAATCCTGGGACATTATACGTATACATATATGTGTGTGTTAGTGTTAAAGAGATTAAACTCATATTAATTTGCTTGTCATGTCTAGAAAAAAAATATTAAAGATCACAAGTATATTATATATACACATATTTGTCACTATAGTTTAAAACATAAACAAATGTCACTATCAACTTTCTCGATCATATAATAACATATGAATCTTTATCACTCGTAAATGAGCTTTCTTATACTAATAAATTTTGTTGCTCAAGAAAATATAACAGGCATCTTGATAATTTTAGTGTCATGTTAATTTGCAAATAATATCTTTTACCACACAAATATTTCATAGAATCAAATCACATATTTAAATATCAAAAAGCAACTAAAAGTCTTATACAATTGCAATAACAATGATATACAACAAAATTAACTAAGTAGTTGTCATATTATAACATATTATCATATAAACATGTGCATTATTGTAAATTCATTAACAGAATTGCACTAATGATTATCTTCAAATATAACTATTAGACATCACCTTTTAATACAAATTGTATTTTGGTAGTCATAAATTGTATAAATACTAATAACAAAAACTAATTAATGGACTAATTAAAACTCATAACCATAATAATAAAAGCACATAATGATATCAAAACTCATAACCATAATAATAAAAGCACATAATGATATCAAAACTCAAAACCATAATAATAAAAGCACATAATGATATCAAAACTCATAACCACAATAATAAAAGCACATAATGATTTAGAATTTGTAATGTCTCTTTGAAACGTAATTTGTTGTATAAAATTTAGAACAACAATAAAAGGCTATTTAATTACTATTTACTAACCATAAAATGTAATAAAAACAATTTATTAGAATAACAATAAAAGGCTATTTAATTACTATTTACTCATTTCGTAAATTGAAAAAAAAGGTAAATATACATCAACATGAATTAATGATGAGGAAATCGGAATTAATTTTATAATTAATAATATTCAATCCACACTCATAAGTTATATATTAGAACTTTAATTGAATTTATGCTATATTAATTAAAACTAAATAATATATATAACTTTAAAATATATATAAATAATATAATCAACATGTAAATGCAAGATCATGGATATCATAATACAACTTTTCTTATCAAGGTTTATCTATTAAACATGCATAAAAAGAATTTATCAAACTATATATCAATTTCTAAACCAAGGAATAAGCTTGCAATATAACTAGCAAATAGATAAGATTAGACTTAATAAATTAATAACAAGTATTTTCTCATCGGGTTTCTGTAACAAGTGTCCATGTATATATTAAACTTATATTTCCTATTTTTTTTCAATACCGTGATGATCATTTATTCTAGAAAAGGTCATTGAAAATGAAAATTATGAGTAGGATTTGAACATCCCCTGTTCAACCGACTTTCAAAAATCTCATCCTGGTTAACGATTATTCTTATCATGGTAAAACCAAGTTGAAAAGATAAGACATATTCAACAAGAAACAATATAGGTATAAGAGTAGTACCTTATGTAGATAAACATGTATGGTGGAAAAAAAAACTTTACTTGAAATAACTAAAGGAAATAGCATCCATCACTTTTCAATCGCCATGTCTACGAAATCCAATCTTCGTTGGAAACACCTCGGGCTACCAAAACTTTTATCAACAAAACATCATTAACGACATTGGTCAACCGAGACTTTAATCAACGATTAAAACCAATGATGATTCGAGCACTTTCGTGCTGATAACGTGTTGTGTAATAACTAGAACCTATTAGCAATGTATATATGAGAATTAGAGAATGGGAGATGAATTTCTTATTGATATCTCACATACAAAATACATGAGCCACTATATATAGGCTATAACATTAATACAAAATGTGACATAGGAGTTACAAATGTGTATAGTCACTAATAATGGATGCATTCATAACAGAATTAAATAAAACTGTTAATTTTGATTAAATATATCTTTTATTCATTTAACATATAATAGATAACTATTTATTTTTTAGCTTGCAAATCAATTCTCTTTGTTTAGTTAAATCAGTTTTTTAATTAAATAAAATTGTTGATTATGATTAAACATATTGGGTAAGGATAAAATAGGAAATTTATTTTGCCTAGTAAGAATAGGAAGTAATATGATTATGACATGTGGTAAAATTTAAAATAAAGAGCAAGGGTATTTTAGTCAATTTTACGTAATCTTCTTCTTCTTCTCTCTGTAACTTCAAAACCCACCATTTTCAAAACCCACCATCTTCAATCTTTTCTTCACTTTCTATCTCAATAATCACAACATTATAGTGCGATTTTCGTCACCAATCAATGATTCAAACACCCAATCAACGCGTTCTTCAACTTTTTTGAAGAAACCCAATTTAATTTCATACAATATCTCATTTTTTCCCTGTGATTTTGAAGCGAATCACTTTCGTTCGATTCGATCGCTGATAAGTGTGTCTAACATCCAAATTTCGTCAATATGTGAAGAAATCTGAAGAAATCGGCTTCGATCTATGTAAGAAAATTTTTAATTGTATTTTTACGATCTAGGTTTTTGAATTGAGTAATTGCATTTTACGATCTTGGCGGGGGTCGAGGGGCAGCACCCGTGGGAGCAGGGTCCAAGGGGCAGAGCCCCTGGCTGGGGTCAAGCTGGAAATTGCTTTAATAAAACTGCATCAGAAAATTTAATTTTCTGGAAATTGCCTCATTTCGTAGACAGTTTTTGATCTCCTAGTTTCTGGTTCAGACAATTCACAGACAAAACATACCCTGGTTCATTGCATTTTAGATATAAGACATTTTTATGTGTTTTCTGGCCATTGCGTTTTAGAAAAACACATTTTTAAAGTGTTTTTAGTCATTGCGTTTTAGGTAAAACACATTTTTATGTGTTTTCAGTCCATTGCGTTTTAGAGAGAACATTTTCTTTTGTGTTTTTAGGCCATTGCGTTTTAGAAATAAGACATTTTTATGTGTTTTCTGGCCATTGCGTTTTAGAAACATATATTTTTGAAGTGTTTTTAGTCCATTGCGTTTTAGGTAAAACACATTTTAATGTGTTTTCTGGCCATTGCGTTTTAGAAATAAGACATTTCTTTGTGTTTTTGTTGCATTGCGTTTTAGATAAAACACATTTTTATGTGTTTCCAGTCCATTGCGTTTTAGAAAAAAAGACAGTTTTAAGTGTTTTCTGACCATTGCGTTTTAGAAATAAGACATTTCTTTGTGTTTTTTATGCATTGCGTTTTAGGTAAAACACATTTTTATGTGTTTTCAATCATTGCGTTTTAGAAAGTACACTTTCTTTTGTGTTTTTAGGCTATTGCGTTTTAGAAATAAGACATTTATTTGTGTTTTCTGGCAATTGCGTTTTAGAAATAAGACATTTATCTGTGTTTTTTGGTGTATTGCGCTTTAGAAAAAAATCATTCATTACGTTTTTTTTCCATTGCGTTTTACGCAACTGTGTTTTCGAATTTTTTTTTTCCGAAAATATAGCAATAGTATACTCGTTTTAAAGATAAAAAAACGCTCGTTTTTTTGTGCAGTTTGTATAAAAAAATAATGTCGTATGAAAAAGTTATTAACGTTTAAAAAATGGGGGAAATTGGAGGAGAGAGAATCTATTGTCCTTGATTGATTAGAATGCCCTTAGACCACCCGTAATGGGGGTTTATTTTTCAAAATCCACCACTAAACACGCCCAATCCCTCCCAGACTCTACCCTCCTCGACGTTATGTAGCATTTTTCGCGAAAAAAATTCGATCGGCGTGGTTTGAAACACGCCAAAAATGTGCATTGGGGCTTGAGTTTACCGTTCAAACGGTAACATTCTTTAAATGTTTATTATTATTTTTTATTCCAATTTAATTGTATAAAAACCCCACTTGACATCCAACTTTATATAAAACCCAATCTCAATCAAACTTTCTCTCTACTTCTTTTACATTTTATAAAACCGTGAATCCATTCCGACCCCTTTTTGGTTTTCCGATCTCGAGTTGAAGGAAGATTTCGAGGAGATGAATCGTTGTCTCCAAGACATTCGAGACCTCGACCACAAACGTTGGGAGACTATGAAAGAACGAGTCACCGAAAACAAGAAGTTTAATGAGATGCAAACGACGAGGCAAACGGAAAAGGACATAGAGTTTTTGTCCAAACCGATCGAGCACCTCCAAGGCGACACGTTGATCGTTGCGCAAATGCACCGCCAAAAATTTCGGGAAAAATACGGACTTTAGATCATCATCTCTTTTTTAACTTTATCTTTTTTTCCGTTTTTTAGTCGGTTTTTATTTTTTTTTATTTCTAGTATTGTAATTTTTTTTTAATTTAATGAAGCATTTTAAGTTTTTAATTTTAAAAAATATAAATAATTGTGTAATGATTGGATGGGCGATATTTGGCATTATTCCCACTACTCCACTTTTGCAAAAACGCCCAATAATGCCCCCATGCTAATTGGACTGCCACATGGCAGAAAACGCCCCAGGGTGGAGACATTATTCATCAAATGACTACGCATGATCTTACACAAACCCACGCGCCTCTTTTTTTTTTTTTAATTTCACTCATTTAATATTAGTCATTGATTAAATCAATTGATGGTCAAGATTACTTTTTAGCCTTTCTAACTAACCCTAAAGATAATTTACCTTTTAATTAAATATTTCTTTTATTCATTTAACTGGTCGTCTAAGGGTACCATTAAAATATCAGAACATGACATACATAGCCATTAGGTATAGTTTAAGATGAATTATACGGATTAAACTATCTTTTTGAATAAATTACATTTAACAGTCATATAATACATTTTTATTTTGTTTATTAAAAAGGTATAAAATAGTTGTCAAATACGCAACTATAATATGAGTACACATTGGTGATTGGCCGACCAAATGCTTATACACTATCTTAATTATATTTTGTTAAAAGAAAAGTAAACTATGATCATGTTTGGTCATCAAACCATTTTTTATAACTCACGCAACCATAAAACCAAGGAGTTTTGTATATTTAAATCCAGAACACCACCACATAGGAAGGGAAGACTTCTATTGTTTATTTCTATTCAAACATAAAGTTAGACTTCTTGGATTTTATGAGATAGAAAGTTTGGATTGGTTGGTTATTTTGAACAAATAGGTTTATACACTGAAACAACTTAATACAGTAATAATAAAATAAAATACAAATAAAAATAAGTATTTGAGGAAACTACACTTTTAGTCATATAATGTCATATCATCTAATCCTACTGGTTATTCTGTTAAGTTTTTGTGAAAAGACTATGTTGTCACTGTTAACCAAAAAAAAAATAATATATATAGGGTAAGGATAGTGTAAAAAGGGCCTAAAGTGTGAGAAGTGTATTATAACACTATATATAATACTATATAACACCATATAAACACCGTATAACAATATGTAACACCATATAATACCATATAACACTATGTAACACTATATATCATTATATAACAAATATAAAACTATACATCTATCATAGACATGCTATCAGACAACCTATAATGTTATATTTGTTATATAATGATATATAGTGTTACATAGTGTTATATGGTATTATATGGTGTTACATATTGTTATACGGTGTTTATATGGTGTTATATAGTATTATATATAGTGTTATAATACACTTCTCACACTTCGAGCACTTTTTACAGGATCCTCTACCTATATATATATATATATATATATATATATATATATATATAGAGAGAGAGAGAGAGAGAGAAAGGTTAACATACAAAAAGCCTTATCATACATCACGTAGGAGACAATGGTAACCGTTGGATCAGGGGTATAATCACGCATGGGACCACATGGGACCACATAATCACGCATGGGACTATAATCACGCACGTTCTATGATAATAACGCACGTTATATATTTTGTCATGTATGTTAATGTAGGTTAAGCCCTAAAGTACATTATACTTTCTCTCTCTATATATATAGGGTCGGGATTTAGAGAAAACGGTAGAAAGTGTGAGAACGGTGAGAACGCTTAACGATCGTCCGATCAAAACAATCTATGGACTAGATTGGCGCGGTGGCGTTTTCGTAAAAAACATCAATTTTATTACGTGGACGCGCTTCATTAAGGGTAAAATGGTCTTTTACCTACTACACACAAAACGCCATCTCAAGAAATAAAACGCCAAAAACAAAAATCACAGACCATTCTTAGTAAAACGCCATTAAATATAAAACGCCAAACTTAATTATAGTAAAATCCTGCCTAAAAAAACCGCTAAAAAATCCTATATATACAACATCTCAGACCTTCAATTAAAAACACACACAAAAACCCAAACGCCATATTTTATATAACCCATTCTCCTCAGAAACGTCAAAAAAACCAAACATCAAATATCTTCCTACCCCAAAAACGTTTTTTTTTTTTAAATTCAGTTTGTCTGTAGGTAGATATTTCACTCAATGAAATAGACAAAATCCTTATGTGAGGATATTGTCCATTTCATTGAGTAAAATATTATTGACTTATCCTAAACTTCATTCAAATTTATAACGCCAAAACATACAAAAAAAATTATTGAGGTTTGTTGTCAATAAAGTTTAGCTGTATGGGGTGGACAACATTGTCAGTTATCTTTCTTAATCGAGGATTAACAATGTTGTCCATCTCATACAACAAAACATTATTGATTTTAGCATGATCAAAATTTGAGGTTTAAAGGTGTTCTTATTTCGTGGCGTTCTTTTTATCGGTAAAACGCCAAAAAAGTTAAAAAATCAAACATCTTTGATTGTAAAAACTCAAGATTGTTGGCTGAAAGGGTCTAAACTCAATAACATTTTACTGCATGAGATGGACAAAACTTCAAGAAAAAGATGCTGATGTCAGACTGTGTGCTTCCAAACAGCGACACATAAAACTACTTGAAAAACAAAAAAACAAAATGAATCATACGAAAGTCGAACCAGCCAGTTAACATGATTCAAAAAAAGAAGAAAGAGACTGGTGACAGTGAAGATTTGGAAGATCAATTGTTTATGTATTCTTTTTTTTTATTTTCCTTTTCAGTTGATTGTTATGTATTAAAAACGGCAAAATAGCCAAAATGTTTGTTGCCATATATAATAAAAACGTCAAAACAGCCAAAATGCTTGTTTAAACGATATCATCCCGTTAAACGCCACAAAAAAAAACTCTCAAACTATAATAAAATTACTTTGAAAAATTATTATAAAAAACACAAAATAATAATAATAATAATAAAAAGCAAACTTGAAAATGTAACTAGAAACAGTAAATACAAAATCGGTAAATACTAAAGAATCTAAAACGCCAAACTTGAAAGATAGGACGCGTTACAGACTTCAGAGATAAAGCTTATCAAAAACATTAATTACAAAACAGTAACTGAAAAGACGAATACTTTATTATAATAATGCACCGCCTAATTTAGGCGCCAAAAAGACATCCTATAAAATGATACATCTAGGCAACTTCCATTTGATCAAACCAAAAAAAAACAAACGCCAAAACTACTAAATAACACCCACTGTAAAACGCCAACAAATAAACTGAAATGAATTGTGATCAGAGGGGAGTAACTCAGAAAGATTTTGCAGCATGAGATGGACAAGATTTCAAGAAAAAGATACTGATGTCAGTCATGTGGCATTTTGTATTTTTTGTTCTTGAAGAAGGTTTGGATGAGGAGAAGAAATCAATGACACTGAAGAGTGGGTTCACTATAAAGATGAAGATCCAGATAAAGAAAAAGCGAAAAACCCACTCACACGCCATAGATCTATGTCCCAAAAAATCCACAAAAAAACCCAGTTCAACAGACGCGCAGGCAAAAAAAAAAAAAAAATCAAACCGATGGGTTTGTTAAGTTTTACATAAAACGCCATATATTTGGTGAAAGTTCTTGAACTATTAAAAATAGAGAGACTGATAACAGTGAAGATTGGGAAAAGAGATCCGATTAGGATTTTTAATTTATTTCTTTCCCTTGAATTTTTTTGTCATGTGGTTGAAATATAATTTAACAATAGAAAAACGCCAAGATACCACAAACGCCAAAATGTTTATAAAAAATAATAGAACAATAGGCCATCTTGTTTAAAACCCCTTGGAAAACGCCATTCAAAAAGATTTCTTGCCCCCTGGGTTCCAATGTCATACGATGTGAATAAACGCCATAAAAGCCATAAACGCCAAAATGTTGATACAACGAAACTATTAAAATGCCATTAATTATTGAATTTGATTAACGCCAAAAATCTTAAAAACCAAAAATTAAAACAACATTGGGAAAAAGCGAAACTGGAAAACCAGAAGATGAAAGGACAAAAAAGCCCCTCCGCCCTTTTCTAAGCGGCGTGACACGTGTTAGGCCAGGAAGCGTTCTCACCGTTCTCACACTTTTGAGCGTTTTCTCTAGATCCCGTTTCTATATATATATATATATACACACACACACACACTTACCACCACCACACAAGTCACGCCTACCATCACCACTCTGCTACCACCTCTATATCTCTTTCACGCTTGATTGAAACTCACTATCACTCACAGTCACCTTTTTCCCTCTCACGCTAAGTTTGTATATGTAGGGATGCTGTATTTGTGATGTTAATCTAGGGGTGATGATTTTGTATGTATAAGTATTTATGAGTCTTTCCCCCTAAAGTTAGGGATTGATTTGGTTAGATTGGTACACTAGTGCATTTCATTAGATTTTGTTAGATTAACTAATTGGGGATTTTGACATATTAACTCTTATGGACTATGGTTTGATTATAACTAGTGGAATTTTCCTTGCGTTTCGCAGCGGGTGCTTGGTCGTTATTGCTTTGGTTTCTTATGACATCAGTTTGGTTTTTTTGCCGTATCAGTATGATACCGACACTCAGCAACCGAAAAATATGCTCAAAAGGATTCGACACATGTTTTACTTCGACTGAAAACCATAAAAACATATATCGGTGTTAGTACCAATGTTGTTTGATCTTTATCGATCGATTCCTTACGCTAACGCTACGATACTGACACAAACTATAGCTTATAACCCATTTTAAAAAATCTTTTATCGATGCGTGGGTAAAAAATCTTTTAAATTCGTACAACTCTATCTATGAGGATAAACGAATAAGGTTATCAGTACCGTGATACTCAGAACCGATCGGTGTCGTATGAACAACATTAGTGCCAGTACAAGTGTTTCTTTTTATCATTTTCGGTCATGTAAACCATATGTTAAGTTCTATACCAAATGCATGTATGTAACGAATCAAATCAATCTAATGCACGCGGTAACGTACTATCACAAGGCGCAGACAAATAACTTGAAATGTTAAAAAAACATAGATACGGATTTACAATTTTTTTTAAATTTAAAACAAAAAATCAAATTAAATAATCAATAAAATATTACTGATAAAAAAATAAATATACTTAAAACTTATCGGTTGCTAATTAATACAAAAAGTAACAAATAATTAATATACAACTAATAAATAAAAAACAAAAAACCTAAAAAGCATCTACTGTTCATCCCCTCTTTCTATTCATATAGATAATTTTACATTGTGTGACAACTTTGGTTAAAGTCACCCATATTTGACTCAAGTTTGACCAAATTCAAGGGTTTTGATTGAATGAGTGTTTTTGGTATTTAAATGAATGGGTGTTTATCCCCTTTTTTTAGTTTGGGATTTGAACTTCTTGTATTTCTATTTGATTTTGGAGTAATTTTCTTGTAGTTTTCACCTAATCTTAATTTTTAATTGTTTTTAGAGATATTGAAGCATGACGAGCGAGGTAGGAGCAACAGGGGCAACATCGATAGTAGGACACTATTCTCCGAAGTTTGTTAAAGGGCAGAACACTTCTGCTAAGTTTTTTTTGTAAAAATACTATAATGTCACTGTTAATAAAAAAATATAATAAATATGTGTGTGCGCGCGCGCGTGTGTGATACACACTTACCACCGCCGCACAAGTTGCGCCTACCATCATCACTCTTGTACCACCTATATCTCTCTTTCACGTTTGATTGAGACCCACTACCACTCTCGATCACCTTTTTCCCTCTCACGTACTTGTAGGAATGTTTTATCTGTGAGATCAATCTAGCGGTGATGTACTCATGTACTTGTATGTGATGTATATCGATTCAAAATATGAGTTTTTTTTTCTTCTAAAGTTAAGGGTTGATTTGGTTCGATTGGTACATTAGTGCATTTCGTAAGATTTTGTTAGATTGACTAATGGGGGATTTTGACCTATGCAACTCTTATGGTTTGATTATAGTTTTTAATTATGTGACAACTTTGATTAAAGTGACTTGAACCATGATGGGCGAGGTAGGAGCAACATGAGCAACACAGATAGTAGGACAATATCCTCTGAAGTATGTTAAAAGGCAGTAACACTTCTGTCGGGTATGGTAATTCACATGGCAATTGGCACGTCGATACGAGCTAGACCATGCCACAAATTGTTCGAGAGGATACATACATTGGTGTTGCCTTTGACCACACTTCTTCATTGTCAGCGTGTGGCCTCAATGCTACGATGTAATTGTCTAAACTTCCTAACCATCGACAACCGCTTCGTGTAGAGGGTGGTGTGTATGTGTAGATGGTAGGAATTTAGTTTTCATGTTTTATATTGTATTATTAATCCAATGTATGTTTTATTTATCTTACTTTTACAAATTTAATTACGAGAGTCGTCCGCAGGCAGCAACAGTATGGGACATGAGCTTTCAAAATGAGTATGGTGCCATTATGAAGGATCCACACAATACCCTCAGTATGGTACATGAGCTTGCAAAATGAGTATCGTGCCATTATGAAGGATCCACACAATACCCTCAAAGAGCAATGACTTTGAAGTCAATGGGGGAGTATCTGATGATGTTATATTAAACATCGTTTTGCCATACCTTCATGATTGGATATCAGAGTTGTAACACCCCGTGTTTTGGAAGTCAAAGTATAAATCAAAGTCAAAGGAAGAAAAGATTGCTAATTGCGATCTGTCACTCCTTGCTTAACTACTGAATTGTGCTTCTTGACTTGTAATCGAATTCTATTATTTGTTTGCTTTAGTTGTATTATGTGGAGTGTCACACCCCGATATTTCCACGTATTACCGGTGGGCCCGGTGGGGAGTATCGTGACGTAGTTGATATCATCATAGTCAAATAATCACTGTTCAATGCACAGCGGAAGTCTAAAAGTATTAATATTACAAACCGAATGAAAGTAACGTAAAATATTACACAACTGGTTGAAAAAGGATCCACAGGTGGATCTAAGATAAAAAGAAATATTGTTCAACAGATTTAAGCATCAAAAGCTTGCAAGGCTCTTTATTTGATGCTAGGAGTAGCCAACCCATTTCGCTTAGTACCTGCACTTAACCTTTTTGGAAAATACGTCAGTTTGCAAGACTCTTCGAGAACTTGGCGTATAATTTCTCCTTCTTGAGTAGCTCCAGAATAGCTCTTAAGTGCTGTTCGTGCTCGTCCTTCGTCTTCGAGTAGATCAGAATGTCTTCAATAAACAAGATCACAAACTTATCCAAGTACGGCTTGTAGACTCTGTTCATTAGATCCATGAAAACTGCCGGTGCGTTCGTTAACCCAAACGGCATGACCGGAAACTCGTAATGTCCATAACGAGTCCTAAAGGCCGTCTTCGGGATACTTTCCTCTTGTATCCTTAGTTGATGATATCCTGATCGAAGGTCGATCTTTGAATAAAAGCTCGAACCTTGCAACTGGTCGAACAGGTCATCAATCCTTGGCAAAGGATATCTGTTCTTGATAGTCAACTTATTAAGCTCGCGGTAGTCTATACACATACGGAAACTACCATCCTTCTTCTTAACGAACAGAACTGGAGCTCCCCAAGGTGAGAAGCTTGGTCTGATGAATCCTTTGTCTAACAGCTCCTGGAGTTGTGTTGACAACTCCTGCATCTCCGAAGGCGCAAGTCTATAGGGTGCCTTAGCTACAGGCACGGCGCCTGGAACCAAGTCAATGTGGAACTCGACTTGCCTTTGAGGCGGTAATCCTGGCAAGTCTTCTGGAAAGACTTCAGGATATTCTTTTACGACTGAAATGTCTTCGATCTTGGGCTCAACAGCTTCTTTATCCACGATGTGTGCTAAGAATGCAACACATCCCTTCTGTAAACACCTTCTAGCTTTCAGACAGCTAATAATTCTCAGTGGCGTATCACGCTTCTCTCCGTGCACTACGATCGTTTCTTCATCCATCATAGGGATGCGGATGGTCTTCTTGTGGCAAACAATCTCGGCCTTGTTGCTCGATAACCAATCCATTCCCACTACCACATCGAAGCTTCCCAGCTCGACTGGCAGTAGGTCTAGCATAAATTCGTGTCCTCCCAGTTCTATCACGCATCCTCTGATGACTTCTCCCGTTTCAATTAGTTTCCCATTCGCCAATTCGATCGAGTACGGAACGTCTAACTTACTAGTGGTCAATCCAAGTATATTCTTATACTCTAATGATACGAAACTATAATCGGCACCAGTATCAAACAGAACAGATGCAAAACGTTGGTTTATAAGAAACGTACCAGTGACAACGTTTGGATCTTGGCGCGCTTCCCTTGCGCCGATGTTGAATACTCTCCCACGGGCTTGATTCAGTTTTGGGCATTCCCTCTTAAAGTGCCCAACGTCTCCACAGTTGAAGCATCCTGGCCCTCGGCCATTCCCATTTCCACCTTGAGCGTTGTTTTGGTTGCGATTTCCACTCCCAGCTTGGTTTGCAAAATTCCCACGGTTTCCATTTCCTCCATTATTCCCTTGCGGGCGATTTCCATTCCCATAACCTCGATTACCACCACGCCCAGTACCAGTTCCGGCCCAACATGTATCCTTCGAGTGGCCGTTCCTTCCGCATGACTCACATTTTCTCAATCCGCACTGGGCAGAGTGCCCATATAACCTTTTCCTCTGCTTTCCACACCGGTTTTGGCCCTAGCCGGTGTGCTCGACTCGCTCTTCTTGCTCACACTGCTAACACCTTGATTGAAATTGGAAAATTTCCGTTTGTTTTCACCAGACGATTCAACATGTGTTTCCTTTTTCTTCTGATCAGAAACTGAGAACTTGTTCAACCTAATGGCCTCCTCAGTAAGCGCCACACTGAGGTCTATGGCTTCCGTGATCGTTGCAGGCTTGGACGTGGTAACCATACTCATTATCTGGGGTGCCAATCCCTAGATGAATCTCTCAACACGTTTAAAATCAGGTGTGACCATGTACGGCACTACGTGAGATAAATCATGAAATCTTTGAACATATTCTGCAATCTTGGGACCATCCATTCTCAAATGCCAGAACTCAGTCTCTGACTTCTGTATTTCAGCACGCGAGCAGTACTTCTTTCTCATTAACTCTTTTAACTCGACCCATGTTAACGCATAAGCAGCAGCTTCTCCTAAAGTTTGTACTTGCAGATTCCACCACGATAGGGCTCCATCCAGAAACAGCCCTGAGATGTAGGTCACTTGTTGCTCGGGAGCGCATTTGCTCATTCTTAG
Source organism: Helianthus tuberosus (assembly GCA_030545235.1). Lineage (NCBI taxonomy): Eukaryota > Viridiplantae > Streptophyta > Magnoliopsida > Asterales > Asteraceae > Helianthus > Helianthus tuberosus. The sequence continues at coordinate 28,517,603 of CM060379.1, read as the reverse complement.
GACATAATCTGTCTTCTCAGCCCACCTAACAAACTCAACAGCACCTCCAGTGCCGTTGAAATTCACGGGCTTACAGTTGAGGAACTGCTTGTAGGTGCACCCATGGGGTGGATTGTTATTGCCGTTGTTGTTCGAATTGCTCCCGCTTGTTCCTCCTTGGGAGGCTGCATATTGTGCTATAGCTGCGGCAATGATCCCTTGGAGTTCCGCCTCGTTAGTAGGCATGCGTACATCGCGTCTTGGAGGCATCTTCTAAAAGATGATCATGTAGGTCAGGTCATAGTAAGTATAATAAATATACATATACAGTAACATCCATCAACACATAACATCTCATGTTATAAATTAAAACATATAACTCAACAAAGCATGTAGTGAGAACGTTGCCATTGAACTTTTCATTAATTACGACCACAACAGTGTTTTACAAGTTTAATAGTACATCACAAGTCAAAGTAAGATCATGGGGCTACATCACCCCCAAAAGTACAAATCTGTCTACACCTATCATATACAAAAAGTGTGATCTCTCAAAAGGCTTTGTAAGCTGGCTCAATAGTGACCTTCTCACCAAAAGATCGACCTGCATAAAACCAAAAACGCCTATGCTGATGGCGGTGGAGGAGGAGGAAAATGAGAGAAGAGCAAGCGACGCATGTGTAACCAGTCCTCCTCTAAGGCACGAAAGGCACGCAACAAATATGCTATCTGCTGCCCAGATGTCATGAAACGAACGTCTGAATCGGGGGAAAGCGGACGAGGAGTGTGTGGTGCTGCAAATGGGGTCTGATAATGACAAGATGGACGTGGAGCTCTCTCCAAGTCCTGAATACGACGCGTCAATGCATCCTGCTGTATCATCAAGGAAGTGAGGATGTCCTCCGTAGAGTACCCAACATGGTACGGGTGGTACAGATCAGACAGTGGCATGATAGGGGGCGTAGTCCATAAAAATGGCTCACTAGATGGAATGAAAGATGGTGTAGTAGGTGGTGCAAGAGAAAGAAACTGAGGTGTGAACGGTAAGGATGATGGCAGCACGGGTGGAACAAAAGTGGGATGAGTAATCTGTGGTATAAACTGGCTGCCTCCTGTCATGAAAGGTACGTGACCAAAAGGCTGTCGCGATGAACCCTCCCCAGGACGTGGTGGAGGGATGTCCTGGAGAAAGGTAATCGGAAGATCAGTATGATGGACATCAGTCGTGTGTGGGTGGGATAGTGGAATATCAGTGGGCGCAGAAACAAGTGTGACGGGTACCACATACGGTGGATAGTCGTCATCGTCGATCCACCCGTTGAGGGTGTCGGTGTAACGTGGATCTATATGAGTAGAAAAAGGTGCGCGGTCAAACAGTACCGGCACGGGATCGGGAAATGGTGCATCAACAACAGGATCATCTATCAAGGGTGGAACAACAGCGAGAATATCAGCAACGGGTATATCCTCAACAAGAGGTGCAGCGGCTGGTGCATCATCATGGACAGGGTCATGCTCTAACGCAGGGTCAGAAGCAACTACAGGCTCTGGGGCCACAGCAGGCTCCGGGTCAACAAGATCCATATCAAGATCAGCAGGGATGTCAAGCAAAGGGTCAATAGGATCTACGAGCGCCTCTAGGGGCTGATCGATGTGAATGAACTCAATATCGTGGTCAGGATCGAAATCAGGGGGAAAGACCAGCTCAAAAGCGTCATCGACCTCGTGGTCAAACTCGAACTCGTGTGATGGACCGGGTGCAGCTGACATCGCCATGTCAGGGTTAGAAGAGTGAGGCTGCACACCATGGTCGTGCAAAGATGCAGATGCCACAGACTCCAATGAGTCCGGGACAGGTGAACCAACAGGAAGCTCCTCTATAGGGGCCTCAGCAATAGGAAGAATAACGTCAGCATCAATAGGGGCCCCGCCCTCATAGTCAGCCTCAGGCGGATCCTCCTCAAACAGATCGATGTCGTCATCAGAAACGACAGCGAGTGGCATATCTACTACTGGGAAAACAGCAAGCGGAATGGGAGCAGGGATCACCGCAAGAGGTAGATCCCCGGCAGGAATGCCATCAGCAGGCTCAACTCCGACGTCAGGCAGCGAGAACGGCTGGAAATCATCATCGTCGGTGCTGGTGGTGTCTGATGTGTAGACCTCTCGCTCTGACGGAATCTCGTCATCTGACACAATCGCCATGGGGTCTAGTGTGTCCGATACTCCTATATCTGAAGATGAAGCCATAGTGTCTGTAACACAACCACAGATATGCACATATATCAACATATGATCAGGTAAACATGTAAGTCACAACAAGCAAGTAATCATCCTAGTCTTCCCCAAACTATCCCTCCCAGTCTCTCAGACTAAACTCCCTAGCCTCTCAGACTAATTCCCTGGTCTCTAAGACCAACTCCCAGTCTCTAAGACTAATTCCCTGGTCTCTAAGACCAATCCTCCCAGTCTCTAAGACTAATTCCCTGGTCTCTAAGACCAATCCTCCCAGTCTCTAAGACTGATCCTCCCTCAGTCTCTAAGACTGATCCTCCCTCAGTCTCTAAGACTGAAATGTAAATTTTGAAAAGTGTATTTGTGCCCTTTTGTTTGTAAAAAATTTTTGTGCCCTGGATCTGGACGTTTTAGTGTATGCAATGTAAAAATGTTTTCATGAGAGCCCTAGTGATCATAGTCTAGACTCGAGAAAGAATCCTAGTTCGCTATGATCGATGCTCTGATACCAAGCTGTCACACCCTCGCTTTGCGGAAGCGTGGGTTTATTTTGGTGTGACTTCTTAATACCATAGCAAATATCATAACCATGCTATATGAAATAAACCACATGATGTTCATCCATTCAACAAATTTTAAAAGTTACCAAAACAACATTGTTTAAAAGTCGACACATGAAACGAAATACAACCATGACATAATTAAAAACTTGTTCATACGACTCGACCAAAGACTTGAAATAAAAACACAGTTTAAGACTTGTACCCCGTCCAGGCAAAGGTCACAGTTCCTAAACTCGGATGACATCATTATTCTTACGCAGCTTGACGAGAGTGCATACCTTGCCAGATCCCCTAGTTTCCTGAAATACATGTAGTTTGAAAAATCAACAAAAGTTGAGCGAGTTCATGTAAAAGTGAGTATGTATAAACCTTTGTAGTATGTATGAAAATCCCTAGTATGTAGCAATTAAGGAAAAAGAGATCACCATTGGGTTGCAAAGCCAATGATATGTGAGAAGTGATGCAGGAAGACCCAAACCTAGCAGATTTTTGCGTCGGGCTCAATGTCACCCCATGGTCCGCACAGTGGACTCAGGAGTTGGGCTCGCTACACCCAAATAGATCTATCGCTCTTGACCCTCGGTCCTACAATGAGGATTAATGGCCCCAAGTACCACCTACCCACTCACATGATCTAAGTATTAAACCCTCCTTAAGCTAACCATACCATGTATGTAAAAGTTTGTATAGTTGTCGCATGTATTTCACCCCCGAAGTATAAAACTGAAAACAGTAAAGAGAAAAAGGGGGAACATGAACTCACAGAAGTGCGTATCCCAAAACGTAAGTCTCCAACTCAACCTGCTGAGTGACGACCTACACGTACTAATGCCTATCAGACGGATGGCCGTGCCTTGGCTTAGGTTTTAACGTTTTTGGTGAAATAGTTAGGTAACTATACCGTATTCAAACTTCTTATTTATTTTATATTTCCTTCCCAAGGATGGGGGTTTTTATACATGTACACGTTATAATTCTGAATAGTATATTTTAAGTCCCACTTGTCTAAAATATTTTAATTTCAAAATATACATATTTTTCCCAAAAATATTATATTTTACTTTATACTTTTTCCAAATAATACTTTATCAAAATATACGTATGAGAATATTTTCCGAAATATACATAAGTTACATTTTAAAGTTCGCGTTGTAATAACAATACTGGTGTAACTTAAATATTTATTTGTGAGAGCGTTGGTATTATTTTGGAGTAGTAACTTCATGATATTTTCAAGTTATATTATTTTTAGGGTAAATATCTAGTTCACATAATAAACAAACAATCATACAAGCGTCTTATTATAAAATATATATTTATCAAGTTTTATTTACGAAAATCCACCTCTGGTACTTGGTATTTTTGGAATAAAAATCATGGCGAAGTTTATTTTGAAAACCTAGTTAAAAATATATTTGTAAACATTTGTTAGAAAAATATTTCTAAGTGTTGAAATTCTAGAAAAAATTCGCCAGAGTTTCCTTTGTAAATGGAGGCGTCCACGCTTACTAGCATATCATTTTCTTTTCAAAAATTTATTTAAACAATTCACCAACCAACAATATACAAATCTCTAATCATCAATCTTGACATAAATAAACACGAACCATAAGATTGTGAACTTGAAAGTTTGTAAAAATATGTAGTAAATTACTAACATATTTAGCAGGTCTTGTTACCTTTAAAAATATGATTGGTTTCTTACAAACTTTAGTTTTAAAGGATATGTATTTTCACAACTTCTAGTCTTATTTTCCAAAAATATTTCTTTGTTAAATTTTCTTGTTACACAAGTGTTCATACACTTGTTTACTTACTAAAAATATATTTAGTTCATACAAGATCCGGGTTTTAACAAGACTAGTATCTTTCACTTGGTTCTTTCGAAAAACCACTTGTAGATCTTTAGATCCATATGTTTATAACCTTATTATTCAAGAAAGATTATGTTTATTCAAGTTTCAAGTTCATGGGTGGATGGTTTCATCATCGTTCATATTTCTAGCATTTACATCTTACTAGTTCATGTTCTTGAACATGATCTAGCATGTCTAGATGATGATCCATCCTACTTCAACTAACAAACAACATCAAATAATCATAACTACACAAGATCAACATGATTTACCCATATATCTTCTCTTTATCCACTCTTTACCCTTTATGTTCAAGACTTAGATTATGTTCATTAGTATTTCTTAACATTTAATCATTCTATCATCTATTAACCACTAAATACAAGAATAACATGAAGTTTTAGAACACTTACTACTAGCACAAGGCTAGGGGAGAAACAAGGCATAAAAGTGGTGGATAAAAGAAAACAAGAGTGTTCCTTGAGCTTCCGAGTGCACCAAGCTTAGTTGTTGGACCTCTTGCACCTTTGTATGTATGGAAAATGCTTGAACAAGAACTTGATGGTGGGTGTATGGTGGATGGTGGTGGCGGCCGTGAGCTAGGAAGAGAGGAAGAAGAGAAGTTTGTTTGTTGAGTGTTTGATGAAATGAAGATGGAAGTCTTGTGTGTTTATTTATAAACCATGTTTCAAGTTTACCCAATATGTAATATGTTACTAATCCTCCAACATTGTACAATTAAAATAATCAAAAGAAGCAAGGGTGTGTCCCACCCTTGTGACCGTCGAAGTGGGGGAGGGGGGTATGGGGTTGGGTTGTAATGGAATTTGTTACAAGTTAGTTAGGATCTAAAGGTGTTTAGTTAGTATATTAGTGTGTTATTTAATATAAAGTGTGTTAGGGTGTTCGGGGACCCTAACCAGCTCAGAAAAGTAAAAACAATGTATTTGGCAATATTTTTATGTTCCGGGTAAAGTCCGGTTGTTCGGTTGGATGTTGATCCGTTAATGTGCTAAATAAAGCTTTAAAGTGTCTTTTATATTGTTTTTAGTGACGCATTAAATTCCTAACACTTTTGGAAAATATCTAGGACTAGTTTGCCAAGTTTTTGCACTTTACTAGCATTGTCAAATGCTGAATTTTGGTATTTTAGTGCAGAATTCTGCATTTAAAGTATGTTTTAGGTACTTCCGGGCACTATAACTATCACCTAGTGACGCCGTTTTATGGTCCTCACCTCCCTACACTTCCTACTAGTGTAGTATTCTATCCCTGGCTCATACTGTCCTCAAAAATATTATCTGTCTAGGTGCTGGCATTGTCAACATGTTTTCTGGGTTATCCGTTTAGTGTGCTAACTGTGCTTTGTGCATCAAGTTTGTCACTAATGTTTGTATGTAATAAATGGAGTGACAGTATGAAAGGTGATGCATGTGTATGCATGTAATAGAAATCAGTAAGTAGTTTAATCACAGTTGTAATCAAGCACAAATTAAGAATTAATTAACTGTACGGATACCTGTAAATGTGAGGGTTGTCACAGCTTTGTCTTTGGTAACTTTGTGATAAAATCCATGGTTTCCATCTCCCATTTCCAGGTGGGAAGTTCAGGCTGTTGTAGCAAACCCGATGGCTTTTGATGCTCTGCTTTAATTTGTGCGCACGTCAGACATTTAGCCACATAAGTGGCTATAGATTTCTTCAAACCTATCCACCAATAATTTGCCTTTAAATCCTGGTACATCTTATCACTGCCAGGATGAACATAATATTTGGAGCTATTAGCTTCTTGATGAATCACTTCTCAAAGTCCTCCATAAATTGGAACCCATATTCGACCATTCAATCTTAGGATTCCATCCTTGCCATATGATAACTGTTTAGCAGTTACGCCCAGCTTCTCATTTGGATAGTTAGCTTCTAATACAGCTTCCTTTTGAGCGACTAACAACCTTTCATTCAAACTGTTCAATTCAATGCTCTTGGCATTGATTCTAATAGGCTTAACCCTTTCCTTCCTGCTCAAGGCATCGGCTACTACATTCGCTTTGCCTGGGTGATATCGGATTTCACAGTCAAAATCATTCAGCATCTCCATGCATCGGCGCTGTCTCATGTTAAGATCCTTTTGGTTAAACAGGTGTTGAAGGCTCTTATGATCAGAATAGATCACACACTTAGTCCCATAAAGGTAATGCCTCCAAAATTTCAGTGCAAATACAACGGCAACCAACTCCAAATAGTGAGTGGTGTAATTCTTCTCGTGCACCTTTAATTGACGTGTAGCATAGGCAATAACCTTGCCTTTATGCATAAGCACACATCCCATACCTGTGTGCGATGCGTCACAATAAACTACAAACTCTTCAATCCCTTCTGGCAATGTCAACACAGGTGCATTGCTTAACTTCGGTTTAAGAATCTCAAAGGATTCTTGTTGCTTGGGACCCCAATCGAACTTTATATTCTTATGAGTCAACGAAGTTAGGGGTGCAACAATCCTTGAAAAGTTTTCAATGAAACGCCTATAGTAACCTGCTAGACCCAAGAAGCTGCGTATCTCTGTAGGAGTCTTAGATTCTTGCCAATTCATAATCGCTTCAATATTAGCGGGATCCACCTGGATACCAGGCTCGCTCACCACATGTCCAAGAAATTGGACTTCACGAAGCCAAAACTCGCATTTTGAAAACTTGGCGTAGAGCTTCTCTTGCTGTAGTAGTTTAAGGATACACCGAAGATGTTTTTCATGGTCGGCTTGACTCTTCGAGTAAATAAGAATGTCATCAATGAAGACAATGACAAACTTGTCCAAGTATGGCTTACAAACGCGATTCATGAGATCCATGAATGCTGCTGGTGCATTAGTGAGCCCGAAAGGCATCACCAAGAATTCGTAGTATCCATATCGAGTTCTGAATGCAGTCTTATGCACATCTTCATCTCTGACTTTCAGTTGATGGTATCCCGACCTCAAATCAATCTTGGAGAAATAACTTGCTCCTTGAAGCTGATCGAATAGATCATCGATCCTGGGTAGCGGATATCTGTTCTTGATCGTCACTTTATTCAGTTCGCGATAATCAATGCATAGACGTATCGAGCCATCCTTCTTTTTCACAAAGAGGATTGGTGCTCCCCAAGGGGACGAGCTAGTTCGAATAAAACCCTTTGCCAATAAATCATCCAACTGAGTCCTTAACTCTTTCATCTCAGTTGGTGCCAACCGATAAGGTGCTCTTGCAATTGGTGCAGCTCCAGGAATGATATCGATTCTGAACTCCACTTGCCTATCTGGGGGTAAACCAGGTAGTTCTTCAGGGAATACTTTTGGATATTCAGAAATAACAGGGATGTCTTCAATCTTGGGCTTTGGTTCATCAATGGTTACCTGTGCCATATAAATGACACAACCTCTCTTCATAGTTCATACACCTTGGTGCCTTAAGCATGGACACTTGCTTAGGTAACCCGTACTATGTATCTCCTTGTATTGTAAGTGGCTCACCATAGGGAGTCTTGATCACCACTTGCTTCTTATCACACACAATCTGGGCTTGGTTAGAAGACAACCAATCCATGCCTATCACTATGTCGAATCCCGCCAATTTCAAAGGAAGCAAAGAAAGTGGAAAAGGGTGATCCCTAATGGATATAAAACATCCATCTAGAACTGTTGAAGCGGTCTCTATAGTACCATCGGCTAATTCTACTTCATATTTTATGCTTAGGGTTTTAACAGGCAGATTTAATAATTTACAAAATTTATTGTCCACAAACTACTTATCTGAACCCGAATCAGACAATACCCTTGCATAAACATCATTGATAAGAAAGGTACCTGTTATCACGTTGTCGTTTTGAATGGCCTCCTGAGTATTCATTTGAAAGACCCGTGCATTGGTCTTTTTACCCTCTTCAGGTTTCTTTGCTTACTTTGGGCAGTTGGACTTAATATACCCCTTCTCGTTACAGTTGTAACAAGTCGCATCCTTTATCTTCTTGCAATCCAACGTTTTATGCTCACTTGATTTGCAGATCCCACAAGCCCTAGGCTGCGATTGGGACTTTGATTCGAACCTGCACTTCCCTAGATGACGCTTCTTGCAGGTTTTTCACCCGACTGCTGACTATCCCTTTTAAATCCGAAACCCTTCTTGTTCTCATAGTTCCCCTTATGCTTCTTCTCAGAACGGCGTGGGTTCTCATCCTCACGTTTCCTTTTTCCCTCGTCAGAATTCCTGAGCGATCTCTGCCTGACCGCATCAAGAGTAAGAGATAACGACAAATCAGCCACCGACCTGAATGTGGTGGGTCTAGATGCTTTCACAATTGCTTTAATTTCCGGAGCTAAACCTCCAATAAAACGAACTATACGTTTTGGTTCCGGTGTGACCAAGTATGGAACCAATCGAGACATGGTGTTGAAGCTTGTAAGGTATGCCTGACAGTCTAAGTTCTTCATGACCAATGTCAAGAAATCAGTCTTAATTTTCTCAACTTCATGTTGAGGACATAAATTTTCTTTGATAAGAGCAACAAACTGATCCCAAGTCAGATTGTATAACGGGATCTTCCTAGTAGCTTGGATTAGCGACCTCCACCAAGCTAGAGTTCACCTTTGAACGATTGTGACACAAACTTAACAATATCCTTATCAACACAACCACTAATATCAACCACGGTATCCATCTCGTCGAGCTAATTCATACAATCAATGGCTCCTTTCTCCCCTGTGAAATCCCTCGGCTTACAGGAGACAAAGTATTTATAAGAACAGGTTTTGACCCGAGGCTCCTGATTAAGCACAACCTGTCTAGACGGAACACTTCTCTGATTTGATGAATGATGAGAATCGCTCTTGTGAGCTGTATGAGTCTTGGAGGGTGGTTTTGAATGCGGCACAGACTGAGTTCTGGCGCGAGTACCACTTGATTCATTAAATTGTCTGTCGAGAGCTCGAGTAACGGCATTATCTATTAATGCCTGCAGTTCCGCACCAGCTACATTAACTCTGGTAGTATCATTATTCTCCCTCGGGTGACTATTAACCTCATCTGATTCGGCCATGTAGCTTGATTGCTACATAAAATATTAATAATGATTTATTCAGAAGTCTAATATGGAATTGTTATTTATGGCAATTCATTAACCATGGTAATACTAAACCATATCGGTTAATTTTTTAGGCATAATTTATCTAGGATTTTCTTTATAATTAATTCTTATTTGTCAACTATCAAAATATTAGAATGGCACAAAAGCCTAGTCATATAGACAACTTTTTAAATTATAAGCCATGATTTTATAGGATCGAGGTATTAAGACTTGAACATAGTTCATTACCTCTTCTTGACAGGGAGTCGTAGACTACAACTGTCTTTTTGTCTTATAGGACAATAAGTGTGACCCGTAGGTACTTCATCACTAATGGATGTTTAAATAACAGAGAAAAGAAATTGGAAGAATCCAATATAAGGATGACTTGTGTGATTTTATCGAATCACATTTGCCAGGAGTGTTAACATGTTTTCAGATGTTAACAAGGATTTGAATCTTAAAAAGGGACTACCATTATGGCCCTGTCTTAGAATGACATATGGGCTAGGTTTTTACCTTTAAGATTTCATTTAATAATTAATGCCAGATCAATTACAAAAAAGGAATGATATTTTGATTTATTTCATATATTATATTCATGCATATGATGACAAATGAAAAATTAAAATTAAAATATTCCATCAAATTTTAAAAGGAGTACATAGATGCCCTAAACGGGACTTTTACATAAATAACTTGCCCACGTAGGGGCTAAAATGAAAATACAAGTCCTCGCAGGGACTAAGTACATAAATAGAAATGTCCATGCAGGGACTTGATTAAAATAAAGAAATTACAACATAATTAAGGAATCTTCAAAAATCCCTCTTCTTCTTCCCTTTGATCAGATTCGCCAAACCCTTAAGCAGACCCCGGTGGCTCCTACGCTCCTCTTGAACCTCCCGCTCCACCTGGATCAACCTCTGAAGGATCTCCTGTTGTTGCGATGGCGGGATTAGTGGCGGCTGCGGCGGCTGCTGCTGCTGCAGAGGTTGAGGAGGTGGCGTGTATGGATACCCATATGCTTGGTACCCAGATTGGTATGAAGCTGCGTAGGGCCCTTCAGGGTGCAGAGCATTGTAGTTGGCCGCCTCGATGTACGGGTCGACAGCAGGGGCATTGTAATAGTTGTACCCTGGGTAGGCTGGCTGCTCAAATGAGTTATACACATCCGCACCGGCGTATGAAGTAATTGGGTTATCAAAACCCATTGGTGGTGGTGGTGCAACCGGAGCTGAGTCGACTTCTGATACAGGGTTTGAAGGCCCACCCATCTGCTGGTCTTCATATAGTGGCGGGTAGTGACTGCCACTAGAGTGTTGAGGGGTGCTGAAGTGAAAATCCCCTCCTCGCACGGATATCCGTGCACCTGATCTTCTTCGCCTCGGTGGTTCTGGTGGCGGCTGCTGCTCTGGCGATGGCGGTGGCGGTGGCGTAACCGCCTGGAAACGTGAATCCTCAGAGGGATCCTGCTGCTACTGTTGAGGTGGGTTGAAAGGGGGAGTAAACTCCCCGTGGTATGTGGCCCACCTTTCTTGGAAACTGTCTGTGTCGCAACCCCCGCCCCCTATCTGTCCTGTGAACGGGCGGCCGCGAACTCAGTGTCGGTGGTATTGGTGTTTATTAATTTGGCAGCGGAGTTTACATCAGGAACGTAGTTAGGAAATATTTTATCAGAGTAAAACACCACATTTTATTTAAATAAACATATTGGGATAAAACCCATGTTTTCATTACAAACTGATTTATAGGGATAAATTCCATTTTATTTGAAATAAAACGCCTTCTTTATTTAGGTAACTTTTATAGCCACTTTTCCAAGCCTTCAGTGCTGTCCAGCTGGCTTCTAATTGGCTTTCACATTGTGTTACCTGAAACGCATTTTAAAAACATTTGTCAGTGGGAAATACTGGTGAGTGAATCCCAGTTTAATCAAGAAACATTAATTTAATTTAAACAGTATTGAGAGCGATTACAATGTTTATATCTACCCAATTACTCATTAGTACTGTCAATCCTGACTGGTGGGTCATATTACACATTGGCTAACTCTTTGTCCAATGGTAACGTGTCTCACATTTTGTATACAAAACCCCAACATACCCACAGTAATTGTAGAATTACAAAGACTCCATCACTGCTAAATTGCATTGTAAAAGAGTTAAGGTTTTGTGAAAACAATTTGAAAAAAGGAGATTACTCACATTGCTGTCTTAGATTATCCTTTAGGATTTCCTGGTGACAATCTATAATTTACACAAATGCGCATGTGTTAGTATAATAACCCATTTTAACATTAGTAATACCCTCCCCGAGACGGCATTCCAACGACTACGTCGGGCAGAACCACGACAGTCGTTACGGAACCCTAAATCAATTGGGCAGAGTATCTAATACGTATCCAGGGGTTATGATACTTACAACGGAGCAGAACTTCATTCTTTAGGGGGTATTATACCCGAGTATAGCTTCTACTACTTCAGAATTCGATTAGAAAGAAAAGAAATGAGCGAGTAGACTGAAGATCCGATGTCTGCTACTTATAGTGCTTCACTTCGACTTCTACGCGGCCCGCGTAAGGTAAGACAAGGGGCTACGCGGCCCGCGTCAAAGGGAGTCAACGACAAAGCTTGTCCGAGTCAGCATATAGGGTCGACGGGTGTTGGGCCACGTGGTGGCCCAGGGTTTCGCCAGCTTTCACCTTGTCGCGGCCCGCGTAAGCTTAAGGGGTGGCTTACGCGGCCCGCCTGAACCCCAAAAATTTCATTTTTAATTAATTTTAATAATATTTAAGGTATTCGGGGGCCGTTTTCACGTATGGGGGGTATTTTAAGGCATATTGGGATATTGTAAATATTTTTAGGGTGTCGGAAAATTTATGAGGGTGTCGGTTTTTCTTTAGGGTTGTTATATCCTCCCCACCTTATTTTAGAGCTCGTCCTCGAGGTCTACTGGAATAGGTGTGGATATTTCCTTTGCATTTCTGATTCAAGCTCCCATGTGTACTCTGGTCCTCTTTTGGAGTCCCACTTCACTTTGACTAGAACTAATCTTTTGTGCTTTAGGTTTTTGACTTTCCTGTCTTCAATATGTAGAGGCCTTTCTACAAACATGAGTTGTTCATTTACCTCTATATTCTTAAGAGGTACTACAAGTGATTCATCGGCTAGACATTTCTTGAGATTAGATACATGAAATACATCATGTATTCCTGCAATTTCCTCTAGCAGTTGTAGCTGATAGGTTACAGGTCCTATTCTTCTAATAATCTCAAAAGGTCCAACATACCTGGGGCTTAGCTTTCCTCTTTTTATGAATCTTACCACTCCTTTCCAAGGAGAGACTTTTAATAATACTTTATCTCCTACTTGAAATTCCAATGGTTTTCGTCTGTTGTCAGCATAGCTTTTCTGTCGATCACGTGCTGCTTTCAGTCATTCCTTGACTTGAATAATCTTGTCGGTTGTCTCTTGCACTATTTCAGGTCCAGATAGTTGCTTTTCCCCAATTTCTGCCCAACAGACTGGGGTTCGGCACTTTCTTCCATAAAGTGCTTCGAATGGTGCAGCGTTGATACTTGTGTGATAACTGTTATTTATAAGAAAATTCTATTAAAGGTAAGTGATCATCCCAATTACCTCCGAAATCAATTACACAAGCTCTAAGCATATCTTCCGTTGTCTGAATTGTCCTTTCACTTTGTCCGTCCGTTTGAGGATGGTAAGCTGTGCTTAGATTCAACTTGGTTCCCATTGCTTTTTGAAACTTGTCCAAAAATGAGAGGTAAAACGGCTATCCCTATCAGAAACAATTGATAAGGGTATTCCATGTAATGAAACTATTTCATTTACATATAATTTAGCTAACTGTTCCATACTGAAAGTTTCTTTCATTGATAAGAAATGAGCTGACTTGGTTAGTCTATCTACAATCACCCAGATTGTATCATTGCCTTTCTTTGTTTTGGGTAATTTAGTAACAAAATTCATTGTTATCAACTCCCATTTCCACACTGGCATTTCTAGCTGCTGTAACAAACCTGAAGGTCTTTGGTGTTCAGCTTTAACTTGTGAACATGTTAAACATTTAGAAACATGGGCTGCTATGTCCTTTTTCATTCCTATCCACCAAAAATTCTTTCTTAAATCCAGGTACATTTTATCATTCTCTGGGTGCATCGTATATTTAGACTTATGGGCTTCCTCTAATATACAACGGCGCAGGTTTCCTGATTTTGGTATCCACATTCTCTTTTTTATGGAATCTCCAAATTCCATCTGTTCCTTGTTCTAAGTCTTTAATCATACCTTTTATTTTTTCAGTATCATCCTTGATTACTGATTCTTGTGCTTTTTTAATTTGATCATTTAAATCCATTTGTAGATTTAATTTAAAAGAACGTACCCTTTTTGGCTTTTCATGATACTTTCGACTTAAAGCATCAGCCACTATATTTGCCTTTCCTGCATGATACTGGATATCACAATCATAATCACTAAGCATTTCCATCCAGCGTCTTTGTCTCATATTCAACTCCTTTTGCCCGAAAACATACCTTAAACTTTTATGATCAGTGAATATGGTAAACTTACTACCATAAAGGTAATGTCTCCAAATCTTAAGGGCAAAAATTATGGCTCCTAATTCTATATCATGGGTTGAATAATTCTCTTCATGATTCTTAAGTTGCCTAGATGCATAAGCTATAACATTTTGGCGTTGCATTAATACACATCCATAACCTAGTTTGGAAACGTCACAATAGACTACAAAGTCTTCAGTTCCTTTTGGTAACGCTAGTATGGGTGCATGGGTTATTCTTTGTTTAAGAATTCTAAATGTTTCTTCTTGCTTTGGTCCCCATTCAAACTTAATGGATTTACAGGTTAACTTAGTTAAAGAAATGGCTATTCTAGAAAAATCTCGAATAAACCTTCTATAATAACCAGCCAATCCTAAGAAACTTCTAACCTCGGTTGGTGATTCAGGGGTCTTCCACTTGGTTATTGCCTCGATCTTGGTGGGATCCACATGAATTCCTTTATGATTAACTAAATGTCCAAAAAATTGTACCTGCTCTAACCAAAATTCGCATTTGAAAACTTAGCATAAAGTTTTTCCTTTCTTAGTACACTTAAAAGGGCGTGCAAATGCTTTGCATGATCTTCCTTACTTTAAATGAGAATATCATCAATAAAAACAATTATGAATTTATCCAAATATGGCTTACATATTCGGTTCATCATGTCCATAAATGTGGCTGGGGCATTGGTTAAACCAAATGGCATGACAGTAAATTCATAATGGCCATACCTTGTTCTGAAGGCGGTTTTAGGAATATCCTCTTCCTGCACCTTTAATTGATGATATCCTGACCTTAAATCGATTTAGAGAAAAATCGAGCTCCTTGCAATTGATCGAACAGATCATCAATTCTCGGTAATGGGTACCAATTCTTAATTGTGACTTTGTTCAATTCACGGTAGTCAATGCACATACGCATTGATCCGTCCTTCTTTTTAACGAATAAAATTGGTGCTCCCCATGGCGATGAGCTTGGCTGTATGAATCCTTTCTCCAGCAATTCGTCTAATTGTTTCTTTAATTCCTGCATTTCTGCAGGTGCCAAACGGTAAGGTGCTTTGGCAATTGGTGCTGTTCCTGGTAATAGGTGAATTCTGAATTTGACTTCTCTGTTTGGCGGTAGTCCTGGTAATTCTTCTGGAAATACATCTGAAAACTGAGACACTACTGGAATGTCTTTTAGTTCTTTTCCTTTAGTGTTAGTGATTATAGAAATCAAATACACTATAGACCCTTTTCTTATATAGCTTGCAGTTTTCATCACAAAGGTGAATTTAGTGGATCTAGAGGGTTTATCTCCTTTAATTGTGATCTTTTCACCTTTTGGAGAACTTACTTGAATTGACTTTTGATCACATAAAATACTGGCTTTATTGGCTATTAACCAATCTATTCCTAAAACGAAATCAAATCCAGCCAGATTCATTGGGTAAAGGTTTGCAATAAACTTTTGATTTAAAAACTCTATTCTTGCTCCATGCAAGATTTCAGAAATCCTAATCGTTTCTCCATTTGCTGTCTCTACTAGACATTCTTGTGGTAGTTTAGTTAATGACTGATTTAAAAGTTTGAAAAATGAAGTATTAATAAAACTTTGGTTTGCACCAGAGTCAAATAATACTTTAGCAAAAACATCATTAACTAAAAACATATCGGCTATCACATCTGGAATCATTTTTGCTTCATCTGCGGTCAGAACGAATGCTCAAGCATTTTTAGTGTTCTTGTTGTTTGTAGCTGGAGCTAATTTTGGACAATTTGGCTTGATATGACCATATTCCCCACAGTTGTAGCATATCCTGTTGTTGGCTTTCCTCCTGCAGACTTCTTCCTTGTGTCCTGATATTTTGCAGAAATTGCAATATATGGAGCATCTTCCAGAATGCTTCCTTTTGCAATACTTGCAATAAGGTGCAGATGTGGAACCTACATTTTTCCCACGGTTGGAATTTCTAGATCGGAATTCCTGGGTAAGTCTTTGAGCTAGGTTTCTCTTCTGATCTTCTTCTCTAGTACGGATTAATTCATATGTCAAGGTGTTTGCTAGTTCTACAGCTTCTTCTATAGTTTGAGGTCTAGCTGCCTTGACTACATACCTAATCTCCCCGATTAATCCCCAGATGTAACGGGAGATTAATACTGGTTCAGGTGATGCAAGGGTTGGTACTATTCTAGCATATTCAAAAAATGTGGTAGTATAACCCTTACTATCTACCCTGGTCATTCTAAGGTTCAGAAACTTATTCGCTATCTGTTCCTTTTCATTGGGAGGGCAGAATTTCCTTTCTACCATATTATTAAATTCTTCCCATTCCATATTGTAAACCCTATCGCTTCCTCTTGACTGGAGGATAGTGTTCCAGCATTCCAAGGCTGAGTTTTTAAATAATTAGAAGCAAACATTATTTTGTCTTCTTCAGCACACTTGCTTATTTTTAAAACAGCCTCAGTCTTTTCTATCCAGCGTAGAGTTGCAATGCGTCCTTCATTGCCGGAGAATTCTATTGGTTTGTAGGACCAGAATTCTTTGTAAGAACAACCATAAGACATGGTTCTTCTTCTTTTGGGAATGGGCACTTGAAGTACGGGTCCATTGTTTACGCTATGTTCAGGTTCAGTTGGTCGCTTACTGCTATGCTTACTTTTATTTTCCGCATCCTTAATAGTTTGAAGAATAAATGGCATTGCATCTATAATTCCTTGTGCCACAATGTGTTGGATGGCACTATTATCCACTTGATTTCAATTTTTATTGTTGTTCGGATTCTCATTATTCAGATTATCGTTATTTGGGTGGTTAACACTCTGGTTTTCCTGGTTCACTTCGTTGTCCATCTGAATTTTAAACATTTACCACTTATTAATATCACAAAATAATATTTAATATAGTCAATCACATGACACGCACTTTGGTAAAAAGCGTCGATCATTGCGACTTTACTCTATTCATATAATATGCATCTATTACACACCAGTATTGAAATTAAAATTATAATACCGACTGAAATTTAAAGTTACACTACTAATAATAGGCATTCGTATATTTTTTTTCATACACATACACATACACACATATCATATTATTTTATTATTAATATTATTATTACTACCGTTTCCACCATCACATTCATGGATATGGATTCATCCAGAAATCCATATAGCGATCGTCGTACTTCCAGACGAGTCGCTCTCCCACCTGTCTCATTCTTTCACTACTTTCTAAAATTTCCTCACCAAATGTCCGAAGTTCTTGTACATTGTCCGCACTCATTGGGGGTGCAGGTTCTAGGACTGGGTTCGGAATCTGTGGTGCGGGATCCTGGTATGGAGGTGTAGGGGCCTGGTATGGGTAAGGATTTTCTAAGATCTCCCTAATGAATACATCATTGTCGTAATAGGGATCTAGAGGGTCTACCCCTGGGTAGGCTCCTAGGTTCGGCATAGGCATGTCTTCGTGTATCGGGTAACGTTGCACATAATCCCTATTGTCATCCCACCATGGGTCGTAATTTGGGTCTAAGGGGTTTGGTGCAGGTACCCTAGGTATTTCTTCCGGGTTAAAATCATGCATTTCTACTTGATTTTCAGGGTTTTCTATCTCCATCGGTTGGTCAGGAATTGGCGGTTGTGATTGGGGTGCTATCATTTGTTCCACGTTAGGGTCAGCTGCAGTGGTTGCTAAGATGTGGATGTTGGCTATACCCCTATTAATCATTTCCTGGGCATAGGCATCGGTTTCTCTTTTAGCTGCTGCTAGTGCTCTCTGGTCTTGTAACTTCTGCATACGCTTCCTACGCTCATGTGCCCCTCGACTGAACCATCCTCTCTTTTTCTGAGGGAACGGCTCTTCGGACTGAGCCTTAAACACGAATATTCCTTCTTCCGGATCATCAGAGTACCCTGAGAGGGCAGACTGAGAAGGGGCACCTTCGCTTCTAGGCGAACCAGACAATTCACGGTACGCGTCAGATGGTCCTTGGTCGCTCATACTGTAAACTAACAAATAGTCAAATAACACGTAACAAGAAATATAATTATGCACATACTTCCTTAATTTATTTCCTAACAATTTGAATTTTGATGTCAGCAGAACACTTCTGTGGCTGAATCAGTGGCTTAGCTCTGATACCACCTTCTGTCGCAACCCCCGCCCCCTATCTGTCCCGGGAACGGGCGGCCGCGAACTCAGTGTCGGTGGTATTGGTGTTTATTAATTTGGCAGTGGAGTTTACATCAGGATCGTAGTTAGGAAATATTTTATCAGAGTAAAACACCACATTTTATATAAATAAACATATTGGGATAAAACCCAAGTTTTCATTACAAACTGATTTATAGGGATAAATCCCATTTTATTTGAAATAAAACGCCTTCTTTATTTAGGTAACTTTTATAGCCACTTTTCCAAGCCTTCAGTGCTGTCCAGCTGGCTTCTAATTGGCTTTCACATTGTGTTACCTGAAACGCGTTTTAAAAACATTTATCAGTGGGAAATACTGGTAAGTGAATCCCAGTTTAATAGAGAAACATTAATTTAATTTAAACAGTATTGAGAGCGATTACAATGTTTATATCTTCCAAATTACTCATTCAGTACTGTCAATCCTGACTGGTGGGTCATATTACACATTGGCTAACTCTTTGTCCAATGGTAACGTGTCTCACATTTTGTATACAAAACCCCAACATACCGGTAGTAATTGTAGAATTACAAAGACTCAATCACTTCTAAATTGCATTGTAAAAGAGTTAAGGTTTTGTAAAAACAATTTGCAAAAAGGAGATTACTCACATTGTTGTCTTAGATTATCCTTTAGGGTTTCCTGGTGACAATCTATAATTTACACAAATGCGCACGTGTTAGTATAATAACCCATTTTAACATTAGTAATACCCTCCCGGAGACGGCATTCCAACGACTATGTCGGGCAGAACCACGACAGCCGTTACAGAACCCTAGATCAATCGGGCAGAGTATCTAATACGTATCCAGGGGTTATGATACTTACAACGGAGCAGAACTTCGTTATTTAGGGGGTATTATACCCGAGTATAGCTTCTATTACTTCAGAATTCGATTAGAAAGAAAAGAAATGAGCGAGTAGACTGAAGATCCGATGTCTGCTACTTATAGTGCTTCACTTCGACTTCTACGCGGCCCGCGTAAGGTAAGTCAAGGGGCTACGAGGCCCCCGTCAAAGGGAGTCAACAGCATAGCTTGTCCGGGTCAGCATATAGGGTCGACGGGTGTTGGGCCACGTGGCGGCCCAGGGTTTCGCCAGCTTTCACCTTGCTGTGGCCCGCGTAAGCTTAAGGGGTGGCTTACACGGCCCGCCTGAACCCCAAAAATTCCATTTTTAATTAATTTTAATAATATTTAAGGTATTCGGGGCCCGTTTTCACTTATGGGGGGTATTTTAAGACATATTGGGATATTTTAAATATTTTTAGGGTGTCGGAAAATTTATGAGGGTGTCGGTTTTTCTTTAGGGTTGTTATAGTCTGGGCCCCGGTATGTTGAACCATGAAAAGATGACCCATCTGAAATCTTGAGGGGATGCGTGGGCATCCCAGATGGTGGCTCGGCAGGATCTGGATCTTCGTCCATATCCATCTCTTGGTCACCGGAAAAATGATCTTCTGGTCCCAATGGGTTATAACCCATTGGTTCTTCACTCACGTTTGCCGGATTAAACCGGCTATGAAAGTAGGGGGTTGGGTCTTGGAAGGCCCGGTGTGATCCCGATCGTTGCAACGGGAGGTAGGAGTGGTGAGAGTTATTGGGCTCATTTTCTGATTGTGGCCCAAAGGAGTGGAGGTACGAAGGTGATGAACTGAGTGAAACGGAGCGTCTCGTAGGCTCCAGGTAGGTCCTCCAATCTTCATGGGGACTTGAGCTTAAAGTGGCTGATGGAGTTCGTCGGTGTGATGGCCCGGCCTCATTATCATTAGGAGCAGTGAATGGCGCCTTGCCTCGTCCTCCGAATCATGGCGGCATTTTCTTGTTCCTGTCAAAATAAACAAAAGAAAACAACCAAAGAAAAACAATAAGATTAGGATTAGTCCTAAGTCATTTGACTAGACTCGGAAGTCAAGGAATGTGCAAACTGTGTCATTGAGATTAAACACAAAATGCTAGTGTTTAATTCACTCAATGTTGGCTCTGATACCAACCTGTCACACCCCGATATTTCCACGTATTACCGGTGGGCCCGGTGGGGAGTATCGTGACGTAGTTGATATCATCATAGTCAAATAATCATAGTTCAATGCACAGCGGAAGTCTAAAAGTATTAATATTACAAACCGAATGAAAGTAACGTAAAATATTACACAACGGGTTGAAAAACAGGCGGATATAAGATAAAAAGAAATATTGTTCAACAGATTTAAGCATCAAAAGCTTGCAAGTCTCTTTATTTGATGCTAGGAGTAGCTAGCCCATTTCTACTGTTCATCCCCTCTTTCTATTCATATAGATAATTTTACATTGTGTGACAACTTTGGTTAAAGTCACCCATATTTGACTCAAGTTTGACCAAATTCAAGGGTTTTGATTGAATGAGTGTTTTTGGTATTTAAATGAATGGGTTTTTATCCTTTTTTTTAGTTTGGGACTTGAACTTCTTGTATTCCTATTTGATTTTGAAGTAATTTTCTTGTAGTTTTCACCTAATCTTAATTTTTAATTGTTTTTAGAGATATTGAAGCATGACGAGCGAGGTAGAAGCAACAGGGGCATCATCGATAGTAGGACACTATTCTCCGAAGTTTGTTAAAGGGCATAACACTTCTGCTAAGTTTTTTTATGTAAAAATACTATAATGTCACTGTTAATAAAAAAATTATAATAAATATGTGTGTGCGCGCGCGCGTGTGATACACACTTACCACCACCGCACAAGTTGCGCCTACCATCATCACTCTTGTACCACCTCTATCTCTCTTTCACGCTTGATTGAGACCCACTACCACTCTCGATCACCTTTTTCCCTCTCACGTACTTGTAGGAATGTTTTATCTGTGAGATCAATCTAGCGGTGATGTACTCATGTACTTGTATGTGATGTATATCGATTCAAAATATGAGTTTTTTTCTTCTAAAGTTAAGGGTTGATTTGGTTCGATTAGTACATTAGTGCATTTCGTTAGATTTTGTTAGATTGACTAATGGGGGATTTTGACCTACGTAACTCTTATGGTTTGATTATAGTTTTTAATTATGTGACAACTTTGATTAAAATGACTTGAACCATGAAGGGCGAGGTAGGAGCAACATGAGCAACACTGATAGTAGGACAATATCCTCTGAAGTATGTTAAAAGGCAGTAACACTTCTGTCGGGTATGGTAATTCACATGGCAATTGGCACGTCGATACAAGCTAGACCATGCCACATATTGTTTGGGAGGATACATACATTGGTGTTGCCTTTGACCACACTTCTTCATTGTCAGCGTGTGGCCTCAATGCTACGATGTAATTGTCTAAACTTCCTAACCATGGACAACCAATTCGTGTAGAGGGTGGTGTTTATGTGTAGATGGTAGGAATTTAGTTTGCATGTTTTATATTGTATTATTAATCCAATGTATGTTTTATTTGTCTTACTTTTACAAATTTAATTACGAGAGTCGTCCGCAGGCAGCAACAGTATGGGACATGAGCTTGCAAAATGAGTATGGTGCCATTATGAAGGATCCACACAATACCCTCAAAGAGCAATGACTTTGAAGTCAATGGGGGAGTATCTGATGATGTTATATTAAACATCGTTTTGCCATACCTTCAGGGTTGGATATCAGATTTGTAACACCCGGTGTTTTGGAACTCAAAGTATAAGTCAAAGTCAAAGTCAAAGGAAGAAAAGATTGCTAATTGCGATCTGTCACTCCTTGCTTAACTACTGAATTGTGCTTCTTGACTTGTAATCGAATTCTATTATTTGTTTGCTTTAGTTGTATTATGTGGAGTGTCACACCTCGATATTTCCACGTATTACCGGTGGGCCCGGTGGGGAGTATCGTGACGTAGTTGATATCATCATAGTCAAATAATCACAGTTCAATGCACAGCGGAAGTCTAAAAGTATTAATATTACAAACCGAATGAAAGTAACGTAAAATATTACACAACGGGTTGAAAAAGGATCCACAGGCGGATCTAAGAAAAAAAGAAATATTGTTCAACAAATTTAAGCATCAAAAGCTTGTAAGACTCTTTATTTGATGCTAGGAGTAGCCAGCCCATTTCGCTTAGTACCTGCACTTAACCTTTTTGGAAAATACGTCAGTTTTCACTGGTAAATACAATTAACCGGCTCATTTTGAAAATGTTTAAGAAAATTGATTTAAATGCACAAGGCATAAATAATCTTTTATAACATGGGATAATTATTTAAAAATAATCTTGTAAAAGATTTATATGTTTGTCATACGTTCAGTAGCCCGGGTTAGAAGTACCGGGTTAAAAGATTAATAGACACACCACATAATATAACCCACGGCGAGTTATTCTCAACAAGCGGGTATATCTTTTTACATACGCACCGGCAGGTGTATGCCTACACCCCGTGCTTAAGTCGTGGCCATTTCAATGAATGAGCCGAGGATATCCAGGACATGGTCATTAATCCCCCCAAAGGCTTAAAACAAACAAAACAGATTAAACGGGTTATCTCAATGATTTAACCATTATTCGATTAAAAATTCAATACCCGACCAAGCGGTATTATTAAATACCGTACCCCAAGCCCGTATAAGGGAAAATAAGTTAAAAGTATTTACCTGAGCTAAAATATAAAATTTTAATCCCAGCCGTATAACAAAGCAGCAAGTACGGTAGCTTTCACTGGTCTCCTAAATCTGGAACGAAGGTTTTTAATAACCTATTAGATTCCTAACGGGTCTTAATTAAGCTATAACTTAGATTGGTTAGTTTTAAAGAAAGGTATACGGTTCAAAACACAAGATTAAGCGAAGACCGGATTAGAATGTGATTTAGATCCGATAAGTATGAAGACTTGTATAATAAGGATAAACTAAACACATTCTAGATTTTGAAGTGAAAATGATAAGGTTTGACACGTTTTGGTTAATTTATGCAAACTAGTTACATAAACCGTACCGAACGCGAAAAATGCATAACGGGTAACCATATGAGTCATATACAGGTTTCACAAGTTATTATGCTCAAAATATGTTGTTATATCAGTAGGATACCTTCCATTATGCCCAAAACGAATTTAAAATCAAATTAAGCCCCGTAAGGGTATTTTGGTCATTTTAAAGCTTATAAAAGAGGTTAAATAGTAATATGAGTTTATGGTCTAAAATAATCAGTAAAAATATTTATTTTAATGGGTTATATTAGTAAGTTACCATACATATGCGAATTTTATCTTTTATGACCAAACTATGCACCGAAGGGGCATTTTGGTCATTTCACATATGCTTTAAGGGTCAAATTTGGAAATCTGAGTTCATAACTTTTACTTACTGTTAAAGTATAAAAATTTATTCATAACATCAGTAGGTAACAAGTCTTAGGTGCTTAATATGGTTTTAAACCATACTATGCGCCTAAATCTTATATAAGTCGGTATTTGACGGTATTCGGGTTGATTAATAAAATCTGAGATTTTGACCAGCCTCTACTATTTAAAATAATTTATTTAATGTATAAAATCAGTAGAAAAAGATTTGACATGTAAAGGATGTGTAAAACTCATTTTATTAGCAAAAAGGGCATAACCGTCAATTACCGAGTTAATGCTAGAACCCTATGTTATGATCAGTTTAAAATAAAATTAATTTTTTCAAAAATCCCTAAGTATTATATAATAACGGTGGGTAAAAATTTTGGTGTCGAAATTTGGGTTTAAATAGGTTTTATGCCAAGAATGCCGATTAATTAATAAAAATCCTTCAATTTACGATATCGAGCATAACTCCTAATTTAGACCACAAACAGATGACAAATTTTTAGGACATGCTTATAAATCAGTAATAAAGGTTTTTGTCCTCTCACATTTTCAAAAATCTCGTTTTAATATCAAAAGGGCATAATGGTCAACTTTTAAGCATTTAACGGAAACATGCATATGAATCAGATTTAATAGGAACCATATAGTATAATCTCAGAGGGTTATACTAACCTATAATATGGTCCTAAAGGAACCCTAAGGCATATCTAAACTAAGCTAAATCGGGTCAGAACAGAAAGTCAAAGCAAAAGTCTACTTTTACGACTTACGGTTCCGAACCGAGCCTAAACTCAGAAATGTTGGGTTTAACATGCTTAGACATGTTCTTATATAATTTACCAAGTTATTTTAATGTTAAAACGTGTTCCATAACCTCTGCATTGTTAGTTATAAATTTATTTGCAAAAATTGATTATGTTGACTTTTTAATATAAAGTTTGACCCGACAATTGACCAAATAATAGTGATAATCAGTAGGTGCCCTTTTAAGGGTTTATTACCTACATAATTACCAACTCATAGCCACTTTTAATTCAAATAATGGCTGGACCATTAGTGATTAATTACTAAGTCAAAGCTTAATTACGATAGCTTTGACTTTTGGTCATTAAGCTAATAAAACTTAAACTAGAGAGGCTAAGAATGCTTACAAGGACTCTTAGCACGAAATTAGAACAGAAGAAAGCTCTCTTGAACTCCAGGAAGCTCCAGAGGAAGTGATTTGAAGAGAATTCAAAGTGTGCAATATAACAAGTGAACTACAAGAGCTTTATATAGGGATTTCTATTTCATATGATCATTCCACGTGTCCCTACATTGATCCCTGATGATTCCAGGTGTCCCTATACTAATAAAACCAGTTGCAAAGTCCCTAGTATCGAAAAACTAGGTTACGAAGGCGGTGGAATGGCTGTAACCTGCAACTGTCCATTTTACTGCCCACTTACAGGTCTTACAGACCGTAAGCTTAAGGCCTCACGGTCCGTAAGGTGGTCTCCTTGCGGTCCGTAAGCCCTAGACAGAAGACAAAAACTTGAGAACTTTTAATATTTGACCATGCAACCTATCATATCTCGAATCTCTGGTCATTATCAGCAGGAAGGGCCCACATGATCAGGTCTGCATTGCTAAGAATGCATTGCCATGCATTATTTTCCTTGGAGTCTTGTGAAAAGATCATGTGAAGGAGAATTGTCGTAAATGCACATAGGATCCCATTTATTTGAATGTGGAATTTATCATCACAATAGTTTAACTAGATACTTATGAAATCCTTGTTAGATTTTCATGAGAATGTATTTATATTTTACAAAAGTTTGAAAATGTTAAAAGGTCACTCAGAGGTAATAATTGACATGTTGACACTTTTAATCCTACCATATATCTTTTAACATAATCCGGGTTTATAACACGTATAAAATTCATGACACGTGTCTTTATTATATTGGACATGATTTTTGCGAGGTGTTACATGGAGTATCTATAACAAATCGAGGTTTAATCGCATGTTTAATCGCTAACCGACTTATCGCAACTCGAATTATGTGTTCTGAATATTGTTTTACGTGTGTGTGCTATTATGTGTTACTTGTGCATGTTATGTTTATGTTGAGGTGATTAATCGCAACTCTATCGCAACCCAATCAAATCGCAAACGCTAAACGCAAGTTATTTATGTTGATTGTATGTTAGATATAGTAGTTAGGTTATTCGTGTAACTAATGGGTAATACTATCGCATCGCTCACTCGAAACGCAACGCAACGCTCAATACGCAAAACGAAACGTCAAAACGCAACTCGCCGGAGCCAATCGAACGAATGACCATTCGATATAATGGTCATCTGAACAGATGACCATCCGATCGGATGGCCATCCGATCGATGCGCCATCCGATCCGACACATGTGCTACCCTTTCCTCTTTTGGCAACCTATAAATACCCCTTGTCACATCCCAACAGTGAAGTGACAGCTCCCTCATTCGACCAGCGTGCTCCAGCCCACTTTTCCTTTGATTTCTCGCGATTCTTGTAAGTTTTCAACTTAAATCTTGTACTTCTATGATCTATACGCACTTCTTCATCATTTTCACCTTTGAATCTTAACTGTTAACCATGAAATCAGAGGATTTGAGGTGTTCTAGGATGATGTCATCATGGAGTTCTTGTAAACTTCAAGATTTGGCTTCATTCCACCAAGAACAACTTAGATCTGAAGAATTTCCACATGATTAAACATTGTTTTCGCATAGATCTAAACATTTTCAATGTTAAGAGGATTGAATGATGGTTTCACAACTTCTTTCAACTCTTTTACACTCAATGTACTCAAACCGGATAGAATCGGAGCTCATTCAGGCCTTCCATTCTTCTCTGGTGATGTGTCAGTTTAAGATCTGATTCCTATCAACGGGACAATCGATTTCGGGTTGAACATGAACACCGTCACGGACAGTTACCGAATCGGATTGGGGTGATTCCCGTTCGATCGGATAACCTGGGTTGATGGAGTTCCCGTTGTTTAACACGCTGTATTACCGTCTGGAGCAAATCACAAAAACTTTCCAAACTTGACAAATTTTCAGGTTCAAAACGATCAGATCATTGGGACGGATTGCCGTCTGATCGGATTGCCATCCGATCGAACGACAATCCGATCGGATTACACTTGGTTTCAACACTTAACATATTTCATAATTTTCAAAGATCGTCAGTTTGGAATGGATTGCCATCCGATCGAATGACAATCCTGCTGTGAACTTGACCTCTGAGAAATGTCTAACCGATGGATCGCCATCCGATCGAACGACCTGAACGGTAGAGATACTTCTCTGTTTTCAAAATGCTACAACGAAAACTTCAAAGTCACATCATACACAAACACATGCATCCCAAACGAATATCAATCCGACGTAATGGCCATTCGAACGGATGACCATCCGAACGGATTGTCATTTGATCGAATGACCATCCGTTCGGATTGTCATCCGATCAGATGACCATTCGTCACTTGGGTTACTTTTCACCGTTTAACGCACCGTTCATTCGCTTATGCTATCATTAACTGTTCAGTCTAATCCCCCAGCGCTCCCTTCAATCCAAGAGAGTGTTTATTTAGTAAACACGATCTGTGAGTATACTCGATCCCTTTTTGCTTTAAGCACTTTTGGGTGTTAGATACGTTATCTATATCAAATCACATCGATCACACAACGCAAACACTTTTATACGCTAACCGTTACTGCATGTTATACATGTTACTCGATGAATGCTTGTATATTATGTTTACACAGTAATTTTTTCCTGACACCTTAGCAACGATAGTAGTATAGTTTGGACTCAGCACCTGTCGTGGACAGGGGTTGTTAAGGGCTTTACTTCACGTGTCCTAGTGGGGATATGTGTTGCGCGTTCTACAACTCGCAGTCACGTCTGTGCATATTTCATTGTCGATAACCTACTAGCTTCACTTTGCTACATGTTACATGTTGGTTATGCGTAAACTCTTACGTGCAATATATGTAGGTGAATACGTGCAAAATATAGTTGAATACATATTTTCGTGCTTATGTGTTTCTGTGCCTACGTGATTCCGTGAATTCTGTGCCTATATGATTTTGTGCCTTGATGTGTTCCTGTGCATTATATAAAGTAGCTTTAGGAGAGATAATAGACTATACTCCACTTAATCGAAACTGTGTTTGAGTCCTGTGGTGATGTCTGTTTGCAGACAATGTCGTCATTTGGATCACACACCGCTCGCTCCGTACGTCGCAACAGGATAAACGAATCGCTACTCTCGTCGCTAAGCAAATGGCGAAAGTTATCCCTCAAATCGTCAGTGAGCTGAATGAGAATACTAGCAAGTCTTCGGAGGAGTCCAGGACTAATACTCCCAAGGAAACTTTTAGCTTCAAGCAGTTCAAATCCTGCGGTCCAAAAGAATTTACCGGCGAAGATGGGCCTACGACCATGTTCCAATGGTTTGATTCGATCGAAGTCACCCTGCGCCAGAGTGGCTGTCCGGAAGACCTTCACACTATTAACGCCACCGGCGTCTTCCAATCCCGAGCTCTAGATTGGTGGACGGTCAAGAGGAACAAATGAGGGAACGATGCAGCTTTTGGGCTGACGTGGGACGAGTTGAAGGACATCATGATGCAAGAGTTCTACCCTCCCCATGAACTCCAAAAGATAGAGGACGAATTCTGGCATATCAAGCAGGATGGCGGAGATAACGCTGGTTTAACTGCTCACTTCAAGCAGCTGAGTATCATCTGTCCATGTCAAGTTACTACCCCCGAGATTACGATCAAGAAGTATATCCGTGCTCTGCCGGATTGTGTTGCAGACTTTGTGCAAGCTCCAAAGACGAAAACTATCAAGGAAACCTACCTGCTCGCCGCTGAGATCAACGATAAGCGAGTCAGGGCTGGTTATTTTGATAAGGCTTCCAAGAATCTGCATCAAGTCACCGCCGCTCCCACTGCTGAAACCGCCGCACCGCAATCTTCAAAGCTCTCACGCCGCAAGAGAAAGAACAACAACTCCAGCAACAAGAAATGTGTAGTTACTGCCGCTCCCCTCCAAACCGTGCCTGTTCAACCGTAACCTCAAGACCGCCAAGTAGCGGCTCCTGTGGGCAATGCACCGCCTGCCAAGCGTGCATACACTAGACCACACCCGCTCTGCCCTACTTGTACCTATCATCACCCGATTGGTATCGCATGTCGGTTCTGTGTTCATTGCAACCTGTACGACCACTTTACCGAAAACTTCCGTACCGGTCCACGCCAAGCTCCAGCTCCAGCTCAAGGTCAAGCCCCTGCACCACATGCTCTCCTTCCTGCTCCCCAGGGCCAACAAGCAGCTCCTACTCCCGCTGCTCATGCTAGAGCTTGCTTCGCATGTGGTGATCCCAACCACTTTGCAAACTTGTGCCCCAACAGAGTGGTGAAGCAAGAGCCCCAGCAGCAGCCGCAACAACATCAACAGCAGCAGCCTCAGCAGCAGCAGCAGCAGCCAACAGCCCGTGGACGTGCTTTCAACATCAACGCCCGCCATACTCAAGCAGACAACAACGTGGTTAATGGTACGTTCCTTGTGAATGGTATATATGCTTCGTGTTTGTTTGATACTGGAGCAGATAACTGTTTTGTATCGTTTGAATTCGAAAATCTCCTTAATCGTAAGAGCACCCATCTCCCCTCGACGTTCGATGTTGAAGTTGCCACTGGAAGAACCGTCGCTGTCAATTTTGTTCTACCTGATCGTACGCTTGAACTCAACAATTACGACTTCCCTATCGACCTTATCCCGATGTAGCTCGGTAGTTTTAACATCATAGTAGGCATGAATTTTCTTCGCGAGAATCATGCCGAAGTTGTTTGCTTCGATAAGATGATTCGTTTCTCACTCTCTAATGGTGATCAACTTTGTGTGTATGGCGAAACTCCTTCGAAAGATCTCAAACTCATGTCGTGTGTCCAAGCGAGCAAGTATCTCCGCAAGGAATACAAAGCTTTTTTGGCACACATTGTAGTAGCGGAGAAGGAAAAGAAAAAAAAGGCAACAGATAAGGTGCCTGTGGTTCGTGATTTTCCTAGAGTCTTTCCCGATGATTTACCTGGTTTACCTCCCACTCATGATATCGATTTCCGAATTGACCTCATTCCTGGAGCAAATCCTGTTTCTAGAGCGCCTTACCGCCTCGCTCCTTCTAAAATGCGCGAACTCTTGAGTCAACTCCAAGAACTGCTTGATAAAGGCTTCATTCACCCTAGCACCTCTCCTTGGGGCGCACCTATCCTTTTCGTCAAAAAGAAGGATGGGTCATTCCGGATGTGCATCGACTACAGGGAATTGAATAAGCTGACTATCAAGAATCGCTATCCCTTGCCTCGAATTGATGATTTGTTTGATCAGTTTCAAGGTGCTACGTGTTTCTCGAAGATTGATCTACGCTCAGGCTATCACCAGTTACAAATCCAGGAGGAAAATATACCCAAAACCGCTTTCTGAACCCGTTACGGCCACTATGAATTCGTTGTTATGCCCTTTGGTTTGACTAACGCTCCTGCGGTTTTTATGGATCTAATGAATCGCGTGTGTAAACCCTTTCTCGATCGCTTCGTCATTGTGTTCATCGATGAAATCCTGACCTATTCCAAGTCGAAAATCGAACACGCGCAACATCTACGTTTGGTTCTCGAACTACTCCAAGGGAATCGACTCTATGCCAAATTCTCCAAGTGTGAATTTTGGTTAGAGGAGGTTCAATTCCTCGTTCACATTGTCAATAGTCAAGGTATTCACGTCGACCCTGCAAAGATCGAAGCTGTTAAGAGTTGGGTTACACCTAAAAACCCGTTTGAAGTCCGTTCTTTTCTCGGACTAGCGGGCTATTACCGTCGATTTATCGAAGGATTCTCTAAAATCATTGTGCCGCTTACTTCTCTCATGCATAAATACAAGCCTTTTGTTTGGGGAACTGAACAAGAGACTGCCTTTCGAACTCTCAAGCATATGCTTTGCAATGCTCCCGTGCTTGCTTTACCCGACGGAAACGATGACTTCATAGTCTATTGCGATGCCTCAAACCTTGGTCTTTGGTGTGTTCTCATGCAACGAGACAAGGTTATCGCGTACGCATCTCGACAGCTCAAGATCCACCAGAAGAACTATACAACCCACGGTCTCGAGCTTTGTGCAGTTGTTTTTGCGTTGAAGATTTGGCGACACTACCTTTACGGTACCAAGTGTACGATCTTCACCGATCATAAGAGCCTACAACACATCCTCAACCAAAAGGAACTGAATATGCGCCAATGCCGATGGGTTAAACTTCTTAATGATTACGACTGTGAGATTCGTTATCATCTTGGCAAAGGAAATGTCGTTGCCGATGCTCTAAGCCGACGAAGCTATTTGCATAGCGTTTGTAATATCCAAGCCCAGCATAATCTCGAAGCTCTTATCCGTGACGCTCAACATGCATGTTTTACCGAGCGCACTTTGAAGAAGGAAAGAATTCTTAACGATGGCGCTCAACTCGAGAATAAATCGAACGGTATATTCCATTATCTAGATCGAATCTGGATTCCCAAGCGTACCAACTTACGACAAATTCTACTAGACGAAGCCCACAAATCTCGGTATTCTATTCATCCCGGTGCCGACAAGATGTACCAGGACATGCGCTACAAGTACTGGTGGCCGGGCATGAAGAAGGATATCGCTATCTATGTTTCGAAGTGCCTGACTTGCTCGAAGGTCAAGGCCGAACAACAAAGAGCCTCTGGCTTACTCGTCCAACCTGAGATCCCCATGTGGAAATGGGAGAGTATAGCTATGGACTTCATAACGAAACTCCCTTGCACGCCATCAGGTCACGACAGCATTTGGGTTGTCGTTGATCGTCTTACTAAATCTGCTCATTTCCTGCCGATACGAGAAGACTTTAAGGTGGAAAATTAGCCCGAATCTACACCGACGAAATCATCTATCGACACGGGACGCCTCGTGGTATCATCTCTGACCGCGATGGTCGGTTCACCTCGCGTCTTTGGGAAACGTTTCAATCTGCTCTCGGTACTACTCTTAATCTAAGTATCGCTTTCCATCCCTAAACTGACGGTCAGAGTGAAAGAACGATTCGTACCATTGAAGACATGCTTCGCTCGTGTGTCATAGATTTCGGTGGTAATTGGGACGCGCACTTACCTTTAGTCGAATTCTCGTACAATAACAGTTATCACTCTAGCATCCAAATGACACCATTTGAGGCATTATACGGAAGAAAATGTCGATCGCCTATTGTATGGCACGAGATCGGAGACGCGCAAATTACCGGTCCTGAGCTGTTGCAAGAAACGACTGACAAAATCCTCCAAATTCGAGACAATCTGCTGAAAGCTTGGAGTCGTCAGAAAAGTTATGCCGATAGACGCCGCAAGCCCCTTGAATCTGACGTTGGCGATCATGTACTCCTAAAGGTTGCACCTTGGAAGGGTGTGATCAGATTCGGCAAGAAAGGAAAGCTCGCGTCTCGATATGTTGGACCCTTTAAGATTCTGGAAAGGATCGGCAAAGTGGCCTACAGACTCGAACTACCGGAAGAACTTAGCAACGTCCACCCGACTTTCCACGTTTCGAACCTCAGAAAGTGTCTGGCCGAGCAGGATTTACAAGTGCCACTTGAGGATCTACAAGTGGACGAAACATTACACTTCGTGGAGAAGCCTGTCGAGATCACGGACTGAGAAACCAAGAAGCTCAGGCGCTCACGCATTCCCATTGTGAAGGTTCGCTGGGAAGACAAACGCGGTGCAGAGTTCACCTGGGAACTCGAAAGTGATATGAAGGCGAAGTATCCACAGCTCTTTGTTACGCCTGCGCCTTAATTTCGGGACGCAATTCCCTTAAGTAGGGGAGGCTGTAACACCCCGTGTTTTCGAAGTCAAAGTCAAAGTCAAAGGAAGAAAAAGATTGCTAATTGTGATCTGTCACTCCTTGCTTAACTACTGAATTGTCCTTCTTGACTTGTAATCGAATTCTATTATTTGTTTGCTTTAGTTGTATTATGTGGAGTATCTATAACAAATCGAGGTTTAATCGCATGTTTAATCGCTAACCGACTTATCGCTAATCGCAACGCAATCACAACTCGAATTATGTGTTCTGAATATTTTTTTACGTGTGTGTGCTATTATGTGTTACTTGTGCATGTTATGTTTATGTTGAGGTCATTAATCGCAACTCTATCGCAACCCAATCAAATCACAAACGCTAAATGCAAGTTATTTATGTTGATTGTATGTTAGATATAGTAGTTAAGTTATTCGTGTAACTAATGGGTAATACTATCGCATTGCTCACTTGAAACGCTTCGCAACACTCAACACGCAAAACGAAACGTCGAAACGCAACTCGCTGGAGCCAATCGATCGAATGACCATTCAATCGAATAGTCATCCGAACGGATGACCATCCGATCGGATGGCCATCCGATCGATGCGCCATCCGATCCGACACATGTGCTCCCTTTTCCTATTTTGGCAACCTATAAATACCCCTTGTCACATCACAACAGTGATGTGACAGCTCCCTCATTCGACCAGCATGCTCCAGCCCATTTTTCCTTCGATTTCTCGCGATTCTTGTAAGTTTTCAACTCAAATCTTGTACTTCTATGATCTATACGCACTTCTTCATCATTTTCACCTTTGAATCTTAAATTTTAACCGTGAAATCAGAGGATTTGAGGTGTTCTAGGATGATGTCATCATGGAGTTCTTGTGAACTTCAAGATTTGGCTTCATTCCACCAAGAACTTAGATCTGAAGGATTTCCACATGATTAAACATTATTTTCGCATAGATCTAAAAATTTTCAAGGTTAAGAGGATTGAATGATGGTTTCACAACTTCTTTCAATTATTTTACACTCAATGCACTCAAACCAGATAGAATCGGAGCTCATTCAGGCCTTCTACTCTTCTCTGGTGATGTGTCAGTTTAAGATCTGATTCCTATCAACGGGACAATCGATTTCGGGTTGAACATGAACACCGTCATGAACAGTTACCGAATCGGATTGGGGTGATTCCCGTTCGATCGGATAACCTGGGTTGATGGAGTTCCCGTTGTTTAACACGCTGTCTTACCGTCTCGAGCAAACCGCAAAAACTCTCCAAACTTGACAAATTTTCAGGTTTAAAACGATCAAATCGTTGGGACGGATTGCCGTCCGATCGGATTGCCATCCGATCGAAAGACAATCCGATCGGATTACACTTGGTTTCAACACTTAACATATTTCATAATTTTCAAAAATCATCAGTTTCGAACGGATTGCGATCCGATAGGAAGACCATCCGATCGACTGACAATCCTGCTGTGAACTTGGCCTCTGAGAAATGTCTAACCGACGGATCGCCATCCGATCGAATGACCGTTCGATCGAACGACCTGAAAGGTAGAGATACTTCTCTGTTTGAAAAATGCTACAACGAAAACTTCAAAGTCACATCATACATAAACACATCCATCCCAAACGAATGTCAATCCGACTGAATGGCCATCCGATCGGATGACCATTCGTCACTTGGGTTACTTTTCACCGTTTAACGCGCCGTTCATTCGCTTATGCTATTGTTAAATGTTCATGGTAATCCCTCAGTGCTCCCTTCAATCCAAGAGAGTGTTTATTTACTCAACACGATCTGTGAGTATACTCGATCCATTTTTGCTTTAAGCACTTTTGGGTGTTACATACGTTATCTATATCAAATCACATCGATCACACAACGCAAACACTTTTATACGCTAACCGTTACTGCATGTTATACGTGTTACTCGATGAATGCTTGTATGTTATGTTTACACAGTGATTTTTGCCTGACACCTTAGCAACGATAGTACTATAGTTTGGACTCAGCACCTGTCGTGGACAGGGGTTGTCAAGGGCTTTACTTCACGTGTCCCAGGGGGGGATATGTGTTGCGCATTCTACAACTCGCAGTCACGTCTGTGCATATTTCATTGTCGATAACCTACTAGCTTCACTTTGCTACATGTTACATGCTGGTTAGGAGTAAACGCTTTCGAATTCTATAATACTATTAAACTTGCATGCTCACCTTTACACTATGTGTATTGATCTCTATTTTAACGTATGTGACAGGTGTTTGAGATGCTAGGATGTTGCTTGCTTTCGTGGAACTGAGTAGGAGAGTCTAGCAACAAAAACAATTTATTTACTTGAGTTGTCGGAACAATGATTTGCCTAGAGATATCTATGTCTGTAATAATTGATTCGCTTGATGGGTTATGGTATGGGACATAATATTAACTATCTGGTAATTTAGTTGTTATGGATTTCTCTTGGACAATCTGTTTCGCTCAGTGCCGCGCCCCGATGTTTCCGTCATCGGTTGGGGTGTGACAAGAGTACTCCTGGCACAAGATGATAGATCTTAAATGTATTACTTATAGTTTGGCCTAATAGACAATGTATAATAGAAAACTAGATCAATTATATTTATTATGTAAATATTCTCTCCAAGATAGGAGATTGGATTGTACTCTTTATATAGTCGATTGATGAATGAGAATGGGGCAAGAGATTTACATCTATCATGGTATACTGCAAGTTTTGTTTTATGCTAATTTATGAGTCATTTTTGTGAATGTGTGAAAGATGGTTGGAAATCCAAGTCAAGGGCTGCTAAGGTCAAGCGTAACCCCAGTTTTATGGGATTTTGTCCCAGCACATCGATGGGTAAATCAATACCCAAAACATCAACAAATATGGTAAACTAGTGTTATTCATTTTCGCGCGTTGCGCAATTTACAATATGTTTTTTTGCCTTGTTATCATGATGCCCGATTCACAATACGTTTTTTTGCCATGTTATTACGACACAGGTTATTGCCAGAAGGGAATTCATATTATAGTTACATCAAATGGTCAAATGTCATTGTCAACCCATTGTTTTAACTTATATCAGTATAAAGCCTTGACAGTATAAAAAGTCATTTTGCCCTTTTAAAGCTCTGTGAACATTATCTTCAAGTCCAAACCTTTTTCTCAGTTTGCAACCTGAAACAAATAAAAAATTAAAAACAAAATTACAATTTAGGTAAATAAATACCCTTACAAGAACTTACCATAAAAATAATCAAATAAAGAGCAACAGTGCCACATGTTTGTAAGTGTAAGAAATCATGCTAAAATCCAACATATTGGTATATATGTGTCTCATCATTTATTAGGCCATGTATTGGCAGCCCAAAATAAGTGATTTTTGCATTGAAATCCTATGAAAAAAAAATAAAAGAAAAAAACAAAAGTTAAAATATTATCATAAAACACCATGAAGGCATGAACAACTAATGTTAGCAGCATGCTATATGTACCACCTGATCAAGCAGAATGTTAGAAGTCTTCAAATCATGGAATATGATCTGGTTCTCTCCAGAATCCAGATAGGCGATGCCTTCAGTTATTCCCATCATTATTTGTTCTAATCAAAACTCAAAAACCCAAGAGCCCAACCTATGATCCATATTAGGCCACATACAACCCAAATACAGACCAATATCCAAAACACCTAAGATCAATATCATAAATAGGATTACCCGAGACTTGACTGTGGTTGAATACGATTACTCCAGACTTGATTCATGATGTTTTCTTTGAGTAAAGAGGACCGTAAAGCAAAACCAGCTGACATAGGCCACATATTGGGTATATACGTTTTCGACCCCCGGTTCTATAGAAATTTTTGGGTATATACGTTTTCGACCCCCCGTTGAAAATTTTCAAGCTTCGCCACTGAAGCTCAACCTATGATCCATATTAGGCCACGTACAACCCAAATACATACCAATATCCAAAACAACAAAGATCAATATTGGGCCATAGACTTGTCATCCGATTTAAACTGATTCACCAAGCAATAGTTACCAAATCTGCTAGCTTTACACTTACAAACTTTATCAAACTGATCCTCTGATCCAGCCCATATAGATGCTACAATCTATCTGCAGCAACCTGAACTCAGCAGCATCCTGACATTGCAATCTTTTTATTAGCCTAGTAATGTTTGTATTGCTCGAATTAACGACCACAACCTCTCATTTCATGCATTAACTCAGAAAAGAACTTAGGAATAACTTGAAATACAGAACATAATTGCTGACAAACGTGTACTTAACCGGTCATAATATAGTTAAAAGGTGTTTACTTCACCTATAAACCAATTAAATCTTCCTTTTTAAGATCTTAGCATAAGCATGAAATCCCGGTAATAAGATTAAAACTGTTGATACTCAAACACCCAATTTACAACTTCAATATC
Organism: Helianthus tuberosus; assembly: GCA_030545235.1. NCBI lineage: Eukaryota > Viridiplantae > Streptophyta > Magnoliopsida > Asterales > Asteraceae > Helianthus > Helianthus tuberosus. The sequence goes on along the minus strand of CM060379.1, from coordinate 28,480,440 downwards.
CTTATCCGCAAATTACACTTGCACCCAAAAATATACGATTAGTTAATGGATTAAATTAACTTGTGGTTGCAGCAATTTCACTTTGATGCTATCATATAACATTATTATACATATCAATTACTTTTTTTGAAAGCTGCTCGGTAGGGAAAATTAATATATTTACCCTCTTTTATCAGCAACATCTAATCCCACTGTTTCCAAATGCAAACCTACAGGAAACGCAGTAGAAGTAAAATATTTGTTAATACATTTGAGTTAAGAGCTTACCCCAGTTGTGAGTTTCTTCAGTTGAGTTGTTCGAAATCGCTGCACCTGTGACTGGATTTGAGTTAAGAGCTTACCCCACCACCATGTACGGCGGACCCGTCTGTCATGTCGACGCCGGAGAGGCATGTGCGGCGCGGCGACCGTGTGGAAGCCGGAGGTCTCTCTGTCTCCCATCTCTTCTCCCCTCTGTCTCTCCAGAGACTCTTTCATGTGGGTTAGGGTTAGATTTTGAAGAAGAAGAAGGGGGCGGTGGGTAGTTGGATGAGGGGAAAAATGAAAGGACGGGTGAGGCCGTGGTGGTCGGAACCAGCGACAGGGAAGTGGTGATGGAGATGGAGGCGGATGTGGGCGACGGAGTGGGTGGCGTTGGCGTTGAAGACGATGATGGAGGGCGGTGGTGGGAAGGTGTCGATCTGGTGAAGAAGTGAGAAGAATGTGATTTAGGGTTTAGAAGATGATAAAGCTCACGCCGTTACCGTCAAATTCACTGTTTTTCACTGTTGTTCGGTTATGTTGTGAATTAATATATATATATGAATTACCCTAGCATTTGTCATACGTTCTTTTTCGTTTTAATAAGTAACAACTTAACCTTTTGTTGTAGGTTGAAGAGTTCAATGTGATCCCACTAGTGGCAGACCTTTTAAGATGGAAGCACACTAAAAGAAGAGGGTGCGTTTATTCAAAGGCCAAACAAACGATGGTGCATTTTTTATTATTAATTCAACTATTATTATTATTATTATTATTATTATTATTATTATTATTATTATTATTATTATTTATATTAGGTTTTGTGTTAGTGTGTTGCCACTCTTGTGTGGACGTTAGAATACTTGTTTAACACATGTAATGGAAATGTTAGATTTATAGGAATTAGGCACATCTTTATAAAAGAATATAATTTCCTTTTCATATTAGTAAACCGCTAGAGAGATATAATCGACTACATAGTAAAATTGTGCCGACATCGAGTCCAACACTTGACCTGCGGGTTAAGACACAACTGTGGGAGTAGAGAGTTGGAGGTTGGAAGATAGTTGCCTCTTCAGTTGTGTGACCACTCGTGATCCCTAGTTCTAGCATGCTATTATTGATAGTGACAATGCTTCAATTACTGTGAGATCTCATGGACTTCGTTCATCTCTAGATGATACCATTATTTTTAGATGATGTATTGTTTTATCGTCAACAAATTACTAATTATTCATTTAATGTTGTAAATTACAACCTTATGAGATCAACTACAAGCGATGCCAGGGCTTATGAGGCAGGGGCATGAAGACAGGGCAAGAGGAATGAGGCACGAAGATACAAGAGATCTTAAGGCACGAAACACGACGATGCAAGCAAAGCGAGAGGTTGAGCGAAGAGAGTTCCAAGAAGTGCTTCAAACAACCATGGAGGAAATATTATTCGCCACTAGCTAGAACCACCACCACCTTGCGACCCTCCCCAAGATTGTTTCCTCACGTAAATGATAAATTTATTTTGTAAATAAAAAAACTGATTTTGATTGTAACATAAAAATATATATATTAACATGAACTATTTCGTTTGCTAATAAATTGAAAGGTGGAGTTAAAACTAGCAAAGTGAATTTCCGGTTCCTTGAGAATAAGGAACAACATGGTGGTGCAGATGTCACAATACCATTGGAATCGGTGAAAAAAGTCCAAGACAAATGTAGTAATGTTCTGTTCGGTTACTTTCTGGGTAAAAGATTAGCATTTCTAGTGGTAGAATACTTTGTTAAAAACCGTTGGAAAAAATATGGCCTTCAAAAGAGTATGATGAATGCTAAAGGTTTTTTCTTCTTCAAGTTCGATACGAGTGAAGGGATGAATCAGGTTTTGCATGAAGGTCCTTGGCTGATTAGAAATATACCTATTTTCTTGAAACCTTGGTCATCTGAAACTGAAATAAAAAAGAGGAATTCAAGAAGGTGCCAGTGTGGGTGAAAATGCATGATGTTCCTCTCGTAGCATATACAGAAGATGGTCTAAGTCTGATTGCTTCAAAGATAGGGTCGCCAAAATTTCTAGACAATGAGACGACTAACATGTGCTTGGAGTCTTGGGGTCGTAGCAGCTACGCTAGAGCCGTGATTGAATTGGATGCTGCAAAGGATCTAGTAAAGATGGTGTCGGTGGCTATTCCTAATGTTGAAGGTAGTGGGTTTTTGCTAAGCTCTGTTAAAGTTGAATACGAATGGTCTCCCCCTAGATGCAAAACGTGTTGTGTCTTTGGTCATACAAAGGAAAATTGCCCGAAGGAAACTAAGATAGATTCTAATAATGAAAATAAGGGTAAGGAACAGGTGGATGGGGATGGATTCACGGATGTGAATAAGAAGAAAGCTGCTAGGAAAGGGGTTGTTATTAAAGAAAAGACGAAATTCAAGTATAGGCCTATTAAGAAAACAGGTAACCTGGTTATTAATGAACCTAATTCTCGGCCGACTTCCTCTGGGATAGAGTCTTTGAAAGCTGACAGGCAGGCCGCTGCTAATAACTCGATTCCTTCAAGTAGTATCAAGCTGGGTAATACGTTTGGTTGTCTTGGTTCTATTGGCGATACGCTAGAAGGGGAGGATACTGATTACAAGGAAGTGATAGAGATTAATGAAACTTCAGATTTTTTGCAAGCTGGAAATGAAAAATCAGGGCCAAGCACTCCTGCTGATAAGGTGATTAATGGATAGTATAGCTTGCTGGAACATAAGGGGTTTGAATCGACCCCTGAAACAAAGAGAGGTTCGCAATGTGATAAATATAAATAATATTCAGGTGTGTGCAATTTTGGAATCGCATGTCAATGTGTCTAATCTTTTGGGAGTTTGTCAAAGAATTTGTCGATCGTGGAGATGGTCTTCTAATGGTAATATCTGCACTAAAGGCACTCGAATTATTTTGGGCTGGAATGCGGATTTTGTAGGTGTTATGGTTCTATCCATAACGCCTCAAGTCATGCATACACGGCTTCTCTTCAAAGATGTTAACAAAGCTATGTTCTACTCTTTCGTTTATGCGGATAATTATTACATGGAACGACGGAAACTATGGGATACGTTATGTTTGCATAAACAGTTTGTTAAGGACAAGCCGTGGGTTATCATGGGAGATTTTAATTCCTCTTTGTTTCTCAAAGATACAGCCATGGGTTCGTCTAGTATTTCGATTGGTATGCATGATTTCAAAGAGTGTGTGGAAAATATTGAAGTGTTTGATGTCAATAGTTCGGGGCTCCATTTTACATGGAATCAAAAGCCGAAAAAGGGAGTTGGTATTCTCAAGAAAATTGATCGTGTCATGGCTAATGTATATTTTACGGATGCTTTTATGAGTGCTTGTGCTGTTTTTCATCCGTTCAGGATTTCGGATCATATGCCATGCATTCTAAAGATTCCTGGTACGAAAACGATCAAACCTAAGCCTTTCAAATTTCCGAATTTTATTGTGTACAAGAAAGAATTTGGGGAGATGGTTACGGCTGAATGGAGGAAGAATATTAATGGGGTGCCCATGTTTAAAGTGGTTAAAAAACTTAAAGCTTTGAAACACCCCATTCGAAGTTTCCTATACAAGCAAGGTAATTTGCATCTTAAAGTCAAATCTTTAAGGGATGTTTTGGATGAAGTGCAAAGAAATATGGATCAAAACCCAGCTGATGAGGAGCTTAGACAAAGAGAATCGACGGCTTTAGCTGAGTATCAAGAAGCGCTGCTTGATGAGGAACGATTTTTAAAGCAAAAGGCTAAGGTAGAGTGGCTTCGGGCGGGAGATGCTAACTCGGCATTTTTTCATAATTCTCTTAAATGCAGAAATCACCGTAGTCGTGTTGATATTATTAGAGATGTCGAAGGCAATATTTACGAAGGGAATGATGTTCCCATAGCTTTTGTCAGCTATTTTACCGAGTTCCTTGGTAAGAAAGGTAATGTGTCTCGGTTACCCACTCCTGATTTGTTCCCTAATGTGCTGGAGTCTCGAGTGGCAGCTCATATGGTTCGTGAGGTTTTTAATGATGAAATTAAGTCAGCCATGTATTCGATTGATGGCAACAAGGCCCCGGGGCCTGATGGTTATTCAGCGGCGTTTTTAAAAAAGGCTTGGACGATAGTGGGTGATGACGTGTGTGCGGCTATTAAAGATTATTTCACCTCGAAACGCATGCTTCAAGAGGTAAATCACACTATTATCGCCCTTATTCCTAAGGTAACTACTCCATGTCGGGTTACTGATTATCGACCAATATCATGTTGTAATGTTATTTATAAGTGCATTACAAAAATTCTATCTAATAGAATTTTAGAGGGCCTGGATAAGGTGGTCAGTTTGAATCAATCTGCTTTTGTCCCGGGTAGACGAATATCTGATAATATTCTCCTTGTTCAAGAGCTTATGCATAATTACCACAGGAATATCGGATCCCCTAGATGTGCTTTTAAAGTAGACATTCAAAAGGCTTATGATACAGTGGACTGGGTGTTTCTTGGTGAAATCTTGTAGGGGTATGGGTTTCATGAGATTATGATTGACTGGATTATGAATTGTATCACTTCGTCATCTTTTTCAGTTAGTGTTAATGGAAACATATTTGGGTATTTTAAAGGTCAAAGGGGTTTAAGACAAGGAGATCCGATGTCCCCATACCTTTTCACTCTTGTAATGGAAGTTTTAACGTCGATGCTCCAGCGCACAACATCGCCTGTCTCTTCTTTCAGATTTCATAAAGGTTGTGAGAAGCAGCGGATTGTTAACTTATGTTTTGCAGATGATCTATTTATCTTTTCGAGAGGTGAAGTTGATTCTGTAAAGATTATTATGGATGCTCTTAATGGTTTTAAGGATATGTCGGGTTTGGTTCCGAGTCTTTCAAAGAGTACGGCATTTTTCTGTAATGTTCCAAATCAAGTTAAGTGCAGTATTCGGTCTATTATGCCCTTTGATGATGGTACTTTGCCGATAAAGTATCTTGGGGTTCCTCTAATTGCTTCTAGATTACTTTACTCGGATTGCAAGGTGTTGGTGGAAAAAATGGAAAAAAGAATTACTGATTGGAAAACGAAAACCTTATCTTTCGCGGGTAGACTTCAATTGATTATTCGGTGTTATCAGCTTTTTATGTCTATTGGGCTTCGGTTTTCATTTTGCCGGTTAGTATTGTCAAAGAACTTGAACAAAAGTTAAGGAGTTTCTTATGGTGTCAAGGCAATTTCGTTAAAGGGAAAGCTAAAGTGTCTTGGAATATTGTTTGTTTGCCAAAGGTAGAAGGTGGGTTGGGAATTCGGCGGATTGTTGATGTTAACAAAGCTTTAATGGCTTCTCATATCTATAGCATCATCTCACGAAGAAAATCGCTATGGGTCGAGTGGGTCTACTCGTACCATTTGCGCGAAAGAAGCTTTTGGGATATTCCGATTCAGAATAATGATTGTTGGAGCTGGAGGAAGCTGCTCCAAATACGCCCGTCTGTCAGGAATTTTTTGGTGTCGAAAATAGGTAACGGTGAGAGCACTTTCCTTTGGTACGATAATTGGAGTGAACTCTGCCCTTTAAGTTCTTATGTTACAACTAGACAGATGAACCGAGAGGGGTTGTCTATTTACTCTAAAGTGGCGGATGTGATTCATGATAATAGATGGATATGGCCGGATGCTTGGCGGGATATGTTTCCTATTCTTTTTCAGCTTAACCCGATCAGTATAGATCCGCATAAAGTTGATACCATTTTATGGAAGAAAGAGGGTGATTCTATGGAACCTTTTTCTACAAAGGTGGCGTGGGATTCACTTCGAAGAACAGGTCAACGGGTTGATTGGTATAATATGGTGTGGTCTTCGTTTAATATTCCAAGACATTCGTTTCTCATGTGGCTGATTTGTAGAAGGAAGCTAGCTACTCAAGATAGAATTCAGCAATGGTATAACAAAATGGGTAATGCCAATATGATGTGTTGTCTTCTGTGCAAGTTCAAGGTGAATCAACGGGTGACAGATCTTTTGAAGATATGGAAGATATCTTTTGAAGATATGGAAGATATCATCTTTGGATGAAGTTCATAACACCTAATCCTAATAGCTAGTTCTCATGATGTATAGTTGTTAGGGTTTTGGTTGGTTTGTTGTTTTATGCTTTTTGCTCGTTTACTTTAGTGTGGTCTGTCACACTATTGAACCAGATTGGTATCCTGCCAGTCTACTTGTTTTTATTTTTTTTTGGATAGTAATACAATCACCGGGGTATACCCTTTTACCCAAAAAAGAATATATATATTTAAGTAATTATTTTTTCTAGAAAAAAAGTGTTATTTACATTTAAAATTTTTGTAAATAGTTTATTTATCTTAATTAAAAAAAGAAGTGATGACGGAAGATGTCATTGGTGACCTCTCGACGAAACATTCATAACTGATATGTCAATGATATATGTTTAACTACCAGCGATTTCCTCGTTACACCTTCAATGATACTATATGTCAGTAATCTCCGTCGGTAAACTCTTTATTCATGTTATATTTCAACAAAGTATCACATACAAATGATAAGAAATAACCGTTTCCCCAACAGTTACATATGTCGATGAAAGCTTTGTTTTACCTACGGTTCGTGTTTAGATTATTCAATGCACCAACTGTCAACCGAAAGGTAGTCAAAATGATACAATTGTTTACCCTTCATTTTTTAGCTTAAAAGGAAAAAAAATCTCGGTTATTTGTTATTGGCGTATATTCTTTTTCCATATTTTCCCCCAATATATTCTCCTTAGATGAAGGCCCATACCTAATTCCCATATTTACCCACTTTCTGTATTTTATATATTCTTGTCTTGTATCAGTTTTTTATTATCACAAAATAAACCAATTGAGTCTTGACGTTGGTATCATCGATTTGTTCATGGTATCAGAGCAGGTTCAAACCCTGCTCCTATCAAAACCCTAATATAAACCATGACCAATAAAGAAGGAGGAAACAACAGCGACAAGAATGGAGTCGCACCCGATACGAACTCCCCTTATTACATTCATGCGTCGGATTATCCGAAGCAGATCCACGTGAATGAAACCCTCAATGATCATAACTACAGAGACTGGGCACAGGAGATGTTGAACTTCCTGTTCGCCAAAAACAAGGTGGGGTTCATTGACGGCTCCATCAAGAAACCTGAAAAATCTTCATCCGACTTCATGTTGTGGATGCGTTGCGATGCCATGCTGAAAGGCTGGCTCACAACAGCCATGGAAAAGGAGATACGAAGTAGCGTGAAATACGCCAACACAGCCTTTGAAATCTGGAAGGATCTCGAAGAAAGATTCGGGAAAGAAAGCGCGCCAAGATCCTATGAACTGAAACACACTCTCACAACGACAACTCAATCAGGTACTTCAGTTTCGGCGTACTTTACGAAACTACGCGGGATCTGGGACGAGATCAACTCGGTTATGCCTATGCCGAGATGCACCTGTGAGGGTTGTAGTTGCGATATTGGAAAGAAGCTTGGCGAAGCGAGAGAAAAGGAGAGACTCTATGAGTTTCTCATGGGGTTGGACAATGAGTTTGCAGTAATCAAAACTCAGATTCTAGCTACTAAGCCCATTCCAAGCCTAGGAACCGCTTACAACTTAGTGGCAGAAGATGAAAGACAGTGGGCCATATCTCTTGACAAAAAACTGGGAGCCGAAACTGCAGCCTTCAAGGCCTTTGTTCCTCGACGGCGTGAAGAAAACAACAACCGGGAAACAATAAAACGTGATAAACCCGTGGGAAAGGATGCTCAGCGTGGCGATGTCATTGAACATTGCACTTTCTGTTGGAGAGATGGTCACAACAAAGAGGCCTGCTTCAAAAGGATCGGTTATCCTGATTGGTGGCCTGGCAACAAAGCAAAACGTGAAAGCACCAAGGCCGCTTATGTTGAAACTAGCTCAAGTCCCATTCCAGGCCTCACAAGGGAGCAATATCAGACTTTTTTGAGCACCTTTGCGGGAGACAAAACTGGTCCAAAAGATGAGGACACTCACGCCGCCAACCTCGCAGGTAAACAAGAAGATGAGGATGAGTGGGTAATGGACTCGGGGGCCACCGATCACATTACTCATGATCCTGATTTTCTTAGTAATAAAAATGAAAATAGGTTTGAAGCACCTGTTGTTGTTGCCGATGGAAACGAGGTTCCGGTTAAAGGAAGAGGAGTTGGCACCTTAAAAGGGGGCATTAAAATTAAAGATGTTCTTTATGTTCCTGATATCAAATGCAACTTATTATCCGTGAAACAATTAACTAAAGGCTTACAGTGCGCAGTTTCATTCTTTCCTGATTTTTGTGTTGTGCAGAAACTTCACATGGGGAGCTTGATTGGTGCGGGTAGATGTAAGAAGGGACTATATCGGATGGGGATGATCAAGAATGAAAGAAGGGCTATGGTTGTTACTAAGGACGTTTGGAACAAAAGACTAGGACATGCTTCCGCTGAGAAACTCCACGAGATTAGTTTTCTTAAAAACATTATTTTTGATAAGTTGTGTGATGCTTGTTCTAAGGCTAAGCACATGAGACTTCCTTTTTCCATTAGTACTACTAAAACAATTGGTTGTTTTGATTTATTGCATTGCGACATTTGGGGTAAATACCGTACACCCTCATTCACAGGAGCAAGTTATTTTTGACTATTGTGGATGATTTTAGTCGAGCCGTTTGGGTGTTTCTTTTAAAACATAAACATGAGGCCAGTTGGTATCTTAAAGATTTTCGCAAAATGGTTCAAACTCAATTTGGAAAGAATGTCAAAAGGGTTAGATGTGACAATGGAGGCGAATTTACCTCCAATGACATGATGACCTTTTATAAAGAGAATGGGATAATTCTTGAAACAGCATGCCCTCATACGCCTCAACAAAATGGAGTCATTGAAAGGAAACACCGTCATCTCCTTGAAACGGCTCGGGCTCTTAGGTTCGAGGCAAATTTACCCAAAAGGTTTTGGGGGGAATGTGTTTTGACGGCCACCTACATAATTAACCGGCTACCCTCTAGTGTCAACAATAATAAAACGCCTTATGAGCTGCTTCACAATGAAAAACCCGACTATGATTTCATGAGGGTCCTTGGTTGCCTAGCATACTATTGGAACGCTGACACTAAAGGGGATAAGTTCGAGGAAAGGGGGAGACCCGGGGTTTTCTTAGGGTACCCACCATGCACAAAGGGTTACAAAATCTATGACCTTGAAAGTAAAAGGATGGTTATCTCAAGAGATGTTCGATTTCATGAGAATCACTTTCCTTTCAAGGCCGTTCAAGTCCCTCAAAACAATGATTTCTTTGAACTTGAGTGCCAACCTGTTGATTGGAATGAAAACCAAAACCCAATTGGGCCTGCTCAAGATGACGGCCCATTAACTGAAGATGAAGGAGAAACGCCGAGTGGGCCTATGCCTCAACAAGAACCCACTCCGAGTGGGCCCCTGCCTCAACAAGAACCCACTTCGAGTGGGCCTTTGCCTCAACAGGAACCCGATTTTGAAACCATTGGGCCCCAAGATGTGCATCTTGATCACGGTCCAGTTGAAGGTCGAGGCAAACGAACCAGAATTCCATCCACTCGTCTCAAAGGCTTCAAAGTCAAGCTTCCCCCATCTGTAGTCCATGCGTCTCCAGCATCCGATCAAGACTCCTCAATGGTACATCCCTTGTCCAATTTTATTTCCTATGAAAATTTTTCAAATGCTCACAAAGTCTTTTTGGCGGCCATCAACTCACATGATGAGCCGAGAAACTTTTCCCAAGCTATACAGGACGAGAGATGGAAAGAAGCTATGAGAAAAGAGATCCGCGCCCTTGAAGAAAATGGTACGTGGACACTTGAAAATTTACCAGAAGGGAAACGTGCCATAGATTCCAAGTGGGTCTATAAAATTAAATACAAGCCCAATGGGGAGATTGAACGGTTCAAGGCTCGTCTGGTTGCAAAGGGATTCACACAACAAGAAGGCGTTGATTATCACGACACCTTCGCTCCTGTCGCCAAGCTCGTGACAGTTAGGACTCTCTTGACCATAGCTGTAAAACGAGATTGGATTATTAATCAATTGGATGTCAATAATGCATTCTTGCATGGGGACTTGCACGAAGAAGTTAACATGAAGATACCACAAGGGTTTTCTAAGGAAAGTGAAACTAAAGTTTGCAGATTGAGGAAATCTCTTTACGGTCTAAAGCAAGCTTCACGGAATTGCTATCAAAAATTCACCTCCTCTTTACTCGACTTGGGCTTTCAACAATGCAAGTGATATGTGTAAAATGAAACATATAAATTACATCAAATGAGGCATAAAACTAACCCTTTTTAAGTACTAATGTTGGAAAAAGAGTGTTTTTGTCTTCCTTTTGTATTTTCAGGATTAAATGAGCTCAAATTCACAAAAGAAGCAAAAAGACAGCTAAATCTAACATAAATACAAGGAAAGGAACATAAGTGGACTGCCCGACCCCTCAACGGCATCTTCCCAAGCAAAATAGAGAAGGCAGAAGACTGAACACGCCCCGTGCTCAGCCAGCACGGGGTCGTGCCCAAGAAGCAGCAGAAAAGACAAACCTATAGAAGCTTCTATTGCCCACCACGGGCCGTGTCCAGCGAACACGGGGGCGTGTCAAAAGTACAGCAGGCGCATTAATTGTAATTGCGAATTACAATTAATGAAGAGAGAGATTGTCAGACAGGCACGGGGCCGTGTCCAGTGAACACGGGGCCGTGCCCAGCCTTCTGTTCAGCCTATAAATAGGAGTGCTTGGTTTCATTTCAACTCATCCCTTGGCACACCACCTCTCTCACACTTCATCCACCACCCACCACCACCATAACACCATCATCCACCACCATCATCCATTGTCCATCGTAGAGTGTGTGAGTCGTCTCGGGATCCAAGATTGATCGTAAGAGTTCTTGACAATCAAGGTCATGTTTGCCTAAGTCTCTTACATCACTTGGTGAAGACAAAGTGTCTAGTATAATACTTTTTATTTCTAATCTTTTGCACTTTTTATTTGGTTTTGTATTAATGACTTTAATAACTAGTTACTTATGTTGAAGGTGATATTTCCTTATCGTTTGTCCGTGGTGTCTTGGCATTATTTTACTGTCTATATAAAATAAAGGATTTTCACCATTCATATCTCCATGGTCTATATGGAGGTATGTTGTGTCACACCCCAACCGATGGCGGAATCATCGGGGCGTGGCACTGAGCGAAACAGATTGTCCAGGAATTTCCATAACAACTATAATTACCATTCAATTTAAGTTAACATGTCCCATACCATGTCTCAAACAGCAAAACAAGTTATTACAGACAAAACTAAACAAATATTCTGTTCCGACAACTCAGATTTAAACATAACTAATTTATTTGTTGGTTTCTAGGACTCCAATTCCTAGCTTCGATTTCATCACAGCACAAAGAGCAAACATGCAACCTAAGCACCTGTCACATACGTTAAAATAAAGTCAATACATAAAATGTAAAGGTGAGCATACAAGTTTGATAATAGCATATAGAGTTCGAATTCATTTACGCATAACCAGCACGTACACATAGAGAAATGAAGCACGTTAGTTATCGACATAGATCCATCGATACCAATGACTGCGGGTTGACTGCCCGAGGCAGTTCGCAATACATGGTTACCACTGTAAACCATGCAAGTAAGAGATCCTTAACAACCCCCGTGAGAACGGGTGCTGAGTCCAAACTATAGTACTATCGTTGCTAAGGCAGGTAAACAGCATTCCATGTGTATACATAACAAACAAGCATTCATAAGCCACGTATAACATGCAATAATGGTTAAGCGTTAAAAATAGCTTGAGTAGTGTGATAGTTGTAGTCTGAATAGTTGTAACGTATGTAACACCCAAAAGTGCTAAAGCAAAAAGGGTTCGAGTATACTCACAGTGATATGGATTGAAGGGAGCGCTTTACAGCGAGTACGATTAGCCTGAATAGATTCGATAACGTAACGATAAGTGACGCGTAAAACAGTACAAGTGAGAGTGGGTAGGATGACGGATCGTGCGGATCAGTTATCCGTGAATAGAAGTCATCCGTGCGCATGACCTATCCGTACGGATGGTGATACGTGCGGAGGGTGATGCGTGCGGTCGGTGTTCCATCCGGATAGGTCATCCGTGCGTGTGACTGTCCGTGCAGGTGGCAACCCGTGCGGACTAGTTATACGTGTGGACGACTTACCCGTACGGTTAGATTGCTTGTGTGGATAAATGTTCAAGTGGATTGTTTCTTCTTAAGATGTGTTTGTGTATGATGGCTTGTGCTTTGGAGTTTTCGTTGTAGTATTTAGAAAACACCAAAGTGTTTCTACCTTTCAAGCCGGCCGCGCGGACGGCGGTCCGTGCGTAGGGTAGTCCGTGCAGGCAGCCTGTGCGCGCGGGCAGCAACGATCCGTCCGGATAGCCTGTCCGTGCGTACGACTTGGCCGTGCGGATGAGGATTGTTTGATTTTCATTCTAAGGCCTTAGTATCTCATGATCCGAAGAGTAATCCATTCAGAGGTCGTCCGTCCGGATCGCTCGTTCGTCGATACTCAAACCTTGTTTGGAAAGTGGGTCCCAAGGGTAGTCCGTGCGGACGACAACCCGTGCGTATGACCTGTACGTACGTATGGCTCGTCCGTGCGGACAGCTAGTCCGTGTGGATAGCTTGTCCGTGCGGACAACTTGTCTGGTTGTTCCGTTCGTCTACACTTGGTTTCTGTTGTCGCTTATCGAGACGTTCTGATCACGTGGAAACCACTTGGAGTTGTGTTCTTACCCGCGTGACTAGGCCGGTCAGGAACCACCCTAACTCGGCCTGTCGGCGACTTAGAACGGTCGTCCCGGTTAACCCCGAAATCAGTTGTCTATGGGTAGGACTCCGGATCTAGAACTAGGGCATCACTATTGACGAGTAGAACACTAGGACTGATCGGATTCGTACCGGTTTTAAGAGTAAAGGAAGGAGAGGACTTAGGTTTATTTCTTTCAACTCTTTTGTCCTTAGAAAAGTTTAGATCTAGGTGAAATTATCGTAAAAACTTGTAGAAATCGTTTAGATCTGGGATATTCTTGGTGGAATAAGGCCAAGCATGAAGTTCTTATGAACTTCATGATGACGTCACCCGTGAATACCTCAAATCCGGATGATTTCATGGTTAAAATCGAAGATTCGAAAGATAGAAGTGTGTAGAATTGTGTAGTGATTAAAGATGTACAAGGATTGGTGCAAGATCTTACCTGGATCGAGAGAAATTTGAGAAAAGGTGAAGAATGCGTGTGGTTCGGACGTCACTTGCCAAAAGTGGAAAAAGTGGAGAGTGACCCGTGTATTTATAGGATGCCAAAAAGGGAAAGGGTGAGCCGTGCACATGGCACGCACCCGGGCAGGCTATCCGCGCGGACTGGCCATCCGTGCGGATTGGCAATCCGTGCGGATTGCCCATCCGTGCGGGTTGGCCATCCGTGCGGATGCCACCTCCTTGGGTGAGCTCGATGCGATGTTGATTCGGCTCTGATTTGCGAGCGGTTCGATAGGGTTTCCTAATTTAAATTACTTTCAGTCCCATCTACTTCTTATAGGGTTCGACTCGGAATTCGGGTTCGGGTTCGCTTTATATTGGAGTTAGATTTCGAGTTCGATTGAGTTCGCTTGATTTTCCCAACATAAAATAACATAAAAATAAACATGCGCAGGCAACACGTAAGGCACACACACGTATAACGGCAAGTAAAATATACAGCTCGAGTTACGATTCGATGTTGATTTGATTAGTATAGCATTATTAACTTTATCGCATTGTTACTTCCTATCGTTCACAGTCGTAGATCGATTGAGGTACGGGGTGATGCTTGCAATGTACGACACTTACTCCACATAATCTAAATATCACACAAACAATTCTACGAGTCACGTCGCGCGAAATCGGTCGTTGACTTTGACCTTGACTTTGACTTTCACTCGTGAAAACACGGGGTGTTACAGCATCCCCTTGTTTAGGAAATTCCGTCCCGAAATTAAGCCGGAAGCTGTAACTAATTCGTGACTCACGTGTGAGAGTCCTTTGTTTGGAGTATTGAGAATCGTTAAATTAACCAGGATTTTACGGTTAAAATTCGCTCATTTTTGGATATGATGTGCGAATATACGTGATCTAAAAGCCTATAAAGTTTTGATTTCAAGACCCTTTTTCTTTTTCTTTCAAAACCTTGACTATTGTAGGCTCTGATTTGAATTCGCTTCGATTGCGATTCGACTCGTACGACGTGCGGAAACCGTGAACGATCGTGACCAAACACACAAGAACGTACAAATGACGTGATTCAATTTAACAATCTGTCGATTACAAGCTCCGAAGATCACGTGAGAGACTTTCTCTATATAGACTTTCTCTATCTGAGATTATCTCTCTAATATGGAGTCGTACACAACCTGAATCACGATGTCACTTTCTCTCTCTAGTTTCTCTTTCTAACCTCCCAAGGGGTCCTTATTTGTATGTCACCTTGCCTTTCTTAACTGGCCGTTGTTCCTTCATTAAACAGTTGTGGATACTTTGCCTTCATGTCGCTTTCGAGTTCCCATGTGAACTCCGCGCCTTGTTTACCTTCCCACCGGACTTTCACAATAGGAATGCGTGAGCGCCTGAGTTCTTTGGTTTGGCGATCCATGATTTCGACAGGCTTTTCCACGAAGTGTAATGTTTCGTTCACTCGTAAATCATCTAGAGGAACATGTAAGTCTGGTTCGTAGATGCTCTTTCGGAGGTTTGACACGTGGAAGATCGGATGGACATTGTTAAGTTCTTCCGGTAATTCGAGTCTGTAGGCGACTTTTCCGATCCTTTCCAGAATCTTAAAAGGTCCCACATATCGAGGCGCAAGTTTCCCCTTTTTGCCGAATCGGACTACACCCTTCTAAGGTGATACCTTTAGGAGTACGTAGTCACCAATGCCATACTCACGGTGCTTGCGCTTTTTATCGGCGAGAAGCTTCTGTCTATCTCGAGCCTTCGCTAGATTGTCCCGAATTTGGAAAATTTTGTCTGTCGTTTCTTGTAGCAGCTCCGGACCGGTTAGTTGCGAGTGACCGATCTCGTGCCACACAATAGGCGATCAACATCTTCTTCCGTATAAGGCCTCGAAAGGTGCCATCTGGATGCTAGCCTGGTAGCTGTTGTTGTACGAGAATTCGACTAACGGAAGGTGTCTATCCCAACTACCACCGAAGTCTAGAACACACGAACGGAGCATGTCTTCAAGCGTACGAATCGTTCTTTCAGTCTGACCGTCGGTTTGTGGGTGGAACGCAGTACTCAGATTAACCGTTGTACCGAGTGCCATTTGAAACGTTCCCCACAATCGTGAAGTGAATCGAGCATCACGATCAGAGATGATGTCACGAGGCGTCCCATGTCGACAAATGATCTCGTCGGTGTAGATTCGGGCTAATCGTTCCACCTTGTAGTCTTCTCGTATCGGCAGGAAGTGGGCTGATTTAGTCAAACGGTCAATAACAACCCAAATGCTGTCGTGACCTGATGACGTGGTTGGAAGCTTGGTTACGAAATCCATAGCTATGCTCTCCCACTTCCACATGGGGATTGGAGGTTGTTCGAGCAAGCCAGAGGGTCGTTGATGTTCAGCCTTGACTCTAGCACAGGTTAGGCATTTTCCGATGTAGAGAGCAATATCCCGTTTCATGCCCGGCCACCAGTACCTATATCGAAGGTCATGGTACATTTTGTCAGCACCAGGATGAATAGAGTATCGGGATTTGTGGGCTTCGTCCATGATGATCTGTCGCAGGTTAGTTCGCTTGGGAATCCAGATTTTGTCTAAGAAGTGGAATATCCCGTTTGATTTGCTCACAAGTTGGGCTCCATCGTGGTAGATCCTTTCTTTCTTCAAGGTGCGCTCGTTGAAACATGCCTGCTGGGCGTCGCGAATGAGAGCTTCGAGATTGTGCTGGGCTTGAACATTTCGGGTGCTAAGCAAATAACTTCGTCTGCTAAGCGCGTCGGCAACAACATTTGCCTTGCCTGGGTGATAACGAATCTCGCAGTCGTAGTCGTTGAGAAGCTCTACCCATCGGTGTTGACGCATATTTAGTTCCCTCTGATTAAAGATGTGTTGTAGGCTCTTATGATCGGTGAAGATCGTACACTTGGTACCGTACAGGTAGTGTCGCCAAATCTTTAATGCAAAAACAACTGCGCCTAGCTCGAGATCGTGGGTTGTATAGTTCTTCTCGTGGATTTTGAGCTGACGAGATGCGTAAGCTATAACTTTGTCTCGTTGCATTAAGACACAACCGAGACCAAGGTTAGAAGCATCACAATAGACAATGAAATTATCGTTTCCGTCGGGTAGCGTGAGAACAGGAGCATTGCAAAGCATGTACTTGAGGGTTCGAAAGGCAGACTTTTGTTTGGTTCCCCAGAAAAGGGCTGATCCTTATGAGTGAGAGAGGTAAGTGGTACAGCAATCTTCGAGAATCCTTCGATGAATCGTCGATAATAGCCCGCTAGCCCGAGAAAGGAGCGGACTTCAGTCGGGTTCTTAGGCGTAACCCAGCTCTTAACAGCTTCAATCTTCGCAGGATCGACGTGAATACCCTGACTATTTACGATGTGACCCAGAAACTGAACCTCCTCCAACCAAAACTCGCACTTGGAGAATTTGGCGTAGAGTTGGTTCCCCTGGAGTAACTCGAGAACCAAACGTAGATGTTGCGCGTGTTCGGCTCTCGTTTTGGAATAGATCAAGACATCGTCGATGAACACGATGACGAAACGGTTAAGATACGGTTTACACACTCGATTCATCAGATCCATGAAAACTGCTGGTGCATTGGTTAGGCCAAAAGGCATGACAACGAATTCGTAATGGCCGTAACGAGTGCGAAACGCGGTTTTGGGTATATCCTCCTCTTGTATACGCAGCTGATGGTATCCGGAACGTAGATCGATCTTCTAGAAACACGTAGCGCCTTGTAGCTGATCAAACAAATCGTCGATTCGAGGCAGAGGATAGCGGTTCTTGATAGTCAACTTATTCAATTCCCGGTAGTCGATGCACATCCGGAACGTCCCATCCTTCTTTTTGACGAAAAGGACTGGTGCGCCCCACGGAGAGGTGCTCGGGCGAATAAAGCCTTTTTCAAGCAATTCCTGGAGTTGGGTTGAGAGTTCGCGCATTTCGGACGGCGTAAGTCGATAAGGAGCTCTGGCGATAGGATTAGCTCCAGGAATAAGATCAATGCGGAAATCGATATCACGCTTCGGAGGTAGTCCGGGAAGATCCTCTGGAAAGACTTGAGGAAATTCTCGAACCACTGGTACGTCCTTCACTTTCTTCTTCTCTTTCTTTTCCTTCTCCGCTGCTACGACATGAGCCAAGAAAGCCCTGTATTCCTTACGGAGATACTTGCTGGCTTGTAGGCATGACATAAGCTTGAGCCCCTTTGAAGTAGTATCACCATAAACGCACAATGAATCTCCGTTGGCGAGCGAAAAACGAATCATTTTATCGAAGCACACGACTTCGGCATGGTTTTCGCGAAGAAAGTCCATGCCTATTATGACATCGAAGCTTCCTAGTTGCATTGGAATGAGATCGACTGAGAAGATGTGATCGTTGAGTTCGAGAGTGCAATCACGAATAACAGAGTTTACAGCGACGGTTCTTCCGGTAGCGACTTCAACTTCGAATGCAGAGGAGAGTCGAGAACGTTTACGACTAAGTAGTTTCTCAAATTCGAGTGACACAAAGCAATTATCGGCTCCAGTATCGAACAAACATGAAGCATAAATACCATTCACAAGGAACGTACCATTGACCACGTTGTTGTCGGCATGGGCTTGACGCACGTTGAGATTGAAAGTTCTGGCTCGTGCGGCCTGTTGCTGCTGCTGTTGTTGCTGCTGTGGTTGCTGTTGTGGCTGCTGTTGTGGCTGCTGGGGTTCTTGTTTCACCACCCTGTTTGGGCACATGTTGGCGAAATGGTTCGGGTCGCCACATGTGAAGCATGCTCTGGCTTTGACTGCGGGTGCCGGAGGAGCTTGTTGACCCTGCGGGGCAGCGAGTAGAGCTTGATTGGCAGGAGTTTGACGAATACGGCAGTTGGCAGTAAAGTGGCCGTAGACGTTGCAATGAGCACAGAAGCGGCATTGAATAGCAGTCGGGTGATGATAGGTGCAAGTAGGGCAGAGTGGGTGTGGTCTCGTATATGCACGCTTTGCAGGCGGTCCACTACTTGACGCTGTTGAGCAGGTACAGCTTGGATCGGTGCAGCAGAAATCGCACAGTTTTTGTTGGTGGAGTTGTTCTTTCTCTTGTTGCTTGACGACGTAGGTTCAGCAGTTGGTGTAGCAGTAGTGGCTTGATGCAGATGCTTGGAGGTCTTATCCCACATCCCAGCCTTGACCCTTTTTTCATTGATCTCAGCGGCCAGCAGATAGGTTTCTTCGATCGTGGTAGTCTTAGCCGCTTGCACGAAATCAGCAACGCAGTCGGGTAGGGCTCGGATGTACTTCTTGATGGTCATCTCAGGGGTCTTGACCTGGTCAGGACAGATAATGCTGAGCTGTTTGAAGCGTGCTGTGAGACCGGCATTGTCTCCATCCTTCTGATGTATGTGCCAAAATTCATCTTCAAGCTTTTGACGCTCGTGAGGAGGGCAGAATTCCTCTAGCATGACTTCCTTGAATTCATCCCACGACAAACCGTAAGCTGCATCGTTCCCTCTCTTGTTCCTCTCGGCCGTCCACCAGTCCAAGGCACGAGACTGAAAGACGCCGGTAGCGTTCAGAGTTCGAAGGTCATTAGGGCAACCACTTTGTCGCAGAGTAACCTCGATAGAGTCAAACCAGTGGAATAGAGCAGTAGGACCTCCTTCGCCTGTGAATTCTTTCGGTCCACATGACTTGAATTGTTTGAAGCTGAAAGGTCTCGCGGCAGCTTTGGGACCCTCAGTCCTCGATTCCTCGGATGACTTGCTGGCATTCTCGCAGACATCGCTCACAGCCTTTGCTACCGCTTTCGCGACGATGGAAGCAAGGCGTCTGTCCCTATTTTCCTGACGAGAGAGTTGATGACGGGATCCAGACGACATTGTCTGCAATAGACATCGCCATGGAACTCAACATATGTATTCGAATCTCACCTCACACGTCAAGGACTACTAAAGCTCAGTAACACGTACCATTTAAACGCATATAGTCACAATTTCACAGAATTGCACAAAACCACGTAGACATATAGTGCACATAATCACAGTATTCCTAATCACATAAGCACAATCAGCAAGAAACACATAAACTTAGTCACTAAAAGCACCTACGAGCGTACAAAGCATCCTAATTGTTCCTATTGTTGGGTTGCTAGCGAGGAGTTGTGTGGGTTTTGTGTTTTAGCAGAAGCAATAGTGTTGGGTCGAAACCAATAATATCTCAAAACGTTAACAAATAACAGGAAAGCATAAAATTTTCATAAAGATCGATAATCGAAGGTAGATTGTCTGCGGCTAATAGTCTTCGACTTAACCAAAGTAGCTCGACTATTCTCAAGGACCCTGCACAACGACCTCCAGGACTATGCCTTTGCCTCGATTCTTGGGCGTTGGCGCAATTCCCTTTGGTTAGGTTGTGATTTTAGACCGTTGGAGTCCATCGAACTTTGGTGGAGTTTTGTATAAAAGCGGGGCGAGTCGTCAAGGTTAGGGTTTCACCCCTATCTTGCAACTCCTGTCCTCGTTTCTGATAAAAATTGAGGAGATTATTCATCAAAATATGGATTTCACTCCTGATTTGGTATAATTCTCCTTGTTTGTAGCTAAAAACGCAAGCTGACTAGGCAACTTAGTCGAGAGTTTGCGGTTTTCACACCTATTCTCGGCCTCATCGCCTGTTCACAACTTGAAAATTTCGAGTGCAATGATAGAAAAGAGTGAGTGATAGTGGCGAAATTACGCATACGCGTGAGTTGGTCTGTTGGTTCTTAACTATAGTCTAGGTCTCTAGGACTTCGACCCGGACTAGGTCGAGTCTTGCCTAATTCCCTACAGTTATGGCTCTGATACCAATCTGTCACACCCCAACCGATGGCGGAATCATCGGGGCGTGGCACTGAGCGAAACAGATTGTCCAGGAATTTCCATAACAACTATCATTACCATTCAATTTAAGTTAACATGTCCCATACCATGTCTCAAACAGCAAAACAAGTTATTACAGACAAAACTAAACAAATATTCTGTTCCGACAACTCAGATTTAAACATAACTAATTTATTTGTTGGTTTCTAGGACTCCAATTCCTAGCTTCGATTTCATCACAGCACAAAGAGCAAACATGCAACCTAAGCAGCTGTCACATACGTTAAAATAAAGTCAATACATAAAATGTAAAGGTGAGCATACAAGTTTGATAATAGCATATAGAGTTCGAATTCATTTACGCATAACCAGCACGTACACATAGAGAAATGAAGCACGTTAGTTATCGACATAGATCCATCGATACCAATGACTGCGGGTTGACTGCCTGAGGCAGTTCGCAATACATGGTTACCACTGTAAACCATGCAAGTAAGAGATCCTTAACAACCCCCGTGAGAACGGGTGCTGAGTCCAAACTATAGTACTATCGTTGCTAAGGCAGGTAGACAGCATTCCATGTGTATACATAACAAACAAGCATTCATAAGCCACGTATAACATGCAATAATGGTTAAGCGTTAAAAATAGCTTGAGTAGTGTGATAGTTGTAGTCTGAATAGTTGTAACGTATGTAACACCCAAAAGTGGTAAAGCAAAAAGGGTTCGAGTATACTCACAGTGATATGGATTGAAGGGAGCGCTTTACAGCGAGTACGATTAGCCTGAATAGATTCGATAACGTAACGATAAGTGATGCGTAAAACAGTACAAGTGAGAGTGGGTAGGATGACGGATCGTGCGGATCAGTTATCCGTGAATAGAAGTCATCCGTGCGTATGACCTATCCGTACGGATGGTGATGCGTGCGGGCGGTGTTCCATCCGGATAGGTCATCCGTGCGTGTGACTGTCCGTGCAGGTGGCAACCCGTGCGGACTAGTTATACGTGCGGACGACTTACCCGTACGGTTAGATTGCTTGTGTGGATAAATGTTCAAGTGGATTGTTTCTTCCTAAGATGTGTTTGTGTATGATGGCTTGTGCTTTGGAGTTTTCGTTGTAGTATTTAGAAAACACTAAAGTGTTTCTACCTTTCAAGCCGGCCGCGCGGACGGCGGTCCGTGCGTAGGGTAGTCCGTGCGGGCAGCCTGTGCGCGCGGGCAGCAACGATCCGTCCGGATAGCTTGTCCGTGCGTACGACTTGGCCGTGCGGATGAAGATTGTTTGATTTTCATTCTAAGGCCTTAGTATCTCATGATCCGAAGAGTAATCCATTCAGAGGTCGTCCATCCGGATCGCTCGTTCATCGATACTCAAACCTTGTTTGGAAAGTGGGTCCCAAGGGTAGTCCGTGCGGACGACAACCCGTGCGTATGACCTGTACGTACGTATGGCTCGTCCGTGCGGACAGCTAGTCCGTGTGGATAGCTTGTCCGTGCGGACAACTTGTCTGGTTGTTCCGTTCGTCTACACTTGGTTTCTGTTGTCGCTTATCGAGACGTTCTGATCACGTGGAAACCACTTGGAGTTGTGTTCTTACCCGCGTGACTAGGCCGGTCAGGAACCACCCTAACTCGGCCTGTCGGCGACTTAGAACGGTCGTCCCGGTTAACCCCGAAATCAGTTGTCTATGGGTAGGACTCCGGATCTAGAACTAGGGCATCACTATTGACGAGTAGAACACTAGGACTGATCGGATTCGTACCGGTTTTAAGAGTAAAGGAAGGAGAGGACTTAGGTTTATTTCTTTCAACTCTTTTGTCCTTAGAAAAGTTTAGATCTAGGTGAAATTATCGTAAAAACTTGTAGAAATCATTTAGATCTGGGATATTCTTGGTGGAATGAGGCCAAGCATGAAGTTCTTATGAACTTCATGATGACGCCACCCGTGAATACCTCAAATCCAGATGATTTCATGGTTAAAATCGAAGATTCGAAAGATAGAAGTGTGTAGAATTGTGTAGTGATTAAAGATGTACAAGGATTGGTGCAAGATCTTACCTGGATCGAGAGAAATCTGAGAAAAGGTGAAGAATGCATGTGGTTCGGACGTCACTTGCCAAAAGTGGAAAAAGTGGAGAATGACCCGTGTATTTATAGGATGCCAAAAAGGGAAAGGGTGAGCCGTGCACATGGCACGCACCCGGGCAGGCTATCCGCGCGGACTGGCCATCCGTGCAGACTGGCAATCCGTGCGGATTGCCCATCCGTGCGGGTTGGCCATCCGTGCGGATGCCACCTCCTTGGGTGAGCTCGATGCGATGTTGATTCGGCTCTGATTTGCGAGCGGTTCGATAGGGTTTCCTAATTTAAATTACTTTCAGTCCCATCTACTTCTTATAGGGTTCGACTCGGAATTCGGGTTCGGGTTCGCTTTATATTCGAGTTAGATTTCGAGTTCGATTGAGTTCGCTTGATTTTCCCAACATAAAATAACATAAAAATAAACATGCGCAGGCAACACGTAAGGCACACACACGTATAACGGCAAGTAAAATACACAGCTCGAGTTACGATTCGATGTTGATTTGATTAGTATAGCATTATTAACTTTATCGCATTGTTACTTCCTATCGTTCACAGTCGTAGATCGATTGAGGTACGGGGTGATGCTTGCAATGTACGACACTTACTCCACATAATTTAAATATCACACAAACAATTCTACGAGTCACGTCGCGCGAAATCGGTCGTTGACTTTGACCTTGACTTTGACTTTCACTCGTGAAAACACGGGGTGTTACATGTTGGCTACCTGGTCGGGGGTTAAGGGAACAGTTTGGTAAAGGTCTTGCCATTGTTCAGCGTTTAGAGGTCCTGCAATGGACCTGGGTCAAATTTAGTAGGACCTCCTTCAATATTTCACGGTATTGGATGGCGGGGGTCCAAACTCTTTGATCCCCTCATAAGTTAACTACTATTAATACTATAACCCGGCTATTTAGGACTGTATCCCTGCTGACTCAGACTACTTAGTCGAGGGTAACGTCACCGCCAAAAGCGGGGCCTACCACAATATTGCATTAATAACTTAATTCATTATCTTCCAATAATCCACCATTTTAGGATTGTATCCTTGCTGACTCAAACTACTGGGGTGAGGGTAACGTCACCTTCAAAAGAGGGGCCTACTACAATAACTAAGATAATCTCTTAATTATGTGCAAAAGTGCGGAAATAATCAAACGTTATACTAGATACGAGTCAGAACCAAGTGATTCATCTTGTCTATCTGTTTTTTCTTTTATTTTTATTTTTCAGCGTTTTAGTTAGTTTTTACTTTTCTTAGTTTAAAAACATTTTTCTAAACTTTTTATTTTGATTAGACGTTGAGGATAAACCGGTACTAAAAGCTCTTGTGTCCTTGGACGACCTCGGTATCTTGCCAACACTATACTACGCTCACGATGGGTGCACTTGCCCATATGTGTGTTTAGTGTTAGTAAAATATCGTGTTTTATAAATTTAAAACTTGGCTAAAATAAGTGTTAAAGGGGCTTAAAATATACACCTAATATATATAACACTTTCACGCACATCAAGTTTTTGGCGCTGTTGCCGGGGACACAAGGATTTTAAGAAAGCTTAAAATCGACGGCCTAATCTGTTTTTCAAAAAAAAATTTAAGCGCGCACATTTTTCTGCATTTTAGTTTAGTTTTGCATTTACAGTAGCCTGTACACGGGGCCGTGTTCACTGAACACGGGGCCGTGCTGCACATTTTAATAAAAACACCCAGTAACAGAAGCTTGAACACGGGCCGTGCTCACTGAACACGGGGCCGTGCTCAACGAAATCAGTAAATTTAATTAAAACGCCCAGATACAGATCCTGAACACGGGCCCGTGCTCACTGAACACGGGGCCGTGTCCAGCCTCTGTTTCCGTTTTTATTTTTGTTTTCTGATCTCGAGACTCGGTTGTGGTCTGCTGA
The DNA here is from genome assembly GCA_030545235.1 of Helianthus tuberosus. Classification (NCBI taxonomy): domain Eukaryota; kingdom Viridiplantae; phylum Streptophyta; class Magnoliopsida; order Asterales; family Asteraceae; genus Helianthus; species Helianthus tuberosus. The sequence goes on along the minus strand of CM060379.1, from coordinate 28,456,034 downwards.
GTGATTCTTATGGATCAATACTCAGGAGGTTACAACTACACCTATGATGAGGATGATTATAGGGGTAATTATTGCACTAATTGTCGTAATGCACGCTCGATTCAATATAATCACTCATATCAACCATCCAATTCATACACCTACTATGAGGAGCCCAGGTACGAGCCATCAACTTCATACACATCCTATGAAGACCAAAGGTATGAACCTCCTCCTTCATACTCATATTTTGATGAACCAAGGTATGAGCCTTCTTACTCATACTTTTAGGAACCAAGATATGAGCAACCACCTTCATATGCTTATTATGAGGAACCATGGCGTGAACAACCCACCTCATATGAGTATTATGAAGAACAAAATTACGAACCTTATCCATCATATGCTTACAATGAAGAACAATGGTGCGAACCATCGACTTCATATGGGTATTATGAGGAACAAAGGGTCGAACAACCGGATTCAAGCTTAGAAAATTCCGATTCTTTTTCTATAACCGAAGTGAACGATAGGATATTAGAACACATTAGAGTTATCGATCGATGTATAAAAGAAGCTCGCGCAAGGGAAGAGGAGTCCCGCGCAAGAGAAATATTAAAAAAGGAAGAGATAACCGAAAGTGTAAAAATGGAAGAACAAATAAGTGAAAAACCGACACATGAGTTAAACAACGAAAAAGGTGAGTCCGATAACGTTAAAATTCAAGAAGAGTCTAATTTTGAAGAAATTAATCTCTTGTCACATTCTTTCGAAAACCATTGTTTAGTACCCACTCATGCTAAGTTTTTAAAAGAGTTAAACACTAACACTAAAATTGACGAAAGGGTAAGTATTAAGTTAACTAATGATCAAACGTCACTAATAAAAGAAGACCCATTTGAAATTAACATTACACCGGTTCCATGTTTCTTTCAAAATTCGTTTATTAGTAATGTCACAATCGATAAAGATCTTTGTGTTAACATAATGCCTAACTACATTTTCGAAAAATTAAGTATTAGTGATTTTTCTCCACTTCAAATACCCATTTTTCTATCCAATCGGAAAGTAATAAAATCAATCGGTATAGTTGAAGATGTCTTGGTTCAAGCAAATCAAATGGTGATCCCAACCGACTTTGTCATCCTCGATGACGCTCCTCTAGTGTTGGGACGACCATTTGTAAAAACACACGAAGCTTTGAAAAACCGAAAGTTCAAAAATCTACCTCTTCAATTAGGGGCATTTAAAAGAAGTGTCGATCTCGAACGGTCAATGAAATATCCTTTCGGCAATAATGACCCCCTAATTGAAGATGAAGATGAACCACCTGATACAAGTGAAGAGGTTGACCACTTTGTTGAAGAAGAGGTCGCCATAGAACAAACTTTTAAGGTTCTTGATCGAAATGAGCAACCAAATAAGGAGTCTCCCAAAGACCCACCACTTGAGCTCAAAGAACTTCCAAAAGGTTTGGAATATGCTTTTCTAGACAAGGATGGTAATTTACCTGTAATTATTTCGTCTAAATTAGATAACTTAGAAAAAGAAAAATTAATTAATCTTTTGAAAAAATACAAAAATGCAATAGCTTGGAAACTTGTAGACATAAAAGGAATTAGTCCTTCTATGTGCACACACAAAATTTTGATGAATGATGACTACAAATCGGTCATACAACCACAACGTCGAGTAAATCCAAATGTTCAAGAAGTGGTTAAAAACGAAGTCATCAAACTACTTGACGCCGGACTTACCTATCCTATCTCCGATAGTCCTTGGGTGAGTCCCGTTCAAGTAGTTCCAAAGAAAGGAGGTATGACGGTAATAACTAACGAGAAAAATGAACTAATACCAACGAGAACCGTCACAGGATGGAGAATATGTATAGATTATAGATGATTAAATGAAGCAACAAGAAAGGATCATTTTCCTTTACCCTTCATTGATCAAATGTTAGAAAAATTATCCGGTCATAAATTTTATTGTTTCTTGGATGGTTTTTCAGGATACTTTCAAATCCCGATAGCACCCGAAGACCAAGAAAAGACAACTTTCACATGTCCCTATGGAACTTTTGCTTATCGACGCATGCCGTTGGGTCTATGTAATGCCCCAACAACATTCCAACGTTGCATGGTGGCCATTTTCCACGACATGATAGAAAAGACAATGGAAGTCTTTATGGATGGCTTTTCTATCTTTGGGGATTCATATGACCAATGCCTCGATAACCTTGAACGAATGCTATCCCGATGTGAGGAAACTAATATCGCCCTTAATTGGGAAAAATGCCATTTCATGGTAACGGAGGGAATAGTACTCGGTCACAAAATCTCAAGCGAAGGAATGGAGGTGGATCGAGCCAAAATAGATACCATTTCTAGATTACCACCTCCATCCTCCGTAAGAGCTATCAGAAGTTTCCTAGGGCATGCCGGATTTTATAGACGGTTTATCAAAGACTTTTCTAAAATTTCTAGACCTCTAACAAAATTACTTGAAAAAGATGCTCCTTTCATCTTTGACAATGATTGCAATCAATCATTTCTCACCTTAAAAGAAATGTTAGTCAATGCTCCTATCATGATAGCACCTGATTGGAAATTTCCTTTCGAAATCATGTGTGATGCTAGTGACTTTGCAGTTGGAGCTGTCTTGGGACAAAGAAAAGAAAAGCATTTCCACCCAATTTATTATGCTAGTAAAACACTTAATGATGCACAAGAAAATTACACAACAACTGAAAAAGAATTACTAGCTGTGGTATATGCTTTCGATAAATTTCGTTCTTATCTTGTTCTTTCCAAAACTATAGTTTATACAGATCATGCAGCCATCCGATATCTCTTCAAAAAGCAAGACGCAAAACCACGTTTGATTAGGTGGATTCTACTCCTCCAAGAATTTGACATTGAAATCAAGGACAAAAGAGGAGCAGAAAACACCGCTGCAGATCATCTCTCGTGCTTAGAAGACCCAGCTTTGGAAGCAACCAGGGACGAGCAAATCAACGAAAAATTCCCTACTGAGTCCCTGGAAATGGTGGAATACAAGGAAGAACCATGGTACGCCGACTATGCTAACTACCTAGCTAGCGGTATAGTCGCAAAAGGGTGGCCACATCATCAAAGAAAAAAATTCTTTGCCAATGTGAAACACTACTTTTGGGAAGATCCATATCTTTTCAAAATGTGTGCCGACCAACTCGTCCGACGATGCGTACATGGTAGTGAAGCACGAAGAATTCTCCGCCATTGTCATGAAGGTCCATACGGAGGACATCATGGTGCTGCTAGTACCGCACGAAAGGTATTCGATTCAGGATTTTATTGGCCAACTATTTACAAAGACGCCCAAAGTCTTGTAAAAACATGTGATGCTTGCCAAAGAACAGGTAATAATTCTTAAAAAAACGAAATGCCACAAAACGGCATTCTTGTTTGTGAAATTTTTGATGTGTGGGGACTCGACTTTATGGGACCTTTCCTACCATCGAAAGGAAACAAATATATACTTGTGGCAGTAGATTACTTGTCCAAATGGGCCGAGGCCGAGGCACTTCCAACAAATGATGGAAGAGTCGTGGTAAAATTTCTGAAAAAATTATTCTCTCGTTTTGGCACGCCGAAAGCTTTAATAAGTGATAGAGGTACCCATTTTTGCAATCATCAACTTGAAAAAATATTAACAAGATATGGGGTCTATCACCGGGTCTCAACAGCATATCACCCTCAAACAAACGGGCAAGCCGAAGTGACTAATAGAGGTTTAAAACGAATACTTGAAAAAACCGTAGGGTTAAATAAAAAGGAATGGGCAGATAAATTGGACGATGCTTTATGGGCTTTTCGAACTGCTTATAAAACAACAATAGGTACAACCCCATATAAGCTAGTCTATGGTAAAAGTTGTCATTTGCCAGTAGAAATTGCACACAAAGCCTACTGGGCAATCAAAAATGTAAACTTAGATTTAGAATTTGCTGGTAAAAATCGATTTTGTCAATTAAATGAATTAGACGAGCTTAGGAATTATGCATACTCAAACTCTGAAATTTATAAGGAAAGAATGAAAAATTTGCATGACAAACATATTAAACCTAATGAATTTCGGGTAGGAGATTTAGTTCTTTTGTTTAATTCACGACTTCGATTGTTTCCTGGTAAATTAAAGTCTAGGTGGTCAGGACCTTTTTCCATCACCCATATTTTTCCACACGGTGCAGTAGAAATTAAATCTCGAAATGGGCATCCATTTAAAGTCAATGGCCAACGGCTAAAACTCTATCGAGGATTCATTGAGGATGAAGAGGAAGAGATCTCGTTTCAAACGGTGGAAGAATAAAAACATCATGCCTGGTAAGTTACGAACGATTGAGACAACAAAATAAAGCGGTAAGTTTTCTAACCATGGCTTATGGGAAAAAGAGGGCACTCACACGAGCACTAAAAAAAAACACGCTCGGCACGAGGCCGTGTCCGCTGGACACGGGGCCGTGTCCGCGCTGCAGTCGGGATAAATCCCCTTTTTCAAAACAGTTTCTTCATTCCACACGCCCCGTTGCCCCGAAAAATCTCTGGTTTCTGGCGATTTTTCGCAGAGTTTCAACGTCTCCTATCGATCTAACAACATCAAGGTATGATTCTATCACTATTAGTAGTTAGATTAGTTACTTGCATGTAGTTAAAACACCAAAAATTTGGGGAAAAATCTAGGGTTCTTGAAGTTCATCCGGATCGAACCTCAAATTTTTGTTTAGATCTGTTTGCATTTAGTTAAATTAGTGTTAAGGAAAGTAAATACACTTAAATTGTTCATAGATTCACCCGATTTCTTACAAAAACCCCAAACCCTTGTTCTTGAACCGAAAAAAAAAAGATAAAATTAATAGAGTAAACGGGTTATTTTGGGAAAAAAAGGCACTAAGGGTTTCATTTTCGGGGGAAACCGCACCTATTGGACCAAAAATTTTCAAGTTTTCGAAACCGGGTCGAAAAATGGGATTTTTGAGTAACAGACCCTTGGACACGGGGTCGTGTCCAGCTCGCTGTTTGCAGTTTTATCCGAAAACATTTCTGTTTCGTGCTAACTTTTGGTGTATTCTTGCAGATGGCCAGGAAATTCACAAGATTCAACGCCAATGAGCTCGATGCAAGAGCTCGATATGAGATTCTTCAAACAAGGCCGGAGGAATACCCGAGGCAAACTTGCACAGAATTGCTAACCATGGTGAATCAAATTGACCGTTTCAACAACATCGTCACGGGACCACTCAGAGTCGCCCTAACAACTCGACTCCGTTCCGTTCATGAATGCACCTTAGAATTTTATAGCACCTTTGCATTCACTACAAGGTGCGACCCGTTCGACAATGACGGGGTGTCATTCAGATGTGGCGGAACAAAGTATTCGATCTCCATGGCACAATTTGGGTCAATTATCGGGTTGTATGCGGAAGAGGATGCGGGAAACGAAGAAAATACTGGGGGATTGAGAGAGATTGAAGACAACGAACGCCAAGCCATGTGGGCTCATATTGGAGAAGGATTTTACAATCCGAGCAGCACTAAGAGTACAAAGCTGAGGGATCCGCTCTACAGATACATCCATAGGCTCCTCGGCTATTCTCTTAGCCAAAGGCATGAAAGTAGTGGCGTCGTTGGGTTAAGAGATTTGCTTGTCCTCCACTGCATCCACAACCGCAGGCCGCTCGATGTTCCATTCCTCATGCTCCGAAACATGCATCACAACCGCCTCGCTAGTGCACTGACTCCTATTTTCTTTGGGGGATGGGTGTACCGTCTTTTCAAGCACTTCGCCCACAAACCTAGGTCATTTGAGAGAAGCCCATGGTCAGGTACGGTGGATATTCACATATGCCGCTCAATGAACCTAATTTATGAGGCCGAAGACGGGACGGTAACCTTTCAAAGGATGCAAGGTCATGCATGGAACCCGTAAGAAGCGCTTGTCCTCCCAGCTCCGCAACATCATCAGTACCAGTGCCAACCCCACGGTGATCCGGGCCAATCATCCTCCTCGGGAGGCGGTTTTCCTAACTTTCAAAGTTTGCATGATTTGTTGCAGGAAAACCTTATGTGTACTAGGAACACCTACAACATGGCGAGCAACACCTACCACCGGGTCGGAGCTATCGAGAGAAACTTATCCGAGATCCAAGACGATGTTGGATACATACGAGACCACATTGCACGCCATGGAGGGGATGATGACGATGATGATGATGACGATGCTATGGAGTAGGTGAGAGGAGCAGAGGAGGAAGCGGTTGGTTGATGACTTCCCAGGTTAACCCTTTTTCACTATCGAACAATTGGTGGCCTGCGTGCCAAATGTTGAACAATTTACTTTCCTTGACTTCTTTTATTTTCCATTTTATTTTTCTTTTTCTACTTTATGCTTGGAACAATTAACTATGGTAATGTAGGATGTTTGTGTTACTTGGTGTGGTAGTAAGTGATGACACAGGTACAAACCGAGGCTTGGAATGCTAAGCCTCAGCACTTATAGGACCAGGATGGAAAAGACGGGGGAAGAAACCTGTTTTTCAGGCTTACAGACTGTCCACACGGGGACGTGTCCAGCCAACACGCCCTCGTGCTCACCTCCCAGACCTGCTGTTGGGTTACTGACCTGCAATTTTTGTCAGACACGGGGCCGTGTCCACCCAACACGCCCCCGTGTTCACCTTCTGTAAGTTCTCGTTACTGGCACCTGAACACGGGGTCGTGCCCACTCAACACGGGGTCGTGTCCAGGCTGCCAGTAACACAAAATTTTTGCTTTTTACACCTTTTTACACATTCAATCAACCTAAAATTTGTTTTTTGGACACATTGAGGACAATGTGTAATTTAAGTGTGAGGGGGATGCTAAAACCTTGAAATTTTGCAAGTCCTAAATACAAGCCTTACACAAAACTCTATTGGAACCGCTAATCACCCCAAAAAATTTTCAAAAATTTCGTTTTTTTTACTTGTCTAAGTTTAACTCGGGAAATTCAAGTTCTCAAAAAGGTTATATTTTTACGAATTTACAACCAACAGCGTAGTGATAAAAAGAATCAACATAAGAAAATTATGAAAAGGCATGACAAACTTAGTTAAAATTTGATTATATATACTTGATCACATAAAAACCCATTCCCACAAAAGTGAGTTTTGAGCCTTTATTGAGCATACAATTACATATCATTAAACTAAATGCTCATTTTTCGTTTCTTGTGTGAATAGCCGCTTGGTTCTTACGACTCTAGAACTTGCCATGACGATACATTCCCGGTCCGTATCAACTTAAACCCGAGTAAGTAAATGATGGAGGCATTAGGACTAACCCTTTTTATTTCTACACCATTATTTTTCTTTTTCTTTTACCACCTACCCAAAAATCCCCCTAGTTAGCCCCTTTTAGCCTAAACCTTTTTCATTTCATAACCCAAACCAAAAAACCCTTTTACCCACCAAAACCTTTTTCATTTTTAACCCTTTGTTTTAGTAACAAGTTCGGTTTTTCATATGGTCAAAAAAAAAAATTGTGTTGATGATGAAGCAAAAGAAAATAAACAAACAAGTTCATCAAAAATAACCTTGTTTGAATAATAGCTTCATCAAAATAAAAGTCACGAAAATAGAAAGTCCTACAAAAACCGACACTTGTTACGCTTTTTCACCCTTTTTCTACTAACCACTAACCCAACCACCTACCTTTAACCCAAGCCTAACCCTTAACCCACAAAGTCCTCTTGATATTTACAAAGGTATAAAAGTTAAAAAGGAGGAGGATTGATTGCTTGGCAAGCCTATGATAGGAATAAGTTCCATGCCGCTCTCGAGTGATTCACTAAAAATACACCTTCGGCCGAGTGTGAGTGATTTCTCCCGTGAGGTATGTGAACTTGTATATAAATGGAATTTTAAAAAAGGTATGTTATGCCCAAATAAGTAATTTCTCCTATGAAACGTTCTAAATAAATCATTATGAATAGGATTGTAAATAGATAAAAATAAAACCCAAAAAGATCTTGGATATCCCGACACTCTACGACAAGCCCAAAACCTTCTCTTCTACCCATTCCATTTGGGAGTGTAAGCCACATATTAAAGAGTTTTGCTTGAGGACAAGCAAAAGTTCAAGTGTGGGGGTATTTGATGTGTGTAAAATGCAACATATAAATTACATCAAATGAGGCATAAAACTAACCCTTTTTAAGTACTAATGTTGGAAAAAGAGTGTTTTTGTCTTCCTTTTGTATTTTCAGGATTAAATGAGCTCAAATTCATAAAAGAAGCAAAAAGACAGCTAAATCTAACATAAATACAAGGAAAGGAACATAAGTGGGCTGCCCGACCCCTCAACGGCATCTTCCCAAGCAAAATAGAGAAGGCAGAAGACTGAACACGCCCCGTGCTCAGCCAGCACGGGGCCGTGCCCAAGAAGCAGCAGAAAAGACAAACCTATAGAAGCTTCTATTGCCCACCACGGGCCGTGTCCAACGAACACGGGGGCGTGTCGAAAGTACAGCAGGCGCATTAATTGTAATTGTGAATTACAATTAATGAAGAGAGAGATTGTCAGACAGGCACGGGGCCGTGTCCAGCGAACACGGGGCCGTGCCCAGCCTTCTGTTCAGCCTATAAATAGGAGTGCTTGGTTTCATTTCAACTCATCCCTTGGCACACCACCTCTCTCACACTTCATCCACCACCCACCACCACCATAACACCATCATCCACCACCATCATCCATTGTCCATCGTAGAGTGTGTGAGTCATCTCGGGATCCAAGATTGATCGTAAGAGTTCTTGAAAATCAAGGCCATGTTTGCCTAAGTCTCTTACATCACTTGGTGAAGACAAAGTGTCTAGTATAATACTTTTTATTTCTAATCTTTTGCACTTTTTATTTGGTTTTGTATTAATGACTTTAATAACTAGTTTCTTATGTTGAAGGTGATCTTTCCTTATCGTTTGTCCGTGGTGTCTTGGCATTATTTTACTGTCTATATAAAATAAAGGATTTTCACCATTCATATCCCCACGGTCTATATGGAGGTATGTTGGCTACCTGGTCGGGGGTTAAGGGAACGGTTTGGTAAAGGTCTTGCCATTGTTCAGCGTTTAGAGGTCCTGCAATGGACCTGGATCAAATTTAGTAGGACCTCCTTCAATACTTCACGGTATTGGATGGCGGGGGTCCAAACTCTTTGATCCCCTCATAAGTTAACTACTATTAATACTATAACCCGGCTATTTAGGACTGTATCCCTACTGACTCAGACTACTTAGTCGAGGGTAACGTCACCGCCAAAAGCGGGGCCTACCACAATATTGCATTAATAACTTAATTCATTATCTTCCAATAATCCACCCTTTTAGGATTGTATCATTGCTGACTCAAACTACTAGGGTGAGGGTAACGTCACCTTCAAAAGAGGGGCCTACTACAATAACTAAGATAATCTCTTAATTATGTGCAAAAGTGCGGAAATAATCAAAGGTTATACTAGATACGAGTCAGAACCAAGTGATTCATCTTGTCTATCTGTTTTTTCTTTTATTTTTATTTTTCAGCATTTTAGTTAGTTTTTACTTTTCTTAGTTTAAAAACATTTTTCTAAACTTTTTATTTCGATTAGACGTTGAGGATAAACCGGTACTAAAAGCTCTTGTGTCCTTGGACGACCTCGGTATCTTGCCAACACTATACTACGCTCACGATGGGTGCACTTGCCCATATGTGTGTTTAGTGTTAGTAAAATATCGTGTTTTATAAATTTAAAACTTGGCTAAAATAAGTGTTAAAGGGGCTTAAAATATACACCTAATATATATAACACTTTCACGCACATCAGCAAGGCAGATTACTCATTATTCATTCGCAAACAAGGCAACGACATTATGGCAATTTTAATATATGTGGATGACGTCATTATGGTTGGTAACAACAAGCAGATCATTCGAGAAACAAAGAATGAATTAAATCGCCGGTTCAGCATCAAAGATCTCGGGGATCTCAAATACTTTCTTGGGATTGAGGTAGCTCGGACTTCGAAGGGGCTTGTCTTGAGCCAAAGGAAATACACTCTTGACATTCTCGACGATTGTGGTTTCCAAGGATGTCGACCGAGCACATTTCCTATGGAACCAAACTTGAAACTGGATAGAAGTACTACAGAACCAAAGGTAGATGGTGGTAGATATCGCAGGCTCGTGGGTCGATTACTTTATCTACAAGCCACCAGACCCGACATAACATATGCTGTCAATGTTCTCAGCCAATTTGTCTCGGATCCTCGACAACCTCACCTTGATGCGGCTCATCGTGTTCTCCGCTATCTCAAAGCTACTCCAGGTCAAGGAATTCTTTTGTCACGGGAAAATAGTTACAAGCTAGTAGGGTATTGTGATGCGGATTGGCTTGGCTGCCCCTTCTCTAGACGTTCTCGAACCGGGTACTTACTTTTATTAGGAGGTGCTCCAATCTCCTGGAAAACTAAGAAGCAATCTGTTGTGTCTCGTTCCTCTGCCGAAGCCGAATACCGATCAATGGCTTCTACCACCAGTGAGATTTTATGGATGCGTTGGCTCCTAAAGGAGCTTGACGTTCCTTTGGATGGACCCACACCCCTTTTTTGTGATAATCAAGCTGCTCGTCATATTGCCAACAATCCTGTTTTCCATGAACGCACAAAGCACGTGGAGATGGATTGCTACTTTGTCCGCGAAAGGGTAGAAACTAAAGAGATACATCCCTTCCATATCGAATCACGTCTGCAAGTCGCTGACCTGTTTACAAAAAGTCTAGGGGCTCCACAACTCAAATTCCTTAGTGGCAAGTTGGGCGTTATCGACTTACACGCTCCAACTTGAGGGGGAGTATTGGCGTATATTCTTTTTCCATATTTTCCCCCAATATATTCTCCTTAGATGAAGGCCCATACCTAATTCCCATATTTACCCACTTTCTGTATTTTATATATTCTTGCCTTGTATCAGTTTTTTATTATCACAAAATAAACCAATTGAGCCATGACTTTGGTATCATCAATTTGTTCATTTGTATGTACGTATCGATATAAATTAACGTTTCGACGTAAAACTTTTAAAAACAACTCCGGTTAAATATAAGGTGTTTCCATGCTTATTTTTTATGTATGTTTTCAGTTGCTCTACGTTTTGATGTAGATTAGAAAAATAGTATTTTCCCATGTGCTTATTTTAATGTACGTGTCGGTATAAATTAATCTTTCAACGTAAATGATATAAATTCACGTTTCGACTTTTCTTTTCCGGAAACGAGTCTGGTGAAATATAATACGCTTTCATGCTTATTTGTGCGTAGGTTTTCGGATGATCTACGTTTTAACGTAAATTGTGATAGGAAACGAGTCGGGCCAAATATATTACGTTTTCATTTGATGATATAAATTCGAAAACTGTACGTTTTAATGACGTTAAGTCTTGATGCAAAGGTAAGGGTTGTGTAGTCGTTACGTGGAACCCTCACAAAACGAACCAACCCGGGTTTGATTCAGTTTTTTTTTCTGGGGACTATAATGCTTATACATGTTACACTAAGTTAGATCGGATACGTCGAAACACATTTTTTATATAGTTAACGAGTCACATAACGTGTCACCAGCTATAAACAACTAAGATGTCACTGCTGAAACGTGCGACGTATGGCAACAATCTAGTTACTAGACATTATAGTTCATGAGTTTAGAAGTGTCAAGTGTGTTAACTTAAATATAACTTGGTTGAATATCATTTATGTAATGCTTTATACGTTTTTCATGTTTCTTACACGTGTTATATGAATAGTTGCTACCACCTTTCTTGTTTGTCAAGGTTTATAGAATTATAGAATAAGTGGTAGGTGTGCTTGGTTTCATTAATCTAATTATCACATGAGAAATCTTTTCTTAGTGAAAAGTTGTTGGTTAACCTTTTGCATAATCATTAAACAAAGAAATGTTATGACATTGTTAATATCATTATAAGAAGTAAGACTTCAAGAGGAATATTAGGCAAGTGTTGATGGTGCCATCAATTGACCTTTCACCTTTTTAAAAACGGATTTAAAAAAAATCAATAGAAATGATAAATGAATATTGATTGATCGACATCAAAATCCGGAGTTAGTGATATTTCCAACTACACAAGCACATTTATTAAAATAAAAATAGATTGCGACGCAAAAAAATTTTGAACGGTAAATTTGAATCACTGACAGACCACCAGGAGGAAACCTAATAAATATCAATAAATATGTGAAAAACCCTATTTATGGAAATCGAACTCAGGACCTGTTAGTTTTAAAGTTTTATCCCACACCCAAGATGTCACTAGGCTATAAAGCCATGGCAGATTGTAAGGTAACTGCAGGGCCGGTGATGGGTAGGGGCAGGTAGGGCGATGGACCCAGGCCCAAATATCCTGAGGGCCCAAAGTTTAAAAAAAAAATCTATATGTTATGTATTTGTTGTAGGCCTTTGAAAAATTTAACCTAGTTATTGTTATAGGGCTGTAACCTAGTTATGTTTGTCTCAATTAAACTTTCATTTTTTTGCCTTCAGAAATATGCCTCCTAAATATGCCGTACGGTTCGCTTAAGTAGGTAAATTTAGATTATTTTGGTATGATACTTTTGTTTTGATGATTGTTATAACAATTCTTGCCATATTATGGTTTTTTATGTATGATTATTGGGTTTATATTATATGGGCCCGATTTATTTTCACTCGCACCAGGCCCAAAATGTTTCGAGATTTCTCGGAGACGGCACTGGGTAACTGAGTATTCAAATATTTAACACCACCCACTTCAACGTTGAAAAGGAGTTTAATATTATTTTACAGTGGATAGAAAACGGTGATTACATCAAATCAAACATTTCTTTATATGTAACAAGATCCGATTAATGATATATAATATGTTGTATATGTTTCTCCATACAAGCCACATATCACTTGTAGAAGTAAGACGTAGAAACTAAATTTGATGACGTCACAAATGGTAGGTTTATACAAAGACTTCCATGGATAGAAAAGAGAACACAATATTAAGTAATCAACTCAAACTATGAAAATAAAATGGATTAATACATGTACCCCAAAGTTAGTAAAGCATAACGAAAGCGAAAAACCCAAAATAGCATTAATCATATTTCGATTTGGTATTTCTACTTGTTTGTAAAAAAACGAAAAAAAAAACAAATAAAAAACATAGAAGAAAGATACATTTATTTTATATCAATTATCATTATCAAGATCACTTGCACCTTTTTATCACATGTTTATTTTTACTTGACCTATTTTTTACCTTGCACGTTATTTTCACATGAAAAAAATTCCTTTCATTAAATCTCTAATGTATCCATTTTCAAATGCTCACAGACGCATCATATTAACTCTCATATCGTGTCTCCGTTTCATATTCCAAACACAATAATTTTCTCGAATGTTACAACCACTTTCAAACATAACTTTGTGTGTGTGACTAGAGGCGTCTCTGAGAATTCACTTACCCTGATCGAGCTTGAAAAAATGTGTCCTTCCGTAATGTTTTACCATTATCTAAAAAAATCAAATTAGTATTTGGCTCAATAAACCTAATGCCAAGTGGGCTAAATTCTAAACTATAAAAAATATCTATAAATGGACCTATATTGAAATTTGTATGTGTTTACTATTTAAAAAAAATAACATATATATATCGGATTTTTTTAAAATCACTTGCGAATCACTGGCCTTGTACAAAGATACTCCCCGCACAGCACATCATCAAAGCAGCCATTGTGTGTGAGAGAGGGCCCACCACCACTCATCTGGTTGTGTGTTGCAATTAATCTGTACGCTCTCTCAAATGTCAAATGTCCACTTCCAGATGGTGAATCCATTGGTGGTATTTGAAAGGGGTCGCCACATAGATGCCACTTGCCCGAGTGTTTCTTTGCATTGGAGGTAGAGGTGTACAAAAAACCGGTTTTAGAACCGAAATCTAGAAAAGAACCGAAACCGTTTTTTTTAACCGGTTTTTTATAAGCGATTCTAAATCCGAACTGACCCGAACCGGCGGTTGTAGACCGGTTAGGGACATTTATCTTCGAAACCGGTTATAAAAAAAACCGGTTTAAAGCGGCAAAAACCCATTTTTTTAATAAACTGGTTAAAAACCCACCCTAACCAGTTGGACCGGTTATTGTTTTGAGTAAAAAAACCAGTTAGTAACCGTAACCGGTTATAAAAAAAACGATTTTTAGTTTTGATGAAAAAAATCGATTCGGTTAATAACTGGAACCGGTTATTAAAAAAACCGATTTGTACACCTCGAATTGGAGGTGCTCATAGAACTTAGGATGACAATTTTTTATATACAATAATTTCAAATCACACTCTTTTTTTCCCTAAAGGAAATTTTAATACTTCTTATTAGTTTTAAGCTTTTCTAGGTGTTAAATAAATTTTTAAAAAGTTGATTATAGATTTTTGAGGTTAAATTATAATAATTCAAGTACTTAATAAATCAAAGTAGTTTCCGAAAAATAAAACTGAACTGGCGTAAACATGTGAGATTTTTATGTTCGTGATGAAACCATGAAACTAACCAAAAAATTGACACACACCATCGAATAAAATTACGTCACATCACATCTATAGGTACTCGATGATGACGTTAGTGTGCGCTGCTTCTTTTTCATAGGAAACCACAAAACGACGAGCGTGAGTGATGAACTTGATGATGATGATGTGGGTGAATGAGATTTGTGGTGGCGAAACATAGAAAGGGATAGAGATATATGAGCCTTTAGATAGTGATGGCAAGGATTATGTAGAAGGAAATCAGCAGGCTGGAAGATTGGTTCCTTTATTTATCTTTTGAATTAATTTTGCAACAAGCAAATAAGGTAGATTACTAAGACCAAATATGAAAGGCCCATATATATAGAGCCAGTGAGCATCTTTAACCCAACTGCACCAATCCAAAAATAGAGTTGCTAAGCCCACTAGATCATAAAACTCAGCCCATCATAACTCCAATGCAGCATCCAAACACAAAACAATATGCAAAACAATAGAACATTTGTAAATAAATCACCAAAATGACATTTAACTACCATATAACATTATATTTTTTTATGAAAAAAAAGTTTAATGATGTAACCAGCCCAAAGAGAATGAATACATTGTTTTTATTTTTCACTTGTTTTCTTTGAAAGCTCTTAAAAATATACAAGTATCACACAAATAAATGTGAATGATAAGCAAAATGACACCAAAAGTAGAATTTATCATACTCCTCCTCAAACTAATGTCGGGACTTTTTCTTCATCGTTCCTTGCTTTTCATGTGGTGAAAGTCGAACGCCAAACACTTGGGTTAAGTAGAACGAAATAGAACGTACAAACTCCTTTAGGTGCCAAGAACCACACTAAGGGGTTGTTTGTTTACCTCTTAATCAGACTCTTAATGGTTCAGACCTCTTACTGGTTCAGCACTTAATGGTTCAGACTGTTTGTTTCGTGAGCAGATGTCTGAATGGTTTAGACATTTGCCTCTGAATGGTTAAGTATTATACAGAGTCTGAATGGTTAAGACCTCTAATTTGAATTGGTCAGACATTTGCCTCTAAAGGGTTAAGCATTATACTGCCTCTTAATGGTTCAGACATCTTACCGGTTCAGCACTTAATGGTTCAGACCTCTTACTGGTTCAGCACTTAACCATTTAGAAGTTGCCAAACAGCCCCTAAGTATTCCTTGAAAGTGTAGAGGACCGATCGCAAATCTATTCTTCAAGCAACTAACCCAACCCAAAGGTTGTACAAAATACAAATACAAGATTAAATGTTTGAAGGCTAGACCGTCGTCACACAAATTTTCTTCGAGCCTCACTCTTTTTTTCTTGATCATTGTTTCGGTTTGCAAGTGAGGGTCAATGATACTAATCTAAGTATCGATAGTTCGTAGGTGGACGATTGATATAATATTTAATGTGAAATAAATTTTTTAAAAATGGTTAAAATATAAGTTATCTCTTAAACGCTGTTTAATTTATCAGGAACTAGCAAAATATAGTATTTTTATTTTGGTAATTAATTTGTGAAAAGGTAAAACAAAAATAAAGACTAGCTGTTCTCATGAAAATTTTAAAAGTAGCATGTTTGCGTTGTGGATTTAGAAGATGTGAAATTTCAGTTTGAGAATCCAAGCCAACAGTGTTTTTGAACTAACTCAAGTAACCAATGATGAAGTTTGAGATTTTCGACCGGGGTGAAAGTTACCGGACCTAAAAATTTCTATAAAATCGGGGGTCGAAAACTTATATACCCAAAAATTTCTGTAAAAAAACTACATACTATCCACTACTGAGCGAAAAGTTCGGGGGTCGGCCGCCCCCTCCCACCCCTTAAAAGCTTGGCCCATGCAAGTAACACAAGAATAATCACAAACAAAGGTACCAAAATACCTAAACCCGTTTTCAGAGATAACAAGACATGGACTCCAAAACATCATAATGAACTAACTCAAATGGAGATGCATCTTGTTTATCGACACTTCTTGTACTTTAAGGAACATGCAAATGTTTGACTAATTCACACAAGTCACACTAAAAATGATAAATCAGAACATTTAGGACACAATTTCTTTCGTTGTTGAAGAGAATTTTGACCTAATCGGGTGTAACTCAAACGAAGACGAGAGTTGAAACATGCAAGATGATATGTTTGAGGTTCAAGTAGGGATGGGTATTTGGTACCGGTACCGAACCGTACCACATATATTCGGTACCGGTACCTATGTTCCCCGTTTTTCGGTACCGGTATTTACAGGTAAAGCCAGTGGCGGAGGCACGTGTTCAACACGCTTCCTTGTACATTGGTTCCACCACTGGGTAAAACACCAATAACTACAGTGTTTTTGGAGATTCAGTTTTGTGTAGGAAATGTGTCACAATTTTATTAATAAAACTAATAAAAAAATAAAAATAATCTCTTTAAACATTTGAAAAATTGTAGTACATGAACCGCGTACAAATTCAAACGAAAATAAATATGAACTACAACATATTTAATAAAACAATCGATTCAAACAAATATCTTCAAAAGATAAAGTCTTCAACTTGATCTATAATCGCGTCTACTTGTATGGTTCGTTGTGTTTTCAGTCCGTTAGGTAGGCTTCAACGAGGTCTTGAACCACGTCTTCTTATATAATAATTTCCTACAAAAAGAACAAACAAATGTTGACGGTTGTGGCTGAGGCACGTGTTCAACACGCTTCCCTTAAAACAGATTTCGCGCCTCTACTAAAGACGACGCGTCTGTCTCCCAGGGTACAACAGCCGAAACAGTTTGTACTGCCGGAGAAGGCCACGCTCCCGAGGTTACACCAGATAAAAACATAGTGTTAGACCTTTTGGAAATTAAGAATAGAAATGTAGTTGAATCATGTAGAGAAACTTATCTCTATATGTTCCCAACATATGGGTAATCAAATACTACTTCTTCAATGACTCTTCATAGATATCTTTATATCTCCTTCTTGTATTCTTACTCTTATAGTTTTATATAAGAAAACCCGTCAAGTTAGGTACATAGCTTACTTTTAATACAAAAGACAAGGTGTAGAGAAAAGTCTCACTTAATTAGAGATTTATTAGAGACATAAACTGTAATAAAAAAATAATAAATTGACATTAAAACTCTACTTAAGAGTTTATGTTCCATATGAATAGTCTAGTACTTAATTAGAGATTTATTAGAGACATAAACTCTAATAAAAACTAATAAATTGACATAAAAACTCTACTTAAGAGTTTATGTTTCATATGAATAGTCTAGTAAATAATTATAATTTCAATAAATTATAATCTCACAAAATTAATATCCATTCGTAATATCTAAATTTCCAACATTTTGTTCTCAGTAAAGTTTCACTCAATGTATTGGACAAAATTCTTAAGTGAGTATTTTGACCATCTTATTGAGTTTATCCTCACCTATTTTTTTTTACTCCAAAGTGTACTTTTTTCTTTAGCGTTTATATGTGTGTGCGATTTTCTATGGTTTGTTATGTACCTTCCAAATCACATGTTATGCACAAAAAAGTGATATATGAAGAAGGTCGTTGAAAGTGTAGGTCCCTCTTCAGATGAGGTCAAACCTTATCCTTGTTATATTAACACACTAGCAAGTGCGGAATCCAAGCTAGAGTGCAACCGAGTTGAGACAAGTATAAACACAAAACACACAAGGTTCACCGATTAACACCACTTGTATTAATACGAATGAAGGTTCCAGTTACAAGCTCAATGTTTACAGATGTATTCCGTAAACTCTCTAATGTGTGTGTGTGTTCTTGACAGAATGCTCTCCCTATCTCTCGAGTGTATCTTTCTGTCTCTAAGTGTCTCTCTCAAGTGCTCTACGGAAATGAACACAACACTTGGGTATTTATACCCGACACAGCTAACATGCTCGAAGGATAGGGTAATCTGGTCGAAGGATCATCTATCGACCAGACCAACTATCGAAGGATCCATACATACCTCGAAGGATGATATCCTTCGAGGTCCATCTGTATCTATCGAAGACATTATCTTTCGAGGTCATCGAAGGATACAATCCATCCTTCGATGACATCCTTCGACACAAGCATGTTTCAATCAATGTGCTAACTGTTTGCCCAAGTCAAACCGGAGGATGGTTGACTGATCAAACTTACATCGAACGCACATATAAACAAATCTAACACAAGACATCGTTTTGTATCATGACACATTACAGACAAAGTACAGACACAAGTAGCTTTGTCTTGATCTTCGTGTCTTCGAGT
The DNA here is from genome assembly GCA_030545235.1 of Helianthus tuberosus. Taxonomy (NCBI): domain Eukaryota; kingdom Viridiplantae; phylum Streptophyta; class Magnoliopsida; order Asterales; family Asteraceae; genus Helianthus; species Helianthus tuberosus. Next base: position 28,437,195 of record CM060379.1, on the reverse strand, counting down.
TGAAACCAAGTTGAACTGAGCCGAGTTGAACCGAGCCGAGTCGTGTCCACAAAATATGCATCAACAAACTCCCCCTTGGACGCTACTCGTGAGGTTCAACGCTATTCGTGAGATTCAACTTCGATGTCTTCCACTTCGGAGGATCTTCAAAGTCTTCACGTGTCGTAAGTAGAAAGTGTATCAACAAACTCCCCTTTTTGTTTAGGTAGTGTGTCAATAAACTCCCCCTTAGATTGAGCTCTCCATTGAGTCATGCTCGTGAATCTTTTGACTTGTCAATTCTTCAGATCCTTGTGGTGTTGATGAAGAGTCAGCGGCAACTCGATCACTTTATCCTTTGAGTGCCTCCACTTCGTGTCTTCATTCCAAAGCTAGTCATCGACCATGTTCTCCTCGCCTTTAGCATCTGCACATGCAAGAAAGCTAAACGCATAATGAGAACAACCGCTTGGAATATAGTTAACATTTAAACAAATGACACATATGAGATCAAATCTCAATCAAACACCAACCGACAACAGTTTGAAAGTTTAGAAAATGTACAATCTTAATCCTTTAACTTTCAAAACTTGTTAACTTCGACAGATTATGAAGATGCAATTGTTTTTCGGCTTACGATCAGGATTTTGGGTAGGATAGACTCGAGTTCCAACATCAGTCAATCAAAAATAAACTAGAAGCAAAATCTTTTTGGATTTTATAAAGTTTATATTAAAAACACACCTAAAATCTTTTTGGAATTTTTCATTTTTCAAACGTAAAGACGGAAAACAATAAATAAATATATACAAAGATACATAAACTGAAAACAGTAAACAAATATCTACAGACATTCTTTTTGCGAGTTTCGAGGGTAAGAGAATCATATCAGTGTACGGTCATGTCGAAACGCTCTCTTTGTTCAATTAGTTAACATTTTAGACAAGCATCCTATAACAATTATCGGTATTGTTGTCCACATAAACTCAACTTATCATTTGTAATCATGGCGAGGGGATACGTTAAGGTATGATTTATACTTACCGACCGGTGTTCATCCACATCACGACACATTCCCGTATCAAGGTATGCACGAGGGTTCATCTTACCGGTGAGTATACCAATTATCATCTGTTTGACCGTATATGATGTGAGATTCTCACTTATTTTGATTGAAAACAAGCCCTATGTGATAGAATCACTTATTGATGAGGAACTTGATTTTCATATGCATGAGGGCACAGGAGCAAGTCCGTGAACAGGTCAGTACTTTCGTACAGCAGAGAGACGAACTTGACTCCCGGATAAATGTGATATATTATCACTTATTTTGTTTGGACATGTGATTGTTGATCACTTATTGAGGTCGAATGCAGTATGTATACGTATGTATGGTATCATGGAAGATCTAGACTTGCGTCCCCGTTATTTTTCGGTAAAAGATACAACCATGATACCCAGATGATAAGCAGCATAAGGACCGAATATCTCAGAACCTCGGCAATCTATCAAACGAAATTTCGGTACTAAGACCATATGCCAATGAATGGTTCCCACCCAGTCTTCAGTCGGATTTAAGTTTATATCACCCTGCACACTTTAAAATGATTGTGAGCCTACCGATACATCTTATATAGAGCTGCTTATCGCTTTTTCTCATTTAAGGTTTAAAGAGTTTTAGACAGACCACTGATGAACTATCATTTTCTCTTTTTCTCGCCAGGAAACTCATTTTTGTTTTTCTATTGTTTTTGTGTTTTTGAAATTTTTCGATGTTTTTGGATTTTTCAAATTTGGATTTACTCCCCCTAAAATCAACAAACTAAGATAAAATTTAAAAACACAAAGGTATTTACAAAATTGACTTTCCGATGTTGGTTAACTCATGTTTTACCTCAATGCCGTTTACCAAAATTAATTTTTAATCTGTAAAGATTTATCAAATTTTGGAAAAATCAGTTGGCATGTCGGTTTGCGGTGCGGACCATGACAACAGTGTCTGGCCAAAGAGTGCTGTGAGAGGATAACAATTTATAAAGTAGCTTAAATAACGACAAGTAAAGGAGAGATTAGAATTTTAAAACCGTATCCTGCAACTGCTTCGTGCATTGCAAGGAATCTGAGTGCTCTCCCAAACTGGATATCCACCCGGTGCGGATTTCAAAGTCGATTCTTTGTAGCTACTGAGAAGTCTCTTTACAGCAACAAGATCATAAACCTTTGGGTCCGGCTGGTCTTCCACATTTCACCAGCGAAGGTTTTTTTTTTTTTTTCTTTCTCTTGAGAAGTAGTGTGCGGTTGTTCAACCCAAGCCAAGGCATCCGCACACCCAGTTGGTTTGTTCAACAAACACATTTTCTTCAATCACACCACGAAGAAATGTACACTGCACGTTCATCTTGTTGATTTTGAACATCAGACGTGCTGCAGGTGCGTACATTTTGATTTGAATCTACCCTGGGGAACCCGATCAAGGCTTGATTGTAAAAGGCTTTGCATTTTTGTCGAAGCTTTTCAAACTCTTTCAACAGACAATTCTGTTTCTCTTTTCCTTTTCTTTTCTTCTCTCCATCAAAGGCAACAATTTCTTCTGTCGCCTATTTTGTGCATGGACACTCCACTATCAACAATCTTACGACTATTGAAAGTTCCTCCTGGAATATCCTACACACTCATTCAAAGATTAGACGGAGAGGGGGACCCAAGCCTTAACAGACTTGGGTCGTCCTTCATCATCGACAAAGGTTATTTCAACCTCGCGATGACCTGGAACTGGTGAGGCTCCCCCTGAAACTTTATCCTTTTTAGGTCTCCAAGCTTGTACAGGTTTTTCTTCTTTGATTTCTGATTTTAAGGCCTTCTCAATTACCTTTTGATTCTTTTGTTTTAACTTCTTTTCCCTTTCTTTCAAGACACGTGAGTCTTGTTTCGGGGAAACCGGTTGTTTTTGGTAATTGGTTTCTTGGGGAGCACTCGTTTTTCCTTTCAACTTTTGCAGGTATGGGCAGTATCTTACAATATGCCCAATTGTGCCACACTCAAAACACATTCTCCACTCTACAAACCTCGGAGAAACATGTTGATGGCCAGACGGAGAACCAGACACTGAACTTTGTGATCTAGATGTGCTTGAACCTAAGTCACATCCATTGGTGTGTTGGGTATAGTTGTTCTGATCATTTCGTTTTAAAATTCTAACTTGTTTTACAAAATCAACGTTAGATTTATTTTGAAATGTTTCAAGTTTGTCCGTACCCTTGGATCCAACAAAGTTCACTTTCTGTTCTCTTTTCTTAGCAGGAGCTCTTTTGTTTTGCACCTTTTTCTGCTGAACTTTAGGTGCTTGAACATTCTTGTTTTGAGCCTTCTTTCCCTGTACCTGACCCTTACCCTTTCCTGAATTCACTTGTTGTTTTTGCTCAACTGGTAGTTTTTGGTTTCCGTATTGTTTTCTAATTTGTTCACACGGAATTGGATCACATTGAGTGACTGTCACTTTGTTACTTTTGTTTCCCAAAAACTTATCAGTACATCCTTCAAAAATTTGCTCAATTAAATCTTGATTTACATTTTTAATTGGAAAATCTTTGTTAGAGTAGATTTTGTCATCTCCTTTTAGCGTGTACAACAAGTTTTTCCCTTCAAGGCTAGATACAATGGAATCCATTGCTTTTGACATTTCAGTCTTACTCGGTTCCACTGGTGGATCACACAAGATGTGATTCTCGATTGGAATATCTGTTGTAACCGAGTTAGACTGTTGGTTCACAATTACTTCAGATTCATCATCCGAAGAATCAGCATCCTCAACAATGGGAGGACTCTGTTCCTTAACACACGATGAATCTGTCACATTCTCAGATTCAGATTCTGATTGACCCGAGGATGATGTACCAGTTGTGAACCCGAGGCCTGCTGCAAAATCATCTAGATTGAGTGGCACAGTAGGTTCAAAACGGGGCATATACTCGTCATCAGGCAATTTGGAGTAATTGTGATTCATTGGGGGAGGACATGATTTGAATCCATTACACTTCCTATCCCCCTTTTTCTTTTGAACATCAATAATGTGATCCAAAACATAGCGGGAATTGGAATAGCTTTCCAATTTCTGCTTAATTGTCTCACATTCACATCGAGCTGTTGCTAACTCTACCATTTGCTTTTCAATTGTGTCAATTAAATCATTGTTAGCATGTTGTTTTCTCAAAACAGCCCTTTGTAATTCAGAAACATCATGTTTTAAAGACGCAATTGTAGCTTTAAATTCCTTTTCATTTCTGGTTAAAAACAAGTTAGCTTCAGTTGCTTTAGAGAGATCAACAATCAATTCTTGATTGTGTTTGTTTGTGACTTCAAACTGCTTTTCCTGTTCAGCATATTTAACCTTTAAACTATCACAATTTTCACAGCTAACTACAGTGGGTTCATCGATACTTACCTGACCTGATGAACTGTCGACATTAGCCGTAAAGGCTGAATGGAAAGAAAAAGATCCATCTTCAGAGAAGAACTTAGCAAGCTTCTCGGAAGTTCCAGCAGATTTCTGGCAAAGAATAGATCTCCTCTTGCATAATACTTCAGCTTCAGCCAGAAGTTCATCAACCTTCAAGTTCAAATCATCACCTGATAAATCACCAGTATCAAGTGATTCCCCATCTGTGCTCCTACTATAACCCGAACTATCTTCATCTTCCGAAGATTCACCAGCAGACGCGGGTTCTACAACCTTCTCAGTCACCTTAGCATAACATGCTGTTCCACCATTTCCTCCTTCTCCAAGCTGAAGCGACCAATCACAACCTTCATCTATTTGAACCACGAGTCCCCGGTTGGCATTTGATGACCCTGGTTGGCTTTGGTTGTTGACAGGTATCAACGTACGGACATTGTTCCTGTTCTGGTTCTGCTGGTTGCCTTGATTTCTGAAGGGATTTTGGTTTCCATGCTGAGCTGGTCTTGTGCATTCCCTTTTGAAATGACCTCGTTCACCACAGTTAAAGCATGTTACAGCTTGCTTGTCGAATCCATACTTGGTGTCTTTCTTGCTTTCCAAGTTGGTTCTCCCGGTCCTTTCCATAAACTCCTTTGCTCTTCGAATGGCACTAGCAAGAGCCCATTTGATATCCATCATTTCAAACTCATCTCTGTCCACTTGCTGATAATCTTCATTGGTTAGATTGATATTCCCAATCTGACCTGCGATCAATCCACAGTAAGCACTAACCAAGGTATTCAACATCTCCATATGCTCCTTGGCTATTTCGACACTGACTTTGGAAAAGTTGGAAGTGTCTAATCTGACAGTGTTTGGATTGGAAGTGGCTTTAAAGTTTGAAGTGTTTCCATAAAACCCTTGCTGTTGCGGTTGTTGCTGCTGAGGAGCTGTCGGTTTCACATCTGATCTTGGATACATCAAGTATGCTGAAGGATCAAACTGATCTGTTGTTGATGGTCCAGTGTTTGAGATGAAAGCTGTTTGAAGCTTCGCGTGTTGAGAAGCTGGTTTTTCTCCACCAATACCTCCAGCAATCCCAAAATACATCTCTGGACTTTGAGGAGTGAGTGTTCTTTTTGCCTTAAGTTTTTCTTCCACATCCTTGTTCTCCAATTTTTGAATTAAATCATAAATGGTGATTGTGTCTAAAGCACCAGTTTCTTTGAGAATTTCAAGATAACTGCTCCACTTTGCTGGTAAGCTATCAGCAAATCTCTTCACTATTTCTTGTTGAGCGGCAGTGATTTTAAAAGCAAACATCTCACTCAACAAGTGATGGAACCTTGTAGATAAATCTGCCAAAGTCTCATTCTCCATACACGTGAAACCTTCAAACTCTTTCTTCAGTAAATCTTGCTTAATCTTTCTAGATTGAGCATTACCTTCACATCGTAACGTGAGCATATCCCATAAGCTTTTAGTTGTCGTGCAGTAAACAAACTGGTGGTAAATGTCTCTGTGAAGAGCTTGTGTGAGAATCATGAATGCTTTCTTTTCTAACTCAATTTTCTTCTTATCATCATCAGACAGAGTGCTGTAAGTTTGTGGATTAGATCCTGCAACTTCCAAATCATTTTCAAATGGAGTGAAGAAACACATCCATAGATCTTGACCTTGCCCCTGACCATAAGTTCTCAGCCTTTCTTTCCACCATCCCCAATCATTTATGTGATTTAACTTTGGCGGTTTTGTGCTTGTACCAGTTTCACTGTCGTTCTGCATCATAGATTGAATGCTGCTGCTTTGATTTGTGACCAATGCCCATTGATTTGCAGTTATCATTGCGGCTTGAGTTGGGGCAATAGCTCGCAAGAATGCATTTTTGTCGAATTCTGGCTCAGGTTGTGTAGCTGATGATTGTGAAGTCGAAATCAATTGATTCCACCACTCACCGTTTGTTCCCATTTTATAAAAATTAATATATTAAGTGAAAATTGATTTAAAAAAAAATTAATTTTCACAAACTATGTTAATTTTTCGAATGATAACAACCAGCCGAAGGATCCCTGTTCGAAAGACCTGAAAAACACCAACTGTTAAACTTAAACAGATTAGGGTCGAAAGATCAACACTTGTTCGAAAGATAGACACTTGTTCGAAGGATCAACAGTGTTCGAAAGATCACTGTTGAGTTTCGAACGATGACTTCGAAAGATTCTCCAAGACGAAGGATCCTTATCTTTCGAAATGTAACAGAAGCTCGAACAATATATCCTTCGAAAAGATTCCTTGGCTCGAAAGATAACTCACTGACTTCGAAAGATGTTCGAAGGATGGGTATCTGTCGAACCTCCTTGATCGAAAGATGATCTTTCGATTCCGAAGGATATCTTTCGATGAGCTCTGACACAGTTGACAAATGTCGACAGGTTGGTGAGAAAGGTGACAAGTTGGTAGAAACTTTCGGCAGAAGGTATGTTCAGACGTGCTTTCTGCCAAAACCAGATTTGGTTTGAATATTTTAACCAGTTGTCCTTTCCCAATGCACAAACAACTTTCGAAATCAATTAAACAAGATCAAAATATTTAACACTTTGAAGAACACTTGAATGTATGATGAAGATATCAAAATATTTAACACTTTGAAGAACACTTGAATGTATGAGTTCAGACGTGCTCTGATACCACTTGTAGGTCCCTCTCCGAATGTATGATGAAGATATCAAGAACAAACCCAGAAAAATTTGAATTTTCTGATGAACCGACAACTGCCGAACACGAGTTTTGGCCGAAAATTCAATAAAAACCACCCTTTAACATGTGAAAGAGATAAACAACAAAGTTTTTATAAAAATTTCAGCAAAACAAGCAGATTTTCGAAGTTTTAAACACAAAATTTCCAGAAAATATAAACTTCAAAATTCCGAAACACACTCTAAAACACTCGGTTTTAACAAGAAAAAGAGCCAAGGCTCTGATACCACTTGTAGGTCCCTCTTCAGATGAGGTCAAACCTTATCCTTGTTATATTAACACACTAGCAAGTGCGGAATCCAAGCTAGAGTGCAACCGAGTTGAGACAAGTATAAACACAAAACACACAAGGTTCACCGATTAACACCACTTGTATTAATACGAATGAAGGTTCCAGTTACAAGCTCAATGTTTACAGATGTATTCCGTAAACTCTCTAATGTGTGTGTGTGTTCTTGACAGAATGCTCTCCCTATCTCTCGAGTGTATCTTTCTGTCTCTAAGTGTCTCTCTCAAGTGCTCTACGGAAATGAACACAACACTTGGGTATTTATACCCGACACAGCTAACATGCTCGAAGGATAGGGTAATCTGGTCGAAGGATCATCTATCGACCAGACCAACTATCGAAGGATCCATACATACCTCGAAGGATGATATCCTTCGAGGTCCATCTGTATCTATCGAAGACATTATCTTTCGAGGTCATCGAAGGATACAATCCATCCTTCGATGACATCCTTCGACACAAGCATGTTTCAATCAATGTGCTAACTGTTTGCCCAAGTCAAACCGGAGGATGGTTGACTGATCAAACTTACATCGAACGCACATATAAACAAATCTAACACAAGACATCGTTTTGTATCATGACACATTACAGACAAAGTACAGACACAAGTAGCTTTGTCTTGATCTTCGTGTCTTCGAGTTGAAACCAAGTTGAACTGAGCCGAGTTGAACCGAGCCGAGTCGTGTCCACAAAATATGCATCAACAGAAAGATAAACGTCATTTTCAGATATTACTTTAAAAAAAACGCCACTAAAACAAGCATAAAGAACAAAACGCCTACTGAAAAGTGTTCTTTTTCTTTGGCGTTTATGTGTGTGTGCGATCTTCTATGGTTTGTTATGTACCTTTCAAATCACATGTTATGCACAAAAAAAAGTGATATACGAAGGTCATTGAAAACATAAATGTCATTTTCAAATATTACTTTGGAATAAAAAAAAACACCAGTGAAACAAACATAAAGAAAAAACGCCATATATGTTACATATAACGCGACTTATTGCGGGGAACGTGAACAATGACAATCATGCCCCTTCATATCATTTAGCGCCCCTGCCACGTGTTCGACCAGGATCCGTTCTCACCGTTTTCTCCTGATCCCGTTTCTCTATATATAAAAGTTTTTTTTTTCTATAATTCTTAGAATGTAATACTAGAGAACAATAAAATTTGCATCTGCTATAAAAAGGTAAGTTATTTTATCAATTTGAACGTTTTGAATTTTTATGTCATGTCTTATATGTGTCCTCTGTTATAAGATCGTGACTATAAGTTGTTGGTTCAGTTCTGTTTTAAACATAAAGGAAAACATGAAAACATACCTTTGGTTGCATCAGCACAGGTTAGCAGAGAATCCAGCAATGGAGACGCAGCATTAGTGTTCGACATGATTGTCATCTTGGTCTGGTTCCTCCTTAGGGTGCTGACTGATGATGGTGGCTGAGAAAAACCGATAAGGGAATCGGTATAGGAGAGGAGGTCGAAAATTGATGTTATGACTAATGGGGTGTTTCTAATGTGTATCTGTCTAACCCCTTAACCTCCACATAAATCTCCTTATATAAGCACCCAGGAGGAAACCCTAATTAGTTAATAAGGGTAATATGGTCCATCAACAATTACCAACTAATTATTTAATAGGATTGTTATATATTTTGATCTATATAATGTAAATGATTATATGGCTACTAGATTAAATATTAATACATAATATATTTAATCTTACATTCTCCCACTTAGCCGAGTAATCATTTACTATGAGTATTAGATAAGCCTGATCAGGAGTTAACACTCATTTTAGCCTTAAACAAGTACTATAGCAGAAAAATACAGCCGTTGAATCATTATGCGACTCAGGACCCCCATTAATCATACTATAGCCTTAATTTAAAACCTAATCGTCATGATCAAAATACGCGTAAGCCCTTTGTTTGATTTGTAACTTTATTTGTCTTATATGCCATTATGTCGACTTGACATATTCTTAGAGACGTACAAAATCAAACTGATGAGGAAAAATTAACTAATACTTAGTCATTCATAGTACGATATGCAGTTGCGCATGGCCATTAACTAATACCCGTCTATGAGCTCTCTTAATAAGACTTATGGGTAGTGGCCCTTCAGTTATAGGATCCTTAAGCATATCATGAATGATTTCGATACAAAACTTAGTTTCCTCAATTCGTTCATAAACGAATAATTAATTACGTATCGAAACTTAATGCAGCACCTCTCGAACTGTTACTGTTCAAGGAGTCATGGTAGCTGACTTTATCACACTAAGTCTTCAAAACATCAATTATATGGAGTTAATAAACTTATGAGTCTACTGATATATTTCCAACAACATTTAGTGACTATATTATGTCGTTATAACTTAGGTTGTTAATATCAGTGCATTTTGACTCCTCCATGAGATATGTTTTGTCTGCTGACATAAGAATATACCCGAAATTACATTTTATCATCTTTGAATATCACAAAGTTATAGTAATAAACCGGTTTTTAATTCTCACTTCTTCTTCAAATTATAGCCTCTCGTTTCTTTAAAGATATTGTAATACTCCATTAGATGCTTCACAATAATCTAGACATATCTAGTGTGTTGCAATGTGAGTAATATCTAAACGAGTATAGACTTAAACTTACATAAGGCTTCTAATTAATGAAGCGTAAATAAATAATCTCATTTATCCCATTATCCTCTAAAGGAGAGCAGTATTGTTTGTTACATATGTTAGGACCCATTTAAGGTTAAACTTATGGAACAGAACTAATATCCCATTGGGTCTATCTCAGTATGTTATGATATCAATTACGTAAGAGATATCTCTGAGATTTATTATATCAAAGTTTGTGTTAACAATACTTTGACTTATGTAACACATACTTGTCAAAAGAATGTCATCTATATAGACAAGTTTATTTTAGTTGCTCCCACTCATCTTGAGGTAGGTACATTAATCCACTTGGTTGTTGATGAAAATAATTACGTTAAGATTTCATCACATTATGATGTTTGCATTAACCCATACATGGATTTTATTGGTTTACAAATAAAGTGTTCTTTAACCTTCAGTTTGAAACTTTAGGTTGTTATCTAATGAACATATAAATGTGTCAGCCATTTGTTATGGAAAATTGTTTATAATGTTCATCTAATGTAGCTTTAAACTATTATAAGCTACTAGAACAGTGATGATCCTTAAAGAAATCTTTTGTAAGATAGGTAAGAAAGACTCTTTCATAATTTTTCTCTTCCTGAGTATAACCTTTGACAATCAAACATGCTTCTTAGTGTCTTAACGTTTATATTAGGATTTGGTTTAGTTATGAACACTCTTAGGTAATTCAATCAAATCCCAAACGTTATACGAACACATAAAATCAGTTTTACTAGAAAACTGTTTTATTCCATTAAGAATATTGATTGACACTAATGGCTTAATTTGAAGAGATAGGATCAGTAAATATTTCCAAAATCCATTTCAACTTCAATTAGGGAGGTTATGTAATCATCAAAATTAGTAGGCTTTTAAACCTAGATGACCTCCTGAGTTGATTATTGGGTTCATTAGAAGTTTCAGTTTTATGGATTAGCTCTTGATTAGGTTGCTATCATTTTCATTCTAAGTTTATAATAGTTGGTGCAGTATGGTGTACAAGAGGTGTAATCGGAGTTAAATTTGGAATGAAATTTAATGACATTCTTCCCCCCGCCTCTTGTATTCCTTGCAAATCATAATAAGGACTTTTACTGCTCCCACTGACCTTAGGGATCTTTAGGAACTCAGCATGCTTAGGGTCAATACTTAATGACCAACAAAATTCTAATAGAGAAAACAAATTAATGACGTTAGTCGTTGTGATTTCTCTTGTTGAGGATTATGTTAGTTCAGGTAAGAAATCTAAGTGTGCCCACAATTAAGCAACAATGAAACTTTTGTAAGAGTAGCATTAGATTTTAAGGAGATAAGTTTTGATAGAACAGTGTCGTGATGGAGCGGTGTCTTGTACAAGAGGTGCAATTTTAGGTAATGTAAAATTTTCACTCCCCCACCTCTTGCAACTATTGCAAGTTGTTATTAAGACACTTAATGCTCCCACTGATCTTGGATATCTCTAGAATGCTACAAGAAAAGTTGCAATGAGGTACGTGACGTGGGAACTTATCATATATACGTTAGACTTTATTTGATTTCTTTAATGTCCAAATATCATAAGAAAATTTAGGGACATATCTAATAGAAATCTAATTAAGTATATATATGAATAGATTTCTTCTAAGACCGTGTGCCATATGCGACAAAATTTAGATACAAGTTTATAGTCTGTTAAATGATAAATGAATTATGTCTGAATATTCCATTTGGAATAAGTTCCACGAATGTCAAAGAATGACTTATGATGGACCCATACTTATTCCTTTAAGCCAAGTTATATTTAGGGCTATAACGTCATGATTTGAAATCACTTAGAATGAGATTAGATGAATAATCATCCTCATTAACCATGTCATAATTTCTCATGAATTTCGGTTATAATGGATGAAATTTATAAGTCTCATTTTCCTTTTGTCAAATTCTCATTTTCATGATGACAAAAGTTGTGAAAATGTAAGGTATCATCTAGTTTCATTTTAATAATGTTTCTATCCAGATATTTAGAACAAATAAGATGAGAGTTTAAGATAAGTGTGACTTTATGTTGACTATGCAAACCTCACAACCTTCATGACATAGCCTAAGTAATGATACTGTACTCCGATTAATAATCAGAACATGTAATGTATCGAAAAGCTTTGTTAGAAGACTGCTTATTATGGTTCTTATAGCGTTAACAATTAATTTTGTCACTAACTCTCATATTAGTTATTTGTCAAGTTCTGGGAAGGAAACGTATGGAACTAGAGTCAACTAATCATGTGTTAATTGGAATATTGAAATTACCAGACTTAAATATCATTAATAAGTGACTATCTAATTAATTTACCCAACTGTTCTTTAGAATAATGGATAGTCTCGTTGTTTATGTCTAGTCTAATGACATAATTATGTAGTGAGATTTTCCCTTGAAGAACCTTAATGTTGGAATTAGCACTTGTAATTTGTCTATGGACCTTAGAACAATCCTCTTTTAAACTATTAGTGGTTGTAAAGTGAATAACAACTTATTCTCCAGCTGTAAACATTTATTTCTTTGTACATATGTTGCTTATCAACACACTCGTTATACTTTGGTATTTTGAGTGTTATAGTTGATTTATAAGGCATCAAATTGTACAAGTGAAAATCTTAGTATGTAATGTACTGGAAAAAATGTACTTATTTCCATGCGTAAGCCCTTAACGTTATGGGTCATGGTTTTGTACATTATAATGTATTCACATATACCACTTAACTTTATAGTTTAGAGTTTCAAATTAAGGCATGCATCTTAGGAGTTCTAGTGATTATTCCACAGATAAAGATTAGTCTCAGGAAAGACTTAATCTGGAATAACTTTAGTGATAGCATTTACGTTAGAGAGTTCTTGATTATCATAAGAGACATCATGTTCGATTTATCCTATTCATCATGCTCTAACTTTCTTCTTTACAATCTTTATCAGAAGAGAGCAATAGGATTATCGTGTCTTAGGGAATAATCAAGAATTTAATTTAAGAGCTAATTCTAATAGAAACTTTAAATAAAGCAAACATTTTAGGTTTAGGAATTAGAGTGGATGAGATATAGACTTATAGAAGAAACATTATAGTGAGTAAAAATTATGGGTACTAAGAATAAGGCAAACGAAATGATCATAAAACTTAATTAAGGATCATTAATCTAAGGATCATTATGTGAAGAGATTGTGATATGTCTATTACTAACATCAAAATAATAGACTTAGCTAAAAAATTCTACTTAAACGAAGACAAAACAGCTTTGGCCAGAAGTGTAATCATTTAAGCATATGTGCAAAGTAGTTGTAACAAATCAGCTTTGGCCAGAATTGAAACAATCACTTTAGTTATGCACTTGTTGAGTATGCCATCTATGAATGAATTAAATCAGCTTTGGCCAGAAATTAAGACATTCATGCTTATGATGCATACACAACATAGCTTTCGTAATACTTGAATGATAAGTAGATGTATCAAGTCAGCTTTGGCCAGAAATGATATATCAGAAGCTCATTCAAGTTAAGCTATTTTGGTTTTGTAAAACATCATTTGATCCTTATTAATTAACTAAGTAAATTACAAAACCATTTATTTAATAGCAAACCACCCGTTAGCGCGGATCGAACTTGTGCGATCAGTAAATTACTAAGTAAATTAACTAAGTAAATTACAAAACCATTTATTTAATTACAAAATTTTTTAGTCTTGTGCGATCGGTTAAACAGCTTAAAAAAAAAAATAATGAGGTTTCGAGTCTTGTGCGATCAGTAATGCCTTGTGCGATCGGTAATGCCTTGTGCGATCAATAAGGCCCAAGTCTTGTGCGATTGATAAGGCCCAAGTCTTGTGCGATCGATAAGGCCCAAGTGACTTGTGTGATCCATAAGGCCCAAGTGACTTGTGCGATCCATAAGGCCCAAGTGACTTGTGCGATCCGTTAGGCCCAAGTAACTTGTGTGATCCATAAGGCCTTGTGCGATCCATTATGTCTTGTGCGATCAGATCATCTCTTGTGTGATCTGATCTTGTGCGATTGACTTATGCGATCAGATCATTCTTTATGAGATCTGATCTTGTGCGATTTGAACATAAAAGATTTCGAAACCTACTGTTTAATAGCTGTTTTTCCTTTTGTGATAACATAACAAAAATTCGAAAATTAAGGAATTATGAGATATGTTTCCTATTTTAAGATGATCCAATATTATCAAAATATTTCGAAATATTATCCATTTAAGTCTTACAACATATTTCGAAATTCTAATAGATAAATTTTAGATCAAAACTAGGAAAAAACACCCAATATCTGATCCGAATTCCAAAACTTAGGGAATTTTTCGAATTTTCACTAAGAACATTATGAACCCTAAAATTAAATATCCTTAATCTTATATCCGAAATCTGGAAAATAATTACACATTTAAACATGTTTCTCAAACTGATGATTTCGGAACAGTTATTACGAATCAATATATGATCCGAAATTAATTAAACAGATCCGAGAGGGCATCTCGGATGATAAAAAAACGAATTCAATTATGATTTCAGATGACAGAAAATCGAACAGTAATGATTTCGTATGGCAGAAATCGAATTCAATTATGGTTTTCAAATCCTGTTTTCCAGTTTTAATCCAGATTTACGGATACAAAACAGAACTGACTAATCAACATATGCTCTGATACCACATGTTGGTTCAGTTCTGTTTTAAACATAAAGGAAAACATGAAAACATACCTTTGGTTGCATCAGCACAGGTTAGCAGAGAATCCAGCAATGGAGACGCAGCATTAGTGTTCGACATGATTGTCATCTTGGTCTGGTTCCTCCTTAGGGTGCTGACTGATGATGGTGGCTGAGAAAAACCGATAAGGGAATCGGTATAGGAGAGGAGGTCGAAAATTGATGTTATGACTAATGGGGTGTTTCTAATGTGTATCTGTCTAACCCCTTAACCTCCACATAAATCTCCTTATATAAGCACCCAGGAGGAAACCCTAATTAGTTAATAAGGGTAATATGGTCCATCAACAATTACCAACTAATTATTTAATAGGATTGTTATATATTTTGATCTATATAATGTAAATGATTATATGGCTACTAGATTAAATATTAATACATAATATATTTAATCTTACATAAGTTTTACACCAAAATCCAAATATAGTTGTAAACCAATTCTATGATAAGGGATCCACCACCAACAATAGGAGCATATGTTTGTCAAATGAACCCGACATGATTAAAAAGGCTTAGATGTATACACACACAACATGAATAAACATGTGTCTTACATATAAACTCAAACACGACTAAATATTCACGAATTGCTACAAAGAGAACCCGATAAACCGGAAATTTTGAACTGTTTTCTTTCGCCTATTACCACTTTTAAAATTATATACTCACTCATACTCCTAAAAAGTAAAAACAATAACACCAAGAAAATAATTGAACTTAAAAGAACATAACTTGATGATCTCTTCTGTTTTAACTTTTAAATGTGTGGATATAAAATACCAAACCAGTTTAAGTTTCAACATAAAATCCGATTAAAAGTTTTTTTTAAAAATAAAAGCATTAACCCGTTTAGTTAAAAGTGTTCACAAAGTTGATCCGCAACCCGACCTAAACCAAACATATAGTTTTTGTGTTAGGTACATGTAGTGTAAAAAATGACGTTCATATGTCGTGTAACTTATTTGATGTCTAATCTTTTTATTGGATATTCTGAAAACATATTAATAAATAGATAAAAAAAATGATTTTAACAAATAAATGGGAATTATTGTGGATCAAATTAACGGGACAAGCATGAGGGGCTTGGACCCATGTGGCCATATAGTCCAAAGACGCACACCAGACCCAATTGGTTTATCACACACAAACATTGAATTGAATGTGTGCACGTACGTATACAATAGATCTTGTCCACCGTCCCACCAGATTTGTCCGATATCCTTCACATTTAGTCTTTCATAAGATCCAAAATATAAATAATATTCATATTTCCTTTAAAACAAACATGACGTTTACGTAGAAGTTCGCTATAAAGTTTAAATTTTCTATTAAGTGTAAAAGTAATAAAACACCATAATATCTAGGGGTGTAAACGAGCCGGACCGAGCTCGAGCTCGACTGGGCTCGAGCTCAGCTCGTCATGTTTTTGTGAAGCTCGGCTCGCTAGTAAAACCCAAAGCTTAAGCTCAGCTCGTGTTATTTTGAGAACACCATCAAACTAGCTAAAAGCTCGGCTCGATCTCGCTTCAATATCGCTTAAACGAGTCAAAGCTCGGCTCGCCAATGTTATCATCATTATTAATATATTATATTAAATATAAAAAAAAATGTTGTTTGGGCTCGTGAGCCTAAACGCCAATGTTATCATCTTTAAGTTAAAAATTGGGTTAATGGATTTAAACACCCTCAACTATAGCCATTTGGCCGATGGCACTCTCAACTTTGACTTTGGCTCACACCACTCCCAACTAAACACTTGGGTTGCTGTGTCACCCCGTCGTGAAATAAACACTAACTGGGTTAGTTCTTTTTGCTGACGTGGCCAATATTTGCTGATGTGGCATGCTTATCATATACAATCAAAAATCACATAAGCAATCAAAATCACAATTCAACCTAAACAATCAAAATCACAATTCAACCTAAACAAATACCTAATTCGAAACCTAAAACGCATTAACATGAAATAAAAGTGTGATAAACGGGAACATTCTGGTATACATACATCGTAAGCTTCAGAAATCGTTTTGAATTTGGCTTCTGCATCCTTTTTGTTGTTAGGGTTCTTATCAAGATGTCACTTCATAGCGAGTTTACAGTAAGCTTCTTCAAGTCATCGTCTTTAGCAACATCACCGGAGTTGTTATCGGCGTTGTATGTGTGTGGGTTCAAGAAACTTCACTTCTCTCTTCAACAACATCATCGGCGGCGTTGTATGTGGGTGGGTTCCGCTGCAAAGAACTGTGTCTACAGCAGCTTGACACATGTGCCAGTTCCCCGTCCAGAGAAGTCCGACGGCTCTGGTCACCGGATTCACTTTCCGGCCGAAGGCTTCGAATAACAGGGAGTGCAAAACAGCTGCAGATCATCAACAAGTTTCCGTAAGTCGTTTTGTTCATAACAGTTAACAATTAGCGCATCGATTACAAACCCTAGCATCTAATTAGAGATGAAAATGATGAAATCGGGCACTAGTTTGATTCAATAACACACAAACACACACTGAAACACGCACAAACATCAGATTCAACTAAATTTCAGATTCCGGTAGTTTACATCGACGTTGATTTAACCGTCACTCTGTCGTTGCGCCGCCGCCGTGTGCGGCGACTCCCTTTCTTCCGATCTGCAATGTGAAGGTGGAGGTGAAGGGTGGTTGGGGGTGTGTGGGTGTCGGAGGTTTCGTCTCAGGTAACCGAGAAGATGAACGGTGGTGCCACCGCAGGGGGGGAGGCGGTGGTGGCTAGGTTGGTTGGTTGTGGCGGTGGTGAGATCGGAGAAAATAGGAGATGATGTTGGTGGTGGTGAAATGTTGGGGAAGGTCTGAAGGAACTGATTAAATACACATCATAGGCCATGTCACCATGCCACGTTGGACAAATTGGCCACGTCAGCAAAAAGAACTAACCCTGTTAGTGTTTATTTAACGACGGGGTGACACAGCAACCCAAGTGTTTAGTTGGGAGTGGTGTGAGCCAAAGCCAAAGTCAAAGTTGAGAGTGCCATCGGCCAAATGGCTATAGTTGAGGGTGTTTAAATCCATTAACCCTTAAAAATTTAATTAACTTGTATATATTTTATCATTTAAGAAATAACTATAAAATCGAACATTTTATTCTCTTTTATATGTTAGTATAATATTGATATATCTTTTGTTTTATAAAATGACATTTAAAAGTGTAACACATTGTTCGATATCACTTTGTTTTTATTTATCATACCGATACCATATTGAATCGAACTAGTACCAATCGTAGAACATTGGTATCAACATTCACTTTTATGGTTTTGGTGACATTTC
This sequence comes from Helianthus tuberosus, assembly GCA_030545235.1. Lineage (NCBI taxonomy): Eukaryota > Viridiplantae > Streptophyta > Magnoliopsida > Asterales > Asteraceae > Helianthus > Helianthus tuberosus. The sequence continues at coordinate 28,419,019 of CM060379.1, read as the reverse complement.
ATTTATCATTTAATTTGACTTTTATCTAATAACTTGCATTCATTAACTTTCAAATATATATATATGGGAAGGTTCATTTGAGAAGAAATTTAACGTGAGAAGAAAAAGAAGAAAGGGCATATTAATAAAATACCATTTCATTTATAACTCATATCATTAATTTTTAACTGTTTATTTAATTAGTCAACTAATCATTAATTATCCTACATATAATCTACAAAACCTACACATATCAAAATTTTCCTACATATACCCTACACGTTATAGAATTTTATTCTACACAGTCGAAAATTATCCTACACACCTCGAAATATATCCTACACAACTCGTAATTTATCCTACACAACTAGTAATTTATTCTACACTTTAAATTAAGTTGTTTTTTTTTAATTTGGAAAAAGTATATATTTTGAAAAGGAGTTACAAATTTAATTTAGTTAGTTATTAAAGGGGAGGAATACAAATTAATGATTTTTGTAAGTTTACCAATATGCCCTTATATTAAAATTAAATGCAAATATTAAATGAAGCATTTTTATTGGTTGAAACTTCTTCTTTTTTCTTCTTACAAAAAAATCCTTCTCATTTGAACCCTCCACTATATATATATATATAGGGTAGGGTTCTAGAGTGAACAACCTCCCAAGAGTGAACTGTATGAACTGATCATAGCCCTTGATCATCTTTTTTGTTGAAAAGGATAGGATGGTAATTATACATTAAGTTGTTATTAATTATTTATTTTAATTAATTAATGGAAGTTACACTTTCCTATTTTTTTTGTGATTACTCAAAATCAAAATATCTTTTAAATCTAAACAAGATGTATATTAGAATCACCATTTAAAAAAAAAACCAGATTTTTTTTTAAATCCAACAGTTCTTCGTCGATAAAAAACCCAGATTTCGAAGTACACCTGTGTATCTAAATTTTGATTACGTACACTGATGCATGAATCCCGAAGTACACCTATGTATTTAAATTTAATAGACCTATGTACAAACATATAACCAGGCGTACACCCAATTTACACAGGTGTATACACAGTTTATACCCATTTGCATAAGCAGAGTACACATGTGTACACCGACCTGAAACACATAACTGCTACTATAGGTGTAAACCCATTTGCATAAACAGAGTACACATGTGTACACCGACCTGAAACACGAAACTAAACCCTAACATATTCAGCATCATCACCTTCATCCACTCCGGTCATCGTCTCCGATCATCATCTCCGGTCGTCTCCGTCATACCTTCTTCATCTCACCAACAGTTCCGGCATAGTTGTCGGATTTATAACATCAAACATAACGAATCTGAGATGAACAAGAAAATACACAATCGATTCACTCACCAGAGAACACTAATCATGAATAGGAACCACCTGCCAGTGTGGCCCCAAGTTTTCCGGCAACTCAGCCGTCGCCGGAGAGACCTCCGGTCGTCGGTTCTTTACTGTTTCCGCTAACAAGGCCACGTACCACCACCAGGCAACCACCGACGAGAATAACCACGAACAAAGTCAAATCTAACTCAGGCGTCGCCGGAGAGACCTCTGGTCGTCCGTTCCCTGATGCGTTGTTGTTGTTGCCGCTGTTGACCGCCATGGACGTCGTCGCCGACGGTCGTCTCTTTCTCTCTCCCTACGACCCTGTCTCTAGATCTAGATCTGTATAGTGTGTGTGTGTGTGTGTGTGTGTGTGTTTGTGTGTTTGGTGATTAGATTTAAATATAATGGAAAGAATTTAGGGTTTTTTTTGAATTATTTTGATTGTGTAATTACGGATATACCCTTTTGTATTTAATTAAATAGAAAAAAGTAACCAAATAATTACTATCATGCCACTCATTTAAATCTCAAGATCATAAAAATCAAGGGCTCAGATCAGTTCACACAGTTCACAACCAAGGATGTTGTTCACTCATGATCCTAACCCTATATATATATATATAAACACATTTTTATGTTTAATTTTAAATTGGCAAATTGGATTTAAATAATCTCAGTTTTCTCAATTTGGCCGATAATAATCTGAATTGGTCCACTTTTCGCCGATAATAGTCCGTCGTTAAAAATAACTTAACGAAGTTAAGCTTTATTCCGAATTACAAACTGATGTTTTATGGATTTTGGTCAGAACGAGGATACGAGTCGATTTATGTAAAATTTACCTCGAAACAATGCTTCAAACAGCTTGATTTTTGTTAATTAGAAGTTTAAACACCCGAATTGAAGCACCGTTTTCGTCGTTTTGGGTAATATTTCGAGGTAAATTTTACATCAATCAACTCGTATCCTCGTTCTAATCAAAAACCCTAAAACATCAGTTTATAATAGACCACCACCCTATTGATTTTCGTCGTTAAGCTAATGTATATAACTATCACCGATGTTAAACAGATGTTGATATCTTTTTTAACATGTCACGACTTTATTTTTTTTTATTTTTTTTGTTACATTAGGCAACTTTTATGCAATTTTGATTAATATCATTGTAACTTTTGTGTAATTTTGCGTAATTTTATTGTAAATGTTTTTTAATCGTATAATACATACATGTTTATTGCTATATGGTGCATGAGATTTACCACTAGTTACTCTTTAATTTGAACCAATATTAGTATTTTTTTTTCCAGGAATAATTTCTTTAGTTTTTTTTTTAATACACAAGGTAATCCTAGTCTGCATTTGTCCCGTATCTGCTCTCCAAGCAAAGTAAATGACCTTCAATGGAATCAAATTATTCAAAATAAACCTTTTTTTGATTTGATCATGCTCCAATATTGTACCTAATTCTTTTATGTGCACCAATGTTTTAAAAACCGTTTTTTAAATCATACTAGGTTGGGTTTAGAAATAGTTTTACTAGTTAAATCAGGTTGTATCAGGCGGTTCAATCGAGTTGAATAGTTAACCATATAATCCAAAAGTACATTATTCCCTAATAAAATATAATCCAAATACTTGTTCTTTGTCGTTCCCTAAAATATAATAAGATAGATTACAATTATATAGCGATTAGAAAACATTAGAACAACCTGGATGATTGAACAAACGTGGATGATCAGTTGGATGAACTTTGATCGATGGCGGAATACTTTGATTGATATGGGCACTAAGTTAAATTAAGAAGATAAACCGTCACTTTTTGGGCTGATGAAAGTCCAAATTTTAACCTTAACCCGGTACCAATATTCCAGTTTAAACCGGTGTAACCCAATTTACCGGTGGTACAACTTCTTTGTCGTTCCCTCAAATTACCGGTATGATTCTTGTCAGCCAAGATTCCGGTATCCGGTATAACTGGTTCAACCGGCCGGTATAAACCGGTTTTTAAAACATTGATGAGCACCCTGACCGAAAATGCATTCTTCAGGGCCATCCTTAAGAAATTTTAAAAACATTTGGGCCTCGTGCGAGACAAAAAAAAAATTGGGCCCCCTCCTTATAATATAAATTTATCAATTATATATCCAAAAACCACAATAGGACGATAATTGATTAACTGTTATACAATAAACAAAGCAATAGTAGTTCAACAAAATATTCAAACTAACTTACTTAAGCAAATCGTAAGGTTCTCCCAACGTTTTTGGAATCACAACCCTTGATTAAGTCTTTATATTCTACGCCCTATAATATTTCATTTTCAATAGATATCGTCATCAATCCATTAAGTTTTTCTTGGGACACTATCGATCGCAAATCAGACTTCAACAACTTCATCTGCATTAGCATTAACGTAATTTTCATCCTTATCCACATCCACGTTAGATCATCTTCACCCGCATTAGCTTCATCTACATTAGCATTAACATCATCTTCACCCACATTAGATTCATCCACATTAACACCCACATTGTCTTAACCCACATGAGCATCTACATTATCTTCATCAACATTAATCACATCATCTTCATCCACATTAGAACTAGAAATTTGGGATAGTTTTGAGAAAAACTTAAGTATAAGCCCTTTGTCAGCCTTTGCTTTTTCTTTCTCTAGCTTCTTCTTTTTACGTTTTTGACTATCAGGTAGGTATTTATAGTTGGGAATAGAAGGCATAATGTCTAGACAAAAAAATTCAAACTTTAAAACATGTAATTTTCATCTTCCAAAAGGCTAAACGGCGAAGTTTTAATCAAAATCAGTACACAACCAAACAATACTTAAAGCTTAAACATTTAATTCTATATCTAAGCATCAAAGTTTTAACTTTCAATCTTTCAAACATTCAAAACACATAATCAAACATGTAAGAAACCATTATTCATCAAGCAATAGCATCAAAAATCAAAATTCTACATTCGAATTCGCAATTTCATACCTGATTAGTGATTGTGAAGTAAGAATGCAAGCCCTTAAGGCTTAACCCTAGGTAGAATTTTACATTTAAATTCGTTGTAGGCTAGTATCGAACTTGAAATGTAGATCGTTGTAAGCAAGAATGCAAGATTGTTGTAGATCGTTGATGTGATGAATTGCTGATGTTGTTCATCATTCGTCCAATCGTCCTCCAAAAATCCTGAAACATCGATGCTACTGTTGTTTTTTGAGCGCCCCACAACCGAAGGAATATTCAAATTTTTAGTGGGTTTAAATTTTGGGCCTTCAGCAGATCTGTGTCGGTTGTAGAATTTGGTAGGTAAATAAGTTTTTCTTTTGGGCCTTTATATACATATATGATAAGGATCATTACAGAACACTAATTATTGCGAGAACAAAAAGAAAACAACTCTAAATCACTAAATTTTGGGATTTAAGGTTTATATTTCTTAGTCCAGCCACTTCTAAAATCTTCTAAGGTCTGCAAAGGGTTAAACACCACCACCGTCTACTACCATCCATCACCACCACCGCCACCACTGTCCACCACCCACCGCCACCGTCTACCACCACCCACTCTCGACGTCCACCATCCACCACCATCGTCCACCACCCACCACCACCACCACCACCACTCACCACCACCGTTTACCACCACCACCAACACCCACCGTCCACATCCACCACCCACTACCACCGTCCACCACCACTACCCACATTCTTGACTATGCAACCTCTTCTATTGAAATTACCTTGGCTATAAGTTCCGTATATGTTATGTGCTTCTGCTCTTTTTCTATCACCCTCCATTTCTTAAGTTCATCCTTGATAGGTTTCATTTTACTTCTAAAGTTGTATCGCCACAATCTCCTTCAACGTCGGTATTTAAACCCTTATTTAATGTCTCGATTAGATCTACGTTATCCAGCCGAGTAGTAAAAAAATGGGATATTGGATTTAAATAACCTCACTTTCACCAATTGGCCGATAGCACTGTAAGACCCAAACTTAATTAACAATTATTTTATAAAAGTTTTGCATTTATATATTCACAATGCAAATACATAAACTTGTAAGACCCAAACTTAATTAACAACTATTTTATAAAAGTTTTGCATTTATATATTCACAATGCAAATACATAATTATACGCATTTGTAAGTTTAATAAAAACTTCACAAGTAATTAAAATCATTACTACAGGTTAACGATGTTTGGTTTCACAAACGTCAAAACAAAACGCGGAAGTTTGATCTTAGATTGTGTTCGATTCTTCACGATGCTTGATCATCATCCGAAACTTAATATCAACCACTTAGATTTCTCCACCATAAGTTACGGCCTTATGCCGAAGCTTACGGCATTATGCCGAAGCTTACGGCATATGATTTATGTTCTTTTTAGCATATGGTTGTCGTAGCTTACGGCATGTTTCCGTAGCTTACGACATATGGGAGCTGCAAATTTCAGCATTACTCTTTTTACTAAAAAAAATTCATAACTTCTCAAATACTCATCCGTTTTGCTTCAAACTTGTTTCTAAATGACCATAAAACATTTGCCTACGTAATTAACCCAAAATCCCTAACCCGGATTCTTAACTTTTACGAACACGCCACCATTACCTAGTTCATGCGTATAATTATTCGACCTGTTTCACATATTTAAGCATTTAAACTATATTTCCCACATGTTATGGTAAGGATTAATTCCTTACAACTTTACCCATTGCCCGGGCTTACTAAACTTGCATTTTACGCTCCTGTTACCCGGTTTGCATTCGCACTAGTTTGACCCATCCGACTAACTTTGGTCAAACTTGAAATTTACTTTTATTTACCATGAGTAATTCACATCCTCTATATTTTGACCCATTCCTTGAGTTCACCATATTATAATCCGTGTTCCCGTTACTGGTTTACGCTATTCGGCCCGTTTGGTTCGTTCGTGTGAAATCCATCACTTATGATCGACCAAACTTATTATTTTTTTATTCGACCCGTTTGGTTCGTTCGTGTGAAATCCATCACTCATGATCGACCAAATGTTATTATTCTTTTATTCGACCTGTTTGGTTCGTTTGTGTGAAATCCATCACTTATGATCGACCAAACGTTATTATTATTACTTCCTCGTTCAAAATACACCCGTAATACATAATTTAACAAAATACTACGAAGCATAAAGTCACGTACCTTAAAGATTTTCTTTCAAATGTGTGTCCGCCCCAGTTTGACTGCCCGAAGCTCCACTCGAATTGCCTAAAGAGTGCAACCCAATTATCATTAATACCTTATTGTCCATATTCATGGCATGCATACGTGCCAAACTTTCAATCATAAGTTTTTATCAATGTTATTCGTTTATTATTCACAATTGACATCTCATTTAAGCGTTTTGTTTAACACCTAGTGTGCATAACTTGTAACCAACTATGTTAATCAGATTTAGCAAACTTCTAATCATGTAAACTCATTTAACAAGAAGGTATGTTCGTTATGAATGCTTTAGCATCATAATTCAGTTCGTTATGAGTTCATATACCCAAATTTAACCCTCCAATTTCATGGACTCAATCTTTTCTTCGAAACCCACTTACACATACATGTGCATATTAACCCTAACACTTAATTATAGCATTTGTTTTACTGTCATTCATCAAGGGTTTCCCTCAAATCATGTAGGCACTACAAATACTATCACAAATTCAACAATCCCTTCTTAAATTGCACATCATAAGGTTCATCAAGAATTCCCTACTTCAACAAACACTAGATTTTTGACATAGCTTATGATGAGATGATGTTGTAGACTCTAAATCATCAATCATGCACCAAAATCACTTTGATTTTTAGTTGGATTAGATGGATTTATGGCAATTTGATTAGGAGCTAGGGCTCTTCCCTTTTTCCCCTTTCTGGTCGACGCACACACACACACATGTGTGTGTGCTGTGTTTTATTTTATTTTTGTGTTTTTAATAAAACTAGTTTCCTCATTGTCCCAATTTAGTCCCTCATGTTAGTTTCTTCTTTTCTTTCTTTCTTTTTTTTTTTTTTTTTGTAAAAAGTACCACCATCCATTGTCTCTTTTAACTATTAACATATAACTAACTAGGTTAATTGTCCATAGCCATTAAATTTTAGAATTTTAATTAAATACATATGTATATATACAATATGTGTATATATTTAGATTTTATCATTTTTTTGGGGGTGTTACAAGCGCTCCCAACTTTCGATTTGTATCACATCATTCCCAATAAGTTCAATTTTTGGGAGTGCTATCGGCCAATAAGTTGAAAGTTGGGAGTGGTGTGCTACAAATTGAAAGTTGGAAGTGCTGTCGGCCAATTGGTGAAAGTCGGAATTATTTAAATCCAATATCCCTAAAAATTAATGAAATTGATGTGTTAGCAAGTTACAAATGAGTGTGATATTCTTGTGTGTTAGTGTATTAAATACGTAAATCCAAGCGTGCATAGAAAAACATGTCTGTTATATTATATTATATTATATATATTGTTGATGAAGACCGATGAATAGTAACTTTATTTTTATAATAATATATAGCTTTTTATTATTTTTTATTTAATATATTATAATATTTACTTTTAATAACATATTTTTCTTTTTTTCTTTTTTAAAACCATACTTTTCTTTACCATTTTTTTAATAATTCTTTTTTAGAACATATATTAATTTATCGATTGATTAATTTGATACTTCTTTAATAATCTACGTTTATAACTTTTTTCTATAAACTTAAGTACGTAGTTGTACTTAATTTTTCCCTTACATTCCGTTATAAGTTTTGTTAAAAACGAAGTTGTACTCAAAATAAAGTACGCATTTGATATCATAAAATGATACGATGATAAACTTTCTGTTCTAACGGTTTGCCTTTCTAAACAATATGATCTATTTTTAAATCACGTTTGTTTTACATTATATATTTTGCTTGGTTTCGCCGCAACGCGCGACGTAAAAAAACTAGTTTATGTTAAAATGCTTAGAAATTCCTAATATGTTATCAATTATAAATCCAAGGATCTAAGCATAAGGGTGAGGGGGGCACTCCCCTAAGAGGGGAGTCCCCTCTCTTACGCACACCCAATCCTCGTGTGCCACGTCAACTCCCCTCTTAAACTCCCCTAACACCCCAATTTGATGGCGGCACTCCCCTCTTAACTCCCTTTGTTTTTTTATTAAAAAAAAAAAAAGAAAGAAAGAAAGGGTTTTGATTGGTTGAAAGTAGGCTGGCCCACCATCTCTCTCCTCCTTTTCAATCGGTGTCTCCCCACCGAAATGGGTCCCCGAAATAGCTCCCCGCCTGGATGGCGGCACAGCCCCTCTCGGCAAAACTGGTCCCCGCGTGGGTTTTCGGTGGGTGCCCCGCCCACCCTAAGTATGTAAAATTTGTGCCCCATGAATGTGAAAAGAACATATGCATCAACCTTCAATACATTTTCTTTTCTAACAACGGTGCGGTCTTGAGTTGGTCTACTTGCTCAATCGTGTAATAAAATATGGACGTAAACAAGATAGATTATAATACTCAAGATACGTGCATGAATAACTAAAACACAAGATTGAAAATTATAAACGCCCACACTGCAACTCAACTAGGGGCAAGAAAGGAGTGATGGACATTAGCAAGATAAATATTTTTTTTGTACGTTAATCGTTTGTTATTGCTTAACATGTAAAAATGGGGTTATCGTAACTTAATCCTAATGAAATTAAGAATAAACAGTTAATTAACTCAAGATAAACAAACTAATTCATCCTAACTTGATGGTGACTCAAGATAAGATAAGGTGCTTACTAAGTCTCGACTTCCTTTTAGCTTTGGGATGGCTAATTTGATAAAGATGCAAACATGTTTGTATTTATTCTCCATGGGGTTAAATCTTAGCATGATTAGGAAAACATGAATCATGTGGTAACCTTATTCCCGTTGAATGTTGAATCAACCAGTATGGAGTTTTCCAATATTCACAATCCTCGAGTTTTAAGCATGTATTGCATGTAATGGACCATGTTTGATGCAATTGCAAACCCGTGAGTCTTACTTCAAATTAATTGGAATACAAGTAGGAAGTTCTCCATAATTCCCTATTCAACTATTATGAGTTACACCTTATTAACATTCAAGCATACCAATAGCTATGTTTGTTTGCAAGTTTACCATGATAACATTAATGTATGCACAATTATCAACTTCTAAATCACTTAATTGATATTTTTGTTGTAAGGCGTCGATACAAGATTATAAACCCTAATTTAACAAATGTCCTACAATCTCTAGGTGGTCGATTTATGAACCATGGTAGAACTAACAAAATAAAATAATTTCATCATAGCCAACAATAGCAAGAAAACCAAATTGATTCAACACGAGCACAAATTAAGTATGCACCTTTTTAGCTAAAAGTTACCTACCCAAATTAACCGCAAGAGATTTAATCATTCATGTTCATAAATCAATAGAAATCATAAAATAAACACATAGACAAGTTCATGTTGCTATAAATTTGGACGAATAAACATAAGTAGGGGGGAAAACGAAAGATGGATATTGGGCACTTTGTATATTTTCATTCATATATTCTCAATCCAAAGACATGATCTTAAACTCACATTACACAAAAAAGTCTATTTGAAATATGTCCGCCTAAACACATATGCCGTGCCCATGATATCTAAATATGACATTGTTATCATGTGGTCTTGTGTTAGGTTTCAAATATAGGCTTTGTTGATATTTTTGTGGTGCTTATGTCATTTATAAACTCTACATTTCATAAGTTCAAACATTTGTAGTGGTGTTGTATTTCTATATGTGTACATAACTAACCAACCGCTCTTAAAACTTAAAACGAATCACCAAGTAAAGTTTAGCATGTGGAACTTGATCTAGTATGATTGGCTAGAAGATTACCATGTGAATGCATGAGAGGGACCCACAAGGAAGTAGTAGAATCAGTTTGACTGCACAAAGAACGAGGTGAGTAAAGTTTGACCACATGCATCATGATAGGTGGACCACATGTCATCCATCCATCCCCACCGTATCCATCCGGTCCTTGTCTCCCGGTTTAATCGCTTCCTAAATCCACTTTTCCCGGCAACAATTCTTCTTAAAAAGCAACCCAATTTCTCATTACTCTAACTATTAGTATTCATCTTTAATTCACATGACAATCACATTTTTTGATTAGATATTGTATTTAACAAAAGTACAAAACACCCTTTTTTAATTTAATCCATTTCATTACTAAATATTGACATTATAGTTATAACTTGTTATTAGGTGTAAACAACATAAATTGCGTTGTTAGAATGAACTAAAAATTATAGTTTTTATTGTTATGATCAAGAAATATGAGGATCGTTTAAAATTATATTGGCTAGTGCTAACGTATTTGGTGCCTTAAATTTAAGAAAATAATTGAACAAGAACAAACTAAACATGTTACTAAAATTAGAATAATCTTCTTGAATTTAAGAAAATAATTTTTTTTAAAGGCATTTAAGAAAATAATTGAACAAGAACAAACTAAACATGTTACTAAAATCAGAATACTCTTGTGATTACATTAAGAAAATAATTAGTGAGAAGAAAAGGTAATATTTTGATATTGTAAATATATTTTTATTTAAAATAAATATCAAGGAGGATAGGAGAGGTGGTCCACCAATTTATCTGGACCCACCATGATTAGTTGAATTTAAAAGACCGATCTTTATGCGTTATATTGATTAATTTTAAAACTTAGTGTAAATTATTTTTTGAGTCCCTTTTTTTAGGAGTTTTAACCACTTGAGTCCAAAATCAAAAAGTTTAACGTCCTGAGTCTCTAGCCATTTATTTTATAACGTTTTGAGTCCATTTTTTTTTTATTTTATAACGATTTGAGTCCAACAAATTGGACTCAAAGGTTAAAATTTGGACTCCAAAGAACTCAAATGGTTAAAGAAAATGCTTATAGGGACTCAGGTCGTTAGACTTTTTGCTTTTGGACTCAACTAGTTAAAACCACTAAAACACAGGGACTCAAAAAGTAATTTACCCTAAAACTTATAATTACAAATCAAACGAATTGTATTACTTTCAATCCAAATTCCAAACCATCAAATCAAACACATCAACCATAATAAAAACTTCAGTAGTATAAAATTATGTTTATAACAAAACCCAAACATTCAAACAACATCACAGCTTCGAAAAATATATATTCTTCTTCTAAGTTCTATCCATAGAAAAATAAAGAGTTTCACAATTTTAGAGTTATGAGACATTGTTCTCATTGAATTTCTTCTCATTCCTAACTTTAAAAGAAAGAGTTTGACAAATTCATTCGACAAATGTTTTACTCTTTTCATATTTGCCCCAATAGGCATTCCAAGAAACGTGAATGGTAATGCCCTGAATTTGCATTCCTAAAAGAGTTAGGAATGAGAAGGAATTGAATAATAACAACGTTTCTTACAACAGAACGGTAGAGAAGATTAAATCAAATACGTTTCTATAGCTCAAAGGAAGATCAACATTCAAGAACCCAATTGAGAGAGATGGTCTGATTTTAATCTAAAAGATGTAGTTGTGTAGAAAGATGTTATGAGTGTTGTTTTTGTGTTTTTGTTTTCTATTGTGTGTTTCCAGGTCTTATATCATTTGCCGGCTCTGTTCTATATATCATAGAATCCTTCACCATTAAAATGTGTTCATGTCATATATCATTTGCCGGTCCTGTTCTATATCTCATAGAATCCTTCGCCATTGAAAAAAGAAAAGAATTAATGATTGTGATTTTTTTTTGAATGGCAAACAATACTTTTATTCCACACCAAAATTTACATCAAAAACATGTTCAAATGGTTAGTAATAAACTAGCCAACCACCTGAAAATTCCTCACCAAATTACATATAATTAAAACATAACAATCTTTTCCTAACCAACTTCCAATTTTAACCATTTATTTCACTCCAGGTTTGATTTTTTCCCCTTGCATTTGATTCATGCGAAGGATGTTGCCTACATCTCTCCAAATTTGATTCATGCAAAGGAAAAATTCACCCTTTTTCCGCTGAAAATACTAGCTAATGAAAGTTCAAACTAGAAACAAATAAAAGTAAAAATTCAGAGAATGTTAAACTCTAAAAAGACGGCCGTCAGTACATCACATTTGAACAAAGTTAAAATTCAGAGAATGTTAAACTCTAAAAAGACGGCCGTCAGTACGTCACATTTGAACAAATCAAATTAATTAACAAGTGGATTAGATAATAATTTAGGCTACACGGTATGGAGACGGGATGAAGATGGAGGACGGAGCTCGACGGGGGTGGGCGGCATGGTGTTGGCTCCGGCGACGGACCGGGGGCCCACCTGGAGGATCGTCCTGAACGGCGAAGAATGGACGTTGAAGACGGGGACGGAGCTCAGGACGCAGGGGGCGGCATGGTATTGGCTCCGGCGACGGACCGGGACGAAGGGGGACGACCCCCATACCGTGTAGCCTTATAGTTTCCTTTTTTTTTCTCATCCAATAGTCGATTTGATTTGACTTTAAGTAAAATATGAAATATAAGATATTTTTTAAAATTATCTTCGTTTTAACATTTTATCATAATTTTAGTTCAGATCCTAACCTTATGTTAAAGATTTAAAGGGGTGTCAATATATATTGAAAATTTCAAACTTTCTCCATGCCTAAAGTACATTTTCCAAAATAAAACATATAAAGCAATGGCTGCATCATAAATACTCATTTTTGTTTAGTCTTGTGATTTGTAGATAACCAAAAGAAGTATTTCTGCATTATAGTTTGTCAATTTAGAAATATAAGTGCCGTTAAAAAAAAATAGAAATATAAGTAGAGATGCTAGAAATATTATAAAGCATGCATTAATCATCCAAACACAATGTTCTTAGACCATCCGTAGTAGGGCGAGATTCAGGCCTTTTTTGCCTAATCCACGCCCACATATCGCCCCCTGGGGGGTTTTTTTTGACAAAAATTGGTTTTGGCGTTTTATTTTCAATCAAGGGTGATTGGCCAAAAGTAATGAACCAAGGTGTTGAAAATAAAACGCTAAAACCAATTTTTGTCAAAAAAACGCCCAGGGGGCACATGTGGGCGTGGTTGGGCGTGGATTAGGCAAAAAAACGTCTGAATCTCGCCCCACTACGGATGGTCTTAGTGGGTTACTTAGGAGTTTTATTATAGGTGTGATTCTTCGAAAAATGTGTGGTCATTTAGTATCGATCAAAAGTTAGATACATATATCACACACAAAAATAAAATATCAGATGCTATATAACACATATTTAAAGGGTCTCACACGTAATATATATATATATATATAGGGTTAGGTTAACGTACAAATGCCCTTATCGTACAATACGTACGCGTCAATCTCAGCCGTCAGATCTTCATCCCGCATTGAAATCGCATGTTGGTTTTTTGTAACAATTTCGCATGTTGTTTTTTTTAACATGCGATTTCATCAAAATTACCACATGCGAAATTGTTACAAAAAAACAACATGCTATTTCATCAAAATTACCACATGCGAAATTGTTACAAAAAACAACATGCTATTTCATCAAAATTATCACATGCGAAATTGTTACAAAAAACCAACATGCGATTTCAATGCGGGATGAAAGATCTAACGGCTGAGATTGACGCGTAAGTATTGTACGATAAGGGTATTTGTACAGTACACTTTCTATATATATATATAAGGTCCGCTCGTTATAAAACATAAATTAATTTATTCTTGGAGAATCTTGTGTTCAAGAAGCCTGTCTATATATACTAAAAATCATCATGAAGCAAACTTATTATCACTACATTCACTCCCATAGTAATGGTCCTTACTCCTTACCCACAAATCCAATTTGGGGTCCATTTTCTTTTATCATTTTTGTAATTTGTTTTTGGAATATAAAAAGATAGTGTTATCCTGAAAGAAGGGAGAACAAAAGAAAGAGAAGAATAACATTTTTGAATGATCATTTTCAAAGTAAATTTTGGGGTTCTTGGATCAAAATCGCCAACTTTTTTTGGGGGGTGAGGTGGGGTAGGGTGAGGGTTTGCATTTGATTTTGAACCCTAAAAAAGCACAAGGAAACAAGATTGTAGATCAAGATTCTTAACCTCTATTAGGGTTTTGTTTCTTTTTGGCAGGAAAAAAAGACATGAGGGTGGTTAAAATTTAAAGAAGATATGTCAAACCTTAATGAATAAAGAGGATTCTCTCTTTGCTTTTTCAGGATGCATAGTAATACACTTGGTGCTCTAAGAGTCTAGCATGTTACTAGGTTATTGAAGTATAGATTTACTGTTGAGGGGACTTATTACTGACAATTTCTAGTATATATATTGTTATTAAAATGAGATGACTTTGAATTGAGGGGATCCTACTAAAACAATCAGATTTCAAGAAGGGTCATGCTATTTACACACGGCCAAAATTATTTTCACTACTCAAAGCGCCGCGCTTTGGCCATAGCGCGGCGCTTAGCTCGACAAAAGGTGACTTGATTGACGTTTGAGACATGAGTTACTGTCTGAGAGACATAAAGCTGATTACGAGGTTTGTCGTTAACCCTAAGCGCCGCGCTTTGGCCATAGCGCGGCGCTTCGACCCCAAATTTTCACTTTTAAAAGCAAGCTGCTGAGACAGTACATTTAGCGTTCGAGACATAAAGCACTCAATATGTTGTTTACAAACATACGGGGGTTTTGTTGTTTGTCGATTTCCAAATTACTTGTGTTTCTTCAAAATAACGCGCGGTTTTGCTGTATTAGTTACGTGTCTTGAAAAAACGATGTCGTGGTTAAGCAACTATCTTTTCGGTCCATATTCTGACGAGTCAGTTGTTCCTGATTCTTACGAGGGGACCGCTATTTCTGACTCGTATGAGAAACCGGTCTCGTCCAACTTGAAGGAGGCAGAGGTTGTATCTGGCATTCGTTATCGTGATAACACGGTGACGCTGGATTTGAATACCCCTGTGGAGGACCCTTACGCACAACAAGGTTATTCGAATTTCGGTTACGGTGGCGAGCACAGCTTTGTACAGCAGGAGTGTTATCCAAATCACAGTTACGGTTGTCAACAGAGCTTTGAACATCAAGTCTATTCGGACCTCGGTGACGATGGTGAGCCGGAGAATGTGTCTGTTGACGAGGAAGGCTGTTACCCGGTTACATTTTCGTTTGATACAACGCAGACCTTTTCGTCACGTAAAGAGTTGGTGCGTTGGGTACAAGACACGGAAAAAGACAATGGTTACCTCATTGTGATTAAGAGGTCGAATAAAAGAGGAGAGAATTACAAGATTTGGTTTCAATGTACTTTTAGTGGGGAGCATAAGAGTATAGCTACACAGAGGAAAACGGGTAGCAAGAAAATAGGCTGCCCGTTCGAGATGATCGGGTTTTCGGAATCATCCGGAAGTGTTTGGAGGATCGAGGTGACGAAGGCGAAGCATACCACACTCCTATTGAAAACTTAGAGGGTCACGCGTATACGAGAAGGATTTCTTCGGAGGATACAAAACTGGTTAAGGAGCTGGCAGAGCAAGATATTCCCAACCAAAGTATCTGGCGAATGCTGACGAAAAACAATCCGGCTAGAAAGCTTATTCCGAAAGATATACACAACGCTGTTCAGAAGATTGATGCGTGCGAAGTGTCGTATATATTAGGTGTATATTTTAAGCCCTTTTTAACACTTATTTTAGCCAAGTTTTAAATTTATAAAACACGATATTTCACTAACACTAAACACACATATGGGCAAGTGCACCCATCGTTGAGTGTAGTATAGCGTTGGTAAGATACCGAGGTCGTCTAAGGACACAAGAGCTTTTAATACCGGTTTATCCTCAACGTCTAACCAAAAATAAAAGTTTTGAAAAATGTTTTAAGCTAAGAAAAATAAAAACTAACTAAAATGCTGAAAATAAAATAAAAAGAAAAACAGATAGACAAGATGAATCACTTGGTTCCGACTCGTATCTAGTATAACCTTTGATTATTTCCGCACTTTTGCACATAATTAAGAGATTATCTTAGTTATTGTAGTAGGCCCCTCTTTTGAAGGTGACGTTACCCTCATCCCAGTAGTTTGAGTCAGCAAGGATACAATCCTAAAAGGGTGGATTATTGGAAGATAATGAATTAAGTTATTAATGCAGTATTGTGGTAGGCCCCGCTTTTGGCGGTGACGTTACCCTCGGCTAAGTAGTCTGAGTCAGCAGGGATACAGTCCTAAATAGCCGGGTTATAGTATTAATAGTAGTTAACTTATGAGGGGGTCAAAGAGTTTGGACCCCCGCCATCCAATACCGTGAAGTATTGAAGGAGGTCCTACTAAATTTGACCCAGGTCCATTGCAGGACCTCTAAACGCTGAACAATGGCAAGACCTTTACCAAACCGTTCCATTAACCCCCGACCAGGTAGCCAACATACCTCCATATAGACCGTGGAGATATGAATGGTGAAAATCCTTTATTTTATATAGACAGTAAAATAATGCCAAGACACCACGGACAAACGATAAGGAAAGATCACCTTCAACATAAGTAACTAGTTATTAAAGTCATTAATACAAAACCAAATAAAAAGTGCAAAAGATTAGAAATAAAAAGTATTATACTAGACACTTTGTCTTCACCAAGTGATGTAAGAGACTTAGGCAAACATGGCCTTGATTGTCAAGAACTCTTACGATCAATCTTGGATCCCGAGACGACTGACACACTCTACGATGGACAATGGATGATGGTGGTGGATGATGGTGTTGTGATGGTGGTGGGTGGTGGATGAAGTGTGAGAGAGGTGCCAAGGGATGAGATGAAATGAATCCAAGCACTCCTATTTATAGGCTGAACAGAGAGCTGGGCACGGCCCCGTGTCCGCTGGGCACGGCCCCGTGCCTGTCTGACACACTCTCTCCTCATTAATTGTAATTCGCAATTACAATAAATGCGCTTGCTGTAGTTTCGACACGCCCCCGTGTCCGCTGGGCACGGCCCGTGGCAATAGAAGCTTCTATAGGTTTGTCTTTTCTGCTGCTTCTTGGGCACGACCCCGTGCTGGCTGAGCACGGGGCGTGTTCAGTCTTCTGACTTCTCTAATTTTCTTTGGAAGGTGCCGTTGAGGGGTCGGGCAGTCCACTAATGTTCCTTTTCTTGTATTTATGTTGGAATTAGCTGTCTTTTTGATTCTTTTGCGTTTTTTAGCTCATTTAATCCTGAAAATACAAATGGAAGACAAAAACACTCTTTTTCCAATATTTGTACTTAAAAAGGGTTAGTTTTATGCCTTATTTGATGTAATTTATATGTTGCATTTTACACACATCAAAGATCAACGCCGGAAAAAATGTCGGTAAGTCTCCGATGCAAAAACTTGAAAACATTCTTCTCGAAAAAGATTACACTTATTACATGCGCACGAATGAGATATCGAACGCAGTTGAAGATGTCTTCTTTGTTTACAAAAAAATCATTCACTATGTGGTGTGTCTTCCCGCACGTGCTAATGATTGACGCCACCTACAAAACGAACATGTACAACCTGCCATTTGTTCAGGTCGTAGGCATGACGTCGACAAACAAATCGTTTACGGCTGCTTGTGCGGTAATTTCCGCTGAGAAGTTAGAGAATTACCTATGGGTGTTGCAGAGGATCAAGTCTATGCTGGTAGGATGTATAGAACCGTGCGTGATTTTAACAGACAGGGAATTTGCGATAATTAACGCGTGTGAACAAGTTTTTCCAAAAGCGCATAAGTATCTTTGTCGGTTCCATATTCAACAAAATATTAATAAGAACGGCAAGACGAAATTCTCTGACAAGCAGTGGAAAAAATTTGTACGTACATTTTGGACATTGTGCTAGGTCATCCCGGTTGTTATTGAGCTGAGGGATGGAGTGTTAGCCGCTCCTCATGTTCAGGAGGCCGCTCGGCAGGCTCAGCTACAGGCTCTGGGCCTCGATCAGTACCCGGGCCAGCCTCAGGATCAGGCTCAGGCTCAGCCTGTATTCGAGGATCCGGCTCAGGAGGAGCATGTCGAGGAGATCCCGGTACCACCAGTTCAGCCACCTCCTGAGCCGCCACAGTACCCGCAACACGTTTACGCTGACCTACCTCCGGTAGCGCGTGCGGTGGCTCGGGACTTCGACCGGCGCCTCAGACGCCAGGGCGCACTCATTGACTGGATGGTCGAGACGCTCGTTGCTCTACGAGAGCTCGCCGGGTTGCCTCCACTTCCCCTCCCACCGTCCCCACCGCACGAGGATTAGAACATTAGTTTGTTTGTATAGTGTTTTGTTATGTATTATGTACTCAGTTGTACCTTTTTGTTTTGTATGTACAAACTGATATATATATATAGGGAGAAGATCATGCGAGAACCACCTCTTATTGTGAGAACCGCGAGAACCAATGTGAACACACCAAAAATGCCTAAAAATAGCTAAAAATCACACAAAATTTTTTTTTTTGAATTTTTTAATATTTTTTATAAAAAAATCGCTACTTTTCGAAGCCAAAATTTTTTTTTTTTTTTTTAAATTTTTTTTTTTGGCTTCGAAAAGTAGCGATTTTAACCTAAAAAATATTAAAAAAATCAAAAAATTTTTTTTAGATTTTTTAAAGATTTTTTTAGGTTTTTTGAGGGTTTAGTTTTTAGCATTTTAGCTTGGGGGGGGGGGGGGGGGCTTAGGTTTTTGGGGGGTGGGGGAGGGGGGTTTAGGTTTTTTTTTTGGGGGGGGGGGGGGGTGGGGTTAGGTTTTTTTTAGCTTGGGGGGGGGGGGTGGGGGGTTTAGGTTTTTGGGGGGTGGGGGTTAGGTTTTTTTTAGGTTTTTTTAGCTATTTTAGGTTGTGTTCACATTGGTTCTCAAGGTTCTCACAATAAGGGTGGTTCTCGCATGAGCCCCTCCCTATATATATATATATATATATATATATATATATATATATATATATATATATATATATATATATATATATATATATATATATATATATTGCAGTTAATCTTCTATTTACATCACGTTGGTTTTGGATTGTTTACGTTTAATTCTTATGGCTTTCTGTACATTTTATTTAACGTGTTCGTTTAATTTAACAAAATAAACTAGGTTAACAGTTTATAAAGACGCACTTATATTTTATACGTTCTATAAAAATAATGACGTAAAAAAACGTAATTATAAAACAACTATGAATTATATGTAATACTAATATTTTATAATAATAATAAAACTCAAATACAATTTTTTCCTCCAAAAAACACTACCAAACTAACCCATATCCCACCTATTTAAAAAAAACAACACAAACTCATCTCCACTGGCCATTTGTCTTTTTGCACACCCAAAGCGCCACGCTTAGGCCAAAGCGGGGAGCTTTGGGATAAGTCAACAGACAAGGTCTGACAGGTCATAATTATGTACGCGTTTTGTTATTGTTGCCACTATAGGTTCTTACACATGATAAGTCAACAGACAAGCTTTGGCCACGCTTAGGCCAAAGCGGGGAGCTTTGGGCCACGTTTTGTTATTGTTGCCACTATAGGTTCTTACACATGATAAGTCTTACTGTGGTTTCTGCGCACTAAATTTCATAATTATGTACGCGTCCATAATTATGTAATTCCTTGCATAGTCCGCACAGTGCATTTTATAATGTGTAGGGAAAAACCAAATGAACAGACTTGTGATGAGCGTGACTAGACCACCATAGGGTCCTTTTAATTAAATCGATAGATGATTTAAATATACTACCAAGGAGTCTTTTCAGCTATATCATCACACGCCATTCTTAACCAGATTCTGAATCAATCTTTTGACTTAGACCACTCAAGGGGTCTCTTTGAATTTTGGAATGGTACTATATAATCCATGGGTCTTAACTATTACGTAGTAGCCCATTAAGGATTTAGGGTAGTACCTTTTAAATATCCTACTACGAATCTCTCACATAAGGATATGGAAGATTCTACGAGGATTTGGATAACGAATACCCAGATTACTCAAAAACACAAAATGCATAAAAGAAAACACATGAACACATAATCACATAATCATTTAACTTGACCTTTAATTTTGTTATCTTTGGACACTGGTATTTAAAACATACCAGGAATCCAATCCGTGGATTTCATTTGCCACTTTAAATATTTTCAAGAATCTAACTATGAAGATAGGAAGATCTTAAAAAGAAAATTCGATTTCGATTATAAGGAATCGAAATGTTCGAATTAAGGCATACAAGGAATCCAATGAAGGACTCTGATTTGAATGATAATCATCCACAATGATCTAATTGTGAAGGTAAGAAGATCCCATATGGATTTTGGAATTTGAAAAGCGGGAGGCGCTTCGAAACCTTGCACTAGACATGCTTAAGTCGATACATGAGGTAGAATGCTCATGAAGTTGGGGTGCTAGATATGCCAAGGCGACATATGAAGCATAATTTGAAGGTTGGGTAATATGAGCAGAATGCTTTTCGAAAATTATGCATGGGGTTCTTTTCAAAAATATGTTTAATGTTGTTGAAATCTTACATAATACTTTTGAAATCATAAAGTAGGCGTATTAGGTAAGTATATTTATAAAATGTTTTAAAATCATGCAAGGTAAATTTTGAAATTATGCATAAGGATTTTGAAAATATGGATAAAGCCTTTGAAATTATGCATTTGATACATTAAGTAAATATATTGTGTTAAAAATTGTTTTCAAACTATATGAAATATTTTGAAATTATGAGGGTCGTTTTGAAAACCTATACTATGTATGTTGTTATGAAAAAAATCAGAATGAAATGATATGAGATTGAAGAAAAGTATCCTTAGTTATCTAACCAAGGAATTAAAGTGATTAATCAAATTGCCACTTCGTTTCTTAGAATGAAACGAGCACTTAGAATTTTCGAGGAAATCATGAGCGATCATATGAATGAGAGAACTACAAATACGGTTCTTTGGTGTAGGTATCGTAGGGGTATGCCATACACACATGCAACTATATTTGTACATCAGAATTGCAAATAGAGGTTTATTTATAAACAAAATCGATTATTTCCGAGTTCAAAGGAAAACACTAGAAACATAAACATAAGATTCGGATTATTCAAAGCAGCAGCTTCTTCTAATCGGCCAAATGCTCGTCCGTTGGTCAGATTTTCATTAGCAAGTCTTGGGCATTTATTCACGAAATGACCCATCTCACCACAGTTGTAGCACGATCCAGGTGGAAAGCGAGCTTGAGCAGGACTGTTGATAGCTTGATTTGGTGTAACGGCTACGGGATCCTTTGGAGCTTTACGCTTCTTTGACTTTTTCGAAGGCTTGGCTTCTGCTTCTTTCGATGCTTCTTGGGTGGCTTCATTATTGAGACGAGACATGGCGACACCTAAATCCACAGTCTTCAGGATTACTTCGCCTATTCGCTGGGCAAATTTGGCAGTTTGCTCGGACATTTGAGTGTTGTTGCGATGAAGAGACATTCTAGAGGAAATGAAGGACATAGGAGAAAACAAGTGAAATGTTATCGGATAATTAAAACAGAATGACAACGCATAGAAATTGCGATCATTTGTTTGTTACCTTAGGCAAACAAATGAGACGGTGATTAATCAAAGTAAACGGGTCATATTAATGTATCACTGAAGACATGCTCGCCTATAAGTGAACACTCACCCCAAGAGTTCCCAGGTAAGAGTGACTGATCCGATACTGCGGATTTGTACGAACACTGTAGCCTTAGACAGAAAACTCAGGGTACATGCATTCACCCTTCCAGTTTGCACGTGTTCATATTATAATACCCAAACTTTGACGAGATTTTGAAAATTTAAAGGGTTCAAAACCTTACAATAAATCATCCTAGAACAGATGATTGGTTTTCAAAGCAGATTCGAATTTTTGTATTCTTATTGTGGTTGTCACCTAAGGATAAGTGACGATATTGTTTTAAAACTAAACACAAGATAACTTGTGTTAGGGTCCTAGGAAGGTTATAGACTAGGTCAAAGCATTACTAATAGCCTAATTCCCTATAACCATGAGCTCTGATACCAACTTTTCTGTCACACCCCGACCGCGTAAAACAACAAATCGCGGCAGAATCGTCGGGGAGTGTTGTAATAGAATCATTGTTTCAAAACACACGGAAATTTGAAGTTTCGTTTTATTAAACATTAAATATTTACATTGTCTGGAAATCTAAATAAACAAGTTAAACATAGTCTATTATTGTTATTAAGTCACTAAGGCCTCGTCCAGTCCTATGTAAGCAATGCATCCTAGCAATCAACATCATTCAACAACACCTGAAACATATGTGAAAACAAAGTCAGCAAAGAAATGCTGGCGAGTACATAGGGTTTTGAGAGTGTCGGATTCATGGCTAGTTTACATTTTGCAATACTTAATTTAAAAACCTTGTTTTAAAAAGTATAGTATTGCGACATAATTAACCAACTCAAATCAAGTTGGTTATAATTTATAAAATCTCGTAGCCATGATTCTTAACCCAAAACATTTATTTAATTAAATCAAATTGTAAAACATCTCGTAAAAACTTGTTAATAATTCTCGTTAATAAAATTCGTTAATAAAACTCGTATGGTTTATATCATTTCGAAAACATCGTTATGTGACATCGTTTCAAAATCGTTTACCCAAGTGAACTAAATAACGCCACGGTATGTAATATGTTGAAAACTCTTATATATAAGAAGTACCAGCGGCGTATCTACCATGTTTTCACCATATTACACCCGTCCCGTTATCTAAACACTTAACCAAAAACCAATCGTTTACCCAAATCGTTTAATTCGTTAAAAATCGCTTTAGTCGTTTAAATCATTCTCGTTTTAAATTGTGAAAACTACTTTTGATCGTCTCGCTAATAACATCCAAACCTTCGCAACTCGCCTATCGCTTCTCGCATTAATAAACCACCAAAGGGTAAATTAACTATCACAGATTCAGTCGTTACCCACCTAACCCACACATAACCATGGGTGCAGTCTGATAACGGGATTTGTCAGATCCTATGGTACCATAACCTAATACTAGTAGGTTCGGCCAAAACTAATGAATGCTATTCGTTATGTAAATACAACCAACAAGTTTATTTACTTTATCAAAATCGTTATTAATTTTGTATAAACCATATCATTTATTTTTGAAACCATCGTTAAAACCTCGTAAACATTTAGCACATATGAATCACCCCAAAACAATTGAAAACAGTAAAATTGGGGAACGATGTACTCACCTGAGATTGCTTAGAAGTCTTGAACAACAACCAAGCAAATCTAGAGGGAGCACAGAATCAATCGGCAACCTAATAACTAATAAATAAACCGGACCTAAGTCGGACGATCGGATAGGATGAGGTTTTGTAAACCAAATGAGTATTGGAACTCATATGACATGGTTTAACAAAGCCTACATTCTAAATCGAAACCTAACCTAAGTGCTTTCGACCCATTGCGACTCATTAAGGTAGCTTACGCTACTTTAACGTGTCGTTCGCGCAAAGCGCGTTCGAGACGTCTAACTAGTCCTATGACAAGTATTATATGCCAAAACATGTTTAAATATGTTACATAATCTGTTACGTGACAAAAGTTTAGGTTACATATGCTTAATTACCAATTACACATGAAAAGAGCATTTTGGTAATTTACCTAAGGCATATAAACTACCTATCATACAACTACTTAAACTAGATGACCATAAGGTATAACCTCGGAAGGTTATTCCCTATGGAACTATGGTCACTAAACATGTCTGGTCGGATCCTAATGATCGACCAAACGGGTCGTGTTCGAAAGTCTAAGCGGGTGTTTAATCCGCTTGACTTACGACTCTACACAAGCACTAAACTAAAAAGTGACGAGCTAAACATGATAAAACATGTTTAGTTAAGTTAGAAAATAGGTTTTGATATCAAAACAAATGGTTTTGATACCCAAGAGTAGTTTGGTTACAAAATACGCATAAATACGTATTTTGGCCGAAACTACGACTCGTCACTGAGCCTAGATAACGTGGTAATCAGTAGGTATAGTCACTAGGGACTATAACCATCGTGATTACGCTCACGTTATGAATTTCAAACGAACTTCGCATTGACCATAAACTGGTCAATGCAGAAAGTCAAACAAAGTTTGACTTTCACGCTAAAAATGCATAAAAGAACGAAAGAGGACTTACAAAAGGTCCAAGGAGGTTTGATCCAATTTATTCTCAGGTATGAAGTGCAAGACTTCAACTTAGAGAATGAAAATCAGATCAAATGTGAGTTTGAGAGCAAAGGGGGTGGGGTTTATATAGTTTTTGCACAACCGTTAAGATCGTTCATCGTAAAACGAGCTTCGATCTCATCCGTACACATGTGCCCATGGTTTTGTGAAACCATGGGAGCCCATAGTTTCATTAAAACCATGTACAAGTGAGGGGAACAGCTGGAACAAGCTGGAATTTAGATTTTTCATTTTGGTCCCTTCCTAAGATAACCATGGCAGAATGTCAATTTTGGTCCCTGAATGTGCAAAATATGGTTTTTGACGCATTTTTGACACGTTTAAACCCCGTTAATCCCATTTCAAGGCTCTAAAATGAAGTTAAAGTATAGGGAACATGAAACATGCTCAAAAATATCTCGGATGTTGGTTTGTTTGGTCGTACAGTTGCGTTGTTCGGTTAATTACGACGAAACACGAACGAATGCGAAAAACGATCCAAATTATGCGACGAATGAAATTTTATCATGCCAATCACTAAAATAAAATATTTTAATGATTACATAAAGTTTTGGATGTCCTGATGTATTCAGAACGTAAGATATGCGCGAAAATGCAAACTTATGCACTTTTTGACGCTTTTAGTCCCTGAATGACCAAAAAGTTTATTTTCGCACACCGAACCCCTCAAAGCCTATTTCTAAGCTATGTAAAGGATATTTAGGGTATGTTTAACTTATGGTTATGTTCCGGAATGTTCGTTACAGTACAAATCGACATACTTTCGCAGTTTGTCGAAATTAGTCCCTATAAGCGAATAAACTTGATTTCGCCACACCAAACCCTCCAAAACTTATTTCTAAGTTATGTAAAGGTTATTTAAGGTATTTTAAGCCTATTTCACTATTCCGGAGTGTTTGTTGCTTTAAACTGGTTATATTTGCGCATCAGTGCGCGTATAACCTTCCAGAAAGCGATTTAAAGCTTGAAATCGAACAAGTATTGATATGTGCAAAAGATACACATATTTATACAAATCCCAAGTATGAAATACAATATTTCATTGGTTTGGTATTTTTTTGATGGCCGTGGAGGTACAGATGTCACAGATGTCCGATCGGATGGCAATCCGATCAGACGGCAATCCGTCCCAACGACCTGATCGTCTTTGAAACTTGATTGTTTTGAAGATTTTTGTAGTTTAAATGAGATGTTATGATAACTTGCTTAAACAACAGAAACCCCATCTCGACCCAAGTGGTCCGATCTAACAGGAACCACCCTAGTCCGACCAGTTCACGGTTCAAGATGGTTGTTCATGTTCAACCCCGAAATCAGTTGTCTCTTGGATAGAATTCAGATCTAGAACTAACCCATCACTACGAAAGAGTAGAAGATTAGAACGAGCTCCGATTCTATCGGTTTTGAGTGCATTGAGTGTAAAAGAGTTGAAAGAAAGTTGGAAAACCTTCTTTCAATCCTTTTAATCATGAACATATGTAGATCTACGCGAAATCGATTATTCATGTGGAAATCCTTCAGATCTAAGTTATTCTTGGTGAAATGAAGCCAAACCTTGAAGTTCATAAGAACTCCATGATGACATCACCCTAGAACACCTCAAATCCGGTGATTTCACGATTAAAAGTTAAGATTCAAAGGTGAAAATGATGAAGGAGTGTGTATAGATCATAGAAGTACAAGGTTTAGGTTGGAAACTTACAAGAATCGAGAGGAATCGAGAGAAATGAGTGCTTGAGTGCGGCTGGTCGAACAAGGAGCAGTCACATCACAAATGATGTGACAGGTGGGTATTTATAGGGTTTCCTAAAAAGGAAAGTGTCAAAGTGTCGCACCGATTGGGTGGTAATCCGATCGGGTGGCAGTCCGATCGGGTGGCAACTCGATCGGATGGCCATCCGATCGGATGGCAATACTTAAACTCTTTTATAACCTTTTAAATGACCAAACTACCCCTACGAGGCCTAGTTTGTGTTTAAATACGTCTTGGGCATAATGAAAGACATATTACTGATGTCACAACATATTTGAGGCATAATTAACTTAGGAAACCTGTATATGACTCTCATGATTACCCGTCATGCGTTATTCGCGTTCGGTTCGGTTTATGTAACTAGTTTGCATAAATTAGCCGAAACGGGTCAAGCGTTATCGTTTTTATCTCAAAATCCAGAATGTGTTTAGTTTACCCATATTATACAAGTCTCCAAACTTGTCGGGTCTAAATCACATCCTATTCCGGTCTTCGCTTAATCATGCGTTTTGAACCGTAAACCTTTCCTTAAAACTAACCGGTCTAAGTTATGACTTAAATAAGACCCGTTAGGAATTTAATAGGTTAATAAAACCTTCGTTCCAGATTGAGAGCCCCAGTAGAAGTACTTGTGCTTGCTGATTAGAATATACGGCTGAGTATAAATTGCATTGCTAGCTCAGGTAAATACTTTTAACTTATTTTCCCTTATACGGGCTTGGGATACGGTATTATAAAAATACCGCTTGGTCGGGTGTAGAAACCTTTTAATCGGAGATGATTAAATTGCATAATCCCGTTTTAATCTGTATTGATTGATAACAAATAACATTGGGGGTTAATGACCGTGTCCTGGATATCCTTGGCTCATTTAAAAAGTGAATGGCCATAACTTAAGCACAAGGTGTAAGCATAACACCTCCTGTTGCATATGTAAAAGATATACTCACTCGTAAGGGTGTCTTCTTGTGAGTTATATTTATGGTGTGTCGATTAATCTTGACCGGCTTGTATTGTATAATCACCGGCCCTAAATGTTGGACAACCATGTAAATCAGATACAAGATCTTTATTAATAAAATTGTCCCAAGTATAAAAGATTAATTTTGCCTCGTGCATTTTAATCAAATTATAAAAGATATTTTGTGCCATGTGCATTCAAATCAATTTTCTTAAACTCTTTTAAAAATGAGTCAGTTAATTGTATTTACCAGTGTAAACTGACGTATTTTCCAAAAGGTTAAGTGACAGGTACTATGCGTAATTGGCTGGGAGCTCAGGGCGTCATTAGGGAATCTTGCAAGTTCTAGATGCCTAAAGTCTGTTGAACAGTTTTCTTTTATTGATCCGCCTGTGGATCCTTTACCTTCCGTTGTAATACTTTGACATTACTTATATTCGGAATGTAATATATTTATCTTTTGCTTCCACTGTGCATTTATATATTGTGTTGTTTGACTATGATGATCTCAACTACGTCACGATACTCCCCACCGGGCCCACCGGTGACACGTGGAAATCGGGGTGTGACACGGAAAGATCGGGGCATATTAGACCAGAATTATATATTAGTTTATTATTTTTGATTTAGTTTCCATAGTTATCTTTTCCTTATTTATCTAGGTCTAATAGCCTATATATTATCCTGTATAATTCTCTTCTTCAATCAATAACAATTACAATTTACCTTTAGTGAGTTTGATTTGGTATCAGAGCAAATCAACTCCTAATCTTTCTCTAACCCTAATCGGCGCCCTACTGCCGATCTTCAACCTCCAGCCGACGCAACTTCCGGCCAATAACCCCCTGCTTCAATGGCGGCTATTATCAATTTCTCTCATCAAGAAAAGACAACCCACAATTCCCACAAATTCTCCTTCACTCTCAAACCCACCAATTATGGCTATTGGCGTTCCATGCTTGAGTCGTTCCTAACATCCCATAACCTGTTTGGTTACGTTGATGGTACGATCCCGTGTCCAGAACAGAAGGTACAAGTCGGCGATGCTACAACAGACAATCCCAGCTACACTCCTTGGATTTCGAATGATGCTCACATTCGAACATTACTCATCTCAACAGACTCAGAAGAATCTTACCAGCATGTTCAAGGTAAAACGTCCAGTGCAGTTTGGTAGTCCCTGGAACGGGCCTATGCGCCCAACACTGCTTCACACGAATTCTTTCTCAAAAGCCAACTCTTGCGCATCACTATGAAGGGTGATGAAAAACCAATTGACTACCTCTGCAGGGTCCAAGATTACGCTACCGCTCTCGCCAACATTGGACAACCGGTAAAAGATAGCGATCTCGTTATGCACACCCTTGCAGGGCTTCGTGAAGAATACACCGGTCTAAAAGGCAGCGTGCTCGGGAGAAAGCCTCCTATCTCGTTCAATGAAATCTATTCGTTGCTGTCCGATCATGATTATGCAGTCAACAAAACATTCAGCCCCAACCCACAGGCCCTTCTTGCTACGGCTCAGCCTCCAAATCAACAGCCATCGGTTGTGCCAACTTCCCCCAACCTTGAACAACTTCAACAGTAGCTTCAACACATTCAATTAGCTGTTTCTCAACTGGGGTATCAACTGCATCCGAACCCGTCACAACCTCAAGCCTATTTTGGATCTAGAACATTCAGCAACAACCGAAGTGGTAGAAACAATCGTGGCCGGGGAAACTCGTGTGGATCTTTTACTCCACGCTCTAGAGACAATGGTGGCACCAGGCAGTTCTCTTGGGCTTCAACTCAGAACACCGTTTTTGGCCACTGCAATCGGTTTGGAATAGGCCACTTACCCTCTTAGTGTCCAAATCAGCAATCCCATCACACTCAGCAGTCACGGCCTCCTCCTCAGGCTAACTTTACAGCTTTTTCGGATGCTGCTTCATCCTCTGGAACTGCTTGGAAGCCCAACACTGGTGCCACACATCATGCCACCCCAGACTTATCTAGCTTGGACAATTCTGAGGCATATTATGGTAACGATTCCTTACTTGTTGGCAACGGTTCTTCTATACCAATTTTTCATATTGGCTCCTCAAAAATCTACTCTTCCAATAAAACCTTTAATCTTTCTGATATACTTCATGTTCCTACACTTAAACAAAATCTTTTATCAGTTCAAAAGTTTTGCCTTGATAATAATGTCTTTTTTGAGTTTCATTCTTCTTATTTTCTTGTGAAGGACGAGTCTACACGCACTACCCTCCTCACGGGCCCCAGTGAACAGGGTTTGTACTCTATTCGCCTTCCCCAACTCAAGACTTTACCCAAGGTTGCATTCACTGCTGTCAAGGCTTCCTCAGATGTTTGGCACCAACGCTTAGGATATCCACATGCTCAAGTTTTTAATTCTATTGTTTCTTATTGTTCTTTACCAGTTTCGAATAAATTATCAAAACATTTATGTTCTTCTTGTCAAATGGGAAAATCATCTAAATTGCATTTACCTGATTCTACTTTTTGTAGTCATCATATTTTGGATCTTATTTATTGTGATGTTTGGGGCCCTACCCCGTCACCGTCTCTTGATGGTCACCGTTATTTCTTGTTATGTGTTGATCATTACACCCGCTACATGTGGCTTTATCCCCTATCTCAAAAATCTGACGTGTACGCCATTTTAACCAACTTCGTCACCATGGTTGAACGCCAGTTCAACACCAAACTAAAATGCATCCAATCGGATTGGGGTGGCGAATTTCGACCTCTAGCTTCATTTTTCCGTAACCTCGGTATTATTCATCGCCGTTCTTGCCCACACACAAGCGAGCAAAACGGTTTTGTGGAGCGTCGCCATAGACATGTTGTTGAAACGGGCCTTTCACTTATGGCTCATTCTCACCTTCCTCAGCGGTTTTGGCATTTTGCCTTTGAAACAGCCGTTTACCTCATAAACCGCCTTCCCTCCCGAGTTTCTTCAAACAAATCCCCATTTGAACACACCTATGGCAGAAAACCAGATTATTCGTTTTTACGGGTCTTTGGTTCTCAATGTTTTCCCTATCTTCGTCCCTACAACCACAAAAAAATCGACTTCCGTTCCACGCCTTGCGTGTTTCTTGGCTATAGCCTCTCGCATCACGGCTATAGATGTTTCGATCCTCTAACCGAGCGTATTTACATTGCTCGTCATGTTCGCTTTAATGAACACATCTTTCCCTACGCTCCATCACCAAAACCAAACCCACCACCACCCTCTTCCCCTTATGTCTCTATCTTTCCTAACCCACCACCCGGCTTTCCGGCCGAACCTCCATCTTTATCCCTACCTACGGCTGACAACCCCTCTCCTATATCTTCATCACCACCTACGGCTGACAGCCCCTCCCCTTTCCCTTCGGTTCGATCAGCTCCTACGGCTGACACCAACACACCTTCTCACACCTCGTCACCCACAGCTGAATCCACCTGCATATCATCTTTTTTGGGTCCATCATCTTCGTCTCATTCCTCCACTGCCCCCACCGTTAATCAACCAGCAGCTACCCGGTCCAGGCATGCCAATCTTCGGCAACATCCTAAACAGCCGGATCGGTACAATCCAGCTGCTTACACCGCCACCGCCCCTTCCTCTCTACCTGTTGAACCCACTTCCTTTACCATTGCCAACACGTACCCTGAATGGCGCCATGCTATGTCCGAGGAATTGGACGCGCTCTATAAGAATGGTACGTGGACTCTTGTTCCATCTGTTCCTAATACTAACGTGGTTGATTGCAAATGGGTTTACAGGTTGAAAACTGATGAAAACGGGAAAATTAGCAGGTACAAAGCACGCTTGGTTGCAAAGGGTTTTCATCAACAGCATGGTGTTGACTATCATGAGACATTCAGCCCTGTTATAAAACAGACTACCATTCGGACTATTCTGTCCCTGGCTGTTACAAATCGGTGGTCCTTAAGACAGTTGGATATTCAGACAACATTTTTACATGGTGATCTTGCAGAAACGATCTATATGCGCCAACCACCAGGCTTCGTTGATCCCAACAAACCGGATCATGTCTGTCTACTTAACAAGTCTCTTTATGGTCTTAAACAGGCACCTCATGCCTGGTTCAACAAACTGTCTACCACTCTTATTCAGTTGGGATTTCATGGGTCCAAAACGGATCCTTCATTGTTCATTCTCAACTCCTCGAGCTTACTTATTTATCTTCTGGTTTATGTTGATGATATTATCATCACCGGGAATGATTCCAACACTATTACCAACATTATTGGGCGTCTCAATTCTCTTTTTGCCCTTAAAGACTTGGGTGAGCTTCATTATTTTCTTGGAGTGGAAGTTATTCACAAGAATTCTGATCTTGTCTTATCGCAACGAAAGTACATTGCTGATATACTGCACCGGGCTGGTTTGGCAGATTGCAAGCCCATCTCCACTCCCATGAGCACCTCTCATGTGCTCCTTCCTGATGACAGCCCTTTACTTGATGATCCCTCTCGTTACCGGCAAACCGTTGGAGCTCTTCAATATGCTACTCTTTCACGACCAGATATTGCCTTTGCCGTCAATCGGGTTTGTCAATTCATGCATGCTCTTACCGAAAATCACTGGTCCGCTGTCAGACGTATACTGCGCTACTTGAAAGGCACGACCAACATGGGTATTTGGATTCATCATAACACAGGCTATCGTTTGTAGGCCTTCTCTGATTCTCATTGGCTCACTGATCTTCGGGCGTTTTTCGATTCTGATTGGGCTGGTTGCCCTGTCGACCGTCGCTCTACGTCGATTACCACTTTGTTCGCGAACAAGTCTCACAGGGCAAACTCAATGTAAAGTTCATCTCAACAGGGGATCAAATTGCTGATATTTTTACAAAGCCGCTGCCTTCAGAGAAGTTTAATTTTCTGCGATCCAAGTTACAGATTACTGAACGCCCTGAACTTGCGGGGGTGTATTAGACCAGAATTATATATTAGTTTATTATTTTTGATTTAGTTTCCATAGTTATCTTTTCCTTATTTATCTAGGTCTAATAGTCTATATATTATCCTGTATAATTCTCTTCTTCAATCAATAACAATTACAATTTACCTTTAGTGAGTTTGATTGGGCATGGCACTGAGCGAAACAAATTGTCAAGAGAAATTCCATAACGACTAAATTACCAAATAGTTAATATTATGTCCCATACCATAACGGCATAACCTAATAAGTAATCTAATTATTACAGACATAGATATTCTCAAAACAAACATGTTCCGACAACTCAGATTCAAATAAAATATAAATTGTCTTTGTTTCTAGACTCTCGGTCCTACTTGATTCCACAAAAGCAGGCAAGCAACATCCTATGCATTCAAACACCTGTCACATACGTTAAAATAGAGGTAAATACACATAGTGTAAAGGTGAGCATACAGGTTTGATAATAGCATAATAGAGTTCGAAATCGTTTACGCATAACCAGCATGTACAACGTATAATGTGAAGCATGTAAGTTATCGACAAAGATCCTATCAATACCAATGACTGCGATTTGACTGCGAGTAGCGAGTGCGTATCACATGTTCACCACTGCGAACACGTGAAGTATTCTCCTTAACAACCCCTGAGTGAACAGGTGCTGAGTCCAAACTATAGTACTATCGTTGCTATGGCAGGTAGACAACAATCAATGTGTAAACATAACAAATATGCATTCATCGAGTCACGTATAACATGCATTAGAGGTCAGCGTATAAACAGTGTTTGCGTTATGTGATCGATGTGATTTAGAATAAGTAACGTATGTAACACCCAAAAGTGCATAAAGCAAAAAGGGATCGAGTATACTCACAGATTGTGTTTAACAAGTAAACACTATCTTGGATTGAAGGGAGCGCTTGGGAGATTAGCCTGGACAGTTAACGATAGCATAAACGATGAGCGACGCGTAAGACGGTAAAAGGTACCAAGTATCGGATGGTAACCTGATCGGATGGCAATTCGATCGGTTGGCCAGTCGATTGGATGTCAATCCGTTCGGATGGTCATCCGATCGGATGGCAATTCGATTGGATTGACACCTTGTTTGGTAATGATGTGTTTGTGGATGATGGTTTGTCCTTTGAAGTTTTCGTTGTAGCATTTTGAAAATAGGGAAGTATCTCTGCCCTTCAGGTCGGTCGATCAGACGACGGTTCGATCAGACGGCGATCCGTTTGGTGAGGCTTCTCAGTTGAGAACAAGTTCACAGCAGGATGGTCACTCGATCGGATGGCAATCCGTTAGTTACTGATGATCTTTGAAAATTGATAAAGTACCAAGTCCCAAACGTCACACGATCGGATGGTCGTTCTATCGGATGGCAATCCAATCGGACGGCAATCCGTTCGACGTCCAGTCCTCTTGGAAAAATGTTTAAGTGCGGAACCAAGTGTAAGCCGATCGGATGGCTGTCCGATCGGACGGTAATCCGTCCCAACGACCTGATTGTCTTTGACACTTTATTGTTTGGAAGATTTTTGTAGTTTGAACGAGATGTTATGATAAATTGCTTAAACAACAGAAACCCCATCTCGACCCAAGTGGTCCGATCGAACAGGAACCACCCTAGTCCGACCAGTTCACGGTTCAAGATGGTTGTTCATGTTCAACTCCGAAATCAGTTGTCTCTTGGATAGAATTCAGATCTAGAACTAACCCATCACTACGAAAGAGTAGAAGATTAGAACGAGCTCCGATTCTATCGGTTTTGAGTGCATTGAGTGTAAAAGAGTTGAGAGAACGTTGGAAAACTTTCTTTCAATCCTTTTAATCATGAACATATGTAGATCTATGCGAAAACATCGATTATTCATGTTGAAATCCTTCAGATCTAAGTTGTTCTTGGTGGAATGAAGCCAAACCTTGAAGTTCATAAGAACTCCATGATGACATCACCCTAGAACATCTCAAATCCGGTGATTTCACGGTTAAAAGTTAAGATTCAAAGGTGAAAATGATGAAGGAGTGTGTGTAGATCATAGAAGTACAAGATTTGGGTTGGAAACTTACAATAATCGAGATAAATGAGTGCTTGAGTGCGGCTGGTCGAACAAGGAGCTGTCACATCACAAATGATGTGACCGGTGGGTATTTATAGGGTTTCCCAAAAAGGAAAGTGTCAAAGTGTCGGACCGATCGGGTGGCAATCCGATCGGGTGGCAGTCCAATCGAGTGGCAACTCGATCGGGTGGCAGTCCGATCGAGTGGCAACTCGATCGGATGACAATCCGATCGGATGGCCACTCGATCGGTTGGCCACTCGATCCAGGTGTCCGACGCGATGAGTTTTGTCGTTTCGTTTCGTGTGTTGAGCGTTGTGATGCGATGCGATTCGAGTGAGCGATGCGATAGTATTACCCAATAGTACCCAAATAACATAACTACTATATCTAACATACAATCACAATAAATAACTTGCGTTTAGCGTTTTCTATTTGATTGCGATGCGATAGATTGCGATTGCGATTAACACCTCAACATAAACATAACATGCACAAGTAACACATAAATAGCACACACATGTAAAACAATATCCAGAACACATTATTCGAGTTGCGAATGCGATAACGATTAGCGATAAGTCGATTATTATGCGATTAAACCTTGATTATTTATAGATACTCCACATAATACAATTAAAGCAAAATAAATAATAGATTCGATTACAAGTCAAAGAAGTCAAAACAGTAGTTGAGCAAGGAGTGACAAATCGCAATTAGCAATCTTTTCTTCCTTTGACTTCAATCTTGACTTTGACTTTGACTTTTGAAAAGCGGGTTGTTACAACTGACACTTATTAGATATTTAATTTATCGAAATTTTAAAGTATTTAAATACATATAAAAATTAAAAACACTAATGAACTATCGAACACGTTACCGAACGTTCACGAACATAAACGAACGAACACGACCTCTGTTCATGTTTGTTCATTTAACTAAACCAATGAAATTCCTTGTTCGTGTTCGTTTGTTTAATAAACGAACGAACACAAACGAACTTCCCGCCGAACGGTTCATGAAATGTTCGCCGAACGTTTGGTTCGTTTGCAGCCCTAATTTCAACACATTTTCCAATTAATAAATTAAAATAAATAAACACTAATAGAAAACCATAAATTTAATTAAAAATATAAAAAATAACAATAACCTTAAACGGTTAGGATTGTTACGTGTGACATTAAGCAGGAGCCAAACTAAGCGATACCGAGGGAACCGGCTCGGTAGGGGTGAGTAATAATCGAATCGTTAATCAAAACCCGACCGAAAACTGACAAAACCGAACCGAAATTAACCGAAACCGAATTAACCGAAAATCGGTTAACGGATATTTTTTGTACCATCGATTAACCGAACAGAACCGAATTATTTAGCTTTTATACATCCATGTCATGTTTTATAATTTCATTGCATGTGTTATACCACCACTTTATTTATTTATACATCCAATTCACGTATTTATATATTTATTTTATGTATTTATAACTCTATTACATGTATTTTTAAACAAAAATTTTAGCCAATTTTTGGTTTGGTTATTCACCGAAATTAACAGAACAGAAAACCGACAAATTAATCGAATTTACCGAATCGATTAACCGGTAACTTCGGTTACAGTTACAGACAATGCTAATAACCGAACCGAACCGTGTACACCCCTACCTACCGGTCCTACATTCCCCCAGGTGCCTCCCCGCTATCAAACCGTGCACTTTTATGAAATGAAATGTATACCTGCTAGAATTAAAAAAAAATGGTTGATGTATATATTTGAACAAAAAACGTTTTTTTTTTGACAGGTATTTGAACAAAAAACGTATTCCCAAAATTTTGAATTGCATGATTGAACTATTAATGATGGCCTACAAAAATTCTTGATTTATTGTTGAGTTGTCTTTTAATGATGAAAAACTCTTTTTAAGTGTAAAGAAAGAACAAAGTGCCAATTTTAGACTCAGAATATAATCATTACCAAAACTCATAGATCCCCAATTGTTTCACCAGTAATACGACTTTAAAAAATTTAAAAATTAGGGAATTTTGACATGCTATAAATTTACTCTCTTTCCATGTTGTTACTTTTTTCTAACAAATACAAGGTGTGCATGTTAATGAAATTTATCTTTAATGATCTTAATTATATAAGTTATTACAAACTAACGCAATTGTATGATCTTGTTAATGCAATTTCTTTCTTTCTTTGACCATGATCATAGCATTTGTATAGTTTCTGAAATCGGCTTTGTAGGGTCTAACACATATATAAATTTCCACATGAAAATTTGTACCAGAAAGAAATAGTTCTTATCAGGGGCGGACCCAAGTAGGGGCGAGGGTGGGTGGACGCACCCCTTAAAAGAAATTAATGTATTTTATAGGTAAAAACCTCGATCGCACCCTTTGAAAGTTTGGTTGACCCCTTGCTCGCATACTATGAAAATGATTCTCGAGTCCACCACTGATTCTTATACTCTAGTCGCATGTTGGTTGGTGTATAAATTTAATGAAGTGTCGAACTATTTTTTTTTGAACGACGAATGTCACCCCCTCTAATTTACACCATTCTAATATATTCCCTTGCTCACATAACCCTTGGCATAGGCCACTAGCAAATGGGCTACCCCACATCGGTGTCTAACTATGTAAAATACATTTGTTTATCAATTAATCAGATTTCACTAAGTATAATTTTTGAGCCATTCATGTCGACAACCAGGTTCGAATGTTATAAATTTTGTTTTAGTTATTGAAAAAACTACGCCAAGAGTTCTACCCTCCTATAATCGTTGCCTTCGTTCACTTGAAATCAGAACTTTCCACGGCATCGCATCGTCCCACCCCTTTAATCATCTCTCACTTTTTTTTCATTCAATTTCCAAAGGTGTCTATCTAATATCTCCATTGATCTTTATCTTCGTTAGCTAAATATTGTCGGTTTCGTGTTTAAAATGGTAGTGTTTTTGTATTCTCTACATATTGTTAAAAATTGCAATTAGTTTTCGAATGGGTAAAATATTAATTACACTGGCATTATCCACGTGGACACCATCCATTGCGAAACGTCATCAAAAAAAGAATTTATTTTTTTTTGAACAGCGAGGCGTATACAACCCTATGGAAACCCACTCTTGTATAATTCTCCGCATTGCTTAAGGAAATGCAGCACCTTACTCAGGCCTTGAGGATCGAACCTGAGCACCCGGGCAGGAACCTCCGAAGGAGTAAAACCTTCCCACCTCCTCTTTGCTTGAAGTGGGGATCGAACTTGAGACCTCTCACAAGGTCTAAGTCTTTTCCACCACTCCACCAAAAAAAGAATTTATGCCTTGCGTGTTGGAAGCGACGTAGTGGGCCCCTACACAGACAATCCAATACCCCACAAAGCAGTCTGATCTTTCGGTTCTTAACATAATAAAACATCATACTGTCAACATCAGTCAGATGTCCCGCCCATCCAACGGCCACGATCACACTCCACATAAAGCACACATAAGATCTCACCCGTCCGTTACTGTGCAGGGTCCACATCGGGAATGTGACACCGACGGCAGAGGCAGCAGCTACCCCCCACATGTTACTTTTTCTTCCTTCTTATTTACATACCATAGTCCTCCTCCTAATTGCATCCTTCACATTTACGCTCTAAACCACACACACTTCCACACACTTACTGTGTGTTAGGGTTTTCGCTTTGTACTTATATAGTAAGTATTACTTACACTCGTTTATATCTTTGAGTATCAAATGGGTTTAACGTCGCTTCAAGTTTGCATGGACTCGCCCGACTGGTTTCAGGTACCTGACAACACTATGATCAGACTAGTTATATAATTATCGTATATCAAAGATTATGTTTTATGGTGTAAGTTTAAACTAGTTTATAATCTTCCATGTATGCTTTCGGCTCTAGCGTCTTGTTAGTTGTTGTCTTAATTAATTTTGCTATTTCAAAAAAATATATTTATTATATCTATTTAACCCTATAGCACATATTCAATATGCAACACAATTCTTGATTTATTTTGTGCTAGCTTTTTTTTATTGGCAAATTAACACATACATACTCTCTATTCTACACGACTACACCTACTCAACTCCTAAAATCACGACACCTATACTTTGCATGATTTGAACCCACGATACTTGGTAGTACACCATTTTAACACAATATACCCCTAGGATTTATATTTTCTTGTGCATATAGAGTTTCACAAACTGCATATTATATTTTGAAATCTCAAAATACAACATTGTATTAATTTTTTTTTTCTAAGATAACATAAATTGTAAAGAAAATAGTATAATAATAATAATGTCTTTTTCTTTCTGTACATTCTGAATGAATGTTCTGAAAGTACAATTCCTGACACAAAATAGATGATAATGATTACTCTAACATCATCTATCATTATTATTGTTATTATTTGTAGGGCACAATTCCGGAGGAAGCAGGAATGGACTCATCGTCACCATCAGGAATGACAGATCCTATGCTTGCATGTTCCCGCCCGTTAATGGAGCGTAGGCTCCGCCCGCAACACGATCAAGCCCTCAAATGTCCCCGTTGTGACTCCACACACACCAAATTCTGCTACTACAACAACTACTCACTCACTCAACCCCGTTACTTCTGTAAAACGTGCCGCCGGTACTGGACCAAAGGCGGCACGCTACGTAACATCCCTGTTGGTGGCGGCTGCCGAAAAAACAAAAAAATATCTTCAAGTTCCAAGAAATCCACTTCGGCAGCCGCCAATAACAGTAACAGTAACGATAACAGTATTATCCACCAGCACCAACACCAGCAAAACTCACATTTGATCAACCTAAACCCTACCCTAAACCCTAATGCTAACCCTAATCATAACCATAACCATCATCAGTTGATTATGAACTCGACTGATCTTCAACTGTCCTATCCGGACTCAACGATGCAGTTTTCGGCGAATAATTTGTTTGGCATTGGGACTTCTAGTAATATTCCGAGTTTTATGTTTGAGAATTTGAATGGGAGTGCTACTAGGGCTATTGACTTCATGGAGAATAATGGTGGTGGTGGTGGTAGTCAGTTGATGGGGATGATGGGTAGCGGTGGTTACGCGGCGGAGATGGGTGGTGTGAATGTGATGGGACAAAATTATCATGGTGGTAATCTTTGTTCACCTTTTGGTGGGATGACACTTGATTCTATTAATAATCCTTTTATGGAAAGAGGTTTGATTGCATATAATAATGATGGGAATGATGTGAATGAGGATGCAATTAGTTCTCTTGATGTAAAGCCAAAGCTTTTGGCTTTAGAATGGCAAGATCAAACCGGTGATGGTGCGAGTTCTGGTGGCGGAAGTGGTGGTGCGTACCTGACGGGTATTGGGTCGTCGTGGGGCGGGTTAATGAGCGGGTATGGACCGTCAGCCACGAACCCACTGGTGTAATGTAATGGGTTCGGATCATGGGTTAGGGTTTGAAGGTTTTAGTATGAATGGGATTCCAAAAATGACTGCTTTGGTGGAATTTGGATCTTGGTTTTTAATTAATATTATATATTTAGTAGTGTTGGTGGATGTATTTTAATCGACATTCAGGATTGTAGGATTTTGTGACACGTTAAGAAAGCAAATTAGTGTGTTTTTTAATGTTTTTAAAACTAATATCCAAGTGATATATGATCTCTTTAAGATTCTGTCAAGGGATTAATGTCTTTTTCGATCATTGTTGTTTTCTAGATCTGCCTGTGTTTTGTCGGCTGCTTTAATTTCATAAACTAGACCTAGTCACATCTAAATCATTATCATCTTACTCGGTAAATCCCATCAATAGCAAAGCTAACATAGAGTCTGAGGAGGGTAAGATGTAGACAGCCATACATCTAGCCCGTAGAAATAGAGAGACTGATTTCAGTGAGATCCCCGACTCGATAGTAGTTTTGCATCAAGCCTAGCTACATCTGAATGTAAGTTGACATGTGTGAATATAATTCTGGCTATATATCATACATACCACAAGTTTATAAAAGAAAAAAAGGCTTTCACATATAAACTACATACAAAATTATTTTGAGGGGTGAGGGTCTAAAAGTTGGCATGTAGGATTATATAGAGAATATCTCCACACCTCAATGAAGTGAGGTCATCTTACCTTTATCAATTTTAATTTTGTCTCACTTGAAACATAAGAGTGGGAGAAAAAAGAAAGGCTCATTCTATACCCACCCCTACATAAAAAGTAAGATAATATATCATTTTGAAGATGAAATGGTTTGAACATTTAGATGCCAACTTTATCACTAAGTCAAAGTTATATTATAAGACAATCATCTTGATAAGATGTTTGTTATAATATTAAATAGTGGGAATTATTTGCTCAATATAGTTTTATTAAACTATAAGACTGGAGGGTATGGAGAGCCTCATCCCCAAGGGGATGGGCCGCCACATCACTGCCACGTAGGAAAGGCTTCAAGAGGATGGATCTAAGGGGGGGTGGGGGATGAGCCCCTTTATGTATATATATGTATGTATGTATAGGTTATTGTGAGAGAAGAGAGGAGAAGGTGGGGCGGCAAGACCGGCTGTGGGTTGCTGGTGACGACGGATGGGCCGGGAGGGGGCGGTGTGGGGGACCGGCGCCGGTCCTAGCCGGGCCTCAGCCGGCCCCCATACCTTCTAGTCTAACATCAATAGAGCTATAGAACATCAATTTTTAGTTTTTTTTTTTTTTTGAACGGCAGTTTTTCTTCTTCTTATTTCTTTTGAAAGTAATTATCTATTCAATGCAAACTCCGTTATTCTGTAGGTAAGCAAACATTGATAGAGTTTCGAAGTTTTAAGATAACGGATGTTACGGTTGCTAAAAAGATTTAGCTTACACAATTTAAAGAAATAAGATTTGAGAGAGTAAATAAAATTATAAAAGTAAAAGGGAAGGATGATGAAAGCAAAGCCAAAATTGTCTTGAAATGTGCGTTCTCATTAGCATTTGACCCCTATGTCTCTTTGTGTTTTGACGGCTCTCGGAATTTCATAAACAATAAAACAACATGAATTCTTTAATCATTGATAAAAGACAAAAATCGTAGTTGTTAAAGGATGTCTTTGATTGAGGGTTTTTGAGTGAATAATTAATGTGAAAGTTATCTTATAGGTTTGTTTTGTTAAAATATAAAAAAATTGCAGCGCATTTTTATATTTTGTCAACGATCTCTAGATCAAGTGGTGAAAGATTTGTATTTTTCTTAAAAGATGCAAGTTTTACTTCCACTTCGTACAAAGTGAGGCATTGGTGGACAATGATAGGATACCCAGGGAAACACGGGTTCGATTCTTGAGCCAACCGGGTTTTACTGGTAATTTCAATGTCGTGCCTACGGGCGGGTGGGTTACCGGGTTTTCCCTGGAATTGGTGGTGGACTCGGATTACTTTCGGAGTACTCTGTTTGGTCCAATGGGTACCCCGATAGTGCTTTGGATTTATTCTGTTGGCCGTTAAAAAAAATAAAAATAAAAGATGTAGGTATTATGAAAACTTATTTAAAGCGTTTAGTTTTATGTAAACCTCTCTTTCTATACTTATTCTAATTTTTTGTTTTAAACAAGAATTTCAGTCTCAATCTAAAGTTATAAAACACACATTTTTTAAACACTCAATATTTCTTCTATTTCCTTTTATACTCTATACTAATTATTATATATTTCTATATATATAAATGAGATGGATTTGGGCTAGGTGGCATTTGATTTTGGCCATTTTTGCTGATGTGGCAAGTTATTGTGAATGTGTTTTGTGAGTTTAGGAGGGAATCCATTCTAAATACCCTAACACAAAGTTGGACGCGGGATCCGTATTTGTTATGTTCGAACTTTTGGTTTCTATTGCACCGACTCACGTTAATTCGGATACTATATATTGTTTTTAACAAACCCTAATGCTTCATAGCCACAGATGTTGCTCATCGCTCTGTTCTTCTCCCACCGATTCAAACCCTAATTCCGATTTAAGATCAGGTTAGCAATCGTATCTATTTATGGATTTTGGTGTTTGATGAACTTTCTCTCCTTTTCTCCCTGTAAACCC
Organism: Helianthus tuberosus; assembly: GCA_030545235.1. NCBI lineage: Eukaryota > Viridiplantae > Streptophyta > Magnoliopsida > Asterales > Asteraceae > Helianthus > Helianthus tuberosus. The sequence goes on along the minus strand of CM060379.1, from coordinate 28,376,551 downwards.
TAACTGAAAACTTCATCGCCGTTTTTTTCGGGTCATACAATCGTATCTATTTATGGATTTTGGTGTTTGTTTTCTACAGGTTTTGTTGTGAGTATCGTGATTTTTGAGTTTAGGGTTTTTTAGTTTCGAAATTGATTGATGCTCAATAATTATGTGATTAAGAGATCTGGTCACAGGGGGTTCGGCTTTGTGACCTTTGCTGAGGACAGTGTTGCAGATCGTGTTTCAAGAAGGTCACACGAGATTTGTGGACAACAGGTACTTAATAGAATATATTGGTTCTGAATTTGTAATATTATGTGCACCTATTTAATTAGTCCTATTTAATATTGGTTCTGAATTTGTATATTGTTGGTTCTTTTTTGGCACAAATTTACCGACTTTATTGATGTTATGTATGTTCTTTAACTTTGTAGATTATCAAGATAAATAACATCAGCAAGTCTTATGTTGCATTGAAGGTATCAGTAATTGTGCATTTGTTGTTAACGATTTCGGCATTGTTTTAGTAATTTATGTCTTCCGATTCATTTTGAAACCGTAATAACGCACCCTTTCAAGTGCTTGCATAATGTTATGTTTAACTATCGTTATTTTATTATCGCTGATGAAGAAAGAACTTGGTCAACTTATATGTGAGTGTGAAAGACACATTGGGTCACAATCTGGTGGAATGGACCAGGTACATATGGAATTAATTTTTTTGTTTGTATTTTACATATGATGCCTTTATGTCATAACTAAATTTTTGTTTACTGAACTAGGCATATACATTATGGCCAAAACTAGGTTTGCTAAGCTCATAGATTTCAACCTAATTCGTGCAACAGATGTGCAACTTCCAGCTGGCAGTTCTTTTGTGATAGCTCATTCGTTGGCTGAATCGCAGAAAGCGGTAGCTGCAGTAACCGACTATAATATTCGGGTTGTTGAGTGGCATTTAACTTCTGTAAGTACAAAACACTTTCTTTGTATTCTCTTTCTATTATTTTGTTTATTGTTACAGTTGATGTTTTTGTCGAAACCTGATTCAGATTTGAGCATTAGATGTTAGTCGAAAATTGTGTTGCGACTGAATTTGAGTTCGATAGTAAAGAAGTTGTTAGCCTGTTGAGATCTGAATTATATTTTGAGTGAAATCTGAGTTTCGGACATTTTCGGTCAAGTTTCGATTGAAGCTTAGAGTGTCAATTGAAAATTCGGATTAAATCGATCAATTTCAGTTGATTTCTTATAGAATCAGTGTTTTTCAGTTTGTTTTTGAAATAGTTTTGAACATATCAGACACCTTTACATCGATTTTGAAGTGAATACTTGATTGTTCAAAGAGTAGATATGAATTAGTTATATGAATCGGATCTGTACATTCTGTCCGCAATCTTCATTTTTACGCAAATCTGAATTAGAATAGAGTTGAGGTTGTTGTCTGAACTTGAGTAACGATAAATCATAAAGATAAAGACTATTGATAGGTTTTGTTCATAATAAAAAAACGCAGAAGAAAGACAGGTTGTTTTGATTTGTTTTTGCTGAACAAAGAAGAACGGAAGTTGCGAAGATTTGTTAAAACTGTTTCGGATCAGATCTGAATCAAAATAGAGAATAGAGAAGCTGGACTGTTGTTGGTGTTTAGTGATAACATAAGAATTTGAGTTGCCGGTTGCGGGTTTGAGTATGCAACAAAGAAGAATAGCGAGTGTTTGGTTTGCGACTGAATGTTATCGTATGAATGTTTGATGTGATTTGGAGTGACCATCATTTTTTTAAAGATTAGAATAAAGTTGAGGTTGTTGTTATGTGGGTCACGGGAGATGAGGTGGAGGTGGGTAGCGGCGATGGAGGTGGAGGTGGGTGGTGAGGGCTGATGGTGGTGGAGGTGGGTGATGGCGGCTGATGGTGGTTTAGGCGGGAAAGGTTTTTTTTCTGCAGGGGTAAGGTTTGCAAGAACTATTTAACACCGGCGGATTATGTCTCTTTGAAAGACACATTGGGTCACAATCTGGTGGAATGGACCAGGTACATATGGAATTAATTTTTTTATTTGTATTTTACATATGATGCCTTTTTGTCATAACTAAATTTTTGTTTACTGAACTAGGCATATCCATTATGGCCAAAACTAGGTTTGCTAAGCTCAAAGATTTCAACCTAATTCGTGCAACAGATGTGTAACTTCCAGCTGGCAGTTCTTTTGTGATAGCTCATTCGTTGGCTGAATCGCAGAAAGCGGTAGCTGCAGTAACCGACTGTAATATTCGGGTTGTTGAGTGGCATTTAACTTCTGTAAGTACAAAACACTTTCTTTGTATTCTCTTTATGTTATTTTGTTTATTGTTATAGTTGATGTTTTTGTCGAAACCTGATTCAGATTTGAGCATTAGATGTTAGTCGAAAATTGTGTTGGGACTGAGTTTGAGTTCGATAGTAAAGAAGTTGTTAGCCTATTGAGATCTGAATTATATTTTGAGTGAAATATGAGTTTCGGACATTTTCGGTCAAGTTTCGATTGAAGCTTAGAGTGTCGATTGAAAATTCGGATTAAATCGATCAATTTCAGTTGATTTCTTATAGAATCAGTGTTTTCAGTTTGTTTTTGAAATAGTTTTGAACATATCAGACACCTTCAAACGATTTTGAAGTGAATACTTGATTGTTCAAAGAGTAGATATGAATTAGTTATATGAATCGGATCTGTACATTTTGTCCGCAATCTTCATTTTTACGCAGATCTGAATTAGAATAGAGTTGAGGTTGTTGTCTGAACTTGAGTAACGATAAATCATAAAGACAAAGACTATTGATAGGTTTTATTCATAATAAAAAAAACGCAGAAGAAAGACAGGTTGTTTTGATTTGTTTTTGCTGAACGAAGAAGAACGGAAGTTGCGAAGATTTGTTAAAACTGTTTCGGATCAGATCTGAATCAAAATAGAGAATAGAGAAGCTAGACTGTTGTTGGTGTTTAGTGATAACATAAGAATTTGAGTTGTCGGTTGCTGGTTTGAGTATACGACAAAGAAGAATTGCGAGTGTTTGGTTTGCGACTGAATGTTATCGTATGAATGTTTGATGTGATTTGGAGTGACCATCATTTTTTTAAAGATTAGAATAGAGTTGAGGTTGTTGTTATGTGGGTCACGGGAGATGAGGTGGGTAGCGGCGATGGAGGTGGAGGTGGGTGGTGAGGGTTGATGGTGGTGGAGGTGGGTGATGGCGGCTGATGGTTGTTTAGGCGGGAAAGGTTTTTTTTCTGCAGGGGTAAGGTTTGCAAGAACTATTTAACACCAGCGGATTATGTCTCTTTGATAGTCACCAAAGATGGAATATGGGTTGGTAAGTTTCCTCTCCTTTTTAAATATATAAATGTCATCTGACATGCCATTAAACGGATAATATTCAACGTTATTGTTGCCTCTTATATGGTGTGAGAAGAGTAACAAAAATTGGTTATAGAGAATATATTTTATGAAGTTTCAGCTAGCACTTCAAGCCTTTAGATACAAACTTACAGCACAAGCTGCTTTTTTATTTGCTTTGCAAAGTAGTGTGTACTTGCTTTGTTGGCGATCTTCATCACAAATGTTTTAGTTAAATCCTTTTTTTTAATGAAAAAGAATCCGGTTGTTCTGTGTATTGCTTCGGCTAACTATGCCATTTTCAGCCAATCAGGGAGGATGGATAGCCAACACACTTGTGAGCAAAGGGTTGTCTGTGACCATGTTCAAAAAAGTATAGATAAGGAGATACTCTTGAAATATCCTAATTCAGTTCTACTAGATACTTTTTAGTTGTTTTTGCTTAATAATAGCAATTCCTAGAAGTTAACATGTTGTTGATTGTTGACTATTTAGATAGCTATATGTTTTAACTGGAAAAAATGAATGAAATATTTTGTTGTTTGTATAATATATTTTATTTTTTTGGAAAGTTTGTTATAAAATTGAGAATTGAATGTGGAAATTAGGGTGATTGACTTTTTCAGGGGATGTTGATAATGTTTACTTTGTGCCAAACTATCTAATGAAGCTGCATCTGTTATGTATGACTCATCATTTGGTGCTCTCGTGTGATCTTAACAAAATGATGAAAATCTATATTAGTTTTATAGTCTTTATTATAGTTTTGGTTATGAGGTCATTACACTTTATTGATACCTGATAATATATATATATATATATATATATATGAGTTGTTTAATTCAGATGCCTCACATGGCATATCAGTTGAGCTACCACAATTGCACTCTGCTAATTATGCGGAGTTCTTGCAGCAGGTAAACTCTAAATTAATCACATATTTTTAATGCCTGATTAATAGCTTTGTTAGTAGAGAAAACTCAGAAGTATAGTACTGATGTAAGTTGCAAGGCTAAAGTGGGATTAAGATTTAAAACTTTGTGTATATTTGGATACGATTATAAAAGATGTATCGTATCAATACTTATCTAATCAGTTGGATAATATGATTTAGGAGCTTTTATTCGTTAAAAGTAACTCTGGGCCACTTTCGACCCATATAACATGTTTTCTTCAACTATTCTTTATACTGATAAAGCATAACATGCATATAAATACCCTAAATAAATTAGTCTTTACATTTATTTGTTCATTATTATCACAAAGTTAAACGCATTACACATATCTAATGCCAAACTCTTTCTTTACACGATTTAAAAAATGCCCAGATTTGGGACCAAAACCCCAGCTTGCTTTTATGAGTCTTTTTTAGTAATTTTAATGAATTTTGTTGTTTCTTAAGTAACAATGAAGTTCCCTCATACATTCCAAGTTGGACTCTCAATTATGTGTTATCAAGATTCTTACATGTACACATTATGTGAGGCAGTGAGGGGTTATTTTGGTTTGAGGAAATGGGTTTGATGCTCACATAATAGGGAAACACGTACCTATAACATTACTTTTAGATATCCATTCTCATTCCCTTGCTTTTGACTATAAAAACCATGGAAACATCGGTACGAAACGAATCACTTTGATGTTACCTGACAGTATGTTTTGTAATGACAATAAACAAAAGTCAATGACAGTCTCTATCAAGGGTTGGATTGTACTTGAAATATCCTGTTTTCACATATGGCCAACTTTATGTCGCATTGTCAAAGAGTAAAAAGCAGAGCTGGTGTAAAGTAACTTATATTAGATGATGATGGAAATGTTACAAATAAGACAACCAATATTGTGTATGAGAAGATTTTTAGTGAAATTTGAATTATATTTTGTATTTCTTAACTATCCTATGTATTCTTAACTTTATTTTATTAATATTGAATAATATTTCATTCTATTTTTATTAAATCCGAACAAATTCAAACTAACTTCATTTGTTAAACCGCGTGTATACGCGGGTTATAACCTAGTAATTTACAGATTAAACACTATGTTTTGACTAAACTGAAGTAAACGAATTATGTCTTATATTTGTTTATTTTTAATGTACTGAGTTGGTAAAATGAAATAGATATAACATATAAGTTGTTTGTAAATAAAACTATAATTAACCAAAAAAAAGTTCGTTGGTAGACTTAAACTTGGATCAAAACTGTTGTTTTGACATGTTATCATTAACAAAAGTGTTTTTAGTCTAAAGTCAAGATTTATCAAATTTAAAACTATTTCAGACAAGTGTCGCCTATCAACTGAAAATGAACTTTTCATGTTTAGAGCACCTTTAATGTTTGAATCCGGAGCAAGACCAGGACACTCACGTGGACGTACACTTTTGTTGGGCTTGAATGTTCGGACAAACTTGTTGGAGGGCTTGTTCGTTCGTTGAGGACTACTAATGTATGCTTTGTGTGCATGAGTGTTTTGTATATAAAACCGTATTTAAATTTTAACTTTGGGTCGAATCGAATAACTTTGTGTGGTTATATGCATAGGACAACAAGGAAGGATGCATACACACTTGGAGATTCAATCCCTAACATGGAAGAGGCAAGCTTTGTTGGAAATTATATAAATAATATTATATTATGATTTAATATAATGATTATTTAATAATTAAGCCAAGATGAATGAGAGATCTTGTGCATTAAGTTTGTGTGTTGGAACCATAAACATGTGGGAAATTGAACTAGTCACACATAGGTGGAGAAATAAATCTTTTGTGGATTTATAATTAGAATTCTCTACACGAATGTATTCTTGTATGACAACTCACACCCAGTGGTAGCCAGGACATGTGGGGGGAGGCCATTTTGTCAGCAAATTATTTGTTAAATAAAATACCTTTCAAGAATAAGGATGTAACACCTCATGAGTAGTGGTGGGGATATAAATCATCCTATAAATACTTGAAAGTATGGGGGTGCCTGGCCAATGTGATTGTTACACCCCTTAAGGCACTTAGAATAGGGACAAAAACTGTTGATTGCATTTTCATTGGATATGCCAAAAACGGTAGCTCACATCGTTTTCTTGTATATGAATCCAAGAATCCTGATGTGCACAAGGACTCTATCATAGAGACAAGGCCAGGAAATGTGACTTACTTTGAAGAAGAGTTTCCAATGTTAGTACAAACTCATGCGAGTTCTTCAACAACCAATCATACAAGTTCATCAACAATGGTTTATGAGACTGTTCGAGAGGAAACTCAAGAACAATTAGAAGTTGAAGAGGGTGAACCAAGAAGAAGTAAAAGGCAAAGGACTGAGAAATCCTTTGGGCCTGACTTTCTTACATTCATGGTTGAGAGTGAGCCTCAAACCTATCGAGAAGCAGTCACCTCTTCAGATGGACCTCAACGGAAAGAAGCCATCAAGAGTGAAATTGATTCTATCTTGTAGAATCATACTTGGGAGCTAGTAGATCTTCCACCAGGGTGCAAGCCACTTGGATATCGATGGATATTCAAGAAAAAGATGAAAACCGATGGCTCTGTCGACAAGTATAAGGCAAGGCTTGTGATCAAATGGTTTAGACAAAAGGAAGGTCTTGACTATTTTGACACATACTTGCCTGTGACCAGAATAACCTCTATTAGATTGGTGCTTGCAATTGCAGCTTTGAGAAATTTGGAAATACATCAAATGGGTGTAAAAACTGCATTTCTCAATGGGGAATTAGAGGAAGAGATTTACATGGAGCAACTAGAGGGTTTCTCTGCTCCTGGCCAAGAGGGCAAAGTGTGTAAACTCGTCAAGTCATTATATGGCTTGAAGCAAGCTCCAAAACAATGGCATCAAAAGTTTGACCAAGTTATGCTTAACAGTGGTTTTAAAATAAATGAATGCGACAAATGTGTCTATGTGAAAGACACTTCTAAAGGTTATGTGATCTTATGCCTTTATGTAGATGATATGCTTATCATTGGGAGTGATGATAAGATCTACTAAAGACATGTTGAAAGAGAGATTTGACATGAAAGATATGGGTCTATCTGATGTGATTCTTGGAGTAAAGATCATTAGAACCCAAATTGGTTTGATGCTAAGTCAATCTCATTATGTGGATAAGATCCTTGAGAAGTTCAATCCTAGGGACACGAGTGTGGCTCAAACTCCAATTGATACCTCTCAACATTTGTCAAAGAATAGAGGCGGGAGTGTTGCTCAATTGGAGTACTCAAGGATCATTGGCAGTCTTATGTATCTCATGTCATGTACTCGACCAGACTTACCATATGCTGTGAGTATGCTAAGTAGATATTCGAGTAATCCTAGTTCCGACCACTGGAAGGGTATGACAAGATTGTTAAGGTATTTGAGATACACGAGAAATTATGGACTACATTATGGCCAAAAGCCAGCTGTTGTGGAAGGATTCAGTGATGCCAACTGGATATCCGATACGAAAGATTCTAGATCTACAAGTGGTTATTTGTTTACCCTTGGAGGAGTAGCTATATCTTGGAAGTCGTCCAAACAAACTCTTATAGCTAGATCCACGATGGAATCTGAGTTTATCGTGTTAGATAAAGCTGGAGAAGAGGCAGAATGGTTGCGTCCATTCTTGGAATATGTTCCAAGATAGCCTAAGCCTATGACTGATATTTGCATACATTGTGATTGCCAATCAACTATTGGTAAAGCTCAAAGTGCAATGTATAATGGCAGATCAAGGCACATGCGACGTCGGCATAACACGATACGACAACTACTCTCAACTGGAGTTATCACGATTGACTATGTGAGGTTAAAGGATAACATTGCGGACCCGCTTACAAAAGTCGTTGATGGGAATGGGTCTAAAGCCCTTGGAGTAAGTTTGTACAACGGAAAACCTATCCTAGAATATTGGAGATCCCATGATCTAGGCTCAATAGGACCACCTAACTGTACGAACTGAGATCACTGTGGGGGAGTACCTCAACATACAAAGGGAGTTACAAACTTCCTAGTCCATTCCTACTTAAAATCAGTGATATCAAGAAAGGTTAAGCATATGGCTTTTAATGATTTGTAAATCACCTATGTTAGAGAGAAGTGGGGTCGCTTCAAATGGAATTGGGGGCACAATTCCTAGAGCTCTCGCAGAACAAGGATGGTGCTCCATGAACATAAAGGACACAACTATGAGGGGTTAGCCAGACCAGGAAGAGTAATGTGTGATATGTAATAACGTCTACGTAAAAAGGGGTTGGTTCAAGGACATCGCGTCTACTAACCGCTAGGAGACTAAGTATATGTCACAAAGGAGGGTTCAAAGGGAAACCTACCTATCCTGCATTACTTAACAGCTGAAATTTTATTATGACACTTGAGTGTATGAGACGATCTCCATTCATGTGGGGGATTGTTGGAAATTATATAAATAATATTATATTATGATTTAATATAATGATTATTTAATAATTAAGCCAAGATGAATGAGAGATCTTGTGCATTAAGTTTGTGTGTTGGAACCATAAACATGTTGGAAATTGAGCTAGTCCCACATAGGTGGAGAGATAAATCTTTTGAGGATTTATAATTAGAATTCTCTACACGAATGTATTCTTGTATGACAACTCACACCCAGTGGTAGCCAGGAGGGTGCGAAGCACCCGACACGCGCCCGTGCCCGGGCATGGGACGGGGACGAGAGCGATGGGCGCAATGTGGCGCTTTGATAGCGCAAGCTCGCATCGCCGTGAGCCGCTTAGAGCCGCCTTTAGTATTTTTTTATATGTGTCATGGCCGGGTGTTGTCAACTAGAGATTGTTCAAATTCCACCAGTCAAATTATTAAGTTACAGAATTAATTGTGCCATTAAATTCTAAATTTATTTTTATAGGTTTCATAATTCATGGTGCTATTGAATTCGAGAATTGATTTTATTGAATGGTGCATTCAATATTCAGTTATCACTTTCGAATTCTAAATCAGTATAAATACAAAGCTTTGTGCTTTGTTTTAGATACAAACTGAAAATCGTATGGTTCATACCACACACACAGCTTCAAACGAATTCCCTAATTTTGAATCTCTACGCACTCTTGTTTCAGGTAACTTTTCAGGTGCTAGGCTGATCCCGGCAGTACAACCTGCTTAGGCTGTTGTACCCTGGGAAACAGATGGGTTCACCTGGGTGGCCCGAAATCTGTTTTAAGGGAAGCGTGATCTTCACGTGCCTCAGTCACCATTGTTTATGTTTTTCCTTATATTTCCATTGTAATCTGTTTATAGTTTAGTTTATTTTTCTTGTACTGTATTCTCTTCAGTTTGCTTCTGTTCTTCCTATGAGTTGTAATTATAAAATTGATTAATAAAATCGTTATTTTATTTATTTTGTGAACGGGTGTCCTACAAGCTTATGGATCAAACATGGAAAAACGGGTGAAAAACCCAAATACCACCGTAAATACGGGGGACCACCGAACCTACGTCATACCCAAGATTATTTCACATCTCTTTCACCGTAAACAGAGAACCCCATCGTAAAGACCACCGTAAATACGGTGGACCACCGTATTTTTTTTTTTTTTTTGGGTAAAGGGTTACCCCGGTTCACTTTTATATATCACAAACCAAAAACAAACAAGTAGTAAGGAGAGTCCTTACTAGTTCACTATCCTGACATGCCAGGAAGTGTTAAACAAGCTAGAAACAAGCAAACACAAAACAAAGACAAACACAAACTCTAGACACTAACTAGAGACACCCAATGAAACTACATGCTTGGTACATTCCGTATTTACACCCATATGATATTTTTGCACAATTATGGCTGAATATTTAAGGGATTTCTTTGTTTGTTTTCTTCGTACACTCGCTTTGAGAGGCTAGGAACAAGACTGGACTCAAGTGAAAAAGACTAAATTATCATCATAATCATGTTTAGTGCTTCCAATTTGCGTTATTTTTCGTCATTTCACACAACCAAGAGTAGCTATACCATTTGTGGTTGCATTAAGACTTTGGGTTTGGGTTTATTTGGTATGTAATCTGAATTATTCAGGCATTGATGTATTGCAAAATACATCTATTTTCCGTGTATAGTTTGTACAGTTTCCGATTCCATTTGCGTCGTTTTTAGGTAGAATGTATATATTATTGATTAGTTTATGTTTCCCAGGTCTCAGGTGTTGAAGATAGCTGAAAAGGCGAAAAACGAGCCATATATCAAGAAAGCCAAGCACCGAAACGCGTTCGGGGACTGAGAGTTGAAAAGGCACAAAATTTGAGGAAAAACATGTGCCTGTGTCGTGCGACACGAGGAGCCTATTTCCACCGAAAAAAAAGTGTTAGCACGGTTGTGTTATAAATATATAATGTTTGATCACAATTAGATAATACCATAACCCTAGACGAATTGGATACCTTTGAGACAAATTTGGAGCTCTCGAAACTCAGATTTTAAAGGTTTTAAAGTGAAGATTCGATACGGTTGAAGATCCAAGGCACGAAAACGAAGAATACTGGGTTCCATCTTCCCGTTTTCATAGTTTTCTACTTTTCATCTTTCTACTATGAATTGAATCTTTGAACTTTGTGTTTTGAATGTTAAAACCATGATTAGAGGCTAAATTTACATATACTACCTAGGTTAATGATGAACATATGTTTAAGTTTCGATTTTTATCCAGATTACGAACTTGTTATGGTTTTTCTAGTAAAGTATAGACTTTATGCCATGATTCGATGTGTATGCATATCTATACTTGTTTGATAATGTTTATTGCTTTACATGTTCCTTGTTGAATGTCGTTCATATAATAGGTTCATGTTAGATCATTAACTGTGTGTTCTTGATTATTTTGTGGTTAATTGGCTAATATATCATAGAAGCGATATTCGTGAATCGAGTAGGTCTAGGTGTTCTACTAATCTTAGAATCCGTGAGGTGCGAGATTATCGGTCTGTCTAGGTTGGTAAATTGCTAGGTTTAGGTACTTTATGAGAAGGCCGACTTAGTTCCCTTTCCAATTCTTGCTTATCGAGTCGAATCAGGTTTCCAAGTTACCCTTGACTTTCGCGCTGTGAGGTAGATTGTAACAACCCGACTTTTTGAAGTCAAAGTCAAAGGAAGAAAAGATTTCTAATCAGATCTGTTATTCCTTTCTTAATTATTGTGTGTACTCTCAAACCTCGTTAATCGATACTTTAATTTACGCTTTTTAGTTTTATTATGTGGAGTAACAATACAATAAACGTAATTAAACGCTAATCTATTTGAACGCTATCACATCGCTATCGCATCGCAACTCGAATTACAGATTCTGGATATTGTTTACGTCTGTGTGCTATTATGTGTTACTTGTGCATGTTTATATTTGTTTTGGGATGTTAATCGCAAACGCAATCGCAACTCTATTGCAACGCAATCTCATCGCAGACTCGAATAATAAGTTCTACTTTTATGTTATTTAGTGGTTATGTTATTTGTGTAACTATCATTTAAAACTATCGCATCGCTTACTCGCAACGCAACGCTCAATGCACGAAACAAAAAGTCGGAAACCAACTCACACAAGCCATCCGATCGGAAGGCCCTCCGACCCATTTACTTTGCACCGCCTTTCTCCTCCTTCCCCTATAAATACTCACCTGTCACATCACTGTTCATGATGTGACAGCTCTCCTCCGACCCTTCGCCTTCTCAGCCATATTTCTCTCGATTCCTCGTGATTCTTGTAAGTCTTCATCTCAAATCTTGTACTTTCTTAATCAGCACACACTTTCTCATCAATTTCACCATCAAATCTCACCATTCCACCATGAAATCTGCTGATTCAGGCTGTTCATGGATGAAGTCATCATGGAGTTCTTATGAACATTGAAGTGTGACCTCATTTCAGCAAGAACAACTCAGATCTAACAGATTTCTACAATGTTTAAACACTGATTTCACCTAAATCTAAACATAATCAAAGTATCTCAAACTTTTCTTCAAACTTCCTTCACTTTTACTCAAAACCGATAGAATCTGAGCTTGTTCGGGCCTTCTACTCATTTTCTGATGAAGTGTCGGTCTGAGAACGAATTTCTATCAAAGAGATGACCGACTTACGGGTTGAACATGAAGTTCCATCAAGAACAGTTACTGAATGGACGGGGTGATTCCCATCCGATTGGATGACTTGGACTTGATGGAGTTTCCGTTGTTTGACACGTGGTCATACCGTCTCGGTTCAAACCGCAAACCTTCTAAACTTAACAAATTTTACAAGTTTTCAAACGAACAAAACGCCGAACGGATTGCCGTCCGATCGGATCACCATCCGACCGAACGACGATCCGAACGGATGACTTGTGACTTTTCAACACTAAACATTTTCACAAAACTTCAAGGAATATCAGTTCCAACAAATCGCCATCCGACCGAACGGTCATCCGTGTAGGATCGTGAAACGACCTAACGAGTCGATCAGAAGAGTGCTCAGACAAAATCAGAGGCGGAATTCATTGATTCTGTCTTTGTTTAGCTTGTATAACACTAGAATCACTATTAACCGTCTCTTGTATTGCTCAAAATACGATTACAGACTTGGAGACACTTCGACGGAGCTTCGCCGTCGGAAACATGAACTATATAACTGAATCCGCTTGAAGACTATATATAGGGCTAGGGTTTCGCTTGAAGGTGACAAATGTCAGTTCAAGCGAAATCACTTATGTTGATTTCGCTTGAAATGGTATTTGTTACTTTCAAGCGAAATAACATGTTTCAAGCGAAATCAGCTTAAAACAATATTCAAAACCCTAAAAATCTCATACTTCAAGCCCTGATCTATCAGTTCTAATCTAAGACTCGAACGAAGATGAAGTTGACAGACAACTGCACCAACAGACTCCCCCTTGAATGTTGACGGAATCTTCAGTGAGAGTCTTCATCATTACAACTCTTCAATCTTGATCGGTCTTCTTCAGGAATTTCTCCTGGAATCATGTACCCGGATCTTTTCTCTAGCTCTAACCTCGTCAGACTCCCCCTTTCATCAAGCTGGGATTTTCAGTCTGGAATTAGTTATCGCCTTTGAAATCAAATCCTGGCTTTAACTCTGATCAGCTCAACACCTACACAATTCTCAACAAAACATAAGTTTTTACATAAATCAATAAGAAAAACTTACTGATTGAAACCATTCAATCATAATAGTTACATCAAGTTCAAATTAATGGCCTTGATTAACTAAAATTAACTTTCTTTCTCAAATCAAAATTTTTCAATTCAGCATACACTCCCAAACCAGTTCATCATGTTCAGCACTTGGAATTTTGAAAATCAGCTCATCAACATCAGTTGTCGAAAATATTTTTGAATTTTCAAATAAATGCTAAACTTCTAGAAAGAACAAAATAGAAATGCAGTAAAGAAATATGTACAGACACAATTTTTGTGAGTTTGTGTAAGAGGATCATATCAGTTTATGTGACAATCACCAACACCGTTAAGCTTTAAACATTTTAAGCTCTAAACGATTCACATTGATTGACGATATTGTTGTCCACTTAAACTCAAACTAACAACTTTCGAAATGCTTACCGATACGTTAAGGTATATTAATTTTGCATTAAATTCTTATGGACCCCACGATATCAGCATATCCCCTCATCATGCAATACACTAACTCGAGTAATGCCTTTAAACTTTGAACAACTGTGATATGTGCGAAAACAAAGCAGAATGTTTAAACATTAACAATCAGGTCGATCTTTCGATACGCAGAGAAAGTCCAATGTTTAAACAAAATAAGAAATAAAAACAAGTTGAAATTGTTTAGGCTTTAACCACCAGTTCGATACTCCCGTATACGCAGAGGTGATCCAAAGCTTAAACGAAACACCAAAGAAAATAAAGCAGAACATTTAGGCAATAACATCCAGGTCGATACTCACGTATACGCAGAGGATGTCCAATGCTTAAAAAAAATAAAGAAATCAAACAAGTTTAAATCTTTGCAAAATGAAATGCACAATCACAGCGATTTTTCAGCAAAGTTGTGAAAGTTCACAAACTTAACCAGTTTTATGCTCTTTTAGCATTCAGCGATTACAGAGTAGGTACACAATCACGAAGGACAAAACTAAGTACTATGCTTTCAACCATGTTTCCCACTAGAACTAGGCTTTTTCATTTAAGTTTGTATCGTTATCGCAAATCTACTAGTCTAGCTGAGCCTATCGTCACATCATTAGTGAGACCATTTATCACATTTGACATTACATTTCTTTAGCATGTTGTGATAGTCTACTGATGTACTATCATTTCCTCTTTTCACAACAAAACTCATTTTTGCTTCTTCAATGTTTTTGACATTTTCTAATTTTTTTTTTATTTTTCTCCCCCTAAAATCAAAATATGTTTCAATTTTGATTTTCAAAGGAAAATTTGAAAACAAACTATACAAGGAAAGTGACAAACTGATATCAAATCGCTTCAATTCGCCATTCACTTGGCATAAACAATCAGAACTCCCCCTGACAACAAACTATTTTCCCATTATGATTTCAAAACACTTAAGTTTGTTTTAATCAAAATGGTTTTTCCGGAAAATTAGCTTTGTTTGTCTTTTCACAAACTCGGGGTTCTTTCATCACATTGTTCTCCTTTAACCACTTGTCGGAAAGATAAATCAAGTACAACTTAATGTCCTTGATTAGTCTTTTGTAATTCGAAATATCACACTTACCAACCTGTGAATTTCTCCTGAAAAATGCCGATTCGTACTCCACACTTACCAACCTGGGAGTTCCGGCAAGTCAGATTTTTTCATTTAAACAGATTCACCCAAGCCTGACGGTCCTTAGGTGATTTTGAATTCTTGTTCAACAATGGTGGAAAATTTGCATCATCCATTGTTAAACCAGAATTCTCAACTTTTACCTCGACAAATGGCTCCTCTGGCTTTGACGAACCAGAATCTTTGCCTGGATGTGGCTTGTCTGACTTTGATGAGCCAGATTCATTGCCAACATGTGGCTCCTTTGTTTCCAAAGAAACAAATTCATTACCACCAACTTTCTTTTTCTTTACTCTCTCCTCTGTCCTCAGATTTGTATCTGATGAATTCGTTTTGCTTGATTTATCATTCTTTGGCGAGCAAGACGATTTATCAGAACTTTTATCTGTTTTACCAGTTGTATCCGAGGACAAAATCCTCTCAAGATATTCTCTCGCCTTCTTCCTCTTTTTCCTCAGTCTGTCTTTCTGCCCTTGAGAAAGCTTAACTTTCTTTTCTTGAACTTTCTGTTCTTGAACATTAGGTTCTTGAACTTTCTGTTCTTTAGGCTTGACATTGACTGGTTTCTTTGCCATTTTCTGAGATTTAACCCTCGATCTTTCCTTTGATCTCATTGGGCAATCTCGGGCAATGTGACCTATGATATGGCAGTTATAGTATCTTCTCGTCTCATAACTCCAACTCTGGCAGTTAACAGCAATGTGTCCTTGACAACCGCATCGGTAACACACTCTGTTATCGTACCAATCACCATTTTCAGTCCAAACATTCAGATCATAGCATTGTTTGGCTTGGTGATAATCCTTTCTCCTCTTGTTTGCTGGATTTGGCTTTTGAGCACTGTGGTCAAACCTGCACCACTTATTACAAACACTTTTTGAGTTTTGATTTTCAACTTTTTGTGATTTTTTATCATGATTGGATGATTGAACTGATGAGCTTTTATTTTCTTTTTGAACAATTTTCGGATTTTTATCCTTTTGTTTTTGTTCCACATTCTTCTTTACAGGTTTTTGCGTTGAGCATTCACCTTTCTCAGTAGAATGTAAAACAGTTTCTTGAAACATTTCATTTAATTTCAAAAATATTTTTCTTTTCTCAACTTCATCATCAGTTTTCTCATCACAATTTTCAACTTTGACTTTGTCAAACTTTGTGACATTGTCACTTATTGGAACAGAATTGATCGGTTTTGGACAAGGAATCGAAGAAGTATTAACAAAACCTTTCAATTTCTCTTCAAGCTCTTTGATTTTATTCCGAGCAATTTCAACTTCATTTTCAAGCCGAATGATTTTCTGAAGATGAAAATTTATTTCAATCTGTTTTTCAAGATTATTTTTAAAAATAACAGATTTTTCATCTTCTAAAACCTTCATTTGACTTTGAAATTTTTTTTCATTTTCTTTCAAAATTTTGTTTTCTAATGTTAAACTGTTCAAATTACTTAACAGTTTGTCATTTTCAGATTTCAACCTCTCACAATTTTCCTGCAAATCAAAAATCTGTTTCTTATCAGCTTTCTTCTCGTCTTTCAAAACTGAAATTTCTTTAGTCTGTTCCTCTCCCACTTGGACACCTTTATTCCTGCTTCTTTTTAGTATTGATTTTCCATTTTGACTTTTCTTCTTCTCAGCATTTCTCTCCATCTGTTCTTCAAGTTTCTCAATGAATTGACAAATTGTCAATCTAGAGTATTCTCCAGTTCTTTTTAAATCCAAAAGATATGTACCCCACTCTTGTTGAGGTATGGCATTGGCTAATTTATCAACCCATTCATTTGGACTTTTCTGAATACCCTTCTCAGACATTGAGCGAACAAGATGTCTATACCTCTCAATGATACTCTTTGTACTTTCTCCTGGACAACCTGAAAACGAGTCAAACTCTTTCTTTAATACATATATTCTATTAACTGTTTCACTATTCATATTAAATAAATTTATATCCATGATTCGGAAACACGTTTATCAAGACAATCCCTTTTCAAGCGAAATAACACCTAAAGAGAAATAACTTGATTTCGCTTAAACTGTTTCAAGCGAAATAACTCCCTGAAACAAAAATACTGATTTCGCTTGAACTCACACACTTTCAAGAGAAAACATTCCTTTGAAGCGAAATACCTGATTTCGCTTGAAACAACTCAAGCAGAAAAACCCTCTGAAGCGAAATCAACAAATTCAAGCGGAATCTGATCAAATTTTCAAGCGAAACCTCGTTTTCAAGCGAAATCAAACTACTAATTTCGCTTGAAATGTTGCTGACATCATCAATTCGAACAGTTTTTTTTGGCAAAATTGATCAAGTTCTAGGCCGATTTTTTATCTGATTTTTTCAAGGATTTGTTAATTCAATATTTCGCACACTATATGTGAAAATCAATCCATTTTAACCGTGAAAACTTGATTAACTTTGAAAAGAAGGTGTAGAAGTCAGAATTTTCCAGCGAAAACGAGCTAAACGGTAAGAACTCTTCTTCCTGAGCTCTGATACCACATGTAGGATCGTGAAACGACCTAACGAGTCGATCAGAAGAGTGCTCAGACAAAATCAGAGTCGGAATGCATTGATTCTATCTTTGCTTAGCTTGTATAACACTAGAATCACTATTAACTGTCTCTTGTATTGCTCAAAACACGATTACAGACTTGGAGACACTTCGACGGAGCTTCGCCGTCGGAAACATGAACTATATAACTGAATCCGCTTGAAGACTATATATAGGGCTAGGGTTTCGCTTGAAGGTGACAAATGTCAGTTCAAGCGAAATCACTTATGTTGATTTCGCTTGAAATGGTATTTGTTACTTTCAAGCGAAATAACATGTTTCAAGCGAAATCAGCTTAAAACAATATTCAAAACCCTAAAAATCTCATACTTCAAGCCCTGATCTATCAGTTCTAATCTAAGACTCGAACGAAGATGAAGTTGACAGACAACTGCACCAACAATCCGTCCGGATGACCATCCGGCCGGATGACCTGAATTGTAGGAACACTTCTCATTTTATAAAATGCTACAACGAAAACTTCGAAGTTCATACACAAACACATCCATACCAAACAAATGACCCTCCGACCGAATGGTCATCCTGTCTGGATGGTCATCTGATCGGATCACTATCTGTCTCTCGTCTCACACAACACACCGTTTTACGCACCGTTCAACGCTTATACTGTCGTACTGTGTTCAGGCTAACCTCTCAGCGCTCCCTTCAATCGAAGCTTGTGTTTATTTATTAAACATGAACTATGAGTATACTCGATCCCTTTTTGCTTAAAGCACTTTTGGGTGTTACATACGTTATCTATATCAAATCACATCGATCACACAACGCAAACACTTTTTATACGCTAACCGCTATCGCATATTATACATGTTATTCGATGAATGCTTGTATGTTATGTTTACACAGTGATTGTTGCCTGACACCTTAGCAACGATAGTACTATAGTTTGGACTCAGCACCTGTCGTGGACAGGGGTTGTTAGGGGCTTTTCTTCACGTGTCACAGTGGTGATATGTGTTGCGCATTCTACAACTCGCAGTCACGTCTGTGCATATTTCATTGTCGATAACCTACTTGCTTCACATTTCTACGTGTTACATGCTGGTTATGCGTAAATCGCCTTCGCTACTATTATACTATTAAACTTGTATGCTCACATTTACACTATGTGTATTGACTTTTATTTTAACGTATGTTACAGGTGTTTAGGATGTTTTGCTTTATCTGCTGGATGTCATGGAATCAAACTAGGGGAGTCTAGAAACAAATTCAATAAAATCTGAGTTGTCGAAACATTTTTTTGTCTTTGAGATACTATGTCTGTAATAATTATGTTGCTGGATATGTTATGGTATGGGACGTAACTTTAAATATTTGGTAATAATAGTTATTATGGATTTCTCCTGGACAATCTGTTTCGCTCAGTGCCACGCCCCGATGTTTCCGCCATCGGTTGGGGTGTGACATAGATTGTCGACTAAGGGTACTTTATTAGAATAATTAGAGAGCCCGTGTTGGAGTCTACTTAAATCGACAATTTAACAGCCTATTAGAGTTCCATAGGTGTCTTCTCGAGAAGGATCGAGGGTCCTGCTCGGTTTCCCGGTAGGTTTAGTACTCTAAGATCCCAGTTCCATAACAGTTCATGTCCGATAGAAATTCAACTAATAACATATGAGATTCTAACCTAGGTAGTATCCTTATCATCAACTGAGTAAAATCCAAATTCCCAGTTTTCGTCTTAGTTTGGTTAAATAAGTAGTCTTTAAATTAATTGCAATTTTTTACTATTAGAAACCCCCCTCAAAATACAAAAAACAATTTAGTTGTGTCACTCAATAAGTCTAGTTAACGTAATTAAAAGAGTCTTGGGGGTTCGATATCTTGACTTACTTAGCTATTCTAGAATTGACCGGTACACTTGCCGGTTAGTAGTTTGGTTTAGTTTTAGAGAGTCTATAGTTTAACTTAGTGTCTAGATTAGGGTTAATTTAGTTAATTTTCATTAAACTACCTTTAGCACATCAGGCATTCACCATGGATTTGCTACAATTTGTTAAGTACACGACTTGTTTTAATGATTTCATGTATTTATCTCATTCCATGTTGAACAATGTACTAGTTTGATCATATTATGACATTGTTTCTACTATATGGTTTTCATCATTAGAGAACATAATGTTGTAATTACCATCATTGTCTAGTTTATTAATAATTAACCATAGCCTTATCATCTAACATACATTATTCGTTAAAAGAATTGTTGTTTGACTGAGGAGTCTAAGAATTATATAACTCGTGATTATGATAAAGTAAGCTATGTCTATGTAGTGATGAATTTAAAATAAATTTAGATTACTATTAAATTGGATGCTTGATGTGACCATTCTTTAGTTACTTATGTTTCATTCACTAAATTAAGTTTAACCATTCAAATTACTTCATTCAAACATATCCGATCAAAGAATCGATTCCTTACGTTATGTCTGTGAATCAAATGATATCAAACATAACCATTAACTCCTCTTGGTTCGACATATTTTCTACCACTGCCAATTTAAGGTATTTAGTCATTTAATCTCTCTAACTTTGATCGGTTCTTCAACGCCGATCAATTACGGATTTTGTTCTTATTGTGTGTCAGATGAGGTTGAAGAAATGCATCATCTAAATGGTGTAGAAAAGGGCCAAGGCAAAAGCAAGAGCAAAATCATCTAAAGCAAGGACAAGGCAATTATGTAACACCCCGTGTTTTCACAAGTCAAGTCAAAGTCAAGGTCAAAGTCAACGATCGATTATACAGATTTGACTGGTAGAAATCTCTTTGTTTAATTTGTATTATGTGGAGTAAATGTTGTTAATTGCAAAACAATCGACGTATTAGTCAAGCGACCTACGACTGTGAACAATAGGCAGTAACAATGCGATAAAGTTAACCAACTGATAATCAAGCTATGCTAATCGAATCGACAACGAATCGCAAATCGAGCTACGTATTTTAGTTATTACTATACGTGTGTGTGCCTTATGTGTTACTTGTGCATGTTATTTATGTTGTGTTGTGGTAATCAAGCGAACTCAATCGAAACTCGAATGCAATCGAACTCGAAACTCAATCGAACTATGGTAATTGGTGGAGAAGAGATTATGCGAGATATGAAGTAGTTGGGACTAAAAGTAATTTGACTAGGAAACCCTATCGAATCGAACCACTCGCAACCGAAATCGATTTAACGAAAATCGTCGCGTCAAACACTTCAACCAAGCGCCATCCGACCGGATAGCCATCCGACCGGATAGTCATCCGACCGGATAGCCACTATGTCTTAAACAGGTGTCATCCGACCGGAATGTCATCCGACCGGATCAGTCATCCGAGCGGAGTGTCATCCGATCGGATAACCCTTTCCCCTTTTGGAATCCTATAAATACCCCTGTCACTCTGCACACTTACTACTTTTGGCAAGTGACGTCTGAACAGCACGTTTTCCTCACCTTTTCTCCGATTTCTCTCGATTCCAGTAAGATCTCGCCCTAAATCTTGTACTTTCTTGATCTACACGCACTCCTACACCTTTCTATCTTTCAAATCTTAATTTTTAACCGTGAAATCACTAGATTTCTGGTGTTCTAGGGTGACGTCATCATGAGTTCTTCAAGAACTTCATGTTTTGGCCTCAATCCACCAAGAACAACTTAGATCTAACCGATTTCCACAAAGATCTTGTAAAGATCCCGACACAATTGTTGTGAAAGAGCATTGAAAGATGGTTTTCAACTTTCTTTCAACTCTTTTGCACTCAAAAACACCCAAACCCGATAGAACCGGGTTCTGATCTAGTCTTCTACTCTATCATAGTGTTGTACTAGCTCAAGATCCCGATCCTACCCGCGAGACCACTGATTTCGGGTTAAACCAAAACAACCATCTAGAGCCGGTAACTAACCGAGCTAGGGTGATTCCTGGTCGGTTTAGTCGCCTGGGTCAAAATGGGAGTTCTGTTGGTTAACACGTTGTCAAAGTGTCTCGACATAACGACAAACCCTCAAAACGACCAAGTGTAGGACGAACGGAACAATCAGAACGGATTGTCGTCCGACCGGATTGCTGTCCGATCGGATAGGTCATCCGAACGGATTACCATCCGAACGGATCACACTTGGGTCCCACTTTTAAACAATCTTATCTAAAGTTTGAGTATTGAACGAAATGTAATCCGATCGGATGACCATCTCAATGGATTACTCTTCGGATCATGAGATACTAAGGCTTTAAGGACTTAAACAATTTTCAACATGTTTTATAGCAAAGTTGCCATCCGATCGGATTGCCATCCGATCGAGTGACACTTCTGTTGAGAATTTGCCTTCACTAAGAAGTCTTACCATTGAGTTACCGTCCGACCGAACCACCGTCCGACCGGATGACCATCCGCACAGATTGCCATCCGCACGACCCGCCATCCGATCGAACGACTTGATGGATAGAGATACTTCAAAGCTTTTAAAATGCTACAACGAAAACTTCAAAGGACAAGCCATCATACACAAACACATTCTTCTTATAGGAAGAAACAATCCACTCGAATCGCCATCCGAACGGACCACTGTCCGACCGGATGACCACCCGAACGGATTGCCATCCGCACGGATTACTGTCCGATCGGATTACCATCCGATCGAACCACCATCCGACCCTTTCACACCTTGTAACGTTTTACGCATTACTTATCGTTATACAATCTAATCTATTCAGGCTAACCTTACTCGCTAAGCGCTCCCTTCAATCCACTAATCGTTGTGAGTATACTCGATCCCTTTTTGCTTTACGCACTTTTGGGTGTTACATACGTTACGAATATTCAAACTACAACAATCACACTACTCAATACTATTTGAACGCTAACCGTTAATGCATGTTATACGCGGCTTATGAATGCTTGTTTGTTATGTTTACACATGGAATGCTGTCTACCTGCCTTAGCAACGATAGTACTATCGTTTGGACTCAGCACCCGTCCACACGGGGGTTGTTAAGGACAATTACTTGCATGGATTACGGTGGTAATCATGTATTGCGAACTGCATTTGGCAGTCAACCCGCAGTCATTGGTATCGATGGATCTATGTCGATAACTGACGTGCTTCATTTCACTATGTGTACGTGCTGGTTATGCGTAAACGAAATCGAACTCTATATACTATTATTAAACTTGTATGCTCACCTTTACATTTTATGTATTGACTTTATTTTAACGTATGTGACAGGTGCTTAGGAAGTTTACATGCTTAGCATGCTGTGAACTTGAGGCTAGGAAAGGTCTAGGATGCTCTCTGTGCTGTGATGAAATCGAAGCTAGGAAAAGAGGTCCTAGAAACCAATAAATAAACTATCTATGATTAAATCTGAGTTGTCGGAACAAAATATTTGCCTAGATTTATGTCTGTAATAATTATTTTACTGTTTGAGATACGGTATGGGACGTATTATTTAATTAAATGGTATTGGTAATTGTTATGGAAACTTCTGGACAATCTGTTTCGCTCAGTGCCATGCCCCGATGATTCCGCCATCGGTTGGGGTGTGACAAATTACAAAGATTAGCAAAACGCTTTAAACCAAAGCTTTCGTCATAAGCGCGTTAAAAACCAAATGGATCACTTCTTCTATAACCAAGACATGATCACACCACTCTTCATAGATAATCACACATAGACCCCAAATGTTAACAAGGCATGAGGAAATATGCTAAGAAATTTGAGCTAAAAGTAACATGGAGTAGTTATGTAATGTTTACGTTATTTTTATTTTGAAGATGTAATATTTACTTGTTATATTTTATTGTTATATACTTCTTAATTTATAAATATAATATATTATAATATTTAATACGAATTTGAAAATCTATCTATCTACTATAATAAAAGAAACCATATTTGGGACACTTGTCATCATATTAGGCTATGTACTCTATAGATAATTATCATTTAGTTTAATATCTTCTAATTAATTATAGATAATCTCCTATAAAATATTATTTAGTTTAAGACTTTAATCTCTTTTGCCTAATTATAGACAATTAAGAGAGATAAAAGAGATATCATTTTAATTTTAAATGGTTGATAAATATGATTATGAAACATAAACGTTACTGATGATAAAAAGAGTCATAATAGATTATATAATGTAACATCCCGAAAACGGGTTTGGTAATCAAACCACCTTAATATTAATGAACGGGTAAAATACCGTTAGTGGTAAAAATTAACCCGGTAAATATTAGGATTTAAATAATTAAACCTAATATTAAATAAAACGTGAATAAAAGCTTTTAAGGAAGTAAAGTTTATAAGAGGCCCGAGTTAACGGGACTTAAAATAAACTAAGTCATAACTTTCCCGAATTCACCAAGTAGCTAGGAACATCAACCTAGTTAAAAAGGTGTCTTAAAACAATGAAGAAAATATGGGTAATAACCCTTTTTATAAAGTTACAAAACATGAGGGACTAAAGTTGCTAACAAAGAAATTTGTTTTATTAAAAACAAAACATAAAACACAACACACACATAGAGTGTGTGTGTGTGTGTGTGTGCGTACGCCCAGCAGCAAGAACAAGGGCTCCAAACCCTAGTTCAACAAATTGATCAAATTGAAGCCCAAATCAAGAGCCAAATCAATGCATGAACACAAATTCGTGATCACCAAGTCAAGGGGATCATGAGGTATGTTGAATTTCTAACATTCGTGAAGTTGTAAAAAATCTGATAATCATCCTAATCGCGAATTAGGCATGAATTAGAGAAGCTATGGCTAGATTAGTGATGTATACTTGCTTAGGAACGAAACCCTAAGTGAAGATCATACATAACATGCTATGAATTGAATGATTGAATGAATTCCCACACTAGGCTAAGTGGGTATTAGTCATAAGATGGAATTGATGATATGATTATGATTAGAATCATCATGCATGTTAAGTAATCGGGAAATACTTAAACAATTTGCAAGTTTGAGTATTTGATCATAAGTGATAGTGGTGAATTTTGATGTTAATCTTGGTAAAAATAACTAGTTATGAACTAGTTGTAAATGTGTAAAAATGTATGCACATTAGGTGTTTGTTAAAATGCCTAAATGAAAACTAAAGTGTTGAAATTAGAGTGAAAATGTGTATTTGAATAATATGGCAAGTTATATGAAATATGAAACAAGAAGAGTTCTCATCATCATGTTGATTTGAACTAATGTTGTAAATCATGTGATCGAAAGTAGTTAACTTTAATAAGCTAAGTTAACTAATCATGAAGTCGAATAGTAGTTTCGACTTATGAAATAAGTGAGATGGAATAGTCGTGAATAATTATGACTAATCTAACCATCTTACAATTTACAATGATAGTTTGACGATTAACAAGCTAGGTGAAAGCTTGGGAACGAAGCGGGTCAAACGAAGCAAGAATGACGGAAAAGCATAATTTGGAAGTAAGGTAAGTATGGCTTGCACTAGTCTTATATTTTAGAATATTCTCTTATCGTATTAGTTACGAATAAGATAAATACATAGTTGAGGTATGATGTTTCGGCGTGTAGACGTACGGAACGAGATAGTCGAGCATGACAAGAAACCATGTTGATGGTTTAAAAGGAGTTAAATCGGTAATTCGATCATTTTATGACAAATGGAAAATGAACTTTTAAATGGTTACCTTATAGGGTAAACCAAAACAAACAATAAGGGTAAAACGGTAAATTGGTCACGCGTCGACCATAACTATTGGTTTTAAAAGACACTTATGAAGTAAGCCTTAATAGGCCGAAAAGTGTTAAGAAATGAATTATAAGTAAAACGACCGCACGATGTAAATCGGAGCGATTCATATAGTCGAGATGAAAATACATGTTATCTCGCTAATATAATCGGTCATTTAGACCAAACGGGTCAAAGGGTGAAGATACCACCTTTTGATAATAGCGACTAATGATTCTTGTCGAGTTATATGATTTCAGGAATAAATGTAGAAATGATATTTGCATCGCTATTATTTAGCGAATATTATAGCAAGACATTAAAACAGGTCAATACATTGACCCGAGCCAGGTATGTGTAATAGAGTAATTATTCATTTAGAACGTAAGGTTCAATGAGCATTAAATGAAGTCTTAGATAGACAATGGGTTACTTAAATGGGTAAACTGAATGTTTTAAAATAGGGTCGTGGCGTTTCGAAAAGCATAATGACTTTTCGAACAAGATCATAACTCAAAAGAAGAATTATGGGTCAAACATGCTCTCAAAAGACCTTGTCGTAATTGAAAGATTAAAAAGGACCAAAACGCCCTTGTTAGCTAATTCGAACAAACAAGCTTCAAAGGTTGTTTGGAAATGAGTTTTATGATTAGGTAAATACTTAGAATAAGTATAGAAGCTGAAAGAGGTATTATATTAGTCAAATGGCACTATTTGAGCTTTTGCCGTAAAATAGTGATTCGAGAGGTAAAATTTGGTTTATATAGATCACCACATTAAACCCACCATAAATACAGTTGTGGTGGGAGATTATAGGATAAGAAATGTGGTGATGGAATGCTAGAAGCAATCGAAAGCGATTTTAGGCTCGAAAGTGCTTAAATACCCTTAACGGGTCAAAATAAGCATACGAGCGAAAACGGGTTTAAATTGTGTAATAAACCTGTGATTAGAACCTAAAATGGTAGATAACATTAATTTGAAGAAGTGTATGTGATATAAGGATCAAACAAATACGTTTGTTTGATAAAATGCATAAACGGGTTAAAATTCGGTAAAAAGGTAACGAGTCGAAGGCTAGAAGTCTCAAAATTTATTATGTTGGATGTTGAATTTTTAACTCCATATGATGGAGAATTAAATTACGGACGCGTAGGAAAAAGAATCGCGTAAAACGGATCAATAACGAAGAAGTTATGGCCGTTTCCGTAAAAACTGGTATTGCTGAAAAATGCAGGACCCAGCTCCAGAGCTGCTGGAAAACGGTCTCCCTCGCGTGGCGCAAGGGAGCAACTGTGTGCCTTCGCGTGGCGCGAAAGGGCACTGTTTTAGCGAAACTTTTTTTTATTTTAATCAGTTTCGCTTCCCGGACTCGTTTAGATACGTTCTAAGTTACGTATGACTAATCAAACTCATGTTTTATGAGTTTCAGGTATAATTTTAGCACCGGAGGATGATCAAGCACAACGAAGAACCGAACACTATCAAGAAATAAGCTTCCGCACTATGTATCGTTATTATGTTAGATGACGAACTCACACATGTAATGTTGTATAGTTTTAATTCTGTAAAAAGTTTAATAAACCCCGTATTTTCAATGTATTTGAAATTGTAATTACCCGTTTATTTTTGTAAATTATACGAAAATCGTTAAATAATAATAAGGGTGTTACAAGTTGGTAATCAGAGCTCATGGTTAAAGAATAAAGTGTGTTCGGTTCGAGGCTTGATCGCAAATCCGGTAAGTACATGTATATCAATGGTTTAGTATGATTAAAGTGTTGAGAACAACACATATGGTTATCTTGTAATACACGTTACACCAATAAAAACGATATAGAATAGATATAGTCAACGAAATTACACGCGTTGATGCGTATAGTAGAAAAGCCTCGTATTATAATACGGGCATCCTTTAATGTTGAAATTACTAAATGTTGTATATGTTTTAGTTGAAGGACACTCGCATATGAGGATAGCGAGAGTTTAACAAATCGCAGATTTGACAGAGGAACGGTCCAAAGAGTATGCTCATCAAGGACCTAAATCGCGTAACGGTCGCGAACAAGGCTAATGGCAAGAGAAGCCCGTTAGGGCAAACATTACCAGGTGCACATTTTAAATTTAATTGCACAAATAGTAATATGCAACAAATATGTAGAAATTGAAAGTTGCATATGTAGATTTAAAACTTGGAAAAACCCGAATAGAAAATGTATTCGGGATATTGTTTCCAAGAGAAACAAATAGAGGCATTACTTACATAGGGCGTGATGTGAAAACTATAAAAAGGTCATGCGTGTCATGTGTTAATCGCTTACTCTGGCCAAGTAAGTAGTGGCATATGATACCATGAACTTCTTATAGCGGACACGTTTACATCCGATGTAGTAAGGACGGGGTTAAAGGGACAAATTAAAAAGTACCCAAATGAATCAGATAAGCAAAATATTCGATCATAATGTAAACGCACAGCCGAGTGACGGAAGCGTATTATATTAGGATAATGAGCCCGAGAGAAGGGACAAAGAAACATGTAAAATGATTAAGATATGCACTGGGGGGTGTACTTACACTCGAACCCGGAAAATGCGAATATGTCTCTAAACGGGTCGTTTTTGTAAAACGTCAAACTCGAGGACTAAGTCGGAATATAAAAATGAAGCGAGGTCTTAATGCATACCTGGAGGGTTGCAATAATAACGACTTTGGTAAAACACCCGGTTGATGGGTAAGAATTTAACGCATGCGTAGACCGAGAGACGGGGACTCGGATGGAAAGTTAAAAGACTCGGGTTTTGAGTCATAACTAAAAGATGACAAGATAATGTAAATAGAAATTTTGAATAAATTGTGTTCAACTATTTTAAAGTTGAACGGGTCGAATATAATGTCATGTCGAACGGCATGAGTAAACGCAAGCGGGATAAAGGTAGCGTTAAAAGCAAAAGAATAATGAGCCCGGTAATGGGACATAATCAAATACGAATGTATGTAAACTGGATAATGGTGAGCATAGGATAAACCAACGCATAAATGACGTGAGAAGTCATAAAGTCGGAAAACTTGTCCGAAAGGAAACGAATGTAGCCTTAGACTACGGTCAAGGTCAAAGAAAATACCAAGGCGAAAATAAATGATTTAAAAAAAAAACAGGATGCCTTGACACCAAACATGTATTTTAAGAATGACATGAGTAGGGAATGATCTACGGGATCAACCTAACCTTTATGGTTATAAACAATGGAAAGGTCTACGACACTAAAACGACCCATGAGTCATGACTAGAAAGAAATAGATTATAAGGACCTCGCCTTAAAGAGGTGAAGGTCTAATAAAATAGCCCATAGACTAAGTGATAAAACCTACGGGTTAATTAGACAAAGCGAGGGAATAAATGGAGAATCCTCGCATAAAACAAAGACTGAAAAAGAATAAATTTTGGACTGTCAATATCCCGGTATGAATAATTGACAAAGGTTAAAGAGAAGACACTAAGCTAAAACTTCGGTTTTGGTAAGAAATAACGTTTCTACAAAAACGAATTATGATAGACGTATAAATGGTAAACATGAAAGATATAAGTCTTGACACGGATAGGTGCAAGACGATATATCCGAAAAATTATAATTCTGAAAATAGAAAGTTGATGTAAAATTTGGCATGACGTGACATGATCACGGTCAAGAAGTGTAATGTGAAATATAATCACATTAGAGCCGAGTGATGAATATTAGAGTCGAGTGATGAATATTGCTAAGTTAATTAAACTAGTGGAAATAACGAGATTACGTTATTTCAAGTCGCATTATGTCATGTAAGATACGTAGATGATTAATAACCAAAAGGATATTACCATACTTTTCTGGTAATACTAACAATCGGTTAAAGTATGAGAAATGCTTAATTGATTATCGGATCGAATACATTGAGTTTAAACTCAATAAATTATGTAAGAAAAGGTTTCGAGGACGAAACCTCTTTAAGGGGGGTAGACTTTTAACATCCCGAAAACGGGTTTGGTAATCAAACCACCTTAATATTAATGAACGGGTAAAATACCGTTAGTGGTAAAAATTAACCCGGTAAATATTAGGATTTAAATAATTAAACCTAACATTAAATAAAACGTGAATAAAAGCTTTTAAGGAAGTAAAGTTTATAAGAGGCCCGAGTTAACGGGACTTAAAATAAACTAAGTCATAACTTTCCCGAATTCACCAAGTAGCTAGGAACATCAACCTAGTTAAAAAGGTGTCTTAAAACAATGAAGAAAATATGGGTAATAACCCTTTTTTATAAAGTTACAAAACATGAGGGACTAAAGTTGCTAACAAAGAAATTTGTTTTATTAAAAACAAAACATAAAACACAACACACACATAGAGTGTGTGTGTGCGTACGCCCAGGAGCAAGAACAAGGGCTCCAAACCCTAGTTCAACAAATTGATCAAATTGAAGCCCAAATCAAGAGCCAAATCAATGCATGAACACAAATTCGTGATCACCAAGTCAAGGGGATCGTGAGGTATGTTGAATTTCTAACATTCGTGAAGTTGTAAAAAATCTGATAATCATCCTAATCGCGAATTAGGCATGAATTAGAGAAGCTATGGCTAGATTAGTGATGTATACTTGCTTAGGAACGAAACCCTAAGTGAAGATCATACATAACATGCTATGAATTGAATGATTGAATGAATTCCCACATTAGGCTAAGTGGGTATTAGTCATAAGATGGAATTGATGATATGATTATGATTAGAATCATCATGCATGTTAAGTAATCGGGAAATACTTAAACAATTTGCAAGTTTGAGTATTTGATCATAAGTGATAGTGGTGAATTTTGATGTTAATCTTGGTAAAAATAACTAGTTATGAACTAGTTGTAAATGTGTAAAAATGTATGCACATTAGGTGTTTGTTAAAATGCCTAAATGAAAACTAAAGTGTTGAAATTAGAGTGAAAATGTGTATTTGAATAATATGGCAAGTTATATGAAATATGAAACAAGAAGAGTTCTAATCATCATGTTGATTTGAACTAATGTTGTAAATCATGTGATCGAAAGTAGTTAACTTTAATAAGCTAAGTTAACTAATCATGAAGTCGAATAGTAGTTTCGACTTATGAAATAAGTGAGATGGAATAGTCGTGAATAATTATGACTAATCTAACCATCTTACAATTTACAATGATAGTTTGACGATTAACAAGCTAGGTGAAAGCTTGGGAACGAAGCGGGTCAAACGAAGCAAGAATGACGGAAAAGCATAATTTGGAAGTAAGGTAAGTATGGCTTGCACTAGTCTTATATTTTAGAATATTCTCTTATCGTATTAGTTACGAATAAGATAAATACATAGTTGAGGTATGATGTTTCGGCGTGTAGACGTACGGAACGAGATAGTCGAGCATGACAAGAAACCATGTTGATGGTTTAAAAGGAGTTAAATCGGTAATTCGATCATTTTATGACAAATGGAAAATGAACTTTTAAATGGTTACCTTATAGGGTAAACCAAAACAAACAATAAGGGTAAAACGGTAAATTGGTCACGCGTCGACCATAACTATTGGTTTTAAAAGACACTTATGAAGTAAGCCTTAATAGGCCGAAAAGTGTTAAGAAATGAATTATAAGTAAAACGACCGCACGATGTAAATCGGAGCGATTCATATAGTCGAGATGAAAATACATGTTATCTCGCTAATATAATCGGTCATTTAGACCAAACGGGTCAAAGGGTGAAGATACCACCTTTTGATAATAGCGACTAATGATTCTTGTCGAGTTATATGATTTCAGGAATAAATGTAGAAATGATATTTGCATCGCTATTATTTAGCGAATATTATAGCAAGACATTAAAACAGGTCAATACATTGACCCGAGCCAGGTATGTGTAATAGAGTAATTATTCATTTAGAACGTAAGGTTCAATGAGCATTAAATGAAGTCTTAGATAGACAATGGGTTACTTAAATGGGTAAACTGAATGTTTTAAAATAGGGTCGTGGCGTTTCGAAAAGCATAATGACTTTTCGAACAAGATCATAACTCAAAAGAAGAATTATGGGTCAAACATGCTCTCAAAAGACCTTGTCGTAATTGAAAGATTAAAAAGGACCAAAACGCCCTTGTTAGCTAATTCGAACAAACAAGCTTCAAAGGTTGTTCGGAAACGAGTTTTATGATTAGGTAAATACTTAGAATAAGTATAGAAGCTGAAAGAGGTATTATATTAGTCAAATGGCACTATTTGAGTTTTTGCCGTAAAATAATTATTCGAGAGGTAAAATTTGGTTTATATAGATCACCACATTAAACCCACCATAAATACAGTTGTGGTGGGAGATTATAGGATAAGAAATGTGGTGATGGAATGCTAGAAGCAATCGAAAGCGATTTTAGGCTCGAAAGTGCTTAAATACCCTTAACGGGTCAAAATAAGCATACGAGCGAAAACAGGTTTAAATTGTGTAATAAACCTGTGATTAGAACCTAAAATGGTAGATAACATTAATTTGAAGAAGTGTATGTGATATAAGGATCAAACAAATACGTTTGTTTGATAAAATGCATAAACGGGTTAAAATTCGGTAAAAAGGTAACGAGTCGAAGGCTAGAAGTCTCAAAATTTATTATGTTGGATGTTGAATTTTTAACTCCATATGATGGAGAATTAAATTACGGACGCGTAGGAAAAAGAATCGCGTAAAACGGATCAATAACGAAGAAGTTATGGCCGTTTCCGTAAAAACTGGTATCGCTGAAAAAATGCAGGACCCAGCTCCAGAGCTGCTGGAAAACGGTCTCCCTCGCGTGGCGCGAGGGAGCAACTGGGTGCCTTCGCGTGGCGCTAAAGGGCACTGTTTTAGCGAAAAAATTTTATTTTAATCAGTTTCGCTTCCCGGACTCGTTTAGATACGTTCTAAGTTACATATGACTAATCAAACTCATGTTTTATGAGTTTCAGGTATAATTTTAGCACCGGAGGACGATCAAGCACAACGAAGAACCAAACACTATCAAGAAATAAGCTTCCGCACTATGTATCGTTATTATGTTAGATGACGAACTCACACATGTAATGTTGTATAGTTTTAATTCTGTAAAAAGTTTAATAAAACCCGTATTTTCGATGTATTTGAAATTGTAATTACCCGTTTATTTTCCTAAATTATACGAAAATCGTTAAATAATAATAAGGGTGTTACATATAAACGTTACTGATGATAAAAAAAAGTCATACTAGATTATATCTCTTTTAAGATATAGATACTATTAAATAATTTATTTAGAAAATATACCATTAAATATTAATCAAAATCTAAAATTACTCAGAAGTTAACCCGTGTAATACACGGGGTTTTTTTAAGATGTAGTTTTTTGATTATTTACTATACAAAATTACATTTATTGAAGATATAACTTTTTGATTATTTACTATACCAAATTACATTTATTCAACCCGTATAATACACGTGGTTTTTGAAAGATATATTTTTTTGTATTTGGTGTATAAAATTAGATTTATTCAACCCGTACAATACACCAGGTTTTTCAAGATATAATTTTTTTATTATTTAGTATTTTTTTTATTATTTGAGGTATAAAATTATATTTATTCAATCAGTACAACAACATACGTGGTTCTTAAAGACATAACTTTTTTATTATTTAATATATAAAATTATATTTATTTAATCCGTCTAATAAATGAGGTTTTTAAATATACATTGTTTTATTATTTAGTATATGAATTTACATTTATTCAGCACGTGTAATACTCGAGGTTCTCACCTAGTAGTTTATTATACATAATATCTGGTGATAATAAAAAAACGTAGAAAAATAAGTGATGATGCGGATTTAAGTAAGAACATTGATGAGAATTTTTCTTTATAATGAGTGAAAGTTTGATTCAACCATTGACTAGGCATCTTGTCATCATCATCATCATCATCGTACTCAGTATATCCCACCTATAGCAAAGCTAAGGTAGGGTCTGAGGAGGGTGGGATGTAGACAGCCTTACTTCTACTCCGTAGGAATAGAGAGGCTGCTTCCAATGAGACCCCCGGCTCGATTGTGGTTTTGCATCAAGCCTTGGACATAAGGCACATAACACTCAGCAATTGAGACAAACGCCAATTGGTGCATGTACCCCCTTGTCTTTCGGCTATCAACGCCACCACATGATGCCTGATTAACGATCCCCTCTTTTTAACGTTATTTTCACGAAATTAGTAAAATAACGTTAAAAATTAGTGCACTGTAAATGTCTAGCACTGTAAATGCTCTTAGGTCTTTATTTCGCGAAATCTTTCTTGTAATATATACTAGTTGTTTGATAAATTGTCTGAAGAAAAAGTTATGTATCATTTGTTATGATATTAATTGCATAACCCATATAGCATAATTATTAACATATAAGTGCATATGAGCCATGAGGTTCCACTTTAAAACCAACTAATAATAATTATGTACCATTGTATTTATTCTTAGAACACACTATGAAGACCACCAAATCATAAAAAGTTTTATTACAAGACCCATGGACCGGTTACTAAGGGGCTCTTTGGTAGCCTCTGAATGATCATTAAGAGGCTACCTCTTAATGGAACCATTAAGACTTTTACCAATGAGAAGGTAGAAGAATGTGACATGTGATGATTTACCATTCAGAGGTTACCTCTTAACCATTCAGACTTGAGGTTACCTCTTATTCATTCAGAGGTTTTAAACCATTAAGAGGTAGCATCTGAATGGTCATTAAGAGGCTACCAAACAACCCCTAAGTCCATTTTGTCTAATACATAAGTTCACATAAGTTTCTATTTTTAAAATCAATAAATCATAGAGGGGGTAATTTATACTATATATTATAAATGTTAATATACAAATTCGAGTTTTATAATAATGATACGTCGCCCTAAAAGAAATTTATCATCTTTCGACTTGTCATTAAGAGTTTTTTACATATTCTTTAATCGATGATTGTTGCACTTTATTGTAAATTCCATTGGATTATGGTTTGATTTTGATTATCTATTTATTAAGAGTTAGATTATATGTTTATAACGTTTTTTTATGTTGTTAAGTTGGATGAAATGTTCTTTAATTGGTTGACAAAAATGAAATTAGTAACCTCTTTTCACTTTTTTTCTAGACTTAACAATATTTTAGCCCATAAGTTTATTGGCCCAAATTATTTCTCTAAAAACCACATTTTTATTGGGCTTTACAACTATAGCCCAAAACCATTTACTATTTTATAGCTTATTTGATCTACCACAAAAACATGAAGGTCCTAAAATGTCAATAGAGAAAACTACAAGGACCCAACTACACTCTTAGAGCCAAATCGGTAAATACACTGGTTTTTCCAAAAGTTCGATCGCTAATTCTAGTTTCATAGGCGGCGACTCTTCTCCAAGCTTCCAATAGCTCGAATGTTTTGATTCAACAGAGGTTCAAGCTTCATTGAATCACGGTTTGTCGAATGATTTAAACCCCTGTTGAATTTGTTACTGTTTCATTTCGTTTTAACTGTATCTTTTGTTGTAAATTGGTGTGTCAATTTGAATGTTGAGTAAGTTTGTGCTTGGAGATATTTGTTTGTTTTTGTTGTGTTATTGTATGGGTGTTAAGAAATCTGTAATTGGAGCTGACCCTTTTGTGATTTTGGTGTCTGTTGAAAGATGCACTCCAGGTGTTCGATGAAATGTCTTGTGTTATGCTGAGTTGAATTTGGGGTTATTTGATGTTATGGTTGTGTTATTATATGCTAATTCTAAGACTTTTAACTAAACGATGTGTAAATTTGATTGTTTATCTTTATCTTTTTTTCGATATGTATATCGTTTTAACTTTTATGTATAAGCATTCTATGTGGTGATGTTTAAGATGCATCCCAAGTGTTCGATGTAATGTCTCAGTCGATTTGTTATGTTTTGCAAGGTGCTGAATTAGATTAATGAATGATTGTGTTCACAATATGTGAAATTTGATTCCTTTGCAATGAACTACATTTTTAAAAAAGGTGTTATTTGGTTGTAGCTCCAGTTTCAGACTGATTCTTGATAAAAACATGTTTGGAATTTTGTCTTTTTCAGGTGTAAGAAGATTGAGACCAGTGTCATGCTATTCATTATAAACATTCACTCTCAAAACCACTGCATTGCTTGAGTCTTCTTTCATACTAAAAGAAACCAAAACCATGAAGTCGTTAACACTCCTTAGATCCATTCGCATGCGCGCCAGTCACCGTGAAATAACCGGGCCTCTGCAATCTCGTTCTTTTCAACACGATTTCGTCCCCGCAGATCCCAAAGCCAAACCCAAAAAATACAAACTACCCCCATTTTACGACCCATATGGCCCAAGGCCACCACCTTCTGATAAAATCATTCAACTAGCCGAAAAAATTGCAGCCCTACCCCCTGAAGAACGTATGCAAATAGGCCCTACTCTTAGAGAGAGATTAAGGCACCCTAAAATGCAGTCGGTTTCGGTTGACGGGGTTGACTTGGGTGCCCAAGGTGGGTCCGGGCCCGGGGCTGCTAAGACTGAAGAAAAGGTTGAGAAAACCGCGTTTGATATTAAGTTGGAGAAGTTTGACGCGGCTGCTAAAATTAAGGTGATTAAAGAGGTGCGCGCGTTTACTAATCTTGGATTAAAGGAAGCTAAAGATATGGTGGAGAAAGTTCCGGTTTTGATAAAGCAAGGGGTCAGTAAAGAAGAGGCGAATGAGATAATAGAGAAGATTAAGGCTGCTGGTGGTGTTGCTGTGATGGAGTGATGCTTTGAAACGGTGTTGTTTTTAAGTTGGTGTTTCTTAACTGGCAAGATTTAGAATGGATCAAAACATTGTTTGCCGATTTGATTATGGTGAAAGATTTTGATTTAGGATTACAATGAACAAGTTATGTTTTTTAATAATATTTGCAACTTTTATCCCATTATGTGGCCAAGTTCCTGTGTTTCTGGTTGGTTAACTACTTCCAAGCATTGTTCTTGTAACAAATGAGCAGGGGTTGGTTTGGTATTAATAAAATTCAGATGATATGATGCTTTTTGTTCGGTTAAATCATTTTTTTTGTTAAATTTGTTTGTTGGTTTTCTAATACATTGGTTTGGTCCGGTTATTTTGGTTAGATAAATACGTATAACTGAAAAAGAGCCACTATAATCGGTTATTAAAAAGCTATGAACTAACCATAAGTTTCTCGGTTATGTTTTGGCTAATTGATTTTTCTTCTTGTCCCTAGTGCTACTGAAATCCCCTTAGGGTATTATGTTAAGGGGCTGTTTGGTAGTCTCTTAATGACCATTCAGATGCTACCTCTTAATGGTTTAAAACCTCTGAATGAATAAGAGGTAACCTCAAGTCTGAATGGTTAAGAGGTAACATCTGAATGGTAAATCATCACATGTCACATTCTTCTACCTTCTCATTGGCAAAATTATTAATGGTTCCATTAAGAGGTAGCCTCTTAATGACCATTCAGAGGCTACCAAACAGCCCCTAACTCAACTATATAAATTGACTCACTATTTCTAGTTGTAATTATGCAAGATGTTAATAAACTCTCTATTCAAATGTCAAACTGCACAGAGTTTCCTTCTGTTTTTACACGATTAAAGTCGCACGCTCCAAAAAATATAGATGACTAAACATCGCATGACGCACCTATTTATAGGGCATCTAAACTCCTAGTACGGTTGTAAAAAAGTTGGACCGAGCTTTTAGCAAGCTGATCTCGAGTAGCTGACTGGCAGCCACTCATTTGCACCATAACATCTAGAAAAAAGGAAAAAAAAAACCTTTGAAACATAATCTCCATCAAGACACTCATGCAGTCAAGCTCTCTCAATGCAACACAAAACAATCACAAAGAGAGATCGAAACACAAGATCATAAAAGGGGCCCCACAGTCTAGCATATTTATTCTTTAGCCCACCAACCAAAATACATAAAAAGGAAACAAAAACTATCACCAATCATAGACAAGAGGAAGAAGAAGAAGAGCCATCAACAGCACTCACTTTGTTCATCAACCCTTTAATCTCACTCTCCAATTTCCTTCTCATCTCTGGTGACAAACTATCCCCAGATTTCTCCAACATCGAATTCATCATTTCCAGATTTTTCTTAATAACACCAAGATCTTGAGGCGGTTTCAACGCATTTACCGGACTTTTAACCCGAATCGCAGGTTGAACGTTGTGTAAATGATGAAGTTGATAACTTATAAGAGCCACCCCGAAAGGTTGGTCTTTGTGCAATCTATGAATCGCGTCTGCAGCAGTAGATGGTTTCACAAACACAACTTGACCCGTGAAGCTTTGACCGAATACGCGAGTCTCGCGTTCCTTCAACTCTCCGTATTTACAAAATACCGAATTTAAATCTTGTATACTTGGTAACGGAAAATTCGGGGAGAATGTTAGAAGAAGAGCTGTACCGGTTGTACCCGTGACTTCATTACCCTGATGAACTTTGTTGTTACTGAGATGATTATGATTAGACGGTAGGCGAATTTCTTCAATCGTTTTACTTCTTTTGATGATTTGAACTTCGGTAGAATTCGTGTTCAAATCTGGTATCATGGCTGGACTAACGATAGAATTTGTGTTCAAATCCATTGGTTTGGGACCGGATGGACTCTTGATAGGGGTTTTAAACGGAACAGTAGATTCAGAACCCGCGAGATGCTGAATCTTGTAATTAACAAGAACCGGCCCAAATGGTTTATCATGTTGTAAGCCCCAAAATGCCCCTCCAGCACTAGAAGAATCAAGAAACACGACTTGACCACTTAGAGTTTCGTTCAGTACTTGCGTTTCGGATTCAATCAATGCACCGAACTTTGAGAAGATTGAATTTAAATCTTGAATAGATGGTAAAGGATAGTCTGATGAAAACTTTAACAGAAAAGCGGTACCTTTAAGTTCTAAATTATCCTGCTGCACTTTGTTATAACTGAGATCAATACACGGTACCCCAACTTCGTTATTTTTATTAACTCTTTTTTGTTTTTTCTGCCCGGTTATGCTTCCGTTCAAATTCGGGATTACGGTTGAACCAGGGTTAGCCTGCAAGTCCATGGTTGAACCAGGGTGAGCCTGCAAGCCCATAAGTGAACCAGGGTGAGCCGGCAAGAGCATGACTGAAGCAGGGTTAGCCGGGTTAGCCTGCAAGCCCATGGTTGAACCGGGGTTAGCCTGCAAGCCCATGGTTGAACCGGGGTTAGCCTGCAAGCCCATGGTTGTACCGGGGTAAGCCTGCAAGCCCATGGTTGAACCGGGGTGAGCCTGCAAGCCCATGGTTGTACCGGGGTGAGCCTGCAAGCCCATGGTTGAACCGGGGTTAGTCTGCAAGCCCTTGGTTGAAACGGGGTTAGCCTGCAAGCCCATGGTTGAACCGGGGTTAGCCTGCAAACCCATGGTTGTACCGGGGTGAGCCTGCAAGCCCATGGTTGTACCGGGGTGGGCCTGAAAGCCCATTGTTGTACCAGAGTGGGCCTGCAAGCCCATGGTTGTACCGGGGTGGGCCTGCAAGCCCATGGTTGAACCGGGATGAGCCTGCAAGCCCATGGTTAAACCGGGGTGAGCCTGCAAGCCCATGGTAGAACCGGGGTGGGCCTGCAAGCCCATGTTTGAACCGGGATGAGCCTGCAAGCCCATGGTAGAACCGAGGTGGGCCTGCAAGCCCATGGTTGAACCAGGATGGGCCTGCAAGCCCATGGTTGGGTCCAGGTGAGCCTGCAAATCTACTTTTTTCCTCTTTCTCCCTCTTTTCTTGGGAACACTGGTCATACCGTTTGGAACAGGACCGCCTTGTTGTTGACCATAGTTTCCTGTATAATACGGTGGGATTGGCCCAAATCTATTTGTGAAAAAAACAGGAGCTTGATATAATCCTTCCATGCTGTTCACATTCGGGAGGGTGCTGATGTCAGCATTCCAGTTGTACATAGGTGTAATATTTTCCGCAACTTTATTTGGTCTTTTAGGCGCAAGTTTACGGAGTGGCGGTTGAGTCGGTTGCGTCGGCGGTGGATATCCGTAACCGAAGATTGGAACTTGATTCGCTGGCCATTCTGTTCTCTGGTTTGCCATTGATTCAGCATTAAACGGCCCGACATTCTGGAAATTCATAAACTGTGAAGCATGGTTCAAGTTGTTTCCTATTGTTGGTGAAATGACAGATTTGTCCTTCTTTTTCACCTTCTTGGGTAAAGTTTCTTGTGAGATTTGGTGATTTGAGTTTGACACATCAACCGGGATTTCACTCGAGGAATCTTTGAATGCGCATTTCCTAAATCCGTGTATAAATCGTTTAACCGAATCAAAATTCTTACTTTCACATGGAAAAAGACAATCTTGAGCTGAAAATTGAAGCTGCGAAAGCACCTCAGATGAACATACATTTGCTCGTACCTCTTTATTCTTTCGAGTCCACTTCTTTCGTGGCTTCTTCACAGGTTGACTTTGACCTTGACCACTAGTTTTATTCAAGTCAACTCCTTCATAATCATCCACATTTGACTCATCAATTCCACATTCACCTGGATACGACAAAAACCTGCTCTTCCGTTTTTCCCTTGTTTCGTTCGTTTTTTCGGTATCATCACCGATATACCCGTTTTCCTCTTCGGTCTTTATCTTCAACGGAGTCCCGTTTGCTGGCATGAGTTGATGCATGGGAATTTGAAGATGCCCTAATGACCGATAAAAAGCGGATAAGCAACTCTGCTTGACAACATTATCAATCTCGTGAGTCATCGAAACATCTTTTCCAAGATC
Organism: Helianthus tuberosus; assembly: GCA_030545235.1. Lineage (NCBI taxonomy): Eukaryota > Viridiplantae > Streptophyta > Magnoliopsida > Asterales > Asteraceae > Helianthus > Helianthus tuberosus. Next base: position 28,336,341 of record CM060379.1, on the reverse strand, counting down.
TTTAATATAATCAAGAAACCTCGCGGGTTCAAACCGGGTCACTGAAAAATCACCAACATTACCCGTTTTCTCCGTTTTCATCTTAGAGAAACAACGACAAGTGAACTCTGCTTTTACACGGTGACCAAACTCAGTTACAGCTTTCTCCAACGCAACAAGAAACTTTTTCGCTTTACTTTGATTAGGTAACCGATCGAAATACCCGATAAACGGCCTCACTTCGTAAGGGGAGCACCAAATAAAATTATCGTTACCAAAACATTTGACCAAAATATCATCTTCTCTTGTCGGCCCGTTTGCAGCTTCTTTCGGTGCATTAGCGGCATCACAAACGATCCCAGGCCACCACGATTGTTTTTTGATTATGGCCCACACGAAATCGCCCACATTGACCTCGGATTCCTGTTGACCAACATCAACCTTAACCTGATTTCCGTACATCAAACAACTTTTATCATCGCGAAAACTTTCCCCATTCGGTTTCTTACTCATTCCACCTGTCAATTCAACGAAAAGCGAAATACCTTTTATAGAAACGTCTCCACGACCACTTGAACCGACCCGATCACTACCCTTGACACTACACAAGTCAACGCAACGACTTTCTTTAACCGGCGCAAACGCAGATTCTTCACATTTCACTTTCCCTAAATCTAAACACTGTGAAACTTCTGGAAACTTTCCCCCAAATTGATCCACATCATCATTTTGTTTAGATGACACTAACCCCTCAATTAGGGTTTCCGATATTTTTCGGGTTTCCATACAAACACCATTCAACATAACCAAACACTTACTAACCCTATTTCAGTTTCACAAGTGTCATCATCTTCAACCTGAATAAAATCCCACAAAAAACACATATAAATACATTATTTTTTGCAATTTTAAAACCCTAATTGTATAAAAAAAGACTAAAAAGATTCAATCTTTAATGTAATCAGAAGCGAAAAACAACAGATAACAAAAGAAAACAAGTGTATGTTACAATGTTACATGTGGGTATAAGAGATTAGAAAGATTAGGAGAAGAATACCTGGAGATTAATCGCATTTGAGGAAGATGAATTGGGGAATTTTAGGGGTTTGATCGGAAGAATGAAGAGAAAGATTCGATTAAGTTGTTGTTGTTGAAGGGTTTTGAGTTGCATCCGACTTGGAAACTGGATCTATACCTGCATTGTACTTGCATACGGTGTATTTTGTAACAATATTTTTTTTATTTTTTATTTTTAGAATAAAAATAAGAGTTAATTGCCCAGATGGTCCCTGTGGTTTCATGTTTTTTCACATTTAGTCCCCACCTTTTAAAAATAGCAGGTATGCTCCCTATGGTTTGTTATTTTGTTACTCAGATAGTCCCTGAGTATATGTCAGTTAGTTTGAAAATAGCAGGTAAGCTCCCTATGGTTTGTCATTTTGTTACTCGGATAGTCCCCTAAGTAAATGTCAGGGGACTATCCGAGTAACAAAATGACAACCCATAGGGGGCATATCTGCTATTTCCAAAAGGTGGGGACTAAACGTGAAAAAACGTGAAACCACAAGGACCATCCGGGCAATTAACTCTAAAAATAATAAAAAAATTATTTATTCATGTTTTTAGCAAATTTTGAATTGAAGTTATTTAATGATATTTTTTTGGATTTATTAAAGATTTATAAAAACATCTTAGTATCGATATAGCTCATACGGTTATCGAATCAGCTGCCTTACAGGTCAACTGGTAAGAACCGGAAATATTTTAAATATATAAATACATATATAATAACTAATTTAAAATAAAACATGAAACTATTTTAAATTTACTATTTTAGTATTGGTTATCTACTTTTGCTAAAATTATACCTAATTAAGTGTAACATAAGTTGAAAAGGTCAAAAGTATAAGTAGTTTGTTTCTTCTATTTATGTCTTTTTACATTTAACTTGTGTGACGTTGATTACACCTTTTTTGGCAAGACATTAGTAAGTTTGTTACCTCACATCAAGTGTTTTTACAAAATTCTTTTACTTTGTAGTTGCACCTTGTTTTGGCAAAACATAAGCATAGAGTGGCAATAAAATAAGCTAACTATGACAATAAAGCCGGCCGCTTGCTTGGTTATGAATTTTTCTTTAACCTATTTTTATGGGCTAATAAGTAAAATTGGTTTGTGTATAAATACAGAAACATATCCACATTAAAATCAAGTTTTATGTTTTTTTTTTAAATAGATATTATATTATATTATATGTCTAGAAACCATTAGTTGTCACACTTTCTTCAAAAGAAACACATTATTAATTTGCTTAACTGAATCATCTTTTCTAATAACCGAATTAACCCAAACATGGGTTATAGATTCGAATTTACTTATAACCGAATCAAACCGAAACTTCATTTTCAACTCATAACTGAACCAGACTCATGTTCACCCCTATATTAGGATTAAAGATAAAAACATGTTTAATTATATAGTATAACTTTTGAAAAAAAAAAAAAAAAAACTAATGACCATTTAGGTTATGATGAAACACAGGTTAACACCAGGGTTAATCTGCGGGGTTCTTTCTTCTGTGGGTTCAATCTCCTTTCTTACTCGTGGAAATGACTCGGATCCTGCAAAACAGCAACACCGTTAGTCTCGTTAAGAGGGGAATGTGGAGGTTTCCCTCTTAACCAGGCTCCGGCGTGAGAATAAGTACTGTTCCGAGGGAGAATAAACATTGTGTGTTAAGTGTGAGAGTATAGAGAGCAAGGTGAATCGACCTGGATGATGAAGGGTCCTATTTATAGCCGGAGGGTGAAAGAGGGAGGAGCAGCAATGCCAGCTGTGGTTGCGCGTCAGCTGTCCGACCAGGGGGAATATCCCTTTGGTCTCCTCTGCTGTGGTCAGTGTAGTGGTACACGTGGCGCGCTTACATTTGTCTATTTTGGAGACGTCGTACTGGTGTTGTCGGACTGCTGCTTGATCCGTTGCAGGCCTACCTGGCGCCTGATGACTGGTGACACGTGTTGTCCTTTATGTCGGATGGGGCATCTTTGGTGCCACCTTGATATTTTCCAGAAGCTTCTGGAAGCTTCTGGGTGGTCTCGTTGATGTCAGCGCCACCTAGGATGGAAAAGTGGTGTGGTCCTTGCCATGTGGGCAAGGAATTGGGACCATACCTCTTCAAGTCCCCCCTGTCCAGTGTGTCTTCTAGTTGAGTTGATCGTCTAGGAGGGATTCTGGACTTATGAAGGTAGTGGTTTTTATGGCGTGAAGTTGTTATGGGAGACCTAAAAATTTTTCACCTGATGAGCGCATGGCGCATGGTATTTGGCAACTTGTAAAGTTGAGCCAAATGGACGCATGGCGCATGGGTTTTGGCACTTTGTAAAAGTTGAGCAAAATGGACGCATGGCGCGTGGGTTTTGGCAGCTTTGTAAAAGTTGAGCCAGATGGACGCATGGCGCATGGTTTTTGGCAACTTGTAAAGTTGAGCCAAATGGACGCATGGCGCATGGGTTTTGGCACTTTGTAAAAGTTGAGCCAAATGGACGCATGGCGCATGGGTTTTGGCAGCTTTGTAAAAGTTGAGCCAAATTGACGCATGGCGCATGGGTTTTGGCAGCTTTGTAAAAGTTGAGCCAAATGGACGCATGGCGCACGACGCATGGGTTTTGACTACTTGTAAAGTTGAGCCAAATGGACGCATGGCGCACGGCGCATGGGTTTTGACTCCTTTGTAAAAGCTGAGCAAAATGGACGCATGGCGCACGGCGCATGGGTTTTGACTACTTGTAAAGTTGAGTCAAATGGACGCATGGCGCACGGCGCATGGGTTTTGACTACTTTGTAAAGTTGAGCCAAATGGACGCATGGCGCACGGTGCGATGGCGTTTGCTGTTGTCTTCAGGAGGAAGCTTTGTTTGTCTTGGGAAGGAGTGACTGATGTGACTGTCAAGTGTCCCCTGTCTTATCGAATGTGAACAGGCGCCTTTTCAGTCACTGTCAGTTACTTTTCGGCGAGGTGTCAGGCGTCTGTTCACCTGCTCCCGAAAAAAGAGGTGCCGCCTTCTCTCTCTTCTGACGTGTCTCTCCCCTATTGACTGCTTTTTCAGACCCTGACGGCCCACTACCCATCGCATTAAATGCGATGGGTATAAATATATGGTGGTTTCTTCTATTTCCTACACTTTTCAAATTTTCAACTCCGGTTTTCTCTCTTCTTCCTTTATCTTGGTTCTTCTTCTCTTGAGTTCATCTACATTATTTGTTCGTTTTCTCACAATGTCTGGTGCAAATCCGTCGTCAAGGAAGAAGAGGAATAAAGGGAAGGCTCCTCCGGGTCCTGACCAGGCGGTCATAGGGTGGAAGGAAGAAGAGTTCCATAATCTTGTGAGGGAGATGGGTTTCTTGCCTGAATGGGGGGCTCAGTATCCGACCGCCGGTTCGACTGCTATGGATGCACCCCCTGGTTATATGACTCTGTATGCTGCGTTTTTTCGAGAGGGCAATTTCTGGCTTCCAATCACCAAGTTTACCGCCAACGTCTTGAGAAACTATGGGCTCCATCTTTCTCAAATTAATGCTATCGGGCTTCCCCGTATTACCCATTTCGAGTTTGTTTGCATGGCTAATCGCTTGGATCCAACGTTTGAGATGTTCAACGTCTTTTATACCGTCACATACACTAGCGGTTTTTATTCTTTTAATGCACGGACCGGTGTTGCTCCTGTTTGCTCTGTTCCGTTGAAGAGTCTTCATGACTGGAAGCAAAAGTTTTTCTATATTCGTCGAGGTGTTATCCCTATGGATATACATTACCGGTCGGTGGATGAAGGTATCCCTAAGGTTGATGTGGTTGTGGATTTTTCTGAACAAGACTGGTATAAAAAGTTGACTCGTAAAGCCACTCCGATTCTTCAGCTTGAGGAGATGGCGTTGGTGGGTGCCGGTATGAGTATGAAGTGGATTCCTAAGCATCCGTTGGGGGTCCCAGTTTATGGTTATGAGGGCAAATGTATGTGTTTTTCCATAACCTTTTGCCACTCTTTTGCATATACATTTTCGTCTTGTGTTGTTCATTACTCTTTATCTTCGTGTTTTTTTTCAGTGGGTTACACCTTGTTGAATGTTCTGGATCCTAAAGCCGGTGGTACCATGGTTGAGGCGATGCAAAAGGCTGAGAAACAACACTGGTTGGATCAGATTCGCGGTCGTTTCTTGCATCCGACCAACGAGAGTTTTTTTGCCTATGCCAATGTTGTGTTAGGTGACACTAATGAAAATGATCCTATTGGTCCCACCCGAGAGGAAGTTGTTCTCTCGAGTGGAAGTTCTAGTAGATCCTTCAGAGATCTAACTTCTCGTTCCGCGCGTGCAGGTCTTGCGCATGGTGTTGTTAATGAGCCAGTTCAAGAGATTGTTGGTGATGAGGATGATGAGCCAGTTGGGCCTGCTAATCAACTGGAGACGAGAAGGAAAACGAAAGCTGACAAGCCTGAGAGGAAGGAGCAGAGGGTTGAGGGGAAATCTGCTGGTACTTCTCGTAAGCGACCCTCTACTCTTCCTGTACTAGATTACGTAGTTGTTTCTGATACATTGTCTGGTTTAGGGACCGGAGAGAAACCTCATGAGTCCGATCCGGACGACCGCGCTACCTTGACGGAACTGATGCATAAGAAGGCTTTTGATGACAAAAAACGGAAGCTTGATGAGCAAGCTGCTGCTCTACTTGCTTCTAAAAAGATTAAACTCCAGAAGGAGACCCCTCCTGCACCATCCGAATCTGAAATTGATATGGGTATATTTAGTGAAGGTCGTGGGAATCTCTTGGAGGAAATATTTGTTGCCTCTGCTCCTACAGGTGAGGCATTTGTGATTGTGGGTTTTGTCGTCCGGGTCTCTTGCTTGTTTTTTATTTTGTTTCTCTTGTCTCAGGTGTCAAGTCAGGTAAACCACCGCGCGTGGTTGATGTTTCAAAAATTACCCCTCCTACCTCTCCCCTGTCAAGAAATATTGACTTGTCTCCTCCTCGTGAGGATCTTGGGAAGAAAAAAGAAGATGAGGTGATTACCGAGCAAGTGGGTGAAGGTGGTGGTGATACTGCTGGTGGCGATGGTAAAGGTAAGGGCGTTGATGTTACGGTGGAGTCCAGTCAGACTGCTCCTCGTCAAACCATTTATACTAAACGCCCTCCTGGTGGTGGTGGTGGTGGGGCTACTTCAAGTGCTGTCCGCAGCCCTCGTTTTGAGGATGTGCATGTTGATTCTTTTGATACACAGAATCCTGCTTGTGATGATCTTCCTCATGCCCCCCGCTGGAATCTAACCCAGGGTTCTAGGATGAATGATCTGGACAACTGTCATGAGTTTTTTTCTCTGTCTCTCCCCCTAGCTGAAAGGTTATTTCAGAAGAGGCGCCGCCGGTTAGAACTGTTGGATGATCACGTTCGTGCCGGGGTTAACTTCTTGTCTACTTCTCAGGAGATTGTCCGTGAGTGGAAGCTGATGGGGGAGGACACTCTTGAGTTTGAAAATGAAAAGAAGCTATTCGCGGAAGAGAGACTTGCCCAAGAGAAGCAAGTCAATGTTGACAAGCAGAGAAATTGGGAAGCTGCGTGTGAGCGTACTAATGTCGAGCTGAAAACTCAACGTGACGCTATTGTGCGCTTATCTGGTGAGAAGACGGAGATTGCTGAGGAAGCTCACCGTGCGCGTGTTGCGTTTGAGAAGAAAGAGAAGGAGTATGTTGATCGTATTGCCAATCTGGAAAACCTTGCTAAGCAGAAGGTTGCTGAGTGTGAAGCTGCTGAACGCCTTCTTGAAGAGAAAGCTGCTGAATCTAAGGCCTCTGAATTGCTGCTTGAAGAAGTTTCTGCTGATTGCAAGTGGCTTCTCTCGCGCGCGGTGCCTTTGGTAGCTTCCTGTGTTTATTTTGTCTTTTGGTTTACTGTACTTCCTTCTTACCTTGTTGTATTTTGCAGCTTGCGGATCGTATTGTGAACTCTCGCGAGCTTGCTACGTACATGTTCGAATTAGGCCAAGCGGGGTACAATAGTGGTCGGAAGTATGGTTATGCTGAGGGGAAGGCTGCTGCCGTGAGTAATGAGAAAGATTACCACTTCGAGCTTTACAAAGAAGACTGTGATGGCAAATATTCTGCTAAGCGCAAGGAGTTCTCGTCTTTGGAATTTGCCGTTGTTAAGGCTGCTCGAAAGCTATCCCAAAAGCCAAATGGTGTTGCCTTGTTAAAGAAGGCGCTTGGTGATGAAGGTGCTGGGACCAGTCATCCCCAATGAATTATTTCGGCCTGCGTGCCGCGTATGGCCTTAGACGGCCTTGTAATCATTTGACAAATTTGTGGACAATTTTAATTTTTGCTTATCCGTCGTGTTTCTGAACAATTAGGTATGCTCGACGTTTGCTATGTTAATATTTGCCTTCGTTTTATTGCGAATTTTGTTAACGTCATAATATGTGCATGTATAATTACTTTGATTCAGGTATCACGAATGAATGATGGCGCTGACAGGTTGTGTTGTGTTTATTACAACGTTTTATTCTGTCGTTTATGCGCGCAGGTTGGTTCGTGAATACGAAGTGATCAAATTACAGGTTATTGTGTGTACCCAGCTGTGCTCAGCCTTGGGGGTGCTTACAATGTTTGTTTGCCCTGTGTTCGATGCTTTCGTGTTTATGTGGGCACGAAGTATTTATTTGGCGTTTGTTAGGCTTTAGTTGTGTATTTGACCCGGCTGTGCACTTTGTTTGTGACAGGCCTTGGAGGTCTACAACGTTTCCTAATGGTCGAGCCATGGATGTTTTCGTGTATGCCCAAAGTAATATATGCAGTTGTGACAAAGAAATTTGCATGAGATAGAGATAGCCAAACACTTCTTGTATTACTGTAAATGTGTTAGCGATTCGGCCATTGTGGTTACATAACCTTTTTACATATAACATTTTCTCAGCTGTTGAGCGTTCCAAGTTCTTGGAACCTCCTTGTTGTCAATGGTGCGTAGCTTATAGGCTCCTTTTCCGAGTACTGCGTCTACGACATATGGGCCCTCCCACTTGGGAGCCAATTTTCCGGGTCTTTCAGCATTTGAGGCTTCGTTGTCTCTGAGGACGTATTCTCCCGGGTTGAAGGTGCAGACTCGGACTTTGGAGTTGTAATACTTTTCCAGCTTCGTTTTGTACTTTGCTTCGTTTATTGCCGCCATTTCTCTTCTTTCTTCTAGGAGGTCAAGGTCGATCCTCATTTCTTCTTCGTTGTTGATCAGGTTCATTGAGAGCATTCGTGGTGACGGCAATCCTATTTCTGCTGGTATTACTGCCTCGGACCCGTAAACTAGGCTAAACGGTGTTTCTCCGTTGCTTGTCTTGGGCATCGTTCTGTGGGCCCACAAGATGCTGGGCAGTTCGTCGACCCAACCTCTTCTTTTGTCTCCCAACCTTGCCTTGATTCCGTCGACAATACTCTTGTTGACGGCTTCGACTTGACCGTTCCCCTGCGGGTGTGCTACCGAGGAGAAGGTGTGCTCAATGTGTAGTTCTTGGAACCACTGTTGAAGATTGTCTGCGGCAAAGTTCGTTCCGTTATCGGTGATGATCCTGAGTGGTAATCCGAAGCGGCATATGATTTGTTCCCATATAAATCTTTTGACGACGGTGGCTGTGGTTGATGCAAGCGCCTTTGCCTCTACCCATTTTGTGAAATAGTCGACTACGACTATTATGAATTTTACAGCTCCCGGGGCTTCAGGAAAGGGACCAACCATATCTATTCCCCATTGTTGAAACGGCCACGCCGTGGTCACGGGTACTAGTTCGTTCTTGGGATGCATCGTCTTTGGGGCGTGTCTTTAACATCCGCTGCATTTTCTCAGAGCTTTCACCGCGTCTAAATGCATTCCGGGCCAGTAGTACCCGGCATTCATCACTTTTGCTACAACCATTCTCGGTCCGGCATGAATGCCGCAGATCCCTTCGTGCACTTCTCTGATCAAATAATTCGCGTCTTCTGGATCAACGCATCTTAACAAAGGCCCGAGGTATGATTTCCGGTATAAAATTCCATCAGCCATCTGATAATGTTCCGCCTTGTACTGGATTTTTCTCGTTTCCGCTTTGTTCTCCGGGAGTATTCCCGATTGAAGGTACGCGATTATCGGAGTCATCCAAGACATGGTTCCTACTTGAACCATGCTTACTTCTCTCAGTGGCACTGACGGGTTGCTTAAAACTTCTATGCGCACATCTTTCGCCAGGTGTTGGAAACTTGTAGAGGCGAGTTTACTCAGCGCGTTTGCTGGTTTATTCTCGCTTCTATTAATGTGGTGCACCTTGTAGGAATAGAAGGTTTGTAGCAACGTCTTTGCTTGACTCAGGTAGAGCGCCATTGTATCTCCCTTGGCTTCGTATTGCCCATTGATTTGTCCGGCTACTAACATGGAGTCCACATGCGCTTCGATGTGTCTAACTCCCATTTTAATCGCCAATCTTAAACCAACAAGGAAAGCTTCGTACTCAGCTTCGTTATTCGTGCTCTTGAAATCCAGATGTATGGCGTAGGTGAATTCATGTTTGTCAGGGCTCACCAGCCAAAGCCCTGCGCCTGCGCCATCTTCGTTAGACGCGCCGTCTGTGTACAGCAACCACGGTTCTTCGACTTGCTGTCTTTCGGCTTTTTCCATTGCTTTACATTCCCGATCCTTGTCGTCAGGCACTTTTGTCATGAAGTCTGCTAACACTTGGCCCTTGATTGTCGGTCTTGGCCTGAATACCACATTATGGCCCCCGAGCTCTATCGCCCACTTTGCTAGTCTTCCTGAAATCTCTGGCCTTGCGAGGATGTTGCCGATATTGTAGTTTGTTAATACGTGAATGACGTGGTTGGCAAAGTACCGTCGCAGCCGTCTCGATGCATGGATCAATGCGAGTACTAGTTTCTCCATGATGGCATACCGGGTTTCTGGATCGGTCAAGGTTCGTGACACATAGTAAACTGGAGTTTGGATACCTTGTCGATCGACAAGTAACACTGCTCCTACTGCTCTGTCGGAGGCTGACAAGTATAACACTAAAGGTTCTCCTTTGACTGGTGCAGTTAATGTTGGTAACCTGATGAGGCAATCTTTCATCTCGCGGAATGCGTTCTCGGCTTCCGGAGTCCATTGAAATTGGATCTTCTTCATGCAGTTGCGGAGTGTTTTGATAAATGGGAAGGATTTAGCGGCGTGATTGGCCAGGAAACGGTTAAGTGCTGCCAACCGCCCTGCCAATTTTTGCATCTCCTTGATCGTTGAAGGTGAAGGCATGCGTTCGATTGCTTGTATCTTATCAGGATTTACTTTGAAGCCATCTTTTGTGACGATGAAACCCAGGAACTTTCCCTCTTCCATGCCGAAAGAGCATTTCGCTGGGTTAAGCTTGATACTTACTCCGCGCAAGGTGTCGAACGTTTTTTGGATGTTCATTAGCACTGTATTCTCTTCTTTGCTCATAATGACTAAATCGTCCATATACACTTCGATGTACTTGCCGATAGCATCGTGGAAAGTTTCATTCATGAGCCTCTGATAAGTCGCGCCCGCATTTTTTAAACCGAAATGCATCTTGGTGTAGCAGTATAGCCCTGTCGGTGTGCGGAACGCGGTTTTGTCTTTGTCTTGCACAGCCATCTGTACCTGGTGGTACCCCTTGTAACAATCAAGGAAACATTTCCATCGGAATGTTGCTAGCGAGTCAATCTTTTCATCAATGTCTGGTAAGGCGTGGCAGTCGCGTGGACATGCCTTGTTCAGATCCTTGTAATCTACGCACATTCTCCAGCTACCGTTGTTCTTTTGGACCATCACTGGGCTTGCTACCCATGTTTGGTATCTGACTTCTCTGATGATTCCCGCATTTAACAACTCCATCACCTGCTCTTTCATAGCGTCGTGCTTTATGTCTCCCAAGTGGCGCTTGGCGTGCACTACTGGCTTTGCTTCTTCTGAGACGTTTAATCGGTGTTCAGCTATGTGCCGTGAAACACCTACCATGTCTGCCGGTGTCCAGGCGAACACATCCATGTTTTGGAACAACAGCTTTTTTAGCGCGGCGCGCGTGAGATCGGACATTGCAGGTCCTAAGGTTACTGTCTGTTCCGGGTATGCGCTGTTTAACACCCATTTTCCTGCCTCTTGGCGTGGTGCTGGTTTACTTGCCTTTGCGGGTCTGAGTTCATCTGTTGCTAAGACTTCCTTACTTGTGTATATTATTGCTACCCCGGTTTCTGTTGGGAATCCCACGGCTGAATGTGGACCAGAGCAGATCATACTGAAGTCTCCTTGGGACTCTCTTCCCAAGAGTATGTCGTGTCTTGAATGTGCGGGTAGCGCCATGAATGTAACATCTTCTGTTCTTGAATTCCTTCCATCCGAGAGTAACACCGGGAACGATATATGTCCAAGGGAAAAAACGGCTTCATTGCAGAAACCAGTGAGTGGGTAATCAACTGGTTCTAAGCGCGCCTTATCCTCTTGATCGAACTGATTAAAACATTGTTCATATATGATATCTGCGGTGCTCCCTGGATCGATGAAAATGTAATCGGTTTGGTAGTGCCCTATCACGCCTGAGATGACTATGGGTCTTCTTTCTCGTGGGCCTCCTTTTACGATAGGAAAAACAACCTACCTTTCGCGCCATGAATCGTCTTGTGTGCGCTTGTTGTAATTTTTCCTTGGCTTTCGTGGACCCCCTTGAACCATGTGGGTTTCTAACTTCCGGAGTTTGTTGTTATCCGCCCTTCTTCCCTTCTTTGAATCTGGCGGTAATCACGCTTTCCACCTTTCACCAGATGAGTTAGCTTTCCATCTCTTAAGGCCCTTTCGATCTCTAGCTTGAGGCTGAAGCAATCGTCGGTTAGGTGACCCGTGTCTTTGTGAAACTCGCAGAAGAGATTGGGATCTTGACCCCTCTTGTTTCGCATTTGTAGGGGTGGTTTGAACTGGTGGTTCTCAGTTGCCAAGACTTCTGAAGGGGTTTTCGTTAGGAGTGTCCATTGTTTCTCCCTGTTTTCTCTTTTCACCTCTTTCCGGTGAGCTATCTGATTGATTGTGTGGCGCGCATCCTCCCTTGCTGGGCTTCTTTCTCTGTGACCAGATGTTTTCCATGGTTGGCTTCTGCCCTTCTTGCTATGCCGGTCGTTGTGATTGTATCCGCGTTGACGGTGGTCATCACCGGTCAACTGTCTGTCAGACTGCGCAATGGTTTTGGCCGCTTCAATGAAGGTTTCCCAATCTTTGGGTCCTCCGTCTCTTCCCTTTACACGTTTGATTAGATCATCGCACTTGACTGCCCTCATGAAGTGTGCGCGCATCATCTTTTCACCTACATCCCATATTTCCAGACATTCTTTGTTGTACCTGGTGATGAAGTCTTCCACACTCTCGTGGTCTCTGCGCCATATGTTTAAACAATCAGCTGGGTCTCTGGTATGTCTTCGTTGCTGAGAGAAGTGTGCAAGGAACTTCTCTCGGAAATCGACCCATGATTTGATCTTTCCTGCTGGCAGGCTGTCAAACCAGACGCGCGCTGCGCCGACGAAGGTTTGAGCGAAGAGATGACACCAAGTTGTGAAGTTCCATCCGCCTGTTGCTCCAGCACCGGTAAAAACTTGAAGGTGGTCGTCTGGGTCTGTCAACCCGTTGTATTTGTCCACGTTGTGTGGCAATTTTGTTTTATCGATAGCGGCCATGGCGATCTCTCTAATGAATTTTGAATTCTCAGCCATGTCGTCTGGACGATAGCTCAAAGTGTAATCGTGCTCTGCTTTTGGGTTATAACATGCGCGCTTGCGAGGTTTGTATGCTTCATGCTCTGGCGGCAACCTACTGAACACTGTACTTTCTTTGTATGTTTCATCTTCATTTTCTTCATAGTTATCGAGCTCGTCGTTGATGTTGCGCGGGCCTAGATGGCTTTGTATTGGCTTCTTTGGTTGGTGAGAGTACTGCACGTAGTTGCTTTCCGTTTCATCGTAAGTGTCGCACGTGTCGTGCGCGCTTGGCTTTCTGATGTGTGGTGGAGGTACTGACTCAGGGCGTAAATTGAACGCATTGGTCTGTTGAGGCATGGAAGCGCTCAAAGGCCTTTGCAGTGGAGTAACAAATGCGGAGTGGTTGGCTTGTGCTTGAAGCAGAGCTTGCTGCGCACTGAGCTGTGTGTGAACAAGGTTTATAGACGCCACTTGTTCGGCATACCAGGAAGCCAGAGTTTTTCCTTCGGGTAGCCCTAGTAGTGCAGAGAAGTTCAGTTGTGCTTGGTCCGATGGAGCTGAGGGACCAGCTCCATGGTTCTGTGTTTGCACTAGTGGAGGTGTTTGTTGGACTACCTCCGACGGAGGTTGGAAAGTAGCTCCGTTTGTAGTTTGGGTGATGATCCTAGGTGGAGTTTGGAAAGTAGCACCAGTTGTGTTTTGGGTAACAACCCTGGATGTACTCCTAAAGATACTAGGAAAATCGTTGTTCATCGGCCCTTCTTGGATAATTTCGTTCCTTTGACCTCTTTGGACGTGTACGTTGTCCGAAACGAGTTCAAAAGAAGAAACGTCTCCATCTACCGGGTGAGAAGGGTTTTGTTCAGCCATTTTGACGAGTGTTTTTCGAAAAGAAAAGAGATGAGAGTGGTTTTTGCTAAAAGCGGATGGCGCCAATGATGAAACACAGGTTAACACCAGGGTTAATCTGCGGGGTTCTTTCTTCTGTGGGTTCAATCTCCTTTCTTACTCGTGGAAATGACTCGGATCCTGCAAAACAGCAACACCGTTAGTCTCGTTAAGAGGGGAATGTGGAGGTTTCCCTCTTAACCAGGCTCCGGCGTGAGAATAAGTACTGTTCCGAGGGAGAATAAACAGTGTGTGTTAAGTGTGAGAGTATAGAGAGCAAGGTGATTCGACCTGGATGATGAAGGGTCCTATTTATAGCCGGAGGGTGAAAGAGGGAGGAGCAGCAATGCCAGCTGTGGTTGCGCGCCAGCTGTCCGACCAGGGGGAATATCCCTTTGGTCTCCTCTGCTGTGGTCAGTGTAGTGGTACACGTGGCGCGCTTACATTTGTCTATTTTGGAGACGTCGTACTGGTGTTGTCGGACTGCTCCTTGATCCGTTGCAGGCCTACCTGGCGCCTGATGACTGGTGACACGTGTTGTCCTTTATGTCGGATGGGGCATCTTTGGTGCCACCTTGATATTTTCCAGAAGCTTCTGGAAGCTTCTGGGTGGTCTCGTTGATGTCAGCGCCACCTAGGATGGAAAAGTGGTGTGGTCCTTGCCATGTGGGCAAGGAATTGGGACCATACCTCTTCAGGTTAGAATATAGTTTATTCTTATTCAAAACATTTGCTCGTTAAGGTTTGAATATAGTTTTTTAGTTATATTTAGCTTATTTGCTACTATGCATTACAACATATATTAAAAAGTATGTTTGTAGGCAGGGGCGGAGCTAGTGTATTAGAAGCGGTAGCACGGGTTACCCTTCAACCCCGTCTCTGTACCATTTTCGTAGTGTAAAAAATAAAAAATCTGGTTTTATACAAAGGATGCTCCTGATCCCCGAAAAAAATAAATTGGGATGCCTCTGAATTTTTGGGCTAGCTCCGCCAATTGTAGGCCGGCCCAGCCCATCCCATTTTGACCCAAACATAGTTTGACACGTTACAACCACTTAACCACACCTAATGTAGCCTGCATATTCAACATCAACTTAAAGATTAGGACGTGTTTTAAAAATCCTGTGTAGGCTCCTAATCAAGGCAAGATTTTATAAATTGAACTTCATCAATAAGACATAAAATATAAGAGAAATAATTATCAACTCAAGGTCTGGTAAATAAATAAACAAAAAACATTCTCAATCAAGCTCAGGGGGATCTGCATGATCATTAGTGTTTGGTTCATAGCTGAAACAAGGTAAACATATTAGATCATGGATTGATTATGACTGTCGATCGATGTCATCCATACGTACATATATACATACATGCATGCATAGACATACACACGTGCATATATACACACATGCATGCATATATAGATAGACAAGTTGGGTAAGGGGTCAAGCAGGGAATTTTTAGTGTAGTTTGAAATGGGTTGGGTTGACCCGTTAACTTGTGCTTCTATAGTGGCGGATCCAACCCTGTTTTGTGGGTTCTAGCCATTCGGTTTGAAAAAAAAATGGAAAAAAAAAAGTTAATTAGAACCTTGTATGATTTGAAAAAAAAAATAGTGAGAATCTTTCAAAGGAACCCACTGGAAGAAATTACTGGATCCGTCACTGGTTATCTCCTTATGCCTGAAAGCTTCATGGTGAACTGCCTTAACAAAGATCACTTCTATAAATCTTAGCCACATAATTGTATAAATTAACAAAATCAAGTTCACACATAAGTATTTTTAAAGCACCTTTAGCAACAAAAAAAAAAAAAAAAAAAAATTGCAACTACAAGACATCCTATAACTATTTCAGAAATCTCTTAAAAACATCTGCAATTATGTATGCCCCACAATCACTAACCTTTCAAAACACTTGTAAAAACTCTATTAATATACAAAAAAAAAGTGATACTATCTTCAATTGCATTTCATTAAAAAAGTGATACTATCTTCAATTACATTTCATTAAAAAAGTGATACTATCTTCAGGTACTTTTTCATGGATATCTATAGTAACATGGTGGATACATGAAGTTATTTCACATATATGCATGGTTTATGCCTACATGGCTACATAATAGAAATTTCTTGGTAACAAGATTAGAGGAAACTTTTAAGGATGCCAAGGTGTGTATTTTGAGTAATTAAATATATGTTACAGGTATTAATTTCTCCTTTTAATTAAAAAATCACATCTTGAAAATGTACACTTTTGATAAGAAAATGTTTTTTTACATCTATATTGTTATTAGCATAACCAAAATTATTTTTCTTATAATTATAATGTTTTTTTTTACCATTTGTCAAAACCACTAGCTAATTTAAATAAGCATAAATTTCTTTAAAAATAAGCATAAGTTTCTATTGATGAATTGGATTGATTTGAATCTAACTTACCTAGCTTTTCTAAATCCAAATGAGCCCGTAGTTCTATTTCTAGATGAACCAAATGACACATAAATTGTGTTTGTGCCAACTCACCTTTTTATTTCTAACCCCTTTCAAGCCCAAGAGCCCAACTGCCCCAACATATTACATATTACACTTTCCTAAAATTGTAGACATGAACTAAAACTTTAGCTAGATACGGATACTTATTTGTCTTGATTCTTGAAATAAACTAGTGGTATTCCCCATGTTACATGACACGGATTCGGTCCGCACTGATTCGATTCATTATGATAGCACCACTCGCTATAGCTACCGATAGAGAAACCCAATAAATAAAGTCTTGATATGGCTAAAAGGATATCGACACACATTTCACTGTGTCAAAAATCGCATACAGTCACACAAAAAAACTATGACCATAGGCCAGCTGTTATACATGTTTTTCAATTCAAGTGTGACCAAAGGTCGAGTCATCGTAGGCATCATATGGCCACGTTGATGTTAAGTGGCCGCACGTAGTTGAATGTGTGGCTAAATGGTTTCAATGTTTCTTGCCGGAATCAAGCAATCATTCCATGAAGTATGTTTAAAGCATAGCAACAGTCACATGAATATCTAATTAGTCTCGTCCTCTGTTTATATAGTTACAAATACGAGTAAAAAAGTTTGTTTTAGTCACATTAATCTAAATATACCGTCGTGGCAAAAGAGTTTTCGTAATCAACCATTTGTTTTGTCCAAATAAGTATGGCTATAAACTATTTTTAGACACACAAGAAATTTTGTAATTATTATACGAGTGGCTATCGTCTAACCTTTGGTTACATATATGGTTTTTGTCCATGAAATTTTCTTCCGTCACACAAAAAAATAACAAGCAACAATCGTGTGGCTAACGGTTGCATAAAGCCACATAAATATTTGTAATGTTTAGTGTGATCATTGTGTTACCTTTGGTCACAAATCATATTTGGCTTTTGGGTTTTTGACATTTGCTAATGTTCCATCACAGAATAAAAAAAACAAAGTGAGGGTGGTGTGGCTATCGGTTATGTAAAGCCACATGATATTTTGTAATGTTTAGTGTGGTTATTGTCTAAGCTTTGGTCACACACAGTTTATATTCCCCATGACGTTTGCTATTAGTCCGTCACACAAAAGAAAACAGTGGAGATGGTGTGTCTAATGGTTATGTAATGCCACGCATGATATTTTTTTAATTTTTAGTATGACTATAGTCTAATCTTTGGCCTCATATAATTTTTATTCCCCATGACATTTGCTATCAGTCTGTCACACAAAATCCACTAAACGGAGATGGTGTGTCCAATGATTATGTAGAGCCATATGAAAAATTAAGATATTTAGCGTGGCTATTTCCTAACCTTTGGTCACACATAATTTCTTTTGGCCATGAAGTTTACTATCATTTCGTCACACAAACAAAAAGCAAAGAAACGGTAATGTGGCTAACGGTTATGTAAAGTCTCATAAAAATTTGTAATTATAAGTGTGGCTATTTGTTAACCTTTGGTCACACATATTTACTATGGTTTTATGTGACCATTTATGTGTAATCAAGTTTTTTAATTTTTTTTTTTTTAAATAACTAAAAACAACATTAAACAAGAGAAAAGCTAAAATACAATATTGAAATACATAATTCTAAATCAAAGACTTTAGATGTCATCAACTAAATACAAAAATTCATTTCTTGGTTGGGTTTTATCTTCTTCTTCATCGTCTTCTTTTGCAAGTGATCGACCGTTGTAAAACATTTCTTCTGCTTCTTAACAAGCCTAATTGAAGTGTTTTGTCTCTAATTGGTTGTCGGGTCAACAACAAAACATGGAAACAAATATGAATAGTTGTTTTATTTGTACATAATCAGATATTAATTAAGGAACAAACCTTTTGGTGACACATATTCATTTAGTCACCTTCAGTGCGTCACAACTCACATTCAGTAGTTCAATGCGTAGTCAGTTCACCTAATGGCTTAACAAGCCCAACTGTTTTTGCCAATTAAATTCAGAAGCCCAACTGTTTTAGTGTGTAATGGATTAATGATTTTGTCCAAATCAATAAACAAACCTAATGGATTAATAAATAGGGCCAAAAAATTTTATCTCGTACAGCGCCAAAAAAAGTTTTGTGATTTTCGAAGACAGCTCTGCACCACATGTAAATTGACGTAGAAGTGTAAAACAACATGTGTAAAATGTTAAAAAAAATATTTTTAAGCTAAAATTCCATGTTGAAAATGAATGCAAACCGATAAAATGCCAAGATAAATAAAACACCATGTTCTAACATATAGGCATATAATACACCATGTACAAAACCTAAAACGCCATGTATAAAACCCAAAAGCATCATGTACGAAACCTAAAAATCACAATGTACAAAACCTATAACACAATGTACAAATCATCCAGTTAAGAACGTAATTTTCTTAAACGTTTATATAGCAAGACTATATACATGTTATAGATTAAAAATCGTTCGTTGTTATGGTGTGTTTAAAAAAAAATAGCGCATAAAGAATTATGAACGTTTAAATAAGATGAGGTGTAACACCCAAATTTATTATAGAAAATAAAATAGTGAAATGGATTAATAAGGGGTAAATGGATCATGACTTAAAATACCTGAACTTGGGGAAAATAACTTGGTAAGGTCAGAGAAGGGCAAAATTTTTGGCATAAGAAACTTAATTTGGAAAGGGGCAAGATCAACCTCCTTGTTCTTAACTTACACGCTTTGATCCTAGAGCGAGAAACCGTGAAACGAGCCTTAGATCTTATGGTTATATGTTTCACCGTGTGGATCTCATCGCTTTAAGGGATTTTGACTAAAAAGAGGTGAGAATCACGTTAAAGTAATTACGCTATAACAATGTTGTATAGTTTTATTAGGAGTGATTTGCGTCCTTTTATTCGTTACTTTATACACTTCACACACTAAAGTTATTTGTATTAGATCCTACCATATACATAATTACATACACACACATTCGTTTCATAAAAAAAAAAAATAAGTGAAATTCTTATAAAGTAACTATAGCACATAAAGTTGGTGCAAATATATCGTAAAAATAACTAAACCTAAAACTAATATAATGTAACGTACCAAATATTCTCTTAATACCTTATCATTTGTTTGGTTTGCTTGTTGGCATTTTCAAATAATTAACCACATGTTCCATCGATGTCTTTTTTCTTTTTAGCCTGATGTCCTCTCAAGTTTTCATCTACCTTTATAAGAATCATGCACTCACTTTAGTTCACTTTTTGCTATCTTGTTTGGATGCACATTGTTTGAGCTTGATGCTTAATTATGCCATCTTAAAGCATTCATTATCTTGATCTTTAAAGTGTCTGGTCGTTATATAAAAATGAGTAAATTACAAGTTTTGTCCTTTATCTTTACATCAAATTTCAGGCGCTGCCCTTTAGCCAAAAAGTTGACAGGCAGTGTCCTTTATGTTTCCAAATCTTGCAAGTTTTGTCCTTTAGACCAAACCAAGTTAGAATTATCAGTTAAAATACCCCATGTGCAAGGCACATGAGGGTAAAATGGTCATTCTCTCTTAAATCTTTTAATTCCCTTCTTTATATCCCATACCAACCCCTCAAATCATCTCACAAACACACTCGCTGTCCTTCTTCTTTCACAGTTAGGGTTTTTAGCACAAATCAAAGGCGATCAGCAGAAGCAATGTCTCAAGACGATGATGGATGGTATGTTCGTAACAGTCTTGACAATGAGCAGGTCATTGAACTTTACGGTAAGTTAAAAGTTTTGATTTTGTAACC
This sequence comes from Helianthus tuberosus, assembly GCA_030545235.1. NCBI lineage: Eukaryota > Viridiplantae > Streptophyta > Magnoliopsida > Asterales > Asteraceae > Helianthus > Helianthus tuberosus. The sequence continues at coordinate 28,316,466 of CM060379.1, read as the reverse complement.
CTAGTTTTGTTTTGTAATTTTTGGATGTTGATGATGATCAACAGTTGATTAACAGCAATGGTGGTTGAAATTTTGCAGCTGGGTTTCCTAATTTCTTCAGCATATGTTTTCATCATGGTGGTAGGCTAACAACATGTCCTGGAAGAACATATGTAGGAGGGAGGATTGATTTTGTGGACTTAATAGACATAGATAAGTTCTCTGTTCTTGAAGTTGATCTGATGTTGGATCAGCTGGGGTATAACAGCACAAACCCAATGTATTACCAGTTTTTAAATCCTGAAAAAAACCTAGATGATGGTCTTGAACACCTAAGCAGTGATCAAGATTGCCTGAACTTGGCTAAGTTTGTTGAACAACACAAGGTGATCCATGTATATACCACACATGGTTTAAAAAACATGAAAGAACTGTTTTCCTCACCTATTAAACCTACGAAACCTGCTATCACCATTGAAGAGATTGATGAACCTGGACCACATGCTGTTGTTCCTTTTAACCTAAATGCAAATGCTAGGCAATACAGTGGGTTTGTGCAATCAAGTGGGGCTGTGTTGGGTGATAAGGATGGTGTGTTGGGTGATAATGATGTGGGACAATCTAGTGGGGCTGTGTTGGGTGATAAGGACGTGGGACAATCTAGTGGGGTTGTGTTGGGTGATAAGGACGTGGGACAATCTAGTGGGGCTGTACAAGGTAACAATTTGGCTACAAATCAAGCTTGGGTTGAGACTGAAGTTACTATATGTGATGACATTGAAGGTGTTGATGATTATAGTGAGGATAGGATTGATAATGATAGTGAGTGTGAGGATAGGATTCATAATGAAAGTGATAATGAGGATACTAGTGACAGTGATTATATATTTGATGAAGAGAACCCTATAACTGACTTTGAGGTAGACATGAGTGACTATAGGATGAATGTTGATGCAGATGTAGAGGACAGGGTCAATGAAAACCAAATGAATGTTGAAGAAGACATGGATGGAGATGTTTTAGATAATGAGAGGTTTGACAGTGGGTCTGAATCTGATGAGAATCAGACAAGTACTAGGAAACACTTGTTACACCAGGTAAGAAGGTCTAATAACTTAACGGAAGGAAATATAACCACTACGGCGTTAGCATCTTCCGTCATCTTTTCAATAACAGGTTTTCCCTCCCAAAAACTCCCGGTTATAAATATGAGAACGGTTCAGGTATAAACTCAGATCACACTCACTTGTCAAATACTTTCTCTTCTCCATTACCAATACTTATTCTCACACCGGAGTCGGGTCAAGGAGAGAACCCTCTTCTCCCCTTGGCGAGACTAACGGTGTTCTTTTTTTAAAGAATCACCGGAGAAGGAATTCAGCTGCAACTGAATCAATCGGGAGAGAGCTAACCTTTTTATGCGGATTCAAACCCCCTAACTATCTCGGTTCCGACCATTTAGTTAGTGTTTCTTCAGGGGTGCATATTCAAAGTCAACCAAAAGTAAAAGGTAAAGAAAAAGTGGCTGCTGTTGAAAAAAATAAAGACAAGGGTGGGAAAGGTAAAAAAAGAAACAGAAAGGGGCTGCTATTGAAAAAAATAAAGAGTCAGGGACTTCAGAGCAAAAAGTTGCCATAAATGTTGGTGGTAGGGGAAACAGGACAAACCCTCAAAACTTTCAATGTCCATGGGTAATATTAATATCAAAAGAAAAAGGGGCTGAGAGTTGGTTGGTCAAAACCCTAATCACTCAACACACATGCCTTCAAACCCGGAAGCACTATGCTTGTACTTCAAAATTTCTGTCACAACAAATGTTAGAACAAATTGATGAGAACCCAGATATACCAGTTAAGGCTGTTCAGGAGCAATTTCAAAGGCAGTTTGCTATTGGGATTTCCAGGATGAAGGCATACAGGGCTAAGAAACTAGCCAAGAAGCATGTAGAAGGGGACTATGTTGAGCAGTATGCACTGTTGAGAGAGTATGCTAATGAATTGATCCAACAAAATCCAGGTACTACTGTAAAAATTGAAGTAGAAGCAGTATGCACTGTTGAGAGAGTACCGCATTATGGGAGAAGGCTGCTACTGGTGGCAGGGTGGGTGCACTAGAGAGTTGGGTTCATCCAGTTTACACCATGGATAGGTGGAAATTGGTGTATTCATTCAAGGTTAACCCAATTAATGGTCGTACTTTATGGGCAAAGATTCAACTTCCGACAACTATTATACCTCCAAAGCACCATACACAAGTCGGAAGACCAAAAAAGTTGAGGAAAAGATCTGCAATTGAGCTTGAAGAGTTGACCCAATCTGGTAGGCTGTCCAAAAAGCACACTAAGGCTGCATGCACAAAGTGTAAGAACACCGGACATAATTCAAGCTGAGATCGGTTTACCATCTCCGCGCATGATAGCCATAGAAAAACAGAACAATGAACAAGAGCGAAGAATAGATTTGGATCTTCTGGAAGAAAGGCGCGAGAACGCCGCCATAGCGGAAGCAAGGTACAAGTCCAAGCTCGAAAAATATTACAATGCACGCGTCCGCATTTGCACCTTTGTCCCCGGTGATTTCGTCTTGCGCGACAATGAAGCTTCAAACGCTGAAAAACCGGGCAAATTAGCGCCAAGATGGGAAGGACCATACGTCATTAACGAGGTCCTAGGCAAGGGGGCATATACCCTAAAAAGAATTGACGGAACTCTAGTTCCACGCACCTGGAATGCGCAACAGCTGCGCAGGTGTTACATATAGGTCAAATCATTCGCAAGCAATGTATTTCCTATTTACACTTGTATTACAAGCCTCATGCGCTATCAATACAAACGCTATTTCTATACTTGTTACTGTTTGTTACAAATTGCATGAAATTCTTTGGGTTTACGCGAAAACGGAATGGCAAATATTGTACAACTCATGAACAGTCTGAGAAAAAAGCGCAACAAAAGCGCAGTTTCTGACAAACGTTCACACATGAGCACAATACCATCTCTAAATTCGCTCTACCTGATCAAAACAATTAAAGCACATGCAACATATTGTAATCCAAACATGCAAAAACGTACAGCAATTTACAAGCACGAAAGTGCATCAAAATATACATCATCCGGTGTAACATAAAACACTTCTTAACAAAGATCATGACAATAATCTTTGGAAGTTTTCAGTACCAAAAACTAAGAATATGTACAATGATCACACTGGCGATCTTCAAAAAAAAAAAAAAAAAGAGAGAGAGAAAGGAGGTTTATGTTAACAGACTAACATAAACATCAAAGAAAGGGGAATACACAAATCCCAAATCCAACCTAATCAGCGGCAAGTTCATCTTCAGCATCCATGTTCACCGGAGGTTTCTTCCGACGACGATGATACACCAACTCACACGTACTCGGACGGAGAGTTGGGAAACGAGCCATTAAAGCCTCAACCGACAACACAACGGTCTCTCTATCAGCCTCCGGTAAACGAAGATCGACATCAACAGACCCAACAGCAGACGTCACCTTGTCAGTTCCGGTAAGAGGCAGTGACGGAGAGTTGGCAAGCAGCAACAAGCTCTCGGCAGCATCATAAAAATTCAAGATATCGTGAAGATGACGGGTACGATACAAACCCTTTATCTTCATTTTCTCCAAATTAAAGGAATAAACGAGCAACCCAATACATATATATACAAAGAGAACTCGATCTCGGGAAAGGAGAAACCTACCCATCATTAACTGTCAGAATTACATCACATCCAAACGGCGCTACAGGAACCAGGGTCATATCCTCATTAATGTAGTCTGACAAGCGCCATTATGAATCTCAAGACAGAAAAGAGAAATACCCACTCGTACTGCCAGTTGACGTCATTACATGTCAGAACATGATCACAAAGTCAAGTTTTTCCTTTTCCAACAAGTTAAAACTTCCAAAAGAAGATTTCTTATTTCTCGTGCCTAAAAAACATCTCCCTCTCATAAGTCCAGTGCTCCACTTATTTGCATAAGTATAACACTAGACTGGGGGGACTTGAAGGGGTAAGGTCCCAAAAACCTAATAAAAAGGATTTGAGACCATACCACAAACCAACCTTTTTAATCCTTTCGACCTTGCGCGGCCGCGCATTGGTCTTACAAAAAAGGAGAAGTCAGCAATCTGCAACCGCGCGCCCAAAGGAAAACATAAATCCTTGCGCCTTCTCCAAATTAACAAAGGATTAAAACCCTTTGTTCAATACCTCCGCCTAAATATCCGGACTTGGATATTATTTTACCCAGACTTGGGATTTATTCATCTGTGTCCACACAGTAAGGTGTCACACCAGATTACAGCAGCAATCTTCTAGAAAGAAATACAATCGTACACCACCCAGACGGTTATAACCGTCTGGACACGTGTCATTACCACAAGCAACCCTGGAATTACAACGAAGGCATGCAATTGGAGAGTAATCTCCACTTAATCACTTTCCACGTGGCAATCCCCCAGCCATTGATCAAACCACGATCCGTGTGCATTCACATCGGATCGAGACAACTTAACGAAGGATCAAAGAACTTAACGGAAGGAAATATAACCACTACGGCGTTAGCATCTTCCGTCATCTTTTCAATAACAGGTTTTCCCTCCCAAAAACTCCCGGTTATAAATATGAGAACGGTTCAGGTATAAACTCAGATCACACTCACTTGTCAAATACTTTCTCTTCTCCATTACCAATACTTATTCTCACACCGGAGTCGGGTCAAGGAGAGAACCCTCTTCTCCCCTTGGCGAGACTAACGGTGTTCTTTTTTACAGAATCACCGGAGAAGGAATTCAGCTGCAACTGAATCAATCGGGAGAGAGCTAACCTTTTTATGCGGATTCAAACCCCCTAACTATCTCGGTTCCGACCATTTAGTTAGTGTTTCTTCAGGGGTGCATATTCAAAGTCAACCAAAAGTAAAAGGTAAAGAAAAAGTGGCTGCTGTTGAAAAAAATAAAGACAAGGGTGGGAAAGGTAAAAAAAGAAACAGAAAGGGGCTGCTATTGAAAAAAATAAAGAGTCAGGGACTTCAGAGCAAAAAGTTGCCATAAATGTTGGTGGTAGGGGAAACAGGACAAACCCTCAAAACTTTCAATGTCCATGGGTAATATTAATATCAAAAGAAAAAGGGGCTGAGAGTTGGTTGGTCAAAACCCTAATCACTCAACACACATGCCTTCAAACCCGGAAGCACTATGCTTGTACTTCAAAATTTCTGTCACAACAAATGTTAGAACAAATTGATGAGAACCCAGATATACCAGTTAAGGCTGTTCAGGAGCAATTTCAAAGGCAGTTTGCTATTGGGATTTCCAGGATGAAGGCATACAGGGCTAAGAAACTAGCCAAGAAGCATGTAGAAGGGGACTATGTTGAGCAGTATGCACTGTTGAGAGAGTATGCTAATGAATTGATCCAACAAAATCCAGGTACTACTGTAAAAATTGAAGTAGAAGCAGTATGCACTGTTGAGAGAGTACCGCATTATGGGAGAAGGCTGCTACTGGTGGCAGGGTGGGTGCACTAGAGAGTTGGGTTCATCCAGTTTACACCATGGATAGGTGGAAATTGGTGTATTCATTCAAGGTTAACCCAATTAATGGTCGTACTTTATGGGCAAAGATTCAACTTCCGACAACTATTATACCTCCAAAGCACCATACACAAGTCGGAAGACCAAAAAAGTTGAGGAAAAGATCTGCAATTGAGCTTGAAGAGTTGACCCAATCTGGTAGGCTGTCCAAAAAGCACACTAAGGCTGCATGCACAAAGTGTAAGAACACCGGACATAATTCAAGGACATGCAAAGGTCAAGCTGGAGCGGGTACTAGTTCAAATGCTGGGAAAGCGGGTAAACGTGCAAAAGTTTGGAAACCTGGGAAGGGTGGAAATTGACCATTTGGCTGCTTATTTCATAGTCTATAATGTATTTTGAACACTGCTTATTTGTGATGTTGACTGCTTAGTATGTAGTTTGAACAATGCTTATTTTGTCTTTTGACCAAACATCTTATGGTATGGTTTGTATGTCAACTTTATGTATGTTATCTATGAAGGTAACAATGTTTTGGCTGCTTATTATGTAGTGTCTTTAAGTTTGGTCGTTTTAATGTTTCGGCTGCATATTATGTAGTAGTGTCTTTAAGTTTGCTCATTTGCATTTACGGACAATTGGAAGTTTTGGTCGTTTGCATTTACGGACATTTTGAAGTTGCACATTTCATTAGCAATTTATACCACTTTAAACAAAAGTACATCAGTTGCAAAACTAGGACATTTCATTACCACTTTCAACAAAAGTACATCAGTTGCAAATACACTAATACATACTAAGACAACATCACATATATAGCAAAACAAACCCAGCTAATAACCAAATACATTTTCAATTTTCTTGAATTGGCTTCAGATTCTTTCAATTTGCCTTCAAGTAACACGTTTGAATGGCCCAGGTTCTGCACATCCACCTCCAACTTGTTCTTACCCCTAAGCAGTCCAGGTATGATATCGACACACCTTTGACACCTTTCTTGATCGTACCATCCAATGAAACCACAGTTTGAGCCCTAGAATGCAAAAACCCATGATCGATTGAAAGATGAAGAAAACCGTAATTTGAAGAGGGATGATATTACCTGGACTGGACAAGCAAAAAAACGACGACCAGGATTCTTGCTTGTCCATGACATCTGTATTATTGCATCTCTTCCACAATGGCAAAAAACCATGCTTTGGAGCTTGAATAAACCCTAATTTGATGCTCTGCAAAGAGATGATTTTGTGTTGGTAGTTGGGGTGCAATATAAATGAGGAATTAAATAGGGAATTAAATAATTTAAGAGAGAATGACCATTTTACCCTCATGTGCCTTGCACATGGGGTATTTTAACTGATAATTCTAACCTGGTTTGGTCTAAAGGACAAAACTTGCAAGATTTGGAAACATAAAGGACACCGCCTGTCAACTTTTTGGCTAAAGGGCAGTGACGTGTGCGTATATATACATAATTTTGCAATGAATTTACACACGATTTGGTTTTAAATTTATAAAAGTGATTATTACTTTTACATCAAAACACACACGAAAGAGGCAAGTGTACCCCGTCACATATGTAATAAAGTATCGGTAAGAACCAAGTATCGATCCAAGGAAATGGGCGGAGAAATAATACTAGACCTTTGTCACTAAACTACCGGTAAAAACATAAGTTTGGTTGATTTTAAACTAAACTAAAGTAAGCATAACCAAATACATAATAAAAACATAATAGATAGTAGATAAAAGGCCTTGCTAAATACACAACCTCAGCATGTCAACTAAGTCAGTTTTGGCACTAGAAGCATTCGGTCAATATTCCAATTTAAGACAATTAGTATCCCTTTCGGGAATCCTAACATGACAATCATTCGGAAAGTTAAAACGATAAACACATTTTAACCACCTAAAATTGTTCTTTAACGTGCAATTGATAAATGTCTATGAAAATCTCTTAAAAATAAGTCAGTCAGCCGTTAGGATTATTCTAACCTCACTTAATCAAGGAAAGCGACACCGATAAACACAATACAACCACCGAGACAAGCATAAACTAGATTAAATCACAACCAAGTTCATTTTACAAATCTTGCACAAAAATCCACTAAGATAGCAATTTTGGCCTAAACTACTAACTAAGCTAACAAATCATGGCAAGAATTTATAACGACACCATCTAACCCGTTAAGGTCCTTACGTGACGGCAAGCTCTCTTGATTAACAATAATTACATTTTATTAAATCACTAACCATTTCTAGTATCATGATGCATACATTTAAACCAAGCTAATCTAGTTAACCAAATTCAAAGTTTACTAATACAAGATTAATTAAGCTTCATTTTTCAACTATCTTAACTAACCAAGCATCAATCATCCAACATAATTACTTATAATCAAGAATTCAATATCAATAACAAGGTTGCAAACTAATCATCAAAGATAATCATAGAAAATACTTCAAGTGTCATTACAAACAAAGTTTAACACACTAATGGCAATAATCTAGCAAGGGATTGTTTGTGTTTTTGCCCAAAGGCTACAATAATACATAAACAATAATCTAAGTACTTGAAAGATTAACAAAAACATGGAAAGATTAGAAAATCAAACCATAAACAAGTACTAGACTAAGGATCCGGGTAGTAATCGAGCTAAACGGGACAATGTGGCTTGATTCCGGGTGAAAGCTAATGCCTCCGGAGCCTGAAAATCGCCTGTGAAGCTCTCCAAAAATCCAGAATATCGAACAGAAGGTTTCTGTTCTGTTTTTATACTTTTCGCTGTTGCATGGTCGTTCTCCATATGGCACGACCGTGCACTTTATTCAATTATTGGGGATGGGTCACCATACTGCATACGTCATCAGATCGTTGACCAGATTCGAAATGGCACGACCGTTCTTTGTGTGGAACGGTCGTTCAGTTCCGGGCTACTTGTTGCACGCCGAGTCGCACAGGTCGTTCATCACCGAGACTCTGTTGGTTCATCGGATATGCACGGTCGTTCCTCAGATGGAACGTCCGTTCTTCACAGAGCCGCCTTGTTTCCTAGAACGCCCAGTCGCACCTCTCGTTCATCACCGAGCTGATCAACTTTGTCGGAGATGCACGACCGTGCATCAGGTGGAACGGTCGTTCCACAGGCTCAGTTCAGAATCCTTAACAGAATGTCCGCAGCTTCGTCGTTTTGTCCGGAAAGTCCTCGTTTTTGCTATCATCTTGTTTGGTATGCTGTTTTAGGCCTGTAAACATAAATGTAGATAAATAAGTATCCGAATGACGGTTTTACGGCCGAAAACGCATAAAATGGGGATAAAATGGGGGACTAAAATATGTATAAATTAGTGAATATCAAATCTCCCCACACTTGAACCTTGCTTGTCCTCAAGCAAGCTAAACTAAATTGCAATAAAAGATAGAATCAAACAAGAACGATAATTTACAAACTATTTATTGAAACAACTACAAACGGTTAGCCGGTTTTTCGAAAGACAACATCAAATGAATCAAACCAAACAAGCATATGCAAATATATAGCGACAACCAAAAAGCCGTGACTTCACATTTAATTGACTCAACATGTTAATCTTTACACAACTCACAATGTTCACACACACTCGGTTTTATTTATGAAACATACATAAAATGTGTACATGCAAACACTCAATGCCTCGTCAATGAAATGTGTAATATCATAAGCTTGTCATAAGATCTCGTCTCCACCAACTAACATGAGAAAAAAATGTAAATCAAGAGGTCTTTACGGGGTGTAACGTTAGGCTTGGGCGAAGGATATGGAAATGGATATTTAAAGTGGCGAAATGGTTAAAACTCGGTTTTAGCGTTTAACTAGCACCAAACAATACAACTATACATACAAACGCCTTAAAAAGGCGACTTTTGCGAAATCGAGCTCATCAACGAAATTTTAACATTTTAGCATTCAAAATTGCTCGATTTTTGTCAACTTCACCCTATTTTAGGGTTTTTTTTTTTTTTTTTTTTTTGCAAACTAATCATACAATAAACTAAAACAAACGCTAGTTAAACGATTATTTTGACCGAGTTTCAACACAAAAGGGTTTAAAACATAAAAAGGCTAAATTTGGCTAAGTGGGCGATAATGTGGGTAAACAAAGGTAAACGGGAAGGCTCGACATGGTTAATCCTAAAGGGTAATGTAAGGTGGGAAGCACAACACAAAGAACAAGGTTTACAACAAAGTAGTAATCTAAGTGCCTCTATCACTTCTACACAATTCCGCAAGTTCATGGTCTTAACAAGCATACTAGTGACAAGTTCTAAATTGCACATAACATCCGGCTCACTCCTATATCCGAAATGAACAAATATATAACAATCAAGGCTCAAATATGCTCACGTAACGGAAGGAATGGGTAAAAGTGTGAAAACTATCATGTAAGTCTTTCTTTGTTTGTCACGCTTTCCGGTTTCCTTTTTCAAAAATATTTTGCTTGTCGAGTTTTTATCAAGTCCGAAGCTTTCTAAAACACAACCAACCGGTTTATTTACTAAAATATATACAAAATACAGGTATTTTTGAATGATTTTTTTTTATTTTCTAATTTTTTTTAATGAGGACAAACAAAGTTAACCCCCTCCCCACACTTGAACTTCGCATTGTCCCCAATGCGAGACCCGAAATATAGAGAAAAGGATAATAGTACTCCCCTCAAGATGATGTTGATGCAACGAGACTTCCGAAGCTGTATCTGCCACGTGCTCCGGTCTAAGATTTGATACCCAAAGCCTGCAAGTATGTCACATGTGCACCAAAACAGAACAGAAACAGAAAAAACAAAAATAAACCATAATGTACATAAATATAAGACTAACATCCAAACAAATACAAGACATAAAGTAAATTGTCTGAAAAATAAAATACAATCCGAGGGTGTTTGAAATAGTAGCCAAAATGAACACCCGATAAATACACTACTAAAAGATAAAACTTTTTTTTTTATAAAAAAAATGCCCCTGACCATGCGCACGGGAGTGCGGATTTTCGCACGGGCGTGCGGATCCGATGTTGACCCATTCTAGCACGTTGACCTCGGTAATGCACGGGGGTGCGACTCGAGGTGCAGGCCAGCCCGAAATCGCACGGGCGTGCGACCCATGGCACGGCCGTGCGAGATCTGCAGACATGTCTGTTAACTGCAGAATGCAGTTTCAGCGTCCGAATCGATCATTTTTCGCCATTTTTACCATTCGCACGCTGTTATAACATTATTTCAACCTAGACCCTATGCTCGGCACGTTTAAAAACTGTACAAACTAACGAAATCTACCAAACACACCTAAATTACTCTAAAACTATAAAAGCACAAAGAAGGACGATTTTACCCTTATAGCGCCAAAGACGCTCCTGCTACATTTTTAATCACCGAGTCAGTAGCGTAGACTCATGCTAAATTTTTGTCGGCGAGTCGATAGCAAGACTCATGCTAAATTTTTGTCGGCGAGTCGATAGCAAGACTCATGCTAAATTTTTTTCGGCGAGTCGATAGCAAGACTCATGTCCCCACACTTATGATGTGTGCGGGGCGTGGAGTTCGATAACCTCCACCGCCGACTCGATCGGCCCGGTAACGTAAAGCTTCAAGAGGTGCCCATTCACTTTGAAAATAACGCCGTCCGCGTTCTCTATTGCAACAGTCCCATAAGAAAATACCTCTTTTACTGTGTATGGTCCTGTCCAGCGTGAATGAAGTTTTCCTGGAAATAGGCGCAACCATTTTTTTTTTTTTTTTTGCTGAAAAGAAACAGAATATTATTTAAAATGGGCTGAAAATTTTTATAAAAAAAAATCCAAAAATGGGCCCGAAATTTTATAAAAATCAACACAATAAAAATAATCGAATCGGCTAGTATAAAAATGATTTTAAGGTGCCGAAAACCCAAAGAATAAATGAATAAATAAATCCGGATCAAATAAATAAATGGAACAAAAATTTACAAGTGTACAAAAGAATCACGAAAACGAATAAATCGAATTAAAAGCAAGAAATATTAACAAATAAATAAACAAATAAATAATCAATAAAGTATACACAAATATTAACAAGTATATACGCCGATAACACAATGACTCGGGTCGTTCCTAAAACTCGCCATTTCCCCGGCAACGGCGCCAAAAACTTGACGTGTGCGTATATATACATAATTTTGCAATGAATTTACACACGATTTAGTTTTAAATTTATAAAAGTGATTATTATTTTTACATCAAAACACACACGAAAGAGGCAAGTGTACCCCGTCACATATGTAATAAAGTATCGGTAAGAACCAAGTATCGATCCAAGGAAATGGGCGGAGAAATAATACTAGACCTTTGTCACTAAACTACCGGTAAAAACATAAGTTTGGTTGATTTTAAACTAAACTAAAGTAAGCATAACCAAATACATAATAAAAACATAATAGATAGTAGATAAAAAGCCTTGCTAAATACACAACCCCAGCATGTCAACTAAGTCAGTTTTGGCACTAGAAGCATTCGGTCAATATTCCAATTTAAGACAATTAGTATCCCTTTCGGGAATCCTAACATGACAATCATTCGGAAAGTTAAAACGATAAACACATTTTAACCACCTAAAATTGTTCTTTAACGTGCAATTGATAAATGTCTATGAAAATCTCTTAAAAATAAGTCAGTCAGCCGTTAGGATTATTCTAACCTCACTTAATCAAGGAAAGCGACACCGATAAACACAATACAACCACCGAGACAAGCATAAACTAGATTAAATCACAACCAAGTTCATTTTACAAATCTTGCACAAAAATCCACTAAGATAGCAATTTTGGCCTAAACTACTAACTAAGCTAACAAATCATGGCAAGAATTTATAACGACACCATCTAACCCGTTAAGGTCCTTACGTGACGGCAAGCTCTCTTGATTAACAATAATTACATTTTATTAAATCACTAACCATTTCTAGTATCATGATGCATACATTTAAACCAAGCTAATCTAGTTAACCAAATTCAAAGTTTACTAATACAAGATTAATTAAGCTTCATTTTTCAACTATCTTAACTAACCAAGCATCAATCATCCAACATAATTACTTATAATCAAGAATTCAATATCAATAACAAGGTTGCAAACTAATCATCAAAGATAATCATAGAAAATACTTCAAGTGTCATTACAAACAAAGTTTAACACACTAATGGCAATAATCTAGCAAGGGATTGTTTGTGTTTTTGCCCAAAGGCTACAATAATACATAAACAATAATCTAAGTACTTGAAAGATTAACAAAAACATGGAAAGATTAGAAAATCAAACCATAAACAAGTACTAGACTAAGGATCCGGGTAGTAATCGAGCTAAACGGGACAATGTGGCTTGATTCCGGGTGAAAGCTAATGCCTCCGGAGCCTGAAAATCGCCTGTGAAGCTCTCCAAAAATCCAGAATATCGAACAGAAGGTTTATGTTCTGTTTTTATACTTTTCGCTGTTGCACGGTCGTTCTCCATATGGCACGACCGTGCACTTTATTCAATTATTGGGGATGGGTCACCATACTGCATACGTCATCAGATCGTTGACCAGATTCGAAATGGCACGACCGTTCTTTGTGTGGAACGGTCGTTCAGTTCCGGGCTACTTGTTGCACGCCGAATCGCACAGGTCGTTCATCACCGAGACTCTGTTGGTTCATCGGATATGCACGGTCGTTCCTCAGATGGAACGTCCGTTCTTCACCGAGCCGCCTTGTTTCCTAGAACGCCCAGTCGCACCTCTCGTTCATCACCGAGCTGATCAACTTTGTCGGAGATGCACGACCGTGCATCAGGTGGAACGGTCGTTCCACAGGCTCAGTTCAGAATCCTTAACAGAATGTCCTCAGCTTCGTCGTTTTGTCCGGAAAGTCCTCGTTTTTGCTATCATCTTGTTTGGTATGCTGTTTTAGGCCTGTAAACATAAATGTAGATAAATAAGTATCCGAATGACGGTTTTACGGCCGAAAACGCATAAAATGGGGATAAAATAGGGGACTAAAATATGTATAAATTAGTGAATATCAGGCAGCGCCTGAAATTTGATGTAAAGATAAAGGACAAAACTTGTAATTTACTCTATAAAAATCCTAGAATCTTTTAAGCTTAAACAAAATTAACAAATATCAAATTAACATAATATTGTTGGAGACTTGGAGTGTATATCGTTGGACCACCTACGTCAGTTCAAGCGCTTATTTCATAAATGGCCAGTCCAACACTGAAGGTGATTTAAGGGGAGTGTGGGTGGTCACTAGTGATAGAATTCTATCACTCCCAATATCCAATCAACTCATGCCATATCATCACCCAATATTCTATCACTAGTGATAGAAATGTAGTGGGGGTGGTCACTAGTGATAGAATTCCATCACTCATAAATTTTTTTATTTTTTTATTTTAAATTAACAATAAAACACTAAAATTATAAATTAACAATAAAACACTAAAATTATAAATTTCAATTAAATTAAAACATACTACTTCAATTTAACATACTAGAAATATTTTTGGCTACAAATTAAAAAAAAAACCGACTCCTCGTCCGACTCATGAAACTCCAAACCTAGAGAACCAACTAGTTCAATTAAATCGTATCTCAATCGAAAGTGATTTTCTTCATTACGCAATTCTAGTTGGATATTTTGTGGAATTTGAACTTGTGTTGGAGGATCCGGCACCCAATTCGGGGATATTGCGCGTCCTTCTTCTTTGATTATCATATTGTGCAATATGATACATGCATACACTGTTATGGGTCATTTTCTGAGTATACATATCCTGACTAATATCCCGCTTTTAATTGTTTATTTGTGACCAGGATACTGGACGGGGATATTGCTAACATCCTGGGCGATATCCTAAGGTTGAGTGAATTAAACACGTGCAGGTTAATGGCTGTAAGTTACTAACGGTCATCAGGACTTCTTCTCCTCAAGAATCGGGCGTATTTGTTATGAGGAAGCCGTTGAACCCGAAAGACTTGGTCCTCAACGTTCGAGTGGGAATATTCGCTGGATCCTGGAAGTTTAGGATAGTTTGTTACATTATCTTTACTATAAATAGATGGGGGCGGATCAGTTTAAGGCACGCAATTTTTTACTAACACTCTCAAACACTTTCACTCTCTAGCTTATTGCAAACACTACACTTGTATTCGAATTTCATTGTAACACATAGTCGATCCGCACCACATCTTGCACTGTATCCTGATATTTGAAGCAATAGAAGAACAAGGCAGCTGTGATTGTCAGCTCCCGAGGTTTTATGCCGGCGATCTAGATTGATCAAGGGCTTTCCTCGTACATCACGTGTCAACCTTTACTTTTTTGCTCATTGTTTGATCATTGATACAGCTCTATATCCCGGGCTGTATCCTGAAACTGTTTTCATATCTAATTTGGCCAATACATTTTTCACACATAATTTTAGCACACTACCTCACTTAACTAATTTGATCACTTAATTGCGTAGGTAATTTTTGACCAAAACAATTTGGCGCCCACCGTGGGGCAAGTGGTGCTACTTTTACTAAAAATCTTTGTAAAATCGTTAATCGGTTTTCTATTTTCAAAACTTTTTGCCACATTGTTTATAATGGCCTCAAGATCAAACATGAGCTCCTCCACTATGTCCGCTGCAACCTCTGCTACTACCGGTTCGGTGCTCCCACCACCTCCTCCAAGGATGCCATTTTCTTCACAATCTCAAGATGTTATCCCTACTCGGAGTGTTCAGGGATCTGCTCCCGTTTTAGCCTCTAATGATGAAATTCTGACTTTATTTGGAAGTGTGCAGGAACAAATGAGGCAGCAACAGGAGACTAACCAAATGCTGTTAAGAGAAATACAACTCTTAAAAGCTAGCTCGAGTAGATCCGCTGAAGAAATTATCACTCCTATACAGCCCAGGGCTTTGAATTTCAGTTCCGCAGTTTACACTGAGGATAACAGGGGGAATATCGTCCCAAGCCATTCTCAGAATCATACCCCTGAGATACCCTCTTCGGTCAGGATGTCGACTGTGAGGAGTTTAGGATATGCTTCAGGATATGGCCAAAATCCTCAGACCGGTAATGCGTCAAATAATAATATTCTTGCTACTAACAACAATGGCTCTTTGCAGGATGCAGGTATGACGTCAACGTTTACCCGGGAGCTCCAAAAATTGAAGGACATGATATCCAGCGTACCTGGAGTGGTCCAGCCAATTCCGGAAGTATCCCAAGACAGCCACAGGATATCCCGCTTTGCATATCCTATCTGTGATGCTGAAATACCAAAAAGATTCCAGACTCCCAACATGAAACTGTATGACGGGACTACGGATCCTGAAGAGCATATTGCCCAGTATAGGGAAAGAATGGAGATTAACCCTATCCCTCCGGAGCTTAAGGAAGCATGCTTATGCAAGGGATTTGGTTCTACTCTGACAGGATCAGCCTTAAAATGGCTGTTAAATGTTCCTCCTCACTCAATTACTTCGTTTACTCATTTGGTTAATTTATTTAACAGTCAATTTTCTTGTAGTCGGAGTTTTGAGAAACTAACCAGTGACCTTTACAGGATAACTCAAGGGCCTCAGGAATCCTTGAGGGATTATGTGAACAAATTCAGTCGAGAATCCTTGGATATCCCACATCTTGATGTTGCAACAGCTGTGCAAGCTTTTAAGATGGGATTACAAAAGGATTCTCAGTTTTATCAGGATCTTGTAATGAATCCCTGCAGGAATCTCGACGAAGCTCGTAACAGGGCTTTGAGATATATCCGTTTGGAAGATGACAAGAAGATGCAGGAGAGGATGAATTCTACCTCAACCTATGAATCAACTAACAGGAAATCAGAAACCTCATATAAGCCATATCGCTCCAAGCCATATGGCAAAAATGATAACAAGAAAGTGAATGCTGTTGAAGACGAGGATCCTGAAGAATATCCTGATTTATCTGAATACTGCTTTTCTGTTAATATACCTGAGTTAATGTATGTTATGCAGGGTTTAGGAGACAAAGCTAGGTGGCCTCGAAAGAACCGGCAGAAAGCTGATTGGAAGGATAAATCCAAATGGTGTGCCTTCCACGAAGACTTCGGACATATGACCGAGGATTGCATTGCTCTAAGGAAAGAAATAAGTTACCTGTTAAGCAAAGGGTATCTGAAGGACTTGCTGGGAAAAAAGAAGAATAAAGGTCAGGATCCCGAGAAGGATCCTGAACGAGCAGCATCACCCCCGGCAGATGCCAAGATAATTAACTTTATTTCAGGAGGATCCGATATTTGTGGAACTTCGTATTCGGCGGCCAAGAGACATGCAAAGGAAGCTAAGAGTGAGAGGGGAGACAGACCAGTCAGGATGACTACCCTCACAACTGATAAAGTGATCACTTTCGGTAGTGATGACAGGGATACTGTTCAGGATCCTCACCATGATGCTTTGGTAATAACATTATATGTGGCTAACCATTTTGTACGCAGGATACTGGTAGACAACGGTAGTTCTGTCAATATAATTCAGCTGGAAACATTGAAGAGGATGAATGTATCTCCGATGGACATTACTTCGAAGTCCACTGTGCTCGTTGGTTTCAGTGGATAAGCTAGGAATACCGTAGGGGAGATAAAGTTACCCGTATATGTTGAAGGGGTCAACTCGATACAACGCTTCTGTGTGATGGACTCCTTATCCTGCTATAACATCATCCTGGGAAGACCATGGATTCACGATATGAAGGCTGTGCCATCGACATATCACCAATGCATCAAGATCCCTACCCCTTGGGGAGTTGTCAAGGTTGAAAGTGATCAGCAAGAAGCGAAGGAATGCTACTCATCCTCAATGAAATCCTCAACTAAGCCTAGTACAGCATAGCAATTAAAGATGCGGGCCCAGGATATCGTGGAGGATTCGGAGCAGGATGTGAAGAAAATTATCCTGGATCAGGATAATCCTGATATCTCGATGCTCGTAGGAACCAATATCCCTCAGGATATTGAAGAGCAGTTAACTAACTTTTTGAAATGCAGGATGTCAACATTTGCATGGAAGCATGAGGATATGACAGGCATATCCAAAGACATTATCACTCACAAGCTTGGAATTGACAAATCATTCAAGCCTGTTCAGCAAAAAAGAAGAAAATTTGCTCCTGAGCGGAATGCAATTATCCAAGAGGAAGTTGAAAGATTGTTGAAGTCCAGGATGATCAGAGAAGTCAAGTTTCCAAGATGGCTAGCAAACGTAGTTGTGGTACAGAAGAAAAACGGGAAATGGAGAGTTTGTGTAGACTACACGGACTTGAACAAGGCTTGTCCTAAAGACCTGTTTCCTCTCCCTCATATCGATGCAATGGTGGATGCTACTGCTGGACATGAAATGTTAACGTTCATGGACGCATCCTCAGGATTTCAGCAGATTCAAATGGAGCCTTCGGATCAGGAGGATACTGCTTTCATGACACCAACAGGTATATATTAACGATATAGTGGTGAAATCTAGAAAGGCTGAGGATCACCTCCAGGATATCAAGGGAGCATTTGATATCCTGGATCAGTATAATATGAAGCTGAATCCTGCTAAGTGCCATTTCGGAGTGGGGGCAGGAAAGTTTCTTGGATATATGGTGACGAAAAGGGGGATAGAGGCAAGCCCGGAGCAGATTAAAGCTATCCTGGATATAAAATCACCCTCGAATATGAAGGACGTACAATAGTTAACAGGCCGAGTAGCAGCTTTGAATAGATTTATTTCAAGATCCTCGGAAAAATGCAAGGAATTCTATGATATCCTCAAGAAGAATAAGAAATTTGAATGGGGAGCAAAGCATGAAGCAGCCTTGCAGGATTTGAAGCGGTATCTCTCAACTGCACCTCTATTGATGAAGCCTGAAAATGGTGAACCACTATCCCTATACCTCGATGTATCAGGGAATGCTGTAAGTGTTGTTCTTATAAAAGACCATGAAGGTCAGCAATATCCTGTTTATTATGTTAGTAAAAGTTTGTTAGATGCTGAAACTAGGTATTCTCATTTAGAAAAATTGATATTAGCTCTAGTCATGGCATCGACAAAGCTTAGACATTATTTTGAGACACATAGGATCCATGTTAAAACGAATTATCTTGTCAAAAATGTGCTTAGGAAACCAGAGATGTCTGGCAGGATGGCCAAGTGGTCAGTAAAGTTAAGTGCTTATGATTTAGTGTATGAACCTAGAAATGCCATAAAGTCTCAGGCTTTAGCTGACTTTGTGGCTGATTTCAGTAGTGACATTCAGGACGAGGCAGACCTAGAAGTTCAGCAGTTAGTAGAATCTTCAGGATCCTGGACGTTGTATACTGATGGTGCATCCAATATAAGAGGTGTAGGTTTAGGTATACTACTAAAATCGCCACAGGGGGACATATTACCCCAGGCTATTAGGTGTGAATTTCCTGCTACTAATAATGAGGCAGAATATGAAGCTTTAATTGCAGGATTAGAATTGGCAAAGAATATGAGTATCAAGAATTTGCAAGTATATGTTGACTCCTTGTTAATTACTAACCATTTTAATGGATCCTATGCAGTTAAGGGTGAGAGATTAATCGAATATCTCGATATTCTCAAAAAATTAGCAGGATATTTCGATGTTTTTACACTTGAACAGGTACCAAGGGAGGATAATGATGAAGCAGATGCCTTAGCAAATTTGGGATCATCGATCAGGATACCTGAAGGGACCCAAATACCAATATTACATGTCTTATATCCTGCAACGAATCCTCAGGATAAAGAAGTAGCGGGTATTCGGGATCCTGGACCAGAATATCCTGAACAGGATCCTAAATCCTGGACGGCTC
Organism: Helianthus tuberosus; assembly: GCA_030545235.1. Lineage (NCBI taxonomy): Eukaryota > Viridiplantae > Streptophyta > Magnoliopsida > Asterales > Asteraceae > Helianthus > Helianthus tuberosus. The sequence goes on along the minus strand of CM060379.1, from coordinate 28,297,045 downwards.
CAATCATGAGATATCTCAAGGAAGGACACATCCCCGAAAATGAAAATCCTAAGGCATTTAGGATGAAGGTATCACGATTCACTATTATAAATAATGTTTTATACAAGAAATCTCTTGCAGGACCGTATCTGAGGTGTTTGGAGGATCCTGAAGCCAAAGAAGTACTTCAGGATATACATGAAGGGGATTGTGGTAACCATACTGGGGGCAGGTCATTATTCTCAAAAGTATTTAGGACAGGATATTATTGGCCGACAATGAGAAAAGATGCCGCATAATATGCTCGAAGATGTGACGCATGTCAAAGACATAGTAACATATTACATCAGCCTGCTGAACCGCTGTATCCTATTGTTTCCCCTTGGCCGTTTATGAAGTGGGGTATGGATATAGTGGGAAATAGGGCTGTAAACGAACCGAACGAACACGAACAAGACCTTGTTCGTGTTCGTTTGTTAAGAAATATATGTGTTCGCGAACCGTTCACGAACACTTATCGAACGATATTTTATGTTCGTGTTCGTTTGTTAAGGAAATGAACTTGTTCGTGTTCGTTTGTGTTTGTTTGTTAATTTTAGGCAACGAACGTTGACGAACACAAATGAGCACAAACTAATCTTCATAAATACAAATGGAAGCAAACGAACACAAACAATCGTTCATGAACAAAATATATAATACACTGACACTTAGGGGCTGTTTGGTAGCCTCTGAATGGTCATTAAGAGGTTACCTCTTAATGGAACCATTAAGAATTTTACCAATGAGAAGGTAGAAGAATGTGACATGTGATGATTTACCATTCAGAGGTTACTTCTTAACCATTCAGACTTTAGGTTACCTCTTATTCATTCAAAGGTTTTAAACCATTAAGAGGTAGCATCTGAATGGTCATTAAGAGGCTACCAAACAGCCCCTTATTAGATGTTTAATTTGTTGGAATTTTGAAGTATTTAAATAAATATAAAAACTAAAAACACTAATGAAGTATCGAACGCAAACGAACAAGTTACCGAACGTTCACGAACATATACGAACGAACACGACCTCTGTTCATGTTTGTTCATTTAACTAAACGAACCAAATTTCTTGTTTGTGTTCGTTTGTTTAATAAACGAACGAATACAAATGAACTTCCCGCCGAACGGTTCACGAACTGTTCGCCGAACGTTTGGTTCGTTTACAGCCCTAGTGGGAAAGCTTCCAAAAGCTCCGGGAGGAAAGGTTTTCATGTTGGCAATGACGGATTATTTCTCCAAGTGGGTTGAAGCAGAAGCATTTGTTCAAGTTAGAGATCAAGAAGTAGTATCCTTCATAAAGAGAAATATCCTGACCAGATTCGGAGTACCAGCCGAGATAATCTGTGACAATGGTTCTCAGTTTATAAGCAAGAGGACTACTGACTTTTGCAAAAGTTGGGGAATCAAAATGATAACATCTACTCCGGTACATCCTCAAGCGAATGGACAAGCAGAATCCTCAAACAAGATAATTGTCAATAACTTAAAGAAGAGACTTGGAGCCAAAAAAGGAAGATGGGCAGAAGAATTGCCATTTGTTTTGTGGGCTGATAGGACAACGGTAAAGAATGCAACAGGCCAAACCCCATTTTCTTTGGTATTTGGAGCAGAGGCAATGATTCCAACGGAAATGACAATACCTACTGCAAGATCTACCCTACGGGATCCTGAACAGAATCCTGAAGCCTTATGTCAGGATTTGGATACTATAGATGAAAAAAGGGATGCAGCAAGGCTAAGGATGGCAGCATATCAACAAAGAATATCCAGAGCATATAACAAGAATATTAGAACCAGAAGATTTAAGGTTGGAGATTGGGTGTTAAGAAAGGCTTTTCAAAATACCACTAATCCTGCCGATGGCAAGCTAGCTCCAAAATGGGAAGGACCATATGAAGTTGAGTCAGAAGCAGGGAAAGGAGCATACAGACTCAAGAATATGGAAGGGGATATGCTACCGAGATCTTGGAATGCTATACACCTTAAGCTTTATTTCAAGTGAGTTTAGAATTTAATTTCTAACTCAGGATGGTATGAATTCTATCTATTTTAAATATGTTTGGTTTAATTTATTCTTTGAAACCCAATACTAACTTAAGCATCGGGGGGGTGTTAGCCAAGCTAACACCCACCTTAGTTTAAGGATGTTTTGCAGTATATGCTCCGGGATATAGCTCCAGGATGTTCACTCAGGATACTTCAGAAGATTAGAGGATTGGCCCCCTCTCTCACGTACAAGGGATCCTGATCCCTTCACAGGTTTAAAAGTATTCACCTTTCTTCCGAATTGGGTTTAAACACTCCGCCTGGAGCGCAGGTTATTCAGGGATAGTTCAAGGTGGTGGGACCAGTCCATGTAAAAGTGGCTGACAATTTCGTTACTGTTGGCTATATCCTGAATCCTAAAGGTATATGAGGATTGATCACCCTCTCTCACGAAAGGGTATTTTCATACTCTCTAAGGTTTAAAGGTTTTCACCTTTCTAAGTCTTGGAGTTTATACACTCCCGCCTGTAGCGCACGAAAATTTGGGATTTCCCCCAGAATTCAAGGGATTTATGTCCAGAACATTCTTGGGTTTTACCCCTGTAACATGAAAATTTGTCTATACAACGGGGATTGATATCCAGAGGATCTCTAAGTATTTGAAGACATTGTACACATGGGACATTCCTAACAAGGCAATGATGTAAAGCTCAAAGGATAGGGGTCGGAACTAATGCACTAAGTGTTTCAGACGGGGGACATCTTCACTGAAAAAGTTGCAAAGGGATTGAGGTTTGATAATAGGATTGCACCCTATTCCTGGTATGATCTTTCCTTTATAAACAATGTTTAAATTTTTGATAATACTATGTTTGGTAAAAGGATAAATGCCCTGATATATTCTCAAAATATGTTTTTAAATGCTTTTCAGGATATTTGGTTAAGATATTTGAAACTAATACTAGTTTGAAACTTTGATCATTTAAGCATTATCAAAACAGGTTTTGGTAAGATGGATTGTTTTTCACTCTTTAAAGAACTTTCTACAAAGTTGAACGAATGTTTGGAAGTCCTCTCTAATAAAAAAGTTTTTATATATCGCTGAGCATATTTATCAGGATATAACGATACAAAATTTTTGCAAAGCTAAGATCTATACTAAGAGAGACGGAAGATAATAGCAAGAAAAATGAAAGATGAAATTATTCTTGAAACAATCAATACTAGTTGATAACCAAAGGTTTCATCCTGAAACCCAGGACCCATCCACCTTCGGCTATCAAATTGTTTCGATACATAAATGAAAATTGTTCATAAAAACATAAAATTGTTCAAACAATTTAAAGGACATAAACTTTAGGGGCAGTATCTTCTTCGTCCATAATGATTTCAGCAGCATCCGTCTTGGGATCCTCCTCAGCATCCTTCTCAGTATGGGTTGCTTTTTCAACTGCTTTGGAAGATTCAGCGACAGCTGGTTTAGAAGAAGTGCCGCCGAAGTTCTTTAGCTTGGTCTCCCAGGCACCAACGTCCCAAGAAGGGCATTCAAAACCTAATGCTTTGGCTTCATGGGCCATCTTCAACCTGGCTTAGAGAAGAGAAATGACGACGGAACTCTTAAGGCTTTCCCGGTAGCTGACCATATCCTGTTCATGTTGCATATGGACAGCTTCAAGATTGGCCTGGGCTTGAAGAGTAGCTTTGTTGAGAGCAGTCTGGTGTTCTTGAGTCATAACTTTGAATTTCTCCTCGTAATGACGGGATTTGGCGGCTGCAATCATGCCTTGATCAGAGATTGTGATTTCTGCTTCCTTTAGCTTGGTTTCAAGCGTCTTGTTAAGCCTGCAGGATTCTTGATATAGGTGAACCAGACGCTCAAGACCCTGCGAAGGTAAGAGGACAGGTATTAATAAATCTTTGTAAATGATGTAAGCCGCAGGATATAATATGAGAATACTAACCTGGTTAAGAAAGGAAGTCATAAACCCGCTAGCTTCAATGAACCCGTGCTTCTCATAAGGAAAGGTGTCAGAAATGACAGGGGAATCAGGCTCCTTCCTTTTGCGGGAACTTGAACTCCGGGGCTTGGTAGCCGGTGAAGGTTTGGGAATAATGATGGCTTTGGATGAGGCTGTGGCCTTGGGACTAGGTTCCTTCTTGACCTGAACCTGATCAGAATAACTGTCCAACTCGTCGAGGTCAAAGACTTCAGGGATCTTGGCCGGTGCTGCATAAAGGGAAAAGTTTTACATCATTCTTACTCTTCATTTTATTATTATACTGTGTTAGCTAATTATTTTAAAAGTAATCCTTACCAGACATTTCAGATGACGAGTATTGACTGGAACTCGGGACGTGTGTGGTGAAAGTCCTGTCTATTGAAGGTAATCGATAAACAGTGTTGATTCTTTCTTCTGATTCAGCGAAAGGGGGAGCTACTTCCTTGAAATTCACTGCATAGGGATCAAAAAGAAGGATATTAGTAGAAGATAAAAACCAAACGGTCCATGAAAATATTTATAACCCTACCGGTGGTTAACCACTCCACCGGAAGATTGGTACCCTCAGCAATGGAGTCTTGTTTGACAAAGAAAAACTTGCGTTGCCATCCGTCTTCGTTTTTGGTGGCTTTAAGAATAAGGGGTTTGTTAGAGGTCGAGAAAAGCAAGAACTGGCTAGAGCCGTGAGATCGGAGGCGATAAGCAATAGGCAAATCCTCGATGCAGAGGTCGGGGCAATGAAGGTTTTTGATTTGGTTAAGTACAATTAATACTCTCCAAACCATGGGCATGGTTTGAGCAAAAGAGATGCCGGTGGTTCGAAAGAATTGCATCATGAATTCAGGAAAAGGGTATCGAAGACCTAGCAAAAAAGGATATGCTGGAAAGCAAACCCACTCAACGGAAGAAACATCCGATCAAATTGACCGATCGAACGGTCTAAAGACCGTGTTGTCAGGGAAAGCGCCGGAAGCTCTCAAAGCCGCAATGTCTGCGTTGTCAAAGGCACAGACCTCCTTTTCGGGATTTTTGAGGAGATTCTGCTGGGTGAAGGTCTCGACATCCATTACGAAGAAGGCAAGGAAAATTGATAGAAAGTAAATGAGAAATGGAGAATTACCTGAAAGCTCTGTTGAAGATATCTGCTTTTCAAACAAGAAGAGAGAAGATATAGGGGCATTATGGATCTCCATTGAGCAAAAAACGCGTTGGAAGTTACGATGTGATCTCGACCGTCGCTTCGTTTTAAATGCCTTGAGTTATGGGATAAGGCTTTTGAAATATATCCGTTGGATTGGTATACCAACCGATATATTTGGGGACAATTGTTATGGGTCATTTTCTGAGTATACATATCCTGACTAATATCCCGCTTTTAATTGTTTATTTGTGACCAGGATACTGGACGGGGATATTGCTAACATCCTGGGCGATATCCTAAGGTTGAGTGAATTAAACACGTGCAGGTTAATGGCTGTAAGTTACTAACGGTCATCAGGACTTCTTCTCCTCAAGACTCGGGCGTATTTGTTATGAGGAAGCCGTTGAACCCGAAAGACTTGGTCCTCAATGTTCGAGTGGGAATATTCGCTGGATCCCGGAAGTTTAGGATAGTTTGTTACATTATCTTTACTATAAATAGATGGGGGCGGATCAGTTTAAGGCACGCAATTTTTTACTAACACTCTCAAACACTTTCACTCTCTAGCTTATTGCAAACACTACACTTGTATTCGAATTTCATTGTAACACATAGTCGATCCGCACCACATCTTGCACTGTATCCTGATATTTGAAGCAATAGAAGAACAAGGCAGCTGCGATTGTCAGCTCCCGAGGTTTTATGCCGGCGATCTAGATTGATCAAGGGCTTTCCTCGTACATCACGTGTCAACCTTTACTTTTTTGCTCATTGTTTGATCATTGATACAGCTCTATATCCCGGGCTGTATCCTGAAACTGTTTTCATATCTAATTTGGCCAATACATTTTTCACACATAATTTTAGCACACTACCTCACTTAACTAATTTGATCACTTAATTGCTTAGGTAATTTTTTACCAAAACATACACTATGCTATGTATTGCTTTCTTGTTCGTCGCACGAACCGGTCGGTGTAGTATACCCCATCTACCCTTTAAAACACCAAATGCCTTCTCAACATCTTTTCTTGCCGATTCTTGCAATTTTTTGAACACGATTTCTTTAGGCTCGACAGGAAATGAGGGAGCTTTCACAAAAACAGACCATGACGGGTAGATACCATCCACAAGAAAAAAGCCTCGTTTGTAATGTCGTCCGTTAACATAGAAAGGAGAGGAAGGTGCGGTACCATCCGTTACGGTTTGAAACAACGGCGACGTGTGCAACACATTGATGTCGTTGTTTGAACCTGGAACACCGAAATACGAATGCCAAATCCATAAATCATTCGACGCCACCGCTTCTAGTATGATGGTTGGTCTTTTGATGTCTCCCCTAACATACGCCCCTCGCAACTCTCTTGGACAATTTTTCCACTCGATATGTGTACAATCGATGCTACCGAGCATCCCGGGAAAATGTCATCTAGCCTCATGTGCGGCGTAAATACGTGAGATGTCGTGGCTCGTCGATTTACGTAAAAACTCTTTAGCATACAACTTAATGATCGCGTTGCAAAAAATTGGAAACAGTCACGTGAAGTTCTGGCCGACATAGCTAGGTATTCATCATATTGATCGGGAGGGTTACCTGTCGCTAGTTGGCGAATGGCGGATGTGCATTTTTGTATCGGCGTGAAACTTGGTTTACCCCTCGCATCGTAACCTTCTTGAAACCATTCCTCGCTTGCTTCGATGTCTCCAACAATCTTTAAAAATAATTCTTTGGGTAAACGAAACCGATCTCTAAACGTTTCGGCATTGTAGAGCGGATTTTCCATAAAATAATCGTTCATCAACAGTTCGTTGGCACGTATACGATCATGGTCTACCATCTTCTTCTTTGGGTGGGACAACTCGGCATCAAGTTTGTTATACACCGACATAAAATATTTTAGCGTCTCGTTGTCGGAAGACGACTCGGTATCGCCATCGCTAGACATCAGAAACGTCGAATCCGTAGGGAATTCCATTTGAGAAAGATATAGATTGTGTGAAATGGGTTTAAAATGGTTTAAAGATGTAGATTGGTGTGTGTAAAATGGTTTAAAATGGAGATATAAATAGATAAAGGGTTTAAAGGTTTTTTTTTTATTGAATATTACCGTTATTCAACGGTCAAAAACAAGTAACGTTCGAAATTTTCCAACTTTTCAACGCGTTTCATATATCACGCGTTGTATATGGAGAGGCGGCGGTGTTCGTGGTGGTTTAACGCGTGACGGGGGATCCATCACGGACCGCCCCGCCTGCCCTAAGAGTAATCAACCGGACTTGCTGTGTAGATGGTCCCTGGTCAGACCAGCTGTGTAACTGGTCCAGTCAAACATGATGTGTATGCGGTTTCTTGTTGAACCGGTTCTGAAAATATTCTCATCAAATCACTATCCTTTTATTTTGATACATATGTAAATTGTGGACATAACTTCGACAATGTGCCCCTTTTGCGAAGAAGTCAAGGAATCGGTTCAGCATCTGTTCATCGCTTGCTCGGTTGCTTTGAGGGTTTGGACGACCTTCAGCATTTGGTGCAACATTCCGTCGCTTTACCTTTTTGAATTTAAAGACATTTTAGAAATCCACAAATTCACGAAGAGTAGTAAGAAGGAGGAGAAGATCATTTACGGGTTGGCTATGAAAGCGTGTTGGTGCATATGGAAAGAAAGAAACGACGTGGTTTTTAAGCAGAAAAGATGTAGCCCACAAGATATCATATGGTAGTTAAAATTAAGAGGTTACGCTTGGGTCAAAAATATATCTTCATGTAATTATATTAGATGGACGGAATTGTGTAAATACCCTTTGTACATGTTGTAAGTCCTTTGCCCTTTGCCCGTTTGGGTCGGAGGTGCTAATGTTTGCTTGGCCTTTTGTCCGTTCGGGTCGGAGGTGCATTTTAATGAAGTTTAATTTAAAAAAAAAGGGAAATTGACCTGTAATAATCTCATCTATACCTTATTGGCCATTAAAGATCCCACCTCAGAATATTCCCCCCACCAGTCCCACCTTTCACCTATTTTTCCTACAATGGTCCCCCGTTAAAAAAACTCCAAATTACAAATAGATTTTTAGGGCTTTTGATCAGAACGACTATACGAGTCCATTGATGTAAAACTTACTTCGAAATAGTGCTCCAAGTGACTTGATTTTGGTTAATTGGAAATTTAAACACCCGAATTGAAGCGTCGTTTTTATCGTTTGGAGCACCGTTTTGAGGTAAGTTTTACATCAATTGACTCATATCGTCGTTCTAATCAAAAGCCCTAAAAAATCTGTTTGTAATTTGGAAAAAAAGCTTAACTCCGTTAAGTTTTTTTAACAGGGGACCATTGTAGGAAAAATAGGTGAAAGGTGGGACTGTTGGAGGAATATTCTGAGGTGTGATTATTAATAACCAATAAGGTCTAGGTGAGATTATTACAGACCAATTCCCAAAAAAAATGTATATGGTTAACTCTTGGTATGTTAACGTGTACGTGTGTGTGAAGGTTGACTTGAAACTTAATTTACTAAATTCGACTCGCACCATAATAACAGAATTAAATATTATTCCTGTAACATTCATTCATTGGTTAAATAGACAATTATACATTACAACATAACATTGACGTCGAACATTATTGGTAAAATAATTTTTAAAATTGTCTAAATGTAATAAATAGTAATTTAATTATAAACACGAGATCAACAATAATATAATTGCCCTAGCTCAGTTGGTAAGGACTCAACGAGTTAGTTCTGAGGCCAGAGGACCTTTGATTCCGGGTTCAATCCACACAAGTGACGATATTCGGGCGTGTTTACCTTCTGGAACGGCAACCGAGCCCTAGGTGCTAATAACCCCTTTGGGGCCAGACACCAGGTTCAAACCCCAACTTGCCTCTGCGTAGGTCATCTTACGGTGCTTCATTGCGCACAAATGTAGCCACTGCTCTGCATACCGTAGAAAAAAAAAACGATAAAATATAATTGTATATACAAATAAGTCGTGCTGGTGACTGAGTAAACGATTCTCTCATGACAGGTCTTATAACTATTTCGTAAGCCATTTTTCAAACTCTGGATAGTAGGGCTGTAAACGAACCGAACGAACACGAACAAGGCCTTGTTCGTGTTCGTTCGTTCGTTAAGGAAATAAATGTGTTCACGAACGGTTCATGAACACTTACCGAACGAGATTTTATGTTCGTGTTCGTTCATTAAGGAAATAAGCGTGTTCACTAAAAGTTCACGAACACAAATAAATTTGGCGAACGTGATGAAAATTAAGATAGAGGGCCCAGAGAGTAGCACTCGAACTTGAATCCCTTATTGTGGAATGGGGGTCGATCGTATTTGCCAATGTAAATAATGAGAAATGAAAGGGAAATGGTGCATAAACAAGGTGAAAGAGGGTTTCCTAGTTTAATTATTAGAGAAATAAAATAACATAAAAGTTTAATAACATAACAAGCACACATAAATATATGCAAGTACAAAGATCTTCAGTTAAAACACAAACATAAACGAACGCAAATCAACGAATGTTCATGAACACGTTCACGAACACCTTACCGAACGTTCATGAACACAATCGAACGAACGAGACCTCTGTTCATGTTCGTTCATTTAACTAATCGAACGAAATTTCTTTTTCATGTTCGTTCGTTTATTAAACGAACGAACATAAACGAACTTCCCGCTGAACGGTTCACGAACTGTTCGCTAAACGTTCGGTTCGTTTAGAGCCCTACTGGCTAGTTTATATGAATCTTTGGCTTTTAATTTTGAATATTTTGTGATTTGATATGATTCATTTTTAGACACAGAATTAGATTCAAATATACAATCTTACTTTTTGACAATAAAGATTTGGACAACACGGAAACCCGAATAATATCATACTAGCCAAAATTCCTAACTTTATCACACAATAATTTTTTTACTTGTTGTAATTCGACTTTATGATGGTTGTCTTAACCAAACTCTTTTTGAACAACAATTCGTCTTAGATTTGTAAGAATAAATACACCACAACCTATATTTTTCCATTTCAATTCCTAACTTTTTGGTTGTGAAGAACACCATTTAACTACCATGATGTCCCCGCCTCGACCGTACTTAATCACTCTATGTTGTGATATAGATTATAGATGTCAGTGCCATTTCACATAACTCGAACCTATTAGTGGTCACCATTTGGGGAGTGTTTAACTTATTTTCTAACTAATAATGTCATGTCATGTCAAGTCCCCACTCCACTTCTCATTTTGCACTCAATCATTAGCAATGATCAAACACATGGAGAGTGTTAAACAATTTAAAAAAAAATTGTGATTGGTTGAAAGGGGTTGGCCCCACCATTAACCCTCTCTCTCTCTCCCACCTCTCTCCTCTTGCCCGACTCGGTGAATACTCACCGCTATTCCTTCTCCCCGATCACCGAAACACCCCCGGCTAAACATCACCGATCAGTAAACAGCCATCCCCGATCTAATTAATTACTACTACTACTAGTACCAAAATCTTGTCATTATAAGGGTGCTTAGACCACCTGTTGTGGTGAAGTGTTTGGGCGTTTTTTGGTTCAACAACGCCCCTCCACGCCAATTTCTCTGCCCCCTTGGCGTTGTTTTGCAAATTTTGGCATGAAGCGTTCTTAAATCAACGCCCAACTTCCAATTCTTTGGCCAATCACATGCATTCTTGTTTTCTTGCCCAATCACATGCATTCTTCCTTTTAACATAAGGCCATGTGTAGTCATAAAGCCCCTTTGTGGGCGTTATGCGACACGTGTCGTGCCACGTCACACATGGGCTTTATGGGGCGTTATATCACTAGAGTCCGTGGTTATAAGGCCCCTACCTCATCATTATTTAACCCCTTCAATTATACATACATATGTATGTATGTATATATATATGTGTGTGAGTGGGGGTAAAAATTTGCAAATCCTTCACGCCGTTGTAGACATTGCGCTGCATCCATTTTTTTGCCCCATAGCGCCGCCCGTCGTGGTGTGGCGGGGCGCTATGGCCCAAAAAACACCCCTCTTCGAGCTCCACTACACTGGACCTAATGCTCACATCCCCACCACACAAATTTTAGAAAAACGCCTCATAAAGCCCTTTACTGACTGGATCACCACATGACGCAAAACGTCCAAGGGTTGGGTTTCTTCCGCTACGCATGTTCTTATAGTCATATATGTTAGTGCGTTATGTCCTTCATGACCCGTCACCCATTGGTAACTTTTTAAGACCGTTTAATTGACTTGTGTTTATCCAACTTATAATAGACAATAATAGTTCCTGCAAACAAGCATATGGAAAAGTCATCTAATTGAAATGACCATTGAGTGAAACAATATACTCTTCATGTGACGACCTTCCCGTCTTAACGTGTATTTAAATAAAAATAGTTATGAGTTATTGTAAGGCCATGTGTAGTCATAAAGTCCTTTGCGGGGTGCAGGGGCGGTTCTTAGAAGAGCCGTGGCAGGGCCACGGCTCGGGCAAGTTTTTCGGGCGTAGTGCTAATTTTCCGCATTTCGATCGAAATTTTTTATATATACTATGTTTGGCCCGGGCTTGTCCGGGCTTTTTTTAGTGCCCGTGTCTTTCGGCCCTGGCATGTTCAACGGGCAAGATCCGCCACTAGCGGGGTGTTATGCGACAAGTGGAGAGACGCGTAAGAGAGAGACTTTATGGGGCTTTATATCACAAGAGGGTGTAGTGGTAAGACGGTGGGGTATGGTGGGGCGGGGGTTTGGGGCATGGGTTGACACGTGAACTTCGAGCCCCCCCGCTGGTGAGTGACGTGTTGGGTCGGTATGACGGGGCGTGGCTAGCCCGCGTGGGTTGGCCAGTGTTATAAAATTAAAAAAAAAGCCTAAAATTAAAAAATACACACAAAATAAAAAAAAAACCCTAAAATTATTATTAAAATTTCCTAAAAATTACAAAATCCTACAAAAAAAAAGGATTACAAAATAAAAAAAAAAAAGCCTAAAGTGTTAGGTTGATTTCAAACAGGGCGAGCTTGTCAAACGGTTTCCGCTCCTTGCCCCGGAACTCGATGTTGGCCACCGCCACCCGGTCTTCGTGACTTATATCACCGCCCGGGACGCTGTCGTAGTAGGCTTTAAAATGGTCGAGCTTCAGTCGTAGTTCGCGCCACTTGTGTTGGCACGCGTTTAGATTGTGCCGGTCGTTCCCCACGTTGTGCCGATAGCTAGCGAAAGCTTCAGGCCAGTAACGGGTCTCACCGGGTTAGCGGCCCTTCATCGCGTCCACGACGCTCGTGACAAGTGCTAGCTCTTCCTCGTGCGTCCAAGAGGCCATTTATCAAGTGTGGCTAGCGGGTTCGGGTAGGTGGAGTGAAGGGTTGAGGTAGCGATGTGGACAGGCGGTGGGGGGTGGGGGGTTTTATAGTACTTGGGTGAACCGTTTGGCTTGGCCAAACGATTATTTTTTAAATTTTAAACATAGCCGCTATAGGCTAGCCAACCCAGCCAATGAGAGCCGGCCACGGAAGACCGCTAGGCATGCCCAGCGCCGGGGCTGAAACCCCCGCCCAAGGGGCCACACCGAAACCCAAGCCCACCCGGGGTGGTGACTTGGGCGTTTGTACCCAACCCACGCCCCAACCCCCGCCCCATACCCCATAGTCTAAGGGGTTTATATAACCCCTTAAATTATACATACATATGTATGTGTATATATGTGTGTGAGTAAGGGATAAAGGGTAACGCCGCTATCACTATAACGGGAGATGGAAAAACCCACCCCATAGCGACCGCCGTAATGGTGTTGGCGGCGCTACGGGGGCGCTATGACCCTTCTCCCCGTGATATAAAACCCCATTACACAAGGACCAAGTTATGAAGATATATTGTGTTTAGGACCTAGAGGCAGTGTTTTCAGCCCCGGACCAGTCAGACCGGGAAACGAAGGTTTGGCCGGTCCGGGTCAATGTATTAGACTGGAATAACATTGAACCAGAGGTTGAACCAGTGACCTAGCGGTTGGACCGGGAAACCGGTCGGTCGAACCGGTTTTTAAAGGGGTTGGACCGTTTTTTTATATATTTTATCATATCTAACCCTATTAATTTTTATAATATTTACGACATCTTCCGGTCCGACCGGTAGGACCCGTGAACCGATAAGGAGACCGGTTCGCAGGGACGGAACTAATGAACACCCAGCCGTAGCACGGGCTACGGCTCAACCCCGTAGTCGCAGTGTATTTTATTCAGTTTTATATATTAGGATACCCCTAAAGATATACGAGGACACCCCTAAAAATATGGAACTTGAAATTAGTAGTTAGCCCACATAATAAGTTTCATAATCATTAAGCCCAAATTATAATAAAGCCTAGTTTAATTCAATTACCCATTGATTAAGGGCATGAAAACCAAACGTCCCAGGAGGTTGCAGACGCAGATTGTCAAAGAAGGGATCTTGATTCCCAAACGTCACACGCACAGAAACTGAACGTCTGAACCTGAACTGCCAAACAATAGCACATTCGCACGCACAGCGGATTGGAACAGCCGAACGGATCTTCGCACAATCGTCGCACGCAGACGCAGTTTGTGAGTTTTATTATCCTCTAAATCTGATTTTTGATATCTGTGTATTTGATTTTTTAAATGTTCGATATATGAATGTACAATATATGTCTATTTGATTTTTGGTAACTTGATTTCTTGACTTCTTGTATGATTGTATGAATGTATTATGTATTGTATGATGATATTATAGAATTCTAGTTTAGACGTTTAGTAGTAAGTAGTAAGTAGTTTGCAATTTTGTATATTTGTTATTTGCTAGGTTTTAAGAATTTATTTTTGTTGTTAAACAACTTTATAAGATTTAATTTGGTAAAGCCTAAGGGTCTTTTTTTGGCTCGCCTAGAGCACTTAAATATTCAGGATCGGCCCCACCTCGTAGTGTAGGTAAACAAAATTTTCCGTTCTATAAATGTACAGTAAAAAAAATTGGGATACCCCTCCATATTTCTTCTAGTTCCGCCACTGCCGGTTCAACGTCCAGTCCGGTTTTGAAAATATTGCTTGAAGGTGAGACTTCAAAAATGTTTTTGAGCAATAAATGTATATAAGCTCTCGAAAAAGGGTTAAGTTGGGAATGCCTGATTATATACACATGTAAAATAACAAGTTCTTTATTTATTTTTATTTTTTATATAAGCGGGGTCAATTTTCCCCAAACGTTAAAGGAATAAAATTTGAGTTTTTATAAAATAAAGTAAGGGGTAGTTAACCGCCTGCTCAAAGTAGTTGGTCCAGCTGCTTAAAATGTGAACATCTTGTATGGGGTGGTTATTATTAGAGGCGATAATAAATAATTTCTAAGATAAAAATAAATCAAGTTGTGTTTTTTAATTAGTAAACAATAAACAATATTGTGGTTTTAAAATTCCATAACATATCGGTTTCGGCTATAAACAGTTCGGTTAAATTAATTTAAAGTTGATTAACCGATAGCTTTGAACATGTGTGAATTTTAGCTAATTCAATTAAAAATCAAATTATAGCTTGAATCAAATAAAAAATTATCCATCTTTTTATTTTATAAAGTACAATAAGTGACAACTAATACGTTATCGATAAAAAAAAAAAAAAAAAAAAAAAAAAAAAAACCTTTCCGACACATAACATATTATTTCAATATTTTGCAAAAAAATATAAAGTTGTAATATTGACTCGGTTATCTACAATTTTACACACATCTAACCATAACCGAAATACAAAAGTTATAATAAAAGATCATAAGGGAAACATATAGGGTTAATGAGTTTTATTTTTGTTTCAATTTTTCATTTTAATCTTCAGTGTCTAGATTAATTTATGTCATCATTTTGAATTTTTATTTTCCTGATGGCGAAGAGGACGGTGGGCAGGTGGCGAATGGTGATATGGTGTGCCTTACCGATGGTGATGGAGATGATGATACTTTAATAGAGATGGGTTCGTGTTAGCAAATGGTTATGACTCGTGAGTTGTGGGCATATTGATCATGAATTTATGATGTGATATGAACCGAGGATGATGAATGAAAATGGAGATAGATATCATTATATGTTGATGATGGAGATGTTATTTTCTCTCACCACACACACTTATACAAGCTTTAGTAGTTTGAATTTGGTCTAAATATGTCGCGCTCGGATTGCATATATGAGTTGATTCATTTAACCCCTGTATATTTATAATTTTTTTTTTAAATATGTCTTAGTCACTACTGACTATTTTATGGCAAAATTAGAGATAAAAGAAATGTAATAACTTTTTATTAGTTTAAATGTAATTATTTAACGTATATTTGTATATTTTGTTGTAAATTTTAAATATTAGAGTATTAGTATCCAACAAATTTATATTTATATTTATATTTATATTTATAATATAACAATTCATGAAAGCTCTTAGGAATAGTATATTAATAGGACAATAACATGATAGTAATTACAACTATGCCATCTCTCTTGTATTGTTACATGTTATATATTATTCAAGACTTAAGAGTAAAGTTTTTCTCATTGATCTCATGGGGTTTCTTAGTGGTTGCATTAGTTCAATAGATTGGGGCTAATTTGTACGTATTAGCCTTCACACTTTTCCTTACGTTGCTTTGTTAACGTGTCTTTAGGTTTTTATCATAGGGTTTAAATTTAATAAATCTCAAGCTTCATGCTTTCATATCTTGTAATAAATAACAACTAAGGATGTAATGACTAATGGATAATGGTTAAGACTTAAATTGGTTTATTTCTTCACTGCCGGTGCTACCGAAACGCTTAAGTATATTCGTCTTTATAGTTTTCGATTGATGTAAAACACGTATAAACATTTTTACTATATAACGACATTTTCGTCTAGGATTTTCTCAATCGATACCGATCGAGTTCCCGCTGCGTAGCGCGGGTCATTACACTAGTTAAAAAAACAAACTATGGGAGTGACCAGGTTGTTTTTTGTCAATCCACAAAAACTTTTAACGTGTTCGGATTTATCTGATTGGCATAATTATTAGCTTGTGTCGTGTTATGACTTGTATCGGGTTTCATCTATGTCAGCCACAAATATGATCTATTTAACGCCTCTAATAGGTGATGTCATGGCGATAGTAGATGGTGGTGGGATGGAGATGAGGATTGCGAAGGTAGGAAATTATTAAAAAAAAAGATGGTGAAAAGTTGAACATGACATTCTATACAATTTTAAAACACAAAGTCCGTAGCTTTTACGCCACCGACCCTCCCCCTTTTCATTACAATATAAGGCCACCCCATCCACTTTTAAAATAAAATACAAGTCCACCTCAACATTAAGAAATAATATTTTTAGCCCTTACTCTATATAATATAATAAATCCAATCCTCAACTTTGCAAAACGGTATTTTTAGCTCCTATTTCATTTTACTAGGACACCCTATACTTTCAAAGTTTATAATAACTCTTTTTCTCTTAGTTTTAAGTTTTTTTTTCCAAAGTTTCACCACATTGCAATTTTAGTCCCTTGGCTTTACAAACGTCAATGTTTAATCCCGCATGTTTCTAATATTCTAGCTTTACTCATGTACCATATATAATATGCGTTTTTAACATGTTATTTTCTTTAATGATTTTCGTTCGCTAATTTTTTTTGAAGAACTAATTTGTCACTAATCTCCTTGAATTTTAAAAGTTTTTACTTTACCCTTTTACGTTCTTTTACTTGAAAAAAAATTAGGTACGAATTTGTATGTATGTGTTGGTATAAATTTACGTGCGGATTTTTATGTATGTATCAGTATAAATTCAAGTTGGTCTCTTTTTAGACGAAAACTTATCTTGGGAAATGAGTCAGTGCAAGTATAATACGTCTTTTACATACCATACCGAGTGTCGTTAAATATAATATATTTTCATTTGATGGTATAAATTCAGGTTACTCTGCGTTTCGTGTGTTTTCTATTTGTTTAAAGCTATAATAAGCCCCTTTTGACAGTTGCGCATCGGTCACGTTACATAGCACTTACTCAAACCCATTCGATATTTGTAATTTAAACAAAATCGTGTGTTTCATCAATTGCCACGTCATCGGTTCAATCCAATGGGCGGTGACACAAATATACGAGTCGGGTGAACCGTGCGGTGCGGACCAAACGTCGCTAGTCAAGTTAACACCGGTTTCTAATTTTTCAAAATAAGAAATTAATTCTAGTTTAGCATTTTTCCACAATCTTAAACAATCCCTCCTAAGAGTAGCACGACTTACATGGGTGTATCGTGGTTGGAGAGTTCGTTGAACCATGTTTGTATAGCCTTGGTTGTTGAAATGGTTGAACGGCAAACTTTCTTGGGTTAAAAACTTCGCCATTTCCTCCCTAGCCATATCGAAATTGTAGTTGAACAAAGTAGCGCCATCACTTGCCATGGAGGTTTGACCAATAGCGGGTTGTTGTTTCAACGCCTTGCAAAACGGTTTTTCGATGTGTTGCTTCAAGGTGGAGTTTGCGGTTTCGGCGTAAAAGTTTTGACATCTCGCACAAATCAAAATGTGACCAAACCTCAGGGTTGCGCTTCGTTGGAACAACACGAACCACCGTGTCAGTTGTAGACTCGCCAACATTGACCGAATCATGGGCGCTAGAGGTTGCTATAGTTTTTTTTAGAGTTTTTGGAGATTAGAGAGTAGTGTGATTGAACCTAAACACCCACCACCCTTTTATACTAAGTTGGAGATGGATTTTGGGAAGAAAAAAACGGCTATAAAAAACCGGTCAAACCGGTTAAAAAAACCAGTTGTTAAAAAAACCGGTTTCGGTTGAATAATCGGTTTTTTTGTACATCTCTACGACGCTGCCAGTGGAAATTTACAAGTTTTTTAACATAGATTAGTTCAAACCGTACAAGTTAGCTATAGATTTAATTCGGTTGCATCATTGATTTGACCCCTCCACCTCCTTCGTTCTCTATCGCCATTGTTCCTGCTCTTTCCTCCGCTTAAATGATGCGTGTCGGGTTTGCTTTCTGCTCAACAGTAGCATGGTGACGAAGAAGTGTTTATATATATATTCACACTTCAACCACCACACACACTCTCTCTCTCATTCACGCCTCCAACACTTTCTTCCCTAAACGAATTGCTTTCCCCTCTTCTGTTATCAAATCCATTTGGGTACATTCCAATTTCTTGTGATCATATCATGTAAGCTCAAAGTAATCATCAGTACTCGCTAATTTGTCATAAAGATCGATAATTTCTTGTTTTCATCAAATGGGTATTCGTTAGTCTTTCTTTTCTTTAGCTTCCAGCTTTTCTTTAAGTTATCTTGAAGTTTGATTCCTTTCTCAACGTTCATAATATGTAATTATTCTTGTAATTTCACTGCACACCAACTGTTCGATGAAATGCTTCGATGAAATGCCTTTGCTTTTGCTCAATTGAACAAGGGTTATGAGGTGATGGATCTGCTTTTTGATCAAGTCAACCGTTAGTTGAGGGGTCTTAATAGATGGAGAGTACTTTGATATCTCGTTAATCTATCGATTTCCAATGAATTCAATGCGTTAGTTATTTGAACATTTGGTTATGGAGTTTACAGAAGGATAGGTTCTTTTGGTTCCAATTCAATGATTCATTACTTGATTCTTTGATTATTTTTTTGAAATATATACTCATTGATTCTTTACTGGTCTCCTGAGATGTAATGATCAGCAATTGCAGATATTAGAGCTTTCATGATCTCATGGGGATCATTGTATAATAAATATTTCAGTCACATATGATATGACAAAACATAAATATTTCAATCATCACTATTCTAGTGATGTAATAAAAATCCTTGTGTTTCTGCCCATTTCTGCACTTATCTTCTGTATGCACGTTTGAATCTTTGTGTTTTTCGCCTTTTCGATATCAAAACCGCTTGTTGAATAATAAAAAAAAATCAAAACACTCATATTTATATGGAAGAAACATTCGTTCCGTTTCGTGGGATCGGTAATGATCTCAAAGGAAGATTACTGTGCTACAAACAAGACTGGACAGGCGGCATCCGGGCCGGTATCAGGTTCGCTATTCTTTCACAAAACAAAATCGTGTTATTATAAGTTCCATTACAATTTACTTTTCATTACAAGATTCTGTATTCTTTATTAGGATTCTGGCTCCAACAACATATATATTCTTTGCTTCAGCTATACCGGTTATATCTTTTGGGGAGCAACTAGAAAGAGATACTGGTTGGAAACTTTATAAAGTGTCAAGATATTCATATTCTCACTTGTTATATCATATATAGGCTAAAATACTGAATTCTAATGTTTGTTTGATACAGAGGGAAGTCTAACTGCAGTCCAAACTCTAGCCTCAACCGCGCTTTGTGGGATTATTCACTCTATAATCGGAGGGCAACCGCTTCTTATATTAGGTGTTGCTGAACCAACGGTGTTAATGTACACTTTTATGTTCAACTTTGCTAAGGATCAAAAGGAGTTAGGGAAACCTCTTTTCTTAGCCTGGGCTGCATGGTATTTTCTTAGGGTTGACTTGATACCCTCTTGGTCAAAGTCTTTTGAGAGCTATATTATTACAATATTATGTTAACTTTTATGAATAAAGTGTTTATGAAGTTGTATGCATTAAAACTAATGGTAAGAAACCAACAAACTTTCAACAATTTGGCGGATTAACTCTTAAACCTTTTTTTTTTGTTTTCGTTGTGATATCGTCACTTAACTTTTGTTTTTTTACTTATTTAAACCTATATACATTTAGGGTGTTGATTGGATTTAAATCTTTAATCAACCAACTTTCAGTATTTTATCGATTAAGTCCTGTAATAAAATTTTCGTGGTGGTACCCTAAACTTTCTTTTTCCCTGATGGTTTAGTCCCTGTGTTTTTTTTGTTCTTTTTGTTTAATTCAATTAAAAAAGTTCAACAAGTCTTGAAAAGTTAAGGGACAAAACCACTACATAAAAAGTTTCAAGGCTTGAACTGATTATTTTGATATCGGTACCTGTTAGAGATAAAAACATAACCCAGATCGAACAATATATGAGTAAATGGGTCAAAATTGTCACCTTTACTTAAAACTAACTACTTGAGAAAGTATGGATTCTTTAAGAAAATTATTATTGCTTCAATGATAACAGGGTTTGTGTGTGGACGGCTTTTCTGTTGGTGTTGTTGTCCATTTTGGGTGCTTGCTCAATCATCAATAGATTCACACGCATAGCTGGTGAATTATTTGGTCTGTTAATCGCAATGCTCTTTATGCAGCAAGCTATTAAAGTAAGTATAACTTACCTTCCATTTTGAATTAAATCAAACTTTCTCAACCATTGGTGACTATGAAGATTTTTGCTTTGATATTGATCAATGCAACTTAAAAAACCAAATGTAACATAAGTTTTTTATATCACAGGGAGTTGTGGATGAATTTGGTATACCGAAAAGTCAAAACCCTAATCAACCTGCTATGCAATCTTCATGGCGTTTTGGAAATGGAATGTTTGCTTTGGTTTTATCTTTTGGTCTTCTCCTTACTTCTTTACAAAGCCGTAAAGCAAGATCTTGGCGATACGGAACAGGTTAGTGTGTGTGGGTTTTTTTTTTTTTTTTGTGTGTGTGTGTGGGGGGGGGGTCTAATAAAATGGTTGTAGCAGATAGTGTTTGGATGTGCCTCTGATGTTTGAAGTTGCAAAAATAATAATCTAAGATAATTAGATTAGTGTTTGGCCCCATCTAATTATTTTAATGCATTAATAAATAAACCGACCAAAATGTTTATTTCACTTTTGTGGTGGTCATAATCTAAAACTGATAAAATAATCAGATTATCAGAACCAAAAATGTGTATCCAGAAGTTAAAAACTGTTCATTGCGAATCCAAACACCCCCTTGAAATGAATGTAAAAACTTGTGTTTGCTATTGATCTTGATGAAGTCAAAACATTTGTTGACTTTCGATTCTCAATTCAAGGGTGGCTAAGAGGATTTATTGCGGATTACGGGGTCCCACTTATGGTGGTTGTTTGGACCGGTGTGTCATACATACCAACAAAAAGTGTCCCAGAAGGAATACCGAGACGGCTTTTTAGTCCAAATCCATGGTCTCCTGGCGCTTATTCAAATTGGACCATTGCAAAGGTGTTTTTTAATACTTATAACTCGAACATGTTATTTTTCTTTCTTTAAAATATTTAATCTCATTTTTCTTGCAGGATATGCTGAACGTCCCGCTTGTTTATATAATCGGAGCCGTTGTTCCAGCCACCATGATTGCCGTTCTTTACTATTTTGACCACAGTGTTGCATCTCAACTTGCACAACAAAAAGAGTTTAATTTAAAGAAACCACCTTCATATCACTATGACCTCCTTCTTTTGGGCTTTTTGGTCAGTGTGATTTTTCATGAAAATTTACTCCTATTTCTTCCTTTAATATATATTAATGCTATATATATATATTTGCTTTAACAGACGTTACTATGTGGGTTAATTGGCATTCCTCCTGCCAATGGAGTCATTCCGCAATCTCCTATGCACACAAAGAGCTTAGCCACCTTGAAACATCAGGTATTTTCTTCTGTCGAAATAAATAATTTTTCCCCTCTTATTTAATCACAACTAGTTGATTAAATTAGTGATGATATGGATTGTTAATGCGCATGCATGTATGTGTAATATATATATTTTTTTTAAAATTATGTTGTACACTTCTAAGGCCATTCGTTTCCTTTTCAACGCTTATGTGTTATCATTATTTTGGAAAGCTAGGGACCAAATTCGAAATTTTGGAAATCCACAAGGACTAGCTGTGTACTTTACTTTATTTTTTTCATTCAAATAAATTAAGATATGAGTAAAGTACACAGATGGTCCCTGTGGTTGACTAAAATTTGAATTGGGTCCCTAGCTTTTCAAGAGGTTTGCAGTTTGCACTTTGTAACACATTTAAGTCCCCAACTTTTGCAACACGTACATGGATGGTCCCTGTGGTTTACACTCTTACACATTAGTCCCTAACTTAGACCTCTGCTGAAACCATTAGAATTGTTAGCTAGGGACTAAATGTTTTACAAAGTGCAAACCACAGGGACGATCCGTGTACTATTGAAAAGCTAGGGACCAAATCCAAAATATTGGTTAACCACAGGGACCATCCGTATACTTTACTCTTAAGATATTTTCCCTCTTATTATATCACAATAGGGTGATGCAGTTCCATTAAACTAGTTGATTAAATTAGTGATGATATGGATTGTTAATGCGCATGCATGTATGGGTAATATATATTTTTTTAAAATTATTTTGGACACATCTAGGCCATTCGTCTCCTTTTCAACGCTTATGTGTGACCATTACTTCATAACAAGCTAGGACCCCTTTTGTCCCCAAAAGAACCGACTTCTGATATTAATGATTAAAATATTAGTTTGTTTTTTTTTTTTTCTTCTTAACTGTCTATTCATTTCTATGAGCCTCACATAGTTCAATTAGTCATCAATTTATAGTTCAAAATAGTTCATTTGACGCTTAAAAGTCAACTGTATGTATAAAAATTAAAATAAATATATTTTTTGTGTTTATTTTTTATAACTAATGATTATTTTTTTTAAATAGCTGCTACGGAATAAACTTGTATCTACAGCTAGAAGAAGTATCCGTGAAAACTCAAACTTGGGTGATTTGTACCGAAACATGCAGCAAGCATACAACGAAATGCAGACTCCACTCATTTATCAACATCCATCAACTCTGGTACACAATTAAACAAATTCAGTCCTTTAAACTTCATTTTGCTCTATTTATCTAATATAACCATCTTTCAAACAGGGACTAAAAGAGCTAAAAGAAACAACAATACAACAAGCTTCTAGTGGTGGTTGCATTGACGCACCTGTTGATGAAACCGTTTTCGATGTGAATAAAGACGTTGATGATTTGTTGAACGTTGAAGTGAAAGAACAACGTTTGAGCAATTTGTTACAAGCGTTAATGGTTGGTGGTTGTGTCGGTGCAATGCCTGTTCTTAAAAAGATTCCCACTTCGGTTCTTTGGGGCTATTTTGCTTTTATGGCGATCGAGAGTTTGCCCGGTAATCAATTTTGGGAGAGAATATTGTTACTTTTTACGGCTCCGAGTCGAAGATACAAGTAAGTTTTGAGTTACGATTGCATCAAAAAAGTTGGTACTTGGTAGTAGTGAAAACCGTCTTCTCGAGTTGTCCTGCAACACTTTTGTCTAAAAGTTTTAGATGTGACTACAAAAGTTATATATTTCAAAAATAAGTTGAATAATTGAATAAAATAATTTAGAGTAAAGTACACGAATGGTCCTTCTGGTTTACCAAAATTTTGGATTTGGTCCCTATCTTTCTAAAAGTACACAAATGGCCCTTGTGGTTTGCACTTGTAACACATTTAGTCCTCAACTTTTTCCAAAAGTACATGGATGGTCTCTGTGGTTTGCACTTTGTAACGCATTTAGTCCCTAACTTAGATCTGCTAAAACCTTTAGATTTGTTGGCTGGGAACTAAATGCGTTACAAAGTGCAAACCACAGGGACCATCCGTGTACTTTTGGTTTTGGAAAGCTAGGGACCAAATCCAAAATTTTTGTAAACCATAGGGACCATCCGTGTACTTAATAATTTAAGAGAGTTTATGCTAAATACACTTTGGGCAATTGTCAGCCTGCTTGATTCTTTTTTTCTTTTCCAACTTGGTTTTGGTTTTCTTGTTTGACCCGTTTGAGATAAAAACACAAAATGAAATTCACCCATTCACAAATAAATGGGTTGAAATTGTCACAACTATTTGTTAGAGATTCGAATGATAATCACTACAAAAACCGCAAATCCAAACACCTCCAAAATAAAGTAACCGGTCATTAGGCAACTGGTATTTTTCTTGGATACAGTACACTCACGCACAGAGGTATATACATGTATAATGTTATAATCTTTTGTTTTCCATTCTAATCAGGGTTCTGGAAGAAAATCATGCTACTTTTGTAGAAACGGTGCCTTTCAAGACGGTTGCGTTTTTCACGGTTTTTCAAACGGTTTACTTGCTTGCTTGTTTTGGCATAACTTGGATCCCGATTGCTAGCGTTCTTTTCCCACTTTTAATCATGCTTCTTGTTCCCGCAAGACAATATTTGCTTCCGAAATTTTTCAAAGGTGCTCATCTTCAAGATTTGGATGCTGCGGAATACGAAGAAGCACCTCCCTCAACCTACAATATTGCATTTGGTGTAAGTCAACCTTTTTCTTTATAACCCCATTAAGATAAAATAATTATGCGCTAATTGATAGCGCCACATTCTAGCAAAGGATTTGAGGGAAATTAACGTTTTTTTTTTTTTTGAGTAAAATGCCATTTTCGTCCCTGAGGTTTGGCCAGTTTTGCGACTTTCATCCAAAATGTTTGTTTTTCCGCATCTAGATTCAAAAGGTTTGCCATCTTGCCATTCTCGTCCAGATCTTTAACTACATCCATTTTTCTATGTTAAGTCAGGGGTATTTCCGTTTTTTTTGTTAAATTAAAGGGTAATGCGGTCTTTTTCAGGGGTATTCGGTCTTTTTACATAAAGTGAAAAATACCGATTTGCCCTTTAAGTTAGCAAAAAAGACGGAAATACCTCTGACTTAACGGAGAAAAAGGGATGGAGTTAACGAGCCAGATGAAAATGGCCTGGCATAGGGTAAATTTGGTGTAATTTAGAAGTAGGGATTATGTAACCTTTGCCTTTCAAAAAAAAGATGAAAATGGCAAGATTCTAAACCTTTTGAATCCCCATGCGGAAAAAAACAAACCTTTGGATGAAAGTCGCAAAACTGGCCAAACCTCAGAGACGAAAATAGCGTTTTACTCTATTTTTTTGGGATATTGGATTTAAATAACCTCAACTTTCACCAATTGGCCGATAACACTCCCAACTTTCGATTTGTACACCGGCACTCCCAACTGTCAACCTATTGGCCGAAAACACTCCTTAACCAACTGAACCCTAACCCAGTTAGTTGATGCAGCAGCCACATCATCAAAAATGCCATGTTAGCTGCCACATATGCTGCCATGTCATCAAAATGTCACACCAGCTGCCACGTCATATGACACGTCAGCAAAAAGAACCACATCAGCAAAAACTAATTGGGTTAAGGTTCAGTTAGTTAGGGTGTGTTATCGGCCAATAAGTTGAAAGTTGGGAGTGCTGGTGTACAAATCGAAAGTTGGAAGTGTTATCAGCCAATTGGTGAAAGTTGGGGTTATTTAAATCCAATATCCCTTTGCTCGATCATTTTAGGCCTGTGTTGGGCTGAAAGTTTAAAATCATAGCTCTGCTGCTAATTCTTTTTTTAGTTAATTAATTTATTTATTTTATAATGTATACACTTGCAGGAGGAGGATGTTCATTCAAGAACATCTCAAGTTGATAGTGGGGAAGCTCTTGATGGAATTATAACAAGAAGCCGAGGAGAGATCCGTCACTCTAACAGTCCAAAAGTAACAAGCTCGAGCCAAAGCCCACGAGAAATGCAGCCTTCGTATAGCCCACGTGTGTCGCAACGAGCTTTTAGCCCAAATTTGCACGAGTTAAGGGTCGATAAGAGTCCTAGATCACCTGGAAAAGGGCTAGAAATCAAGCGAACTCCAAGTCCAAGTCCTGGTCCGTCTAATCTTGGTCAAACTAGTAAAGGTTCTTCCGCATGAAGCATTTGCAAATTTAACGGTGATTAAGAGGTTTCTGTCATGATTGTGTGTTTTACGTTTCTTTTGTAATGTTTGTAAGGTGTCAACAGTTGTATAATTTATGCATGTTTTCATTTTTATTGTATGTGTATGGTATGGGCAGAAAACAAGTAATCAAACTTCGTAATGAAATAATGTTAAATTTTTTTTTCTTTCTGGTTCGTGTTTAGATCATAGCGTCATGTACACTTGTGAAATAAATTATCATCTTATCATCATCATCCGACCGAAGATCCTTATGGGCAATCATCTTCATCTTCGAATTCTGGCCAAAATGTTCGAGTTCATTGGTTCGAGTTCGTCAAGTTCTTCATAGGGCAGAACATGTAATTTGTCATGAATTCTATATACATCTACAATGAATAAGTTCTGAGGCTATAATATCACAAAGAAGCTTTTTTTGAAGTTTGACCCTCTGAATAGCCTCTCCCGGAGTATTTAAAGTGTGGAGAGGAGGAAAATAGCGTCGTCAGAGATCTAAGATACGACGTGTTGTAAAGTTTCGAGAATGCTGGTGCGACGAGCTTATTTTTATCCACGTGTCGATATAAATTTTGTTCAAAACCAAGTTGTGAATAGTATTATTATACAAGTGATCGAAACACAAACATACATGTCATCAAAGTTGTATTCTGATTTAGTTTTTGATTATTAAGTGATGTAGTTTACCTTTTTTTGTGATTCTAGTAATGCAATGTAAGCTTAAGCGTTATAAAATTTTGAATATACCGTTACGACGTATTTATTTTTATCTGCATTTCGATAAAAGTTTTGTTCAGAATCGAATGAGTTATATAATTGATATTATTTCTTGACTGTTACGTACAAGTGATCAAAACACAAACATGTGTCATCAAAACTATCTCACCGTCTAGTTTTTTTTTATAAAGTGGTGTCGTTTACCCTTTTCGTCATTCTAATAATAAACAAAAATCATTTTTGGACACGTGTCATTCTCTGGTAATTTCTCACCCTTATTTTTTATTTATCTCTTTTATTAAATAATAATAATAATATTAAACATAAATTTAACTAAATCTATTTATCTCTTTTGTTTAATTGATTTCTTTTTTAACTCTAAAATTTCAATCTTTGGCAATTTAAGTCT
Organism: Helianthus tuberosus; assembly: GCA_030545235.1. Lineage (NCBI taxonomy): Eukaryota > Viridiplantae > Streptophyta > Magnoliopsida > Asterales > Asteraceae > Helianthus > Helianthus tuberosus. The sequence goes on along the minus strand of CM060379.1, from coordinate 28,270,028 downwards.
ATAGTTTCAATCTTTGGTATTTTAACCCCTTTGATTAATTTGATTTTTCACTTCTAATTCAAAAGTTTTCATTTTTTGCAATTTAACCTCTTTAATTTTTTTTACTTTCAACTTAAAGCTTTTCATCTTTTGCAATTTAATCTCAACACTTTTTTTACTTTCAACTTTAGTATCTTATATAATTTTCATCTTTCATAAGTTCTCCGTTTAGCGTGTCGTTCTAAATTTCCAACTTAACACGCCGCAACGTGCGTGTGGTGTTCAACGTTTTTCATCTATTTTTTTCCTGTTTGACATGTCCGTCGCAGCGCGTCTATTTTTCCCCGTTTGATAGGCCTGTCGCAGCGTGCGAGTCAGAGATCGACTTAGTTATTTTTTTCTCGGTTTTACACACAGGCTCGTGGTCATGTGAGAAACATTTGACTTTCATCTAACATGATATATAACTAATGAATCCCTGCCGCATTGCGGCAGGTGGTAATTCTAGTAATATAATATAATATAACGTGATGTATCTTCTAATCTATAAAACTTTTTATAAATTTACCCTTTTAACCCGCCCTACTTTTATAGAACTTTTTATAAAGTGGTGTCGTTTACCCTTTTCGTCATTCTAATAATATAATATAATATAACGTGATGTATCTTCTAATCTATAAAACTTTTTATAAATTTATCCTTTTAACCCGCCCTACTTTTATAGAACATTTTATAAAGTGGTGTCATTTAGGGGCTGTTTGGTAGCCTCTGAATGGTCATTAAGAGGCTACCTCTTAATGGAACCATTAAGAATTTTACCAATGAGAATGTAGAAGAATGTGACATGTGATGATTTACCATTCAGAGGTTACCTCTTAACCATTCAGACTTGAGGTTACCTCTTATTCATTCAGAGGTTTTAAACGATTAAGAGGTAGCATCTGAATGGTCATTAAGAGGCTACCAAACAGCCCCTTATCCTTTCCGTTATTCTAATAATATAATATAGCGCGAGGTATCTTCTAATCTATAAAACTTTTTTATAAATAAACCCTTTTAACCCGCCTTACTATTATAGTTTTTTTTTGTGTTTTTAACCTAAATAAAGACAACAAAATCAAAATCATTGTTTAACAATTATAAATGTAACTGAATACATGAAAATATACTTTTTAAAATTTTGGTAATAATTTTTTTTAACGACACCCAAAATGCCACTAGGGTAAAATGCTATAGACTAGTTTTAAAAATTGATTTGTTAATATAGTTTTATTTAAAAACAGGCTCTAGTTTTAGAAAAAAGGAATGGAGCGTGGATTCGAGGCCAAGTTTTTTCGTTTTTCTTTATTATGGTTTATTAGAAAGAATTAATATTAATTAATAAAAATACATTATTAAGTGTGTGTAATAAAGAAGATTTGGTTCGTGTAGTTAATTATAAATTAATGGTCAAATGTAACTCTAATCTCATTTACTACTTGTTAATTAAAAGGCAATTAATTCAATATTTGATAATTGACCAATTTTATTTTATTTTTTTCTTTTCACCTCAACTACAAGACTACAAGGATATTTAAGTAAATAATAGGATGTTTTTACATTTATCTCACAATTAAAGATTATTTCTGACATTTTATGTATTATAGAAAAACTGTGTTTACTTTCTACCAAAAAAAAAAAAACAAAACCCCCTAAAATTATATTATAGTTATTTTATAAAAAAATGCAAACTAACATTTTCTAGGACTAGTTTTTTATTAATCGTAAAAACTTACTTAATTTAGCAACCGGCTTTAAATTCAAGTAAATATTGTAGCCTTAAAACACCTTTGGCAATTGGCACCCCACGAATTTAAATAATTTCTAAAATCGGTACCATATTTTTCATAATATACATTAGTTTATGTAAAATTTAAAACTAAAATCGGTACTAGATTTTTCATAATATACATTAGTTTATGTAAAATTCAAAAATAAATATATAATCGATTTTTTACTTTAATTAGTTTATCCTATGTAAAAAACAACTTTGCCAACTAGATTTTTCATAATATACATTAGTTTATGTAAAATTCAAAAATAAATATATAATCGATTTTTACTTTAATTAGTTTATCCTATGTAAAAAACAACTTTGCCAATTTAAACAGCATTACTTTGTGACAATAGGGTACTCTTTTGGAAAAGTGTTAAAAACTGATTTAAAAACCGAAAAAAAAAACACTTTAATACATTCATGAAGAATAAAACTATAAAAAAAATTATAATGTAGTTTGATCAATTAGAAATTATAATACATTACTATTTAATATTTTACATTTTTATAACTTTTTTTTAAAAACTAATCACATTTATATGTGTTTATTCCATTCATGTTCAAGTTTTGAAGAAAAGATTTATAGTGTATTTTGACCAGTTTAAAGTTTGGTCATAAACTAATCCTAACCATTGGATCACCATAAACATCATTAATGTTTCTCTTAATTAATTGTTTACTTATAAATGACACCATTTAAGAATAAACTCGAATTTAAGATAAAAGAGAGAAGACTACAATAGCATTCTCTCTATGCTTTGTGTTCTCTCCCATGGATATTGTTTACGAAAACTACTCGAAACCCGAATTGGAATCTGAATTCAAATTCGAAGATGATTTTCCAATCGACACAAAAGGTGTCTTTCAAGATTTCCACAATGTCACGGGTTCATCTTTCAACCCGGATTACACAACTCATGTTGTGGGATACGACCCGTTTGGGCTTCTACCATATGGATTGGGTTCGAATGATGATTTTTACGAGTTTAAGCATGTTGAACAAGTGAACGATGGTGGGACTGGGATGATGGTGAATTTTAACAACCAACACAAAAGTTATATTGGTTGGACGCAAACACAGGTTAATCTGTCAACCCGTTTTGGGTTGATGGAATGCAGCCCGATTATGAATCCAAAACCGATGAGCTTCTTTGTCGCGGATGAAGGATCGTGTGTCACGGCTGATAATGGAACGAAGAAAGGTGATAGAAAGAGCGGGAAAGGAAAATCGAAGTCTTCTTCGTCCAAAGGGCAATGGACCAAAGAAGAAGATAGGTAATGTACTAGTGATTAGTGTCTAATGAATTAATTATATGTCACAAAATTAAATGGTGAATATTTTTGCATGTAGGATTTTGAAAGATATGGTGGAGAAATATGGGGTGCGAAAATGGTCGTATATTGCGCAAATGTTGAGAGGGAGGATCGGCAAGCAGTGCAGGGAGAGATGGCACAATCATCTTAGACCCGACATCAAGGTTTGCTTATATCCGTTTTAACGATGCTAGATCTTCTTTAGTATGGGTGTTTATAAACCGTTGAAACTAACTAAATCGCTCAAATTAAAGCAAGTTCACCAGTTTGAGATTTATGTGGCTGGCTTAAACGAATCGGTTTTGATGCTTTGGTGATTTAGTAATCTGGCTGGTGGTTCGGAACCAACGAACCGACTGTTTAACATTATTATATTTTTTTAGAAAATACATAGTTGTTTATAAGTATAATAGCCATAAACCCTATGGTTTTTAAATTTTTAATACAAATCAACAATTTTGAAGGAAAAAAAACAGTTCAAAAGAAGAAACGGCAAAACCAAACCGCCAAACGGTCCAAACTGTAAAACCGACCAATGACCGATCATTTGTTATATATACTCGATTAAATGAAAAACCAATTAGCAGAAAGATTTCTGGACGGAGGAAGAAGACCGGATACTGATCGCAGCACACGCAGAAGTCGGAAACAAATGGTCAGAAATAGCAAAGAAACTGCCAGGAAGAACCGAAAACTCAACCAAAAACCACTGGAACGCAACAAAAAGGCGCCAATACACAAGACGAAAATGCCGATCAAAATGGCCAAGACCAAGCCCCATTTTGCAAAACTACATCAAGAGCTTGAACTTACCAAGGGGAAGAACAAGTTCAACTCGCAGTCACAGCTTGACAGTGGTTAAGTCACCATCACCACCGTCGGTGGTGGAGGAAGAGAAGTTTGATTTTAACGAGGTGCCAGAGTTAGACATGGATGAGAGGTTGCTTGAATGGGATGATAACATTGAATCATTGCTTGACGATTTACCTTGTAATAATAGCGGTGGTGGAGACGTGGATCCGTATCTACAGGGTGCAACGAAGGAGATGGATCTAATGGATATGATTTCACATGTTAATCTCTAGATTTCTTCTTCTTATATGTTTAATAAGTTTTGAGTGATTGTAAAAGAATAAAAGATTTGGAGGATTCTGAAAGCAATAAAGGATTGCACATTGTGCTTCAAAAGTCGTACCTTTGTAAGATAGAATTTAAGTCCTGAAAACCAAATCAATACTAATAAAATACACAAAAAATATCACCCAAAATCTCCTTTTAAGCGCGATTGGCAGTTGGCACAGCTTCAAGCCTTCTTAGGCTTCATGCGTTTCACCTGAGAGTATAGGAATACTCCAGCAAGGGCCACTCCAGTACCTGAAGAGATAAGGGACGTTTTGTTAAAACCAACCAAACTGAACTGTTAAAACCGTTATGGTGTTGACCTATAAATGGGTCAACATTATTAACAGAAAAGATAAGGGGCATTGCAGTAAAATGTGCAAACATTACCTATGGAATTGATAGGTGAAACAGGTGTTCGGAAGAAGAGAACAGAGGTCACGATTACCACCACACGTTTCACGCAGTTGCCAACAGAGTGTGTGACTGGAGATACCCTTTGTAGAATCATATACGAAACCTGCACAACACACATTCAGTTTAGCTTTGCTGAGCTGTAGTGCTAATTTCTATTTACTGAAGGGTAAAGTTGTCCAACAGTTGACTTTAAAATTCCTTTAAAGATTACCTGCTGATAGGCATGGAAGCAGATTGCAGCAAGAAGAGACCTAATGTACACTTGTTTGACATTCAATCCCTATAAAAATTATTTATAAATCAATCGCTATAAATACTTACTTATATAGTACAAGCTAGAAATAACAATTTCGAGGGTAATTTTGAAAAATTACTCACAGCAGATTGGAGGTATGCAGGGGTAACCCTCACTCCTTCAGTTAAGAGAGTAACAGGGGCCAACAAGAAAAACGACATAATTGTTATAACTGAGAACAGTGTAATATTATCCAATGATTCCTGTAAGAAAATAAATGTTATTAATAAAAATTCTATAAAAATCACTTTCACAACACGTCAAGAAGAGTGATATAAAAATAAATATATATAAAAAATTAGAGTAACATGCCATTTTCGTCCCTGAGGTTTAGCCAGTTTTGCGACTTTCATCCAAAGGTTTGTTTTTTCGCATCTGGATCCAAAAGATTTGAAATCTTGCCATTTTCATCCGGCTCGTTAACTTCATCCATTTTCTCCGTTAAGTCATGGATATTTTCGTCTTTTTTGTTAACTTAAAGCGCAATTCGGTCTTTTCAATACTTGTACATGATGCTAAACACTTGTACATAAAGTGAAAAAGACCGAATTGCCTTTTAAGTTAACAAAAAAGACAAAAATACCCCTGACTTAACGAAGAAAAAATGGACGAAGTTAACAAGCCAGATGAAAATGGCAAGATTTTATACCTTTTGGATCCAGATGCGAAAAAACAAACCTTTGGACGAAAGTCGCAAAACTGACCAAACCTCAAGGATGAAAATGGCATTTTACTCAAAAGTTTATAATTAAAAAAAAAAAAAAACTGTTAGCTGATATACCTCTTTCTTAACCATAAATTTCTTGCTGAGGACATTACGCGATTGGTTCGACAAATTGGATGCCATTGCACTCCAGAACCCAGCCCTGTTACCAAATGCAAATGATCAGATCATAATGATAATAAACAAATATCACTAAACGAATAAACACATTTTCTTTCTTGAACAATAAATCATGAGAACATCAAAAGGTAATGAAATGTACGTTTACTGTCCATACCAATTGAATGAGGCTTCAGTCATTGATGCAAGAGCCACTCCACCAGCAATTGGTAAAAGCGAAGTAACCACCCATGGTGTAGGCATCTGTCAGTAAATACCAGAATAAATTGAATTTTAAAAAACTTTTTAGATGAAATAACGAGTGTAAATTACCAGAATATAATATGGGTAATATTATATACCTCTCCTAGGAACATAGCAGACAATACGACTGAGAAAAATGGTTCCATAGCTTTAATCGTGTGGGTAAACGAAACGGCAACTTTTCCAAGACTCATGTTTGTGAAAAGGTTGCCCAACGTGTGCACCATAGCCAATGGCAGGATTGCTAAAAGCTGCATGTTAGCTATTAATTAGTATCGAAAACAAAATATTAAGAGATAAATATATTCTCCATTACATGAGGGTATACCTGTGCACCGCTAATTTTTGGTCGTTTGTGAAGATTTAACGTCCACATCAAAAACACAATGACACTCCCAACAGCAAACTGTACTGTAGTCACGGTTATCGGATTGGGGAAGACTTTCAAAACCTGCAGCGTTGATCACAAGAAAATAAACTAAAGACTGTAAAAGGTTGAATCAAAATCAATGTGGTAAGTTCTCCTTGTGATGAATCTTTAAATAGCCAAAAATGACCAAAATGAGCTAAGTTCTCCTTATGATGAATCTTTAAAGTCATCAAAATTCAAAGCTCACGTTTATAGGATATACATGGTTACTACAGCTTTAACAGAGCATGCTAATCAAATCAAAACAAGCGTATATATTAGAATAAATGACATATAATCTTAGTTTTAAAACGCGCATGGGGATCCAATACGCAATGCACAACGTGAAGCGCACGCATCACGTATGCAAAGACGCTCGCCATTAAAAGTATTCAAACGTTTTTATAGATAGTAATTTAACTTGTTAACTTTTAAACACTAAAGTATAAGATATTCTCATCATCTCTAGTCGAATTTGTTCAATCAACAGTCTAACTAGTTCAAATAGTCAAACCCATCGCGCAACCAACGGCCAGATTTGTTCAATAAGATTTCAAACCGCATCATGAAATCACATCAGGCGATGCGATCTCATCATGTGATGCGCGCATGTTAAAACCAAGCATGTAATATCTACAAACTGTCGAATTCGCAAATATACCTATTTATGCAACCAACTTCTTGTATGCACCCTAATTCATTAAATTCTAACACAAATATCTACAATTGTAACAGCAAGTGAATTCAAAACAAGCACATATACTATATACATCATTACAACACACATATAATATAAACCCAACGCATGCCACGTGTACATCATATACACAACTTAACAAACACTATACAAATCATAATTCAAACAACAAACAGAACAAACCTGCTTGTTATAGATATTGAAGTAGATATTAAACAGATACCACAACCCAAACAACGATCCAAGCACCACCGTCTCCATAAGCTTCGACTTCTTCAACGCCGCCGCGTCACCACCATCGGCACTGTCGGGAACAGACGCCGCCTTAACCTCGAAACCATCGGATTCACGCTCCGGCACCGGCGACGGAGTTGAAATCCAGTGACCTAGATTCCTAGGTGACGAGGAACAGCAGATTAAAGGCAATTTACGAGTAATTGGGCGAAAATTGACGGATGATTTCAATGGTGAAGGAAGATAAGTAGGATTGAGCCTGTGAGGCTTGAGATTTGCAGTTGAATTAGAGAGATTGAAGGAAGAAGTCTGCATGTTTTGGAGATCTGAGATTGATTGATTGAAGAAGGAGGTTGGTGGAGAGTATTTGTGTGTGTATTGGAGGCTCCGCCCGATGCAGTGGAACAAGGTTTGTTGGGGAGGTGGGGGAGGTTATGAAGTGGAATTTTTTTTTTTTTTTTTTTTGAAGGGGTTTTTCGGTGTTTTTAATGGGATATTCTTGGGATTTCAGATTTGCGCCACCTAACAACTACTTGTTGTGTTTTACAAAAATGTTGTAATAATAATAATAATAATAAAGTATTATAATTAATACATGTACTTTAAGCTGTTTAATTTTTGATTAAATAAAACATAGAATAAAATAACTAAGTTGATCTAGAACTCGCGCGTTACGATGAACTTGCGTCATTTTTTCTCGTTTAACAGGTTCATCGTAATCTATATATAATATATATCATTACCACTATACAAACCATAATGCATACATTACAACAACCATTGCATCAATATGTTGCAAATTATATTTATACAAGATTGTGGCTAAATTAATTAGATTATTATAAATAATAATAATTTACAAATAAAACAAAACAACTTTGAATGGATCAAACCGATTGAATATGGTAAGATAATGAAACCATTATTTGATTAGAGTACAACCACTTAAGCACAATTTACAACCATACATGCATACAAAACAAATTGAATTTGGTAAGGTAATGAAACCATTATTATTTGATTAAGGTACAACCACTTAAGCACAACTTACAACCTATATTTGATTAAGGTACAACCATTTAAGCATAACTTACAACCAAATATCAGGGCCGGCTCTTGGGCAGGCTAACTTGTGCCATCGCTCGAGGCCCAAATTTTTAAAGGGCCCGAAAAGTTTCTATAAGCTTTTATATATATATACTTTATTATATATTTAATATATGCATCTACTCATTATGTAGAAAAGGGTTGGTGGTGGAGTGGAAAAACCACTTTAAGATAATGTAAAGGTCTTTAGTTCAAATCTTGACTTCACTACCAAAGTTTTTTTTTTTTTAATTCATTTCCCCAACCACAATTTTGGCCCAATTTTATTTTTGCCGCCCGAAGCCTAAATATTTTTTAGAGTTCTCGGAGACGGCTCTGCCAAATATGCACACAAATGTTTCAAATTAATAGTATACAAATATAAATATAAATAATATGTTTTTTTTTCATAAATATATTGTTAAAAACTAAGTGTGTTTTTAAGGAAATTTAAACTAATTTTATATGAAATTTAAGGAAAAACATGTGATAAAAAAGAAATTCCCGCCCCCTTCACCAAACCTTCACCAACCCCCAACCTAGAAAATTCTACATATTTGATTGATGAATGTTACATCATCAAAAACCACGATCGAAAGCAACCGGGAGAATTCAGATATTAATTACTTCTATGATGATATGATACATGAAACGATGGTTATGTACACGGATATATTTACATGATTGATTATATATGGCTGGAACTGAGGGTGTGCGGGGAGGACCATCGGTCAGGGCCCGATATTTCGAAGGGTATGTTATTTTAGAAAAAATCTGATATTTATATGTAAAAAAAGTAAATTAATAAGGCATTAGGTTTGGATCGCTTAATACCCAATTGCGTTAAGGGCTAAGGGCACGTTTTTTCAAGTTCGAACATGGTACACGAATTCTCGGGGCCAACCCTTATATAATACATGAAACCATGGTTATGCATACCGAAGAGATATGGGCCCGGACTCCCTGTGGGTTCAGTGAACACTCAAACTCAACCCACAACCCGAATGTGAGGCTCGGGTTTGGGCTCGTTTATTAAATAAGCTTATTTTTAGGCCCGGGGTTGGCTCGTAAACAAGTTTAAATAAGTTCGGCTCGACTCATTTACACTAAGGCTCGATAAGGCTCGACGAGCCTGACAAGCTTAACATGTTAGGCTCGAGCTTGGGCTCGATACACAAACAACCTTTTATTTTTGGCTCAAGCTCGATAAGGCTCAGCTCGTTTCGAGCTTTTTCTCGAGTTGATCTCAAGTAGCTCACGAGCCCCTCGGCTCGTTTGCACCCCTATGTGTAAGACACATGATCTGATTTAACAAAAAAGTTATCTGGGTTAGGGCTAACGGACAAAGCGTATAGCGTTTAAAACATTAAGTACAAAACTCATCAATTTTAAAGGCAACGGATACCGTTTGAAATTTGAAACAAAGATAAAAGAAAAAACTTGTAATTCAGTCTTTTATTTTGGTTAACTACATCAATGGGACTAGAAGGTATTTTGTAATGTTGGAACATTCCATTAGAATGTTTTAAATTCCATGACATATGGAAAGATTTCAAGTTTCCTATTGACGAGGGAATTCATTGGAATTAATTCCAACTATATTAAACCATCCCCGCGTTGCGGCGGAGGCGTAAAACCATATCAAGTTGCACCAATGCTACACCACTGTTGGTGACCACCAACACCAGAAAAACTCGTAAAACAAATAAATTAAAAAGAAAAAAATAACACCGAACGAAAATGTGACAACCCGCGTTTTCAAGGTCTTTCCTTAACACGTTACTTGTTTCACGAATTATCTTTTCATAATTGTTGTGTTGTAACTTGCGTATTTGATGAATGACTGAACTATATTGATGTAGAGTTGTTTAGTGAGTAATGTAAGAATTGTTATGTTTGGTAATCTCTCAATTAAGATCCTTCGTCGACTTGTCCTTCGTCACCAATAGTTCGCGACGAACTATATCTTTCGTCATCATACTCTTCGTCGAAGAGTACTTCTCGCCGAGAAGGCCTTCGGCCCAATCCATGGCCCAATGCGAGCCCGGGAGTTATAAGTATCTTTGGTGACTTAACTGCATTAGAAATACATCAAACCCTAACCCTCCTACTCTCTAAAACAAGTCGACGACAGCCGTGATTCACCCCGAAGGATCGTCTCGATTTCCTGTTTTGCTTACTCGGTCAGTACATTCATATCTGTTCTCAACCCTTGCTGATTATATGATTATAGTTTCTTGTTAATTGTTCTTGATCATGTGTGATTTATTATGATTTGTTATGCCGATCTCGGGCTTAGCGTGATTCGGGATTGTCAGGGATTGTAATGAATGATGCGATGATGCATGTTGATGAATAGATGATTTAGAATTCATGTCAAGTTTGAATAGGTAACTGTAGTGATGTTTGTAACTGTTATAGAATGATTAGGGTTGCATGCTGATGATTGAAATCATTGTATTATTAATCTGAATAGGATGTTGTGGACTGATGATCGATGAGATTAATTGTTATCGTTGATGAATCGGATTGCATATAATGGTACCCAAAAGTATTAGATTGATCTGATGGAGACGAACTAAAAACTTGTAACTGTTGTTGGTGCGACGAAACATGTGGATATTTCGCCAAACATCAGTATCGACGAAACATATGGGTGTTTCGCCGAACATCAGTACCGACGAAACATATGGGTGTTTCGCCGAACATCAGTACCGACGAAACATATGGGTATTTCGCCGGGGTAGTTCGTCGGACGGTGTTTCGCCGAAGGGAAGTTAGATTGGGCTTCGACGGGTCACACACACACGTGCATACTTTGTTGATGGCATTACTTGGGCCGAACACTATAGCTGGGCCGAACCATGTAAAGAGACCAGTTAGGTAGTCACGTACATGAATGTTTGATGCATTGGATTAGTTAACTGTTGCATATATTGTGAACTTGCACTACTCGATATATGTTATAAAAAAATGACTTACACTATATGCTAGGTGTTAAGAGGAAAAGGATGTGTGTTATGGACTATGGACTTCATGATAAACTGTTATAACTTGTATGAGGGAAATGAATTGATAAGTTGCATGATTAACCGGTATGCCATGTATGGTGATATGTAAGGTTATATGTGAATTACTTGTTCGTACTGAAATGATGTGTAAGAAGAATCCGTGATCCATGTGTAACTGACTTGTCTTTGGTAACCACGGTAGGGTATGGTTGGCCAACTTGGAACGGGTAATATAACTAAACATACCGAGCAAATCTAAGGTGAGTTCACTGCTCTTTTTCCAAGCATGCGTCCCGGGGAGGGACATCTGGTAAACGTTCTGGGGAGGAATGTCGGGTATTGGGTTTGACTGGAATGTTAAACCTGGGTTGTTGGTTAATACACGTATATCTATCACTCAAGTCCCTCCTACCGATTGTTGCCGGAGAGGCAACGGGGTATTAGTTAATAGCGCTATTTAGGTTTGGCACCCTCACACCGCACCGAGGAGGTCGGGAGTGAACTAATGACCCCCATCTTGACCATTGCTATGATAGAGGCATTGGGGAATAGGGCAAATAATCTGGAGCCATCGGCGGTAAGCATGTGATTAACAACATCAAATCTGTGAAACGTTTTAATCTGGTAACCGGTAACTAATCACGTTAACAAAACTTTGAACTCACCAGCGTCGTCTGACACACTTGTCTGCATGCTTGCAGGTCTATAGGGTTGTAGCATTGGGAGCTTGCTGTTTGGAAGGCTGGAGTGGTCATGGGTCGAGATGCATGGTATCGCAATACAAGACTAATGGTTTTAGTACTTGTGGTTTATAAAACACTTAACAAATGAGTTATGCTTCCCCTGTATACATTGAATTATATGTAACGTTTTGTAACACTTTATGTTAATGAATGAAAGTTGTATTCAAATATATGTACGAGTTCAATGTGATTGGTGACTAGTGTGACAACTGTCAAAAATCCAGGTATCCGTACAATTTAATTAACTATGATTAGTGCTTAATGACTGTGCTGAACTACAATTAACTGCTTTCTGATTACTGCATCATACTTACATGTGCATCACATATTGCATGATGTCACTTCATTATTACATGCAAACCATATTGACATAAATGATGCACAAAGCACAGCTAGCACAGTTAGTGGATAACTCAGAAAATGCTGATGAGGTTCAGTACATAGACAAACATTGTTTTGAGACACAGTATGAGCCAGAGACTAAGTACTACACTAGTATGGTGTGTAGGGAAGTAAGGACCATAGAACTGCATTCCTAAGTGATAGTTTAAGTGCCGGAAAGTGCCTAAAACCCATATAAAGTGCTGAATTCAGCATATTTAAGCAAAAATCAGCTTTTTAACAAGCTAGTAACATGCAAAAATATGACTAAATGGTCCTGAATGCTTTCCTAAGTGTCGGGAATTAAAAGTGTCACAAAAGGGCACATAAAGAACACTAAACGGTATAGTTTGACACTTTAACGAACCGGTATCTAACCAAACAACCGGACACTACCCGAAACATCAAAATTATACTAGAAGCATTGTTTTAATGTTTCTGAGCTAGTTATGATCCCCGAACACCCTAACACACTATATAACACATCATATGCATAACACCTAAACATTACACTTAGAATCTAACCATTAAACCTAACTAACCATTGAAACACAACCAAGACCCCCCCCCCCCCCTTTATGTGGACGGTCACTAGGTGGCCCCACCACCAAGATTTTACTTAATCTTATAAGATTTGTGAAGATTTGATTAGGGATATGTATTGTGCTATGAAGACACATTATCCTTTGGTTAATTCCTAAATATGGTTATAAGTAGTATTTAGAAGATCATGAGCTCACATCTCTCACACATCAAACACACACCACTCTCTCCTCCCTCCTTGCTCCCTCACGGCCGAAGATCACCACCCACACCACCATCACCATTCATTCAAACTCATCCATTCTCAAGGCATCTCAAGGTGTAAGAAGGTCTACAAGAAAGCTTGGTGGTCTTGGAGATTGAAGGACCTCTCTCATTTGCTATTATCCACCACATTTGTCACCTTCATCTTCTAGTGTTCTTCCCTAGCCTTGTGCTAGTTGTAAGGCTCTTATAATCCCTTGTTACTTCATATTTAGTTGGATAAAAGATGATATATGTTGCTAATCTTGATGAACAACAAAGAACATAATCATGAAACTTTAACATAAGCTTAATAACATAAGAATACATGTTGATTAGTGTTGATTTGCTTCTTGATGATTGATGATTTGTGTTAGTGATGTTAGACATCATATGAAACCTACTAGATTGTGATTTAACACGTGATCTAGTAAGTTAAGGTGGTGATCTTGTGAAAGACCAAGATCATCATACTTTGTGTTTCTCATGAACTTGAATAATGAAACATGTAACATGATTACTAGACATAAACTTGGATGATTTCAAAACTAGTTTTCTCAAGAAACTAAGTTAAATCACAAGATTTACCTAAACATTGTTTTTAAAGAAACTAACCATGTTTCTAGTGGTGAAACAAGTATAAAAATACATTGTTAACAAGAAAAATTCAAAAGAACGATTTTTTTGAAAAATCATCTAGTAAGTTGTAAAAGACTAAACTTTACAAGAATAAGATTTACAAACAAATAACCACTTTTTAAAGGATAACTAAACCTACTAAGCACACTACCAAGTTACTACAAGTTTTTATGAAAGTTCAAGTTCATGTGTTATGTAAATAGCATTGTTTTGACACTTGGTAAGTGTTGGTTAAGTTGTTGATTGTTTGTGATGATTTTAAAAAGAAAATGATATGCTTTGATAGCATGGACACCTCCATTTTTAGGAGAAACTATGGCAAAATTTTCTAAAAATATAAACACTTAGAAAAATATTTTCTAACAAATATTTACAAGTGTATTTTAACTATGGTTTTCAATATAAACTTTGCCATAATTTTTGTAACAAAAATACAAATATTGGAGGTTGGTTTTTGTAAATAAAAATAACTAAATATGTATTTGAAAGGTATATATTTAGAAGACACGTTGTGTGTGATTATTTGTATACTTTGTGTATTAGTTATATTATTTTAGGATTTGAAATAATATAACTTAACATATACCAAGAAATTTCAATCCAAAATATTACCAAAAATCACAAGGAATAGATATATAAGTTACACACATAATATTGGCAAACCGAACAAGAATGTAACTTACAAAATATTCCGGAAAATACCGTTATAAATATATTTTTGGTAAATAATATTTTGGACATAAGGGATGAAAATATGATTTTTATGATTATTACCAAGTTATATCATATTTTCGACAAGGATAAAATATATTATTTTTGGAAAGTAAAAATATATTTTTCTTGGAATATTTAGAAGATATATGATTTTTGAGAAAAATATGTATTTTCTTGAAATACATTATTTTTGGACAAAATAAGTTTATATATATTTTCTAAAGTTAGACTTGAGAATATATTATTTTGGAACTACAAATACAAGAATATGAATATACATGTATGAGATACCCCCATCCCTGGGAAGGAAATACGAAAATAAATACTTGAGAAGTATTGTTACAAAAATATTGTTTAACAATTATTCCAAAATTAAATATAATTTAAGTTGAAATATTTATTATTTTAACAAGTAATTATAACTTGGAATGACATTGAAGACATGAGAGAAACGTAACTCAAAAACATAAATACTAAGGCAAGGCACGGCCCGTTCGTCTAATAGACCCTAGTACATTGTAGGTAGTCGTGTTTGCTGAAGGGATTTGAGTTACGAGTACTGAAGACGCAAGACAGTGATTTCATGTCCCCCTTTTCTTTTAACTGTTTTCAGTTTTATAACTTCGGGGGTGAAATACATGTTACAATTGTTTACAAAAGTTTTATACATGGTATGGTTAGCTAAGGAGGGTTACTGCTTGATCATGTGAGTGGTGGGTACAACACTTAAGGCCATTAATCCTCGTCGTAAGGACTGAGGGACATGAGTGATAGATCTATTTGGGTGTAGCGAGCCCACACCCATGAGGACCAGGGTGGCCCATGTGGTGACTATGTCCACATACTAATGTCGTGGTAAAATCCGCTAGGTTTGAGTTTTCCTGCACCATTTCACACATACCATTGGCCTTGCAAACCATTGGTGATCTGTTTTTCCTTATTGCTACATACCAGGGCTTACATACATACAGACATACTTTAAAGGTTTATTCACACAAACAATCACATGAACTCGCTCAACTTTGTTGATGTTTTCAAATTACATGTATTTCAGGGAACTAAGTGGATCTGGCAGGTGTATGCATGTTTTTCGAGCTGCGTCATGAATAAAGGATGTCATCCAAGTCATTAGGGTTTAGGAGATGTATCTTAATCCTGGACGAGATACATGGTTCTAAACTCGGTTTTATTTAAGGTCTTTTGTCGAGTCTTCGTGAACTCATTTAAACATGTTGCATGGGTTGTAATTTGAATTCGGTGTCAACGTTTCAGACAATTATGTTATGTTATTTTCAAACTTAATTTATGGATGAACATCTAATGGTTTTATCATATAGTGTTGTTATGATTGGTTGCTATGGTATTAAGAAAGTCACACCAATAATCACGCTTCCGCAAAAGTCAGGGTGTGACAGCTTGGTATCAGAGCTTCGATCGTAGCGAACTAGGATTCTTTCTCGAGTCTAGACTACGATCATTAGGGCTCTCACGAAAATGTTTTCATAACATATTTACATTGCATACACAAAACGTCCAGATCCAGGGAACAAACATTTTTACAAACAAAAGACACAAATCACATTTCAAAGAATTCGTTTATAGTTTAGTCTGAGAGACTGGGTAATTCAGTTTGAGAAACTGGGAAGTTAGTCTGAGAGACTAGTTGGGGCAGTCTGAGAGACTGGGTTGTTCAGTTTGAGAAACTGGGGAGTTTAGTCTGAGAGACTAGGTAGTTCAGTCTGAGAGGCTGGGTGGGATAGTTGGGAAGACTAGGATGAATACATGCTTACACTGTTACTACTTACATGCTTATTTGATGATTGTTGATATATGTGCATATGTTGTGATTGTTTTGATTACAGACACCATGTCCTCATCTGAGAGTGGACTATCAGATACTGTAGACCCCATGGCCATAGTTTCGGACTATGAGATTGTCCCAGACCCTGAGATTTTCACTTCTGACACTGAGAGCAGTGGCGGACCCAGGATTATTTTTTACTGGGGTTCATTTTTTGTCGAATAATTTTTCACAACCAAATATTAAAATTTTTGGGTCGGTAATCGTAGTCGGGTCAGGGCTAAGAAATAATGTAGAAGCATTTAGTGAACATGAAACCACTACTTTATTAAAAAACTAAAAAACAAGACTTGTAAGACTTGAACTTGGGATCTATGTGTTAGATTACAAGAGGATTTACCACCACACCATCTTTGCTTTTAATACTATGGGGTCCAACTAATTTATTTTATGGGGTCCTTGATAAAATTAACATACCGGTTCTACTATTTAAAAAAAAAAAACATTGGGGTCCGTGGACCCCGATCCGGACCATGTGGGCCCGCCCCTGACTGAGAGTGACGATGACGATGATTTCCAGCAGTTTGCTTTACCTGATTTTGGCGATGACATACCGCATGCTGATGGTCTACCTGACGAGGATCCATTTTTCATTCTGACCAGGATCTTATCATCCTCGGACATCCCGATGATGAGCATGTCGTGGTCCCGATCCTCGCACCTCTTCCTCTTGTGGCATTTCCTCTTGATGATTTGCCTTTTGATGCTTTGTCTGACGATGATGTCGATCTTTTTATTGAGGGTCCCCCTGAGGATGCCCAGGGTGATGGAGCTCCATTCGATGATGTCGTTGTAACAACCCGCACTTTCGTGCATTGTTACTACTCGCTATACTCATTACGCCTAGCACCAGAGATTCGGATCATAATGTAACTATATCGCATACATCGCTACTCGAAGGATAATCGCATATTTTCGCAATACATTAACGCTATACTACACCATATCACATACACTAACACTCACGATTGCATTGAGTAAGGACCTATTCTACCCTCCTCGGTGGCCATGATGTGTCGAAACGCAGACAATTAACGCTAACAAAGACTCTCGGGTGAGTGCTATAGCTCCAGTCGTCGTGACGATGATGACAATACGAGCGAGTGGTACCCCGTCAGTCATTGTAGCACAACACACAATAACGTTCACTATGACATCAAGAAAGGACCTATACTACCCTCCTTGACGACTGTGAAACGTGGCTAATAATCGCATACTCGAATCGAAAACCGATTGTTACATCGAAACTTTGGAATATGGATACGTAAATACGACCCCTAGTGATATATATACATATAATAATAATAATATAAATCAACTATAGAAAGCGCGTACTTCAAAAACTTTCAAAACGATCGAAAACGGAGAAACTCACCGCGCCGGAGTAGCCATCCGGATGGGCCTCATCCGAACGGATGGTCCATCCGAACGGATGGCCATCCGAACGAATGGCCATCCGAACCAGTGACACCCTCTCCTCAATTTTGCCTATAAATAGCCTATCACACCACTGTTCAAGTGATGTGACAGCTCCCACTCGACCAGACACGCTTCAAGACCCTTTTCTCTCGATTCCTCGCGATTTCGGTAAGATTTCAACCTAAAACTTGTACTTCTATGATCTACACTCAATTCTACGTCATTCTATCTTTCAAAACTCAATTTCTAACCGTGAAATCTACTGATTTGAGGTGTTTTAAGGTGATGTCACCAAGAGTTCTTATGAACTCTCAAGTTGTGACCTCATCCCACCATAAACGACTCAGATCTGGGTGATTTCCACATGTTTTGATAACAAATCTCACCTAAATTTGTGTATTTAACCAGGGAACAGTGCGATTTCGAGTTAAGCATGAGAAACCATCAAGAACGGCCAGATCTGATGGAACGGGGTGATTCCCGGCCGTCAGAACGGGTCGGAACTGATGGAATTTCAATTGCTAACACGGAGTTTCACTATCCCAGTAAAACCGCACGTATTTCTACCGAAAAACACTCAAAACAGTGATCAGAACGTTAAAACAGACGTGTCATCCGAACGAATGACAGAAGTTTGACCAATCAACAGTTATTCGATCGAATGGCAATTCGACCCAACCAACAGTTATTCGATCGAATGGCAATTGGACCCAACCAACAGTTATTCGATCGAATGGCAATTCGACCCAACCAACAGTTATTCGATCGAATGGCAATTCGACCCAACCAACAGTTATTCGATCGAATGGCAATTCGACCCAATCAATCGATCGAATGGCAATTCGACCCAATCAACAGTTATTCGATCGAATGGCAATTCGACCCAATCAACAGTTGTTCGACCGGATGGCAGCCATCCGACCCAGATCCATATGTCATCCGATCGGATGAGCCCATCCGAACGGATGAGCACCATCCGACCAGATAACTAACTGTTCGATGTTATTCTCGCTTAACCGAACATCGTTTACTATATCCTTCAATGATTCAACGCAGACGCACTTGCAACCGATCCAATCAAGTTGTACTCTCGCTAAATACGCATTGTGAGTATACTTGACCCCTTTTAATCGCATTTTGGGTGTAACATACGTTTCTAACAAATCGAACTTATTAAACGAATTATTCAATCAATCGAATTATCACTTTGCGAATAACTGTTATGCATAGATATACGTGATGCTAGTTGCATATGTGCTAGGGCTTATACTCGCGACGTCCCACCATGACTAGTATAGTACTATTGCGCCCGACGGGGTCTAGTTTGCCATCGCATATTCGAGCATCGAGGACTTAGTTGGTAGTATCAGCTTTGTGAGTATATATGTCGTGTGTTACGTTTATGCATGTGGAAATTCGCTACACTTTTTATCTATTACGCTATACATATCAAACCTGTATACTCGCCAATACTTTTGTATTGACAAATATTTTAACGTATGTTGCAGGTTAGATCGCAGACTATATCGAATCAAGCTAGGAAGTCTAGAAACTCAACTAAAATCTAGGTTGTCGGATTTGTATTGTTCGAGAGGACAAGAAATCTGTGATAACTTATGTGATTGTATTATTCGTTAGTATGGGATAATGAATGTATTAAATATTATCGCAACATAGTTGTTATGGATTCTCTTGAGCAATCTGATTCGCCTAGTGCCGCGCCCCGATGATTCCGCCATCGGTTGGGGTGTGACAGATTGGTATCAGAGCCATAACTATAGGGAATTAGGCCAGACTCGACCTAGTCCGGGTCGACGTCTTAGAAATCGACCTAGTCTATAGTCTAAGTACCAACAGGCCGACTCATACAAACCAGTAGGGTTTGTATTGGGCCTACTTGATACTCTCGATCGAAATTGCTAAAAGCTACAACTTTGTGTGAACACCGCGTACTACAGCTTCACACGAAGAAGCCTTTCCTAAGGCTGGAATACTACTTAGCCTTTCCTAAGGCTGACATAATACACGTGTTTTCAAAAATACTTGCATAACAAAACCGAGTGATCCAGTCGAGATCAGGTGTGAAAACCAAGAACTCTCGATGAGATCGCTCACTCAGCGCATTTTTCTAGCATGAGAACCTTTCATCGAGTTAGGAGTGACATCCACATCTCGACGAAAGTCTCCATTTCGAAATCTAGTGGAACTCACGAATTTATTCGAAGAGCATAACCATAATTAGGAACAAAGTTGTTAAGTCAGGGGTGAAACCCGTACCTTAATAAGCCGTTCCACTCTCTATAAACTGGTTTACAAAAGCTCTCACCAAGGACTCGACTAACACGATAACTCGAGCCACGCGATGACTAGGAAGACGAATGCCATGAGCTGCATCCCAGTGGAAGCATGGAGTCTTCTAGGTCAGCGCACGTGCACGACCTTGTTGAACATAATTGGGTTACCTTGGGTAGTCGACGCCTAAACACCCAAGGCACTCTATCATACGACCCGTCAATTTTACAACTAGTTGGAACTTATTTACGTTTTGAAACTTTACGCTTTCTCGATTTAACGATTTTCACTCCCTGTTTTACAAAACACACAACTCGCACAGCCATCGCAATCTAAAATGAAAACCGAATGGACACAACAGAACTAATGCATAATTTATCGCCTTCGCTCTCACTTTCTCACCTCAACGCGTCCTCGCTTATCCTAAGTCGACATGTACGTGTATGATTACAAATTACAAATATATAAATACATATATATACGTATAAACAACAAGTCATTGTGTGAGAACTTAGGAACTTCGTGTCTCCTATGTGGCTCCTATGTGATTCGTATTACTACTATACTATCGCATCAAGTTTTGAACGCGCTCAATCGCATTGCAAAACTCAAAAATCCTTATGATCGAATCTCACTCCAAGTCTCTTTCTGTCTAGATGCCTTCCAACAACTCTACTTCGAGAATGTTAGCAAAGAGACGAGCCAAACGAAGGGGCGAAAAGAGGATTGCTTCACTTGTGACCAGGGAAGTGGTCAAAGTCATTCCTCAGATTGCCGCACGAGTGCACTCTCTTATCAACCCTCGAACTTCGGAAGACGTTAAGACAGAAGAGCCGCAGTCTACATTTCTCTATAAACACTTCAAAGCCTGTGATCCAATGGTCTTCACGGGTGAAGGAGGTGTTTCTCAACTACTCCAGTGGTTCGACTCTATCTAAGTTACCATTCGTCAAAGTGGGTGTCCCGATAGTTTCCATACTACTTGCGCTACCGGAGTATTTCAATCGCGAGCACTCGACTGGTGGACCGCCGAACGTAACAAACGTGGGATCTCCGCAGCTTACGCTCTCTCTTGGGATGAGCTGAAAGAGCTTATGAAGAAAGAGTACTGCCCTCCCCACGAAGTCCAGAAGCTAGAAAACGAATTTTGGGAAATCAAGCAAGCCGAAGGTGACAATGTTGGCTACACCGCAAGGTTCAAGCAGCTTAGCGTAATCTGCCCGAGTCAAGTCAACACTTCAGAAAAAGCCATTCCTAAGTACATTCGCGGCTTGCCTGAGTGTGTGGGTGATTTTGTCGAAGCTGCAAGACCTGCTACCATCGAAGAAGCCTACCGCTTAGCCGCAGAAATCAACAACAAACGACTCATGGAAGGGTTTTTCTCCAAGAACCCTGTTAAGCAAGCTTATCAAGCGATCGTCACTAATTCTTCAGAGGATCCTAGCAACGAGTCTTCTGACGAATCTGCAGACGATCCTTCGGACAAATCTGCTGACGATTCCTCTGACGGATCTACCGACGATTCTTCTGATGACTCTGCCGACGGTTCTTCCAACGACTCGGTTAAGAATTCTACAAGTGAGTCCTCCGATGAATCCTCCAACGACGACACCTCATCGCAAGACACCGACAAACCCAGCCGCAAGCGAAAGACGTCAAGCCCAAGCTCATCGACAACCGAACTGCTGCAACCGAAACCTCTTCAGGCAGTTCCGGTGTTTCCAAAACGAGCTTACACTGGAACTCACCCTCAGTGCTACTCGTGCACCTATCATCATCCAGTTGGGGCTGACTGTCGCTATTGCAGTAACTGCAACCGTTACGGTCACTTTACCCGCAACTGCCGCATCGAACCGCGAACTTGAGTACAACAACAACAGCTCCAGCAAAAGTCCTCAGCAGCACACATCTAGCAAGCGTAGGATAAAGTTGTAATGATACGATTTTCGACGTTAAATTCTAAGTTTCGAACCTACTCTATTATTCGAAGTTGCCACTATGCGTAACAATAACTCTCGTTCCGTTTTCTCTATCACACTCTAGTCATCACACTTAGACTAGATTCACACGCATACTATATACTATATCACGAAATAATGTGTTTTACCCTCACTACACACTTAGAACGAGGTACGATAAACGTGCAAGGAACGATTAATCACGGGTGCACACGGGATTATTTGGGTCAGTGCACAGAGATCGTAGTGAATTCTAAGGTGCCACAAGCGTTCCAGCAAAGTATGACACCGAAACACAGGATATAAGTAATAGGGGTAAAGCAAGGTGTGCTTTACCATACTACTGAGGTTCCGTGCAGAAAGTGCCATGTGGAGTTGAACGTTATTAGACCTATTATACTATTGTGATTATTTTCAACACACTACACTTAATCGCAAGGCGTAACAACCAAACCGCATCATCGCGAGACTTGTCGCAAGTCTGCAAACGCAGTGCAATCACCTCATCGATGGACTCTGGAGAGTCTACCTCGCAGGACAATTGCATCAACGCAAGATTGGTCATAAGTCTGTAGCAACCAATCTCATCGAGTACATAAACGCTCACGATATTGTTGAGTGAGGACCTATTCTACCCTCCTCGATAGCCGTGATGCGTCGCAACGTAACATAAAGCTCATTCGAAACAAAACTCGACTAATCGCAATCGCTTATCATGTGTATCTCGCAATCTCTATCGCTTATTATGTGAATCTATATCGTTTGCTGTGTAACAATCTATCGCTATACCGTTACCTATGATATTCGTGTTAAGTTAGCACGCATGACCTCGCTTCACGAGATGAAGCTCATATGGTTAAAGCAAGGTGTTTTAGTCATATCAGCGGCCTTTCGTGGAAAAAGGCCATGTGGGGTCAGATGTTAGTTAAATTCTGTGGTGTTAATCAATCAAATCGAACCGCATAAATCGCGCATACCTCCATTGCTTGCAACGCAACAACTACCGCTTATCGTAATCGATTATTGTCGCCGTCATTGTTGGTATTGTGTTATTCGCTTAATCACCTAATCGCTTATCGCTGATCGTGTATAGTCTGCCGCTTATTCGCGTATCGCGTCCCGCTTATCGCTCGCTTGGTGTTCATTGCAGTCTGTGTGGTATTAGTACACATGACACCGCTTCACGAGGCAAAACTAACCTGGTTAAACGTGGTGTTTCACCATGTTAGCAAAAATGAACGTTTCTTGTAACGTTGGTTAACGATCGACTCAGTTAGTTCCACGTCATGAGAAACCCTTCAAGTTCTTTAAAATTGCAATCGTATTGAACTAACGGATTCTTCGCGACACGAGGTACCTTGGAACGCCAACTCGTGGGATATTACTTTTGCCTTTACGTCGCCTCATCGCTATCGCAATCGATCTCTCTTATTCGAAACGCTCTCGCTTGTCAACTCACGGTCAAATCGCTCGCTGTATCACTACTTACGCAGGATCGACTCTCAGAGGTATACCTGTTGGATTAATTTCGGGACGAAATTTCCTAAAGCAGGGGAGACTGTAACAACCCGCACTTTCGTGCATTGTTACTAATCGCTATACTCGTTACGCCTAGCACCAGAGATTCGGATCATAATGTAACTATATCGCATACATCGCTACTCGAAGGATAATCGCATATTTTCGCAATACATTAACGCTATACTACACCATATCACATACACTAACACTCACGATTGCATTGAGTAAGGAACTATTCTACCCTCCTCGGTGGCCGTGATGTGTCGAAACGCAGACAATTAACGCTAACAAAGACTCTCGGGTGAGTGCTATAGCTCCAGTCGTCGTGACGATGATGACAATACGAGCGAGTGGTACCCCGTCAGTCATTGTGGCACAACACACAATAACGTTCACTATGACATCAAGAAAGGACCTATACTACCCTCCTTGACGGCTGTGAAACGTGGCTAATAATCGCATACTCGAATCGAAAACCAATTGTTACATCGAAACTTTGGAATATGGATACGTAAATACGACCCCTAGTGATATATATACATATAATAATAATAATATAAATCAACTATAGAAAGCGCGTACTTCAAAAACTTTCAAAACGATCGAAAACGGAGAAACTCACCGCGCCGGAGTAGCCATCCGGATGGGCCTCATCCGAACGGATGGTCCATCCGAACGGATAGCCATTCGAACGGATGGCCATCCGAACGAATGGCCATCCGACCCAGTGACACCCTCTCCTCAATTTTGCCTATAAATAGCCTATCACACCACTGTTCAAGTGATGTGATAGCTCCCACTCGACCAGACACGCTTCAAGACCCTTTTCTCTCGATTCCTCGCGATTTCGGTAAGATTTCAACCTAAAACTTGTACTTCTATGATCTACACTCAATTCTACGTCATTCTATCTTTCAAAACTCAATTTCTAACCGTGAAATCTACTGATTTGAGGTGTTTTAAGGTGATGTCACCAAGAGTTCTTATGAACTCTCAAGTTGTGACCTCATCCCACCATAAACGACTCAGATCTGGGTGATTTCCACATGTTTTGATAACAAATCTCACCTAAATTTGTGTATTTAACCAGGGAACAGTGCGATTTCGAGTTAAGCATGAGAAACCATCAAGAACGGCCAGATCTGATGGAACGGGGTGATTCCCGGCCGTCAGAACGGGTCGGAACTGATGGAATTTCAATTGCTAACACGGAGTTTCACTATCCCAGTAAAACCGCACGTATTTCTACCGAAAAACACTCAAAACAGTGATCAGAACGTTAAAACAGACGTGTCATCCGAACGAATGACAGAAGTTTGACCAATCAACAGTTATTCGATCGAATGGCAATTCGACCCAACCAACAGTTATTCGATCGAATGGCAATTGGACCCAACCAACAGTTATTCGATCGAATGGCAATTCGACCCAACCAACAGTTATTCGATCGAATGGCAATTCGACCCAACCAACAGTTATTCGATCGAATGGCAATTCGACCCAATCAATCGATCGAATGGCAATTCGACCCAATCAACAGTTATTCGATCGAATGGCAATTCGACCCAATCAACAGTTGTTCGACCGGATGGCAGCCATCCGACCCAGATCCATATGTCATCCGATCGGATGAGCCCATCCGAACGGATGAGCACCATCCGACCAGATAACTAACTGTTCGATGTTATTCTCGCTTAACCGAACATCGTTTACTATATCCTTCAATGATTCAACGCAGACGCACTTGCAACCGATCCAATCAAGTTGTACTCTCGCTAAATACGCATTGTGAGTATACTTGACCCCTTTTAATCGCATTTTGGGTGTAACATACGTTTCTAACAAATCGAACTTATTAAACGAATTATTCAATCAATCGAATTATCACTTTGCGAATAACTGTTATGCATAGATATACGTGATGCTAGTTGCATATGTGCTAGGGCTTATACTCGCGACGTCCCACCATGACTAGTATAGTACTATTGCGCCCGACGGGGTCTAGTTTGCCATCGCATATTCGAGCATCGAGGACTTAGTTGGTAGTATCAGCTTTGTGAGTATATATGTCGTGTGTTACGTTTATGCATGTGGAAATTCGCTACACTTTTTATCTATTACGCTATACATATCAAACCTGTATACTCGCCAATACTTTTGTATTGACAAATATTTTAACGTATGTTGCAGGTTAGATCGCAGACTATATCGAATCAAGCTAGGAAGTCTAGAAACTCAACTAAAATCTAGGTTGTCGGATTTGTATTGTTCGAGAGGACAAGAAATCTGTGATAACTTATGTGATTGTATTATTCGTTAGTATGGGATAATGAATGTATTAAATATTATCGCAACATAGTTGTTATGGATTCTCTTGAGCAATCTGATTCGCCTAGTGCCGCGCCCCGATGATTCCGCCATCGGTTGGGGTGTGACAGTCGTTGTTGTTCCACTTATTGAGATTCCGATCATTGAGATTTCATCTGATCATTCTGATCCTGATTCTTTCGAGTCTGTGTCGTCTACTACTTTGCATGCACTGGGATTGCAGCGTTATCCCACTGATTCCGATTCTGACACGGCTATGTCTGCTGGACCTGTTCCTCCACAGGACTTTGAGTTTGATGATGAGCCTGAGCATGAGATTGACTTTGTTCCCGACGATCAGCTTTTTGATGTACCCACTGATCTTGAGCTGGCACCAGCCGACCCTGAGCCTATGCTTGCACCCGAGCCTATACCTGCTCATGATCCTCTGCCTGGGCATGACCCTGTACCGGTTGGCATACCTGTTGTTGCACCACTTATACCGGACCCTATACCTGCACCTGCTGACCATGCTCCTTTTGCTGACCAGATAGATCCCCGTTACGCATTCACCCGCAATGGGTGGATAGAGGATGATGATGACTTGCCCCCTTTTGTTGAGCCCGTTACTCCCCCACCTGCACCTACACATGCACCTATTGACGTTGCCCCGTTTCACCCACGTGTGTCTGATGCTCACCGCACTGATCTGCCGATCACATTCTTACAGGATATCCCTCCACCCCGTCCAGGGGAAGGACCGTCTAGCCAGCCGTCTGGCCATGTTCCACCCGTGTCAGCCGCCTTTCCTTTCATGCCACAGTTTACACCTGATACTCATTTTGCTTCTGCACCATTAGGCGAGCCACTCATATGGTTCCCGCCAAACACCATGCCAGTTTCTGATCTATACCATCCTTCACATTACACTGGTTACACGAGGGATGAATTGCTTTTGTCGTTACATCTTCAGCAGGAGATTTTATGGCGTATAGTCATGGAGCTAGAGAGGATTCCACGTCCTCCACCTTGTACATGTCAGTCACCGTTCGCGACTCCACCTGCTCCTCTTCTGCCATACCCAGATTTTGACGTTCGTTTTCTTACTATGGAGCAGCAGATTAGTTATCTGTTGCGCCGCGTTCATGCTCTTGAGGAGGAGTTAGCGCATGTGCGCAGTTTGCTTTTCGTTCCGCCACCTCCACCATCAGCATAGCAGGTTTTTGTTTTTATGTAGGTAGCATACTTTTGGTGAGAGTGTCGCTATTGAGCCCAGCTTGCACAGCCTTTTGAAGACCACTTTTTGATTTTATGATTGTTGTAGTTTAATGGATATTTTGGACAAGGGTAGTGTGACCCTGTAGTCCCTTTTGATGTGATATGGTACATTTGTAGAACATGTAAAACTGTAATTGTGGTCGATGATATATGAAAGCTCAATCGCAACATTCTCATTATATACATTGTTGAATTACTTGTTTGTGTTATGATTGAGATGTCATGTGTTTACTTACGTTGAAAAATATTATTACATACACGTGCTACATACTTATATGCATAAGACCTGACCTATACAATCTTCTTTAGAAGATGCCTCCTCGAAGAGACAACCAACTGCCTACAACAGAGGCTGAGTTACAAGAACGGATTTCACGAGCGATAGCACAACACGAGGCCTTACGCTCTGAGCATAGCGGGGGTACCTCGGGAAGCAACCCAACTCTTGGTAATGTTTAAGTCACTAAAAGACACATTACGTTACATTTGGATATTCCATGTGCGATCGCTAATGCCTTATGTGAATGATGTTGCTTGTACAGGTTGTACCTATAAGCAGTTCTTAGACTGTAAGCCTCTGAATTTCGACGGCACCGGGGGTGCTGTAGTTTTTGTCAGATGGACGGAGAAAACCGATTCTCTGCTAAGAATGAGCAAGTGTGCGCCGGAGCACCAGGTCACCTACATCTCAGGACTTTTTCTAGACGGCGCTCTATCATGGTGGAATCTCTAAGTTCAGACCTTGGGAGAAGAGGCTGCATATACCATGTCATGGGACGAAATTGTAACACCCCGTGTTTTCATAAGTAAGAGTCAAAGTCAAGGTCAAAGTCAACGATCGATTTCACGCAACTTGACTTGTAGAAATGTCTTTATTTTATTTATATTATATGGAGTAAGTGTCGTTCATTACAATAATCGATGAGTATTAATCGTATTTCAATCGACCTACGACTGCGAACTATAGGAAGTAACAATGCGATAAAGTTAATCAACTGATAATCAAGCCATGCTAATCGAATCGACCTCGAAACTCGAACTGTGTATTCTACTTGTGTTTATACGTGTGTGTGTGCCTTACGTGTTACCTGTGCATGTTTATTTATATTGTGTTGTGGTAATCAAGCGAACTCAATCGAAACTCGAAATCCAACTCGAATGTAATCGAACTCGAACTCGAATCGCGAATCGAACCAGGATAGATAGCGGAAAAGAGATTACGCTAGATACGAAGTGGTTAAGACTGAAAGTAATTGACTAGGAAACCCTATCGAATCGAGCCGCGCGCAATCATAATCGAAATATCGAAAATCGTCGCGCGAAACACTCAAAAGGTGCAACCGATCGATCAGGCTCCCAGCCGATCGAACAGCCGGCCGAACGGACTGCTGTCCGATCGGACAGGCTGTCCGATCGAGCTGCCAGCCGAGCGGCCAGCCCTTTCCTCTTTTGTCATCCTATAAATACCCCTGTCATTGTCATTCTTTCCACTTTTGGAAACCTCTGTTCGACCAGCACGCACAACTCGCCTTTTCTCAGATTTCTCCCGATTCCGGTAAGTTTTCGTCCTAAATCTTGTACTTTCTTGGTCTATACACACTCCTACACCTTTCTATCTTTCA
Organism: Helianthus tuberosus; assembly: GCA_030545235.1. Taxonomy (NCBI): domain Eukaryota; kingdom Viridiplantae; phylum Streptophyta; class Magnoliopsida; order Asterales; family Asteraceae; genus Helianthus; species Helianthus tuberosus. The sequence goes on along the minus strand of CM060379.1, from coordinate 28,241,043 downwards.
AATCTAAACTTTTAACCGTGAAATCATCAAGAATCAAGTGTTCTAGGATGATGTCGTCATGGGTTCTTGAAGAACTTCATGTTTTGGCCTCAATCCACCAAGAATGACTTGGATCTAGCCGATTTCCACATAAACAAACAAGGATCTTTTCTAGATCTGAACATATACATGGTGAGAATGATTGGAGGATGGGTTTTCCCAAGTTTCTTCAACTCTTTTCACTCGAACCAAGTAGAAACGGAACCTGAGCAGGTTTACAAATCACTTCAGTGGTTATACGGCTCAAGATCTGGATTCTATCCACGAGGTTAACCGACTCCGGGTTAAATGTTAAACTTCGTTCCGAACAGACCACCGACCGGATTTGGGTGATTCCTGTCCGACCCGGGAAACCAAGTAAGGACGAGACATCTATGGTTTTACTCGCTGACAAAGATACCTCGATAAAACGACAAACAAACAGAACAACCAAAGTGTTAGACGCAAGGCTGATCAGGTCAGGATGCTAACCGATTGGACTGCTGTTCGAACGGACAGCCAACCGATCGGATAGCCAGCCGATCGACTGGCCAGCCGATCGGCTAGCACATGGTCCCACACAATCAACTTGTTTTGAAGAATGGTGTTGAACGAGCTGTTGTTCGATCGAACTACTGTTCGATCGGATTACTCTTCGGATCATGAGATACTATGCTTCAATACTTAATCAATTTTCAACATGATCAATGCACTAGAAGAGCCACCCGATCGAACTGCCGTCCGATCAGGTGACACCCTGTTATCCGATCGAACAGCAGTTATGCTGCTCGATCGATTAACCATACGATCCACTAAACAATACCTTGCAATTCATTAAAGTGGTTGACTATTGTTGACTTGCCAACCGATCGAACACCTGTCCGATTCAAAGGCTAAACCTTGAAATTCTGTTGAATGCCTAACCGATCGGGCTGCCGGCCGATCGAACAGCCGTCCGATCGACCGACCTGAAAGGCAAAGGTACTTCAATGTTTTCAAAATGCTACAACGAAAACTTCAAAGGTCAAGCCATCATACACAAACACACCCTTCTCAAAGGAAGGAACAATCCACTCGTACAGCCATCCGATCGGCCTACCGACCGACTGAACAGCAGACCGTACGGACTGTCGGCCGAACGGTCAGCGGTCCGATCGAACTGCCGCCCGATCGACCAGCTGTCCGACTCCTCAATACTTGTTTCCTGTTTTACGTTTCACTTATTGTTATGCTACCGATTCTATTCAGGCTAACCGTATTCGCTAAGCGCTCCCTTCAATCCATAAATCACTGTGAGTATACTCGATCCCTTTTTGCTGTTAGCACTTTTGGGTGTTACATACGTTACGAATATTCAAACTACAATTATCACACTACTCAAACTATTTGAACGCTAACCGTTAATGCATGTTATACGTGGCTTATGAATGCTTGTTTGTTATGTTTACACATGGAATGCTGTCTACCTGCCTTAGCAACGATAGTACTATAGTTTGGACTCAGCACCCGTTCACACGGGGGTTGTTAAGGACCTTTTACTTGCATGGATTACGGTGGTAATCATGTATTGCGAACTGCCTCGGGCAGTCAACCCGCAGTCATTGGTATCGATGGATCTATGTCGATAACTAACGTGCTTCATTTCACTATGTGTACGTGTTGGTTAAGCGTAAACGAATTCGAACTCTATATGCTATTATCAAACTTGTATGCTCACCTTTACATTTTATGTATTGACTTTATTTTAACGTATGTGACAGGTGCTTAGGATGCATGTGTGGTAGGAATTGGAAGCTAGAATAAAGCTTTAGAGCCCAACAAATAGTTATATGTAGATAACGAATCAGGGGTCTCTAGAAGCAGATAAACAATTGCTACTTATTTAAATCTGAGTTCTCAAAACAGAATATTTTTCTTGATGCTTGTCTGTAATAATTATTTGACTGTTTAAGATACGGTATGGGACGTATTATTTAAATTGAATAGTTTTGATAATTGTTGTGGGAACTTCTGGACAATCTGTTTCACTCAGTGCCATGTCCCGATGATTCCGCCATCGGTTGGGGTGTGACAGATTGGTATCAGAGCCATAACTATGGGAATTAGGCAAGACTCGACCTAGTCCGGGTCGAAGTCGTAGATACCTAGACTATAGTTAAGACCCATCAGACCGACTTGTACATAACCAGTAGGGGTTATGTACGAGCTTACTTCTCGTTATTCTCGCTTATTCCACACTCTCACCGCACTCGAATTTTCAACTAAGAGTGTGCAATAAGGTCGAGAATAGGTGTGAAAACCGCAAACTCTCGACTAAAGATGCTTACTCAACTCGCATTTTAACTACAAACGAGGAGAATGATGCCAAATCAGGAGTGAAATCCATATTTTGATGAATAATCTCCTCTGTTTTATCAAAATGGGAACGAAGTTGTTAAGCCAGGGGTGAAACCCTAACCTTGGCAACTTGTTCCGCTCCTATACAAAACTCTCACCAACGTCTCGACGAACTCCAATCACCTAAAGTCACGATATGACCAACGGGATGCGTGCCAAGTGCCCAAGAATCGAGGCGAAGGCACAGTCCTGAAGGTTAAATGTGCACAACGGATCCTTGTGAATAGTCGAACCGCTTTGGCTAGTCGAAGTCTACTAGCCGCAGACAATCTATCTCTTGAATTTCATGTGCTTCAACTTTGAGTCCGCAACTACAGACTCTGAGGTTTCGCCGATTTTATGTGCTTATTTGTGTGCTCTCCTATTTATGTGTTTAAACTTTGGGATTTACTCGATTTTTGTTTCCACTTCGATCGACACACACGACTCGCACTGCATCTTGTGATTTTGTGCTTATTTTGACTCCAAGCGATTGCGTAACTACACGTTCAACGTGCGAAATCCATGAACGTGCGTGACCAAACACACTAAATGTACAATTTACCGTGATTCTTGTTATGTCCCGGTTTTGACTCCGAAACGATTGCGAACCGAACGTGTGACGTGCGGAATCCATACACGAACGAGACCGAACACACGAGACGTAATTATAACTGTGATTCTTTGATAGATCTGAAAACGTACAAGAAACGTGAATCACCTTTTGCCTTTCTCTCTAGTTTCTCTCCCTAGCTTACATTACGCTCTTTTCAAACGATCGCATATTTGGAATGATAGGTTTCGGTTTTCTGATTGCCTCTATTGGTTAAATGCGTATGTGTTTCTTTGCTTCTGTGCTTACGTGCTTAGGTACTAAATGATTATGTGTTCTATGTGCTATGTGATTATGTGATTTCGTGATAAGTATTTACGTAAGTACACGTGTTCCTGAGCTTTAGTAAGTAACAGACGTGTGAGGTGAGATTCGAATACAATGTGTTGAGTTTCGTGACGATGTCTGTTGCAGAACATGTCGTCTGGATCACGACATGCACTCTCTCGTCAAGAAAAGAGGGACAAACACCTTGCTTCCATCATCGCGAAAAGTGTAGCAAAGGCCGTGAGTGATGTTTATGAGAATGCCAGCAAATCATCCGAGGAATCGAGAACCGAAGCTCCTAAGACTGCCGCAAGGCCCTTCAGTTTCAAGCAATTCAAGTCGTGTGGGCCAAGAGAATTCACTGGCGAAGGAGGTCCTACTGCACTATTTCACTGGTTTGATTCCATTGAGGTTACTCTGCGAAAAAGTGGTTGCCCTGATGACCTTTGAACTCTAAATGCTACCGGCGTTTTCCAGTCCCGGGCACTAGACTGGTGGACGGCCGAGAGGAACAAGCGAGGGAACGATGCAGCCTACGGTCTGTCGTGGGATGAGCTCAAGGAAGTTATGCTAGAAGAATTCTGCCCTCCTCACGAACGTCAAAAGCTGGAAGATGAATTTTGGCACATCCAGCAGAAGGATGGTGACAATGCTGGTCTCACTGCTCGTCTCAAACAGCTCAGCATTATCTGTCCCGATCAAGTCAAGACTCCCGACATGACGATCAAGAAGTACATCCGAGCTTTGCCCGACTGCGTTGTTGACTTCTTGCAAGCGGCTAAGACTACGACGATCGAGGAAACCTATCTGCTAGCCGCTGAGATCAATGACAAGCGGGTTAAGGCTGGTGTTTGTGGTAAGACTTCGAAGCATCTGCATCAAGCTACTGCTACCGCACCCACTGCTGAACCCACCTCATCAAACAACAAGAGGAAGAACAAGAGAAAGAACAGCTCCAGCAACAAGAATTGTGCGATCACTGCTGCACCGATTCAAGCTGTACCAGCCCAACAGCGTCAAGTAGCGGCGCCTGTGGCCAATGCACCGCCTGCAAAGCGTGCATACACTAGACCACATCCGCTCTGCCCTACTTGCACCTACCACCACCCGACTGCTATTCAATGCCGTTTTTGTGCTCATTGCAACGTGTACGGCCATTTCACTGCCAACTGCCGTATTCTTCAAGCTCCTGCCAATCAAGCTCTACTCACTGCCCCACAGGGTCAACAAGCTCCTCCGGAACCCGCAGTCAAAGCCAGAGCCTGCTTCGCATGTGGCGACCCGAACCATTTCGCCAACGTGTTCCCGAGCAGGGTCGTGAAACAAGAGCCTCAGCAACAGCAGCCACAGCAGCAACAACAACACCAGCAGCAACAACAGGCCGCACGCGCCAGAACTTTCAACCTCAACGTGCGTCAAGCCCAGGCTGACAACAACGTGGTCAATGGTACGTTCCTTGTGAATGGTATTTATGCTTCATGTTTGTGTGATACCGGAGCCGATAATTGTTTGTGTCATTCGAATTTGAGAAACTCCTTAGTCGTAAATGTTCCCAACTCTCCTCGAGATTCGATGTGGAAGTCGCTACCGAAAGAACCGTCACTGTCAATTCTGTTCTCCGTGATTGTACTCTTGAGCTCAACAATCACATCTTTTCGATCGACCTTATTCCGATGCAACTCGGAAGCTTTGACGTCATAATAGGCATGGACTTTCTTCGAGAAAACCATGCTGAAGTCGTATGCTTTGACAAGATGATCCGATTTTCGCTCGCGAACGGTGACTTATTATGTTTATATGGCGATACTACCTCAAAAGGGCTCAAGCTTATGTCATGTATCCAAGCAAGCAAGTATCTCAGTAAGGAATACAGAGCTTTCTTGGCTAACGTTGTAATAGCGGAAAAGGAAAAGAAAGAGAAGAAGGAAATGAAAGACGTTCATGTGGTTCGAGAATTTCCTAATGTTTTTCCAGAAGATCTTCCCGGACTACCGTCAAGCCGCGATATTGATTTCCGTATTGACCTCATTCCTGGAGCCAACCCTATTGCCAAAGCTCCTTATCGACTCACGCCATCCGAAATGCGCGAACTCTCAACCCAACTCCTAGAATTACTTGAAAAAGGCTTCATTCGCCCGAGCACCTCTCCTTGGGGCGCGCCAGTCCTCTTCGTCAAAAAGAAGGACGGGTCGTTCAGGATGTGCATCGCTATCGGGAATTGAATAAGTTAACTATCAAGAACCGCTATCCCCTACCTCGCATCGACGATTTGTTTGATCAACTACAAGGCGCTACGTGTTTTTCGAAGATTGATCTACGTTCAGGATATCACCAGCTGCGTATACAAGAAGAGGATATACCCAAAACCGCGTTTCGTACTCGATACGGCCATTACGAATTCTTTGTCATGCCTTTTGGTTTAACCAACACACCAGCAGTCTTCATGGATCTGATGAATCGCGTGTGTAAACCATATCTCGACCGTTTCGTCATCGTATTTATCGACGACGTCTTGATCTATTCCAAATCGAAGGCCGAACACGCGCAACATCTACGTTTGATTCTCGAGCTACTCCAGGGGAACCAACTCTATGCCAAGTTCTCCAAGTGCGAATTTTGGTTAGAGGAAGTCCAGTTTCTGGGTCACATTGTTAATAGTCAAGGCATCCACGTCGACCCCGCGAAGATCGAAGCTGTCAAGAGCTGGGTTACACCTAAGAATCCGTCTGAGGTCCGCTCCTTTCTCGGACTAGCGGGCTATTATCGACGATTTATCGAAGGGTTCTCGAAGATTGATGTGCCGCTTACCTCTCTTACGCATAAGGACCAGCCTTTTGTCTGGGGAACCAAACAAGAGTCTGCCTTTCAAACCCTCAAACACATGCTTTGCAATGCTCCTGTTCTCACATTGCCCGACGGAAACAATGATTTCATTGTCTACTGTGATGCTTCCAACCTTGGTCTCGGCTGTGTTCTCATGCAACGGGACAAGGTCATAGCTTACGCATCTCGTCAGCTCAAAATCCACGAGAAGAACTATACAACCCATGATCTCGAGCTAGGCGCGGTTGTTTTTGCATTAAAGATTTGTCGACACTACCTGTATGGTACTAAGTGTACGATCTTCACCGATCATAGGAGCCTACAACACATCTTTAATCAGAAGGAACTTAATATGCGTCAACGCCGATGGGTAGAACTTCTCAACGACTACGACTGCGAGATTCGTTATCACCCAGGCAAAGCAAATGTTGTTCCCGACGCACTTAGCAGACGGAGCTACCTGCTTAGCACTCGTAATATTCAAGCCCAGCACAACCTCGAAACTCTCATCCGCGACGCTCAACACGCGTGTTTCAACGAACGCACCTTGAAGAAAGAAAGAATCTACCACGATGGAGCCCAGCTTGTGAGCAAATCGAATGGGATATTCTACTTTTTAGACTGAATTTGGATTCCCAAGCGAACCGACTTGCGACAAATTCTGATGGACGAATCCCACAAATCCCGGTATTCTATTCACCCCGGTGCTGACAAAATGTGCCAGGACCTTCGTTATAAGTACTGGTGGCCGGGTATGAAAAGGGATACCGCCCTCTACGTCGGAAAATGCCTAACTTGTGCTAGAATCAAGGCCGAACATCAAAGACCCTCTGGCTTACTCGAACAACCACCAATTCCTATGTGGAAGTGGGAAAGTATAGCAATGGATTTCGTAACCAAGCTTCCACCCACGTCATCAGGTCACGACAGCATATGGGTTGTGGTCGACCGTTTGACTAAATCAGCTCACTTTCTGCCCATACGAGAAGACTACAAGGTAGAACGATTAGCCCGAATCTACACCGACGAGATCATTTGTAATCATGGGACGCCTCGTGACATCATCTCTGATCGTGATGCTCGGTTGACTTCATGATTGTGGGAAACGTTTCAAACGGCACTCGGTACAACGCTTAATCTAAGTATTGCTTTCCACCCACAAACCGACGGTCAGACTGAAAGAACGATTCGTACTCTTGAAGACATGCTCCGATCGTGTGTTTTGGACTTTGGTGGTAATTGGGATAAATACCTGCCATTGGTCAAATTCTCGTATAATAACAGCTATCATTCTAGCATCGAGATGGCACCTTTCGAGGCATTATACGAAAGAAGATGTCGGTCGCCTATTGTGTGGCACGAGATCGGTCATTCGCAGCTAACCGGTCCTGAGCTATTACAAGAAACGACAGACAAAATTTTCCAAATCCGAGACAACCTGGTGAAAGCTCGGGATCGAAAGAAAAGTTACGCCGATAAAAAGCGTAAGCCCTGTGAATTTGGCGTTGGTGACTACGTACTCCTAAAGGTATCACCTTGGAAGGGTGTAGTCCGATTCGGCAAGAAAGGGAAGCTCGCGCCTCGATATGTTGGACCTTTTAAGATTCTGGAAAGGATCGGAAAAGTCGCCTACAGACTCGAACTACCGGAGGAACTTAGTAACGTCCACCCGACTTTCCACGTGTCAAACCTCCGAAGGTGCATCGCCGACCATGACTTACATGTCTCTCTAGACGATCTGCAAGTGAACGAAACATTACACTTCGTGGAAAAGCCTGTCGAAATCATGGATCGCCAAACCAAGCAGCTCAGGCGCTCACGCATTCCTATTGTGAAGGTCCGATGGGAAGGCAAACGAGGCGCAGAGTTCACTTGGGAACTCGAAAGCGACATGAAGGCAAAGTACCCGCAGTTGTTCCAGGAGAAAGTCTAGATAGAGCAAGTCCTCACGTGATTCATGGCGGTTGTAGCAGTTTCCAGCTTAATTTCGGGACGAAATTCCCTAAACAAGGGGAGGCTGTAACACCCCGTGTTTTCATAAGTAAGAGTCAAAGTCAAGGTCAAAGTCAACGACCGATTTCGCGCAACTTGACTTGTAGAAATGTCTTTATTTTATTTATATTATGTGGAGTAAGTGTCGTTCATTACAATAATCGATGAGTATTAATCGTATTTCAATCGACCTACGACTGCGAACTATAGGAAGTAACAATGCGATAAAGTTAATCAACTGATAATCAAGCCATGCTAATCGAATCGAATCGACCTCGAAACTCGAACTGTGTATTCTACTTGTGTTTATACGTGTGTGTGTGCCTTACGTGTTACCTGTGCATGTTTATTTATATTGTGTTGTGGTAATCAAGCGAACTCAATCGAAACTCGAAATCCAACTCGAATGTAATCGAACTCGAACTCGAATCGCGAATCGAACCAGGATAGATAGCGGAAAAGAGATTACGCTAGATACGAAGTGGTTAAGACTGAAAGTAATTGACTAGGAAACCCTATCGAATCGAGCCGCGCGTAATCATAATCAAAATATCGAAAATCGTCGCGCGAAACACTCAAAAGGTGCAACCGATCGATCAGGCTCCCAGCCGATCGAACAGCCGGCCGAACGGACTGCTGTCCGATCGGACAGGCTGTCCGATCGAGCTGCCAGCCGAGCGGCCAGCCCTTTCCTCTTTTGTCATCCTATAAATACCCCTGTCATTGTCATTCTTTCCACTTTTGGAAACCTCTGTTCGACCAGCACGCACAACTCGCCTTTTCTCAGATTTCTCCCGATTCCGGTAAGTTTTCGTCCTAAATCTTGTACTTTCTTGGTCTATACACACTCCTACACCTTTCTATCTTTCAAATCTAAACTTTTAACCGTGAAATCATCAAGAATCAAGTGTTCTAGGATGATGTCATCATGGGTTCTTGAAGAACTTCATGTTTTGGCCTCAATCCACCAAGAATGACTTGGATCTAGCCGATTTCCACATAAACAAACAAGGATCTTTTCTAGATCTGAACATATACATGGTGAGAATGATTGGAGGATGGGTTTTCCCAACTTTCTTCAACTCTTTTCACTCGAACCAAGTAGAAACGGAACCTGAGCAGGTTTACAAATCACTTCAGTGGTTATACGGCTCAAGATCTGGATTCTATCCACGAGGTTAACCGACTCCGGGTTAAATGTTAAACTTCGTTCCGAACAGACCACCGACCGGATTTGGGTGATTCCTGTCCGACCCGGGAAACCAAGTAAGGACGAGACATCTATGGTTTTACTCGCTGACAAAGATACCTCGATAAAACGACAAACAAACAGAACAACCAAAGTGTTAGACGCAAGGCTGATCAGGTCAGGAATGTAACCGATCGGACTGCTGTCCGAACGGACGGCCAACCGATCGGATAGCCAGCCGATCGACTGGCCAGCCGATCGGCTAGCACATGGTCCCACACAATCAACTTGTTTTGAAGAATGGTGTTGAACGAGCTGTTGTTCGATCGAACTACTGTTCGATCGGATTACTCTTCGGATCATGAGATACTATGCTTCAATACTTAATCAATTTTCAACATGATCAATGCACTAGAAGAGCCACCCGATCGAACTGCCGTCCGATCAGGTGACACCCTGTTATCCGATCGAACAGCAGTTATGCTGCTCGATCGATCAACCATCCGATCCACTAAACAATACCTTGCAATTCATTAAAGTGGTTGACTATTGTTGACTTGCCAACCGATCGAACACCTGTCCGATTCAAAGGCTAAACCTTGAAATTATGTTGAATGCCTAACCGATCGGGCTGCCGGCCGATCGAACAGCCGTCCGATCGACCGACCTGAAAGGCAAAGGTACTTCAATGTTTTCAAAATGCTACAACGAAAACTTCAAAGGTCAAGCCATCATACACAAACACACCCTTCTCAAAGGAAGGAACAATCCACTCGTACAGCCATCCGATCGGCCTACCGACCGACTGAACAGCAGACCGTACGGACTGTCGGCCGAACGGTCAGCGGTCCGATCGAACTGCCGCCCGATCGACCAGCTGTCCGACTCCTCAATACTTGTTTCCTGTTTTACGTTTCACTTATCGTTATGCTACCGAATCTATTCAGGCTAAACGTATTCGCTAAGCGCTCCCTTCAATCCATAAATCACTGTGAGTATACTCGATCCCTTTTTGCTGTTAGCACTTTTGGGTGTTACATACGTTACGAATATTCAAACTACAATTATCACACTACTCAAACTATTTGAACGCTAACCGTTAATGCATGTTATACGTGGCTTATGAATGCTTGTTTGTTATGTTTACACATGGAATGCTGTCTACCTGCCTTAGCAACGATAGTACTATAGTTTGGACTCAGCACCCGTTCACACGGGGGTTGTTAAGGACCTTTTACTTGCATGGATTACGGTGGTAATCATGTATTGCGAACTGCCTCGGGCAGTCAACCCGCAGTCATTGGTATCGATGGATCTATGTCGATAACTAACGTGCTTCATTTCACTATGTGTACGTGCTGGTTAAGCGTAAACGAATTCGAACTCTATATGCTATTATCAAACTTGTATGCTCACCTTTACATTTTATGTATTGACTTTATTTTAACGTATGTGACAGGTGCTTAGGATGCATGTGTGGTAGGAATTGGAAGCTAGAATAAAGCTTTAGAGCCCAACAAATAGTTGTATGTAGATAACGAATCAGGGGTCTCTAGAAGCAGATAAACAATTGCTACTTATTTAAATCTGAGTTGTCGAAACAGAATATTTGTCTTGATGCTTGTCTGTAATAATTATTTGACTGTTTAAGATACGGTATGGGACGTATTATTTAAATTGAATAGTTTTGATAATTGTTGTGGGAACTTCTGGACAATCTGTTTCGCTCACTGCCATGCCCCGATGATTCCGCCATCGGTTGGGGTGTGACAGAAATGAAGGAACTCATGCGCAAGAAATACTGTTCCAGGGCTGAAATCCAAACGTTAGAAACTGAATTCTGGAACCTCAAGATGGATGGTCCAAAGATCGCTGAATACGTGCAGAGATTTCACGACTTATCTCGCGTCGTTCCTTTCCTGGTTGATCCGGAATTCAAGCGCATTGAGCGTTTTATTTGGGGATTGGCACCCCAAATCATGAGCATGGTGACGACATCCAAGCCTACCATGATCACTGAGGCTATTGATCTAAGTGTGGCATTAACTGAAAAGGCAATCAGGTTGAACGCGTTCTCGATCTCTGACCAGAAGAAGAAGGAGACTCACGTTGAGTCATTCGGTGAGAACAAAAGAAAGTTCTCAAATTTTAAGAAATGTACCAACAGTGCTAACAAGAATAAGGATGTGAACCCACCAGCTGAAGTCAAAACTGGTGTTAAAAACAAAGGAAAAGGTTATATGGGCACTCTGCCCAAGTGTGATGTGTGCCAGTACCATCATACCGGCCAGTGCAGAGTTAGGAAATGTGAGTCTTGTGGAAAGGTTGGTCATTCTAAGGAAACGTGATGGGCTGGTACTGGTCGTGGTAACGGTGGTCAGAGAGGTTATGGCGGCGGTAATGGAAATGGTAACCGTGGTGGAAATGGGTATGGAAACCGCAATCAAGGAGGAAATGGTGGTAATGGTAATCGTGGTAATTTTGGAAATCAAGCTGGTAGTGGAAACCGTGGAGCAAACAACAACCAGGGTGGTAATGGAAATGGAAATGGTCGAGGACCGGGTTGCTTTAACTGTGGAGACGTTGGGCATTTCAAGAGAGAATGCCCAAAGATCAACCAAGCTCAGGGAAGGGTTTTCAACATCGGAGCTAGGGAAGTTCGCCAAGATCCGAACGTAGTCACTGGTACGTTCCCTATCAACCAACACTTTGCATCTGTACTATTTGATACTGGTGCCGATTATAGTTTTGTATCCTTAGAATTTAAGAATATACTTGGGTTGGTAGCTAGTAAGCTAGATATTTCATATTCAATAGAACTAGCAAATGGAAAGCTAGTAGAAGCGAATGAAGTCATTAAAGGTTGCGTGATAGAACTGGGAGAGCGTGAGTTTACGCTTGATCTTCTGCCAGTCGAGTTGGGAAGCTTTGACGTGGTAGTAGGAATGGATTGGTTGTCGAGCAACCGAGCAGAGATCGTATGTCACGAGAAGGTCATTCGCATTCCGATGGCGAATGGAGAGACAATTGTGGTGCATGGAGAGAAGCACGATACACCACTAAGGATCATCAGTTGTTTGAAATCCAGAAGATGTTTGCAGAAAGGATGTGTTGCCTTCCTGGCACACATTGTGGACAAAGAAGCCGCTGAGCCAAAGTTGGAAGATATCCCAGTTGTAAAGGAATATCCTGAAGTCTTCCCCGAAGACTTGCCAGGATTGCCACCACAGCGACAAGTCGAATTCCACATTGACCTAGTTCCAGGCACCGCGCCTGTAGCTAAGGCACCCTATCGACTTGCACCTTCAGAAATGCAAGAGTTGTCAACACAACTTCAGGAGCTTTTGGACAAGGGATTTATCAGACCAAGCTTCTCGCCTTGGGGAGCTCCAGTTTTGTTCGTTAAGAAGAAAGACGGTAGTTTCCGCATGTGTATCGACTACCGAGAGCTAAACAAGTTAACCATTAAGAATCGGTATCCTTTGCCAAGGATTGATGACCTATTCGACCAACTACAAGGTTTGAGTTTTTACTCCAAGATCGATCTTCGATCAGGTTATCACCAGTTGAGAATTCAAGAGGAGAGTAATCCAAAGACTGCCTTTAGGACTCGATATGGACACTACGAGTTCCTGGTTATGTCGTTTGGTTTGACAAACGCGCCAGCAGTATTTATGGATTTGATGAATAGAGTCTACAAGCCATATCTCGATAAATTTGTGATTGTGTTTATCGACGATATTTTGATTTATTCGAAGACAAAGGAAGAGCACGAACAACACCTAAGAGCTATTTTAGAGCTGCTTAAGAAAGAGAAATTATACGCAAATTTCTCGAAGTGCGAGTTCTGGTTGCGCGAGGTTCAGTTCCTTGGTCACGTGGTTAACAAAGAAGGAATTCATGTGGATCCCATGAAGATCGAGGTGATCAAGAATTGGGAAACTAAGACGCCAACCGAGATCCGTCAGTTCTTAGGCTTAGCTGGTTACTATCGCAGATTCATTGAGGATTTTTCGAAAATCGCTCAACCGCTGACCTCCCTTACTCAGAAAGACAAGAAGTACGAATGGGGAGATAAACAGGAAGAAGCTTTTCAGTTGCTGAAAACAAGCTTTACGATGCACCCATCTTATCCCTACCCAAAGGCACCGAGGACTTCGTGGTATATTGTGACGCCTCGCGTCAGGGATTGGGATGTGTACTAATGCAGCGACAGAAGGTTATAGCTTATGCTTCGCGCCAGCTGAAGGTTCACGAGAAAAATTACACCACGCATGATTTGGAATTAGGCGCAGTGGTGTTTGCATTAAAGATCTGGCGACATTATTTGTATGGCACCCGATGCACGATCTTTACTGACCACAAGAGCTTACAACATATATTCGATCAGAAGGAGCTTAATATGAGACAGCGCCGATGGGTGGAGCTGTTAAACGATTATGATTGTGAGATCAAGTATCACCCAGGAAAGGCGAATGTAGTAGCAAACGCCTTAAGTCAAAAAGAGAGAATCAAGCCCATCAGGGTGAGGGCTTTGGAAATGATTGTTCAGACAGACCTCTCGTTGCGCATTCGTGCCGTGCAGAGAGAAGCTCTTAAGGAAAAGAATCTTGAGGATGAATATCTCCGTGGGATGGAGAAACAGTAATTACCCAACAAGGAAGGAACATTGTGTTTTATGGGAAGAATTTGGGTTCCCCTCTTTGGTGGTCTTAGAGAAGTAATTTTCGATGAAGCTCACAAATCAAGGTACTCGATCCATCCTGGAGCAGATAAGATGTACCAGGACTTAAAGGATTTCTATTGGTGGCCGAGATTGAAAGGTGATGTTGCAATATATGTTGGCAAATGTTTGACTTGTGCCAAGGTAAAGGCCGAATATCAGAAGCCTTCAGGTCTTCTGCAACAACCTGAAATACCCATGTGGAAATGGGAGCAGAGTTCAATGGATTTTGTAACGAAGTTACCAAAGACACCCAGAGGTCATGATACGATTTGGGTAATTGTAGACCGTCTGACCAAATCTGCACACTTTCTACCGATCAGGGAAAAAGATAACACTAGCAAGCTTGCTGAGCTGTACCTCAGAGAGATAGTTGCACGACATGGAGTGCCTATCTCGATTATATCCGATAGAGACGAAAGATTTATGTCTAGGATTTGGCAATCCTTCCAAGAAGCCTTTGGTTCTCAGTTGAATCTGAGTACTACATTTCACCCACAGACAGATGGCCAGAGCGAACGAACGATTCAAACGTTGGAAGATATGTTGCGAGCTTGCGTAATGGACTTGGGTGGCAGTTGGGACACTCACTTACCCTTGGTAAAATTCTCGTACAACAACAGTTACCATGCGAGTATTCAAGCTGCACCATGACGTGATGTCGTGGTCACAATCAAATTTAATCCAATTACTACTAAATAGATAGCGGTAAGTGGGTATCGAACACAGGGAGTTTGTGGAATGTGTGTTATTTGAAGATTTATCTAAGTTACCTAAAATTAAACTAATTGCAAGAAAAGTAAAATTCAAGAGTTGGTTTGATTGGATTGGTTTTAAAAACTAAGAATACTAATTAATTTGCGAAATGAAAGTTGAGTTTGTAAACAATTTGGAGACGAATGACCATCCTAAATTTCCGGTTTGCTTCAACAATTGTGCTATCATCCACTAGAAAGAACTACATAGACATAGTTCGCGTGTAATTACTTATTGTGATAAAAGGGAACTAAGTACTCAGATTCCTAGAACGTGAGGTTGTTACCCGATGACCAATCAACCCTTACCCAATCCTACTTCTACCCATGATATCTCGATTGCCAACGGCACCAAGAACGTATGGTTTCAAACTAGAATGTCATAAGAATCAACAATTTACAAATAAGCAATCACACACCATGATAAACAAAACATAGATAGAGTTTACCATTCTAGAAATATGGAATCAAAACACAATTGTCTCATACAAACCTTCAACCTAGGATGACCATAAAGAACCTAGCCACTCATGGCTTGAAACAACATCATAATACCCGTTTTCATGTTTTTCAAAATCACCAACATAAAACAAAAGATAAAGCTAGTGTTCTCCCGCTCCATGTCTCCCAAAAGTCGTTTTCCGGTCAGTACTGTGTAACCGATTTATATCATTAGCACCCCCATAAAACTCCATAAAAAATAGCATTAAATGCACAAGTTACAAATGCCCTCCACTATCATGTGTATATGTCAACCCAAGTGTTGATGTTGTTGACTTTCTCCTTGCATGACCGTCCACAAGAAAATCCAATATATCGGCCCACATGTGATGGCCCTCTAACCACCCCAAGTCAGCGAGCCCATGTGCCGCCCCCTATTCGGCCCATGTGAGTTAAAGTTGTTGCCTCAAGTCTCTTGGTTTGTGTGAAAGAAGGCTTTAAGTCCAATCCGCATGTGATGTTGATGATGTTATGAATATCCTCAAATGATAATATCATCATCCACGAAGTCTTCATGTGCCGCCAAACTGATGATAATATTTGCGATGATGATGATGTGTTTTTAATTTTGATAATAATCTCTCCACCTCATGTCTAATCATATGCGGCCCAATCAAACTAGCCGCCCAATATGTTGATTCCCTCTTCCACGTGACTTCCTTCTTCTCAATGTGTGTGATGATTATGTTGTTGTTGACTTTGTGTCACCTTGTGCTTCCCAATTCAATTAATATGTTGTTCCAAACATATGTATGCATGTGAGATCATGATGATTGATGTGATTATCTTGTTCAACAAAAACCCTTGCTGCGTAAACTGTAGCTACTGTTTAATGTAACTCACTCGATTATTATCCCCGGCTGTTCCGCTTCATCTCTAATCACATTAACTTCACCAAATTAAGCGTCTAACCTGAAAAACCATGAGTACTCGTAGTTATCACATTCACGATACATAACCGTGTAAAAGATGGGATATGCACGTAATTAGCTCATTTAAGGGTTGTCCTACGGACCACCCGTCACATCCCCACACTTACCCGTTGCTTGTCCCAAGCAACCGATTCAAAAACTATTTCAAAACCACAAGTGATCAAGATGCAAACCAAGCTAAAATGTATCGTCATTTTACTAACTTTTTATCGCACCACAAGACACACCCCTCACAAAAACTCTCGGTGACAAGAAATATTAGCACATAATGCTAAACCACTCAATGCATGTGTGTGTTTGTGCGACAATAAGCTTGTATAAAAATCAAGTCTCCTCCTATTGAGTATTTAGCATGCTTATGAATCAAAAGAACTTACGGGTTGTAACGGGGCTAGGTGCAAAGATAGGAAAATGGTGGAATATATATGCGAGAGCTAATTGATTTGACCCGGTTTTTATTTCTACCACTAAACAAAGCAACCATCAAATATATACACAACTTCTTCAACATTCTCAACTACTATTGCAACTAAATACTTTTTTTTTTCATATTTTTCTCTTTCTTTTTTTTTTTTCATTTTTTTTAACACATCAAACTCAACAATATATACAAGAACATCAATACTACATACTAAATCTCCTAAACCGGGTCATCTCAATAGGTAAAATTTTGTAGGAAGTAGGTTTGGGTCACAACCGAATGGTATAAGGCTCAAACATGGCTTTCTAAAGACCAAACCCCCACCCCTCACAATACCAAGCTCATATATGTAAAGTATGAGGTCCAACCCACCAATCCCGCACTCTCACACATCTAGACGAGGCTACCTAAAAGTCCCCTATCATTTTCAAAAGCATGCTAACTCTAGGATTTAACAAGAATTCGTACACAAGTTCTATTAACACAATAAACACACCGCCACTCAAAACAAAGAAAGCATCATTAATAATCATATGTGGCTCAAACTCTCACCAATAAAGGACTAGAAATGGGTGTCGGCGTGTCAAGTGGAACAATATTAAGTTTTCAAATTTTGACAATTTTCGCTTGGCTTCACAAAAATTTTTAAAATTCTAAAAAAAATTCCCCTCATCCCCACACTTGGGATACATTGTCCCAATGTATGGCTTTAAGAGGATTTGATCGCTTAAACTCTTAAACACCAACTAAAAGCTTATACACTTAAACCCCAATTTTTTTTTTTATAACAACTAATACCAATATTTTAATACTAAAGAACATAACAAGACTAAGGAAAGAGTACATTGACCTGGTGAAGTTTGACACAACAGATGTTGTAGATAATCCGACTTCCTATCATCACCTTCACACAACTCTCCGCACATCTTCTCCACACTTATCTAAAAACACCTTGGGTTGCCTCCCAAGCAGCGCTAAAGTTTAGGTCTTCAGCCCGACCGTACCTGATATGTCTCAAGGTGGTCTCAATGCACATTTACCTTTTTCGTTGCTGATGTAAGCACGGTGTTTGATTCTTCTATTGTGTGTGTGCTTTGTCACGTCCCATCTTTCTTTGCAAAATTCTTTAAATCCATATTTTCCTACCGAATTTCCAACAAATGCTCGGTAGTTTACTCTCCACTTCACTACTTCGTTTTCTGTGCCCAACAAATCCAAACTCTCCCATAAACATAACTTATGAATGAAATCTCCCACATCATGAAGTGCCACCTTCCTAGTTTCTAAACATGCATCCTTAACACTCTTGGTTTCCATAACCACCACAGCCGAAGAGTTGTAATCAACTTTGATTGGTTCATCAAGTAAAAGGCCCTCAACTTTGCTCTCCATAGGTGGTTCCTCCACAATAATTTCAATTGTATATTCCTCATTTGGCCCTAATAATTCAGTTTCAAGTTCGGGAGGACTCACAACCTTTTCTTCTACATCACCCATAGGTGTCATTTGTTCAATCTGCACATATATCCAGTGTTGTTTTGCTTGACGTTTTTCCAATATCGACATCCCTGGCCTCATCTCTTTCACCTCTTTTGGTAACAAATCATATTTCCATTCCAAAAGTTCTACTCGTTCTTCCATTGACAAATGAGGTTTTGTTAATTCTTTTTCAACATGAACCATGTGTCTCTTTCTCATCATCTCATCAAGACTTTCAGAATTATGTGACTGATAGTGCAAAGTAGGTTGTTGAGTTACACATTCATAACCATACTGATCAAATGTATACTGAGCATGATAATAATCTTGATCGTACATCTGAGGGCCTTCATATGAAATTTGGGAATATTCATCATAATAATCACCGTAATCGTACTCCTCTTGGTAACTCATTTCCGGATCAAACGCCAAAGGTAATAGCTTGTGAGAGCTTCTAGTACGCATGCACCTGTCAATACCTGCACACTAACACACCCAGCATAAACCAGAAAAATAACAAACTAAAAAGGATAAAAAATAACACACGTTGCGCACTACTCCCCGGCAACGGCGCCAAAATTTGACGTGATGTCGTGGTCACAATCAAATTTAATCCAATTACTACTAAATAGATAGCGGTAAGTGGGTATCGAACACAGGGAGTTTGTGGAATGTGTGTTATTTGAAGATTTATCTAAGTTACCTAAAATTAAACTAATTGCAAGAAAAGTAAAATTCAAGAGTTGGTTTGATTGGATTGGTTTTAAAAACTAAGAATACTAATTAATTTGCGAAATGAAAGTTGAGTTTGTAAACAATTTGGAGACGAATGACCATCCTATATTTCCGGTTTGCTTCAACAATTGTGCTATCATCCACTAGAAAGAACTACATAGACATAGTTCGCGTGTAATTACTTATTGTGATAAAAGGGAACTAAGTACTCAGATTCCTAGAACGTGAGGTTGTTACCCGATGACCAATCAACCCTTACCCAATCCTACTTCTACCCATGATATCTCGATTGCCAACGGCACCAAGAACGTATGGTTTCAAACTAGAATGTCATAAGAATCAACAATTTACAAATAAGCAATCACACACCATGATAAACAAAACATAGATAGAGTTTACCATTCTAGAAATATGGAATCAAAACACAATTGTCTCATACAAACCTTCAACCTAGGATGACCATAAAGAACCTAGCCACTCATGGCTTGAAGCAACATCATAATACCCGTTTTCATGTTTTTCAAAATCACCAACATAAAACAAAAGATAAAGCTAGTGTTCTCCCGCTCCATGTCTCCCAAAAGTCGTTTTCCGGTCAGTACTGTGTAACCGATTTACATCATTAGCACCCCCATAAAACTCCATAAAAAAATAGCATTAAATGCACAAGTTACAAATGCCCTCCACTATCTTGTGTATATGTCAACCCAAGTGTTGATGTTGTTGACTTTCTCCTTGCATGACCGTCCACAAGAAAATCCAATATATCGGCCCACATGTGATGGCCCTCTAACCACCCCAAGTCAGCGAGCCCATGTGCCGCCCCCTATTCGGCCCATGTGAGTTAAAGTTGTTGCCTCAAGTCTCTTGGTTTGTGTGAAAGAAGGCTTTAAGTCCAATCCGCATGTGATGTTGATGATGTTATGAATATCCTCAAACGATAATATCATCATCCACGAAGTCTTCATGTGCCGCCAAACTGATGATAATATTTGCGATGATGATGATGTGTTTTTAATTTTGATAATAATCTCTCCACCTCATGTCTAATCATATGCGGCCCAATCAAACTAGCCGCCCAAGATGTTGATTCCCTCTTCCACGTGACTTCCTTCTTCTCAATGTGTGTGATGATTATGTTGTTGTTGACTTTGTGTCATCTTGTGCTTCCCAATTCAATTAATATGTTGTTCCAAACATATGTATGCATGTGAGATCATGATGATTGATGTGATTGTCTTGTTCAACAAAAACCCTTGCTGCGTAAACTGTAGCTACGGTTTAATGTAACTCACTCGATTATTATCCCCGGCTGTTCCGCTTCATCTCTAATCACATTAACTTCACCAAATTAAGCGTCTAACCTGAAAAACCATGAGTACTCGTAGTTATCACATTCACGATACATAACCGTGTAAAAGATGGGATATGCACGTAATTAGCTCATTTAAGGGTTGTCTTACGGACCACCCGTCACACCATTTGAGGCTCTCTACGGACGCAAGTGTCGATCATTGTTATGCTGGGCAGACGCGGGTGATAGACAGCTTGTTGGTCCTGAATTGGTTCAAGAGACGACAGACAAGATTATACAGATCCGAGAGCGCATCAAGGCCGCTCGTGATCGACAAAATAGTTATGCGGACCAAAGGAGGAAACCTTTGGAGTTTGAAGTAGGAGACATGGTTTTACTAAAAGTCTCACCCTGGAAGGGTGTAGCACGCTTTGGGAAGCGTGGAAAGTTGAACCCGCGATACATTGGACCGTTCAAAATCCTGGAGAGGATTGGTCTTGTAGCTTACAAGTTTGAGCTACCCACAGAACTGAATGGCGTTCATGATACATTTCATGTATCTAATCTGAAAAAGAGTCCAACTCAAGAAACAATTGTCATTCCTGCCGATGAAGTTCACATTGACGACACACTCCACTTTACCAAAGAACCTATTGAGGTTACTGATTGGAAGGTTAATAAGACACGCAGGAGTAGTGTTAAACTCGTCAAGTTCGTTGGAACGCGCGACACGGCCCAGGGTTTACTTAAAACCATTGAAACACAACCAAGACCCCCCCTTTATGTGGACGGTCACTAGGTGGCCCCACCACCAAGATTTTACTTAATCTTATAAGATTTGTGAAGATTTGATTAGGGATATATATTGTACTATGAAGACACATTATCCTTTGGTTAATTCCTAAATATGGTTATAAGTAGTATTTAGAAAATCATGAGCTCACATCTCTCACACATCAAACACACACCACTCTCTCCTCCCTCCTTGCTCCCTCACGGCCGAAGATCACCACCCACACCACCATCACCATTCATCCAAACTCATCCATTCTCAAGGCATCTCAAGGTGTAAGAAGGTCTACAAGAAAGCCTGGTGGTCTTGGAGATTGAAGGACCTCTCTCATTTGCTATTATCCACCACATTTGTCACCTTCATCTTCTAGTGTTCTTCCCTAGCCTTGTGCTAGTTGTAAGGCTCTTATAATCCCTTGTTACTTCATATTTAGTTGGATAAAAGATGATATTGTTGCTAATCTTGATGAACAACAAAGAACATAATCATGAAACTTTAACATAAGCTTAATAACATAAGAATACATGCTGATTAGTGTTGATTTGCTTCTTGATGATTGATGATTTGTGTTAGTGATGTTAGACATCATATGAAACCTACTAGATTGTGATTTAACACATGATCTAGTAAGTTAAGGTGGTGATCTTGTGAAAGACCAAGATCATCATACTTTGTGTTTCTCATGAACTTGAAGAATGAAAATGATTTTATGAATAATGAAACATGTAACATGATTACTAGACATAAACTTGGATGATTTCAAAACTAGTTTTCTCAAGAAACTAAGTTAAATCACAAGATTTACCTAAACATTGTTTTTAAAGAAACTAACCATGTTTCTAGTGGTGAAACAAGTATAAAAATACATTGTTAACAAGAAAATTTCAAAAGAATGATTTTTGGAAAAATCATCTAGTAATTTGTAAAAGACTAAACTTTACAAGAATAAGATTTACAAACAAATAACCACTTTTTAAAGGATAACTAAACCTACTAAGCACACTACCAAGTTACTACAAGTTTTTATGAAAGTTCAAGTTCATGTGTTATGTAAATAGCATTGTTTTGGCACTTGGTAAGTGTTGGTTAAGTTGTTGATTGTTTGTGATGATTTTAAAAAGAAAATAATATGCTTTGATAGCATGGACACCTCCATTTTTAGGAGAAACTATGGCAAAAATTTCTAAAAATATAAACACTTAGAAAAATATTTTTCTAACAAATCTTTACAAGTGTATTTTAACTATGGTTTTCAATATAAACTTTGCCATAATTTTTGTAACAAAAAATACAAATATTGGAGGTTGGTTTTTGTAAATAAAAATAACTAAATTTGTATTTGAAAGGTATATATTTAGAAGACACATTGTGTGTGATTATTTGTATACTTTGTGTATTAGTTATATTATTTTAGGATTTGAAATAATATAACTTAACATATACCAAGAAATTTCAATCCAAAATATTACAAAAAATCACAAGGAATAGATATATAAGTTACACACATAATATTGGCAAACCGAACAAGAATGTAACTTACAAAATATTCCGGAAAATACCGTTATAAATATATTTTTGGTAAATAATATTTTGGACATAAGGGATGAAATATGATTTTTATGATTATTACCAAGTTATATCATATTTTCGACAAGGAGAAAATATATTATTTTTGGGAAGTAAAAATATATTTTTCTTGGAATATTTAGAAGATATATGATTTTTGAGAAAAAATATATATTTTCTTGAAATACATTATTTTTGGACAAAATAAGTTTATATATATTTTCTAAAGTTAGACTTGAGAATATATTATTTTGGAACTACAAATACAAGAATACGAATATACATGTATGAGATACCCCCATCCTTGGGAAGGAAATACGAAAATAAATACTTGAGAAGTATTGTTACAAAAATATTGTTTAACAATTATTCCAAAATTAAATATAATTTAAGTTGAAATATTTATTATTTTAACAAGTAATTATAACTTGGAATGACATTGAAGACATGAGAGAAACGTAACTAAAAAACATAGATACTAATGCAAGGCACGGCCCGTTCGTCTAATAGACCCTAGTACATTGTAGGTAGTCGTGTTTGCTGAAGGGATTTGAGTTACGAGTACTGAAGACGCAAGACAGTGAGCTCATGTCCCCCTTTTCTTTTAACTGTTTTCAGTTTTATAACTTCGGGGGTGAAATACATGTTACAATTGTTTACAAACGTTTTATACATGGTATGGTTAACTAAGGAGGGTTACTGCTTGATCATGTGAGTGGTGGGTACAACACTTAAGGCCATTAATCCTCGTCATAGGACCGAGGGACATGAGTGATAGATCTATTTGGGTATAGCGAGCCCACACCCATGAGGACCAGGGTGGCCCATGTGGTGACTATGTCCACATACTAATGCCGTGGCAAAATCCGTTAGGTTTGAGTTTTCCTGCACTATTTCACACATACCATTGGCCTTGCAAACCATTGGTGATCTGTTTTTCCTTATTGCTACATACCAGGGCTTACATACATACAGACATACTTTAAAGGTTTATTCACACAAACAATCACATGAACTCGCTCAACTTTTGTTGATGTTTACAAATTACATGTATTTCAGGGAACTAAGTGGATATGGCAGGTGTATGCATGTTTTTTGAGCTGCGTCATGAATAAAGGATGTCATCCAAGTCATTAGGGTTTAGGAGATGTATCTTAATCCTGGACGAGATACATGGTTCTAAACTCGGTTTTATTTAAGGTCTTTTGTCGAGTCTTCGTGAACTCATTTAAACATGTTGCATGGGTTGTAATTTGAATTCGGTGTCAACGTTTCAGACAATTATGTTATGTTATTTTCAAACTTAATTTATGGATGAACATCTAATGGTTTTATCATATAGTGTTGTTATGATTGATTGCTATGGTATTAAGAAAGTCACACCAATAATCACGCTTCCGCAAAAGTCAGTTTGTGACAGCTAGATCCTGGTACGTCACACGCCCTGCGGTGTTTCCGCAAGTGGTATTTTGGGGGTGTGACAGTTTGGTATCAGAGCCACTGGTTATAGTGAACTTGGTTTTAAAAACGTTTTTATAAAACAAGACTATAACTGAACAGTTCTGAAAACGAGAATATGACCATGACACTCAGCTCCAGATTGCAAGGTTCGTCTTTCCATCTGTGGTATACATTACATGAGTAGTGTACATTTGTTTATGATGTAGCGTACAAACACACACTCGTCACTATAGCATGATTACATGAGTTGCTTGCTTACATTATGATGCATTGGTAGCATGTCATAGTCCTTAGATTCTTGTGATCTTATCGTTTTGATAACCTCTGTTTGGCATTCGAGTTTGAGGAACCATTTGACATGAGTTAGGAGGAACTGAGATGAGCATGCAAATCGCAATATTATTGTGGGTGCACACATAATAATAATGTGGGGTGCATGTAAGTCCCAGTGAGGCTTAACAAGTGAAAAAGGGGTTCTGCTCTGTTATTCGATCAATGTGAAACGTAACAAGTCTATAGGAGTCATAGCAGTGATTGTCTCCTACTCGAACGTGATCTTTTCGCTTCTCTCTGAATCCTTTCGAACCTCGATGCTATCGAGTATTACCTGAACGCCTAGCGAATTGTGTAGAATGTTAGGTGCTAGTACGAATGTCTCTGTGTTGGATGTCGCAGCGTCGAATGATTGGTCTAAACCTTTCTAACTCCTCTTCATTGGTTGGAACTCAGTGTATTGACGCCTTAGATTCTGTAAGTGCGATCACTTCTGCAACACCCTAACAGCATACCGTGTATTACCCAATCGACATGCAAGATCGATGGACAAGAAGGTGAGCGTAGTACCTTGCCGACCTCAGTATTAGAACGACCTTGGTTACCGGCAACGAACACCAGCAAATTGACTTTAATCGAATTCTTAACCCTAGTCAGCGGCTCATGGGAGCCAACTCCTACGAATTAATCGGGACATAAACGATGACGATTGACCATGGTGCGGAAATGTGTAACGACCAGCACAATGAGTAGCGCCTTAGGACGTGGCACGGAAATGTGACAAGATGGACTTTGTCGGTGAAAGATCGTAGGACTCTGTTTCAGGCAATGACGTTAGAGGTAACAATCACGGCAACATCAAGATACTCGTAATTGTAACCAACAGTACGGAAATGGAGGTGCCAACAACATGGATTGGCCATGGTTAAATCAAGACGACAACAACCATGGTAACGACGTTAGTACTGGAAATCCTCGTAACGATAACAACATTAGAAGTGATACTCATGGAAGGGCATTTAGGATTGGCGTTGGCGACGCCAGGATTTTAGCAACATGGTAGCTAGCATGAGTAGCTAAACGCTTCGTCTCTGTCCTGCTTAACCCTGATGCTTCTTGAAACCGAATCTGTTGTGGAATTGGCTGATGGCAAGTCAATTGGAACCTCATATGCTTGTTGGGATGCAAACTCGATCTTGTGGGACGAGTGTACAACATCAACCTTCCTCCTGCTATCCTTGGTAGATACGATGCAGTAGTTAGTGTGGATTGGTTATCCAGATATCGCGCAGATATACCCTGTGAGAAGAAAGTTTTGCGTATCCTTCTTCCTAGTGGAAAATCGTTAACTGTTCTAAAAGCATCAGAGTGGCGCAAGGGTTAACGCCATTTCAACTATGAAGGCCCAGAAGTGTCTACGGAGGGAATACCGACGTTAGCAACCGTTACTGATATTAAGGCTAAGGAAAAGAGGATCGGGGATCCACCAATTGTTCGTGATTCTTCTCGGTGTGCTACCCGAGGAACTTTCAGGTTTACTTCCACGACTGTTAGATAGACTCTCAGTTTGACCTCACGCCAGAGGCAGCCATGATTCTTCGTACTTCTTACCGTCTTGCACCAGAAGGGTTGCAAGAACTGTCAAATCAACTACGGGAACTGTGGGACAGAAGTTTGGTCGGACCTAGTTTTCGCTCCAAGGAGGCCCGATTATATCCGTGAAGATAAGCCTTATCGAAGGACATGTGTACTGGCTATCGAGAACTCAGCAAGGTGGCGGTCAGGAAGCGTTTGACTCGACCATGTATTGATAACCTGTCAAAGAGTTTTGAGGGACAAGCTTCCATTCGAGGATTGACTAATGAACGAACTGTCACCAGAAGGAAGTCCAAGGGGAGAATGCTCTTAGAATGCATATCGAACGCAATACGGCCATTTCGACTTTGTACACCATGATCATTGGGTTGATCAACACACCAGCAGCTTTATGGACCACAAGAATCGACCGTGTTTGTTGATGACGTTTTGGGCGACATTTGTATTTTATTTTAGAGCTCCTGAGAGAGGAGCCACTACGCTAGAAGTCTTGTTAAAGGTAACTTCTGGATTCGAGAGGTACATTTTTGGAAATATAAGCAACGAAGTGGGAATACGCGTGGATCTCGCCAAGATCCATTTTGTTAGAAACTGATTAACACCAAAGATCCCTTCGAGGATACAGCAATCCCTTTAGCACAGCAGGGTGCTGTGCTCGTGGAAGACAAAACAGGAGGACGTCTTTTCAGTTTCAAACCCCAACTCTGCAATGCACTGAGCATCGCCTTTACCCGAGGATGCGGGTGATCTAGTGGTATACCATGATGGTTCGAATCAGAGTCCCAGTTACATGCCAATGCAACACGAGGAAGTGATGGCTTACGTAGTGGGTTTACCAGGAAAGTTGCACGATTCACAACCTGCAGTGGAAACCATGGTCTTTGGATTTAAGTTGGAGGCATTACTTGGACGGTACCAAATGCACTACTTAGACCGATCATAAGGGCCTCCCGCGTACCCCTGTTTCGAAGGAGTTAAACATGTAATGACATCGCCGGATGAAACCTTTGAATGATTTCGACTATGAAGCCTAGACGCGTATGAGCCTCGCAGCACACCAGCGATTCCACCCTATCTGATTAGATTCACCTGTCCAAACTGAAACACTTAAGGAAGAAAATTTTCAAGTTGGGTCCATGCGGGGCATGGAGGAGAAACTTTTGCCAAGACGGACGATACTCGCTATTTCAGGAAACGAATATGGGTCTCAATATACAGCAATCCAAGGGAACTTGGGTTGAGTGAAGCACACCAGCCTCGATATTCTAGTCATCTAGATTTTGATGGAATATATTAGGATCTAAGGATTTTGTACTGGCGACTGGGCTTGAAGGCCTACACAGCGAAGTATGTGAATGATGTTTGACTTGTGGGAAAGTTAAGGTGGAGTATCAGGAACCAGAAGCACCAAAACAGAAACAATAACACCTGGGTGATCGTTGATTGTCCTACGTAACCAGCGCACTTTATTGCAATCAAGGATATTGATGAGTCGTCACAGTTTGTGAATATTCCTCTGGGAGAGGCGGCTTTTAGGCATGAGGTGCCAACTCCTGTTACCTCCAATTTTGAACTATACCTTATTTATGGCGGCCAAAACACAACACCCTCGACTCACGTCTAGGCATGAGCATTGCTTATCACCGTAGGACAAGCGGTCTGAGTAAACGAACCATCCTGACACCCGAAGACATGCTGCAAGCACGTGTATGTTTGACTTTAGTAAAACTTGAGGGATATTTACCCTTGGTTAAGTTCTACTGCGGCAGTTACCATTCTGGTGTTCAGACAGCTCTGTTTGGGGCATTGCCTGGATGATAATACCAATTTTCTTGTTGGACTAAGGTGGGTGACAACCTAATCACAGATCCAGGACTTGTACTCGAAACTCTTGAAGATTGCTTAGATCGGAACTTGCTTGACGGCAATGCGTGACTGTCAGGAAAGTTGATAGGCTTAGGAAACACTGGGAGTTCGCTGTAGGCGAACGTGTCATAATCAAAAGTCCCACCCTGGGAGGGTGCGGTACGCTATAGACAACATGGCAAGCTTAGTTTACGATGCGTTGGGACATCCGGATCTCTGGAACGAATCGGTGACATGGCTCACAAACTCGAGTTAACTGACGAAATGGGATAACGTTCGTGATGATATTTATACCTCGAATTTAAGGCAGTGTTTTTCCGATGAAACACTTGTGATACCTCTACCAGAGTCTAAGGTCATCTGACCAGTCGTATTTATCAGGGAATCTATCGAAAACATGGACCAAGAAGTCAAGGTTCGTTAGCATAAGTCGTATGACAATCGTGAGAGTTCGTTGAAACTCAAGACGTGGACCGGAGTTCCCGTGGGAACGTAAAGATCTGTTAAAGCTCTAATATCCTCAATTGTTCAAGTGGTTGAACCAACTTTTGTTGTCATTGGCGAATTTCGGGATGAAATTCCCTTTCAAATTGGGGATGATGTGGTACCCGGGAAAATCCACAGTCATCCTGATCTAACACCTTGTCACTTTTGGAGTACTTATCAAATTTCGGGACGAAATTTCTTTCAAGTTGGGGATGATGTGACAACCCGCGTTTTCAAGGTCTTTCCTTAACACGTTACTTGTTTCACGAATTATCTTTTCATAATTGTTGTGTTGTAACTTGCGTATTTGATGAATGACTGAACTATATTGATGTCGAGTTGTTTAGTGGGTAATGTAAGAATTGTTATGTTTGGTAATCTCTCAATTAAGATCCTTCGTCGACTTGTCCTTCGTCACCAATAGTTCGCGACGAACTATATCTTTCGTCATCATACTCTTCGTCGAAGAGTACTTCTCGCAGAGAAGGCCTTCGGCCCAATCCATGGCCCAATGCGAGCCCGGGAGTTATAAGTATCTTTGGTGACTTAACTGCATTAGAAATACATCAAACCCTAACCCTCCTACTCTCTAAAACAAGTCGACGACAGCCGTGATTCACCCCGAAGGATCGTCTCGATTTCCTGTTTTGCTTACTCGGTCAGTACATTCATATCTGTTCTCAACCCTTGCTGATTATATGATTATAGTTTCTTGTTAATTGTTCTTGATCATGTGTGATTTATTATGATTTGTTATGCCGATCTCGGGCTTAGCGTGATTCGGGATTGTCAGGGATTGTAATGAATGATGCATGTTGATGAATAGATGATTTAGAATTCATGTCAAGTTTGAATAGGTAACTGTAGTGATGTTTGTAACTGTTATAGAATGATTAGGGTTGCATGCTGATGATTGAAATCAATGTATTATTAATCTGAATAGGATGTTGTGCACTGATGATCGATGAGATTAATTGTTCTCGTTGATGAATCAGATTGCATATAATGGTACCCAAAAGTATTAGATTGATCTGATGGAGACGAACTAAAAACTTGTAACTGTTGTTGGTGCGACGAAACATGTGGATATTTCGCCAAACATCAGTATCGACGAAACATATGGGTGTTTCGCCGAACATCAGTACCGACGAAACATATGGGTATTTCGCCGGGGTAGTTCGTCGGACGGTGTTTCGCCGAAGGGAAGTTAGATTGGGCTTCGATGGGTCACACACACACGTGCATACTTTGTTGATGGCATTACTTGGGCCGAACACTATAGCTGGGCCGAACCATGTAAAGAGACCAGTTAGGTAGTCACGTACATGAATGTTTGATGCATTGGATTAGTTAACTGTTGCATATATTGTGAACTTGCACTACTCGATATATGTTATAAAAAAATGACTTACACTATATGCTAGGTGTTAAGAGGAAAATGATGTGTGTTATGGACTATGGACTTCATGATAAACTGTTATAACTTGTATGAGGGAAATGAATTGATAAGTTGCATGATTAACTGGTATGCCATGTATGGTGATATGTAAGGTGATATGTGATTTACTTGTTCGTACTGAAATGATGTGTAAGAAGAATCCGTGATCCATGTGTAACTGACTTGTCTTTGGTAACCACGGTAGGGTATGGTTGGCCAACTTGGAACGGGTAATATAACTAAACATACCGAGCAAATCTAAGGTGAGTTCACTGCTCTTTTTCCAAGCATGCATCCCGGGGAGGGACATCTGGTAAACGTTCCGGGGAGGAATGTCGGGTATTGGGTTTGACTGGAATGTTAAACCTGGGTTGTTGGTTAATACACGTATATCTATCACTTAAGTCCCTCCTACCGATTGTTGCCGGAGAGGCAACGGGGTATTAGTTAATAGCGCTATTTAGGTTTGGCACCCTCACACCGCACCGAGGAGGTCGGGAGTGAACTAATGACCCCCCATCTTGACCATTGCTATGATAGAGGTATTGGGGAATAGGGCAAATAATCTGGAGCCATCGGCGGTAAGCGTGTGATTAACAACATCAAATATGTGAAACGTTTTAATCTGGTAACCGGTAACTAATCACGTTAACAAAACTTTGAACTCACCAGCGTCGTCTGACACACTTGTCTGCATGCTTGCAGGTCTATAGGGTTGTAGCATTGGGAACTTGCTGTCTGGAAGGCTGGAGTGGTCATGGGTCGAGATGCATGGTATCGCAATACAAGACTAATGGTTTTAGTACTTGTGGTTTATAAAACACTTAACAAATGAGTTATGCTTCCGCTGTATACATTGAATTATATGTAACGTTTTGTAACACTTTATGTTAATGAATGAAAATTGTATTCAAATATATGTACGAGTTCAATGTGATTGGTGGCTAGATCCTGGTACGTCACACGCCCTGCGGTGTTTCCGCAAGTGGTATTTTGCGGGTGTGACAGAAAAGCAAAGTAAAATCTTTGAACCACGTACGCCCGTTGCTGCGTGATAATGTGAAGAAATTAGACCGAATCGTAAAACATAGAAAAAATAACTAAGATGATCTAGGACCCGCGCGTTGCGACGAACTTGCCAAACAGGGAAAAATAGACATGTTGCGACAAGCCTGTCAAACGGGAAAAAATTGATGAAAAAACGTTAAACCCCACACGTACTTTACGATGTGTTAACTTGCAAAATATAGAACGGAACGTAAAACGAAAAATTTGCAAAAAGATGAAAAGTATGGGCATCAAAGTGAAAAATCATTTTTTTTTGAAAAACTATTCATGCTAAGGGCATAACTCTATAAAAAAATGTTGCTTATTTATTATTTACTATGGTTTCTTAAAACCATCATACAAACTTCAATACACATAGTACAAACAACAATGCCAAGAATTGTTACAAATTTATAGCATATACTAATATATAATCTATTATGGTTTCTTAAAATCATCATACAAACTTCAATACACATAGTACAAACAACAATGCCAAGAATTGTTACAAATGTATAGTATATAATATAATTTACTATGGTTTCTTAAAACCATCATACAAACTTCAATACATATAGTACAAACAACAATGCCAAGAATTGTTACAAATTTATAGTATATAATATATAATATAATTTTAACTTTTCCTTAGACAAGCAAACACATTTTTTAATGATAACGTTTACGTGTCTTTAAATACACCAAATAAATCCTACCTACTCCTTGTTTGGGATTGAACCTAACACTTCTCACTAAAAGTCGAGTGACTCTACCAAGTGAGCTAGCCCAACATTGACTCAAACACATTTTTGGAAGTTTTAATTTAGATTCCAATTCAAAAGAATTCCACCAACCAAACCGGGTCTTAAAGAGAATTAGTTCTTTTTTTTCTGAACAAATAAACTAACAACTTCTCTCATCCACACAATCTCGTCGGTAAATCTCTAAATAATTCTTAGCTTATCTCTTTAGAATGTTAGTTTCGAAAGTTCTATGGAAGCGATTGCAAAATCTCAAAAAGGGAGGGGGATATAACACTAAAAAATCTTTTTAAGGGGACCCCATGCCATAGAGTAAGTCCGCCCCTGTTTGACACGATGATTGAACCAATTTGTAGTGAGACCCTCCTTAGCACAGTAGCAGGCTTGAGGGTTGGGTGTGGGACTGAAATGACAATCGAACCAATCAAAAAATCCTTCCCATTTTTATAATAAGAAAAAGATTAAGGATTAATTGTGTTTTGGTTTAAACCACTACACTAGAGTGTAATGATGGTTACAATAACAAACACCACAAAAAAAAACCTCGGACTTGAAATAATTTAGATGCAGTTTGTTTTTTCAGAGGTAAAATGTCTGCAGTCTGCGGACCAAATCTGCGGACATCTATAGAAGAAGAAGAGGTGAACCAAACCTCTGCAGTCTACAAGAAAAAAACTGTTTGTTTTTTAACTTCCGTTGACAAATAAACTGAGGATTTCATACCTGTGAAGGGGTGGAGGAGTGGCGGCGGTAGGAGGTGCGACAGTAGTGGAGTAGTGGCGGAGGCAGGAGTCGACGACAGTAGAGGAGTGGTGGAGGCAGGAGGTCGACGAGGGTGGATGAGTGGCGGAGGCAGGAGGAGAGGGGTGGAGTGGCTGGTGCTAGGGTTTTATGTTTTTCTATCCGATGTTATCATATGAGGGCACAAGAAGAGGTTAGAAGAAGCTCATCTAGATCTGTAGCAAGAAGATGGCGCACAAACTTTTTTAATGAAAAATCTTCGAAAAAACAAACACTTTGCAGACCTAAACATCTTTGCGTGATCTGCGTAACACAGATAAAAGAGGACAAAAAAATATTTTCTATAAAAAACAAACACCTTATAGTTTTAGACCACTCGGTGAAGTATTAAAGTTTACAACAACACACACCACAAAAATGATACGAGCATTTGTGTGTTATTTATTATCCACAAACTCCCTCCTCTTTCACCTTCCACAAAAACCAATCAAATCACACCAATTTCACACACAAAATCATGCATTCCGTAACCTTAAAACCGTTTACGCAATTCAACACCGTTAAATCAACGCACACAACACCACTTCAATCACCTTTTGGCGCCAAAAATCTTCCACTTAGGTTAAATTGTGTACATCACCGGAGAAATTGCAGAATAACCGCTCGCGCGGCGGAGACAGACGGCGGCGCCGGTGCCGGAGCAGAGAGTCAGAGTCAGTCGAATTCGAATTCGTTGTTTGCTCGGAATCAAACTTATGCTTTGCTGAAGCAACAAATGGAACTTGCAGCTAAATCTGAGGTTAGGTTTTTGTTTGAATTTGTGAAATTATTAGTTATTGATTGAGTTTGAATTTGATTGATTTAGGGTTTTGGTGGATACTGATGTGACAGTTTTGTGTAGGATTATGAAGAGGCTGCTAGGCTTCGTGATTCGTTGAAGTTGTTTGAAGAGGAGGAGCCGGTTTTACGGCTTCGAGGTTTGATGAAGGAAGCTATTGCCAATGAGAGGTTTGAGGTATTGTTTACATCTAATTTATTGTTTGGTTTACTCACAAGAGTAAGAATTTGTAGTGTTTAGAAGTGTCTTTGTTTGCATTTGATCTTTAACTTTAA
The DNA here is from genome assembly GCA_030545235.1 of Helianthus tuberosus. Lineage (NCBI taxonomy): Eukaryota > Viridiplantae > Streptophyta > Magnoliopsida > Asterales > Asteraceae > Helianthus > Helianthus tuberosus. The sequence goes on along the minus strand of CM060379.1, from coordinate 28,207,784 downwards.
ATTGAGAAGTTGTGGTGTACCATTTCTAGTGTTTAGAAGTACTATTTCTCTCGCTAATTTAGGCGCTGTTTGTTTACCTCTTAATGAGGCTCTTAATGGTTCAGACATCTTACTGGTTCAGCACTTAATGGTTCAGACTGTTTGTTTCGCGAGCAGACGTCTGAATGGTTCAGACAGTTGCCTCTGAATGATTAAGCATTATACTGAGTCTGAATGGTTAAGACCTCTAATCTGAATTGGTCAGACATTTGCCTTTGAACAGTTAAGCATTATATTGGCTCTTAATGGTTCAGACCTGTTACTGGTTCAACACTTAATGGTTCAGACCTCTTACTCGTTCAGCACTTAACCATTCAGAAGTTGCCAAACTGCCCTTAGTGTTTGATTTGCACTATGTACGGTTTATGCGGTTCTGCCAGTTCTCTACTTAAAATTGGTTATGTATTGAAGGCGTCCCTATCTGCTCATAACTTGTTATCAAACTATTTAATTTATATGCTCCTAGGATGCAGCAAGATACCGTGATCAGATAAAAGAAATTGCTCCTCACTATCTACTGAAGTGTTCAAGTGATGCAACAACATTGGTATTATATCCATTTCCTCTTATTATTTTGTTGTATAGTTATCTTCATCCTGTCGCTTTTCTCTCTCCTAAGTAGTGATGGGTGTTAATAGTCTCCTTTCTTTTATAAATTTGGATTGAAATATGAAGGACATTATGATGGAATGGGTACTGCCCATTCCTTATGAACTTGAGTTATTAAAAATGTTGAAATTTGCAATCAATTAATGAATTAACAATAAATATATATGATTTATTTTAGGGAATCAGGGTTCAAGTTAGGAGCGTGTACATTGAAGGGCGCAGTCAACCTTTGAGAGACCAATATTTCTTTGCATACCGGATACGAATAACTAATAATTCAAACCGACCTGTACAACTTCTCAAGAGACACTGGATAATCACCAATGCTAATGAGAAATCTGAGGATGTTTGGTATGGTCTCTTATTCTCTTTCCATTAACCAACTTCTTACATTGCTGAGGTGTTTACGAAGTTTTGACAACTTTGTTTTAATAGGGGTATTGGAGTTATCGGTGAACAACCAGTTATACTTCCTAATAACAGTTTCGAATATTCATCAGCATGCCCATTAACCACTCCTAGTGGAAGAATGGTGAGTATATATTCTACTTTTCTGCAGTGTAGTCATTATTTTGTTTTTCTCATTTAAGCTTCTCATTTTTTTAAATTTAATTACTACATATAGGAAGGTGACTATAAATGAAGCATATTGATAAGGTAGGGTCAAAGACGTTTAACGTGGCTGTTGCCCCCTTTGCTCTTTCAACATTAGGGGATGCTACAGACAACATTTGAAGTGTGTGTTTGTGTGTATTCACACACATGATGATGATGCTATTCCATGTTCTACTTGACTTCAAATTCTGCAGAAGTTGATCATGTGAAGGTAGTTAAGATTGGCTTGTGTATCTGGTAAATGTCAGATTGAATTTTGTTGAATATATGTGTAAGGAGTTGAATGTAGAGATAAAATTGTATAGCTTTTTGAATTCCAAAGATATTCTGAATTTTGCAGTTTGAAAAATTGTGTTTTATCAGTTGGGTTGTATACTTGTATCAATTATGTGCAGATGTGAATTGTTGGCTGTTGAATTTGTCTAAAGGTTACAGTGCATAAGTTGAAGTTGCAGCATTAGAAATGGATGGCTGTTGGATTTTTCTTGTGGTTTGAAAGTTTTGTTCTTAGCAGGTAAACTAAGAGACAAATTTGTTGGGTTTAATAATTGTTATGATGGTGATTGTTATCAAAGTTTAGTAACTCAATACGATTTTGGAATTTGAAAGGGATTTTGTAGGAAAATTAGTGAGGTTTTGGGTTTGATGAAGACACAGATGCGGAAAAAAAAAAAAAAAAAAAAAACCCCTTTAAAGTGACAAAATGACCCAAACCTGTGGGACGAAAATGGTATTTTACTCTAATATCTATTATTTAACTATTTTTACTCCAATTTAATATATGAAATAGATAGTATATAAAAAAAAGAGAGGTTCTTTTATGCTTGTTAACGTCTCATTTATCGAAGAGCTCCATTATAAGTGTGAGCATGTGTAAGCTATGGATTCAATCCATTGTTACTCACGAACGGTTTGGCTACAAGTAAGGTTTGACTTGGTACCGGAACCTATGCGAACACGTATGTGTATACAAACACATATACAACTAATATCAATCGTTTGTTTGGCTACACAAGTATTGAACACACTTGTAAGTGTGTAGATCCATAGCCAACTTCAATCATTCTTTTGAGTGGGTGATCATTTTCCAACATTTTCAATACCTACAAAAGAAAGTGGCCGGCGGGAATAGTTGTCTTATGTGGTTGGCCAAAAGTGACGCCACTTTTGTTTGTTTTTTGTTTTTTTGTTTTTCTTTCATATAATAGTTCTTTATAGGTCATGCCAACTTACAATTTTATCCCAAGTGTAAAATTACGATTTTACCACCGGTTCAAAATAAAATTTTGCTTTTGCCCCATGCTTAAATTTACGATTTTGCCCTCAGTTAAAAAATACAATTTTGCCCCAGTTCAAAATAAAATTATGGTTTTGCCCTTAGCTAGAGTCCTGCCAAATAACGATTTGGTTACCAGTTTAAAATTACGATTTTACCCCCAGCTAAAAATTACAATTTTGCCCGCAGTTAAAATATTACGATTTTGCCCCCAATTCAAAATAAAAAAATGGTTTTGCCATCAGTTCAAAATATTATTTTACCTTCATTTTAAAATTACGATTTTACCTCAGCTAAAACTTGCAATCTTGCCATCGTTTTTTTTTTTTTTTGCAAAACCATGGTAGTGTTTTATTTTACTTGGTTTACACAATTTTGTTTTTATTCATGCCAAACAACTGCCTAGCACTCGCTAATTGATCCTGGCAAATTATTGTTTTGCCCCAAACTCTAAATTACACGCTTGCTATCGTTTTACCATAACTATGGTACTGTTTTTCTTTAATTAGTTAACTTGATGTATCTTTTTTGATATCGTGTTATAAGTAGTATGTACAACTAACCGACATAAAGACGTTATTAAACTAAGAAATACTCGGTTTAGCGCCCCGCAACGCGGGCGACGCATAACTCTAGTTTACAAACAAATGCTTAACAAGAATTAAGAGTACACAAGTTTCTCAAATACACGGTGATTTCAAAATTTATAACACTTTATAGATACAAGTAAAACAATCAAAGTGAAAAGCTTGGTAAAGAACCCATTGGGATTACCGTATCATCATTATCTTTAGTCCCCCATAATTTAGAAGAACTAGCCTTCGACAACAACCCCGAGAGGAACCCTGTTGAAGACTTTGATTCTGTATCCTGACCCGGATTGTTTGGACCGACCCGAACCTCATTCGTGCTACCATCCGGGTATCTCATGGATCTAGACCCAAGACCTACGCCACAGGGGCAAGTAGCCATCTTCTTGAAGCAAGCCTTATGGTAAACCAGTTCACAAGATTTACATCTTTCAACCTCACCTTCCTGTAGAATCAAACATATCTCATTTGTCAACAGGAATTTCTTTCTTTTGGCCGTGTTTATTCATATTCAAATTTGTTGCTGTTTTTATAACTTTTAATATGTAAACTTTATATGGTTTTGAAAGTTGAATACGCTGTTGTGTTTATTTTATACTACTTATATAATTTTTTATTAAAATCCAAGCCGTATCAAATGTAGATAAAAGTATACACATCACAACAGTCACAACAGTAATGCAAAATTATATAAAACATTATCCATTAAAATTCATAAAACAAAAATGAAATTATAATTAAATAAAAGTAAAAAGGTAAGGCCAAAGGTGTCAATAGAAGGACCCTTTAAAAATTCCGAAAAGAAAAGATTACTGCATAAAAACACTTAAACTTTCGGAAAGTTCTCATCTAAGAAAATTTACTAATTTTATAGAACAATTGCCTGAAAAAAAAGTAAAAAACCTTATATGCTTTTCTAAGCTTTTTAACTTGATGATAAAGTCATTAACATAAGTCTGAAAAAAAAGTAAAAAACCTTAAATGCTTTTCTAAGCTTTTTAACTTGATAATAAAGTCATAAACATAAAAGTTTTTCTTATTTTGGGTGATTAAATCTATTGGCTTTTCAAATATTGATGATCACTACACTTTATTAAAAGCACTCTTTTGTTAAGTTATAGAAATTCACTATATGTTTCTGGATTAGGATCAAATACAAAGGATCCTAATTGTAAGAAGTGTAAGAAGGATTTATAGAGTGACAAGTGTCCAATAACCTAAAAAAACCCCACTACAAAAAAAAAAAAAAAAAAAAAAAAAAACCTTAAACATCCACCACCACCAAAAACCTAAACCCCCACCCCCCCCCCCACACATCACCCACCCCAAAAAAAAAAAAAGTGGGGGTGGGTGTTTAGTTTTTTTTTTTTTTAGGTTTTTGGGTGGGGGGGGGGGGGGGGGTGGTTTAGGTTTTTGGGTGGTGGTGGGGTGGTGGTGGGTTTAGTTTTAGGTTATTGGACACTTGTCACTCTTACACTTCTTACAATTAGAAGCCTTTGTAGAATAACTTGACCCATATGTTTCTATTATATTTCTATGTCGGGAACTCGGGATATACTTTATCCGTTTGTCAACGTGAAATTTTGTTCTTGTCATGGTGTTTGGGGGTGTTTATATCATTTCACTAGGTTATTCATGATATTTTCAATATCTAAAAGCAACTGAATGTTTCAAACATATAGAAATAGAAATATGGATAAACAGTTTACCTGGAAAGGGAAAATAAGAGAAGACGGATCATCACAAGCTTGTCTAGCACCACAGGGGACACCCACATCGTAGCATATTAAACATTCGTCAGTAATATGATTCACAATTTTCTTTGAAATAGTTTCTACCATCACAGGCAGTGCTGCAAGAAACATATACAAGTCAATAGTTAACAAGAAAACACATTGCTATTAAGTTCTTAACTCAGTATATGATCACTATTTAGTTGTCAGATTCATCATGATCCGTTGGATAAACACACAAAACAAAAGTTACACAATTACATATACCTTGGCCATTATCATTTGATCGAATAATTTGATAAATATATATATATATATATATATATATATAGGATTAGGTTCAAGAGTGAACACTAGTGTAGCTTGCGAACTGAGTGAACTAATCCTGGCCATACATGTGTGTAGATCAATGGCCAGGATTTGATGTTGAAATACACTAGTGTATTTTACGATTTGATGATAAGATCCTGGCCATACACGTGTATAGATCAATGGCCAGGATTTGTTCACTTAGTTCGCAAATACATTAGTGTTCACTCTAGAACCCCACCCTATATATATATATAGGGTAAGGTTCATGCGAGAACCACCTTTATTGCGAGAACCGCGAGAACCAATGTGAACACAACCTAAAATAGCTAAAAAACCTAAAAAAACGTAAAAGAACCTAACCCCCCCCCCCCCCCCCCCCCCCCCCAAAAAAAAGTGAAAAGGCACTAATTTTAACGTTATATTACTAATTTTGTGGAAATAACGTTAAAAGAGAGGGATGGTTAATCATGCATCATGTGGTGGCGTTGATAGCCGAAAGACAAGGGAGTACATGCACTAATCGGCCTTTGTCTTAATTGTTGAGTGTTATGTGCCTTATGTCCAAGGCTTGATGCAAAACTACTATCGAGCCGGGGGTCTCATTGGAAGCAGCCTCTCTATTCCTACGGGGTAGAGGGAAGGTTGTCTACATCTTACCCTCCTCAGACCCTACCTTAGCTGTGCTATTGGTGGGATTACCGAGTAGGATGATGATGGAGGGTTATTTTGAGAATGCTAAATATTGCGAGAACCGTGAGAACAAATAAAAAAACTACAAGAACTTGTTCAAAAACAATCCAATTTAAAAAAAAAAAATTATACTTCTCATTATTATTCAAATACAATATTAGAAATTATAACTTACATGTATTCTTAAATAAAGAAAATACATGTGTAAGTTTGCCATTTACATATGTGTAAATTTGTTGTATTTACACATGTGTAAAAGATTTATTAAAAGTGATTTTGAGAGGAGAGATTAATTATTTAAATAGTAAACTCTTTTTTAATGTTGTATTTTTATTATAATGAGGTTTGTATTATTATTTTTTTTATTTTGATTGTTTTTTTTCATTCGTTCTCACGGTTCTCGCAATATTTAGCGTTCTCAAGATAACTATCCCCTATATATATATATATACATAGTGAAAGTGTAAAATACAATATTGCTCAAAGTACGAGCATACGCTGTGACATTACGCACGTTGTGAAATTCAAAACCCTAATCACACATGTTGAAAAACCATAATCACGCATGTTATACTTAGGTAATGAAGCATGCTATAATTATGTAATGAAGCATGTTGTGGTTTTCAACATGCGTGATTATGGTTTTCAACATGCGTGATTAGGGTTTTGAGTTTTACAACGTGCGTAATTTCACAGCGTACGCTCGTACGTTAAGGAATATTGTACGTTAACCGGACTCTATATATATATATATAAAGTTACATAGGGTTGGGTTCAACGGGGAACACTAAAAAAGTGGGGAACCGAGGGGAACTGACTCAAACGAACTCCGATTGGACACATTCCAACGGCATTGGAACCGGTTCGTCGAACCCTAACTGGAAACTCTAAATCATAAACCATAAGACTAAAACCTAAGTTAAACCATAAAATCTAAACTATAAACTCTAAAAAGCTAAACCTTAAAAGCCAACCCCTAAATCCTAAAAACTAAACCCTAACCCTAAAAGCTAAACCATAAATATAGACATTATAGGGTTCGATGAGCCGGTTCCAATGCCGCTAGAATGAGTCCAATCGTTTGAGTCGGTTCCCCGCTTTTTAGTGTTCCCCATTGAACCTCCCACAAGTTACATAAACCTAAACTGATGATATATAAAAAGTTACATAAACGGTAAACCATATGACAATAGGCTACTAACCTGCAAAAACCCCTTTGGAAAGATCAACAAGGTCTTTTAGAGCAAAAAAATCACTGCTTTCAAGAATATATCTCCGGGATCCAACTCCTTTGTATATGGACCTACGAAATGGGCAACGAACATACGGAAGCATTCTTCCAATTCTCTTTCTAACATTTATAACATGTTGCAAAGGTGGAACTTTGGAGAATAGAAACGGGTTCACCGCGCCTACACAGAGCATTGGCTGAAAAAAAAAAAGATAATCAGTCATACTTTTAAAGATAAAATATAAATATTAAAACATTACCTTGTCATGAATAGAATCAAGATATGATTTAGCCAGCTGGGACACGGGATACTCTTTAAAATCCCACCAATGCAAAACCCTAGCAGGCAATATCGCAGTTTCGTTTACATGACAAGATGAGCAAAAAACCTGACCGCTGTATTCACAAACACGAGGCTTGCCCCACCCAAACGTCTGCACAAATTCCCATAACCGCGTTTTCCCCTCATCAAAATACTTATGACAACCCGCACAAGTATAATGTTGACCTTCTAACATCTGTCTCATTGACTTATGAGCCCTAACTTCAACAATAAGCGATATCGATTGTCCCAGTGTGTGCATAGGCTTGCTTCCAATTTGCGACAAAACATCGGGCCCGTTTTTCGGTGGGGATAAGAACCATATAACGGAACTCGGGAGATTCAATGAAAACTTCGAGTGTAGAATAGATTGTAAGCATTCTTGTATAAGAACGCTTCTTTCTAGAACGACATCCGGAGATGAAATCCCGAAATATTTTCGCGACTCGCGCTCAACCTTTGACCATGGAGAAGGCAGGTCGAGACCTTTACTGGCAAACATTGATTTCAAACGGGTGTAAAGAGTGAAAAAATCGCGATACCGTCGTTCCACTTCCCATTGGTGGGTCCCGTTCCATACGCGTAATTTGTAAACTGTGTATTCCTTAACTCCTACTAATCTTTCACCTAATGAGACATCCCCTTTCTTCTGTTTTGCACCGATTACTTCAATGCCGTCAATTTGGTAAGGGTTTTGAATGGATGTGTGATGGTTGTCGATGCTAGAAGTTGAAGCGGTTGAGCCACCGTCTCTTGACGGGAGAGAAACGTGATTGTGGTGGTCCCTACCGCGTCTGAATCTAGCTGCGGGAGACTCGCCGGAATTAAGTAGTATTTCTTCCATTTCAAAGACAACTTCATCAAAGAATTCGTTCAGTTCATAGTCTTCGACCTGTGAAAATGTACTTAGCAAAGTTATTATAATTTACCAAAGAGTAAAATTCTATTTTCGTCCTGAGGTTTGGCCAGTTTTGCGACTTTCGTTTAAAGGTATGTTTTTCCACATCTGGATCCAAAAGGTTTGAAATCTTGCCATTTTCATCCGGCTCGTTAACTCCATCCATTTTCTCCGCTAAGTTAGGGGTATTCGGTCTTTTTACATAAAGTGAAAAAGACCGAATTGCCCTTTAAGTTAACAAAAAAGACATAAATAATACTGACTTAATGGAGAAAAATGGATGGAGTTAACAAGCCGGATGAAAATGACAAGATCTCAAACCTTTTGGATCCAGATGCGAAAAAACAAACCTTTGGACGAAAGTCGCAAAACTAGCCAAACCTCAGGGGACGAAAATGGCATTTTAATCTTTACCATAAGATAGTTCACTTCTAAAAGAAAACACATAAAAAGGGACGAAATTTAAAACTAACCTTACTTGCCATTTCAATATCTTCATGAATATTCATCGACATTGGACTAACATTATGTCTTTTCTCTGCATTGATAATTGGCAATGCCTGGAGTGAATACGCATGGTCTTCAGCATCTTGGCTCGATGTTGACCGAACGTGACCAAGTGTAGAATTGTCTGTGGTTCCCTTAAATATTTTATTTTCGAGCAGCACGTCTTGAGAAACCTCTTCGGCATTTTGGGACGAAGTTGACCGAACATGACCAAGTATAACAATGTCTGTTGTTCCGTTTAATATTTCATTTTCAGGCAGCACGTCTTGAGAAACCTCTTCCGTTTCAAGTTGACTAAAGTCTTCTGCTTGTTTGGAAACAACAAATACATCCGTCACGTTTTCTTGTTCATGTGATACGTCAATACTTTCACACACAACAGTCGGTTTCAAGGTGTGATCTTCAGTTCCAATTTCATTTAGGTTGTGTTTCGGGATTTCATCTTTAACGAATAAATCTTGAGGGTTTCCCATAGTTTCTTGCATGTAATCGTCCCAATCATCTGAACCATACGCTACCGTTGAAGTCATTACCAACGAGTTATCGTTACTTTTTTTCTTCACGTGTGAATAAGCACCGTAACCTCTAAACGGCAAACCAGTCATTTCCTCGTTATCCGTACCATAACCATACATCGAGCCTTCAGATTCCGAATGTTCTAACTGAGACGATGTTTCCCCTTCAAATACATTGTTGACCTCGTCAACACCCAAACAAGACTCAGAACGTTCTTCCACACGTATATTTACCACATGCTTTTCCATCGTTTCGTCATCAGTAGAATTACTTTGTGTTTTTCGAGAACTAATCTCGGGTTTCCACGTAACCACACCCCCTTCGTCTTCGAAATCCGATAACGAAGTTTTCATTTCCGTTTCATCATACGGGTTCATTTCGTTTTCAACCACTGACGACCTTTGTTCCGATTTTTCACCGGTTTTCTGACTATACTCGCCTAATTTTCCCAAAGCTAAATTTTTATTCTCAAACTTCCCACCCAAACTGAAACTCTCCAAACTACCTAAATCTCCGAATCTAGAACTCTTTACAGACCCGATATCAGAGTCACCGAAGTCGTGAAACGTACCAACAGAACCGCACAAACTAGGTGTACCCATTGCAGAATTAGCACTACAGTATCTATCAAATTCCGACTCACCACACGACGAGTAGCGCGATGAAACTGGTGACGCGTCATTACTTCTGTCATTCGATAACTTAAGGTCCGAAAGTTTCCAGGTTGATAACTCATTAGTAAATTTATCATTCAAGGAGACAGTTTCACTAGTCCCCTCTCCATTCATCATCCTATTGTAGACAGAAATGTATCAAACATATGTAAACAACTTTTTGTATTTTTTTTACTTTTAATTTCACCCCTTATACTATATATAATATACGCCTTTAACTTTAATGTCTAATTAGCTTTTTCGCTGATAATTTCCATTTGTTAACTTTAAAAAAAAACTTAATATGAGGTTGTGTTTAATTTTTGTTCCTCGACATTCCGGCATAAAATTTATTGAAAACGGAATCATATTCGAAAGAGAACATTTTGTTTTGTATCCTAGGCTATAGCGAGTGCCAGTAGGTGTTATCAGTACCAATATTCTTTTCTAACGGTTCTCGATCGACGTAATACACGTGTCGATATCCTTTTGGGTATATCAAGACTTTACTTTTTCGGTTCTCTTTCTGTTACGAAGGTCGGTATAAACAGCCAACCACATAAGCCCTGGCCGCTAGGGCTGTAAACGAACCAAACGAACACAAACAAGACCTTGTTCGTGTTCGTTTGTTAAGAAATATAGGTGTTCATGAACACTTACCGAACGAGATTTTATGTTTGTGTTCGTTTGTTAAGTAAATGAACTTGTTCATGTTCGTTCATATTTGTTTGTTAATTTTAGGCAACGAACGTTGACGAACACAAATGAGTACAAACTAATGTTCATGAACACAAATGGAAATAAACGAACACAAACAAGCGTTCATGAACAGAATATATAGTACACCGACACTTATTAAATATTTTATTTGTCCGAATTTTGAAGTATTTATATAGAATATAAAAACTAAAAACACTAATGAACTATCGAACACAAACGAACACATTACCGAATGTTCACGAACATCCATGAACGTGGCCTCTGTTCATGTTCTTTCATTTAACTAAACAAACAAAATTTCTTGTTCGTGTTCGTTTAACATAAACGAACTTCTCGCCGAACAGTTCATAAACCGTTTGCCGAAACGTTTGGTTCATTTGCAGCCCTAGTCCGCGAAGCACAGGTAATAATACTAGTTATACTAAAAACACAACAATTTCAAGTAATAATATAACATAATCATAAAATTAAAGGTACCAGCAACAGAGATTGCACCCTTGGGCCTTGACCTTCTGACTCCAGAAATTCAACAAATTAGCATCAACCTAAAAAAAAAAAAAAAAAAAAAAAAAAACCTAAATAATTACAAGCTGAGTCTGGAGAATCAGAGGATCTACCGATCTAATCATCTAAACCTAATGATCCTTAATCTACTGACTAAAACGATTTGATTTGACTTTTAAACTTTAAATACAGCAATTCAATAAATTTGATGTTTGAAAGTGAAATTACAATCTGGAAATTGAACGGAGTGATAATTACGAGAATTAGGGTTATTGATAGGCTGAAATTTATGGTGAAATATCATGAAAATCGAAAATTCATAGAGTTATAATGGTGAAATAGATAGAAGACTAACCTTATTTGGTGAATGAACAAGTGATTGCAGGTGAGAGTAAATGAGGAAGTCGATCTTAAAAATGGTGTTGGTGAAGTTCAGATATGAACGATGTTATTGTTGGCTGGTTTATCACGAAAATGAATATCATAATTTCTTTTTGGTCTTCCAAATTTATCATTATTTATTTATTTATGAAGTAAGATGTACCCTTTTTTTTTTTACTCCGAGATTAACCCAAGTCGTAAAATTACTGGTAAAACCTGTTTGACTCAAGTATCGAACCCTCACTGGGTCCCCTATCACCACCAATGTCTCACTCTTTTTTACACCAAATGAGAATTGAACTTGAGTCTTCAAAGCAGAACTCAAGTCCTAATACCAGTTGATCTACTATTTGATCTAGAGTTCATTGGCAAGTAAGTTGGACCCTAAATACAAAATATTGTAATTCATCTTTTTTAATGAATTTCTTTTAGCAGTTATAATTTCACCTACCTACCCTTCAGAAAAAGAAAAAAAACTGATTACACTCGCGCTTGATGTGGGGACGACTCGATTTTTAGTAGATTTAAATGAAAATGTTGACGCGGTGGTAGAAATGACGTTAATGACAAGAATCCAATCGATATCGGTTTGATTTATTAAAGTACTGATACGTTATTGGCACTCGATATAGCAACAAAAAGAGAACTTAAAATAAAAGTCGTGATAAGTCTAAACGGATGCTGACACGTGTTTTACATCGATGGAAATACCAGTACTGATGTTTTTCGGTGGGTACCGGGTCGATCTGTTTTCAAAAGTTTTATATCGTGTATTTAGTTTTTGTAGAAAAAACTAAAAACAAATAAAAGATTCCAAATAATGTCACGTACTACTGTTACATTACATAAAGGTGAGTGCTTGGTTTTTGAAAAACATGAGGCGATTCAAGTCCGTATAGGTCATGAAATTGGAGGAGAGCTTCACATGCTCGAGGCGTTGCTCGATGTAAAACCAAATCTCTTCAAGTATAATCAACATCTGCATATCTTTCTCTTTTACATATTAATCCTTTAATCAAGTGAAGTCTTCATAATCTACTCATTCTTTTGGTCATTTTTACATATCAGCCTTTTTCGAGACCTTATATGTAATCACTAATCACTTTTGACCCACATGTTGTTTGATCACCTTGCGCTTCAGGCGCACTTTTTAAAACCAAGGGTGAGTTTGAGTTCATTTTTCACAAGAATTGCGATGTCTTTCGCAGATAACTTGAATCAAGTTACTCATTTATTATCATGGTGTTCACCTAAAATTTGCTTTTGAGTCATTTATTATCATGGTCATTGACGACGGGCCAATGGGAAATCCCATTTCACCCGCTTTGGGCTACCCTCATGCAGGCCCAACTACAAACAAGCCCAAATAACAAGCTGCCTTGCCCACTAAGGTTCCCTTCGTTTATAATGGGCGGGAAACCGTAATCAGAAGGGGCAGGCCTCATTTAATGTTTGATAAACAGAGGATCTTGGTTGGGCAATCGTACTTCTCTGGCCAGAGTATTAAATAAGGTTACCATCATACCGTTAGGGGTCAGACACGTGTCTGAACCCCTCGAGAGCCCGCAGAATCCATTGGATCACCTTGATAAAATATCTCACATATGGAAAAAGGGCCAGGGATTATATAAGAACTACAGAGGATGGTCACAAGGCAGATCGGAGGTATCACATTTAATACTCTCTCATTTACTCTTCCCTCATTAGTTCCGACCAATATTCTTGTACATTCAATACACACACGTATTTATTGGATTCACACCAAAGAGGAAACATTCCGGTAATCACACTCATCGGAAGAAGCTCCTCTCACTCTCCGGCAAGTTTACTTACTCTCACGCCGGATCTTGGTCACGGATCCCCCTCCCGTGGCCCTCCGTGACGAGGCTAACAGTTTATTCTTTTGTAGCTTCAAGGAACGGACTATCTTGACGTCAGCGAAGATCCATTTAACGTCAGCCGGGATTTGGGTATTCGACATTGGCGCCATCCGTGGGACATCAGCTTGACCGGTGTCTCCACACTAAACTCCGACGTTATAGATAACCCGTTTCAGAAAAAGCAACATGGACAACACACCCGGTTCACAGGTCATTCAGACAGTGCAGAATGATCATGACAAAGTTACGGTGGAAGATATAACTCATGAGGAAGAGAATGAGAATCAGGTAGAAATTCTGGAAAAAGAAGAGACCATCACCCCGGACTTCGTGGCCATGCACAAAGAGAAACTGAAGAAGTGTCTCAAAGACCTAGAAAGATAAGAGAAACTCGACAGTATCAGGGCCAAACTATCGTTCGATACACCCTCTAATAAAAAAAAGGCAGACCCTCAAAACAAGGGCAGTGGAAGCGACCCACTGGAAACGTTCATGACAGCCCTTAGACAGATGTCCTCGGAAGAAAGGGAGGATCTCATCACGGGAAAGAACCCAAAAGGAAAAGAAAAGGAAAAGGAGAGTCCAAGCAACGATGGCCTGGATCAACCCTACCTCCCACGGGACCTAGCTGAAGTCTCAAAGTTCACCCGGAGGATAGCAGAAGCACCAATGCCCCTAAGACGAAGCTACCCCCAAACTTTGACCGATATGATGGGACAAGAGATCCTGAGGATCATCTCCATGCTTTCAGGGGTGCGGGACAACTGGGGCGGTGGCCCATGCCGGTTTGGTGTCATATGTTCGTACAGACCTTGATGGAGGGGGCCCGGCTCTGGTTCGACAGCCTCCCTCCTGGAGGGATCGACAGCTACGAAGAACTAAGTGAAAAGTTCCTGAGAAACTTCGGTCAGCAAAGAAAGGTGGTCAAGAACCCAAACGAAATCTGATGAAACAATGGTTAACCGGGTAGGTTAACTCACTGGTCTCGTCAAGAGGGTTAATCCCTTCTTTCCGAGGATCGCCGGCTGAATCGTCTGGTGGTGGGTTTCCTGCACAAGGAAACAAACCGTGACTCGTAACAAGGAGGATGGGGTGGGGGGTGCTCCTTGTTACCACTCTCCGGCGTGAGAATCAGTAGTTTGCTTGAGAAGCAAAGTGTGATAGTAGTAGTATTGAGAGAGTTGAGAAGTGATACCTCAAACCTGGTTTGGGGTCAGTATTTATAGCCGAGGAGTGGAGGAGGGTAGTTGAGTAGCTAGCCTGACATCGCACAGCTATTTGCAGGTGTGTCAGACCTGTCGGATACTGTGGTGATGCCACGTCCTGCTGTGGTGTCAGACTGTTATATACACGTGGGTCAGTAGGCGACTGTTCCCAGTGCCACTTGCACTGTGGTGTCAGACCCGCTTGCTTTGTAGGCAGGATGCGGTGCCAAGCCGCATCGCTGCTTGCGGTCCTTGATGTTGTTCCCGCGTTGGTTGTTCCATCCATGATTTACGCGGGATGCGGTGTTATGCCGCATTGCCTGCTGAGTGACTGTTCCTGTTGTCCAGATCCCTTGTCGCGACGAAAATGTTCATAGGATGCGGTGCGGGGCCGCATCGCTATGTGTTACACTAGTTTCCGTCCTTAAGGTAAGTCTTCTCATCACTGGACAGATTGGACCGCGGTGTTCGCGTGTGCCCACGCGGACACAGGTGAGTTTATTGCTGTTGGAGGTTTTTGATGAGGGTAATGGTCATTCGCGGTCATGCTGACGCGAGATCTGGGACCATACCCCTTCAAGTCCCCCCAGTCTAGTGTTCCTTCCGTATGCAAGTTGCATGTGGGAGGGATACTGGACTATGTTGTCTAGAAGGTTAAGTATGGGCCATGCAGATGGCACCTTCTTTAAGTAAGTAGTAGGCCTTTCTAGTGGATTGTTCCTTCCTTTGAGAAGGGTGTCTGGTGAGCAAGTTCCGTCTGATGCGGAATTCTCAGCCAAGGACTTGACTCTTAGTCTACCTTTTCTTGATGTCATCAGCCACCTGTTGGTGTTTCGAACCAACCTTTGAGACGGTGACTGAAGGTGTTAGCAGGGTTCCAACCTTTGAGATCGTGACTGAAGATGTGCGTCTTCGTTAGTCTAGTTGTAACCTCTGCGTCAGCTAGTGCAAAGTCGTAAGTACTTTGCTCAAGCTCTATGTTTGGCAACTGGACATGCAATGATGAACCCTGTTTTGTGGGGTATTCATGTTCTCCAGTTGAGTTTTCTAGTAACCGCACGTCCTCTGCGGTTTATTTCTCAAGTAACCGCACGTCCTCTGAGGCTTAGCTCTCTAGTAACCGCACGTTCTTTGCGGTTACCTCGTTGCCGTACCCTGTTGGCCATGTTCGTTTGAGGAACGTGGGGTAGTTGCGTCATTGTTGGCCGTGTTTGGTCGAACAATGTGAATCTTGACTATGGGCAGATAAACATGGTCATAGGCAGGGTTGTGCCTACCATTGTTTATTCTATGCGGTCCATAGGTGTGTAACTAGTCATAAGCAGACTTGTTACCACTGTTCTGGAGCTACTTTCCTTCACGCTTTTGTGGAAGGTAGCTTTTCTATAAGGGGTGTTACCGGAGGAGATCACCTTGGATACTTGGGAAGTTGGTTGAAACTCTTCCGCATTCGTTTTGTAGCCACTTTCCTTAATGCTTACTTGAAAAGCAGTTTTCCTTGAAGTAGCTTTGCTCCTTCGCATGGTGTTTTAGTTGTGGCTCTTCCGTAGCTACCGTTCGCATAGTTGCGGTTCGTAGTACCTACTTACGAGTGGTTGCGGTTTGCAGCAAAGAACTCGCTTCTAGAAGTCTTGTAGCCTGGACGTAGCTCTTGAAGGTTCAGGAGACAGGATTGCTGATGTGCGGTTTTTCAGCATACTTGTCATTTTCTTTAAGGAGAAGCTGTTTTGCGTTCCCTCCGTGGTTGTGAACCGGAAATGAGGGTTTTGTTGCTTAAAGAAGTTTACATGGAGTGCGGTTTACCGCATCCTGAGAAGCGGTTTTCGCAGTCCAAAGAACCAGCACCATGCTGGTTCTGAGTATTCGACACACCTGTGTGGGTTGGTGTGTGTGTTCTCCGCATATTCCACGTGTGCGCGCGGGTATGTGCGGTTATTGCTTATACCCCTTTATATAATTTAAAGATATTTTTTCCTTTTTTGAGGGGTATGTAAAAAACGACATGCGGTATGGGTTATGGTGCGGTAAACCAGAGAAACCGCATGCCGCTTAAGTTTGGATAATGTTTGTCGCTTTTGTGTTGTCTACGTGGCTGATGGCACGTGTGGGTTGTTGAAAGTTGGTAGAATTCTGACATGTGATGTTCTGAAAGGATGTTTGCATTGACCGAGGTCATAACTGCACTGTAGCAAGTAGTGTAAAGGTCAATTCTGTCAGGCGCGTGGGCGGCCACGCGCGCGTGGTAACCGTCAGCTGAAAAGTCGCGGAACACGTGGCGAAACGTAAGTGGCCCTTTTTGAACTTTGTAAGTCGGTTACTCCATCGCATTAATTGCGATGAGTATATAAGGGGAAACCGTTTGGGTTCCCCTCACTTTGTTCAAAATTTGAAAAATTTCTCCGGTGAAAAGGGGTGTGCTCTCTTCGTCTTCTCCGGTGAATCTGTCTTCTTTTCGGCAACTTTCTGAGTTTTCTGAGTTTTTGTGTAACCCGATACTTCTCTTCTTCATATTTCTGATGGCTGAACCATTTAACCCACATAATGTGGAGGGTGAAAACCCTGAAACCTCTTCTCCGGTGGCCGGGGAAGAAGAAGATGATGGTGGTAGTGTTCCTGGTGGTGGCTTGCCACCTTTGAAGTGGTCGAAAGCGTCGTTCGACCAACTGATGATCAGTACACAAATGCCCTCCGAGTTTGGGGCTGTTTACCCCCAAGACGGTGATACCGGTGCTTGTGCTCCAGCCGGTCACGTGACAATGTGGGTCGATTCTTTCGTTGATGGTAACCTTTGTTTACCATTGACCGTTTTTGTTGCTGAGTGTTTGGAGTATTACAGGGTTCATATCTCCCAGATGAGTCCTTTTGGGTTTATTCGTATTAGACACTTTGAATCGACTTTTCGTGCCCTTGGTTTGCCAGTTACCGTTGATAATTTCCGGGGGTTTTATCAGTTGACGGTGAACACAGGTTTCTTCTCTTTCCGAGAACGGTACGGAAGCATCAAGTTGATGACCCCTCCCAAGGGTATTACAAAGTGGAAGAGCAAATTCTTCTATGTTAAAGCTGCCGCGGTTGTTCTCAACATGATGTTGCGGAATGTTAATGAGCCTATCCCTGCGGAGGACATTGCCATTCCTAATGCGGGGAATGCGGAGTGGTTCCCACGGTTGAAGACTATAGAGCATAGGCTGTTGAAGAACACCGAGTTGTGGATACTGCGGATGTTATTGACTAGGGCCGATAAGCGTGCAAGGCCCGTTGTGCGGGAGAAAACTGGTGGTAAGTGTTCTTACCCTTACGCGGTTTTATTATTCCCTTGTTTGCTTTATTAATTTAGACTTGTATTATCAGAAGAAGTTGTTGAGCTGTGGAAGATATTTGATCCAACCTTTACTGGCAAGGTTGATATTGTCCAGACTGCTGAAGGTGCAGGGTTTAATTTGACCATTCTTCATAACTTCCGCGTTCCTACACGCGAGGCACTGAATGCACCCCCGCCGCAGGGCAAAGGTATAATTCATAGCCTTCTTTTCTTGCCTTATAAGTTTATGTTGCTAATATTCTTCATGCAGGTACTCTTGGGGCCCTTGGTAAATTTGAGTCAAAGGGTGCCCCCAAAAAGCATGCAGAGAAGAAACAAGTTGATAAACCCGTGCGGGGTCGCGGTAAGAAGAAAAATGAGGTTCCTTCTGTTCCGCCTTTGGTTCCGCATGCAGCAGGTATCTCTCGTTCTCATTTCCGCAGATATACCGATTACGTGGTGGTATCTGACACCCTTTAGGGCTTGGGTGTTCCAGGTGCTGGTGCGGCCACAGGTGGAACCACTGCGGGTTCAAAGGCTGCTGATGAGAAGAAGAGGAAAGCGGGACAAGCTGTTGATGTTGGTGAAGGGAAGAAGCCGAAGATTCAGACCAGACGCAGGGCTTTTGTGGGACAACGGAAGCCTGCGGTTATTCCTGGTACGTGATGTATTACTTGGTTAAATAATTTGTATTTGTACTTGTAGTCTAAAGTGTTTGCTTTGATTGCAGAACCCCAAGATGAAGGGTTCTCCATCTTTGATGCTCCTCCTCCTCCCCCACATGACACTACTGCGGGTGTGGGGGTTCATAAGGTTGTTACGCCTGAGTCCTCTGTGCAGGAGGAGGATACTGGGAAAGGGTTTGCGGCCCAGATCCATGACACGGTGGATTCCCATGACAATGTCATTACCCCAGAGGATGCGGATGATCTGAACTTGAATTTTGCTTATACTGGAAAGCCAAAGTCTCCTGCTGCTGAGAAGGCTTCTGGTTCCGGTTTCGGAGGTGCGGGTTTCGTAGAGACTCCCATTCAGCCTGAAGAGTCTGAATTGGAGTATTATTACTGCACCTATACGGAAGATCGGGCCATGGCTTACCACCGCCCTCCGTGGTCTGTGATGCAAGGGGATGACATTTCTGCTGATCCCTCCGCGTGTAGGGAGATTTTGGGTGGTCTGGGCACCCCATTTGAAGTCAACCGGGCCCGTGCCTTACCAACTGAAGCCCAGATTAACCAACTCTCCTCCCTGCTTGTTGGGAGTTCCGTAATGGGCAATGCCATTATGGAAAAGTATAAGATGTTGGGGCGCAGGGAGGAGGAGAATGTGCGCTTGCGTGCAGAGGCTGAGGAGTTGGTGAAGGCTGCACGTGAGGGTGCCGAGCAGCTTGAAAGGGATAGGGCTGCGTTTGAAAAGCGTAAGCAGACTGAAGAGTGGGCTGCAACTGCTGAGCTTAAACAGGTTCGTACCCTTGCCAAACTGCTTTCAGTGAGCGCCAGAGTTGGAAAGAATCTCTTTCTAATGAGCGCGAGACACTTTCTAATGAGCGCAAGGCTTGGAAAGACTCCTGGGCCAAACAGAATGAAACTCTCTTTCGTGTTCGCCAGGAGCTTGTCAATGCTAAGGCAGCAAATGCTGCGCTGGCTAAAGAGAAAACAACAGCTGTTGCGGCTGCCCAAGAGGCCAAAGAGGCGGAAGCTCGCCTCGCCAAGGCTCTTGAAGAGGCCAAGGAGGCGGAGGCCCGCACTGCAAAGGCTCTTGAAGGGGCGAATGTTGATCGCACCAATTTAACCAAAACTATCTTGGGCCTCCAGGTATAAGTTTCTTGCTTTTGACGTACATTTCACAAGTGTTTATTTTTGTATACTTGTTTTTGTTTTGTTACCAGACTGAAGTGTGAGGAGGTTTCTGCCCGCGTTGATGAGGTTGAAGCGCGGGCAAGAGAGGCTGAGGAGGCTAGAGATAGTCTTGATTCGTCACTTAAATTGCTCAAGGCTGACCATGAATGGATGCGTATGCGCGGGATCGGGCATGTAAGCATTCGTTGGTTTTGTTATTTTTGTTATATGTTTGCCTTTGATAACCTTTGTACTTTTGTATCGCAGATTGTTACTGCCATCCTTGACGCGCCTGAGACTGTATCGGGTGTTACCGAGATCAAGGAGCGTGCCCGGGATGCTGGTTTTGAAGTTGGCTATAACCGCTGTATTGGTCATTTGAATGCTACAGCTCGGGGCGGACATACTGATGAGCGATCTGGGTTCCACGGCGTGGATACTGAAGCGCTTCTTGATGCTGCGGTTGAGGAGTATAACGAAACAACCCTTTCTGGTCTCGAGGATCTTGAAAAGTGTCTAGAAGCGGAGGACTATGTGGACCGCTTGCGAGTGTTATACGCTGATGAAGAAGATGAGGAAAAACCTTCTGTGGCAAGCAGGGACGGTGAGGGTTCCAGCGGCACAAAGAAAGACTAGGCTGGCCTGCGTGCCTTTTTTGTTTCCTCATGTAAATGTAAACTTTATGTAAATTCCCTGTGCACCGCGCAGGTGTAGGAATTTTTTGAATATAAAGAATTGTTCTGTTCAATTTGTACAAGTGTTTTTACTACTTGCATGTTTGAATTTGTATGAGTTTAATGTTACTGTGGGCTTGGTTTAAAAAAGCGGGAAGCGCACAAAAGCGATGAGGCCGAAAAAAGCTTTTTTTAAAGCGAAGCGCAAAAGCGGTGAGCTTTTCGTACGCGAAGCGCAAAGTGATTATAAAATTTATTTTATATATCCCATAAGTGTTTAACAGGATTCCTTTGTATTAACAGCAAGTATATTTAACAAAAACTAATAGTTAGTAGCAAAGGGCTTATATGTTGGGTGTGTGAATGAAAGTCTCAAAAGGTGGTAAATACTTTGTCCCACATCGGTGTGGGGACAAAGTGAGTGGTTGTTTATAAGGTAAAGCCTTTACTACTCCATTGTAGCTTTATGACATGTTTTACCACAAGTCCTACCCGCGCGCAGGGGGGGGTGCAAAAAATGAGTTTCTGAATTGAACTCGTGCACGTCCTGCGGACACGAATGCAGCTCCGAAAACCCCAGGCACGCGTGGGCTAGTTTTTGCATTTAATTTTTTTCCTGCTGTACAACACTTCGAACATAGAGGAAACCATCAGTTTTTGCATTTAATTTTTTTCCTGCTGTACAACACTTCGAACATAGAAACCATCAGTTTTTTTTTTATTTTTTTTCTGCTGTACGACACTTAGAACATAGCAACACTCCATGTACAAAAAGCGAGCGCCTCAGCCTACGCCTTAGGTCGATTTTCCCCTAAAAAGCGCGCCTCAGCTGCGCTTCATGTACAAGGTGCGCCTTAAGTCACACAAGGCGATAGAACTGGCGCCTAGATGCGCTTCGCGCTTAAGCGCGCTTAAGGCGCGCTTTTTAAAACCAAGACTGTGGGTAACACTAAATCTGTAATTGCCATTTGCATATCTAGGTGATATGCAAGTATGGAGAACTGTGTCTGGCCGGATAAATAGTGTTACCATTGCTGGCCTATTATAATAGTTGCGTGTGGTTACCACTCTGTGTGGGTATCACGAATGAAGATTTTGCTTAATCTGTTTTTGTGTATACCTCAGAGTGGAACACGCATTTGTAATAGAAATAAATAAACAATATTGCATTGAATCGTCTATTTATTTATTTGCAAATGGCCTGTGGCCTGATAGGTTACATGGTGAATGTAAGAAACATGGCTTACATATAACAGCGTCGAAGCTGTTGTGCATTCCATGTGCGTGCGATAGTTTCGCCTTCTAATGTTTGAAGTTTGTACGCGCCTTTGCCCAGGACCTCTTGGATGAGGTAGGGTCCTTCCCACTTGGGGGCAAGTTTCCCTGGGCGTTCCGCGTTAGATGCTTCATTGTCACGAAGGACGTAGTCTCCCGGGTTGAAAGTACAAATGCGGACGCGTGCATTGTAGTACTTCTCAAGTTTGGTTTTGTACTTGGCCTCGTTGATGGCAGCGTTTTCGCGCCTTTCTTCCAAGAGGTCCAAGTCAACCCTGCGTTCCTCATTGTTGTCTATCTTGTTGATAGCCAACATTCTAGGTGAGGGGAGGCCTACTTCCGCGGGGATCATTGCTTCAGTGCCATAGACCATGCTGAAGGGTGTCTCGCCATTGCTTGTTTTTGGGCTTGTCCTGTGAGCCCATAAAATACTTGGGAGTTCATCAACCCAGCCGCGTCTGGCTGTTCCCAACCGTGCTTTGATGCCTTCCACTAAGCTTTTATTGATGCTTTCGACTTGGGCCGTTCCCTTGCGGATGCGCCACTGAGGAGAATATGTGTTCAATGTTTAGCTCTTTTAGCCATTTCTGAAAGTCATCTGCGGCGAAGTTGGTACCGTTGTCGGTGACGATGCACATTGGTAGACCGAAACGGCAGATGATATGTTCCCACACGAATTTCCTTGTTATCATAGCGGTGGTTGATGCAAGTGGCTTTGCCTCTACCCATTTTGTAAAGTAATCAACAGCCACTATGATAAATTTTACTGCACCGGGTGCGTCTGGAAATGGCCCCACTACATCGATTGCCCATTTTTGGAATGGCCATGCGGTTGTGACGGGGATCAGGTTGTTCTTGGGACGCAAGGTCTTGGGAGCATGTCGCTGACAATTGAAACACTTGCGTAAGACTTTGACTGCGTCTAGGTGCATGCCGAGCCAATAGTACCCGGCGTTCATAATTTTGGCCACAACCATGCGTGGGCCTGCATGTATACCACATATTCCCTCGTGAATTTCCTTGATAAGGTATATGGCATATTCGGGGTTGACGCATCGTAAGAGTGGCCCCAGGTATGATTTACGGTATAAGATACCGTCTCCCATTTGGTAATGACACGCTTTGTATTGTAGCTTGCGTGCTTCTGTCTTGCTTTCGGGAGTAACACCTGATTGTAAGTATGCAATTATTGATGTCATCCAGGATGTTGTACCGTATTGGATGACGTTGACTTGGCGCAGGGGTACTGAAGGATTTTGCAGAATCTCGATGCGTACCTCTTTTGCCAGGTGTTGGAAGCTGGTGGATGCAAGTTTTGATAATGCATCCGCAGGTTTGTTATCACTCCTGTTGATATGGCGAATATTGAAGGAGGTGAACCTTGATTTTAGTTGCAAGGCTTGTTCGAGGTAGAGGATCATGATATCCCCTTTTGCGGCATAGTCACCGCGTATCTGCCCTGCAACCAGTAGTGAGTCGAAATGTGCTTCCAAATGTTTGACATCGAGTTTGACTGCCAAACGCAGCCCTGCCAGTAGAGCCTCATACTCCGCTTCATTATTCGTGCTTTTGAAATCGAGGCGGATTGCATAGGTTAGCTCTTGGCCATCGGGGCTGACAAGTCGCAGACCTGCGCCAGCACCATCTTCGTTGGATGCACCATCTGTATATAGTGCCCAGGTTTCTGCGGCGGATGGTGGTGATGTAGGGTTTTGTTCTTCTTCGCATTCTTGAATGCGGTTTGCTGGTACTTCAGCAACGAAATCAGCCAAGACTTGGCCTTTGATTGCGGGGCGCGGTTTATAGTTCAGTGAAAGCGCGCCCAGCTCAATTGCCCATTTTGCTAACCTCCCAGAGATGTCAGGTTTGGATAGGATCGGGCCGATCCTGTAGTTCGTTAACACTGTGATGACGTGGTTTGCAAAGTAACGTCGTAAACGTCTCGATGCGTGCACTAGTGCCAGTACCAATTTCTCCATGATGGAGTACCTTGTCTCTGGGTCGTTGAGCATTTTGCTGATGTAGTAGATGGGTGTTTGAACTCCTTCCTGCTCCACTATGAGTACCGCGCCTACCGCGTTGTCCGCGGCAGACAAGTATAAATAAGTGGTTCATCTTTTCGTGGTGCGGTTAAAGTTGGGAGCTGGATCAAACACTCTTTCATCTCCCGGAAAGCTTTTTCGGCCTCTGCGGTCCATTGGAATTGTTCCTTTTTTAGGCAGCTCCGCAGGGTCTTGATGAAAGGGTATGACTTAGCCGCGTGGTTGGCTAAGAATCTGTTTAGTGCGGCTAGCCTGCCGGCTAGTCGTTGCATTTCTTTCATCGTTGAGGGCGATGGCATGCGTTCGATCGCCTGAACTTTTTCCGGGTTTACCTTGAATCCATCTTTGGTTACGATGAATCCGAGGAATTTGCCTTCTTCCATTCCAAACGAGCATTTCCCTGATTAAGCTTCATGTTGACGCTTCGTAGAGTCTGGAATGTTCTTTCTATATCGTTGAGCATGGTGTCTTCCTCCATGCTCATGACGACCAGGTCGTCCATATAGATTTCGACACTTTTGCTGATTTGACCGCGAAAAGTGTCGTTCATCAACTTTTGATAGGTTGCGCCTGCGTTGCGCAACCCGAACGACATTTTGGTGTAACAGTAATTCCCGGTAGGAGTGCGGAATGCCGTTTTGTCTTCATCTTTGATTGCCATCTGTACTTGGTGGTAGCCTTTGTAACAATCGAGGAAACACTTCCATCGAAATGGTGCGAGGTTATCGACCTTCTCGTCGATCTCCGGAAGTGCGTAACAATCCTTGGGGCAGGCCTTATTGAGGTCTTTGTAATCGACACACATGCGCCAACCCCCGCTTGGTTTTTCTACCATGACTGGGTTGGATAACCAAGTCTGGTATTTGACTTCCCGCAGGATTCCTGCGGAGAGCAGCTCCTGCACCTGCTCTTCCATCGCCGCGTTTTTTGCAGATCCAAGGTGGCGTTGGCCTTGGATCACTGGCTTGATACCTGGCATGGTATTTAAGAAGTGTTGCGCTATGTCGCGCGGTACCCCTGTCATGTCTGCGAGTGTCCACGCGAAAATGTCTTGGTTCCTGAAGAGTAGTTGCTTCAGGCGTGCTCTGATGGTAGGTGTCAAGGCATGGCCCAACGTGACCGTTTGCTCTGGGTGCCTTGCGTTAAGCACCCATTTTTCTGGTTGCGTGTTGGGGGTAGGCCTTGCTCTCTTGGCTGGACGCAGGTGGTCCGTGGACAAAACCTCCCTTCTGGCGTATATTATCGCGACCCCCGTCTCGGTTGGGAAACCGATAGCAGAGTGAGGGACGGATGTGATCATGTTAAAATCGCCCTGGGATTCTCTACCGAGAAGTACGTCGTATTTGGAGGTGTGCGGTAAAACCATGAAGTTTACCTCCTCCGTTCTTGTGTGCCTCCCGTTGGTGAGGCACACAGGAAAAGTAATCTGGCCCAGGGGGAATACGGTTTCCCCTGCAAACCCAGCCAACGGGTAGTCCGCTGGCTGCAGCCGATCTTTGTCTTCTTGATCGAACTGGTTGAAACATTGCTCGTATATAATATCGGATGTACTGCCCGGGTCGGAGAACAATCGCTCGGTACAGTAGTGAGCCAGGTGGCCTGTGATAACCACGGCGCGTCTATCGCGCGGGCCGCCTCGGACTTTTGGAAAGACGACTTGCTCGTCTTTCCAGTCGTTCTCCGGTCTTCTTCCCGCCTTGCGCGGCCTTCCTTTTCCTCCATTGATCATGTGGGTAGAGGCTATGTACATGGTCCTCTTTCCCGTGGAGGTGCCCTCGTTGTGGGGAGTGATGCGCTTGGTAGCTTTTTGTGCGCCTGTCAACAGATGTTGCAGTTTCCCCTCTTTTAGGGCTCGTTCAATCTCCAGTCGGAGACTGATGCAGCTGTTTGTTGTGTGGCCATGGTCCTTGTGATACTCGCAGTAGAGTGCGAGATCCTGGTTCTTTTTGGACTTCATCGGTTGGGCCGGTCACAGGAATTGTGCGTCCGTGAGAAGGACGTCGCTTGGTGACTGGTTAATCTCGGTCCAGCTGCGGTCCCGAGATTCCTTTTTTGGTGCTCGGTTTTCACGCTGGGCGTTGATTGTAGCCCTTGCGTCGGGCTGGTTGCTTCGTGGGACATATGGTCTGGAATCGCTGCCACGATTCCATGTGTCCCGGTTGCGCTTATTGCTGCGCTTGGGGTCTTGTCGGGAGGATTGGCCTTCCGTTTGGGGATGCGCCTTTGATACGTGCGGTCTGAGGGATCGCTGAGTCTGGGCGTATGTTTTGACCGCAGCCATGACATCTTCCCATTTCTTAGGCAAGCCATCCTTGCTGGAGATATTCATAACCATTTGTTCGTCCTTGACTGCAACGATGAAATGGTTACGTGCCATCTGGTCAGCAACGTCGCCTATCTCTAGGCATTCTTTATTGTAACGGACAACGAATGCCTCCAGCGATTTGTTGTCTCTGCGCCATATGTTCATGACGTCCATAGAATCACGTTTATAACGTCGCTGTTGGCTAAAGTGTGCGTGGAACTTTGCTTGCAAGTCCTCGAATGATGTAAGTGAGTTCACTGGCAAAGAATCGAACCAGGCCCTGGCCAGACCTGTTAGGGTCTGGGGGAAAAAATGACACCAAGTGGGTTCATCCCACCTACCGTTGCATCCGGCGCCGACGAGATGTTCATGTGATCATCTGGGTCGGTCGAACCGTTGTATTTCCCAATGTTTAACGGGAATTTCGTGGTGGTGACATCGGCGTGGGCGATTTCTGGGGCGAATTTGGAGTTTTCGGCCGCAGATTTCGGCCTGTAGGGTTGGCTTTGGCGCTTTGCAGCGCGGAGATATGTAGTACAGGGGTGAGTGGGAGGGACATAGTTATGTCCTCCCGGTCTACTGCTGGTAGCATGAGACTCCGCGCGGTATGTACCGTCGTCGGGATCTGTATATCCCTGTCCTTCACGGTGGGAGTGAGGTCCCAGCCGGCTATGGATGCCGGGGCCGCGGTGCGCTGTAGACTGTCGCCTAGTTTCGCCATGGGGGCCTAGGCGGCTATGTATGGGGTCCCTGTGGCGAGACCCATACGAGGAATCGTCTTCCGCAAGTGTGCGGACATCGCAGTAAGAGGAACCGCGATCTTCGTGCCTGCTTTTAGAGGCCGGGTGTGTGGGGGCCTTGCCGTCGTACTGTAAAGTACGGCCCGCAGGGGTATGCGGTGCTGGGGTGGGTCCCACAGATACTTGCGCTTCGGCACAAGCTCTGTTGTATGTTGCAGCCAGCATAGCTGCTTGTTGGTCGTACCAGGCATGAAGGTTCATGCCTGCAGGTATCACAGGAGCGTACTGTGATAAATCGTGCCCAAACGTAAGGGATGCGCCCCCTTGCGTTGATGTGCCAATGTGTTCGGCATTTGGGGCTAGGGGAATGGTTCCCGCAGGCCCTTGGTTTGCGGGGTTTAGGTTATCCCCGGTGGTGTTGTTTTGACGATCAGACATGATCTTTGGAGAGAGGGATGGTTGGAAAAAGTGCTAAGAGTAGCGGTGAGCGCCAATGATGAAACAATGGTTAACCGGGTAGGTTAACTCACTGGTCTCGTCAAGAGGGTTAATCCCTTCTTTTCGAGGATCGCCGGCTGAATCGTCTGGTGGTGGGTTTCCTGCACAAGGAAACAAACCGTGACTCGTAACAAGGAGGATGGGGTGGGGGGTGCTCCTTGTTACCACTCTCCGGCGTGAGAATCAGTAGTTTGCTTGAGAAGCAAAGTGTGATAGTAGTAGTATTGAGAGAGTTGAGAAGTGATACCTCAAACCTGGTTTGGGGTCAGTATTTATAGCCGAGGAGTGGAGGAGGGTAGTTGAGTAGCTAGCCTGACATCGCACAGCTATTTGCAGGTGTGTCAGACCTGTCGGATACTGTGGTGATGCCACGTCCTGCTGTGGTGTCAGACTGTTATATACACGTGGGTCAGTAGGCGACTGTTCCCAGTGCCATTTGCACTGTGGTGTCAGACCCGCTTGCTTTGTAGGCAGGATGCGGTGCCAAGCCGCATCGCTGCTTGCGGTCCTTGATGTTGTTCCCGCGTTGGTTGTTCCATCCATGATTTACGCGGGATGCAGTGTTATGCCGCATTGCCTGCTGAGTGACTGTTCCTGTTGTCCAGATCCCTTGTCGCGACGAAAATGTTCATAGGATGCGGTGCGGGGCCGCATCGCTATGTGTTACACTAGTTTCCGTCCTTAAGGTAAGTCTTCTCATCACTGGACAGATTGGACCGCGGTGTTCGCATGTGCCCACGCGGACACAGGTGAGTTTATTGCTGTTGGAGGTTTTTGATGAGGGTAATGGTCATTCGCGGTCGTGCTGACGCGAGATCTGGGACCATACCCCTTCAAAATCCTACACATAAGGCAGAGGGACAACGAGCGGATAGACCAATACATGGAAAGGTTTGTCAAGGAGAGCATGAATATCAAAGACGTCCCGGAGGTCATGAAGATCAGCAGTTTCATAAACGGATTGAAGCATGCACAGCTATGCGAGAAACTGGGGGAAGAGTTCCCACACTCATTTGACAACCTCATGGACAGGGTCAGTGCCTTTGTCAGAGACAAAGACACAGTCAGCAAGGCAAAGGAGACAGATACCCTACCCCGAAGGGTCACCCCAGTTGCAAAACCTCTTGATAAAGGTACACCTTATTCCAGAAAACGTGCTTTTGATAGAATGTTGCATGATAGGGTAAGACCCTCATACTCCCCATATAGACCTCGGGGGAGAGGCCCATCCCCCTACTCTGACAGCTTCACCCCTCTCACCAAGACCCCAAGTGAAATATTGGCCACTGAGAGGGTGAAGAGCTCCTTCCCAAGGCCACCACCCATAAAACCCGGGCCAAAGGCACAACCAAGCGAATATTGTGATTTCCAAAAAGGATTTGGCCATAAAACTGATGATTGCATGTACTTAAAGAGGGAAATAGAAGCCGCAGTGAAGACGGGAAAACTAGCCCATTTGGTTAAGGAAATTAAGGAAGGAGGGGGGATCGCAGAGGGAAAGATGCAAGGGAGCCTGGGAGGGCAGATGTAGATATGATTAGAAGGAGGAATGAATTTGATACCACCAGAAGTGTAAAGGCCAGAATCCTGGGCTCCCCGGACTGCATGATAGCTCCCATCTTAATGCCACACCTGGAGGAAAGTGAGGTGCAGTGGCTCCCACTAAACATCTCAGCCATAATAGCTGGCCACAAGGTGGCCAGGATACACGTGGATGGGGGATCTGGGGTAGAAGTTATATACGAGCACTGTTTCCTCAGATTCGACAGGGATGTAAGAGACAGGCTTGAGGAGGATTCCATCCCTCTAGTAGGATTCAACAACAGTGTGTCACACCCCTTGGGAAAGATCAGGCTCCCATTCACAGTTAGGGTAGGAGACCGAGTTCGAACGATAAACCTAACTTTCACAGTTATCCGAGCACCCTCAAAGTACAACGCAATCCTGGGAAGACCTGGGATTGG
The DNA here is from genome assembly GCA_030545235.1 of Helianthus tuberosus. Lineage (NCBI taxonomy): Eukaryota > Viridiplantae > Streptophyta > Magnoliopsida > Asterales > Asteraceae > Helianthus > Helianthus tuberosus. The sequence goes on along the minus strand of CM060379.1, from coordinate 28,178,466 downwards.
GGATTTACAAGCACAAGCATCCACCCCACACGGAGCCTTAGTGTTCCAGACGCCAAAGGTCTTGGCTTGGGTAAAATCTGCATATGAAGTAGTCTCTTCCGTGTCTGAGGGGGAAGCATCCGAGAAGCCCCCGAAGGAGGGGGTTGAAGAATTGGTCCTCTGCGACAGGTTCCTGGAGCAGACGGTTAAAGTAGGAAGCCACCTGAGTGACAAGTGCAAGAGTGCTCTCAAGGAATTGCTTCTTCTCAACATTGATGTGTTTGCATTTCAACATGGGGATATGACAGGAATTCCAAGGAGCCTAACTGAACACCGGCTGAATGCGTACACTTGGGTAAAGCCGGTAAAGCAGAAAAAACGAAGCATGGGTCCCAGTAAAAGGAGGGCCGCCTGTGAAGAGACCAGGAAACTGCTGAGAGCCGGAATAGTAAGGGAAGTAAGGTACCCATCTTGGGTTGCTAACCCGGTTATGGTCCAGAAGAAAGACGGAGGATGGAGGATGTGCATTGACTTTCAAGACCTGAACAAAGCATGTCCCAAGGACTGATATCCCCTCCCTGAGATAGACGTTCAAGTAGACTCCTTATCTCAGTATCCCCTAAAGTGTTTCTTGGACGCCTACAAAGGATACCATCAGATTCAAATGTCAGTGGAAGACGAGGAGAAAACCGCCTTCATTACAGACGAAGGGACATTTTGTTATACCAAAATGCCCTTCGGTCTCAAAAATGCTGGGGCCACGTATCAAAGATTTATGAACGTCCTCTTCAGGGAACAACGGGGGAGGAACTTGGAGGTATACGTTGATGACATTGTTATCAAGAGCCTGACCGAGATGGCCATGATAGATGACATAGCAGAGACCCTCCGCACTATGCAAGATGTGAATATGAAGCTAAACCCCGGGAAGTGCTGTTTTGGGGTAGAAGAGGGAAAATTCTTGGGGGTAGTAGTCACTAAGGGCGGAATCAAAGCTAACCCGGAAAAAACTCAAGATGTGGCTGAAATGCGGTCCCCCAGGTCCCTGAAGGACATCCAGCAGCTGAACGGGAGGCTAATCGCACTAAACCGTTTTCTGTCAAAAGTAGCTGACAGGACTCTCCCCTTCATGAAGGTGCTGAAGGACTGTCTCCAAACAAACAGGTTTAAATGGACCTCCGAGGCAGAGGCTGCCTTTCAAGAAATGAAAGCTTATATCTGCAAACTCCCAATCTTGGCCACCCCAGTACCCGGAGAGCAACTCCTCTTATATCTGTCCGCCTCGAAAACAACCATAAGTGCGGTCATGATGGTGGAACGGGAGAGAAAGCAGATACCGATATATTTCATCAATAGAACACTTGAAGGCCCTGAAGAACGCTACATGCCTCTGGAGAAGTTAGCATTGGCCCTTGTTTTCGCATCCCGGAGACTCAGGAGATATTTCCAAGGGCACAAGATCACCTTAATGACTGATCAACCCCTCCAAAAGGTACTCAGGAGGCCGGAGCTGTCGGGACGGTTGGCTAAATGGGCCGTGGAACTGGGGGAACACTCTTTAGAGTTCAAACCCAGGACAGCCATGAAAGGACAAATACTGGCCGATTTCTTAGCAGAAGTCCCTGAGGATGAAGAAAAAGATCTCCTAAAATGGGAGGCCTTGGAGAAAGAAGAGAAAGAAAGGGAAGACGAGGCTGTGTGGAAGCTATTCACAGATGGAGCCTCCAGCGAAGAAGGAAGCGGGGCGGGCATTACTTTGACAAGCCCAGAAGGAGTTGAGCTAACCTATGCCATAAGACTGGATTTTGAGAACACCAACAATACTACAGAATATGAAGCCCTTCTAGCAGGGATGAGATTGGCAGAAAAGATGAAAGCAAAGCACGTGGAAGCCAGTACTGACTCGCAGCTGGTAGTCAAACAATACCAGGGAGAATATGAGGCCAAAGACGACACCATGGCTCAGTACGTGGCAAAGGTCAAAGAGACGGCCAAGGCATTCAAAACTTTTAGGCTGGAATACATCCCCCGTGGGAGAAACAGAAAATCTAACGCCCTCAGTAAGCTAGCCTCAGTAGCATTTGACCACTTAGCCAGAGAAGTCAAAGTGGAAGTCCTAACCTCTCCCTCCCTCAGCACAAAGGAGGTAGCTACGGTTGAGAATGTACAAGAAACTTGGATGACACCAATCGTAAAGTTCCTCCAGGACGGGACACTACCCGAGGGAGACTGGGCAGCTAGGAAGATAAGGGTAAAGGCCTTGCAATATGAGATGGTTGATGGAGAGCTATACCGGAGGTTATACCTGGGCCCATCCTTAAAATGTGTTGACATGGAAGAAGCTGGGTATGTGATTAGGGAGATGCATGAGGGAATTTGTGGAATGCATTCGGGGCCAAGGACGATAGTAGCAAAGGCGATGAATGCGGGATTCTATTGGCCTCGAATGTACGAAACAGCATCCGAAGAGGTTAAAAAATGTGATAACTGCCAGGTACACGCACCTATGACTCATCGACACAAACACCCGATGATACCAGTCTCAACATCCTGGCCCTTCCAGAAATGGGCCATCGACATAATCGGGCCATTTCCGGAGGGTCCAGGAGGAGTCAAGTATGTGGTTGTTGCTATTGATTATTTCACCAAATGGATCGAAGCAAAGCCCTTGGCAAAAATAACCGGGGAACAGATGAGGCGATTTGTGCGAGATAACATCATCTGCAGGTACGGGGTCCCAAAAGAGCTGGTAAGTGATAACGGTGTCCAATTTGCTGGGAGACCCTTCAAGCCATGGTGCGAGCAGATGCACATACAGCAGGTGTTTACCTCCATCACTCATGCCCAAAGCAATGTACTGGTAGAAAGAGCCAACCAAAGCGTTATCAAAGGGATAAAGGGAAGACTGGGGAGGAAACAAAAAGGATGGCTGGAGGAGCTACCGTTTGTACTGTGGGCATACATGACCACCCCCAAGAACTGCAACGGGGAAACTCCTTTTAGCCTGACTTACGGGACTGAGGCAGTCATCCCTGCTGAGATAAGATCCCCAACTGCAAGGATGAAGCTCAGGGAGGCGGAGAACGAACAAGACCTCCGGGTGAACCTGAACTTACTGGAAGAAAGGAGAGAAGTGGCAGCAGTCAGGGAAGCTAAGTATAAGAAACAGCTGGAAAGCTATTACAATGCCAAGATGAAGAAGCTTAACCTCGTCCCGGGAGATTTGGTCCTGAGAGCAAATGAAGCCAGCCTACAGGAGAGCACTGGGAAGTTAGGACCCAATTGGGAAGGGCCCTATCGGGTCGTATGGGCAAACGGCAAAGGAAGCTGCAAATTGGAAACCCTCCAAGGCAAGGAGGTCCCCAGGACGTGGAACCTCATGCAACTCAGGAAGTACTACATATGAGGGGTTTATCCCCAGGAAAAACGGCCAAGAACCACTTTTGTAATATTTAAACTATTAGTATGGGGCTCCCCCAAGAACAGATCTTTTGTAACAACTTATGCTGGGAAGTTTAACTCCCCAAGAGGTAAATGACAAATGGACAACTAACCTGTCCTCTTTTGGTAAAATAACAGGTGTTATAACCAGGCAGACGTCCCCAAGAATACTATAAACCTAACCAACAAATGAACACACGTGTACAGGGTATATCAAACATACCAAAAGCCCGGCTGTGGGGCAAAATAGGGTCTAGCTAACCCAAAGAAAGCGGACAAAACAAGTCAAAAACATAATATCACATTATCAACTTGTCCAGCGATTGGCCTCGAACAGACAATCGCGGTTTGACAAACAAACCAAAAATACAACACACTTCTATAAACAAGCCACAAAAAGAAGTTTTTTCTTTATTTATGAAAAATAAATATACAAAGAAATAGCAAGTACAACAAACAAAGACCAAAATGTAGCCTCTTGCAAAACAGCTCAAAGGTCTTCAGGGAAGCACCAACTTGATCCTCGGTAAAGACCCCTGCAAAACAAAAACAGGAAACAAACAAAAACAAGAAAGCGATACACAATCACAAGCCATACGATTAGATACTTAGGAGGCCCCCAACACGAAGGACCTCCTTCCAAACAACCACAAAAGTTTAAAGTATCCTAGGGCAGGTAAGTTATCCGGATTACAACCATATCGAAAGATGTTAATGTCTAGAAATCACTAGGGATCACCCCCAGATAAAGACGGTGGAGACGAAGGACCAGCGGAGGAAAACAGGGCTTTCAACTCATCAATTGATATCATGGGATGCTCCAGGATCTTCTGAAGAATGGCAGGGGTTTTACTCCCAAACTCCTCATCCAGCTTAGATAGTCTCTTCTTTGCTTTGGAATTGTAGAGCGGAGTTTCCTTTCTGCCCAGGCCTTGAGCAGAGTAGGCATAACCATCCTTCAATCCGGCCTGGTAGCCAACATCCCGATACGCCCTGTACACCTCCTCCAAGCTACCCTTAAAATCCTCCGACTGAGCAACAGCGATAAGGAAGGCTCCAAAACCCTCAGTGATTAACCAATGTTTCTCCTTTGCTAACTGCTGGTTGTCGTCAGAAGTTATCCCATAATCCGCATACACAGTGTTCAATTGCTCCTGAGAAACGGAGCCAACTTCCTTCAGATATTTCAACTCAGCGGCCAATTCTTCCTTCTCTCCCACCAACACCGCCATCTCCTGCTCCCAGGCTCGCTCTTTCCTCTCCAACATGGCTCCAGCCCCCTGGACAAGAAACACCACAAGAAATCCAAAAACAAGTTGGAAAATAAAAAAAAAAAAAAAAAGAGGAGGGGGGAAAGAGGCTATGTACCTTCTCCTCCTGCAGCCTTCTCTCAGCCTCGACCACTTGGCACCTAAGTCCGGCAACAACAGACTGGGAGGTTTTAAGCTCACCCTTAAGACCCACGTTTGCCCTCCTCAAATCATCGATCCGCTGCAGCATGCCAGCACCCCTGAAAAAACTTTCACAAAGAGACATGCTATATTGATCCTCGAAAAGATCACCCCTCAAAGCAGAATTTACGAATTTATGGGAGGGAGGAACAGCATGACTCAGGAAGTCCCTAGCAGCCACAGGAGTCCCTATCACCGAGGATTGAGTTACTTTCCATTTAGGGACATAGGTGAAGGGGATGGCATTAGCAAACAAAGGAGCCAAAGGGGACCGATGGGTAAGACCCTCAGGTGCAGTGGGTTTGCTGGTTCCCGTAGCATGAAGATGTGAGAGTTCAAAAGCTGAGGTAAAGTGAGCCAGGCCTACTTCCGGAGTTTTGTCCCGAGCACGGGAAGAAGAGGGGCCAGTGGGGATCTCTATGGGATCACGAGAACTCCCCTGCACCAAGAGAAACATCAGAAATAAAATAGAAATGAGGCAGAGCAGACAAGAAGAAAAAAGGACTCACCAACAAAGGTGCACTCACAAGGCTTGAAGACCTCAGATGTTTGGACAAAGAAGCCTTGACACCAACGGGGGGAAGTTCGGAAGCAGCCTTCGAAGGAGGGGGGAGCTTCTGCCCACTGGCACTCCGGATCCTTTGCCGGATATCACGGGGAACGGGGGCTGGCTGAGGACTTGCAGCTTTCCTCTTGCGAACTAAACAAATTTCCAGATCTTCATCATCACTCCTAACAGGGACAGGATCAGGGGAACTCTCCTCCCCATCAGAGGAAGTGTCCTCACCCCCTCAACAGCAACAGAGCCCCCCACCTGGGCAGATCCCCCGGTAACTTGCACTACCCCACTCCGGTTCAGCCCCGGAACAACTTCACCATCAACCACAAACTTCACATCCTTAGAGTCTCCCTGGAGCAACCTCCACAAAGTTAACTCTGCGAAAGGAATGCCCTAAAAGTGACTACACAAATACCAAGAAACAAAAATAAACAAACGCAGGTCCGAGGCAAAAAGATACCTTTTTTACCAAAGAAAGCTTTGGGTCGAACAGAATAGGAGGGACTCAACCCTCCCATGGCCAAGATACCCTCAGAAAAGGTGAAAGCCCTGGTAGGGTTCTCACACATGCGTTTCCATTGAACAGTCTCATTAGCCGATAGGGTAGGAACAGTATCTTCAATGGGGGCATCAACATCCCTAGGCAAAGGAGATTCTGACATCATGGCAGCAGAGACGAAAATAAACCTACTTTTCCAATCCTTCGGGTAAGTAGAAGCTGGCATAAAGGTGTAACAGGGGTTTGACACGTTGTTCTGTCTCTTGGCAAAGGTAAACCAATCTCCGTCGCAGATCAGTTTGTAAAACATACAAAATAAGGGAATGGAAGGTTCACCGGAAATGGCCGCACAGGACAACTCAAAGTGCACCACTCTCATCAACCCTAAGGGATGCAGCTGAGAAAAGTGAACCCCAAAATGACGAAGTAGAGCAACCTTGAAAGAGGAAAGGGGATATCGAACTCCGCAGGAGGAAAAAGCCAAGGTATAAAGAGGGATCCTATCCGGTGTAAAAACTGCCGATTCGTCAGGACCCGGCAAGGTGGGGGAAAACTGTTCAGGAATGTTATACGTCTTAACAAAAGACTGTAAGTCCTTTGCCGTCAAAACATACTTGATTACGGAACGACCGGAGCGACCCATGATCGGAGAAGAAATAATGATCGGAGGAATTATGACGGAAAAAGAGAAGGAACCAGAAGGTCTAGATAAGAAATTTGAAAAGGTATGGGGTATTTAAGGAGGATAACTGACAACACAGGAAACCGTCCCGTCATCAATCCCTTCAAAATTCAAAAATGCACGTGTCTCTAGGGGATTAACTCCCGCTATGGGCGTCTGGCGACATGATGGCTGATGGGAGCAGTTAATTATAACTGATCAGGAGTGGGCCCACACTCGAAGCCCAAAGAAAAGATAAACCTTTTTTTGAACAGCTATGATTCAGCCCCGGATCATGAGCCTCGGGTCTCAGAACCAGGGACTAAAGATGACTTGACGACGGGCCAATGGGAAATCCCATTTCACCCGCTTTGGGCTACCCTCATGCAGGCCCAACTACAAACAAGCCCAAATAACAAGCTGCCTTGCCCACTAAGGTTCCCTTCGTTTATAATGGGCGGGAAACCGTAATCAGAAGGGGCAGGCCTCATTTAATGTTTGATAAACAGAGGATCTTGGCTGGGCAATCGTACTTCTCTGGCCAGAGTATTAAATAAGGTTACCATCATACCGTTAGGGGTCAGACACGTGTCTGAACCCCTCGAGAGCCCGCAGAATCCGTTGGATCACCTTGATAAAATATCTCACATATGGAAAAAGGGCCAGGGATTATATAAGAACTACAGAGGATGGTCACAAGGCAGATCGGAGGTATCACATTTAATACTCTCTCATTTACTCTTCCCTCATTAGTTCCGACCAATATTCTTGTACATTCAATACACACACGTATTTATTGGATTCACACCAAAGAGGAAACATTCGGGTGATCACACTCATCGGAAGAAGCTCATCTCACTCTCCGGCAAGTTTACTTACTCTCACGCCGGAGCTTGGTCACGGATCCCCCTCCCGGGGCCCTCCGTGACGAGGCTAACGGTTTATTCTTTTGTAGCTTCAAGGAACGGACTATCTTGACGTCAGCGAAGATCCATTTAACGTCAGCCGGGATTTGGGTATTCGACAGTCATCAAAGTTACAAACAAGTTATATTAAAAAATGGGTCATAGCAGGGTGTAATGACTGATATTTTATTTGGAAGCCTATATATTTGGCAATTATCAACTGGTCTATTGCTATGTTAAGATTGTGCCAGAACAAGTCTTTCAACATATCATGTCTTATTTTTAAATGTATGAAAAAGAATGCAGAGATTTCCGCCTTAAATAGATGGATCATGTATCCAAGATTCGTGCATATCATAATCAACTTTGTTCCGAAGGATCCTTCCTAGTGATGGTGAACTGTGTGAATTTGTAAATCTAGGAAGCAGACTACTATGGTGAAATGTATGAATTCCTAACAGGTTTCCAGGAAGGTGGACTATGTTGTTTGAGCACATGTATCCAACTCAAAGATATCGACAAGCTGTTCCCTTAGATGAAAATGAAGATCGGAAGCTTGTTTTGATTGGTTTAGTTATGTTTTTTTTTTGTATCTGGCGACACTCCAGACGACACTAGTGTGCGCTTGGGTTTCACATGTATAATCATAGTATTGCCAGCCTTTTGGTCAGTATAGTAGTAGCTTCCACTAGGATCAAGGTGACACCAATGTCGTTGGTGCCTCGGTCACTGAATTGTCGCCAGGGCACTTGGGCATGCCTATAAATAGGTGGCCGTTTAGCAAATTTTGAGGTTAGGCTTTTTGATTTTTCATTCTAAACACTTGTGTGTGTTTTTGGGCAGAATTAGCAAAGTCTTTATCCGTATTGTAAACATTTCAGACTTATTCAAAGCTTCGTTTAATGTTCATATTGTGTTCTTGATTGTTCTTAATTGGTTTTCATAGTTTTTGAACTTACAGTTCCTAAACGAAATAATTGAAAATGACCATGTGTTTCCCATACATGGAAGCTCTGCTTCTTCTGGTGCTCGACAACATACTTCAGGAAAAAAAAAAGCAGACAACAGAAACTAATAAACCAAAAAGCTCGTCGAAGTGGAAGGCGTCTGAACCGGAACAAACTGTTCCATCTAGAAAACATAGTCCTATTCATCAAGCGACGTATAAAATGTTGATTAATGAAGTAGGAAAATTGACTACTCGTGAGATTATGAATCAGAAGGTTCAAGTAGAAGCGAGTTCGAGCAACATTTTCTGCTCGTTTTCTTAAATTCGAAGAGAGTCGGGCCGCTCGATTTTAATTCGAGTAGACGCCTGCTCAGTTCGGCTCGGCTCGGCTCATGAACACACCTACTTATAAACAACATTTAAAGATTTCTTAAAGAATGTCACCCTCGCGTGAGGTTTAACCTCTAAAACAAGTTGTCCACATTAACGACCAAAATAAAGGCTCAAACCTTTGAACTAAAAGTATAACTTTTTAATAACAATAAACAAACAGATAAAGTAATATCTCACTCATAAAACAAGGTCAAGGTAAGCCTTAACTCATCACACACATAAACTCTCCTAGCCTCCGAGTAAGATATTTGACTCCAATAGATTTTGACCTTTCAAAAGGTTCGGAAAGAACCATAAAGTGCATTTAGTGATCATCTAAATTCAAGAGGATTTACTGTAGATTAAACTAAAATCCAATGATCATTTAAATTCAATACATCCAATTTGAAGAAGACAGTAACTTTTGGATTTACGATACAAGTGTAAAATAACAAATAGAGATATTCGTATATAATAATACAAACACACAAACATATACAAAAGAGCCGATTTCGAACGACTTTTTTCAACCGAGATTTGAGTGAGCTGTGAACCTTACCTTTTGAACAACCCTACTCTTCATCCCTTCTTCATATGTACTTCAAATTTACTTTGTATAAATAATTAAAAATTTTACATGAGTTAAATGTTTATATTACCAGCACATATAAACGAACGAGCCGATTTCAAACGAGCTTTTTTCAACCGAGATTTGAGATTCGAGTGGATTGATAATGTGACAAATTGTACCTTTGACCTTAATAATCAGAAGAGTTTCGCACCTTAAAATATTCACTATTATTAATTTAAATAATAAAAACTTGCGGCGAGTGAAACATGTTTTGTAACCGGCAGTTCTTGCCAAGCGTATTTATTTTCACACATTTAAATATATATTGTAGAGTTGTATACAAAACAAAACCAAAGTACCAAATTCTATCGTATAAAAGCAAAATATTCAAAACATTAACCCAAAAAACCAAAAGTTTCAAATCCAAACATTAATGATTTAAAAAAAAAAACTTTCAAAACAACAACATGAAGATTATTGGCAGTTGTTGTTGAGAATCGATGTTGAGATCCAGTGATTACGTATGTTTGTTAAGATTTTGAAAGGTCTCTTATAGATGAAATACAAATCTTAAAAAAAATAATTACATACCCCCACGCGCATTAAAGCCTCGTAACCCGAAGTGACGTTTTCCCGACCTGCGCCTTATTTGCGCTTAGGCGCTCGCTTTAATAACTATGGCTTCCGTTGCATCGCGAATTTGGTTTTGATTATGGCTCAAAACCAAACCGCCCCGTACATAGCCCTAAACTTACCAACCTAAGTGATATGTTTCCCGATATATAACCAGTGAAGGTCATGGGTATATAAACTGTTGGGTGTGCTTTGAGGTTGAAACATTAAGCGTGGGAGGGTATAAAGAGGAGACATTAAGCGTCACGTAGCAGTCACGTTAGCAAGGCGGCGTGGTAAGAAAAACACGTGGTAGAAAGGACGTTAAGGTGGTGTTTTAAAAAAATCAAAAACCAATAAAATGTTAGTATGAAGAGGTTATCCAATTATAAGAAATCATATATATAAAATTCTTTTGTAAATATAAATTTTTATAAAACAACTCACAACCCGTAAAGCTCACGGGTATATAACCTACTAAGAAAATAAAAATAAAAACAAAACTATAATACAATAATAGTAATGGAAATAGAAGGATAGAAAAAAGGAAAAAAAGGCAATCAAAAGGGTAGTTTAAACCAGGACAAAGCTAAAACGACTTTATACCGCCCCTAAAAATTCCTTAACCTTCATGGGCGTAGCATAGTTGGGGCCGCCCGACTCCTTAAACTTTTTGCTTAGTAGTGTACGGTATGTAGTTTTCGTATAGAATTTTTTAGGTATATACGTTTTCGAACCCCCCGATTTTATAATTTTTTTAGGTATTATTTTAGGTCCGGTGACTTCCGACCCCCCCGGTCGGAGATATCAAGCTTCGCCACTGCTAACCTTTATCCAATGTCTCCAAAAACTCCTATCACCAATCATATCCTTGGAGAGGTGCAGGTCTAACAATTCCCATTTAATCCGCTCATGTCATGTCAGTTTGGGTTTGTCTCTACTCCTCCCCTTCACTATGAGTGTTTCCAAGCTTCTAACCATAACTTAAAAAAACAGTTTTTATGCCGTATCATAAGCGGTTCGAGCGCTTGTATCGGGCGGTTCAACCGGTTGACTAGTCAACCCTACAATTTCATAAAAAGACGACGTCAACTCAAAAAATAACCCAAAACTACATAGTTCCATAATCAAAAATCAGTCTTCCAACAAAGTTTTTTTTAAATAAAAGTCTAGAATAGGTTTGTAGCATTGGAGTGTTGAATGCATCAAGTTCACGATCGCTTAAAGACGAAATTCATTATCATCGCTATCCTCGTCAATAAGAATATAACTATTTTAGTTTCCTACAATATAAAATAACAAGTTTTAGTTACCAATGAGGAGTTTAAAACTCAAAATTGAACATGGGTATTAATCGGTTTATCGGTATGCACCAACACTACCGGATTTACTAGCGGTTCGAAAACTAAACTGAATATAGTATAAGATATGAAATATATAGATTATTTGAAATATAGTATAAGACTAGATTTTACCCATGTCGCGCGTTGCGGCGACAACACTACGTTTGTGACTTCATTACACACGTTACGATGATGAAATTCACGTGTGGTGTGCACACATGACGTAACACATTTTTGAGTTTGTTACACACGTTACATTAGTAACACTAACGTGGTTAGACACAGATGAAAAGAATATAATGTCTTGTACGTAGTGGTGAAATTTGTTAAGTAATTTAAACAAAAGATTTAAAGTGTAGTTATTTCTTGGTCCTTCGCGGGAGTTAGGGATTAATGTGTGACTTACCAAAAGATCGGTGTTGAATATGTAAAGCCTATAAACTCGAGGGTCAAAAAAGAAAACTTAAGACCATGGTTCACCGACCATGGTTTTCTTCGTATTGAGAAACATTATATTCATCAAGTACAAAGTTATTTAGTTAAATAGTTTAAAAACACCCATGATCTAGTGGTCTAGTAGTATGGTATTCGGCTCATCATAAAAGTAATGTATGTTCAAATACTTGCAAGCATAAAGTTAGGTGGGATTTTAATGTAAAAACTTGTTGACAAAAAATATTAGATAAGTAATAAACAGATAAAATAACAAACCTAAATATATAATAAAATTTCAAGTTAACTAATTATAAAATTTGTATGTTAAATCTTAAATGAAATAATGTGAAAAAAGATATGAACTGAGGATCACATATTCACATATCCTTGTGGTAGTTATCTATACATAAAGATAGAAGTTAAGGGTAAAAGAAAGAGAGAACAATTTAAACTACTACATTTATAAGATGTTGACGTCAGCATTTAAGAGTTCCTCCCCTCAATTGGGCAAAAAGGGCGGCAGGGTCAACAGTGCCAGGCAGTTGCCTGGCACTCCCCTATTGGCCCAACAAAATTACAATTTTGTCCTGATTTAAATTTACGCTTTTGCCATCAGTTCAAATTTATGTTTTCACCCCCGCTTAAAAATAAATTTACGCTTTTGCTCCCAGCTAAATATTTCGATTTTGCCCTCGGTTAAAAAATTACGATTTTTACCCGTTTTAATTTACAGTTTCGCCATTAGTTTTTTTCCCTTAAAAATACGATTTTGCCATCAGGTCTAAGTTATGTTTTTGCCCCCACTTAAAAATAAATTTACGCTTTTGCTCCCGGCTAAAAATTCTAATTTTGCCATCGGTTCAAATTTACGATTTTGCCCCGTATAAATTTATAGTTTTGCCGTTAGTTTTTTTTCTCACAGCCAGGTTACGATTTTGCCCTTAACTTAACTTTACATTTTCCCCATCGTTTTTGTTTGTTTTCCTTGTGACATTACAATTTTGCCCCCAGTGTAAAACTACAGTCGTGCCGCCAACTTCCTGGCACTTCCCCGTTGGTCCATTTAGTTTACGATTTATCCATGAATTAAATTTATGATTTGGCCCTCAGTTAAAAATTACGTTTTTCCCATCGTTTTAGTTTTTTTTTTACTAAAACTATACAGGTTTTTTGTTTTAATTGGTTTACTACGGTCTTATCATCGTTTTTGTTTTTTTTTTCCCTAGCAAAATTATAGCAGTGTTTTTTTAATTGGTTGAGAATTATTTGGCCATCGCCCCGCAACGCGAGCAGGGCATCTACTAGTTTCAGTTACAAAATTACAAAAAAAGTTGCGAACATGGGTCGAACCCCTGACCTACTTCTCAAATAAATTACTACCAACCACCGGAGTATAAAAGTAATTTATGTATAAAAGTAGTTGGTGGCTGTGATGTGACATCAGTCACCGACCTTTTCTTTTAAGGTATTACTAGGATTTTGACCCGCCGCGCGTTGCGGCGGCGTCAAAAGTTAAATTAACTCGTATTTATACTTTATATTTGACCCGACTCTTTACTGAAAAAAATTACGTCGCTGTCGAATGAAAATGTATTTATACTTTATATTTGACCCGGCTCTTTACTGAAAAAATTACTGAAAACGTGTTACCTGGCTGTCGATTGCATCTCTCAAGCACCGAAAACGGCATGAATTGGTCTCGAGTGCGAGTGATGTGTAGGTTTTTGCTGCTCCACCTTCAGCAATTACTTCAAATGATGATATAATTATCTGCATTTGATTATAATATTGTTTGTATCTTCTATCAACCCGTGCACATAAAAAAAATGTTCTTGAGTTCTTGGTTTTATATTCTTGAAAACCAAAAGAATAAAGATTGGAATTTGAAAAGACATGGTGAACCTTTATGGTATCCTTTACACATTTCAAATAACAATAAACATAAAATTTTAACTAGAGCAACATTAATTGGATCAAACATGTGCAGGTGTTCATATAAAACAGAAAACTTGCTTCTTTCAACATAGATGATAGCCTGGTCATCTTGTTCTCTAAATCTTTTTTTTTTCTGTAGCGAAAAGTTGACTGGAATCTTGTTGGTTTCCTAATTCCATCAAGACTTCTTTGGAATCATTCATGGATTCCTGTTTAGGATCTTGTTTTTCCCAATCTTTCTTGATATGAACAATCCCATCAAGTGGTAATTGAGCTGGTACTGATTGGAATGGAATTGGATTCTGGAGGCCGGAACATGTGACCCCATATGATCCATCAACAACATTTGCCGAATTCTTTTCATGTTTCAACGTGAATGAATCAATCGACTGAACCCTAAAAATAATCGTAGATCATGATCAATAATCTTTCGAGAGAAATCAAAATGCTAATACATTAAAATAATTACCTGGCCATTGTATGAAGGCAAAATAGAACCTCGGTAGACCCCGACTGACTAACATAGAATCACCCGTCGAGATGTAGATGGTTTACGCAACAATAGAGGTCTGATGTTCAGAGAGAAGGAGAACTTTAGGGCTTGTGAAGGAGCAGTTGGGTTAGAAAGGAGCTGTTGTAGGTGGTTATGCAATCGATTTCAGAAGATCGATTTAGGGTTCATAAAAAATGGAGTTGTTTGATCGATTTGGTAAAGGTGAAAAATGAAAACATGAAGAACCCATGACAGTGACACGTGTTTAAGGAAAATTACCAGAAAACTTTGAGTGATTCAATCCATGATTCCATCAATTATCATGTGATTTTTCATTGTTTCTACTTTTTTTGCTAATTAAAAAAAACCTCCAAAAAGCATGTTGAAAACGCCACAAAAAAATCTTTCAAATTGATTCAGGAAGCTTAGAGAAGTGATTGGTGATGGTGATATTTGGTTAAGGACTGCAGTTACTAACAACCTGTAGGTAGACCTAAAACCCTCCATTTAAATTCAAACATCTTTAGAACTAAAACCCCAATGATTTGATAAGCTAAAGCAGTTGGTACACCTACACATGTTTAATCGAATGATCTCAAAATCAAATAAGAAGCTGTCACACCCCGATATTTCCACGTTTGACCGGTGGGCCCGGTGGGGGATTGTTGTGACGTGGTTGGTAACATTATAGTCAAACAACACAATATTTAATATGCACAGCGGAAGCAAAAGATATATATATATTTCAACTTTAATAATTTGTAATAGCAAGTATCACAAACAGTCGAAAACAATCCATAGGTGGATCAAAATAAAATGGGAAACATTGTTCAACAGATTGACATCCAAGCTTGCGAGACTTATTGTGGACGCCAGGAGAAAGCCAGCCTAGTTCGCGTAGTACCTGCACTTAATCTTTTGGGAAAATACGTCAGTTTACACTGGTAAATACAATTTAACTGACTCATTTTGAAAGGTTTAAAAAAATTGATTTGAATGCACGTGGCACAAATTTTTTATAACTTGGGATAATTATTTAAATATAAACTTGTAAAAGAATTACATGTTTCTTATGCATTCAGTAGCCCGGTTCGTGCTGGGTTAAAGATCAATAGACACACCACATTATTTATTTTGGCACTGACAGGTGTACGCCTACACCCCGCGCTTAGGTCGTGGCCATTTCGTAAAATGATGCCAAGGATATCCGGGACATGTTCATTAACCCCCCAAAGGCGTTAAGCAAACAAAACATATTTTTAAACGGGTCATTTCGATAATACTTAACCACCAATCGATTAAGGTCGAATGCCCGACCAAGCGGTATTTTATATACCGTACCCCAAGCCCGTATAAGGGAAAATAAGTTAAAAGTATTTATCTGAGCAAAGTAATAATCACAATAAGAAAGTGCGTGTAGCTTTTACCGGGTCTCCTATTCTAGAACGAAGGTTTATAATAACCTATTAGAATCCTAACGGGTCTTTAATTAAGCCTAAGCCTAGACCGGTTAGTTTTAAAGAAATATACGGTTCGAACGCGTGATTAAGCGAAGACCGGAATAGAATGTGTTTTAGACCCGACAAGTTTAAAGACTTGTTTAATATGGGTAATCTAAACACCTTCTGGATTTTGAGATAAAAATGATAATGTTTGACCCGTTTCGGCTAATTTATGCAAACTAGTTACATAAACCGAACCGAACGCGTAAGAAGCGTAACGGGTAACCATAAGAGTCTCTAACAGGTTTCCTAAGTTAATATGCCTTAAATATGTTGTGATATCAGTAGGATACCTTCCATTATGCCCAAAACGAGTTTAACCTTAAAATAAGCCCCGTATGGGTATTTTGGTCATTTTAAAGATTATAAAAAAGATTATATGAAATTCTGAGGTCTGGGTTTGAATACATCAGTAAAATAACTTATTTTAATAGGTCACATCAGTTGGTAATAAGTCTTTTATGACAAAATGGTTTTAAACCCAAACTATGCGTTTAATACGCTTAAAAAGCCATTTTCAAGCGATTTCCGGGTTATACTGGAAATCTGAGTTTTCTGATCAGATTATAAAGTTCAAAATACTTTATTTATTATATAAAATCAGTAGCAATTGGATTGGTGTCAAAATATTATGTAGAACTCATTTTATGACCGAAAAGGGTATATTCGGTATTTACCGAATCAATGTCATAACCTTAGGTTATGAGCAGGTTAAAAATAATTAAAAATATTTAAAAATCTCAAAATATTATATTACATCAGTGGGTAAAAGGTTTGGTGTCAAAAATTGGGTTTAGATAGGCTTTATGCTAATGACGCCGTCTAATACTTAAAAGCGTTCTAATTACATCATTGAGCATAACTCCTAATCTAGACCTCCAACTGATGTGAAATTTTAGGGACATGTTTATAAATCAGTAACAAAGATTATTGTCCTTTCACATTTCTAAAATTCTCGTTTTATGGTCAAAAGGGCATTATGGTCAACTTTAAGCATTTAACGGAAACGTGTAAACGAATGGGTCAATCAACGAACCAACCCCAGAGGGTTATACTAGCTTGTAACCTGGTCCTAAGGAAGCTCTAAGGAATTTCCAAACTCTACTAAAACGGGTCAGAACTGAAGTCAAAGCAAAAGTCAAAGTTTTGCGACTTTCGGTTCCGAACCGGGTCTAAACAGAAAATTGTCGGATCAAACAAGCTTAGACCAGTTATAATACTTATTACTAAGTTATATGAGTGATAAAATAGGCTACATGCCTTCTACATTGCTAATTACATGTTAAATCGCAAATTAAGATTCTGTTGACTTTTTCTAAACAACTTTGACCCGACATTTGATCTAGTTAGAGTGGGAATCAGAGGGTGCCCTTTTAAGGGTTTATTGCCCACATAATTACCAACTTATAACTACCTTCAATTCGACTAATCTCTGGACCATTAATGATTAATCGCTAAGTCAAACGGTAATTACGACGGTTTGACTTTTGAGCTAAAACTAAGTAAAAACTCAATTAAGGAAGGTCAAGGGTGCTTACCAAAGTCCTATGCACGACTAGGGATGACTTGGGTCTGCTTTGGAGCTCCAGAAGTCTTCAAGAATGCAGATGGAAGGTGTGATCAAATTGTTGCAACATAAGGGGCCTTTTATAGTGATTAAAACTCATTAGATTGTTGACAAACAAGTCTATCATGGACCCCTGATCACCAACATGTGTCCCTAAGGTCTAAAAAGCATGTAGGGGTCGCCCATGGAGTGAAAATATCTGATTTGAGTAGGTTATTACGCATAAACAGGCTGCTGTCTCACTATTCTGCATCTGGGGATCGGACGCGGCCCGCGTGAGTGTTTACCTGGGCTTACGCGGCCCGTTTGAGACCTGTTGTCAGGTTAAACATTTTCTAGTTGTTGCATATTGTCTCTTGGCCTTTCGAAAGGTCATCCACCCTTATTTCTTGCATTTTGAGCCCTCCAAATTGACACATAAGGGCTTCAAGACTTATACCCACTTTGTTAAGTCCTTGGTCACTTTATGTTTACCCGAAAGGTCATAATTTTCAACGTTGACGCTTTAACCCCTTATATACGAATTTGATCATAACTTTCTCATACGATAACGAAACTTTATGAAATTTTTATCATGTATTCTAGTGAGCATAATTTACCATTACAAAGCTTCGGGTTTGCTAAAAGGTCACTCAGAGGTATACTTTAAACATGTTGACACATTTAACCCCTGTAGTTTGTAATCTCTCACTTTCTTTCATATTTAGCTTCGTATGATCCATGATTTATTCGTTTAAAGGTATGAGCATCATGTAGGGTTACTGTAAAGCATATTTATCCCTTGTTGACATTTTGAACCCTTATATTCACATACTTTCCATGTTTGTCAACTTTAGTCCCTTTAGAGTATACTTTCACACGTTCAAGCTTATGACACGTGTCAATACATTATAGGACGTGAATTTTCGAGGTGTTACATCCTCACCCCCTTAAAAGAAATATCGACCTCGAGATTTACTGAAACAAATGAGGGTACTTTTCCTTCATTGTGGACTCTACCTCCCACGTGTACTCGAGACCTCTACGGGCATCCCATTTAACATTTACAATCGGTACATGCTTCCTTCGAAGCTTCTTAACCTGTCGATCCTCGATCAACACAGGTTTTTCAACAAACTCTAAGCTCTCTTCTATGTGCACATCTGTATGTGGTATGACTAGTGATTCATCAGCGAAACACTTCTTCAGATTGCAGATGTGGAATACATTATGAATACCACTAAGCTCTTCAGGTAAGTTTAACTTATAGGCAACTGATCCGACACGTTCGATGACCTCGAATGGTCCTATGTATCTCGGGCTTAACTTGCCTTTCTTACCAAATCGCATAACTCCCTTCCAGGGTGATACTTTAAGCAACACTTTGTCACCTACCTCGAAGTTAAAAGGTTTACGCTTTAAATCTGCGTAGCTTTTCTGCCTATCCCTGGCAGCTTTCAGGAGGTCACGAATCTGGACAATTTTGTCCGTCGTTTCAAAGACTATTTCCGGTCCTGACAGTTGGACATCTCCAACTTCCGCCCAACAAACGGGCGTTCTGCACTTTCTACCGTACAAGGCCTCGAAAGGCGCAGCCTTAATGCTGTTATGGTAGCTATTGTTATACGAGAACTCGATTAATGGCAGGTGGTTATCCCAACTACCACCTAAATCAATCACGCATGTCTTCCAACGTTTGGATAGTACACTCACTATGGCCGTCCGTCTGAGGATGGTAAGCCGTACTAAAATTTAAGCGCGTGCCCAAAGATTGTTGGAAACTTTTCCAAAAATGTGACGTGTATCTAGTATCTCTGTCAGGGATAATAGACACAGGCACGCCATGTAGAGACACAATCTTGTCTACGTACAATTGGGCTAACATGTCGGAACTATAAGTCTCATTAATGGGTAGGAAGTGTGCTGACTTAGTCAGTCTATCCACTATCACCCATATCGTATCATTTCCTTTCCTTGTCTTGGGCAACTTGGAGATGAAATCCATCGTCACCATTTCCCACTTCCACTTGGGAAGTTCAGGCTGTTGCAGTAAACCTGACGGCTTCTGATGTTCAGCTTTGACTTGCGCACACGTCGAACATTTAGCTACATAGGTAGCTATAGACTTCTTCAAGCCTATCCACCAAAAGTTTGCTTTCAAATCCTGGTACATCTTGTCAGCTCCAGGATGAATGGAGTATTTAGAACTGTGGGCTTCCTGGAGGATAACATCTCGAAGTCCTCCATAAATTGGAACCCATATTCGTCCATTCAATCTCAGAATTCCGTCCTTGCCAAGAGATAACTACTCCTCAGTTACCCCTAGCTTTTCAATAGGATAGTTAGCTTCCAACACAGCTTCCTTCTGTGCAGCTAACAACCTTTCATTCAAACTATTCTTTATCTCAATGCTCTTGGCATTGATTCGGATGGGTTTCACCCTTTCCTTTCGACTCAAGGCATCGACGACTACATTCGCCTTGCCAGGATGGTATCTTATCTCACAGTCATAATCATTTAAGGTTTCCATCCAACGTCGTTGCCTCATGTTCAAATCCTTTTGGTTAAACAGGTGCTGGAGGCTCTTGTGATCAGAATAGATCACACACTTGATACCATATAAATAGTGCCTCCATAGATTCAATGCAAATACAACGGCACCCAACTCCAAGTCATGGGTGGTGTAGTTCTTTTCATGCACTTTTAACTGACGTGAAGCATAGGCAATAACTTTGCCTTTCTGCATAAGCACGCACCCCATGCCAGTGTGTGATGCGTCGCAGTAAACCACGAATTCTTCAGTACCTTCAGGCAATGTCAGTACAGGAGCGTTGCTCAACTTCTGCTTCAAAATATCGAAAGATTCTTGCTGCTTGGGTCCCCAGTTGAACTTAATATCCTTCCTAGTCAAGGAAGTTTAGGGTGCAGCAATCCTTGAAAAGTTTTCAATAAAACGCCTGTAGTATCCTGCCAATCCCAAGAAACTACGAATTTCTGTGGGCGTCTTCGGCTCTTGCCAATTCATGACAGCTTCAACCTTAGCGGGATCTACTTGGATTCCACGTTCACTAACCATATGTCCAAGAAATTGGACTTCACGAAGCCAAAATTCACACTTAGAGAATTTGGCGTAGAGCTTCTCCTGCTGAAGTAGTGAAAGAATACATCGAAGATGTTTCTCATGGTCGGCCTGATTCTTTGAATAAATCAGAATGTCATCAATGAAGACGATAACAAATTTGTCCAAGTATGGTTTGCAGACACGGTTCATGAGATCCATGAATGCGGCAGGTGCATTAGTGAGCCCAAAAGGCATCACTAGGAACTCGTAATGACCATAACGAGTCCTAAATGCAGTCTTGTGTACGTCTTCATCTCTAACCTTCAGTTGATGATAGCCTGACCTTAAGTCAATATTAGAGAAGTAACTTGCCCCTTGAAGTTGATCGAACAGATCGTCGATCCTGGGCAATGGATACCTATTCTTGATAGTGACCTTATTAAGCTCACGGTAATCGATGCACAGACGCATCGATCCATCCTTCTTCTTGACAAATAAGATTGGTGCTCCCCAAGGAGATGAACTAGGTCTAATGAAACCTTTGGCTAGCAATTCATCTAGTTGTGTTCTCAATTCCTTCATCTCTGTTGGTGCCAATCTATAAGGTGCTCTAGCAACAGGTGCTGCTCCAAGGATGATGTCAATTCTGAATTCTACTTGTCTATCTGGTGGTAAGCCAGGTAGTTCTTCAGGAAAAAATTCAGGGTATTCAGAAATGACAGGGATGTCTTCCATCTTAGGTTTCGGCTCGTCAATAGTCATTTGTGCCATGTAGATGACACAACCCTTCTTCAAACACTTAGAGGCCTTGAGCATAGTCACTTGCTCAGGCAATCCATACTGAGTATCTCCCTGAATGGTGAGTGATTCACCAAACGGAGTCTTGATCATCACTTTCTTCTTATTGCAGACAATCTGGGTCTGGTTATGAGATAACCAGTCCATGCCTAGAACAATATCAAAACCGGCTAACTTCAAAGGAAGTAGGGACAAAGGAAAAGAGTGGTTCTTAATGGATATGAAACATCCATCTAATATGGTTAAGGCGGTTTCTAAGGTGCCATCTGCTAATTCCACTTCATAATTCACACTCAAAGTTTTAACAGGCAAATTCAACAATTTGCAAAACTTATTATCTACAAATGATTTATCAGCTCCTGAATCAAATAGTACTCTTGCATAGACATCATTTATAAGGAAAGTACCTGCGATCACATTGTCGTCCTGCACAGCTTCCTTTGCATCCATCCTAAAGACCCTAGCATTGATCTTCTTTCCTTCATCAGCTTTCTTTGCAAGTTTTGGGCAGTTGGACTTGATATGCCCTTTTTCGTTGCAACTGTAGCACGTTGCGTCCTTCAACTTTTTGCAATCCAAGGTCTTGTGTTCCTTGGACTTGCATATCCCACATGCAAAAGTTCTCGCCTGTGTCTGTGAGTTCGATTCATATATGCACTTCCCGAAGTGCTGTTTCTTGCAGATCTTACACTTGGGCTTATCACCAGATTGATGCCCATCCTTCTTAGATCCTGACCCCTTCCTGTGGTCATTGTTTCCTCTGTGCTTCTTATCCGAACGTCGTGAGTTATCATCCTCACGCTTTCTTTTCTCGGCATCCGTGTTCCTCAGCGATCTCTGTCTGACCGCGTCCAGCGTGAGGGACAAGGATATATCAGCTACAGATCTGAAAGTAGCTGGCCGAGAGGCTTTCACGCTTGCCTTAATCTCGGGGGCTAAACCCCCAATGAAACGAGCTATTCGTTTGGGTTCCGGAGTCACCAGATACGGAACCAATCTTGACATTGTATTGAAGCTCGTAAGGTAAGCTTGGCAGTCAAGGTTCTTCATAACCAACGATAGGAAATCAGACTCAATCTTTTCAACCTCATGCTGAGGGCAGTAGTTCTCCCTGATGAGGGCAACAAATTGTTCCCATGTCATGTTGTACAATGGAATCTTTCCAGTAGCTTGAATCAACGATCTCCACCAGGCTAAGGCCTCACCTTTGAACGATTGAGACACAAACTTTACCACATCCTTCTCAGCGCACCCGCTGATATCAACCACGGTGTCCATCTCATCCAACCAGGTCATGCAGTCTATAGCTCCTTTCTCCCCAGTGAAATCCCGGGGTTTGCATGAGACAAAATATTTGTAGGAGCAACCCTTATCACGGGGTCCTTGATTCAGTATGATCCGTTGAGATGGGATACTTTGCTGATTTGAAGATTGGCGATCATCATCGTTTTTCTTTGGTTCTTCCTTCTTGGAAGGTGGCTTGCTGTGAGCCTCAGAATGAGTCTTAGGCTTTGAATGGGGTACTGATTGGGCTCTGCTTCGAGTACCGCTTGACTCAATATACTGCCTATCCAAAGCTTTGGTAACAATATCATCAATTAATGCTTTGAGCTCTGCGCCAGTCACATTGATTCTTGTGGCGTCATCATTCTCCCTTGGTCGACTGTTGATTTCATCCGAGTCAACCATTGTTTGAACTGTTACATAAGATATTGACAATAATTTATTTGGGAGTTTATTATGGAATTGTCTTTTATGGCAATTCACTAGCCATGGTAAACATAGACCATATTTGGTTAATTTGTTAATCACATTTATTTAGGATTTCTATTATAATTTATCCTAATTATAAAACAACAACAATATTATTAGCACAAAAGGCCTAGTCACAAGGACATTTTAAATCATAAGCCATGATTTCAGAGAATTGAGGCATTTTAGGTTTGAACATAGTCTGTACCTTTT
The DNA here is from genome assembly GCA_030545235.1 of Helianthus tuberosus. NCBI lineage: Eukaryota > Viridiplantae > Streptophyta > Magnoliopsida > Asterales > Asteraceae > Helianthus > Helianthus tuberosus. The sequence goes on along the minus strand of CM060379.1, from coordinate 28,155,389 downwards.
TCTGATAGGGAGTTGTGGACTACTACTGTCTTTTGTCTTATGTGACAATGGTTATGGCCCGTAGGCACTACATCACTAATGGATGTCTAACATATGATCATCTTAATTGATGATTTAAACCCATGATTTATAGATCATTAAGTTAGGTTAGGAATCTTTTGAAGAATCCTTATATAAGAATGACGTGTGTGATTTTTAATGAATCACGTCAGCCAGGAGCGTTAACATGTTTGCAGATGTTAACAGGGATCTGAATCTTTTAAACAGGTTTTACCATCTTGGCCAAGTCTTATTATGACATACAGGCTAGGTTATACCTTTAAGATCCTTAGTTAATATTTAATAGGCAGATATATTTTTAAAAGGAATGATTTTGATTTATTTATTTCATGTATAATATATTTATGCATATATGACAAAAGTGAAATTTATAAACTTAACATTCCATTAATTATCAAAAGGATTACACATTGCCCTAAACGGGACTTTTAACAGAAACAATTTGCCCACGCAGGGGCTAAACCGATATACAAGTCCACGCAGGGACCAAATACTAAACATATGTCCACGCAGGGACTAAAAAGATAAGTCCACGCAGGGACTAATACACAGATAAATGTCCACGCAGGGACTTAAAAGACAAGTCCACACAGGGACTAAATACTAGATACATGTCCACGCAGGGACTTAATGGAAATAGGAGATACAACAATACATATAGGGATTTTAATGATCCCTCTTCTTCTTCCCCTTCAACAAGCTCGCTAGGCCCTTGAGGAAGCCCCTGTTGTTCCTGCGTTCTTCTTGAAACTCATGCTCCACCCGACTTAGTCTTTGTAGGATTTCCTCCTGTTCCGGTGGGGAAAATCGTGGTGGCAGCGACTGCTGTCGAATCGGAGGTCGAGCAGGTACTTGATATCCATGAGCTGGATATCCCACTCCCCAAGGAGCTCCATACGGTCCTTCCGGATGTAGGGCGTTGTAGTTTACCGCGACTAGGTACGGGTCGGCTTCAGCATAGTTATAATGGGTGTGAGCCGGCTGCTCAAATGGATTGTACGCTGTTGACCCAGCGTACGTAGGAATCGGGTTACCAAAACCCATTGGTGGCGGCTGTGGTGCAACTGGTGCTGAGCTCACCTCTGGAATTGGATTTGAGGGTCCACCCATTTGTGGGTCTTCCTGCAGTGGCGGGTAGTGACTGCCACTGGAGTGTCGAGGGGTGCTAAAGTGGAAATCCCCTGCTCGCGTAGACATACGTGCGCCTGTTCTCCTACGCCTTGGTGGTTCCGGAGGTGCTTGATGAACTGGCGGTGGTGGAGGCGGTGGCGTGACAGCCACGAAACGTTAATCCCCAGAGGGATCCTGCTGCTGCTGCTGCTGGTGAGGTGATGAATGGTGAGAAGGTGTGAAGTACCATTCATGTTGGTTAAACCTCGCTTGATAACTGTCTGGACCACCGTAGGGTGATCCGTGGAAAGAAGATCCATCAGAGATCTCAATAGGATGGTTGGGCGTCCCTGATGCAAGCTCGACGGGATCCGTGTCCTCGTCCATGTCCATTGCATTGTCTTTTGAGAAGTGGTCCTCTGGTCCCAATGGGTTAAAACCCACTGGTTCTTGAATATAGTCCACCGGGTTGAACCGGCCCTGAAAAACAGGAGTGGGGTTGCCAAAGGAATTGTGCGAAAGGGATTGCTGGAGAGGTATATATGAAGGTTGTGGGTTATCGGGCTCATTTTCTGACTGTGGCCCATAGGAGTTACGATAGGGAGGCGTTGAACTGTGCGAAACAGACCGTCTAGCGGGCTCCGTATAGTTCCTCCAAACTCCTTACGGTTCAGCACTCGCAGTAGTAGAAGGAGCTCGCCTGTGCGAAGTTCCGGCTTAGTGATCATTGGGGGCGGTGATTGGCCCCTTGCCTCGTCCTCCTCGTCTAAATCTTGGCGGCATAGTTAAACCTGTCAATATGAACAAAGATAACAACCAGAATATATATAATAAAAGACAAAAATTAAAACAAAGCAGAATTTGTCCTATGTTATTTGTCTAGACTCGAAAGTTTAGGAATGTGCAATTGTGTCATTGAGATTAAACACAAAAGGCTAGTGTTTAATTCACTCAAAGTTGGCTCTGATGCCAACCTGTCACACCCCGATATTTCCACGTTTGACCGGTGGGCCCGGTGGGGGATTGTCGTGACGTGGTTGGTAACATTATAGTCAAACAACACAATATTTAATATGCACAGTGGAAAAGATAGATATATTTCAACTTTAATAATTTGTAATATCAAGTATCACAAACAGTCGAAAACAATCCACAGGTGGATCAAAATAAAATGGGAAACATTGTTCAACAGATTGACATCCAAGCTTGCGAGACTTATTGTGGACGCTAGGAGAAAGCCAGCCTAGTTAGCGTAGTACCTGCACTTAATCTTTTGGGAAAATACGTCAGTTTACACTGGTAAATACAATTTAACTGACTCATTTTGAAAGGTTTAATAAAATTGATTTGAATGCACGTGGCACAAACTTTTTATAACTTGGGATAATTATTTAAATATAAACTTGTAAAAGAATTACATGTTACTTATGCGTTCAGTAGCCCGGTTCGTGCCGGGTTAAAGATCAATAGACACACCACATTATTTATTTTGGCACTGACAGGTGTACGCCTACACCCCGCGCTTAGGTCCTGGCCATTTCATAAAATGATGCCAAGGATATCCGGGACATGGTCATTAACCCCCCAAAGGCGTTAAGCAAACAAAACATATTTTTAAACGGGTCATTTCGATAATACTTAACCACCAATCGATTAAGGTCGAAGGCCCGACCAAGTGGTATTTTATATACCGTACCCCAAGCCCGTATAAGGGAAAATAAGTTAAAAGTATTTACCTGAGCAAAGTAATAATCACAATAAGAAAGTGCGTGTAGCTTTTACCGGGTCTCCTATTCTGGAACAAAGGTTTATAATAACCTATTAGAATCCTAACGGGTCTTTAATTAAGCCTAAGCCTAGACCGGTTAGTTTTAAAGAAATATACGGTTCGAACGCGTGATTAAGCGAAGACCGGAATAGAATGTGTTTTAGACCCGACAAGTTTAAAGACTTGTTCAATATGGGTAATCTAAACACCTTCTGGATTTTGAGATAAAAATGATAATGTTTGACCCGTTTCGGCTAATTTATGCAAACTAGTTACATAAACCGAACCGAACGCGTAAGAAGCGTAACGGGTAACCATAAGAGTCTCTAACAGGTTTCCTAAGTTAATATCCCTTAAATATGTTGTGATATCAGTAGGATACCTTCCATTATGCCCAAAACGAGTTTAACCTTAAAATAAGCCCCGTATGGGTATTTTGGTCATTTTAAAGATTATAAAAGAGATTATATGAAATTCTGAGGTCCGGGTCTGAATACATCAGTAAAATAACTTATTTTAATAGGTCACATCAGTTGGTAATAAGTCTTTTATGACAAAATGGTTTTAAACCCAAACTATGCGTTTAATACGCTTAAAAAGCCATTTTCAAGCGATTTCCGGGTTATAACCCGGAAATCTGAGTTTTCTAATCAGATTATAAAGTTCAAAATACTTTATTTATTATATAAAATCAGTAGCAATTGGATTGGTTTCAAAATATTATGTAGAACTCATTTTATGACCGAAAAGGGTATATTCGGTATTTACCGAATCAATGTCATAACCTTAGGTTATGAGCAGGTTAAAAATAATTAAAAATATTTAAAAATCTCAAAATATTATATTACATCAGTGGGTAAAAGGTTTGGTGTCAAAAATTGGGTTTAGATAGGCATGTGGTTCGTTTAATTTCTGAATTCCACTGGAGGACTTCATTCTAATTTGTCGTTTTATCCAAATTCAAATATCCTTTAGTTAAACTTGATTTTGGCACGGTAAACCGCATTATTGCTAAACGATGACTCTTAATATCGAGTCAATAAATTTTTGAAAAACTCAATTTTCTTTGGTATCCATGATTTCTGTTATGACCATTTCCGAACTTTCTTATTTAAACTCGTTTTGTTTAAACCGAGTTCAATTGTTTGAACTTGCTCGTATTACATATTCAATTCAAAGTTTCATATGATGAATTAAAACCATCATATTCGAAACAATCCTAACAAGCATTTCATTTCTCTTAAAAAAAAAAAAATAATGCTTGTGTGATCCTTGACTTCATTAAATCATTTCTGTAATCACGATCACCTTGTGGTGATATTTTCACAAAATCTGAAGATTGCGCTAATCTCGGATTTAAATATTTAATTATTTATATTAAATCCACTTTGTTGATTTATTCTATACAAGTAATCTTAAAACACTCATGTGCTCAGATAATGATACCCAAATTCATATTTCGGTATATCTCTTAATAATTATTACAATATCAATCGAGCCTTTCGTAAAATTTATTGTTCTATCATCGTTGATCGAAAAAAACATTATAGAAATTTAATTGATTATATATGAAAATTACTTAAATTTACAAATATAGTATTACTATATTTTAAATCATTGCGATAAAGAAATTATATTTGAGGAATACTTTTATTTAAAGTTATTGTTTAGTTATTTATTATTGATAATTTTATTATTAATAATAATAACATATTAATAAGTAGTAGTATTAAGATTATTTTTAATACTAGGGTTATTATCAGGGGTAGATATTGAATAGCCTAGCCTTAGTTAGGCATGGACTGATCACCTATGCTTAAACAAGGGAGCACTAACCAATATCCACCATGATAATGACTAGTTAATATAAATTAAGTCATCATACTTATTTAGTAAATTTTAATTATATATGAAAATATATATACTTTGGAGAAGACATATTTTCATACAATAAAAGGGACAAATAAAACATTATAAATAATAGTGATTTCTTTTACAAAATAATAAAATATTTTGTAAAATAATAACTTCATTACGGTATTTTGTAATATATATTACATAGTAAATATAAGTTATTTTACATAGTATAGTAAAATACTAAAATAATATTTATTTAAAAGTAGTGACCATTTACATATAGTAAAAATGCGTCACAAATAATATTTATATTTGATATGTAAGATTCGGTTCAGACAAGTATACAAATAATATATATTACATTTGATTTACAAATATAATATAATGGTTGGTCTTACCAAAACAAATTGTTCTGATTTCATTTCGATCTCTAGGACATAGTATTAAAACTATGGTCACTAATAGTGTACTATCACATTGTTTCACAATTAAAACAACTTGGAACTTTAAATAAGGATACATTAACTCTATTGTCTTTTGGTGTATCTTTGCAAATCACTCATCTCAGCACATTGATTTCTCATAATTTAATATTTGACAAATCAATTATTTATGCTTTTATTTCCTTTGAAACCTGTCAATTCTAAGTCTTCCTCAGTTGCCAATCAAAGTAAGCTTCCTTTTGACAAAGAATTTTATTTTAAAAGTCCTTTCCATTCATTTGATCATATATCTTTTGGCTTGAACCTAGTTATCTTGTAAATTATATCATTTCATCTCATTTGTTTGTCATCGATTTCTTGAACTAATTCAGTTGAACCATTGAATCCTACTTATTGTACAATTCATATTCACAAAATTTAATATTTCAATTCTGGGTCATCTACCCTAATATTATTTTTATTAACTAAAAAGATGACATAAATCTAAAAAGAAATATCATAACCCAAATACACTTGGAAGCTGGAACCTGAGATGAAGAAAAAGTATTCCTACTTATTCAGTAAATCTCGAGGACGAGATTTTTATTAAGGTGGAGAGAATGTAACGACTCACACAAAAATGTCCTAAAATGTTCCGTAAGTATAAACCTGGACCCTGATATAACAACCCTCATTAAAAGTCCTATTTATTTTATTATTTTATCTAAAAGAAAACCCTAATTAAGAAACCTAAGTGATTCTACGCGAACCCTACAAATTTCAGAACAATCAAAATCAGGATCAGGGCCCCTAAAACTCAGGGGGGCATTCCCTACTCGATGATTATCCTTATAAATTATTATAAAAATCGAATATAATTAAATCGTCGACTCATCAGGCCTAGTCCCACGCGTGGCAAGCCTATAAGTAATTCGTGTCTCTTACGGACCGTAACATTAATAGTCTTACGGACCGTAAGCACCCTTACGGACCGTAACATTAGGAGTCTTACGGTCCGTAAGCTAGCCCAAATTTGTGTATAAATAGCAGCGTTTGGCACTTGATTTCTGTTGTTCATTCGACGTTCAAATTCGATCTATATATCGAGTTATAGTCGAAACAGTCACAAAATCACTAATTAGTAGAGGGGGTGCTGCTACGATGCCGGGTATTAACTCAATCGCTGCTACGATTCAATGTCCGATCGATTAAACTATCCAATGAATGTTTAAGTGCTGCTCAAACTTGGGTTATACTTTGTTATTCATCGTGATTTCGACTTGAATGTTTGAGTGCTGTTCGAATTCGGACTATGCTCTGTCATTCGTTGTGAATCCGCTGAATTATTAAGTATTGCACTTTGTCATTCGTTGTGAGGGTTTTATCTCGTGAGTTATCGTAAATGCTGTATTAGTTATTTACCTAGTTCGTGTGCACTAGGTTACAAGGCTAATCAATAGGCTAAGTTCTGCCTGTATAAATCTGCAATATATCGAGGCTTATCTGTAACTTTGGCTGTATGAATCTGCATGCTTACAATGTGAGTCATTCTCTTTTTATCAACTGTTTTACAATACTCCAAATTATTTTCAAGGTTATAATTACAGGGACTAAGTCATGGATATCTTGAATTACTGGTTAGTGGGGTATTGTGCACATTACTAATTTTCTCCCAGTTAGGTTCATTGACCTACTCGGGATAATCACTGTTAGGTTCATTGACCTACAGGGATAATCATCACTATTTAGGTTCATTGATCTAATAGTGGTATGACCATCGTCACCATTGTGACTTGTCACCATTGTGACTTGTCACCATTGTGACAGAAAGCCAGATAAAAATAAGATAGAAGCCATTGTAATCGCTCTTATGCTGTAATTATTAACTATGCATCATTATGCAAAATAGAATGATTCACTCAGTATTTCCCGCTGACAAAACCTTTTTAAAATACTTTTCAGGTAATTACAGTAGATTGGAGTAAGAGATGGATACGGCACTGAAAGGCATCAAGAAGTGGCTTATTTATTAATTGAATTAAAATAAGAAATATTGTTTTATGTAATAAAATTTATCTTTATTAAAGCTACCATTATAAAAACATGAGTTTATCCCATTTATTAAATAAAATCCGGTGTTTTCTAACTCTGATTTTTTTTTCCTAACTCACGGTCCTGATAAAATTTCCGCTGCAACGTTTTCAAAATAATCACCGGTACCGCTGGACTGTTCACGGCACCCAATTCCGTCCAGGGTGGGTCGGGGGTCGTGACACCTGGCCATTTTATGAAGGCATAATCGAGCCTCGGCAGACCCGACTGCCTAACATAGAATCACCTATCGAGTTGTAGATGGTTTTAGCAACAATAGAGATCTGGTGGTCAGAGAGGAGAAGGAGAACTTAGGGCTTGCGAAGGAGAAGATGGGTTAGAATGGAGTTGTTGTAGATGATTATGCAGTCGATGTCAGAAGATCAATTTAGGGTTCATGAAGAACAGAGTCATTCGATGGATTTGGTAAAGGTGAAAAACGAAATCCTGAAGAGCCCATGACAGTGGCACGTGGTTAAGGAAAAATGATAAATAATTACACCGACCTTTCATTTTAAACATATATCGAAAATGTTGAGCTAATTGACAAAATTATGATAATTATGGCATTTGTAAACATCAAGAGTTGATGACATACATAATTCACAAACTCGTCCACACAAAATAAATGTTTGCAAAAAAGTAAATGACATACCAATAATCTTTATTCCCGGACAACCTCTGCTTCGTTTGCGGCAACACCACCGCAGCCATGGAAACCGACATTCTAGATCTCAGTTTTGGGTAATTTCAGACGACAACTCGATGTGCGACCCGAACTCCAACTTCGACCCGTTAATCTTACTTTCATTTCCTAATTTCCGTAAACTTTTCTTCTACAAATGTATAATGAAAAAAATAAAAAAAAGTAATAAGTATCAAAACATGTATAATAAGTTACCTAAACATAAAGAAATGGATATAAGGTTCAGGACAAAAATATAAAAGGAAATGAAGCCATCATAGCATGAAATCTTTGATCCCAAATGGATGATTTTTATAGATATTAAAGTATTTTCTTATAGATATTAAAGTATTTTTTTAAATATTTTAAGAAGACTAATCGTGCATTCAGCTTTGGCATAAAAGATCACATTTGATGACTCATAAAAGTGATCACAAAAGCAGCTTCTGTTTCATCTAATGACGAATTTGTACATAGAATTTTAGTGAAAGAGTACGAAGGATTTTGTAATGTTTAAAAAAACCTTGTAAAGCAATAAAAGCATCAGAATGCTTACCCATTTCTGCTTTCATCTTAAGCATATCGTGCTTTCATCTGAAGCATATCGGTCACTACTTTCACTTCACCAGTTAACTCCATAAAACAAAAACCTAAACTTCAAATTAATATATAAAACATGCAAGTCCAAAACTTGCTGTAATGATTTGTATAAAATTCATTAGAAGCGTGTTTTACATGCGCCCCGCAATTGTTGCATACCAGAGCGGATGGCTTCTTTCATGGCTTCATTTTCAATCTGTAAGTTGACGTTTTTTGCTTCGAAATCGCATTTTCATGCCGCTCCATTTATGTCTGGACCAATCTTTGTCTCAGCATCCCTAGACTCTACTTTACATGTAAGATATTATGTATGTTCATCTGTTAATATGTTCTTATAGTTAGGATCCAATGCAATTCAATGTATATAAGTTATAAACCAAGTATTATTACCTTCATTTGACATGCTTGGTTGCGAAATTCAGCTTCTTTCCATGCGCCAAGCTTTCTTTCTCATGAGGGTGAGGATTATCTTAATAAAAAAGTATTACCACAAACAACATAAACATACCATCCATACACAAAATACCCTTATATAAGTGCCTAAAATTAACTATTTACTAAAAAGATTACGCTTCAAGTTCTTGAATTTGGTAGGCAATGGGTTCCATTCTAGACCAATGTATTTTGGTCTAACAGGTAAACTGGATCGAGACCGACAAACTATATAGATCATGGCCATTAGTTAATTATAAAAGAATCTTTAGACAGTTTGGGTAAGTTACCTATTGGGCCATTAGTAAAAAAAATATTAAACATATCATGGCTTAGTGTGGTTGCAAGTATAACTCAAATTCTTTTACTTATATGACATTGAGCTTTACACCAAACTGTATACATGGTGTTTCAACCACCATGAATGATAATTATTTATAGCAATCAAATAAAAGCTAATAAATCAAATACATACATTAGTTAACTTTTTGGCACTTAAAATGAATGAGATTTTAAGTGACATAGATTGTGTATATAGATACAAAGAAGTCACCACTTATCAAAGTAAACAGCAATAAACAAAGAAGAGCCCAAGGATTTAGCCCCCAGGTTACTGTTCATCTTCCCCAATTAGACTTAGCATTTCAAATGTCGTGCACTCCATCCCTAATCCCCAACTCAAAATTTCAGTTTCGATTGACAAAAGAAAATGTTTTTAATGAAATAAACGTTTTTATTTTTTACCTGCTTCGACTCGCCGGAATAATGATATGGACAAAATGCAAGGATCGATTTAGGGTTTCATTGGAAAGGAAGGGGCCACCGAGTACCGCCGTCAACTTCAGCCTTGAAACCCTAGAACTGACCCTACTTCACTTCGCTCCTGATCACGAAAACCCCAAAATCACCGATCGTTTAATTGAGCGCGGCTATGGCATTGCAGTCATTGCTCTCCATCACAAACCAGATCATCCACTCATGTTGCCGTCGGAACCCCACTTACCTCTGGAAAATACAAAGAATCTGTGATGGTAGTGACGGTGGTGGTGACAATGGTGGGGGTGGGGCGGTGAAGGGTTGGAGCGGTGGAGTGAGATTCTAGATGTAGCCTGAGAAAGAGAAAGATGTTTAGGGTTTATGTCTGGACCAATCTCTGTCTCAGCATCCCTAGATTCTACTTTACAGGTAAGATATTCTGTATGTTCGTCTGTTAATATGTTCTTATAGTTAGGATCCAATGCAATTCAATGTATATAAGTTATAAACCAAGTATTATTACCTTCATTTGACATGCTTGGTTGCGAAATTCAGCTTCTTTCTAAACGCCAAGCTTTCTTTCTCATGAGGGTGAGGATTATCTTAATAAAAAAGTATTGCCACAAACAACATAAACATACCATCCATACACAAAATACCCTTATATAAGTGCCTAAAATTAACTATTTACTAAAAAGATTACGCGTCAAGTTCTTGAATTTGGTAGGCAATGGGTTCCATTCTAGACCAATGTATTTTGGTCTAACAGGTAAACTGGATCGAGACCGACAAACTATATAGATCCTGGCCATTAGTTAATTATAAAAGAATCTTTAGACAGTTTGGGTAAGTTACCTATTGGGCCATTAGTAAAAAAAAATATTAAACAGATCATGGCTTAGTGTGGTTGCAAGTATAACTCAAATTCTTTTACTTATATGACATTGAGCTTTACACCAAACTGTATACATGGTGTTTCAACCACCATGAATGATAATCATTTATAGCAATCAAATAAAAGCTAATAAATCAAATACATACATTAGTTAACTTTTTGGCACTTAAAATGAATGAGATTTTAAGTGACATAGATTGTGTATATAGATACAAAGAAGTCACCACTTATCAAAGTAAACAGCAATAAACAAAGAAGAGCCCAAGGATTTAGCCCCCAGGTTACTGTTCATCTTCCCCAATTAGACTTAGCATTTCAAATGTCATGCACTCCATCCCTAATCCCCAACTCAAAATTTCAGTTTCGATTGACAAAAGAAAATGTTCTTAATGAAATAAACGTTTTTATTTTTTACCTGCTTCGACTCGCCGGAATAATGATATGGACAAATGCAAGGATCGATTTAGGGTTTCAGTGGAAAGGAAGGGGCCACCGAGTACCGCCGTCAACTTCAGCCTTGAAACCCTAGAACTGACCCTACTTCACTTCGCTCCTGATCACGAAAACCCCCAAATCACTGATCGTTTAATTGAGCGCGGTTGTGCATTGTAGTCATCACTCTCCATCACAAACCAGATCATCCACTCATGTTGCCGTCGGAACCCCACTTACCTCCGGAAAATACAAAGAATCTGTGATGGTAGTGACGGTGGTGGTGACAATGGTGGGGGTGGGGCGGTGAAGGGTTGGAGCGGTGGAGTGAGATTCTAGATGTAGCCTGAGAAAGAGAAAGATGTTTAGGGTTTATGTCTGGACCAATCTCTGTCTCAACATCCCTAGACTCTACTTTACAGGTAAGATATTCTGTATGTTCGTCTGTTAATATGTTCTTATAGTTAGGATCCAATGCAATTCAATGTATATAAGTTATAAACCAAGTATTATTACCTTCATTTGACATGCTTGGTTGCGAAATTCAGCTTCTTTCTAAGCGCCAAGCTTTCTTTCTCATGAGGGTGAGGATTATCTTAATAAAAAAGTATTACCACAAACAACATAAACATACCATCCATACACAAAATACCCTTATATAAGTGCCTAAAATTAACTATTTACTAAAAAGATTACGCGTCAAGTTCTTGAATTTGGTAGGCAATGGGTTCCATTCTAGACCAATGTATTTTGGTCTAACAGGTAAACTGGATCGAGACCGACAAACTATATAGATCCTGGCCATTAGTTAATTATAAAAGAATCTTTAGACAGTTTGGGTAAGTTACCTATTGGGCCATTAGTAAAAAAATATTAAACAGATCATGGCTTAGTGTGGTTGCAAGTATAACTCAAATTCTTTTACTTATATGACATTGAGCTTTACACCAAACTGTATACATGGTGTTTCAACCACCATGAATGATAATCATTTATAGCAATCAAATAAAAGCTAATAAATCAAATACATACATTAGTTAACTTTTTGGCACTTAAAATGAATGAGATTTTAAGTGACATAGATTGTGTATATAGATACAAAGAAGTCACCACTTATCAAAGTAAACAGCAATAAACAAAGAAGAGCCCAAGGATTTAGCCCCCAGGTTACTGTTCATCTTCCCCAATTAGACTTAGCATTTCAAATGTCATGCACTCCATCCCTAATCCCCAACTCAAAATTTCAGTTTCGATTGACAAAAGAAAATGTTCTTAATGAAATAAAAGTTTTTATTTTTTACCTGCTTCGACTCGCCGGAATAATGATATGGACAAAATGCAAGGATCGATTTAGGGTTTCAGTGGAAAGGAAGGGGCCACCGAGTACCGCCGTCAACTTCAGCCTTGAAACCCTAGAACTGACCCTACTTCACTTCGCTCCTGATCACGAAAACCCCCAAATCACTGATCGTTTAATTGAGCGCGGTTGTGGCATTGTAGTCATCACTCTCCATCACAAACCAGATCATCCACTCATGTTGCCGTCGGAACCCCACTTACCTCCGGAAAATACAAAGAATCTGTGATGGTAGTGACGGTGGTGGTGACAATGGTGGGGGTGGGGCGGTGAAGGGTTGGAGCGGTGGAGTGAGATTCTAGATGTAGCCTGAGAAAGAGAAAGATGTTTAGGGTTTATGTCTGGACCAATCTCTGTCTCAACATCCCTAGACTCTACTTTACAGGTAAGATATTCTGTATGTTCGTCTGTTAATATGTTCTTATAGTTAGGATCCAATGCAATTCAATGTATATAAGTTATAAACCAAGTATTATTACCTTCATTTGACATGCTTGGTTGCGAAATTCAGCTTCTTTCTAAGCGCCAAGCTTTCTTTCTCATGAGGGTGAGGATTATCTTAATAAAAAAGTATTACCACAAACAACATAAACATACCATCCATACACAAAATACCCTTATATAAGTGCCTAAAATTAACTATTTACTAAAAAGATTACGCGTCAAGTTCTTGAATTTGGTAGGCAATGGGTTCCATTCTAGACCAATGTATTTTGGTCTAACAGGTAAACTGGATCGAGACCGACAAACTATATAGATCATGGCCATTAGTTAATTATAAAAGAATCTTTAGACAGTTTGGATAAGTTACCTATTGGGGCATTAGTAAAAAAATATTAAACAGATCATGGCTTAGTGTGGTTGCAAGTATAACTCAAATTCTTTTACTTATATGACATTGAGCTTTACACCAAACTGTATACATGGTGTTTCAACCACCATGAATGATAATCATTTATAGCAATCAAATAAAAGCTAATAAATCAAATACATACATTAGTTAACTTTTTGGCACTTAAAATGAATGAGATTTTAAGTGACATAGATTGTGTATATAGATACAAAGAAGTCACCACTTATCAAAGTAAACAGCAATAAACAAAGAAGAGCCCAAGGATTTAGCCCCCAGGTTACTGTTCATCTTCCCCAATTAGACTTAGCATTTCAAATGTCGTGCACTCCATCCCTAATCCCCAACTCAAAATTGCAGTTTCGATTGACAAAATAAAATGTTCTAATGAAATAAACGTTTTTATTTTTTTACCTGCTTCGACTCGCTGGAATAATGATATGGACAAAATGCAAGGATCGATTTAGGGTTTCATTGGAAAGGAAGGGGCCACGAGTACCGCCGTCAACTTCAGCCTTGAAACCCTAGAACTGACCCTACTTCACTTCGCTCCTGATCACGAAAACCCCCAAATCACTGATCGTTTAATTGAGCGCGGCTGTGGCATTGCAGTCATCGCTCTCCATCACAAACCAGATCATCCACTCATGTTGCCGTCGGAACCCCACTTACCTCTGGAAAATACAAAGAATCTGTGATGGTAGTGACGGTGGTGGTGACAATGGTGGGGGTGGGGCGGTGAAGGGTTGGAGCGGTGGAGTGAGATTCTAGATGTAGCCTGAGAAAGAGAAAGATGTTTAGGGTTTATGTCTGGTCCAATCTCTGTCTCAGCATCCCTAGACTCTACTTTACAGCTAAGATATTCTGTATGTTCGTCTGTTAATATGTTCTTATAGTTAGGATCCAATGCAATTCAATGTATATAAGTTATAAACCAAGTATTATTACCTTCATTTGACATGCTTGGTTGTGAAATTCAGCTTCTTTCTAAGCGCCAAGCTTTCTTTCTCATGAGGGTGAGGATTATCTTAATAAAAAAGTATTACCACAAACAACATAAACATACCATCCATACACAAAATACCCTTATATAAGTGCCTAAAATTAACTATTTACTAAAAAGATTACGCTTCAAGTTCTTGAATTTGGTAGGCAATGGGTTCCATTCTAGACCAATGTAATTTTGGTCTAACAGGTAAACTGGATCGAGACCGACAAACTATATAGATCCTGGCCATTAGTTAATTATAAAAGAATCTTTAGACAGTTTGGGTAAGTTACCTATTGGGCCATTAGTAAAAAAAATATTAAACAGATCATGGCTTAGTGTGGTTGCAAGTATAACTCAAATTCTTTTACTTATATGACATTGAGCTTTACATCAAACTGTATACATGGTGTTTCAACCACCATGAATGATAATCATTTATAGCAATCAAATAAAAGCTAATAAATCAAATACATACATTAGTTAACTCTTTGGCACTTAAAATGAATGAGATTTTAAGTGACATAGATTGTGTATATAGATACAAAGAAGTCACCACTTATCAAAGTAAACAGCAATAAACAAAGAAGAGCCCAAGGATTTAGCCCCCAGGTTACTGTTCATCTCCCCAATTAGACTTAGCATTTCAAATGTCGTGCACTCCATCCCTAATCCCCACTCAAAATTTCAGTTTCGATTGACAAAAAAAATGTTCTTAATGAAATAAACGTTTTTATTTTTTACCTGCTTCGACTCGCCGGAATAATGATATGGACAAAATGCAAGGATCGATTAGGGTTTCATTGGAAAGGAAGGGGCCACCGAGTACCGCCGTCAACTTCAGCCTTGAAACCCTAGAACTGACCCTACTTCACTTTGCTCCTGATCACGAAAACCCCCAAATCACTGATCGTTTAATTGAGCGCGGCTGTGGCATTGCAGTCATCGCTCTCCATCACAAACCAGATCATCCACTCATGTTGCCGTCGGAACCCCACTTACCTCCGGAAAATACAAAGAATCTGTGATGGTAGTGACGGTGGTGGGACAATGGTGGGGGTGGGGCGGTGAAGGGTTGGAGTGGTGGAGTGAGATTCTAGATGTAGCCTGAGAAAGAGAAAGATGTTTAGGGTTAGAAAGAAGGTGGAGTGAGATGTTTGTCCTCTTTTGCACCGACCTTTCATTTTAAGATTATATAAATAAATATGAAATATATAAACATACCACGTATGCACTACTAAAAGATCAATACTATAAATATCAGAATAGGGAGGGGCTCATGCGAGAACCACCCTTATTGTGAGAACCGTGAAAAACCAATGTGAACACAACCTAAAATAGCTAAAAAAAACCTAACCCCCCACCTCCCCCCCCCCCCCCCCCCCCCCAAAAAAAAAAAAAAAAAAACCTAACCCCCCCTCCAAGCTAAATGCTAAAAACTAAAACCCCCAAAAAAACCTAAAAAAAAACCTAACCCCCCCCCCCCCCAAACCTAAACCCCCCTCCCCCACCCCCACCCCCCAAAAACCTAAACCCCCCCCCCCCCACCCCCTAGCTAAAATGCTAAAAACTAAACCCCTAAAAAACCTTAAAAAATCTAAAAAAAATCTAAATTTTTTTTTAATATTTTTTATGATCAAATCGCTTTTTTTAGTGCCAAAAAAAAATTTTTTTTTTTTTTTTGCTTTGAAAAGTAGCGATTTTTATATAAAAAATATTTAAAAAAAAATTGTGTGATTTTAGCTATTTTTTGGCATTTTTGGTTGTGTTCACATTGGTTCTCGTTATTCTCGCAATAAGAGGTGGTTCTCGCATGATCTTCTCCCTATCAGAATGAATAATATAGACTATTCTTATATGAAAAACATTCTTACGTTCCTTGCTAGATCTTGTTATT